>CM023823.1:19952500-22912500 GCA_013266295.2 Branchiostoma floridae x Branchiostoma japonicum
GTAGTTTAGTTGATAGTTGGGTGAACCTATAATCCTTCTGTTTCAGAAACGTGTGGACTGTCAGAGTTTTGTCCTGCCCCCCAGACGGATTGCTCCCCTGGAGACGACATTGCCAGCCATCTTGGTGTCACACTCCAGTCCTGCGCAGACGCCTGCTGTGCGGACTCAACATGCCTGTCGTTTCAGTACAACACCCAGTCTGAGTGTTATTTGAAAAATCAGCTCTGCTCTGCTGAGGAGAAAGTGTCTGCAGCAACAGGCACCATGTTCGACCGGATTCATTTGCCAGGTTGGTGCATCAATCACAATATCATCTATGCATTCATGTATAATCAAGATGCTATTTTGACACAAAATTATACCATATAAATGCGCTTTGCTGAATTCTTTGTGTGATTACTAGTTTAATTTAGCGCATACAGTTTCCACACATCTTCCTTTGTTTCTCCTTCCTATACTTTCTTCGAAACACATTTTGATAAACTCCATCATCTTAGTAAGCACCCGACTTTATTTCAAACGTTTGATACAATCACATGATTCTCCAATGGTGTAATCAAATCCAACCTCGTGTTTGTGTCATCAGCTTGTGAGCACGTTAGAACGCCCGCCGCAGCTGATGATATCTACCAATGGGACCTCGAGCTTCCCAGGTCATCACATTTCACCTTTAGGGCCAAGGCCAGCAGTGATGTTTCCATTGCCTTGTCGATGGAAACATCCGAACAAGCCGACATGTACGAGATCCTCATCGGTGGTTGGTACAAAACAGGGTCTGCCGTTCGGCGCCGCACAGCGGATGGCACTGTCCAGACATATGTCTCTACATCAGGTATGTGTACGTTTTATACATGTATTAATTTGATATTAAAATCCAGTCTCTGTAGAGTGTTTTCTTTTGAGAAGTTGAATAAAGAGAAGCGAACTCTCCATTGGTGCTCCTGATGAAGACTGATGGATACAGCCGAACATATGGTAAGCTGCTATACATTACAAACCTTTGCATCGTGGTGCTGCTGGTAATACGCTTCTTTTTTTTATTTCAGGGACATGTGAGGGACCATCAGCGTTTCACCACTTGCCCCAGACTAACTGTGGAGGAGCTGACATAGTCAGTCATCGTGATGTCACCCTGGAGTTCTGTGCAGAGGCTTGCTGTGCCGCCACGACATGCCTGTCGTTCCAACACAACACGCAGAACAACTGCTATTTGAAAAACAAGATCTGTTCCGAGGGGGAGAAAACGTCTGTTACAAGTGGGAACATGTATGATCGGCTGATGGCTGTACCAGGTTGGTGATTTTGTACACCGTTTGATTTGAAGGCATCAATACAAATCTGAAAAATACGGCGGAAATGGTGGTTTTGGCACAGATATACTGCCATATGATGTCATGCCCAATTCACTGGGCAAAGGTAACTGAAGAAATAATAGTGACTTTCTGCAAGAAAAGATAAAGAACAAATTCAATTTTTCCTTGAAATGTAAGGGTGTAATAAATTACTTGCTTTGGAAAACTATAAGCAAAGAAGAAACTAAACCGGAACTAAATCATAAGGAGCCTACCGACAAAGGGTATTCTGCCATGCTTCAACTCTGAGTGTACGTATATGAGTAGTGACTATGGCAGAGTGAAACCTTTGTAACTTACGTATATTTTTCCTAATAGCTTCTAAGAAGTGGCGTGGAGATGGGCGTTGCGGACAAGGCTACCCGGCTGAAGACGGTAGCCCTGCTGAATGTGACCCTGACAGTATTTACCCATGCTGCTCCTCGACAAACTGGTGCGGCATTACTTCAGCCCACTGTGACTGTCAGGCTTGTGTCGACTACAGAAACACAGGTACATGACAACATCACATATCATATACATGATAGTAAAGGGGTAATGAAAATATCAGTACGTAATGAGTACGTTTTCTGTAATGCGTACGTTTGACATATATAATGTGACGTCAGACCTACCACACACAGGCCACACTGCGGTGGTTATTATCTGTGTACGTAAGACTTCCTTATTTCGATATAGCTGACTTTGCGTCATTTCCCCAGCATGTGTGTGGTGTTCATGGCTGGAACGGGACTCGTCATGGATTGTGGGCTCAGCCAGCACACCGTGGGTCAACAACGGAGTAATACATGATGCCACAAAAGCCTTAGATGGGGACCCTGGGACATACTGGAACCCGTTATTTAGTAACGACTTTAACTACAACTGGTACATCATACTGGACCTCACATCGATCCACACTCTGACCGGCATCGCAGTCAACAACTACGGAGATACAATCCATGACATTGCAAACTTCGCGTTGCAAATGTCGCATTCTGGGGATACGTACAACTGGGAGAACGTTGTGTCCGTTACTAGCGTGCAGGCAGGGACTGACCAGCGTCAGGAGTTCAGCGGTTTCAAAGGAACAGCGCGGCACTGGAGGTTCGTGGTCACTCAGACCCACTCAGGGTGGCAACCATGGCTTACAGAACTGAACCTTTACGGAATCATGGGTAAGCGAAAATATCATACTTGTTTTTTTTTATAACCTTTGTTATCTATGCAAGCACGGTACAAGTAAAACACTGAACTGTGACGTGTTGATACGAGGTCCAACGTCACGTATTTCATATCACATTTGATTTCAGGCATTTTGTCTGCTGATGAGTTACGAGGCTTCTGGATCTCCTGGGCTGGCGATGGAACCATAGGCGTGGGTCGTGAGGGAGAAGGCAGCCCGTTCATGCAGTGGCGGGACCCTGACCCGCTCCCCTTCCAGTACTTAGGGTACTCCACAGGGTACGGCATTGCTGGACTGTTTAGGTTTCCATGCCAAGGTATGTGGTTACCATCTAAGTATGAAACAATTCTAGAATGTATTATTTGTGACAATGTTGGGGCTCAATAGACAGCATTGTAATCATTATCATTTTGACATTTTGATATTTCATTGGTACTTGATCATTCACCGTAGGAAACATTTCATACTAATATATCCATAACATTTCATAATTTTCAGTGACAGAGATATCCAATCCTGACCAGTGTATACCTGGTATGCAACACAGTTGCTTGTTTCATGCTTGCCTTTCAAACTAATATCATAGCTGCATAGTGATTGTATAGATGTAATGAGGATGGCGTTGAAAAGAAACAAGGTTCGGATAGTAGTTGTGAATTACAAAGTATAACCGTTTATAAATGGTAGATGATTTCATTATCTTAAGGCCCGCAATTAGAACCTAAAAGAACGATGACGATACAAATACTGGAATGAATCATTGACTCCATGTTTTATGTTATAGAAACGGACGTTCCTCAGTTCCTGGCTTGTGCAGGGGCAACTTTATCCTCAGTTGGAGTCAGCTGGGTCCCCCCAGAGACGCCTCTCATTGGATACAGACTGACACGTTACACCGACGACAATACAACAGCAGTAACTACAGACCTACAAGCTGAAAGTCAGTCTTATGTACTCCAAAACGTCCAAGCTGACCGGGAATACCACGTGACACTTGTTGCTGTTGGCGAGTACAGGGACAGTTTGCCAGTTTCGGTCACCTGCGCAACCAGTGAGTTGTACTGAAGTTATTGAATTGAATTGAATTGAATGGAATGTCTTTATTTCAGGTTATACCCATAGTTGTACAGACATAAAACCACAAAACACTACATATACAACAATTTATACACATTTTTAAAATAAGAATTCCTAAACTGGCAATCGGACCTCAATATACAGTGTATCATACTGTTATCGGTGGTGTAAAGTCTATTGATGAAAGAATAGCACAATTTCCTTCGTCTGGCGTCAAATGTATCCGTGGTAAGGTGTACAAACATAGAACTAGCGCTACAGCCTCTTGGCATCCGCAGGAGGATGCGAAAACAATTGTTATACGCAACCCGACACTTAGCTAGTACACTAGCATGAACATCTTTCCATAGTTGGACTCCAAATATTATTCCAAATGTTATTTCTTGCAAACACGATGATCATCATTGTTTCGATACTGTGTTTCGTCCATAGCCTTTAGAAATTTTTACTGCTATGTGTTATGTGATGTCCCTCATACATGTTGTCTTCAAAACAGTGACGCCACCTCCAGAGGATTTCGGAGTAACGACTATGGCCGGTTCTTCAGCCACAGCTTCGTGGACCCCGATCCCCAGTCACATCGCTATCGGCTACAGAGTGTGGATACGGGAATGGGAGTTGGCTGACGCCCTTTTCACACATTACCCTCCGATCAGTCAAACGGTAGTAACATTCAATGACCTCATACCAGCCACAGAGTACATCATATCGGCAACAACCATCAACATGTACATTGAGGGACCGGAGGTCCATGTCACCGTTGCAACTGGTACTGTAACATTTTTCGTTAATAGTTTGTTTTATTCTGATTCATATGTAAGAGCTGCATTTATGTGAATCTACAAAAAAGAAAACAATGTTCTATGAGTCTATGATATGTATATTTTCAGACACGGAACCTCCTTCGGAGCTGGATGTTGAAGACAGAACAATCGACAAAGTTATCATCTCATGGCCGCCCCCAAGAGGTGTGATCGTCACATACTCCATCAACTACACCGGTAATGGTCTAAGTACATCCGTGACCAGTGCAGGAGACGCGCGCAGCCGTGAGTTGACAGGGCTGACTCCCGGTACGCGGTATGACATCGACTTGGTGGCCGTTAGCAGGGTGGGGAGGAGCATCGCTGTCACTACAAGTGTAGTTACAGGTTAGTGGCAAGACCTCAGTAGGTCATCAGGACTTGAAAATCAGCACAATAGGGATGGGCGATACTTTGTGCCCTATGGTTAGCACCATGTGTGGGGTTTATTTCCCCAGAAGTGGTCAGAAAAATGGAGTAATCGAGACCTATGTTACAGTGTTGATGTTTACCAGGTCTGCAGAACATGTGCATGACCAGGTTAAGATTCAACCTGATGGTACCAGACATACAATGCAGATATTTTGCCTGTGTGAAACTTCCAGCTCCTGCAATTTCTTATCCTTTTGAATTCCCATAATCTGGCAATCGCAACATTGCAAACTTTTGTAGGTTAACAGCACATATTGTTTACTTCCAGACACAGACCCACCTTCAAGTCTGGAGGTCAGTAGCTGGTCTGCCACATGGATGGTTCTCGAGTGGAAGGCTCCCCTGGCCAGGGTCGCGTCATACGAGATCACAGTTTCAGAGACATTCAGTGAACAATTGTACAGGTAAGCTTTTGGTTATCATACTATCATTAATGTTCTTCTTATATGTAGCCAGAACTACTCTATAGTTTAAATAGTGGCCTGTAATGCCTTGTGGAGAGAGAAAAAGTCATTTACATAGCAAGATACTGTGAGAATCACGATGGGATGCAGACACTGTACAGTGCAGCCACGTAACAACAAACGGTAGACTAAAAATTATGGAACTAGAATAACATTTTGATATCATACAAGTGATACCAAAGTGACCAATTCTAACATTTTTGTTTCAGTGTTCATGAATCGAAAACATCTTACAACGTCACATATCTTCTACCTGAAACTGAGTACGTTATAAAGATGGTTGCTGTCGGTGAGCACGGGCGGAGTGTGGAAATAACCGGCTCAAAGCAAACAGGTGTGGCATGCTCTCTTTCTAAATAAAGAAAAGCAGTTACACACACACACACACACATACAGACAAACAGAAGCACACACACACACACACATACACACACACACACATATACAAAGAAACAGAAGCACACACATACACACACACACACACATACATACATACACACACACACACACACACACACACACACACACACACACACACACACACTAAAGCAAATATACTAAGAAAATACTGCTCAAGAACTGATCAGTATACTGCATAACTAGCTTGTGATTTCATTCCAAAACAGTAACATTTAGGTTAATGTTTCAATTACTGATCACCTGGCTAAATGACTTAAATATCCTGTTTTCTTGCAAAGGGCCGATACCGTTACCTGTCACTCACCCCATCACGTCAACCCCCGCCAGTACTGAGGCTTACACAAGCGCCACCTGGAGCGACACCTCGGCGACTTCCACGTCTTTTGGGTCCATGCTTACGTCCACCACCACTCGGCGTACAACAGGTAAACATCCCACAACACAATGCCTGTGTTGGACAAAGAAGCCGTCTTGATGCAGATTGTTCCTTTAAACTTCATGCACTTCGGAGAAGTTCTGTTCTGTAGATAACAATGATGTGACATGTATTCATTATGCGGCGACCCCACAGTGGTTTAAATACCTACGATAATGCTATACACACAATTTAGATCATTCGAAATCATATTTCCTGCGCTTTGTCCTTCATTTATGCAAACCACAATTTCATCAATTTAATGTTAATCTTTCATAGCAACCTCCGCTGAAACGACAATGAAGCGAACAACAGACAATGAAGACAGCACAACAGGCGGACAAACCACTATAATCTACAGCACTAACAAGGAGGAAAGGCCCGTTGGTAAATATGGATCAACAGTATTAATAAATATTATTATCAGTATTATTAGATTTAGAGAAGATAACATGGTATCTTAATAAGATACGAGAAAGAGAATCCTGAATTCTACTTGTTTTCAACGTGCCGCCAATAAAGTGTTATACTGAACCTTTTATTTAGTAAGAGGCGTATGTATCGTACCATGATGTCTTAACTTTACTTTCAGATAAGGTGATATACAGCACATCCCCAGCCAAAAGAACTGAAGGTCCTGAAGAAAAGGTACGAAAGTCTGCCCAACACCTGTACACAAGCAATTAACTTGATTATGTCATTATCAGTGTGACGTTATGTTCACTGAAAAAAAAGCACTCAAATAGCTTTGTAACATATCTGACAGCTCCAGCACATTCTACAAGGGATTGATGAAGAACAGCTGGAGTCAGGAAAACCAGAGGATATCCTGTCAGTGATGAGCAGCATCAATGACGTCATCACCGCCGGTGCCAAGTCGCCCATGTCGTCACCAGTAATGGTACGCTAGTTTGCAATGCTATGTCCAAAAGTATTTGATAATATACAATTACATTGATTTAGTTAGAATCTTCTGCTTTCTGTATTTTTGTACATGAGCTTTAAATGAATACACACAGAGCAATAAAAAAGAACGTACCCCCCCCCCCCCCGTAGGAAGACGCTGCAGCGCTGATAGAAAAGTTGGCTAGCGCTTCAAGAGGAGCACAGGGTGCATCAGTGACGAACATGGCTGCTATAGCTAATGGTAAGAATTGCTAATGTTTTGTGGTTGTACTTGGCTCTCATGACTTATGTGGATGGAGAGCCAGCATCTCAAAAGAAATGTCACTGACGTATTGCATTATTTTTCTGAAAAGCTTTTCAAAATGTCTGTATACTGAATATTCTCTGTAAGATTGTAAGAAAAATACTTCATATTTTGTTTGAGTGGTACTATATGACGTACTTCTTTTCGAGGTTAAAAAAAAGATGGATGTGATATTTACCTCCATCAAAACTAGACAGACTATGAGCTAACATTGGTCTTTGTAGCGCTTCTCAGATTGATGTATTTCGGAATCTGTTACCTATTGTCTACATACAGCCCTGACGCAGACAGCTTCAGCAGTCATCGATATGCTACCAGACCAACAACCGCCTATTGCGAGTAGCTCAAACAACTTGTTTGAAAGCGACTTGATTGATGCAAACTCCGCCGACCTTTCGCCCAAGCAGCAGCTGAGGATGCTCAAAGACAAGCAGAAGGAAAAAGAAGAAATGGTGCGGACAGTGATTTCTTATGTTTTTGTGATATCGAATCAATCGGTGTAGTTAAAACAATGTTTGTATATAGTTTGGTTAATCTTCACTGCTTACTCTCCACATTTTCTAACCTGATAGCAAAAACGAGCGGCGCTGGACATTGTGAAATCACTGGACAGCGTCGCTGGCACGCTGTTGGCATTGCAGCCTGCCGACGCTGAATATCAGGCAACATTTGGAACGGAAAGCGTCGGGGTCACTGTGTCGAGATCACCATCAAACAGAAACCTGCGCCTCGACAATAGCTTCATCGTTGCGACTATTCCGCGCACATCTAGTGGAAGCCAGACTAACAGCATGCTGGATATTAAGGTACCACTTCTCATCCTGTTCACAATAACCAGCATGTATTCCCAGCAAAATCGAAAATCCTTCTTCCGTACACAAATAAGGAAGAAGAATTTGCCATTCTCTTGTCAACTACAAGCCAAATGAAGCTCTTCTTCGAGCATCATTGCAATCAAGATTTGTAGAACAATACTTTTATTCTTTATATCGCAATGGATTAACCATTAACCATTATCATGCTATATTTTTCAGATGTTAGTTTTCAAAAAGAATCCATACTCCTGGAAACAATCGACAGGAGGTCAAAATATCTCTTCACCCGTTACGGTTCTGTCGATGAATCTGGAATCTGGAAAAGGGTTAAAACGTAAGAGACGAGGAGGAGAACCTGGAGGCCTTAACGAAGTACAGCTGGACATCCCGTTTGTACCCTTACAACAAAGAGGACAGACAACAAACGCACCACCCGTAACCACCCCTACACCAGGAACGCAGAATCCGCAAAGCAGCATCTACAGAATCAATGGGACCACTATGACGTACCACCGCTTTAGCGTTCCTGATGGAAACGTCATCCCTGTTCTACACATGAGCTGGTGGGACATAGACGCCACCTTCCACGTGTACTCTTTGTACGAATCCGAACCTACCGTCGATAAGTATGCCGAGAAAAGAGTCATCCAGCAGGAAGACGGGCTAGAGGCCTGGCTTACGGAAACAGACTTCACCGTCTCATTTGCACCCAACACGACACATCGTGAAGGTGGTTTATACGTTGGTGTACAGAAAATAGGTAAATTGCAACCATTTCTGTTTTTCTAGCGTGTCGTGTCCTTTATCTTTGGTTAATTCATTTCGAAGACAGCCGTACTTACAGCGTTCGTCCGTGTACTATTCTCAGATCCTGCCGGTTATTCATCTGAAAAACAAAACCGGGAGAGAGTCCAGCACACCCCCGACTACAGGCTGTGGATGTCAGCTGTTGGTTGTTCGTCTTGGGAGGAAAATAACCAACAATGGGGGCTGGAACAATGCGACGTCAGTCACGTCTCATTTATACAATATACAAATTACAAGAAGAATGCAATCCATTAGACGCTAAACCCATTACCTTTATCACACGTAGCAAATCTAAATGTAGTTTTGCACTGTAAGACAAACACCAACTTCTACATTTCTAGACCGTCGGGCGTTGTTCAAACCTATCAGGAACTTGACATCTGCTACGTTCTCATTTGATTTGTCTACATTGGCCTTCCTACTAAAGCAATCAGTGATATGTTTGCCCGGGTTATACTAAACATAAATATTTGTCACTGATATTTGTTTTTTATCCCTCAACATAAATCAGGCTAAACTCGACATAGATAACAACGTCTTCCAATGTCAATGTCACACGGCTGGGTCAAGCATTGCAGTCGGCACCATGACTCTTCCTGTCCCGAACTCCATCGACTTCAGCAACGCGTTCAAGAAGTTCAGCAATTTGAATGACAACGCCGTGGTGTTCTCCATCGTGGTGTCCGAGTACATCCTGTACATCCTAATCATGGTACTCCTGTGTGCTGACTTCAGCCGGTTAAGGGTAAGTATACAATTTGCGTTATGTGCTATCTTCAATATTCCTTTCTTAGATGCGAAGAGCGGGGCTTTATGTTTGTGTGTACTTGCCTTAGGCGTTATTTTCTTCTGTATAGTGCCACTAGATGTCTACTGTATAACTACCTTAGAGCTTTCTTTTTTGTCTTTTCCAGACTCGTAAATTCGCATTTAGGCTTTGCAAGAAAGGGTTTAGGGTGGCTACCACTATTTAGGAGTGCAGGCATGTAAAGTTTGACACGCCCAGTCAGTTATATTCAATATTTTGTTAACTTTAGGGTAAAAGACCTGAGATCCAAAAGGAGACGCTGCCCAACGTGAGTCTGATCCCTCCAGACCGGATGCCAGCACCTCACGTCTATCAGCTCACGGTCACCACCGGCTCCATGCTCGGGGCGGGGACCACGTCACGGGTCGGCTTCCAACTCTTCGGGTCAGAGGGCACGACCCCGATCAAGATGCTGAACCCAGGAGGAGAGGTCGGGCTAATTTTCACGTTCTCCGTTTATTTCCATGGTGTTTGTGCGCAAACTAAACAGTTGCCATAATCATAAATAGACTAATTATGTCAAACACCATGCATGGTGCAGAAACGTAAACATAGAATATACACTGTGACTGATCCCGTAAGATGATTGTCATGTGTCGTAATTTTGTCGTGATTACAGGCTTTGGTTCGTGGAAGTACTTTACATTTTGTCATGCCTGTGCGAGAGTCACTTGGAGAAGTGATGTTGTTGCACATCTGGCACGATAACTCCGGGGAAGGCGACGCGTCATCCTGGTTCCTCGGAACTTTTCTCGTCAGAGATGTAGAAAAGGATGTGGTGTAAGATCCCCAAGAAATATCCCGCCTTCTTGTCTTTTGCTACTCTGAACTCACAGGCTGCTGACCAAGTTCTCCGTCAATCTTATTACCTTGGCATGTTGGGTTTGCAAAGAATTCTATGAGTGTGCAAGCTTTCAAACTAAAACAGACCGCCCACTTCAAGACAGACTGCAAAAGGGCAAAATTTCTATCAGACATACTTTGCTTGACGAAAGGAGAGAAATCATAATAATCGCTAACCCCATAACTCCTCTTCCTGATAAGGGAAATGTTGCATGATGTTGTAAGGGGAAAAGTACCCTGATACTTAAACAAAATGATATGATTGCTTTACAGGTCTTACTTCTGCTGCCATGACTGGTTGTCGGAAGACAGAGGGGACGGTGAAGTGCAGAAGATAGTCCACGCCAGCCCCAAGGAGGAGCTGACATCCTTCAGTAACGTCTTTACTGAGGCAACCAGCAACCTGTTCTCCGATAAACAGCTGTGGACGTCTGCCCTTGTAGCCCCACCAGGTCATTATTTCTTTCTTTAAAATTTCAAGATCTTTCAAGTGCAGGAGGATACTATAGACAAATTTTTAAAGGCTTAGATCAATTTGAAAAATTCAAGGGAGCGGCAAAGAGTGGAAACAATGGCCTAGGACCTGCAATACACAGGTTTGACTGTATCTGTGCCACGGAAGGTTCTACAACGTATCATATCTTGCTGGATAGAAGCAGTGATCAAATGACTAGAAAAATTATTGAGCAGAAATATGACAAGGATACTAAATGTTGCTCCACAGAAGGGGAGAATTTGTCTCACTGATCTTATTATGTATGCTTTGTTTCGTGGTAGGTTCCAGCTTTACGCAGGCCCAGCGTCTGTCCTGCTGCTTTACTCTCCTGAACACCATGATGCTGGCCAGCGCCATGTGGTACAAGGTAGAGAACACAACTGCTGACACAAGAGTGTACAACCTGGGGATTGCTCGCTTCACTGCAGAGGTAATTGTTGACTTGAACACCTAGACAGATCCTCAAAATTCTGACTCAGCAACGTAGGGCCTCATTTTGAACTTGCGCAGAGATTAGGGGTTATCAAAACTAAAATTTAGCTCTATCTCAGGGACCCCCGTGACTTTTTTTACCGTTCTACAGGAGCTGTACACCAGCCTTATGTCTGCCTTGACTGTAGCCCCTGTCAACGCGATGATCGTACAACTATTCCGCATGGAGGCGCCACTGTCTGCTAACAGTCCGGAGATGTTGATCAATACGTCCTGGCAAGGTATGGAAGTGGCAAAATGGGCATTAATGTTATTGAAGTTGTGAAGCGGCAAAGTAGGGATAAGCTTTGATAAGGGATAAGTCGTGTTACAACGATAGCATTTCATGTGCTACTGGTAAGGCATTGTGTACGCCTGGTGGACGATATGCCACTAGGACAATAAAGATGAGTAATAATGATTACAAAGTTCTCTATAGAAGCTAAGGTGCAGCAGTTGACAGCTGATGGCGCATAAACAGGCTACCCATTTATCCACGTGTCATAAAAACCGAGTAATGGCATTTAACTTCGAAGTTTGGACAGTAAAATCGCTCTTTGTTGAATGTCAGGACGTGTGAAGAAAAGTCTGCACCGCTGGGCTAAGTACGCGGCGTGGATGACCGTGTTCCTGGTGTCCACCAGCTCCGCGTTCTTCGTCCTCCTGTACAGTATGGACTGGGGGAAGGAGAAGAGTGACTCCTGGATGAAGGCCTTCATTCTCTCCTTCATGGGGTCCAGCTGTGTGGTCGACACTCTTCAGGTAATGATGGTTTTATCTCGCCTGGTATCCTTTCCTGTTACCAGGTCTCTTCTGTCCATGAAGTCACAAATACATGTAGGGATACATCTTATTATATAGTATTGGCTGAAGGTGTAGCGAGTAAACCTCTGACTAACTGACTGTATATCGAAGTTATCAACAGGAAAATGTCTCATGATATATAACATACATATTTGTATGGAAATTGTGATGGACACTGTGGTGGATTCTTTCGTTTACGAAACCAACACAAAGTTGATTAGACTTTGACAAGTGTATGACAAGACAGATAATATGTAACCCCTGCCATGTCAGATCCTCGTGCTTGCTGTGGTGCTGTCTGCCGTCTGTAGCCTATCTTTCCTCGCCAAGCCACCGACTATAAGGAAGGAAGACCTGCAACTCAATCTGTGGAACTCATCAGGTTAGAATCCTAACCGTTGGAGCGTTTTGCGTCAATAATTGAGGACTGCATTTAATTTCCAAGACACGCCATGATAAATATTGGCACAAGGCATGTGAACTTTCACGCTAAAGACATGAGCCTTTATTATGTGGTCACAGAAAAAAAATAAAAATAAAATGACCAGGATATTACTAACTTGTCAAGTATTTGAACATTTTTATAACCAATTTCCTTCACTGTTCAAGTTTTCATTCCTGGGTAAAGATTTTAGCAGAATAGAAATAACCTCAAGAACACAATGTAGCAACTGAAAGGTAGTAAGTACTGCGCTGTGATTCTAGTAATAATTTCTTTTAAATCATTAGTTAGTGCGTTTTACCTTGCAGCACCAAAGAAGATCCACCCACCTACCAAAGCTAACTGCCAAGCAGCTAGAAAGAAACGGGAACTTAGTAAGAAGTCATCCTCGATACTCAAGGAGTTTCTTCTGTTGTTCGTCTTTGTGGCTGTCCTCTTCTACATCGCCCAGACGAACAACGACCACCAAGCCTTCTATGAGGCAAGGACACTGTCCAACGCCGTTCTGCACGAATATGATAAAGTAAGCAAGGGTTCTTTAATTACATATCCATAACACAACCTTAATGAACTTTTGAATCAGTTTTTTTGTTACGAATAGACCTACATAGCGGTATGTGTATTATCAGAACTGCGATATCCCTTGTGCAATGGCCGTACAGACAGGAATTGTTATTTTTGCATACAGATCAGAACTCCGGACCAGTTCTATATGTGGACTGAGAAAGTCCTGCTGCCGACTCTCTACCCATCTGCCTGGTACAACGGGAGGAAAATGAAGTTCTTAGACCGACAATTTGCACAGAACACCGAGTCCTTCCGCGTCGGCCCTCCGCGCTTGATACAAGTTAGACGACGTCCAGGTATGTGTTTTTAATTTTCCTTTTCCCCCTTATCTATTTAAATCTGGAAAACTTGTCTTCCATGAAAGGTCTCTTAAATCCATTGTTGTTCCATACGTTTTTCTTCTTCCCTACACAAAGTGAAAGAAGAAATGGTTCTTGCGTCCTGCAATAAATGTGAACTTAAAGTAAACATAAACTACGGCGAAGATAACAATAAGAATTTCAGACTGTTTGTTTTTGATGCAGGTGCCACTCCATGGCAGAATGGTGCTGGCCTAGGCTGGAGTCTGTTTCTGCAGAACACGTCCTATAGCTGCTGGCGATTCACGGTTCCGGATCGTCTAAATCACCTAAACCACACATTCAACTGCACGAACCATCACTCCCTGGACCTGCCTCTTCATCACGACACCGCTGTGTCATTCTTCCGTGCCTTGAAGGACTCTGAATTTCTGGACAAGTACACAAAGTCCTTGTCGATTGACATCAACTTCTACAACCCCAACCTGAAGCTCTTCAGCATTGTGCATATTGTCCTAGATCATTCTGGAGTAGGGAATCTTGTGCCAGGGGCAGCAATCACGTCGTTTGGTCTGTTTCAATATGAAAGTGATGCTGACTATGTGAACTTGTTCATACACATTCTCTTTTCACTACTATTCTCAGTAATGATTTTTAAGGAGGCAAAAGCCGTGAAAAACATGGGATGGAAATATTTTACTTCGTCGTGGAATGCCATAGGGTGCCTTAGCGTCATCGGCACAGCAACAGTCATCTCTGTCTTCATCAAGCGATACACCGTGGCAGCTGATACACTCGCAATGGTCGCCAAAAGCAATGGTACGTACCACACGATACCAGTGTACAGCAAATTTTGGTGATTTGTTTACAGGAATTCGTTTGTGCCACAAATATACTCCATTACCAATTAAATAAAGGCTTTGTGCATTGTTTCAATACAGCAGGGTACTTTGTGCTGTTATATGTTACATATCTGTTACATTATCTTATTTTGACAATAAATGAAACGACCTACATGTACGTGTGTATCAAATATTTGGATTCATCGCTGTGATCGTTGACTCGTGATTCCTTTTTAACTCTCGCCCAACAGGTGAGCTGGGATTTGAACGCTTTGTGGACCTGACGACTGCTGCATGGTGGGATGCTTGTTTCGCGCACATCGTGGGCATTGTTGTCTTCATCAACACCATCGCCCTGCTTCGCGTCTTCCGCTTCAGCCAGACAATCGCCAAACTCCTGGCCCTTCCGAGCATCATGAAGGATGAGCTGGTGTCGTTCTTAGCCATTGCTGCTGTCGCCTTCATGTCGTTCATCAGCGCAGGTACGCAGACCGTAAAAGTTTATACATGGATTCAGGAAACAAACTACAAATCTGATACGTATCTACACCTTACGACATCCATATGGTTCCTTATATGCATTACTGGTTTTAGATGTAAAATGATTATTGATGTTGACGGCTGACATATACATCTGCTGTGGTTTCAGCATATCTTATCTTCGGGAGCCACCTGAAGTCTTACTCAGACTTGTACCACACAACGTTCGCTCTCTTCGAGATGATGCTTGGAAGGTGACGTCCACTTACAAATGTGTAACGAGCTGATGAAAAATCTACTATTAGAAGAACTTTGATTTCTGTGAATCATGTTGTAATTTGGTTACAGTGCGTGGTGGCATTAAGAACGTTGTCTCATTGCCTAGTTCTGTGTGTTTGCAGGTTCTTCGCCAGTGACATGCTGGAAGCTAACCCGCTCATCGGACCGATCTTCTTCTCGGCCTTCATGATCTGCATCTTCACCCTCCTGATGAACTTCCTGATGTCCATCGTCTGCGACGCCATTTCCGCTGACTTCGACGTCGACCACGATCAGGATCTTGCCGAACACATGTGGAGCAGCGTCTGTGCCAAGTTGGGTCTGCACAGCCCTCCAAGTAAAAAGGATGAACCGGGTAAGAGAACAGCACAGCCTTTTCGGTGACAAGACAGCTGAATGTTGTGCGACAGATTCACAATTATTTCCAAAATGACCTCAATTTGCAGTCGTACGAAGATCGCACGAGAAAGGTGAACAGGCCCTAAAGAAGGTCATTTACATAGGGCTATGTTAAAATCAAGTTAATTTGCGATATGACATATTTACATAAACAGCTGGTATGGTCCTATTGTTTTTGTTTATCAATGAAACAAGACAAGTATAATTCATGTTAACAATGCTTCTGTAGAGAAATACATTGTGACTTGATATTACAGTTTAGAGTTTATTAAGTTAACATATATCAATCGGGTGGTGGGGTCGGTGGCGCAGCGGTAGCGCGTTCGGCTCGGGTCCAAGAGGTCCCGGGTTCGATCCCCACCCATGTCACCGATCTTGTGCCCTTGGGAAAGGCACTTTACACGAATTTCCTCACTTCACTCAGGTGTAAATGAGTACCTAGCTTCGGCTAGGGACGTCCCTCGGATAGGACGTTAAATGGAGGTCCCGTGTATGGGGAGATCCACACCCTAAGCACGTTAAAGAACCCACCGCACTTATCGAAAAGAGTAGGGGACCTTCCCGGTGTGAGTGGTTCAAACCTACAGTCCTATGGCCGCACTTGGGGTCGTATTGAGGTCACCTGAGTTAGCGCCGAATGGCAGCCGCTCCAGACCCTTGCGATTAAGCCCCACCACCATTGTAAGCTCCTCACAATTCAGCCCCTGGCTGCAAGGAGAGAGTAAGCCGGCCCACCCGCCCACCCCTATCAATCATGTTGTTACAAAACTGTCACATTATTAAAAACTACTTCCAACATCTCTTCATAGGTGAACTGAAGATGGAAAATCTCCAGGAAAACCTGCGCATCATTCGGGAACAACTTGATGAAAGCCTCGACATCTGTGACTCCATCTTGCCTGCATATCGTCGCTACAATGTACGCGTCCCCCGTACCGACACTCACCTAGTCATCAGTACGGAGTGTGACGTAAAGATCGTCATCGAACGTGCCGAGGATGTCGACACGGAGATGTAGAAGCCAGTTGGCACTGACGTAAAGTTAGGCGTTGAACTTTGATATTGTTTCAGAAATGTTTTAACACGTGAAGATTCATAACTTATTTTACTTACAGTTTCTTATTATGTAATGTAGAAATCAGCTTTCTAAATTTGCTGCAAGAACAATTGTTAATATGAAAAAAGCGTTTACTACTTCTCATAAAAATTAGTAAATATTGGCATTGAGAGATTGATATATCTATTAAAGACCAGAATTACCGACTGCTTCTTGTAGTCTTGTATGACATCAATTAGTCACATTTCAGATATCATTTAGCAGAATTGAGACATATACATATTAGCTAGCAGAAAATCTACCACACACTGACGTGATCGGACCTCTAAAGAAATGTTATAAGTGTTCTGTATAAGTTAACAGTGTGCACGTATTGTGGTTAATCAATTGCAAGTAAAGTTGTTTCACGTGTTGACAGTGATGTATTTTACTTCAATTTTTAGTTCAAATAAATGTTGATTGATTAATTGATGGTTGGTTGACTGATTGGGTGGTTGGTTTGTTGGTTGATTGATTGATTGATTGATTGATTGATTGGTTGGTGGTTAATTGGTGGAATAGTTGGTTTTCTGGTTGGTTTGTTGACTGGTTAATTGGTTTATTATTTGGTTGGTTAATTGGTTTGTTGGTTGTTTGGTTGGTTGTTTGGTTGGTTGTTTGGTTGGTTGATTGGTTGGTTGGTTGGTTGGTTGGTTGGTTGGTTGGTTGGTTGGTTGGTTGGTTGGTTGGTAGTTGGCTTTCCCGGTGCTTAGTTGCTTGAGGTGCTTGAGATATCGGTGTGACCACAGTATTAGTTTATCGACAGTACTG
Source organism: Branchiostoma floridae x Branchiostoma japonicum (assembly GCA_013266295.2). Lineage (NCBI taxonomy): Eukaryota > Metazoa > Chordata > Leptocardii > Amphioxiformes > Branchiostomatidae > Branchiostoma > Branchiostoma floridae x Branchiostoma japonicum. The sequence goes on from CM023823.1 coordinate 19,970,058, forward strand.
CCACAAAGAATGATTATCATGATGAAATAAATTTACACAATTTAAGATCTGACTGAATGTAAAATCATCCACCCCTGCATGATAAGTCTAAACTTGAGGAATCTGTGAATTGTCATGGCTCGTTCTGTACTGAAGTGTCGACACTTGGCCTCCCTGACAGAAGCCGCTCTGTCTCGTTTGTTCCCTGGGTTGGCTCCACACAGCATATGACGTCACAGACCCTACGATGAGCTTCCTCAGGGGCCAACATCAGGAGAAACCCGCCGACAACCAGGGCTGCGCCCCCTGCCTTCAGCGGGCCGAACGCCACGCCACGGAACACGGCGTCCATACCTACCGTGGACGGGAGAAACACATATTCACAAGTCATACGGGTTTGACGTACATAGACCGTTAACTTAGACATCGGCCACTGACTGTTTGATCAATCGATTTGTTGATAAGTCAATAGATCGATGAACGGCAATCCGGGGTCAAATGAGCAGTGAAGCTGATAGTTTGAAGTAGGCGGTTTCTCGTCGATTTTAGACTTTCGTGACCTGTGCTCATTCGTCTCTCACCTGTGTTCTGGGGTCTCTTACCTGCGTTCAGTGGGATTCCCAGCACGGTCCCCAGGGAGATGAAGAGCGGAAAGGTGAAGGCGATGCCGAAGTTGATGAAGAAGTTGAAAGCTGTGGGCAATTTTGAATGCAGTAAATTTAAGTGTTAGTCTCTGTGAATCTATTCTAAAGAAATTTGGAGTAGTCTTACGAAGTAAATGTTTTAGCACAACAGTGAAAAACAGTTGCTAAACACGTGCACGTTACAAACAGTGAGCCAGGTGGTACCAGTCCACCTGACCTGAACCGATATATGCAAGTACTCGGTCCGAACGCAGCCCCTCTACACATGTAGGACGGTCAGTACCGGTCCATAGTGTCCACCTGTCCATAGTTTCCAAGCAGACTTTGTGGTGGGAGATCTGCCTGGCTTCTTTGACAGTCATTGAGGTGAGGTACTGTCAAGGAAGCCCGGCAATCAGAAAACGCTACGACCCTCCCTCCACGCACATCTGCTTGAAGGTTAAACCGTCCATACTACAGCCGTATACTATACGTAGTAGACAACAATAACAAGTAGAAACTTCACAGCAGTATTCAGGACTTAAAGGTCAATTGACGTACCAAGTCCAAGTGCGGCTCCGCCACACAGATAAGACCACGGCAGGTTGTACCAGTCCATCGCCTCCACTTGCCCGTAGTACAGACTCAGCATGACGGGCCAGAGTCCCAGAAGGTCGAACACCCCCAGGCACGACAGGAACAGGGACACCTGTCCAACACTGGCGTCTCCAAACACGCGCTTGAACAGAACCTATCGGGAAAAGTGTCATTAATCTCCATGCACCAGCAGCCTTTTGACAGCTGCAAATAATATCAGATGAGGAACAAAACAATCATGTTGTGTAATTAAAATAGTAAAACTAATTAGTACATGAATAATACATGTATGTATCTGTGGTTGACCAGTAATATGGACCAAATCAGAAATTACCTTGTACAGAGCCGCTCCAATTGCCGCTCCAACAGAAAGAACCACGCCTAGCAGCGAGGGTCCCTGGAACCCGCTAGTGTTGGCGATGAGCACGATTCCTCCAATGGCCATCAGTACTGATAAGATCTGGGGAGGGAGAAACGTATTTCTGAGTCATGATGTTCCAGAAACTGTATTCAACCTACATCACATGTCTGTCTTTGCCCTCGAATTAAGGTAATGATATAGCAATTTCTATAACTTTTAGGACCTGAAAAAATGAGATGTCCATATGGAAGAGAAAAGGATGCAGAGCACAAACATATGAAGTCTATGGAGTAAATAATGATTTTTTTTTCCTTGAGTTGTTGCTACTTTCAATTATCTTTGCGGCATTCAAAGGACATGCACGAACTATCTCGTGGTTTATAATGATATGCAAGACCATTTACCCGTCCGATATATAGTCGCTCCCGCAACAGTAGAATGGAAAAGACGTAGACGAAGGCGTTACAGCTAGAGAATAGCGCCGTGACGTCAGTAGCGGGAATTTCCTTGAGTGCCCGGATGTACAGGTAGTTAGTTCCCGCCCAGAGGACGAGAAAAAAGCCAGCTTTCAGCAGAAATGTCCGCAATGTCAGCCCGCCCGCACCGAAAATGGACTCATTTTCTCTGGGGGGGGGGGGGGGACAAAACATCAGCGAGAACGGATAAAGACATTTCAAAATCATGACAAGGATAGCATATTCACAACAAAAGAGATGACACAAGGTAGCAACTACCGGGTACCCAGACTCCGGAAAGATTTTCATTTGTACATTGTCACGCCCGAAATCACCTTTCCAACCCGTCAGGTACACCTTCGTAGGTAAAGCGGCGCCGCGAGTTGTTTGATGTTTGAAAAATGTAAACTTCAGTGACTGCGCGCTAATGGCCACCGACTAACCCCAACCTCGTACAAGCGGTCCATTACATGATTGGGGAAAATTGATGCACATTCCTATGCATGATTCTTCAGGTAAATCTGGGCTGCTAACAGCGACACACAACCGGACTTTATGACTTATTTTGTGAACCTGGCGTTCGACTACGCGATACGGAGGATTTGTCAATAACGCTCAACGATGAATTTTGGATAACAAAATACTGAATGTGCTACGCAGACTTCAAGTGACCAATTACGCTTCACCAATAATTTACCAACAACGCTTGACGTTGAATTAGAGTGGGTCTGCTACGATTAACGGTGAATTAAAAAAGCTTCCTACATCTGACGCAAAAGTGAAAGTGAAAGTGACGCAAAAAGACGCGCAGACCCTCATGTGACATCTCGCCTGTGGGAAAGTGATTGTAATTAAGGTGAAAAACATGTCTTTCCATGATTACGCAGTCGTTTGCTCTATATTACCTTGCTGAAGGAATTAAAGCAGCGACTGTACACAATGTACACTGTACTGAATGTACACAAGCCTCTGTAATAGAAAGATTAACGTCCACACCCACCTGTAGACTTGACCACACGACTGTCCCTTCAGAAGAACACATGCCGCAGTGTACACCGGAAAGCACGACATCATCCAAACGGTGGAGAACCACATGTTGAAGAACGGCCCGTCAAACGTGGCGGAGAACGTGCTCTGGGCGAACTGCGTGGACCCGACCCACGACACGGCGATACCCAGGACAATGGGGGTTCCCAGCAAGGCTCTTCGGGAAGTCTGAGAAAGCGGCATTTCTATCCGGAACCAGGAAATAAACTTGAAGCAGAGAGATAACGGTAACTATGTCAACGTTGGCAAATCTGTGTGTCCTTCTGGTCTCAAATTAGCTAGCTGGTTTCGTAGACTGTTTATAACTTCTATAAGAAGTCAAGCTAAACCGAAATCATCCCTAGCTATGTCTATGGAGTCCTTGGCTTGCGTACAGTGTTCTCTCAGTTCAATCGAAACTTTCCAACCCGGAAGTTAGTGAGGTTGCTAGTTTGCTTCATCTAAAGCGCCTTCTACCAACCAATGTGCGTACTGCAATAACAGCAGATCATCACTCAGGCATGATAACAATAATTTTGACATCAATTGGTCAATTGAGCCATTTCTTCATGAGGCCATATCCAGAACACAATATATCAAAACCAGACGTGCTGCTGCAGTGCCTTAGAAAGCCGCAAGGAGGTCCATAATCTAATCATTACTTCATTTTGCACGCCTATCCACATACCAAATATCATTACGATCCATCAATGACTTCTAGAGCAATGATTTTCACAAACAGACAGATCCCCCACACACACACAGACACACGACCCCGAAAACATAATCTTCTTGGCGAAAGTAACAAATTCAAAATTAATGTAACGTTCCTAGCCTCCAGGCAACTTGCCACCGAGCAATGTTTGGGTTCACAAGAGACACCTAGCTACCACTTTGGGATACTGCAGTTTGTTGGTGGAGCCATCATCTTTGATTACCAATCACAGTCTGCCACCCTGATGGTGAACTCGAACCACTTGTCTTCTGTTCTACGTATTCTATACGACTGTACTATACATATGGACGAGTTAACCGCCAAGCAGATGTTGGTGGGGAGATCGTAACTGTCTAGAAATACATGACACTTAAGAAGCCATTTTAACAGAAGTGTTTAAAAATGCTGCTCTTTTAAACTCATACCCATCTGCAACCAATAGACAGATGACTTCAGAGTTCAAACGTCAAGGTTCACTTGTAGCGCGACATGTTCACATCGCGAAAAAAACACGAAGAGCGTTTCAGAACACATTTGGTACACAGTAGCGTTTTGTGCTTTATATAATATTGAAGCAGTCTTGGTCATATGATAGGAATCATTATCATGATGATGGTTTTACTGGATGGATGGCAATTGTCTCTGCCACATTCATTGTTACTTGGATTGAAGCCAGTTTACGAGAGACTTCGGGTGGAAGGAACAGACACCAAATCCGTCAACACCAGGCAGCCACTCAGACAACGTGACATGACTAATAATCTCATTATACTGCGAACACTTTACCTTGAGGGTGAGCAATAAGGCTGCATCAGTAATACAAGTTTAGACCGCTCTACAGATGCAATAACTAGAGATGATTTATTATATCAATGATCATGCTGAAATGAGTTGCAGAGTATTGACAAGGCTTGGAATTCATAATGATCTTAGAGAAACTTTTGCCATTTGTAAAATATGTTAGCTTTTACTGTGTCTTACATGCAAATGCTTTGTTATGTTAATATTTGCGTGATGGGGAGCACCACTTTGGTTTTCCTGTGCAAATGTACTGACCTGGCAACATTTGTCAGACATTTTTGTCCATTTGTAACATGATATTCAGTGGTCGTGATTAATTTGGACCTGACTTCATGACGATGATGATACTGATGATGGTGATGATGTGGATGATGATGTGGATAATGACAATGTTGTTGTTGATGATGATGATGATGATGATGCGGATGATGACAATGTGGGTGATGGTGATGTGGATGATGACACGGATGATGATGATGCGGATGATGATAATGTGGGTGATGATGATGTGGATGATGACACGGATGATGATGATGATGCGGATGATGATAATGTGGGTGATGATGATGTGGATGATGACACGGATGATGATGTTGATGATAATGGTGATTGATGATGATGATGTGTTGTGTAGCACAGTTAACACGCAGATGGTAGTTTGGGTCTTCCTACCCTTAAAAAGCTAACACATGTCTGACACATTTACCTAATACACTATCTGACAAGATTGAAGAATGGTGGTGACAATTCAAATTGCAACAGCAATACAAGGTTGTTGATGCAGCACCAGGCAGCAATTGATTGTATTGTAATACTTTCTGCCTGGGTTGGGCGGCTGTCACAGAAGCTCGGGAGTCAGAAAACGTTACGACCTCCCACCCAAACATCTGATTGATGATCAGCAAACCATGACGTTATATTGATTAACATCAGGAAGCAGGCGGCACCGATCGCGACTCAAATCCCTCCACTACATCGATCAGCATTCCGGTAGCAGCAGAATGAACATCAGGATTCCTCTCTAAGCCCACCATCTGTCTTTCTTTGACAAATCTGTGCTCTTATAGGCCATCAACTCATTTTGCTAAGTTAAGAAGGCGTTCTAATTCTGAGTGGTGGACTTTCTGACACTCGCACGTGTGGTGTCAGTGAAAGGGAAATGCAATCTGGAAATGCAATCTTTATAGCAGCTGCTCCTGCCAACCTTGACCTTGTAGGTAATATACAACTACTGCTGTCTCTCTGGCTTCCTAGTTATGACTGGATGATCAATATCTTAAAGTTTAAACTGGGCTTGATTGATGAGTTATAACGTTCGCCTTGCTCCACGCTGTAAACTTGCGGTTTTGAAGTTGACGTACGCCTCTGTCAATTCAAGGCGGGGCTATTGAATCCTTTAGATGTGGAGAGGGTTCAAACTTGTCGACTGTTGACTGAACTGAGGTGTGTAAAAAAATTCCAAACAAGCTCTACGTCTTGGAGCCGGTCTATGACCTCTGGTAGTTGTGTTTGGTCACGTTTAAAATTATATGTAACTTCCATGGGAGGCCTCTTTTCGGGTGAAGTTTACACTTGACAGTGAACTCCAATATGTGCGGTTTGCGTTGATAGATCTATATCCTAAGGAGAGGATAATTAAAGAAATACAGTTGATAATGTACCGTACAAACGCCATTTGATCTTTATTTAACAAAGTCTCCGTCCAATGATACACTACATATGTAAATTACAACTTCGCGTCTGAATCATAGGTCAGCATATCAGACAATACGCAATCCATACCTATCCTAAATCTTGGTATCAATGAACTTAGAGCAAATTTGTTGTGACTTCTTTTTATTTAAACAAGAGTCAAATACTGAACGTCTGACACAGTACAATCAGTACAATGACACAATAGCACATAGCAGAGCTTACATGAACACTGACTGACTTTCTGAACAATTGTTACATGTCATACATTGCCACTGTTCTGATATGTACTCTACGTACACTTCACCGTTGGAGAGAACAATATTTGGATGACAGTCACGTATTGTTTCACACAAACTTGCAAGCGACTAACAAGATCAACATGGCATCTCTCATAGTCATACATTGGTCTCTGAGCCTGTATCTGTTCCAGACATCTGTTACGTTAATACTGAGATATCTATGTAGAGCAACAATAATGATGTTACAGAAAAATGCTGTTATATGATGTGTTTTACATTATCACACTTAAAACTAGCCGTTCAGGGAGCCAAAGGCTCTCTATGTAAGCACTGGATACAACGTTAACTTTAACATGCTTCCATCACTTCAAAATATCTCTACTATTCGACTACTCGATATATATTATTAACATTCTTAGAACTATTTACAAAACATTTCACGGACGCTCACATGTCTAACCTATCACAATTTTACTTTGTTGTTTGTAGTCCGATAAGCCACCGACAATATAGTTATTACTCTTTCATAGTTCTCTCATTTATCAAGACATGCCTGTCAATTAGAGAACAAACAGGGGGATAACTAACGTTATCTCCGATGAATTGCCCTCCAAGCAGGTATCTCAGCCTCGCGGCCCATGTTACCGTCGGGACAACATGATGTTTACCGACCATTTTCATGGTCTTTGCCGTCTTTTCTTTGTATTTCCGTTCGGTCCAGATATTGTTCGTAGCAAAACTTCAAAAACGTTGACATTGTAATATACAAATCTTTGATGTCGTCCCTATCAAAACTTCTGTGACTATTTTCTTCAGTCACAGTCAAAACCTTTGTCTTCTCGCAGGTTCAGATGATCATAACTTTATCGTGCCTTTGATCTCCTTTTTACAATGTCCGAAGCATGATATTAAGATAGTCCCCTAATTGTACACAATATGAGCATTCTAGTGCCCTGCGACGGACATACACTATTGTTGCAGCATTACCTTCGTCTGATTGTTCTATTCACATCTGGGCTCTGCATGTGAAGCACATACGGATATACACTACAGACGTTAGCTTAAGGCAGCTCTATGTGGTACAAAACCAACGTTAAAGATATCTGTAATTAAGTCTGAAATATATACATGAGGGACATTTGCCCATGAGCAATTCGACCAAGTTCATATTGATACTGCATCTGTACTTAGCGTATCGATGATAGTCGAGCTTGTCCATATTGTTGGACGAGTTCTCAGACAGCTCGAGAGGCTATCTTATACAACCGATGGCACTCATAGGTAAACTACATCGCTCAAACGCTTTCATTTCTCCTATTTTCTCCCAGGCACTTTCTTAGGCAACAATGTCAACCTGAACTTGGTGGCGGTTCTCCAACATTTCCTTGAGCTTCTTGTGGATGTCCTGGATGTTGGTGCGCTGGACGGGCGTTTTCTTCCAGCAGCCGAGCATGAGAGCCCGCACGTGCCGAGGACAGCCTCGTGGGCACGCCAGCAGTCTGCCGCTCGTGATGCACTCGATAACCTGCCAGCGAAAAAGACGAATGCCGAATTAGACACTTAATGTCGGATTCCCAAATCTCCTGACTGACAGGTCACGCCATCATGCTTAACTAGACCTGTGGCTAAATGACACACTGTGTAAAGAATATGCTATCTAAGGTAAACAGTGAAGTTATTGACATCTAAAGTAACTGCCATAATCAGTGTATCAAAAATTGACTCCCTACCTCGTGATTGGCCAGCTCATACCATGGCTGCTTCCCAAACGTAAAGATTTCCCATAATACAACGCCGAAGCTCCAGATGTCACTTTCGATGGTGAACTTCCGGTAGAGCACGCTTTCCGGTGGCATCCACCGTACGGGCAGCATAGTGTGACCCCCAACCTGAAAGGTACCATGTTTGCTTACAAATAGAGTAGAGATACATACTAGGTGTCCGCAATACCTCGTATAATACATATGCAATACAAGAATCAGCTTGGAACTACGTTCATGATCATTAGATGTCCAGGTAGAACATAGTAAAACAAAAAGTAAAACAAACTAAAATCAAACAACTGGATATATTCGCTGAAGATTCAGACGTTTCAGATAGCATCTACTATCTTTCATCAGTGGCTGAGAATGAGTCTGAAGGCAAGTGGAATGAGTATCTGAATTTATATGTAAATGAGTTACTGAGGAAATTCAAGTAGCTCCTGCTAGATCTGTTGGAAAAACTTTCTGACTCACTCTGTAGTAGTCGGTGCTGTAGATGTCCCGGGACATCCCGAAGTCTCCTATCTTCACCACGAGGTTCTCCCCCACCAGACAGTTGCGGGTGGCCAGGTCTCGGTGCACGAAGTGCTGCGACGCCATGTACTCCACCCCGGCGGCCACCTGGACAGAGATCTGCAGCAGCTCCACCACGCTCAGCTCCTTGTGAGTGGCGGGGTTCTTGATTAGGAAGGCTGCGTCCGGACCGTGAGATCTGAATGGACAAAGGGTTGAACTGTTTAGTTAATGCATAAAATAATGAGAAGCTTACAGTAGCCAGTACTTGAATTGTTCTGAGGCTCACCTCTTCAAGTATTACAGACCGATCTGTTTATATATATTGCCACTCCCCTTTTCTGCGGGCTAAAGCGCAAACCTTATATTCCAGGTTCTGCCAGCACATGCCATACATTGACTAGACAGTGGGCGATCCTCTTAGTTTATATCTGTTAACCGACCTGCTGGATATATTTTCTTCACAATGGAATGGGACATTTCTATAATCTACCTTAAAGTTAGATGTTTATTTGAAGGACAAAATGTCGAAAGTGTTGCCTAATTAGTAATTCCATTACAAAGACTCAGCAGTATCGGTTTTAATGTGTCTATCCTAAGGCGTATACCTGTCGGACTTAAGGGTAATATGGTGTAGAAAAGAAGTGTTATTATTCAGACAATGTCCGCGCAGGGACGGAGATAAGTTCATCATGTCTTCCAAAACCCCCTAATTGGCGGCTCGAGTGTTTTGATTGGAATTTATTCGCTTTCCTGCTTTCGTCGCGTAGTCCTTAATAAGATCAAACGACGATAAGACATGATTATGCAAATAGTGAAACGTCACTGGCAGACCCTTTGATGTTAATCCATACAGATCGACGTGCTCGGGTGCGGTTGGAGTGGTCTCATCACTCCCTGTCAACTCGTTCTTTACCGATACATTGGCGATCAAAACAAGTGGTGAAGCGTTGGGTCACAGGACATATGTAAAGGATTGTATTGCAGCTATATACAGTCTAATGCCTCTATAAGCCAAACGCCCATCCAAATTTTTAAGTCCATTTAAACTGTTCTGTGAAGTTATGGACAAATAGATAGACATCATTGCATAAATAGTGTGGGGCAGCTAGAGGCCACAATGGAGATTCCACCAACGGAGACTTTCTTGAATCTAGTTTAACCAAAATATTGTGATAGTCATTTGCAGTTTGTAAGTGAACTTTTCAAAACACATCGTTGTCTAGCAGATCCACCATGAATTCAAGATTGGTGCTGTTCGTCGAGTATCCAAGCCTGTCATAACTACTGGCACAGTACTGGAGATTATAAGTACCAACCTCAGGTAGTTGTTGAGGTCCCCGTTTTCCATGTACTCAAAGATCATCAGCCAAGGCTCTCCCTCCGTGCAGACTCCGTAGAACTTGACGATATTCTCATGCTGCATGTTGGTCAGTAGCTCTGCTTCCCGATCGAAATCCTTCCGCGCGTCCTCCACCCCCATGTCCTTCAGCGTCTTCACCGCGACCAGAGATGCATCTTCGTCGGCATTCAGCTTCTCGCATTTGCCGAGGTACACTCTGCCGAAGGCCCCCTCGCCAAGCTCGCCCACGAAGTGGATGCTGTCGCGCTGGATATGGCGGATGACTAGAAAATAAAGATAGATTTTTTCAACATGATAAAGATTCTTTGCTCGTATCAAATGATACATGGTAAAATTGTTAGAGTATATGTTCTGGAGAAGGACAAATGTCATCATTTCCTCCTATCATCCACAGACTTGTAGTGTCGATTTGTATGTGTGTATATGAAACGCCAGTCTAAGTGGATTGATTCAAATTCAGGTTGAGGACCAATGTTTTCGTTGAAAACATATTATTTTAAAGTAGCTACAATATTTCTCTCAGGGAATTCTTTCGTTTTCTGTTTGAAATCATGATGTGACGGTGTGGAAGACTTTTAAAGTATAAATAGCTTCCACTTTTCCTTTGGTGAAGGAGTGGTGTAGGACTCACTCTTATGATTCACCTCAGCGCCACATCACAATCACAACCACATGTAAATGGAAGAACCCTTGAAAGAACCCTCACAGGATATTACTGCAGCTATCTTAATTGTTTGCAGTCTCCGAGACATGACCAGTGGGGAACAACGCTAGACTGGATTTGAAGCACAGACAGACACTTGGCTGACATGCACTCTAAATTATTGGAGGGTGTGCTCAGAAGAAGGACAAGTGTCATCATTTCCGGGATTCGTGCACTGATCTGTAATATTGATTTATACATATTAAACGTACACAACTGGGAGATTACTGATGCTGCATTAGTAGATCTTTAACAGTTTGTTTTAATTTGAGGGTACCTAGAAATATCCTTATCACTGTGAAATTACTGTAGCTACCATTTGTTTGCAGGCTGCAATGTTGAAGCACAACCAGACCACTTGCCATGCAGTCTGATTAGGTCAGACAGCTAAGGGCACGAGTGTCATCAGCTAAGTAAGTAATCACGATTTTGTGTGAAGATGAAAAATAATCATCGTATTGTTGGTGTGCATGTGCATTCGTGATGACTTGCTGTCTAAGATAAAAATTTAAGGCCTCTGATAATGAAGGAGACAGCAGAATGGTCAGGGGCAGTAAACTTTTACCTCAGGCCAAAATAATCTTGGCTGCACATATATGTACGCACTTGGAACTGTGAAATTCCTTATTCTTATCCATGGCAGGAACAGCACATTGGCCTAGATTATATTTTGTGTACGTGATTACGAAGGATGTACACCAGATGCTGTAACATCTTACCGAGTTCTTTGGAGTCTCGGAAGTAGTTTGGATTCTCCACCACGTGGAGTCTGCTCAACCGCAGGGAGTCACGGGAAACTACCTCCCCGTTGGACTCGCTGGTGGACCGCTGCAGGGGCGCGGCAGAACCGTTGACGTTGCACTCCCTCCGGCTGATCTTCCTCGACCTCATGCAGTACAGCACAATGGCCACCACGATGAACACTACAGAGGATACAGCCACGGCGATGTAGGTCTCTATTCGCTGAAAAACAGAAACAGACAAGTTTTTGTAGGACGATGCTTTAGGACAGCTATCTATCGGCGCGGTCACATTCGTCGTAGGACGTCGTACGATTTTGATTTCATAGAATTCTAAACCAGGTCGGTGCGGCTTTATGTTGCGGGGAAAGTAACTGATCATGAATTGTGCAACCCGGGCAGATGGGCTGTTTTGCTACCCGGAATAGTTTTTTAGCTGGAATGGGTTTTTAGCGAGGCTACGGGGAATGTAACCTAGTCGTTCGCCCCGGTCGGTGGGGCTGGTCAACATTGAAAGTCATTTTAGGTATCTTGTCGCTAGCCAAGATAGGGGTATTGTTAATGCTGGGGTCACATTTCCACACCGGGGCCCGGCCGGGCAGTCTTATGAAATGAAAAGTATGATATGAAGTAGGATATGAAGTATGGTATGATATAATATAAAAGACAACAAAGCACAAAAAAATGAAAAAAATTGATAATGGGAACTATTTGAGTATAATCTTGATAGAAATTGTTGATTTTTCGTTATAATCGAAACAGCCCGGCCAGGCCCCGGTTTGGAAATGTGACCTCAGCATGAAATGATAGTAATTTGTTTTAGAAGATCTACTTAGAAGAGTTAAAAGAGCATCGCCCCTATACATCGAAAGGCATGGAAAGGACTTACACTGTAACATCTAAAAATTATAAGATCTTACTGTATATGTCGTTGTCTGGTTTTCTGGTACGCGGTCATCTGTGGTCGGTCCGGGTGTTCCATGGTAGGATGAGCTGGGCGAGGCCCGGGGGGTATATGGTGTCCTAAATTGCGGTACTGAAAAGATTGGCAGGCAATTAACGAAACAGACTAACACAACATCGACAAAGCATGGTATCTTAAATCTTAGCTCCAAAAGCTTTTGAACACTTTTATCAGAATAAGTAAGAAAATACAAATTTAATGGCGTCAGTTCATTACAGGACAAACGTGCAAGAATATTACAGACTAGTACCACTTTGTCACTGCGGTAGAGCCCTGGAGCAATTCTGTGTTCGCATCAATGTTGTATCATACATTAGTCATGTGTTACAAGCCAGTGTTATACAACAGTACTTACGGTTCATGAAGGTGACCACGAGGGACCTGCTAGTCTGTCCATACGTGTTGCTTGCCACAAGAGTATAGTTCCCATTGTCCACGTGAGAGGGAACCTCGAACTTCAGACAGCCGCCACTCTCGTACGGCGTCAGCTTACTCATTCGGATAGACACGTGATTATTGGCCGCGAACAATGCTCTACCCTTGTACCAGCGCAGACGTGGCAAAGGATACCCGTGAACGTCGAAGCAGATGCTCTTGTGGAAGAGGTGCTTATACTCCAGACTGAGTATCCGAGGAGGGGCTTTGTAAGAAATAAGATGAATCAGTCAAGTATTCTGCTATACTTTCATGTAATCATTATAGTACTTCTGTCGAATTGGCTAATTTGTGTAAAAAAAATGAACAGTATCGATGGAATGAAGGGATGAAGAGGATAAGTAAGTAAGTAAGTATCGATGGAATATTAGCAAGACGAGGAGAATACATTTCATTGTCATTACCAGTAGAAATGTTGCATGTGTAAAACGTGTATGATACGCCGTAGACATTGGATCTCTAAGTAATTACTGTCATACCCTGCGAAATAATACCGATGAAAATAATGGATATTGCTAACATAATGACATGGATATAATTACCGTTGATCTTCAAATCCAAGTTTGCTCGGGCTATTCCGACCATGTTCTTGGCAATGCAGGTCCAGTTGCCATTGTCGTCCTCGCTGGCGTTGTGTATGTTCAAAACCTGTCGTCTGCCTAGCTCTTCTATCTCGATGGTGAACTTGGAGCGGAGCTCTGCTGTGTTCCACTCGGCAGTCGGCGCGGGGCTGCCCGATGCTTCACAGGTCACCACCACGTCCTGTGTCTTGTTAATGGTCACTTCCCGAGATAGCACTGTAGCCGTCGGTAGACCTAAGGTAGTAAAGTGGTTGTTCAATTTTTTTTAAATGGCATTAATGTTCCATTCCCCACAATGTAAATGCAAAACGCGAAGTAGGACACCTACTGTTCAGTAATTCTTTCCGCATCCTTACCAAATGTTTTCAAAATTGACTTGTGGGGTGGGAAATGACTAGAAATGGAGAAGACTCTTAGAATGAAGAGGTTGTTGGTGTTTAATTTGTTTAATGGATAGTTGGTATGAATAATCCCTGCAGCTAGAAGCGTGTTACATCTTAAACGGTGTGGCAGGCAGCTTCTGTCTACTAGAACCGCAGGATCGTAAAATCACTGAACCTACGGCAGCTAGAATCCAGCTGTAAGTCCTTGATGTCTAAGGTTTCCTCATTGCCGTCAGTCGTTCTTCTGCAGGTGATCTTCTGAGTCTGAAAACTGGCTCTCGAGTGGCTCTGCCAAAGCTGTATCCACTTGGAGCTGCAGCTGCAGGTCAGCGGGTTGTTGCTGATCAACCTTTAATACATAGAAATCGAATGATAGGTTAAATGAAAGACTTTTTATGTTTAACAGATATGTATTGTCCAGCGTTGTATTAATGCTCTTGTGTGTAAATTTTAAAATGCTTATACTTTAATTTCAGAAAAACCCACAGAAAGGTGATAAATAGATATATCCCACTCACAGTTCTGCAAGCCTCAGGTCTGAGAACAAGGTCCATTGCAGCACCGTCAGTTTGTTATTCCGCAGGTCGCTGAAAGTGAATACAAACATTTTTTCTTAACATTTAATACAATCACTACCATTATCATTTCGCTGATGATAAAACTACGGAGGTGTCCATAGCATACGATGTGTAGACCTGGACGCTGTTTCTTTTTTTTCACTTTTGAAAGTTGTAACATGTATGTCAGGTACATTGAGTATTAGAATGTCATACGCCATGTATAAAAATAAATGTGCCTGTTAGGGAAATTGTTCTGGTCGTGCTGGCATATGTCTAAGAGCTCAAGCTTTCATATCACAAAGGTCCCATACCTCCTATCTAAGGACCTCAAGGAAAAGCGGTCTGAAGGCCTATATTGGAGCCATGAATAGATAACGGTTCAAACAAACAAACAAACAAACAAACAAACAACACAATACTTAAATTCCCGGGATCCTCAAGGCTATCCTCATCCATGCTTTCACAGCATGCACTAAAAAAAAGTATAAATATTTGTTCAAACATGTACATACATCATTGTAAGGTTACTGTTGTTCTTGAAGGCGCCATCTTCAATCGTAGATATGTTGCTGTTCTTGATGACACTGGGAAATACAAAAAAAGACGAGGTGACTTTTGATGTACGCACACACACAATAAACAGACATTATCATGATGCTTTCAGCAGCTTGTAGAAGATACCTTTTCTTGCAGTAAGCCCTTTTGAAGCTGTGACCAACTGCAGAAAGGGACCGTATTCCGTCCTTGAAAAAACATTTGTCGGGCGTAACGTCCTGTATTCTTTCCTTTGGCCGGCTCAAAAAGCATGCTGTAATTCCCCCAATGACAACTCAACACGTTATGGGATCAATTTTGAAATTGTGGATAAGGTGAAAATCCAGTCTTTATTGATTTTCTCAGTGCATAAAGAATCCAAAACGAAAGAGGGATTTGCTCACATTGACATGAAGGGGTCGATCTCTGGCTAAACACGAAAAGCTAAGAAGTATAATGTACTGCTCGACATCTTGTCAGTATCACTGAAGGTGAGGATTGGCATTTTTTCGCTCCATTTTGTCTCTGGAAAAAAGTTAATTAAAAATCGATCACCAAATAAACTTTGGTCCTAAAGCTGCAATGATAGAGCTAGTTGTACAAATTGAAAGTGATGTGTCCATTTGACACCCTGTCTTTTCCAATATAATAAGGTACAATTGGGTCATAGTTGCTGTCCCGGGAGGTGGTAATTACTTGTCGAAGTGAAGTGTGAAAAAAATATGACAAGCAAACAAAAAAACAAACATTGTACTTAACATTGACATATGGGCAACATTGTACTTAAAAAACAGTAATACTCACAGTTTTATCAGACCCTTGTAGTGTTCTAGCTGTTCTCTTGTTAGTTTGGTCAGACCTTGTTGACCGCTGATGTATCTGTACAGGACAAAGATACAAGCTTTTCACAGACCTTCTCGCTCAATTACTTTATGAACAGCCTCTTCGCTCAAGCAGGTAATATACAACCTCAAAGTTTTGTTGGAGCAGATAATCTGCAACTTCCTCGCGATTTGGAAACTAAACGTGTAACGTCAACTCTCATTGGTGCACAGGGCACACTAATACCGCCACATATAACAAAGGTGTTATCTCAAGAAT
This sequence comes from Branchiostoma floridae x Branchiostoma japonicum, assembly GCA_013266295.2. NCBI lineage: Eukaryota > Metazoa > Chordata > Leptocardii > Amphioxiformes > Branchiostomatidae > Branchiostoma > Branchiostoma floridae x Branchiostoma japonicum. The sequence continues at coordinate 19,986,189 of CM023823.1, forward strand.
GTCTTGAACACCTGGAAATATGAAGTGTGAATACCTCAGGAATTACTGATGCTGCATTGGGTAATCTCGTCTTTTCTTTTTCTGTTGACGTCTTAAGGTACCCGGCGGAATTGTGAGAGTTGACGTTAAATACAAAACCAGAATTGATGGTAGTTTGGTTTGGGAGTTGTTATAATTCCTTGTCAAACACCTGGGCCCCTCACAGCCAATGCTGGCATGTGACAGAGCAAGCTAGAACGTGTCACTAAATGGGCTCATCCCAGGGCGAACAACACCCTGAGATGATGATGATGATTCATGAACGGCCAGATTATGACTCTGATTGGTTTTCTACGTACTTAAAAAATGTCGAGAATAATGTTGTTCTTGCAGGGAAAAAGTTACTGCCAACGCTTTGATTTTTTTATACTTTAATGTAGATAATGAACTGCATGGCAAGTTTGATATGCCACTGGCTGGATTTGGTGGAAATTCAACGCCCTTTCGCTCGTACGGAAAGCATGAAACATGACACTTTCTATACATATCTCTTAACATGATATGACATGATAGGACAAAACGTTACAATTTTCCACCAAAAACATCTGCTGTAAGATTAGTTCATGTAGGAACTTCTATGAGATACTGATAAACTTTCTTAAGGAGTGCTTCCTCCAGTTTGAGAATGCATAGACAGTGATTTTTGTGAACAATTGTAATGAAGCATGATGGTTCCGATTTGACCTGTTTGTATTTTTTCCTCCGGATCCATATAAACACTTCCGGAAATAATACACAGGGGACGCAGTCAGTCCTCCCTAATGGGAGATGTCCATGTCATCTGTTGCCTGATTGGGAAATCCCATCGATTTTAACCATCAACTTTTGCCATTTCAACCGGAAGAATATGGAAATTGGAGAAGGCAGTTGTGGTTCGTATTGACCCAGGATAAACTGCATGTTACAGCCCGAAGCTGCGAGCTTCCTCTGTACGAATAACTGCGTAACTCTACCGCAATGTTCTGACAAAAGTTGAAACAAAAAGTCTCGTCAACATTCAGGACAAGTGCCACATGTTATGTGTTGGTACCAAATTTCGCTTTGTCTGATTATTCGTCATAATCAGTATTTCAGACATTCCAGGTCATTGGGTCATTGTGTTTTCCCAGTTCCATATTTCCCATATGCTAGTCACGTTCATCGTCGAGTGACGGGAATTGATCAATGTACACATGTAATGTTAGCTAAACCTTACCTGCATAACTAATAAACTACAATTAAACCAGACATCAGTAAACTCTAAGTATTTCAAGGAGGTATGAGATCTTCCAACTCTTGTTGTGATTTGTTGGCGTGATTTGTTGTTTTTTTGTTGTTGTGATAGATATTCAAGTGCAAAACAAGGTAATGTTATCCAATTTCATACACCATTACATTTGTGTCAGGGTGCAGGGATAAAATGCTTCAATAGCCCAATAAATCTTTACTGAGCTAGTATCACAGAGTGCCAACATTTGGTAAATAACACCTTTAAAAATGGATAACGTCCTTGTAAACCACGTCCCTGCCAGTCACCCAGACGCCGAGACTGACTCGTATAAGCGCTGATAATATCGAAATAGCAGTCAGCACGCTTGCACTGTTACAGCAACAGAAAAGCGTCTCTTATGTGATTAGCATCATGTTCAACATTACAGAGCGTGCTTCACTCAGCAACGTGACATTAACGTATTCTGTGTTCACTTGCATAAAGCTGAGGTTCAATTATCAATTGCTTTCATATTCTCATTACCAAGCCAACAATATTTCCTGGTAATGAGTAGAGGATACAAATATATCTCGCGACTTAAGTTACGTTCTACATGTGTTATTTTCCTTTCCGGAAATGTACAGGAAATGATGATGTATGCACAGGAAATGATGACATCACCATTCTCGTGCAGAACATGCAGATCTCTACAGGGTACTAGTTACGGAGTAAAATTAAATCGACATTAATTAGTGTTGAGAAAGGAGTGAACCGCGACACAGTAACATTTTTGTTATGTAAGTAAGAACTCAGTTTAACAACAAGATTAAGCTATTTACAGATGGGGTCAATAAGTCAGTGTACTGGGTATTAAGTAACTTTACCGGTACTTATAATAGTACTCTTCAGCCAAACGAAAAGGGCTACATCGTCCGCATACGAAATGAAAATCTGAAAGCTACAGAAAATATGGGGGAACAATCTATAATACTAACAACTTGACAATCGGAGAGCTGTCTGCGGCTATTTCTGATGAATTGACAGTAGGTGGCTGACCTAACCAATTCATATAAACATCTACCTTCAACGCATCGTCCCTGTACTGTGTTCGCCGAAGACGCATTTTTTTGTTGACATAATCTATGGTCATTTGATTAGAGAACCGTTTTAAGTTGCATTGGTGCGGCACAATGAACTTGGTGTATCACCGTCTGACCCTAATGAAGTTAAACGGAGATCATCGTTTCAATGATCGCCAAGTCATCGCCGCTAAGCACAATTTCCGGCTCCAGCGGAACTTTGATCACGTCACTTCCTTAATTAATAGAATATTGAGCCCGTGTGTCTCTATTACGCTCCATGCGAGCACCCACGGGAGTTGTATTGTGAGGGAAGTTTCCCCACTATTAAATCTGTCCTTATAATTCTGTCCTTGGTATTTCCGCGGGCCCGCACTGTCTATCGATTTGTTTAGTTAATGTTTTATTCCCAGACATTGGGGACTTTTGTGGCACTGCCGAAAGATGAAGATAAACAAGATACGAATGAGTGGAATACTTTGGCAAGGATTCCGCCAACAGGTATCGTACCATTAGTCTAGTATAAGACCAAAAACAAATGAATGCCTTTGGAGCATGCTGGCCACAAACGTGAACACTGTAAAAGGCTGTGTAATGGATGAACCTAATTTCATAGTGTATAAAGTATGGCAAGTTTGGGCAACACTTTTGTAACAATGCTAAGAAACAAATCTAATTCAAACATGGCAAAATATTTATTTCCCAACTCTGAATGGTTAGTATATTCATATATACTAGGAAGAAAACACTAAAAACTAAGTAACTTCTATCATTTCAATGTAACAAGATTGTCAAATAAGAATGGTTTGGTCTCGTTATTCGAGTCTATTATACATACACAACTGTATATATTGACCTACGTATATTGACGGACATAGGACTTGGATATGATAGTAGCATACGGAAAGTATTAGTCTGTATACATGGTAATCTGAGATCTGCCATATTATTAGTTGTAGTTTACTGCATCAATGACTGACTTTTTTCTTTACTGTAAGTAGGGCAAGACGCCACCAAATGAAATTTGTTTTCGACAGTTTCTTTACATGTGCGATGAAGTCATTCAGACGCAAGAATTGGCTTAATCTAGGGAAAGACACTGTAAAATAAGATTCATTTCGACAGCCTCTTTACATGTGTAATGAAGTGATTCAAATGCAAGACTTTGCTGAACCTAATTTTCAGCTTCTTCTTTGTGGAGTAATGCGTAACCTACTTCAAAATGGGTGTAAAGCCTGGGACAACAAATGACCATTCAAGCAACACAACACATTGGTAGAGAGTTCACAATCCTAGCAATCGCTACATTGTTATGTGTTCTATTGGCCGATGGTTTATTTTGCCCCAGTTTGTCATCTGTATATTCTTTAATACTGAAGCTACTTTACAGAAGGGACTATGACTCAACGGTACTTATCAACTGTTCGAACCTGAGTGTCCTGTACCACTGTACGTCCGGTAGGTTTGATAAATACAACAGTAGCAATGCAACAAATACACAAATACACATTCAACATACTTAGGTTTATCGTACGTTTCCAAGTCCGCAAAAAGTTTGTAAAATGTTTTTGATACCAGTTGAAGGACGGATATTGTCGGACGGGAAAGTTAGAATGTTTAGAACCGTTCTGTCATCTATATCAGTCAGGGCGCAAACACGGGACGAAAGTCAGTACGCTTGGGAAAGTCATAAAAAGACCTTGTGTCCAGCGTACACGTTTGAGTTTGTCCCTTTTTTGATATGTAAGATTTAAAAGGTGATACCTGTCCAATGACCTGAAAAAACAAGCGTAAGTGTGAGATGACCCATCTTTTCCAACCGTATTCAAACTCGGGTCCCGTCCTTTGTGCTGAAAGGCGTTCAAACGATGTAAAACGATCCCCCCTTATTTGTTTCTTTCCCGCCTCCCATCCTCCTTACATTACAGTCTAAATGAATTGGCTAACTCCTCACACCAGTATTAGGATTAGCGCGGGTGGCCCTTTTTTTTAAATAAATGATATCATGGTAGTTATATTTCCGGCTGGGTGGATTAGTCTATTCCAATGTTGATCCTGGATTACGCGGGAGGCTCAGATTTATATTAGTTACAAAAACACAACTGTTGTTGCTAAAAACATCCTCTACATACAGCAAGTGAACTGCCCTCTCGCTGACACCCCGTGCCCCTTTGAAATCTTGCCTTTACACGGTAGTACGATTTTGGATCGGGTGTCTTTCCATGATAGCTGAACTGTGCGCCCTCTTGTGTGGCCACTTCAAAAAAGATATTATACCTTTTGAACATAACGCCCCACGCCAGACTATGAGATGAATACCGACCATGTGGCTATGAGTATATAGGGTTTGACGGGTAACATGTTCTCTTCAAAATAAGATATCTGTTAATGTCATGTGAACTGAATAATTAGATTGGTTAAAATGCTTTATGTCCTATCAACACAATGGCTAGTTGTAGGCATTACAAATGCACTTTGTATTTGCAATGATATAAAGCAGATAGGTCCTTTATCTAGATACTGAATATTTCCGTACAAAATGCATTTTTCACCTGCTTTATGTCACCATTAGAGTTCTATTCAAGGAAGCGCAGTTCACCACTCGGGGTTTGTTGCTCCTGGACCATACGTTTACATGCTATTTTTAGCTTCGGTGGTTTGGTGTTCTGCCCCTGAGGACAGCGGTGGTCTGATACAATCTCTGCGTACTTTCAGTTCAGACATCGTTTTACGTCACGCAGAGACCAGGAAATAGCCCAGGCCTCGGGGTGTGCGAGCGTTTGCTGGATGCATGTGTAGAAATAATAACGGCTCGTGTCTCCTAATGCCTGCGTCACATTGTCGACGAGCTTCGGCCGTATTTGTTGATCGCCGAAAGGTCGCCCGATTTTAGATCGACCGAAGATCGCGCGTATTTTTGGCTTAAAAATCGTCCCCGTCACATGGAGCGAGGCTCGTGCGATCGCTTGGGAATACATCTATGACCTCAAAAATCGGGCGACGAGTCGCTTATTGTTAAGAACACGTTTCTCGTGTCAGCGAGCTTCGGCCGACTCCTAAAAATCGCCGGCGATCCCTAAAATTCGCGCGATGCTCGATGACACTTCGGGCGTACTACTGCCGTAAATGTCGTTTAGAACTCGCCGACTCGTCGGCCGATCGATTTTCGCACAATGTGACGGCCCCTTTAGTAGTACTCTCCAAGCAGGGGTTAACTTAAAGGAGGATGTCGTTACCTTCTTCTGTATGTCACCCGTTTTCTGACGTACAGTCAACTCCTTGGCCGACCTACAGCGGGTGCCAATCAGAAGAACCTGAAGCAACCATGCATATACTCCTTCCGAACCTCTACTCGGAGTGTAAGTGTATGTGAAGCACGGGTGAAGCTTACTATGCCAGACGAATGAAATACTCATGATACTTCTAGTCGGTAACCTTGAGACTGCCAAATCTTAAACACGGTGTTATCGGGGCCTGCTCAGTTCCTCAAGAAATATCTCAAGCGGGAGAGTCTTGGGGATTGCTGACGCTGTACTTCTAGATCTCTTTAAATCCACATGTATTCTAATGTGGCGGTTATATGAGTTACATGTGGTCAATATTTGCGTCTACCGTTATACCATGAAATGGATACAAAAAAACAACGGGTACTGCTGCTATCGTCACTAATTACCCTACACAAGAATATTTCATAAATATATACATATCTGAGGCAGCTGTGCCCATAGACGCCAACTTTTCCTGCTTGTAATTAGTAGAATGCGATACCATTTTGTAAATGTTCGACATATTCCATTTAACATATTCTGACATGCCAGTCGATATCAATAAATCTGAACTGAACTGAACAATCACGAAAAGCTCACGACGTATTCATGTTGTTTGTGTGGAAAAAGCCGGTGCTAAAATAAATATAGTGCTGAGTGTTAATTGCAATGTTCATTGCATGTTCATTTAAAAAATTCATGTACATAATACATGTACAACACAAAAAGATATGTATATCGAAACTGACATTTGGTTTAGTCGCTGTCAATTGTAAGGGTTTGGTGTTTACGCTTAGACAACATACTACAGGAAGAAAGGAAGGGAAGGGAATTTAATATCCTGCTCATTAGCATATCGCCTCTTATTGAAAATATTGGTCTGCATGCCTTCTGTAAATCACCTAAGGCAATATGTTATAACACCGGCTGTGTCGCTTTATCCCAGTCGCCATTCCCTTTATCCATGACGAATACATGAAAAATACATGACAAATGGAACAGAAATCGACGAAGGAAGTGATGCTGAGTGTAAGCTGATGTACTATCTTTTAAAGTCTTTGCTTTGGTATGACCCGCCCGGAGTTTGAAACCGTGACCTCCAAAATTCAAAGCGAGCTCTTCCTGATAGCAGGCCAGGTTTGAACCAGTAACTTACTGAATGCAAAGCGAACACTATCCACTAGGCTAGTACAACGGTCTTCCCCAAGGTGTACAAACAATAAATACGAATAATGGAAATACACCGTGACACACAAGGGTCAATCCTTTTTAACGTCTCTGATATTTGCGTCTTCGTAAAATCCGGAAAATGTTACAGGTATGAGAAAGAGAAGGTATTTTTCTACCGTCAGTCTCTTTCTTCAAAGACTGATTAGATACCGGAACACACACTGAACACGACTGGATACCGGGCAAACAATATCGTACCAGACGAATTATATAGTCATATATATATCCTACGTGCATAAAAACAAAATTTCAGTCTTTTCCGCGCCCATATTTCCTGCACAACGGATAGACCGCTAGCAATATTGAACCGTCACAGATTCCGAATTGTTCAATTACTCTAACATATATCAACACAGCAGCTGCTGTCGAGTATTTGTAAACAGATTTGGACTCTCTCATCGGATATAATCACTATTTCATCCTTCCCTACCTAAGGTATTATCAAATGATTTGGAATTCATTCAAACTAGCTTTAGTATCATAGCTGAATATAATGTCGTCTTCGGCGACGGACGAGTAGACGAGAACAAGCTAGCTAGTGGCTCTGAGTCCTCATGCGTAAATATTAAACACAGTTCAATTCTTGAAACAGAAACTTTCCTGCATCTTACACAAAGGATGTCTTTGGGAGGCACAACGGTTCTTGGGCCGCACCAATTTATTCTTAATGGTCACTGTCGTTTATGTTCAAAGATCTTGATACTTGTAGAGCACAGGCATGTTCAGTGTCTCAAAATAATATTTACCTTCGCCAAAAAGTGGTTTTGTGTTTGTGGACAGCATAACTCGAGAAGTTGTAGATGCATATACATGTATATGGGTACGTCTAGGCAAAGGAAAGGACACATTCGATTTGGTCCTTTAGCGGCTTTCTATAATACGGCAGCAGCACTTGCGAGTTTCGCTAAGGCATCCCTGCTATGATTGACATCATTAATATGTTTTTCAATAGATCGAGTATATTTTGAAGGCTTTTTTGCTGTGCAAAGAACTCAATTTCCTTCCAATACAATATTTCAATAAATCTATCTTGTAATGTCAGTCTAACAGGATATACATAGCTTTCTCTTTCGCCTCGATGATCTTTGCTATTTTACCGAGTTAAGAATTATACAGCTGTGCGCATGCCTTTTCCTTGCCATCGTTAATTTTTTGGGAAATGGGAAATGTTGAATTCAGTAGCAAAGATCTATTGCCCATTAGTCTACAATCGGCTCGCGTCAGCTATCACTAGAGCTAGAGCCACGGCCTTGTTGTTGAACACGGCACATACTGCCTGCAAATCCAATAAGAACTAGCTATCGTTGGATGCCGGCCACGTACGCAGGAATTGTTTGATCATGGATGACTCAACAGGTTAACTCAATTACAATTCATGGTCCTTCCATGCCTGTTCAGAAGATAGACATGCGTCCAACAGTTGCAGTATTAATGTAGACTATTAGATGTTGCAAGTAGAGCGGTATTGTTGTTTTTGGTTTTCATATTCAAAGCAAAGTCTTTCCTTTTACTCTAGTTCATCGTTTTGTGTACTAATCTAAAGTCTGTAACTGGTTAACTTATTGAGATTTAGAACAAGTCAAGATATTTTTGCTACTGTAAGTCATGGGCCATTGTTTTGTAACCTTAACGCAGAATACAAATGATTCCCGAATCGAGTTAAGTGCTTGCCGGCCCCATCATTACGTTACCGTGCTTCAATAATCGAGTCTACGCCATGGCTGCTTCGCTCGCGTCTGTCAACAAAAGCATGATGAAACGGCGCAAAAAACGAACCCCGCCTCACTGATCTTAGATCTTCAAGATTCTACAAAAAGAAGGTCGCGTTTTCTTTATAACTTTGTTATCTTTTCGCTTGAAGCAGAACATTGACAAAGCCTCCTCGTCTTCCGATCTAAGAAATGACCTTGTCCCCTTGCCTCCAGTGTCCACCCACATATTATTATATAATTACACAAAAACATGCATGGTTCCGTAGTGTATAACCAACGATTAGGCAAATTTGGATGTGGGAGCTACCGTCCCTAGTGTTGTTGGTAAGTGCAATTATCATACCACCTGTGTTTGATCCTAGGAGCGCTGAAATTAAGTCCAGGCAATCACAAGTCAGATTACACGCCTTATACACCACGGCAACGTAGACCTACATGTATACCGTAGGTGTTGAGTCAGAAATTATATCCCTTCGCTTGTTCCAGCTACCTCTTGAAGTTTTAGCGAGCATACGGACGTGAAAGGTCGGCTCGCTCATGCTTACTTACACTTAAGCTTATCCTCTGATCATACGTGGGCACAATTTGCAACGACCTACTTTTAGCGTAGTATGTTCTGGTAACAGAATCTGGTTTTGCGCCCAGAAATAGAAATGGGTAAGTGGTATCTGTAACCATAGAAATATATTAAAAGTCAGTAATAGGATAAGATTCTTTTGGACCGTGTGGTATGCAACATAATGCTCCTGTCCTCGATTTTATATATACTGAGTTAACATGACTATTAACTAGACATGAGCAACAAGGAGTTATATGAATTCAATCTGCGACAAAAAAGGCCACAAATTTCTCTTCTAGACTTCTTGTATGTCAATAGCTTCATGTTGAGTGATACATTAAGTGATAAGTTCTAATTATGTCAAAATATACATGTATGCATTCGTGTGGGGGGGAGGGGTGTTTGTGTGTGTGAGTATGACCATGCGGATAGGATGTGTGGTTACGTGTTGTGTCACACTTGCCGAAAACATCAACTGGTGTAGGTTAGTCCCGTTGATGACATATTCATTCAACTATTCATTCGTTTTCTAAGAAAAAAAGTTCCGTTCGCGGACTCCTAAGACGCCCAACGCAGGTGGTCAATTAACCTATATGAATAAGTCACACAAGTTTCTATGTGAAGGCCCCCGTCAGCCCAGTTACAGAGCCGGCCTTGTATTCCATGCAGCCGGTTGGCATTGTACGTATTATCAATTATCATTAATCGCTACAACCTTCCGAGCGATCGAAGCTGCAGTCTGGGCAGTGTAGATTATGGAGATGAGCGACTGCTGAAGCACGTTCATTAACCGCGCTGATATTCGGTTATAGAGGTTGTCGTCCGTCTTTTCTTGTGATGTAAGAACGGCTCTACTGAATTATTTACACAGGTTGGACAGAGATACCTCTCTGCCCTCATTTTGAACAGATGAGTAAACCGTTTGTTTGCTTTTGGTGAGGTTTAAACCGGGAAAGAATGACGCTCTAAGGGGGCACTATGCTGGTGGTTTCAGTATGGTAAGCCAGCACGCTGTACGAGAGTGTGACAATCAACAAAAACGTTACCTTATACAGGCTTCTCTATTCGTCAATATAATCTGTAGAAGTTGTTTCAGTGCGTACAAAACTAGCTAGTCTGCATCTTACGTTGCGTTTCTAGTGATATGTTGCTACCAAAAGTGATGCGTGCGGCCTTCAACAACAAGAGAATCCGCTTTGAAAACATCTCTAAATCTTTTAAGTCCTACAGTCAACTTTAGACTATGCATTCACGATAGGTCACCCTCTTGTCTCGAAGCACCATGGATTACCACGCCTGGTGGCCTTTTGGAATACTAAAGGGGAATTCATATCAGACTAACCACGTCGCGTGCGATGTAGCCGCCTCTGCGAAAACTCATATCAGCTGCATATGTGACGTGCGATGTAAACAAAGTAGAAAAACGCGAATGATAATGATAAGAATTTAACGTATCACACACAAATTATTGGGTACTCACAGTTCTTTGACTTTGTCGATGTTGTTGAGGTCGTCAGGGCCGGGTATGGCTCGCAGGGTGTTCGGTCTCTCACACTCAACTTTCCCCTTTTCTTCTCGGCAGGTGCAATCTGCAGGGCACTTGAGCGCTTCCCCGTCCGCCAGGCAGCAGTGGTAAGCCAGCACTAGCAGGAGGAAGCTCCCGCTACGGCTCGCCATCGCATCGCCCACAACGTCTGATGATTTGTATCCTAAAAAATTTAGTATGAGGCCTTGTAGAATAAGCTGAGATCAAAAATCACTGAGGCCGTTGACAAGCCGAGGAACCGCTACAAATGAGATTGAGTTTTCCGCGTGTGCGGAGGCAGCCGGATTCCTATTCGGCTTCTGTGGCAACGTCTTTTGTGGCGCGGCGATGACGTCTGGCTGGTATGTTGTCATGAGTAGGACCCGGACTGCTGATTGGTCGTCACTAATCGGACCTGCTTCTACCTTCAGAAGGGAGGAAAAAGAAATAAAGACATCATATCGACGTGTGATGACAAGGCGAGATGCAAATCAAATGATTGTTTTATGTAAGTAAACATACTGATAGATAGATATATAGATAGTGTTCACTCAAGGACGAATAAAATACATATCTACATTTTATAATTCCTCCTAAGTCCTACATATGGTAAGCGAGTTCCCATTTGCTAAGGTGAAACAAAAATTATAGTTAACACGTACTGACATGTATTCACGGTGAGGTAAAGAAACTGTCTGGGTTAGCATTGAACGTAGCTGAGTAAAAATATCTGCTTTAGCCTCAAAAATCACATGCACTAGAAGGGAGGTTGCGGAAGCCCCTCCGCGTTCCCATACTCCCTCCTCCGAGCCCAGACATCCAACGTTGCGCCTGAACTTGTTGTTACCTTACGGACGCCTCTTTAGGATCAGACAGATTTGGTGAGATTTGAAGCCGAGTGAATTTGAAGCGCGACTCTTGCTATTTAATTACGCCGGCTGGCAGGGCCCGGGAGGTGCCACGTGATGGAACGTTATCTCTCCACAGGGGGAGGGTGCAACATGATAACACGGCCTCCGGGGACTTCTAATTCTATAGATGGGTAAACACCTAATTGCAGACTGTTGCAATATTCATAACAGATGGTTTTGAGTGGGTGAATTATTAATAAAGCTCGTAGGCCGAGTGCCATTTTATACCTTTTCGCGCAGTAACATCCGCTTTGTCCTGACCCTGCGACACAATCAGATTCCCTGTTAAAGGTGAAACGTACAAAGGGGGCCTGGGAAGGAGAGGAGGTGGATTATCACCTCGTCCCCAGGCCAGCGTAGTTCTGTAAGAACAGGTGGACTTGTAAACAGTCACCTCGGAAGAAATCTCGCCAGCCATAATTTTGCCCCGCCTTTTCCTGGTAATTGACAGTTTTTATCAGATGAATCAAAGCACCACAGACGGCCTTAATTGTTTAATGATGCCAATTTTTATCCACTTAGTATATTATCTTGTTCTCTTTTACAGAATATCGCTTAAAGAAAAGCAAAGTAAATTTATTCGTAATAACGAGAACATTTTCAAACACAGTATTTGTACGTAATAGATATATATACGTTTTTATATGTAGCAAAACTACTGTCAACCCACACTAAATTAGGTAAATCAATAACTGAGCTGCATTTTATAGCATGTATATATAAGCGCCCTTCTTAGTAGCACACCAACATTGACCAAGCAAACTCTAGCTACTGAAGCTACTATTAGAACACATATAACTACGCCTACATACATGTGTGTGCCACACTAGTAAAGGTTTGATCATACCACTGCTCCCTCGTTATGACTCAGTATGATTGTGTTTTGTAACGTCTTTAACCAGCAAACTGAAGTTCACATGCACACATGGGAAATCCAGGACAAAAAGCATTACGCTTCGTCTCTAGCGTTACGCTCCGGCACGTCGACCTGCCTTAACTTTACCTTCTGTGAAAGCATACGTAACACTAGACATGAAAACGTTGTCGGAAAAGACACTTAAAACACGTCTGGTCATTGACCTGTCTGGAGAGGCACCTTCTTTGAGCTTTGACAGATTTTGAGAGGGAACGATGCAATCAGACAGAAAAATGTGGTGAGTCATTCATAACGTTTGTGCGTGGACTTAATACTTTGACTGATAACATTTTCCCTGCAAAATGTCAAGGATGCCCTCTACCCTAACTTTCAACAGCTACTTCGCACAGCGAACTCAGCAGTCATGGATGTGTCATACAGAAGCTGGCTCCGTCTTGTGGAGGAGATCCTTGTCGATGTTCGGTTCAATGCACCTTGGGTTTCGATGATACAGTGGCACTCTTTTCGCCGACATCGTGCTCATTAACGAGCCGCTTTCTTATCTTCCAGCAGCTGCAGACCGCCGTTTTCCGACCTTTTACATTTACATAATGGCCTTCAACAGCTCCGACTTTTGATAAGTTATCTCACGTGGAAGCCGTCTGGACGCGTGTCATTTTGTCTTATGGGATCAATTAGCTACAGAAGTCTCAATCGAATCAAAAGCACAATGCTAGAAATTTGTTTTCAGTGAAGTAAAGTAAAATGTGTGACATTCCCTAGTCCAATGCCAGTTGTTTTGAAAGATTGGAATGCATGTTTCTTCCTGACCGCATCCCGCCTATTGATATATACAAAATGTAAGGGAGCTTATACGTCTAAGGTGATTACGACATTTTTCAGTCGCACAACAGATGTACTGGCCGGGAGACGGCTATCTGTATCAAAATCATCAAAGAATCAAAGGGACCAGTGTGTCATCTGACCGCACCTGCCAGCAAGTTTTCTTCTTGTATTATTTTCAACTACGTTAGAACCCTATCAGTATCGAAGTATGGCTTACGAATAGCCTTATGTAAACGCGGCTACGTAAAGGCACGTAAAAGTCTATTCACACATTGATATAACGAGGTAATCACGACCCAAGGTAAAGCGATATGCAAGTCTCCGGCTCATCAACAAAGGCCATATTTTGAGAGGCAGTACACTAGTGTTGCTGAAATTAGTCGGGAAATGCCCACCACCAGGCGCCACTCATGATCAGTGAGCATTAGGCAACAGTTGACGCTAGAAATGGTTCGAACATCTGTAAAGAAGAAATGGCAGTACATATATCACGATTGGATGAAAATCTCCTAAATCATCAGCTTTCTTTTAAAGTTACTTTCTTGTGAAAGACACATTCTTGTAAAGCCAATTCACAATAGCGACGTCTTCACAACAGACGTCGCTATTCTATACATGTGACATCGCTATTCTGTGCAGATGTCCGTGCAGTTTTGTGTCCGTGCAGTTTTCTTTCATGTCTTAGCTTATAGCTTCCAGAAAGTTTACATCAGACAATTTTCGCACACGTCACTTAAATTTAGAATGATTTATTCGGGAAGAATTTTATCCATTGTTGAATGGGGGTTAAATTTGTAAAATTCCATTTTGGAGTGGGATGATGTTGAGATAGTCATTGTATGGGCAGAAGTAACTTTGGGTTGGCCCATTTCTGCAAAAGGTTGATTTGGAACAGTCCAATTTTACAAGGGGAAAGAGAGGGAGTGAAATATGTTGTAGTTGCTCGCAAATATTGCCTCTCTAATTTTTAATTCTTTTAACATTTGATTCAGCAGGGTTCTACGAGACCGTGGAATGCTTACCATCACAGAAGTGAGAGTTCCCAAACGGAACAGATATCAACCTTGTCCACGATATAGGATTGCTCGAGACTTCTATTACACATTGGAATGCATAACGTTATATGATTATAGCAATCAGTGAGTCAACGGGGAGATAGCCGGAACAATATATGATGACTCTTGCATAAGTATTGGGAAATTTCTACAGTCTAGCTGGAAAACGCAATCAATTAGGCAGACAGGCAAATGCTGAGCACGGTTCAATGCTGAGATGAATGCAGCCATTATGAGCGGTTTGGGCCCAGTAATAGGATGAGCTATGGCGTGGATTCGATTTAAAATTCCACATAGTGTAGTCAAGGCGGAATTTGTACGTTTCATATTGAATTAAAACAGCTGCTCTTGGGTTCGAATTCCAAGTAACCAATTTGTTACCTCCAAGAAATTAAAATGGAGGTATTGTTTTGGGTGTGCCTCTGTGTCTGTTTGTCGGTGTTTCCGTGTATTTGTGGTCAGTTTTATTTGGACAACTGTAGTACCTATTCACAAAGCAGTTGCACTTCAAGACAGTGCATTAGTGATGCGACAAAAATTAGATTCATTCAGCATTCGCTGCATGACCAAGAAGAGAGTAAATGGAAATAATCTAATTAATCTTCACTCGTCATAGTTTTGACATATGCCCATTTGAAACGCATACTTAAAAGAACAAGAATGATTTGTGCAAACGCAGACCGAATATATCTGATATAGAATTTTGTCGTAACGGTTAGCGTGTGTTTAAAAAGCGCTGATAATATTCAGGGAAAAATAAAAACAACCATACATTGTAGTAGTAGATTTCGCTGTATTACCGAAGCCAACAAAAACGGCGTCTACAAGACAAGGGCCGTGTCTAACAACAAATAACTCCTGTAAATAGCCGATGACTGATTTGTGTTCCGTCAGGCGCCGTGTCGATGTACACAGTGTGATTATTTGTTATTTGATTTCCTGGTTTGCACGACATAATGGAACTGCAAGGTACAGTGTAGATGCCCTGTGGTGCACAGGTGGTGTGATCAAGGGCGTTATACGTGTACATAATCATATATGAGTCCTTTGTTCACTATTCCAACATCACTCCAAAATAGAAATGACCTCCTCATGCAACAGTGGACTTTTCCAAGTTATTCCTTCCAAATTTCTAGTGCGAGAGCCCCCATATCAAATTTCACGTCATTGGGATATCATATAATGATGCAGGAACCTAGAATATACATTTTTTTTTGCAAAATAGCAAAGAAATCTCAAAATAGATCATTTTAAACGTATGCATCCCAAAAGTATGAAAAAGACACAGCCACATATACTCAGGTCGTTTGACTTCAATAGTGACATAACAGCCCAACATAAACATTTTGAGTCTGAAAATAGAACCACACACACACACAGTATCCCCCCCACCTTTCATAATCTCTTGGTTGCGCACAACCTTTCAATGTCAACTACGCCCTTTAGCAGTTTACAGATGAACTACATGTACAGGACAGACATCAACAGCAGTAGAACAGCTCCTTTCAGCTTTAATAAACCATAAATGAACAAAGTTGCTTCAATACTTACATGTACATTGCCAGTATCAGCTATTTCAAAGTTTATAGTAAGTGATGGTGACTTCCATTGGCGGGGTACTTTGTATTCTTGGAAAAAATAACTTAATATGTATATAAGCTATGCTTTTCCCCATGCAGGAAAACTTATCTTTTTCAAATAATAGATGACAAGATCATTGCAACTATCACTACCTAGATATAAGGGTTTTTAAAAAATTTGGTCCTAAGCCAAATAAGTCAAATATGCTAAAAGGTATGAGGCTTCAGTCATTGCACCTTTGTTAGGTTGTTTCACCCAGGATTTGACAGACATGCTGTTGAACAAAAATATAATTGTAGTTCCTTTGGACTCTGATTTCATAACTTTCCAAATTTAACATAACAGTGGTTGATATGCAACAAAATCTAACTATAAATTGCATGAATTGAAATATAAAGCTCATGTAGTGCCAGGTTTTGCAATATTTGTCTTTAGAAGAATGATTTCAATTGCATAAAATAAAAAAAAGAGCCCAATACATGTACTTTAAAGCAGACTCCACCCCTGAGGCATCACCAAAAACTTGCCCAAAAGACATGAGAAGCAGGAGTACTGGTACTTCATCTAACTGAGCTTTGCAGTCAATATTTGCAACAATATATTTGTCAGTAGAATGAACCTGCTCAAGATCTATTATAGATAAGGAATCATTCTGACTGTCATAAGCATTACATGTACAATATGGTGAGGTCTACATGTACACAGCATCATATGCTTGAACTAGAATGATTTAAGAAGGCCTTCAATAATAAATCTGTACAATTCTGTACCTATATGCTAAATTTACACACAATTAAATGAAACTGGAAATATTTCATAATCTGAAAATAATTATTGTACCTAAATAATATTTCACCAACATCTATATGCTATTATTTTGACTCAAGCAATTCTGAAAACCAATCTATGATAAAATATGCTGGCTTCAGCGATAATCACAAACAATATCAAATTTTTTCAACGATTTGTTACAAATCAACTTAAAAGTGCCCTCCCCCCCAACAGGAAAAAGCTCCTACAAAGTTGAGTTACTGTTCATTTAGGTTTCTTTGCTTTTTTCAACTTGTTTTTTTTCACCCTAGTATTGAGAACATCACCTTTTCTTGCTGCTGCTGTCTATGTGTTAACTACCTCATATTTGTTAGTTATTTCTTCTATCCTGCCATAATTGTAATGATGGTAGAGGTTGCCAAATACATACTTATTTATAACTCTTTGTCAGCAGTCTTGATACAAAGTAATAGTTCACTTCCATATAACATGTTTTAGGATGCTTGATAGCATAAAAAGCAAAATACATATAATGAAAACTTTTATAAGAAATCGGCCCAAGTCCAATGTTATACAGGACAGTTCCATCAAGGTCAAGGTCACAGCAGCTCCAGCTGTCCTGTCACCTGATCTACTGTTTCCACTTTACCCATGATGCCGAGCACTGTCTTGGATCCTGCAGGTATCTGTGAAATAAAATTAAACAAAATGAACAACATGATTGCAACTACCTCCAGGAATATTTTCATCTGGTTGATAAATCAATACAAACTGGGTCCTTTGTGACACAGCAAAGAGATTTTATCTTCCAACCTCCTGAAGTAGGGACACTAACCACTGGGCTATGCACTACGATAATGTAGAAGTAGAAGCAGTAAAATTCTATGTATAAGAAATGTTACCTGTGTTCTTCCAGCATCTTGAATAATACAATTGGGGAGGTTTAGAGCTGTTGCCTTTGATGCCAACTCTTCCAACTGCGCAACATTGTCACCCTTCAGAACTATCTTCATCTCACTACAACAAACAACACAGGGAACAGAAAAGATTATACATTTAAAACAGTCATGCAAAAGTCATCAATACCTCTCAAACTGAGCACTGAATTGCCAATTTTTACATGCATAGATTAGCACACTAATCTGTAGAGAATGTACCTACAAGTTTAGAAGTCAATTATTTAAGTTAAAAATGCAAATGCTTGACCTTACTTTTTTGTATCCCTCCATGCACTTTTACACATATAGATGATAAAAATGAATGTTAATTTTTTGTAGTGCTCAATTAGCACTTCGCTGACCCATTGTACGCTGGAAGACACAGGGCACTATGGGTAGCTCAGGGAGAAAACAACAATAATTTTTAATACCATGACACATATGCAGTGCATGCGCACAGTGTCTGGTCTGGTCTATAATGTCATGGTAATAATGATGCTACCCATAGTGCCCTGCGTCTCCCAGCATGCAATGAGATCTGTGAACAAAGGTCTACTTGTGCCAGGTAGTGTTCGTACCCCTCCCCTGGAGTGCTCCCATACTGCAGCAGCATGGCAGTGTGCCTGCTCCGTTGTACAGTCCGGTACAGTTCCAGACAGGCATGTGCCACCTGAGCCGCAACCTTCCCCACCCCCATCTGCAGGTCAGTGTTGACAACAAACACCATCTTGTAGGTGTTGGTGTGAGTACCTGTAGCCTGCAGGGGAATGGAGACATCCAGAGAGCAACTTTCATATTGTCAACTTTCATAGTTTCATCTTGATACCTATTGCATACATACATGACTATTAAAATGTGTATTACTAAGTGCATTTCTGCATAGATCTACTCTCGACACAAACGTTTTGAACTTGAAATTGTATCTCCTTAGTTTCTTTATCAATTGCATTGTATTATCATATCACTGAAATTTGTTATGTTCATATATTGATGAATTGAGCACCTAGGCTTATGAGTATTTTCACAACCATGTCTAAAAGTAAAAGTAAAACCTGTCTTCATCTACCTCATATGGAGGTGGTTCTTCTCCTTCTAAGCTCTGGCCGGGATCAAATAACCAGGCCAGCGCAATTTCTGCTGAGGAGTTGCCTGTGTAGAACAGCGCCTGGAAAACAAACCATGGGGAATGCAATGCAAGACACATTTGGTACCGCATACCCTGGGTGCCAGCCACGTTTACGGGCCGCTAACCCCTTCGCCCGCGGACAGGAGTATATCGGCCCTACAACGAGTCTGGGAGCGTGTCCCATACACAGCCGTCCCGGGTGTAGGAGGGGAACCCGTGATTAATGATCACGCGCGCCACGGGAAGCCCACCGCGCGGCAGCAGGATTGGCCATGTGCGCTGCACACGACAGAAAGACTCTAGTGCCGTGTACTGCTCGTTTCTAAGACTTTTCACAGTAGGTAAACCCAGAAGAGCAGAGGACACAGCGTCTTGAATGGCAGTGTTACCACCAGTCGCCATTTTTAGCAAAGAACAAAGACCGAATGTTGCAGGACACCCAAAGGGTTGTGGGTATTCCACTGGTGACCTCGCCTGACCTAGCCCCGCAGATGTGCGGACAGATGTGCGCCCAATCCCGGCGTGGCGTGCCACTGAGGGGGGATTAGATCCTGGCCAATAAGCACAGAGAAGGCTACGCACAGAATCTGTGAGTAAGGACAGACAGCTAAGAAGGACGCTCCCAGACTCGTTGTAGGGCCGATATACTCCTGTCCGCGGGCGAAGGGGTTAGCGGCCCGTAAACGTGGCTGGCACCCAGGGTAGGTACCGCAGTCTTCCTTGCACATAAATAAAATGTCTCTTTCCTCTCTTACTCCAAAATTGATCATCCTCCCATTGGCAGGGCCACCAAACTCATTCTTCGTCACTGGCCCTGCCGATATGGCAACGGTTACAGCCTCCAGGACCCAGGAGGTATAAATATTCATGAGCTTGCCTTATTTGGCATGACCCCACATGACCCCAGTTCCAGCTAATCAGCGCTCAGCTTGTGGTTGTAATTTCTAGGTCAGCTCATGAATATTTAATGAAAAGTGCGTTAAAGATTTTCTCTGTGTATACTAGTAGCTAATTGGCTGAGAGCGTGTTGGGTCCTGGAGGCTGTAACCGTTGCCATATCGGCAGGGCCAGTGACGAAGAATGAGTTTGGTGGCCCTGCCAATGGGAGGATGAAATTGATTTGAAATCAATTTATAGTACTAAATCTCCAAGCAGATGTTAGGATGGTGAACCTTTAATGCTTTCTGACTGCCCATTTTTTTCAGACGTGCCACCATTCTTGTGGAAGTGGTCATGAATCGTGTCAGAAAAATTTGTGCTTCTAACATCTGCTTGAAGATTAGATTTTCTACAGACTTACATTTTCTGCATCCTTCTGATCTATCCCCATGGCTGTCAGCTGTTTCATGACCTCAGGGTTGGGTGTCCACTCTTGCTGCTCTCCACTGGCCTCCGATGGGGGAGGGTTTGGGTTGTCACTACTCATGCTGGGATGTCTGCAACACATTAGGTTGGACAGCATGTATTTTCTGTTTGGATAGCATACTTGGTAGATACTGACAGTTGGTTACCTACAGTCTATGGAAGCAGACTGTCACATACACACACACAGACATAATCTGATACATGCACAGAGCCACAGACAGACAGACACACACACACACACACACACACACACACACACACACACACACAAGCACACGCCCACAAAGAGGTCCACAAAGATACCCCCACAACGCAAACACACACGCACGCGCGCACACAAACAAGCCCAACCCGTATGGGAAGGTCTATATTTTACATCAAAATATTGAATGTCACAGAAAATGTTCGAGCGTATAAATAATGTCTAACAGTAGCAGGGGAACATGAGTTTATAAATTATAACGTTATAGCCACTCGCCCCCTCCCACCCTCCCACCTTTACCATCCTAGCAATCGGTGATCGTGAGTCGACGCAACCTGACCCAACCTTGAAGACTGGCATATTACATTCAAGGCAGAAAATAAGTGATAAGTTCTTTTGCACAAACCTGTGGTAGGATGGTTCACCTTGCCTCAGAATTGTTTCTTTTTCTTCGAGTTTGTTAGCTAAGTCCACATCAACTGGTGCCAACACAAGACGCCATCTTGTTTCCAAAGTACGTCACAGTTTATAACCTTATTTGGTGATAGAGATGTCATGTCGCATCGGTGGTTCAGTGGTAGAATTCTCGCCTGCCACGCGGGAGGCCCGGGTTCGATTCCCGGCCGATGCAAATTCTTTTTACGCCTTGCAAAATTGATACTTGCTATTATAAAATATAGATTATAGCTTCATTTACATATTTAACAAAATGCTACAATAGCCTTCTTTGTTTAAGATGAAACTTGCATCTTATGTTATTTGGTAACGTTACAGAAGATCAATTGATATAACGTTAACTCTGTTAACTGGTTAACGTTAATTGTGCAAATGGGGCATTATTTGAATACTCAATGCTCGCGAGACGTCGGCCAATATGACAATAAGTCAATATGATACATCGGCCATAAATATATGTGTTATCATCATTTGGCGAAGGTATGGACGTCACGATTGATAAGGAAGAAGAAGATGAATAGATAGGTGCGTCTGGAGAGAGATCTAGTATCATAACTGTTAACGTTATATAACGAGAGAGAGAGAGATCTAGGGAGAGGTAATGATAATGATGGGATCGTGAAACTCTAGTTTTACCATGTTTCTCTGTCCTTGGTGCTGATTTATTTCCTGCCTCTGGTGCTGACCATGTCGTCATTGTTGTTGTTGACTCATATTTTGGCTGTTGTGCCGATTATGTTTCTCTGTCCTTGGTGCTGTTTGCTTTGTTTGCCTGTGGTATTAAACGTTCCTTGTTTATGTTGCTGTATATGTTTCGTAATCGATATCGATTTGAATATGTCAGATTGGTTTATATATATGGTTGACTTCGTATGTGCGGTTGTCGGTTCTTTAAATTGAGCTCGGTCTGTTGTCTTTATCTATTGTATCTCTTTGTAAACACATATGGTACAAAGAATGATTCCATATCAACTAATAGTAACAGTATCATTAGTAACGTTAGCTTCACTCAACTTCAAGTCTAAAATTATTGAGAAAGAGAAGAAAGTAAAAAGAGAAAAAGATCACATCATGAATGATTTTAGTTTATTTTATCCGACCTGTGTTATCAAACTCCAGAAACATACCATTAACTCTTACAACACGCTATGGAAACAAGACGTCATTTGTTTAATTACCTAGCGTTTCAGGATAAACTGTGGATAGTCACTACACCGTAGCCTGCTGTGAGATTTGGGTGCCAAAGTTAAAGCCAGCGGCATGAATACCCACATTCTTTTCATCATTTCTCTGCTTTCCAAACAAGGTAAGACAAATTAGACAAATTAGAAATAGATTCTAATTATATTTTCTCACCGTTAGTCCGAGAGTGTAATTGTTAGTTGATTATATAGCGGATATATGCCATGTTCAAGAAAAAATATTTTAAAAGCCACAAGTTTGAACGTTCAGTAATAATCGTCCAGGGTAGTCCCATTTTCGACATCGCACTGCATGTATTCATGCAATGCAGGGTTGTGACTAATTTGATGACGTTGCAGTGTATGCATTTTGATAGTGATCTGGTGGGATCTGTGTTTTCAGCTTTTTGCTTGCATAATTTACTATACACATGTTTTGTGGATCCGTTTGGTTCTATTTGTCAGGTCCATTTTTCTGTCTTTTTTTTCAATTTTCTACCATTGAGGGAAAACATGTTCGGTTTACCTCAAAGCTAATACTGATTGGCCGATCAGGAGAAGGAAGAACAGTTTCAATGATGTGGGAAAAGATGACTGGGTGACCTAGAAACCTTGACATTTTGAAATGTATACAGTATATTGAAATGTATATCAACAATCTTATTGATGATTGACGTGATTGTGGTATTACAAATGCTCTATGCTGGTTATATATTTCCTGTCACACTCTCCCAGTGGCGGCTATAGACTGTTCCCAGTGCACATTCCCGGACGACCAGGACCCTGATGACATCACATGTATCACCAGCCCTCCAGCGGCCACCTCCTGTCCGCTCAACACCACGCGATGTGAAGCCGCCGTCAGCGCGAGCATGAGGGGTCAAGAGAACATATTCACTTATTCATTTCCTGGTTCATTCATTCATTCTTTCATTAATCCACACGTAACTTCTTTGACCATCCCATGTAGAAAAACCAACAACAACAAAATCTGCATACTAATTACAGAAACTTATTCTTTATTGGACAGGTGACGCCCTTCCCATCATTCTGAGTTTCAGGCGCAGGTGCAGCAACGTCCAGGGTAACCAGGGATGTGCACAGGCGCAGGACACACAAGAGTGCCAGACGACATGCGGCACGGGTCAGTTTTCTTTTCTGCGCAAAAACTCCATAAAAGTTATGCCATTTCTCTCTTCTTGTCTTTCTCGCCATTCTTTTGTAATTCTCTTCATCTCCTTGATCTTGATCTCCTCTTGCAATAGCGTCTGATTAGTGTTTTCCCCACCCCAGACGGCTGCCTGCCAGAAGACCCCACTGACGCCATCAGAGACGACACCTGCAGCGGCACGGCTCAGGGTGGGGGTGGGGGCGGCAACCAGAACAGCCAGGCAGCTGGGAACGGGACTCAAACCGGAAGTAACGGTGGTATTATTCCAGAAAGCAGCATGATCACCATGACTACCATCACCATGGTTATTGTGGGATCAACATTGGCAACTTGAACAGGTTGTTCTGTCACTGGCGTTGCTCTGCCGCATGTTAGTGGCAAATGCAGCTTTTGTTATCAAATCGTATCAATGTAAATGTAGGGGCTATGCAGATTCTTGTAAGAACAAATCAAAGGGAGAGAGAAAGGCTTTGACAATACATTCAAAGGATCTTTGATTTGTATTCGGACCTGTCACAATGTGTTGCGAATTGCTCAGCAAAAGTGTTTAAATAATGTTTCTCTTACAAGGCATGCTGATTCCCATTTAATGGACAACAGTGAGTCGTCAAAGCAAACATTAGCATGCCAATTGGCTAGCAATGTGATCTCAGTGCCTTTCAGTTTATTACAACTGTTAGAAAACATAAGAAGTGTAAATGTAGTGTTTTATGATTGGTTATTTTCCTTTACTTAGGTAACACATTACTTTAACAATGACCAGTTGATTATGGCACATGTACCCTTTTCACTCTGATTCAATGACGTCTAACTGGAAAGAGCTGAGAATGAGTCAGGCATGAAAGATTGTTAGGTGTAATACTGACAAATAAGAGTTTTCTTTGAAAGCAACCCTTTGAAACAGTGTACTGGACTCAAACATTGTTATGGAGACAAAGATCAACCATACTGAGAGGTGAGAACCTTTGGTAAACCGACATGCCCAGCTATACATGTATGTAGTTGTATGAAATGACTGTGCATCAAGGTTGATAATGTATATGCCACCATTTGCCATAGAAACAGGTTATAAGTTTCTACCAAGCATCATGGGAACACCAAACCTTGGGTTCTATACAAATAAGCATTAAATATTATTATAGTAAAACCAGATTATGAGACTCTACTACAATAATATTTCTATTGGTTGATGATTGAGTCCAGCACAACCTTATTTGGATGATGTTAGTTTTAATCAAAGTGACATCTACATTGTTCACAATGATAAAAATGACATAGATGACAAAATGACATAATTCATATCCACATAGTATTCAACCTGAATACAAAATTATGTTGGTTAACTGTACAAACAGAACATATCTGGTGTAAACAAAACAAAACAAAACAAAACAAAACAAAACAAATCAAAACAAAAATAACAATGTCTACCATGACCACTCTGCACATCCATTCCTGTCTGCTAGGAGGCATGACTAGTCCTATGATTACAGCTCTATACCACATGTACATAGTGTTCTAGCCTGTCAGTACATTTAGAACTATTCCCACCCCCATCTCCCTGCACTGTTTGAGTGTTTAGAGCCGGCAGAACCTGGGGATTGACTACCTAATCTGCTTGGTCTTCCTCCTGTCTTGGCATCCTTCAAACCCTGTCAAACAAACAAAAACAACAGTGAGAACTGCAGGCACAAGATGTACTTCAGTGGACAAAATTTTTCTAATTATATTAATGACACATTAAATTTTGTATATTCATGCACCCCACATGTATTATCGTTATGGCCCACAGATTATATGACAAAATGCTAAATGCATGCAAAACATGTCAACTTTATAGGTACACAATTGTACTGTGTACCTATATGTATGAGTCCACATCTTGCAATGATTCAATGATTCAATTCTTTATTAACATACCAAACATAACAGACAAACATGGCATACAATGTTGCCTGAATGGCATTGATATTTACATGTATTCAAAATGTCAAAATATCATATTTACAAAAACAGTACTGGAACAGTAACTGTACAACCCAGATATTTACAGTCAAGGTCCATTATCTTGTGCCAGACTCTATCTGTGCAGTCTGGATATAGAGTCCGATTGACTGGTGAGGGAAAGAGTTCTGTAGTCTTTTTGTTCTGGCGGGGGGGGATAGAGATAGTGTTTTTGTTCCTGAGTGAACGACCGGTAGCTGTAGATCTGGCGTACACTGTTACGGTACACAAGTTAGTGTATTGCGGTTACTGACCTGATAGTACCCAGTATGGTAGCCACTCATGTACCAGGCCATTAGCATACAGGCTAGTGAGTCATCGTCTTCTAGACCATCTGTAACAGCTGGGGGTGGAGGCAGGGGTGGCATCTTCTGAAACACAGGGAAGTATATAATACCCTGACTGATGATGTGATACCCCTAAAACTGCCCCTAAAGCATGGCAAAACAATAGCGTTGTATACATAATTATTATTATAATATCATCAATGTTTCCAGCATAGGTCAGATGTTGTATTCCTTTGTTGTCCTTTGTGTGGCTTTTCAAGACATAGAGAATACTGTTAAAATACATTGCATGGCTAATAATAAGCTAAGATTCCTTAAGTTTTCCAGAGGGCAGAAGTTCAAACCCTGCTCGGGGTTGCATAATATTCATACATGTACCCTAGTCCTTTCAGATGGGGAGTCAGAGGCCCAGTGTATGGGGAGCTTCAGGCATTAGCCTATATAGCTAGGGTGTCAAACCTCTGCATGTAAAGGAACCCAATATACTCATCAAGAAGAGCAGGGGTGACCTGGTGTGCTTGCCTGTAAATGCAAGCTGTAGCAAAGCCACATTGCACCACCATTAGCTACTTTAAGATAAGCATCATGCTTCACCTCTGTTGAAGATGACTCAGCTTTAACTTTTAGTTTTACAAGAAGGCCCACAAAATTACTGCTCAAGTCCCACTTACAATGTACAGGGGCAGAGAGAACATTAAAGAATGATGGACTTAAAGAATATGATAGAAAATAAAGGCTACTACACTAGCAATTGAAGTATGAAATGAAAGAACGGTACAGGAAAAGAAAGAGCCTGACTGTTTCCCTTCACTACATATGAAGAATAAATCTGACTTTTCATCCATTACTGACATTATAAGTATGGATAAGTGCTTTAAGTGATCTTCAATTCACTATAACAAAGATGAATACAAGATTTATTTCCCTTACTGAGAGCACCATAGTATGATCCTGCGTGCCTTTCATTGAGTTCCCATGTCCCAAGGACAAATTTAAACAAGATAGACAGGTACTATCACAGGAGTCATTGGAAGCTATCTGGAGTGGTATAAATCTTACTTCATTGCATTGCATTTCAAATGGGTTAGCCGATAGTCTGGACTTTGGCAGGCTGGATAGTTATCACACCAGAAATAATGAACTTATTCCTCATGGAAATGGGTGACATAGGTTCATCACTTCATATCAAATGCAAACTTACGAAGTTGATATAAAAGACTGTCCAAAGTTTGAATTGGATATACCAATAGGTTCTCTTTTTAGGCATGAACATCTTCTTGGTGATGTATAACAGAACTGCAGGCTCCTGACCAGCTGCTGGTAGCAGGGAGAATTAGTGTTACTTACATGTACACACACAGACAGAGGGTTAAGCCATGATAAATAGGACCAACGATGCGCACCATCACTTCTGTACAGAGGCAGGCGAGACAACTGATTGGGTCTAATTGTACTGTCTCCTGCTGTACAGATCACATGACCCCCACCGCTGACCTGTGCACAGGTTTGCAGGAGCATCTGCAGAGCCGTCCGGCTTGTACGTGCATTAATCATCACTGAAAATTACATGATCCTGATTGCTTAGTCTGATGTACATGTATGATATAGGACAATGCAAGCTGCTTACAGTGTAGAAGCAACTCAATAAATTGTGACAATTTTGAGATCAATTACCACTCACAAAAATTGTAATTCTTCTGTATATATTTAGTTAATACTTTGAGTGATACATGACATAAATGGAAGCTTTATGCAACAAAAAGTATGATGACTTTTGTAAGGTCAAATACATTGTACATTATACACAACTCAATAGTCAGTCTGAGAGTATTTCACTGACTTTCCATATCAATGCAGTAGGCACTGGTGCTGACGGTACGTTGGTATCCTTTAATCTGTATTTCAATCGACCTTAACTCTAGCGTGCACTACAATTTTCAATTTTATCACTCAGACTTTACATGTATGTATTGTTTTGATATTCTATTCTAGATCTGTAAGCAACAAACTTAAAAGGTTATTTGAGAGGGTCAGAAGATCTCTAGATGTCCAAAAATGCTTGAGCTAAAATTCACTGACCTGCTTCACTACCTTAGAAACTGGCCAGGTGACCTGTCAACTAATCATTAATTTTCTTTGTTTTGTTACCTATGTATACCACATACCAAATATCATACACTTTAAGATCCATTCACAACTTCTTGAATAATATTCAGTTCATACACAGACACACATGCACACACACACAGAGACCCCAAAACGTATCATCTTTCTTGGCAAAGAAAAAGGCTGAAGCACATGAGGACTTTAATGGAAAAGCACAAGGTAAGGATTTCCAATTTGGAATACTGCTCAATTACAAATACCTGCTGACCCTTTTTGTCAACCTTTGTAAAATAGATCATCTAGAAGAACAGCTCTTAACAGGTTTCTGTTGCAGCAACACTAATTGGACTGGCTACCACCAGACAAAGTAACAAGTTAGGGGCATGCTACAGGTCAGTGGGTATGATTCACATTGAGAACACATGATAGCAACTCAAGGATACAAATATAATGAGACTGTCTGATGTGATTTACAATGTAGTTGTGTAGTCACAGAATATAATATGGATCAAACTGGATTGTTGAAAAACCCTTTCAATGCTCTTCACAGGTCGCAGCAATTAATTTAGTACAATAAACAACAAGAGTTCAGAGACCTCATATCTCTGTTATATAGTTCAAGCTTTTATAAATTTCTGGTTTGATCTTTTCTCACTGATTATGCAAATAAGTTTTATGTATTATTATCTTTTTGAATGATCAGATTAATTACATTTATATTGTAAGTGTGAAAGTCCTATCTTTTGGCTGAATTCCATTTCATTATGTGCAAATGACTTCCACATTTAATAATCTACATATGTATGCATGGTGATGTTCACCTTTAACTAACCTACACATACACCTGTCACAAGTATGAAATTCCCATCATTTGCCACTAAGGAATTTCTGACAATTATGCATTAATCATGCAAATTAGGCCCTTGTTTGCATAATTGGTACCTGTTTTAATGTTCTACTAGTACCTGACATTAATTACATGTTACATTGCATTGAGGTCCTATTATCAAAAATACTAGAATTACGGGATTTCGTCTTCCCAAGACCTCACCTACAAAATATCAGTCCAGGTGCCTTCAGAAATTCTTGCACAACTCCAATTTTACCTGCAACTAGTACATGTACATGTATTTCGAGCCCTGATGTACAAAATGCATGTGTCAATAGTACAGGTCAAACATGGGATACTGACCTGTAGTGGGGGAGGTGGTAGTGGTTTGTCCTGTCTGTCTGGCCGTGGTGGCCACATAGGGAACCCTGGCATGTTCCCTGCCCAGGGGAATGGTGGGGGTGGGGGCATCTGCCGAGGAAGAGAATATACATTGTGGATAAAGTTGAAACAATTATGATCAAACATCCTTGTTTTAACATACAGAAATTGGACCTTGTCCAAATTTTTGACTGTGCATTGTTCATCAAGGGATGAACCATATTACATATAAATCCACTGGTTCTGTGCATTTATTTATTGCTTGAGAGAGACTGAGTTGACACATTTGAAAATGCATGAACTTTTGGAAGATACAGTTTTAATGCATTTCTTCCAACACATGAACTTTTATGGATAAAGTGCTAAACTACATGTACAAGAGCTTGGTTCTAAACAGATACTTAAATGTAAAAATAAATTTGTCTGTACATAGTTTGAAGAACAGTAACTGTTGTTATTATCTTGATCACATCACATCAAATTATACACTCAGTCAGTCAGATAAGCCTTGAAATATACATTATGAAGTATACATAATGTACACATTGCATTGTATATCAGATATGCCTTGAAATTTTATTCTTAATCTGATGACATTCCTACGTGGAAGGGACCTGCTGACAGGACAATAATTTTATAATTTGATTAGTCTCATAGGATATGCAGCCAGACAACTGCCGATAGATTTCATCTATAATGTTCAGTCACAGTCAGCACCAATCTATCACAATGTGGACATTATGGGGCTCAATGGGGCTTTGTCGGACCTGGCAGTGTAGTCAGGAAGTCTGGTACAAGTTTGATGTAGTTCCCTACAGTCATACGACTCTCCCTCTCTCTCTGATGAATCATGCAGTCACATCAATGAGCAGCAAAAAGTTTGATGGCAATCAGCTTAGCCTATAGACTGAATCATGTGGCTCACAACAACCTTGAACTACAAAAAAAAATCTGGAGGAACTTGAGAGCACCAGTTCAGTCATCTGTTTCTGTAAGTCTTAGAGAAAAATGTCAGGTAATATAAGAGTTGAATTTATGTACACCATTAGCATTGTTTCCTTGTCAGGAGGGGGGCAATTCTGCCATATATACACATTATGTGGGTGCATACGCTCAGCAAGGATTTGTAGATTATACCCGATTCCTCACTTTCTGCCTTGTGAGCATTCCTTTTAAAGGCAAATTGATCTGTGTGTGGAAGTTGGCTCGGATATATGTGCATATACAATCAATTCTTTACATCAAATCCTCATGCAAACTTATGAATCACACGTGAGCAGGTAGTGCTACAAATACTGTAAAAGTCATGTTGCAGTACTTGTGGTACGCCAAAAATCAAGAGTTTTAAACATTGTAGTAACACAATCCATTAGACAGAAATTATGTTCGCAGTGTGATGTGTTTGCAGTGCATGAGAAGTCCCTGCAAATATCGTGTACTTATAAATATGGTGAAAATTTAAATTTCCAGATTTACAGTTTTTCTGTTATATACCATTCAATATTTATTGATTTTTTTCAACTGGCAAACTTGACTTACACGTACATAAAAGGCAAGCACCAATTTTGCAGAGTTATATATTTGTACTGTAGTTAAGTTGAAGACTTCTGTGACAATTACCTATCTTTAGTTAATATATTTTACTGTTTCATTGTTTCCTTTATAATACACAGGTCACTAAATCCTCAGTCCAATTTTTGTTAGGTGGCCTATTTGCAAACATGTTCAGATGGCCATTGAACAAAATTTCAAATGAAAATATACAAGTTGAAAATGACTCATGAGGCAAAAATATCGTTGAAAAGACATGAATTCAAAACAAATCACAGATTTTGCCACTGTCAGCCAGAATTTTTTTTACATTATTCAATATATGAATATATCCATATGGGTTGGGGGTTTGGTGGGCAATTATAGCCTGGGTGCCATCCCAATTAGTTTACAGGGGCTCCCACACTCACTCCCTTACAAACAGGTTCAAGGTCAAGGTACCACTCAGGTGACAGTCTTGGCATGTGGAGTGTGGTAAAGGGCATGATTCAGTACCATTGCCTATTGATTTTGCACCCCTAGCTGCCCATCCCTTTTATAGATAACGACCACAGTGCCATTTTCCCAAGCAATTGTTTAACAATACCACCCCTGCTGGCAGGAAAAAGTCATTCCAAGCGTATCCTCCTCCCGCTGCCTGGTTTCCAACCTCGGTTAACTTCCCATCAATAAAGGCTGCAGAGCCGGCTATATTTTCAAAGCAGGTTTTTAATTGCAATTTCACCCCGCTATCTATTTCCTGGGAGAGCCTTGCTAACGAATTCGAAGAATGGCTAAATTTCTTGGAAAAATGCCATCATCTGAGGGGCTATCTAGGCGAAATGCGCTACATGTACAATCTATTTTTTCTTATCTGATTAGGAACTGGTTGTAATGTATTCTTTTTCATTCATAATCATTTCTTATCATCATAATATTATTAGATACCAGCAATAGATGATATTTACATATATAAGGCTCAAATTTACAAGTCAGGACTCAAATTTACAAGTCAGAATTCTATATTCTGCAAAATAATTACTGTGATTCATACAAGCCTGCATTCTTTTACCTCGACAAATTGCCAGTTATTCTTATCTTTTCTGCAATTACAAAATTAGATATTTTTTCTGCAAGACTTAGTTGAAAAAGGTGGGTCTTTCAAAGCCTGCAAGTTTTTTAGAAGACTGACTCACATTCAAGTATTGAATCACAAATTAATGTTAAAGAGGAGATTAATGAATCACAGGTCTGCATACAAATGGGTCTATTTACCTTCACACTGTACACCAGGTATTAAGGTTATACTGTTTGCTTTTATTACTTCAAGTACTACTAAAACTGTGTGAAGTTTTGCCGTAGTGTGACCAAGCTATCGAAAGTTACAGGCATATGTACGGAATACTAATTCCCATAAGCCTGGGCTGCCTTGACCTGACATAATATGTCACGGTCTTTCCAATCTTAGTTTTGTCAGAATCTCTTTATAGGGAGGCAAGCTTTACAATGAATTCGAACTAGTACTGAGATGATGATAATTCCATCCAGAATCAGGTTGGGACACCATACAAGTTACCAAAGAAAGACTCATTCTTATACATTAACAACTCTGGCTGCAATAACTGCTCTGTGGTCTGTAGCTTTATTGATCTCCGGCCCAAGGTTAAGAGACTGTGAGGCTTACATTGACGTCATTAGTGGTGTATAAGATGGCAAAAGTGCCTTGCATTCCGTGTGGCTAACAAACATTAAGCTCGAACACAATAAAGCAGAAAGACGGATCACACAATTATACATGTGCAGTAATAGCCTTGCCAATATTGATTTGGTACAGTCTCCTGTGTTCTCCCTCCATCCACATTTAGCTTTCTTGATGAAGATTCGACTGCTCACTAGATGCATCCTCCAGAGAATAAAGAATTATAGTTAATCGAAAGGTTCGTTTTTGAGTTAAGGTCAGTTGTCTGAGACAATGTTTTCCTTTGTCAGTGGGTTTTGACATTGATGGTTGAGTGGATTGGCTAGTGGGCACAGTATCGAGAGGTCATGGGTTTGATTCCTGGTATCCCTGGCTAGACATTGTGTCCTTGAGAGAGGCACTTTATATGGCTTTCTGGGTACTAGTATGTGACTTTGGCTGGGGAAGGGAAAGGCGGTAGAAGGAGAGGGATGGACTCCGTCTTTTAATACCAATACCCAAGACACAGTGGTTCAACAACCCACTGTCCCTACACTAGCCTCAAAAAATGGGACCTCTACCTCTTTTTTAAACCTAGGTGGCTAATTTAGACCATTACATACAACTAAACCACAAATATGCTGCGACAGTATGGGGTCCATTAATACAAAGAAAGACACAGATAAACTGGAAAAGGTACAGAACCAAGCTGCCAGATTTTGTACAAACAACTACGAAAGGGGTGCTAGTGTCACTGAAATGAAAACAAACCTACATGTACAGAGGGTGTCACTTGAAAACAGATCTGAAGAAAAATGTCCAGAATATGTATGATGTACAAAATGATAACTTGTGGACATATCAACTACTAAGTACCTAATACCAGCTAAGAAAAGAACTAGAAATAGTCATGCTTTCAACTACCAGAGATACAATGTATCAATCAAAGATAGAGGGTGTTCAAAAACTCATTTTTTCCTACAACTATAATCGTAGAGTAGAAGTCACTGCTAACAAGTACAGTGGGGGTATCATCACTAGATAGCTTTAAACAATGCTTGCAATCAGACGTGCAAAGGTTAGGTATGACAGGCTGTTCGGTGTAATATAGCCAGCTGCCGCCCTGGCGCGTGCCTGCGAAGCTGGTGTGTTACACCAAAAGGATGGTTATACTGGCTATACAGATACAGAATGCAGAATGTAGATTAGGTTCACAATATGCCCATCTGCTACATTCATCATATCTAATAGTATACATTAGTTATAAGGTTCATATGTCTATCCTGCATATATATATATATATAACAGTGAGAAGATAACAGCTTGCTAATATTCATCTGAACTACAGACTAAGACTAATGGTTTAAATATTTGATAGATGTAAAGTCATCTATAACATCAAGTAAGGAATCTGGCATGTTGTCTTGGCCTCAATCTAAAAGTGTCTGTGACACATGAATAGTAGAAAACCTTGACGCTCAGACTGGACATGTTTCATTGAAGATTGGCTTTCCTCCAGGGAATTGAACCAGACTAGATCAGACCAGATCAGAACCGTCTAAAGCTGGCTGATCATTTTTCATAATACAAGTCTGTGGGTTCCATCTGTGCATAACTATGTACAGTAGATAATATATGTATTGGAAAAACATCTTTGATACATGTAATTGCATCTATGTGCAGCCAGCTTTGCAGACTACATGTAAGTGATTTGAAGACTGTGTTTGAAGTTACAGTACTCTTGAATGTGCACATTGTGTTTATGAGAGGTGCTGATTAAAACATGCTATGAAATTGTAAAGGACCTGGTATAATAATTATTGTTTTCAAATTTATCAAATTGTTATGTTGAAGCTATTTTAGCATAAAGGTTTACCAGTAAGTAGCTTCAACCCAGTTACTTCCCCACAATATATCAGTGGGATAGCCTTGGAGTTCCCAATGTTGGCCTCCCACAGATAGCAGGCTGGTAAAGGACGACACCAGTACTACTAGTACTGTACAACCTTGCTCAGCATGCCGATGACAGACCATCTAGCACAGAGGACTTAGATCCTCCTACAACAGCAAGGAAACTCTGACAGCTAAGGGAGGTTGCAAGATGCAAGGCAGAGGGGGACAAATTGAGGAAAGACTGATTGCAACTGCATGACACTTCACACAGCTACAAATGCAGAAGCTGGCAAGTTGGTTTAATGAAGATTGACTGATTGATTGATTGGTTAATTGGTTAATAGTACTGACCTGTGAGCCATGTCCCTGTCCTGAGGGGGGTGGAGGAAAGTGAGGCTGTGATAGAGGTGGCTGGTGCAATCCATACTGCTTGTGATAATCTCTCCACCATGATTCGTACTGGGATGGGCCACCACCTGCTTCCGAGTTTTTATACTGTCTCCATTTCTTAGACCCTGAACTATCCTAGAAATCAAGATAAATCTGATTTAACTGTCTTTCTAGTTCAGACTGTTGCCATCTTTTGATGCACAGTTATTAATATTGGTCTTCTAGACTGCCAGTCTATATATGTCTAATACAAAATAGCATTTCGACTAAAGTACAGCCTCAGGCCACAAGACAGGACCAATCTAGAGTGAACCTTATCTGTGTGAGGACTGTGTTTCTGTGTCCGTCGGCCTACTTACATTGGTGGCACTGCGTTAGCAACTCTGCTCCAAGCACCTAGCCCACGCCATACATACCATTAGTATGTCAACTTGTACGCGATACCCAAACAAGATAAATGTACCTCCCTGTTGAAGAACTTACCTCAACAGCTACATTTCCATTGTAAATCTGTACAAATTCTCCCTCCTGGTCCAGGGAGGACAGGTCCTTCAGGTTCTGTTCCTCCTCATTACCATAGTCTGTATATCTGAGAGATAAAGGAAACATTACAATTGTAGTACTACATGAAATCCGATATTTAAGGATACATTAAAGCGTTTGTAAAGGTTTACGAATGCTTCAATGTATGCTTAAATATCGGATTTCATGTAGTGTAGTATCTTATACTGTAACAGTTGGATATACACCTTTGAAATTACATTGTACTTGTGTGATTTTCTATTTAAAAAATAATCTTTTTTGTAAAACGGCTTGAATGATGCATTCTTATACTGTGAAGTTGCAAACCTCACAAGGCACGTTCTTCTCTGTGGATTGATGGAGAGGATCTCAGCCGGGTACCATAGCTGGTCTTCTGAGTACATGGCAATGCACTGGTCTCCTGGCTTCCACTGGAACATACATTTGTACATACAGACACTTTTGATAGTCAGAAATTGAACAACTTGAGAGGGTACCATACACAGGGCTATAAAACAGCATTTTGACCAATCCCATTGCATGCTGGGATATACAGTGTAGTGCCATTTTACAGGGCATTATGGGTAGTGCAGGGGGCAAACAAACATCTGATTCTATGTACATGTATGACAATGTGTATAATAATTATATTATGTGGTGCATGCATTATAACTGTATCAAGTCTAGTTATCATGGTAATGGTTTTGTTTGATCCCCCTCCCCCTGCACTACCCACAGTGCCCCGTGTCTCCCAGCATGCAATGGAATCTGAGATAAGGTCTATTCCTAATGTACTGTAGGATAAATGCACTAGCAGCATCACTTTGGTATTTCCTCCCAAGGCACCCATTGTTCCACATGTCCTCCCCATTATATTGAAGATCTACAGCCAGGATAGTGCAGTATTACTCTCCTCAAGGCAACCCTCCCACTCATCTGTATTATTTCATCCCCCCTATAGGACAGGATCAAGCAAGCAAAACCTTGATTTAGTTGATAAATAGAGCTGGTCTTGTATATAATCCTCTCCAGACAAGCCACACACAGCAGCTCATTCCTTCATACTGCTATAAGATGGTATACAATGTTATTACATGTACATACAGCTGCACCAGAAAGTATACAATGTCAGTGACATGAATCTTATGACTTGTTGACATGACCATTCCTCTACAGTGTGGCTCAGTCATATATTTCCTGTACATACCAGTCTTAATCCTCTCTATTCTGGTAACAGAATATGTTATTACATGTACATCAAACCAAGGAGGTGAAGTATTGTTTTTGGCTGGTGTAGATGTCTGCGTGTCTGTCTGTGTGTGTGACTGCGAGTTTCTGCATACTCAATGCCTGTTTTTGCACACCACTGCAAATTTCAATGCCCATAAGAAAACATTAAATTTCCTTTTTCATTCTTAAAGTGAAGCGACAATATATACAACACACTCCATCTCAATACATAAACCTGTCACAAACTTATCTCAACAATACAATTTCTCTCTACATAGCTGCAGCTAATTACCGTTACTGTAACACTAAAAGCATGGCCAATGACAATACTGCCCAATTATAGAAAAAGGCCTTCACTTTTGATTACTTTCATGTTCGACGGAACCTTTTGGGAGAAATGAACGAGTTTATGAGTTGAAATAATGGTGAAAAGCCTTGAATGAAATTTCCCATAGGCATAACAAAAAGTAAGTCTCTGTAGTACCTTGTCTGATCTAATTCTTTTAACCATGGTCATTTACAAACATGTAGGCGTGTAGGTTGAGGGTAGCAAATTATTTCTATTTTCAGGTACTGTCAAGAGCTCTACTAATGTATGCAGCATCAGTAATCCCAGAGGTACATACATTTCAGACATTCAGGTGTTAAAGACATTCTTGAGAAGGCCTTGATAACACCATTTTTTAATGGTGGGCTTAGGGTACCTGGCGGAATTACATGTTGTAGGAGTAACTGTTGACATTACTTGTACAGTGGCAACTGGCAATGTACCGTTAATTTTGCAACATACATTGTATCATGACCATTGAAACTGTTGTTTTATGCTATACATGTACCTCATAATAGACCTTGGCTGATGTACTGCAAACTGTAAAATCATGATGAGGTAAGTTTACTTTTGCAGCAAGATAATCAAAAGGCTGCGGTCTCTGATATGATAAGAGTTTGCAGTTGAAACAGTTAGTAGAAACCATGCATTGGAAGCAAATGTTTGTGGGAGAGGTGAGTTGACAGGTTCACAAAAATGGCAAACTTAAAAACACAGCCATTATTGGAGAATTTAAATCAGCCAACAAAAAAATTATAGTCATAAAATCTGCATTCACCACAAATTTGTAAAAAGTATCATACATACCCTATAAATTCCTTTGGACTTTCCCTTCTTTTTTGTCTTTTTTCTCACCATGGACGAACTTGAGACTTCAGCAGCTTCTACTGCAGCTTTATCATCTGTTTTGTCATTTGTCACAGTGCTTTTGTCATTGCTTCCTTCCTCTTTGTTGTCCATGTCTTCCGTCTTGTTGTCAGTTTCTTCCGTTTTGTCGTCTGTTTCATTTGTGATGCTGTCGCTTTCTTTTCCCTTTGGGTCATCGATCTCTTCATCATTGTCCAGAGCTATCTGTGGAAATAGTTCAGATAGTGATAGGTCAAATTAGTATCTTGAATTATGTGTCTCCTATTAATATATTAAATACAAAGGCTGGTAGAGTGTCCTCCTTGCAGATTGCAGGTTGCAGATTCAAGCCAGCCAAAGACTTCAAGAAATCTAGCTAGCACTGAGCAGCACTTATGACAAAGAATATGGGTGTTGAACACACACCACTACAAGTGGACTAGCCCCCTACTGTACCCTACCTTGCAAATGCTATATAGCAATGGAGCTCCTATACACTGCCCCTATTCCCTGAAAAGTATAGGAAGGATTTCAATTCTAACTACAATGTAATATATATTTTCAATACTAAGTAATTATACATGTATATAGTATAGTGTATTTATCAATATACAGATGTGCTAAAACTTGATAGATGACCAAACATACGTGCAGGAATGATCCTCTAAGGTACTTTACTTGTAGTGTGAGGTCAGGGGATGTGCTATGACTCATGAACCATTTCATCTAGGGTCATATACATAAGGTTGTCAGTGCACACCTATTCCCTCTTTGTCAACAAAACTTGGGAAATATTTGGGCACCCATTCACCTCCACAGATCCCATTATTAAATGGATCATCTATCTTCTATTGTGCCTATAAACAGACTGTGAAAAATATAGGTCCTGGGCTGAACCTCAGAAATACTTATGGACAGGTACTGTACATGTGGTTTACATGTGTATTTGGAAATGACTCTTCCAGAATATTTCCTGGTACAATCAATGGTGCATTTATGTGTATTTGAAGCATTATAGCACATTCATTATTGAAAATACCCTGCTACAAAAAATATCTTGTTTGTGATTGATAATATGTATCTGTATGATATTAATTTTTTGTACTATGGTAAAATTAGGAATGAGTGGCATACACTTCAAATAATGCAGGATGACTGTTGGTGTTATAAACATTTCTCACATTATCAAAAATTCCAACAGTAATATTCACAGAACATTCAACAGTTTGTTGAGATGGCAATGCAGCTCTGTCCTTGGTGCTGATTGGACAATCCTGTTTCTGTCCTTGGTGCTGATTGGACAATCCTGTTCCTGTCCTTGGTACTGACTGGACAAAACCGTTTCTGTCCTTGCTACTCATTGGACTACTTAGTGACTATCCAGTAAAACTAATCTACATGTATGTCAAAGATAGCCTGGTATCCATCTATTCTAGCTACAAGTCACTCCTCTGATTACATCCCTGCCAACTAGTATGGCACCTGTTAATAAAAGATTGGTTGGCATTAAACATTTCCCTAAAATACAAGCGAGGAGATTGGCTCTGAGTTGCATAGTCCTCTCTAATAAAGAGATGGTAATGGGGATCAAACAGGCAGTCCAAAGTTTGGTCCCATGGTGTTACACTATTTCTGAGAAATATTCCATATCTGACCTGATTGATGAGGTAAGGGCCAAACCTTTAAATGGGGATGGGTACCAGGCTATTTTATGGGGATGCGATTAGAGGAGCTGACTGGAGTGGAGTTAAAATAAGATGGGATCCAGGCAGCTGGACGTATGTAAAAGAGATCAGACAACTAACCTTCATTGCTTGAACAGCCTTGTCATATGCCTGTATCAGGGCACTGTCATCCCAAATGTCTGAATCATTACCATCCTGAAAAACAGTTAAGAATTCCTGTGAATACAGTAGAGTACATTCAAGTTCACAGCACTTCAAGAGGTCGCAGTTGAAGCATCTGTAGTCATACAATAGCTGCTTAGCTACCTGGTAGCACACTATAGCAGAATTAGCCTCTGCAGGGGATATCATCCAAGAAAATAGTGTACAAAGATGCCCTCGCATGTCATGTCAGTGCCATGGACAAAATTAATTCCATTTTATTTATTCTTTTGCATGACCCTTTCATCATGTCAATCTTTTGTCTAATTTCAAAACGCTGGTGTGTGTATGTTATAAGCAAAGAATCTTTACAAGCTAAATTATGACAGGTTTTGATCTGCGTTGATATGTAAAAACCCACGTGGGAGGCCGGTGTTTAGGAACGCACCCCTCCCACCTTGACCTTTTCAGCAGCCTTTTATGCAATGTTCCAGTGCAGTGCGCGAGCTAAATATGTCAATGCCATCATTCTGAACCCATGTCACACTGATATAGAGTGATTAAGGTTACCTCAACCGTAGAGAAAATACTTTAACTCAAGATACCTGCTCTCGACTGAACACAACATCTCCTTCTGACGCCATCTTTGTTTTCGTGCAGTCGTACTTTTTCTATCGCCGCTCTTCATTGGTCAGGTTCTGGCAACTTTGACCAATCGTATACATCATGACAAAAATATATCAATACCTACGATTATTGACTGATCGATATTTTACAATCGTATATGAATAATTAAAGAATAAGAATTGTACACTGTGTTTAGTATTCATTCTGCTTGCTTTTGTCGGTTTAAAAATCGACCCAGCAAAAGTTTACCCACAGTCCAGCTGACGAGGCGCAATCATCATGGCGGTCGAGTGATCGTGTTCTTCGTCTCTTGTGCGGAATTTTGGCGAAACTTTGGGTATTTACTGAAGAGTTTGGATTGAACGAGGGTGTTGCTTGTCACCTGTTCATATTAGCAACACGGGACACCATTTCAGGTACGTCTTTTTGTCGAACTGATGCAGTTTGTTCACCACGACGCGATTTGTTGCGAATGATCGGAAAAATTGTTTTTGTGCGTGCTGCTGTTCCCGGCTTCTGTGTTGTGCAGCTGTTTCCCCACATATTCCAGTCTGTTCACCGAGGTTGTTAGATTATCGTTAAGAATTTATAGTCGATTTTTATAAGATGACCTGTCCACGAATTCGAATTTTCTTTGAAGGAATAACGATGTTTATATTGTGTGTGGGGAGGGGGGCAGGAAGAGGGCCAGACCTAGGCTACTAACACCAGAGTTCTTCATCTGTTGCGTGTTTTACACGCACATGTACAAACGGAATAATTATGATCAGGATTGATAAAATATTATGGATGCAGCATGGGCATGCTATACAATTGAAATAAGGACGAGTAATTAAAAAAAATTACCAACTTGGATTAAAAAGATATTACTTTCTCCTTCAATGTGGTGTTGAAAAAATATTTATAGTATACATAGCCGTGGCGACTCTTGATTCCGGGCCTATATTATAGCCCTCAGCAAGAGTCGTG
This sequence comes from Branchiostoma floridae x Branchiostoma japonicum, assembly GCA_013266295.2. Taxonomy (NCBI): domain Eukaryota; kingdom Metazoa; phylum Chordata; class Leptocardii; order Amphioxiformes; family Branchiostomatidae; genus Branchiostoma; species Branchiostoma floridae x Branchiostoma japonicum. The sequence goes on from CM023823.1 coordinate 20,026,693, forward strand.
GAAAGATCCATTGACAGAACCGAACATTTCGCGTTGGCTGCGCAATGATCCGTTTTCGTCCCGGTTTTCGGGTGTCCCGAGCTTCCCTAAAGTCGTACCTTACAATTGGCCTTGTGGAGTATTTAGGGGAATCTCCACATCGCAAGCCCGGCCAATTGTGAGGTAAGACTTTAGGGAAGCTCGGGACACCCGGAAACCGGGACGAAAACGGATCATTGCGCAGCCAACGCGAAATGTTCAGTTCTGTCAATGGATCTTTCCACGAGTCTTGCTGAGGGCTATAATATAGGCCTGGAATCAAGAGTCGCCACAGCTATAGTATACACAGCTTTATGAACACAAATTTTTCTTCAAGGTCCATCTATGCCATGTAAGGTGCAACACATTGTTTGATCTCTGGGTGAATACAAACAACCTGTTTAACCCCTGGTGGCTCAATGGTAGTAAAGTGTACACCAAAGGCCCAGTATTTATGCCATTGTGCCCATGACTTATTGTATTGGGGGCTACTACATCACTTGAAGCTTAGGGCTGACTGAGCAAGAGCTGTTTTCAATTGATGACACTGAAGTGCAAGGGTCAGGGGTGGCTGCTGTTGGGTGGTAACTCAGCTGACCCTGCAATATGACCTCAGGTGTGGCCAGGAGAGAGAGAGGTGGAGAGGTCACCATGAAAAACCTGGAAATAAAACCTCTGTGAACATTTCAAGATTTGCAGTACTGTTGGTTTTTCCATTTACACCAAGGCTCATGATGCATTGCCCCATGTGCCAGGGATTTTTCTGCAATTTAGAAATACCATTACATTAGTAAGCTGATAGTGCTATGAAGCCTAAACTGTCATCACACACAGCTGAAACCTCTGCACATAAAAGAACCCAACACACTTATCGAGAAGAGTAGGGGAGAATCTTCACACTTGATATTAGCTTCGTATACATTTTCATAAGCAGTTTAGGCTTGAATTTGCATGCATGTGGCTCAGCTAGAGTAAAAAAGTAAAAACTAAAAATAAAATGGCTGAATTTTTCTTGGCCTATATAATTGCAAGTTACTTAACAATTTAGATTAAATTATTATTAAACTTGAATTTTAACAATAGTTCTACCTTTACATGCAATCTTGAATTTCTGTCTGCAAATTACAGGATGCAGGTGGGTATTTCGAACTCACGAGTCAGAGAAAGCAATAACTGGTAGTTGGTGCTTCAGGCACTCTAATTTACAGTGTAACATACTGTTTTTGTGGGATTTCCATTTGGTGAAGACATTAAAGGATGGCCACAACAGTCCAAGCCACTGAGCTGTGACAGCTGCCCTTTTGCAACTGCACTGTTTATTATAGATACAGCATTCATGCTGCACTTGTCATATTATAAAGTCAATGTTTTGACAATGCAGTAAAATGTTAAGATGTCATCTGAGATGATATAGTGTCCCCAAAGTACCAATGTAAAAGTTATCTTTATGCCTCAGTAACTGAAGAAGTTGTGGATGGATCTGTATGATATTTGGTATGTGGGTAGGTGTCAGCAAAACAAAGGGCAAATAGAGCTGTGTACCTTAACAAATTTTAGGTACAGGTACAGGACTTTCATACTTGGGACATTTCTAATTTATATCAGGATAGGACTTTCATACATTGGACATAGTGCTGCATACCTAAACCAATTTTCAGGTTCAGGTCCGGACTCGAGTCCAGAGGTTTAGGTTCAGGTCCGGACTTGCAAGTCCGGACCTAAACCCATGGCATGATGTAAGCAAAGCAACTTGCCTACCTAAACTAAAGCCTTGGATTAATTTGAGCTGACTGCTGAACTACAAATGCAATGTATATAGACCTAATTACTAATATGGGTGTTTCATAATCATGAATCAATGAATACTGTATTATTATACTCTAGTAAACACATATTATTGAGTTACTAGTATTATACAGTGTATAATTTAAGAAAAAATCTTTTTCAGCTTTAATAGTACAGTTTTTTTATAGCAGCAACAGCAAAGAAGTACTTAATTTCGCCCCAAGAGATAAAATAGCGGCTTTCGGAAGTCTCGCACAGAAAAAATTACTTGCGCGGCGAGACTGCGAGACCAGGTATTTTAAACACTGGAATGTATGTTAGTGCTATTTTTTAACAAGTCCAAAACCGGTTCTCAACGTTTCGGTTTTTTTGGACTTGAACCGAAACATTCGGTCCGGTCCTGAACCGGTCCAGCGAACCGGTACGCAGCACTAATTGGACATGACAATTACATGCAAAGTAATTTGGGTGGACAAGATTATCAACAGATTTGATTTATGCAGATGAGGACCTTATTTGCATAAGAAACCTGAGGCAAAAATGCTGGCATTTTCACATTTGTGACATATGTCACTTAACATCATCCATATATAAATTTTGTAACTTAGGGCATACTTTCTAGGGTGTTCTTTAAATGTACCTTTCGTGAAGTGTAGCCTCTACATGAGCTCATAGCTTTGCCAATAAAAAGACAGACTGTTGAACTAATTATGTTGAACTTGAAATAATTATTTTCCTCTGCTCCTTTTGTTGTGTGACTCTGAACCCCATGCCAGTCACAGGTGCGCAATAACTTGAGTAAGACCTGTTGTTATCTTGCTACAGTTTGTAAATGAGCCCTCACAAATAGATAGCTAGGGGCTCTTGACTTTAATAACCCACTACTGATGACCTCTTCCATCCCTCATAAGCCCACATCTTGAATCATTCTGTAGTAATTTGTTGAGAAAAATCAGTTTTGACAGTGAAGAATCATCCAGCTGGTGGTATCATTGATTGAGTTAAGATAGGGATGGACCCCTTCCTGTTCTTTGGCCTCGTAAGGTGAGGAACACTTGGATACAGCATCTGGCAGTGATCGAGCATGGAATTATTGTGCTTAGTTCTGCTGGCTGTCCTATACATGTATTGTTATTTTATGTTACAGAACACCAGGTCAATTTGTCTATGTCTGCAAAAAAACAAGATAGGGAATGCACAAGAGGATGATATTATTAGCACAATAGCAGAGTCAGGGCTCAAAATACTTCTGCAAAATTACCTGCACCAGAGTCCAGACAAATTTTATCTGATCCACTCTGCCACTCAGTTTCTGCTGGAACACAGAACAGTTAGACATAATAATGATTATGAAGAATAGATTATACTGAAAACTGTTCAGAATTCATAAAGATTCTAATTCCTATTGTAATTTTTCCTGGTTGCTGTTATATGATTAGCACAGGTAAACAGTCCACTGACACATGTTATATTAACCCAATACAGGACTTGTGTAGATTACATGATTGTAGGTGCTGGTAGAAATACAGAAATACTTAAAAAATTTTCCCACTCCAATGTTACTTCCACTTATCCGCAGCTGCATATGCATTTAAATTTTAAGCCCAGAGGTTGACACAAGATCAATGATAGTAGGACAAGATTAGAACCTTCTTATTTATTTATTACTCTGCCAATATCTACAAAAATGTACCTGCCAAAGGTTGAATAGACATCCAAATGAAACGATGATAAAAAGTTGCATAGGGCTACATTACATTTTTTTTACACAAAGTTATGATTCGGATGTATAGTTTCATCTGTATGAATTCAAATGGAGAGTTGCACTAGATAGTCAGTCTGTATTATACATAGTATAAAGTTACCTATCTGACATAAATGTACAAAATGTACAGTACCAGTTGTTAATCAGAAGCTGGAATCTCACATGATTATGCGTTCTAGCGTGCAGTTTTATTAAGATACATAGACATGTAACTTGTAAGATACACTATTGAAGACGAAATAACATATATATCCCTCAGATAATTGACTTGAAAAAATTAGGTAGTTTTATGTATGAGAAATTCTAGAAGCCGTAAGCCTTGCACATCTAAGAACAGTTAAAACTTCCCATTTGAACTGCAGTCCATCACAGATAATCTACATTCACATTCGGACCACCAGACAATACTCTCTTATGAGTTGGCACACTCATTGAATTTCCAATACTGTGTAAGTTATACACACTGTAAATGTGTCTGGCACTGTATTGCAACATTTCACCACATGGGAGAAATTTGGTAGTTTTATCGATTGTTTGATACATGGATCCAATAAGTCAAGCTGAAAGAACAGTGCAGGGCTATAATTTTACTTTAGTTTTATGTAACATTTTTAATGGACCAATGAGTGAGTCTGACAGAAGAACATGCTTTGGAGTGTAAGTCTAATGTGAAATGATGTACAACTAGATGCTTCAAGTCATTAGATACATGTACATGAACATCTAAGTACTATTGTAGATATTCGTATGTGAACATCTAAGTACTATTGTAGATATTCTATTATATGGTAGAAAATGCATATGGTAATGCAAACTTTGTAACTACTTGTATCTGTAATATGAGTTAGAAGTTTACAGCTATCTTGCAATGAAGAAGTCATCTTTGGAACAACAATGCACAAGTGCATCATCCCCAGAAAATCACTGCCGACAGCTGTAGTAGCTTCTACTGTTTGACTTTTCTGTCACTCCAATGTCAGCTTTCAAGGTCACAAAAGTAATTATTCACTGAAAGTGCTTGTATCAACCGAATGCAGATTGGATAATTCTGTTTGGTGTGTTATTGTCACTTCCGCAGACACCCTTGCAAGGGCAAAACGATCAGGATTAGCATATTTGGAAGTATTATTCACAGTTTGTTTCTGGTAAGGCTGAGGGTAATGACCCATACATGTAGGTACACTTGATGGACCTGGTGGCAGTGTGGTAATTTACTTAGCCACTTTTGTGTCAAGTAGATTTGCATGCCTCAGCAGAATGATGCTAACTGCCTGATCACATTCGTTGCACAATTGCTGTACGATTGCCAACTGAAAGTATTTATGGAACAAATGTGCATGTGTCTTACAAACTTCAGCCTTCTTGTTATGGTAAAGACTGCCTTAGTTCCTTGTCGGCAGTCAGTTCCCTCACAGGCTGCTTGAAAATTCTACGACATCAAAATCATACAACAACGCAGTCCTTGAAAAGTTTATGAAAGGTGCATATTTTGGCTGTGGAACGTGACCCATTCACCTTATCAATTGGCTCCACTTGCGACATAAGTAATTTACAGAGCCCCCATCCTGTCAGTATCTCTCCTACTTGGTCCATTGGGACTATACAGACTTACTCAGCACTTTGAATGCCACATTCAGATATAGCAATCTTATGCAGTATGTACATTTGTATGCAACAACTTTTCAGACAGCCAGGTGCCATACTTCAAAACCAGCTCTTAAACTAAAGGCTGTTTTCTAAATCTGATAAAAGAAGCTATTTGCAACCTGATAAAACTGCAGATATGGAAGAATAATTTACAATCTGCACTTAGCAGATTCAGGGCCATTATATGCATTATGCAGTACACTTAAATATAGAGAAGAGTAAGTAGGAGTGGCCCATACCCAGTGTGAAAGTGAAATTAGTCTCGAAACTTCAAAACCCAGTGTGCTTTGCTGAAAACGCAACCCGAAGCAAAGTCACATTGCGCTTACAATAGTTACATTGTAGGACTACTTGCAAAAGCTTATGGTTCACCTCTGTTGAGAATGATTGCTTTACCTAAATACATTCACTGAGGTGGAATAAATGGAGAAATATTAGCAACTTCAAATTGTCAGGTGACTTTTATAATTAGTTGCTTGCTTTTTCTGTATATGAGCACCTCTGCTTTGATTCTGACCCCTTGGGTTATTGTGCCCTTGACCACTTCCCTGGCCAATGTCAGGTCCAGCTGTAGTCCCAGTGGGTCAGCTGTCAGCTGGTTAATCCATCTGGCGTGACCCTCGGGACATGTCCAGTCTAGTGTGGGCTGCCTCTGAAGGCCAGCATGTTCTAGAGGGTGATGAGCTGATCAGAGTGGCTACATATTTGTGGTGAAAGAGACAACCATGGTTGACAAGATTATACAGAAGACGGATGGTTTGTTGGTTGCTTGGTCATGCAGAATAGAGGGACCTTGGAAGTTGGACCAATGTCATGAAGCCACTGGAGATGCAGAAGTCTACAGTCAGTTAATGGAGTTGAAGACTGTTACTCCAACAGTAAAGATGATGGAAGGAGAGCGATTGGTTCCCCCTTCCAATATTATGCCTTTTGAAGACAAAGTGGAGTAACAACCTACTGCCCCTACGATTAGATTTTAATCCATCATTCATCTTTTTCCCCACATAGATTGAACTATGATGATTATAATGAGACTGTTTATTGTTTAAGCTGTATACAAGCTGCCACTGACAAATGGTATAACTTAAATCTAAATACAAATTTTCCTATCCCTAATGGGCCAAACTTCTGGCTGTCCGGCTTTACAGTCCAGTGCATCGTATAGGGAGAAATTGGCTGATTAGATACAGAAAGGCCAAAGATTTATTGCTTTTCTTTCTTCTTTTGTTCATCTTTATTTCACCAGCTTGTCAGGATATTATCTAATTTTACCTTAGCTGAAGAAAGTAATCAGTCAACTGACACCTGGCTCAATACTGCTGAAAGGATATAATTGGTCTCAATTTCCAAAATGGAACAATTTGGAGCAGTAAGTATTGATTTGTTATGCATGTGAGATTAGAAAAGGATAGACTAACTAGATCAGAAAGGAAACTAGGAAGTACTGTAATCCAACTTTTCTTGTGGACTAGGCAACTTTTATGATCTATTTAAATGGATGCTAAGATTAAGAAATATATATTAACATTTTTAAAAATCTTAATTAATATCTGTCACATTCTTAAAGACCTTTTGGTGTTTAGGTCTCATTCCGGTATTCTTCCGCGTGGGTACTCTAAAGTAGATCGTACTAAAAATTAAATGCGTGTATGGATGTGTGTTTATATCCGCCAGAAATTGCATTTTAGCTAAGTCAGTTGGCGTCAACCGCTTGTGATATGAGAGGTTGTTTGTATGTGCTAAAATTAGTGGGTAAGTGTTGACATCCGCGCGACAGGTCGGATGTTTACACGCTGTTGTGATGGGTAATGCGGTCAGGAGGTAGCAGCGCTGGAGGACCTCTGGCGGAGAGTGGCCAAGTGCAGTTTATAAATAAATAAAAAGGGATTGTTGGGTTAGATCTGGTTGGGAATTTTTTGACGTAATGTAGGGCCATTGTGCTCAAAATTGATTGGATAGACTAGATGGCTGTCATTCAAATTATTGGGTTTTGGCCTATGTAAAGTTACGTATTTTGCCATAGGCGGCTATAGTTAAAAAAAACTCACGAATGAGACCTTAATAGAAATGAAAAATATTCACCAAAAATCAACGATCAGTGCCAAGGTCGCGATTTTTGAACGATGTTAGCCCAGGATTTAATCTACGATTTTTCAGCGCAAGTTGCATTGCGTAACCATGCCCGTTGCCATGGTAACGGACGAGGCCATTTCTACGGGGGTTGACTGACGTCTCCCTTTCATACTACCCCGTTTTACAAAGATTTACAGCCATATTACGTTTCGGAAAACTGACATAGTCAATGATACATACACAACAGATAATCGTCTGACTATAAGCATCGTGTAAAATGTCTATAAAGCAAGGAATGACAAGCACACGCGCCCCAATTATATAGAAATCGTATAAACCCAAATTCACGGACAACACATGTAAACGCTAGAAGCGTCAATTACGGAAATGAGATGTTCATATGAAATTGTGGCTACAGCTAAGGAGCCACAGAACAGGAAAGTAATCAAATACTAAAGATGTGTGCGTTCTACTGTCAGGAAAAGTGTCAAATGTAAGGCAGTACGACGCGATATGAATCGATTAAACCACCTTGCCCGCAGCAGACTGTGCCTCTGCCTAAAATCGCATGCCTGACAAGTAGGGTTACCTGATTGCATCACAAAACAATAGCCATTACGTTGCTTGCTTACTATTGCCGAAATTTGTGTCATTGCTACCCCCCCCCCCCAACACACGAACGGATACACGCACTGAGTCTCCGTCAACACAGTCAGGGCGTTGAATCTTACCGCTACCCCCCCCCCCCCCATTGCAAACGGAAAACCGCCCGACACGCTACAGGTGACGTGAATTTGTATCCCCAGACTTCCAGGTTGTAAAATCATAATGAATTTAGCGAATTTCTAGTGAGGTGTGATGAAAGATATCAGGGAAAAGCATTACTGTAACTTTCAGTGGAAAAGTTTCTGTTTTACTCTGTGCGAAGAACGCTGTCTTCATGTCCCCTTCCTTTCTGAGTGATAGTTTTTGGGTCAATTTGGCTTCTTTTGCCTTTATCCTACTCAACTAGGAGGAAAAGTGACTTTTGACCGAAGTTGCCTCGAATTGTGTAAGCAGGATCTTGCGTTATCTCCATAAATCACTCCTCATCCCTCCCTAGGCTGACTTCTAGAGTGCGCTAGATGCAGTATCAGCAGCATGTCGCTTATTTATTCTTACCTCGGGTTCAAATTTTAGCAAGTTTACATGCATGTCTTAACTTTTGTCTGTGAAATATGGATGCCTTTGCTTTTTGGGGGCTTGTCCAGTTGCGACTTGCATCTGAATGTTGTCACTTATGGTACAGCATACACGAAATGATCAGTATCGTTCAGATCTATCTGTTGCTTTCTATTCAGGTTTACATGCAAACAATCATGCAGAGAGCACATTAATCTAACCAAATGTACGAAGAAAGCAATTAATTATCGTTTCCGACACGTCATAAGGGTAATTAAAGATATCTGTTGTAGTTTTACTCAAATCTGGCAGGTGGCGCTGCTCATACCCAAAATTAGACGCAAGTTCATTGACCCGTTGTGGGTTGACGGAGTGACGTGAGACAAAATCTCTTTTAGAGGTTGTTGGAGGATGCACATTCTTTCGATTAAGAAAGAAGCTTAATAATCAATGGTAATTAAGGTCTCATTCCGGTATTCTTCCGCGTGGGTACTCTAAAGTAGATCGTACTAAAAATTAAATGCGTGTATGGATGTGTGTTTATATCCGCCAGAAATTGCATTTTAGCTAAGTCAGTTGGCGTCAACCGCTTGTGATATGAGAGGTTGTTTGTATGTGCTAAAATTAGTGGGTAAGTGTTGACATCCGCGCGACAGGTCGGATGTTTACACGCTGTTGTGATGGGTAATGCGGTCAGGAGGTAGCAGCGCTGGAGGACCTCTGGCGGAGAGTGGCCAAGTGCAGTTTATAAATAAATAAAAAGGGATTGTTGGGTTAGATCTGGTTGGGAATTTTTTGACGTAATGTAGGGCCATTGTGCTCAAAATTGATTGGATAGACTAGATGGCTGTCATTCAAATTATTGGGTTTTGGCCTATGTAAAGTTACGTATTTTGCCATAGGCGGCTATAGTTAAAAAAAACTCACGAATGAGACCTTTAGGGCTGTGTCCATCTCTGTTTCTATAGCCTTTGGGCCACACAATTGTGCAAGCACTACAGTAGGATGCTAGTGGTGTGTTCAAGAACCATTACTCTTTCTCTCGAGTACAAATTCAGAACCACAAAGTTGCCAAACCATAAATATGATTAGGCCACACCAATTTAATTTGTTGGTTCTCGGATTTTTTCAGAAAAAATATGAAGCGACAGGGCGAAAAAAAAATAAAATAAAAACAGGGCTGGGCATTCTATTATAGCCCCAAATGCTACGATAGGAGCCATGAAGTCAACATAAAAGGCTGGGTTAAAATTTAAGCAATGAATTTTGAACTTTTAATCAAACCACTGCATTGAGAGATGGACAAACTGTAACAACTGGGAAGAAAGGGACTTTCTTCACCTGTTGGGGACAAAATATGAGCATTTTTGAGCTGATTCAGAGCCAGGATCTTTTTTTTTTTTTTTTGCAAATCAGAAAAAAATGAAGAGGCGAATCCGAGAACCAACAAATTAAATTGGTGTGGCCTTATGACATGAACAACTTTTTTTTATCTCCCCCATCATTTTAAAAGTACTGTATTGTAAATGCATTTGTCTTTGCAGTACATAACTGTTATCAAATGCCAGTGCAACCTGGGTACCCCTGAAACATCTATGATTTTTATTTCCTTGTCCTAATCCAATGAAGTGAAATACAGATGCCAGTATAATCTTCACCTATGCCTCTCAGCAATGGTTACAACAATATTATATTATATATAATGTCCTTCAGGTTACACACATAACATGTAAAACAGCTCTTCACTATGTTACCAAGATTTCTTTTTAATCAGAACACTTGTGATAAATGAGAAAAATTTTCGTGAGGAATCGGGCCCGTTTTGCATCTCTGTTATCTCGTACGCACCTTTGCTGCAGTTATGTACCCCCAGGGACTAGTGTACGCGGCACCATACTTCAATCCTGCCTCCGGCAATGAAAAGGTTTTATGAAAAATGCCATACACAAGCCCGCAGATCAAAGATTCCAGCTGCTTTGTCTGGATATTGCATTATCTCCGTCCTTGCAGGAAGCGAGATATTGGCTTTTGTAACCTGCTGTGATGGGCTGATAAGCAATAGTTGATAGGGGTAGGTTCAAAGTAGAATGCTCTCCAGGATTACTCTAGATCCTATATAGGATATCACCACATTGATACATTTTAGAGCAATGAAGCAAGCTGATCTTTTCCTTACTGCTAAATTCTAATGTAACCTCTAGGGAATGAAGAAAAGATGTAGTGTTTTACTTTTAGTGGGTTGTAAAGTATATAGAATATAAAGGTAAGCCCCAGTGCTGATTATGCATGTCAGAGGATGGCTGGTGCGGGATAGGTCTGTTGTTGTGAATACAGATTTCACAAGTGTTAGACCTGTCCCTGGTGCTGAATACAACATGAAGAAGATAGACTACCTGTACATGCATGCCTTTTTTGGCTGATGCTGCTATGTATCTGTCCTTGTTACTGAATAGGAAGGTCGTAACAAATAGAAGTGACATGTATGTACATTAGACAAAATTCGTGTAAGTTTTTACACAAAAAAGCTATATTTGTATAGCATTTTAATTTCCAGATAAACATGAAGCTGTTGTTGATATAATATGACTGACTGAGCTGATGAGATGTGACAAAATAAGGTTTATTCTAAATTTCATGTCCAGCCAAAGCACAGTATTGTCCTTATGCCGAATTTCACTATGGAATGGCTCAGCATAGTATTTATTCAATACTATTAACCTGGGCCATTTATAGCTGAAGTTGAAGTTTATTGGATCAATAATCCTGCGTGCTTTGGTGCTCTTTGGTTGGAATAAAGCTTAAGTTATTGTGGTAGTAGTCTCTGTCCTTCATGGTGACCTTTTTTATGCCATTTCATAGACTGACTTTATGTCCTTGAACTTGTGAAACATTCTTGTTAGAAGGAAATCTGCTTCATCAGGGCAATCATCCTGCAGGGCTCGAAATCCTTTTTTTCCTGCACTGGTGCAGGTAACATTAAAAATTACCTGCACCGACGAATTTAACCTGCACCATTCAGAATTTAGGAAGTATGGATCATACAAAAAACCATTGCCATCATTTCTTTTATACTTCCTAGGTTGTATCAGTCAATGCAGCAAATAAAAATCCATATACACCTGATATTGATAAACCCAGTACCTAGACCAGTGCAGGTTAGGTGCAGGTAGACATCAGAAATACCTGCACAGACCAAATTTTACCTGTATTAACCTTCATATGCAGGTGGCAATTCAAGCCCTGTCTTGGCAAGTATGGTATTCCAATTCACTTAGTTTTTGACTGACTTTGATCTTGAATTTTCTGTATTTAGTTATGCTCTTGTGGAAAGGCTTATATATATAAGTGAATAAAATGAAATTAATGTTTATGTAAAACTGCTGCAGCTGGTCAAGAGAATATCATAAAAATGTATCTGCAATTTCTATTTTCTCTTTGCAAAACACTATCTGTAACTACCCTGTCCTTGGTGCTGAAGGTAATGTTATTTGGGGTTCCATTTACCAGCTATATATTCCTACTCACTCCTTACTCCCTTTTGCTTGTTGTTTTGCTAATAATTTGCTAAAAGAAACATTATCGGTAATTGCCCTGTCCTTGGTGCTGAAGGTAGCGTGACCGGGTTCCATTACCAGCTATGTACTTCATACTCCATACTCAGTCCTAACAAATCTGCTTGATTGTTGTTTGACAATTTACAGTGTGCCATTACACTCAACGTAAGGTTTAGGCCATACCAATTTAATTTCTTTGTTCTCAGATTCACTGCTTCATTTTTATTGTTAGAAAAAAGAAAAGAAGATCACATACACTGTAAATTGAAAATTCATTGTTTGAAACATCAACCAGCCTGGTATGTTGACTTTGTGGCTAATGTGATGGCATTTGGATGAATCACAGGTTGCCTCTCTGTTTTTACTTTTTTTTTTCATTTCATCCACCTTGCTCCATTATTTTTTTGGAAAATTGCGAAAATGTCAGTACCAGTAAATCAGAATGGTGGCGTTATGGTATATCAGATATGAATGTAAATGAGCCTACTTCAAATCTACCTGACAGTTTTGACCCGTAAGTGATGTCAAACCATATCAAATGCTTCATGAAGGTTTGATGTTCCCATCTTGACAGTATATATATTGAGTGTCAGTTTTGATGTGTGTCAGCTCAGAATATCTGACAGGTGGTCTGATCAAATCATAAGAAGTGATTCTCAGATTGAGTTATTTCCTTCTCCCTGTACATGAAAGCCCCTTAGCATATGAATTATCCAGAGCTTTGCACTCAGAGGTGTTGGAAAAGATTGCACTTGGAGTGAACTGATAGCAAAGGAAATCACACATTCACAGATATACAGTGTACCTATATAGACAGAGAAAGCAGCTACTCATTGTACCTGAGGGTTTTTTTCAGAGTGTATCCTGTCTACATGTACCTTTGCCATGTGCATAGACCCAGTAGGGTCTGTATAAATAACAGATCATCGATTTACATTCATAGTGCGTGGAGCTGTTACTTGGTCTGTAAAGCTCCTCCATATTTTTTTTTTTTTGGAAAGTGACATGAACATCAACCTTCGTTTTACCTTCCTACCTGCCAGGTGCAATTAAACGTTTCAGTTGATGGACTTCTCATGCACCACAGAGGTTTAAATTTTTTGGAAGGTGACATGAAACGTGTGTTTGCATTCATAGTGCATGGAGCTGCCAAACACTATGTAGAGCTCCTCTGTAGAGCTTTAAAATATTTTTTTAAAGTGACTTGACCCATATAATTTCCTTCATACGTGTGTTGTTTATCGAGGTCATGATGAAACTTGTTGCAGGGCTATAGGAGACACATCCTTGGTGCTCTTCCAGAAGGTCTCCATGGAGGTTATAAGTACAACCCCTTCTCCATGGACATTTTAGAATGTCAGTTGTGTTATCAGAAGAGTTAAGCTTGTTATGGCACTAACTTTATAGAGAGTAAATTGAATTATCACATGGGAAATGCTTCAGAAATTTACATTAGTAGGAACTGTCTTTGGAAAACAACTGCACCAAGGAGGTTATAGCTCTACAGGACACAAAACTCTTGTCAGTTACTGAGCTCTCTAAAAAGAGAAAATTGGAATGTGCAATCTAGAGTAGGCTTCATGGAAAGGCAAATAATTCTACACATAACTCAGGTACATTTTTATCTTGTAAACCTAAGGTTATATTGCTGATTAAAGGCATCCAAGGGGAACATGATCATGTTCCTATATGTGTGCCGTGTGCTGTGCATAATCATGGTGCATAATGGTATTCCCCTGTTGACAGTGATCATCCCCAGTCTTAGTCTCCTATTGGCTGCCTTGCAGGCCTATCACAGGCGGAGGCAGGCTTATACATATGGGTGAGTTGATGATATTTCTCTTTCAGATCACACCGTGGGCAGCGGCGGGAGAAGCATGGCTCACCGAGGCTCGTACGGAGGAGGGGGACAGGGCCCTTACACCCCGGGGCAGCTGGGGTACAGCGGGGGGTACCAGCAAGCCACCCAGGATCGCATGAGCAGGGCACAAAGCCTGTCTCAACAGGAGAGGCTCATTGAGCTGAAGAAGAAGGAGATTGAAAAGAGGATGGCAGAACAGAAGAAAAAGGAGGAAGAAGAGAGGCTGAAGAAACTGGCCAAACTAAAGGGAAAAGCAATGTGAGTAGTAGAACATTTATTTAATCTAATTTTTCCAGGCTTTCTTTAAAATTCCACCCAGAGAAGCAAAGACAAAGATTTAGAATGTTTGAACTGACTCTGATGAATGATCTGGAACATCACCAATGTTTCTTTCATGGGATTTTGACTTGAACTCTTACAGCAAGAAGGAAATTTCTTGGTTATGTGAAATCTTTCCTCTTTGACAGCCTTTTGAATCTGATGACAATCCACTTAGTAAGATTCACAGTTCTACATGTACTTCTAGAAACCTCAGGAGGTTATTCATAATCCTTGGTTCTCATACAACTGGAAATAATACAGAATTCAGACGTTTTGACTGCTGTCCAGCGATCTTCATCAGTGAAAAGAAAAGATTAGAGATTTATGTTTCATTTGTTTCTTTGTTGATAGCTATAGGATAGCTCAAGATTAGTTTTAAGATTATTTGTTTGTAAGACTTACATGTACATGTAGTATAACTCCTCCTGAGGAAGAAGTGAACAATTTGGAACAGAACTTTTCAGCCTGGGATCCAGGAATTATATCTTTGGTATCTATTGCAGGTATTGATAGAAATTCACACAGGCAACATCATGCAAGGCATAGAATGTATTCCCAGGGGTCGAAATAGATTTTGGGGCCAACTTGCACTGGTGCAGAAGAAAAAAAAAATACTTGCACAAGAAGAAAAATAGTTGCACCCCCCAAAAATAAAACGAACACAACCAAAAGTACATGTAGCAACTTTAATAATAGAATCCAATATTTGCTTACACTACTACTCTCACCTCTCAAATAGAAGTACCCCCTGGAATAAAAGTACCCCCTGGAAAATCCTCAAAATCTAATAAAAGTACCCCCTGGAATAAAAGTACCCCCGGAAAATTCCATGCTACTTAAATGTAGTGTCTTCAAAATCTAATAAACTTGCTCCCCGGAATAATGTTACCAAATTGACAACCATGTTCATCTTTGAAAATGCATTTTCAAAGGTCATTGAGTTGTATAATTTTGAAATAAGAGTTCTTGATTTTTGATAGTCACTATAATATCAGAAATCAGGAAGATTACATTTAGTGGTTGAAGTTGAACAGAAATTTACAATATGCTAAATATATGCTAGACATGTTGATCGGTATAAAAATTTCCAGTAACATGGAAAAGCCATAAGGAAAAAAATTAACCATTGATACAAATGTAGATTTTCTATTGTCTAATGATATATATTTTTATACCTTTAAAAGTTCAATAGGTAGTACACACAACACAATCTACAACTTCACCCTTTATTAGTGTTGCAAGTCACCCTTTATACACTATTACACCCAGTTCAGACGAATAGCAACATTGCAACACAAAAGACCACAAGCTGCCACAAACTCAAGGTTCTCAGGTTTCACTATAGTATGGAAATGAGGGAGGCGGGGCTACAGTTTTTGGACAGAATTTCTTTGAAAACTGGGGCATTCTTTTGTAGGGGGAATTTTTTTTCAAAACATTTCGATGTGATAATTAATATAACTAGATTGAAATTTTACTCATGTCTATAACTTTTTACATCATATTTAACTTTCTTAGAATGCAACATGCATATGTAAATTTTTGTCAAAGGGTTTATTTATAGTAGTAAAAAGAATTGTTTCCCCTTCCTTGGAGTGAGCTCTTCCAGATCGTGGGAAGAACGTCTCTACTTGTAGCTGTTTACTTCATTCAGAACGGAATATTTCCAGCTTAAATTGTCAAGTTTGTGGTAGGATTTTGGACTTTTTGTGAGTAATACAATTTACTATGCTAAAAGACACTGTTATGTGGTATTGCTTTTATATTTTCACTTGAAAAAGATCGTTTTGAGAAACATGTATATGCGAGCACATGTTCCGAGCTCGCCCGAATTTCTGATAGTAACGTAACGTTAACTACTAGTACTGGCTCATATTTCCGACATGATACATGTTCCTAAATACAACTTACATTTAAAAAAGAGGTAATCTGTTCCTCACAAAGGGACAAGTACGATGATTCAGTAATTTAAAATCTGTTGTACGTTTGGTGTCAGTGAAGTTTTTCCCATGCATGAGAGCAAACTTGCACCGTGGTGCATACCGGCAAAAAATTAGTTGCACGACACCAAATTTACTTGCACCAAGTTGCACACAGAGGGGTATTTCGACCCCTGATTCCTGTGTAGGGATCTCCTATTATGCCTAGGGGGTAAAACCACCCAAGGCAGCGTGCATGATGGTTCAGCAGGGGGACATGGCCATCCTTCTAGCGTTGGAAGCTCTAGCATTTCGCTTTTTTTAAAAATACAAATGGAGGCCATTTTCTGGGACTTAAGGTTTACATCGTAAAATTGCATTCCAAAGAAACCAGCAAAATATTTGATATGAAAACTGTTACTTTTCAAAATCAGTGTATGTTGGTGCTTGGATTATGGTATGCAATGCAATGCATGTGTGTGGGGGTGTGATTGTCCCATCTTTAGGGAAATGTCTTTGATATTCTTAGAAATGGGTACCAGTAGTTTGTCATACATTTGAGGGGGGGGGCATGATGGGAGCCCTGCATTCTGTAAGCAAAAATCGCCCACACTTTGGTTAGAGGGTTGCACGCATTTGATTTGCAGTAAGCCCCTGCAGCTTCAACCACATGCAAGTAGACATTGTTTATAGAAACGGAAGTCTAATTACTTCTCCTGTGTTTGAAGAATATGATTTATGTATTTTATGGTGGACGAAAAGTTCAATCCAGAGTAGAGTTGACACTTCCATTTTCCCCATGCATTTATCATTCAGTAAATACATCTTTCACTGACAAATTAACAGTTTATTGTGAAAAGGAACTCCTGGTATCATCCATAAATGGTAAAATATGCATACACAACATATTTTTCCTTAATATTATTACACTGTATATGTGCATGTGTACTTATGAACTAAAAGGAGTGATACTTTTGATGATTCAAATCTGACAAGTGAAGGTAAGATTTCATGAATATGGTATGCCACATTCATTTCATTTGCAATACTGTAAATCCTGAAATGTTTGCAGTAGTTTTATTCTCACGGATTTCACAGTGGCCTTTCTGGCACAAAATCATGACATCTCAAAGTTTTACTACAGTGTGCTTCGGAATAGTTTCAGCTGTGAATTTAAAACACTTCAAAAAATCACCTTTTCCCTCCTACTTCAACATTACTAGTAGATAAAGGAATTTACAGTTTACACTATACTTGTACTTGCAGTACTTATTTCATATTACCAGTAGAAATGGTAGTCAGGGCTGCACATGTAGATTATGCATTGTCATTTCTTTTGTGCTTGCTTAACTATATCTATTAACACACAGACAAATCACTTTCTCAACAGGTACTGCTAAGGTAATGGTGCTTGAGCAGCAATTTATTGATCACAGCCGTGATACAAAAGTAATCAGCGCCGTAATTGTCTCAGACATTTGCATAATGTATGTATATGAAAAAATTGCCAGGATGGGGATCCTGATGTGTAAGCAGTTTAAGATGAATATAACAATATGCAGAATTATGATGAAATTCCTTAGAGTAATATAGCAATAAAATTGAATATGCTTTGGAAATTGTAATTGAGCAGTAGCCCAAATGTCAGAAAATTGAGATATACACAAATATCAGTTGCTCACGTCTCATTCTATTATATTTCTTGATAGATTCCATCAGGTATTTCATTATTATATATAGTAGTTTGTGGGAAGTCAAGTTACTGCCACTGCCGGCTTTTAGGGCTATCCAAACAAAGGCTGTAAGGTTTTTGGTTTAACTTTAGAGGTTTGTGGAAATAGACTTCAAATACTCCTAAAATTGGATTTGGAGAAAAGAACCCAGAGTTGAAGAATACATTTGTACATGTATTTTTTAAAAGAATTTTAGGTTGGAAAGTTTGCTTTAATCACACAATTATACATTGTAAGTAAGGATTGCAAGGCTAAGGATGTTTTGTAAGTCAGATATTTGATTACAACAATTTAATATATTCAGGATTTCTAGAATTGGATTTGATACAGTTGGGATGTTGTCTTTAATGCAATTTGTATTGGTGCATAGCACATGGAGAGGCCAACATGTACCTACTGTAGCTGCAATTTAGTTGTTCATCAGGCTGTAAGTGGATTGTTGTGGGTTGTTAATACAATTGCACATTCTGTGTTGGGCACATTATTGCATTGGAAGGTAGAGCCCATCCCTCTCCATCCACTAAGTTTTACCTCCCCAACCAAAGTCAGATACCCATTTACACCTGGGTGGAGTGAGCAAAGCCTTGTAAACTGGAATGCAATGTCAAGTACATGTATGCACATCAAGCCACGTGTACATGAATGTTAATTCACAGCATTGTGCAGCAGTACAAAAGTCAACTTTGTGCAAGTATTCAATACCAGTTTATGCATTGCCTCACTTTGCGCACGTATATTACTGTAGGACACACATGGAAAAACTGTACCACTTTATACACCATTCAATACCATTCACGTCATTCAATACCAAGTTCAAAGACTGGTTGCTTAAATAAGTTAAAGCAATATTCAAACCTGTACCAATTTGAGCTTCTCTGAGCTAAAACCACCGCCTCGTAACCACCCTGTTTGTACCCCTTTTTAAATGCCACTTAACTCTACTTTCATTTGTTGGTTGGAAATAAAGCAGTGCAAGCACGCCATGATGCAGCCAGCAGTCTATTTAAACCCTGCCCAATCAATGCCCATGTCAACCACTACTCCAGCACCGCGTACTTACACGGTATCACGCTGTCTATCTATAACAACATCAATGGATAACGCAGGACAACAAATGTGTAACCTGAGGAATAAGTGTGCACGCACTGATTGCAGTCTTTATCAAAGTCAACCAATGAACTTGAACCTAGCGGTCAAAGTCAATCTTGAATTCTATATTAGTTTTCTGTCTGCACATTGAGTATGGTAGCACTTGGCAGGGAGAATTTGTTTGAATTTCACCTGTCAATACCTCATGTTTTCATACATGAACCATTCTGGTGGTGTTCTTGACTGATGGGTCTGAAAGAAAAGGCGGCACAGCAACACTTGTTCCACTCAGTCTTACTTAACCTGATCAATACATGGACCAACAGTGTGCTTCAGCATCCAGCTCAGATGTACATGTAGGTCCTACGATGTAATAGCATCTGCCTGCCTGTATCTGACATTGAAGGACGTTTGACAAAGATAACATATATAAGTACCAGCTACATGTAGGCATCAAAGGGGTTTCCAATGTCACCGGAGAAATCTCAGCCTGAAACTGGCATGGTCTCAAGTACTGGTATTCAAACAAGTATTAGTCAAGTCATCATTGAAGATATCTTGTGTTTAAAATTACAACCCCTGCTGCCCCTCCTCATATGGGCTCCTGATTACACAGTTCTCCTGCTGGGCTCTTTAAAAATGATTAGTCTCCACATCATTCCTACAGTCCCATTCATCTCCATCTGACTCCAAGCAGCCGTAACAGCTGTACAGTACAGCACAAATTAACATGCACCAGAAATTATGTCATGATCGTCAACTAGTTTTGAGACTCTTGTTAATTGCACAAAAATGTGTCCTTGATTAAGAAGGAATTTGTATTCTCCTTACATGTGACATTGTAGCATGTTGGTATATCTTATGAAGTAGAATGTATATGAACAGGTACAAATGTATATGTCAGGAAGAATTCAGTTCACATTAAACAATTGGTTAAGTGTTAAACATTATCATGGAACTGAGATACGATAATTACATGTTTGTACTGCGAGTATCTCCATATTAATTGAAATCAAACTCAGTCTGGTAACATTGGTCTTCACTACTGTACAATAATTCAGGTACATTTGCTGGCTATATGTAGAATTTAGACCTGTGTACTACATGTAAAGCCTGTGTACAAAGTGTGCTCTTATGTTTAACATTCATAGCATGATGCTGAGTGCAGTTCAGTAAGCATTAGTGGCGTGATCAAGTGTCAGCATGGGGGAGCATGCTAGTTCTGCCTCCAGCAGTCCCACCTCTGTACACAAACCTACGCAGTGTGTCCACAAGATCAGTGGCTGCTACTTGTACGTGGTGGTCCAGATTTCATCCAGATTCCAGAAAGATGTTTGAAAAATCATATCCAATGCATTAATTTAAAATGTTGTCCCAGTATTTACAGATATATAAGTGCAGGAATCAATTTAAGCACAATTATAATACATGTATAATAGTTCTTAAAGTACAGAGTACTAGACACTGTCAGACAAATATCTGTACTTGAAAATCAAGTACTAGTACATCTAAAGGCATACAATGTGTTTGCTAATATCTCAGTTTTTGACTCTGGGTAACTTATTATTACCTCCCTGAAAAATGGAGGTATTCTTACCTCCATGAAAATGATTACATTTCTTTCTATCTGACACATTTGCCAAATATTGTTTGTATAGGTACATGTATGGGGATGGATTTATTCATGTACCTTTATTTACTTCTAAATTGCCAATTTACAAAGTTGTACATCTCTGACCATTTTGAAATTCACTTTATGCTCTTCATGGACATTATTACCCGTAGCAGTTCTCTGCTGTTATTGAATCAAGTATCATAGAATACTGGAAGTTACATCAAATATTCATACTGTCTGGTGATGAGAGTAAGGTTGCAAACTTTATGCAGTGGTGCAGTTCAGTACCTGTCTCAATGCGTGCACATAAACAGCCTTCATGGGCAGCAAATCTGTGTCCCAACATCAATTAGGATGGAATAACGGCATAACGTGCCAGTTCGGACTCTGTCGTGTGTCGCCCAGGTCGCATCTCGCGCATCAATTTCCCCTTGCATGTCAGTTAATCACATATCATCATCCATCACCCCAACAATGTGCCTACAAATCCACTTAAATCTGACAGAAGGGATCAATGGTAACACAGTTAGGAGGCAGCTTGTGACCTGCCCATGCGGATACAAGACGTCTTTATTGATTGGAGGAGAGCGACATAACAA
Organism: Branchiostoma floridae x Branchiostoma japonicum; assembly: GCA_013266295.2. Lineage (NCBI taxonomy): Eukaryota > Metazoa > Chordata > Leptocardii > Amphioxiformes > Branchiostomatidae > Branchiostoma > Branchiostoma floridae x Branchiostoma japonicum. Next base: position 20,047,833 of record CM023823.1, read on the forward strand.
CCATTGATCGTTAGAAAAGGCAGAGAAAAATGGGGGGTCAAAGATAGGCTTTATCTGTGGGACTCAATATGACATCGTGCCAGCTTACCAAAGGTGGGAAACATCTGACTCCTGCACTTAAGAGTTCCCAATACATGCTTGCAAGTAGTTTCACGTTTATCGGTGTTAAATGATTTATGTACTCATCAATGACAGGAGACAATCATCATTGATTTTGTGAGGAATGGTATGTATTTGGAGTCCAGACAAATCTGCCTTTTTACATGTTCCCAATACTGCCCTCCATGCAAAGATGGCCTGCTGACTAAAAGAAAATCCATCCATGAATTTACTAATACTATTAGACAGTATTTGGTAGATGTATCTCAATGGTCATTTTGAAAGCTAAAATTTAGGGTTTAGGGATGTTGAAAAAAGACATTCATAAGGCTGGCAATTGCCAATATTAAGAAATAGCCTCAGTAATATATAAATTTGGTAAACTAGATGTTGTTTTGGTTGCCCTGTAACACTTTCAACTAATTGGAGATACAATTGTACAAATAAAACACGTGTTGCATGTTTATGGGGCAAAGTGCCTGGAAGTCTGTACCACCCGTCATAGTGTTGTTCATGTTGTTTGTGTGTTTGTTTGTCCACAGGTCCAGCCAGACTGCCCCACCACCTGTTCAGGTTTCTCCCAGTCCCTCCAGTGTTCATGTTGTTTGTGTGTTTGTCCACAGGTCCAGCCAGACTGCCCCACCACCTGTGCAGGTTTCTCCCGGTCCCTCCAGTGTTCATGTTGTTTGTGTGTTTGTTTGTCCACAGGTCCAGCCAGACTGCCCCACCACCTGTTCAGGTTTCTCCCAGTCCCTCCAGTGTTCATGTTGTTTGTGTGTTTGTCCACAGGTCCAGCCAGACTGCCCCACCACCTGTTCAGGTTTCTCCCAGTCCCTCCAGTGTTCATGTTGTTTGTGTTTTTGTTTGTCCACAGGTCCAGCCAGACTGCCCCACCACCTGTGCAGGTTTCTCCCAGTCCCTCCAGTGTTCATGTTGTTTGTTTGTTTGTCCACAGGTCCAGCCAGACTGCCCCACCACCTGTTCAGGTTTCTCCCGGTCCCTCCAGTGTGGTCAACAAGTTTGTGAATGACGGCAGCTTCATGGAACAGTTCATGAGGATGCAGAAAAAGAAAACAGTCAAAAGAGAAGAAGACAAGAGCCAGGGAGGTAAGTATTTTATAGTTATTGGTTGAAGTTGCAGAAGATGTGTAAATTTTATCAGAAGAGTAATCAGCAGGGAATGGTAGTTCACATAAATATTTTAGCTCATCTGTTAGTATCAGCTTGGTAAATCTGACTATAAAAATAATTTTTAGGCAGCCCGTACATATCTGAATAGCACAAGTACTTGAATTAATTAACGTGTACTTTTACTTACTTCGAACGATAAATGCCTTCACATAAAATTGGTTTGATGTTGACACTTTCATATTGAGTTTTTGTCTCTCATATTTTCCTTCATACTTTCACAGGAGATCCTGAAAACGGTACGTCTGCAGCAGATATTTCAGCACCACAGACAGCAGCTGCAGCTGCCAAGCTTGCCTTCACAGGGAAAAAGGCAACACCGTCATCAATAACAAACTTTGTGTCTCATATGAAAAGAACTGATAAATCTGCCACGTCCATATCACGCCCTGATGTGTTCGAAACCCCGGAACGTGAACCGGAACAGCCCAGGAAGACCATATCAGGTAAATTGCTTGTCCATGCTCTCCTTGCTCCAGTTGATACATGTGTGAACAATGTATGGGAAGACAATTTCACAAGGTTGTTTTTGTACTAGTTTGTTTGTTTGTTCAGTAAGGATCTCCATTAGTGGAACACTTGCTAATTGTCTTCTAATATACGTTAACTACAATAAAACATAAACACCATAAATATTACAATTTATCAAATTAACTAAAAACAATCATAATACCTGTTTTATTACAGTATTATGACTGAAATAAGAGTTATACATAACATAAACACATTAACAGGAATTACTAAAAGCTAAAAGCTAATATTTTGGTAAACATCATATACTGTAGGTACATTTTTCTTCATTTCTGACTGCAAAAGATTATAGTTCTTCAAGCAGCTATTAGTAAATTACTTCAAAATGTAATTTCTGATAATGATTTTGTTAATTATCAGGGACTAAACCTCTTTTATTTCCACATAACTGGATAAACTAAAAAAAGAGTGTATTTCACTTCTTTCTTAATCTATTAGTATTAGTACAAACTTGAACAGGTGGAGAGAGATTTAAAAGCAACTTACATGTAATGTTTGAGTGGGATTGATTATGTTGAAAATGAAACAAAATCACTAAGGCCACACCAATTTAATTTCTTGGTTAACGGATTCGCCCGCTTCATTTTTTTCTGATTTGCAAAAAAAAAAAAAAATTTAGAATCAACTGCAAAATGCACATATTTTGCCCTGAACAGTTAAAAACAGTCCTTTTCTTCCTAGTTTTTACAGTTATTCCATCTTTCAATGCAGTAGTATCATTACAAGTTCAAAATTCATTGTTTAAATTTTGAACCAGCCTGGTGTGTTGACTTCATGGCTCCTATCGTACCATTTTGGGCCATAATGATTAATAGGATGCCCTTGAGGCCTGTTTTTATTTTTATTTTTTTTTCGCCCGCCCGCTCCATTATTTTTCTGGAAAAATCCGTTAACCAAGAAATTGAATTGGTGTGGCCTAAATGAAATATTAATCTTCAAGCAGAAGATTTAGAGCTATTGTATCCAAGTACAGACAACATGTTACAAAGTTTAAAGTTAAAGTCCTTCCTAATTACGCTATCATGTTTGGGAAGTGCCCAACTCTGTTTCTATAACCCTTGGGCCACACAGCTGTGCAAGCACTAAAACAGGGCTAGTAAAAAAAGGTTAGCAATAAAAGTGAGAATTCATGGTGTAATGAAAGCAGCGCCATAAAGTTGCCAAATTCCCAGCTTCGTAAACTGTAGCTTCATGCATGTGTACTCTTTCACACTCAAAGGGGTTAGAAATATACTTGCTACTGTTTTTAGCCTAAGTCCATTATACATCCTACAACCAGATTTTGCACAAGGAACAAACTAGGTGATGTTTTGTTGCTAGGGGCACATGTAGACTGGGAACTACATTAATGTGAGGTGCTGAACTTTCATGTCCCACAGGATTAGTGGAAAAAGCAAACTCGCAGTCCCTAAATCATTGTTGGGCATGGAATAACACCAAGTGCTTTAAGCAACAGTATAGGTGGTTGAACAATGGTTTTGTTCAGTTTACCAGCCGCTAAGAATTCAAACAGGTAGCATTACAATATATAAACAATTCTGTAACAATGGAAGTGTATCTCATGGTGTCATGACTTCACGGTGGAGAGGTCACCACTAAAACTAAAACAATAAAATCACTGTGAACATTTATGATGTAGTTTTTCTAATGCAGTAGTGGCAAAACTACTAGGAGCTTACAGCATTTTGCACTTGGCTATGTATTTAGTAACTGTCACAGTCAGTGCATGTCAATGATTAAGTAAAAAGATAGTCATCACAATGTATTTTTCATTTCTCTACAGCCCCATAGCAAGGGTTATGTTTTACCTTCAAAAAGTTGGATCAGTACCAGATCTGTATTTTCTTCTGAAAGGAAAACTTTTCCAACATTATAAGTGCTAACCCCGACCCTCCATGTAGCCATTAAAGCAATTCTGCAGGCAGTTTTCCTATAAAGGTGAAGCAATGTCATTGGTAATGGCAGTGACGGGGGCATCTCAGTGGTACTGAGGGACCACGGTCTGCCCAGGAAGGCATCTCATGGAATAAATTGGCCAAATTACCTCTCAAGTGAAAGGGAAGACTAGAAAGTGTAATGGAATAAACTGCACTTTTGTTTCTAATACTAGTAATAGGGTCACAAGAGACGTCATTAAAACTCCAGGAAGGCAAATCAACTGAAGCCAGTCTTGCAAAAGCAATTAGGGAACAGTTTCTTCTTTTGCAGAGTAGGCTGAAATTTTACAGCTGTAGTTTTAATGGCAACATGTTGTGAAGCTACTCTTTATATTGCTTTTAAGATTTTACATGATGTGCAAAGTTCCTTTGATACCTGATTATTACCACTGTGAGCTGCATGTATGAGTAAATCTTTTAGACTTTGAGATTCTTTAGTGGTATTCTGTCTGTGAGGATGAAAATCTTATGTTTACTTTGCCCTGAACTACTGTGAAAGTCTTCATCAATTTAACTATGTCGAAAGTGCCCATTTGTATTTCTTTCTTATTTTAATTTTGCTCACCTGCTCCATCATTTTCCTTCAAAAATCCATGGCAAGCACAAAAAATGCATTTCGTATGAATGAAAATTCTCATATCCGAAGGCATTCGGGGATATCATACACGCCATTATCCATGAGGACAAATTTCTCCCAGGCCTACAGCTGATCACGGTGATGTGAGGAAAACAGCTTATAGCTGTGCCTGGAGCAGTACATGTAATTGATGACTGGCAGCTTGGGGCACCCATTTTTCCATCATGGGACATGTAATATCACAGAAATGACTGAAGAGGGAGCTGAGATAGCGTACAGCATGCCAGGAACGTAACAGTGCAAGATGCCATGGAGACAGCGATTGATGATTGGCCACATCTCTGGAGACCAAATGTTTTCTACCATAATTAGCTTCCACTGAGCTGGAGACAGAGAGAGTACTCCTTCTGTTATACCAACTTGTTCCCAAGGGTTGCAGATAGCTTTCAGGTTATTTCTTGGCTAAAGAATATCAGACAATCTTAGACTATAAGTACTACTTAGCAAATTAAGGCATGCTCGGTGCAGTAATAAAAGGAAGATGTTCATTTTAAGATGAACTTGATATTATAACATACTTTGCATGGTGTCTTTCCCTCTGATTTATACAGTCACTGCAATTGGCTCTGTAAACCACATTTTATGGTGGAAAAGCATCACAAATCTTAAACTGAACTCATTATCATATAGACATACACTCTTGTGTTGTACATGTAGGTACATTTGTGTTGGGCACTTAGAGGAACAAGGCCTTGTACATAAGTTTACCTCTTCCAAAATCAATTTGAAAAAATTTTATAACTGAATGCTTCTACAAAGTACATGTAGTTACTAGATACCACCTACATCTGTCGCAGTAAGTAAGATTATACCCCCTGGAGAAGGTATGATTAAGTGCTTTTGTAGACTAATTAGCACTGTAATTAATGAACTAGGATTCTGTGTCACTGTTGGGAAATTTCTGAAGTTGTGCCTCCAGCAACATGGGAAACAGGGGAAATATCTAGGTGTTGAAATTAAACTGTTGCATACTTTTTGGTTATGAGTAGACAATGACGTTACACCACAATACAGGTCCACCCCAATTGTGCAAAATCCTTGAAAATCAGAACTCTGAAAACCAAGAAATTGAACTGATGTGGCCTTCGCATGCATGAAAATTCCCATGCATCATTTTCTGATGCTTTTCAACATCCTCAGAGTCTATTTCAATTTTTGCAGTTGATAACTTGAAATTACATGCATGCAGTTGTGTGATCTTGGCACATAGGCATATAACATTACTATACCCAGTGGTATGCTAAGCACACACTTGACAAATAACGTTTCCTTATAAGTTGTTAATGGAAGTGGGAACAGGAAAGCTGACCTGGTTATTACTTTCTCAGCAGGAAAACTGACACCAGGCTTTTAACTCCAACTTAGCTGTCCTATCTCTCAATTTGGGAAGTGGACATATATCTCTGGTGACGTGCAAATCTCTCCTTTACTGGTGCAAAACAGCCATTACCATCCTTCAATGCTGGGGCAGGTTGTGGAAGTTCACAGGTGATAGATTTATTCACGTAGGTATCGGATTTTATGTTAGCTGCGTTTTTGGATGGCAGACGTTAAAATGGAGGTTGACACCTGCAAGACCTGCATGCGTGCTAATCTAGTGAGGAGTTTCATCGTACCGTCCCAAGCTACTAATCATGTACCTGCCATAGACGTGTGCATGTTTTTGCCACGTACGTAATACAACACTATTTTCGATGGCAAGATACTGCATCAGCTGCATTGATTCTTACTTCTGTAATCAGTTACACTCCAAACTTCTCATGACTCTGAATTATCTCCGCCTCTACCCATTTAGCTATGTCTCCATTATACTGGCATTACGGATACAATAGACAATAAAATACTTCCCAACAATGCCTTGGAAATATGATTACGTCTCCCATTGTTGGCTGTTATACATTTATTATGAGGAAGCTATTCCATTGAACTGAGAGATGATGGTAGGAAGTTTCAATCATAGGTGTATGTGTGGATTGGTAAATCGATTGTAGAGGGCAGGCTATTTCACAGTTCAGGTCAGCTGTATACATGTAGGGTGGGGGGAAGTATGAATAGAACTTAGAAGCAGGACACTGCCTTTGTAGGCATCAAACTCGGGTAATCATTATAGTTTGAAACTTTGATATATTTCAGCAGAAGAGCTGCTCTCTAGACATTGGACTGAACTTGTGGGTTTCCTTCAATTCGATACTGGAAAGTTGGGAAAAAAATAAATTTAGTTTCTACATGCTATAGGTAATACCTTGCAATGTGGCATATGCATGTATTTGACGAGGGAAATACCAGTTATGTTACAACAATGAGCTTTACTTTTTTTCAGTCTTGAGTTTCAGCGGTTTAAACATTGGAATTATCACAAAAATACCTTGGTGTAAAGAACTGAGCACAAATTTAAAATGTAGCTGTATACAGTCTAATTTCATCTTCTGTAAAACATACTGTGTAAGATAACTGGAAAAGTTAAGGTGGAAAAATAAAACAGATACATGATTGTGTAATATTAATTACTGATTAAATAGATAATGGTGTCATGTGAAAAGTGTTCACCAGAAAATGGTCCTAACCTCTAATGATTTTACACACTAGAAACTGTCATTCCGATACATAAATCACACTGATTTCATTGAACAGGCTGAGTATAGGGTCTAATCCTTACAAAACATGATTATATTCATTAAAGGAGCAAAATAAAAGGAAATTTCATATTTCTAAGAACTATTATTCCAGTAGCAAGTTTTAGGTACAAACAGCTATAGGATTGATAACATATTGATTGAGTGAAATGTGAAATCAATAGTTAAAATGAAGGATTTGAATGAATTGTTATGATATCAAATTTGTTGTGATTTTGTCTTATTGATTAGTACTGCTGCACAATAAAGCCAATTGTCTGAAGAATTAAGGCTTAGGAAATAGTCCATAAAACAATAAATCATTTCAAGTGTCATGTATTCCTGATATGAAAAAGGAAGATCAATTTCTACTGAACTATCTTGAACAGACATTTGACTGTCACAACATTTTTCAGGCAACTGTGGCTTTATTTTCCTATAATAATTATGGTGTATTTGTGTCATTATAGTGTATAGAATTGAACTGATGATGTACTTTCCTGTCTCTTTCTCACAAACTTGTACAGACTTTGTTTTTCTATCCCTTTATATGTTTTCTTCGTTGACCATGTATTGATCTCATTTATACTGTATTTAACAGTTACTAACCTCTATCTCCTATATGTCCCCGACTTATTCTACCTCAAAACATGTCCTCCCAAATGAACATGTTTTGCTGTGAACCAAACAAGAAATTTTTGAATCCAAGAATTTCAATCTTTTCCCTCTCCTTTTCAGTCACCCCTAAAAAAAAGCTGCAACCAAATTTTCTCACTGAAGGTTTAGCCCCTTCCACTGAAACAAAACATTCCTTATGATCTATCTCTGTCCGGTTTTTTGGCCCCTGTTTTCTCTCCCTAGCTTTGCGGTTAGTCGCGGTGTTCTGATAGCGTGCTTTAAGTCTCTCCACCAGAGGATCCGCAGACCCGGGAGGTGGTGGAGAAGCTGGCAGCCTTCGTGGCCGAGGGGGGGAAGCAGGTGGAGGAAGTGGCCATTAAGAAGAACAAGGACAACCCTGCCTTTTGGTGAGTGAGCCACTTAATTGTGGCCAGATTTATCCATGTTTTCTATAATGTTCCATACTAGAGATGCTGATTATAATCATATTCAATTTGTTTGTGGTCAGTCCATTGGTGAAAAGGAAAAATAATGGATCTGAGAGGTTGGTTTACTGAAAATAAGACAGTAGATCTTGACTTGAAGTGAGAATACAAGCTCTACATTGTTCTTCAAGTTTCAGTTCAGGATATTGGTGCAGTATAAATAGTAAGAAGGGCATAGGAAATAAAGAAAATTTTCTGGTACATTTGTAGTTTGTTTTTTAACTGCTATGTTGTTAACCCGACGTGTTGTAGCTAAGGATAGAATGATACACATCAATATGGTGTTGTCCGTGGTGCTGAAACCATGATTGTTTTTGCAATATTTTACTATGAGTGGAAACCATGGCACTGAGCTTTTTGTTTCTATTTGTGAGCACGCTCATTACAGCAGTTGCATACAGTAGCATCTATTGCCCCTAGAAATATACAACATGTTCCCTTTTCATGTGTATCTGCACATGTAGAAACATGCAGGCGTTTCACACAAAAGTTTCCCAATAGTTCTGCTATTCATATTCACTGCCTTATCTACATGTGCTGAAGTGGTGCCTTCCCTTTCAACTGCCTGTCCAACAAAACATTTAAATAGCTATTAGAGACTCGTAAAGGAGAAGATATCTTTTCAAGGCCCAGAAGGTTCAAGAAACCCCTCCATATCGAAAAGCAAAGATCGCCTTGAGCATCAGCCTGTCTCTGATGATAAGGACCAGGGAGTGAAAAACTCCCAATAAGCACTAAGACATTCCAAGATAAATGATTTATCTCTCAAGCCGGCCTTGTTGATTACATTGCCTGGAACCACTTCAGTCCGAGTTTCTCGCAATTTCTATGCTAATTCTCCAGAGATAAGATTCAAGCTGACTGAAGATTCAAGATATTGTTTGTGACTTTTCTTTCTCAACTGAGACATTTGAGCGACAGCCAAAGAGCATCCCATCTTTGTGTTGTCTGCAGCTTTGATATTTGAAGTTTGACTCAGAATCTCTGACATTTAGTGCAGGTCTTAAGGATGCAAAAAACTTCTCTATTTCTCCGCAACCTCACCGCTGTAGCGGAGGGTAATTTATGGGTATCTGGTCCAATTCAATCTACTATCGTTTCACTGCTCATACATAATACATGTCTGCCTTCAGGCGGCACACTGCCTGCATCATGATGGTGGATAAGTTCTTATATCTTTGTGATGAATGGTCGTCAGAGCACATTTGTCTTATTTGAAGTTTAATTTCTGCAGAAGGCACTGCGCCACATTGTCAATTTTGCAGGGTAAAAGGTATCCTGACTCTGTCAAACTTAAGCATTTCTCATCCGCTGAAATAGGTCTATTTCCCGAGTGTGTTATCTTGGAAAGGCCAGTGTCTGTTCACCAGGCATTCATCACCAAGGAATCATACCAAGTTCTAAAACTAAACTACAAACTACAGAGGTTGACATAATGTAGCTTGATACTGCATTCCCTTTTTTTTAGTAAAAGAGGCATTGTAGCTCTCCGTGTGCAGTTCTTATGGAGAGGTACTGTAACTGTGTCACCCGTTGATGACTATCAGTCTGGTACAAGAACCTAACGCTGAAACGATGTTACAGTAGTGGTTTGTTTTGTTGCTTTCTCTGATATTTTTCCTGAAAGTAACTCCTATGTACAGCTACATGTAATTCAGTAGAGAGAACCATGTGCATGAAAAATCAGTTGGTTATTAGGCTTGTAACCAGGAAATGTTGTATTTTGCTGTCATTGGTATCCCAAGCACTTTAAGACACTCAAATTACTTTTAAGTTACTTGACCTGCGTTTAAGTTACTTGACCTGCATGTTGAGGCAAAGCCATTCATTGATCAAACTGAATTTTTAATCTTCTGCCATTACTGGAAGATATTGATTTATTGGCTCTCTTCCCAAATTGGTTCCACTGGAGTCCTGAGGATTAGCATCACTAGTATCACAGTATCACTGAAGCTGAACATGGCAATCAAAGGTACAAAATGTACATACATGACAGCATGATCTGTTCTGTTGGTCAACTCTTTGCCAATCTCGACACATAGTACAGTAAATCTTGAAATGAGTCTTTATTGTCACAAATATGTGTTTCCATTGTATTACTACAAGAACTGTAATAGTAATACAGGTTTAATCGCCATCTTGATACGCTGTGAAAATCTCTTTTCCCTCCTACATACACCATGAAATTGAGTCCCTGCAAAAATGAGTGGATTTACAGTACACCTTCCTCACCACCCACGAAGTGAGGATATGTTATTGGCAGGTGTGAGTGCTAATGCTGTTATTTCTGCCTAGTGTCAGACAGAGACTGATGTGGCGTTGCTGGCTTCATTAGCTGTCAGGGCATCAAGGATTTAAAAAAAAAACGAAGTTGACCTTTGTCTTTGTCTCGCCAAGGTTTAATGAAGCCAACGACTGGTAATTTGATAGCAGGTTACCTGTGTTTCAAGGTGGATAATAGGCAATTATAATATCCAACCAGAGTTATTAATCAATAGCAACTTGTGGAGAAGATCATTTGTTGTGGCACGTTACTTTCTGTTCATATCATGTTGAGTTAAAGCATGAGCATCAATCCCATTTACACATGCACCTTGGTGGAGTCAGAAAAGCTGTACATGTGTTAAGTGCCTTTCCCAAAGATACAAAGTCCAGCCATCGGAATATAGTCTTAATCCCCAAAGCTGTAGCTTTCATCTTAAATATTGAAGATCCTGAAGATGAAGATTCAACAAGCATGCACGTTGAAATCCCTCAGTCTGAAAACTTGAAAACTATATTTTACCTATTTTACTACTAAGATTTATGTTGTCTCCGTAGATAAGGGACAGAAATTTATGATGTCTATTGCACATGTGTGATTTTAATTAAGAAGTTTTTCAATAAACCTTACAAAGACTTACATGTACTTTATCCACATTTCAAATTGGTATACATTATGTAGACATGAATGCCAGGGGCTAAACATCTGTTCCATGAATGATGAAGTCTCAGTGTGCTGAATGCTAAATCTCATGATACCCCATGGGACAGAATAAAAAATGTCTGTCTGTTTTCCACTTGATGCGCTGCCTTCACCCATTTTATGAGAATCTGATTGAAACAAATTCATTCGGGTGTATTTCATGGTCACTCTCAAAAGCTGTCTGTTTTGTTTGTTCCGCATAAGTAGTAAACCGCCTTTAGGCATACTATACAGTTTTGTACAGTGAGTACAAGCTGCACAAGACAGGACTGTAAGGTTTGATCCACTCACACTGGGATGGACTCCTACTCTTATTGATAACTTTAAGGTTCTTTCAGATGCTCGAGGTACATGTATGTCTGTCCGGCTTTACATCCCATCCAACAGGAGATCCCTAACCAAAGCTACATGACATTTTGTCTTACTCATTTTCATCTGAATTAAGTGAGGAAAGACATGTGGGTATAAAGTGCCTTTCCTAAATGCATTACATTGGGTCTTTCTAGGGATCCAAACCCAGAATTTTTAGATTCTGAGGCAACAATGGCAACCACAAGACCACCTTGCCACAATTTTGTGTTAGCTCTATGATTTCTGAAATTAGAAAATTTCCAATCAAAGACTATATTTAATTCATTCATCTGAGGAAAGCTAGACACAGATTTAAATTGTCCTCAAGTCACCTGTGTGGCATCCAATATGTACATGGCTAAAGTGGAAATGTGCAAATGTGACACAGGTAACAGGAAATGTAACCACACTATCACTGGTAATGGCGTGAGAAATTCACTCTTTATCAGCGATTATGACACAGTAATGGTAACTCATTCCAAAAGGGAAACGAGCCCCCATTAGCCTGGTGCTTCCAGTTGCTACATGTCGCTGTGTATGCCAGATTGTAACATTAGTATCTATCAAAGTACAGCATTAAACCATACCTCTCTTTTTACGACACAGCAGCTACCCGGTAAAGTGGAAGTAGTAAGACCTGAGAGCTGAGAGGTGAAACATACATCGGTTATGATCTGTGTAGGCGCAGAAGATACATGTAGCTAAGTCACAGTGAAATTGCTTAATGCCTTTTTTTAAGAAAGTGCTCTATAAAGACATCCCTAGGTGCTTCGCATTGTTAATGTGCTCATACATGTACCGGGGGTAGCCTACAATAAGTGCACCTTAGAGATAGCAGCTTAGTTCATAGCACTTCATGAATATTAGCTTGAAGATGCATTGTTGTTGAATCTTCTGTTACAGTGTGCGTCATACTTCTAGGAAAGTGATAAAAGGGGGACATTTCCCATGTTGGATAGGAGTCTATAGGACTGTTGACATCCCATTAACTGGAGCTTACAGGCAGAGGCCAGGCATTCCCAACAGAGCAGCGCAATTAAAGCAGAGACATTTGCAGCACAGCAGTACACCAGGTCTCTGAGCAGCATTGCAAATGGCATTGCTTTTAGGGCTGACCTTGTTGGACTTTTTCCAGCATGAAATTCGGTGTCATTTGGTTTGCAAATTGAATTAAATTTTCTAGTAAAGACAGTCAAGAAATAAAAACTTGATTTGATTTTGATGATATGATAGTCTGATTAAATCATGCCCCTAGCAGCCCCCATGAACGATTGGTTCTTTACCCACTTGATGGCGAATATTTGAACCTGTAAGCTGGGGGAATCAGCCCTCCTAGTATGGCTAATGTTATCAACTGATATTTGAATAATTTAGAGTCCAAGCTTGTGATTGCTATGACTTGTTATGTCAATGGTCCCTATTGAAACTGTTCTGTTTTTCTTTTGAGCTTCCATAGTGAAGCCAATACTTGTCTCGCATTGGTAGTTCCCTTTTTTTTAAACCACTTCCCCCAACTTAGAGGTGTACATGTATCTGCGTTCAATGTAGGGGTGTTTTTAACACTTAAAAGGCACCCAACAGTTTGTGCCACATAGACTGATAATTGATAATACATGTATTACAATTTGATAAGTTACTTACTGGATTATAAACTAGTGCACAGCTGAGATCACCTTTTTATTTTGTACACATATGTGTAGAAATGTCCGGAAGAAATTGAGACTCTAAGACTTCTTGCTGTCTGATTCGACAAGAACATAATATACCGTCCTGTATAGTGGTTAAAAAAGTTCTAAAGGTACAAGTATGTTCTTTTCAGACTTGAGTCTGCATGGATGAGTGGTTTAAAGGCGGTAAATTCCATTCATGTAGACCTTTACAATTTAGTTCTCTTCTGACTATGTACAGTGAACGGTAGAAAGTTCAGCTCCAGAGAATTGGGGAATGTTGAGCTAAGCTTTGAATCTTATCTTTAGTTGCTGGTACAGCAAGTTCAATAATAATATCTGGAAATACCAGCTGCTACAGGGAGAGTGCTTAGAATAGTGGAGCAGCTGGCTTATTCCCAACTGTTGAGCCCAGTTTAATTTGTTGGTCAGATGGGACTTGGAATTAATGGGGAGGAATTTTGCAAATGTCAGCTCTTGGACAAAGGCCACCTGGCTACATGTTCATCATCATGTGGCAGCTATAGAAAGGATTCAAGTTCAAGATTAAGTTCAACCCAGTAGAACACAAAGATGTACTGCAAAACCCAGCAACAGAATTATTAGAGAATTCTCTTAATGTTTTGTGTTCAACTTAATATCATGTATCTAGTTACACATGACAATGTACCAACAGGGCTGGAGTAAAAGTCGCGTCCCAATGTCAATATGTTTAGAAAGTGCTGAATTCTTACAGAATCTGCATGCATGACTTTCAATAACAGAATACAATGGCATGTAAGATCATGGCAGTGCTACTGAAACTTTCGTGGGTTAAAAAAAGTTCAGTGAAGCAGCTACATTTGAAATTCTATATTAAAGTTGCACAGTGAAGCAGCTACATTTGAAATTCTATATCAAAGTTGCAATATCATCATAAAACTAATTTCTGACAAATAATAGACTAATGATAGTAATATGTTAACAACTTTCATGGAGTCAATAAATTTAAGTTTCAGTCCAAAGTTGCCTACCATATCTAAAGCTATACCACACTGCTAATGCTGACATTCTCCCACATAATCTCTGTGAAAGGTGAAGAAGTACCGGGGGTAATCTGCAACCCCAGTAGTCAAAGGCAGTTCTCCAGCACTTAATAAGCATGACATCTCCAGCTGGCTTTTGAAGGCTGGTATTTTCACTTTTCATCCACCGCTGCGACTTCTGAGAGGACAAATTAAAGACAGAATGTAAGCTCTCCCATGTGGTGCAATTTATAGTACTGCCACCCTTCACAAACAGATGGCACGTTCGGATACCAAACATCCTCTAGCACACATCAGGTATTGTTTACGACCTTGAAAATGTAGTTTTAGTCTCCTTGAGAACTGAAGCAAAGTTGCCAAATGAAATGTTATGCATAATAAACGTGAGTGCATGGACTGAGAGACCCGATCACTTGAGCGCTACTGTCAGATGGGGAGCCAGCTGGTACAATGCTCATTCATGCGGCACCCCTATGACCCTAGAAAATAGGGTTACGGGACCAGTAAGCTGTAAGTAATATACATGTACATAATGTGAAGGTGTCTCCACAGACCGGATACTGTTATTGATGGAATTTTTGTCTTACTCCCTTTATAAGACCCTATACCATAGGGAAGTGACTTCACTGCTACCAACCTTGCTTGCAATGTCATCCAAGGCAAGGTCCTACATGATTATACAGGTAATTACAGCTAAAATTGGAGCTGAACAGGATAATTCCATTGTCAATGTGCACCTAGTCTGCACCGGTGCATGTATTGGGTATCTGTTTGTTCCCAGACTCGCCTTACAAAGTTCAGTTGCATCCTACATGTAAGTTCTCAGCTGTACTACGGACTTTGATAGATTTAGATAGCACATGGGTGGGAGGAGATTGACAGGCGGAATAATAGGAGAAACACCTTTAAAATCATTGTTTTTGATGAACCATAAGGGAAAGAAAAATTGAGTATTGTAGGTACCGTAACATTTTGAAATACATGTACCTGCAGCTGTGTACATGTAGGTATGCAGAAAAAAATATTTTGAGCCCAAATATGATGTTTCATACTCAGTCTTACCTCACCTGCCTCCTGAAGTATTCTTATCACACTTAACATAATCTGGGTCATTCTTTCTGGAGTTTGGCGATGCAGTCAATATGTCATGTGATTATCAGCCAAGATTCTGAGAACAGATTGCTGTTTTGGGGAGCAACTATAAGCCCAGGGGGTACGACCTCACATTGGGGCGGCCACGGGAAGGTTGGGGAGGGAGAGAAATATGGAGAGCTGCCGTGATGATGGATGGAAGTGACCTACATGGTAAGATGGATGAAAAATTGTTACCTTCCTGAAGGTATTTCCAATCAGAACTTGCCTTGTATGTAAGCCAGAAGTCTTGTTAAGGTAAAAAAAGGAAGCTATTGTCTTCTCAAGCCATACATGTAGTTTGACTGCTGTATTTCACATTAGGTGTTGTTTTGGAAGGTTTGAAGGGTTGTTTGCATGTAGAATGAAATACAAATATAAAGCTACATGTACTAGTAGTTAGACCCATTTGGTATATTTGAAGCAGGAACTATAATGATCCACATAACATTTGTTTCGTTTGACTTGACCTTTCAACAGTGTGCCATGTTACATGTGTAAGCATTCCCTAAGATACCAGTCCTGAAACTACCAGTCCTCACCTGACCTACATACAGAACCTGTTGGGGGACGCAGGTGACCTGACCCCTGACACTATTGCTGCGCTGGCTGCAGAATGTCTATCGTGGACTTAACTTGTGATTGACTGCTCCTCAGCCAACTGATGATGATGAGTCCTCACCTAAGTCCTTTGAGTGAACTAATTTTACTTCACTAACCTCATTGGCATGTGTGACATGATCATCCTAAACTCCTCCAGACCCTCATGGAAGTATAGAATGTGCAGTGCATTCTATTATATTTACCTTTAAAAGGGAATACTTCTAAAATCAACAGCTCTCCAATTGCAATGTTCTATTGTCCAGCAGAATCCATTCAGAATAGGTAGCAAAATGCTGTTTACTGTTCCAAATCAATTTAGTTAAAAACTTGGCAACAAATATTAGAATGTAATTGTCAATATTGTATCTAGTATGCATCACTATGCCCGAATTACCATAATCGACCCCAAAATATATTGATTTTTCAGCCTCACTTCTTCCATGACTGATTTTGGTTGACAATGTTTAAACTGTTGGAGAGACAGTAGACAAAGACCGACTACTTGACATTGGTGAAAAAGGTGTACTTGTATCTGTAGAAAAGAGAGATTATTAAGATTAAGCCAGCTAGCAATGGTCACCATATTTTGTGTGTCAAGAAAAGTTTTGTTCAACAATATTCAATCAGAATATTTGTTTGGTTAGTTCAGTATTTCATCTTGTGATTTCTCTTCATTCTTCAGAGCAATATTGTGGTATGAAATGTTCAAAATACCCACCTGCTACTTGCAATTTGGCCGAAAATGAATACAGGATCGGTTGCTATGAATAAAATCTTGCAGAACACATAATTGAAGTATACTGTACCGTACAATGTATTTCAAGCCCTGCAATGGCCACAGAACTCTTACTGTATTTACACTCAAAGCATGTCTTGAGTTGCATTTTAATCATCAAAAGTTCACATTAAAACATCCTACTAACCATTCCAAGAAATTGGTCTGCACACCCGAGACAACTATAATACCCTTTTGGCCAAATGAATGTATTCCGAGCAATTACCAAAAGGTAACAGAAAGCCAAATTGCTGTTTTACTGCTAAGGTGCACCCTAATGTAGGTTGTAAAATTGTTGGGAAAGACCCATTTAATGACAATGAATAATAGCCAGCTCACAATACAGCTTTACCTAAGGTGTTAAAGGCAATAACGTCTTAGTCCTCCATCGAAGTAAACTGCCAAGAGATGTGATGGTGAATCAAAATTTAATTTAAAATGTTTCATAATTCTGATACACTAAATGCAAGTTCTCAATTTTCTATAAGCTGTACATATGAGGGTGGTTCAACAAAGATTTCCCCTGACCCAGCTATTGCAGGAGGCTGAAATTGCACATGATTGTATAGAAATACAATCTCTATGGATCACATAATCTCTTTTTTTCCATTTCTGAAATTTTCTCAGGTTCTCTGCTGCTAGATTTTGAGTTCACTTCAGATGGGTCCTCAGGGTCCTGAATTTTCAGACAAAGGGAAAGGAAACTTGGCACAGTTAATAGGTATTGATAGACCACTGAAGTTCATGCCTCATACCCTTCATTCCTCATATGAGTTCATGCCTCATACTCTACATTCAAATAGTTCTTTAATGAACACACAGCATATTCAGGACCGTGACGACTGCCTTTAATTCAACTGGCTCCACTATATATTAAGACTTTAAGGCGTACTTCACATTAAAAGATAAAAATAAAGTATAGAAATGGGAATGTCATCGGCTGTAACTTTATCATGTACATTTTTTTCATGTTTACGGGCATAAAGATTTCATTAAAGGCAAAGTGATATAAAAGGAAACTTTTAAGATAATGTATCAGATCAAAGTGATAAAACCTGAAAGAGTTAATAGAGCAAACTAAAGTGTGGTCACGGTAGCCGCATTTAACTATACCTCACTGTAACAGGAAACTGTTTTATTCTTCTAGAATAAACCACCTGCATATAAAACCCCACCTTGTTACTGTGGGAATGGATGGTTATAACATTCTCAAGGGAAACCGTGTAATCCATCACACAATGGAACAATGGATGGCAATAAATAACAACTCAGTACAGCAGCGGCATGCAATTGAAGGCATTGTAAACTGTCAGGCTATGATGTCTGCACAGGTTACTGACCCAATTCTGTCTGTAACTTACTGCAGTTGTCTAACCCAGTAGGTCTTGGGCTAAATTGGTTAAGTTGGGAATCTCTGTTGATAGTTATGTTAATAGCAGCACTTTCAGGACCAAGGACAGGTAAAGCCAATTCATTGCTGAAAGCTATTGCAAAATCTCTGATAGTGTTCTTTGGTTAGAACGTCATTTACCACAGAAACACTGGGACACATTTTCTATGTTCAAACTGCAGTGTCCTTTCTCTATTTTTATTGCTGAATCAGATAAGTGTTTCAGACTTTAAATCATTCAACCCAGATATAGATATCATTTACTCCTTAACTACTAGTAACTGAAATTCAAATAATTTTGCTACATTCTACTCACCGACGTACATGTACATGATTAAGCCATCATTCCAGTCAAAGATTTATCATTGCAATCCTTTTACCCCAATGACCTACATGCTGTAGCCAACAAAAGCCTCCTTGATGTTTCCCTCGAATCATTTATATTTTTCTGCCAATATTGTTTATCTGGCGAGGAAGTCTTAATGTGTGTCCAGGGGTTAATAGGTTGACTGTTTTGAACAAGTAGGGAAGTGGGATTACGGATGATAAACTCCTGTAAGTTGTCCCCATCCATCATGTGGCCAGCTGCCCTAGATCTGCCACTGCCTTCTGTTTGAAGTTACGTGTTGGTAAGGTGTGCCTTCGAATACTGACCTTAGTCGCCTACATGACTTGCATGCTATTAGAAAAAGTTGCAGTCATTAAGTTATAGTCCAATGTATTTATATTTGAGCTGGACAAATTTCCCAATACAGTACAGAAACCAGTATTAAATATAAACTGTAACAGTACCTTATTTATTTTCTGTCTGTCTTCCCTGTACCAACCAGTGAAAGATTAGCTCTTCAAAGTGAGCAGAACAGGTTCAAAGTGAGTTTTACACTTCATGCATGAAAATGCATGAAGATGACTGGTATGATTATATACTGTTTGACCAGCATTCTGAACACTATTTTGCTGGCATCCTGCCCATGGACATTACTCCAGCGGCCTGTGTCTTGTTGCTAGATGCAGCCTTTACTTAATTGAGTTCACAGACTTCCTCCTGTTTATGTGCAATTTCCCGGCCATAATGGTGGCCATTAAGAGCTGTAATCCCGCTCAAGAAGTAATCATCTAATGTAGGCATAACAAGGCAGAGGGACGGGGGAGAAAATGTCCTCTTAAAAGTCATTTGGGTCCAGATTTAGCCTAGCCTGGTTTACATGTAAAAGCTAATACATCACAGTGAGAGAATCTGCACAGTGATAAGTGGCTGTACGTCTTTACGACTGGTCTGTGTCCTATCTTGATGGCAGTATTGAATGCTAATGGTCTTTAGATGGCATTTCTCTGGCTTAATATGAAAAAGCAGTTACATGTAGTATATTCGTAACTAAGCCTTTTTATGGTTAATTTGTCAGAAGTATATGTCCTTTCCAGACCATGTTTTTTTCAAAAGAGTCTTCAGCCATAGCTTTGGATTTAGTATTTATAATCCCCAAATTTATCTTGCCTTGCCTGCTAGCGTTTAAAGACCTCATGACACGGAAAAAAGGAGGTAAAAGACAATGTCATATGAATATCAAATATACACACCATATGTAGTAGCTTGAAATTGTTTTTAATCACTATGACTGAGAAACTAAGTTTGTACGGCCTACCAAAAGTGTATTTTTGGAGACATTCCGGCAAGCTACCCAATCGTGGCAACGTTTTGCGTCTCTATGTTTTATTTCTGCATTTCTGTGCTTTTTCCGGAGCAGACGTCACGGGGTGACGTCAACTCCGGAAAAAATACAGAAATGCAAAAATAAAACGTAGAGATGCAAATGTCTGCCTGGACTGGCTTGTGCTGACTTTTCCAAGGCGGGGCATTGAAATTACGAATGTAACAGGTCTGGAGAACCATGTACATGTATATTTATTGTAAACGTGTCTGTTAGCCAGGTAATACTAGTTATGTCAACTACAATCAGATAAGGTCTATTTTGGTGTCATGAGCACTTTAAACACGCATGAAACATTATTGAAAACAATCAATCAAAATGTTTGTTGAAGCGTTTCCTTGTACAAATCTGTTCACAGTTGTACACCTGGAGCTATCAGAAGACTGCAAGCTCCTTCCTTTCTGACAGTTACATTCTTGATTGCTTGATGTCTATAGCATTGGGGATGTATGAAGAATGTAATATATAGATTAATAACAGCTGGATACAACTTTAAGGGTATTAGTGTGGTTCACACAATCAATCACATGCCATATTAAAGGTTCTCTCCTAGCAAATGGTGTGAAATTTTGCTTTATTATCTAGCTGAAGGGATGATAGATGCCTGGTGTGTTAGAGATTTAGTAGTGCCCCCAGTAGCTATAGTAGTAGGCAGTTCCTTCCATCTGGTGAGACGATGGTAGTGCTCTGTGGGCAATATAGGAGCACTGTGTGTATTGCATATTCATAGGTTACAGCATAATGGATTGCAATTTGTAAGACAATGTACATGTTACATTTTGTACTGGGTAATCAATTAAATGTGTAATTGTGTGATTCACTTTTGTAACAGACATACATGTGCATTGTATATGTCACTAGTGAGTGTTAATAATGTATATTAGATAAAAAGGGATCTTTGAAGTGCAAGAAAGAGTTTACCATGGACTGTCATACACAAAAAAGACTACAACAGTAACTGTTCTTTTCATAGTTTCTTGCAAAAGTTACAATCCCATATGAAACAATGATCTAAGCAAAAATTGCCAATAAAGCCTGTACTTTCTAGTAAAATTTGTGATGCCGTATAGACCCTTGTTAGACATGCCTTTGTGACTATCACTCCCAAGTGGACACCTGGTACACCCTATGATTACTTATTTTCTATTGCTCTGCTATGACCATTGCCATGAACTTGCTTCGTTGGCTAAGATAATTACATCAAAGCTTGTAACACGACGTAGGATTTTCATTTTATGACAAATGCACTGTCTTAAAGTCCCCTGTGGAATAGTTCCATCTTACAGAGATTATTTTGGGATGAAGAGAACCTGTAAAACATTATTGGGCCATCTGTCATCAATGTTACATGATGTTTTGATGAGCGTGTAATAATGTACTTAGTACTCGGTGGGATAAAGAGAGTACATGGTTTTTTTGTAGTCTCTGAGCTATCAAGGCATGTCCTATAGTGCTTGTTGGCTTTGTGTGCCAGTTAATGATGTGTGTTATGGAACTTGCTGTGGGCAGTGTGAGGATACCATAAACATGATTGTTAACCTCAGGGTGGATCATTTACCCTTTGAACTATGAACTATCACTGGAAGGAATTGTCATCCTTCGTAGTTTAGAAGGTATTTGAATTTATGCTAACTGTAACACCTTCCAGTAACCAAACATCATTTATCTTTAGATGCTGCCTTTTGTCTGTGACAGTAATGGTTCTGAAACAATCCTAACAGTTATCATTTTCCTGTTCCCGTTCGTGCAGGTTCCTGTACGAGCCCAGCAGTCGTGCCTACAAGTACTACCGACAGAAGGTCCAGGAGCTGGAGGGGAAGAGCAGGAGGGACCTGGATGGGGACGATGCAGACACAGAGGGAGAAGGTCAGGACCTTGTTTTATCCTCTATTATTTTGCAACTCTTCAAGAGTAGCCTTTTAAAAACTTCTATTAGGTTGAGTTTAAACAGACTGGATTTGAAACAGCTTGGTGGAAAATTACAATCTAAAAAAAACCCCACTGCAAACACCTCATTTCCCCTCCTACCACAAAAGTCCCTGCATATTATTCCTCCATACACCACCTCTTAGGAGGAAGTTCCATGCTGATAGCTTCTTTCCTAGAACAACATCACTATGGAACAAGCTACCACGTGATTGTTTCCCATATGGGTATAGCCTTAAACTTTTCAAGTCTAAGGTCAACAAATATCTGTTCTCACTGTCTGTACAGTAACCCAAAACAGTTGAGTGACAGTCCCACGAGCCTCGTTTGTGGTGAACACGAAAAAAATAGACACCTGCACAGAACAGATGCACATAGAGGTCTATAGTTTGACTGCTCAGACAGTGATATCTATTACAATAATATTATTATACACCTTTTATCTTGACCTGTGACACCCAGTGGCAGACCATGACAGTAATTGCTTCTTCTTGGATCACGATTCAGAAACATGATTACACAACATTCCGATTATCCTGGCACAAGCCAGCCTCTATGGGATAGGTTGATGACTTTGAAGCTTGTTTAAGATTTATATTGCATTCATTTAATGTGAAAGACATGTCTGAGTTGTTAATGACTATGATACTTTCATACATTGTACATGAGTTACATAAGCACTGTTAGTAAGAAGACAAAGTTTAACTCCATTTCAAAAAGATTATCAGCTTGATGCCTGAGGCTAATGCCTGATTGAGTTCACCCATTCACTTTGCCACTGGCTGCCAGTCCTAATCTGAAAAGGCCAATGAAGCCCTAACTAGTAGTGAGAGTAGGGCCTGAACCCTCCAATGGCCTGCAGCTAGTATATTGGAATGATAACTTATTTTCCAGCTTGCACCTGAAAACAAAACAAAATGAAACTTTCTTATTATCAGATCTTGGAATGTGCCCATTTGGCACAGAACACAGTAATGGATCAATCCCTCAGCATTGCCCTCTTATCCACTTCATATCTTCACCTCTGATAAGAAGTAAAAGCGCTTGCCTCAAATTATCTGTTCTTGCCAGGACAGCCAGGAAAAACTTGGAAGATACGTTCATCTGAAGTCATTGAAGTCATCAATCTGATTGGAGATACTCGTGTGTAATCTGTCTTTCCCTTGCCTTGCCTTGGTCACAACAACCTGTCTCCCTTTAGCTTTTTGTATAGTGCAGAATGGCAACAGCCAGATCATCTATTAGGAATACTGAACATGCCTGTCCTTGGTGCTAAAAGCGTGGCTACTGTCATGTACATTACTCTTACTGAATGACAAATATCTTTAACTACATAACTTGCACACTGGGACATTTCAGTTTCTGAAATTAAAAAAAAACACTAGTACATGTATATTCTATACACGCCCTACTGTCTCAGGAGAGACATTAGCTGAAGCCTGACACATTTTGTTGTATTGCTGCAGCAGTTTGTCTAATGAAACTACATGTATGGTGGGAAAAAATAGGGAAGATGTGACACACACAGAAAGGTACATGTACATGTAATACAGTACATTGTACATTAGCAGGGTCTTAGTTCTTTTTGCCCAATCTCAGGAAAACCATTCTAAGTGGCCCAGCACTAACTATAGATATCAAGCAAGGAAGAGAGACTTAAGTTATATTGGCATAAGGTCCTCCATGGTTCACTAC
The DNA here is from genome assembly GCA_013266295.2 of Branchiostoma floridae x Branchiostoma japonicum. Classification (NCBI taxonomy): domain Eukaryota; kingdom Metazoa; phylum Chordata; class Leptocardii; order Amphioxiformes; family Branchiostomatidae; genus Branchiostoma; species Branchiostoma floridae x Branchiostoma japonicum. The sequence continues at coordinate 20,071,177 of CM023823.1, forward strand.
AATACCCAATATTGATTTCATCTGCTGGCAAGAAATAGGCTCATTCAAGCTGCAAAATAATACCAGTCCTAGAGAAATAGCTTCAATCCTCCGAGGCATTCTGATTTTAATGTATAATTATATTGTAATAAGGAAATCTGCATCTGCACCTTGGCCTTGAAAATAGGTTGCATAGACTGAATGATTCATTTTTCACAGCTCAAGTTTTTGCATAGTCATCTCCAGTATTCATCCTTGGACTGAATGGTCATAGATTATATCAAAGAGTATCAAAGTAGTATTAGGGTATGTAAGAAAGTGCTCATCATAAAATGCATTGATCTAATGTTTGACTTGAAAAGCAACCATTTCATTGGACATAAAAGCAAATTGCAAAGCCCATAAAAACTACACAAGTACCAGAGGTCAGGGGGGAAGTATGCCACAGAGGCCCATTTATAACATAGTCGTTAATCAGGATAGTTTTAACGATGGCCTGTTTAAGAATTCAAAGACAAGACAGAACCTTGGTAAATTCAAATATGTTAGGTTGATATTAGACACTGTTGTGACATGAAGAAATGTTTAACAAATAAAAGTGCTATAGACTATGGAACATGAAGCCAACAGAATTGGAACTGCTATGATTGTAATGTTTTTATTGTAAATTTTTGTTTCATACATGAACAGAACCTGAAAGCAAAGTAAGGGAATTATAAAGAGAACTTTATTCAATGTAGATAGGATAAACTGAATAATTCAAGTTAGAATTGTATTTGAAAATTGAAAATGAAAATTGAAAATGTGAAAATTGATTCACATTTTCATAACGGCAACTGGAATAGCTTATAAACATTGATACCAGTTTTTTCCAGCTCTGATTAGTTTACCACACCAGTGATAAGATAAAGTCCCCTAATTGCTGCTGATGGGGTTCACCCACATGCCTTCCATCTTTCCTTACACATCAAATAAAACTCCATTATACCTCCATCAGACCCCATCCCCTCCCCAATCCCACATTGATTTCCTTTATGTAGCTAACCTGTTCTCCTGATTAATGAGACCCTCTTGCTAAATGCCATGGATTTTTGTCACTTTTTTTCATTAGAGCTGGCCATGCATGTTATCCACATGATCTCCAGACTGTCACGGACGTGTGCTGTATCCGCATATTTTTACATCCCTGTGTGGTAGTGTGGATACACACCATTAACTCAGTTAACCACCACTATTTTTGCCAATGATAACTTAACTAACAGTAACTCCAAACTTACCTTCAACATGACTTTCTAAGATGATATTACAAGAGATCATGCACGTCATGCTCTGTGTTTTGTCCAATAACCAGGAAACCACCTATAAAGGCATGGCACACCAGAATTGTAGAGTAAGTACAAGCTGCATAAAACCAAACTGATAGCTTCGTTCCACTTACACTGGGATGGACCCCTATTCTTACTGATAAGTGTTGAAGGTTCTTTAACATGCTTGAGGTGTGGCTCTCCTAAATTATGGAACCTCTGGCTTAACATCCATAAGGACTGCAACCCCTACCAGTAGTGTGCAAATAGGTGTGCAGAACATCAACAGGTTGATCAGGATCTACCCTTCATACTGAAGATTATTTTTAAAGTGGCTATAAATGACTTTCACAGTAGTGTAGCTGTCGCTAATGCCGTTTGGCACAGCAAACAGCATTTGTTCCAAGAGTCAGAATGATGTCGTAGCAGACCTCTCCTTTCTATGGGGAACGACATTCACCCTGGGCCATTCACCCCGACCCGTTACTGAGTAATATTTAGCCTTATATACCTGTCCTTGGTGCTGATCTGTTCGTCTGAAGAATATTCCTACCCACCAGCTTCCCTGTCCATGTTACTGAATGACAGTCAAACAGCCAGACCATAACTGTCCTTGGTGCTGAAAGAACTGTCACTGTCATACACAACTATTGAGTCACATTTGGTCCAGGGTCACTGCACACAAATTAACTGTTAAATGACTCGCTAACTTTGTTGTCCTTGTTACTGAATGATAAATTTCTTTCATTATATCATTTACATTGTTGTCTTGCTTACAAGGATATTCAGTTACTGAGAAAAAAATAGAGGCTACTAACCAACTATTATATATACAGAGGTTAACATTTTCCCACTTGCCATTCTCTTTCTCTCATCCACTTTCTGTATATTTGTGGACATAAGTATTAGTTAATCTAATATTTTTATCATAGAGAGACATGAAAAATGATAAAAGATTTTGCTTTCTCAAGTGACAGTAAATGATTTCAGTATGCTGCTCAGCCCCCCTCCCTAGTCCCACCCAGTCAGTACCCGTGCAGTCATTACTCTTGACTCCTTGCCCTTTCCGCTAAAGGTCAGGCCACTGATTGCCATGGCCCAGAAATCCTCTACTTTCAACGAGCTAAATGTCCGTGGAATGAAAAGGCCAGTCCTTTGAGCTGACCCCTTAGGCCTTCTATATAGGATAGGTTTTTTTAACCCCAGGAAGAGCTTATTTTCTCCAATTTTCCCGCTCTACCCCTAATCTAATGAAGTGTTACAGCCTGAAATGGCGACCAGGGCTTTAATGCTCAGGCTTATCAACTTTGAGGCCTTGGGTTGGGATATAAGAAGGTGCTTCTGATCAATAGCACTATGGCAAAAAGGATTTGCAAGACGGATTTCTAAAAGGACTTACTGGTTTATACAATCTGCAGGGAGATCACTGAATGGCCGTTACTGAATCAGATAAAAGTTGGGCGTGTTAAAGGTCGATGACCTGAATGGACTGATTTTGTGATGGTTTATGACAGGCAACATCTATTACTTCTGACCTTAAATGCTTTACAGGGCATAAGTGCAAAATGCTAAGGGAAAAGGGCAATTTTTTTCTGTTGAAGACAAGATGTCCAAGATGATATTTCTCTAAACTAGATAGTGTATATTTTGTGTAGAAATGTTTTAAAAATTGTCACTGTTATGGGACTGTATACAATGTACATGTACCTTGGTATAAGAAAATACATGTACATGTATACATATAGTATTGTATACTAAGTTGGCCATAAAATTCCTGAACCCAGAGCTTAGCTGGCTTTTAATGCAATATTTTCTGACATGTTTAGAAACATCATTACATATGATAATAATCAGACAAATAACTGCAAGTTTCTCACAAAGTAGTCAGAATTAAACTGTGACCTAGAAACCCAATTTCATGTATCATGTAGAACTGATCATGTAACCATGTTTCCTCATTATCCATTTTCTATATCAGCCCACAGCTCTATTAACTCAGCTATCAGAGTGTGAACACCTCATGTCCTGTAATTGTCTAACTTTCCCAGAAAAGTCAGCTGGATTTGATGTAATAAATTTGTACTAAGGTGAAGGACATTAATTTACATTGTATATTTCATTTGGTTATCAGTAATAATAGTGTAATCGTTCAATGGATTTAGCTACACCTATTTCATGAGCTTAATATCTTGGCAGCAATGTATTTGACTGTGAATCATTCCATTGGATGTAAGAACTGGCATTGTGCCAAATCATGCAGTAGTAATTGTAATTCTACCCTTTACTGTAACATCAACATCAGTCTACTTGCCTACAGGGCATGTTCCATCAATGATTCCTCTGTCTGATCAAGAAACATGACTAGAATAAACTTTACACATTTCATAAATCCATGCCATCAATTCATGTATTTTTTCTGCCTTACCTTCTTTGTTTCATCGATACTGCAATGCAGATTATTTATTACCGGTACCGGTATAAACTGAAAATTATTGCCCTAAATACTTTTTCAATTCTTATCAAAATTTGCATTTTACAGACTGTAAAATCAGTACAGCAAACAAAATCTATGTGAACGCCCAACACATTGCAGCCTATGTCCAGGTTGATATCAGAAATACCTGGCGCACTAACCTGCATATGCAGGTATTTCGAACCCTGAGAATTTATTAATTCGCCCTATTCTAGTGTGTTGGTATGATTGGTAGCAGGGTGTTGAACTGTTTTCATTGATTATTTTAAAAGGCTAATCCATATCTTTCATATTCCGTAGCTTATAGAATTTTGAAGAATGATATGTACGGTCATAAACTGAGAATGTTTTGATCTTATCAACTCTCCCCATTCCAATGTGTTTGTATGACGGCAGGCTGTTAAAGAGTTTTGATTGATTTTTGGAAGTGATGCACCACCCACATCACTGAGGATACATAAACTGGGAACATAGTGCAATAAAGGTGCGAGGTGTGAAATACCATGACAGGGACTTGGCCCTGTAAATTTCCACACTAACAACCCTGTCGAGCTGACATTTGATGACCAGCCATAAGTTACCTGTGATATAGAAAACAAGGCTCATAATGTTTGGCTTCTTAAACATTGAATGTAGTCGGTGTATTTTTATCACAGGAATACCCTTTCAAGCTTGGCATTTAGACATGAACAATGTACTTACCTATCTTCTGTGAAGGTCCATAAAAAGCCTTATAGTCTTTGTAGGTTTTCCATGAAAAGGCTATGACATTTACCGATTATGATAGTATTTTTTTTTATTACCATAAAGCATTTAGAGCCAAACAACATTCTGCATAACCTTCAGCATAGATTCATAAAGGCCACAAAAAAGCTATAGCTATCACACTAACCACATGTTTCCATTTGATAACTGTAAACTCATTTATTTTCGCAGGGATTTGATTTTGAGGTAGGGAAAAGGATGTTTTTCAAAATGTTTTAAGTTGTTATCAGTTGAAATAACACTCAGTCTGTTCGTAATACAATGGAAAAATATACAATGTATTCATGATGTCATTATTTCTTGGCAGAGAGGGCACCATGGAAAACCTTAAAATATGACCCAGCAAACATCTCAAGATTTGCATTACCATAAAACATGTAACTGTTAACTACATATAGCACCAGTAGACAGTGGAAAATCCAATAATTCACAGTAATTAAGCTGCATAGCACTGCTGCCAATGTGTTCTTTGACATTCTAGTGTATATATACACAAAAGGAAATGAATATTCAGGGTTGTAGCCAGGTCATTTTTATCAAGCTCCTGCAATCTATCGTATGACATTTGCATTGGAAATTGCTGGACTCTGTGCATAAGTGGATGACATGGTGAAAAGAGAGGATATACAATGGCAAGTAGCCAACTTGTAGCAAATTGCGAGACATCCATAATGTACCAGAGTTACCAGTAGCCCCGTTGGCACATTTTGATAAGTCATTGCATAATTTTCAAAGCTTCTAAAGTATTACTTTAAGTTACTAGATACTACTGTGTAGTATCTGGCATACTAATCCAATAATGGCTGAGTAATGGACCATGTTCCAGGGAGAATACAATGTGCTTAATTTACTACTGGTAATGTATGTAATACGATCATACAATTCATATTAGTACAATCATGTACATGTAGGCCGCAGAGGCCAGTCTATTGTGGATTAACAGAATGGGGCTAAGAGCTGTACAGTTACAGTAAATACTGCTTTTTGACTGTCAGAAATTCAGTCTTTTTTAAGTAGTTCTGTCTCAAGAATTTTTCTTGCAGCAGATGCCTGTTTTGTCATCATAAGTTTGAGAAAAAAAAGGGCGTGAAAGAACTGAAAAATGGTATTATCCAAAGACTATAACAAGTCACTGTAGCTCTCCACATGTGATGATTCATAGATAAGATCGAGTTTAATCCAAAGAGAACTACATGTATACACAATGTATAGATACAGATAGATAGACACTCAGAAAGAAACAGGCCTGACTGCACAACATACAATGTATTAACAAGGGCAGATTTCACATGACCAACTTTCCGTTAATGTATGAGGCTCAAATTTCACATTTATGATTGATGATTTCTTGACAGTTTCTCTTTTACAGCTGCCAAGGCGTAATATGGCGTAATAGTTGCCTTTTGTACAATCTTTTTTTCCTTGACAACATGGCCAAGTCAGATTATTAGACTGTGTATGTCAGATGCCAATAATCATGGTTATGTTACTGTACATATCCCTTCCCTAGGAGGAGACACAGCACGAGGGATCAAGAGGAAGAGGAAAAGTCGATGGGGGCCCCAGGAGTCCGTTGGTTCAGTCCCCCCTCCATCTGTGGTTAACATCCCCGCCCCTGGAGTGGTACAGCCCGCTATGCCAGGGGTGAGTGCACCTGGACTGGTTGGGATGCCACAGATGTCAGCCACTCAGCAGCAGGTATGTCTGCAGGTGTTACTAATGGCAAAGTCTCAAGGATACACAAAGTTTCAATGAGTAAATATGATCATATGCAAGTTTTTCTTCCAGCCCTCTGTTTCCTTTTGTCTTCTTGCTGAATTTTTCCTAAGAAAATATCCAAGAACCAAGAAAATACATTGGGGGAGCCTTAAAGTTTACTCCACTTAGTAATGATTGATGGCCTAGTGGTTAGGCTAGCAGACATGGGATTGGGAGGTCATGAGTTCGATTCCTGGCTTTCACATTGTGTCTTTAGGGAAGGCACTTAACACGACTTTCCTTACTCCACCCAAGTGTAAATGGGTACAGATATACCCAACTTAAGTGGGGAAGGTGAAGAGGTGCACATGGTGGAAGAAGAGGGATGGGCTCCACCTTCCAATATTTTTTTACTTGACTGTACATGTTTCTGTTGCAGAGTGGAAGTGGTTTAGGAGGGACTGGCACCAGTGCAGGTTCTGCCAAACAGTGGCCTGGCAGGCGGACAGAAGGCTCCCAGATGTCCACAGCACAGTTTGTGCAGCATCTAGAGGACTACATCCAGGTAAGGGCAATTTTAGTACAAACAACAACCTCACCTCAATGTTTAACTTCATCTTGATTATAATGACCACTAATAGGCAAAAGCTAATCATTCTAAAAAAATGGTTGACATTGACTACGTAACTGACAATGTGATGATGTCCTTTACTTGCTTTTCTTAAAGACTGTTTGTATTTTATTTCTGATGAAATGTTGAATTCTCCCTCAGTGGTCCCAGTCCCAGAACGTGTCTGCAGGTGCGACTGCAGCTGCCAACATCAGCGGTGTAAACCCCGTCGGACTGAGGGGCACCTCCGAGTTATCCTCCGAACAGCTGAAACAACTCAAGGAACAGAAAGAGGTGTGAAAGGATTTTTGGGATGTATCATTCTGTGTCTTGTAGATACAAAGTACACTGGGAGCAAATATACAATGTACATTATGTGTGTAAAAAAATATGATCCCTGTAAATGAAATTTCTAATTTGTCAACTCTAGACAATGTACAAAACTGTGGGAAACTGTCTATGAAATGGCTACCTGTCTGTGATTACCTACTAGTACACAACATGTAGTAACTGTTTAATAAATATGTTGTGACTTACTTTATTTACAATGTACAAATGTACAATTACTTTATTTACAAAATTGAATGTACTTTAACAAGATCTTGAACTTCTGTTGTTTTACAGATGCAGCTGATGTATAGCATGATTACTTCCAAGAGGAAGAAGGCGGCAGAGAATGCAGCCAAGGGGAAGTTCAAGTACGAGTATGACTCTGACGAAGAGACAGAGGGTGGAACCTGGGAACACAGGAGAAGAGCCCAGGAAATGGACAACACTGCTGGTATAACTAATGTTGTTGTTTTTTATTCCTTCTTTAAATGTTAGAATATATTTTGGTAAAGGTCCTGTGTAAACAGAAGACTAATACGATAATTGATCAAGGGGTACCAGACTATTTGGCAGAGAAGCTGGCAGAGGAACAGTCTAGATCTGGAGCTAGGAATGAGTAGACACTGTAGCACGCTGCCGTGAATAGTTTCATCAGGTTGGTAAGTCACTGAATAAAGAGACTCTTTCTACACAACCAAGTGTTGTATATATCCACTCCCGTACGTTTGGGACCGCATTGTAAATACAGTTCCCTAAACAGTGCATGTGTACTTGTAGATATGTAAATACGCATCTACAGCAGCGACACCTATGCTGCAGTGCAATGTGAACCAGTCAGAATTGCCCTGAGGAAGGTGACAGACGGTCACCGAAACGTCGGCTGTGTAGAGAGAGTCTCTTTATTCACTGTAGCATGCTATAGGGTACAGTTTTTGTTTGTTATATAGATGTATAGCTAACATGCCATTTCTCCATTCCAGAGTGGGCCGACAAGCTGACCAGTATGAACAAGGGGAAGCACTTCATTGGTGACTTCCTGCCTCCAGAGGAGCTGGAGAAGTTTATGGAGAAGTTTAAGGCGTTGAAGGAGGGCAGAGACCCTGACCTGTCTGACTATGCTGAGTTCAAACTTGGGGTGAGTTATCAGAACATTTTGGACACATCACAAAGCAGAATGAATTCAATATGCTTACTTTTCAATTGGAAAAGTGTAATATGAAATTTTCTAAGTTGTATCATTGTATGTAAGGCCAAACCAATTCAATTTCAACTTCGGAATCCATTTCATTCTGCAAAAATCTGCATACAATGATATAACTTGGAAGTCAAATCTGGGACAGTTGAATGTAAATCCTTGGTTAGTAGTGCATAATTTTGTTCAATACACTGTAGTACGACCCTATAGTACATCAAATTAAATAAATTGTGCATTTTTTTCTAATTTTTTCGAGGCAATTATGGCCAAAGATCAGAGTTTCCTAATTTTGACAACAATTCAAAATTGAAGATGAAATACTGAAAGTAAAAAAACTTTTTATCTACATGTAAGTCGGGTGTACTAAACTTGTATTTCTCCAGTCTACATCAGTTACATATCGTATATTCCCTTGTTGTTTTCAAGAGGACATATATCTGTATTCAGGAGATGTTGCAGTGATATCACGTTTCACATCCCCCAGTGAGAGAGAACTCCAAAGCAGGAATGAAATGTAATTTGTCAAATTTCTGCTGTTTTGTCTCACGGTGGTCTCAGAGGAGCTTAACCATCCCCTTAGAGGGTGTGAAACGGACCATTACTTCCAATTAACACCCAGGAAGGTAAATCCAAGCATATCCTTCCTAAGTAGATCACCACATCTGTTTCAATTTGCCTCAAGGATGCAAGACTATAATTCGCATGGGATCCTTGCCAGGAAATACGTTATTGTTGAATCACGTAAGGCTGCTGGTCTTTCTTCATCGTCACCATTTCTCCTTGCCAATGGCTGTGATTAGAATGATCTAGAAGCAGACGTGGTAATACTTAAAGAATGAAGTGTCTGCCAGGAAGTATATCCCTCAATTATCAACTTCTTACATGTCTGAGACAATACGATGTTGGTAGTCACGGATAGAGATTTGCCATTGGTAAAGAAATCTGAATTAATGTTCTTCCCACTTTCTTTTGTATCTCCTTGTATAGTGTTTTGATGTCCTGCAAGGTACATGTAGATATTACGTTGTAAATTTTGCAATTCATTTTCCCAATCCAGCATCTATTCATGCCATACTAAATAAGCTTTGTTTAATTTGATTTAAAGGTTCCAAGTTGTTGGTAACATCCTATTAGTATTAGAAGAGTTAGTAAAGATGGCCTTATTCCTGTAAAAATATTTTTTATGAGAAACAACAGAATAAGAAGGCTGCTCCACTCTGTAAGAATTGATTGATATTACCTTGTGATATGCCTTGGAGTATTCTTGCAGCTTTCTTGGTTTTAAATAGCTTAGAGATTACATCTACCAGAGGTTTCATTATAATTCATTACATGTACAATTACCCTAAGCAGCAGTCGTCCATACTACATCAGGTTTTGGTAGCACTAACTAGAGTTCCATGACTTCATACCTTCACCAATTGATGTTAACAATTACAGCTGAAGTATTTGAAAGGTTTCTAATTGACTGTACTGATTAACTGCTCGAAGACTCCTTCTGTTTATCCAAGTTTCATATTTGAAAACTGATGATGAAATGAGACAAACCTCAACTGCTTCTCTAAACAACTTAGACTTATTTAATGGAAGTCATCACTGTAAATTGAAGTCGTTGCCTCTGTCTATCTGTTCCCTCTAAGAAATAACAATTTCATCTGAGGTAACACAGGCAAAAGCTTTTGATCACCTTAATGGTGGTCTTTAAACCAATTTTGAATGATAGTATGTGGTTTGTGCACTAAATCTTAATCCATGTGATCAAAGGGGTCCAGAAATCTTTTGAAAGGAAGAGGAATTGTGTGTTGTGGTAAATTGATGGCATTAATGTGTGGATGTCCATGGAATGCCAAATTGCACGAGTGAAGCTTGAAATACTTTTTTCTGCACATAAAGTTGGCCTTACTAAGTTACTTCATCAAATTGAGAACAGTTTGTGGGAAATGCTGATTTTAGTCTGCTTATGAGGTCTGTACAACAGCCATTGCCTGTCACTTGTGCAATTGTAATGCATGAAGTTCATTGTACAGTATTTGAAAAGTTTTCCATATACATGTTCCAGCAGGAAAAAAGCTCTTGCCCCTATAGCCCTGTACCTCCTGGAATTTGCATCTTATGATTATATTGAGATTGAAGAAAGGCAGACCTTTGACATACACCCTGCAAGCCTTATCCCTTACATAGTCCCCCTAACTAACACGTCTTTCAGTGTCCTTCTTCTCGTTTCAATCTTTGTCACACCGGTCTCTCAGGGCCCTCAACATAGACATGCATTCTGGCCATTCATTGCCTATGTTAGCTTGAAGGTCACAAAACAAGATTTAGTATTCCTTGAGATGTGAGGTGTTACCTTGAAGTACCACGGGGGAAATGGGAAATGTTCCTTTCAATTTCTCCACTATTGGTTCTTATTTCCCATTACGGGTAGGAGGACTTGAATTAGCTGTTATGTATGGCCTAATCTGGGCCGTCGTGCTCAATAATCAAAGTCCCTTCACAGCAGCAGCACTGAGATCAATAGGGCTTTTTTATTGCATCAGGTCCTCTAAAAGCAGTTAAAAAACTTCTAACAATGCAGTTCATGGTCTTCTTTTCTTTGTCTGTGTATTCTAGGAAATATCATAACCAAAACCACATCAGTTCTTTGCTCTATTATGCATCTATGTCCACTATTATTTTTGTGTATGTGGACATTCTTTGTGACATATATTGCATGTGTGAAAGTTTTATCCTTGGCAGAATTCCATTTCCATTATTGTCATTACATTTCATCATAAATCATGCAAATGACTCCTACATTTACATAATCTATGCACTGGGATTTTCACTTTATTGCACAACAATTGTGCATGGTACAAAGTATGGCATCTATATAACAAACATACTACTTAGTACAGATTATGTAATCTTGGCAGAGAAGACCATCCATTAATAGATTAAGCTAATCATAACGTTACCGTATTTACTCAATGAGACAAGATAAAACAATTTATAAAAGCTCTAAATATCTCATGGAGGTATGAGGTCCCCGAACTCTTGTTTTATAGTGTAATTTAATGCTGATAGATGGCTATGAAATAACTAATGAGCCTTGACTCTTACATGTGCACACATTTACAGACAAGCCATGGAATACCCATACATCCCTGAAACAGCCCAAAAGTTCTATACTGCAACTACTACAGCACCATTTTTCTGATCCGTCATTGGATCAACTTTTGACATGTTGTAGGACTTATAGACCAAGTCTGGCCTTCCCTGAGAATATTCCAATACACACTTAAGTCAGATGAATGGGAAGTATTAAGATAAGCAGCTGTGGAGAGAGAGCCTGGATTATTGGTCGATACAGCCATTTGTAGAGATAAGACTTTAGGATGTAGAAAGGCTTCTTGTAGGAGGACTGTAACACCTTAACAACAGCTGTGCCAAGTTCTGCACTGAAGTGGAATTTTCCACTGGTACCTAGATCAAACTTAGAACTGTACAATAATTTATAAAAGTTTGTTTTTGTATATTTGTATCTTTTACTCAAAGGCACGATATTGTAGCCCTTTCCATTGTGCTGAAAAGGTGGATATTTCACCACAACCCCCTTTAATCATTACTTTTGCATTCAATGGAAGAATTCATGAATAGATTTGTAGAATGTGATAGAGTAGTACAATGTTAGACCTAAACAATTTACAAGGCATATGGAAAATGTACACTTTCTGAAACAGCTCAACAAGTTATATATTGCAAGTCGTATTGTTCTACTTTTTTTTCAGAAATAATATTCACTGTCAGGTTGTGTGTTCTAGTTGCTTTATCAACATTAACTTCGTTCATTTCACTGTCACAGTCTTGGTGAACTGAAGTCTATAATGACTTGCGGCCTACAACTGTAAGTGAAGAGTAATGGAACAGAATTAGATACATGTAGGAAGTGACAAACATCTTACTTTGTACTTTCCTCTGAGAATATTTTTTGGGGGGAAAGTCCACTCTATTTCCCCATGTGGGTTAGTGTAGTGTTGTAATGATGATATACCGCAACATCTTATGCCACATGACAGAAAACTGAAGATGAATAAAGTACATCTGCACAGAAGTACTTAAGCAGACTGGCCTTGACTTCTTACCCACTCTGCTGGATTCTCTTAAACCCAGGAGGGAGTTCTAACATTGATGTTCAATAGATGCAGACCAGCATGATGGGTCCATCCATCTTTGAGCCGGAATAGATTTTATGGCCTGGGGAATATCCCTTCTCACATCAGATAATGACCAAAATGAGATGGAATAAGAAATACCAGCAGCAACAAGTTGTTTTTTCCACTTCGGGCTTTGCTGGGGGATTTGGTCAGGAGACAGGATGGTGGCTTGTACTAATGAAGAACCGATAACGTTAATGGGAGGACTTGTTTTGGTTCATATGCTTTGCTCAGACTGATCACGGTAAAACATGATGTGAAATTAGTGAATTATACATTGTGGGGATGTTGCATGGTTTTAGTTGCAATGCTGGTATCACCATACTCTCCACATGTCCGTAGCTACAATGAATGTAATGAGCCAGGCCATCATTGTTCTCCATTGTCTCTTCTTTGTTGCTGACTGCTGTGCCACACACCCCCCTCCCCCCCCGACAGTTCTAACCAATGATCTCTTGTGTGTGTGTACAGGAGGACAACCTTGGTTACAAGATGCTGCAGGCCATGGGCTGGACTGAAGGGAAGGGTCTGGGAGCTAATGAAGAGGGTATCACTGCACCTGTCAACAAGTAAGGACACTACACAATATACATTGTACCTTCAGTCTACATGAGTAGGATATTATACTCTATTGAGTCTATGTACCTAGAACAGTTCAGCTATAAGTAGCAGTGATGCTGAAGTAACATAATACACTATATGTTTATTCAACTATTTTCTTTAGTCACTGTGTAAATTGTTATTTTTGCATGAGGGTAGTGCTTGTTCAACAGTGTGACCCAAGGGCTATAGACATGGAGATAGGCACTCCCTTTAAGTAACTTATCATATCCTTTCCACATAGGGGTCAACAGGCGATAGAGAATGCTGGGTTGGGAGTGGACAAACCCTCGGAACTTTCTAAAGAAGATGACGAGTATGAAGCCTTCCGCAAACGCATGATGTTAGCCTACAGGTTCAGACCAAACCCCCTGGTGAGTATGGGCATGTTTATTCAGACCTTGCATTCAATGTAATGTAATACTTGTATGGAGTGTGACATTGGTGCTGTGTCCTCCACCCTGATCTCAACTGAAAAACTTTTGTGTGTTTTTACAGAATAACCCCCGACGGCCGTACTACTAAACCTGATGAAGAATTTTGCTTCCAGAAAGCAGTTATTATTAGCATACATCAAGTCTAGGCGGAGATGCATGGAACATACTGTGGGATCCATATACAGGATATTTTGTAAAGTTGACAATAAATGGTATAAAAGGAGATTTGATATGTTGACTGTGGCATATCATGAGTCTACCTTTGTCAAAATATGCCAGGATGCAATGTCTCATTTTCTTGATCTCATCCTACATGTACTGACAACTTGATTGAATGAAATAATGTGAAAATTTGAGATTGGCTATAGCTACATGGACAATGTAGCACCTCAAGGGAGAGTTAATTCTTAATGTAATAATCATACATGTACACAGATGGTTTTTCACCACAAATTTTGTATTGTCAGGGATGGAAAAGCTACATGTGTTAACAGGTTTCTGACAGTGCATGTAATTTACATGTACTGGATCAGATTCCATGTACTGTATCAGTTCTGGTGGAATGCATTGTTGCATATTTCTTTGAAAATTTCTAGTTTTGCTTTACAGTGTGCAAAAGTTATGTACATGTAGGACATAATCAATAGCTAATACAAATGTACATTGTATAGTGGCTAACAATATATGATGACTGGGGTAAAATCATAGTTTTGAATTGTACAACTTGTGTGCTCATTTTGTAAGCGTTGTTACTTTAAAACAGCTGTTTGAATTGTAAAAAAAATGGGTGCATGTAAGGGAAACAGAAATGCTTCTGGAATCCAAATTAAGTTCGCATTGATATTTGTGTGATACTTTCTTCTCACACATGATAACTCAATCTACAATTTTTGTAACCTTGCTGTATACAAGTCTAATATTGCTCAGCATTTTCTGTGACATATCAGAATAGCAAAAATTGTGTAGCAATTTTCTATATAGAATCAGGATTTCATCCACATTATACTGTAAATTCAAACAAGTCATAGAACACATAGGGTAAGGGCAAGGCACTGGGTGTATTTGACAATGTATGTACATGTATGGTGTAAAGTGCTCTTTGTAGACATGTCAATCTAGGCTGTATGTGTATGGGGGTATTAGGCTGTTAAGATTGACATACAATAATAATCATGTAGCACCACAGTGAACTGAATCTGATTTACTGTCTTCATAGTACTGACATATCCAGGTATATGGAGGAGACAGATTCACAATTTAAAAACTACATTGACTCAAATGGGGTATCAGATTCTGTAGTAGTGCTAAGTCGTAACATTGGTAGTCCTTCATTCTAGAAGGACTGTTTTTAATTCCCGATTTATACTAGAAATGGCCTACTGGTTTTGTTATTTTTCAGCAAAAGTGAATGAACAGAAAACCATGTTAGCTTGAATTACATTCTTTCTCAAAGCTACATCAAGGACCAGCATAAAGTAGTACATGTAGTAGATGTAAACAACATCAAAGCTAGTCATACTCTCCAAAAATCATATCTACATTTCAGTTCAGTTACATTCTTCTCAAGACTACCTCCATGGTTGCATATACACGATATGGTATCACATTTGTGCAGAGCAATGTGATTTCTGTTTCGGTTGTGATTAATTAGTCTGATGGCATACTGAAACATACATGGCATATATGATTGTAAACAGTTGACTGCATACAGTGCCATTTTACATGGAGAGATATCATACATGGGGCAACTTTCTTATGTTTTTGTCACTGTGTTCTGTAAAATGTTGTTACATTGGAGGATACCATTGGAGGCTGATCTAAAAATATACTTCTTGGGTAATGTAAAGGGTGCAAACAGTTATACATTTGTACTATGCCGGCTTTTCTTCAGTGCCTACTCTTTACATAACCATATGACGTACATGTACTGTACATGGGTCTACAGTCGTAGACTTTAACCTGGACTGAGATGTATAAGCTGAAAGATCTAAACACAGTACTGTCATTCAGTGAATGAGTTGCCAAACTGCTCTTTTTAAAATGTTGAAAGAAACACTGAACTAGACTGCAAAAGTTCATGCACTGCATCTTTTGAATTCTTAAACATTTACAGAATACAAACTGAAAGAATAAGAATATCCCAGTTTGTTTTAATGATTCTTTCTTTTCCAGAAGAAAAGAAACCAATTGTACTGCCTCCCGCTGGATCTTTATTCATGTCAGATTTCTTACATCAAACCCACATACTCACACACAGTATTGTCTTCTGGGTTGCTGTATTTTCTTAGTCTTGATCTGCCTCTTTCAGCTCATACACTGTTAGTAATGAAAAGCTTCTGTAGCCACCACAATTTCTAGTCTTGTGTTTTGAGTGTCTCCTTGTTAAGATTTTAAGTTAGCCTTTTGTTGACATTAAGAACATTTACATTTTTGTCTCTTGCTGGACAAATAATTGATACCCATGCATGTCTAAAATTGTGTCAAACCGTTTGTCTTTGAAATAAAATTTTGGGACATAAAAAGAAGCTGTTGTGTCAGAGCTAGTGTGTGCAGTGCAGTGTATTATTTGGCAAATTAATGTGTTTGTTAAGTTCTAAATAAATAATATAGGATGCATTAATGGATAGGAATGGCCTTGTGGATAGGGTTGTTCATTGAATGTTTTGAGTTTGGATCCCTAGCCCCAATGCTGTGTCCATAGGAAAGGCACTTTTCAGCTATTTTGTCATATACCGGTAAGCCATGAAAGTGAGATGCAAATAAAGCTAGACATCCATTTTTTATTCTTACACCATACATGTATAGTGAATACTGTTACATGTTGTGCATGTTCATTGTATGTTCAACAGTCATTATACATGTACCTACATAGCTCAACTGTCCATTAAAACTACATGAACCTTTGGATACGTGTATTACTAAACAGTAACATTTACTGTAAATACTATAAAACAATATTTGTCCTGCAGCTTGGCTATTGACAGGCTTTAATTCTAGAATACTCTACCATCTTACATTTTGCATCAGAGCACAGAACATTCATAATAAGACAGGTCAGTATTTATTTGCCAAGATCTTACCAGTAACCAAGGAGCAATCCAACATTAAAGCCAGCCCTCGACAGAGACGGATGTTCTTATAGTGATGTTCTTAAGCTTAGGAATGTCTTAGCTTCAGTGCTGGAAAGGTAAGTGGTCATAAATACTGGAAATGGTCGACCTTCTTACATGCAACTGACAATCTGTGCATAGCGGTTTCCATTTTAACAGACTTAGTACATATGTATAATATATATCAGTACCAGAAACATCTAACAGGTTTCTTTTCTGGTTTCTTAATTCCTGCATAAGTCAAAATTTCATCCTCAAATGAAGCCAGTGATGGCACATATGTTCTTCGGGTTGCTTCCTCGGAGACCGTGTCCTTTTCAGTTTCTGAAATAGAATGCAATACATGTACATGTACTGGTATCTAACTACTGATCAGGGGCAGACAATGATACACATACCAGTACTATGATTAATGATTGGGATATACCACCTTCAGATACATGTTCATCCAAAGCCACTGTATGTACCATTTAAACATCAATAAAAGTAATTTTTATTATGTACTCAAGGTTTTAAAAAACACATAAACATGATGCATATAAGAAATCTAAAGAGGTGCACTGTCAAGGAATATAATTTAACCTCGTAATGTGTACAGATTAGCATCTATGGTAGACTTGTTGTACACAAGGAAATCAACAGCCTCAAACATTTCAACAAACCTTCACTATATGTACTGCCAAACTAAGTAATTATAACCAACATACATGTACCAGAGTACATGTGATTTTTGTGCCAACTGGATACCTCAGTAGGAAAAGGGTTAATATACAACAACTAACCCTTGTAAGCCTCGGGGACGATCCCGTCCTCTCTAGCCGTCGCCTCAGGTGGGATGGGGATGAAGCGTCCCGTCCGTGTGGATACTCTCACCTTCTCTCCATCCTCTGTAAACCTCCACTCTACTTCTGCAGGTTCACTGGTGGGGAATCAAAAAACATTACTCATCTGTAAGGATGTCGGAACAATGGTGCTATAGAGTACAGTGTTTGCAGGTAAGGTAAAAGATAGTGAATGTGATCTTGCTCCATGACACAGCTTGGCTATGCTATGTTAGTTCACACTAATTTGTTAACGCTTCACTAAATAAGGACAATTTGCAAGAGAAGAACAGATCTCACTTGTCTGATGGATCAATCAGTGCAACTTCCTGGTACAAGAGTGGACCTTCACTTCTCACCATCTGCCCTGGGAAGTCTTTAGCTGGGTTCTTCCCTATGTATCTGTAATGCTAGATACACATAGATAAATAATGGCTTTCATGAACACATTAAAACTTGCTGATAAAATGTTTAAAAGGCTGTGTATGCTTGAGATATGGTCTACTGAAAATGAAATGCATTAATCAAGGATACCCACATAGCAGTCAGCAGCTGCTTGCTTCAGTAATACGCTCTATTTTTTCCATTTTAGCATATATACATGTAAGAGCATGAAACACTCTTGTGCAATTCCAAATTCACTCAGGACAAGCAGACTCATTCATTCTTTGTATAGTTTGGGATACAGGAAAAGATTAACAAAGCACTGGGAGAGACTTTGGCTATCTCAGTTCAGGTCTTTTATATACCAATTTTGAGAATGAAAAGATGGGTTACACATCAAGAAGTACTAAATCACTTGATATAAAGGTGTACATGTAAAGGAGAAGTTAAGACTTACACAGTTGAGTCCTTCCACCACAACCCAGTTCCTTTCCCTGATGATTTGGACAACTTTGCCCTGTTTCCCTTCGTCACGACCTCTTAAGATCTGGACCTGTGAAATATATATGAGAAGGCAATTTAAACACATGACAATCTCCTGCAAATCTGCAAAGGCATGTATGTGTGAAATACTGGTAGCTCAAGCTCAACATTAGTGTCAGCATTTCCACATGACAAAAGAGCCACCTAGAGTCTGCTTGTGGAACTGCATTACAAAGATATTCAATGGTCAGACTGGGTCTGCCAATTACAACTGCAATTACTGTACCAAATGGGCCAGTGCTTCTGTGGCAGTATACACATACAACAGTAAACTGAAATGGCCTTTCTATCCTATCCAGCAATTTGTATCTGTTGCTTCCACGGTCAATCATTCATTCACAAGTCCATACATGTACAACATAGGCAATACATGTAACATTACATTTCACATGAGCACCACATTATGATCCCAAGCATGCTAGGAAAGTTGGGAACTCAAATCCTTGTCATGACAACTGTTAATTCATGTGCTGCACACAAGTTGTCATAGTAATGTGATGCTTGCCACCTGCATTACCTTAATTCCTGGAATATCTGGAATATGGCCTATTTTGAGACGTTCAATAACCTGAAATCCAGCTGTGAACATTATACCTGTTCTGTTCAGCACGTCGGCAGAACGTAGTGCACCTGCGCGAAACCCGTAATGTATTGTGCATAGTACTTTGGCAGAATGTCTCATATAAAGTTGTATTAGAGCATACTAGTATAAGGTTGACAGCCAGTCTGCAGTTTCCAGATGTTGTATAGGAAAAGATATCGTCTGCAAGAGGCAAAATTTTGATGCAACGTTGACCAAACATCCAACGAAAAACATGAAAAATCAGGGTTTTGCTCAGGGGCAGTACGTTCTGCCGACGTGCTGTTCTGTTCTACCTTTGTAGAACATATGAGGGTGTAGTGTTCACGCCTGGATTTCATGCTAGATGTTCATACATGTATTTCAAACCCAAAATCATTTTTACTTAATCTTATCATCAGCTCATTCTGGTCGGTCTACAGTAGATAAGAGAGGCACTTGATACTCACAATGTCTCCCTTTTTCACCATCCAGTTCTCATCCTTGATTGGTTCTACCCAGACCCTTCTCCTGGGTCTGTCAGGTTTGTTTGCCATCTTGTGCCCGTGGGACCCTGGTTTGTTCATGCCGTATCTGATGTACTTTGGCACATATTCTGCCTCCTCTTTTGTCCAGGTACGAGCCGCCATGGCCAGGAGTTGGGTCAGTCGTGGCATTGTCAAAACCTAACGTTATTGTCCAGATGACCATGCAATAAGAAGTCAAAGATCCTGAAATAAAAAAGCAGTCAAATTAATGCACAACATGTTACTAAATGTACATGTGCATTCTCAGACTGGTTTATTTTCGGGTTACATAAGATGATGCATAATTTTGATTACTGTAAATCGTGACATATTCACTGTGGTTCACAGTTTTTGTGGTGACCTCTATGACCGCAAACTGATCACACCGGGAACACGTGCGCTGTCTTGCATTGTGTTCAACTGCGAACATAAAATTTTTAAAGCACCGCAATATCAAAACAACACCTCATTTCCCCTCTGACTAGGAACTGCAAGTGAAATAACCGACTTCGATTTCGTGGACCTTGATTTCGCTACAGTTCGCTACAAAACTACTAGATGAGTGCAGCCCCCCTCCCCTCTAGGCTCTACCCACACTCAGTACATCAACTTGAGATCATCAAGCGCTACGGTAACTTTACAAGAGCCCCTTCTATAGAATGCAAATAAAGTTTTACTGTCCTAATACATAAGGTTTTAAGCTACAATTTTAACTGAACGTTCCATACATTAGCACCAGGAATACCATAAAAATAGCACACAAACCTGATCCTGAGTTACCGGTCATATGAGGTCACCGGAAAGCCGCCATGTTGATAAGTGGAAGAGTACATTTTGTGCACAAATAGATGCTTTGCTTCATCATCTTTAAAACTGTATGAACAGGACATCAGCCCTTTCTGCTACTGCATAATATGTGTTGTTATTTTTATTTCCTAAGGATTTTGTAACCTTTTTAACGGCCGTTATATCTGTTAAATAAATTGTTTGATTCATGGTTTCCCCTTTATGAAAATATACTATTCCAGAGGTCAAAGGTTGCACCAAAGGTGACATTTATCAAAGATCAACTGTGTTAGGACGTCCAGATTTCTCCTGGATCAGACTTTGCTTTCTCCTACCGACAGTTCACAGAAACCTCCTCCCGCCATGTCTATGTCGTCTGCCACCGGCGTCTTCTTAATCTCTCTCCTGTCGATCCCGATCTTGTGGATCGTGAACCACTCGGGGTTGATCGGCGGGAACCCTTGGGGAATCCTGGCGGCAGGGTACGCCTCCCTGCTCGGGATCCCCGCCCTCACGTACTTCGTCATCCGGGAGAAACGGGTCAAGAAGGACCCCTGGTTTTACGGTAAGGTTATAGCATGCGTTTGGTAACATACTCAACATATACCCTAGCCTGCATAGATTTTATCAATGTTGTCAGCCAATCAAGTAAAAACCGTTACTACTCCTTGCTTGGACGAAAAATTAGCCCTGGAGTGGAGGATTTGAAAAATCTTTGAAAATATAGAATTCGCCTATGTAATACCTTTGCCCACATTTAGGTATTAAGCATTTTCCACCTGGCTGCTTATGTACTACTGGGTAGCTTTAGTTTTATCCGAACAGATACTAGTAACTAAAACTTCCATGACCCTAGTTGAACACATTTTATGGTCCAGTTGGACTGGACGTTGACCCCAATTCACACACTGATATGAAATGACTGACACGTAATTGTTCACCTAGAAGACATTGCTAACTTGGCTTGTTAACAATAACACCAATAGATTGACACAAATGATTGACAGGTGGTTATTAATGAGTTTGAGAAAACGTAATGAATATCACTGTCAACAATGTTATTTTGTTTAATGACCCTGGTCATGTTCTATATCCACAGTGTTCACAGTTTTTGCCTTCTCCTCTGTGGTGGATCTGGTCCTGTGTTTGGAGATGGATGGCATGATATCAGGCTTTACGGAGTTCTACATGAAGGAGGTACAGAGATAAATATGTAATTACTTTGTTTTTCCAATAGGTCCGCAGCAAATTATTCCCAGAGGCTTTTTATCTTTTTCTGGTCATACTTGCATAATGTAGGGATGTAGAAGGGATAGTAGGGATGTTTGAAGAATATGTTCCAATGTTAGTTTTGAGCTCTGTAACTGTTCTTGGTACATGTACTCTGCATAGATGAACTTGAATGAAAATGACATAAAAATACTACTGTATATGCTGGTAGACTAACAGGTTTGACTACTAAAGTTGAAAACACTGTGTTTCTTATTTTGAATCCACTTAGGGTGAACCTTACCTAGGTACAGCCTATGGTATCATGATTTCCTACTGGGATGCTACTGCACACTATTCCATGTACCTCATGATGGTGGCTGCCATTGCATGGAAGTAAGTATACATTAAAAGCCACTGCAAGGCCAAAGATACCCACCCCCAATTTGTAGAAAAAAGTCAAGATTGCAGAAAAGAAGATTTTCAAGAGCAAATGTCTGTATGGATCAAAAGTTGACTTGGCTCCTAGTCTGCAATGATAGTACATGTACTTGGCCCACAACCCCTCAAAAATAGCTTGCTTTCTATACAAGACCCTTTGTTCTATTATTTATCTAAAGCTAATCTATCTAATTCAAAGCTGTAGTTATTAACACTAAATACAAGTTGTAAATGTATATTTTATATTTGTCACTCCCAATTCTTCGTCTCAGGTAAACACATTTCTTTACTAGATAATATATCTGTGATGTACTTTTGCAGTTGCCCACTAGGTGGTGCTGATAATCCCCGGGCCTGTTCTTGTCTCTCCACAGTGAGCAGTACCGGGAGGTGGGTCTATACTGGGTGGGATCTCTTCTCCACAGTATGATTGTCTTCATGCCAGGAACATTCATAGGTGAGACCATACTAGTCTGTGTAATACAAACTCTTGCTTTTTTTAGGACCATACAGTCCTTTTTCAGAGTTTATCTAAATCCGGGTAACTGGTTTTAAAAAAATTAACTACCAATGAATGGCCAGTACAGGAGTCACCATGGAAAATTGCACAAGATAAAAAAATGTGAAAGTACAAGTATGACAGTTAATTTTTTCTCCAAATCATCTATTGATATTGATTATTCTTTTGCTTGATAACGATTGACAGGTAAGTTTGCCAATGAGATCCGTCCGGCCATCCTGCTGAACATACCATACGTGGTGGTGCCTGTAGTAGCAGGGATCAAGTATCTACAGAGCAGACAGGACAGCCAGTCACTTTCAAAAGAGGTATGACTAGAAAAAAATTGTATGGTCAACTCTTAAATCTCCTATGTTCAAGAAAAAGAATAAAGTGTATTGTAATCATTACAATACTTCTTCTTGAACACAGGAGATTTTACTAATCCAATGTACAGTTGCACCTTTAGGAGTTTGAGATGAGTGTTGTTGTTCTGTATTTGTTATTTTTATCAAACTTTTTCTTTATTAGCATTTACAGCTCATCTGATCTATTTCTTTTATAAATTTAAAATTGTTGATACTTTATAACTTCCAGGTGAAAAAAGTACAGGGGACCAGTCTGTTGAAGAGACCCCTGGATGTTCTGTTGATGTTGTTCTTGTTGGTGTCCATAGGAATTTCTGTCATAAGAGGCTTGGTAAGTTATAATAATTATTACACATACCTGTGTCCTGGGCAGCAACTCACTCATTCACCCAAGCACACATTCCAAGCTAATCTCATGATGTTTGACAGTCAATGCTCTCAGCAATCATGGCTCACTAGCCAATGTATGCAAATCCCATCTCCCATATGGTCTACTGAATTAACACACTTATTACAATACATATTGGATCAGAGTTTATGGTTGCTATACTTGAGGTATGCACAGTTTTGCTAAAATATCTAGGTATTTATAAGACATTCTTGAGAATGGCTCAATAACACAGTTTTTTGATGTGGTGGTCTCTAGGGTACCCAAATTTCATGTTATATATTAATTGTCAATACCTCACCATCAGTAACGTAACATTTTTACAAACTTGCAGGCTGTCTTAGACTGTCCTTGGGAGGTGACTAAGACATACACTAAGGAATATGAGCCTTACTTGGAGGACAGGACAGCATATCCAGTTATACAGGTGAGAATTATTAGTGATTTATTTTAGATTAGAATACAATGTAATGATAATTCCCTTGCAAAAGTGGTGTGTCATGCTGCCCTAATACTCAAAGTTTTGAGGCTGCTGTAGTCCCCGGGACAGGTCCAGGTCCAAAATGCTGGTAATGTACCTAAATAGATTTACACTCAAGTATAAAATATACATATGACATCACTTATTATACTTGAAAGTTAGCTCTACATGGAGCTAAACTGGTTCAAGATTGCTTGCACTTTTCCCTTTACCCATTGATGTTTTCTCTCTCTCCCCACCGCTACAGATGTTAGTGTACCTGTTCTACTTCGTCCCGTACTACCTGGCAGCCATGTACAGTCTGGTCCAGCCGGGCTGTGTGTGGATGCCTGACTGGGCACTACTGTTTGCTGGAGCAGCAGCACAGGTAACAGACTGGTGTTTCGAGCGCTGATTGTAGTTCTTCTTCTACTGCACCACACTCAAGGCTCACAAACATGATGAACATGATGTTTATTGTGCAAGAAAGGTTTTTAACTTTTTTCCATAGTGTTGGTTATAACGATAATCTTGTTGTTCCAGGCTCAATTCTCCCACATTGGCTCTTCATTCCACGGACGCACGCGATTCACTCGGAGAGTTCCAGAGGCCACCAGCCTGGAATTCTGGGTAATCAACCTCCTCCTCGCCATTGTACCTCAGATCCTGGCATATCGCTGTGTCAAGTACCCAGCATTCTTTGCAAGAGGCAAGAGCCAAATTGCAAATGGGGTGAAAGAATCGCCTTCAAAAAAGAAGGACTCCTGATGGGTGAATAGTTGTAATAAACAGGCACATTCAGTCTCATGAAGCCTTTTGAATAAATTGACCGTAGTGTTGAATTTCCATATTCTGGTAGTTGACAGGAAAATACACTCCTGAAATCCCTGACAATTGTAAAAATATCTTGTCCTTGGTTTTCCGTAATTTATGATAATTCTAATGGCAGAACCTACAATGAATAATCATCAACATATATACCACGTAGGAGAGTAAAAACTAAAAATCCGAGAGTAAAAACTAAAAACTACAAGAGGCACATGCTTTCTTTACAGTCACTGTGTTGTTTCACTTGATACAGTACCTGTAACTATTACTAACAGCTGTTATGATCGTCCTATCTGCTTCTTGCCAGCTCTTTTTACACGAGACATTGTTTTCAGGTAATGTACTTTGATGGGGAAACAAGAAACAAAAAAGTCATCATATACATGTATACAATGTACATGTACATGTGTGTTGTTTAAAATTGTCTGTTCCCAGTATGTGTATATAGCTGTCAAAATTCTCAGCACAACATCACTGTCAAATTACTTGAAATGGGTTTTGTTTTATTCTATTGAAAAACGGAAAATTTATATAGTATGTGCCAACCATAAATGTGCCTAACTAAGCCTTGGTGAATGTGCCCTATACAGTTTGACATTGAAAATTTGAATTGTCTTTGGTGTGTGTGTATATCCAGCACTTTGTGAATCATTCGAACTGTGTCTTGTGATAAGATAATATAAATAAAGAAATGACTTAGACCACACCAATTTCCAGGTTCTCCAACTTGGCCTCTTCATTTTTTTCTAATTTGAAAAACAAAAAGAACAAGAAATTGGAGATGTCAAACCTCCGGGAAAGTATTTCGAGTTTTTGTGAATTTATTCCTGTTTCTTCTTTATTTCACCCATCCACTCCATTAATTTCCTGCAAAAGAAACTAAATTGAATTGAATTGTTGTTTTGTGAAAGATGTATCATCTCTTACATTCTTTATAATTTACAAGCTTTTATCCTGATCAAAGGCAGCTTAGAATAGCAACTCTTATCTTAGACTTTTGTGGACAGTATTATTTGAATAAGTGTGTGGTGTGCTAAATATCTTGAACTTGAACTGGAACAATTTCAATGATATGATTGAAAGACAGTGATGCTCTTTTTGCTGTACATATTATCTGTCTTGTGCATATAAATGATAGTCATAATAGACCTTAGATGCAACTTGTGTCGCTAAAAATCAAGTTAGCTTAGTTAGCAATTCACTTCGCTTTTTTGGAAGATGGCAAGTTGCACAAGTCATGTATACTTTGACTTGACTTATATATGTAGTAAGCACACATAATTATTGTGATCACAGTGAATTTGGGTTTAAAAATGTATGTCCAATGTGTTGTAAATTTTTTATTTATCATTGGTGTGATGAAAAATCATTCTTGTAACTTGATCATGTGCACATGCAGTGTACTTTTATTAGTTGATGAAATTTATACTTTTGTGATTGAGTGTGTAATATACTATTTGATTTAATCAAGGAGGTTGAAGTGTCAGCCTCCTTGATTTGATATATTTAAAGGGCGGCTATGAAAAGAAAATTGTGTTCAGGTAGTTTCTATGCATGATTTGGCTTTTGAGTGAAAAGTATTATTTTGAAATGACAATATCTGGGAATTGAATTTGGTTGCTAACTCTTTACTATTTGGAACATGGTGTACCTTAACCAAGGTTAAGGTAAAGCAGTAATTGTAAACTGTAATTGTGAAGCATATATGTTTTTCCTCCAGCTCAGGTAGTATACGTAAGTGCAATGCCGCTTCGCTTATGCTTTAATTAAAGTGTGCAAAAAAATCGAGTGGTGATTTTTGCACTATCTATGCATGTATGGCATACATGCACCCCCCTTTTTAGTTTCTTGTTGTTTGATATTTAGTTTTAAGAACATCTATGAAAAGCTCTTATAAGTTTCTGCATGTGTACCTTGTACCTCTCGTACTCCCATATTACGTACCCATGCATCACACTGAACAAATACACAGACCCGTGTGGGATGTGCGCCTGTGGCTGGACAGACTGGGCACCGGTGTGTAAATCATTTGAACTGCTAGATCTAAAAATGTCAACATCCTGGAATGAAAGGTCAGACTGGACCGAAACATGAACATCTCATGAATTGTGCAGTGAAACAATCTTTTTCGTAAACAGACGCAATTGGAGGATAAGTTCCAACTGATCTGGTCTCGTCTGAAATAGAAACGTCTATAACATGTTGACGGAATTGCTTTGTTGTCAAAATTTTTGCTCCGTATTGCTCGGTGATCGTTATAAGTAGATCATCAGATTTGCCTGTCGTCTATTGCTATTATTTAGGCAGACAACAACACAGAGCAGACTTACCTGGAATTTGATTTTGGTAAATCTCATATTTGTGGTGTAACTTACTGTAAGCCTGGCGTATACGGCAGGGATATATCACGTATATAGCTTAGGTTACATCTGGAGTTATAATTAGTAACTCCAGGTGTTACCGGTACCGACCTATTACGTGAGATAGGTGAGATAGGTGTTACCCGGGTACCGACCTATATGATGACGAGTTCCATAAGAATTTGAGGTGATAACGCTGGTATGTGTACAAAATAAAGCCGCGGGATTTACCAAAAGACAGGATTTGCCTGTACTGTCGCCGCTTATCTCCAGACAATGCAACGTTTACCAGAGTCTAGTAATTCACCAGTTAAACCAGTTCTTCGTTCATCCTAGCAGTGCGACCCAAGTCGCTGTCCGAACAAGACGTTACCTTACGCTTATTAGGACTGGACTTTCTCAGCTCAGCACGGGTAGGTCGAAAGTTCTGGGATAAGGTGGTGTGTTGATATTCTTGTTATCCACTGGGTTACATATATCTGCCACAGTTTGATCTCCAGTGCCGCACAAGCCACCCACCCCAGGGTACCGCCCACCCCAAGGTATGCACACTTATGCAGTGCATTTTACTGGCTGGTGACGTTGCATTAAATCTATTTCAATGCATTTTTCCAGGGTGGCTGGTGGAATATGTTTATGAGTAGACGTTCAATACAATGTATCAGAAAGTTATGTGACGTATTGATCGAAAAACGTGCGATCTCTCTTTTCAGTAGACACACGATCAGCAGATCGCCCAAACTACTATTTGCAAATTTAGGTCATTTGCAAAAGCTGGTCTGACTAGTGGGCTGAATATTACCACACTGCTTTCAGCGGAAGTTTTTTAGCCTGTATTTTTTTCAGTGTATTATAATTGCGATATCACCCATCTTTTAAGTCAAGTTGCGTTTAACTAAAAAGTGAAAATGATGTCTGAAACTGTCAGTAACGGTTGTGAACATTATGCCAAGGACTCTATATATTGTACTAATGATTATGCATTATATACTTCCAGGAGGTTTGAAATCTCAGATTTCCTTGTTATTGTTACTATGACTTGATTTGTAGTGTCACATACCTAGGACTAGTAGGAGGTTACAGGGAGATAACCTCCTTACGCGGCAAAATCATGCCATGAGGTTCAGCTCAGCGGATTTGGCCGACCCTCCCTTCTCCCTCAGTAGGCTGATTTGCATTATTAGGTTTTAACGGGGCAAAATTAATCCGATGATGCAGACAATTAACTCTGAATGTTAAATGGTGTGAGTGCCTTCTATTAAGTTCTAATGGCCTTCCGACTCTGCCGCAGTATGATGTACCTGATCTTCCCTCCTCACTTTTGTCCACCACCATGCCTGTCTAAATCATACCCGGTACCCCTGCACTATTTTTCTGCCAAACACTCAGTATTCCCTACGTTTTGCCGTATTATCTCCTACTCAAGGTTTTTGCTGATTTTGGCGAGTTGAGAAAAACTGTTGTAAAATCTATCATGTATACACCTGTTTTGCGATCTTCTGGCGATGCATTATGGGAAGTTTGAATAATGTTACAGGGTCGGTACTTGTTGATTCAAGCAGGTCACAGTTCAAAGTGCAAGATGATTCTAGAATCAAGGAGATTGCTAGAATGAACTTTTGCGTCATAGTGTACACGCGTACGTGTACGAATAGCTAGCTTTGCGACTGTTGAATTGCCTATATTAATATATAAAGGAATTTCCACTGACATTTGGGTAAGTAGGCACTTCACAGTTTCACAGTTCATGATATGGACGTGCTGCTTAAATTACTAAGGGCCCCTATAGCTGGCCCTATTGGCATGCATGATATTGACAACTTTTTGCTGAATTCCTCTAGTCTATCTATCTGAAACCCAAAAATCGTAGCATGATCAGGGCAAAAGATACATGGAAAACATAAATATGCTAGAATTTCCTGATAAATTGATTATGGTAAGTATTTTGTATAATATGCAAGGAGCTTTAAAATGATTTTAAGCTTCTTGGTACATGTTTGTCTATCCCTTCGCCTTCCCAACACCTAACCACATACCAGATATCATCACAACCCATCATAGACCTTCTTGAATTATGCTGACCACAAATATCTGGAAACACAGACACACAAATGCACACACATGTGCACTCACACAAGCACACACACAAACACAAATACCCAAAACAATACTTTCCAACAGGAGGGGGCCAAGTCTTAGTGATTAATATGCAGTAAGCTGATTTTTTAAGAGTCATGGCATTTTGCCTCCCTCCCCAGATGTCCTCCATGATGAAAGCACTACAGTGGGATGCCAAAAGTGAGAAGCTGTCAATGGTGGAGGTTCCCGTTCCAACAGTCACCAACCCGTTTGATGTAGTTGTGAAGGTTGGGTTTGTCGGTGTGTGTGGAAGTGATCTACTAGTGCTAAGGAAAATCCACCCAGCTGCAGAAAAGGTCATTTTAGGTAAATGTAATGGAACCGGCACTCAGGGTTGTTTTAAGGGCAGTCTAACTGAGTGAAGTAAATCTAATTAACAGGTCATAATGATATAATCTTAATTTCTGCTTGGCCATTAAGCAGAACCTGGAGCCAACAGTGAGTACTAGTAAACGATAATTCAATTGCAAGACCTTCACAAAGGGTCTACATGCATGAAAGGGTTTTTAATGGTGGAAATGGTACCAGGTGACACTTTTGCAGGTTGCAGTGTCATATGACTGAATTAGTCTTTATTTCCACCTAAAAGGCCATGAGTTTGCAGGGACAGTCCATGCAGTGGGAACTATGGTCTCCTCGCTCCAGGTGGGCGACAGAGTCTGCGTCAACCCCAACGGGAACTGTAATGGATGCAGGTTCTGTATCCGAGGACAGCCTCACTTTTGCACCACGGGCAAGAGCGCCAAGAATATCCGCGACCTGGGGATGTTCTGGGATGGTGCCATGGCTGAGTTCTGTATGGTGCCGGCTGACCAGGTGAGTTGCTCAAGAATAAAATCTGTTTGAATTTGAACTGAATGTTCAACTCCATTCCATACCAACTGTTAATATGCAGGGTGTCTCTTGTTTACTGGTAATTTTCTTGTTCCCAGGTGTTTCGCATACCGGATGACCTGTCCCTACAGCAGGCAGTGCTGTGTGAGCCGTACTCATGTGTGCTACATGGCAATGATAGGCTCGGCCCACTACTGCCAGAGACACGCATTCTAATTCTGGGTGCTGGTGAGTGGTTCTTGTTTTTAAAGATCAACTGTACTGGATTAGTGTTGATGGTTAAATATTCCATCTGGAGTATCTCTGGTGTTATATTTCCTGTAATCTTCCTCTTTAATATTTGCCCAACCTTGTCACCAATACATTGTGCAAATGTGGTGAGAAAAGGTGATCTCAGCAGGAAGAAGGTAACAGTAGCATACAATAGATGTTTTTGTTTCTGAGTAATATGTGATTTGGTAAACTTTGCCTTAGCTTAAATGCCTTTGCATTGGTGAATCATCAATACCCATCTGACTCTTACTGTAGAAGTAACAAATTTAAAGACATTTTATAGTACAAGAACAAATTCCAATCTTATCTTCAAGACAACTTTTGGTGTATATGTGTAGTTTTTATGAAGTATTTAAGGTTAAAGACTTCCATTACAGGTATCATTGGAATGCTATTTGCGGCCTTATTCCAGCATCGTGGATTTTCCGAGGTGACAGTAAGTGAGCCATCTGAGATTCGCAGGAAAACTGTGTCGAGTATCGGAAAGGGCTGCAAAGGAGTCTCACCTCCTGAGCTGAAAAGTCTAAGTACAGAGGTAACTTGATACTTCCTATGTTACTAAACTATGTTTAACTTAGAAATACTGTTACATTACTTAAACACTGGGCTAGTATCAAACTATCTTACTCATCCATACCTGGATATCTTACTCATCCATATCTCACAGGTTATCTTACTTATCCATATCTGGTGTTACCTTTGAATTAAAATATAATGTAAACTGCAGAATCAGTCTAATGGTAAATAAGGCAATATGTTGTAACAGTTGTATTTACATGTACTTTCAAGTTTCATTTTGTTGGAAGTAGGTTGACAGTTGGAGCAAAACATTAGCAAGTAATGTGTGATTGCATGGTTGGATGAGTGCAGATGTTTTGGTACTGATGATTGTGATTCTTTTTATAATTTCATTGTGATTTTGTTGACATTTACAGAATGATGTTGAAGACTCTGGGTTTGATGTGGTTGTTGACACCAGTGGGGTTCCCATGGCAATACAGCAAGCAATTCCTTGGCTGAGGCCTGGAGGTCAGACAGAATATTTTCATCTACAGTTGTATGGACCAATGTCTTTTCAGGCATCAGTGTGACTGCCTGTGTCTGCTAAGCCTTTAAGAGCCTTCATTCATTGGCCTGGACAAGGACCCATATGATGTTCTTGGCCTCCAGGATCAGAAGGTTGAGGGTTCCAATCCCTCCATTGGAATTCAGGACACTTATTGCTTTTGGCATAATGTAAAGAATGTGGTCCTCCTTGAGATTTACAGTCAAAACTTACATACAGTAGTTCACTTTTTACAGACAAAATTGCAGTCTCCTGAAATGTGACATTGTACTGGTTGTGATTATCTTAAGTGCATAGAGGTTTTTCATACCAATCACTAACTTAAAGACTTGTCCCCTCCTGTAGGCAAGTTGCTGATTTTCGGCTGTTGCCCGGCTGACAAACAGCTCAGCTTCAACCCACACGATGCCTGGATGAAGGAAATCACCATTCTCACCTCCAGAATTAACCCCTTCTGCTTCCCCAAGGCCATCGCTCTCGTCCAGAACATGGCTGCTGACTACCTCAGCTTTGACCAGCTTGGTATAAAAGTATTCTCCATGCATGACTACCAGGATGCAATAGAAAAGCTGAAGAATGGGGAGATCACCAAGGCATTGCTGCAGCCCTGTCAGGACTAGCCTAAGGAGAATGAAGCAATGTATAAAGTATAAAGTTAACTCATGTATGGGGTTTTTATTTAATGAGAAGGCTGATGTGTGTAATGCACTTTCTGCATGAGGGTTAGTAGGGTGATATTTTAGCCAGTAAATAACTGATGCAAGGGTAGGAAAAATGGGTTCCTAAGTACAAGAGATTATTATACATGTAATTCCTGTTGTATAAAAGAGGTGCTATTTTATCTATTCCTTAATTTATTATCTTGTAACATCTACAATGTATCGAACCTGGAAATGGAAATACTTGTGATCTCAGGTAAAATGCTCTGAATTATCATATTTGGTGATATCTTCAAATGTTTAATATGAAGTTTCCAGGTCAAAAAGAAGCAGGAAAATCAATGAGGTAAAATCATGAATTGTAAACAGATAGCCTGAGTTGATCAGTTTTGATCAGCCAGAGTTTAATATTTTTTTCACATTTATAAGGTGTCATTCTAGTTGTAGTGATGTATAATTGAAACACTAAGCACTTGGGTTTAGTTGGTATGTTGCTGGTGAACAGGATATTACTTGAAAAGTTGATCACACACTTGCCTGTAATTCTTTATTCTTTATGTGCAGGATGTGTAGGCCTTAGGCTATGGAAGAGGTATTAAAATACAGGGGATTTGAGCACTTTCTAACCACCTGTTTGTTTGTTTGTTTGTTTGTTTCTTTGTTTCTTTGTTTGTTTTGTTCAAATAGCATTCTGTCAAAGGATAGAATTTTCACACAATATGTTTTGGGTAGAGGGCACAGATTGCATTTCTCTTGTTATAATTAAGTTATTTGTATACATATTTGCATGATTAATGAGATAAATTAAAAACATTTACAAGACTTTTTAACAGAGGTATGAGATCTTCAAACTCCTGTTACCATGTGCATTCTTCAAATGCAAATATCTTTGATTTCATGAGATACATTTTCGTCCCTCCCACCTTCAATCTCTACTTTTCAGTTGCATTTTCTTTTTCAAAATCTATTTTACTGTGGTATAAGGTTACACCGGGAAATCTAATGTTTGTGAGATCTTGTCATTGCCAAAATTTGACAAAGATAATTGTGATTAGGTTTAATGCGTTCAATTTTTTCTACACTGACATTTTTCTAATATTTTATCACAGCATTCAAGCTGAGAAACATTTTCATTCTGTCACGTCTTCGTGTGCGATTGCGTGTAAAACACTGTCTGCACATGTAATATCGTGTAGACAATTGCCTGCGCAATGTTAACAGGATGTAGACCAGTCTTGGGCACAGTCTTGGGTACGTGACTGCCCTGTAGTACACACAGGTTTACAATCGTGTGTTCTTATGAAACTCCTTCAATCTATTCGACATTTGTAGTATATCAAACTCATCAGTCTGTTTAGACCTATGAAATAAGTCTGAATATTAGCTTACAGCCAGTGAGTCATATTTTGGATTTTACTGAATCGCTTAAATAGAATAGCTTAGTAGCTACTCTATACGTATAGTGTAGAGAGATTATTAACTGGATTGATCATGACCTGGGCGTGACCGGTTAAGTTTCCCCAGCTAAGTCATCTTTTTTACCGCCGGTAGGTCAGATATCCTGCCGCTTTTCCTTCAGACAAACAAGGTGTTTCCGCCGATAGACGTTTCTGTCGTCTGCAGATCCCACACGCAAGAAACACCGTTTTAAGTCTCACACCGTTTTAAGTCTCTGAGGCACGACACCAACAACTAAAAGTAACTATCTGGTCAGGCGATGTTGGATAACAACACTGTGTTCACATGATACCCCATTTCTTTCTAAATCATTTTCAGGTATCACATCATCACAATCCATTTTGAATATTATGTGACGTAAAATAATCAGTCTCTACAGAATTGCTGGAAAAATAGTAAAATTTGCCGATTAAAGTAGGGAGAATAATTTACTAGAGGAGCCGGAGTTACATGTAGCCGGCCCGATATCCTGGGTTGCTAATGCTAAACTGATTATCTCCTCTTACAAATTACTCAGCCCACAGCAAAATTTTACCAATTTTACAGCAACTCAAGGAGTCTGATAGAGAATGGGAAATATCGCAAGGACACAGAACAGGCAACGACTCCAACTACGAAAATTTCCCCCGATATTTTGACAGAACAACACGCCGATTTGACACCTGTATGCTTGGCACGTACAGAACTCATGACACGGGTCACAGCAAAATAGGCCAACTTTTCTTGAATTGTGCCTAGGGGATTCTGTGAAAACCGAGTACATCAATGGAAGGGGAACTGAGACTAAAGACGTAATAGAATTCCGGAATGGTGTACTAACAATGGTACTGAATATCAATGGAATATAGCTTCCTGGGGCCGTTAATAGAAAAGTGGTCCCAACGTTGGAAATAAAACAAAAAGTTAGGAAAAAGTAGTCGATTCTTCCCTTTCTTATTGAGAAGGTCGGGCAAAGTAGGATAACTCCGTGTTGTTGGTGTTGCGCCTTTATCTGCCCTTAAAATTTAAACTATGACTACCCGGTTTTTACGCTACCTGGTCACAGTGCAGGACAAGATGGTGACGTTTAATATGAGTTGGAAAAAAACGCGCGGATTAA
Organism: Branchiostoma floridae x Branchiostoma japonicum; assembly: GCA_013266295.2. Lineage (NCBI taxonomy): Eukaryota > Metazoa > Chordata > Leptocardii > Amphioxiformes > Branchiostomatidae > Branchiostoma > Branchiostoma floridae x Branchiostoma japonicum. The sequence continues at coordinate 20,105,572 of CM023823.1, forward strand.
AAATCATTGTTGGGAACAAGTCATGTGAACCTTCTCATTTACAATTTAGTCCTGATTAAGTTCTAACTAAAACGCTATATTCTCATATTACGTGTTTTATTCACCGACATAAGCTGTACTTTTGTATGTGCACCGTAGTGAACTTTCGTCTGATTAAAACGTTGATTTTTATCTAAGACGATCTTAATCTATAAAGATATCTCAGATCACCACAGGAAGCTGATTCACACGGCATTCCTCTGTGTGCCACAGATGTGGATTATTCTAGCGTGTACACTTCTACTTCCGAGGAGTCATTTTCAGCAAGTCACCCAGCCTGTGTTTACAGCGATCAACTCAGCTGACAGGCGCTGTCAGAAACACTGCGGATTTTATTATTAGAAGGCTACAATCTGTAGAAAAGGTTTGGTGGAAAGCACTCCTGTACCGGAGCGGCTGTGAACGCCCCTCCTCTGGACTTAGGGGTTTCACACTTTACCGGGATCAGAGACGTCAGCTCTTATCAGCTGCCTGACAGTCTCTCCACAGGAAGCCCCAACTTCCCCTTCCACAGCCTCGCAAATATAGCTAGGAGGGAGACTCGGGCAACTGGGATCGCAGTTCTCAACGTTTAACATACGCAACCACTGGCGCTCACAAGATTTCTGCAGGATTTACGCTTCCACGTCTGGGTTCTATACATTCCCGCCATACTGTAACTTAGTGCCAAGTCTTTGGAGACTCTGTTGGACCCGCGACAGTTTGGGATAAGGATGGCGCACAGTCTGCAGCTTCTCATCGTATTAGTCCTGCTCGCCTCGCAGGGTAAGTCGACTCCTTCCAGAAATCTGCTAGGAATTCCCTTTTGACCGCCATGGTAGAAAGACTCCTGGCATTTACAAGTAAGACGATGTAGTAAACATTAACAGTCGTTGTACGATTACTATGAATATATTCAGGTTGTTGGTTGACATGGCAACACAAAAATGATTATGTGGTATTGACATTCTTATCTAAATTGCAAGGGATTGTTTTCTAATATAGAGCAAAGTGTGATTCATAATGATTTGGCTATGCTCCCTCAAAAAAATATGTTCAAATATTTCGATCGAATGATATCATTTCGTCCGTAAATTGTCTTTGGCGTTGTGTCATCCATTCCAAATCTTATAGTCAGATACGCGAAATAGATCTTATTCTCATACATGTATCTGTACATGGCAAAAGCCTCAATACAATAAATACCGACGGTCGTAACGTTTACGTGCCTCTTGAGCATACATGTAGTGGAAGAATATATCAAAACTGATGTTTTTATATGTGTACGTAATATTCCTCTCTCCACAGATGGTAGGGTGGGGAGGGGGTTATTTTGATCGTTTGCAGTGTTTAGGTGGACGGTTGGCTGGGGACAAGGCGACCTTTGATGGGAGATATGATTTCTGGTAGGGCGGGCCGGTTGGGATTAGGGCGGCACGCGCAGTTCTAGCCTCGAAGTCCCACATATGCCAGCTCCTCGGTTTCAACCAGGGACAACATGGCCCACAAGGATATTTTGCAGCAGGCCCCTGTGGTAGAACCTGAGCAACACAGGGTGCTGTGACAAAATGTCATGGGGGCACGACGGCCCCGGAGCCGAGGAGCCTTGGAAACCGTCCGGTTTCCAGGCTAGCGCAGCGCGGATTCTTGGGAGCATGTGACAATTTGGCACCCAGACCGCAACATATCGTTCAAAGTAATGGCAATGTAACCAAAGGGGATTACAAAGTGTAACTGGTGTGATTGTTGTGTGGTGCGGGATGTCAAACCATAGTCTGATCTATGAGATAGTTCAAACATGTTTGCTGTTGCGTTGTTGTTTTTGATCGCTAACTAAATTTTTTACCGATCAGTGGTGGTCTTCCGTCGGCATTTTGATATCAAATGAGATAGGGATCATGTGCACCACGTTTAGGGTCAAGGTTGATATGATGGATTGTGACATAGACAAACGCTGTTGACATTCTCCTTAACACTGCCTTATTGTGTGAAACTCAGCCTACTCCAGGTACTGAACTTTACGGATAACCACGCACAATGGATGACAAGGAAAGAGAACGGTTGACGAACAATATATTGTAGAAAAACACAGATATAAACAATATTTCTGTTTCCTTCGTTACGTCTTTGCTGCAATAATTCCCTTTAACAGTAGTGTATTAACAAAAAATGGAATCGTTTTGGCACGGTTTCAAAATAGCCTGAATGTTAATTTGCAAAAAGTTGCCGAATAACGTGCCAACTGACACATATACAAAAGGGAGGATGTATCTGATGACTGCATGCAAGGAGTTTTAAAACCCATCGCTACATGCAAGCATTCATTCGATCGGGTTACAACAACATGGTGTACGTTTCCGTTTGGTGATAGTGATACGCACTTGTGAATTTTTGTGATGTTATAGTTGGAAGACGGGCGCATTGTCAACATAGCTGGGAGCGGGGTCTGGGGCCTCGTTAGGTCAAACCACCACTCGTCCCACAGCCCTTCTAAAATATATCTCACACAACCTTCAGTTCCCCAAAGTTACATGCGCCGGTTTATTACACCTTAAATGTCATGGCTAAATTGCTGGATATCCATGCCACTACATGGAGGTAATGAAATTACTCAGTCCGGAGCGAGTTGAACATGATTCATTCAGATAATTGTGCATGTCCATTTGATGGATTGTAGATCGCTGTCGGGGCTTGGTCACAAGCTAATCAGTCAGGTTCACCTGATATAGGCGTGACACCCAAGGAGGGAGTATCCACCGCAAGCCAAGGCGTTATGTATAGAGTCTTTGCGAACACGTTTTGTGGGGGTAGGATGGGAGTAGAATCAATAAATGGTACCTGTTTATTTTATTACGTATATACAAAACAATTTTCCCCAACTTTGCAAGTGGCATCGCGTGGCCTTTTGTGGTATAGGTAGTTGGCTTAGATCATATAGAATCTATACGTTCTGGGTTTAGACCTTTGATAAAGGCACTTAACACTTATTTCCTGAATCCACATCTTGAAAATGAGTTCCTAGCTTCAGATTGAAGACATCCTCTTTGCTGGGACACTTCTAGTCTTTTCAGTCGTAACGACTGATTCCCAAGTGTGCCGGATGATGACAATAGGAGATAGTAATCATATGATGATTATATTTTTCTGACCGCCGTGTGTTGACTACAGGTGTGTCCAGCCAGTCTAAGCCCGGTGACTGTGATTTTGATCGTGGCTTGTGCGGGTACACACAGGACAACACAGATGAGTTTGACTGGAGACAGTGGTCGGGTAGAACGGGCACTGGGATGACGGGGCCCAACGGTGACCACACCACAGGCTCAGGTTTGAACGTTGAGCTAATCATTTGTTGAATCATTCCGTCAAATCCATGAAGTCACGTCCTTCACAATGCATCCACCTGTGTACCACATTGTCGTAGGGCGTGAACAAGAATGTGTTTTTAGAGATAAACCAGGTTTTGTCAAATGCGCTTCTCTTTCCGGTCATTGTCCAACAAAAACTGGAATTTAACATTCCGTTATCAGAGGATTTCTTACTTTAATATTGTATAGGCCAGGTTACCTTTCTATATCCCTATCTACATTCAGTAAATTACTGAGGAAAAGACGTTGTTTTTCATCTGGCACTCACACAGGAAAGTACATGTACATCGAGGCGTCCAGTCCACGTACAGAGGGGGACAAGGCGCGACTCATCAGTCCCATGATGCAACAGGTGGGAGCCAGGTGTCTGGAGTTCTACTATCATCTGTTTGGCTCCCACATCGGTAAGTACGACATCTTTGGCGTGATACATGAAGACGTTGGAAGACGATCAGCTTCTTTTCTTTTTATAGGTCTCGACAAGATGGCTAGGAACCTCTCTGAGCCCCGTATACCTCCCAAATTCTGTTGTGAAACTTTCTGCCCTTGATATGTGCCATCAGGCACGTCTGAAGAGGACGAAAAAGAAGCGAACATTGAATAAGAAGCCAAAAAGGCCTCCGGCCATGAGGTGTCGCCAAAAATAGATATCAGATAGAGCTGATGAAGACAGAAACATACCTAACTTACCAGTCGAATGCATGAACGAAAACCTTATTTTTTTAACATTTAAACTTGTCTGCTTTATTTTGAATCTTGTTAATTTCGTGTTTTTCTTTGTTTTGTTTGTCAATAACAACTATGTTTTAAAGTGTCGTGTTTTTTTGTCTTAACAACACTGTTTTCTCTGTGTGTTTGTGTATTTTGTGACCACCTGCAACCATCCCCATCTCTGTCCGTATACCTGTCCATACTCTTCCCAACTCTCACACTATCTTAAGAAGACCTATCTAGCGCCCAGAAGGTTCTGATTGGCCGGTATTTCTTACGTCACGTTCACGCAGGCGCACTGAACGTGTACAAGTTGCCCACTGGATTGGTTAACCTGCATGAGCCGATTTGGACAGCAACTGGGGATCGTGGCATCAAGTGGCTGCGAGGCCAGGTTACTGTGGAGTCAGACATGGACTATCAGGTGGGTGAGATCAAAATAATGTACACGGTGCACGACAAGTATTCATTCTTTCAGCATATAAATCATTACGTTGTTGTGGTCTGGTTACTGCACAGCAAAAAATACATTATTAAATTGCATATGCATGCCTGCAAGATTCATTTCTTCGCTATTACGAACCTGTATGTTGTGTAGATAATATCACCCCATGTCCGCAGGTCGTATTTGAAGGTGCCCGTGGAAGTGGGATAAGGGGAGACATAGCCCTAGACGACATCACTTTCTCGGACGGCCCATGTATAACTGACGGTGAGGTTCAGTCACACGTTGTTGTGTTATTGAGTAACTGTCTCACGACAGTTGTTCTCGTCCGACAATATCTTACGGCAACTGTCGCACGAAAGCGCTTATGTTGCGTGAGTAAAGCATGCCGAACTGTACATGTAGATAACAACAACGTATCCACATATCATTACAAAGGAAGATGTTTATCTGTATGATTCTATAAACGTTTATGTGTATGTCCTACATTTACAAACTCCTTTAGGAAATCCGTTCTCTCATAACACAACCTAGAACACACATTTACCTGGCGGAAGAAAGCCATGTATAGAGAGGATAACAGACACACACTCTGGATCAAAAAGGCTATCTGGATAACAGAAATCTACTCCGGATCCAGTCATGAATAGAGACAAGGAGGGCGAGGGTTTAGTCACGTTTGGGACCGCATCTTTGCTTCAACATCATATACCGCCCTGACACAGTTCATGCCCTGATGAAGGTAGCTGAGGAGTTATCAAAACGTCCGTCAGGTAGATGTTCACGAGGTTGGATTATAAGAAACCTATATTCCTATGATTCATCAACTTGATAAAACTATTTACGGAATATTCCTTCAGGGTTAGTAATCGACAACGAAGAAGCGTTGCCTGAGAAGGCAGACTGTAACTTCGACAACGGGCTGTGCGACTACGTGCAAGACAAGGACGACGTGTTCGACTGGCGGCTGAAGGCGGGAAGGACCCCTACTACAGCCACAGGACCACGGGGAGACCACACCTCAGGCAAAGGTGCGTACCTTTCAGTGCGAAAATTGCATCTGTTTAACGCAGCTTCTGGTGAATTTTCCCGTGCCACGGTTTTCATATTTTGTGTGTCCTCATTATATCAACACGCCCTGGATAGTGATAGATTGTGTTACACAGACTATCATTAAATGCCCTATACAAGAAAAGATCATATGGCATTGGTTTTCATGATTGTGAACAGCGTACATTGCATTATGGTGACAGTACCTTTGACCTTCCCCAGGGAAGTACCTTTACATGGAAGCATCCCGTAGACAAGAAGGCCACCACGCCCGCATCATGACCCCAACCCTCCGTCCCTTCACACATCCTAAATGCCTGGTGTTCTGGTACCACATGTACGGACAGTTCATGGGGGAGTTGAATATTTACCTGCGCTTGTCTCAGAATGACGTCGGCGCACCTGTGTGGAGTAGAGAAGGGAACAAAGGACCTACCTGGCACCAAGGAAAGGTCAACATACAGGCGAACCAGACTTTCCAGGTCTTGTAAACTTCGCTCTCTAATTTGGCAGGGGCTTAGTCTAAGATGTCAGTGCTACTTTAATTAATGTGTAGACGTATTGTGGAAACACCAATAATCTACTTGAACCAGTAATTATTCTTCGTATAAGTATTGAAGATATAGAACTCTTCTTGACTTTCATTCGTAAATTGTGTTAGATATTATAGATATTATTGGCAATGGAGTTTGATTTTGTAAATGGTCAGAAAGCAGCACCGTATACTACTTTGAATGGATTGTTGATGCAATACTTCACACCTTCCCATGTTTTGTTACCACCCATAGGTTGTATTTGAGGCAGTCCGGGGTAGAAAAGCCAGAGGAGACATAGCGTTGGATGACGTCAGTTTTGAAGACGGTCCGTGTACTATAGGTATGTTTCCCGTGATGCTTCTCGATTCCTCTCTCTTATTCTAATCATGGTAATAAATAGACTGATTCTAATCGTTTTGAAACCTTCCCAGAAGCAGCAGAGCATTCTGGGAACGAGCAAAAGCGTTGTTAGCAGCAAATGTAAGAACAAGAACTTCACACCAATTTTGACATTTTACGTGAAATATTGTGCTTAATGGCTTAAGTAAGTAAAAATGGCTCATATGTTACATTACCATAATGAAGAACTTTAAACTGCAACTGCCAACATAAAGAATGGGACTCTTCGACCGTACGACACCGGTCGTTGTCAACGAAAGAATCCAACGCGTCCATGACGTCATGATCACTTTGCACAGAATGCAGACACCAGGATTCAGTGTAAAGTGGATTAACTGCAGCAGATAACTTGTGGCGTCCTCCATTGTAATTGAGAAAAATGAACTTAAGATCGTGTATCAATAGCACTAGTTGCACAGCATCATCTAGTGCACGTGCTCTCCCAGCGGAATCTTTCTTAACTGCACAAAATCGATCATTCCAGTGGAGACCACTTTGGCAACAGAACCAGTAGTCACAACAACACCGGTACCGTTTTCTACGACAATAAGCACACCACCTGCACAGACCACAGGCGCACCTGTCTCACCATCCAGCCTGACATGTAACTTTGACGAGAGCAGTCTGTGTGGGTACATAGCCGCTTCTACCAGGTCCCAGCTAACGTGGGCACAGCGGGGCAGTACAGACAATTTGAAGGACCATACCTCAGGAAAAGGTGAGTCCTAATTACATTCACCAAGAAGGCTATGTTTTCAGTAGCATGTTGCTTTGTTAGTCTATTTGTAGTTTAACATCATAGATTAAGAAGTTATTGATGGATTGTTATTTAAGATATGGGTAGGTGTCTACGAAGGACAAGTTCGATTATAGGCCCCCAAGCGACTTTCCATGGTACTGTAGCGAACTGCTTAGCATGTGTAATAAATGTCACGATTAACCTTACCTATGTGCTGTTGCTGTAAAATTCTATAGGAAGCTACATGATGGTACAAGTAGCGGCCAGCGGGGGCAGCCCGGGGGACACCCGCAGTAACTTAGCCTGGCTCCTCACACCATGGATGACTGCAGACGGCATCTACTGCCTGGAGTTCTTTGTCTATGTACAGGTCTGTCACAATCAATGGGACAAACTATCAACATGCGGAAAGGGGTCAAACTATTCACCAAATAATCACTGAGCAGTCCCCACGCCTTCTTCAAGATAACTGAGGACTCAATTGCTCAGAAAAGGTCTTGCAAATGTCAAGATTCCAATTTGTGAAACGTGTTTAGCAAGGACGACGTCGACACTTCGTTATTGCAAGGAGTTGTATAAGCTCCTTGGTTATTGTTAAAACTTTTGATTTTGAAAATTAAAAACAGAAATTAGGCGCAATTTTAGACCCTGTATAAACCCGTGTGATGTTCAAACCACCTTTTTAAACTGAAGGTTTCTCGCTTGTTTTCTGTTGATACTACTAGGCTGACGGGTCTAGCGGACTGACCGTGTACCAGACAATTGGGGAGGGGGGAGCCGTGAGGAAACTGTGGAACAACAAGGGCAAGGTCGGGGCTCAATGGACGCCGGTCAGGGTGGACATCTGGCCAACTTCAAAATTTCAGGTTAGCAAATCTGGTTGATCCATACTGGAACGGGTGCTCATTTTTGTCCATAACAGCATTCTTTTTCAAAATATGTAAAGCGTTGATTCATTGTAATCTCTAAGCAACCATATACTGAGAAGGGGGGGTATAGAGGTTGTATAGACTCAGTCACTGTGATTTGAATCTAAGAAAGAACCCGGTGTACAACCATACAACTTGGTATGCATCACTGACGGTTGTGTCCCTAATATTATCTTATACATTCGTTGTTTTAGATCAAATTTGAAGGTCACAAGTCGCAGAGCAGCCAAGCACGGATTGGGCTGGATGACGTTACTTTCCGACCGGGTCGCTGTCCATCAGAAAGTACGGCTTTACAAATCACGTATTCTCTTTATACCTGTTTATTCTAATGTCGCTGTACTTGTTCGTTCTACATGTTCAATCAAGCAAGCAAGAAAAAATGAAAGTAAAAACACACTCTAAAATACGGTTTACCTTTTAGATCCTGTCCCGGACCCCAAGCCGACAACACAGATGCAGAAGACAACGAACGCAGAACCTCGTGTGACGTACTTTACAGCTGAAGCACCTAAGGATGGCATTCCTCCAGGTAGGTTGCGTTGTCCTCTGTAATTGTTATGTAAAAACACTCACGGTGGCCGTAACGATCCTTAAAAAGGAAAAGACGTAGGTCCAGGCTGCGGAGAATCCAGGCGGGCAAATGTCCTACATTACTGCACATGTCCAAATACGGTAGGGTGTATCATCACTATATACCTTTTGACCTACGACTGCACATTACAGATAGCGGCCTTAGTGCTTGACCATGAATATGATATAGGATCAGAGAAAATAGGGCACCATTGGAAATAGTATTATGAATAGTGAAGATAACTTTACAATGATATATGATGCAATGCAATTGATAAAGTGATGACAACAGACCCATCCTCATCATTAACATAATTTCTTGGCAGACTTCACATTCAGACCTCCGGGAAAACCACAACCGGAAACCGTCAGCTTTCCGACAAGATCCCCGGCCAATACAGACCGGAAGCCGCAAGGCCTGCCGGATGCTAAAGGATCCCGGCATCCCTGTCCTTGTGACGGATCAACAGGACACAGACACGGTCAGCTAAGCCCAAATCAACATCAAACATACATGGTCAAAGTCAGAAAAACATCCTCAACTCTTGTTTGATCCTTTCTAAACATATTCTACAGAGCGTTTTCTCATGAGGGCACCAACATGGAGCGGGTGCAGCTATTTACATTTCAGTGAAAATCGGATCATAGCATAGGACACATACCAGGCACGTAACTTGAATAGAGAAGACCATCAATTAAAATAGATTATGTTAATTACAACCTTCTTTCCATAATCAATGAGACAATATATAACAGCTCTAAATACCTCACGGAGGTATGAGGTCTCCGAACTCTTGTTTACTATGAAGTCTATGGACCGGGCATCATAGGTCTATTGAAACATGCTAAACCTATGATAACGGTTGGTTCTAGGTAGTAGATGGACGATGCAGACTGGAATTACGGTCGCCATCCTCATCCCGGTCATCGTTCTGTTGGTGGTGGTCATCGTCCTAGCGGTCATTTCCTACAAAAGATTGTGAGTAGTACAAGTGATGTCATGTTCATTGATAAGTAGAGATTCCTTGATTGTCCTGTCGAATGCTCTGCGTATGATGTGAAAAGGTTAACACGTCAGGTGATAGACGGGGTTCGTGCACGATGCATCACGTGATGGCGGGTCAGCACCATGGACAGGTCACGTGATCACTCCACCGTTGGAAAAAGAAACTTGAAACAGTTATCAGGATCGATAGAGAAAACAACACACAAATAATGAAAAGTAGAATTGCATCTGGTCATTATTGAACAAGAATTTAATTTATTTCTTTATCTATGCATTCATTCTACGTGTACATACCTTGTTCAGTGATTAAGTAGTTAAGAGAATACGTTTTATTTACTGCGTGTACTGATCAGAGGTTTTGTTTTTATTGGTGCGTCAGTGTGTTTGCTTGTGTTTCCGTAGCTTGGACATGCTAAGTACGTTGGGGGCACTGATAGGAAAGAAGGTCAAAGATCCCAGCAAAGTTATCCCATTTCCCGTCTTCAATTCCCTGCTATATGCATTTTTGGGAGCCAGTGGGAAAATGAATTAGCGAGAAATTAATGATAAATACACGAAATTCACAAAAACTCCCCAATTTCTTCTTTCAATTAGAAAACCTCAACTGATATAGTTTTGCATGTATAAAAAGTTGCCTTTGTGCTTCGTATACATTCATCAGCAAAAACAACTGTTGTTTCCAGACGAATCCAACGTCAACTTCTCAAGTACTGTGAACGAGGAGACATCGAACTGACGTACAGGCCCCCTGGCGAACTGAAAGACCTACTGCAGGGGACGCGCACACTGGAGCAGAGTGACGTGAACGGAAGTGCCAAGAGGACAAAGGTAGTGGTGAAACCCTCTATTAAATTTGAGAAAAATGATAAAAATGCTTTGCAAGACCTATTTTAAAGAGACCCTATTGCTGCATTACTGCAACTGTTATTGAAATAAGACTAGCGAGTCCCATGACTGCAGAGTTATCTTTAAAAAACTTTGGGTAACCAATTTAAGGTAATTTGACATGGGGCTGGAAGGCCCGCGAAGCAGTATGGATGATTTACGTCAAATGCAGAATTACATGAAGTCTGCCAGTTCTGATCGCCTTGTTTTGATTGTATCTGATGTTATTAATGCCAACATCACTGTTCCACAGGGCCCTTCCTATCGGGGAAAGTGTAACCTTCCCGATGTGTCTGCCCCAGAGTTTGGGAAGTATGTGACTCTACAGGAACAGGACAGCCCTGTCACACCACCAGCACACAACAACTTTGACAGTGTTATCTAATGGAAAGGGACGTGCGCAATGCTCACATGGCTATAGTGATGGGATTCAGGTTTCCTCCTTGGCTAGTCACATTAGCCAATTGCTAAAGCAAAATGGGCAAAATGGTCTGTGTCCTGCACACTAACAGTCAGGAATAGTAGTATTCGGACCAACCTGGTGACCCCAGTTTAAGGCTTTCTTATGATGGTTACTGATACATTGGACTTGCATTAAGTCACATAGAAGACACCTTCACAAATGGCAACTATTCCATGTGCTGTGATTTTATTCAATGTGGGACCACCTATGAATGTTTGTATTTTATTGTTCCAGTACAAAATGTTAAATGTATACAACATGTGTCTACATAGTGATAGTCATAAGAGATAGTTTTGAGTCACACATTCATATACACTGCCAACGTTACAGACTGATTATGTCAAACGTGACAAATTGTTGACCTAATGAGTAAGTGATAGCTTATATACAAATATTTCAACATTTTCTATGATCTACACATGGGTGCCAAATTGTCACTAATCTGTAGATGGAGGAATGACTGGAGGAATAAAGGGATGGATGGATAGAGGGATGAAGGGATGGAATGAATGGATGGAGGAATGGATGAATGAGTGGTTAAAAATGAAACCAAAATGACAAGAAATCATATTGATTTTAAAGTGTCATTTCTGTACAGAAAATAGTGTATAGCCACATACACATAAAATAATGTTTGATAAAATGACTTTCAAAGAATTGTACACAAAATTCCTTACAGAAAACTAAGCATTATATTGTCACAATTTCTCGCTCTTGCCAACAACTTAATATATCTACATATATGGATACTGTTCCTGTTCATACGGTTTAGGTTGATCCTTGTATTCTTCAATTGGTGTACTAAAGGCTGCATTCTTTCTGAAGGGCGTGTCCATTGTCTTGACTTGTGAGACTCCCTGTAAGAAAGAAACAAGAATGTAAGAACGACTTTTATCTTACAATTCTGACTGCCAGATGTCAAATACAACAAAAGTTTACAAGGAGAAGAAAAGTTTCTTACATGGATCTTGTCCTTGTGTTGTGACCAGAATGTCATAGGCTGTTCCCTTTCCACACTATGGTCCTGTAAATTAACAAAACAATTTGTTTCAGTCACACAATAACAGACTTATACTCAAATTTCTAAAACAAAACAAAAAAAGAATAGGACAATATCAAGTAAAGCTTGCAAACAGGTATTGACCTTTATTTGTTGTGTTATTCTGTAAGAATCAAGTGACACCAATCTTGCAACAGAGTAAAGCACCATTTCATTCTGTCAGGTGCCAATATTATAGATTACCTTCCCAGTTATGGTATATTTTCATTCTAGAAAAATCCCTTTCAATATGTAGCCAAGAAAACACTGACTTGCGAGTCTGATGAAACTATTTATGGATGATGACTTTAATTCAGGTACACAAACCTTGATGGGTTCAGGCATTGTGGGGACGAAGTTGTCGTCCCAGAAGTCCTTGGCAGTAACAGACTTGTACTCAACTGGAGGAGGGGGTGGGTTGAACTCTTGGTGGACGTCTTCACTCACTTTCTGGTACAGAGCCTGGGTCAGTAACTGTTCCCTCTTTCCTGAAACAAAGGGGGACAGAGGAAGAAATAAATGAATGTGCCATTATCAGTGAGGCCTCATCATGAACAAATTTTCTGAAGTGCTGGTTTTAAGATAATATTGGTGTGTAAACTTTCAAAAATAGCCCAAGCAAAGTCAGTAGTCAATCTGAATTTTCCATTTTAAGCAGAAGCTGTTCCCATGGGTAAGAGAGAGTTGAAAATATGAGGGTCCTTGTTCAGAAAAACTCCTGAATTTCATGCAAATAAGGGACCATTGCACCCTGTCATGCAGACAAAAAAAACAGCTCCATGCTTACCTACAGTTCGGACGCCACTTTTGTCAGGTGCAGTGTAAGAGTGTCTGAAGGTGGTGACTTTCTCCGGGTGTGCCTCCAGGTTCGTCGTCAGAAGACCCTTGTGTCCATGTCTGTGTACCTGGGCTGTACTTAGCTGAAGGAAAACATTGTTTAAAGGACCATATGAAATTTAGTTGTAATGTCAACTTTCATGATTCCACTAGATATCCTAATTTAAGACCACCATTGTATCAAAAAATATGTAACGTTAATGGATTAGCCTTCTCAAGAATGACTTGAACACCTGGATATTAGCATTCCATACCTAGTGAGATTACTGAAGCTGCTTTAGTAGCACTCTTGTTTAGTTGACCCTTTTAATGTCATGGGGTCTCAGTGGAATTACGATTAAGAGTTGACTGACGAGGCATGTTTTGAAAAGACTTTCTGATTAGGCTACACTAGTGAAACAAATAGAGGCGAGTAGAACAGGCAAACCCCCTGGCTCCCAGGTGCCGGGAATCGAACCCGCGCCAAACCCGGGCAGCCAGTCCACGAGTCATCGTCATAACCGCTAGGCCAAAAGGTCCAGGACCAGTTGGGCTGGTCAGTTGGTGGCGTATGAACCCCACTGTTACACTAGTATAAAATATTAATCTCAAACTGTTTAAAACTTACAGTTTCTGCAGTTCCCTCCTCTGGCACATACTCATCCAGATGTTGAACTTGTCTCTGAAAAAAGTGAAACAAAATATCATTAGAAGAGACAGAACATTACCTTACAACCACATAACTGTAACTGGGCAATCAGAGATAGCAGATCCCCACCCCCTTGACAGTAGCACATACACACACACTTACACAGACATAGACATACATGTAGGCCAAAGCAATACATCAATCCCTTTTGGATGAAGTAGAAATCGCAAATGAACCAAAGTCAAGTTGAAAACCTGACACTCTCTGCATGCAGCATGATGGCAATGCTATAGCTGCATAAATAATTCAGGAACTAAGTTATTATCCCTAAGCGGCTCGTGTGACCACAATTCACAGACAACAAAAGGACTGCCAAGTGCATGGAAGCGAGGAAATGGATTCAATTGTTTGGCAAGATCACTTGAAGCCACAGTCAAAGCACATAATAACTTGTTGCTTTGTTGGCTTGGGATTACGCCCCCCTCCCCCACACGATTCCATAATGATTGTGTCATACTAGCAATCCTTCTTTGGCGGTTTGATATGACAAAATATACTTGAGTGGCAGCACTTGAGTGACTAAATGTGTAGCTACTTTTTTTGCGATGCGATGAAGATTTATAATCATGAAAACAAATCTAAGTGATGTCGCTTTGGATTGAACTCAAGAAATAGCGAAACATTAGCCTGATTAGGCTATAAATCTGTTTTCATCAAGTCTAAAGAAAGCCACGACGTCATCAGAAACAAGTTACTTATAAATGGAACGAAGAAACTTCAATTTAATAAAAAATAAATGAAGAAACTGAACACAATTTCACAATTGTTTTACTCCACCGTGTTGTTTGGTATCCAAATGACACTATCCAAAACATGTGTCGACACACTCACCTCTTCAACCCAATTTTCCAGCAATGTCTGGCCTTCACTGTTGTTAAACCTAATCACATTCCTTCCGTCGTTCAAAACAGTAGCCATCGTGAGACGAAAGCGCTAAAATATGTCTTCGAAACGATAAAAACGCCAAGACTTCCCAAAGAAACCCTTGCAAATGTTCGTGAAGGGGCAACACGGTAAACAGAAGGCTTGGATCTAGAGTTCCCGGATGTAAATGTTTCGGTTGCTAAGCAACGGCGTTAGTTTACATCAGCTGGGCAGTTCCAGAATGTAGGTCGGGTTCGATTACTCAGTACGGGCCAGGCAGTGTTTTATCCTGTGCAAATACATAGTACAGGTTGTGTTAGGCTGAAGGTCGTGGGAAAAAGAACAGCGTAAGGATACTATTGAGTAGGATGCTGGCTTATTAATACTGAAAACAACTTGTTTACGTTATATAAGTTACATGTATAACGGTTTACCATCTCCAAGAATTGAGGAAATTTTCTGTTCCCTTTATTTGTTGGCGGGCAAAATGTAGTCTTTCGCGGACCAACTCCCCTGACGTATGATCTGTCTATTTGGCCAATTTCTACTCTTTCTAGCCCCCTCCCGAAGCCTGGTAGAGGCTAGTTTGTGGGTGGGTGGGCAGGATTTATGAGACAAGTAATTTGTAGGTGGGTCTGTCGGCAAATAAAGTTCGATAATGAGGCTCCCTTGCAGCTTCCTATGGTAACGATCCTGCAGTAGAACTCCTGCCATCTGTATCTTCTGTTCTAAAGGAATGGTGATATCACACAGTTGTTTTATTGATTAACATTGACGTTAACTTTAGAGACCCAACTAGAGATCAAGAGAGAATGGAAGGAGTTTAAAGGGCCGTATCTTTTGTCCTGGACAAGCTATGATCTTGATTTTTTGTGTGTGGCAGATTGCTTTTGATATCAGAAAAGAAATATAGTAGGCTTGGCCCCTCGAGCCTCCAGCAGTGCTAGCTTGTTTTGGAACAGTACCAAAAGTACGTTTGTCGCAGATATGAAATTCCTCTCTTCTCTATTTCTTTCTTCCACTTCTTTTCTCCTCTTTTAACTGTTCTTCTTTCCTTTCTCCCTCCCTCCCTTCCTTCATTCCCTTCATTATCACACAGATCCCATCTATAAAACAAGCGACAGAAACAGAATTATCAGCTAAGGTATTCGTTTATTTTTCACTTGATCTTAAAAGTCGTTGATTGTGCAGGTGTTGCCGTCAAAATCGAAGACGTTGATCTTGCCGCAGAGTGCGAAGTGGTTGCCGGAGGAGTAGGGCTTGGTCCCGCCCGCCGTCCCGCCGCACGTCCCCTGGTTCCGGTCACTCTCCCACTGGACACCACCGCCAGAATAACCGACAATGGCTTTCAACTCAAACCAACCTGGAACAATAACATTAAAATATTTACCTCCAATACGGGCAGTGCAATGAGATAAGACCGAGCTTGGGGGGTCGTATCATGGGTCGTATGACCACCAATCCAGAGGATGGTATACTAGTAATATTAAATCATTACAACAACTTTTCAAATTGGTAACCTTATGATGTACAATGACGTCAAAAGTCGCCCCCTCCATCTGAATAGGGTTATTCGTTCAAAACTGACATCAGTGTTGGGGGAGGGAGCAGTAAGGTTCAGAGCAGTCCGGTGACGCAGCTTGAATGACAGAAACCAAGGAGGTTTGATTTTAAACCTCCTTGCACAAATATTCCATTGCATACCGTTTTCTGTCCGCGAACAGTCCATGTCCACATCCAGCATCCAGTAGTGGTCTCCCCACTGGTTGAGTGGAGTGTAGCCGTACCCCTGGGAGCTGACTGTAGCCGCGTTATTTGCGTTACTCGTGGTCCAGGTGAGAGGACTGCCCTGTGCACCAAAGCCCTACGGTCGGAGGGAAGGATTCAGAATTTTCATTCATCGTAAGATGTTTTTGTGTATAGGTTATATAAATTGTAAGATATAGCTATCGCACATGTGCCGCACTTGAGAATGCACAGGAACCTAGCTTGTTCTGCCTACTCCGACACCATCACTACACTTGAATTGTATTAGTAGTACTTTGGTATAAAGCTAGTGCATGTTGCGGCGCGGCAGACTCAATGGTTCAGATGTTAAGTACAGTTATACCTTTTTTCCAACACAAAATAAATAGGGCATTGAACTTTTGACTGTCCTATTGGGGTCAACATGTTTCAACATTCAAGTGACCAAGATCACATCACCAAGATCAAGTTCCGATGTTTGCATACTATTTTTTTATCAATTTCAATAAATGTTCTTTTTTTAATTTACCTGTCCGTTCTCGACACCATACCAGTCCAGATGGTTGTCTCCTTGTTTCCATGAGTTCAGGTTGGTGTTGGTGCCTCCGATTCTATGTGAGATGGGGATTGCACACTGGCTCGACCCCGCGTCACTTGTACATCCTGAAACCAGAGTTGATGATTAAAGAAGTAAGTTTGCTTTATCCAAAATATTGTATCCCTCAACACATATTTTTTGGGGTATTCTGTGAGTCTTACTAGCGGCCCATGAGCGAAGAGAGAAAAAAAAGAAAAGAATAAAAAAATCACGGACTACTACAAAGGCGTATACGATGACAAAAAAAGGGCACATGGCAGTATTAGATCCTTTAAAGAATTTGAAAAATTACATTAAAAAGAACCTAAACAATTTGTTTTACCGGGTCTAACTTCGTGTCCGATGCCACCTCTGAGAAACAGGTCCTGTCCGACTGACGTCTGCTTTTTGATGAAAACAACTGTTCTCTCTGTTCCCGCCGGGCCGATCTAAACAGAAAACACAGGAGCTATGGTTACACCGTACCGTCGCTTTGCAATAACAACGTCGGATATTGGGTTGCATCGACGTTTATGGAACCACTTCTTCCACAGTTTTAGATGTCTCAGATTAAACAGGGGTTGATCAAATTATAGGTAAGTGGCTATTATATCGACTCGACCGTTCACCTCATAGTGAAAGAACGCGCAGGCACAGAACGATTGCATGTGGAAGCTCCGGGGAACCACTCCGCAACCTCCGCGGAACCTCTTCGCAGCCGACGCGGAGCTTCTCCGTACGTAGCTATAGCCTCCTGGGAGGTCAACAGGCTGCCAGCTGCTGAGAGGTTCCGCGGAGCTTCCACATATTGTCGTTTTGGGCCTTCGTATGAAAAAGCCAGTCTTTACAAAGATACAAAAACAGTCGAAAGGTGATATTGTCTCTTGCGTTGAACTACTGACCGGGTTAGGGTGCGTAGGGTGCGTATGGGTAGGATGTGTAGGGTGCACTGGGTCTACTGGGCCCACTGGGTCGATTTCGTTGCCACTGCCTACTTTGGAGCCTGCGTGGATGGCGATTATCGGGTCCTCATCATCACCTGGAAACAAGAACCAAAGTTATTTTCATTTAAAAAATATATCTTTACCTTTACCATACCATGATTGCATGCATCAGATCTGACTCAGCTGAACCGACAACGAGAAGGAGGAAGTATAGACATGTAAATAACGCAGGTGGAAAAAGACATTGCCATGACAACATTCATGCGGCGCGTGTATGTTCCTGTATGTTGTCATGGCAATGATTCGGCTTGCCACCTACATTGTACGTTACCCAGAATTTTTCCCATTATGCGAAAGGGTGCGGAAAACGATCCATAGATGACGCAGACATGTATTCACCTGCGATGTAGATATGAGCCCTGCCGTCTCCACCCACAGTGACGGTCTTCCCTGTGCAGCCTCCGTGAGAGAGATCACCGGATATGACGTCACAGTAGTCGCCAGCGGAGAGACCTGTCTGCAGGGTCGCGTCCAGTGCCGACCAGTCCTCGTTGTTGATGGCAATGAAGGCTCTGTGGAGACCAGGGGTATCAAGCAAGATTCAGCGCACGAGAAAAGTACATTGAAGTCGGGAAACAGAATAACTAAACACTCTATCGTTTGTTTTGTTCCATATATTTGTGATCGGCTCTGTGCTGACCCAGTGGTACAGGCTACACCGCACTTAACATGCACTACCCTTGACAAATCGGCTTGCTTCCAAGTTTTTTACGGCCCAGTTGGGCTCCCAGCCAATCAGAGTTCCGCAAGATGTTATTTGTCGCACGTCATCATATAAGCAAACAACATCTGGGTTGGGCGTTGCATTGATTGGATGGAGTCATGCCAAAAAAGGACAGCTACCATCATGTTAAAAATTGTTACGGAGCATGCTGATTTGTCAGGTATATTGTAGTGTGCTCTATGAACTCTGGGTAATTGATCCTGACGTTGAGCGTTACCTGTCTCCCCTGGAGAAAGCAATCTGGTTGTTGCCGTTGTCCCACCAGTTGTACATGCCGTGTCCGGCGGCCACGTTACGGAACGTCACCATGTTGCGATTCTGACGCCAGCGGTGCTCACACATCTACCGGTACCATCAGATATATTTAGGTTAGTACATGTAGATTGCAATTGCAGTAACCACACGTTAGGAACACTGAGGTTGTATAGAAACACCGGGCAAAGCTTGAGATGGACAGGTTTTAAATCTCAACAGATATGAACCACTTACCCATCCGTTGTCACAGGTGCCCAGATTGTTGATCGACACGCCCATGGTGTTCCCGCTACCGTCGGCAGGTGGCCCGATCCAGTCGTTCTTGTCCTTCCCTCCTTCCCACCACTGGTCCCAGTAGAAGCTACTCATCATCCTGACGAAACCGTACGGGAACGCCAGCATGAATGCATTGGCCATCTGGGGAAGAAAAGCTCATGGTTTAATGCCCGCACCATCATTCAATCCAACAAGTGGTCCACAGTAAGCACTTGAAAAAGACATTGTTACGTCGTTCATGTTTCTGGTACAAATTTCAAATGAAAGAAATTTCTCGCGGTCAGCTGGGCACACATAATTGTAACCAGGTAATTGCTAACTTCTGGTTTGTAACACCAAACTGCAGTTGCCTGATATCAGATTAAGTTTTTAGAAAAGTATAAAGCAGAAGGCATGGTTTGGATTTGTTGACTAGATAAAAATTAATAGTCAAATTGAGACTCATACAGGTTATGAAGCTTTGAAGACAAAAAGACCCTTTTGTCCCACCTTATACAGCCTACTGTCTCTGAAGGTAAGGATGGACTGTCCGCCTGCACCATGGCCCCTCTGGTTGTCATGGTTGTCCACGAACACCAGCGCGTTGTTGTCCAACTGCATGCCCCAGCCTTCGCCGAAGTTTTCCAGATGTGCCAGCTTCTGGCCGTTCTGCTTTCTGAAGACGTATCCGAGCTGCATGCCGTACCTGTATTATCACACCGCCATGGGGGTTTATTTATTATTACATGTTACTATATAGTATCACACCGCCATGGGGGTTTATTTATCATTACATGTTACTATATAGTATCACACCGCCATGACAGTTCCAGACGCATAGCAAAGCATACCGTTTAGGTTGAGGTTCACCCCCAAACGTCATGAAAAGAGGCAGCAATAGCATGAATTCGTCCTTTTAATTACCAGCTACTTATTCTTACATCCCACGATCACATCTAACTAGTTGAGAAGTTTCTTAATTTCTTCGTGGAAAGTTTTTTTTTATATTGAAGTTGAAGTTGAAGATCTGATGCCAATCATCGCTTGGTCCCTTCATCAACGAACGTTAGAAAAACAATATATTTCAGTTCCTCTTAAAAGGGTATTCAATTTGGGAAACATGGTAAAAAAATCTTGTCATGTCCACTTCGTGACTTCTGAATCACACCATAAGGCCACTTTTGTTGTCTCGTGGCCCCATAAAAGCTAAAATATTTCTGATATGTAAAAACGAAAGAGTACTTGAACTCAGTGATCCTCCCTAGATGGGTGTACTCTGATGAAGAAATTGCCTCTCCTCCCAGGTCGATGACCTCCATGAAGATGAAGGGCCTGGAGCCCGACGGGAAGTAGGCGGCGTTGAGGTCGCTAAGCCGGCCGAAGATGGCGGCCAGGTCTCCCGGCCACATGTGTTTGGCGGCATCGACACGGAAGCCGGCAACTCCGATGGAGATAAGGTAGTTCAAGTAATCTGCGACCTTCCCACGGACGTAGTCGCTACTGAGCTTCAAGTCCAACAGCGCCACCAGGCGGCAGTTACGTACCTGTGGGAAGGGAAGAAGAGAAAAATCCTGCATTATGTATACTGCGAACCACAAGAGTAACAGACTGGTGTGTGTGGCTCGGCACGACGGACTGCAACTTTAGGAGCGGCCCAAAAAAAATTTGTCAAAGTCAACAATGTGAACGTTGAACACCATACAGTATATAGCACTATAAGAGTTCCATATTCTATGATATATGCTTCTAGACACAACCTTATTGTTGTGCCAATGGGTCGTTGTTTTATGACCCAATTCGCACGAACAAGAAGGTAAAAAGGTTGCATTCTACCATGTACCTTAGCGTAAGACAGTGTCCCATGTGCATTCATCCTTTACAATTGAAACATCTAACCTGATTAGCGTCGCCATAGTTGTGAATGTTGCAGTCACTGGTGCCGCACGTCCCGCAGTCGTTGAAGTCATTAGGCCCGAATGGTACGCCCGAGAAGTCCAGGGTGTCGGTATTGAAGTAGCTGCCGCCCGTACCGTGTCCCGAGCCGCCTGCACCGCACATGTGGTTGACGACGACATCCACGTAGATTCTAAGGGAAGATGTACACAGCAGATTTGGTGTTTTTCCCTAACACACGATCAGACTTACGCCAAATGATGTTGACCTTTACAACTGACGTATACCAAAGGTTTCTCGTTGATTATGCAAATAATGTTCAAAAAGGAAAATAACACCCTCCACCCGACTTTAGTGCTCATTTAACAGCCATTCGAAAGCACAAAGCAGGAAAGGTCGTGACTATCCACATTTAAACTACTCATTTAAAGAATTCCCAAAACGACAGCTTTATGTCATACATTAAAGGTACTTTTGTCACCTTCAGGGTATAAGATGCCTTGCAGAACGGTACAAAGATGATGTCATTTATATGTGCCGATCATCATGACTTATGGCTCCCGAGCAGCTTTTTTGAGGGGGTAGGAGACTTTGGAAGAAAGTTGGAGTAATCCGTTTTTTATGATTGTCGGAAAGAAGGTAGCTTATTGAAACTGGGGCAAAGTAGCTATTCATAGCTAAATAATGGTCATCGTACTTTTTGATGACTTGGTTTTGAACAAGGTTTTGATGACTTGTTTGAGGCACCTACAGTATTTATTGATAGATTTAGTACCTGACTCCCTGCTGGTTACAGCGGTGAACCATGTCTTTGAAATCTTCATCGCTGCCACTTCAGGTGTTGAGGTGATAGCTGATGGGTTGGTAGCGCTCCCACCAGGGGCGGTTTGGATTGGTGATCACACGGTTCTCGTTCGGTGGCGACACCTAGCGGAAATTCAAGTTCAAGTCATGCATCTACTCTGCTTTGTGAACCGGTTTACACAGAACATTCTCTTTCAGTTGTATCTAAATGTTACCAAGACTCATTGCCTCGTTTTCTTCAGTGTGCATGCATGCGTGCGTTCTCTCAATGAATGAGCGCTCGAGCTCATGTTTTTGGCGACGCCTTAGGGCCGGATTTATTTTTGTGTAGTATTACGATTGCTCTATTTCAACATCTTACGGAATGTCAGCCCATCGGTAGTATGCTTAGCCAGGACAACTGAAGCCGCAACTCAAGGTAGGCGCATGCGCAGCACGGACTACATCTAACAACTCATTATATTAGGCAACTTATGCAGTCTAGATGAGAGTGGTGCTTTTAATAAGTAATATCATCACTGTTAAGTACGGCAAAAGTAGTGCTACTGTCGCGTATGTGAAAATATCATATTCCATGTATAGTTGTGTTCGAAGAGAAATCTTATAAAACGCACGGGATTCTGATGGAATGCTGATCAAGGGAGTTTGCCGGGGAGAGAAGGATTCGCCGCTTGTTGAGCGGCGAATCCTTCTCTCCCCGGCAAACTTCCTTAGCTGCAAGACCGTCCCTCCGCGACATAACTCGCGTCGGTCGCCGAAAAAAAATAACGCCGCTCACAAGACTGCGAAGGAGGCTAACAACGCCTCGCCATGCCTGATAACACATGCTGGCCAAAGGTTATATTGTTGTCAACATCTGACTTTGTCACCGAATATAGTGATTGATAAAAGCAATTCACCAGTCAGCCTAGCCACCTGAAGTCCCGCGTTTGCACATACCTATTCACATTATCCTACATTCAAGAAACGTATTCTTAATCAAACACAATGTAACCATGAATTCTTATTAATTGAAGCACGATTTGGGTTTATCTCTATTGTATCAACTTTACTGCACTTCAAAAAGTAATAACAGGTTATATGGACATGCCATAAACAGCCTTGGCCCAAAGTAGCAGTTTTATTACCTTTACCACTCCAGGTTCACCCCTTCAGCTAATTGATATTCTTATCTTCTTCTATTTGTCCCGGATGTTGTTATCTTTCAAAGAACAGCAGACATTTCCCTTTCCGTTAGCATAATTTGATGAAGCGTGTCACCCCATTGATACAACCTGTGAGAGGTCCCACGGTAAAGTCACGAGACTTTGCCTTTATATAACACACCTAACCTTGCACCGCCCAACCCCATTCTACCCTCTTAATGTGGCTCAATCGGCATACAATTAAAAATGCTAGCTGCATTCTATTGTAACGTTAGAAAACACGCGTAGGCTTCGTTCTTTCAGCATCTAGCCAGCCTAGCACCCTCTCTGAATGTTCGCTTTTACCTCATTTTTCGTTCATTTCCCCCTTTTTCTCACTGTGAACTCTTTCCTTTTAAAACCAAAGAAAACAACACTTTTGTCCTTTAACCATTGGCAAGTTTTTAATGTGTTGACTCTCGAAATAAATACATTTGTAGTATCCCGTGCGTTCTATACCTCTTTCAGTAAAATAGTCATCGAGTTTTGGTCATGTATTGAATGGTATTGAATGAAGAATAACACTGTAAACACACGTTAAGATGCAACCACAAAGGTCGTGGTTTTGTTGGATCTACGGCATTTTCCCTCACAAGATAGCTGAACTGTAGTACCACACATCCACCACTGTCCCTCAAAATGTCCTCAATTTGCATTCACAAACCTATCGTAGGTATAACAAATTGGAGACAGTGACGTATTTAGTATTGTCTTCATGTGGTCATATGAGAGAGACGCTCCACATTGTGAATAAAGAGTGAGTAAAAAGACAGACCCCAGAGTTTGCCAGATCAGTTGTAGCAAGGAACAAGGTAGTGCACATCTCATTGTTTCTACATATGTACGTAACAGGGCCCTACCTGTACACCACCGAAGCCGTAGGGTCCCAAGAACCTCTCACACTCGGCTGCGATGTCAGCCCATCTCCACTCGAACAGGTGCACTATGGCCTGTTTGTTGTCAGCTGTGTTCGGGGCATGTTGGGCGAGAGTGCCGCCCAACCCCACAAGGATCAGAATTACGATAGACATTTCTAAAAGAAAAAGAAAAAAAAATGTCAGAAACATTTTACCACAATATTGTGTGGAAGGTACACATCTCAAAGTTTGAGTTGTATTTATTCAATTATAGTACCTTTGTTTCAGATCTTTTGTTCTAAATACTCAAGAAATCAACAAAGGCTACCATTGAAAATAAGCAAGTAACATCGTCAGAGTGTTGAGACAGGAGCTAGGGTAGAAAATGTAATGTTTCGTTTCTTTTGAACAAAATCTAATGTATATGCTGGTAATTTTGCCCACACTTCCAATATGGGTCGTCGGCTCAGGCACACTACCGAGTGTGGGTAATTGGTCCTGACGTTACACAAAATATCGAAAAAGACATTATCTTTCGCAAGTAAAATCGTTTGAATGAAAGTTTCAAGCACTTACCTCAATTTTTGCTTCAAGTTCTGCTTCGGTCGTAGACAATGCGGGAAAGTTGGCGAGCGAATTTATACAAAAATAGCAGGCGTCTTCAAAACAGTTTTGTTTTCCGTCAGCCAAAGTGTAATATTCGAAACGCCTTTGGAATAGTATAATACGGGGAAGAAAATATGCCGATTTAGGAAACATTATTAATGAAATGAAATTTTGCACGTGATTCATTTCTAGCAAAATGTATTGCACTAGCTTTGCTAATTTCAATTAGTTATCAAACATTATATCCGTGATAGAAATATTTGTATTGTCATACCATTCTGTCGTTTTTCATGTAATATTGTTTCCCTCCCGGTGGAAATTCCTCAACAACAATACAACTGATACCAGAGTTAGCGTGTCTTTATATTCAGGAATGTAAAGAGCTTCAGGATGTTTCGACTATTTGATGAACAGAATTACACTTCTGTGACATTATTGTATAAGGCTGCAAAAACAAAACCACATCTTGCTTTGCATTTGCCCAAAAGAAGCACGTGCGATACACGCGACTTGCATCGCTAGCTGTATATTAAAGGTTACTCTTATTTAATTTCCTCTTCATATCTCTTTGATAAGATACGACGCCTTTAGGCTGGTAAAAACAACCTTTACCTCAATAAACTAACTCTACGCAAGTGCTTATACAAATAGTCTTAGCCTAAGGCACCCTTTCCACTGGATGGAGACCGTTGTGCGACCAAAATTGGAGTTGTATGAAACATGACTCTATAAATTGACTATAACCCATGATGCAAAAGTATGATATGGCCATTAGAAGTATTTATGTAAGGTTGAAGGTTAATCGATCCATTTATCTAGATCTATTTTCACCTGCAGCTGTATTTAATGTCACCAAATGTTTAAAGGAGTAAGGTCGTCTAGCTAGACGGCAGTTGGGGGAGGGGTATTCAACAGCGTGTACTCAAGGCCGACACACAGCTGTACATCCAGTTCAGACGTACTTTAACAGGTGGTCTCACAACGTGTTGAGGTATATGGGCAAACAAGATTAGCATTGACTACCACCGCAATTCTCACGACGGTGTAAATCGTACGTACTTAAAAAGATGAAATCATGCTACTCTGCGTTTTACGATGAGAAATCGTTGTGTGTGTTGGACAAGAGTATTTGATTGATTTACGTAGTTATTTGAACAATTGCAGTACATATATACCTAGCTTCACACGGTTTTCAAATGAACCCTAGAAACAGAATATATATGGCTATATAATACTGTTACAAAACATTTACTTTGCATTACATTTGGATGTATTGTGACATGTTTTAAGGCACTACACAACGGAATAAATTC
This sequence comes from Branchiostoma floridae x Branchiostoma japonicum, assembly GCA_013266295.2. NCBI lineage: Eukaryota > Metazoa > Chordata > Leptocardii > Amphioxiformes > Branchiostomatidae > Branchiostoma > Branchiostoma floridae x Branchiostoma japonicum. The sequence goes on from CM023823.1 coordinate 20,131,337, forward strand.
ACGAAAGTTGGTGTTCGAGTATAGGACCACCTATATTACTATACAGGCAAGTGCAATTTGCCCATTTCCGCGCTATGTCGACGGTCGGTAGCCTGGATGCCAGCCTTTCTAGCTTTAGTACGCTTTCTCAGTCGCTTCCCTGTCGGTCGGTCGTTCGCTGTTTCGGAGTCGGTGTTTGTGACTTGCTTTAAAACGTAAGGACATGAATGTTTGTCTGTTTATGGGTGAGGCGACCTAGAGTAGGAATCTGGTTTCACGGTCAAGTAGAACATAGAAGGAGATGAGCTTTATTGCACGACAATTGTAGTAGGTGCAATGTATGGCAACTTGTACAAAAATGGAAGTTGAACTATTCTAAGAGACTAATCTACTTATATGAATAACAGTGAAAATATACAAGGGTGTTACATTACGCTTTCATTTGTTTGTTTGAGCTTTGTTTATTCATAAAATTTTCTAATAGGCCTGCTGGCCGCTTTTCACTGAGGTCATGAGGGAAGAGGTCTGGGTTAGACAACATCAAAAATAACGTGACAGTAAACGATCTAAAGGTCGGTGCCCTTATTTTACAAGATATTGAAATATGATAATGTCAGGTCTAACATACCTACGTACCTGTGACGTGTAACCTACGCCTCAGCCCTCACGTACTCATGCTGCATGTTCAAGTGTTTAATGAGTCGTGTCCCCTGTCTCAAAACAAAACATTCTAGAAATTCCATTAGACTGCGTACGTTTCTTTCTGAAGTTTCCTTATGTTTTGCCCCTGTGAAGGAAGTGTGTGTGTGTGTGTGTGTGTGTGTGTGTGTGTGTGTGTGTGTGTGTGACTGTGTGTCTATATGTTTTTGTTTTCGACGTACTACTTGAACTTGTCCTGCATAACTTGAGAACCTTTGGATGGATTATGATCATATTTGAGATGTGGGTTGGTTTAGGGAAGAAATAGGCCATGTCATTTACAGCTGAGGAATGTCGAGTTAAGTTCCTTAACACAACACAACGTCTTACCAGGAATGACAGGAATCCAACCCGTGACCTAGAACCGGTTTAGAACCGGTTGCCAACCATTCGACCATCGACGCCACCTCGGACATAAAGCTACGAGAGGGTAGACGATTTTAGATCGCGGCAATGAATGATAATATCCTCTTCGGGGAAAAACACCTTCTACATCTGGTAAAAGAATAACCTCATTTGTAAGTTATAGTCCATAGCATAAGTTAAACTATGGACATTATGTCCTTGATAAACCGTTTGAATCGCGTGAACTATTAAGTTCGTATGGCACTATTCCTGTGCTTGGGGGAGCTTCATATGTTAGCCTCAATTGTCAATCCTCTTCACGTATCTGTATCTGTATAGTCAGCATAACCGCCCTTCGGCGTAACACACCACGTAGAATAACCCAACACTCTTCTTGAGAAGATAATGGTGTGACCCGGTGTGCTTGTCTGAAAACGCGACCCATGGCGAAACCACATTGCACTATTCGCATTGCACTACTAGCTCTTGTAAAAGCATTACCTATGCTTCGCCTCAGTCTGGGGTCCGCCGCTTGAAATTTACGCTTGACTTTTACAGCATTGGTACATGCAGTGGCATCTCACGCCAAATTTGCAATCCTCGCTTCACTGCCACAGAAAAGACCTGCCCTTCCCCACTTCTGACGTCCCATGACACACCAAGGAGTGTTTCAACACTTTGGTATTTATAGCAGGCACGCGCCTATTGAGCAAATACCCCTTGGGTCGACCTGATCATTCGATCTTTTCTGCTAACGTCAGGGAATCAAAAGGTACGGAAGTTACTGTTTATCTTTGATACCTGTTTTAGGCTGCGGTTGGCACTCGTCCTTTCTTTCTTGGCGGGACAAGGTTAGCGACGAGGGTGAGTTTTTCTCAGCTTGAGTATCGAAGAGTTTCATGAGCGTTTCGTCATTAACATTTAAGGTGGTCAGAGATAGCCTAATAAAGGTTATAACGTTATTTAGACCGATGCCCTTCTTCATTTAGTCATCTTGAAATATTTTGGAAGCGTTTAAGGCAGCGAAAAGGTATGATATTGTGTCAATTTATCTTAGTCAACAACCGGTTGTTAATCTGTACTGTTGAGTACCTGCGAAGACTATCCTGGGTCCCAAACAACTTAGCAGGGCTTACACCCGATTTCCTCGGCCACTCAAAGCATGAATGCCCCCCTCACCAAGTTAGCCGTCCTTTGAAGGCAGGCTTCGTGAGAGGGTTAAGTTCGAGAGGTGGGCATTCATACATAATGTGGCCGAGGAACTGTCAGCTATGGTACTGCAACGAAAAGACAGGAATAAGTTGGACATCACTGTTCTTTGATGTATGATCACCAATGTGCGTTACAGTTGCAAATTTTGATTGTCCGAACGGACCAAAGAACGGACGACACATGGTTATATCAGAGAGAGAAAATTTGTCCTATTTGCCAAGCCATCATGCATTTCCGCAAGAACCTTTGAGTTGAAAGGTCGGTCAATCCGTACTTGTACAGTTGAGGACATGGATGATTTCTAGCATACACATGGCTGTTGACCGAGGAAACGGGTCATGGTCGACACAAAACCAGAGGGTTTCCTAGAAGCCTTTTTAGTTTTGTTCAATTTCAGCATAACAAGGAACAAAGATTGTGATTGGGGTTTGATACTTGTAACGTTGTCTATTGCGATATAGCAGATGTTGAGTAGAGAATCTTAACGTTTTCTGATCGGCTGATTTTTCTGATAGTACTCTTCCCCCAACAATTCCTTATCTTCAGATTCTACTCCAACATCTACTTGGATATTACTATCGCTCCACAGTAGTTGTTTTTGAGGGAAAGACTAGTTTAAACATTTGACCAGCCTTGTAGTAACTTGCTGAGCACTGCTGATTTACTGTTTATACAAGACCTGTTTTCTGTTTTTGTAAAACGGCAAGCAAATTTACTCGGTTGTTTGACGGATGGATCTGTTGACGCGTAAATTTGAAGTGAATAAAGTCTGTCGATTGGGAGGCCAAAGAGACTCAACTGGGCAGAACAGATTACATTGAACTGTTTTCGAGATCAGAGAACGTGCCATGTGTCGGCTGCATTTGCTTACGTTCGTTTTAACGGTTGCATCGAAATAATCTTTATAAGGAAGAACATGTAATGTCTTATCTTTATTCTTACCGACGAAAAGACTCTTACAATACAAAATGCTGATGGTTTATACTTAGAAACTTCCAAGAATGTTTGCTGTGTCGACAATTAACCCACCCTTAACTCACAAAGAGAGACTGGTGCCGCTCGAGCTACTCAGTCTAAATAAATGTGATTAATTGATCGGTTGATTGATGGATTTTTCCCTACCAAAATTGGTAGAGGCGGAGACTATCAATCATCTATACAACATAGCCTGACCTGTGTTCACACTTTAGACACTTCATTTGCATTTTCCTGTGTTGGCTTTTTTGTGGTATCTCGGAATACTGTTCGCACAATGTTGTCCCTGTGTGTGACTTCATAATGACATGTCGTGCCTGTGTACATGTAATCAATTTTTCCCCAACCCAACTGTACATACAACCAGTTGCAAGTTGAAAATCTCCCAAGGAAAAGTCGTACTGTTATTCAGGAAAAACCTTAAACGTGTCAAACACCCCTACAGGTCTAGGCAATATTGATTTTCTTAAATACAAAATTTATTGACTCGTTTTTCAGTGTTGATAAGTTTTGATAAGTGCTAACAATTAGCTGTTAGTAATTTGTAATTTGTTCCATCACTTTTCAGACATTTGTGAAACTCACGGCGTCGCTACGAGACAGAAAGATGAAGATCATCCCACTCATCGCCATCATCATTTTGACCACGAACGGAATATCAGGTGTAGCCATCCCTCGACCTCGTCAGGAGTTACCATCGACGAACGAACGCACTAGGCCCACTTACGATCGCTGTCGCTATGGACCATTCTCCAATCTCCTGTCGTGTCAACTCGTGTCAACCTTTGAGTACCACAGCGTTTATCCCACCAGATTCGGCTGTTCCTTTACGGACAGACCGATTAGAGCCGGACAGATCTTGGTGCCCTCGGACGCTCTAGAGGCAGACCCCGAACGTTTTGCAGAACGCACCAACGTCATGACAGCAGTGGAAACAGCTCAGACAGTCTACACAACTGAAACAGAGATCCGTGAGGTACGTACATGTTGAAATAATATCATATCTGGCATTGCTACTCTTAAAAAGAAAAAGTCCAGTCTTATCGATGCGATCGCATTCGACGTGTTGTCGTGCTATATGATGTAAGATTTCCAAGCAGACAAAACTAACCATCGACAATACTCTAAGACAGCATTTTCCGCAATACGACAGCTGGATTTTGTACGAGATATGCACAACTATCCGCAAAATGGCCCTCCGTTTACGATGACGAGTGTGACCGGGCCCAACGTTACTATAGATGACAATTATATCAAAATATATCTGTACTTTGAAATGGAAAATAATATATAAGTGTGTTGCAACTAAGCATGACTATTCAGACATTTTGAGTGGATACTCTCTCTCTAGGGCCACATTTTCTTCAACGTCTTTTCATTGACTTTTGATAGACACATCATCTACATGCACTGGGGGAGCATTTCGCCATGACGGATGGACTCACCGCAACACGTGGGGACGAGAGCGAAACGGGCGGGCCTGAAACGGACGACAGCCAAACAGACGACAGCCAAACGGACGACAGTGACCGTGAAGTGAGGTCACGTAACGACCCGGCCATCCCAACCTGTTCACTGTGGCGCCGAATAGACAGCCCCATCTACGCCTACAGGGACGAAGAGGGACCAGACCAGGTACACTTCTTTTCAAACAGCACTGGTAGCTTAATGCCTCTTGATTACCTTCGCCAAGAAATTTGTGTTTGGACCAGTTATCAGTCGAAACGAACACAGACAGATCATCTAACCACGTGCACATCAGAGTCTAACTTATATAATTAGAGGGGCTGTTGCAAAATTTCCTTGGGGTATGTTCACGGCTCAGTGTAGACCCTGGAAACAGTTTGGCATCCAGCTATACTAAAGCTGAACTGGATAAGTTACAACATATCGTAAAACGATATTTGACGCTGCAGTTGCAGTAATCTTGAACTCTGGCTGTACTTTCGTCACCCTAGGTAGAGCTGTTATTCTACGAAGGCAACTACCAGTGGTTTCACATGTCGAGCTGTCATGGCAGCAACTCCGGCCCTGTCGTCAACTGTGCAGGGAACTGCCAGCAGATAAGGCTCCAGCACCGTGCTGTCGTGGTCCGGCCGGACCTCACGGCGGAGTGGGACTGGATCTGGTTGGATGCAGGATGTACACTGCACATCGAGGGTTAACGTCTAGTCTGGTACCAGCCGACCGTGCGCTTCCAGGGATCTTTTCCGTACTAGGAGTATAGCCCGCTCGCCCAGGCCAATTCGCGAACCCCTGGGAATTTTACGCGGTCAGAAAATAACCGACTGGGTCGGTAAAACACTCCTATGTTGAGCCCGTGGAATGGTACCAGGCTAGAAATACGACTACCGGTATATAGGTTCAGTGTTATTTAATAGCTGGTGTACGAAGGGTTACAATCATGTTTGATAGTATATAATTGTAACACTTTTCACAACAGCTGATAATACGGAACCTAGATATTCTGTACGTTAAAATAATATGTATTCAGATTTAAAAATGGAATACTTCAATAACTCAGTACGATAACAACCGTGACAATACGATGTTATTTTTGAGACACTACTGTAATCAACATCTTCAACTAACAACACTGTTGTTATGTAATCGTCCTTGCCAATTTCTTAAGAGGCCAGTCTGTTACAATCGGAAGAGACTGGGTGTTTGAAGAATAATAAGAAAATAAAAACAGGAATAAATACATGTAGGTGCCCTAAGTAAACAGGTGGCTGAAAAAACGGAGCTTACAACATTCATAGACAGACATTCCAATCCAAAGAAAAAAAATCCCAAACTACTATTTTTAAATGTATGGTGCTGATTTAGAAGAATCCTTTCCTTCTCTGATTGTACTACCAACTTTATTCAGTTCTTGGGTTTGCATACAATACATATACCGGTACATCTGATATAGAAACAGCAGCATATAAGCAGGTCCTGTAAGATATTACAGCCTTACAACATGTGACGCCATCATGACATGTTTGAAGAGAAAATTTCCAACAGTTTAATTCAGAGATGGTCAGTAAGTGAAAAGAAAATTAAAAGAAAGCAAGGTCTTCATTGACTATATACTAGAGTCCTGTTATGTGTACTCATGCTTATTTATCATCTATATGTATATTTGATTCTTATACCTTGAGAGAAAACACTTACTAGTTGACACTAGGGCTGTGTATGTGGTACTGTGTATGATACTACAAAGTCCAAGCTTCAGGTCCAAAATACTGAATGCCAATATACGAGTATGTTGTAGAGTACCTTAATAAAATCAAACTCCAGTATGTAGTTATTTTGTAACTAAAATCGTGGTACAATGATCAAAATTCTGCACTGTAAAAAGACACTGGAAAAAAGTTGTATGGGCATTGAAATCAGCAATATTTTAAAGCATTGAATTGAGAAGTAAATATTCTGTTTTCTAGCATCACTATGGTCCAAAGATTACTTTGTTGAATGGCTCAAGTACAGGTACAGGTGATGACCTAACTAAAACGTTCTGTACTTGCACCCAATGTTATGTTTAGGTATGCAGCCCTAGTTTACACCCTTATGACAATAACTATATGTAAAAACAAAAGAGAAATAAAGGCATGGCTATGTTGCATAGAAAACAAACACATCAGAAAATGTCCTAGAGAAAATATTAACTCTGACAAAAAAAATACAAAAATGCAACATAAACTGGAATGGACACCTTTGTGAGCCAATACAGCATACTTCACTCAACCTCCCCCATTGAAAAATGGACTGTTCCATATCATCCTTAAACATGTCAAACAATTCCAGGTCATTAAACTAGAAAATACAGATATGAATCTATTAAGCCAAATGTCAGAACAAAGAGAAACATGAAATAAAACAATATATTTCACTCCCATACCTCGGGTATGGAGTGAAATATAAAAAGGAGTGGTCAGTACTTGTACACTTAGCCTTAAATTTTCAAAATAACTGACTGGGTACTGCAAAAATACTGAAATACATTCTATGTGGTGCCAATAATGTAAAATAAAAGATCTCTTCACTCTTGGGTCTCCATTATATATATATAAATATCACAGCTCCTTTAAACAGCTCCTTGGATATACACACCATACATGTACTTCATTGTACAAAATATCTTACAACCTGATTTTTCCTCAAAGAGCATACCTTCCCAAATAGCGCAGTAACTATACTCATGTTGTTAACTTTCCCTCAGCTCATCTCATACTGTGGTACAATAAAATGACATGCCCTTAGCAACACAGTGGTTAATACTGCACAACAGCCTCTACTGGTGTATATAATTGAAGTCTTGGAACAATTTTAGAACAAAATTGCCCTGACCCACTTCCAGTTATTGTAGCAGGCTGACATTGCACAATTCATGTATAATAAAACATACATATAGCTCTATAGGTCATATGCCTATTTTCACTTCCCCCAAATTCCCATATACATGTACACTATATTAGGTATCCTCCTGCTTGAGTCTTGTTGATGCAGCATTATATGGTATCCAGCCCTGCTAGGGCACTGCTGGATACCAGGCTAGCAGGGTTTCAGGTATTAAAGAGTTCTTGACAGTCAACATGACATGAGAAGTCTCATCATAGATTGTTACACATAAGTAACAGCGCTAATAAACAACTACATGTACAAGTGAACGTAAATACTTTCACAAAATTACAATACAACTGCATGGGACCATGGTATTACATGTACTATAGAACATTTTCACTCACTTTTCATAACAACGAAACAGGCAGGAACTGACTGCCATGTTCCTTGATTTACATTTCAATGAACCATAGCTCAAACACACACAGTGTTTTCAAACATTTTACCTGCAAGTTTCCATGTATTCTTCTGGCATTTCTTCTGTGCATTATACACCCTAATAGTTTATTTGCAAAGGTCAAAAGATCTCTACATATCCGAAAATGCTTGAGCTAAGGTTCACTGAAATGTAAATATTTGTGTCCGCCCCCATGTTGGTGTCACTATGATGTCATGTGAAAATGCTCTATAATGTATAAGGTCCTTCACTCTCAGGTCTTGTTGTCCTGGAGTATGTACTTTCTGTGTGGATCCTCCTCTCCATGGCCCTTGCCTGGTCCTAGTTTGAAGCACCCCAGGTTGACCTCCTCTGACAACACATGGTACAGTCTCACCTGCACCTGGGCACAACCTGTGTGTGGTGGGACATCAGTTTCCTTTCATTCAAGGCCACATACACCAATTTGATTTTTTGGTTCTCATATTTTTGTATGAAAATAATGGAGTGGGTGGGTGGGTGCAAGATAAAAATAAACTTGCCCTTTTTTGTTGATACCTACCCACATACCAAATATCATACAGATCCGTCTGCAGCTTCTTAATTTATCAAGGTAGTGCGGTACAGTGTATTAAAAAAATAATAAATTCTCCAGGGGATATATTTAGGGAATTTTAGAACATTTTCATCTCTCTGAGGCATTGCCAAAAAAAGAGATGGCAATTCCGAGAACCAAGGAATTAAATTGCAGTGGCTTTGTAACAATACATACGCATGAATGCATGCCCACTAATTATAGCTACAAACAATCCTATACACTACATAGAAGAAAATAACTAAGATGGAATAAATGTCCTCTGTACCTGACATCTTGGCCACGGAGTAGTGCATGTCAAAGAACTTGAGGCAGAGACTGACATAGTCGTGGAGGAATGGAACTCCAAAGCAGAGCGGAGGGGGGTTGCGCACTACAGGGGAAAAACAAAAACATGAAACTATGATATAAAGATATGTATGTAATGAGTTTTGTTACTCCGTGAAGGAGGTCAGGACCTCCGGACGGAGTGTTGTAATCGGCTGATTTTTCATGTTCGCAGTCAAAACACTGGGTTCTCTTTGTGTAATCGGCACGCAATTTTATACGCCGTCTGCGGGCATGCCCGTGTTGATGCACGAATGTGTATTTTTGCCGTTGCTGCTTTCGCGGTCAATGTAATATTGCAAACGCACCCCTACAATTACGAGGCGAATTGGAATGGTCCAGAAAAACGCGTTGTTTGGAATAGCAGTGGGGGGGGTGGAACTTCATGCAGATACGGGGTGGTTTTTATAAGTGGTTCCAGATGTTTTTGCCCATGGTTAAGAGATGCCAAGTTTTTTGGAAGATGTTCGCAGCCAAAACGCATTCTTCCGTACGTCGCATTTCTGTGTAATTTCGCATGTGGTGTTGCATTATGTCCGGGATGATGCACGTCTTTTTATTTTTACCGTAGCTGTTTTGATATTGGAGAAAATGGTTATTTTCGAAACATCCCCATGTCGTTGAAATGTTGTCGTCCGTTTATGTCACCGGTAGTAAGTCGGGGCGGGGCTGATGGGGACGGATATGTGGGGTGGTCAGAGGTCAACATTAGGAAAAATTTAATGTTAATACCGATGACCGAGTCCAAAAAACTGAAACGTGAAAATCGGATGATTGGACCTGATGTACATTTCTGTAGATTGTACACAGAATACACACATCTTTAGATAATCTGGCCATGGCAGGTATACTAGATTAGCGTACATCTATGTTTATGCGTTCAAAACAAGAAAAGTAATCGTTTCCCGGTATTATTCTCTCGAAACACGGCGCTGAATATAGGAAGAAGTAGCCTGTGTTACGCAATGCTTTCGGCCGGATTGATGTGCAACTGTTTAACTAATTGCAGGGTCTGGGCTTGGCCAGTCACGGTGTATGGCCAGTCGCGCTAATATGCGAGTGTTCCCTGTAGACAGTCCTGGAGTCATTTTTTCGCACATTCGCACATTCCAGGAGCCTGATGTGCATCTAAGGGTGGGTACTGGTTCAGTCGGACCGGTTTGGACTGGAACAACGGACGGAATGTTGTAATCGGCTGATTTTTTATATTGTGGTGATTGCCATATTTGTGACTCCCCCCTATTTTTCCTGTTGTGTATGAAATGTTGTCGCCCGGCCGGTGAGCGGCAAGTGTTAAAATTGTTGACGTGGTTTTAGACTGACCGCCAGTTGCGCAGTTAACTTTGTGCACGTGTCTTTGTTTTTACCGTAGCGGTTATGTAGGGCGGTGTTTTCCGTGTGCAACGTTGCTGTTGTGATCATGTTGTTTCGTTAAGCAGTTGACTTGAGCGGTACCCGTTTTTCCGTGTTCGCAGCTAAAACCCACGGTCCCCTTTGTTCAATCGGCATGTAATTTTATACGTCGTCTGCAGGCATGCCAGTGCCAATACCACCTCCCAATCTGCAAATTATAAAATTTCACGGAGAATTGTCGCCTATGGCTTCTTGTTTGACTTCTGGTGAAGTCTAGTTACTGGTAAGAATAGCTACAGGAAGCTCACATGAAACTGTTTTTAATCTCATCAGATTTCCTAGATCAAAGTAGATTGTCACCTCCATGAAGCTGATGCCAAGTTTGCAAGCTCTAAAAGGATATTATCAGCAGCAATGCGGCCGGTGTCCTCTCAATCACACCATGATTTTTAGATATAGGCCAATGTTCGCAGGTCACTGATCTAATGTAACAGTAAATTTACACTCACAGTCAGGTGAAAAATACACTTGACTATGAATTTAAACTCTTGAGATTTTGGAATTCGGCCGTAGGTTATTGACAGTATGACATACACACACCAGCTTAAGGAAGACCTGTAACTTCAGTAAGCATTTGGGTCTGCTGTCAAAACAGATTCACATATTTATATGTCCAGCACACAGCAAGTCTGGACCAAAGTTCATACAATATGGCCTTTTCTATCATTCTGACATATAGATGCTTGTCATATCCTGTTGCAAATTATACAACAAAAGCAATAATCTCCTTCAGACACTTATTGCTTCCAAAGTAGACTCATGAAAGATCATGTCTGTTAGATGTCATTATTTCTGGTACCTGACAGTGATTGATTGACAAGGATCTTCCCATCCAAGGAGAAAAGGATGGAGATGGCCAAGTTGTCTGGGTCATAGGTCACATTCAGGCAACCTGCAGAAAAAACAAGGCAATTAGAGTCATGAACCTGGATGAGTCAAGTAAGGGCCATATTCTTATTACTGCAGCAGCAACTCCTAGCTACAGTGTGAAGTAGAACCAGTCATTGAGTGGTAGACAATAAGTTAAAATGTTGGATTGGTACTACCTCTTACTTGTGTTTTACCATACTAGTACAATAAACCAACGTTATGTAGCGGCTATGACATCTTTGATAGCTTCTTCCTGTATCTACATGTGGCAACTGGCAACCATGACAATTATGATAATGAACCTTCAGTGAGGTAGTGCATTAGCCCCACAGATTGTGGAATTAACCATCAGAATAGTTCATGATTTTCAAGCAAAAGTGTCTCCATTGTCTCTACACATCTGTGATGAACATAAATAAAGGTCTTGAATTGAATTGAATTGAACATGTAATCAACAACAGCCATGATCTTAAATCACATTCTGTACCAATGGTGTTATAAACAGTCCTAAACTGTTCATTACATTTTTATAAAATCACCAACCTGTATCATTGAGTCCAACTTTCTCCACCACAAGATCAGCACAGCAGCCACAGTTCCGGACAGTGCAGGTACAGCCTGTGTCCTCTAGGGGCTCTCCTGGAGTAGACAATAGGGGGGTGACTTAGACACAAATATCTACATTCAATCAAGAGATGCATGTAGATTGTGAGTACTAACTGCTCAAATAGATTATCATGTCTACAGTGTTGCCTTAGAGTACAAGGTAAGATTCAGAAATTAATAGAAATTTAATACAATACAGTACACGCCAATGAGCTATAAAATACTTACCCTTCTTCACTGGCAAAGGCTGGCATTTCTTCAGACATTCCTTTTCAGTCTCAAACCTGTTCTTGTTGCCGCCACATCCGCCATACTGAAACTTCTTACAGGTCTTGGAGTCACCATCATAGTAGAACCTGCAAGAGCAATGTGTTTAACTGTACTTTCCATTTATTGCCTAATATTTGATAAACAAAAGTATTATAACTGTTATTACATGTTTTATTTTTCTATTTACCCTTCTACAAAAGGAAAGCAAGTGACAGTGAGTTCTACAGCAGTTTTTTGGCTCACTTTGTGAAGATGGCACGACAGGGCCCGATGTCAGGCTCCAGATTGCAGATGTCTTGGTCCACAGTCTCAGCACTTCTCTTCACAACAGCTTCTCTCTTCCCAACTGTACCTTGACAACAAAATAATCAGGCATAAATGATACGTAAACAGGTTCTGTACCAATTGACTTTGCTACATACTGTACGTATGTATAATGCTGAACTTTACTGTGCTGCGAACTTGTATAAATTTACCGTAACCTCTCTTGTACTTACGTCCACAAGTGTCCTCACATTCCCCCACTGTTTCAAAGTTGTTGTCGTTACCCCCGCAGCCTCCATAGATGAAGTCCTCACACTGCCCGGTCTGGCTGTTGAAGAACACCCGTGGAAAGGCCGCCTTACAGTTTCCAACTTTCTTGGGCTGCTGACAGAGGTTGTCATCATTATCACGGGCAGCAAACTCAAACGGGAGGTCATCTGTAGGAATTTTGTGGATAAAGTAGACTCTCATTATAGTGCCAGGTACCCTAAGATTGCCACATTAAATACATGTGGAAAAACTGTAATCAAGGCCTTCTCAAAAATGCCCTCAACACCTGGCTATCTGAAGCATGTGAGCATACATGTCCCTCATGGATTAGTGATTCTGCATTAGTACTGACAGTACATGTAGATCCAACCTTGGTAGATCCAAGGAGAGTAAAAACCTTCTTCGTATATCTCTTTAAATTCACTTCACCCTGCTGAGTTTTGAGCTGATGTTAGAGTTAACTTCAAAGTTTGCTTGATAATAGGGATGAAAATATACATCATGCATCATTAATCTTAGTAGCATAATTTGAAGCAAGGCGATGTCAGACTTCATCCCGTACCCCCTTATCCAACCTGCTTTGCAATTCCAGTCCACTGACAAAATATGGCAGCGCGGCATTGTGAACAGGAAATAGAATCAGACAGACAGACAGACAGACAGACAGAGAAGATTTGTGTCTACATCTACATCAAAGCGAAGATTTATCATAACGTTCTCTAGGAAGGCTTCTACGAACTAGAAACAAGTCTGTATGAAACATTAGTTTCTTTACCACGGATGAAGTTGACCTCAGCCGTACAGAGGCCAACAACGGCGACCATGAACCAAAACGTTGTTGTTCCGTCTTTCTGGTACTGTTTTGTCGCCATCTTCTTTCCTTCTAATGACGTCACCTATGTTTGGACTATACTAACCAGTTATGAGGGGAGGTGGATTAGTGTTATTTTCCGCTAAAGTTACTCACTTACTATCGATAGAAGAATGTAAGGTATTGCTTTATAGAAAATATAAAACAAAATATGTCAGTTTTTATATAAGAAAGAGAAGTCTTTTTTTTTAGTTTAATCAAGGAGCTTCAATCATATTTCCTGGCCAAAGCAGATTGATACTTCGTATTAAAATGGTATGGCCGACTGACATTTTCATCAACATTGTATAAGTTATAGATCACTGTGAATTGTGAAATATGAAAAGAACAGTTTCTTGCAATTTTACTTTTTGAATCTGCTCATGATTGTGATACCAATGTTTATTGAAGCGCTAAATAAACTTATTTTGACGCCTTCTCACCACATGTCAAAGTTCACGTAAAGAAAGGAGGCGGTGCTTCAGTTCAGTGACCCGATTCCGAATCACTGGATGGACCGGATCTGCAACTTTTTCTTACGGTATGTTGTCTAAATAGCACCTAGCGCTATCGCTGATCTCCCAGATCGATATCGTTGAATATGCACAGAAGCGTAAGGTTATCTCGAGTTTGAGTTTAGATAATCGTAAACAACACACTGGCATAATCTCCAAGCAGATCCTATGGTGGCAAGACTGTATCCATTTGGCCTGAGGATTGGCCGCTGGCTGATGGACACTCCTCAGGCCAGTGGATCTGCTTGGAGATTATACTGTCAGCGAATTTTTCTGCGTGCACGACACATGAATATTTACAGACATTACAACATCTTGGTACGTGGTTATTCGTTTCGGGGCATGTGTCAATGAGCCTCAAGCCATTGATTACCTTCGCCAAGAAGGTTATGTTTTCGTAGGCGTTCGTGTGTGTTTGTGTGTGTGTGTCTGTGTGTGTGTCTGTCTGTAAACACGATAACTCGAGAAGGCTTAAATGGATTGTCTTCATATTTGGTAGGTGGGTAGGTCTTGATGAGACCTTCGAAGTGATTAGATTTTGGGCCCCCTGGCGGCTTGTTCTGGTACTGCAGCCAAACTTCCGGTTTTGATATCTCGTGATCTGGACATGCTAGGGTCATGATTTTTGGAGGGTTAGAAGAAGAAGTCGGGAAGAAGTGACATAAGTTTGGGCCCCCTAGCGGCTTGCTCTGGAACTGCAGGAGCATTTGTATGAAAATATTTAAAGTAGGATAACTCAATAACTGGTCGATGGATCGTCTTGATATTTGGTGTGTAGGTAGCTTAAGTGATGCTTGACATAATTAGATCGCAATTATGCAAATTATGATCCACATTGCATAATTAATGAAGGAATTCTATAATTCAGCTACCTTCCATGATAGGACTATTATACCCTGTAACATGTGTAATTAAGAATGAGAGTAACATCGCCATATATTAATTATGTAAATAAAGACATAATTTGCATAATAAATGAGAAAATACTATAATTCCATAGTGGTTGATGTTGGCAATTTCATACTTGTGCATTTTGAAGTTGACTGGAGGTGAACATCATTCAACATAACTTATTCAAATCAGTACCCCATTTGCATAATTTATGAGGAAATGTTAGAATTACCTTCGTTGTTAAGATAACACTGTCATTGTTTAATTATAAGTAATACATGTATAGGGGTAACTTCTCTGTGTACCCAAAAACCTATGCGAGCGAAAAAAAAGTTGCCACCCAATAAGTCGCCTTCATTATAAAATTCTAAAGTGGTCAGGAAGGTTGAACATATGACTAAAACACTCAGCCAAGTTGCAAGGGTTACCAAACAATAAATTTTTATGCTTGTATTTGTTCTTTGACAATCCTCTTTGACTTTGAATTCCTGAATTTATCGTCATATGTGGGTGCTCCTTCTGAATGTAAGATAAATGTTGTCGGGACCCCCCCCCCCCCCATTTCTCCTTGTCAAGTTTTGAAAATTTATACATCTTTTGTGTTACACACACAGTGGCCTCATACAACACAAGCTGTGGATAGGTTTTCTACTGTATCATCCAATCGTAATACACTACAACCACTAGACACAACAGGCATCAGCATGGCCCAGTCTGAGAAAGCTGAAGAGATTTTGGAAAAGCCTCACCTGACAGAGGAGCAGGCAGGAAAGCTTGTGGAAAAGCTCTATGGGTTCAAGGTCAAGTCTCTAAAGCCACTCGACAGCTATGATGACATGAACTTCTATGTGAAAGTTGATGGCCCTGCCCCATGGGCCCATGGGTACACATTAAAGGTTATGAATGGTACCGACTCGAAAAATGAGGGTAAGTTTTTCTCAGACTAGTCACCTACAAGATCTGACTTAAAGCTCAATCTAGAACATTGATGAACAGAATCTTGGGGATAATGCATTGCGTCTACACTTGTGGTCCAAGATTTGCATGTTTCCAAATATAGGTTAACCCAGAAAAAAAAGTATACCCAACTTGAAAGGGTTATTCATTTCCAACTTGTGAAGTACATCAATATAATACTAATGTTAATTGTAGTGATGCCCTTCACAAGTGGGTATGATTTTTTCTTTAATCACACTGTATAATGCTGTTATATTACTCTTCTACAATCTTACTAAATTCTTACTCTTGCACATGGAAAATAGTATATGAAAGTTGAACAGACACCACTACCAGTGATTGGATGGCTAAAGCATTATGAAGATGGGCGCTATCCTATACATCAAATGATATGTGAAGGCCTATATAGAACCAAATTAAATGTAACTACCTTAAATATACCACATGTACATTGTTGGGTACTATATTTTCTAACAACAGGTATATTTCTCTCTTTTCTTGTCTCTATCATATACTTGTATTTGCTGATGTTATAGATCTGATAGAGGCACAGAACAAGATGATGACATTTCTAGCAGACAGAGGATTCCCTGTCCCCAGGGTAGTACCAAACCTTCAGCGGAAGGACATGAGCCTGGAACAACTACTGAAGAAGGACAATGGTACTCTATACGTTTGCACTTTACCCAAAAAGAAAATATTACACGTTTCTTTTCATTGATTTCTCCAACATTGCCAAACACAACACAACAATTATAAGAAAGTGTAGTGTGAAAAAAATGTGATTCAATTTCTGGAAATATGATTAGGCCTAGGAAAATAAATGTTGTGTTTCCTGTTTCCCGACCGACCCTAAAAATAACAGCCGACCCTAGCCTTATTTTTGTGTGGAACCCTGCATGTTGCTGTGCAACAGTACGCTGGACCGGTTCCAGACTTGTAACGTTAAAAAAAAGTTTCGGTTCAAGGACAAAGGTTTAAAAAAAACAACAGAACGTCGGAAATCATGTCACATTCCCCGTTGGCCCCCAGTTAGGGGTCATAGCGGGGAACCTATGCCCATTTTTTTCAATACATGTATTTAGGGATGCTAATACTTACTATTGTTGAACATAGGGAAAAAGAGATTAATTATAGATTATTTTAATTTTGAACACTGATATGCCAGGGGTTTGGGTCTGGACCTGAACCAAAACCTGTAGACTTGAATCCAGACCTGAACCTGAGTTTAGGCACTACCCCTGCAAGAGCTAGGGCTTTGAGCTGATCGACCTTTTCAAGCTCCATGATCTGACACCTGAGTACCTGAGTGATGAAATATAATATTGCACAATTGATTTTCCAACATGTTCTGCTTATACAAACACGCCAATCAGCAAAGTCTAAAAAAAATAAAAAATAAAAATAAAATAAGATAATGCCTACCTACCGACCCTAATTTTTTCAGGACTGAAACAGGAAACACAACATTTTTTTTTCTTGGCCTTATTGTATCCATAATTGAGTAGTTTTGCTTTAATTTTTATAGCAAATCAAAGTTGTTCCTAATCTGAAACTTGGTTTATCATCTTCTGGAAATACTCTAAAGATGATGACAGTATGATGCACTTTAACATCTGTAATCAGACTATTGATTTTGGCCATCTCCTTTGTGGTAATGTTACAGGTAGCTATTCTCACAACATTGTTCGCCTTCTGACATACCTCCCTGGGACCGTATACCACAATGTTCCCATCACTCACCACTTGGCCTATGAAGCTGGTGCTTTTCTAGCCAAAGTACACAAAGCCTTGAGGGTAAGTGCTACGAAGTTCACTTATTGCTGTAGGTGGCTAAAAATAAACACCTTGCAAAAGTGGTGTGTAATGATGCTCTAGTGCATTTGTATTGCTGTAGTCTGGCATTGGTGCCAACTGCCATGGTAATTTTTACAGTACATAACTCCCCAAACCCAGCAAAGCCTTGAATGGGGTAGTGCAGCATTAGTGCCATTTTCTATCATGATGGTAATTATGCTCCACCTCATGACTGTGTGAGGAATCATCTGTTTGCTTATAGGGCCATGGAAAAATGGTTGTGTTTCCAGTAACCCAACCAACCCTAGCAAAACCCTACCGATCCGAACTTTATCTTTATTTGGTTCTGACCTAAAGAGCCCACGATATTGAATATTACATGCCTCTTACAGGTTGATTTTGTATCTAGGATCTGAAATAGTACGCTGATTATTTAAAAAGTTTTATACTTTTGCTTTTGTCGAGTCATCTTGAAAATTCATTCTACTTTACATTGCAATTCTATCACGGTTTATTTAATTTCTTGATTGTTTCCACCAGGATTTTTCTCATCCAGCCTTGCACAGACCAGACTTTTTGTGGAGCCTAAAATGTCTCCCTAGCCTTGAGAAGTATCTGCACTGCCTGAAAGAGGATCATCACAAGGAGATAAACAGGGAAATCATTCAAGCCTTCAGAGAAAAAGTGCTGCCCCGTATGGATGACCTTCAACAAGGTAAGAAGAAAGAAAATCTGTTTCTTTTCCTTCTCATGTTTGCTCCACTCACATGGGATGGACTAGGGCTGCGTACCTAAACGTAACATCAGGTACAGGTACAGGTACCGGTACAGAGGTTTAGGTACTGGTCCGGACCTGTACCTGTACCTGAACAATTTGACAAATTAAACATGTTCTACTGAAATTCTTCAATAATGACAGAAACATTAATAAAGTGTAGACAAACTTCTCCTTTTTGATTCCTAGATGTCTGTCGGTAACGAAAATATGCAAAAATATTGTTGCGAAATGAGACGGAAACTAACTTTATTTTAATGCTGGATGTTCATTTTCCTGGCAGGCATCCTTGTGTATAGTGATCATCAGTAGTAACAAGTATGGATTTTTGTTCCGGTCCAAAAAACGGTCCACCGACGTTTCGTTTTTTCCGGACCGGGTGGACCAGTACGCACCCCTAGGATGGACCCTACTCTTAGCGATAAGTACTACTAATGTGGTGGGTTCTGAAGCTAATCGGGACCATGCTAGGGATTCAAACCCGGGACCTTTAGATTCTAATTCAACAACCCTAACCCCAAGGCCACCATGCCATGTAATGCCATTGTACTGTTATCTGTTGGATATCTCTCCAGGAGTGATGCATGGAGATTTCAATGATCTGAATGTCCTGGTAGAAGAGGATCCTGTAATCCCCAGCGAGTACAGGGTTTGTGGGCTTCTGGACTATGGTGACGTCATCGTTGACCCCTACGTATTTGACCTTGCCATCGCCCTGATGTACTTCATGTCAGTAGTAAAGGATCCGATCACATTTGGAGGACACCTTGTAGCAGGTTAGTAACTCATTAAGTTATGAGCCAGGCCTGCACAATAAAGAATTGCCCTGACCCTCTTCCAGTTACTATAAAAGGCTGAAATTGCACATGTATAAAAGTAGTAAGTCCTGTCTCAATGGGATAAGCAGGAATTCAGTACATATAGGTGGCAAAGTCTTTGAAATCTTTAATGTTAGGCAGTATGATTCATGTCCAGAGATTGTACCAGTGCAACAAATCAAATGAAAAAGAAGAAGGCAAATTGTAGCTGTGGAGTGATTAAACTCCCAATTCTCAAAATCAGTACCAGTTTCTACACCGAAAAAAGACTGATTTCACCATGTTATGTATTATTATTGTTATGAAGGACTTTGAAACACTGTGAGTACTCTAAAACTACATGATATCATGTTTGCCTATTGTGTTTTGTTTGACAGGATTTGAAAGTGTTCGTGCCCTGACGCCTGCAGAGTGGGATGTCCTGTACTACTGTGTAGTTGCCAGGGCCTCACAGTCTTACGTTTTGGGGCACTACACTGCCAGTATCCATCCTCAGAATACAGAATACCTCATGGTCACAGCAGGAAGTGTCTGGAAGTTCATCGACATGTGGTGGGGAACCCCTAAAGAGGAGATCTACAAACAGTGGAGGAATATTCAGAGGGACTGATACTGATTGTGGCACTGTTTTTTTGTACATGTACACCAGTGACAGATCTATTGATACCTGTGATTTATGTGGAATAATGGTGTAAGGACAAAATTGACAAGTTTGAAGTGTGGCCATCTTTTCACAGCTCCTATTGCATGCTGGGAGAAGCTGGGCATTATGGGTAGCACATATTTGAAAACGCATACTGGGAAAAGCTAGGCATTATGGGTAGCATATATCTGAAAAAATTGAAGCGGATGAATCCGAGAACCAATTGATTTAATTGGTGTGGCCTAAGTGCTGTAAACGCATTTTACTTTTGTGGTGGTTTTGTTTCCATGGTTTTTGCTGTGTCCTTGCTAAATAATGCACCGCAAGTATGTGTTTTGTATTTCTATGTTGTACTACAGACTTGTTTTTTAAAACTGTTAACTTTGAACACTGCAAAAACCTCCTTTTCTGTCATGCCACCTAAACCACAGTGAAAGTAAAATGCATTTACAGTATATATATATACAAGTCACATGCCACATTGGTGACCAAGCTTGATAATATACAAAGGACATTTGGTGCTCTAGTTTTCATGTTTCACTTGTGTGTCTCAGGAGATAATACTAAGAATTCAAAAGTTTATTTATTTGGCTAAAGTGAACTTGCAGTGATTGTTCTTGGTGCTATCAGTAAGACCATGATAACAAATTGCTAGGTAATATACATATACTACTGTCAACAAACATTTTACTTTATAGTCATAAAGAAGAAGTTGTTGAAATGGTAGTAGTTATTTTATCATAATGATTAGTGTCAAGATTCTTAACAAAAGTGTGACATGTCCATAAGATGTAAGCAGCTTATAATTAGATTTAATACCGCACAATTTTAAAATAAAATGAATAACAATAGTTTAGATGTACCAGGGTAAGATATTTAGAGCTTTAGTAATATGTTGTTGTTTTTTATCTTGTCTCATTGATTATGTTCACAGTTTATTCCAATTCATACTTTATGATATATGTGTCAAAGAAACAAGGCAGGCAATAAAACTATTTTATGGTGATTATTGAATATTTATTGTATGTGGTGTTTATGTAAAAAATTGGTTCAATATTGCAATTTTTGTTTTATTACCTTCGCCAAGAAGGTTATGTTTTCCATAGCGTTTGTGTGTATGTGTGTGTGTATGTGTGTATGTATGTATGTGGTTTAGCAGGATAACTGAAGAAGCTTTTGATGGATTGTCATGAAACTTGGTAGGTGGGTAGGCCTTCGTAAGAACTAGAAATTATTAGATTTTGGGCCCCCTGGCGGCTTGTTATGGTACTGCAGCGAAAATTCCGGTTTTGATATCTCGCGATCTGGACATGCTAGGGTCTTGAATTTTGGATGGTAGGTAGCCCCTGTGGTAGGGAAGAAGTCACGTGAGTTTGGGCCCCCTAGCAGCTTGTTCAGGGTGGTTTGTTTAAAATCTTCGAGAGAGGATAACTCAAGAACCAGTTGACGGATCATCGTCATTTTTGGTATGTAGGTAGGTTAAGTGATGCTTGACATAATTAGATGACAATTATGCAAATCAGTATCTAATTTGCATAATTAATGAGGAATGTCCATAAATCCGCTGTGTTTGATAATAGGGCTATGAAACACTTGTGACGTGATTGAGAAGGACAGGAACATTGGCAGATATTGACCATGTAAATGAAGACCTAATTTGCATGATTAATGGGAAATGGCTACAACTTTATAGTGGTAACGACTGGGAATTTAATACTTGCCATATTTGGAAGTTCAGTGAAGGTGAATATCACTAAACATAATTTATTCAAATCAGAACCTCATTTGCATAATTTATGAGGAAATGCTAGAATAGCCTTTTTTCTCAAGATAAGACTTGTCATTGGGTGGAGAATATGATCAACTGATATGATTCATGCAAATAAGGCTCGTACTTGCATAATCACTGAAAAAAATGTAAAGTTAGTTCGAACGGTTAACATGATTTGGCGAAGGTATGAGGTCGTGGAACTCTTGTTTTGCCATGTTCTTTTGTTTATAAATCACAGGGGTACAGACTGAAGTAACATGCCAGGGAAACCAGAAACTGCACATGCAATGTTGTTGTGTTTGTTATTGTTATTGGGTTTGCTTTTGTTGACCTGTTAAAGTCATCATGCATCTTGGCTTGGCCAGGTCTACCTCTAAGGAGCCATTGATCCCATTGAAATGAAAACAAATGTTCACTACACATGTGTGTAAATAGTACTAATTCCTGGGGAATACCTAGAACTACTTTTCCTAACTGGTCACATGGGGAATACCTAGAACTTTTCCAAACTGGTTAC
The DNA here is from genome assembly GCA_013266295.2 of Branchiostoma floridae x Branchiostoma japonicum. Taxonomy (NCBI): domain Eukaryota; kingdom Metazoa; phylum Chordata; class Leptocardii; order Amphioxiformes; family Branchiostomatidae; genus Branchiostoma; species Branchiostoma floridae x Branchiostoma japonicum. Next base: position 20,153,461 of record CM023823.1, read on the forward strand.
ATACTATACGAAGCTCGCTACTTAGGCGTCGCCAAAAATACACCTGACCGCCCTGTGAGAACCAGGGACACCCTGTCGGACTCTGCAGGCGTCACTTCGGGACACCTTTCTGACGGGTGGTTGCCGGATACAGACCAACAAAAACACACCTGGCGACCAACTACAGGACAGCGTGAAGGAAAATTTACTTAAGACCATGGCAGCCGGTATCCCCCGACTTCAGAGCCTGGCCGGAGTCTTGATCGGCTAACCGCTAGGGCCCAGTCTAGGACCCCCCTGCCAAGGCATTAGATTTAATAAATGTGCACGAGTCCAAAGTACAAAGGTTAATTTGTTCAAAGGTTACACGAAACTTGGTCTGCCAATCAGACTTCGTATCTGTATGTTTAATTTTCGTAGGATCATCTAGTATTTTAACACTACTCAAGTCATGGCGTCTGCCGGTCTGTCAGCCGTGTTCGGTCCCGCCACGTTCTGTGCCGTGACGGGAGGGAGTCGGGGGCTGGGCCGGAGCATCGCCGTGCTGCTGGCGGGGCGACTAGGGGAGGGCTCCCGCCTGGTGCTGACCGGCCGCTCCCTCCAGGGTCTACAGGAAACCAAACGGCAGGTGGAAGAGAAGTGCCAGAACCAGCTGGAGGTGAAGTTGGTGACGGGAGACATGGAGGACTCCACTGCCTACCCTGCACTGTTCTTCGACATCTTCGCAGACGCTCAACCAGGTGGGACACTGTGCTGAAAAGAGTGATGTACAATCATGATTTACCAAAATGCTCTTTTTCAGCACTAAGGAAATATAGCATTTACTTATCATTTGTGCAAGTGATGTCCACATATTTCAAAATGCATATCCTTCCCTGTCACACATAGCTGAATATACATGTATGGCCGAACACTGCCGAACTCCCCCCAACCATGGTTGGGAGTAGGTCGGCTGTTGTTGGCTGGTGTTCGACGAGGTCGCCAGCCGAATGTTTTAAAATGTTTAAAACATTAATTCGGGTGTGGACAATCGTTGGCTGGTGTAGGTCAGCAGTGGTCGGGGCGTGGTTGGCAGTCAAATTTGACTCAAATTTAACTCAAATTTGATTCGATTCGTATCGAAAGGTAGGCGTGGCCTAAATCTGGTCAGACTGCTCCCGAACCTCCTTGGTTCCCCTATCAACTTTATAGAAACTGTAGGAACTGATAATTTTGTTACATGATGTTTCTACGCGCATTCACAGCAGTGACTTCGCATGTCTCCGTACCTAGGCGCTTTTAAGAATGCTCTGCTAATCCACAACGCGGGAACCCTGGGCGATATCAGCAAGAATGCAGCGAAACATTCTGATGCTGAGACTCTTAGCAATTACTATGCCACCAACCTGACGTCAGTCATCGCTCTGACGGCCAAGTTCATGGAGGTACACGTGTGTTTATTTCTAGGACCGACATACGGCAGGGTTGGCGTAACGACGTTACTTTTTTTTAATTTAAAAACATAATTTAATTGAACAGAAAATATTGTAGATGGTTTTTAGTAACAATTCCGGACTGGTGACTACTTGCTCATACTAGGTCTTCTCGAGCTCAGCCGTCAGACGAACCGTAGTAAACATCAGTTCTGCAGCAGCCATTGACCCTCTAGCCCACCACTCCCTGTACTGTAGCGGCAAGGCAGCCAGGAACATGTTCTTCAAGGTTAGTACATTCATGATCGGTAAGCTGCTCATAATATGTTTTCTTTTCTTCGGCGGCTGAGCTGTGCTGAAACGAGGATACTGTTAATTTTTGGCTTCACTATATTTGCAGCAGACGCCTGTCACTAGTATCCAAAATCATATTCCGTGTTGGCCCGCTTCCCAGTGAACATTATCCCCATGAAAACACGAGGTCAGTAAAACAATCGAAAGGATCGATAATTCGATATCCACTTAATTTTACTCGTTTGTTTACATTCTGTCGCAGGTGATGGCTGAGGAGGAGCCCGATGTGCGCGTACTCAGCTACTCCCCGGGTCCATTGGACACCGATATGTTACGGACAGTCAGGTCCTGCGGAGATGAAAAAGTTGAAGACAGGTGAGTATGGCACCCGGATGTCGGCTTCAGCATTCAATTTTGGTACGCGACGTCGACCGTTATGGTAACGTGCGGTGCAGCGGTAGTGGTTTATAGGTAAATGAAAGGCTGTATTTTCCCCCGTCCCGATTGAGTAAGGGCTGATGAGTCGCGTCTTAAATTGACTGGACTTTGTTTTCGTATTCTGTTAAAGTAGTAGACTTATATAGCAATATCATCCTCTTATGCCAGACAAACTGCTGGGGAACAACGCGTATCTCAAGCAACGGCCCTGGCATACCGGCCTGCGATCTGTCTTTCTCGCTGTTAATCTGACACTACTGTTGTTGGAGGGAAAGTTGCCAAAAGGCAACGTGATTGGCTGATAACTTTCCCTCCAACATCAGGGGGAGTATCTGATTGGTTGACGACTGGCCAGCACGAATGCAGGGAGAAGGATAGATCCCAGGATAGTACACCAGGATAGTACAAGCGGTGGGCCTGACAAAAGGGTGCACAATATGCATGTTATATCAGCCAAGTGTAAAAAATGTTTCGTTTCGAAGTAATAGATGCGTTAACACTTCTCCTTACTTTATAGATTTAAGGCTATGGAGTCTAAAGGGTTGATCTTGAGCCCCGACGACTCTGCAAAGCACCTGCTCACCCTACTAGAAGAAGACAAGTTCAAGTCTGGCGCCTTCCTGGATGTCTTTGACCGCTTCTCACTGTGATAGGAAAAAATCCATTTTTCCTTTCCATTTTCTGTCAATCTGAGACGATCGTGAATTTTTAAAAATACTTTTATTTCAACTTACATCCTAAAACACAATGAAAATGGGTTAAAAACAAAGAGCAAATTTCTGTGAATTTTACAACAATTAGAGAGGTTGAAGAAATAAAACTCAGTTGGTCCTGATCCATCTGTTGTCCCATTATGATGATCGCTTATAACTGGAACACTTAGCAATATCTCGTCAGCACTTCCAGGGGATTACGGTCATCAGCATTTATTTACAATAGCACAGACATCACGTAAGTGACCATCCGCAACCATCAATTCATTATTAACACGAAGACGTTTTTACCAAAGTGGCCACTCAACTTGATTAGATATTGCCATTAGATTATGACACGTACAGTCACATGATGTATTCTTTTAAGTATGGGGCAGTTGGTTCAATACCCCATTCAGATGCCAGATTGTGCTTCAGTGATTTTGTCATCTGCACAGACGCAACAGGTATTTCACGTTGTTTGGCTTATTTTCAAACCAGAATCTGTTACATCCGTCTCTTGTCCCCATATGTTCTACTTCATCGGCACTCACTAGAACTTCTGCAGCCGTTTAGGAGACCGTTGCAAGAAGTCACGTTTCTCGCCAATGGCATCTGAAAATTTACGGTAGATTATCTTGTACTTCGTGTGCAAAGATAACACAGAATCCAGACTGTTGCACGGGCCTACACGTTAGCTAATTTTAAGCCAGCTCGTCGGCACCAGGGCCAACAATCCCCCCGAGGAAAAATTTGATCACCCGGGGGTGAGCTTCGTTTGTAACCCAGGTGGGATAGAAGCTTATAATTACAGTGCCGAGGAAACCCGGTCTACAGCTCTGGGAGAGAGTAGTGGAATCATGCCCAGAATGATGCGACGACGCAAGACTCTTGACGACACAATACCAGGGATGCCGCCTCTGTGGAGATCGAAACAACGAATTCTTTCGAGAAGGGCGCGGCCGGGCAAAGCAAAAGAACATTCGAGACACGCTCTCTTTGTTGGGAGAAGAAAGGAGGACGATGATGGAGCAGACTGGGAGAGAGTTTACCTCTACCATCGGAGGGAAAGGGAATATTCACCAAGAAGAGGTCGATTCATCTTACGGAGGAATAGAGCCCTGCAGAATGCTAATCCGAACGGGCAGCCTTCGTGGAAGGACATCTTCTTAACCTGTACAACGGTACTTGCTATGGCAGTACTCGCCATTGGTTTTCTTGCAACAACAATGCTGCTTTCCCAATCCAAAGTTGTAACCGACTTGTTGAGGTAGATATATTGCTCTATGTATAACCATCTTCACCATGGCGTGTTCCCCATCTTCGAAATGAAATGTTATGATGGTCTAGTTTGTAGCTTGAAATCCCAGATGAGGTTGAAAGCCTACAATATTGGTGTAGCATATATAGTACTGTGGTATACAGTATAACCTTTCTGACATTGCAATTACTTAGTGTCTTAGTGACTGCAGTGTCATTTAGTTGGAATTACCGGTAGATAGAGAATTTTTGAAGTGGCATTTGTTGAAAACCGGCAGATACAGCACAGACTACATACTTTCTATTGAGTTGTGAATAGACTGTGTCAGGAAGATTTTCAGAATGTTATATTTAGTAAACACTGAAAGAACTTTGGATAGTATTCATTTTTCCCTTACAAAAATATAGTCATTAATGTTCCAGTAAACCTGTGTTTGTTATTCATGCTTAGTTGAGACTGTCTGTGCACCAAACACACACACATAAATGCACACACACACACACACACATACACACATGCACGCACACATACATGCACACAGACAGCCAACATACACACACATACATTTGTATAACTACATATGCACCCCATACATACACACATGAACACACACAGCCCTAACAGTCATACAATAGACACTGAGTAGTGGCATAATTACTAGTGACAACTGGCTGTTGGCTCAGAATTTTGGGGTCCTGTGTTCGAGACTAATGAGACTTGTTTTGTGGCCTATGCATTCAAGCACAAGTTACTCACTGATATCATGTGAATACAAGTACATGTACCTAACTTTGGTCAGGGGAGGGGAGAGGCTGGAATATTTAGTTACTACCCTTAGTACCTACTCTACCTACACCTATTGAGGCTATGGGACCTTTAACCACCAAGCTACTCACACATGTATTTCTTATGATTTAATAAAAAAATGTCCCCTTACATTTGACTGTACAAGGCATACCCAAACCATACAGCAAATGCTGTTTATGCCATCCTGTCCCTTCATCACAAACTTACATGTAGCAACTTAGAAAACTTGAAGTAACATCAATACTCCCACTAGCATTTACAGCTACTACAACATAAAACTCCACTTTCCTAGTGTTATCAGAAGTGAACTGATAAAATACAAATCATGTATAAGTTAATGCATTAAAATAGATATCAAGATGGTTACTTCATATAACTCTGCTTGACAAAAGGAGTTCTATGTATGTTTGTTGTTCATTAACTTGATTGCAAAGCAATGAATATAACTTACAATGTATATGGCAACAAATATTTCAGCAAGGCAGAGATTATTAATGTGATTAGTATGAAGGCTGAAATATGCATTTCAAGACTTTTCTACACGTACTGACAACAATATACTTCTCAACACAAAAGAATAACTTTTGGTGAAAATGAAAATGTTGGGCACATACAATGTATTACATGGAACACAACCTTACATCACACAATTTTTCCTTCCTCTTTTACCCACATCTGTCTAGGACCTGCATTCTGCCAATGGACATGTTTACAATTGGTAGTGAAACAAGCCATCAATACATCAACTGAAACATCATACACTGCCAAAAACATGGCACTTTTCTGGATAAAAACAAGCAATCCTGGATAACAAAGTCCTTTGCACACAACTGGAGAGTTAATACAGAGCCAACATTTTGGTGACAATCTGTCAGATGGTACAAATCATTGGGTTATATATTACCTCCCTGGTTGTGTACAAATAATTTGTTATCCAGTGATTTACCAACCTGATGAAACTATTCACAGATCAACAATCCTTCACTGTTAATCCTTCACTGTTCAACCTGACAACTGTATCCCTGCACATTACAAAATATGCCATAGATTCCAAATAGGACCTTACATGCATGTAAAAAAAGATTCAGCTGTTTTTCTTAAGACAGACAATTAAAATCTTCCTACATGGAAGTCTACTTCCTGAAGCCTGGTTGTGCCTTCCTGCAATATAGCATGTAACAGGTGATCTGTTTTAGGCGCAGGTAATCTGTTTTTACATTTTTGTACCAGGAACTTTCAAAATCACATCAGATTTTTTATCTAGAAACATGATTTTACACCTTATTTCCTCCACTAAATAACATAAAATGTCATGCGAACATGACTTGATGCTATTTTGCTTACAAAGACGACCTCTTAGTGACTAAGTTAGCCAAACAACCTACTCTAAACCCTTACAACAAAGTACATGACTCCAGATCCCCTATAGTCAAGCACTAGTAGTATACAAATATCACACAATTTACTAAGTACAGGAAGACATACAATGTATAGTACTACAAGACAACATACCAAAGGACTACATTTGTAGATGTTATTATAATACATGCAGTATGATTCAACTCTTGTACAATGTATGTTAAGGTGAACTCTACAGCTACTTGCATTTTACCTTCTTTGTAGAACATTCAAATCAACTATTACAGCAAATATACTTCAAGTTTGAGTAACTAAAAACATGAATTTTAGACATGGCACTACTGTTGTTAAAAAGCACTTCTAAAATGCACTGCAGCCACCAAGGCTGAACATATTTACATAGCTTTTGCACACAGTATTGCTTCCTTCTTGGCGCTGGCTACAAAGGGTCTCAGTGCAAATGGAATCTTTGGTTTTTATTCCTTTTTCTTTACAATTCCAGATCTTCAGTGCATGATACAATGGCACGTTATACTGAGTATAATTTGATCTTTAAATCTATAACATTGATGAATAAATGGCTAGGAAAAAAAGCCCCAAAGATGATTCTTCTAAAGACTGGAGGACAATGTCTTCATGTAAATATAATTCATATTTGACTAAGCAGTGGGCTCTGAATACATGTATCTCCAATTCTGCATTGCAAAGTTGATGGCACTTTTTGTACATTTGCACACTGCACCACTACTATAACATGTGGCTTAAGTTAAAATCCCAAAACATTGCAGGTAAGAGAAGCACATGCACATTTTACTAACATATATGTAATATATGATTGCATGTATAATGGCACTAGATTAAAATTAGCTTGATCTTATCACACCAGATTTTTAGCGACACCTCATGGCTGAAGTCTGCTTTTTGGTGTTTGCACATATATGTAGGGAACAGCATGATGATAATAAAATATAATAATGGAAAGGTAACGAAAGAAAAACAAGCATCCAGTTGCAGTCATTGTCACACCCTCAGGATCTCCAAACAGCGGTTGTAGCAGATAGCGATCCAGTCAGGCTGGCTGGACGACCACTGGACCTGGTTGATTTCACCCTCCGCCGTGTATGCCAAGATGGGGTCTTCGATGGCGCGGGGCATCTGCTGTATGTCCCAGATCAGCGCCTGATGGTCGTCTCCTAATACAAGAGGAAAAAAAAAAGGATTTTGAACAAATTTTGTCATAATAGTTACACCCTTTCTAAAGAGAGGATCTGTCTGTATATATTATCATATTGCAAACTAGTTACTTAATTTGTGGTGGGCCAGGTTAGCCTGGTATTCACCCTACTTTAAGTTCAGTTTGCTCCTCTGATTGCTTTCCTTGTTAAATAGCCTGGCACCCATGAAAAGAGACGTAATTGGCAGAAGAATAGTTACCTAAAATGTAGGAGACAGTTCTGATTCACACAGAGAAACATGGTCCTTAGAATATCAAGGTAACCAAGTTTGAAGAAACATTCAGGAGTTCGAGCCCAATTATACTGCTTCTAATATAATGCAGGTCATAAGAACTAAATGTTTCAATGGATTTGCTCTCTAAAAACATACGTTTCACCAAGTAAACAATATCTTGCATCAAATGAATTTACTACTAGCACGTGTTTTCAAACACTAATCTTACAAAAAAAGGGTTGCATATTCTAACAGAACTTGGAAGGGGGGATCTACAACTATTTGGGTGCTGTCAGTAAAATTTGTCTGAAAATATCTTGATTCCAGCTGGCCAAATGAAAATCAGAGTCATCTGTCATTCCCTACGAGTGCATGATGTGGAGGAATCTGGTTAGAAGATACTGTGATTAGTAATGATGGACAAAAACATGACATCTGTGATTTGAATTGAACCAAAGTTGAAACTGTACAACTGTACAACTGAATCAACCTGGGTAAATAATAATAGTAGTCTTATGGATGATAATAGAAGGTCTGAACTGCACAGATAAAAATGTTACCCTGCAAAACTAGACATCATTTGAACTCTGCCACCCACAGCTTTGAAAGATAGGTGTTCGTGTACATGTATGATATTATCATTTCGCAGGATCAGCCGTTATGCAAAAGCCAACACTTGCTATGGAATTTAATCTCATTCATTAAGTCTATGTTCTATCTCTGCATAAAGTGACATCAGAGAAGTGGTGGACTGCTCATTCCTTGTCAATGGTTGGTGCTGTTCTGTAGAAAATTTTGGACTAATTTTCCTTTGTTGCAAATTACAATTAAATCTAATGTTACAGAATGAATTCTACAAAGAACACAGATGAATTTTGACGTTATTGGTTTTAAGGTAATGCCATATTTCTTCTTATAAACAGTACATGGCCATGGATGATATATTAAGAACAGTTACTAACAGTGTTAGGTCAGGTCTATAGATAGACAGTTTTGTCAGGCACAATCTAAGCTACAACAGACTTCTCAGGTGATATGGTGAGGCCCCCATCATGACATACAAAGCCGAAGCAAGTGAAATGGATGACATGCACCAAAACCAACCTGTTTTTCAACACTGAAAAAATCTTAAAACCTGCTTTTTTCAACCTTCAGAAGCAACTGAAAGCCGATGAGAAATAGACAAAATTTTCCTTCATTTTGTTTTTGTATAGTTTTGTTGCATGTTGTATTTGCGCCTGTCTGTTCATCTCACCTGCTCTGTATGCCCTGTTGGGGTTCCCGACAGCGCGGGCCGTCTGTTGTGTGTGCCAGATACGTGCCTGACGATCATTGTCTATTAGGCACAGAAATAGATTAGTCACTTATCACATGCTACTTGGGTCCTCTGTTTCAGAACGGGAGTTTGTAAAAATTTGGGGCTGAGGATTTTGCTCACAGTTTGTGCTTTCTAATAACCATTACTTAGCTGACTTGGACTAAACATCTAAAACACTGCAAAAGTCAGTCTGCCTGCTACAGTTCTTTTCATAGACTCCTTTACAACAGCTTTGACAGGTCAAGGCGAAAATGTCACCATCCTTGTAGCTTTGCTATTAGTGATTCTCTACTTAACATCTAATATCATGGTACAAAGTGACAGATGATGTACAGCAACAGACCACAGGATAATGCTCTCATAGTTGTGACATGGTGTTCATTCTTCAGAAAGAGCATGACTAAGGTATACAATCATGTAGTTGTGTGTGCAACCAAATAAAAACCATTGATACAATATTAGCTCCAGATAAATATAATCTATTTCCTTTCTAAAAAATGGCATGAAAAAAAGTAGAATAGGACATGCACATTTAAGCCCTGGTGACATACAGCAGGACTGAAATACTGGTAGCAGCAACAGAAACTGCATTTTTGATGACTGAATACACTTTAAGTCCAGTTGCAGGCCAGCAAAACAAACTTTATTTAGTTGTTTTTGTTGTGAATAATTTTGTTAAGCTAGAAGCATTTATTTGATATTCCAGCAAATGGCACTGCAGTACAACCCTCCCAATATCTGGTCTGGCTGCTCCAATATGGGACAGAAAGTTATTGACCTCGCTGTCTTTGAATGTATGGTTATCAAAGCTTTTTACAGTGTTCTGTACACTTGAGTCTCTCCTGGGGTATAACTGATGTTGCATTTAGCATATCTCTCTCAAAACCCTGTCTTTAAAAGAAACAAATATAGTACAGAACAAATGAAGGTGAACTAGCGTTACAAATCACAATAAACCAATTCACTGTATACCTGCAGTTGGACTAACAAAAACAATCAAACGTTGACCAGTCTTAATTAAGTATCAGGACAAACCTTTATGAAGTTCAAAATATCCACCTTTGCTATGAATGCAGATGTAGACCTGAAAGGTTCAGTGGATTTCAGGTATCAAAAAGACTGTTAGCAGAGGTGCTGACTGAGGTGTGCATGTACAATGTGTGATTTTTAACCTTCACCCTGCCACAGACCTAGCCATGCACTAAATAATGCACTGGTTAGTTAGGTCAGCAGGGGGAAGGTTAAACAGTGTGTACTCACCAGCAGTGCAGATGTGGCATGATGAGTGGGGTGCCCACGCGATCCCGTTCACGCAGGCGCGATGGTTGCTCAGCCTCGCAACTGGCGTGCAAGGGACGCGGACGTCCAGGATGATCACGTCCATCCCGTCCATCGCCATGGTGGCCAGATAGTTCGGGTCCTATCCGGGGAGAAAGCAACACAACAAGGAATTAATTATCGTGCATTTTAGTAATTTTTACAAAAGAGAGTGGAAACTGCGAAATCAATGAAAATAAAGCCGCTGCAATCACGTCAAGATTTACATTAAGTTGCCCCCCTACCTGTTTGTTCCAACATAGCCTCAGTAGTGGGTGGTGTTGGGGATCCTCGTAGATGATTGTGGAATGCTCCAGATGTCGGAGGTCAAACATCCGTACCGAACCGTCGGCGCCGACAGACGCAAACATGTCCCTGCCACCCCCTGCTCGACTGAACGCTATGTCGTACACCTGGAACATAAACAATGCAAATTAATATCTAATCAACACAATGCAAACAGGAAAATATCCATAGATGTAGACAAGTTTACTTTTATTAAATTAGTAAGTGGAAGTTTCCTGTGGCTGTGTGTGGCATATGTATGTGGACAGGAAATATTTAAAAAGTTCAAATGAATTGAAAAAAGTAGAAGCATTTGTAAATACATGTGTAATGCTGGTAACAACCCTTGTGATGACTTGGAATGAACTCTAGACATATAATGATATATACTATAAGTACAAGATCAAGTGACATTACCTCCTTGTCATGTGCTATCAGCTGCGTCTTGACATGCCCAGACACCAGGTTACACCTGCCAAGCACCTGTCCAGTCTAACAGAGAGAGAAAGAGAGAGAGAGAGAGAGAGAGAAAAAAAAAATTGGTTTGAGATACAGGTTATCACAGGTACATGTAAACATGGACACTAAGACGAGCATTTTGCTGCAAAATTTTCTAGTCTTTCTGACATACAGGCCATATAGGCTCTGGGACTATATTATTTATTAATGTGGCAGTCTTGGTGAAATTATAAAAGTTGATGTTAAGCTTTAGAAGTAATTGCCATTTAATTGTAGTAATGGGCATACATTTGTTATATGCATTCTGTGCCAGGTTGCAAATAATCATTTCACAGATCTAATTAAAATCTACATACCTCTAGCCCCCATATTGTACATGTAGTGTCGATGCTTGACGTCCCTATCAGATTGGGATCTACTTCATTCCAATCAAAGGAGGTAAGAGGGGCGCAGAAGTCTGAATTCTTGTTGTTGTTCAGTAGACATTCTAGCCGCGTGTCTGGTTCTCCCGCCCGCCACACACGCAGGTAGTCACCGCTTGTCGCCAGAAGATCTGGGAAGATTCCTGCATTACACATTAATAAACAATATTATCATGATAGATTATTTGATGCTCTTTCTTCAAATTGCAGAAAAGTCATTATATAAGAATTATAATTGGATAATAATCAAATTGTATTTAAATAAGAGGGGAACATTGATAGATATCAATCATGCAAATGCAGACCAATTGCATAATCAATGAGAAAATACAACAGTGGTAAATCATTACTAAATGTAACGAATTTCATCTTAATTAAAGATGAAATAATGCAAATAATTGTCAAAATGCTACAATAGCCTTATTTGTTAAAATAAGGCTTTCATACTTCGGACAACTTGTGTTATTTGGGTAGAAAAGATTATCAACTGATATAATTTATGCTAATGAGGATCGTATTTGGAAATGAGAAACATTTATGATACGTCAGTTATAATGCTACGGTTAACATCATTCGGTGAAGGTATAAATATAGCATACAACACGGTGTATTCCGTATTGCCCGAGGTATCGGCCCAACCGCGATCCGACTCGCGGGAGGGCCGAGACCGAGGGCAATGCGGAATACACCGTGTTGTTGGCTATTTATATCATACCCACCCTAGAGAACACGTCTTTCAAGGCGAAATGAGCGAAAATTTGGTGTCCCTAAACATCAATTCCAACGTCCGAATCCTGTATTCCAATTTTCGAAAGCGTTCGAATCGTTCTATGGAAGCCCGGTTTATACCCCCGGTCGTACAGTAAAATACAACACAGTCGGGAACACTGTATCGCCGCCCGGGTATGATATAAGGTAGTTTATCACATAACACACATATCTGTGGTATCAAAACCGTGAAAAATAATACTACCAAAAACATTTTAGGATTCACAGTAACAGTTTAACTGTAAGTTGTGTAACAAGCAGATGGAATATCATACAGACTTTAAATTCAAACATATTATGAAAGAAGTGACATACACATAAACACGTATGTCCATTGTACATTTACAATGGCTCCTGATTGCAATATTTTCACACCACAAAATTGGACACTGTCCGTCTGGTGTTAATGTCTGGATGGGGTGTGAGACTGTGATTTCCCTAAGGACACTTTCAATTCCAGTGGCTCTCTGGCTGGAATCTGGATGATTCTAATTGCAAAATAGGGCTATATTAATATCATCTCAATAAATGTTTCACATGCACTATTTTTATCTAGAAATGCTATTTTAGTCATAGGTTTCTCAGTGTGAAACAAGATAAGCATTTACTTTGCCAAAATACATTTACAGTCATATACTACTACTGTAAATTCATTTATTTTCACAGGGAATCAATTTTGTGGTAGGAGGGAAAAAGGGTTTTCGCATTGTTTTAAGTTAATGGCTGAATGATTTGGCACATTGTAGTACAGCATATGTAGGAATATATTTACAACATGCAACTGTTATAGAAGAACCTTTGCAACTGTGGTCTGAAATAGAATCCCAAATGACATACAAATATCTGCCAGAAGGCCAATGGGTATTTGCCGTCTCACTCGTAAATAATGCTGGGTCAAATACCATATATCAAATCAACTCTCAGTGCTAATGGTAACAGAACCAGGTAACAGGATTAACAGGGAAAAATGATTTTGAGCTCATGGGAAATTGGAAACTGTTTAGGAATAGTGTTGTTCAAAGGTAATCTTTAAACAGATTTTGGAAGGCAAAATCTTAGTTTTTCTAGCTCCCTGTTTCTGCTTGGAAATAAGTCAAAATGCCTCTCTGCCATTCTACACTTAATTTGCTTTGTTTTTTTTTTACATAGACATTACTGTCAAAGAGAGCAAAACTCATAGTGGTGATTGCAATGTTTCCCTGACTGTTTTGGCATGTATATGGTATGTATATGGAATTCTCTCTTCCTGTAGCTCAAGCTGTAACAATATCCCTTAGAGAGACATGAATGACAAATTGCTTGGTTCTATCTACCACACATTTGTATCTGCTACAATGCTAATGAGTGCCATGGGACACAGAGGATTTCATGGTAGTTGTTCGCATATCTGGATTTAGCAGACTCTCATAAAATACTAGTACAATGTACAATGTACATTACAAGTGTATTGCCATACGATCATATGTGACCTAAAAATCGGGCCATTACTGGATGCATATATATCTATAATACATGTCTAATGTTTTGCTCTGGTAGTAAGAATTTCAAAAAGAAAACTATTTTGATTACCAAACAAGTTACATTAAACAACCATAACATACTACATTAATATTATAGTACTATTAATATCATTATAATAATACTACTAACAGCTAAAAGGACTAGGAATAGGTGGTTGAACATGCTGTTAGTTTTTACCTAATCTTATTCAAATTATTGCCAGATATCCACATGATCTTGGTGCATGGGTATGGGTGGTCGAACATGCTGCTTGTTTTTAGTAATTTTACCCACCTTTATTGTCAGGTATCCACATGATCTTGGTGCATGGGTATGGGTGGTCAAACATGCTGCTAGCTTTCAGCTCCTGGGCTGACTCATCCAAACTGATGACCTGTACTTTGTTGTTGTATTCCTCCAGAAAACTTCCAACCTAAAATGGAAAATCAGAACATTACTTCATTAGTAAAATACTCAACTCTATAAATGTGCATGACATATCCCAGTACAATAATGTGAACTTTCATAATTCTGCTGGACCATGGCCTCTACGATGTTTGTTACTTGTTACCTAGACAACTGGCATTGGAACTCTGTGGGGAAAAAATAACTGACATGATACCGCTAAATTTGTCAGAAAATCATGGGTTTTTGTCGTGAAGTAGAAGCCCATAGGAAAGTTGTCATTCATCTGTTAGGAAATGGTCATCGTCCGACGCATTCACCGATGACAGTCTGAAATCCTAACAACAATACGTATACATTATCCCAACACATTCCGAGATAGCAGCGACGATGCAATCCTGATATGTTCCTGGCTGATTCCATTTACCTCCCTGTGCAGTGTCATGGGGGCCAAATCATTTGCAACATTTTTGTTTATCTCCTTGAAACTAATGAACATGTAATTGTAGGTTTAATTCTAGGTTTCAACTACATGTTGATCATGCTTTAACTTTTTAGTTAATATAGAAATTGTAGAAAACTTACATATTTAGCAGATGTTCTAAAATCATGATTCATAATGGAACAGAAATTGAAAGTAACTGAGACATCTAAAAACGATGATATTTAATGACAAAATCATTGAGCATGTTATTTCAGAATTACCTGGAAAAATAAAGACACTGAAGAATTAATCATAGACAAATCTGATAAACTATTGGAGTCTATTGCATGATGAAGTATAACGTTTTAACTTAAGGGGATCTTTAATTTTATAACGAAATTACTGCCTAAATGCGCCGTCATAAAAATTCAGTAACAACAACAAATTTAACGTCGTTATTGCTACACAAACACTGAAAACCCACTGCAAACATGTGCAACACTGTGTGTGTGTTTAATACAAGAATCACATTGTTTTCAGATGTCGAAAATCCGAGCCTAGCTCTCTGCATCAGTCGCATAACTGAATGCACAAAAATAAACAGAAGGGTGGGAGGGGGGCCATGCAAAAATATACAAAGGGCGTGCTGCAGCTGAAACTCACCGCAAGCCGGAATCTTCTGTCGGGTCTTTGGCTCCAATTGGCGGCGTATAGCGTCCATGGTGCCTCGTACTTATAAATTTCCTTCCTTTTGGGTGGCACTGTGGCCATTGTGGCGCGTGCAAAGGACCAATTCTAGCGGGAAGTTGGAAAATTTCAGACGAAAAATGAACTGCAAATGCAGATCACCCTACGCGCAGCGGGAAATCCTTTGATCGTCAGCTGTCTGGGGACCGACCACTAATCATGCCATTATGTGAAAATGGCATGCAGATTCTTAGCGTACAAGTAACGTCTTATCAGCACTACTATATATTCTTTTAGGACAAATTATAAATACACATGTTTTGAAATGAATTGAAATAACATGTATTCAGAAAAATACAACATGTCCGCATTTAGAAGTAAACTTGGACTATCCCTAAATGACGCCGTCTCGTTCTCGCGGTTGGCGAGACGCGAGATCCTGAATACACATGCTGTAGCGGCCTCTGGCGACATATCTCAAAACTGTCACGTTCCATATGTCTTGTTGCGAAAATCACTGTCTCGGCTCGCTGCAAGATCTCTTAGCCTCTGAATAAATTGTTAATCTCCAAGACCGATGGCCGGATGGATACTGTCTTGCCGGTTGTTTACAATTTTTCCACAAATCTGCTTAGTGGAGATTATAAACAGTCACACATAACCGAAATTACTAGTACGTTCAGTTCCAAGTTCAGTATTTATATGTAGTAGTATTAGACAGTAGTACACATTCATTCCGCCGCGTGGCTCTAGTAAAATGTCCCTGACAAATCGGACACTTGAGTTTTGAGTGAATCTGAAGCAGCAGTGGTCAGCCAATTCAACCACCATTTGGCAACGCACCAGCTTTGTGGCGCAATCTACTGTGTAACGTTATATCACACAGAACAACTTGACACACTTATAGCATTCATATATCTTACTCTGACTGCCTTACTCTAATTGCCTCTAGTGGGGAGCCTCCCATGGTATTTGATGCCAACAGGTTCCCTTTTACGTGATTGTTCACGGGCAAACTGTATGACAAGTTTTGAAACACGGCGATTCTGGGTAAGACTACTAAAGTAAAGGCTTTGCGCCCCTATTGCTGGATTTTGGCGCCATGGCGCCCGAGTTTTTCTCCAGAACAAAATTCTCAAACATATATTTTTGTCATTCTAGCACATTTATTCATCTACACTCGAAAGTAGTACACGTGATATTATATTGTCCCCTCTATAGAATAAGACATTCTAAGTTACTTGTATAATTGACGATCAAACGCGTACGTACATCTTAAGTTTCTGAACTAGCAGGAATAACTGCAGGATCGTTCACCATTTGACTTGTTTCCATGCAAGCCTTGGGTAAAACAATTACGGAGAACGATATATGCACAGAAATTTAGCATGATTCATGCTGCGTTTTCAACAACTCAACGGGTGATGAAGACAAAGCTCTGCCTGGGGTTTTCCTCAGATGAATCCGGACTGTTTGGCACACGTTACAACTTCAAAAAGTGCAACGGCACACGGTTTCGAAAAGGTAAATCCTATTCCGCCCATGAATCTCGATTACATGTCTGCACTCCGAGGTTTTCCACCAGAAAAAATTGGCATCGAGGGTAAACTTGATTGAACAGCCCAAGCTCACGGGTAAGTGGCCATTGATCTATATTCCCGTACACGTATGATCTTCGGGATACATCCCAACTGCTTTCTGTGTCCACACGGCCATACATTGTGTTCCATCCACCAACTCACCTGACGCTCACCTGGCTGAGAACGTTTTGGAAGCGGCCCAAGAACCATGATTGTCTTCCAATGGTGCTTGAATGTTAAAACATATCGAAGGTCAAGTGTAAACCATACGTATTCATCAGAATCAGGAAATTGATGGTTAGCCAGGGGGCAGCTAAACTGGAATCACAGACATGTCAAAGCTGTAATAATGTCATGATTGCGATAGGTGACACTGTTAAACCCATAATTTTTCACCCTGACAATTCTGTCGTCCAGGTCCAATACCAAGTACCCCCCCCCCCCCCAGGTTTGTACAAACAGCTCAACTTTAAGTACAAACCTGGTGCATTACGTGACGTCGCGATCGGATGTAATGGTTAAACAATACAAATATATAATATAGATATTATATCAATTAAGTATTTTTCAAGTCACACTATGAGAGTAGTAACATTCAGTATTCAGTAGTACATGTAATCAGGTATTCAGTATTGGTGACAGTGGTGGTGCAAACATCAGGAGTCTCTCTATATATAAGAGCTCCAAGGCTCTGACTAAAACGTCGTTTGGGGTTCTGAACTTTTTGTAGTCCAGTGGCATAGCTGAAAAAAAATCAGATCAATTCTGCAGATACATATTTTTACGAAATGTCAGCATACGTAATTGCTTGAACTACCATGGCATACATGTAGGAGCAAAACGTATACGTATTCTGTTAGGAATAACAAAAAAGGCCGAAAATCGCTCCTTGGCAATCATTGAGATGCCTCTGTATCTAGATTTGTTTAGAATATATTTAACAACAAGTGCTTCAAATTCAGTGATTTTAGACAATTCCAAACTTGCATAATTTTTCAGATAATCCGCTAAAATATTGATGGCTGCGCACACAGACCAGATTGCTGAACCACGGGCCGTACGTAAGAACCTTAGTCACAGGGACTGGGCAGTTGATGATTTCATTTGACTTGTTCTGGCTGAGTTAAACCCTGTTCCGTAAGGGATTTCACGGATCGATGAACCATAGTTAAAGCCCTCAGGCTGATGAGACCCATTGGACCAAAGACTAGACCTCCGCAACTTGGCCATCCTTAATCCGTCTAAGTATGACAAAGAACGGGAGGAAAATGTCGAGAATGGCACCAGAACAAAACGTCAACGTTTATACTTAAGTTCGTAATTCACATTGAAGACGTAATTCACAATATGATTCTTCTACATCCAACCATTACAAAAGGGCGAGATTCTATGACATCGATGTTCCAGGTATGACAAAATATACACATTGTTCTGTGAGCTATTGACATAGGGTCGGTACATACTTACTCATATGGATTCCCAGCAGATCCACCCGCTGCCACTATGTCGCGGAACTAATAGCGCCACTTCGCTTACTTGATGGAGTGTGGTCTTTACCGTGGCCGTTATTTGTAATGCCGAGTAGAGCTCTCTGTGTCTTGGACGTAATCCAAAGATATTAGGAGGAGAAGAGAGCTTGTACATCCTCATATTGACTGTAGGACGTGATATTAACTCACCAACGTCATGCGTGACTGAGGTACACACTCAACTGTACATGGATACCAGGCGACACGTTCTCGCATTTGACTAGTTATTGTGACAAAGAATAGAAAGCATCAGACAAAACGTACACAGAAAGAAAGGGTACTGAATTTTGTGCAGCACAATAGCTGTCGCCTTCTGAACAGATCGATCAATATTTCAGACGACAAAAATGAAGCTTCTTATTAACATAATCTATATCAATTCATTATCTCCTCGTTCCAGACTACATATCATGCAAAATTCTATCCTCCTTCGAGAAGCTATTGTAGCATGTCCTCATTGATTATGCTAATGACATTCACATGATTTCCGACGATGTCTGATGATAATCATTTTCATGTATCACTAGCATGGATATTCCATCATTTGCCACAGAGATATTATGCAGTTTTCTCATTAATTATGCAAATTAAGTCATGATGTGCGTCATTTATATCCATTAATGTTCCTCTCGAACCAATTCACATACGTAATTAGTATGAAGTTCCCGTCATTTGGCGCAATTGAACTATAAATTTTCCTCATTAATTATCATGCAAATCAAGTCCTAATTTGCACGATTTACATGAATACATGTATTACGTTTGTCTTCATCTACATTCATTGATCCCTTCTTGACGTATCCTGTTTCAAAGGCTGCAACTAAAGTGCCCTTGGAGTTCCAAAGGAATCTGCCAGAGGGCCCAAACTTCCTCATCCATAGCTTCTTTAGTTATGCTACTTAACCATAAACATACAAACATGCAGACGCTACCAAAACATAATCCTCTAGGCGAAAGTAAAAAAAAAAAACAACAACAAGAAGGTCGTCTGATAGTCATCATCTTCTTGAGCAGATTGATAAGTATATCAGGTTGTTCTGAACACGAAGGAACAACCATCACAACCGTACCTCTTTACATGGGCAGCCTACCAAGAAAGCTCAGTATGATCGCATATTCAAAGATATATACGTCGTTAGCCTGGGCGCTGAAACATTAATCTTTTCTCTTAGATACGTCTGATGATCACAGTTCTGATCCAGTGTCGTCATGCCGGATAGCGCTAGCGTTGCCAGCAGTTGCTCATCGAGCTCTGAGAGGCAACCATACTTAAGATTTACATTTAGATTGTTGGGAAATCCCATGTCCCGAAGACATTACCTTCCCGAAGTTGGCTACCAAATATAGCCTGAAAGAGACATTTTCTCTAGTGGGAGCAGAAATAATGGTTTTTTGTATATCTTGCAGCCATCAATATCGATGTTTGCCGAGATGATTTAGAGTCTGATTGAGTCTTTCACCCACACCAAGCCGCCCTTACGCAGCAGTTTCATTCAAAATAAAATATGCTTTCCGTAGGATTCAAACGTCAGATTAATTACATACACGTATTTTACAATGAGTTGTAGTAAATTATATATAAAAATGTATATATTTGGGCCCTCTGGCAGATCCCTTTGGAACTCCAAGGGCACTTTAGTTGCAGCCTTTGAAACAGGATACGTCAAGAAGGGATCAATGAAGAAGACAGGTAACTCCAACTCGACCACATAATCCCGACAGGTGCCTTTAATACGCCACATTAAAAAAATGTTATCGAGGTCTTCTCAAGAATGTCTTAAACACCTGGATATCTGAAGTATGCGTACCACGGGGATTACTGATGATACATTAGTAGATATATTTTATGAGGCGATCTTAGGGTACCG
Organism: Branchiostoma floridae x Branchiostoma japonicum; assembly: GCA_013266295.2. Lineage (NCBI taxonomy): Eukaryota > Metazoa > Chordata > Leptocardii > Amphioxiformes > Branchiostomatidae > Branchiostoma > Branchiostoma floridae x Branchiostoma japonicum. The sequence continues at coordinate 20,173,714 of CM023823.1, forward strand.
GCTGGAATTATAAGAGTTGACGTTATAGCTAAATGCAATGAACACTGTACAAGGACATTTGGGTTCCAAACAAATCCGATTAAGAGAACGCTACTTTCACAGAATGATATATTAGATGCTCAAGGCACATCATAACATCAATGCAATTAAGAGCTAGATTTGTTTTCACCACTAGCTTGCTAGTTAGACACAAATGCCCAGCTACATGCCAAACAGATATGCCAAATAGGTACGTGGGCGCTATGTTCAGCTACCCAAGGGTCTCATCACCATACCTATCATGGTCTCCCCTGCACGGTATTGAGTAACGTGCTGCCTCGCTTAGAGCCAATTGCAAATCAAATGGTTTGGGGTGTGATAATGTTTCAAGTGGGGCCTTAAGGAGTACTAGATTAAGTAGACAGCGCACATCATGTGTTCGTTTGATGCCATCTTCTCTGACATTGCTGTTTCACTAGTCTCCAAGCAGATGTATCGGGCTTGTTGTGTATGATACTTATCTACGTCTCTCTTATAGTGTATGTTTTTTTCTATAATGTATTATACTCGGCGGTCACGATGTAGCAAAGGTTGATTATAGCTTTGCCGCATCAATGAAAGTTACGAAGAAAACCGGCCATTGTTTGTCTTTAAAATTCTAAGCCTGATCGAAGTGACTTTAGCTTGAACACTAGTTGGAAAATTAAACACGTCTTGTATATGCTCTGCGATGCCGTGTTTTGTCAGCATGCTACAAAAATTGATTCAGCACCTAGCATCACGTTCCGTGAACTTCGTGCCTTTTCAATCTGATACAATCAACGCTTTGGTTGAACCCGAGTCCCAAAACCTGGGCCGAATTTAAAGTTGCCAATAGAAACGTTTTAGATGATAAGGCTGGCATGATACAAACATTTTATTCATCACAATTTACATCATACGATGACAGAAACGACATGCCATACACAAAATATAGACAATATGTGATTCAACGCATAATTGCCATCTCAGTGTGATTTCAACCTCTGACGCTTAACGACATAATAACGAGGGGGGAAACCATCTTGTTTGAAAGCGCCCAGCATGCACTGCGCGGTTGTAATTTGCGAAGGTTGAAGCCGCGCGGTTTGCCAGTAATTATGGCGAACAATAGAGACGAGTGGTGCGCACTGACTCACTGATGTATCGCTTTGCTGCACGTATTTGACTCACATGGAAAGTCACCCACTCTTTGTTTCAATCTTTTTGTTTTCCCTCGACGTCATCCGGTTCTAGCTAAGTATTTAAAGGAATCCGCTTGCCTCCAGCCAGGTACTTACTTGCAGGAGAGCTAGCGAGACCTTAAAGGTAAGTTTTCCGTCTTCTTTATAGATAGGTAATGTCACCTCCCATTATTCGGCCGGGTTCACTAAAAGCGTGTTATGTGAAGTGTACATTCCTCGGGATTACTAATGATGCGTTGAGATCTCTTTAAATTCACCTTTTTTTTCAAAGAAGCGGTCTTAGTGTACCCAGTGGAATGAGAGTTGACGTTGCGCTACACAAGTCCTGACTTGTTAATTCTAGAAAAGGACACGACTGATCCCTTTTTCTCTACTCTGCATCTATTTTATGCATCTAATGGAGTGAATCTGTCTAGCTTACGGGTCCCAGCGTTTGTCAGATTGTATAGGTCTCGGTATCAGTGCCAGTCTAACACACACTAACACATGTGCGTAAGAAATCGAATTGCCATGGATATAATGTGGGTCGATTGGCGAGGGTCGAACTCCAAGGATACCACAAAGGTCAAAAATATCGAACAGATTTGGAAGCTCAGCTTTCTTTCTGTGCTTTCTGTTTTAGAAATCAGCAGTGAGGACAGGTGAAAATTTTGTCATATAGTTTGTTATAATTTATCATGAAACTATCTTTAGTAAAACCAACATTGGTTTACAAAATAAGACTTTAAGGCATTCACAACCTTTTTGTGTACCTATGATATTTTGCTGTCGGTTTTGTCAGCCCTTTTCAAAGCAACATAGACCATATGGCCATGCTTATCGTTTCTTTGAAAACCTAGAAACCCATTCAGTTCTAGAGCACCGCCAACAAGTTCTAGCATTTCATTTGAACTGAAGTAGCGTTTTCAGCCCTTTCTTATCACAATTATGAATTGAGAATGACTGATTCTTTTGAATGTGTCTGTTGGGTTTTTAAAAGCACTACCTAGATAGGTTTTTTTCGTCACTCTTTCGTATTGAGAATAGGACTATATATATAGTACACATATGTAGGCAAGGTAAGGTGTACATCTTTAGATTAACCACAATCTCGAGCGACATCTGTCGGTAGAAAGCTTCAAGTTAAAAGCCCCAGTCGTAAATGATGTACACTCCCAGATAAAGCAACATACATGTACCGAATATGCGTTCAAAAAGACCAAAGCCCTGATATGTAACGCGATGTCAAGCTTCACCGGATTTTCCGACTGGGATTTTAAACATTGATAAACCCAAACATAGATTTTGCACAAAGACAGCAGCTAAGAGTTGCCAAAAAACGTCACTCAGGAACTTGTCACTTTTTGAAAATGTTAATTGTCAATGTTACGTCTTAGACACATCTTAAAATTGGTCTCCATATGTTTATAATAATACACAAACTACAACTGTTGTTATATATATCATGGTTACTATGTTATTCTGTATATTCCGTAGAATTTAACTATGTAGTTTTGTAATTTGTTGTTCCTTTGTATTTCCTGCATGTATTATATTTGTTTTGTGTTTTAATGCTAAGTATATAGTATATCGGTCGTAACATATTCCTGTGTAGAAAGTTGTTCAAATTGAAAAATAAACCAACACTATTTTCAAAATATAATATTAATAAAACTCTACAAAATACAGGTTCAGAAGACAGGTTCACAGTCAGACGAAAGACAGGTTTCGTAGAAAGTATGCGACACCTGAACATTCCTGTACTGGAGCGTAAATGGTCAAGTCAATGATGACAACGTTGTTGGCGAACTGTGATGATGATCAGCACACATTGTGAAGGATAACTATCCTGTCTACAGTACATCCGTCAGAAAGTGCACAAGAACATGCATTGCTTTTAGAAAATACGAAAATAAACATTTTGCATGGATCAATACAAAGGCATTGCTGATGATTGATAATACTTTTGTGTCGAAGTAGTGGTTAAGATGGATGTTTTCAAAGCGGCGTAGTTCACTTGTCATGTAAAACGGATCTCGTAATCGACGTTGCGTAAGAAGTGCGATAGTTAAGTTTATTTACTCTGTGTATACTAAAAGGGATGTTTATCAGCTCATTGAAGAACGTTAACCCACTTCTACTCACACATTAATAACTTAAAGTCATTTGTATTGAATGTGTGATAAAAAAAAGAAACAAAAGAACATTGTTGTTGCTCATCTAGCTAGGTTGTAAAAGTGTCCCCACTGGCTGATTGATCTGGTCATAACATGCAAAGCAAAATAAAGATAGATCTTACCGGCGATGGGTTCAGCTGAAATTATCTGAATGAAAATCCGGGCTACATTCAAGACCTATAACCATAAACATGTGCCAAATGTATCACCACAACCCATCAATGCTAAAATTAGTATTGTGGCCTCATTACATTGTTGCTGATGACTTAAATCAGAATATGTACGCATTGTCCTCTTTTTGGTATCATGATGACAACATTTAAAAACAGTTTGCCAAGGAAGTTAAACTTAAGGATTCATGTCACAGTTCTGAGAGTGCATGGTATTTAAACGACGATAGCCTTCTGTAAAGCAGAGAGAAAGAAAGTTGCAAAAAATCCTGAATATTACTCCCGCGAAACCCTAGCTAATTGGGCACTGGGAAATTGAACTTTGACCAAGATTGGGAACTGTGAGGTGGCTAAATTGAGTGTTTCAGTGTATCCACGTTTAGTCGATGTAATGGAATCGTTGAACTTGGCGACACTTTGTGCTTACAGGAGCAATTTTGTGGAAGCATTACAACCTCCAAATCCAGCTCTCGGGCTGTTTTAATTATGTAGTGTCGAGGGAGAAGGGGAGAAGACAGGCAGGGACGGTTGACGGATGTGCAAGCGGGAACAGTTACCGGCCTCAATCCTTGAAGCCTCGAGCTCTTCTTCAGAAATTACCTCACCCCCAGGATTTAACGCCGCTGATAATTAACACGTCGGAACTAGTCAACGTTTTGGGCGTGAAATATGCGTGGAGAACAAGAATGCATAATTCAAAACGATACCTTCTGGGATCTGAATCTAATCCTTGGTGCAGAGTAAGGAAAATAATTAGAGAGTGACTGTAATATGTCAGCCCATACTGGTCTCATTAGCTGGCATAAATGGGGTCTCCCATTGTTTGTTTGTTAGGCTTAGTTACACAAAATATCGAATACCAGGAAATGAACTATTCTTTTGAATTAGCAAAGGCTGCATCTTAGTCATTGCTAAATGATGGAATTTCACATTTGTTACATATACAAGTCATGCTTTAAGTCATATATTATGCAAATTAGTTGATTTCTATAGTTACTAAGACTATTGCTTGGCGAAGGTATGGGTTCGTTCAACTCTTGTTTACTATGGAAAGGACACCAAGCTAACGAAAGCGTGGCTTCGGGCCTTGCTAAAAATTGAGCCGGTACGAAGCGGTCTCCCTGACGAGATGATGCATGACGCGATATGACCTATTAGTGGCGAGCAGCCGGCATTTCCAGCCGACACCCTGGCACCTGACAGGGGGCGTGGGGCTTGCCAAGATTTCTATCGGAGTAAAGGCTGAAATTTTACACTATTCATCATCTTACATCTGTCAATAGGACCTCATTACGAATTCATACTTATTGCGTTGTATGATAACGGTTCGTTTAAACGAGATTTTAACGACTATATACATGTGCCAAGACTCGAATCGCAAACGGTTCCATGGGGCTTTTCTCCCTAAATGTCCTGATCATGAGTGAACACCAATAGTGCGTTGGCTCGGATGATGATGGGGGAAATCGGACGATGTCAAAGATCAGGTCACGGTGCATTCCACACGAGCTGTACATGTATCGTTTCAAGTACACTCTAAATATCCTTTGGAAAAGTGGGAGTGCATGTCGAATATCATATATATGTGGGTTACAAAGCCACAGAGACCGTGCGAGGGCTGAGTATGTGGGAGCTTAAGTAATCCACGTTACCTAAAGGACATGAAACATGGAATGCATTAGCACGGAAGAAGAAGTTGAGCAAGTTCTATAGTACAACGGTGCAACCCGAGCGCTTCAAAGTACCGATATTTACAAGAGGCGACATCATGCAGGTGGATTTCTAATTAAATCAACCACGAACTCTTTTCGTTGGTGAAACAAACTTGTGTAATTTATAGCGGCAGTGGATTAACACCAAACCCCTTTACGGCCACTCTTGTGATGACCACATCCTACTTTTAATCGAATTACTTTGAGAAGGATTTCCGAGTAGAAGTCAGCGGACGTCTGGTTATTCCCTTCGTCACGATTGCCCCAAGATAACGTGCTGGTGCAATATTAGGTTGTCTACTGATGGATTAAGAAGTAAGTCCTCTAGCTTTCTTCTGCCATTCCGAGCTGTAAATCGTATCTGATCGGTCATTGGATGAATACTGAGTATTTTCTTGCTTGTTTTCTCTAGTAGTACTTCATTAGGCCTCATTTTTTTTCATTTATTTGTTACATATTTAGTTTCTGTTCATTTTTTGTACCAGTTAAACTTATGTACTTGATTTTCATTCAGTTCATTTTCCTTTTATATTTGTTTATGTATCATTTCTTTTGGTATGTTCTTCTATTCCTATCTGGCTATCGTTTACTATTTAGAAGTGCAAGAAAGAATAAATAAAACGACTTTTGAAAAGATAACAGAATACCGAGTGACAAACCCCTGCTCTCTTATTCAGAGGTGTATTTTGTTTCAAAAGATAAAATATGAAGTCCTAAAGTCTTATGAAAGTTTGACATAATGATGACTACCCAATGTCGCAATGGATTTCAATTCGGCGCCTACTGTATATGACCCTGAGAAAATGTTGCCACAGGTTCATTCGTCATCTTATCCTGTAGTGAAACTTTAATGAAAGAAGGTTTTGCTAATAAACACACTTGTCCACCGAGTAAAGTCAGCTAGCGGCAAGTGAGCGTTTGACAAATAACTGTCTATGTAATAACAAAAAAGAGGCGTGGCGTAATAATGTTCAAGGCAAAGGCGTAAATTATGAACAATTTCTCGCCAAATAAAAGCGCATTATAGAAATGAAAATCAAGGAAAAGGGAAATATGCTCTTCGAAAACTATGAAAACTAAGAGGGCCGGACATTCAAAGATGACGAGGATAAAAGAACAGTGGTATCCTCAAAATGATATCACGAGATCTTAACAGACCGAATGAGAACTTGACATGTCACGACAAATCGACAACGACATGTCAATATTAAATGGTCATCATTGCATTTGTAAATAATTGTTCGAAGTCATACCTGTTCTAGACCCCTGCAATGATAACAACTGTTGTTTGTTGTAAAAATTCATCATTTGCAAACATCCCAAGTAGTGCAGACTATGAGTTTGGGTCTGCAAAATTCAAAGTGATAACTTTGACGTGCAAATGGGATCCGTCAATCTCAATTTTTAACATCCATGTGGACTTGCATACCAATGGTTTGCCTTTTACTTTTGAAAGATATTCCATTATACACAGCAACATTGCAGCTGGAACTCCCTCCCTGGGGAGGTCAACCTGCCAGTAGTCCATACGAAGCCATTACTGGAAGTAGGTTACCGATAAAAGCAGGAGACGTAGTCTGTCAAATCACTCAGTGCTACTTTTCACTTCACTCTCCGACAGTCCGGTCGCTGGCGACTGTTAATGTACATGGTACAAACCCCGTCGACAGAGCTGCGTTTGAAATGTAGTGAGATGACTGACGAGGTGCTTCTTAAGTTAATTATTTATTCACCCTCATTCGTCTTGCAGTGTTATCCTGACGTTGCTTTTGGGCCTACCGGTGTAGCAGCACAGGCTGTACCCCTGCCCTACCAGTGACCCGGGTATAATCTAGAATATACGCCCAAATGTAATATGAGCTAGCCAAAATTATACCCCCTAGCCCATAGTATGGCCGACCAGATGTGCTCTTTTTGCACATTGAAAGCTCTTGGCAATGTTAGTTAAAATGACGTAGCAATTTATATGAACCTCTCGAAAAGAACGTAACTTTCCGGTATTTATAACTTCACGGGTTCAGTTACACGGCAATATACAAAGGTAACCATGCGTGTTGAAGGCACGATACTATCTGTTATGTTACTTGGAAATTTTCATGTGCTGCATTGTATAACAACAAATACCAAAGCATGTCTATTTCTGAGGTGATTGTTGATACATGTACATGTACATGTAGTACGTATGTGTGATGGAGTAGTAAATGAATTCCTGTTATTAAAAAAGTTGTTATATAAAACTATCAAGAAGACCATCGACTATCCATGAAGCTCATTTATTTTCAGTTCAAAGAAGGAAGAAAAGGATAACAATCTTACGGTTTACCTTGAATCGTGACCTTCACCGTGAATGAAAAAAGTCCGCTTTGTGAAATCGATTTCTTATCCAAACCCACAGATAAGTTGGATGTTGGCGCATGTCCAGACAATCAATCAAAGAAAACCACTTTTGACAGAGTTACCGTCACAAAAACCTGGCAAGGTAATTTGGCAAAAGCATGTGGTATGAAAAAATGTACGTGCACAGCTGTGGTGCTCTTAAAAACGGCAATTTCCTAAGAATATCGGCGCCATCAAAAGCAAGATTTCTAGCGATATTTTTTATGGCATTCCCCTATCTACTACTCTAACGGGACTAACTTCACCATATCAGTAATCATGACAGAGCGTCCATTAGGTTTTACACCCTGGTCATTTACGTGGTAAGACTCTCTGTCTAAATAACTCGATGCTATCACTCTGCATAAGGCATTGTCTCAATGAAAGCTCATGCGGTCAAGGGGACTATTTGTTATATGAATGCCATTAGCCCTATCTCTTGGCTAGCACGCGACTTAGACAACTTCCAGTGTAGTAGTACCAGTCTATATGGGAAATCAATAAAGAGGCCCTTTTAGTTTTAGATCCTTTTTTTCTTTAAAAATGTTGAATTCCTTCCCTACATAATCTTTATTCCTGTTATACATCTTTGTTTCTTGCCTCCATCACTAAATATTACACCATGCAAAATTCCAATGGATTTGGTGTCAGCACCATTATATGTTCCACGTTTGTACAACAACATTTTTCTTCTGTGTAATTTTCTTAGAGCCTCCCACACGCCGAGTCTCTATCTCCAATATACCAGGTCATCAATCTACTGTCATAGTATCTCTCCTTAATTAAAGCTAGAAAATTGAAAGTAAGGACATCCCCTTATGTGAATATGATCTAGCCAACAAAGGCCGACGCTGTAGTATTCATTGTCGTCTAGCTCACATTACACGTAATTCAACCTGCCGATTTTCTCGGCCGCTGTCCTCTCGAAGCTGACCCCTATCCCCGGCCCCAGGCTCTTTGTATTAATCAGGATGTATTCAATAACGTTATCCTGTTGATTAAGCATTGATAAGCGGCTTGGACCCGCCTACTGATCGTATTAAAAGATAGTCTGCCATGGCCCATTCCACAAGGGACCCGTAACACACTGTATGCATGCACTACTTATTACCAATAGCTGCCGTCAAAGGCTTTCCACACAGTCTTCTTTCTACTAGACTTTGCAAATATTTGGTTTTACATTTTTACATTATCACACAGAATTGCATCCTTTATTCAAATCAGAACACATTTTCACAGTAGTTTGAGGTGCTTAACTAACCGTGCCAGACCGTGAAATTAGCAATTTACGCACTGTAGCTGGTCAATTCTGGAAGTGACAAAATATCTTGACACATGTAACTATCGAAGCGGACAAATGAGCATCAGAAGACCAACAGTTAGTGGTCGTATTGGGTTTTCTTCAGAAATGTCATCTAAACTATCAAAGCGTATGCCATAAATACCCCCAAAAGGTTTTGGTAAGACCTACTAGCGACCTTTCTCTCCGAAGAGGTGATTTCTGCTGCTCACATCTCATTCAAATTTCACCAGCGGCAGCCTGATGGGTCGATCTTTCTGCCACTGAAATCGTCTCTCTGACACCTCGACATTTACGGCGCATGTCAGGTGACTCTATGTGCTATAAGATACACCAGCTCAAAATACGACTGTCATGCCTATATGTCAACATGTGCTTACATACTCCGTTACCTCTCGCCTATCTAGTTCCCACTTTTCTCATGCGTCTTCTTCTCAGCTCTTAGTTGCATACCTACATGTAGTTTGCGTCTGGCTCTTGCAAAGTCGACTCGTCCCGCCAAGCCTCCTTCATTATTATTTAATTATGCTGATTGAATGAGATTTGCCATTTACACAGTTAATTGAGTTTGTGTGCGCGGCGAGGAACGTCGGGCTGCGTCACGACCTCCTCTGGTTCAACATCGTCTTGATTTTATGTCTATCGCAGGATCCAATCTATACATGCGGGGGTGTCAAGAGTCTTAAAAGGGCCCCTTGCCCATTCCGAGCGTCTTCAAGACTGTTCCGAGAGTTTGGAGTCGCTGGCTGAAGAAGAATCCACCATCATGTCAATAAGCGTAAGCAGGTGGCATCGCAGAGGAGCTACTCTGTTGGGAGTATGTACAGGTAAGGTTTACTTAGTGTACAACAAATTACTCCAGCTTCCCAATTTTCTATTAATTTTGCGGCTGTTATGTCTGGGATGCTACACTCATTTAGCTTCCGTGGCGTTTGTATTAGATTTGACAAGTAGCTTACTCGGGAGCGAAGTGCATAGAGATATTCCATAAAAATGGAAACATGGCTCCAATACATATATATTCATACATATATATATGTACATCAAAATACAACGTAAACATTCTAGACAGTAATATTGCTTGTTAACGACATAATTAGTCTTGCGTTTACATCTATATACCCTCCTATTTTCCGCTTAGTCAGCGACCCTCTAACAGCAAGGCAGAGTGCAATAATCTTCCACCAGCTACATGCATATTGTTTAATTATGTTTTCCATTACCAAAGCACTTAGATTCGCCATTCCATTTCGGCTTCTATCAAACCCACCGTGGAGACGCTGTCTGCAGATAAATTGTTTGATAAAGATGTTCAGACCTAGCATTAGCTGGCTTGATGGGGTGTAAGGGTGTCATTCGTCAGCTACATGACGCCGCCTTCATTTCTGCAGCACAGGTCTTTACATCTCTCCTGTCCTTACATAACAAACAGAGATGATTGATAGTGCACTGCGCTTTGCTGAATGAAGTAGATGTCAGAAAAGAGGGTTGTTGAAACCCTACGGTTAGAAGACACAAAGTTCCACTGACTTTAATGTTCTAGTTATCGCTGCAAAGCTTTCATACATAGGGATTTATGACGTAGTATCAGCTTACTTAAGACATGGGATGTCCGCAGAAACTGATACCTGAAAGGTGAATCTCATTTAGATGTGACTTGTCAAAGAACAGAGCTAAACCTCCTTGCTTTTAGCGACAGATGGTTGTAAAATTAAAGGCTAGCTTCAATATGTTGACTATGCCTACTTGGCAGACGTGCCAAAAGCAAGACGTTAGAACTTTTTCTAAGTGCGTCATACAAAATTAAGTAGTCTATGTGTAAAATGATGTCAAAGATAGTCAAAAGATCAGACGAGTTGACTAAAATACTTAGCTATTGACCCACAGCCATGTAGAGTTGGTAGATATTTTCGCAAACTTCAGCCTTCAATCACATTAACATTAGTGTTAAAACGTGAATACAGCTACTCATCATAGGCACAATTGCAATATGAACAATACTTATAACGAGTATTACACAATGTGGTTGAAATTTCTAGCATCTGCCATTTTTGACGGTATGTGCCGTTAGTTTCCAGTATACATGAATCTGAGTTAAAAACACGATACATGAAGAAACATTTTAGTGTCATTTGTCCAAAGCTGGCGGAACACATGATAATTACTAGGGTCAATAATGATTAAATCCAAAGATATGCCAGCTGCTCTCTTTCCGTATATTACATCGCACATCTAAAACATAAGATGACCGCATAAGATACTGTATAAACACGGCAAAATAATTGTCTGTGTCACTACGTGTACTAGATATTATTCTGTTGAAAAATCAACCAAAATCTGTGGAATACGGATATTATTCTGAAGATATATATGGAACATATGGTGTCAAGTGCCGTAAAATTTGTTTTTGTAACACTTCGCTGGAGCCAATTATGAAAGCGTGCGGTAGTGATTGTACCACGAAGGTCAAATATTTTACTCTCGATTTTAACAGATAAACCCACAGGGAAACCATCTGCTCATTCGTAGGACGGGCCAACTAACATCAGCTTTGATGGACGATACAGCGTGCCACGATGGCGGCTGGATATGGGCTGAGGTTGTTTCCAATCCATAGATAAGATGTTTTATGGCGTCATAAATTTTCAGCTTTCAGCTGCGGCTCAATATGTGGATCATAACATAACGGTGTGCATGCAAGAAAGACATTAAAATCGGAAGTACCACTCGGTAGAAAGAGTTACGAATCCACATGTGGCTAATTATCAACTTGGCGCTAATTGTCTGGACAATCCTAACGCCCCCCTTGCGGGCAAACTCCGACAGACATTTTATTTCTCAACAGCTACATGCAGGTTCCTGACAGAAAATCTGGCAGAAAATCAGAACATTCAGAAAATTACACCTTGTTGAGAAATAAAAATTCCCGTACGTTGGGTCTGCAAAGGGGGTTAGGAAAATACAAATGCTTAGCTGATGTTAATTCTCACAATTCCGCCATGTACCCTAAGACCGCCACATTGCAGCATCAGAAATCCCCAAGGTATGCACCCTTAGATAGATATCCAGGTGTTGAAGATATTCTCGAGAAAGCTTCGATAGCACAGTTTTTTCAAGTGTGGTAAAGTGTGAGAGTTGACGTTACATTTCATTACTTTGAAAAAATCAACACTAGTGGAACCATATGGACATGGAAATCCTGATGCATGTTGCAGGACAGTGGCGATGACAGATAGTTTGAACTATGATTATTGGACCTTAAAGTCAACCGAGAATGCCATCAGGCTATTTTTATTAAATCCGAAATAAATGATACATAGCACCGGCGCACATCAATATCTAATACTCCCTCGTGGTAAACTCCAATTTTCAGCAGCCTACACTGTATGTCACATGTAATTAGACGGATGAGAAGGTCACACAAATCACAAGGCTCGTGCCATAACTCAAAATCTTCGATCTCTTTGACTTTTAAAGCGCCAACCACTGGTAAGCAAACTGAAAAAAGATAGATGAATAAAACGTTAGATGAATAAGTAAAGAAATGAATTTTACAGCATTCAACACATAGATTGCTCTCACAGTAACGTAACTCAAGATAAACAATAAATTTAATTAGAATACCTACACCTAATTAGAATATGAATCATATACGTACTTAGATGGTTTGCCACCAATTGATTAACTCCAGATCTAATCACTTCATTACGAAGAAAATCAATTAAACGTTACTTTAAAACATTTTGACTGGGTTTTTCACGTAATTGTGGAATTAGAGTTGACTTAAGATTACAATATATAAAAATGTTGTTATATGGGTTTATGCTGGTATATGTGGGACTGATTACGGCTATGACAATATACCTGTACAATCTAACTGATTAAATAATAGTGATTTATACACTATGAGAAAACCGCACCTATATAACACATGGACAGGTTTGATCAACATCAGCGCAATTGTTTTTGGAATTATCAATATGAAGAATGCAGCAGTATCAACTTATATATTTTGACCAGAACCCCACTGCCAACAAGACAAGTACTATCCTAGGTCTATTGAGTTTGCTGAAAAGTTTAGTCAAATTTTCTATATTTGCGAACAGCTAGTAGAAAGACACTCTAACAAAAAGTTTTGTTAATTTTTCTGCGTCCTCACAGAGGAATTGAGATGAAAATCTAACACATTTTCCCCTAGAATTGAAAACAAGGATAAGGGGAGCACAGATGTTTGGGTGTGGACTGCAGAAATTCTGATGGACGTACACACCCAAAACTGTCAACGTGACTTAAAATCCCTCGATAATTCTCTCAATGTAGACTTTGTTTTTTTTGGTTTATTGTTTATTCGCACAAAATGCAGAATAAAAGGAAGTAAATTAAATAACTAGTTCTTCGATTCTATGTCATTCACGTCACGTGACATTTTCAGGTCAAGCAGGTTCTCATTACGACATAGGATCTAAGGTCTAACTTGGTCTAAACTAATTCGTCACACACATCACGTGACATTCTGATTTGTTCTAAAAGTTCTCTTAAAAAGCGGTAACGTTCGATTAAAAGGATTTAAACAAGTCCACAAAACAAGTTTACATGGCAGCATTGTCTAGACATGGGACATTGCCTAGAATACGTACACTGGCATGGAACTGTAAGATAGATCGTTGAAATATGAATAACAATACATGAATGCACGGTGTGTCTGTACGGGGGAGACTTCACATGCGGCTACTCGCTCTGACTCAAGGTCATGTAATCTTATCTAGACAAGCCAGAGGTCATCTCCGATAATTGTGAAGCCCGCGGAATGAGTTGACCATATCTCCTGGGCATACCCTGCGTATTTGGAGTAGGGGCATGCATCATCGTACTATAATGGCTGAAGATATCACACATACCGAATATATCTGGATTAGCATTGTGTTATGATTGCCGGGGACTAGAGTCGGGCTGCATACAGAGGAACCCATCAAGCTTGCAAGAGTTCGTGCTGGGGTTGTTATGTTTGCTGTTCCAATTTTCGGTTATCATTGTACACAGTCGACATTCATGGGTTATATATTCATGGCCATGTAAGATTTAAAAAAAAGTTTTATTCTCCTTGTTGTTGTTGTGGTACTGGTCCTCGTAGAAAAATTAATCCCAATGCTAGTCATGTGATTTTGAGCATGCACAGCAAGTTTCCTTGAACAGGAGTTTTTTTCAATCTAGTCTAATTCAGACAATAAAATTGAGACGAATAATTAACGGTGATGATATGGTTTTTTGATCAATACATATTGCATGATAGATATAAATGGGATTTGGTTCCATATTTCATTACAATCGAAGCAGGTACAGATGAGTCACACATGAGTTTGACTCATTGGCTCATTGAAACCAATGGACTTAACTAAAATCGTTTATAATTCACTTCCAATTAATCCAGTTCATCTTAAGCTGTACGGATTAGTTTATTATCCCAAAATAACGTAGTATGTGTCCCTTCGATTGTAGACAGATTAAGATAACCACGTGATCGCCCTTGTGTCTTGACGCTCTTGTCTCCGTGTGAATTATCAAAATAACTTTACATTTTTATTTTTATCTAGCGCAAAGAAACACCGAATGTTCGGCCGTATCTATCGGCCTTCTATCGGCCTTCATCTGGAATTTGACCCACTTTACTGACAGGCAGTGATCTTCGGGACGTGTGACGTCATGAGTGGGTCATAGGTGCTTGGAAGTCGATACTTGTCACCGTACAGGTTCAACGTTAAGTCCAATTTATTTTAGTCCAAATTATCAATTTTGTCCACCATGCTGAAAGCTCAAACCTGTAAATTACCAGGTAAATTTGAATGCGTATACGCAATTACAGCCACGTAATTACGACATATCACATGTCAATGTATGAGTCTGACTATTCCAGGTTTAATTGTGACGTCACATGCAAACACCCTATGTCGTAATTCGTGGTAACCGAAGGTTGCTGGACGGTGACAGCTGACATCTTTGAAAACTTGGCATGGTTATACCTATTATGACCAAAAAGTAAAAGGGTATCAAGGTACACTTTAAAATATTCTTTCCTGGAGTAGTACCAAACGAAGACCCTCGGTAATTAACGTTTCTCGTATTGATTTTTTCTCGGAGATTGGGGCTTTCTACGCCAGCTATTTGTCATGACATTGGCGTGACATTCTGAAATGGGCTTATTCCAAATGATGAATTAAGGAGAAAGAATTGCCAGAAGTTATTCAGTGGGCAGATCAAACAGAGTCGGTCATGACTTGAATTTTATATAATAGCACAGGATAAATTTGCGATTGAAGTTTGGAGATATAAACCGTAGGCCGAGTAAAGTCTATATGTAAGTGGTACTTTGTAGTTGATATTCTCCAAGCAAAGTGTGAAAACTACTAGTTCTTACATGAGGAAATATTACATGATGTAGCTTATTTTATTCAGAGAATTAGACAATATAGTTGCCATTATCTGTTGAAAAAAACATGGATCTGTTGTAGTGACCACTGTAAATCATCTAATTAATGAGAGCTATCAAGCAAAAAAAAGTTCTGTTCTTTGGGACGACGAGCAATTAAAAGGAAACATAAAATAGCAGTTCCGCGGTAAGACTGAGCTGAATAATGTCAAAATATCACCTGGTCACCCTGTGCGCGGAATAATTCATCATATTGCAGCAGTAATCACGAATCCGTCATTGTCAAAAATGAAAGAAAATTGGTTCGTCGACAAACTCAGAAGGCCAAAACGTGGGTTCATTTGGATAATTGACATGTTATGAGTGGCCCATTTGTCATGTCGTTATTTCAAACGCGGGTCTAAGGGAATACCCTGTTGTCATTTAGCCCTCCAATCAAATCCGAAATGACTTCCAGAAATGGCCCTGTGGTCACATGCAACGCCGAATGAAAAAGAGAAACTTCAGATATAATAATAATCAGTATCAAAATCTGTGCTACGAAAAGGTTCAAAATATTTTGTGGGGCTTTAATGTTACACACAAATAATGCACTATGTATCAAGTATGAAAAATCAGCTATGCACTGCTCAATACCTCGTCAGAAGGAATTTAAAAAATAGAACCAAATTCACATGCCCCTCTTTAATATGGGGAGGACATCATTATCTAACATTTCTCTTTTTCGTATCAATGTCACAATCACTTTTTTTAAATGTTGGTCTTCGGCAAATGTATAAAGATACTCTTCTGAGTATAATTATCGTTTCTCTTCCACTAGTAGTACTGCCACTCCTGGTGCTGGGAGAGCCGGAGATATTTTCGTCATACCCGATGGAGTTTTTCGAGCCCACAAGAACGTTCAAGACAAGATCTCCATATGGGGACAGCACGACCAATGAATGGCTGGCCAACTGCCCAGTTCGATCTGACAAAGGTTGCTCTATCAGAATCAGGTTCAAAAAGTTTGACCTGCAAGGTGAGTCTTGAATTTACAAATGTTAGCTAAGATTCAGTCATGATGAGAATTTTCACCTGACGTCAAAAGTGGACCAAAATATAGGTGTTTGCCTTTCGTATTTTCGTGAGTCGGTAGCTCAAGCGTTTCTAGTGATCTTCTGACAGTCTCAAATAACCTCGATTAAGAGTGTATAGTTTACAGAAGAGAATACATAAAAACTGTCAAGTAAATCAAAATTAAACGCGGCTTGAGCTTTGGTCTATTGAAATGCAAATTGATGAGACCAACATGGTGGTCAGCATCTGTTCGTTTGGTTGATATGGAATATTGAGTGAAGACGCTCAGTAAATTTATCATTGATCGTAGAGCTGCCTATGTATCGTCTCCTCTAGTTGCCGATGCCTTACCAGTAACAGTGATAACTCCGTACATTCTGACATAGGATGGACCATCAGATTAGTATCATATGACAACGCTCGCAGTTTTAGAACAAGGCAATAGACTTTGAAAGTGCAGTGTTATTTATGACCTTGTAGGCATAATTTTTTTCAAAGTATGTAATTTTCTATACAGCATTTTTACAAACAAAAGGATAACATAACGTGAAAAGCAGAACACACCACAAGAACAACATATGTTTCATGGATCCGAACAATAGAAAAACCTAATATATATATATATATATAAAAGGAAAATGAAACTGGATACAAATCAAGTACATGTATATGGCAAATATGATTAGAAACTGATATCTGACAATGAATGCTAAACAATGATAATGAGCAAATGATCAAATAAACATAAAGAGAAACGGACACACTTTTTGTCGTTTTCAGGCAGGTATATGGCATTGTTAGCTTTATAAGATATAATGTATCAAATTCAACGTATCATCTCAAATTCTGTTGAATTTGGAATGAAACCACAGCAGCATACAGGTACAATAAAATTGATAAATATGACATGAGAACCATTTATATGGGCGGTGATCGTTTGCTTTTCTTGTTAACTTAAAGCTAGAGGAAACAATGGACCTCGAGCTGTTAATATACCCGAAAAGTGGGACACATCTCAAGGGATGGTCAATTCGTTACCGGAGGCTTAAAGCATAATAAATGGTATTTTGTCAGACTCAGTAAGCATACTTTAAGTGAAGCGCAGTATCAAGGAGTAACAAAGCCTTTAAACCTGCGTTTCCCTTTGTGTTTTCCTTCCTTCCTTCAGCTTTCCTTTCTATCCATCTTCATAGAGTGAATATTACGTTTGTAGTTTTCTTTTCAAATTGTTTCAGTACATCAATGTAAATAGATTTAAGAAATTTGCATTGTATAGAGTTACTGTGGCATGTGCCTTTTGGACTTGTTTTGGAGAATTAGGTGTCAATCTTGCCTTCTTTTTTGCAAGAGCCAAGGTTGTCACGTTTATTTTTTCTAATATCGATGATATTTCTTATCATTTACGCTATCGAATGGGGCCAACAACTGACGTGTTCTTTTCTTCACAATGTTGAATAGATGAGACGACTGGTAGGAAACGTGTTATCAAACAGTCGATCAATGCAGACTTAAATGCTTTCCGCAGGATGCCATTCTGGCTATATTCAGTATGGCCAAAAGGCCACAAATAATTTTACCTTTAATGTTCTTTACTTATCAAGAATGACGTGGACCTACATTTAAGTGTAGTGTTTCAAGGTGTTGCCCTAAGACATATGTAATGTTTATATTTGAATAAAAACTCTGTGAGCTGTGACATTAATTGACATTATAAAGATTTGCATACGCTATCACCATACACAAAGTAAAGCGCTTACCAACAAGCTTTCATTTTACCTGAGATATGTGCGTTCTAGCTAACTGGATGTTACTCAGAATACCATTAGTTTGCTTTAAAAATAACAAATACCATGACAAATAAAACTACTATATACCAGCTGCTCACTTCCACCAACAAATGTTATTTGAAGAAGAGTCTGAACTGGCGTAAATGTTTCTATGATTTATGTACCGTCACTTTTTGTTATTGTGTACTTCCCTGTGGAAATTATCATGTAAAAAGCCAGGTGCCATAAACTTTTTATTCATTACAATCATTACTTTCATGGTATTCCTGTTGGGGACCTTGAGGAATACCTGCTTAAAATTTGATGTTTACAGCCCTGAGACGTACATCGATCTAAAGCAAAATGATCCCCTGCCATGGCAGAAGAAAATTTATGATATTATTAATTTCACAGCTTGTAATTTCCTATGCTTTACAGTAACATCAATAAAGGGTTGTAAATTTAGATACGGCAGCAACTCCAAAAACACTGAAACAAGTCGTGACTGGCAATAAATGTATATTCTAGAAGTAGCTTTTTGGAATTAAATTATCATCGTGTCACATAGTGAGGACTATGTTGGGCGGGAAAGTATCTAGCATTACTTCTGAAATACTTTGTAAGTTTTTGCGGAGTATATAGATTTGTATTTTTATGAAAGTTATGTAGATGAAGAAAAAGAAACTATGGGCAGCTTGAGCAAAAAGACTGAGCACTGAGACTCATTTTATGCAAGACGTTCATATTAGAGTGGAACTCGTTGTCACCAAGTACAATAGGGGCATCCTCACTACACACCTTTAAAAAAGTTAACGCCTAGAGTTAAATGAGCAAATGTTACAGGTGTAGTCGTTCGATGGAACAGTTGCCACCGCGCGCCTGCCAAGCAGTGTTACGCCGAAGGGCGATTATGCCGGCTTTACAACCAGATACAAATTTATTGCTAGACTTGTCAGAGATTGTTGCTTCGATGTTGCCTTCTTCAGCCAGACAAAGGAACGCTACTTTACTGTCATTTCTAAAAGTCGCCGAGGAATGAAAGATGCCAACCAGTTCTAAATTATTCCCATGTTATTATTACCTCAAAGATTACAAATATCACTTCTGTCAAGATGTTGCTCAAGATATTCTGCCCTTGAAAAGCAAAATTCCTACACATGTGATTTAAGAAAAACTAAATTAGCATAAATAACATTGCCGGTGTTTCGGATAAAAATTACACATGGCTTCTTCTTATTTTTTCCAAATATTGCAGATAGCAAGGGCTGCAGGGCTGACTACCTAGAAGTTCACCGTGGCCCGAATGCCAGCTACCCTTCCTTGGGTAGGTTCTGCGGAGGCTGCATCCCGAACGACATCTACGTCCTTGGTCGCAATGTGTTCGTCCGGTTTGTCTCGGACTCGGCCATTTCTGGATTAGGGGCAGAGTTTGACATGTCCGTCCTCTTTCGTAAGTACTGTGTTATTCATTGAGAAGATTCTCAATATCAACGATAAGTCCTGTAACAATGTCAGGGAAATTGACTAATAATTGACCAATGATGTTCATCATCGTCATCGCGGACACTACATGCATCAGTAGCTATGTGTACTAAGGTGGGCCGTCATTGTTGTCAGCTATTATAACTTCGCGTCTAAGCACAAAAATTATAACTTCATTGTTTGGGTATATACATAGTTGTGGCCAACTGTACTCTATTTTACAAACTCTTTGTCCTGAGTATGTTTGCCTCCAAAGAATATCTATATCACATACGCACTTTTTCCGAAATAATGTTTAGGTGACATTATTTTGAAATCCTTTTTTTTCAGCCGTGGCCGAGGTTTGTAACACAACACTGCGTTGTTCTAATGGAAAATGTCTTGACGACTCCCTATTGTGCAACGGTCGAGACGATTGTCCCATGAGCAATGACGAAGATCAGAACATCTGTGCACCCTACGATGAGCTACAACAATCAAGTAAGTTTATATGCACGTCAACAGTTTCAATGTGACTTTCTCAAACATTTGGGTTACGAATAACACTGTGATGATCATGGATACGGTATACGGTGGTCCACAAGGGAAAATCTCTCGTCTTCGCAAGCCATTTCGTAGTCTACGGAAAATACTTTGTGTGCTTCACGCAGGACAATTGCGTAGACTAAATGGTCTGCGTTGACAACACAATATGTTCTTGTAGGCCAGTGTAATAATACAAAATGTAAGTCTTCACCACACTCCCCTTGGGGATGATTAGTTAGCACAAATTGGCCAGAGAAGACGTTCTCTGGCGGACTCTCCTTTCCGGGAAATACGTCTTATTATCTTCGTCAGTTTCCACTATTTTTCGGCCTCGTCTGGTAGATACTATACAATTAAACCTACTCTCGTGAAATATGTCGAACTTTTCAACACATAAGATGTACAAAGTTACCAAGACATTGAGTTACAACTGTCTCTGAAATGTATATGCAAATGTCTATAAATGTACACATCACGTGAATGGATATCACCATTCCTTTCTTGAGTTAGTCTTAAGACCACAAAGTTTCTTAAGAAGTACAAATGACAGTGCGTCATGCACGAAAGGGAGACTTCCCAATTCAAAGATCCCTCACTAAAACGTTACGTCCGTTGGAGAGAAATGTAGTTGAGAGGTTTAACTTGGAGCGATTCTTGATTTTCTCGTATAACACCGAATATATGCGTGATATGCTTTTTGTTCCTTCTCCCATAAAATACCCATCACGTGAGTGTCATGGTATAAAGTGCTTCTAAAGCCTGCAGGAGTCTATCTACTTCGAAATAATAATGTATCACAGCGTTATGTCTCTCTGAAGAGTTTTTTGCTATGTTTTACCACCAGGCGTTCGGTTTATGAACTGGGGTCAAGAACCATCCAAGAGACGTAAGTATAACTTGACATCTTTAAAGTCTCGAGGGTTGCTATTGCCATTTATTACCCATACCCCAGAGGAGGCTATCTTACTGCAGCATGAGAAGAATTTTAATTTCATATCTGTTTCGGTCGTCAGGTGGAAAAAAGGCAGTCTATTTGTACAGTCATGGTACTATTTTTAAGTAAGCAATGCAGTATACTACCATAAAATTGCTTTCGTTGTCAACAACATACTGTCTGCAAAACAGCAACCTTGTCAGATTTCTGAAAAAGATATAATTATAAGCACATTGTTGTACTAAAAATCAAATTGATAAAGACTGAGAAAATATGCTTATTAACGTCAACTCTCACCATAGTTCCACTCTCAGGCCACCACATTAAAGAAAAATGTGTTATCGAGGCCTCCTCGAAAATATCTTGAACACCTGTATATCGGAAGTGCGCATTCCTCAGAGATTACTGATACTGCATTAATAGATCTCTTTAAATTCACCGTTTTTCTACGTTAGGCGGTCTTAGGGTACCCAGCGGAATTATGAGACTGGACCTTATATGCAGTTGAAGTTCCTGACCTGTTTATCGTTCGTGATGGATGTATAGTTCTATACATGTATCACTGGGGTCGTGCAAAGCTTCACTATCTTGGTGCCTGGAGTTGCACGACTCATAAACCATTCCATGTCCGGCATGTTTTTGAATCGCGAGAAGTGGAGTAAACTTTTGAAAGATTGCCATGCTACTGTGACCCTTGGCGTATTGATTTCCTCGGGTATTACCCATAGATAGGGTACATTACGTTGCTGTAATACTTACCATACTCCCTCACAGGAGTAGGGGGTATACAGTATTAATGAGATATGGTATTGGTCGATTCATGTATAGAAAAGTGCTGAATAAAAACATCGGTTGTCATTTCAAATATCTTACGTTCTAGATTATTGGGCTCAGAAGTTTGAAGTAGGCTGGACGAAGGGAGAGATCACGTTTGCTTCTCGCCTGTTCCCGCAGCCCTACCCAGAGAATTTCACTTCCTACTACGACTTGAGATGTTCAACAGAGGACTATCCAGATTGCAGGTTAGGCTACATCATGTGTAAATTGATATGTTTGTTCATTTTTCTACCAATTAGAAGAATCATACATACATGTCCCCTAACCCTCTCAGTCGCCTTTGAGATGAAATGAAAACCTGATTTAATCACAAAACAGGACATAAACTCCAACCGAATGCTTTTGATATCATTTTGGGAAGGTGACCTCTAAATCCCCTGCTATAAAATGTTTAATTTTTCTGTATGTACAGAAGTGGTAAAGATCAATCGGGTTAGCTGAGTTCACCTCTTTAACAAAGCAGAATACTTTGTTGCTACGAGGAGGGGGATCTGCATAAATATCTCAGCAAATGGTGTTCATTATGCTAATAATATTCATCGTTTTATACACACGTATTTATCTGAATACATTATATTTCAACGTTACAACTGTTTCTCTTTGGTTTTGTTAATCTCATAAGTAGACCAGATGGTTCATTGATGTATTCATTTTATATCTATTGGTGAAATAATTTTTAAAATATGATATCTTTGTACATGGCAAAAGTATTTATTATGTTCGCCATTTGGCATTGCTCTGCCCACAATATTCTGATTTATTGAAGTAAATGAAAAATCTACCGATGGTAACGTTAGACATATGACATATGTGAATATACAGTCATAGAGTTGATGCCTAGGGTACAAGTTGTAAATTAAGTTTCCTTTGGTATATCCAGTCATCCACAAACTACAAAGGCTAGAAACATTATCATATGACATTAAAACCCATGGAATACTGAGATACCCTACTTAGTGAAGACGCCTCATGTACCAGGCAGCAGCTTTGCTGACAGACTTTGCTGCTGTTTCCAAAATTAGTAATCATGGTGTAATTATTACCAGAATATTTAGCATGTGGCTGTTGAATTAGCGAGCACCATCGCAATATACCATGTTGGCGGGGTTCCAAATCCCCAGGGGATTTCAGCGCTGAGTCATGCCCTTTACGTCGCACCGTATTCATTAACATTGCCACCCGGAGGACGCGGGAACCACTGCTGTGATTAATACCCAGATTAAGCCATCGGAATTAAATGCTTTATCACCGGAAAAATGGGACGCAAGAGCTTGAAATGAAAAACGCGGGTAGTTGATCATCCGTTGGTATGCAAACGCTTTCTCCGTGTGCATTGCGACCTTGGATGTAGTCATCAACCTGTCAGATGTAGTTTGTCGGGAAATTGATCTTTTCTCCATTTAGGGCGAATTGGTGACGAAGTCGGCAAAAACTCTCAATCGTTTTGACCTTGTGAGGTTGTTCTGAACTGGCATTATTCCAGTTTTGCCACTGCAGCAGGGGCTTATCTGAACCTACTGCAATCAATTTGTTTGCCCACAACAAAGTAGCTTGAGATGTATGCGGATTGGTTAAAGAAGGTACGGTCAGATAAATCGTTGACAAAGAGTTTAACTATCCAACCAATTAGATGCAAATACATCGACTTTTAATCTGTATGTTTACGTCAGGTCTCAAAGTATCAGATAGGTACCCGAGCTTATCTATAGTAGGTTTAAACCAAGATTCGCACAAAATTTTGAAAAATTGTCGACTGAACATCACCAGTTTTTGTCAAGAAATGAGCGATCCGTCGCCTTTGTGACGTCACTTTGTAGACAGAGAACGTGATTCAGTAAGCAGTGGATCAAAGGTTCCAAAACATTTATGGTGTCTCTACTAAGGGATGATTGTAAGTCCATGGTGTATATAATATCTTTTACTCCTCTTGCAAAAATGTTCGTTTTTGTGTCCAAGCAATCTCAGTTTATCACTAGGTCTTATGACGTTTTCCTCCAAAATTCCTTCTAGAGTAAAGGTCATCTTCGACGTCTTCAATGTCGGCAGAGGACAACCTCGGATGTGCAGAAGCAGCAACTGTTGCAAGACGAACTACTTAGAAGCACGTGACGGCGGAGATGAAAAGGCTCCTCTGATTGGTCGATACTGTGGCTGCAACATGCCGCGGAGAATAGCGGGGTCAGGGCCGTTTCTCTGGATGAAGCTCAAGTCTGGGTTTGGACAAAGAAGCAGAGGAATCCGAGCAACTTTGTCCATCATGGATCCCGACGGTCAGTGTTTGAGTTTGTTTGCACCAACAACTTCCTTTCCGAATAGTACAGAGCTGAAACTTTGCTCCAATACAAACGGTTAGCGCATTTGATTTTCGACTGCCTACTGCCGTCTCCCTCCTAGGCCACGTGATGTCAGTATTCGGACAAAAGTGCCAGGAAGTTTATACTGCCCGCCGTCTCTATTGAGGTGCCCTCACTGGTTCTTTCTTGAAAATGTGGCTTATAATTGGCTACCCCAATGTGGCGACGCCGAGTCTGATCCAGTGTGCATGTGTTTGATGAAAGGTTAATTTGTTACGTATATATTTGTGAAGCAGCCGCTATGTATGTACTCTGTTCATGATTATAGATGACTATTATAATAGTATGTGCTTTTCAGTAAATCATCACACAAAGGTTTTCGGACTTTAAAAGATCTTCTGACCCTCTCTAATTACCACTACGAAATGTCTACATATTAACGAAGAGAATAATCAAAATACCGACGGTGAAACATCACAAAAATGCTGTATACGTAAATAGACGTACAAAGCTCTGATCAACACCAAGTGTATGAAAATGAATCTAATGAATTTCTTTTCCTAGCTACGTCACGTTAAATCACTCAATAGATTTAACGAAAACTACTGAACACCAAACTAGAAGTGAAAAGACTTGTATTCTTCGATGTTAAACAAATTTTCTTTCTTCCAGAGATCACCACAGCAGAGCCCACCACGCCGACACCGACACCGCCAGAGACGACGTTCACGCCATCACCCGTGTTCTACGACAATTGTGTGACTGAACTTGTTCGTAAGTTTTCTTTCCATTCCCTTCTGCTGATCTTCTATTCCTAGAGACAGTAGAAGCTTCCACAATATATTGATACACACACACACACACACACACACACACACACACACACGCACACACACACACACACACACACACACACAAGCACACACGCACACACACACACACACACACACACACACACACACACACACACACACACGCACACACGCACACACACACACACACACACACACACACACATGTACACACACACACACACACACACACCATGACAGAGAAAGAGAGACATCGTATAGATATATCATCTTATAGATATAATCAACTTGGTTAAAAGAAAAAACATTGCTATTGGGGAATCCAGTACAGGCGTAGTTCATCAAATCTATAGATTAATCTTTAATCAAACAAAATAGATAAACTATATGTACCTATCATGTCTCATTTGCCGAGACATAAGCATCCCTTGAGGTCTCTGAAATAAAATGTTTGAAATATTTTTGTGTATACCTCACTCTATAGTTTTATGTATCCTTAAATCTGGTATTTTCACTTAAAGGAGGCTATTGGAGAGGGTCAAGAGATCTTAAAATGTTCAAAACCGCTTGTCAGCTACGATTCAAATTCGCCCCCCTCCATGTTGGTGTTATAATACGTTACGTAAAAACACGTTATTAATGTCGTAGATGTGTACTCGTGCATGGTGTAACGTTAACGATGATACCCGTGTTCTCGTACTTACAGCATACAGTGCAGCTCACAGCCAAACAACGAGTCCAACTCTTCTAGCAGCAGCCTTGGTGGGAGTGGCGGTGATCCGGCACATGTGTACCAGCTTTCTTCTTGGCCAATAGATCTTCCTTAGCAAAAATAAAATTCAGAGGGAGCCAATCACATCTACCATAATGCACCCGGATTTAACTCATCAGAAAATTGGCTTGAACTATTCTATGCCATTTCAAGGCTTTAGAAAGAGTAACGTGCTAAAGTGTAGTTATTACAATAGTTGTTTCGGTCAAATAGTATAGTGTATATCAGTCTCAGGACAATCAAATTACAGACGTTTTCTCATTCCCTTCCTCTCTGCCTTTCCAATTCTATGGTGTTTCTATGCCTTTCATCCTCCATCGAATACACACTCTTTTCTATACCTTCTCATTGAAATAGCTCGTCGTCTTACACAT
Organism: Branchiostoma floridae x Branchiostoma japonicum; assembly: GCA_013266295.2. NCBI lineage: Eukaryota > Metazoa > Chordata > Leptocardii > Amphioxiformes > Branchiostomatidae > Branchiostoma > Branchiostoma floridae x Branchiostoma japonicum. The sequence continues at coordinate 20,199,906 of CM023823.1, forward strand.
GAGGTCGTTGGGACGATATGTAGCCAGGGGTGCAGAGACAATAATGTCCATTATATATATGAACTAGATAAGGCAGACAATCTATTTAACATAACATAACATAACAAGACATATTTTTCAGGTGAAGACTGCTAAACGTGATAGTGCACTCTGTCATGTCAGGGTCTCAACCCGTGTCTGTATTTTAACCTTCTCTATCCAATAACTTAGGGAGTCAATGGAAATGATAACATAGGGAGTCAATGAAAAGTAGTCTGAAGTGAACCAGGTCCCTAAATGGACATCCCTTCCCCCAGAAGCCTACTGATGCCCTGTGTACATCTATTGCGAACACCAGCGTAGAGCAAAGTATGAATAATTCAGTCACGATTGCAAAATGATGGAGAGCATCAGAAGAAGGTCTCCAGCACGGGTCGCCTGGTGCCTTTGAAGACGATATGTCATTTGCAGTTGATGGCCCGTGAGTAGGCTGGGCAGTCAGAGATAGCAGTCATTCCAGCGTAACATAAGGTCTCCAGAGCCTTTCTCAGCCGCGCATGGAGACGGAAATATCAATATATTAAAGGTCACAACAGGATGGAATGAAGGGTTTTACTAGCCGATGTTTTATGGTGGTGAGGTTTGGTGGTAACATAATTCCCTTGTATAAGACTCATTCGTCTTCGAGACGGAAGAGGGTGATCAGGAGACCTATGGATGTCAAGGCTTCTAGTGCATCAACAAATCAAGTAAACAAACAAATAGCAAATGCACATTAGCCTCTACCAGGAAAGAGTACAAATTGGCCACATAGACAGATAACATGCCGGAGGAGTTAGTCCGCTCAATATACATCATGAGATTGGATGAAATAAAAGGTTCTCACCATTACCGATGTTGGCCAGAACCATGGGTAACTTGAAAACGTATACCTAGAAAGACATATGTGGCCGACTGTAGCATGCTGCAGGCTGAAGCCATTTTTCAAAATATCAAGTTATTGCAGCTTTTAGCGTTTCACGCATTATTTTTTGATAACAATCTGGTGTTAGGTGTAGAGTGTTACTAGGTTTTCATACTGCAGACAAACTATAAGTCAGAAATTCAATTTGATCTGCAGCAACCTGTAACTACAACAGCTTGCTTGAAGCTTGCTGGATGTGTTAGTTATAGAGAAGACAATTCCCAACTCCGTATGTACTTACACACAGCCTCTGTAAATATTGCTCAAAGACATCAATGCAATAGTATGTAATCCCCAAGCAGATGTAAGGATCCTGCTCGTGTTTTTCGCCTGGTTTGGTCAACATTGGATCAACAATGAGCCACATTCTTACATCTACTTTGGATATAGTAGTGAGAGCCTCGGTGTGACTTCTATGTCCAGAAATGTGAAAAAATATCTTGGCATAAGCCACATAATGCTTCACGTGGACTTAATAATGTAATAATCGTATCAAGCATCTAATTGCCCAACATCTGTAAGTATGTCCATGCCCATGTACATGTAAGTCGTCTTGCATAGCTAGAACTAGATGTCGTTATTTAGTATGAAGTATTGTGTGTTTCTGTGGTCTTTAAGACGAAACATCTTAATAAAGGATTCTGAATCTCAAGAGGGTATGTGTAAGTCATTGGTTACGTGATAGAGCTATGATTTATTCGCAGGTTGTGACTGTAGACAGTTTCAACAGCTAGCAGTTCAGAGTACAGAGTAACACGCCAGGAAAACAAGACTTACGTAGATTATGCAAATCAACGTGATTTAATAAAATTAGATGATGTACATCTCACTTACGGAATATATGTATCAGGCAATACCAAAATTTACATCATTAGTATTATTTTCTATATCCTAATTGAGCTCTGCAATTAATGAATTCTGTAGTAACTCTCATGAATTTTTCATACTGGATTTCAGGGCATTTCATGCAATGACAAATTTCCTTTCTTTGCCCTATGTGTCACGTTTTCAACGTTACATGATAGAATCGCCCTCTCGCCTTTTCCTGGCGGGGCATTAGGCATCCCTACCGCTCCAATGTTTCATCATGCGAAAAATCCCCATAAAAACAACGCCACAGCGACAACTATGACAAGGTTAATGTTCAGCACCAGTTTCCAGGTCCGAGGTTCCTTGATTGACGTCATCATGACTTTTTCTTCAGCCGTGGGCCCAGCAGACTGCTCACTGGAGAATCCACAAAACCACTGGACACCTCGCTTCAAGATGGACTGCCTTTTGGCAGCGTCTGTTAACCAAATATCAACACCTTAGAGTAGTGAATCTTGGAAAGCTCAGTCAGGCATTATGAAAATCAATTAGCTTGAATTTCTGAGCACTGCTGATTAAATTGCTCACTAGCCTATTTGATTTGTTAGTTTGATGTGTTTATATGGATCACAAAGGGTTCGATGTAGATCAGTATAAGTGTGATTTGAATTTGAATAAAGGGCATCATAATTCTTGTCTTCGTCTCAATCAAACAGTCCTATGTGCAAAGAAACAACTAGTGTTGTATGCTACTAGCTACAACTAGTTACACTACTCTACAGTGACCACTGTACAAGGAACGAATTGATGCAGTTGCTCCATGGTTCAGCGTTTATCTCTCGTTTCTTTTCACATCTCATTATTGTCACCTTATAGTTACTTTTGTTGATTTTGTTCTCATGTGTATTTGATAGGAGGGGGCATTGATAAGCAATGTTGTTTCTGGCAGATCCTCTGAAAATACATGTGAATAAAATTAAGATAAAATAAATTGAACATGTGTTGATGTGAATCATCAACAAGAGAAATATCAGCTATCCGGAGAACTCACCAATGGCGGCATCTTCCTCTGTTTGTGGGGTATGGTTGTCGTTTGGTTTTCCTTCTTGCGCTTCCTCATTCTTAACGTTTTTCTCTGCCTTGTCCCCATCTAGCTCTACATCCTCAGATGAGGATTCAGTTTTCTCCTCACAATCATCAAATCGTGTCCACCAAGTCAAGCGAACAAGCTGTGCCAGAAGAAGATATAACAAAACAGATGAGGCGAACTGATAGTGAAGATTGTAACACATGAATGATGTGTGAAACAGATATGTAGACTATTCCAGAAGCTAATCTTACAACTGCTAGAGATAATTGATAACTTTCATAGATAGGCTCCATTTACCATCTGTATCTGTATCTGTACAGCAGGTGTAACTGTCTTTCGGCGTAAGACACCAGCTTCGCAGGCATGCTGGTTGATAAAATATCACATTGCACTGAACGACCTGTCACACCTAACCTTTGCACATCTAACTACAAGCGTTGTTTAAATGTATTTAGTGAGGGTCAACCTACTGTGATTGGTGGCAAACAATTTTTAACAATACTTGGTTGATAACTCGTAGTTATGGCTGTTTTTGTTCTTCTTTCGTTATTGTAATTATGAACGCTGTAGGACCGAGACGGGGACGCCATAAACATTCTGCTACTTATGACCCACTTCTCTCAGAGTCATGTGTTATATCAGCATACCTTGGCGTAGAAGCGTTGGATGTCTCATTCCTTGACTGGTACTGTTCAATCGATAATTGGGGTAAGTCCCATTGTGATGCAAATCATAGTTTAATCATGCTTCAGAAGGGCATCAATTTTCACATGTAGAGACCTACCCGTTCCTTTGCAGGTGGTGGCGTCAGGAGGGTGACGATGATTTGAACTATCAAAGTAAACCCTGCGAGAAAGATTGCAAAGTATAGGTAGTGGAAGTTCCCGACGATGTCAGGACGAGTGTCCGGTTCTCCACAGGCTGGTTCCGGGTAGATGAAGTCCAGTGTCATCCGGAGTAAACCAGTTCCTAGCCCTAACATGAGAGCCCAAAATGCCCCCTGGAAAATGGACAGTAAAGATTTACTATAAAATGTCCTAACACGAGTGTCTGGATCTTACCAAAGCCCTTTATTCATTTATCCTTAGCGAACATTAGCTGGTTGGGAAACTGACTTTACGGAAGTATTCGACCACATTATGCCCCATACAAGTCAATGCCCTACAAGGTACTTGATCGATAGGCAATCCATTCCTCATACACTTATTCTTCATGCCAAGAGCCTTTATAGAACTTTTTATGTGACGTCATAGGGACACCAACATGAAGGCAGACGCAGCTATCATTTCAGTGTATCGTAGCTCAAGCGTTTACAGACTTCTGAAGATCTCCTGATTCTCTTAAATAACCAGTATTAAGGGTATGTAGCTCAAAGAAGAATACTTCAAGAATTACCGATTAAAACGCTGTCTACTCTTGAGTTAAGATCAACTATTACTGCAAATCAACATCAACGTAACATCTACACGTAGTGGTCGTAGAGACTGTTGAGATATTATATGCCACACCTGCTCATTGGCTCTCTTCCAAAAGATGCCCATGACGAAGACGACCGTGACCGGTGGTTGTAGGTAGGAGCTGATGACCTGGATGTAGACAAACAGCTGGGCACCCTGGGAAGACTGGATGATGGGCACCCATAACACACTGATGGCGACCAAGATGCAAACGAAAACTCTAGTGGAAAAAAAAGAATGCTCTATTCATGAATATGTGACCATTTCAATGGGTACATTCGAGGAGAACGAACGTCAATGAGTTCTTGGAAAAATCCAATACAATCATGTTCTTTCAGTTTTTGTACAGTAACACTAGCCTCTACCAGGCTTCGGGTGGCGGTTGGAAAGAGTAGAAATTGGCCAAATAGACAGATAACACGCCAGGGGAATTGGTCCGCGAGAGAGTACATTTTGCGGCTCCCGAAGCCTGGTAGAGGCTACAGCAACACACCAGCAGGACACACCACTCAACATAGACGGCGGGTGGCATAAACTTCCTGGCACTTTTGAGCAATTGCTGACGTCACGTATCTTTGAGGTCACGTGACTTAGGTGATTTGTCGTTTGACCTCTGAAGAAGACTGCAGTAGGACAGTCGAAAATTAAATGCGCTTACCTATTGTATTGAGTACAAAGTACAAATTGCCATAGCATTATAAACACTTTCTTCATGTGGAAAATGTCTGATTAAATATTCATATTATGTCTGTGTCAGGCAGAAATAACAATCAAACAATTTCAACGATGGAGTACTTGACGTTGTCGAGCATGAGATGATGAAATATTTGACAGTTTCTTGTTCATCAGATTTTATTTACGAGCCAGTATTGTTTAATACCTTCCAACGATCATAAGTTCCCTCTCGGAGGCTTTCCTTCGCACTTTTCTCCAGACGTCCATTGTAAAAATGGTGCTACCGCTGTTAAAAATGGATGTCAGAGAACTCATCAGTGCCGCGATCATGGCTGCCATCATCAAACCTTTTAGACCTACAAAAACGGCACAAACCAACCCTTCAAATACTATGTAAACAAAATAGTAGATAAAAGTTCCATAACGTTATTGAGGCCGTACAGGTGATGGGGTGTGTAATACATTGTGTGTTGGGGATGATATTTAATGTCTGTCCTCTCCTTCCACTACGTGCATCGTTTTACCATTTACACCTGGGGTGAAAACAGTCGATAGGTTCTCCTCCCAGGGACACGGTGTCTGCCCAGGAGAATCGGCAATCAAACCAATGATCTCTCGATCCCACGGCCATCGACACCACGTCAAATATAAAGAATAGCTAGAGAGTGAACTATATATCTTAATAGACAGCGACTGGTATCGACTTCCGTTGGACCTTTGACCCACTGCTGATGTCACACGTCTCTACGATTAATGTGCCACAGGAAAGTGGGTCAAATTTATGATGAAAGTCAATGGATACTTTGCGTTGAATAGAGGTAAACCTTACGAAAAACATAGGTTTGGAGACAAAAATTAATGATGTAGTCCACTCGGGCTGCATGACATAGAGTGCAGAATCAGCTCACCTGTAGGCATCAGCTCCAGCACAAGTTTTGGGTAGGCAATGTCCGTGCAGCTCACAGGGTTGTTACAGACTCGCCTGCAGGCTTCTGGGGTCTGACAGGCAACCTCATCTAAACAAGTACGGTTTAAAACCACACTTCATAAAACACGAATCATACATTTACATACATTGGACGTCACTAAACTAATTATTCTAACCTTGCATGAAGGAAGTCGCGGATTCGATTCCAGGCCCAGTCATATCGTACCTATTTTTATTCTCTTTTAACGTCTCGAACAAAATTGACCCTTGCAGTTAAAAAAAGCTGCTGGGGTTCAAACATATACCACCTGTTTTACGAGCCCAAAAGCTATTTACCAAAGACCACGACCATTGCATTCCAGAACACAAGATATCAAAATCGGAAGTTCTGCTGCAGTACCACAGACTGTCACCAGGAAGTCTATACTCAAACGTGACCGCCATGTTTCCAAATACCATAAGGATCCATCCTTCTCGAGTTATGCTGTCCACAAACAAACAAACAAACAAACAAACAAACAAACAAACAAACAAACAAACAAACCCATCAACAATCGGCACTGAAAACATAAACATCATGGCAAAGGTAAAAAGCCTATGGTCCATTACAATGCTAATCAAGGACACCACAATGGCAGTGATCGTCCTATACTTACTAGGATATAAAGACCTGCTGATCATCCCAGGGAAGATCATTAGGAACATTGGCAGTATCTTCATGTAGGAACACATGATGGCGCCAGCCTTGGCGTGACACATGTTCTTCGCCGCCAGACATCGTTGAATTATAACCTTTTAGTATGAAGCGACAACAAAAGGAGAAGGAAAGGTCAGAGGGAACCTTAAAAAGTCCGTGACGTGAAATAATGGATGGACTATTACTTGTCTAGGCGCATCGCCTAGCGTCTGTATTTAGCAATACAGGCAACGAGATTCTTGAAGGCATGTTGTATTACTTCTTTGGTTACGCAGCTGCAGGTAGCAGTATGGTTTCTGTACGCTCTGCCAGAGGAAGCAGTGCAGTTTCTGTATGCTCTTCAGAGGAGGTAAGTGTGCTATCTCCAATTGCCCTTATTTGGCATGATGAAATGCAAATTGTACACAACCGTACCTGATCAGCACACCAGTACCAGATGGAGTTGATTGTCATACCCAGGATGGTTCCCGGCCAGGGGAAGTCGGAGTTGACGGGGTCACGAAGTAAATGGAAAGAGTCGGCGCGTGGAATGCCGCAGGTGTAGTTGGGGTAGTGTTGTACCGTGTAGTCAGGAATGGACTCCATGTACTTGTCCACAAAGGAAGTGAAGCCGCCGATTTCGATAAAAGCTGGGGAAAAGTTGCAAGTTAAACTTTTCTCCCCTGGACTTATTTTATAGCCTGGTTACCAAATCTATTATAGCTCCCGAGTCCTACATCCTCGAAGACTGGAAGAAGAGGTAGGAGCTATAATAGGTTTGGTAACCAGGCTACTTATTTTATGGTTTTTGTTTGAACTTTACAGTGAATAATTCTTTGAGTCGAAACGATTATAGCACCTCTCTGTGAAAAGAGCATTATTACAAACAACGAGAAATACATTCTTACCTAATATCATGAGTATGAAGCATCCTATGAATAGAATAACAGTCTGGGCCGTGTCCGTGTAGATAACGGCTGCAAGACCACCTATTGATGATACAATGTCATTAGTGAGACATATTGCCTTAGACAGTTTTACTAATATGAATATTTTACTGTGCTACCGTTACAGGCGTTACAGCACTTCGTCTCATAGACCTTTCATGGATCCCATTGCATGCTGGGAGACGCAGGGCAATATGGTTAGCTCAGTCAACAGGGAAAAACATTACCATGACAACATAGAGTTGGTCAGACACAGTACGCACGCACCACATAGGCGTTATACAACACATTCTATAAAATGACACATATAACGTTAATACCTGTTACAGTGTACACCGCAGCAAGGGCCAGAAGGAGCACAATAGCCAGATAGATGTTCCAACCAAGGGACTGCTGAATGTAAATTGCTCCGGCGTACATGTCCACCTTGGAAAGATATACCGTTATACATTATACCGATAAAACGTTTCAACAACATCCACACGATGCTGCTTCGGTCTGTTATACAATTCAATTGATTTATTTTTCACACATATGGGATATGCACTCTACATGTTGAAAACAACGGTGCTAGAGATGCAAAAATGTTTAGCATGTTAAGTAGGGCAAGTTAAAAAACGTTCACCGGAGGGTTTCATTATTTGTTTCTGATGTTCTCAGCTTTGAGCTGTAGACTTTCAATAGTGGTTATTTTTAGAGGGTCGGTTTTAAACGTCCCAAAACTTTATGATTCATTGAGCTATGATTCACTGATATTCGAATAGGGAAACCAACATGGTGTTGGACACATTGCTGACGTCATGTGAAAATAGTCTGTATTGAGGTATTGCACAGTGTACGGTACGATATCATAGATTCCTTGCTATAACCGTTAAAGTGTACCGAGATCTTGGTGAAGATGTAGATGAAGAGAACAAGAATGGCGAGGAAAATCTGTAGCCTGTTGCCCCCATAGCGCATCTTCAGATACTCAGGCATAGTGTAGACCTACAGAACAGGTAAAGGAACCCAACACACGAAAAGAGTAGATGTGACTCGGTGTGTGTAACGTTATAGCTAGCTATCGAAAAAGCATTACCGTGCTGATGAGGATGGACGGTTTACTGCTTTTCGCACCAAACTCTTTACATCATCCGGATTTAAAAAAAAAATAGTAATCATTGGGATGCGACCTTTTAATCGTGTTTCATTTGCATCATATATCAATATAAGGCATCATAACGTCAGTTCTCATAATTCCGCAGGGTACCCTTAGACCGCCAGAATAAAAAAGGGACATCTATGAATTCTAAAAACAATCTACTCGTTGAGCACGAGTAATCCCCGAGGTATGCACACTTCAGATATCCGAATACCAGGTGTTCATGACACCTTGGATACCCATGGTCTTGGGATACCCAACGGAATTATGAGAGGTACGGTCAATTTTGCGGACACTCGGTATTTTAACGAGACGACATTATGATCTACTTACCCCACCCGCTATGTACACAGGTAGGAACAGCCATGCCATCATGAGGACGACAACCATTCCCTACAAAACAAAAGATGGAAGAAATATTTAGAATTTTTTTTCAAAGTTGTAGACAAACAAAAAAGGAGAGTTTGCAAATACAGGGAAATGTATACAAGCTAGTGTGAGTACTTTATATCTTTTTCTAAATTCCTTTGTAATTATGTAACTGTAAGAACAGAGGCGCTTTAGGTTATTACTTTTTAGCCTTTATTAGCTGGTTCAGAGGTTAAAGACAGTACAACTCACGTTCCACTCGTATCCTCCAACCGCTATTCCTCCGGCAGCCCCCGATCCGGCTAAACCCACAAAATGGCCGCTGCCTACGTTACTGGAGAACAGGGACGCCCCAACCTGTCAAACAACGTACAAACATAATTGTGATTTTACACTCATTTGGTAATACATGACTTCAAACTGACTCAGCTAACTATTGCTAACAGACTCTTCTTGGAGAATGTTGAGTAAACGATGACACGGACTGCTAGTGATGAATGAAGAAATCTCTTAAGTATCCTCTTTGGCAACGTCTGGAAGAAGACCAGAGTACAAGTCGAAAGTTTGCTGAGTTGCAAAGTCTGCTGTTGGCGTTTATTTAGTTCCAGTCTCCATAATGTGATGTACCAACACAGATTTACTTGCTAATAGAAACAATAGGTGTAACATGTTAGGAGTCTTCTTTTTTTTCCAATCCTGCAAGAAAACTACCGTGTGGATTCTAACAAACAGAGGAGATTCAATTTCATGTTGATCGTTAAAAGTTCTTCTTACCGCCCACCACACCATGTCTCTGCCGGCCAAGAAGTACCCGTCCACATTTCCACGGTTGGTGCGGTACATAGACTGGAAACACATATCACATCACTTTAGATAACAAGAGGATGGCGGGGGCTACAAGCCATTAAAACATACCGTTATCCCTAATGCTATCATGTTGACATAGCGCCAAATTAAAAGACATTAACGACGTACTCCATACGAAAAATTCTTGTGCAATTCCTAGAGTTCTTGCAGACTGCTTACATACTATATTTTGAAGCTTACTCTTGAGGTGTCGCCAAAAACACATGACCTCTTCTTTAGCGACATGTGTTGTTAATCATTTACCAAGGTACAAGTGTCCACGATATTGGGTCACGTCCTCGCAACTTTCTCTCAAACCATATTCGACAACACTTTTTCTAGTCTGTAGTAAAACATTCTCCATGTTTTTGTCCATTTTGCAATATTTGTCAGCAACACAAGGAGTTTGGTGAGGAATACAGTTTCCCGGCCTTATGTGACATCAGATGCTGAAGCCAACATTGACTTATTTGGAATTCCCGCATGCAGCTAGTCTGACCTGCAAGTGACCTTATATACACATGTACAACGCGACGTAAAATGTAGGACAAAGGGTATTTCGGGAGAAAGTGCCGGTAGAATTTATCTCTGATGCAAGGTCCATTCATACTCGATATAATAGCAATAAATCACACACATTTCTCATATCAAAGCTATCCACAACAATCTCAAGCTACTGGGTGTCTTCATTCCACAGGATAGTAGATATTCCATGATCTCTCTGTATTAAGTGTACCAGTATGACACATGCATATGATATACACACGTCAATAAAGCCATGCGCAACGGGGGTAGAAATATACATCAACATTTAAAGCAGTGTGACTGGTTTGATCGTTGTAGCATCTTGAAACGATATATAATTCCAAAACAAAAACGTGTCGATGACTTACCCATAGTCCAACCCCTAAAATAAACAAGAAGTATACGACCAAGACGGCAATGTCCGGGGGATCTAGGGAAGATGAAGAACCAGGAATGACAGTTGAGTTTGCCGCCATGGTGGAAGTTTGCATGGAAGGACTGATCACTTCCATCTTTTTCTTCTGTGTTGTCGTGGAGCCGGGAGAAAGTGGGCGTATCACAAGGCCACGCTTGTATTGGTCACTTGGGTAAACACACTGGCTGGCGGGCATATTGAAAATATTTGTTTTAATAGTTAATGACTAATTGCTGAGTCCCTGTGCTGAGTGGAAATGGGGCATATACAAATACCAATCAACAGCTACAAATAAGATTCTACTGAAACTCGCATTTAATATGGTATATTCTGGGTTTTATTTGTCAATTGTCACAAGTTCCAGAATGTTCCCTGTGGTCAATCTGGTTGTAAAGAGTTTATTTAACAGCAGTTAAAAGGTACCTCCAAACAGACATTGGAAGTCAAAATCGTTACGTTTTCCTAGCTTCCTGTTTCAAACTGCCTTCCAAGATACCAGAAACGGGGTTCTTGGAAAACGTAATGATTTTGCCCCCCAACATCTGCTTGGAGATTACTACTTCACACTGCCGCTTGGTGTCGCTGCCGTGAAAGGATGCGGTCCCAAACGTGACTTAGCTGGTTGATGAACATCAGTATAATCTAACATCACATAAAGGTATCAAATTACGTTATGGCTTGTAATGATGGAATTATCAATATTCTATTTAACACAATTCTGTGTACAATTTGGATAATACTCCTGTTTGGTCAAGACAGTAGTACAGAGGGTGTTGAATAGCAATCAAATAGTCAGAAGGCATTGACCAATCAGGGGCCTACATTTGATATTGATTTATGAAGCTGTAATATCATTGGCCAGTCATCAATTGTCACACCATCAAGTGTTTGATTATTGGAATAACCCAACACTTAACATCACTATTCACTGGCTATAAGAGCTATTTACAGCATGTCCACTATGTACACCTCAGGTGGAATATGAAGTCTCTGTTAATCATTTATCAAACTACAAGAGGTCAGAAGTGCTTATATTAGTCACTGTACTTGCAACACTTAAAACATGGCTCACAGCAGTTAACAAAACATTGACGCATGCATACTTCACTTACATCTACTACCTTATCAGTGTACTTGAAAATTTCCTTATGTGCTTCAGAGCATTCTACAGTAATAAGGTAATGTACATTGTACATGGAGTGCAATATTGTCCTAGCAAATATTGCCATATTTTCATGGTAGTACATGTAGTAGTATTTCATAACATCAACATAGCAATATGTATATACAAGAGCTGCTCATTTAAGATTTCCCCTGACCCAGTTTACAGTAAAGGATTTGATTTATTAAATAACTGGAAGTGGGTCAGGGGTAGTCTTTATTGTACAGCTGTTGTATCATCAACATAAAGAACCTTTTGTAATATGACATGATTTTTTAAATACTCAAGAACCCAAAAAATACACATTTTAAAGAGAGGTCTACACATTATGTATATTCAATCAATACACTAATACTGACCATCTTATATCTTAAAAAGCCTTATAGAGGTACACTTTTTTCTAAGACATCTTAATTACTCTCAAAAATTAAACATAACGTTAACCCATCTTCAAAAAGAATCCAGAAGTTGTTGGCAGATTTAGAAATTGTCTATCATGGTTTTGAGAGATCGGATTTGAATATGACAAACCTATTCAGTCATTTTGAATGCTCCATTCTTACAAAATGGCAATAGAAGTCTGTTAAACATGGTTATTATTACATGTTAGTAAATGTCATGAAGACCATTTCTCCATTTAGCGTTTGCGTTGAACAAAGTGCTGGTGACCTATTGTCTAAGAGTAAGGCTCGGTTCCGAGATGTTGGTAGTGGTAGGGTATGGTTGGAGTGGGACTGAAGTAATGCCAGCGCCGATACGACATCCGCACGGTTGCCCAGAACGTCAGCAAGGAGATAATCGCCAGAATCTAAGGAAAAATCATACAAGTAGGACGTTTATAAGAACATGGAAGGGTGCATATATCATCATATCTACCTAAATTTATAGGCTACTTCTAATGTTCTGTAGTATCATTTTTATATTTCACTCCATACCATTGTGGTTTTGGAGGGAAATATATTGATTTTCCTAATGTTTTCTCCTTCTTCTTCTCTCTTGCCATTCAGGTGTATTTGATTCAACTGTCATGTTTGCACCAAATAACCTGTCTATCAATCAAGAAAAAGTTTTGATGATTTATCTAGATCTAGTACAGATCATCACATATCATGTAAAATCTGTGGAAGTTTTGCACCTCTATTTTCTTTAGCCTGATATGTTATCCAAACCTATCATAGCTGTCCAGTCTCTTTCCTCCTCTCCTCTTCAAAATGGAATATTGCTATGCAGTTTTTTGTTATCTAAATTTATGTTGTCTTGCTGTGGGCTATGAAAATGGTCTATTCTTCCGTCTACATTCCTCACATCTTACCATGTCAACAATGGCCCCGGGTTCATCACCTGGCCAATACCAGTGGATTGAAATAAGTCCCAAGATGAAGTTTATAGACCATAGCACTGTACATAGAGCTGAGTGGCAAAAATCCTGAAAGACATGAATTGTATCCCAAATATCACAAGAAGAAAGTCGCCGATATTGCCATGTTGGTTTTCCAATTTCAGTGAATCACAGCTACTCTTTCAAGAAATTTGTTTTCTGACCCTCTGATCATGACAGTCAAAACTGCCCACAGCTCTAAGAACTAGAAGAGAATACTAGAAGAATATTCATGAAAAAAAAACTTGCCAATAAATCACAAAAATGATGTGTACTTTTGAGATACAATCCATTGAAACAGAGACACCAACATGGCAGTCAGCACCTGCTTCAATAATTTGGAAAATGAATAAAAAGGCTCTATAGGCCTTCTAGCTGGGTAGACTCTTGTCTACCATAGAACACCCTGTCCTTTGGAAATGGAATATTCCTCTGCAGGTTTTTGCCACTTAACTCAGTGCTGTCCTGTGGTGGGCTGTACCACTGCATTGCTTTGTCAGTGTTTCCAGAAATCTTACCGTGACAACAATGGCCGTGACCAACAGACCAACAGGCCGATGCCAGCGTGAAGAATGAAGTGCCAAAATCAAGTTTATAGACCACAGCACAGTACACAGAGCTGAGTGACAAAGGTCCTGAAAAAACAGCAAATTTGTCTGTCGAATAACACCTACACTCTGTATAGGCCTAGAATTCCCTCTCTAGTTCTAGAGTAGAAATATTCTGGGCTGCCATAGGCCTTTTCATGAATCCCATTGAATGCTGGGAGATGTGTGGCATCATGGGTAGCTCAGGAGGCAAACAACATCATTACCATGGCAATATAGACTAATCATAATCTGCATGATCTGCATAATAATTGCATACATGTTGTCCTAGTAATAATTTTGTTTACCCCTTGAGCTGCCAATAGTGCCCACATCTCCCAGCATGCAATGGGATCTGTGACACAGAATATCCCTCTCAGGTTTTTGCCACTCAACTCGGTGCTGTCCTGTGGTGGGCTGTACCACTGCATTGCTTCGTCAGTGTTTCAAGATATCTTACCGTGACAACAATGGCCCAGACCAACATGCCTGGCCCATACCAGCCTGCTACATGAAGTGCCAAGATCAAGTTTACAGACCACAGCACAGTACACAGAGCTGAGTGGCAAAAATCCTGAAAAAACAGCAAATTTGTCTGTCCAATATAACAAGAATAATACCTATACTCTGTATAGGCCTTGAATTCCCTACCTAGTTCTAGGGTAGAAATATTCTGGGGTGCCCATAGCATAGGCTTTTTTTCACGAATCCCATTGCATGCTGGGAGATATGGGGCACCATGGAGAGCTCAGGAGGCAAACAACATCATTACCATAGCAATATAGACTGCATGATCTGCATAATAATTGCATACATGTTGTCCTAGTAATAATTTTGTTTACCCCTTGAGCTGCCAATAGTGCCCACATCCCCCAGCATGTAATGGGATCTGTGACATGGAATATCCCTCTCAGGTTTTTGCCACTCAACTCGGTGCTGTCCTGTGGTGGGCTGTACCACTGCATTGCTTAATGTTTCAAGATATCGTACCGTGATAACAATGGCTGCGACCAGCATGTTTGGCTCATACCAGCGTGCTACATGAAGTGCCAAGATCAAGTTTACAGACCACAGCACAGTACACAGAGCTGAGTGGCAAAAATCCTGAAAAAAAAGCAAATTTGTCTGTCGAATATAACAAGAATAACACCTACACTCTGTATTGGCCCTCCCTAGTTCTTGGGTAGAAATGTTCTGGGCTGCCAAAGGCCTTTTCACGGATCCCATTGCATACTGGGAGACCTGGGGCACTATGGGTAGCTCAGGAGGCAAACAGCATCATTACCATGACAATATATATGTAGACAAGGCACAGTCTGCATGCTCTGTATAATAATTGCATATATGTTATCATGGTAATGATGTTGTTTATGTTGCCCATAGTGCCCACATCTCCCAGCATGCAATGTGATCTGTGAAAAGGTCCATGTAACCCCTTTCCTATGAAATAGAATATTCTTCTTCAGGTTTTTGCCACTCATCTCTGTGCTGTCCTTTTGTGGGCTGTACCATATTACAATCATGGTGTTTCCCAAAATCTTACCATGCACACGATGGCCCCACCTTCTCTTAGTGGGCGATACCGCCAGCTGATTGAAATAACTCCCAAGATGAAGTTTATAGCATACAGCACTGTACACAGAGCTGAGTGGCAAAAATCCTGAAACATAGGAATCATCTGTCAAATATCAAGAGTCATTTTATAATAAATATACATTATTCTGTGCATGTGTAGGACTGTGTACCAACACATTACATCAGGTACAGCTACAGTTTTATGCTCACCTTTGCAAAGAAAGTTATATTTTGTGTGTGTGTGTGTGTATGTGTGTGTGTGTGTGTGTGTGTGTGTGTGTGTGTGTGTGTGTGTAATAACGCAGTTGTAGATGGATCCTAATGATATTTATGTAGGCGTTGGCAAAACAAAGAAATGTTTACATTGTGGGGCCCTAGCATCTTTCTAGGGTACTGCAGCATGACTTCCGGTTTTGATATTTCGTGTTCTGGACATGTCAGGATTCTTACTAATCTTAGGTGGCCAATAGCTCTTGGCCTTGTATGATCTTCAAACTCTTGTTATGATTGAGACTACTGTGGATGAAGAGAAAACAGTACCCACCACAAGTGGCCAGTTTACCCTGACTACAGCCTCACTCTTGTGCCAGGAGGCCAGGAAGATGGTGAACACGGCCAAGGTCAAGATGAAGATGATCAGGGAGATCCATTCATAGGCTTTCATCTGCTCCCAGTTGTATGGCGACGCTGTAACCTCCGCTACAATGAAGCCTGTAAGGCTTAGTACCTGTATACAGGAGTACAATAAAAGTATAGGCAAACTTCCATAGTCTTTTTGAGGCCATAGGGACAGTGGGTTTTTTATCCACTGTGTCTGGACCATAGTATTGGAAGGTGGAGCCTATTCCTACTCTTCCTTTCAACTCCCCACCCAAAGTCAGATGCCCATTTGACCTGGGTGGAGTGAGGAAAGTTGTGTAAAGTGGCTCTCCCATTAGGACACAATGGGACAAACATTGCTCAAGTCTTGCATTGCATTACAAGATCTAGGCTCCAGATCTAGGTTACACGCTGAGATTGTTTAGCAGGTATGCAATAAATACAACATATTGAATGTTCTCACCATTTGTACCAGTTTCAGCACTCCTAATCCAGACTTTAGGAAGTTGAGATCTACAGCAGGAGGACCCCATCCATTCTGCTCCATCATGGTGTGTTGTTGGATGGGTCTATCAGGTACTCACAATAATGATAGCAAATCCTACATAAGACAAAATATACAGATCCATATTGCAACTTTCTTCTGAACATATAGCACTATTGCAAATGAATCACAGAGAACACTGATTTTACTAATAGTTGGAACAAATAATTTGAACGAGGCAAGAGTATTAGGCAAAACCTTAAATGATTATTTTGTTAGTGTTAAATTACCGAATGGAAGAAGTTGTTCAGTATCATCTTACCTGTCACAGTTTCTTAAAGGAACTTGATTTGGCAAGCAAACTCTATTTTGGAAACTAAACATCAAACACTGAGTGAGAGGAGGGGCGATACAGCATGAACATTATAAAATAACGACTATCTAATTATAGTTCACAGCATGAGCATATCACTAACGTTTCAGATACCTATTGTTTTCCGAAAAGCCTTGTGGTTGACACTGTCACTCCATGAGGATCACTTTAATACAACCGTTACTTCTATTTGAAATCCACAAGCTCCACGCACACCAGACAGTCACCCGGAAATATAAGCATGACCCCTGACCTCCCCGACATTTCAATAGTAGAGCTGCAAATCATGAGAAAAATGATAGGCGGCTCTTCTGTTCCATGGAGACTGTTCTGAACTTCTGTTCTGTTTCTGACTTCATTTACCTGAATTTACCTCAACTGCAGAGACCGCACAGTCTCTGAAGGTAGGAGTCAGTAGGCGGTAGCTCTTGCTAGCTCCTATCTTCTGTTCTTATGATGAACTTCATGGAATCCGTCCTCTTCACTGTGACCCCAAAATGAACTTGTAATGCTAGTGTCACATACATGTTAGAATAACTGGTACTGATGTGTATGTGGCACTTTCAATACAAGAGACAGCTAACATGTATGTGACAATATCAATAACAGGGACAGTTGACATGCATGATGTAATGATGTACATATGTGGCATTGTGAGCAGGCCTCTTGAACTGATAGTGCCATGTTCACGTGAGCTGCCCCTGGTACTGATAGCCATAGTGCCACATACATATAACTGTCCCTTTTACTGATATTGTCACATGCGTGTTAACTGTCCCCTTTATGAGCTACATACATGTTAGTTTCCCTCGTCCTGAGGGTGCCACATACATCACGGTGAGCTGTCCATGGTACTGATATTGCCACATCATGTTTAAAGAGAAAACTGACAACCATGCAAACAGAAACAACTGTGGTTGTCCATCGTTACTTTGAGCTAAGCGATGCGTTCTACATAGCTTCATGTCATGTTTCAAATTGACATTCAGCATATGTGACATGCCCTTCAGAGTTATATTAAAAGGCGTTATGTCCCCAGTCTGTCAATTTAAACGTATTTGGCCGATATTGTTCATTTTTCAAATGTATCCAATAAAAGAACTTATTTCTTTTAGTAAACAGTATGAAATTACAGACAGCTTGTGTGACAGCAGCAGCAATTACAAAAGTCAGCCAGGTAGAATTGTCATGTAATTTTTCAATGTCAAGATTGAAGGCACACGGAATTACTCACTGTCATCTGCCAGGTTGGCCCTTGTACATAGTGAATGCGATAACTGGTCTCCACTTTCAGAATCGTCAATTTTCGGCAGTATCATCTTACCCGAAACAGCTTCTTAAGGAAGCTGACACTGCTTGATGTAGAAACTCAATTACCGTCACTGTCACTTGAAATCGATAAATCAATGCCGTCCAAAACGTTTTGCATCACTGGCGAAATAAGTTTGGATAAAATTTAGAGAAGGATAGATCGGACGTGTCAAACTTAGCTAAAATAAGATTTATAGTCAATTGAGTCAGGCCCAGCAGAGATTATTAATATTTCAGGAAATGAAATTACAATGTACGCTCCAGCAACGCCTTGTAATTCCGCACATCAATCCGCCGATTTAAGAGCTAGAATGCGAATGTACACATGCGTGCGTGGATGTTTTTCTACATAAAAGTTCAGGCCTTTGAAAGCTGCCATGTCTGCAAAGTCGTAGCATGAAAAATTAAAGACGAAGTTTCTCATCCGTGAATAGTTTCATCAGGTTGGTAAGTCACTGAATAAAGAGACTCTTTCTACACAACCAAGTGTTTTATTCAGCCGACGTTTCGGTGACCGTCTGTCACCTTCCTCACTGAACCAGTCAGAATTGCCCTGAGGAAGGTGACAGACGGTCACCGAAACGTCGGCTGAATAATACACTTGGTTGTGTAGAAAGAGTCTCTTTATTCAAGACGAAGTTTCTATTTTTGTAAAACGCCCGGGTAAATCACAAAGGAGCGTTTTCACCCACTTTCCACATCAATAAAGTGGGCAGGCGCTGACCGCCATGTTGGTGTCCCCACCTGCACATCAATTAATCGTAGCTCAAGTGTACACAGCATATTTGTGCTTTATCGACAGGTTTTCAAGCATTCTTCTGCTATTGTCTACTTTGAGTGATAGACATTTATTAGTGGGTATATGAGAGAGTCAGAAGATCTCTAGATGTCCGTAAACACTTGAGCTACGATTCTCTGAAATGCAAATAGAGACAACACCACGATGACGTCACGTGAAAACTGTCTTATGTCTACTATGTTTACGTATCAAAAGTGTGACTACTCATCTCTTCCTTTTGAGACCTAAGTCGCAAATAAAAAAGTTCTTACGATGTATACCTAAAACTCCAATATTATATTACATATACAAAATGTCACGTTACTCATTCCTGTACCAAAAAGTTATTTCAAATCATATTAACCATGCCCTTTTATAATGAAAGCTCCCCTCTACATGTCAACGTTTACCCATGTGGGTGCATCAACCCAGAGATATTTGAAGAGAAATGACATTAACTAAGTTCGAGGTTTACGTAATAGACAGGTGATCTTTAAAAGAAAACTGGCAATGACGTGAACTAGCAAAAGGGCTCGCAAATGTGACATGTTATATGCATGTGGGCCTTTGTTAGATATTGCTATCCTTTACCGGTACCTTTTGAGTATGGTATCTTTAAGTGCTTCAAGTTTTAACAGAAAACCTGTGTGCATTTAAATCCATGTGTAAAGTTCTAAACTAGAGCTATGCGGCTTTTTTTTTCTAAACTGTAACTGCAGTGCGACCTTGATGGATTAATTTGTATTCAAACAGTTATAATTCCGTTTTTGCACATTTCAAAATATACATTTCCTTTCGACTCACAATTTCCAATTAAAACAAAACTTTGACAACGTTATTCCTGGATCAAATAATTCTACATAGACCTTTAACTGTGGGGAATCAACATTAAACCTTCCCCTTCAACCTGGCCATTGTTAATCGTCTTTGTATGCATACCAAGGTCTGTATATAGATAACAACAGTGAGTTAAATACAGATTCACAATACGGAGCTTACTTATTAAAATGCCAATACCCGCTAGATGGTGACAAACCAACAGCATGTACGAAAGTCTTTGGACAGCTGAGAACACTGAGCTAAAAATACATGTATATGGAGAAACTTGAACGCTAATTCCCACTGGAGTTTACCCAACAATTGATAACGGCAACACTGTGACCAAAAATTCTTTCTATATCATTTTTTGCAGTCGCACAAAGCAGATTTTATTGAAGCTGGAAGAATTAAAGCTTCGGGTCATGGCCATGCGTTGTTAGAGGGTACCGTACCGCATGTGGCCAGCTGATACCGGTATAAACGTCATGAAGGTTACAGAAATCCGCCTGTATTATGTATTAAACGTGAGGTCACCTTCATAGGCCCTGTGCTAGACTTGGAAAATGCAGTCTCTATACATGCATGACGTGGGATAGTATATGTATCTGGATTGCTTATAAGTACCGCATTCACCCTATACTTGTCAGTACGTGTGGTCTGACAAGACAAAAGTGCAGTTTGAAAATTAAGGTTTTAGATGTAAATATCTCGCCTTTTGAATTCGAACAAAATTACCTGAATGGCAAACCCTTTAAGCCATATCAATGCCTCATCTTTTGTAGGAAAAAGTTACCTTGAGAGAATTTCAATACAGCAGATGGAAGAACATTCATACAAATTTGTGTTACGTCTGTTTTGATCTATGTACCCAATTTCTAGTTGCGGTATTCCTTGGTCAGTTGTGTTGCTGGCATAAGTCTCCAGTTGATTGCGATGTCACTATGTCTTTAGACATGAAGGTTCGCTAATGAAAATAAAAAAGGTTGAGTTGAAGGATGCAGTACGGTATGGAATACTGTCGTGCAATATAACGTTAGCCTCACTTTCTTGTCTCCTATCTCCCCCCCATCCTTGTGTCCGTTTCTCATTACCACCGAATACCACAGAAATCTTAAATGATTAATAGCATTGAGACTAGATATGCAATCGGTGACAGATACTGATAATCTTCAAGCGGGCCTATAAGTCTTATCAGATAATAGGCCGGAAGTTCAATATCCTCCCTTTAGTTATCGTGAGATCTAACGAAGGAGTTCAACAACTCAATAGATTCAATGACATATAAGCAATGTGTTAACGGAGAAAAATGAGATGCGGCCAATAACAAGGTCGAGATCTTTTTAGCTGGTAAAATTCGCTAATGTAGATACCTAATATTATCTTAGATCCAGCCCTAAGGAACAAACCACGTCTTTCATTTCTACCATCGCCCTGTCTAGAAGTGACAGTTATCTACAAAGTACAGGCCTTAAATGAGTTGGCCTTGAAACTAAAATTGGTACTGGTGATATTGCCCTTGCCGGAAAGCAAATATTCAATATCGTCTTTCTACTTATCCTGAGATCTAAAGAATGGGTTTAACGACCCAGTAGTTTCAGAAACATCTTAGCGACGGAGAAGAAGTAAAATGCGGGCACAAGGTCGACATCTTTAGCTGATGTATACGCTTGCGTATCTACCTAATTAGTAAAGACTCAACATTCAGGAACATGGTAATACATGTATCTACCACTAAGTGCATCCCTCAACAAACTATAGAGACTTTTCATTGGCATATAATCAAAATGATAATAATTTGAATACCCAACAGCCATGTTGGTGGGCAGCAGAACGTTTGTGAAATTATCAGACATCATCACGCAAGTGACGTCATATGAGAGCTCCATCTCCTCCCTCTATAATTTACCGTGGCCGACAAGTACAACTGGCATACGTCTGCGCGAACACCTGCGTCGTCGTCACTTTGCACTAATTACTATCTTTCTGGGTGTCTACTGTTTAATACGTTTGCCATCGCACTTCCTAGATAGAGTGCACTTCCTGCAGTTGTTTTCCTGCCACAGTTTGCAGTCGTTATAAATAATTTATTTGGCCTCGAAGACAGCTGCTGAATCAGATATCAGATACCAATGTGAAATTAGGCCCATAAATCTTAAAATAACAACCGCTGGTTCAATGCCCTCCTGCTTCTTGCCCATAGTCCTTGGCTCACCAGTACTTGAACATGAATAACGCATTGAATGTACTGCTTGGAAACGTATTTCCTGGAAACCCAATCACTTCTAATATTGTTATCCTGTTTAGGTAAAATTTCGGTGTCCCTGTTTGCATTTCACATGTACAGAAACACAGTTGAAACATTTCATGATATATTTTCTGACTTTCTCAAATAGGATAGATGGCTCACCTGTGATATACCTTTCAGTTTCAAACATGTCTGTAAAACTGAAAAGAATGAGACGGAAAACGACGCCAGGGTGTTTCAATCAAATAACCCAAGCCGCACGGCGAGATAAAGTTTAATATCTTCAACGGCTGTCAGAAAACGTCAAGTGATCAGAAGAAGGTAACGATCAGTCCCTTCAACCTCTACTGTGACCATGAAGAAAAAATACAGTTAAACCTGGTAAGGTGACCAAATAATGACGCACTTTCCCTCTAATATCAACACATTAGAGTGCATATCGTTCGTAGCGATGAACCTACTGGGAGACTAATTCAGTGGCTACCCACTGAGTTGGACTACCTTATTGACAATGATTGAAAGAGACACAGGCCTAGCTCACAGGGTCTGCTCTGGCGTCTGCCATGAAGGACAAAAAGTACTGGAATAACTTTATGTGGTGTGCCTCACCGCAGTGTTCCGGACGAATGATGATGATGATGATGATGATGAGAGTGCCCATAGGTACGCGTGGTTTAATAACCAGTTTCAGCGACTACGGCTACTATGAGAAGCAATGTGTCCTCCGGTGATAGGAAGTTTTCGCTTCTCTCCAGCTGACAACATCTAAAGGGACGGCTGATTTTACATCAGCAGCAGAACGTGGTAATGTGCTTAGTCTTCAGTCAAGATATGACAAATCACCTTATAGGGCCACCATTTATTGTCTTTAATTTAATTCAATAAAACGCACGTTGCATAGGATGCTTCAAAGGTAACAAAAGCTCAGGCGAAGTTCAAGTTGGAGTACAGAAAATACAATCCTGATCTTCAGGAATGATGAGGATCAAACAGCCGATAGGTAACCTGCTACCGGAGAGTAAGAATAAGAGTGTTAACATGCATGATAGACTACAAATACTAAACCATAATGTCTTTCAACTTGCAGCGGCGTAAACGTCTTAATCTTATTTTGTACCTCGCAGCATCTTTCAAAAGAGCCAAGCAAGTGCATGATTTCGTGACAGATGAAAAGTCACCCAATAATCGCAGAAGCTATAACAGAAGATTAACTACCACTGCAGGGATCATCCAGGTGTGCGGCTGCTTGTGACAGCTTGACGTATCGTGAGGATCTACAGCAATCCTGTTACTGTGAAAATGACACCCTCAGGCAGGTTTGATGTTGTCTCTGCCTTTCAAACAGCAAGATAGCTTGACGACTATCTCTCTAAAAATTGAAGTAGGCATTGTCTACGGTCACTGACTTTCAGAATATACCTTCGGGGAAATGTTGAAAATAAGTTATAGTCCGTCGTCACTGTGTTGTAAGATTACATTTATTCGGTATGGTTTAATACGTCACATTGTCATCGGGTATTAGAAAAGATTTAGATAAATACATCGTCACACCCAGGTTCATTAACTGTCTTATATTTACTAGCATAAGATGAAATCAACTATTCCGCAAAACTTTTCTCCTAGAAAAAACCTCAAAAAAGAATTTACTGCCAATCCTATCAAGAGAACGTTTATCAAATCCTCCAGACTATCTCTATGAGGCATTCAACCGTAACACTATTGATGGGCTTGATCCTTGCATGGTGCAAGTCATGTATCAAACCAATCGCTAGCGCTATTGATGACACAATACTGGCGTCTAAATCACATTCACTTCAGTGACCTCCTATGGTCTACAGAATGAAACTCTTTATCTTTATCAGATGGCTTTGGTAGCTTTATTTTCCATCCCATCGTTACGTTTGGAGCGCATTTTATGCTTCAATGGAAGAGGGGTTTATACTTTGTGTTGCAGACGTTGCCCACATACCGACAGCGCGTGCTGATACTTTCTTCGACCATTAACTGGTTATTAATTATCTCGGCTTTTGGTCCAAGCTATGCCGTAATAACAAGATGTAGTTAGCTTAACACAGCTGCTACCGTTGTGTAATGATCTTTGTAAAGGTCATCCATGGCCAATCATTCTTTCACACCAAGAAAGAAGGTATTTTAAGGAAAACGGCACTCCAGACCATAAGACATCAAAGTGAAACCAAGTCAAAGAAAGCATTAAAGTCTAAGTCATCAAAACAGTAGTCATTTTAAACTTTAACATCCAAACAAACATCCAACGATGTGGGCTAAACTAGCCTTTTTATCAGCATGTTGGAGGTATTGAGATGACAGTTTATCAAATATGTTACTGCCACTTTCCGGCTAGCAACCTCATTGTGCATGACTAGCAATATGTACCTGAAATGTGTACTGATTACTTTTGGAGCCCTAAATCCTGGATGTACCTAGTTTTGATCTTTATGTTAAAGTTTATGAATTATCTACCCGCAACGAAATCCTTCATATTCGGGTATTTATCCAATCGCGTATTTTGAATCGGGTTCAATTGGTGGTATAATTACATTTGACATGGCGCACTAGATGCGATTCGGAAATAAGTAATGATTTCGTCGTAAACTTTAATACAAAGCGGATCATATCAGGATTTATGTCTCTATGTATAAAACCTAACGCAATGTAGAGACATCATGAAGACAGGCACGCACTGGTAGTCATGCATTATAGCCCACACGTCATGCGATAGTTAACGGTTGAAGTGGGGAGTTTCTACCGTCATTGATTCATGTGGATGGGTCGTAAAATCCTCAGGGACCGATTGTTATGGCTGTAAATTGCAGTTATGATAGAAAAACCGATAAGCAAGCTCACAACTAGAAACATTACACAGAGCAATGCCCGGCCATCTCTCTACCTATTATACTGTAAGCATCTTTCATGTAATCTCCAAGCAGATCCTAGGGTGGCAAAAACCAGTATCCAATTGGCCAGAGGAGGTCTATACCCAGAGTAGTGTCATTCAGCCACCGAAGGCTAGGGTATAGATCTCCTCTGGCCAATTGAATACTGTGTTTTGCCACCGTAGGATCTGCTTGGAGATTACTTTCATGATGGCTGTTCCCTTACGTGACGTTATTCAAACCTGCAGTCTACCTTACCAACAAAAACTACGCAGAAGGCACGTCATGGCGTCCTGTCTTTCCTCGTCCATTGAAACTCCAGGACCAGTAACTATGTATCACAAGTAACCGATTTGTATTTTAACAACAAATGAGAATGTATACTGAATATTTATTTAGCCGTGTTGAAATGAAAATACAATTCTGAGATGGTCCCCATATAGTAACAAATGATAGATTTCAAGAGTTAAGGGTAATGGGAGAGAACTTTTCCAGGTGAATGACTTTGACATTTGTTGTTACAGAGTACATAAATACAGTTGTCATTTTATGGCTCTGCAGACGTATTTACGTTCCGCAACAGCTCAGGAGTGGCGAATGTAAGTAGACATTTGACAACGTGGGACTCCCGTCTCTAAGTGATTCGTTTCTACTGTAGGGTATGGGAAATTGATTTATATACCGTCTCTTTGGTAGGAAACGTATGAAAAGACCGGAACCACTTTCCTGCAGTATAATCGAACATATTGACCAAACACCTCGACACCTGGTTCAAAAACATCCTGTCGTCATTCCACCCGGTGGGTTAGTCTACAAACAGATGTGAAAGGTTAGTTCATGGCAAAGTAACGGTCAATAATAGCTAATTTTAGCAGAGTCTTGATTTCATACATAACATTTAACATCTTCCAAGAGCTTTCGGTACAAAACAAAACACGTACATTACAGATCCAAGCCGAGAACATATTGTTCATATTGCTCTATTATCAAAGAAATATACTGTCATAAACTAAAAGAGTCAAATTCATTTTTTTCTTTGGCGCAGGTAAGTTGCAGTTTTCTGTTGATCCTGTGTGCGTAGGTCTGACAGATTGAAAATGAAAGCCTTCAGGCCTTACTTGGTTGGCCGTGCTGGTAATGATCAGAGTTAATTACCGATGGCTTCCTATGATAATCCTACGCATCCTATGTACGTCATCCACTGATTGGTTTCAAATAAACATACGCTTCTAGACTGCACATAGGGCGTGTTATTTAAAGCCATTGGTCGCAAGAACGCTCCAACTTGATGATTTTAGAAAGATCTTGGACTTGAATAAGGACTAGACATGACAGGATTTGCAGGTGCAGATTCAGACGTGCTTGGCATGCACGATATGAGTGGTAATAACTGACTAGTACTTGATTCTGACCAGGCTTGTTGTTTGCCTTAAGGAGTAACAAACAAGCTGTGTAAGACCAGACTGTTATATGCGCTAGGTTTGCGCCACTCAAATCGGGACCCATACTTATTATCAATGTGGTTTGTTCTTTAAATGTTTAAATCAGAAAATTATTATTGTTCTTCTTTCTCCTTGATTAGAGACGTTTTACCCATCTTTTAGTTCCTTTGAAACGCCTACTGCGTCTGAAAACGGTCTAAATAGATACGACTCTCCCTAACATGGTACCTCCGACTTACATCCCACCAGACATGTGCTTTGTACTAATGAGCAATGTTGTTGATTTCATGTCAACTCCTTGTCCACAGTCCACCGACGAGTCCTTTGAAGAAACCGTTTCAGAAAGTCACTCTAATCTACTGCGTTTTTTACTATAGTAATTTATTGGCGCAGAGACGTGAATCATAACGTTGGTGACAGGCAGAATAACAACATCCCTTTCTGGTGACGTATGCAACGGACACTGTTGGCGCAACGTCGGTCGTTGAATTTTCATAACGTAGTTTGAGAAACATCAATTTAGGGTTAATGACCTGCTCCAAAGTGTTTACGGCGACTTAACGCCTGGTCAGACCTGATAAACCACCGAGTGAGCGAAGAGCCATATTACCGTTATTATGATAAAGCCAATCCACACTGACACTGATAATGTTAAAATGTTGAAATTCTATCATTCTAGTCTGCAGTGTTGGCCAATCATTAATGCACGGTTTTTCAGTAACCTATGGTCACAACATATAACTGTATAACTAATAGGAATTGAGGATTTAACAAATAGTGTCACTTCATGCATTATGAACTCCAGTAACACTACTTAAATTAATGCATTAACGTTATGCACTCAAGAGACATATTTCTTCAGATAATACAGCTGTTATTAAATTCGAAATCTGCAACTTAATCACTTGTTTTTGATGTGGCAATAGCTTCATCACGCAGTGGTAATGATCTGATAGGCCCTGAGTACCTTTCAAATACATGCGGTATCAGTCCAAAGATATGAAGCATGTAACGTTAGCCGATAGTATAACGCGGCTCCAATACGGCTCATATTTTTCAGGAAAGCACATTGGGTCGCCCCCAGGCCTACCCTTATCAAAAAGCTTCTTTGACGTGCAGAGGTTTAACACTCAAGGTGACCGACAGCTTAACGTCCCCTCAGAATAACGAATCCAATCCGTAACAGGAGTTCGGAGACCTCATATCTAGAAATGTACAAAAGCCATGTGAGATATTTAGGCTTTTGTACATTTCTTGATTTAACTCGTCATCATACAAATAAGGATGTAATTAGCATAATCTAATTTTAATTGATTGTTGTCTCTACCCAAATTACATACATTATGAGTGAAAGGCCTATACTTTGGTAGAATTCTATTCTAACATCTTAATGTGCTACTAGATGAGACAAGATTTTTGCATGATTAATTTTAGCTTGAACGCTTTGAGATTTCTATTTTATTGATTTTAATTAGTTTTTATGGACTAAAATGAAATAAAATAAAACAAAACAGCTCATTACTTGGGAGTCTAATTGCCGAGTATAAGAAGGGTGGTAAACTTAAAACAGAGCCAAATCATATTCATTAACACGGTACTGCAATCCTTTATCCTGCTATCATGTAGTCATCGTTTGGAAGCCGTGCACGTCGGCAGAAACCCCACAAATAGCCTAATATGGTGCCTATCGAGGCCGTATAATCATCTTATACGTCAACTTCTGAAGGTACTAGAGGTAAGATCGTCCCGATTGGCTGTGAAGTTGCCCCCGCATTTCCTGTTATATTAGTCCCCAGGCTCTGTAGACGATTTACGTATCGTTACCAAACATCTCATACTGTAAGCTGCCGTTCCCGTCTATGTGACCATTGACAGAGGGAAAGATGGGTTTGGCAAACGACACAGTTTATCTGCATGATGGACATTCACATTTCCCCAGCAACAGTTCGTTGGAGAATCTTTTGCTTGCCTTTGATCTCGATGAGCTAATGAAGGCCTTCCTGGACCTTGTTGGTGACAACGATACAGAAGCCGACGCCTCTAGAAACCTATTCAGCCATGCTGGACCCGTAGGCCCGACCAACTCTTTAGACGGGTCAGAGATAGCGATTGGAGTACTGTACAGTCTGATCATGCTCGTGTGTGGAGTCGGGAACGTCCTGCTCCTGCTCGCGCTACTTCTCTACAAGGAGACCCGTACGACCACCAACCTGCTCATCGGGAACCTGGCGCTGTCCGACCTGCTGGTGTCCCTGTTGTGCCTGCCGTACAATATGGACTACCATGTTGTACACAGGGGCGCGTGGCGTCACAGCACGGCGCTCTGTGCCGTCGTCAACTACTTCACATCCGTGTCCCACTACGTCTCAACTCACGCACTTCTCGCCATTGGTATCGACAGGTGGGTGACAGGATTGTTCTTAAAGTGTTGTAGGTAAATGTAACATCTAACGTTAGACGCCATAACCAGCGAAGATCACAGGGTTCTGTATCAAGAGTGTGATCATCATTGCCCATTTTATTCTCCATTTCATCACGTTCTCTTATATTTTTTATCTAAGTTCAATCTATGTACATGTATATGTTCGTGAATTATTTGTATCCGTGGTATGTTGTTCTTTTGGCGTATTCACGACTTTTTTCACGCTATGCTGTCTTGTGTACAATGTTGTGAAAATGTAACAACAACAAACAAATCAAATGAAAAAAACACACACGTTTGTCGCTATGTTTATTAATGTAGCAAAATACATTATTCTGGATCACATAAGCACTTAGCGTCTCATTAAAACGACATCCAATGATGACTAATGTCTGTTACCGGAATAACTTCTGCATTAAGAATTCTAAATTAAAACACTTCCGTCAAGTTATCTCGGCTCGTCCTAGGACTCGCCAACATAATAATTCAAGCCATAGTTCCGTGAGTAAAAGTCTGACAACCAAGCGATTTAAGGGCCCTTCTGAGGCACCACTATATCCATTACAGCCTGTAAACGAGTCTTATGGACAAATGTCCCAGTTTAACGGCTGAAGTCGAGCTGTCATGTACCATCCATAAAAGGTACAAATTTGTGAGAAAATGAGTTCTTACACTTAAAAATCCACGTAACGTTGCGTGTAATTACCTTCCTTCTATAAAGGGTTAATGTCCCGATCTAATGTGTATTTTGTGACATTAGGCCATCTTGGCTCCAGTAACCATTGAATAAACCACCGAGTGAATGAAGCGTATTCAAACATTTTCAAATATTCCTCCTGAAGATGTTTACTGTGATCACAAGCTAGCTGAAAATTTAACAAGTGTCCATGGGCGACAATCCTCCGTGATTTTTTTATATTTTGCAGATTGGGAACAGTATAGTGCATATTATTTGATAGGGCATCGTAGTAGGTGCAAACCATAAGTCACAATCCCAACGGATATTCACAAACGAATATACACAACAACCACCTAATATCTGCTTATAGAACCTCGCCAACTACACAACTACTAAACCTACGGCCTATTCCACAGGAGTATAAAGATAGGGGTGATTTTGAAATATGCGTTTACCTCAATATAAAAACCGCTACTGTAAAACGAAAGACACGTGCATCATCACGGACATAACGGCACACCACATGCCCAATTACATAGAAATACAACGTACAGAACCATGACTTTTAGGTGGGTACACATTTCAAAACCGCTCTCATATTTAAACAACAGGCTGCGGACATTTGGTTCGCATGAACGAGCCACCCTAACGTCTGCATGAAGGTTCCCCCCCCCCCCCGCTATTCAAAACAACGGGTTTTTCGCGGCCAGTTCCATATGGCACAAAATGTAGGGGTGCTTCCAAAATATTACATTGACCGCGAAAATAGCTACGGTAAAAATTAAAATACGTGCATCATCGAGGACATGCCTGCAGACGACGTATAAAATTGCAAGCCGATTGAACAAAGGGAACCATGGGTTTTACCTGCGAACACGAAAAACCAGCTGACCACAATACTCATGCAGGAGGTATGCCTCCTTCACGGAGTAACAAAAGCACACCCTGTAAAGTAATGGTACGTACAACCATGATTATTCTAATGACCGCCCTGTTCTGTTGACCAATGTTACGGTCATAGTTAACATCAGATGGCGGGTCCTGATTGATCCCATTTGGACATGTTGTGATCAACTGTCTGCTGGTATGGGCAGGATGTTTTGCCAATATAACCTTCAACGTTTTGTGGGTCAGGGAAGATAAATGGTGTTGGTTAATGAACATATAAATGACCCTGTGGCTGTTGGTGAAACGTCGTCAATAAATAGCTGTCACAAAGGTTTGTTCATTTACGTTGAGCTCAAAGAAGGTCTAACAGTCGCTCGATACATTTAGCTTACTTACTTACTTACTTACTTACTTACTTACTTACTTACTTACGAGAGAGAGAGAGAGAGAGAGAGAGAGAGAGAGAAAACATGCAGATAAAAGTGGCTACAATCCCACGACCACTCGAATTTGCTGTGTGTGCGCGTATGCAGCATCCTTGCAACGTAGATGCACATAAATAACTTTCAAGTGTAACTTCGTTGAGTCATTCCTTCCATGTGGCCTTTTTTGAAATGTTGACATGTTTGAAATGCTTACACTTCACGTCTTGGCAGAATGACATGAACTGCAATGTTAGATCTAATAAAGATAGCATACTGGTTGGTGGGATTTCTGATAATGCTCAGCATATATACTTACAGCAATTAAGACAAATGGCTACAAGCTACAACTTATAGCTTACTAGCTGCAAGCGTACTATACAATTTGATCCGTATATCATTTGCTAATCACTACATTTGGCTTAACAATATGAGGTACGCACACCTCAGTAATGATGGTAATTACCTCCATGAAAAGTGAAGGTATTGTTTTTGGTCTGTCTATGTGTGTTTCGGTCTGTCTGTGTGTCTGTGTTTCCGCATATTTCTGGTCACCATAGCTTTAGAAGGCCAGGATGGATTATGTTAATATTTGGTATGTGGGTAGGTCTTGGAAAGACGAAGGTGAAGGTCGAATGTGGGCCTCCTTGTGGCTGACCTTCGTACTGCAGCAGGACATCTGATGTTTTGTCCTGGACGTACTATGGTTTTTATTTTCTGTTGGCAGACTGGTCTTGGTCCCCCTATCAGCTTGCTCTGGAAGTGCAGGGGAGTTTCTTAAGTCAAGATGTCAAGAAAGAAAGGAAGACAGATTTTCATGTTTTTTTGCATGTAGGTAACTTAGACAAAGATGTATACAATTAGTTGCAAATTATGCAAATGAGGTTCTCATTTGTATAATTAAGAAGGTCATTCTATAATTTCAATGTTTTACATAATAGGACTTGTAAACTGTGTAATCTATGGTAGGTGGAACATTAACAGATGGTAAATGATGGGAATTTATTAATTATGTACATCATAAGATTGGTTTATTGTTTCGATAAATACGAATCCGCTAAAATGCATTGCAGCCACTTCTACATGGTACAAGTCGCTGAATTATGTATTTTAGGCACAAAATACATGTAAATAAGTACAAAAGTATAAAAACAATAATAATTGATATCAATAAATAATAATAATAAATGATAACTGATCTTAATAGGACTGGTCATGGGAGATTTATTGTATGCCGTATTTGTTTAATAGGTTCGTGAGATAGGGGATCGGGCTATTCCTGTATCGGTCTGTTCTGGGGAGCGGGACAACGAGCTGATTAGACTGTTTGCAGGTTCTAACGTGGGTCGTCGTATGGCAAGGTGGTAGCCAGGATCTGAACGGGGACTTGAAAAGAGATCTGGCATATTTCAAACTTAGGTCCTCCCTCCTCTGTTCATGTTAATGTGGAGGTCATTTGCATAATTAATGATGAACTGTTGAAATGAAACCATGCCAAAGGATAGCACTTTCACATATAAAATATATATATAATTTGAGTTGAGAAAACCATTAATTGAAAGAAATCATGCATGCTAATTACAACCTCACTTCCATTTTCAATAAGACTAATAAAAAAATACAAAAGCTCTGAATAAAAGTGGTAAAATCAAGGACTCATCACAGCTTGATTTCTGTTGCTGACACAAATCACAGCCATTTGGTTCTAAAAACTCGTGCTCAAGCAATTTGGAGAGAAAACGACATTATTTGCTCCTAAGGTTAAATGGAAATGTATATCGTAATTTTGTGGAAATGCCAAAGTAAGACATAAAGTTCATTCTGCTATCTGCGTAGGCTATAGCTCATCAGCTTAACTTATCCCTTATTTCCATGCACAACTTGCCGACGTCGTAATTGCGAGACCTCGCAGGCAATTAGTTGGCACGCGGCCACAGCTTGCACATGTCCTTCTTCCAATGCCGGATGTGAGATGAGTGAGAGTAATTTCATCCACGTAGGAGCCTTCCGAACCACCTCATTACCACCTCTGCCACTTTCAACATCTTTCCGGTGGATGGAATAAGTTGCAAAATAATATACGCGGCAGCAAATTTCTCCTTATCAGTTTGAACTCTGTGGCTCAACACATCAGTGGCGTCATCCCAGGCTCAGACAGATTTACCAACATGTTCATTTGCAACTTTGATCTTTTCGCACAAAGCACTCACTATTACCACCAAGATTTCCTCAGAGACTGGCAAATCTAATGTAACGTTTGTTGTTGCTTTTGGAAGGAACATGTACTCGGGACTCAGACTTGATCCTTTCCTGTTCATTGATTCGACTCGGTAGAGCTGCCGGAAATTGATTTCAGGATGACAGTGGATTACCGTAATCCCCGTGGAAAATTACCAGTATATTAGTGAGGAGACATGTACATAGGATGCTAGTAATCCTAACTTTTTAGTTAGACCAGAAATGAAACTGATCCCGATCCACAACGGCATCATGCAGCTCAACCCTTTCATAGTCGCTTATATTCTACTACTACCAAACAAATAGCCTTGCTGATGCTTACAAATGATTACTCATACGTCATAATAAGGAAAGTCTCAACTTTCTCATTTTTCTGATTCCAGTCTTAGTAAAGTTCATTTTTACTTTCACCTTTAATCTTCTTCTGATGAATGATGTTGCCCATGCACGGACTTCAATGGCAATTTTTGTGCTAAGACCTAGTCCTACATCATCCTGTCACTATAGGGTCTTGAAGTTTCATCCTGATAGATATTTGAATCTTAAGCATGGAGTGAATGTTTTGTCACTGATGTCCTAATGGTGTTCAAAAGAGTAGTATTCCAAGCTGTGCCTAAGTGTGTACATGTATTGAAATAGCACGTCTTCTATAAGCCTGAGGCGCCTTCTCCAGGTTGTCAGGCCTTGTCACTTTACATTAGCTCGAGCTAGCACCCATCCAATACCGTAATTCAAGATATTATGTATAGATGTACTGTGCAAATGATTCCATTTTGCGTGTTCTAATCGAATTTTTGAGCATAAATGATTGATATCTAGCTTCTGTATTGTTCAGGTACCTCGTTGTTCAAGATGCAAGAACGAGGCGCTTTAACTCCTGCTGGACCTCTGTCGTCATATGGGTGATGGCCCTCGTCTTAGCTTTGCCTGGAGCCATCTTCTCTCGGACCGTTCCATACCAACGCCGGGACTCGGTCTTTTGCGGAGTACTGTGGCCCGTCTCCCTACAACACGTCTACAAAGGGTTCCACATCTTCTTGGTGGTCGGTGAATTCGCTGTTCCCGCCGTCATCATGAGCGTGTTCTACTCTTTCGTGGTCTGCAAGGTGTGGCGGCGCCAGTTCCCGGGGCAGCACAACGCCTCTCACGCCCGCGTCCAGTCACGGTCCCGCCGGAAATCAATCCGATTATTCGCTCTTTTCATCATGTTTGTCCTCTGCTGGACTCCTTATCACATCTATTCTATCCTCAGAGACTTTCACATCGGCATCTTAGCGAAAATCTCAACGAGTTTAAATCTTTTTTACATGGTCCAGGCTATCGCCATGAGTAACAGTTTGATAAACACCCTTGTTTACGTCGTCTTTAATGACAATATCACCCGTTATATTAAAACGTTACCAAGAGATCTGTTTATTTCACTGCAAAAGAAGTACAGGAACAGAGACAACCAGCTACGTAGACAACGTGAGATACGTCAACGGATTGACTATCCGATAAGTATGGCGCCTAGAACTGTAGACAGCACCCTCGTAGTAAACAGCGGAGAACATCTGCGTTCAACAAGAGTTTCATATGAAGATAGCGTTAATCGTATGGAGATGATATCATATGTATAAGTATATGTATAGGTCACTCAAGGCAAAGAAGTAAAAGTAGTTTTATAGTTTTATAAGATACAAGTATTACTTGTATAACATGCATATATATATACATAACACAGAGAGTGCCACATGATATGTCATTTCTTTATTACGTCGATGCATTCACTTTATCAAAAATTAAGGTGAAGTTTTGGGAGGATAAAGTGTTTATAGACTTCGTGACTGGCAAGTAAATCCAACGTAATGTTTCCCACAATATTCTAGGGTGTGCGTACTCACAGAGAAGCGTGTTGTTACTGGAGACTAGTACTTCACCATACATTCAGCAGCGTTGTCTAGTTGTACCCGGACCCCTTCAGACAATAAATCGTTTTCTTCATACAATGTATCAGTCTAATCTTTGAGAAGGAATTTATTGCAAAGTGATGGTACTAAATCTCCATAGATGTGCGCTGAATTTAGCACCTAGTATGACAAGGACATGAACGTAATAGTTCTGCACATTGTATGTATGGTTTTTACAAGCCAACAGACCAATGTTTGTTGACATCGTGTGGTACGAATTTCGGAGAAAAAGGAAAAAAAAACATAACTGTTCCCAATTTATTTCATCAGATTTGGCTTGCCTTATTCAAAATCTGGTAAGATGTACGCGGTTGAAAAAAAATTGTGCACTTCAGCTCATATTGCTGCGATAGTGATTCTATTCTCAATAGATCTAGATTCTGTTTTCAACCAGTCTTCTGGTCTTCAGAATAACTGCGCATGCGGACCCGATTGCTGAGAACACGTGATCTTCTTAAAGTGTGATTGGCCAACGGCTGTAGCGGGCTCGTCCTGGTTCAGTAATGGTTATTTGAAACGGTCAACAAGTTTACAAATCGCACACTTTTAAAGTGCACAGACCTTTTGTAGCTCATCTGAAGACTGACTATGAAGGGAGTTTTATCTTTTAATTTCGCATGCGATAACTATTTTAGTTATCAAATCGAATGTATAGATTCAAACGTTTTAACTGCTTATCAGAACTTGAAGCTTATGGTCAGACGATCGGACTAATGAATGCTCCTGAGACTGACCTTTTTACAAAAACACGTACATTACAGTATTCAGTTTATAATTACTGCATCACTCACGTGTATCTTTGCATACAGCGCACAGCATGCAGTACTTTATCCATGGAAAGCACGGCATGCCCTTTCCATTATGTAGCAATTATCTTAAGGATTACAGGGGCTAAACTTATATATCCTGCCCTGGGTGTAATGTGTTTGTCGAGTCTAAAACTAGCTAGGCTGTGGGAGTTTACGATCAATTTGAACAGCGAACTTGGGTAACGAAGAAAGCTGTCATCTGTGTTTCTGCGTGTTTGTGTGTGTAATTTTCCGTGATTCTTTCCAATGTAGCCATTAATCCTACGTAAAAAAAATTCTTGAATATTTGGACCAACATTGAAAAAAAAATTAGATACTCACAATATTCCGAGACTGTCGAAATGCCACGTCCAGGTACGT
Source organism: Branchiostoma floridae x Branchiostoma japonicum (assembly GCA_013266295.2). Lineage (NCBI taxonomy): Eukaryota > Metazoa > Chordata > Leptocardii > Amphioxiformes > Branchiostomatidae > Branchiostoma > Branchiostoma floridae x Branchiostoma japonicum. The sequence continues at coordinate 20,236,143 of CM023823.1, forward strand.
AGTTAAGCCAAACTCTTCTACCAATATATCCTGCTTATCCGGAAATTGGTCCATCGCTGAGCCCCTATGAAGGAGAGGGTCGTTACCTTCTGCTGACAAGTATTCGTTTCCTGGCAGTCGACTCCTTGAAGAATTCAGAAAACGGGAACTTATTACCTCCGTGAACGGAGGTATTGTAACAGTTACCGTGAAAATGCAGATATTGTTTTGATGTGTTTCTCTGTTTGTTCCACAAAAAGTGATTCAGGTTTGCCCTCTAAGCAGTTAATTTTGGAACTGTAGGGGTATTTTTGTTAGCACTTTCAAAGAGGATAAATCAAGGAAGCCGCAAGGACGACTTGTCATGACTTGAGGCATGCAGATAGAGATATACACAATGAAATGCAAATTAGGACGTAATCTGCATAATTTATAAGGAAATTGCATAATTCCATGTCTTACATAATGGGACTATTTCACTCGAGATACTGACAGGAAGGTAGGTCGAAGGTCGCAGAATAGATTATCATTGGTTGGCAAACATTGCACACCTTATTAGCCAGCACCCTGTCTAGATTTTACCATGTTTAGTGACATTGATGTCGCGTACACTACTACTCGGACCCGGGCGTTGGCAGTCATTGTGCCAATAATGCCAACTTTAATCCAATGCTCTTTCAGTTATTTGAAACAATCTTTATACATATACGGTTAGGAAATGTGATTCAACACGTCTACTGACCACGTCTTAACGATAGTCTGACCTTCTCATCTGCTGACGGGCTACAAGGAAACACGGTATTAAGTGTAGGAAATTCCCCCAACGTGCGCCATTCTGTGATTCATGTAATAATACTATGAAGAAAGTCTACACAGACTTCTGCCTGTAAGGGTTAAAACGCCATGTGCTTTGTAAACGGATAGTCGTACGTTTGAAAGACTCTAACGATCTTTGACTGTCTACAATAGGCAAGTCTGTGACTGATGAGAAGTAACGCAAATTAGGGATAGCAACAATTCTCCTTCTCTCGAAGCATTAACAATACTTCTCGTTGCTGAATGAACGGTTCACCCAATCCCATTATCTTGCCACAGTAGAAAAATAAGCTAATTAACATGGTTTGTACAGGTACATAAAAGCTCATCACATGTTACATTGAATCACAGCGATTACCAACAATCACGGTGGTCTGTTGCTACGGTATTCTTTCCCATTGCTAGGCGCGTTCGAAAAAGTATCGGGTTACAAGACGCAATTTCGGGCTAACCGTAAAACATTTGAAAATAAACAAATAGTATCGAAGGGTAAATTTCGTCAAAATAAAATGAACTTATCGTGTTTACATAATTTCAATGTTAGATGTTTACGTAAAATCACTGGTTTGTAAAAGTTTCGCTCCAAAAGACGTTTATTTTCGGGTTTCGGAGCGCCTGCCAGAGTCAGTCAGAGTCATCGTTTTAGGCAAACCTCGTTAAGTATTGGCTACGTGTATTACCCTAAATCCCTGATTCCTATATTTTTCGACGACTGGGAATAACATCAAAAATCGTGTTTTAGGAATTTTTTAATTTCTGATCTTAAGTATGGTTTTTGGCGACATATTGGTGAAAAAACGGCATTTTTGGACATTTTTCGCACTAAATTATCCATAATTTAAAATTGAGGCCATTTTTAAAAAATCCCTAAAACACGATTCTGGGGACAACCGTTACAGTCATTTTGAGCCGTGAATGAGGTATGTTGGACTCTTCATGCTTCCTATACTTAACGAGTTTTGCAGACATGTCATGTCGCCCGAAAGTGGGGAGTGTGTTGTTGATACTAGCGTTAAGAATCATTACAATATTCAAGGTCACCCACGGATACGACAGTAGATTCGCTACATGTTACATGTCTACAACAAAATGATAGCGTACATGTACTGTCCAGGAAACGGTTTGTATCTGTAGAAAAGTGTTGTTTTTATCTGTTGCGAGGCACGAAGGGGGAAGGGCCTGTTTTCGCGGGTTTATTGTAAATGACCGGAGATGACCCCCAAATAGAACGCGCGTTCGGTTCGAATTACCCAGATCGAGTTCGATCGAACCCAGTTCGGGTTCTAGAAAAGGTGGGAACTTTGCAGCCCAGATTTGACCACCGTGAATGGTGCAATCATTACCGCACTGTCCACATCAATTTCTGATGCAGTATACGACCCTTTACATTGTGCCATGCCGTAACAGTAACAGTGCATCTTAAGATGATATTTTTTCACAGTAAACCAAAGAAGAGAAAATAATGTAACTAATTTAGCACGAAGCAGGAATGCAGAACACCACGAAGGAATGGTGACAAAAAGAACAATAATGCCAAATCTTCAGAGAAAGCTTTTCCTAAATAAGGATCAGATTCACGTAGCAGAAAATCCCTGTGATGATTCAGATGGTGCTTCACCTGAATAGGGAAAAATGGGCAGCAACCCAAAACCTCTGCGGAATTCGGAAAGAACTGGGTTTAATTGAATGGAGCTTTATGTTCCTCCACGCTGTAATTTTTGTATCTAAAGACATCCTTTCAACAGTAAAACCCGATGAAGTAGAACCTGTAGAAGCAGACATTGGAAGCCTCACTGGATAACTACCTTGACCGACTCGACTTAAAGAATGCTGTCAGTAAAACCACTGCTACCCTAAACAACCACATTGTCGGCTAAAATTGCACGCCTTATCAGCTACATGTTATAGGTTTTACCACATCAAAGAAAAAATACAATTTTATATGTTCTATAATGTTATTGTGTTTATGCGTTAATATTCTCCTATATCCTGGCCAAGGGTCCTATTAGGTGAAGGAAAGCAATAGAGCCGGCTGGAGCGTCAAAGATAGGATTCATCTTCAAAGTTACATTATAGATCGGTAGCCTGTCCAAGTTAAGAACTTCTAAAGTCGATAAATCTCCAGAGCTGGGCTGTTGTGATCAGGTAGTCTCTTAGCCGTGGCTCCTCTTTGCCATTCATAACATGGCCTAACATTGTAGTCTGTAATTGTGCTGTCTTTTCTTCAAACCAAGTGACGGATATGTACAGTACCAGCTTTGGTGTAAAGGGTCAGATATGGATGCCACGGCCAGTAAAAATGCCCTCTTAACAAGCTTGCTTGCAGTCAGTTAGACATTAATTCCTCTGGCTAATAAAGTTATAATTAATCGACCATCAATGACACAATGAGGCAAAATCTACAATCCCTGCGCCCAACAAAAAATACCTGATCTGTGTGTGACTTTCATACAAAATGTAGCTTCAGTCAACAGTATACAGAATGGCCTTCAGGGTTTCTGTACAGTGCAATTTCCCTAAGCAATGTTATAATTACTTGTGGATCATGATAACAAAGAAAGAAGGCCGTAACAAGTTTTTGTTCGTTATCTGATCTAGAAACTATGCTAGCTGTTTGAAAAAATCTGAAAGAAACTACCGTATGACTAGTCCTGATGTATGTAGGTGATTATGATAACTCTCATTGATGAAGAAGTATTCCCTGATTTATTCAAGATATCACCGGCAAAGAAAGGTGGCCGGGAGTCCCAAAGTCCCTCCCTACAAAACTTTCTAAATACATGCGCCGTGATAATGGTGTTCAGGGACACTTGGTGTCAGCGACACGAGTACACAGGGCCTCTCATTGCCAGACATGGCGCCGCCCAAGGGACAGAGAAGTATAATAACGCTTCCTGAAATTCAAGAGAACATTTATCAATCCGGTCAGGTCCGATCCGGTCTGGCCCTATGGACGAATTGCTTACAATTTCTGCGATACAGAGCTGCTCTGCCTCTTCAGACAGGAAAGGGCAATCTCCAATGATATTAAGAGGAGATCGTGATTTGTCTGTCTCCCTCTCTTTGTAACCGCATTACGGCGATGATGATACACGAGTGCAGATGCCCCTGTGCCCTGCAAACGCTAAAGCCAAAAAGTTCGAAACCCTAAATCATCGCCACGCATATTACTGAACCAATTTGTCTGTCAGAATTAAAGGAAATATGTGTCACGGGGAGATTCAATGTCGACATTGGAAGCTTTAACTGAATTTGAGGGGCGTGTGTCGACGCTGTGAAAACTCGATAGTAGATGTGCTTCCAAATAGTAATGCCGGAAGTTTTTCGTTATATTTGGAGCAGAAAAAAACGATCAGCCAGGATTTCATTTACGTACGAGGCATCCCAATTTCTAATCAGACAGGGGTGTCGTTAGGAACGACTACTACATGAATGTACCGACTTAACAACATCCATGGCCACTAGATAGGCAAGCGATGGACACTAAAAGCATCCCAAAACACTTTATTCAAGCAGTCCTGACAGACATCCAGATTATCGAATAAGGAAGTTTTGACAACACATGCAAGCTGCAATATATTGTTGCTACTAAAATGATTTTTTGGACACACACCTACACAATTGAAGGTAAGATTATTGCAAAGACTGTATTCAAAAGTTTGCATTCATTCGAGGTCGTTAAATCTGGTTGCAACATTTGCATCAGTATAAACAGTGCAATCTGCAAACTGGTACGTTTTTGACGTCATAGCATTTTGAGATAGTCTACTCTACCAAAGCTGCCATTTTTTCTAGATTTTTCTATCAAAATTCTCTCCGTGGGTAGAATTATTCATGAATATAAAATAACGGCAAAAGGAAAGGTGTCTCTGAAAATGTGTCAGACTATACCTTGAAACATGGATACCCAGGTTTCAATTTTCGTTCTCTTAAAACACGGGTGCCCATGTCTCATTTTTCGTAAGCTCCGCAAGCATGTCACAAATCATATAGATGATAATGTATATCGTGCCGTCAACAATATATTCCGGATCCATCGGCGGCAGCTTGCGCTTTCATGTCTGAGGGCTAAGGTGCCACATCAAATGCTAACATCATTTTGGTGAGCTCAAAGTCATTTTCAAGCTATCTATTTTCGGTTGAGTAGTTTGAGGCCTTTAACTTCCCTGCTAACATATCTAAATTGCTGCAGGATACAAAACGCTTTCTTGGTAGGCTTGATGATATTTTCCTCACCTTTTGGGGGGGGGGATATTTTCTTTTTAAGGCATTTTGACCCTAGGTATTTTGGTCAAATGAGTTGAAAGTTCGTATGAAGATAGTGTGGGAATGAATGGTTGCGTCAATAAATTCACAAAAAAACTCAAGATACTTTCCGAAGGTTTGATTTCTCTGATTTCTTCCTTTCATGTTGTTTTTTCTACATACGAACCACAACTGTGGAATGACAAGATTGTGCTTGACACAATTGCAGCATCCTTTCTCCTTCTAATCCATCTCGGAATGTAATTCAATCTTGCAGTACCGCAGGCGACGGTCAGACCGAGGTTAACGAGGACCGGTGGGACATAAAAGCGAGCCGACTATGATTGGATCTGCGACATTTGACCAATCAGAAACAAGAGTGCAATCCTAAATGATTTGTTCTTGATGCTGTGAACAGTCTACATATCTCGTCTATTCCAAAAGGTCCGTACATTAAATATCCTATCTATGAAAGGTCTGTAGAAGATGAGAAGTTAGATACTTTCACCCCTGCAACGGAAAAATAATGACTTTTTGTTACCTTCGCCAGAAGGTCATACTTTTGGTAGCGTTTGTATATGTGTGTGTGTATGTATGTATGTATGTATGTATGTATGTATGTGTGTGTATGTATGTATGTATGTAGTTTAGTACGATAAGTAAGGAAGCTATGGATGAATTGTCATGAATAAATCAATCAACAATAAACACACGGATCTACATTAACAATTTAAAAAGTAGCGGTCGATGCTCTAGATGACACTGTTTGGATGGTAACCTTCTTGAAGCTGAACAGATCACACAGTGAATAGTGGCTTATTATGGTACTGCAGCTTTGATATCTCGCGATCCGGTTTTGATATCTCGTGATCTGGACATGCTAGGGTCACGAATTTTAAATGCTAGATAGTTTTTGTGCTCGGAAAGAAGTGACATAAGTTTGGGCTACCTAGCAGCTTGTCCTGGAACTGCAGGGCGTTTGTTTTATATTTTCCAGGAGATAATGAGTGGTTTATGATTGTTTAAAGTTACATTTCTTCATGCTTAAACGATGGAATGTTGCGGTTTAAAAACTGCGTTCATACCTAATCAAAGCAATATATTTCAAATCATAAAATGATATCTTATGAAGCTCGCCGATCTTTGTCCCACTCGGGCCAGTCCGCATTGACGACATCTGCCTTTCAAATAGCTTTTTGCTTGTTATTAACGCAACGTTATAAATGTGATGTAAATCATGTAGATGAATCACTGTGTTCATTCAGAAAGAATGAGGAAAACTACTGGCAACATGACCATAAAAGACAATCGATTATCACAATGTCTTTTCAAGTCGAAGCTAATTGCCTCTGACAGCTACCCATGGGTTGATTTAACGTAATGAGTCTTACTTAACACGACGTTACGAATGCGATTATTATGTAGATCAGTCACTGTGTTCATTCAGAATGGGTGAAGGAAAATTACTGATAATATGATCATCACAGACAATCAGTTATCAAAAGATCTTCTGAAGTTGAAGCTAAATGCTACCCACTTGTTGATTTCATAACATGGGATTCGATGGTTATTTTGTGATCGCTGTTTTTTCTCCTCCACGATAGGAAGCAAATTTCCATTCGACACTAATAACATAACTAACAGCCCAAGCCTGTGAGGAAAAAAATGTGACGTCTGGGATTTGGAGAAGCCGTGAACGGGTTTTGCAAGCCTGACATATAGTCTTCTTCTTCTCCCTAGTATTTATTACTTCAATATAGCGCAGGGGCTACAAGGTGAGGACGGTGCTCCTGTGGTTCATGCTGATCCATGCTTAGAGGTGACAAGTGCTGGCCCCACTGGAGAAATATGATCCCTGGGACCAGAAGATATAAGACATCGGCACGTGTGGTGGAATCTTGTGCGAGACGCCTTAAAAGCCACTTTCATTTCGAGAAACATATCAAAGCTTGTCTTAAGCTGGTTTAGACAGTGAAAGAACTTTTTGCAATACACATTAAAGCCATTTTTCTTTTCTGGATGAACATCTGACGGTTACACAATGCTGAACTAAAACGTGACTTACGAACTAGTGGCCCCTCTTATGCCCGAGTTGGCGATTGAGACATGGCCCAACATAGGCTCTACTTTGATCTGGAATACTGAAGAAATGTATCCTCTCTCGCGAACGACTGATGTTGCATTAGTGGAGGACAATCCTTTGGGTAGGTCCTGCCCTCCTTCCGTATGATTCATTCCAGAAACCGTGCTGACATCAGTCTCACTGGTCCTCACTGTGGCTGTATGGACCGGAGGCACGGCCACTTCTTTGAGATTATTCTTAAGGCTCACCTAAAAAGTATAATCTTGTTTCAAACAGGATTCTCTCAACTAAACAATTTGTGTTTCACAAAATGCATGCATTGGGTCATGATTGCAATGGTAAATGTTTATATGCACAATCAAAGTGTATACATTACGTAGTTTCTTGAGCCGCGCACTGGCAGGTTATTTGATAGACGCTCTAAAGGCTTTATCGAAAAGGGACTTGCGAAATCATGATGGATTGTTTTAATTAGAAAAGGACCTGGTAGCTACATATATATGCATAACTCATTTACTTTGGTAAGATACATAAGCAAAGTTTAAGACAGTTTTGAGATTTCCTTCATATGTGCTATTTTGAGATACACTTTTAAAGGTCAACAGTGTTTTAAAACCCATAGAAAAATTAGCAAGACGTAAAAGACAACGTTATAACAACACAGCATGTAGAACCGGTGAAAGCTCGCTCAAACCAACTTTACCATCCGAAATCAGTCACGGGTAGCTTAGACCTTACCCAGCGAAGGTAAGCGGATTAGTTAAATTGGATGGTGCCTCTAGAAATGAAGGCGATGAGTCATTTTCTTCAAAGCGGTTCCAAAGAATTCTTTTTTATCTTAACAACCGCCATGCATCCGAAATCTAATTATATCCGTATGCTTTTAATTCACTGTATCAATCAAATACAATCAGTACAATATGAAGAAGGCTATGAATTATGTGAATAATCGCTGCCATAGCTGCCTTCTTCGACGATCATCCAAAAGTATGGAATTGACATCCATTAGGTAGTTATGTTTTCCCGACTTTAAAATGACTCATACTAGCCAAAAGCCATTAACGTAAGTCCAGGTAACTGAAAGTCTGGAGACGAGACATCGCCGATGAACCTAGTTATCCGTAACAAGCCGACTTCATCTGATATAATGCAGGATGTTGCGCTCATAGGGGGTCAATACGAGACCGCGGTTACGTTTTATTTGCATCATTGAACCGGAGGTTGTATAACGATCGAACGGGGTCATGGTGAGACAGGGGAAAGGTCAAGAACAACAACTGCTTCGAATTTTGTGCGAATATTGGCAGTGCGGTACTCCTATCTCTCCATTTTCACCCCTGAATGTTCAAAAGGCTTCGGAATCGATTTCTGGGGAAGCGTTTGCCGCAGACGAGCTCCGTAAATGATGTTTTTCACTTCACCTCATCCACCTGTCTCTCCCTCGCTGATCCATCAGGATAACACAGAGGACATTTCACGTTACCTGACGGCACCGTCAGATCACAACCATTCCAAAACAACTCTTGGCATATTCATTTTTTACTTCCGGGTACGGTATTATTTTGGGTGGCTAAGTTATAGGTTTGTGCGTCTGTTTGTCCAAGTAGCGGCGGATGCGTGGAGGGTGGGAGTTGATTTTGGCAGTTGATTGATAGGGGGTCAAGCCAGGAAGGTAGGAGTAAGTAGGTAGTATGGGGAGGAATTAAGCAAGCTGTGTAATACCCTATTGAATTACATCATACAATCCCGTCCGGAGCTCCACCGTTATGCATTCACAACAACTCAAAACACTTCCTGGAAGTCTGAAATCTCCTATTTTATCAACTAATCAGATTGGTATTTTCAAACAAGTTGCAAACATAATGATAATCTTTCTTTATCTAAACTTTTAGAGTATACGTCCGTATCAAGAGATCAAGAACACCAATGAAACAATTTAATTTCGCAGATGTTCAAGTATTTTTGAAACACATCATACAACTTTATTGCACAATAATTGAATAGCGCCCATTCTTTGTTAACGGGGGCATATGGAGGTAAAAAAATGTAACAAAAGACTTGTTTTATTGATTCAGATCTAAAACTGCACGATCACACGATCTTTAAGATATGCATGTAGTATTTAAGATTTTGTTGCGGGGGACATTCTCTCCTTCAAAAAGCAGCCTGTGGCAAACAGGATGTGATTAGAGGATAGAGAGCGTCCTTCTCTTCGCCTGAAGAAAGCACTGAAAAACAGGATACCAACTCCCACGGGGAGGAAACGCGTTTCAAGTAAATGTTCTCCGCCTTTAAGGCTGTCATTAACGATTCGTCAAAGAGCTGTTGTGAATGTTCATTGGCTCTATTAGTACAATGTTAAGGAAAAACATTGCTCCCTCAGGATACCCACTACAGCCACAGGCTTACAGCACGGATTGGTCATAACTCGTCCATCAGAATAAAGCCGCTGGGTTTAAGATAAGATCTCCGCCTTGCTTCTGAAGGTATCCATTATTTGCTAAGTGACGTCCATCCTAGTGCTGCCTTTGTTGCGTCATCTGACGACAGTGGATTCATAATCTAGTCTGCACTTCTTTCAGTAGGCGCAAGGGAATTTGTTGACGAGGAAGGCAGGCAAACTGTCAGAGAACTAAAGCTGAGGCAGACGGCCAAGAAAGAGAGAGGTCCCTATTGAGGTCGGAGTCAGCACCTTGGCAATTTGCTCATCAAATATTTGACAGGTCCGGTTCCGGAGCTTTCACAAGGGGAACGTCGGTCCATTTGCGTTGCCTACGAGGGTGCTGTGTAATATATTCAGTACTTCTCTGGGATACTTGATCACAGAATATGAGCGCAGGTGAAGAACCATCCACTTCGAAGGACAGAAGCCTAAACATCTCTATGGGTGATTTCTTCCTTGACTTTGACATGGATGTCCTGATCGAGGCCTATCGAGAGTTGTTGCGCACCAACGACACTGACTCGTCGGCAGCTTATCGCAACTTAGTCCGTACGACGTTTGAAGAAGACCCGCCAGGTCCGGTGGACGGCGCGGTGGTGGTGATAGGCATTCTCTACAGCCTCATCATGCTGGTGTGCGGCATCGGCAACCTTCTCTTCCTCTTCGTGCTTCTTTACTACAAGCAGACCCGTAGTACCACCAACCTGCTCATAGGTAACCTGACTCTGTCCGACTTTCTGGTAGCCATGATATGTCTCCCTTTCAACATGGACTACCATGTCATCCACAGTGAGCAGTGGCTCTTCGGACCGGCCATGTGTGCTGTAGTCAACTTCCTGACCTTCGTGTCTCTCTACGTGTCCACTCACGCCCTGCTAGCGATCGCAATTGACCGGTGAGTACAACACATATAACCTGTTTACATTCATCTTATTAATCATTTTCCTTTCTCAAATGAATCATATCAGAGATAAATAGTCAAGTCTGCGTTTTGTAGCATTGTTTTGTTATTATAGCGGGAATTTATGCCTAATTCATGAAGCATGGACCAACAGGCGTACCTAAACTTCGTTAACACCAGCTTAGTGTACTCAGACACATGCAGTCCTTCATCAATATGTAATATGTAATGTCCGCGATTCATTGAAACATAAAAAATTCCTTTTTCGTTTTTTCATATCAATCACAAGTTTAGACTCATAATGAAGGCCAAAATCACCAACAATGCCTTCATTACATGTACCATTTTGATGGAATGATATGCCCGGGATTGGTATGCGTACCAACTACCAGAGCTCCGTGTGTGTGAGATTTCATTGATGGAATGAACCAACCCTTTCAAATAACGCGCACTTGAACTATGATGATCAGCTTCAGGTGCTTCCCATATCCAAGACACGTAAATAACAGTATGTAGACCATACCGACCGAGAAATGATTTATTCCCAGCTGCAGGGTGGGAAAATGGATCGTTCAACGTTTTTGGTAAACGAAAAGAAACATCACACAGGTTTTATTACTCATTTGAATCCAACAGTTTTCAAACCTTGTACCTATGTAGAATTTTACAGATGATATGCCGCGGTGATTATTAGAATATATAGCTTAGAATAGTCCGTTTGGACGTCATACTGGTGTGTTACATGTCATTTTTTAAATGAAACGTCATACTCTTGGAACATTTTTCCTGATTCATTTGGCAATTTTACGTGTTGATAATCGACATTGCACTAACTTCTGCCTCCGATGGTTTGTAACTTTGCTCTAGATCTGCTCGGTCTGATCAAAGAAGCCATTACCACGATGTGGCACCACACTTGCCAACTCTCAGATTAAGTTCGTTTGAAGGTAGAATGGGTTCATTATTCACATGAAATGACATCTCAACTTTCATGTCGGAGGTGCGTGATTACATTTTGGTTTACATGGTGGTATACAGTCTTCTTTCCAGTCGCTGTACACATTCTGCGGAAACATTTTCCTGATCTATTTGACGTTTTGTGTGATGATAACCGATATTGCACTAAATTCTGCCTTTCCACGATAATGTCTGTTACATCAGATCAGTTTATTTATAGTCATAAAGAGCGGTCTGATAAAAGTAGTCATTATTGCGATGGAGCACCACATAATTATCAACATCCACCGTAGCTATGGACAGAAAATGATCAGACAGCAGCAGCAATGGTCTATTGTAGTAGCGTCCCTTCTAAATGACTCAGAAAATGACCGTTTTCCTGTCAGTCACTATAGACATTGAACGGAAAGCAGATGACGCTTTTCTGATCTATTTGACGTTTTTTTTCGATAATCGACATTGCAATACATGTAAATTCTGCCTTCCTAACGGTGAATTTCTGGCTGACCAGACAAGTTTTTTTTTTTATTTCTCATTGCAACCATGTTCGGTGAATGGTCTGGTGGTTAAAGAAACCATTACTGATGGAGCTCACAGTTGACAACTCCTGCAGTCAAGATCGTTTTAAGATTAGACTTTGCTAATTTCTCACATGAAGTGACCTATTAGATAACATCTTTTGCAGTTATATTTTCTGTAAGAATTCTTCAAGTCTTTTCGGTTGCGCGCCTTCCTGAGAATGGTAATTAGAAGACTTGCTTTCAAAGATACTTTTTAACTTCAGTTGACAGCCTGAAACATAATATTCAGAACATGTGCATGAAGTTACGAAGTTACAGACTAGACCACTTTATATATAATTAGCCTTGCTTGGGGAGCGGTCTGACCAAAGAGGCCATTACCGCGATAGACCACGACACACTTGCCACCCCCTGTGGTTAAGATCGTATTAAGATAGAACAGGCTAATTTCTCACACGTAATGATCTTTCAGATTGCATGTTTTGGAGTTACGGAAGAATGTCTAAAAGTTGGCTGTAATTTACAGTTGGCTTCAAAAGGATCATAAGTAGAGGACCTGCATTCTAAGATACGTTTTGACTTGTGCACAATGAGCACCAATGTGTATATTCTTCTAAATTCTGAATACGTCAATCAATCAAAGTTAACATAAAAGTCTGAATTAGATGCACCTTCTTCATTAGATATTTTGGAAATCATTTTGAATGGCTTGTGAACAATGTTTCGTTTGACATTTTATGGCGCCACGGCGATGTGCCTCACTGTTTCTTCATTTTCAGCATACATGAACATTCACTTTCCTTCTTAAGTACAAATTGGTCATCTTTACGACGTAGGAGTCATGCTTAACTTTACAGCAAGAGAGTGAATTTATTAGTTTAGTGACATTAGCGATTAAACATTTGTTTTCTATGTACAACGTTAGTGCCAAAATGAATTACCTTAACGTCACAACACCTAAGATAAACCTTGTAAAACATGATATGATCACCAATGATTAATGTCCTGTAGTTATCTAGAACTATACATCTGTTGATTGTGTCATCAGTCCAGCTCAAGTTCTTAGTCTCATGATCAGCATGAGACATCATCAGGGGCATCCTGAGGATTTCATCGTGCCGTTTGGCCGGAAAGCCCGTATCGAACGTTATCGCGGCCCAGCTAGAACATCAGTTACTTTATTGACGTCCTCGGCATTATGGTACATTTGACGTGGGAACTCGGCTTCCGACAGGGAACATCATCTGAAGTGATGATATCATTTGGCAATTAATCAATACGAAAGTAATGTAATATACTATACAAACAACTTTATGTCGGAATAATATATAATAAATATCGTCTCTACTGCCAAGGTCTTTTGACGCACGTGGGTTATTGGGAAGCAGATACTGGCTAATGATTCAACCAATCTATCTCAAATCCTTTATATCAAGTTAAAGGTACCTTATCGTTTGCATTTTATGACGCTGGCAACGATATTTTTTCCCTTGAAGTTGTTTTTTCACAGTCTGTGAGTGTGAGTGTGTGTTTGGCCAAATCTAACTGTCAGACGTTTGTAACTTGCTCAACAAATGTTAGGCTGAACTCACTGACGCGTTATTTTCGGTAATTGTTTTGTTAACCCCATAACACAAGAGTAGAGCAGCATAACAGATATGACACATGTTGTAACCCATTTTTTCTACATATGATTGATACTCTTGCTAAAAAAAACATGCTTTCACGTTTTAAAGATACTTCAATGTATTAAGAATGTCGTATCTTGGAGGCCAGTCTGTTCAAATCATTTCCGGCTGCCTTTGTTTATTGATCAGAGCCACAGCTGAAGTTTTCATGGCAAAAGGTAAGTTGAAAGGAGCTGTTTTATTCGGCTTTTTATTTACCTCAACCTTTGCCTTATGGTTTTGCTATATGTATTTGCTTGATTCTTTTCGTTCCGGTCGACCCCACAACTGGATTGAATTCTTAAACAAGACGCCATGCGATCTCGGCACAATATGAAAATCGGCGCCCTGTGACTATAAATATATATATTGTCCAAATCGCGCCTTTGTGTGACAAACCGTTAAGGCATTTCAAGACTTGTATCTTTGTTTATCAAGCTATTCTACGTCGCAGGGAAGATTCATTTGTTACGGTGTTATGAAAAATCATAAAAAGCATGGCCCATCGTGGCCCTTGCGAAATACCATCATATGATGATGGGGTTTTTTCTTGCGTATCTCACAGAGACCTTTGACGCAAATACACAAAAGTTATTTTTAAAGAATTCCAACACGTGATTTTTTTGGTTTAGGGCGTTGCTTGGATTTTCCAATTTTTATGAAGATACCTGCTATCTGTAAAGTAAGCTAATTATGCATACATCATTAAGACATTACTCCCTAGTGTCGGTCAAGGCTTTACCGGCCTCTTTGCACCTGGGCATTGTTTTTAGTTTTCCAGTTGGATTAAACTTTGAATGAAAACACTTGCTGTAAGACAATAGATTACGCATATTTTCTCAATGGCATTGTTCTTGTTCTGTCGTGTTGGTCAAGGTAGTTAGTCACTGCAATGCTATTCTTTAAATACTATATTATCTAACAGACACGTTTGTCGAATGCCAAACAAATGACGTAAACATGTGCGGATGGCAATTTTTACAAGAATGTCTTTGAGAATAGATCCACGGCCATCATGATGATATGTTATAGTCGTTTGCTAAAAAACTCCATTTAATGTTTGCTTCATCCTTTCGCCTATGCTTAATGGCGTGTAGAGAAAATCCACGATAACTTTTTATATCGCAGCAGGGACTCAGGGCACGCCATGTACAACTGATAACATCAATTGGCAAACAGCCAGCGCCATAGTATGGCTACAAAACCATAAGAACAAACTCACGCTAAAACAAAATATGGCAGTTCCATCATTACCCCAGGTATCTCCATTGAATCTACCCTGAAGCCTCAAACCTTGATCTTTCTTGAAAACGTGATGTCTTGAAATCAATCTTTCCTTGAGCACCCTGATAGCTCATATATCCGTTAATCAGCTCCGTACGTCTGAATCTCTTATTACAAAAGGAGAAGTAAGCGAATTTGCAGTGTCCGTGTGCTTTATTAGCCCCAGGGTGCCTTTTACAATCTCCCAGATGGGCGCGTGACTGTACGTATTACCATCTCAAGTAACCAGCATATAACCCTATTTGTAATTCATTTTGTTAGGGTAGGACGTCAATAACTCCATATCCTTCATTCTTAACAAGACCTCCTGGGGCAAGCTGGACAGCCTTGACTTTCAGAATAGCCGCCCTGTGACTTAATTGGGCCGTTTGAAAACTATGCTTTGTTTCAAGAGATCTATGTACCAGCTAATATACGTAATATTGCGTACACATTATTTAACTGTGCTATGCCCATGACTGTGTCATGTATTCTGGAAGATTTTCGAAAGAGGTAAAAATGAGATTATATTATAAATGGTTTATTCGCAAATTCATACAGAGCTAAAACAACATTGCAGCCTAATAATACAATATAAAAAGGCTGAATTACGCAGTTTCAGGGAATACACAACTGTACAAAATATCATCAATATTTACAAACCTAACCAAAACTGAATAACAAGAATATGTACAAGCAGTAGTAGGGTGATTACACAATAGGGTATAAGTTACAGAACACTGTTTAGGAGTTTTGACAAGTACGGAATGGCACTGTTCCTGTACCTGTCAGATCTTATAAAAGGTATGCTAAGCTGGAACCCCCCTTTTAGGTCCATATTGTGAACTTTAAAATCTTGTCAAAATAAGAAAAAAATTCAAATTTCTCCCCTAGGCTTGAAAAGACATTCACTGACGTACAATAAAGTCGCCTAGGGATGACAAGTGTAATATAAGACACGTAAAACCCGTCTGCCATATTCCTGTGCCCCAAATGGTTTATCTAGAATTAAACATCTGTTGATTCTTCAATCCAGCTCAAATGCCTTGGCTCAGGTATCAGCAGAGGGGCTCATTGCAACATTGATTAACATTTAGTATGGAGAAAAGATCTCGTCTTGCTTGTTAACTCACTTCTCATGACGTCAATCAGAAAAGCCAGGGAAACTTGCCGAGTCTAATTTCGATAGTTTTGTAATGTAGAGATGGTTTTTATTTTGTTCGGTTGAACACTGCTACCTGAAAACGTTGCAAATGTAGTGTATATAAGGAGATAAGGGAATATGGCATGCCAGTGACAAAAGAAGAAGTGGGGTTAGGGAAAAGCCAGAAGTAGAGGCGCCTGTCTGTCCTGAAGCGATGTCAGTCACGCTCAGTGTGATGCATACGTGTTTGTCATGTGCGAACTACTTAAATGCTCTCTTCTGGTGAGAATTTATTCTTGTCACACTATTAATCATCAGCGTGAAGCACCCATGTACACGTTGATGTGATGTGGCGCCGCCTTCAGATCGAGATAACACAGGATTGTATTTGATATTAACAGGCCTAGGCAACGCCCAAAACCAACGATTCCTTCGTAAAGCAACTCTGTTTTACTTCTTCTTATCTAAGACTGTACTGTGCGTTTCTTTCTTAAGGTCAGGCTACTTTGCTTCCCCTTCTCTTCACAGCTTCTTACTGTGAGCTGCTCACTTGTCATTGCCCGTTTTGGCAGAATTCAATTTAACGTTGATTAGGGCTTAGCTGATTTGCCGTAGTAATTGATTGTTGGGATTTACGTTGCTGCGTGTTAGACTTTGCCAAATGATATCAACTATTCATCATGACGTGCATGACAAAGGCGCAGATAAAAACAGGATTTGATGAATGCCCATATCGAAAGTGCAGAGAAAGAAAGGAAGTACAGAAATACCGAAAACATAGCAGCTTGAGTCGACAGACGGTGCAACTGGATCTAACCAGTTCAAGGTTTTATGTACAATACGGCGCATGTGATATATGCGCCTGCGCCTATCTGCTGTACGGAGGGCCGCCTCAAAACCACCTTAGTCCACGGATGCAGCGTACATGTACATGTAGGTGTGACCTCTCTACATCATCTACTTCCATGTCGAGTTGCCTTTGAGCCACAACAGGTAGATCATGTCGCACTGCGCTAATGGCAGGGAAAAATCAACACAGCTACTGGTAGCCCTGAGCGAATAACTCTGTGTTTGTTTTCATTCATGCAAGATTTATTTTAAAAATTATGAATAGATACCAATTAAACGTAAAATATGGAAACCTTATTTACAGTATAATATGCACGGAATTTTTTTCTAGTGCCAACATAGAATATGACAGGACGCAAATGATGATTTTAAAAAGAAGAAGATAGCCAACATAATGCGTGCAACATTGACAGTAAAGTTCTTTCGAATCAAAAGTATGAAGACAAATTTGCTACTGAAAATAACCTCTAAACTGTTTATTTATCTCTGTAAAGAATGGAAAATCACCAATTTGACGTCTAAAATTTTAGCTTCTAAAAAATATACCACGAAGACGCAATACCTCTCAGATCAGCAGGCACAGTCAGTACCGTTAATGAGAACGTTAATCACACGTTAAGGGCCCGGGTAGTTTCCTCCGTGAGTTGGCTTCCTACTGTCCCATGCGGTCATGGATCTGCTCCCTGCTTGTGTACGGCTCCTCCAGGAAATATTACACAGGAAAAACAGGACCAGGTGGCGTCTGTCTCCCACTGTTTACATTTGTCTTTACCTGCTTTTCACGGGCGACAACATATCTCTATCTATCTCTCTATCTCTCTCTCTCTCTCCCCCTCTCTCTCTCTATATATATATATATATGCTGTCCCATGCGGTCATGGATCTGCTCCCTGCTTGTGTAAGGCTCCTCCATGAAATATTACACAGGAAAAACAGGACCATATATATATATAGAGAGAGAGAGAGAGAGAGAAAGAGAGAGAGATTTTGTCGCCCGTCGCACTACATATATATACTTTAGAATTGAGTTAGTGCTATCTTAGCAATGTAAATATTTAGATTCAAAGAAATTGCCCTTAGTTAGTATATTTGTCAGAGGGTGGACATCTGGTAGGCGATTCTACTGACAGAGAGGATGAGGTCTATGGCTACAACTTAACATTGGCCAACATATCATAAAAGTTAAACATTCAATTGCATTACTGGTAGCTACTGATATCATTTAAATAGTTTGTGCTTGCCATAAAACTTAAATATCTTTTACTGCTGTACGTGTATGATACTGAACATGACTCGCAGATTGTACTATGAGAGGCTCCGATTGGGGTCTCTACCGGTAGAATCGCAGATTGTACCAGATCGGAGTCTCTATATTTGTTCCTATTTGTTTTCTATCCAACCTCAAAAGATCATCTTTGTCAGTTTTCAGAACTTTGGATTTAATGAGATCTGCACTCCACGTATCAGCAGCTTTGCGTTCTAACCAATAGCTATACCGTATGACAATAACTTAGTACCTGCATTTACCAAAATGCCATTTAATGAAAGCAGCGGCGCCGACTTGCGATGATGTCGGCTGGCGGCAACCCAAGGCGATTCACCGTTAATAATTGCCACAAACCATATGTACATGTGAATCTATAGGTCTCTTATAAATGCCTTCAATATAACTTCTTAACGTAGACATCACTGCTAAGAGCGTTTTGACAAGTAAAAGAGACGGATTTGGAGTACTTATACCGATTCAATAAAAGAGTTTGATGATGGTGGTATCTCGCAACGTCGTCGATGCCGCATGAACTCACTTTTTTGTCTATGTGGGTCTGAGCCCACTATGTGCGAGTTTGTTGGGAGTCATAGAACATGTTAGTTGCATTAAAGACATTAAACGTAAATAAATGTTTAAGCGGCTATTTTTACTCCGTAACCATGTAACTGTGACCAAGTTTGACATTGGTACGTACAGGAATGATTGAGAGATTATAGTTGTTAGTAATTTCTTTTAGTGTTCGTGAGGTGGCTTTGGAGAGGATTAATGTGACATCCCCCCGAAAACATGATCACGACAGAGGTATGTACAGAGGATTTATAGATGACTTACGACCACACTGAAGGCGTCATCAGCTCTTTGCTGGAAAGGTTTTTCACATACATGTAGCGCGTAGGAGGGGAATCAGGAGGCGGATCGTGCAGTTACAAATAACGAAAAGTGGCACTAGCACTAAGGGGGATGGAAAACTGTTTTACTAACTTTTCAACCCATTACCACGTGCCACCAACTGATAAGCAAAAGAAATATTGTCTGCTTCTGCACATTTTCTTTCTCCCCCAGTGCTCTCATCTAGTCTAATAACATACATACAAAAGATCCCGGGGCAAAGCTGCCATACATGTAACTTCGTCACTTCCTCCCTGTCATATAAGGGCGCGTTCATCAATATCTTGAATAACGTTCGTAACAGTCGTACATTTGGAGAAACTTTGTACATTACAGGAACATTGAACGCTTCTGAGTACATGGACATTCTGACGTGCATGTTGCATAATTTACACTAGGTACATTATCCTTATTCATTGGCTCTGCAACAAAGTAAAGTACATGTAGCATATTGCTTCTTAAGGTATTACTCAAGTATAAAAGCTCTGAATATGAAGGCTGGAGCAGTGTAGCGTACCTGTAATGTTCGCGGTGATTTAATTTTTAGCACCAGTCAATCAGATCTTAAAGCACCTGACATTCTGTGCGATAGCGGTCTATATTTGCTTTACCTAGCAGGAGGTAAAGGGGCTGAAAATGGAAGTAGGAACGGACTAAATTTTCTTTATATCCATTTTACAAACATTAAAACAGCTAATCAGAATGAGCTAAAACATCATGATACCTCTTGTCACTAAACATTAGTCAACCAATCACAGCTAGAGGGACTCAATATTATAAATTACAATTCAATCATAGCTAGAGGCGTATGATAACATTGGAGCAAAACATCCCCACTAGTTTCATTGTATATCAATCAACCAAGCATAGCTAAAAGGTGCTCAATGTCCTTTATGCCAAGAAGGGCGCCTTTTGGATCTACCTTATTAAACGCTAGAGGCTAGAGGTACATGGTGTTATTGCAGCAAAACATCCCACTTGCTTCATTGGACACTAACCCGGGGTACCCATCAATTAGAGCATGGGCTGCCTGGGGGCTTCATCGATCACGTCCTTCGCGCTGGCAGGTGCATCTGTTCTAGTCAAATCATCGAGTTGTCGTGGCCAAACACGTGGCCGTGGTTAAGGCGATGGACCAGTTTGCATTATATTTACTAAGTGTAACATGTCATTTTTCATCATTTCAGATACTTCGTCGTCCAGGACGCACAAAGACGACGGCTTCATGTGGGTTGGACGTCCCTGGTGATCTGGGTGGTTGCTGTAGGGTTCGCAGTGCCATGCGTTCTTTATTCGGACGCACTTCCCTACCCCCTCAGCGATAAAGTCTACTGTGGAATACTGTGGCCAATATCTCTGCAACACGTCTATAAGGGATATCACATTTTCCTGCTGATCGGTGAGTTCCTGCTCCCTGTGGTAGTCATGAGCGTGTTCTACTCATTCGTTGTCTGCAAAGTTTGGCGCAGACAGTTTCCTGGTCAACGGAATGCATCACACGACCGCATCCAGTCGCGCTCACGAAAGAAGACAGTCCGTTTGTTTGCGCTCTTTGTGATGTTCGTGCTTTGCTGGTCCCCGTATCACGTGTACGCCGTCATGAGGGACTTCTACTTCGGCACCCTCATCAAGATATCGACCAGCCCGAACATGTTCTACATGGCCCAAGCCATCGCTATGAGTAATAGTCTCATAAACACTCTGGTCTACGTGGTTTTTAACGACAACATCACAAAGTACATCAAGATACTACCAACGGACAGTTGGGAATCGTTACAGCGCATGTGTAGGAGACGGAGTCGGGCCCAGTCGCGTGAACCTAGCAGAAGAACCCGACGCCTGCGCAGTGAGGATTTCCATTCAGGACTACACACCACGACCTCGCGCAATGGCAGTGTGCGCATGACCGCTGTCACTAACGTCATCGTGGAGACACGAGCTGATGTGACCGTGACCGCTCTCTAGGTGGAGAACGATGACATGTCACAACCTGATATTTCCTTGCATTTAACTAGACAGTAGCATTCTGAAAAGAAATCAGGTTGTCGTAACACAGGAAATGTGATTTAAGACACAAGTGGGTAGCATTTGCTTCCACGTCCGGACCAGGAAGTTTCCTATGACTGAGGAAGGGAAGGATCGTTTTGGCAAACCAAGATATCATTTTCCCTGTCAATGTTTTCATGTTGCCAGTAATGTATGTAATTGGTGTGCACTCTATCAACATACTCGCTGCCTAGTATACACCACGTATTGTTTTGTCACAATTTTTGAATGAATAGATTTCCCTGTCATTCAGCTTTGGCAACATTTGCATCCGACGTAACTTTCTTCTAAAACATTCTATTACCATCATTCTAACTGTTGACACCCCCCCCCCTGCTCATTCTGTCTCTGGCGTTTTTGTCTTTGGAGAAAATGTACTAGATAGATGAGCATCTCTTGAAAAAGTAGCTTACGATACTAGGTAAGAAAAAATGCGCACTTCAATTTTGGTACTTGTACATGTAAATATAGTGGTAAAATGTTGATGAAACACTATATTTCTAAAGCACCATAAACTTAGGTTTTGGGATTTATATAACTGCACAGAGATTTGTAGAAATCTGTAAATCTATAGGAATTGTATGATAAATCTCTGTGAAAACATCGGCACAGGTGTTTTAGCTCACTTTTGCTCGATATCAGTGAAGCAGGTAGGTGCTGACCGCCATGTTGGTGTCCCGATTTGGATTTCAGTGGATCGCATCTTGAGTGTAGAGCATTTTTGGGGGTTTTATTGGCAAGCTTTTCAGGAACCTTCTGATATCCTTTTTTTAGCTGTAGATACACATGTACAATCATGTATTTCAACTGTATTTTTTCTGAGAGGGCCAGAATTCGAAGATCATTAAACTTTAAAACTGTCAAACTTTGTTGTTCAATCAAAGTTGCAGTCCTATTACCTAAATGTCCAAAAACGATTGAGCTATGATTCACAGAAATGCAGGTAGGGACACCAACATGGCGACGGACTCAGTAATAATATCATGTAAAAATGCATTACATATCAGTACTAGTGTTGTCCAGTTAAACATTCCAGTTTGATGGGAGTGCCGTCAATCAGATAATCGTCCAGTTATTCTTCTTATTCCAGTCGTATTTGTAAAAAGAGATCTAGATTAGAAAAGTGATTTCTTCCTTGGTCGTTGTTACAGAGGATCTTGTGCATAATCTATATACACTCGGTAACTGAACAGAAAATAGGAAACCCATAATGTGAACAGTGGTTGATGTAGAAACAGCAAAATATGAGTCCATAGAAAACATGTATATTCAAGCGTAGCTACCATAGACGACATGGTGAAATTATTCCACTCAAGTTAATACCTTCTCAAAAAGCTGTACGTGACCAACTACTGATGATAATCACGAGTAAAAAAGGATCGTGGTTTTGAACTGATTCGGCATGTGCACAGTGGCATCGTGGTAATGTGATGTATGTTCTGTGGAGACTGATCCTCAGTAATGGTGAAGTGGCAGTGAAAGTTTGCTGACCCGGATCATTGAAAAAATAAAAGGATTTGTGGACGTACAATCCTGTGCACGTGTTTTTTGTTGCAATGCCTTGGTTGCACTCACCAACTAGTAGACATTATCAAAAAGAGAATGGAAACAGTACGTTCTGTGCAGAGTCGTGCATTTGACCAAATATCACCAACATTAGCAAATACGTATGGTGGCCCGCTACTAACGTCCGGCTAGGCCATGTGGCAAGGATGCCAAGAACACGCCTCCCTCGGATGGCACTGAACTGGGTACCACAAGGAAAAAGAAGGAGGGGAGGCCAACAAATGCCCTGGGAAAAAACTGTTAAGAGAGACTTAGAAGAGATGGGGATCACTTGGGAAGGAGCACGAAGGATAGCACAGGACAGAAGACAGTGGAAAGCTGTGGAGTCCCGCATAGTCGACAGATGAAAGCGGCGACGATGATGATGATGATGACTAACGTCCGGCAATAATTGCATCCGTTAACGGAGAATGACCCAAAAGTACTCGATTAAAGAACATAAAATGCATCAACGAACACAATAAAATACGGAAGTCCAGATGCAAGGCAATGCCAAGTCCTGATTGATACCAATACCCGGGTTACAGTCTATTATACAGATAAAAAGGCTAGAGCTGATTACAATTATGGAATGGACCATATATAATATTGTACAAATGGATTCTGCAGTATACCGTTCTTTCCTGATTTTTCCATCTACGTCTATAGCGTTTCTTTATCGCAACCTCTAGTTGCAGCCCGGTACCCCTTTCAATTTCCTATCCAAGATTGACGAGCTTAAGACAGGAAGATTACGGAGGCAAATTCACGAAATAAAAGCAACTCAAACACGAGGTCATGTTATTAAAGAGTAGGGCAATAAGAAGGTTGGTCCAACCGACGACCTGGAAATCTTGCGATGTACATGAGCGCGGATTGCCTTCAACCAGTGTATGATTAATGCCTGCAGGGCCATAGGGGAAATGGAAACCCATTTGATTCTGTCAGATGCTTTTCGTTTCTCAACAGTTATTATAATTTTCTGTGCTTGTCCTCTTTAAATTTATGTAAGAACATTATTAACCTTTTTCCTAGGCCCGTTTTTCACTCCAGTAGACTTAAGGCTCGTATAAAACAAAAATACAACATTTTCAGATTATATTCTGCAACGATGATTGTACTATTCCATTAACATATCCGTACGAGTTTGCCCTAAATATACACATTTATCCTGTTATTGAACATTGCACCGTCAAAAAATCATTCTTCAGAGGTTTTTGTCGCAAAGTAATCTGATTATGACTGACAATGACGTCACATTGAACATGGCAACAAGTTCGCCATGGTTCCCGAAAAACGTACCTTTGAAACGCATAAAGTGCTTAATCATGATTTCATTTAATTGATGTTAAAATGTTTCCTTTTTTTCAAACGTACCTTTCTTCTCTTGAACCTCTGTACTTACTTATACGCCTCGCTTATGAACTGACTGCCCCCTCAAGCGTATACTTGGGCTGCAATGTTGTAACACCATCACTAGGCACTTTGCTTTCGATCGAGATGTGCTTTAAATGATGTATAAAGCTACGCGTGGCCAGAGAAACATTACATAGACCAACCACATTCCAAATTAGCGGACCGATATGCTACGCCTGAAGTCTCGCTTTAGCGGGTTATCGCAAATCGCCCTTAGCAAATGACCTTCGTACACAAAATCCAATGGACAAACTTTATATGAAGCCTTACAAAACAGAAATTGTATTTTCCTGATGGACACTTCTGTGTAACAGACGCACCCAGAAGATATTGAGTGTTTATTAATTTACCTGAAGCCCCACAGGCACATAACTGTGGGTATCTGCTCTTCGCAGCTGTTCAATGAATGTTCTACTGAACTTGAGAAAATCAGGGTATTTTTTAAACAAAATATAAAGTGTTAAATCCATTAGGTCATGAATAATATGGCCATAGAGTGGTGATAATGGAAGTGGTGGACGATCTCGCCGACGGCACGAACCTGCCCCCGCTGCCATTAACAAAAGGCCAGATGTACACGAACGCGGCGAGCTGAGGTGGACAACATCCAGGACCTATCAATTTTCAGTTACGGACATGCAGCATAAACATTCTTTAGATATCATGTAAACCACACGAAACCGACAAGAAGACAGACAGCATTGAAATAGTGAACAGTTCGTGTAATGGAAGCATGGGGCAGCCACTTATTCTGCAGAGTTATACGAGGTACAGAACAGGAAAGTTTTGTCTCTTGATACGCGGCACTTGTGTCGATTTTGTCAGAGCTTCTTGATTGGCGTCCCGTGATTTGACTTCTGGATGGTGGCAGCCAGCTTTGAAAGTATGCAGTTCAGGATCGAGTTGCAATTCATCGTATACATTTCAAAAGAAAGTAAAAGAATTGTTATGTTTGGCCCTCGCAGAGAACGTCATCCGTCCAAGAGATATGGACAGGAGGCCAGTCCGCTGCTCTTAGTACTTACATCTTCTTGTGGTACTAGATAGTTTTTTCCACCTGTAGTTAAGGCCGACTCACCAATATTTTATTCAGTCTAAGTTGACAATTCACTTTCAGCATAAGTTGAATAAGTTTGCTACTTCTGTCTGCTTCTTTGTTTCTGTTTGTATAGAAAGGTCAATGCCTTCATGACGTGGCCGTGTCCGACAGCTTGCGAGCTGCTCTTTTTCAGTAACCCCAATAATCCAGGTTTATGCTCCAGCAACAGACCTTGACGAATGTTTAGAATTCCCCCCGCAGGCCCGGGGAATTATGTTGTACCGAGTGGGCAAAATATTCTCTAATTTCCCAAGGATATTGAGTAACCAGGGAGGAGAGGAGTCAATGAATCTGAGTGTCGGACTGAATCTTTTTTTTTTAACTTCAATGTGGAAATGAAGCTGCCATTGTTTTCTGATGACAACTAATATCGTGTTGTATTCTAATTACTACCAGGTACGTTTGATGTTGTTTTCAATTTAAACAACATCTACGGAGACCTGCGTTGTTGAAAAAGCCAGCTGAAAACCCAAACATTTGCGCCCAACCATCATTCAAGACTGGCACCAACTGGTACCTTGCCAACCCAGGCAGCACAGTCACGACCCCAGAAAATAGGGTTACGGGACCTAATGTACAGGGAATATGGTGCAAATAACCCCATAAGACCAGACCTAATAGGTTATTGGTCGATTGCCTTGCTGCGTTTCTGCCAGTTGGGCTTACATGCAACCCGGGTCTAACAAAAAAATATGTACTCGAAAGAAAATGGCGATAATGATTGAAACATCAGAGGACATTGATTGAAAGCTTTGTAGTTTAAAGTTATATCTTGATTTATGTCACTTCCTTCCCGTCAAGACTCCCCACTTTCTGAACTCCCCTCGTAAGCTCACACGAACTCTGTCTACCTTCAGCGGCATTTTCTTTGACAGACTAAAGCTCCATACCAACCGCCAGTTATCGGCAGGCTCTCGGAGTAAAGCTTTAAAAACCAAGCTACACCACAAGTTACGTCTTATTTTACAGTGCATTGAACTCGCCAGCAGTGTATCATTATCTTCGGTCCTTGTCACATGAAAGCTAGAGAATGGTACGGCTCCGGTACTGCAGATGTGTCGATATGAATTAAAGGCTACTGGCCCTGCGAATGGTAATCATGGATTTACGTATGTCAAAGAGGCTAGCTAGTAGCCCCAGGTAACACATAGACGTCAGCTCTAGAACTTTCTCTTTCAAGGCGCCTGCACTCTCTGGGATTATATCTACGTGCGTCAGAACATCCATAATCGTAGATAACCCAGTACGATAGTGTATGATATTATCGTTTGCTATCTAGATAGTATCGTTTTCTATCTAGATTCTTGATTTCCCTTTCACTTTTTGCTACATAATATCGTTCAATTTCCGGCGATATAAAACGTTTTCAACGACAGGTACTTTAAAACTCGCGAAAGACTGCAATCGGATGCAGCTGCCTGGAATTGTCGATAATGACGCTAGCTCCCGTTCAGAACCTTGGATTTCGTGTGCAAAGCGTTTATGGGTTTGCTGTTACAGTGCATACAGTGGAGTATCATGCAATTTAGTATCTGTTTCTGTTACCTATAGGTTTCAGCATTTTAGCACAGCACCAAAAAGAGCGCTACATCTATGAAGACAGACTTTATACATGTTAAGAGTTTCTAAAAACTTTAAATATTCGTTTTGTTATTCAGAAAAAAATGACTTTCATAAAACAAGATGACAGTTGAGTGCGTAAATTAACAGTTGGCAATTCCACCTCCTTGTTACATGGGCGTAAAAATTTAACTTACTGCATACGCTGTCATAACCTCAGTACTGTTCTACTGTCAAATTACTTTGTATGCACTTCGTCCGTACAGCAGCAATATAACACTACTACTGTGTCTTCACTCACGCGGGACGACCGTCAGATGGCTGTTCAGTTGTGCTGCAATTTCCTTCACTTTAAGATGATTTTAGGAGAAATTCCCAAAGGCACTGGGCCTGCATAATGTGAATATTATTATTATTTATATAGGCCTTACCGTCATGATAACGAAGGTCTAGGACGTAAAAGCCGAGGATTAATTGCTTGCGTCGCGACAGCATTAAATTCACTGGAAATGACCGTCTTCAAACCCTGTCCAGTCGCTTGAGTAACTGTTACCTTGGTGCATTTTGCAAGTTTTGTGTGTTTGAATGTGTTTCAATCCATTTTTTTCCGCCGTGGATCATATTATAAATTCATATCCAATTCTTGGCCTCTCAACGGTAGCTGAACCCAGTGGAAAGGACTGCTCAGGTTCTGAGTGCTAAAGCAAACGGAACGTTGCTCTTTCATACCATACATTAAACAACGTTACCGGTGCGTTTTATAAAAGATGTTGGAACTGTCAGACTGAATACATAAGACGAAGGAAAACACATAAAGAGAGTGGCCGTTGCCATGCTTGTTCTCTCGAGAGACCAGGAATGGAATCTGATACACATCAGCAACGGAAGCTCGGAGTAAATAGTCTTGTAGCCTTGCGGGATACTTTAGCAGCCATTCGCCAAATTCAACAACATGCAATGCACTTTGGTCAGAAAGTGATAGTCTAAAACTTTCAAACAATTCCAATTCTTTACGACAAAATGTGTGTTATGTTCTTTTATGTTTAGAGGGTGCCTCAAAGATGGCTTTACGTTAGCATCCGAAAGGACTAATGCCCGAGCAGGGTCGGAACCTACGCCCGTCCGAACCACTGAATTTGATCCACACGGTAAAGCAGCAGGATCACTTAACCACTGGCGCCACAGGGACATAATCACCTCATGCAGCATTCTAAAGTACTACTAGATATTTCCCACTGGCTGTTCATTCCTCTTAAGATTGTTGCTTTTGAGTCTTACTTAAACCTGTAATACGAAGGAAAGAGGACTTTGACAATTTTCAATTTAGCATCACGTTTTAAGTCGGATTTACTATAGAATACTGATGGATGTCTGGCACTATGCATGCCGTGTGGTTGTCTGAATACGAATTTCTTCCGGCCGCTGAGAATATCAAAGCGATCTGATTAGTGACTACGTTCTTGAAACGTGTCATGGCTTGACAAAGTGGATGTTGAGCCAAACTTTTTACGCTTTGAACTTTTTTCTTGCAAACCGCTTCACGTGGATTCCTTTTAACCTCATTGCTCAGAAGCTCAAAGTGAATGTTCTAAGGGCAAAAAAAACAGACTACAAAATCACGTCAATCCTAAAAAGCTAATATGTGTTGCTCATATATGGAACAAGTTTCAAAGAGACAGGATGGGAAACTGACGGTGAAGACTTGTAAAATCGTTTTTAAGTAGAGTAAATGACGTGGATACCACATAAAATCGCCTAGAGTCGCATTCACGTCTAAAACTTGGTTTTAGAAGTCTGGCACAAGCTTACCTAGCCTTTCATTATAGACATGTTGTATAGTCCAGGCACACTCACGGCGTGAAGATCTGACAGGCAGGTTCACGATTGATCAGACATGCGGATCAATCACAGCCCAGACAACACCCACTTCCTAACACAGGTCATGTTCTTTGTCAAACTCCCCAGACACTCTAGACAGGTTGCTTCTACTCTAATACGTTCATTTCACAGCATAATATGTTTACCGAGCGCTGCGTTTTGCCTATAGCTAAGTAACCGCCGAAAGCTGGGAGCAATTACTGCCAGAGCCTTGATGTTTAATAGGATGTTTTGTGGGAGGGGGGAGAGGAGGGGTGTAAGAGAGGAATGTCGAATGATTTATCGTGCTGTACTCGCAATATGCGATTCTGCGAAGTCCCACCTTACCTTTGTGTTGAAAACAACAGTTAAATTCTGCTACAGAATGCTACGGAATGTTCTACTGTTGTCTGTCTTGACTGACTGTTGTAAGACATGGCGGATTTTATAGATAACAACATAAGTCACAAGTTATAACTGAGAAAACACTGGTCCTACCACGTGCACCATAGAAAGGAATCTTTGCATCAATACGCACGTACAAAAGTTGGTACAGTGTCTTGCAAAAACAGTCAGAAAACGTAACAGAAGACTCACCAACGTTTAACTCACCTGTGTAGATGTATCATCATTACAAATACAATGTAGCTAACTACTACTAATAGATAGATTTGTCATTCAAAGGGTTTGACTTTCTTTTCAATGATTACCTATTCTCTAATTGTTTTCGGGCTTGATCTTGAAATACGCTATACATTATGCTTGAAGTAATATAAGTTAATACAATAATATATAGATGTCACAGTTCGTCTCGTGGCATCTCCCCAGCCTCATCTGTGTTTGTCTGTTTTTCTTTGTTCTTTTCCTCTTTCCCTGCATCCTCTCTCTGTTTTCCCTCATCATGTATTTCTATTTTGGCCTTCTTAATCTGCTTCTCCCCACCCATGCTCTGTTTTTCATCAAAAGGTTTCTGTTTTTCCTCCTTTTTCTGTTTTTCCTGATTCTGTTCAACCATTCGTGTACGATAAGCAAGGGCCTTTTCTTCGTCCTCTTCATCTTCATCGGAGGGAGAACGTGGATGCTCCAGTTGTTTGGCGCTGTCTCCTATGATATCAAGGCGGCGGAGGAAACCTTGGGCAGGAAACACCGGCTTCCACTTCTCTTCCAACAATTTACCTACGTAAATGTACATGACAAGTATGTGTCATCAAATGCAGTGAGATAGTAATGAATGCGCAAATGTTGTGCAAAGTGCAAATTATATGAAGTTTTGGAAACCTTTTTCTGTATAAATCTAACATTTCTAAGAAACTGCTCTATTTTGAAGATGACAACGGCAATTCTAAACGACTAGTGTATTCTACAGACTAAGATGAAAACATAACACTAATGCATCTAGGAACTTTTAATATATTCAATGCAGATATAGGTATGAATGGTTTGGTCTCGCTGTTACTAAGGGTTCATTGTGTATAGATGGATGGATAGAGTGTTGGACAAGTCGGCTCCTTGACAACTCGGCACCTAGAGAGTCATGACACGTCGGGCCTGTGCCTGGGACGGTTTCTAGACGTTTCACTGTCAAGAGGACGCCTAACTCTAATCCTAACCTCAACTCTAATCCTAATTCTAAATCAGCCTTAAGTCCCTAACCCTAATTCTAATCCTAGCCTTAACACTAACTATAACCTAATTTGTCCTGGCATGGTGCCGAATTGCTCTGATTCCCAGCCGGATTGACTAAGAGCCAAGTTGTCCATATGTGCTAAGTTGTGCTAATACCAGACGAACATCGTGTATGCCATCAGCATACGGGAAATGTCGGTTTGAGTACAAGGTAATCTGACATCGGCCTTATAATTAGTTGTGAAATGAAGGAGAAATTTGAGCCGTACTCACCAGTCTTCGCGACATTGTCTTCTTTGCATTCTTCAACCCAAGTCTTTATTTCTTCCATATCAAAGTTACCACTGTGTGGGTAGTGGCAGATGTTTCCCTGTGAGAGATACAAAACATGCAGATGGATATCCGACGACAGTCCAACGAACAAACAATACATGGACCTCTTTCCACGTCAAATGTCGACGGCTAGATCTTGTCGGACGTGACACGTCACATCGAACCGACAGGGACTTCTTTTCTGAACTTCTGATGCTAAAAGCGAAGTTATTTTACCAAAAAAAAACTTGGTCGGTGAGGTCCTAACAGAATCAAAATATGGATGTAACTTTAAAATGGAGTATGACTCCCTTCATATTGTTACCACGCTCGTCCCCAGCGTCCGCGGAGAAGCCATAGGTATAGATCGTGGCTTAGAATAAATTATGTCAGCCCAGGCTATGGAAAATAAACTTTCTTTAATGAATATCTGTCGTTTTTGTTTTGTTTTGTGTCTTTCTACATGTGTATTATGATAACCTAGTGCTCTACTCTGGTGGTACTAGTATTTTCGTGCGCGTTCTCTAGTACGTACCAATCAGTACGGTACACGGCGGCGATGCGATCTGCTACACTGCTATCGGGACCTAAAACAAGACAATTCCTAGCTATTTTTGGTCATAAAATGTTGTCACAGTGGTAATACACTATATGAAACGGACCATTACAAAGTACCTTATTGGTGACGCTGTGAGGGTGTAAGATTACCCCTCTACATTTGCCCAAAAGGGAGTTTAGTCACGGAAGGAACTTGGCTGCGGAGGGAGTTTGGGCATTCTCGCTCTTGACAAAAACTCGTCCCCAGGATGGTTAGCTCCTCCCAGTATGCTTTGCGCATGGAAAATCTGTTCTCTGTCCCAGAACCCTAATACACAGACATTCCCTATGTTCCCGATGGGACCCCGCCGTGCCGCAGTGGTGCCCAGGCGTGGCTTTAATTAAACAAGCAGACGCTGTGGAGGAGCGTGTATTGTTACTAAACGTGCATGTATAACATGAATGTACCAGTATATAACTGTTCATAGAAAAAAATGAAGATGTGGACTCTATATAAAATGAACTCTTACCGTTGCATAATCCACCATTACTAGAGCAGGGATATCCGTACTTTTTGCATAAACGTCGAGAAGTTCCACTGCAAACTTGTCCGGGTCATTTCTGTGAATAGAAAGTATCATCAAGTATCAAGTTTAAGGTAAATCCTGATTGCTGTTATTGATATGCTGTTGTTTTGAAAGAACCTCCTACAGAGCAAAGCAGGTCAGGCTAAACGTTCATAACGGTGCTGAAGGAAGAAAATCATGTTTTAAAGTTTAATAAAATCATGGAAATCCATCCCTTCTTTAGTTGTGTGAAAGTTGCCAACATAAACACAGTTCTGCAGTTCCAAAGAAATGGACTAGACCCAAGGTCGCTTAGTGCAAATTGAAAAGTTGGGTTTTGAATATATACTGTATTACTACATGCCCTACTTACAAGTCCATCCACGAGAGAACTGCGTTGATTTGCTCCGAAGCTGCAATTTTTCCCACCGCCCTGAGATCGCTGGCAGAGCCGCCGAATAAAATTACGAACGGCTTATTCATCCGGGACAGGGCAGGAAAGTTCCGCACCGTCAACTTTGGCTGGATGAGCAAATAGACAATATATATAACATCAACTCTCATGATTCCCCACTGAACATCAATTGACAAGAAGAAAAAATTATTTTGGGCAAAGAAAAAAACTTTAAAAAAAACTGGGTTTGGTTTTGAAATAAACAAAATCACTTACAAAAACTGGAAGACTTGCGACTTGTATGAAGTTGATAAGAGCTTCCGTGTCCACAGCGTCTTGAAACACCTTGTGTTGTTGATGTTCATCATTTCTCTTCACAACCACAACACAGGGGACCTCGGCTTCAAACGGGGAGCAACTGTAAAGACGCCATTATTCCCTAACCATTCTGCATGATACAGGTCAGTATATAAAAAGACATGTTTCACTTCATTTAAAAGAGGAATATTATCGTTGTTGTTCATTTTCTGAGTGAATAAACAATAATTATCTCAATGTGAGATTTTAGAAACTGCAGTGTAAACGGTAGATGCACCCTATACACTCATTACCAATATTTCTTATTACTACGACTGTAACTACCTTTCTGTATAAGTTGTAGACGTAAGTCCCTGTACTTTGAAATGTGTTGTCTGTAACGTTCTCTCTATTCATTCAGCTCGACAAACCAGTCTAGAACTTACCTCACCTATGCCATTGAGAAAGTAAACCTTAGCGATCGAACTATTATGTAGCCTTTACTATAATGATAGCTGGAAGGCAGACGTTCACTCTGGAACTAATACAGGAAATATGAAAAGGTCTTTCATGTGGAAGTGGTTCATCCAATCTGTTCAATCACAAATAATTAAAGACTTACAGTTCTGCAGACAATTTTTCATCTGTCACGGCGCCAAGGACAAAATATCCCTGAAGGTCACGCGCAGCCTGCTGGAATATCTTAAACTCTGCAACGAAGGTCATCAGTGAGAAGTTAATTCCAGGCCTCTTAAATTATCTTATCTGGAGTTAAATGTAATTCGTACTCATGTCTGGTGTACTGGGCCCTGCTGGTATAATTATAGCTACATGACCAAAAATACTACTAGTACTGTCTTTGCACTACCTTTCATAATTGTGAGGAGGGCGAATTTGCCATTTTTGTTATACCGGGTTCCCGTTAGAGTTGTATATTTCATCAATTCAATTCATTTGAAGACAACATCGAACGACCAACAAAGTTTGAGAGACATCTATCAAGCATACGACAGCTTGACATATCTTGCCAGTTTGACCTTGATGACACGACCGTTGCGACATTTCCATCAAACCAATTTCTCACGTTGATAATAAGTCTGGGAGGAAATCAGTGAGTAGCAATATATTGCACAAGGAAATAGAGGCCTTCGGTAGACCTATATGGACCAATTATGCCAAGGTAGGGTCGTACAACATCCCGGGCAGGCAATGGTTTGCTACCCGTAGATGTAATTTCGATATGGTTGGTTTCTTTCACGGGTTGAATCGATGTCCTTCAAGTTCTTAAACGAAGTGTTCCTGTGTGGTAATGAACTTCGCGTTGTCTATGATGAAGCTTTCGTTCACCTACGTTCATTGAGTAACCTCGGGAGTCAAGGTTAAGTTCTTTTCGTGGGTGGCAAGTTGCTTGTACAATCCTTCCAGCAATGCCATGAGTACGTTTTAGATGTTTTAAATGTAGGCGGCCAGGTAACGAAGCGTTTTAAGATTCATAATACATAAACACATTAGTAGTCATATCGTTTATTCTATTCAAAAGGTTCCAAAAGACAAAACATGGCGAATCATCAACAAATCAATTCAGATGTGAAATCGCCTCTTACACCCCTTACTTTTACTCTTACCATCGTCTATTCTTGCACATTTACCGAAGTGTACGTTCAACGACTCAAATATAGCAATGGCGTTTCTTATTGATTAGCAAGGGAAACAAAGAAAACCACGCTGTATTTGCTAGCGAATGGTGTCCTTTCAACTAGATCTAACTCTTAAACGTTTGCTTACAGCGTGCAACTTTGCTGATCACAAATAAGACTTAGCATTAGAATTTTATACCTTCAGTAACAAGTTTGCGGCACTAATTGCTAGGATCATGCGATATTCCTTATGGGGTGGACGATATTGGAAAGCAGGCTTTACCTTCCTGATCCTGTGATTTGAAGCCCCCCACTACAGACACACGAGTGGAATCTTTGAGCAGTTCGGGTAACGTCCCTGCCATGAAAGCTGTCACATCATCTTCAGACTCCATCTCTATTGGTGCTTCAATTTGGAGTCTGCAAGCAGAACACACATAAGATAATCATGTAAGAAATAATGGTCATTTATGTTTTGAAAAAACGCTAAAACAGGCTGTGATAGCTGGAAACCAGATTTGGGGAATCTAATGAAGGTAATAATTGATAGCAAAACTGTTACTCTTCCATTGCACCCAGAACTGGAACTTTTCAGGTGATGCCTTTTGGGGGAATGGCAGTTACTTAAAATCATTTACTCAGTCACCTTTCTGTGTATATAGGGCGGTGCTCATCTCTCTTTCTATATGCCTTGGGCCACACAGTTGTTGCAGGTATACAGCAGTGGCTAGTCTACTGGTAGTGGTTTGTGTTTAACTTCCATAAACTTTCCCATAAGTGCTAGGCAGTGTCAACATTAGAGGTCTTCAGCATGACTCTAAATTTGAACCCCAGACCTCCCCAATACAAAGTATCTTATGGTCTGGGAGGAGTTGAGCTTCTACGGGGGAGGGGGCATTTAGATTCATGCTTATTTTAGTGGAAGGTCACACATTTTGGTGATTTCATTCTAATTCTTTGCATCAACTTTTCAGTGTTAGTTAATCTCTCTTTTTATATCATAAGTGGTACTCACAACTTAACAAAGTGTACGAACTCAGCCGTGTCTAGCATCCCTTTGTAATCTTTCAGAAATGTCCCTCCAACGAAGACTCTGACTGTCGGGTACGCCGTGATGTTGTTCAGTTTGCAGACGTCGGTCCAGTCGTCGCAAAGAACTTGTGCCAGAGTTAAATTGTACTGGACATCGCCTAACGCACATTGAAAGATAAAACATAATAAAAAATTGTGAAATGTTTTGCTTATTGGTAGTTCCATGTTGCTGCTGGCATGCTATAGTAAAGAAAACTGTGTTTGTTCATTTGGAACATACACCATTCAAATTATAAAATTTGTCTCACAATAAAGTATTGGCTAAATATTAAACGCTACTCAGAGCAGATTTCATTACAGGACAGTGTTAACGTTGTGTATACATATGAAGTATGAAAAGTACACGAACCCTTCTATCTTCCCTCGCAGTATCGTCATAGCTGTAAGTGCATGTTTGTTGCTCTGACTATAACGTATGAAATCGATTACACCTATACGAAAACACATGCTGCTGCTAGTCGATGCACGAAATATGCTTTTACATGCTTTTACACTTCTGTACAGAGTGTTATTTGATAAGGTAAATTTCTTGCCTCCCTTTCTGACAATTACGTTTTCTCAATTTAGAAATGAAGCTGCCGGAGCGAAGTGGAGAATTCACAAGAAAATGCCCCGAGCGACGTACGAACAAACCAACCGCAAAGGTCACATTGCGTGAGCAAAAAGTCACCCTGTCAGAAACATTAGGACATAATCCCTATCGGCGGTAAACAGCGAGTAATGGTGCTGGGCGTTCTATTATAGGTTCCTTGCCCCTACAGCCAACTTTTAAAACATCAAACGACCATTACCTCAGTGCAGCTGAAAGGCAAGCTTACAGATGAGTTTGATAGGCGTGATAGGTACTATTGTCCCATGTCAACAACCTTCTAGGAGGTTTTTGTCCATCTTCTGAACACTTCTTAACACGCTTCAACCTTGCAATCTGCATACATGTACGTCCGGGGTTCCATACGGGAACACAGTAATAGTTCTGGTATTAAACCACCG
The DNA here is from genome assembly GCA_013266295.2 of Branchiostoma floridae x Branchiostoma japonicum. Lineage (NCBI taxonomy): Eukaryota > Metazoa > Chordata > Leptocardii > Amphioxiformes > Branchiostomatidae > Branchiostoma > Branchiostoma floridae x Branchiostoma japonicum. The sequence goes on from CM023823.1 coordinate 20,272,143, forward strand.
ATCTAACGAATGAAGTATAAAACTGAAGTAAGCCCTGAGATGACTAATGGGAGTTTCCTAATTGCCTTAACAGAAAGAGACGGCTATTTGCTTTTGAAAGCATTTGTGATACGTTAGCCTCCCATTTTAGATCAGCCTGCTGCAATGCTCCCAGCAGACGTGTGACTGCCACGTTCTCCAGTTCTTCCCCATTGCTGGTGAGGACCAGTGGTGATGGTGGAAGCATTGTAAAGCAGAAGGTCATGACAGTGCATTTGTCAGCGTTTAAAAGCATGTGGTTTTTCTGACCATTGGTTGGAGTTCTCCACCTCCACTTGCATGATGGATGGTTGTTGGTAGTGTTTCTATTCGGCCATTGATAAATCGTCTACAAATTTCCATGTACCTTCCAGGAGGTTTTGATGGCCACGCTTCAAGCAGGTGGAAGCATTGTGGCGTGAAGAAACGACATTGACACGTCCATCCGTTCGCCGCGCGTCCGGCAATGACTCCCTGTCTACGATAAATATAAAACGCGGAACCAAACTCTCACACAAATAAATCATCTATACCAAAATGATTGATTATTGTAAACACGTGAACCTCCGGTCCGATGAAATACTATGTGGACATGGACCTTGAGCTAAGCTTTGATTAACGCATGTCCACAAGAAGTAGCGTTTTTGTGTGACTGTGTTTGTTATTTGTGGTCGAGAAGCATAACAAGACATAATGCATGAAGTCGTCTGAAATTTGGTATGTTGGGTGACCTGTAAAAGAGATGATAAGATTTCGGGATCCTTTAACTTCAGGCAGCATGTTTGGTGACAGTTGGTGATTGAAATACCCTTGTGGTCTTACCACATGTGGACATACACAAAGTTGAGGTGCAGTGTATCTACACTTGAGGCGCTATAACCATTAAATGACATGTGTTTAGGAAAATCTCACTTCCCTTTTTCTTTTTTAAGTTTTTTGGATCACATACCTGTCAGCTCCATGGACGCCTCGGAGTAACAGTGCATAAAGGCCTTTGACCGTACATCCCCTGCACATGGAACAGAAGTGAGTGAGCATTTGTTTCAAATGTGCTCAAACAAGTCACGGAGACAATGTGATTACTGTTGTAATCTTTTTCTGTGTACGGGTTTTCAACATGAACAAGGAATCCACTAATAATTGGCTCCGTATAGCCAGGTATACAATGAAGCAATGATCTTTGTGTGTCTGATATATGGCTAGAAAGTAATTGATGACCTATGACCAAGACAATTAAAATTGTGACTTTCACTTAAGAGATCCGTAAGACATACGCAAAGTAGACATACGTAAGATACCTGCGGTTCATGACATTTTTAAAAGGCCTCGATAACACTTTTTTCATTTGTTTGTCTTAGAGTACCCGGCAGAATTAGGAAAGCTGAAATTACATGTCAAATGGAACACGACCACTACGAAGTGCTCCTCTTCCACAACTGTTGGAAACGTTTTGTCCGTTAGGGTAGCAATGTGCTTCATTTCAATGGTGTTCACCCTGTCCTTGTTGACAACAATGGCTACAATGTCTCCTTGGCCATCATTATCTGTGTAAGAGAAGAAACACAGGTTCAGACTTGATATGTATCAGATATGAATTTTCAACACAATGAAGAAAAAGGATATTCTTTCATTTCTTGGAGTGTTATTGTCCATATCTGTTTGACAACCAATCATGAATTCAGATGAAAAATCATAATAAACAAAACCTTAAGATATCAATTGTTTGAACGTGTTGAAGATTTCACATGAATTTATATCTATATAATCAAACGTATACGAATCTATCCAGAGCATAAAGCTTTCATTCGGAAAATATCCACACCACGGACCTCGTATCAACCCGATCCGGCACAGAACACCCGTATCAGGGGTCACCAGGTGTCACATAAAACGTTTCATATTTTATATTTGTCATATACACATTGTTTGTTATTATTAATCGTTAATAATGCTCGCTTTACTTTTGAAGTGTCAATAATGTTATTTTAGTTACATGAACACTGAGGTAAACATGGGACATGCTACCTGTTCTGCGCTTCTTCATTTGAAGTTCTTTATGAACCTGTAAGTCTTCGTAGTACGTCACGTACGTTTGTAGATACTCCAGCAGATTCTCAGGAACAAATCCACCCATGAAATGCAGATCCCCCTAAGATATAAAAAATATGCATAATGATAAACCATACAGATCCTCAGCATTATGATTGTTAGAAATTGACCAACCATAAACAAATATCAGATCCTATACAAGAACATATCCATCTTATAGTTTTTTAAATCTATTCTCAGCGAAAAGAGAATTCGGTTTCATAAACGTTAACGACTTTTTGACACGTTGATAGAAATGCTACAGGCCATCTCGTTTATATGGCCGGCATGGCGCAAAGGCAACTGTACTTTGAACGGATATACACACATGTCCGTTAGCTTGGATGGCTACTGCTGGTAACACAGCTTCCCTCGTCATGTTCACACCGAGTGCTTGTAATCTTGACTTCGAGATCCTGTCACTGAAGTATAAAACTACTATTACAAAACATGATAACAAACAGGTTTGAACTGCATAGTGTGATATCAAATACAAGTAAGTAACAACCGTAACATGGTGTGATATTCTTTATACCAATGATGATATTCGAAAGGACTCAACGTTGATTAGGGTTGACACTTGCAGACAGAAAAAGAGTGATAGAGAGAAAGGGTAACAGAGAGAAGGAAAGAAAAAGAAATCGAAGAAAGAAAGAAAGAGAGAGAGAGAAAGAAAGGGAGAGACACACACACACACACACACACACACACACACAGAGAGATAGAGGAAGGAATTAATGAAGAATGATGGGACATAGTGCCACTATAGGTGTGAATAGGAAAAGTGGGGGTGGCTGTTAAAAGCGACTTGTAAATCAAAAGAGACACCCAGAGGTAGCAATGAGGACTGCACTAATCGCCTCTATGGAGAGCTGCTGTAATAATCGCCTGCAGCTAAGAACAAAAATACGTTCAAACGACTGAAGTTGAATACACATTTTGTAATTCAATGTTTCTCGGTATTGTTGCATTATGTCACTAACATGTATTTATTGGATATAAGAATTTGTGTTTGGATATGTCTTATCATGTGATGTTCTCCATCACTGGAGAAATAAGGAAATTGAAATGAAATACTGACAGGTTTGTAAGCAAGACACCGGCAGTACCCCGGAAAGCCTTCCCTAAACCTGCAGCCACTTCTGTTGCTTCAGACTTCATTTCCGTGTTGGTGAAGACGTATATAACATGTAGACTCAGGGCCCTGCAAGTTGTCAGGTCTTTTTCCGAAAATGTAATCTGGATACAAACAACAAATAAACCTTATTTAGATTACAGTCTTACTACTAGTATGTGACAAACATTTTTGATGATTCAAACTCTGGTAAAAGACTTGTGTCAAATACATTTACGTGCATAGAAAAAAATGTACCCTATAGTACACAAGAGACGTACCACGTTAGGGAGTTTGATTGCCCTCATAAAGTTTACGAGGCCATCGGACCGCAGGAGACCGCGATAGGCAGTGCTGCGACACGTTTCGCTGCCTTCTTTTTCCTGGGCGCAGTGTAGATACCAGGCTGTCGGCATGCTCGGAATTTTGCCAGCGCTTTGTAGGCAACAGGAAAATCGAAATGTGGCAAGTAGAAAACAATTCTCGGTCACAATTACAACGGCAAAAAAACATTCGTGTGCGTTTAAGTCTATTCAAGATATTTACACATGTTCAACTGGGTAATCAGTCATACATGTGTCTAATGCTCTGTAAAAATGCGAGCAATTTGAATTACCTTTAATGTAAGAATACCTTTCTGTGGAATAGCGGACTAGGGAAAAATATATAATGGCAAAAAAAATCTACAATCTACCATAAGCAGAAAAGCCTAGAATATAGAACGTTTGGTGTGTTTCAACACAACTGAACAGAGACATAGACCCTACCTCAGAATACGGGAGACTTTTTCTTTCGTTGTTACGACGAACAAAAATTGTTTCTGATGATCCATGGCAAAATCCAGGAACAATCTGTGCTCTGAAAAGAATATAAAATGTTAATTGTTCGTCATTAACTTTTCAGTTTTTTTCTTTTTTTTTACTTTTAATTTACATTAAACATCAATGTCATCGATAGCATTTAAAATCATTGTTTGATGGCAGTTGCAGTTGTGTTAGCTGAATTGTGACCCGGCCTGACTTCTGTTAATTATATCCTACGTTTCTACTATGTCCGTCCCTAACCCTTTCTTGCGGTTTACACAGGGATACAGCGCCACCACGCGGATCCTGACCAAACGACACCATGACAGACCATTCTTGGAATACCTTTCTTCCTTTGCATATATGCTGATTATCTCCGTTTAAAATATTATATCACAGGATTGAAACCAAACAGCCTGTCGGATACATAGAATAAGGGTATGATCTAGTAATGTTTTAATTTAGATACCGAATGGCTTCCCGTCCATCTGGTAACTGACGATGATGTCCCGGTGTCCAGTACTGCTCCTTTGTAGGGCTACAAGTTTTTTCTCCGTTTTAATCCTCTTCAAAGATTTGCCCAATAGAACCCTAAAAATGATGACAAGGTGTAAGACTACGTGTACATGTATATGTCTTTCGGTAACGTGTATACAAATGATAGGAAAAAATCTTAATGTGGAGTGTGAAACACAAAAAAATGGAAGTACGAAGGCCTATAACGAAAACCTTCGTCGCCTTCGTAAACAAATTCCATGCCTGTGCACAGAAAAATGTCGTACGCTCAGCGGTTTTCTAAGCGAAAAAAAAGCCGTGCAATGAAAAATGTTAAGAAGACGAAATGGTTTCCGTAGGTTTTCGTTGTGGGCCTTCGTAAAAATGATTGCTGGTTAGAGCTTTTGTACAGGTCTTTTATTCTACCTGAAGTCAATATATTCTCTAGTGCAGTAATAATGTTTACAGTTTAATCAATTTTAAACGATATCTTTTATCATTATAACATACTGAAAAATCCTGTAAATCATAGCGTCTGCTTCAGTGATCTCGCTGATTGGCACCGCATCTTTCACTAAACCTTGGCTGTACACAAAACAAAACGGATTATTACACCACATCTTTGGTATGTTCACTAGCAATGTTAGTAAAAAAGGACAGGAAGGCAACAAGGGTACAACGACTTTTGTAAGGTCTTCTACAATTATACCAACAAAAAACAAGTGGATATAAAACTTTCATTCAAGTATATGGATAAATCAACATGTTGAGTTTAACGTACATATATCGCACACATTACTGGTTCTAAGGTCTAAACAAATATGATTCTTTGGTCACATGTAACCCGGATATTACAAATTCCAGTGCGCCCCATAAACCTTCAACAACTGGGAGAACATACAAACGATGAGGAAAGGTAACGTATTTCCCTACCTGACAATGTAAACAAAGTGATGCGACTTCTCGACGCTACAATAAGGAATAGTCGGATCTTTGGTACAATTCACCTGAAGGTACAAACACTTACTATCAACAATTTTACAGTGAAAAAATCACTCAATCAATCACATACATAAACTATCTAACTGTAACGTGTTTGTTACAGTATGGAGGAAAGCAAAAAGAAAAGATAAAATAAGGTTGAGTGATATAAGAAGTGATCAATATAATTTCAGAATTTTAAAAAAAACAGTATACAAGAAAACTGACCCCACATATGATCATTGCTTTATAAAAAAAAACGTATTGCATAACATGTTTTGAAAAGTATTTATCCAAACAGTAATAGCGCACACCAGTCTTGTAAAAACGAATTAGGGTCACTTTTTTATAATGTAACATATGCAAAGGTCTGCGATTTGCATGGCTGCTCAACGGTCTCCATTCAATTTAAAGTCGGTCTTTTAAACTTCGGACAACTGCATTGGCGCCACAGAAAAAACTCACCTTTGCAAACTGAGCGGTCTGCTTTAACTTCTTTTCCCTTTTCGCTGCGTCAAAATGTCTAAGGGCGGTCCCAAGATGGCGCAGGTCTGGAAGAAAATCAATTTACACCTCGTTCTTTGGCAAAAACACATATTCACTCATTTCGGTGTTTGTCTGAAATACAACGCTTCGCTTGCACAGTTCGATATTTCAAAACGATGAATATTTTGTGCTAGAATGCATTGTATTCCTTTCATATTTCAGTAATATGGTGCACATTACATGTTCTTAGCTCAAGACGCTTGTTATTCATGTACTGTAGCTGGTGTGTTACGCCGAAGGGCGGTTATACCGGCTATATAAATACAGATACAGATACAGAATCCCCAAGTAGGCAGATTGTAATGCACTGTCAGCATTTGGAAAGAAGTGTCTTTTCCCAAATGTATATGGACCATATACTCTGAACATACATTTGTATGTTAATGTTGTAAATTGGGAAGAGTGTCCAAAACTCCCCAGGAAATGACTAATCATAATAGAAAACAATGAATTGGAGATTTCAGACTTCCAGAAAGTATCTTGGGTTTTCGTGACCTTCAAGTTCACCTCATTTCCTGTGTCTGACCTTTTTTGACCTCCTGTCATTCTGCCTTTCCACCTTCCCCCACCCACGTGATGTCAACCTCCGGACAAACAGACACGAAAACCCACAGCTCAGCTACCCAAAACAATACTTCCGTACCCGGAAGTAACAGACAAGGCTGTTTTGATTACGATACGGTGACAGAAACCATTACAGAAAACAACACTACAGTAACTGTTTGTAAATTTAGTCGTCTAAAAATGTTGATTATAATGTAGGTGCGTGCGGAACACTAAACACGCTTAACTGTGTGGTTCATCAAAAGTAGTAATAACTATTTCCAAACTTTTTTGTTTAAATCTAATGTTTATTCATTAGTGAGAAGAAGATCCGGGACAAACAATGCCGACGTGGCCTGTTGTGGTTAGTGTTAATGATAGTTATTAGTTAATGATAGGTCTTCAACGGTATAAAAGACATGCGGTTCTTTTGAATCAAACGTTAAAATGCTACATTGTTGGTGCATATGGTCAGGCAGCTACTATATTTTTACATCATGTTATCAATTATGACAATTCAGCTGCAACTGAAATGTTAGGATGGGATAACTATTTTACTACGCAAGAACACGACATAGAGTTTTGCAAACGCCAACCTAGTGATCATGATCACCCTACTGGACAGTAAATGATGATATCCAGATCGACATAATAACACCTAATTACACACCTCTCTTATAGAAGTAGATGACGCTGATTTTTCTTGAAGATCCCACGAAAGACGCGAATGCATTGGCAGGGATTGAGTTGGCCATTCTCATTTCCACAGAGTCCAGCGCGCCCAGATTGTCCAGGCTCAAGCGTTCTGACCGTGTCGGAGAGAACTGCGTGGAGAACAGAAAGGCCAGGAGAGCTGTGGTCACCACCAAACCGGCCATGGTTCACAACTGATCTCTCTGTCCTTCCCCTTACTTCCGCGTCTGCGCAAACGCGATGCGCAGTTGCAGTTCCGGTAGGACGACTTTTGCCTTTGGTCTTGCTGACAGGTAAGAAGTGAACTATAATCACAGGTCATCTCACAGGTCTTAGCAGTCACACAGTCGACGAGCTTCGACCGAATTTGTTGATCGCGAGAAGGTCGCCAGGTTTTGAAATCGCCAGTCTAGTGTACATTTCTATATCTATAAATTTTGTTTGCACCACTAATGCGACTTTTGGTCGCTCCACGGTCGCCGCCTCAGTGGAAAAGGTGCACTAGTCTATCTTCTGTGTGAGGTCTTACATTCGAAAGAGATTTTGCAAGCTACGTGAGCAGGGTAGAGGCTTCCATTTGAAGATGAATTTTTAAGATTGAACTGCAGGTGAGCATTTTTCAAAGTCCCTTTCTTTGTTTCCTTTACAGTACTGTCAGTAGCGATCCCGTTTAACAAAATTCTACAGTACGATTTATTACACTTTGGGTCGTCTCCTTAGGAAAGAAAAACTCTGAAAGTTTATATGCGTAGAAAGAAAATAAGGCCGTGTACATAAGAAAACTGTTGAAAAGCCTTTATTCATACCTTAAATGGACCAAGAATGAGCAAACCTGTGGGTTTTTTTTAAGACTTACACATGCCATGGCATTAGGTACATTTGAAACAACAAGTTATGTCCAGTCGCGTCCAATGAATTCTAACAGTACAGCATTTTGGTGCTTTTGATTCAGGAAGACCAGCAGTCGTTATTTTATCATCACATATTACTTTCCTAATTCGTAAATCGTAAAGCTATGCTTCAATAGTTTTAAAAATGATTAATATCCTTTGCCGGGGTTTATATGGTGACATAAGGCCTCCGCGGTTCTTATGATCATGTACCGCCGAGAGAGCATCGCGAACTATGTGGTATAGTCGGTGGTTACAGGAACTGTCCAGGCATTATGTCACCATAAATACCGAAGAATAGGCAGGACTTTAACCGTACTCATATAACCTATTCACACTGACACAGACAATACATCTTGTCGTTCAGTTTGCATTTCGCCGTTTCTTGTCCCTCGCGGCGTTTTATACGTCTTACGTATCTATAATGTCAGTTTATAGTAGATATTTTCACATCACCAAAAATTACAATCCTTCAAATAACACCTCCCTCTCTCCATCAAGTGCCCATTATTAGTCCTGCCACAAACCACGGCTATTGGCTGGTCAATGGTATTACGGCCTCATAATCAATATACTAGTAAAATGCGGGCTCTAGGTTGGTTAATTACATTCTGGCTATATGATGATATTACTTCATCTACGATATAAGAAGTCTATTCATTCATATCCTTCCTTTCTAGCTCTCTTATAGTTATCAGCTTATACACCCATGTCTATGTTCAATAATAGAATAGATCTTCAACACCGTTTCTTTCCGGTCCCGCTCATTTGTTGTCTTCCAACGTCTCGTCCTTCTCAGCCTGTTCAGTCAGCTGGTCGATCCCTACAACAACAACAAACAAATCCTAATTTGTAATACTGTGGGAATGTTCCACTTGAAGTTCCAGGGGAGAAAAGGCATTTTTGTATCAATGGAGTGTACAAAAAAGTCGACTTGTTGCAATTCTTACTAAAAATACATCGGAAACATAGCAACACAGGAGGACCTACATAAAGACGCGCGCTTTTTTTCCTGCTTTGACCTCTAACCTCTTATCTAAGATTATAGTTATCCATAACATATGGTAGTTGATTATCTTCTGTGCCAGTCATAAACTGCAATCTTACCATCGTCTGGGAACTCTCGCTTCCACACTGAAGAAGAAAAAAACAGAAGAAATGAATTTTAGAACAAAAATGTCAAACCACTTGGCACTTTCTAAAATCGATGTCAACAGATACTAGAACAGCGCCACCTCTACAACATCCCACATGCGCGGCACACACACACACACACACACACACACACACACACACACACATATGCACACACACACACACACACACACACACACACACACACACACACACTTTTTGTGATATATTCAGTTTAACCTTTCACCACAATTTTTTATTTACATCTTTGGTTACACTAACAGCCACTTACTACAGGTGAACTTGTCGATAAGAATCTTCCCGTTCACGGTCAGTTTGAGGTCATCGGCGTTCCAGTTGATGACGTTTCCTTCCAGCTTGCACGACTTTTCCCTGCTCCTCAGGTCAGCCTTTTCCAGCCACTCGTCCCACACGTTAAAGTGACTGATGTCACCACTGAAGGCAGCGTCATCATCAAACCCGCCCTCCTTGTCTCCGCCCTGACCGAGAACGAATGTCCCGCCCCCGCTGATTTGGACGTCTTCGTCCAGCCCTTCTCCAGACACCCTCATTTTCCCATCGCTCCAAATCTCGTAGCTTCCGTGTTTACCGTCCCACAGTGCGCAAATGACGTGCCACTTTCCATCTAGATTCTTCAGGTCCGCCTTCTCTTGGCCGTGGTGCATTGCATTGATTCTCAGCTGGAAGAAGCAAAACTTAGATTATTATAAAATCGTTTTACTAGTCTAGATTTTATCTTGAAATTTACAATCTCCATATACAGCACATTTGGGTTAAGCCAAGGGGCTTTCTTTGCAAATACATGTAAGCATTTGTTGTCGGGTCTGTATATCTGTGTAATTGTGTGTCGGTGAATATCACAACTCGAGAAGTTGTAGATGGATGTTATTTGGATAACTAATGAAAATATGCATGGTGGGATTAGCATAATTAATGAGAATGCGCTTTCATACTTTCTGTGCCAGGATAGGTCGTGGAGCTGCATGTAGTCTCAGTATAAAATGGCACATACACACTTATCAGTTACAATACTGTACACTACTCACCTTGTACTTGGTCCTTCTCTCATCACTGTAAAGTGATATTTGTTCGGCGCCGTTCTTGTCATAGTAGGTGAAAAGGGTGCTGCCGCCCTTAGAGTCAGTGCGCATGTGCAGACAGATGGTGAAGCTTCGGAGAGCTTCGGACATCCCCGGAAGTTCGACGAAGTTCTTCGTGGTGGGAGGCGTCGGGAAGGACAGCTGTCGGCGCTCCAGGTGGCCTTTTGCCGTCTTCGTTTCTACGTTGTAAATATTGAATACATAGCATTAGATTTTGTTTAAGGAATTCCTTTCTTCAGCTATCCTCTGTGAAAGTTTTTATTTTGGGGTCGTGTGGCGCAGCGACAGAGTACTCGAACCAAGAGGTCCCGGCTTCGAGTCCTGACATGCCACCGACCTTGTGCCCTTGGGAAAGGCACTTTACACGACTTTCCTCACTTTACTCAGGTGTAAATGAGTATTGTCCTGTATTCGTCCTTTGTTGGTGGCGACATAAAATAAGTTGAAAAAACTTGAGTGTGCCGTCACCATGTCGTGTCTCGAAATGTTTGTTTCAATAAAAAAATATAATAAAAAAATCTCTGTCAGCCAAGACAAGGAAGCGGCATCATGAGACATCACATCCTGGGCAGCACCAAAACTTCTTCTTGTGACAACCTGTTGTGTGGCAAAGGTGCGTTGTGCTGTAGAGTTTATGGGGCACACCCCAGTTTATTTTGGGACTCAATTCGATTCTGTACACCCTCAAGTCTAGCGACCGTCTCTTTCAGGAAATAATTCTGAAGAAAAAACACTGTGTATGGGAATGAAGGATATCTCTCTAGTTACAAGAACAACAGAATTTCACTTTCTTTAACCATTCAAATTTTGATAAATTTTAAGGGGGGGAGGATTTTCCTATGAAAAATCATGCGAAAAATTGGCCATATTTACTTGGAATTAAACCCATCACCCATAATTTAGCTACCCAAACGACTGATATTGTCGGAAAGAGAAACCCCTTGTATATAATCAGGAAAAGTATAAAGGAAATCCTAACACTGAGATTTTCGCAATACCTCGTCGCGCGAGGCATAGCAAGAGCACCCACAGAACGCATGAAACGTAAATCTGGGTCAAACCGTCGCGCCACATTCAAGGCGGAGGGATACCCGGAAGTCAGCCTCGGATCCGAAAGCAAATTTAACCCAAAACACACCACTTCTTCTACTTTTCAGCCATGTTAGTAGTTAATGCCATTTCGCAGCAGATTATGCGAAATGTGAACTCAAACCTGAACCCTCGAAACCCTTTCGTCACTTTTTTACCGCGCACTACCACGGACCCCTGTCGCGGAAGAATTGGTGTGTGCAACTTTAATTCGGAATTTTTGTTGGCAACTTTAATTCGGAATTTTTGTTGGCAACTTTAATTCGGAATTTTTGTTGGCAACTTTAATTCGGAATTTTTGTTGGCAACTTTAATTCGGAATTTTGGTTGGCAACTTTAATTCGGAATTTTGGTTGGCAACTTTAATTCGGAATTTTAGTTGGCAACTTTAATTCGGAATTTTAGTTGGCAACTTTAATTCGGAATTTTGGTTGGCAACTTTAATTCGGAATTTTTGTTGGCAACTTTAATTCGGAATTTTGGTTGGCAACTTTAATTCGGAATTTTGGTTGGCAACTTTAATTCGGAATTTTGGTTGGCAACTTTAATTCGGAATTTTGGTTGGCAACTTTAATTCGGAATTTTTGTTGGCAACTTTAATTCGGAATTTTTGTTGGCAACTTTAATTCGGAATTTTGGTTGGCAACTTTAATTCGGAATTTTGGTTGGCAACTTTAATTCGGAATTTTTGTTGGCAACTTTAATTCGGAATTTTGGTTGGCAACTTTAGTTCGGAATTTTAGTTGGCAACTTTAATTCGGAATTTTGGTTGGCAACTTTAATTCGGAATTTTGGTTGGCAACTTTAATTCGGAATTTTGGTTGGCAACTTTAATTCGGAATTTTGGTTGGCAACTTTAATTCGGAATTTTAGTTGGCAACTTTAATTCGGAATTTTGGTTGGCAACTTTAATTCGGAATTTTAGTTGGCAACTTTAATTCGGAATTTTTGTTGGCAACTTTAAGTCGGAATTTTAGTTGGCAACTTTAATTCGGAATTTTGGTTGGCAACTTTAATTCGGAATTTTTGTTGGCAACTTTAATTCGGAATTTTTGTTGGCAACTTTAATTCGGAATTTTTGTTGGCAACTTTAATTCGGAATTTTTGTTGGCAACTTTAATTCGGAATTTTTGTTGGCAACTTTAATTCGGAATTTTTGTTGGCAACTTTAATTCGGAATTTTTGTTGGCAACTTTAATTCGGAATTTTTGTTGGCAACTTTAATTCGGAATTTTAGTTGGCAACTTTAATTCGGAATTTTAGTTGGCAACTTTAATTCGGAATTTTGGTTGGCAACTTTAATTCGGAATTTTTGTTGGCAACTTTAATTCGGAATTTTGGTTGGCAACTTTAATTCGGAATTTTAGTTGGCAACTTTAATTCGGAATTTTGGTTGGCAACTTTAATTCGGAATTTTGGTTGGCAACTTTAATTCGGAATTTTGGTTGGCAACTTTAATTCGGAATTTTGGTTGGCAACTTTAATTCGGAATTTTAGTTGGCAACTTTAATTCGGAATTTTGGTTGGCAACTTTAATTCGGAATTTTAGTTGGCAACTTTAATTCGGAATTTTGGTTGGCAACTTTAATTCGGAATTTTGGTTGGCAACTTTAATTCGGAATTTTGGTTGGCAACTTTAATTCGGAATTTTGGTTGGCAACTTTAATTCGGAATTTTGGTTGGCAACTTTAATTCGGAATTTTTGTTGGCAACTTTAATTCGGAATTTTGGTTGGCAACTTTAATTCGGAATTTTAGTTGGCAACTTTAATTCGGAATTTTAGTTGGCAACTTTAATTCGGAATTTTGGTTGGCAACTTTAATTCGGAATTTTTGTTGGCAACTTTAATTCGGAATTTTGGTTGGCAACTTTAATTCGGAATTTTAGTTGGCAACTTTAATTCGGAATTTTGGTTGGCAACTTTAATTCGGAATTTTGGTTGGCAACTTTAATTCGGAATTTTGGTTGGCAACTTTAATTCGGAATTTTGGTTGGCAACTTTAATTCGGAATTTTAGTTGGCAACTTTAATTCGGAATTTTTGTTGGCAACTTTAAGTCGGAATTTTTGTTGGCAACTTTAATTCGGAATTTTAGTTGGCAACTTTAATTCGGAATTTTAGTTGGCAACTTTAATTCGGAATTTTAGTTGGCAACTTTAATTCGGAATTTTGGTTGGCAACTTTAATTCGGAATTTTGGTTGGCAACTTTAATTCGGAATTTTTGTTGGCAACTTTAATTCGGAATTTTTGTTGGCAACTTTAATTCGGAATTTTTGTTGGCAACTTTAATTCGGAATTTTTGTTGGCAACTTTAATTCGGAATTTTGGTTGGCAACTTTAATTCGGAATTTTGGTTGGCAACTTTAATTCGGAATTTTAGTTGGCAACTTTAATTCGGAATTTTAGTTGGCAACTTTAATTCGGAATTTTGGTTGGCAACTTTAATTCGGAATTTTTGTTGGCAACTTTAATTCGGAATTTTGGTTGGCAACTTTAATTCGGAATTTTAGTTGGCAACTTTAATTCGGAATTTTGGTTGGCAACTTTAATTCGGAATTTTGGTTGGCAACTTTAATTCGGAATTTTGGTTGGCAACTTTAATTCGGAATTTTGGTTGGCAACTTTAATTCGGAATTTTAGTTGGCAACTTTAATTCGGAATTTTGGTTGGCAACTTTAATTCGGAATTTTAGTTGGCAACTTTAATTCGGAATTTTTGTTGGCAACTTTAATTCGGAATTTTTGTTGGCAACTTTAATTCGGAATTTTAGTTGGCAACTTTAATTCGGAATTTTAGTTGGCAACTTTAATTCGGAATTTTAGTTGGCAACTTTAATTCGGAATTTTGGTTGGCAACTTTAATTCGGAATTTTGGTTGGCAACTTTAATTCGGAATTTTTGTTGGCAACTTTAATTCGGAATTTTTGTTGGCAACTTTAATTCGGAATTTTTGTTGGCAACTTTAATTCGGAATTTTTGTTGGCAACTTTAATTCGGAATTTTAGTTGGCAACTTTAATTCGGAATTTTAGTTGGCAACTTTAATTCGGAATTTTGGTTGGCAACTTTAATTCGGAATTTTTGTTGGCAACTTTAATTCGGAATTTTTGTTGGCAACTTTAATTCGGAATTTTTGTTGGCAACTTTAATTCGGAATTTTAGTTGGCAACTTTAATTCGGAATTTTTGTTGGCAACTTTAATTCGGAATTTTTGTTGGCAACTTTAATTCGGAATTTTAGTTGGCAACTTTAATTCGGAATTTTAGTTGGCAACTTTAATTCGGAATTTTAGTTGGCAACTTTAATTCGGAATTTTGGTTGGCAACTTTAATTCGGAATTTTGGTTGGCAACTTTAATTCGGAATTTTTGTTGGCAACTTTAATTCGGAATTTTTGTTGGCAACTTTAATTCGGAATTTTGGTTGGCGACTTTAATTCGGAATTTTTGTTGGCAACTTTAATTCGGAATTTTGGTTGGCAACTTTAATTCGGAATTTTAGTTGGCAACTTTAATTCGGAATTTTGGTTGGCAACTTTAATTCGGAATTTTGGTTGGCAACTTTAATTCGGAATTTTGGTTGGCAACTTTAATTCGGAATTTTGGTTGGCAACTTTAATTCGGAATTTTAGTTGGCAACTTTAATTCGGAATTTCGGTTGGCAACTTTAATTCGGAATTTTAGTTGGCAACTTTAATTCGGAATTTTTGTTGGCAACTTTAAGTCGGAATTTTTGTTGGCAACTTTAATTCGGAATTTTAGTTGGCAACTTTAATTCGGAATTTTAGTTGGCAACTTTAATTCGGAATTTTAGTTGGCAACTTTAATTCGGAATTTTGGTTGGCAACTTTAATTCGGAATTTTGGTTGGCAACTTTAATTCGGAATTTTGGTTGGCAACTTTAATTCGGAATTTTTGTTGGCAACTTTAATTCGGAATTTTTGTTGGCAACTTTAATTCGGAATTTTTGTTGGCAACTTTAATTCGGAATTTTTGTTGGCAACTTTAATTCGGAATTTTGGTTGGCAACTTTAATTCGGAATTTTGGTTGGCAACTTTAATTCGGAATTTTAGTTGGCAACTTTAATTCGGAATTTTAGTTGGCAACTTTAATTCGGAATTTTGGTTGGCAACTTTAATTCGGAATTTTTGTTGGCAACTTTAATTCGGAATTTTGGTTGGCAACTTTAATTCGGAATTTTAGTTGGCAACTTTAATTCGGAATTTTGGTTGGCAACTTTAATTCGGAATTTTGGTTGGCAACTTTAATTCGGAATTTTGGTTGGCAACTTTAATTCGGAATTTTGGTTGGCAACTTTAATTCGGAATTTTAGTTGGCAACTTTAATTCGGAATTTTGGTTGGCAACTTTAATTCGGAATTTTAGTTGGCAACTTTAATTCGGAATTTTTGTTGGCAACTTTAATTCGGAATTTTAGTTGGCAACTTTAATTCGGAATTTTAGTTGGCAACTTTAATTCGGAATTTTGGTTGGCAACTTTAATTCGGAATTTTTGTTGGCAACTTTAATTCGGAATTTTTGTTGGCAACTTTAATTCGGAATTTTTGTTGGCAACTTTAATTCGGAATTTTAGTTGGCAACTTTAATTCGGAATTTTGGTTGGCAACTTTAATTCGGAATTTTGGTTGGCAACTTTAATTCGGAATTTTAGTTGGCAACTTTAATTCGGAATTTTGGTTGGCAACTTTAATTCGGAATTTTGGTTGGCAACTTTAATTCGGAATTTTAGTTGGCAACTTTAATTCGGAATTTTAGTTGGCAACTTTAATTCGGAATTTTTGTTGGCAACTTTAATTCGGAATTTTTGTTGGCAACTTTAATTCGGAATTTTTGTTGGCAACTTTAATTCGGAATTTTAGTTGGCAACTTTAATTCGGAATTTTAGTTGGCAACTTTAATTCGGAATTTTAGTTGGCAACTTTAATTCGGAATTTTAGTTGGCAACTTTAATTCGGAATTTTTGTTGGCAACTTTAATTCGGAATTTTTGTTGGCAACTTTAATTCGGAATTTTTGTTGGCAACTTTAATTCGGAATTTTGGTTGGCAACTTTAATTCGGAATTTTAGTTGGCAACTTTAATTCGGAATTTTAGTTGGCAACTTTAATTCGGAATTTTGGTTGGCAACTTTAATTCGGAATTTTGGTTGGCAACTTTAATTCGGAATTTTGGTTGGCAACTTTAATTCGGAATTTTGGTTGGCAACTTTAATTCGGAATTTTGGTTGGCAACTTTAATTCGGAATTTTAGTTGGCAACTTTAATTCGGAATTTTAGTTGGCAACTTTAATTCGGAATTTTAGTTGGCAACTTTAATTCGGAATTTTAGTTGGCAACTTTAATTCGGAATTTTTGTTGGCAACTTTAATTCGGAATTTTTGTTGGCAACTTTAATTCGGAATTTTTGTTGGCAACTTTAATTCGGAATTTTTGTTGGCAACTTTAATTCGGAATTTTAGTTGGCAACTTTAATTCGGAATTTTAGTTGGCAACTTTAATTCGGAATTTTAGTTGGCAACTTTAATTCGGAATTTTGGTTGGCAACTTTAATTCGGAATTTTAGTTGGCAACTTTAATTCGGAATTTTAGTTGGCAACTTTAATTCGGAATTTTAGTTGGCAACTTTAATTCGGAATTTTTGTTGGCAACTTTAATTCGGAATTTTTGTTGGCAACTTTAATTCGGAATTTTTGTTGGCAACTTTAATTCGGAATTTTCGTTGGCAACTTTAATTCGGAATTTTGGTTGGCAACTTTAATTCGGAATTTTGGTTGGCAACTTTAATTCGGAATTTTGGTTGGCAACTTTAATTCGGAATTTTGGTTGGCAACTTTAATTCGGAATTTTGGTTGGCAACTTTAATTCGGAATTTTGGTTGGCAACTTTAATTCGGAATTTTGGTTGGCAACTTTAATTCGGAATTTTGGTTGGCAACTTTAATTCGGAATTTTGGTTGGCAACTTTAATTCGGAATTTTAGGTTGGCAACTTTAATTCGGAATTTTGGTTGGCAACTTTAATTCGGAATTTTGGTTGGCAACTTTAATTCGGAATTTTTGTTGGCAACTTTAATTCGGAATTTTGGTTGGCAACTTTAATTCGGAATTTTAGTTGGCAACTTTAATTCGGAATTTTAGTTGGCAACTTTAATTCGGAATTTTGGTTGGCAACTTTAATTCGGAATTTTAGTTGGCAACTTTAATTCGGAATTTTGGTTGGCAACTTTAATTCGGAATTTTAGTTGGCAACTTTAATTCGGAATTTTGGTTGGCAACTTTAATTCGGAATTTTGGTTGGCAACTTTAATTCGGAATTTTGGTTGGCAACTTTAATTCGGAATTTTTAGTTGGCAACTTTAATTCGGAATTTTAGTTGGCAACTTTAATTCGGAATTTTAGTTGGCAACTTTAATTCGGAATTTTGGTTGGCAACTTTAATTCGGAATTTTGGTTGGCAACTTTAATTCGGAATTTTGTTGGCAACTTTAATTCGGAATTTTAGTTGGCAACTTTAATTCGGAATTTTTGTTGGCAACTTTAATTCGGAATTTTGGTTGGCAACTTTAATTCGGAATTTTGGTTGGCAACTTTAATTCGGAATTTTAGTTGGCAACTTTAATTCGGAATTTTAGTTGGCAACTTTAATTCGGAATTTTAGGTTGGCAACTTTAATTCGGAATTTTTGTTGGCAACTTTAATTCGGAATTTTTGTTGGCAACTTTAATTCGGAATTTTGGTTGGCAACTTTAATTCGGAATTTTGGTTGGCAACTTTAATTCGGAATTTTGGTTGGCAACTTTAATTCGGAATTTTAGTTTGCAACTTTAATTCGGAATTTTAGTTGGCAACTTTAATTCGGAATTTTGGTTGGCAACTTTAATTCGGAATTTTGGTTGGCAACTTTAATTCGGAATTTTTGTTGGCAACTTTAATTCGGAATTTTGGTTGGCAACTTTAATTCGGAATTTTGGTTGGCAACTTTAATTCGGAATTTTAGTTGGCAACTTTAATTCGGAATTTTAGTTGGCAACTTTAATTCGGAATTTTAGTTGGCAACTTTAATTCGGAATTTTAGTTGGCAACTTTAATTCGGAATTTTTGTTGGCAACTTTAATTCGGAATTTTTGTTGGCAACTTTAATTCGGAATTTTTGTTGGCAACTTTAATTCGGAATTTTAGTTGGCAACTTTAATTCGGAATTTTAGTTGGCAACTTTAATTCGGAATTTTGGTTGGCAACTTTAATTCGGAATTTTGGTCGGCAACTTTAATTCGGAATTTTAGTTGGCAACTTTAATTCGGAATTTTGGTTGGCAACTTTAATTCGGAATTTTGGTTGGCAACTTTAATTCGGAATTTTGGTTGGCAACTTTAATTCGGAATTTTAGTTGGCAACTTTAATTCGGAATTTTGGTTGGCAACTTTAATTCGGAATTTTGGTCGGCAACTTTAATTCGGAATTTTCGTTGGCAACTTTAATTCGGAATTTTGGTTGGCAACTTTAATTCGGAATTTTGGTTGGCAACTTTAATTCGGAATTTTGGTTGGCAACTTTAATTCGGAATTTTGGTTGGCAACTTTAATTCGGAATTTTAGTTGGCAACTTTAATTCGGAATTTTTGTTGGCAACTTTAATTCGGAATTTTTGTTGGCAACTTTAATTCGGAATTTTTGTTGGCAACTTTAATTCGGAATTTTAGTTGGCAACTTTAATTCGGAATTTTAGTTGGCAACTTTAATTCGGAATTTTGGTTGGCAACTTTAATTCGGAATTTTGGTCGGCAACTTTAATTCGGAATTTTCGTTGGCAACTTTAATTCGGAATTTTGGTTGGCAACTTTAATTCGGAATTTTGGTTGGCAACTTTAATTCGGAATTTTGGTTGGCAACTTTAATTCGGAATTTTGGTTGGCAACTTTAATTCGGAATTTTAGTTGGCAACTTTAATTCGGAATTTTGGTTGGCAACTTTAATTCGGAATTTTGGTTGGCAACTTTAATTCGGAATTTTAGTTGGCAACTTTAATTCGGAATTTTAGTTGGCAACTTTAATTCGGAATTTTTGTTGGCAACTTTAATTCGGAATTTTTGTTGGCAACTTTAATTCGGAATTTTGGTTGGCAACTTTAATTCGGAATTTTGGTTGGCAACTTTAATTCGGAATTTTAGTTGGCAACTTTAATTCGGAATTTTGGTTGGCAACTTTAATTCGGAATTTTGGTTGGCAACTTTAATTCGGAATTTTGGTTGGCAACTTTAATTCAGAATTTTGGTTGGCAACTTTAATTCGGAATTTTGGTTGGCAACTTTAATTCGGAATTTTTCTGACGTCAAAAGCTATCTGCCACCCAAACGTCAAGACCATAGATTAACACCTTAGTGATCCATGTCATAAATTCTACTTACTTTTTTTCCTTCCATCTCTGCCTCGGACGACAAGCATGCGCTGTGCCTTTTCTCCTGGAACCCCCAACTCTTCATATTCTACGTTTGAAGACAAACATTGTTCCTGAGCAACATGTAATCCTTCTGGACAGTATAGATTGAATATTCCCTAATATTTCGAGGAAAGACGTCTAAAAAGGATATGCAGAAACGGAGAAACAGGTGAAACACAAGTAACGTCTACTAACATAATTCCACCATGATCGTCACAGTAACAAAACTGTGAATTTGAAGAGATTAACTAATGCAACATCGCTAATCCTCGAGGTATAAACAATTGAGTAGAAGGCGTCACATAAGCAACTGTGCTTCCTGCCCAATACTCATTAAACATATGTGAATAAAAAAAAAATTAAAAAAAAAACACTTGTCCAGAGCACGTCGGCCGAACGTACTGCGCCTGCGCGAAACCGGTCATGAATTGTGCACAGCACTTCAGCAGAACGTATCGTTTAAGGTTGTATACGCGTATTCGTCAAAGGTTGTATCGATCGGTAAAACAGATTGACGTTAACCATAACGTCTTCGTACTGCTGATATTTTACCTTCTATCTCTCGAAGCAGTCGGTCTATTTTCTCAGCATTGGTTTCCTTGGCAACCTGGTCCTCAGACATAGCTGTGACGTAATTATCGTTGCGGAAGAATAAGAAAAGTGTTGACATAAACGTAAGAATGGCACAACGTGTGAATTAAGATCATAATGATCTATATAAAGTCCACAATAAGATATATTGGCTGAAATTTGAACGCTTTTCCCAGATAAACAAACATTTGGCGGGCAGAAATGCCGATAACTTTTTAACAAAGGCTCAAACAAACAAACAAACAAACAAACAAACAAACAAAACAAACAAAAAATGTCATGGTTTTAGATTTTGACACGAATTTAATCGCAGCCCAATTGCACAAGTACTTCAGATAGTTGTGAGCGCGTATTTAAAGAACAAGACAAAGACAGTATATTTTAATTCCGTTCTAGCTATCGAACAAAATGTCCATACTTATCTCCTGCACCAAGATAATCAGAATGGCGACCACCAAAAGTCGTCTGGTCGCTTTGAACGCCATCTTCTGTTCAACCTGCAACATATAACAATAGAACGATGCCCCAATCGCCTGATACCATTCACGGTATGTTCCAGGTGACGTAGTAGTATCTAGTGCAACCGAAGCGGAACAGAACGCGGTAGACTAGCGAGAAGAGTGTGAATTACAGGTCGGAAATGGAAACGTTTGATACTTACTGATACTTGCACAACATAGTTTCCACCATATACACCGCTTTTTGTAAAGGATGATAATTCGAAACGGGTGTTCCGATCGGAAAAGGACGTGGACCATGTTTTTAGTCGGACATTACTGTGTATACATGCATATGTATTCACTAATAGTTCGGTCTTAGAAGCTTGCTGTTACAGTAAGAGTCTGAAACCTTGTCAAACCTGTTTTGGACAGTATCGCCTCAGCGAACATTGTTATACTAACATTTTAGAATATTTGACGTGTAACGCAGATATAGGTAGACTATTTTGAACAAACGCAATATTACCGCATGGCATACGATATGATAACCACCCTACGTCCTTAAATCTATCGTACGAGGGTACTGAACAATCAGAAACAACTAGAAACATGGCCCAAGTGCGGGTTACACTGTCCAGATATCAACAAGTACGATTTATTTTGTTTACGTTACTAAATGCAGCCAAACACACACACAAGGTACTCACGTCTGGAGTCCACAGCCACTGACTTGCTCTACTCTCTGACTTACTCTACTCTCTGACTTACTCTACTCTCAGAAGTAAGTCAGTACTTGGCCTACCCACAAACAGCCACTTGAACATACAAGCGATTCTGTGCACGTTCGTGCTGTTAATGACACACCCAACGATTAAGGGTGCCAGTCGGACGATATAGGATTGCCGGCGGCTAGCGCACGCTAGAGACAGTTTGAAAACATTTAACGACAGTCAGAAATCATAAATCTTTGCTATCTTTTGAAAAGCATTTCTTGCGACACGACACTGGGAGACAGTTGAATTTTGTATGATGACTAATGCTGTCCCACGAATTTTCCATCTTGGACGACGTAAAATAGGGGCTTAAATTGCCGGAACACTCCGTGTCACGAGGTGGCCATGAAAACTGGGCATGGGCATTCCTAATTTCTATCCAATTCATGCCCATCGGTTGTGTACTCATCATTATTCATCGGCTGGCGACTGTAAGTTTCTTCTAGCCTCCTTTGCTGGCGTTCCGGGAGCGGTCGGCGTCGTCTGATTTTTTCCCCGGTGCGGTCGGCTTTCTTTTTGGAGGGGGGTAGGGGGGGGTCTGATCACACGTAGATCACACACGCTAAGAACTCTGGTCGGCTGCTCTTGTACGCCTTTCCTGTAAGCCTGCAAGGGAGGCCTTCCCTTGTCAATGATCATTGTTTCTTGTAAAAAGGAAATTTAAACAAACGGATTAGAGAAGCATTCTTCAATTCAAAACTTTTAAACATGATGAAGTAAAACATAAATCCCTGATTTGTAAACCAATTTCTAAACGTACGTAATTGCAGGATCATATCATATATGAACAAACGTTCTTCATACAATGTGCCTCTCCCAGATTTATCTGTGTAAACAAAACACGTAGTTCTTTTAACTTTCTCGACCTTAATTAATGAAAACTAATAATGCTGCATCCCTTTTCCTTACGATACACTGAACAGGGTTCTGGTTCTTTCGCCACATTGCCCTGTTAGATTGTGGCGAGGAAGAGAGTGTAGTTTGGTACCAAACTGCCAGGTGACGCCATTACCTGTTCTTTCGCGGGAGAAACTGTCAGCTCTTTTTTTCTAACATAAGGCCACAGCAAGTAAATTTTATGGATGACATCCTCGCGCTCATTGATTTTCGCCTGATTTCAGAAAAAAAAACAAGAAATTTTGTTGCCCTGCGACGGTGGTCAACATGCCAAAAAAGGGCAAATATGTCATGAACGTCCATCTGCAAGACAAGGCTCTGATTTATTCTTTTATTTTTACTTTGATACAATGTTGTATTTTATTCATTTTATATGTGATGTCGCCACTGAATCAAAACCATTTGTACAATAATTGAAAATGATTTAGTCACTTCTTTTTTCAAAGTTGTTTCAGAGACAAATCGGTGTTGTAACAGTTGGCACAATATAGGTAGAGTATGGCTTCCAGACAGATCGGTTTATGAGTCACTCTGTCAGTGATTGAGCCCTGTGTTCTGCCTGGTAGCCAGTCTCTAAACTCAGAGACCACCAGGGATCCAGCAAACTTGAGGCGCAATTCCTCGTGTTTGATGGCAAGTGTTGACAGTCCAGGGTGTTCCATTACAAATGAATACCCAGTGTAGTATCTACCTTGAAGATGGTACAGCAAGCTCTTTTTTTTGTTCTATTTAATAAAGACACATCTGCAAGGACAGGTAATACTGTTGAATACAGCGACAGAAGACCTGTTGGGTATGATGTTTTACCGCCTAAATTCTTGTTCAACGAGGTTTACGATCTCAAAATCTGAAAATGTAGGAATCTTGTTTTTTTGGGCCTGCCTTGTTTTTTTTTCGCCCTCTCGCATTAATTTTGGAGTCTCCGGAGGATGTCATCCATAAAATTTACTTGCTATGGCCTAACTACTAATTTGCATTTCAGTGAACCATAGCTCAAGCGTATTCTGAGATTTTTCTGACTCTCACAAATAACCAATTAAGTGTATATAGCTTACAGAAGAGACTACAAGACAATACATAAAAACTTGCCGACAAAATTTTCCAAACTCCGTGTATTTTTAAGACACCGTCATTGAAATGCAATTGAAGGACACCAACATGGCGGCCGTCACCTGTCTGCTTCATTAAAGTGGTGAGTTAAACGCTCTATATGTGGGCCTCACTGCAGGTTGTCGGTGTTTCCTTTATATTACTTTCCGTCATACAGATGTGGGCCCCGGGCCACTCTCCTGGGAAAACGGGGCGATAATACTGTAATAGGGAGTGGCGTGATTGGACGTGATGACAATTTGATCGATATAACGGAGGGACCATTTACTTTGAACGGAAAAATTGGACTGGACGCATTGACGCATCGGAATCCGTTTGTTGGACGTGTCCTGCATTCAGGTTGGACAACAGACACTCGGGGCGGGATTAGGTC
Source organism: Branchiostoma floridae x Branchiostoma japonicum (assembly GCA_013266295.2). NCBI lineage: Eukaryota > Metazoa > Chordata > Leptocardii > Amphioxiformes > Branchiostomatidae > Branchiostoma > Branchiostoma floridae x Branchiostoma japonicum. The sequence continues at coordinate 20,296,292 of CM023823.1, forward strand.
AGCACGACAAATAATTTTATGGTTATAGAATAAAGGAATGCTCTAGAATTTTGTTACCTACCGTATTCGAGCTATCGCCATGTTGCTGACCTTTCAAATTCTTTCAATTATTAAAAAAATTCTTTCAATAAAACTTTGTCTTTACGACCAGGTACTGATTGGCACGAATCCAAACATAGACTGATTTTAATTCTCCATCCAGAAATAGCTATTCATGAAGTTCGTACAGTATATATTATGGTTTTCAATACTTAAGATCTAACTCAAAATGTCAGTATACATCGTTATATATATGCCGGTGAGGTATCTTTACGACAGAAAATGTCCACGATGCATGAGACCATTTTTTGTTACAAAAATATTGCGTACTGCATGTTTATCTGGTTATGGCAGGCTGGTACAGTTTGTGCAATATATTTTTTTCAGTTTGCATTGTGAAGGTATTCATATTTCTTTATTGTCGGTACGTGACAAGTGCAACAACTCCGGTACATGCTGCAACTTAAGGCATAACTTGAGACAGTACCGCATTACGATCGGTGAATCTACATATATCTGTGTTTTATCCTCAGCCCTGTGCTATGATGCATGTAATGGTATAGATTCTAGGGTCCTACCCCAGATAACGGATTCTTGTCTATTAGTCAGGACGTTGCGATCAATGCTGTGTGAATGATAAACAGTAGGCAAACTCGAGACCCCTCTAAAGCTTCTCCTTTTTAAATTTTGTTGTTGCTGTTTATCTTCCCCTGATATTCAGATAAAATTTACACTATGTCTGTTGTTACGTGCTTCTAAGACTGTGTTGTATCATAAGGTAAAGAATGTGTAATGAATATGAGTATGAGTGTAGGGGTTGTACTGAGAAGCGTTTAGAGAAATGCTCTTGATATTCATTTTCCTCTACGCCTTGTCAACTGTTCGCTACAGCGAGAAACTTTAAATCTTTTGCCCCCTCATTTATTATACCGTTGTTGCAGGGTTACCGCCATCTTGGATCCACATGGCGAGCACGTCGAATTGTGGTCACGTGAGCATTTCCAATATCCCGGATGCATATCACAGGAGAGGCAATCTTTGCACGTCGTAACAACGCCCACTTCTCGTTTCTGTAAAACTTCAACACAAAAGGGCCATCAATCACCGCTGCCCTGGGTACACTTCGCCGGGCATTGCCTTTTATGGAAGTCTGCATTGTCGCGTGTTTAAAGTCAAACCAATTCCTCTGCGCTGTTTTAACAGCACATGCATGTTGATGTACTGGAGTCACTGGCGTGCCTTTAAGACTTTTACATAAAGCACATACAGATGGTGAATGCAAAATGTACTGCTGAGTGGAATCGATTCGCTAAAACTCATCTTTCTCTGTGGGGAACCGATACCCAAAATTATGGTATCTACACACTGACACATAATCGAAGTCAGAAAATCGTTGGTTTCCGACGTTCGTAGAATGGTATTATTTCGTCCTGATAATTAATTTCTGTACTCCCAAGACGACATTAGAGGAAATATTGTACAGCACGGATACTGTGTTCACAGAATGCATATTCTTTCGGTAAATTTTCCGATGCTATTCCTGCTCGCAAAAGATATAGGTGTTAACGCCATTAAAACCAAATGTGTCCCCGCCTATATATCCTTCTGGCACCCTCCCAGTTCTAATGTTAGATGGCAATCTTCTTCAAATTGCCTGTATCAGGAGACAGGATTGGCTTGAAATTGCCATCCGATTCTAACAAATCAGCTTAGCGCGCTGAATCTGTTTCCTTGACACACTGTGTGTGCTGTTACCTATGACTCAATTGGCGACAGGTGTATTTCAGATACTTGGGGTTACGAAAACAGGTGGAGACATCTTTTTTAAAATATCGCGGAGCCTAACCTCGAAATGGTGTCAGTGGATTCCAAAAAGAAGATAAATTCTTTCTCGTTCATCGCAAGACCTGTTATGTTTTGTCTAAATCTGTAGCTCATATTATCAGTTTAGTAACACAGTTTTGCTGGCTGTTGCAACGTCATACGTAAGACTGTTACTAGTGTAGCATACTAGCATAGAGAGCATACTTCCAAGAGGCCTGTGTAAGTGTATGTCTCATCCAAACATAAAAACAACAAGATAAAAAAACTCATACAGAGCGCATAACAGTCCGCTAATACCGTATGCTGTTCGCATGTGCTGTGAGAGGTTATCCCTGTCCTTGGTGCTGTTTTACATTCTTGTGAGCACGAACAGAGATTGGTACTGGAAACCGTTTTATCAGGACTTTCCCCGCGAATTCTGAGCACGGCAAATCTCAACAGCTATTCCTCTCTTAATCGTCATTTACACAGTCTAATTATGACAAATGCAGTAGAATTCAGCGCCCGTGCATGGTGACATTATCTATGAGAACATCGTGCCGCAGGACTGCTGATTAGCATTCACAAGAGAACATCAGATGGCGCTATGACATTTTTGCCCTTGGTAGTGACCGGCATCCATATTAAAGACTGCGCTACCGGGTGTCGGTAGCACAGGAATATTGGGATTACCTTAAATTACCGCGGGGTGCATTCAATTAGGTGTAATCTGGTTCGATATGATGATATTACCTTGATTTCAATTGCTGTAAATTTCTCCAATATAGCGAGCTCATTCACATTCCATATCGCTGAAGCAGGCAGGTGCTGGCCGCCATGTTGGCGTTCATATTTGCATTTTAATGGCTTGTAGCTCAAGGGATAACAAAATAACTGGCGATAACAAACCGGAAGTTACGCTGCAGTACCATAGAAGTCGCTAGGAGATCCATTATCGAACTCGTTTAGCTATGTAGCACAGGAAAAATTTCCTAATAATCCATCAATAGCTTCTTGAGTTATGCCACTAACCCACACACTTTTAATGCTACCGAAAACATAATGTAACAAATGTTCAACTTTCCCCGTTGGTAGTGACTAAAACTTACCCACACCAAGTCACCATCAAACAAGTGTGGCTCGTGACGGTTGACATTAAAACTAGCGAATTGACATTAACACGAGCGAATTGAGTTATTAACTTATAGCTTAAGTTAGATTAGTGTTGCTGTCCTTGGTGCTGAATGACATTTACACCCGTACTGTTGATAGCGATCTCTTGGTTGACATTCACACTAGCATCTGCAGAGAGTCATCATTGCTACTTCTAATATCTCTTAACATTCTCTGTAAGGATTAAGTAGCGTTTAGCCAACGACCAAGCGTTATTAGAGCTGGCAATTGTCAGAGTTTATGCCCTTTTACCCTACTAGCGATACACTGACAGCAGAACATGGGGGCGTTTATCTTTTAACAGTGCTGATTAGCATTCCTCAGACGTTGACGGAGATTTCTTTTATGAGCCAAATGTGAAAGCGGAAAAGACAAAGGGAATCGTTAAGAACGACAGTCTAACAAGAGTACAGAGTCATAAGAACATTTAAGACATCTTTTTACGAGCATCTAAAAGCCAGCAGGGCATTGTACTGTTCGTTTTGCCTCTCAGTCCTGAAGTACCTGCAGATGACCGCCCGACCTCTTCACCTTGCCTTGCCTTGATGTAGCTGTAGCTGGAAGCTGGCCTCTAAAATGTGTCATGCAAAGAGCTCAGTGGCAAACCGGAGACACGTAGCCTGCCGGCGGTTACAAGAACTGACAATGGTGGCTGCTAAATTACTTCGTAAGAAACTCATTACCAATCGTTCACATGGAATCTTTCCTTAACCCACGATTACTGTCGCCACAACAAATTCAACAAAACCAGCAGCATTGGCATGCAACACACAAGCTAGCAGTACTGCCAAGATAGGGCGTTATTTTACCATACCATGTAGTATTTTATGTCGGGCAAATGCATAAAGCAGTAGATCGTAAAAACAGCCCTGAGGAGCTTCCCTGTGTTTTACGATATCATTAGTGTTTGTGGTACGTTAGAGAAGAGAGAGTTTGCGTTGTTGTGGCCTCGTTACCTACATGTACGCCTTGTGTAGATGCACTTATAAACATAATCACATCGGTGCGCAGTCTCCAGCATCAATATTTCAGTCGTAGATAAAAGATAGACCTCGTAGATATCCTGGCAGACTTGACAGAACTGTGTCTTTATAATTAGCCCCATGTGAGTACTATACAAGCCTACAAGACTCACCAGCAATACAAGGTTTCACGTGACCTCATGGGAACACCAACATGGAGGCGGACGCAGCTATTTGCATTTCAGTGAACAGCAGCTCAAGCGTTTTGGGACATTTAGAGATCTTCTTACCCTCTCAAATGGCCTCTATCAAGCTCAAAGAAGAGAATACCAAACTGGAAGAACTTTAAGAAGTGTCGAAAAAACAAACAAAAACGCTGCATACACTTGAGCTTCATTGAATGGGAGTCAATAACACCAACATGGCGGTCAGCGCCTGTCTGCTTCATGAATTTCCAAATGGAAGAGAGTGAAAACGTCATATACTTACACCAAACACCGCATTGCACATAAACCGTTACGCAGATGTATGGGCCCTCGATATATCATCAGTTTTGTGTTGACATATTCGATACTAAGACACTAGCAGACAAATGCAGCTTGTCTTACCCTCTCATTTTTGCAAGAAGATCCCACCATTATTTCATTCATTATCCAACACAAAACAGACATCAACTCTTCCGATAGAACAAACGTAAATCCTCGTATAGAAGGGGAGCTGATTTGCCTTTTATTGAGTGGGTGGAGTAAGAGAATCGGCTACTGAATTATTGCCAGGATTTGTTCATTTTCGTCGTATCTTTACATAAGATTTGTTTCCATAAATCTGTGTTAGACCCCTAATGTATACCTAGCCTGCTCTATTGCATTCGCGATCATCAAATCATTATGGCGGACAGGATTCCCAGTCTTTCACACGGTGACCTACATCTCCCTGAGTGCGGAATGATGAGAGGGAGTGAGTGATGTTCGTGTCATGATAATTCACCTGATGCTGCAGGAATACGGCTGAACAGGCGCACCCCTGCACACTGTTACTGCCGTGAAAAGGCGCCAACGTGACTGAAATTTTCAATCATGTAGCGGCAGAAGAATGACCCGGCAAGCGGAGACCTGCACAGTTTCATTTGCACATGGAAGAATTGTGATGTGATTGTAAAGCTGACCTACGCTCGATTAAACGTTCTTCTTAATCATAGTCTTATAACAAAAGGGAGATTAAGACACACTGAGCTCTTACTTCCGAGCTGAAACGCATGGGACCGCGTACCTCAAGTAAGCAAGCCCGACTCCAAATCTAGAATCAATACTTCACCGTGACAGAGACAGTGACAGGAATATTAAAAAGACAAAAACTAGTACGTGCCTGTTGTGACCCTTTTCTCGGAGAAAATGACGGATGGAGAAAACTCAGACAGGTCTTACTTTTACATTTCCCTCAGCATTTATAAGACAATATTTCACCTGGTGAATGTGTTTTGTAAATGAAGCATGTCAAAATTTATGAAGTACCTAACTTCAGGTAGAATTGGCGAAGGGAAATGGTATTATCCTTGAATTATTTAGCTCCCTGTCAAATCTAGCACGGCAGTGGGGATATTTATGTCTAGGTTTGGCACAGGTGCATAGTGTTATTCTTGCTACTTTACCCTTTGATAAATCATTTACAAATTTATATTCAAGCCTGTCTTCAAACGCACGAAAGATATACTTATTTGTCTAGAGCTCGAGGTACAGCCATCTTGGAAAAGCGCTATTTGTTTAGCATATTTCTGCTTCCTTTAGCCAGGGTGGCTCACACCATGTCTAGTTACTGCTTTCCAGTGTAAGACGTAACAGTAAAACATACAAAGAAAATCACGTTACAAGCAACAAACAAATAAATGAGCAATCTTACAGTTCAAATCTCCATAAACCATACCGTACCATGACTCGTCATCATGAATAGACTCGTTACAATAGATAATCGTGATCAGATCAAACTATAAAATCTAAATCTGCGTTTTGATGTTTCATGTAATAGTGTGTATAGTGAGTGGAGAGAATGATAAATCAAACAAACATAGAGCTTCGACAAAAGTGTAAATAGAACACCTTTACAAGTCCACGGGTTAGTGTGCATGTTGTGTTAAAGTAGTCTTATGCAAATCTATGTAAATATATGCAAATATACACAAGACGGTACTGCTGACTAATCATGTAGAGGGAAGGCTACGGTTCTCATTTGTAAGCCTCTTCTGAGAATCGTCTCCTTAGCTGATGACATTGCCGTCCGTTTTACACAAGACAACGATAAGATATAATTTGCATAATTAATGACAAAATTCTATAAGTCCGTAGTGGTAACTGCTGGGAATTTCATACATACGGCATTTGGAAGTTAAAGTGAAGATGCTCATCATGAAGCAGGAGGATATTTTTTGCATAAACAACAAGAAACATTTATAATTCGTCAGTGGTAAAGGTAAACATAATTTGGCGAAGGTATGAGGTCATGGAACTTTAGTTTGAATAATAAAACTCCTCAATGATGCCAAAGATGAACCCTATATCTCTCTGTACACATCGCGTGGGAGTCCTTTTGTTTCAATGTAAAACACTGAATGTCGTCATCTGTATTCTGAGGATACCTCGCCCACTGCGGCAGTGCTAAACACGACAATCCATTGTCAGCTACTCTCACATAAAATGTGATATAACGTTGCGATAAAAACCTTCGTATTCACGGCTATTAAAAGCAAAGAAGGGTTATACCCGTAAAACATTGCAGGACAGGGCGGTCAGAGGTATTTTAGTGGGAAAGGAGGGGTAGCAGCGGGATAGTTTACTGATATGAAGGGGGGGGGGTACTATGGTATTATTATTATTATGGGTACAGTAATTTTCACGTATTGCTAAGATGGGATTTTTTGTGTCATTGTTATTCATTTTAACAATCCGAATCTTTAAATCACATCCCATACAAGTGTAGTTGTCATGTGTGGAGTATCGTACTATTGCAATTTCCCGGTTATCAAACAACGGAAATAAACCGTACAAAAGTACTTTTATATTCATAAATTGTTTTTGTCAGATGCCAACATAACGCCAATTGTATTTGGTGACATTAAACCCAAAAAGTATGATTTGGACCGCCAGGATAAAAATGAAATTTTATATGATCGTGCCAGTCGCCAGGCCTACGAATTCTGGTGCTCAGTAACTGCCAGGTGAACTATTTGAACGAGGTACTATGGTGGCTAGGCCATGCAAGACAGCATTAGTATAACACAACACATCATGTACATTGAATACAGTAAACGACCAAGCAGTTGTGTCCTATGATTGCCCACTTGTTATATTGACTGATTTTATCATTCAGTAATAGTTCCACGTTTTTTCCACCTAACACGAAACCTACCTGGTAATTACTGGGTTATTTTTTTTTAAATAATGCCGGACGGGAGGTTCGTAATTGTGAGCTAATATTGTAGCATTGACTGAACATAACCCCTTCATTAGTGTCCGCGAATTCAGCCATGGATTCACAACTGCCGCTGATAGACTGCCGGTAAAAGATCCCGGATCTCGTGTCAAGTGACTTGTAAGCACAAATCGGCATGTCGTCCAATGATGTCAGCTTTATGAGTGGGTCAATAAAACCAGTTTCAGAACGCCACGCCCAAGTTGTGCACGACTATATGACGTTTATCTTTAAAAATCACATCGTCTTCTAACGTTTATCCCCACTGCAATGCCGTTAGAACAGATTCCCACATGTCTTTGTACTTAGAAATATAAGCCGCTGCTCCGATAATGGAAAAATAGAATGACATTTGTTAGACACACAATGGTGAGTTGGAGTCAATCTTTCGTTTTGTTCGATTTTTCCCCACCAGATAAAGCCGGTGGACAAAAGCCCCGGTCCGATGATTAAGTCTAACGTGGATCAGCGCTGATTGTTCAGTACGATCGGTGCGGGCCCCAGCTGAGGTCTGGCTTTCTGCTCCAGTGGCGGCGGGAATTAGAGTTTGATCACGTGCATGACTGACATCTCCGTCCTTAGTCGACTTTTGACCCCCATCTGGCAGCCACTTGGACATGAGTCCACTATGGCTAGAAATACAGAAACCGTTGAATGTTTGGGCTGGAGGAATATAAGGCAACATAAATTCGACGATTACATGTACACACCACAGGTAATAAAATGTGTTGGACTGTTTAATATGTCCTTTGAAAACGACATGGCGAATATGAATAAATTACAGAAGAAGGTAAAGCAGTCATTATGTTTAACATAGACTGGGGCCAAAGTAAAATGGACCAAAATATTGGTAATTCCTTTTTATCCCATAGAAGCAGGTAGTATTGTACATCATTTCGAATCATTCTTCAACAGACACCACTTCAAGCCCGATTTGAAGTGCTATCAAACAGCTGCAAATTTTTTTTAAAAATAAATCCCTGTTGCCTTTCATTTATGTGCTCATCTTAAGTCATTTTTCTTAAAGAAAGCAGAATGTTTCTTCAAGTCCCAAGAAGTCTGCAAGTGACATTATAGGAAAGCCATAACACAAAGTTGGCATGACATCATTTTTGGCCAGAGGAACAAGTAGTTGGCAAGAAATCAATTGATGGAAAGACCAAAAGTTGTTTGCGGTCAATTTTATCGTCCTTTAGCATAAAACAGCTGCTATGCCCGGATCGTTCTGTATATCGCAGTCAGTGCTTTGCCGCAGGTATTTTTACCGCTGTCTCAATGCTTTCTTCTCTGACTTCAGAAGTTCCTCGTCTGATGGCCCCTGGCGCGTCACGTACGACTTGCACTCAATATAATCCAGGCTCGAGAAGAATTATGAGACCTCCCACATGTCTTAAGTGCAAAATCGATTCAGGCAGCTGCTTTTATTCGGGGCGAAATCTGGGTTTTTACTCACCACTAGCTGTCTGTGCACAGCGTTAATGGTACTGATTACGACATAATGTTACTCAACGACCTCAGCCTGTGACTCTGGTACTCCGTGATGATTAGCCCGCACTGCTCTTACAGAGTTAGCAACATGGAAGCTCGGGCATTGCCCTACTCTAGCCTACGCCCTAAAAATGTAAAAATCGAAGAAAAGCTACGCGCTGCTGTCAGAGTGATCTATAGACTCCGCGATAAAATCGACATTGATCTCTGGCAAGACATGTAATGTGAATACGGGTTTCTCGATTACATGGCAGTCTCGGCGCTTAACGTTGTCATTTTGGGGAAATTCGTCAAGTTGACGCAAGGTGCCCCGTGAGAGCGTGGAGCCCGACTATGATAGATCAAGATATCCCACCAGCGTTTCATTCTGCCATCTTTTATCTTTGTATACGCCTGCCACTACTGGATGCAATCTCAAACTTTTCATCAGTAGTGTACATGTAGCTCCAGGCAGACATGAAACTTCATGAGTCCTAGTAGAACGTTGCAGTGATTTTCATACCAGTGCACTTCGTCTGGTAAAGTTCGCGGCTGGGGGAATATATAGAGCATGTGACGTCATAGGGACACCAACATGGAGACGGATGCAGCTATTTGCATTTCAGTGAATCGTAGCTCGCACATCGAGAGATCTCAAATAGTCTCTATTAAGTGTGTATAGCTGACAGAAGAGAATACAAGAATGCATAAAAACATGCCGATAGAATTTTTAAAACGTAGTGTGCACTTGAACCATGGTCCGTTCAAACGTACAATCAAGGACACCTCATGCAACATGGTAGCCAGCTCCTGTCCGCTTCATTGATATGGAAAGTGAGTGAAAACGCTCTATCATGTCTCTGTGAACCTGTCCCCGGGCACTTTGTAGGACCACCGACTCCCTGAAAAAGAGTCGTCGCCTGGCTGATAGATTTTACTAACGCGAGATGAGATGGTACTACCGCTGGCGTGTTATATATCATAAAACATTATATGCAGTAACTGCCAGCTAAGCCAAATCGTGCGCAAGAAGAGGCACCGACAATTCCAGTGATTTGTAAGGCTTCCCTTTGCCCATTTTTTTCTCCTTCAAAGGTAAAAGCTCCCTCACGACCTTTGTAGAACTGTTGAAATGCATCGCCCAGAGACCAGCTCTGGCGACAGGGGGCGCTTCAGCAACGTTTTACCAAGGAGAGTAAACCTGCTTGGTTTTACACATGGGAAAGTTGGCTTGGACTGGGCTGTCACTCAGTCACCGCACAGGAATAGCCCAATGTATCCGTGATGAAACACACCTTAGTGGTAGATATTTCGACGCCAGGAGCTCAATATAATATGTCTATATAAGAGAGAGAGAGAGAGCATGCCTCCTCCTCCTCCCCCCCACATCAACCACCCTTTCGATTACTAGTTCTTGGAACAATACTGTCTAATTTTTTAATGTTCTGATTTCTACTGATTATACCCATTCTTCCAACATAGGAAAGGAATCGACAAGCAATAACATGCGGAGCAATCATCCGCCAGCTTGTTTTACTTGGATAGAAAAAGAGTTTACTTAGCTAGAAAAAGAGTTTATGTCTATTGATTATCATGATTCTGTGATGTCAGGCTAGCTTCGTCTCGTTTTCTCTGTAGCGGCCATTAAACATGAGCCCGAAGACTGATGGTACACTGCCAATCGGTTTGTCACAGTATCTATGTTAGGAACGCACCCCACATCCTAGGACACGTTTAAAATGAAATCACTAGGAGAAAACCGGGCCTAATCATTTTAATGAGTAACTTACTAAGTATATCACTCGGATACAAAGGGGGTGAAAACGGAAGGATCCCTGATATTTTCGGCGCCCTGTGAGGTCTCTTTCCTCATACCAGACCCTGTGCACGTCCGACATAATACTTGGCGTTGTATGTACGTGACTCGTATTCTAACCAGCAACACTTTCCATAGTCAAGCCCTAAGCCCCTCTTAACCTGAATTTTGCCCACGTGTTTGATGATTAGAATGCGACCAGGAATCTTTTTCTATTAATGTCCCAGTGATGAATAGGTAGTCTACAAATCATTTTACTCGATTCCTATCCGACATATTCATGGTGAATATGCAAGACGACGCTTCGCGCCATAATTCGATTAGACTACTTGGATAAATAATGCATGGACAGGTTCGTTTCTCCTTTTTGTTCACACTATGTGCTGCTGCAAGATGGCTGGACCGATAATGTAGTTTTGTATGCACCACCCTCAAGGGGCTGCTGCCAACGAGACAAGAGACAAGACACACTGATAACTGTTCCAAAAGTAGTGCCTGTGGATAGCATTAACAGCCTCGTGCATGCCGAGATTACTCATGGCACAAAAGTGTGGCATTTCTTTAACACTTTGGTCCACAGCCAAAAGTGTGTAGGGAAAGACGGGTGGATCCCAAAGTTAATAGTTTGAACTGTAACGCACATGGTCGTGGATGGCTGCGACCGCCAAGCAGATGTATGGCAATTTTTGTCTTGGGCTATTTTCTGCGTGTTTGAGTTTTCTCGTTCTGTTATATCTTTCAAATGATGTGTTTTCTCACCAGTTACCTTGCACTGTGCCTACCCGTTTCCTTGTATCTTGACGAGGCGCCTACAAAAGTAGCAACAAAACGTCCCAACGAAGCTGAAAACCAGCACATCTGCTTGAAGATCCTGGACATATTTACCACATGTGCGCTGAGCGGACACGCCCTTCCATAAAAGTTACTTCTTAAGATCAATGTATAAAACTTTATACTCGTTTTTATGAGGAGTATGTAAGAAAAGAAGGTAGACTCCGACTTGATCCGACTATATGTCGAAAGCAGACGATCGTAGGACCTTTCTGTCAGTTATTGCGATCACTACGAACACGATACTTTCCCCAGTTCGCGTTGTTGGACCAACGCCAGACTCCACAAAATGCAGTAAAAAAAACATCTGGCTAACCGTGGAGTGGCAACCAGATACGACTGTTTATTCAGAACACCCTCTATATCTTCAAAGGCCAAGTTATCGAGTCACAAAGAAACTGGGGCTCGGATTAAAATATTTCTTCGTCGACTCACTGCTTAGCCAGTTGTGTGACCTTGTGTGTCATTGACCCCTTAAAGTGATTTCCGTAGGTCGCGTTTGAAGTAAGTGAAAAGAAGCTACGTACCCCCCTCCCACATGCCCACGCGCATGTACACAAGTACAATATACACACGCACACTGACCAACACAATGCCAATGCTAAATCCACCGGACATGACCGTACCGGAAACCGTAGGATTATGAATGGTATATAAAAACATCGTTAGTCAACTATTACCAAGAGCCCTGCCCTGGTTCGAAAGACGGTGGCATAACCTTATCCTCCTATGCCGCCCCTCCCCTTAACACAATGACAGATCTGTAAGTCCACCTGACTGACCCGGTTTTGGGGCCGGGGTGACGTTCATGAAATTACGATTGTGAACCCCCTAGCGTTTTTAGCACTACAGCGCTTTATACTACGTCATATCGCAATTGTTAGACACCACTTTATGATAGCGTCAGATGAAAATGTGTGAATTATGATTAGACCTCTAGCACTCTTATCTGGAACTGCTACTGTTTTTTTTCTTCTTTTTTCTTGGATTAGTTTCAAGGGAGTACAACAATACAACTGAAGTCTTCGGGGTGCATTCCGCCTTAGTCAATGGACGGTCTAAACAGCAGTTCCATCAGTCCCGGCCTGTTGTACCTACAGGGTATGATTAGCTCAGTTCTGAAATTAGTCTTTTTATTATCTCATCGTGACAAACAGATCAGATCAGACAAACAAGCAGAAAGCTTATCCACGCCATCGAGACCAAGTCACCAGCCATGGTGCACCTTGCTGCGATAAGAACCAATATTTGTCCGTTGTTTTGTGAAGGGCGCAGTCAGGGGGAGCGTCGTCTGTACTCGAGCGTGCGTCACAGTAGTGCAAGGTCAACCCACGCTTTATGTGTGTACAAACCCAACTTCGAGGCACAACAAAGCGCCTTTGTCGCTATACACCGAAACAAATCAGTGGTAACAACGTGGGCGTTTTGAAGAGCTTGCCTGGCTGACAGACAGCCATTCAAACATATCTTTACTGGCCCTTTACTACTGCAAAGCACCTGCTGTATTTGCGACCAGCCTGAATCATCGCGGCTCGATCTACTCGGTCTGCTTGGCTAGCAAGCATTCTTCAAAGCCAAGTGCAAAGCAAGCAGTTTTTACTTGGTCTGTTGCGCCTGAATTCACATGTCTTTATCTGGTATCCAGCTGTGTGTCATATATAATGCCCTTGTTTCCTGGGCCTCCTTACAAATCAGCTTATGAAGCTGTAGGAGCTATCCAGGTGTCTCTAAGATGAAATAAATAAATTATGTCCCGGCATAACGTTAACCCTCCTTTGCCCATTGAATGTCTAAAAGCGTACGGCAAAGGGCCGGGGATGTTAGTGAACAGAGCTCGAGCACCAGGACCAGGAAAAGTTGATACCTCGCAGCTAGACAATCGGCAGTGAAACTATGATGTAGTAGTGCAGTTACAACACATCATTCAACTCAGTCGTTCTAGTCAGCCAAACAAAGTTTTTCCAATTTACCTCCGCTAAGGTTAGTATGTTTCCGTGCCTTTTATGGGCGAGCTAGTGTGTTTCTTTGCGGGTTTTCCCTCCCCAACTCCAGTACCTCTTTAATCTTACCCGCACCAACGCCTGTGCGGGGGTTGATACACAATGTTAATTTGAGTCAGAAAAGAAAGGAGCGTTGAGAGAACAAACAAGTAAGCAAATATTGGCGTGACCGCTCCTCTACACACAATATCTTTACGTAGTACTACACGACGCTATGTGCTACAGCTTTATTCACACCTATATCGCTTCCCTTCACGTTGTATTGATGTATACGTCCTATACAACGGGACCGGTCAAAGCTGTTGAAAGAATAGATGGATTTGGAATTTGCATATTGTTCTTCGGCCAATAGGTATCCAGAGAAGCTATTTGATAGCACTACGCTCGGCCCATTGCAGTCATTGACAATTCGTACGTATACTGACGACAGTGGCCTTTTTTTATGTCAACTCAAGCATGGCTGTTTCCCAGAGACAAAGTAGACTGGACCATTCATTACTGGCACAGTGGTTTGTAAATAACGCCGCTATAAATCATGACTGTGGAAACACATTCCTGTACAGTTCCTAGAATTCTTGCAGACTGCTCACAATACATTACCATTAGGGTCGTCCCGGAGGCGTCGCCAAAATTGGCAACGAATGTGTTGCTCACTTCTTTTAAAGTAGATTTAGATATTCTCTACTTCAATCTAATAGCTGAAAGAAACTAACCAAAATGTTTGTCGACAGTTGAAGGTAGATAGACTGGCAGCAGATACGAAGATCCTCTTATTACGAATTGTTTACAGACTTCGACGCGTGGACAAACATATATACACAAGAGTACTACTATCAACACACCCCTAAACACCATACAATGTAGGTGACAGGTTGATCAATTGTGAAACGCCATGCCCCATCCTCCTAATGATTTGTTTACCTTCGTCTCTGGTTTCCATCAGGTGACGTTTTGACCCAACAGAAGTCAAATCAGAGGGCTGTTCTGAAGATACACCTGAAATACTGCCAAAATATGACGCTTGTTTTACGTTTGAATTCCCTCTAGCTATAAGATGTCTAACTCGAATCAGACGCGACGAGATTGTGCATGTGTCCTCCTATCTAATTTATATGTTTATCTGTAACTCTAATGCGTAAGGAACACTCTCAAAAGTGGTACTAATTGCTAACGTGTGCACGGTGTGGCCGTCCTCGCTTCTAAGGGGAAACACCCTAAGATAACAGATAACATTTGTTGTGCTGACAGTGTGTATATAGTCTCACGGCTGGCCGCTCGGTCCGCTGGAGAAACACTGACACCTGCTAAAAACATCGGAAAAATACTGCAAGAAAAGTCAACCCATTGAAAAATTCTGTATTTTACAAGTTTGCAAGCTATGGAAGAAACTGGTTCAGTTAGTATGAACATATACATTCCCCATTCCACCCCACCCCCTCGGTATAACAATGATCTGTCCCTAGGTCTGGTGTGTATATAAAAACACAGTGCATTCAATTCGTCTCCGCCTAAGTGTACGGAAGTAGTATTTGTGCTAAAATATATATGATAACGTTATCATATATATACAAATAGGAATTCAGTGCGCCGTTTCCAAAAGGGCGTCGCCTGTAACGAAATGACAATGACTTGATATTTGTTGGACATCGACAGAAAGCTTTAGAGAGCTTATATTGTGAGATTTGCTCCCGGAAGTTCGGCTTCAGTCCGGGTGACGCTGCGGAGGCTTTTCTGCAAACATAAAACAAACAAACTGGACTGCTACACACTACATGTATATGTACAACTGTCCTTGAAGTTTGTTGTCACCAAACAAAATGTACCGCTACAATGTACTTGTACTGAAATGTACCTGTAACTATACTACGCATTCTGTAAAAAAAATACCACTCACAAATGGGACCAGACTAGTGCGTGATGTCATATGGTGTATCCTTTGGGTGAACAGTGTGTCTTTCGCGCCAGTCGTAAAAGGTTTCTGGTGTGTTAAAGGCCCTAGTTTTATTGTTTCATCCTGAACATAAAACCAGCGGCTCATTGGTCGATATACGAGCAACTGATTCACATGTAAACCTGAGATGGTCTTAGCTACAAGGAGATATCGTGTGACAGAGGTTGCTAGGCAGTTTTATGAGTCAAGTGCTAACAGACTTATAAAACTGCACACCTGTGCATCTGTGATATCCTCTTGATCAAAAGAAAACAAAAACAGCTGCTAGTAACTGGCTATGTGTAGAACGCAAAGACCACTCCAACGATGTACATGTACTTGAGCATATTTTCCTAATACTGTGGCCCTATTGATACCTTGTATGCCCGCCATTGTGCTGCGGCTTTGAATGTGCACATCTAAACAAATAAACAGAGCATGCACCCCACTCCGCAGTTTGGCTGACCTGTTGACCTGTTATTTGTGTATGTGCTCTAGTCAAAACAAAACTCACTCTATTCAATACCCACTGGTCATCTGTTCAGAACGCTTGGGTTGCGTTTGAACTTTGACATTGTAAACGTTGACCAACCACCACGGACTACAAACGGTGTGATCACATTACAATACTGGTACGATTTTGATGTAGAAGAATTTTCAAGCAGTCTATGACAGAACCGACAGCAAACAAGGATCTTGTACTGTAGAGTATTTTTCGCTACACTGTGAATTGTATACGACACATACACGACTATCACAAGATTGCCTTCAATTTGCAGTAGTACGACGAATGTGACCGGGCCCTTGAGGTTTTGACGACTTGCCAGGCCTCCGTAGCAAACTGGGTACCTAAAAACTTGACCTCTTCAACTATTATGCTGTTTGCAAACACACGCACACACACACACACACGCACGCACGCACGCACACACACACACACACGCACGCACGCACACACACACACACACACACACGCACACACACACACGCACACACACACACGCACACACACACGCACACACGCACACACACACACACACATACATACACACACGCACGCACACGCACACGCACACACGCACACACACACACACACACGCATACAAACACACACACACGCACGCACACACACACACACACGCACACACGCACACACACACACAAACATACACACACGCAAACACACGCACACGCACACACGCACACACACACACACACACACACACACATACATACACACACGCACGCACACGCACACACGCACACACACACACACACACACACAAACACACAAACACACGCACACACACGCACACACACATCCAAAATTTGTAATTGCCACTGTTACTATAACGCCAACTCTCATAACTCCACTGGGTACCATATAGGACCACCACATATAAAAATGCATCACCTAATGCAATATAAAGAGATAACCTATTATATACATGCAATATGCACACATGAGATATCCAGCTGTTCAAAACATTTTTGAGAAAAGCTCGATAAAAGCATGAAAGTTTGGTACGGAATTACACAGTAGTTGACGTTAATCCAAAATACCTAGCTGTTTCCTTGTCCTTCCGTGGTGAACTTTCACTGAAAGGCCACGTACATGCATTCCGCTGGTAATGGAAACTAGATCAAACCGGTTTCTATTCTAAACCCTCCAGACAAGTCCCTAATGAAATGACCGTCTAAACGGCATAGATTACACACAAAAACACAACAATACACTCTCCCTTACTTCGCACGTGTTTATTTAGACACAGAATTTATGGTCGTTGACTGCAGTATATGACACTATGAGAACCTATGAGTGATCGAGTCACTTAAATTCCACATTTTTACACCGGCTAGTCCGCACACGTATACAACACATGTGTTTACAATTTCTGCTGCAGGACTGGACCCGTGATCTCTGTGAACTTAGTGCCCATTTCCATGGCAACAATAGAGAAAGTGGTTCAAGGCCTACCTGGATTCACTTTGTTCACGTCATGCTTAAGTACATAAAATGGAGACGAACCTGCAAAATATCGTAATCCCTGAATGAATAATACAAAATTTGAAGTTTGATTTTTGGTTCAATCTGCTTATAATTAATTTCATGGTATCTAAGTCTTTTTTAATATCAAATTATACATTTTGAATCAAACAAATTGTACACTTTAACGAGACATTAGACATATGAAGAGCCCAATGGATATTGTAATAATAATTGTATGGCACACAAAGATGATGAAGTTCAGTATGATAGATATTTTAATCATTTATGTATGATATCTAAATTATGATATGATGCATGTACTACATTTCAATGCCTCATGTTGTAGCACTTGCACAAACGGAGATGGGCGCCGCCCTATACACAATACGGTGTAAGGGAAGCCTTGTAAACTCCAGCAGGAAATGATGAAATTTGGCCTACAGGTTCAAGGTCAGAGACTTCTTTGCATATCTGTGCGTCTAGTTTCAGCTTATTTGTGTCATTGTTTTCCACGTCACGGTCTACACTTCAAGGGCAAGTGCAGGGAGAACTCTAAATACACTTTACAATAGTGTTGTGTCTACAGCAGCCGAAGCTGTTTCCGCCAATTTGTTGTTCACGGTATTTTTCTGTTTTCTCTGCGTCACAGTGGTTCTTTCTACGGTCTATTTCAGCATACGGTCACTTAGACCTACAGACTACCTACTAAGTGGTCCACGATAAAAGGGGTGCGTGGAGGACTGTTGACAAGTTTGTGTGACGCCCATGGACAAGGTGTCTGTGTTACCTTAGTTACACTGTCGGTAAGGCGTTCTGACAAGATCTTCATTGATAAATGCTGGGCACTGACCTGAGTTTCGGGAGTTGACACCATCACATTTCGTCATCACGTAAACGGTTTTAAGGCAATATTCAACTTTTAAGACTAGAATTACCACATATGTACGTCAGTCTAGTTGCAGACAGACATACGATTATTGTAGCAAAACCTGAAGCAAGATTCAAATCAAAACGACTAATTTTCCCGCCATTTCTCTTGATCCTCGGGCCGATGATCATTAACAGCGAGAACACTGCAAAGGAAGAGACGACATTGAATGCAACGGATGTTCTTGGCAATGACCTTTCAGTCTCAGTGGGAAGCATCCGCCGGGATGTATTGTTGAATGCTGTGGAGAATGATGTCACCTTGTTAGAACATGGGAACCCAACAGCGCGGCGATATGTTAGCTCGCTCCCCGGAGTATACTAGTAGTCTCCATAATGAGAAGGCTCTGCGACTTACATTCGGATATTGTCACTTTTTTTAATGATGACATGCTGCATACTTTCTTGTTGCTACCGTTCTGATGACTCCAGTTTTTAACAACCTAGCCCTCCATAATCAGAAAACAGTATGTAATCAGGCTAAAACGTCGATATCTAAACGCCGGCTGTACAGGATCGGCTATTGAGGGCAGCATCTTGTATTTTAACCCTGGGGGGAGCGAGCAAAAATTTATGGCCTATGCATATGATTTTATGAATTATTGAATATGATCCTTGATGTAACGTATGAGATTTGAAAGACAACAACTTACGAAACTTACAAAATAAACTTCGTTATGAATGAAATTCGTTTGAAATACCAATGTGATTTCTGAATGGTCTCCGGCCCTGTTATAAATGAACATTTTATGTACGAAAAAAGGTTATCATGCTATACGTCATAGATTCTATTAAGTATGGGAGGGGACATATGTCATCACAGCAGAGGTAAGACATTGACAAGGCATGACTACAGTCGGTATCGCCGGTTATCTTCTCCCAGAGCTTTGAACTCAAGGTCACTTCCCGAGGTCAGGGTAATTAGTAACATGTATTTGCCGCCTGTAGAGAAATTAGCGCTGCCAGGGTAAGGGTCATGTGAAAGAAAATCTGCTGGAATTTTTAGATAAAATTGAGGGACGTATCCTTTGTCCTGTTCGATACTTGTGAAATCAAATAACAGTTCTGTTGATAGCCTGGAGGTGTATTGATATAGATTTAGTGTGTTAATCTGTGCCCTGAAACATTTTACGATTGGGAATGGATGAAAGCTTATCATTTTCGTAGCTGAACTTATCCTGGTGTCCAAACCTATTTTAGCTGCCGAGTCTAACGAAAAGAATCGACAGCTAAAATGGGTTTGGGCACCAGGGTAAGCTGAACTGGTAAGCTACAATCTTAATCATCCATGGAGCAAAATAACCACGTCTCTTTGACCAGTGAAGCTGGGCGACAGAACCCTAAAGTCTAGGCCTCTGAGGAAACGCCGCAAGTTGTGTGTACAAAATTTCATCAAGGTCAACATTGCTTAGCAACACGCAAAGAAAAATCGCCTATAAACAACACTCGAGTAAACACCGGGCTAGAATTTCGACCAGGTCAAAAAGGTTGTAAAATGCCTCATAAATATTGTAAGCACAGCCTCTCCGGTCCGGGTTACCCTGGGTTAGCCTGGCTGAGGATGTTTGCTCTGTCACCATGGCAACCGCACCTGACTCACTCTGTCGGTATTTTACGACAAGCCGCGATGTGGGCGAGGTCGCCTCTCTGGGAACATGGCACCTCGGCGTGGGGCCCGCCCCCTTTCTTCGGAGGTCCCGGCCTTTGCTTTGGTGAAGGAATTTGATGGGACCACTGGACCTTACCCCGGTGAGATTAGGCTCAGTATTCGACTCCCTGATTGCCCACCCACCACATGGATTTCATTGACATGACTGGCAGACCGTCAGCGTAACATTTGGCACTCGTTGAAATGGGCGGGGCTGTTTTTCAAGCAGGCTGACAGAGCATCGGGTTAGCGTCGGGTCAAAGGTCTAGAACGAGCGGCGGAGAAAGTTAGCGTCAGTTCCAGCCATACGGTCTTGGCCTCAAGCAGAAATGTCCCACCCATAGTCCCATAGACATCATTTCGTTCATTATACACTTGTTGTTAACCTTCTAGGCAACAGTTCTGGCAATCTATTATTGATACACGATCCAGACAACACTGGCTCGCCCCGGTTGACGCAAGCATTCCTACATGTAATGAAAAGCCAGAGTGACTAAAAGACGCTTGAAAAAGATCATAATTCTCGTGGGACCGTCCGTGCCAAGAGGCCCTGACCAATTTAGCGATAAGAATTGAGTTAGTAGTGCAAGGTCATTTGAAGCAACAAAAAATACCAAAACCAATTGATTGTGTAAATCAGTAACAGGGCAAGGTCAACCTCCAAAGTCACATGGGACCAGTCTACTGCCAGGGCCTACATGGCATGGGCCAGCTCTTCGGCACCAAGTTTCACATACCCCCAAGGAAATTTGGCCTCAGTCCCCCTGGTACGCCTTTTAGCAGCTAGAATTGAACTTGGTTGACGGGGGTGGGGGGTAATTGAGGCTCACTGTGCCGCAGGGAAACTCCGGCAGTCTGCAGCCCTGGGGGAGCCCTGGGGGAGCCCTGGGGGAGACTGGTAACCAGGTTACCACCACGGATGAGATATCTTGAACTGAAGAGATTCCCATCATTCTCTTCGCAATGGCTGTCATCACCGGGGCTTGAATAAGCATAGATGATAGGGGCAACAGTAACTTAAATAAACCAAAGCATGTAAAGAGACAGGCATCGCATTTGGCCATGACGGCGTGTTTGCTTGGTACGTTTTCCACTGTTCCACACACCCCCCCCCCACCCCGTTCGCGACTCCCGTCATTCAAAATCATAAATCTTGACTTTTTCAGATTTCAAGCCCATAGAGACAAAATATAACGGTACTCAGCAGCCACTAGTTCTGCAAAAGTTCTTACCGATATTTTTTCAGAGGAACTACGAAGTTGCAGTCGACAGCTCCCAAGAGAATGTAATTTCAGTTACGGCGATATATAAAATTGTGGAAGTCAGTGAGGTCGTCTGCCGAGATTTACCAACAAATGACAGCATAATACACTAGGAATCATCAGACTATAGAGAATAATTGTGTAGAGTAGAGAAAAGGAAAAATGGCAGTGGGTTTCGTGTGTTGTAGATCAGTGGCCATAATGATAAAATATTACATGTATTACGGGCGCGCCCAGATTACACTAGATGATATTGGAGTGAGCATGATCGAGGAATTTTAATCAGTTCTTGCATCGCCCCTGACTGCCTTTATTTTTTGGCACTGAACACAGCATTTGGGGAAACGCGTGCTGAAATCGTTTTTCAATGTCAACGTCGTTCAGGGAAGTACCTCAGTGGCCAATATTTCGCTGTGGGCGAGGGAAGGACGGATCGATCATGAAGAGCACTGCCGTAAAGGGTCACTCGGGTAGACATCTTGCCACAGATGCTGTGAAAACTTTCTCAACAGGGCGAATATGTAACAGCGCGAATCAGTAACAGAATGTATGTAGGCGTAGGAAGTGACTCAACGCATACATGTACTTGTCTACAATGTTTGTCGATGCTTCAAGTCCACAAGTCTAAAGGTCAAAGCATTCAACATCACGATGGTGGGCGTAACTGTATGGGGGAGGGGGCAACAGATCTAGATAGTAGGCAAAGGACTGATTAGAAATTCACGCACGACGGAAGAGGAGGGTCTCTCAGGGTCTCTCAGGGCTACAGGCGGAGTTTCCTCCTGTCTGCAACATTCTATGCCCGCCTTAGCCAGCTGAACCAACCGCGCTGATTTCCTGCCTAAATTTAATCTATAGGGGGCTGTGCTGGGCTGAAGTAAAATTTCCTAGGAGGTCCGGTAGATCTTATGTACGTAGGCCCTAACAACAGTCTGGATTCCAGGTTAGGAAGGGGGGGGGTGTCGACGAACACATCAATAACCAGGTTGCAGTATGAGCTAGAATGATACATGCGAACGTCATTACCGCGCGGTGCAGCAGAAATGCCATCGGATCACCCGATTCAATCTCATTGGCTCTTATATTGGACATCTCAGAGGTGAACTTGGCCTGAAATTGGGCTCATGGGATGATCGTGCTCACACCGAGACTACAAAATGTAGCTGGCATCTTGACAACGACAAACTGCGTGGTCATACAAGCAGGCCATCATCTCTACGTGGTCAATACTTCGGGTCAAGCTTCAGATCGATCAAAACCTCGCAGGGGCCATGCTGAAAATTGGGTTTTGAAAGAAGTCATGGCTAGGGGAACTTCCTGTCGAGAAAATAAAAAGAAACACCCGAGTGAAGGGATATTGCAGTCGAACATGAAAATGTTACATAATCAGTGCAGATAGAATGATATTTTCGCTGACAGGTATGAACTGAACAGGTACGATACAGGTAATAAATTACCCCCCTCCACCAAGGCTGACCCAGCAAAGTTTCCTAATCTAGTCTTAATTTTTCGTCTGACATGTTTCAATGCCTCTGGAAGCTGGCTACGTGTATTGCCTGACTTTTTATATACCATTTTCCTCAATCTTCAGTTATGTCCTCTCCCACAGTCCTCTCCCATCTTTGTGCTCTGGCTGTAACACACGGTTGTCACGTATGGGGGTGGGGGGTGGGTTAGGGTGGGGTGAGGGTTGTTTTGAGCCCTACCTTTGCCATGGGGTCAAGTTCCTGGAATGCTTAACGGAAGTTTGACATCATTGCTGGCAAATCGCCAACATTTGGGGCCCACTTATGGCGGGAACAACCCCCTCCCCTTCCAACTTGTTTCCCTATTTTACTATTTTTAGTAATTTGTGCACGTATGATAAGATATGGTATGTATGTATGTGAGACACTGTTTGAAATAATTCTCTGACTGTTAATGTTTCAGGACTAAGAATATCAGCTTTCGCCAACTAATAGCTGTGGCCATCGACTTCAATTATACATGCGAGCTGGATACGATGTGAAGTTGACAGGTGTAGCAGACGGGAACGGTATCCATGGTAACGATGTAGCGTCTACTGGCAGACGACATTTTGGATGTGTTTTTCATTCCTGACCGGTCATCTTTGCCGCACCAGCTTCAGATACGTAACGTTTACATACAATAAGGAGGCGGAGACATACTTTCTGTGGTGATATAATATCACAGTTACTAATCAACATAGCGTGAGAGCGCAGACAGGTGCAATGGGCGGGGGGATATTGCAACGTGTAAGCTGTGTCTTTGACCATGGCATGTCAGCTTCAACTGTATGGCACCTTATAATATTCTCAAAGAACAGTCTACGATTGCAAGACATGTTTCGATAGTTGTCTAGAAATGAATGTAGCGGGAAAATTTACGGCAGAAATAAATGCTTGCCATATGCTGATGAAATTAATCGCTACCGTGTAGTCACAACATAATGTTGAGGGTATATGCTTGATGGAATTCTTGGGATCGCCCACCCTGGCCTCCCGCCGATACACTACCGCCTCAGGACCTATTCCCACGAGAAGACGGGACCCTCTAGCACGGATGACCGAAGAAGGGTACGGGGTTGCTCCTTCAGTCTCCCGTGGCCTCTTCAAGTAGGGGGCAGAGACAAGCGAATCTTCAAACGAGCTCCGTATATTTAACATATACATGTGAAGGAAAACTCCGCCATTTTGCATCCCGGCCACGTTGAGATATAACATCTACTCACTGGGAATGAATGGTACATTAGGGAGGAATCTTGGCTCGGGTGAGAAGGTTGTGGGGAGTGTACAGGCCAGCGAAAATTCCTAGGATGGCTAAATGCTGATATTGTCGATAACTACAGAAGTTCACATTACTGATGAGGTAGTCATTTGGAAGTGTTGCTTGAGAACGTGGTTTACCATGTGAAGTAAAGTTGCCATAAAGCTCCATATAGCACAAGTATTTCATGTATTGAATATGTAGAAATGGAGTAGGAACGCCTTTTGATGACTAATACGTCCGCCCAAGCTTGCCGAAGTTGAACTTGCCTTTGTATGCAGTTCTCATAAGTCTGAAAAACTGACATAAAAGGTTTTCCCAGCGATAATCAATATCCTGAATAAAGGTAGCGTTCTTAGCATATCCAAATGGGTGGATCTTTCCTAGACCCCGCCCCCTTAGCAGGGGCTTTGGCAAATGATACTGGTCTTTACATCGCGAGGCCTCTCCCTAAACTCCCAAGTGAATATGGCTAGATTAGTCTAGTTTGATGAGAAATTGCAATAGTATGTGATACTTGGCAGTGCCCTTACGATAACGCTCGAGTCACGAATGGGAAGTCTGGTGTCCCATATACATTACCCAACGCGTCCCGTTCCACCAATGACGTGCCTTGCCGTGCGGAATGATTGACAGGGAGTGGGCACACGCATGAACTTTAACAGCGTGCCTTGAGTTCCAGGCCTCAGCTGCACGGTCGAACGTAACGGTACCGGGCAAGCGCGAGAGAGCAGCCGCTGATAACGACACCGTTTTCAGACCAGACAGATCGCTGCACAGAGCAGGAGTGCGTCCATAGTCGCATCCCCTGGCTTCCATCCTCCCCCAGTAGCCGGCTGAAAGAAGAGTTTCCGTTGGAAGCAAGCGTACAGCAAACAACAGTCTCAACATGAGTACCCAAACTACCAAGAAGGTGACCCGCACCATCATCACGTCCTCGTCCGGCGGCGGTGCCGGTGGCGGCGGCGGCAGCCGATCTACATTCAGCTCCTCCAGGCTGAGCGGTGGTGGCGGGTATGGTGGCGGCCGTATGCGCGCCGGCGGTGTAACATCACGCCGTAGCGTGGGCTCTTCTTACTCAGCCGGCGGTGGCGGCCGCGTCAACGCCGTCATGGCTGCAGGGGTGATGGCTTCAGTGGGAGGGCCGGCCGGTGCGCTACAGACCCTCTCCGACGCTCGCATGACCCGCGCCCACGAGAAGCAGGAGCTGTCACACCTGAACGACCGTTTCGCCTCCTACATCGACAAGGTGCGCTACCTCCAGGAACGCAACTCCAAGCTGGAGGCACAGATTAAGATCCAGGAATCCAGGGAGGCTCCCAACATCAAGGATCTGTACGAGAAGGAGCTTCGGGATCTCCGAGCGCTGGTGGACGAGCTTTCCAACGACAAGGCCCAGCTGGAAATCGAGAGGAACAACTGGCAGGAACAAGCAGAAGAGTACAAGGGAAAGTAAGTCTTATTTTCTTCATTTCATATTTTTATTAAAATGCCCTTTGCCCTAGCACACTCAGAGAGACCTTAATTGTATTTACTCTCAAGTATTTTGAACCCTCTTACCAGATGGTGTTGCAAATTTGCTGCCATGTTGAGTGTGTTTATTGCTGTTTAATTTGATTTGATAGACATGTATAAGTCGCTCCTGAATCAGTTCTGTCATTGATCAGTGTCTGAGTGTCCTCTGTTTGACCACCCCTTTTAAAGAACGATCCGTCCCTAAATGTATTAGTGCTTGCCTTTGGGAAGTGGACGCATATGGGGGCGATTCAGTTTTGACGCTATCATCTGATACCCTGAATGTATAGAATACATGTAGCATACTACTAGCTTATGAAATAAGATTGTCTGCGGCGTTGTTGCATATACATAGCGAATACGAACGCTGCTTTTTCATGTGTTATGAAACAAACATGTATTATGTAAGGAGAAAATTGCCTGCAGCAGTTCAAGGCTCGGTGCTTTTGTTTGTGAAAACGACGCTTGTCGGCTATGTGATCCCCACAACATGGGTAGAGTTTTCATTTTTGTGAGTTGCTGAATCTGACATGATCGATATTTATGTTGGCTGAAAAAAAGGGGTTTTCATGCATATATAACAGGTGCATGAATATTTCTTACATCATCCAAGGACCAAGGTGCATTGTGGCAAATATTATTGAGCGTATTTGCTTACCCTAAGCAACGCCTTTTTGGTGCAAGTTGAATATACGTAGCGTCTTCTTGGCATTCTAAGAAATTCAGAGAGACAAGCAGTGGTAACATTACCGGATACAAGCAAGAGTCCCGCCCCCCATCTCCATACATCTGTCCGAGCTTCCTCGGGGGGGTTAATATTCGAGATTCTTGTCATAGATAGAAGCGGCTTACTGTAAACTACATTCTTGCAAAAAATGTCCAGGTTAGACGGATAGGAATCTTCATTAAGGGATGTTGTTTGTTGTTCGGTGTCAAGATATGCATGTCCTACATACATGATGCGGGTGAAAAAATCCAGCGGGGGCGAAGCCATGCCAGACTGTTGTTGACGCACCGATAGCACGCCTATAATGTTCCTTTGTCGGGGGGACATTGCTGTGACCCCGTTACACCTGTTACTAATCAAACAAGGTGTCCAGACATGGCTGGCTCCGTACGAAAAACGTCAACAGCTCTACCTTTAGAAGGCAAAAGGTCAACGAGGCTCGCCGAAAGCCCCAAAGTGGGAGGGGCCGCTATGGAGAAATCAGACGATACGCCCACGGCATGACGTCTCGTTCCCAATTCTATAGCTAGCTTACACATGGAAAGGTCTCGAATTGCTTTTCAGATGTTCACGGCTTCCGTTCTTTTTCAAACCCATGGATCATAAGACGTTTGTCGTGGTGCAATGCAGTGCCTTGTAGTGAAATATTGACAGAAGGAAACCGCAATGACATGGTAGCGCCGGCGGTGTCAGCGCAACGGCATGCAGGGCCCATTGATTCGATATGCAAAACGGGTTTCATATGGCTTCTAAGCACCCGAAATGGCGTGCAAAAACAATCAGTCCATGTAAGACTGCAGAAATCACTCCCCTGCAGTATCGATTGCTTTGAATAATAGATGGTTATCCCCTCAAGTTCATTGGGCCAGTCCACCCCAAAAGTAGTAGCGCTGAAATCTGGATGCGCTCTGAGGAAAATGACGTCTGACTTCATTTATATTTCATCGCGATTTCCTAAAATCTTCATAGAGAAGGAATCGGTAATGGGTAATGGGCTATCGAAAGTTCGTGAACTGAGGAAAATATCTGAACGTTACACCAAGTTCTCGCGCTATGTCTCGTGTCATGTCGTCAGATTTGTGCAGGTTTTGTCATCTCCCTTGTGGTCTTTTTTTTGGTGGGAATGGTGTATTTTCAGCCCTCTCCTGTGCCACACCCTCTAGAGCTCTCGCCCCAAGCGACTATTCCCAAATGTTCTGCATGCATTCATATCACGTCTTTAGACAAAAGGGCGCAATAAAAATCCCATATTTGGCTCGATTCCCCGTAGCACAACTTTTTTTCTTGCCACGCCTTGCTCCTGCGCAGTGATCACTGATTTTCCCGGGTAAAGCGGCAGGGAGAAAGGGTGTGTCAGCTTCAGCAGTCACGTACTGACTGCCCTTGACCGTGCCCCCTGGCTCCCGCAGTGCCCCGCAGACGCACCTATTTCTGTCCGATGACTACATTGATGGTAATCATGATGCAGCAGTGCGATCAATTCAGGACCATGCATATGGCTAACAACCATCTACATCGAGAAATTTTCAGGGCGTCCCTTCCACGATAACCGAATTCTCCTTATCAAAATCGTATCGCCGAACCAAAATGGCCAATACATTCTAACACGTTTTGATGCCTTCATATGGTGATAATTCATCATAACATGAATTATGCTGATAATGCCCTACAAATGCTCCTGTGACCCGATTACTGTACTGCGTTCTTAATTGGATCCTAAAGCTTCTGTGCCAGTTAGAGCGCCTTGTAGGATCCTAAGTAGGTTTTCGGGAGATAACTATGTAGAGAAGTCAGCTGTTATGCTTCAGCATTAACAGACTCTGATGAGACCCCTGATCCCATTTCGTCTACATTTTGGCATCTTGCTGTTTTTCCCGTGAAACTAATTTGCCACACACCGTGAAGCGTCGGTAAAGCAACAAGGTCACCCCCTGATACCTGAAACGTGGGAGGACTCTTTCAAAATTGGCTTCTGTTCCTTCTTTTTGTTCAAATTAACGGGGTACGGCAGGTAAAAGCAGGCACAGAGATGGTTCCAGCTTACGAACACAAGCCCCCCCCCTCCACTTCAAGGTCACCCCTTGATACCTGAAACGTGGGAGGAGCCTTTCAAAATTGGCTGCTGTTCTTTCTTTTTTTTTAAATCAACGGGGGTACGGCAGGTAAAAGCAGGCACAGAGATGGTTCCAGCTTACGAACACAAGCCCCCCTCCACTTCAAGGTCACCCCTTGATACCTGAAACGTGGGAGGAGCCTTTCAAAATTGGCTGCTGTTCTTTCTTTTTTTTTTAAATCAACGGGGGTACGGCAGGTAAAAGCAGGCACAGAGATGGTTCCAGCTTACGAACACAAGCCCCCCTCCACTTTTTAACCCATTGAAATCTCGTGTGAACTACAATTCGACTCACTGGATTCAATAACCAAACGTGGTTGTGGTCCTGCGCACACAGTGACCTAGATCGTAAGATTTATGTCGATATGTACACCCTACTTGTTTTGGCGGCTTAAAACACCTTCTATCGAGGTCATTGACCTCTCATCTCCTGTTTCTTCTCTATACAGTATTTGTTCAGTACCGTTCGCACGACGAAAGAATTAAATGGTCAATTACGAATTGATTCCAGTCTTTCATGACAAAAACATGAGTTTCGAACTTCTTTTCAGATCCGGAATGGTCCATGTTTTTGTTTACTCTTGCTTCACATCGAAGCTACACGTGTTCTTTAGTAAAGTCCGGCCAGTTGGATTGACCTAAATACATAACGGGACCTCGACCTATATCGACAAGACCGATTTCCGCCACTTCAAATGTTTTCACAAGGATGAATTCCTGAACTCTTGTCTGACATTTTTGGCCCAGTATGTTTGGCATCCAGTAGAAATTAAGTAGAAAATACAAAAATACGTTTTGTTCGTAAGTATTTGCCAAGAGACACACCTGTCAAAAGGCCAATGACACTTTTATGATTGCATCAACGAGCACTTGCTCTTTACTAAAAGTCATAATTATTATTTATATGCTGAGTAGATCATCAGTTTGCAAAACTATGCAAACGATGACAGACAATTTGCATGAAAATGCATCCGTGGATCCTGTCGAAGACATAAATTATGCTAATTCGCATTATGTTAAAAATTGATATCAAGGCGTCATATATTTCTGAACACAAGGGGCATTGCCAAAAAAAGATATTAAACAAAAAAGCAAATAGTCACACAAATTTGGTTGCTGGTACCGACGTACCTGCCCAAAACTACCGGGCAAAAGGAAGCCTGTACCGTCTGTAGGAGGAGCTCTACTGAGTCTAGCCACTTTGATCATTAATTCTACAGATGTGACATTTGACCTGCGACATAAAGCCTGCGACCTGCGACTAATAAACGGCCCCCCGTCTCCATGCTTTTCCAATTACATTGTTACCAAAAACGCATCTGTAAAGGTGCTTTCGGTTGGAATTTTTGTACCAAGTCTATCGAATGTTCAGAGGGCAATCCGTCCATCAATTATCACGAGCCCAGATGTTCTGAGGCCAGTCGCTGGAGCGGGGGTGTTTTCTTGAGGCAAAAATGCTGCTAAATTTTGCCATCACAGGAAATAAGATTAGATTCGTCTCACAGGAAAAGACAGGTGCAGCGGATACAACTGTCTGGCCCGATTCTGGTGTTACTTCTCTTGACAGTCTTTTGATGGCTACGACAACTACCTCATTAGTACACCCTTGCCATACGTCGTAGGCTCATGGACTGAGTGCAAAGAATTTTTTTGACGAAAAGTCAGTTCAGTACACTTTATGTTGAATAAACTAAATTCTCTTTTGGCGAAAATGTTCGAGATCGACACATGAAATTTAAGGCCTAGAGGTGAAGTAGGCAGGAGGTACAGAATAATTTCGTAAGCTGCATTACATGTACAGATCCCTCTCCCAGTACAACGGTTCCGTGCACAATATGACATTTACTGGAGCGGGCACCGCGCCGAACACGGGCCCACACTAATGTGGAGAAAAGGGCGCAGTCCGAATATGGCGCACTCTGTCTGAGAAAAAGAACTCCAGACATTTGCCAGACGAGCGAATGAAACACAATCGATTCCAGTACCACTTTGACCTTTTGATCGAAAACAAACCTGAAAAACTATTAAGTAACTAAAGTAGTAAAAAGAACAATTCTCCCTAAATACCATAGATCTGATACACTGGATCCTTGCGACATTTTTGACAGACAAGAACCAGACAAGGGCCCCACCAATTGACCTCAGGGCATCATTTTGTTTCGCATAACGCCAATTTAGTTTGGACGAGGTTCCCCGCCATAAACGAGCCACGCGCTGAACTGAAGGTTACTGAGGGTTGAAAGCCAACCAGCCACAGCGGGTATCCTACAGGCAATGTCACCTTTGTCTGACCTACACGGTCTGCCAAGCATTGGACTTCAAACCCGTTTATCTTTAGCCTTCTGTCCGTCAACTTTGATGTAAAACAGATTCTCCGCCATATTTGAAGAGTCTGGATTGCCTTTAGAACGGATGAACATAGGGGAGGGGGATCTACAAGTCTGCTAGATCTTTTTATCACTTCTAAAAAGGTTAAGTATGAACTCATACAGACAAGTGTAAGAGAGAAACATACCCTGAAAGTCATGTCTAAAATGAATGGATGATGTGGTAACGTTTTGTCTACAGTCAAGACTAAACACTAACCTACCCCTGTTTGCTTGTAAGATATGCTTCTTAGCAGTACTAGCAGACCGGATCTGTCAACATTCCCGTGCCACTTGTGACTGCAGAACGAGCAACCAGCTATAATGAGTTTCCTGTGCACTTATGGATGTGCTTCCCAGCAACATCAGTGCGTTTGATTGACGTAGTAGTGCACAGTCCTCGTCACCGTATCCTTACTTTAAAAGCACTACAAAGTCTTTCCCATGAAAGAGGAAACAGCAAAATCGGATCCTGTCGACGTCGGTCATGTCGGTGCTGTAGCTTTTATTTTGTACATCCTGGCAAAAATCTCGAGTTCCTCTCTTTGGTAAGTGGGAGTCACTGACAGACATCACTGCCGGTCCCCGGAGAAATTGCTACCGACAAGAAATTGGCAGAGAGAGATAAAATGGCGTGCTAGATGTGTGGTTGCTGAGTTTGATCACTGTCAGTCGTATCAAAGCATGATTTACAGTTTACATTTCCTGATGGGGATCTGACGTGGAACAGTAAAGTACTGAGTAGTTATAACTGTCAAGAGAGAGTAGTTGTGTAGGATTGCAGTGTATGGGGATGGAAAAGTTGCTGTCAAAATTTGTCACTTTTCACTACAACTGGAATTTGTTTTAATTGGCGCTTCATGAAATCTATCTGTGTTTACGAGAATCGTTCTCAATGACTTCTTGTGTAAAAAACGGATAAATCTCAACTACGCCACACAGTAAGCTGCAACTGTTTAGTCTACAGCTTAGGGCACAAGGTGTGCAAGCAGAAATTGAATACGCCTGTCCTTGGTGCCTGAGTGCTTAACTAGGTGCAGACCAACATGTCAATGAGGGCAATGGAGAAAGGTCTTCACGTGTCAGTGAAAAGTGTTTGCTAATCGTCTTTGTCTGGGGTTCAGAGATCGCAGCAAATAAATATTTGATTCAGACGCACCAACAACAACGGTTGACTGCCAGATCTCAGCGAAATATCTTGCCACTTACTTAGGATTGACCCGCGTGCCCATGGTATGTCCCCACAGTCTCGCTAATGTGTCCCTGCGAGCTGTTTCCCGTGTCGATGGTCTAAATACTCTCATTATGCCAGTCCGTCTAGGAGTAGGAGGTGACTCTTTTCTATTCTTCCCAGAAATGGTAACAGCCCCGTCCGAAAGCTTCTTGTTTACAAACATGACACTGCTGTTGCTCACCGCGTTTTTTGTCAACACTTGATCACCTCAGCCTCAAATGTCTGGTTCAGCAATGAAGAAAACTGTCATAGTTTTGTACGAGACAAAACCTTCGCGCTCGAGGAACATTAAAAAGAATGGATGGATCTCCAAGTTTGCCGCTGGCGATCTTGTTTAGACCGTCGTGCGCATAGCTGTTTTGCAAAGTCGAAAATTGCCTGTCATGAAGACAAGTACGTATGAGAGACTCTCAACCAACTTGTTCAGTTAACAGCGCACAAAACAAGCATCGTATCAGACAATGGACAAGTGGGCGTGTAAGCAGCCTGAGATTGCCATGTTTCAATCTAAAAGAAGTAGGACATCAGTACAAGAACCGCATTGTCCTGGCAACATCGCAGCACAGAACTTGAGAGAGAGACAAACTGGGTCGTCACATACCGTTAGATTAGATTTGTTTCTTGTCTGTCGTCTGCAGGTCTGTGGCGAGACGACCTCCATGTACCCCCGTCTTTAATTTATCAACGAGTACAGTTTTGAAAATTGTTTTTAGGGGCACGGGGACATTCTGTAATTGCAATCTGTCGCGCCATCGAAAACATTTCAAATAACGAAACGTCTTTGATTTGAAGCGCGTTGTTGTTGTTGTTGTTGTTGTTGTTGTTGTTGTTGTTGTTGTTCAATCGGCACAAAATTATTTTGAAATTCTTTTTATCTGCGGAAGTGATTGATACATAGACATTTGAGGACATCTTCTAGAAAGAGTTTTATGGACCACGGGCATGATAATAATAACTCAGGGTCGGCCATTTTGCCCGGCAATTGCGATGCCCGCCATAGTTGTGGGCGACCTTTGACCAAACGGAAATTATTTCAGGCCTTACCGCCATGTTCTAGACTGCACATTTCAGTCACATTTCAGTCAATCAAATTTCCAGTCGATCAAGTGTTATTACCCCATTTAGATGAATATATCACCCATGTAGCTTTTCCTATTTGTTCTTCCCATGGTCATGGACATATTGTACCTGAAAGCCACAATATTTGACCATACGGATACATGCATGAATATTGTTGTGTTTTTATATTATGTGCTACGAACTAGCCACTTTGAACCGCGTGGATTTCGCGTAAGCTTTAAAGGGTTATCCAGTTTCGCGTTGTTTGTTTGAATTGAAGAGCGGCTAGACTATTACAAGCCAGAGCCTGTCACAAAGGACCCTAACGCATGCTTCTCAGCCTGGTCGTTATGGGTACGATGTCTTGTTTAAATCATGTCCCATGTTTGCAAAAAAAAATGTTTAAAACGTGTTGGGCCGGGCAAACAGACTGACACTGAAGCAGCTGCATTGTGCAGTATCGCCAAAGGCAGTGCATGAGAAATCCGATATCCCAAGCCGCCCCCTCTCTCAGTTGGAACTTGCACTATTCAGACGACGCAAATGAAGTTTCATGGTCCATTCACCAATTTCGTGGGAGTGGTAGGATCAAGCCTAGCTTGAGAAAACGGGCTTCAGCGGTATGTAATAATCCGTCACCTTGACAGCTAGGCTACAGAAATGTTACAGTGGCGATCAAGATGAAAGATACTCGTCTTGAAATGCCCTTTTATGGCCCACTGTGGATGGAGGCGCAAATCCCCGTACCCCAGTACTAGCTCGGGGATTCATATAGATAACATCGAAATGTAAAAGTTCACTGTAACATGTCGACGTCATCCATCGCCAATGGCAGACATCTCGTTTGCATGCGGTGCACGTTCACATAATATAAAAGGATGGCGTGTTTTCAGGGGCTACCTTTTAATTTTTCCGTGCAAAGTCATTACGCAGGAATTAGGGGTGACAGTGAAAAGCTCATGTCGGCTTTCTCTACAAATTACTTTTACAAGCAGGTCAATAACTTTGGGGTTCTGTCGGTGGCTGTTCAAGCCGGTAGAAAATCTAATAACTGGGCCGGTTTGCCAACGGAAAGTGGGCGTAGGCCTAGATGCTACTTTGGAGCCTCCATGCATATCCGGGAACAATTATTTTAAATGCATGCCGTATCATACACATGGGAGTATATGACAGAAAGATATCAATAAATAAAATTGTCATGGCCATTCATATTTTAACAGTCTCTTTTTGCCGGATATTAATTTCTTCCTGAGTGATTTCAAGGCTGGATGGCGCTAGCATGTACGTGAAGTGGATACAAAAGTCCATATTAGTGAGGCTCTGCTAGCAAAACCCATGGGCCCTTCTGGAATCTAGACCGTTGTCAGTCTATAACGTCCGGGACATCCACTCAGTGCCCCACCTGCTGTGTTGAGGAGATTCTTATTACCCCACAAATCACCAAACAACCGGTAAACGAGATGCATCATGCATTAGACATGTTATTACCTCTCGCTGAGGCCCCAGGATGCCCCCAGGTCTTCTGCACCAAGCTTGATGGATTGGCGGGGCTGAAATACCTCCGGTCCCGTCCACATGCCGAACGGCAGAAGTGTTG
The DNA here is from genome assembly GCA_013266295.2 of Branchiostoma floridae x Branchiostoma japonicum. NCBI lineage: Eukaryota > Metazoa > Chordata > Leptocardii > Amphioxiformes > Branchiostomatidae > Branchiostoma > Branchiostoma floridae x Branchiostoma japonicum. The sequence goes on from CM023823.1 coordinate 20,330,979, forward strand.
ACAGTCAACAAGGCGTATTACAAACTTTGTACATGTAGGCAAACACGAAATGTCGGCTGTCAACTTGTCGTGTAAAACAAAGTGTGATTCAGGGTCGTCAGACTCCGACTCAGACAGAGCAGTATCATAAGTGATTGTTACAGCGATCTCTTTATATTTCATGTTCAAATAACATGCCTTTACAGACGTTTTGTTGATTTGGGCAATATTTGTATTATTTGATTAATGGTTAAATTACAATGTAATTACAATTGGACTTTGAAGAAGAGTTTTGAATGTCTCAATTGAAGTTAACTTACAGAAACCTACTCTCATCACCCCGAATGTTGGTCCCCCTCCATATAGCCCGGCTGCCCGAGGTACACCATGCTCGCCCTTGGCCATTTAAACGCCCCCCTACAACATATCGATATGGGGCCATCTATATGAAGTAAAAGGTGATCAATTAAGCGTAGCTCATGTAATGGTCGGCCGACGCTGCGTCCCATTATGTATGATTAAATATTGATTCCTTTTATTGTTGGGCAGGTGGCAGGACGAGGCGGGGTTGCGTGCGGAGCTGGAAGCTGAGATTGAAAGGCTGAAGAAGGTGAGTTCCGCCCCTCCCCATTTGTATCCACCATCTTGGATCAATAGTGAACACGACAGCCGATACAGGGACGTGCCTAACTTCACGTAAAGTTTCTTCGAACAAAGGGCCACTGTAACTTTTTTGTCATGATTCTGTGACGGCCACTGCCTTTGACTACTAATGATTATTCAAATTGGAACACACTTACTTTCGTATCCATTTCGTACTTTTCTTCACTAGTACAAAAAATCTGAATTAACAACTGAGCCATAAACAGCCCTTCTGGTTGATGAAAAGTCAAATAAGAAATGCCTGGGAAGTCAAAACTTGTAGGGAATTGTGTAAAGTTCCGCTTGAACTAAATACCGCCTAATCGTCGACCAAGAAATTCTATGCAGACAAATATTCATTACGTTATCTGTCACGGAAGTTATCACGATGGGGAACCTCAATTTAGACATTTCTTGATGAGACTAGAAGATAAGGTGGTTTTATCAGAGCGGCAAGAAGTGGGGCTGATCTGACCGATAAAGAGACTATCCCATCGGTAGACAGGTTGCCATAGTTGGCTAAGAAATGCTGCCCTTTTCCGTGCCACCACCACAGGAGCATTCCAAGAATTTCTGTCCGCGTAACCTCCTGAACCGACAACAACTACAACTCCCAAGTGATATTAAAAACAGACCCCGCAGAATTAGAATTAGTTCCCGTTGTAGCGGCGTTACGGGGCTCAAGTCGACGACAAAAACTGCTGTTTCAAACGTCTGTGAAAGAGTGCATAGCGAGGCACAATTTCGCTTCAGTATTGATCAAAATAAATGAGTTGATTTACAATAAGAACGCGTTCCTACTCTACTTGAGTGTCGTTAAAATGTATTGACTTTTTGCTTAGCTTTTGTCAATATCCGAGACTAGATTGGGCTGAAAGTTGGAAGGCAGGATTGATTCATAACGACATTATTGCTTGGAACGCATTCATCCGCTTCTGATATTTCGGAATTGTCAATAAAAAAGCCGGTAGGCCATAAATCCATCGCAACTAACGGCCCGTTAAAAATGGTGCCTCGCCAGCACTCCAAGTAGCCTAGATTGGAACTGAACATTGCAAAACTAGTCTGCAGTCAAAGGTCTCGCCGAAAATTGCACCGGTTCTCAATATACGAGCGCAGAGCGTCGGTTGTGAATGCAGAATAGGCCTGTAAAAACCAATTTAACCGGCCAGTTTTGCCCATATAAGGAAAGGAGCCCAGGCTCTGTACGTCAAGCCGAGTAATTGCACATCTGGGATTTTGCTCGAGGAGGCTGGCAGTGAAAAGTTATAATTTTCCCTCGGTGTCAGATGTTTTCACTTCAATGGGTTATTGATCTTGATTGAAGAAAAATGAGGCGCTGGAGTTGAAAAGGTGGATGCTGTAATTTGCTTCCCCGTAAGGATGGGTACAGTACAGAAGATATTCGTATAAAAGAAAGTCAATATCGGACGTTTCATGGTAAAATTTAATAGAACAACGGGGATATCTCGTCTGGTCATTTTCTACCAGGTAATCGAAGAAATCAATTTTCCAAAAATTGAAACGTTTGGACATAGTCTGTTCGGGCCCCCCATTCAAAGTAATGTTCGAGACGAAGAATTCTGGCCATAGGGATGAAATGTAGTATACATGTAGATGAATGTTTTAGGGATGGATGGATTGAACGGTGTGTTTTACGACAGGAGTGGGCGACGTGGCAACGTGATATCAGAAAAGAGACAATGTACATAAACATGACTATGTCTTTGTCTGGCACAGACAGACATGATTTCATCGCCAATAAGGCAGTCCCAGGGAGAGGTTAATCCGGCGCCAAATTTATAGCGGCAGCTTGAACGTGACCTACATACATGACTCCCTGTGACGCCACTCTCAAATTACGTTACAGTACCCACTGGGAGATGACCTAAAATTTTCTGACATTTATGTTTAGAGACGAATGTGGTGTACATACTGTGTGATTGCACCCATAAGTCATATCTAGCTTAACGTGTTCATGTTTTAACGTACATATCTTAGCTTAACGGCCTATCCCAGCAATAAGTTTCTGAGTGAAATACGGTGACATTGGCGCCACTCAATAAATCATTGCATTATTCATAGGTTCCTTAACACCTGCATCCTCTCCGGACATAACCGTCGCGACTAGCCATGAATAAATGATTAAGCAGTGGGGGATTACTTCCCAAGTTCCGGTGTTTTTCACTTTTAACTTTCCCGGATGTTCCGCCATATTATTTTCACCTTGACTTCAATAACTTACCTGGATATTCCGCCATGTTTTTTTGCAGGAGCTGGATGCAGCAACCATGGCGCGTGTGGACTTGGAGAACAAGCTCTCCACCGCACAGGAGGAGATCGATTTCTTGAAGAGGGTTCATGATGAGGTAGGCAGACTTCGATTTTTACTTGAAGCAGTAAAGCAAGTCGTTGTATCAAATAATGTGTAGCCTGTGTTGCAGAAGCACCTACAGTTCTGTAGTCTCTGAGGTTGTCTGCGAATGAGACAATTCAATTTAATTTCATATCTATTCCGATATGATATGATTTATTATTCTATTTCTTGCAGGAAATACGTCAACTGCAGGACCAGTTGAACGAAAGTTTGACCATAGTGGAGGTGGACTCCCGGGCTCCCACAACTTTTGCTCCTGGACCTGACCTCACTGATGCTCTGCGTGAGATCCGTACTCAGTACGAGGAGCTCGGACGTGTGAACAGGGAGGATGCTGAGGTCAAGTACAAGCAGAAGGTCAGGAGAGAAGTCTTGAAAATATTTTTTTTTCTTTTTAGTACAGAGCTAAGACTTTGTTGCAACATAAAAAGTTTGCGGATAGAATTTTTTATCGTCCTGTTGCAATCTTACCTCAGAATTCAAGTGAGCAAACACCAAGAACCTTACGGACACGTCACGTCAGCAACCGGTCAAAAGGGCCAGGAAGTTATACTGCCCACCATCGATCTCTGTTGAGTTCGTCTTCTTGTCAATTTGCTGTTGAAAAGCTTAAAGATATGTCATGTTTGTTAGCCATTAGTTGTTCATGGCCTGATCTATAGAAATGTTGGTTGATGGATAATTCATGAACATTTTGTTATGTCTTTTTTTTTTAAATCCAGTTCAGCGAGCTGGCCCAACAACGGGAGCGTGACAACGAGGCTCTGATGACTGCACGGACAGAGGTGACAGAACTCCGGAGGAACCTCAACTCCCTCGTGGCCGAGAATGAGGCTCTCAAGAGCAAGGTGAGTGTGCAATGTCAGCAGGCTCACCAGATATTGTTTTACATTCAGAATGACCGTAAAGCCAAGCAGTAGATACTTTTGTACAATCGGACACAAAATGTCATTATAAGAAGTACGATAGGTTCCCTGAATTTTCGTCTGTAACATTCTGCTTTTCTATATGTGTGACGTCGACGTACAAGATGTAAAGGGTGAATTAAAGACGAAGCCATTCTCCTGCTCGCCTGTAATGCAATAGGCAGTCAATGCTTGTCAACACGTACTAAATGACGGGGACGTCATGCTGGTGCAATGTTCTATTCATTTAGTCATTGAACCCCTACATTGACGTGGGAGAAATATGACGTGACCTACTTTAGCAGTGGACGGGATATAAATAATTGCTGTCTCCCTAGCTTTTAATGCATGTGCTACTTGGTATTCACTAGACACGTCTCCTGGAAACAAGCCTTTCTATCTTGACGAGGTGGCACGAGAAGATAACAACCGACCATGAAAACTGCCTTAATAAGCTGCTTCTTGAAATGAGTCTGGTCAAAGAAGACGTAGCATCTATGTCCAGGATACTGAAGGGGCTTGGGACTTAGCGCCTTACTCGAACAGTTACCATAGACCACTCTCCCAGGTAGGTAGGAGGCTGCAAACTCAATCGTTACTCATCACAAGTTTCACCTTTAAAATTTTTGTTGGCTCTGACCACATAAATTTCGCATTTTTGACGTTCATTTCTGAATTTCAGTGAAGTTAACATTAGATCTGGGCAAAGATGTAATGTGCCTTTCTACTTGTTTTTCGAAGCTAACAGAGTCAACAGCATCAGAACATTTTTGGCATTGAGTTCCTAACAAGCAGCCTCCTACCGTCCCGTTCAAACGCCCCAGGGCTAATCCATGTGCCCAGCAGATATGTAGACGTGGGTTTTCTTGTGTTTTGAACAGAACGGAGCTCTGGAGAACAGCCTGGCCGAGCTGGAGGCTCGCATGCAGCTGGAGATCGAAGAGTATCAGGCTGCAATCCGCGATCTCGAGCAAGAGCTGGAGACCAAGTCGAGTGAGATGGCTCAACAGATGCAAGCCTACAAGATGTTGATGGACACCAAGATGGCGCTCGACATGGAGATAGCAGCTTACAGGAAGCTGCTGGAGGGAGAGGAGATCAGGTGTGAACATTTTCTTAACTTTCCATCTTACTAAGACGCCTGGTGTGTTTAATCCATCATGGAACGCGAGGAAACACGGGATAGAAATGGCAAGACGGCACCTGCAAGATCCTCGCAGGTAAAACACGGTTGTTCCCGGAGTTTCCTTGCATGATCGTTGTTTTTGTGACCATTGGTGAAGCTGTGCGTGGTGACGAGTGACTGTAGTTGTAAGAGGACCTTGTCCATGTGCTACGTCTTCTTCGCCTTTTAACACACACGCGGAGAACAATCTAATCCCAAATCGTACGCCCTTCCTCCCTCCATCACTTCCCGCTCAAATCTGAACACCTTCTGCTCTTCTGCTTTTATTTGTGCAAGACTATTCCGGAACCCGGCGAGGGTCCGGATCGTCCAAACCCCACCCGAAGAAGGGTAAGCCAAATTCATTCCGTGGTATGGCCCCTAAGGAAGCTTGCAGATGCTCTTTTGTCGAATCAGCACCATTTGGAACTTTCAAACGATGTCGTATTTTACTTTCATAACTGTTCCTATCAGACTGACGTTCTGGCATGGTACAGGATATTAGTGACATAATTAACGTCTCCTGTTAATTCTGTTCTAGCTACGTCTCTGGTTGTAAATCAGTAAATGACTTTACTCTATCTGACCAACCTCGATTGAAGACATATCATGTCGCTTGCCTGAGTAGATTGATTACTGAAACATGCATGACAGTCTTTTTATGACTTCTGCTACCGCTAATGGTGCTTCAGAATCGAACAAAAGGGCATCTCTGACTCGCTTCGCGAGGCACGAGCGGCATACAGAGAGGCCATGAAGACCAGATTGTCCCTTGATACTGAGGTCGCAGCCTACAAAAGAATCCTGGGCCCTGGTGTAATGGAACAGAGGTACTAGCCATACTAGACAGTCAAGGATTTCCGTGTAATATCCTTTCTCCAACATCTCCCCTGTCCAAATTACTCCGTGTCCGCCCACACTATTTTGGTTGCAAGATTTGAGTTTTCTTACCTCTACCTTACGCCTCGTTTTGTCATACAATTTTGTTTCCTCAGGAACTTCCCTATGCTGCCTGCTTTGTTTGAGCTGCTGCTGCTCTTTTGTATTTGATTATTTGGTTTTTGTTTTTGCTCGTACTCAGTCCAGCAGCATTGTCCTTCCTGAGACTCCCTCATACCTATGGTGACGACCACCTGCTTGCCAGTATGCATTATAACCACTAGTGAAACTGCTTCTCAAGGTCTGCTTTCGGCGTACATGTGAAGTGGCTTATGCTGAAGAATACTGTTGTGGAGATCTTAAGAACCTTTTACCTTGCAGCTAGGTATCTCCGGGTTAGATGTAAAGGCTAACAGGTGCTCCTCTATTCTCGGTTTGATGTTGCCATTGAAGGATACCAAATATTATCTTCATCTCATTGACATTGTACCTTGTTCGCCTTGCAGCCCCAGGATACCTAGCCAAGAACTTTCTAACGTATTTCTTCGATTTTAACATGGACCCTCCTGTCGCCCCAATTTCTTACCCCTTGCCTGTTTGGATTTTCTTTCCCGTCAGGCTGTTCGGTGAGAGCAAGGAGGGAATGCAGACATCCAGCAGCAGCAGCAGCAGCTACCGTGAATACTCCATGAAGTCAGGGTCCGGCGGCGGCGGCGGCTCGTCTGCCAAGCAGCAGGTCACCGTCAGTGTCTCCTCCGGTGAGGAAAAATGATGGGTCAGGCCATAGTGAAAGATTGTGATGTGATAATGATAATGCATTCGTATTAAACACGCCTTGCCGACTAGCCTACCTACTCTACTACTAGCCGCAACATACTGCGTGCTGTTACAAAAAGCAGATGCAACTCAAGGAAAGCGTACCAAAAAAAAATTGATGTCGGTGCTGTGAAGCGCACGTTTTAACTTCTTATTTTTCATCCGTACTGGAAAATAGTGACTTAAAGTAAGCTGTACAAGTAGTGAATTTGCTAGGCGCACAATGCGGTGCATCCGGCTACTGTGCTTTGGAGTTGTAAGATAAGGAGGAGTGGCTTGTTGGACAACCAACCATAGACTTACGGCAGACTCGTACCATGTCTAAACCAGTGTATCGGAGAGGATTCGAAAGTTGACCAGAAATGTTAGAGGACGATTAATTGTAACCATGTATTAACCACTTGGCATGAACATTCGGAGAAGTATAATGTAATGAAAGGAGAGGGACAATAAAGAGTCGGTGCGAAAACGTCTGAGCCCGTGCCAGTGTCACTTTGTGTTTTGTTGCTGGTTTTGTAGGGTAGGTTAATGATACTCAACGGCTTGTGTCTCTGCGCTGTCTCACCAGCCATTGAGGTCCATTCATAGAAAAGCGCCCCAGTTATTTACGCATGTATGGTAAACGCACAGGGTTAAATTGTTTTACCCACACCAACGAACATGCACCTTCAGCTTATCCAGTACCTTTTTTTGTCATTCTTGTCCTGGGCAAGGACTCACGTGTTTCCAATTTTCCCAATCTTTGGTTTTATCGATACCGTTTTAGGCCCGCTTCTATCATTTGCATGCCACAATTTTATTTCCGACCATGCGAACGTAGCATGTAAACATTTAATGGTTGAAAGTTGCATGTTCTGCCATTGTTAGCAATTTTTAGTGAAGCCAAGCTTGTTTAGTACTCGGGTCGTGTTAAATGCCCCTCCCATACCTATTTGGCTTTTGACACTTCAAGGATTTTGAAAAGGTTCACCAAATACGAACAGTATGTTTTCCTGATATGGCATCAGGCGAGATTCTGCCGTAAGCCTCTGGTTGATGACCGGTCCATTGTCGGTCCATGATTTGTTGAGTATAAATACAAATTATGCATTATTCTCCTCTCTACCTATTGGGTCTGGGCATTTGACATGATCTATGCCGTTAGCGCGCTAGGCAAGTATATAGATATCTAGTTTGTTGGGTGATAGCTAAGGCGGTGTACACATGATGCAGTGTTTGTCTGCAGCTACATTGTAGACCACCGCTATTATCTTAAACAAGATGGTATCGTATATCCGACTCGTGTCGTGACGAAAGGTGTAGATACTTCTACCCAAAAGTGTACATGCTGTGGGTACATCAGTGAGGTCAAAGCAGCAGCTAGTAAATTTCCCCAGAAACGATGTGCATGTTGAAGACATTTGGCCGTGACAACACGTTTATAATCATGTAAAACCAATGTCCTATACACAAAGACTTGAAACGATTTGCGAGAAAAAACGGTTCCAAAACCTCGCCATACAGTCGTCACATGTCTTCGACATCTACTCTAATCTTTTAGAAACATTCCAATCTAGTCACAGAAATCTGGCTGACCTATACATCAAACGATGTCCAAAGACTTTAAACCTAAACAAGATTACCTATTTCGTAAAAAGTAGGACAGCTTGCCGGCATCTTTGGAGCTTGGAATGCAATTAGACGTGTCGCTTCTCGTGTTGGCACTTCGGCAAATATTGACGAAATGTGTGAAAACAGATGTTCCAGCGATCCATCACGTTTCTTTCCGCATCTTCTCACCCGCATGTCATGTTGGTCGGCCGTCAATCAGGCGATATGTTCACAAGGAGAAGGGATGTTTCGTGTAATAGAAGGTTGACCTAGTTTAGTCACTGCATGAGTAATTGGGGAAAGGTTACCAACGGGTATTGTCTCTTAAAAGGGACCAAAGAGTCACTTGCAGTATTGTACGTGACCCAAATGCAATTTACAAACGTATATTTTTCTTAAGACCTAAAGCTAATTAACATGCTCAAAACAGATTAACATGCAATCAATGTTCAATCACGACAATCAACACGACAACACCTACCAAAAGTATAAAACAAGTCCGTTCACATTTGATTCACATTCGGCAACAGTTTCAAGAAAATATGTAGCCTTGAATTTAAAAGCTCATATCTACCATTTCCATTAGATTTGGCTTGTTGGTTTCAGTAAATTGAATAACAAATAACGCTGCAGTATTCACCACTTGCAACCACCACAAGCTATTTGATCGGCTGAAAAGAAGGTTTTGTATCGTTGCCTGTACTTGTCATCCTTGATATTCTGTGACTAGATCGAAAGTTTCTCAGAGACAAATGTCCCAATATGGTCCACATGTGGCACTCGTCCGCTAACAAAGACTTGTGGATGAGGCACATCATCCGCACATGGGTGGGCCACTCGACTTTTACCACTACATAAACTGGGCTTCACCAACTGATAGTGCTGTGTTCAAGCCAACTCGAGCCAGAAGTGGGCAACTTTCATGTGCACGAAGTCGAGTGACGCACCCTATCTGTGCACAGAAGAAAACACTCCTGTACACGTCAGCAGTTTCTACGTACACTCATGATCTCTCACGCGCCTTCAACAAAGAAGAGATGACTACCACAGACTGCAGCGGAGACATGTGCCTTTTTTTACTGCTTTTCTTCCAGACGCCATCTTCATTTTTCAGCTGTCTCTGTTATGCTGTGACATATACGTAATTGCCTGTCAAGCAGGTCCTGTCTCAGGGATTGAGCATTGTCTTTCCTGGAGGACATGGGTGATATTGCAATCCTTTTAGTTTTTCCTAATGGACTTTATGTCGAACCACAGACCTCCTTTGAGTTCCATTCCCAGTTCCGTTTGACATCAGACGGTTCCCCATGCCTCCAAGAAAAATGGCCCATCCCTAACCTTTCCTGTCTTTCTTGACCTTCCCCTCATGCAACTTAAAGAGGAAGTACTAGGCGCTGCTCCATGTCTTGAGCCCGCTGGTGATGGTAAGCCCCTCTCAAGGTGTCACTTTCCGCTTTTAAACGCACCAGCTGGGGTTTCAGTTCTTTCCATTGATCACGTTGTTTCCTGCGTTTCTCAACGTTACCGTCTATGTTTTTGGATCTCCATCGCCCTTTGTGCTTGGGTCATAATGCATGCGCCTGTGGGTTGGGATGGTAGAGTGTTATGATTTCTCTAGAATATTTGATAGCTGGTATGGAGATGGATTCGCCTTGAACTCAGATGGTTACAACCTTGTTTGGTTCATAATACCATTCCCATCAAGGGAGAAATATAGACTTACGCTTAATATATGTCGGGAAGATCCTGATATGCATGTAGACTAAGACGAATATGCCCACCTTTTAGTGTGCATGTCTGTCGGACCGCCATGTCTGTTATTTTACTCCCCTTGGTTCGGAAGGTCACAGACCTGACCTCTGACCAACATCCACCGCGCATGACCCACTGAACCTCAAGATCGCGAGGTTATCAACCTTTGACCTTCGTTCTTTAATGTTTCCCATGCTACCTGTCAGTCAAACCTGATGAACCAGATGAGGCCGACGGTAAGACCTGCCGAGACATTTTTGCCAGTTCCTTTTAGTGCAATTTGAAAGCATTCTGTAGATCATAGCACCCCCCCCTTCCGTTTTCAGACAAAATAAGATATGCGTAGCTTTCTATTTAGCGCTGTATCCTCAAGCAACGTAACTAGACCCATCATCATAGTAAAGAGACTAATCCAATTCACAGGATAATATTATTGAAGGTCGTGGCAATATTGATCTTGGAAATACGGTTATTTCCACATATGACAAGGGTTGAGATTCACGCGTAGGTTGCTCATTCCTCAAGTAAGCTAGCTAACCATGAAGGACCCCCATCGTTTCTGAGCAAAGATATTTCTGCTTTCCAATCTAAGCATGGCTGGTAACTGGAGGGATTGTGGAATAACTAGATACCGTCTAATCAGTTTTGACTCTCTAATGCTTTCTCTAAAACAGTTTCTAAAATATAGATTGTCATCTAAATCAGTTAGTTTAGCGTGCGAGGCTTAAACCCTGGAGACTTAGAAGAATCACACACGCAGCAAAATCGAAGTTAGCAACCAAAAATAAAAGATTCATGAAGTGAAGTTTTAGCACCATTGTGCCAACTTCAGAAAAAGACAAACAAAGGTGAAGAAAAAGAAAATGGCTCTGATAGTAAGAATGCAGAAACAAGACATGAAAAAAAGTCGCAGAGAAAGAGTGAAAGAAACTCTTCTACAAGTATCAATGTAACGTGTGCCTTTACTGGACATTTACATATTTGGACCATTTTGCCTGCGGCGCAGGAGGAAAAGAGGAGGAAGAAGAGGAAGCAGCTGGTAAGCTTCCCCTGTTCAATTCCTAAACACATCACATAAAGATATACAATACCTTTCGTTTTATATAAAAACGTCCTCTTGAAGTGCGCTCTTAAAGTGCAAATGGACAAAAATGCCACACCATGACAAAGAGTCGCTAGCAACATGCTAAGTCGTTCGGAGACATGGAAGTGACATACCCAATTAAATTTTCATGCCCCATAGGAGAGGAAGAAGTAGAAGAAAAGGAGGGTAAGGCTATAATAAGTGTATTTTTCATGGCTACAGGACATTTGCATGTCACATCGCGTGCAGAAACGGTACAAATTTGAGGAAGTCCATGCATGCGAAGGGAACTGCGAATTAAGCATGTGAAACCGCAAAATTGATCTAAGCCCCACACATAAATCCTTTCTTGTTTTTTTTCTACAATCCCAAAATTGAAATGCTTGCAACCAATCGCGTCAATAATAATGATCATGAACTCCAGTGGACCCAGTCAATACAATTGTGGAATGCAAACAGATCGAACGAGCATCTTGCAACTATGCCTCGTGATGGCCAACTCTTTTCCCTACCCTACCCTTGATAACAATTGTTTCCACGCAATTTAATTTCGGCTTAGAAGAAGAGGAGGCAGAGGAGGAAGCCGAGGAAGAGGAAGAAGAGGGTGAGATCTCAATCAAAATCAAACAAATATTTTTCCACAAACCTGAGAAAAATATAGGAAACCTTACGGGCAAAAACAACGTGATGCTTTGAACGGAGACGCCCACTTAATATTACTGTAATAGGTGCCATAAAAGAAGCAAATTGTTACCATGCATGTTGCATGTAATTATGAATATGTGATTTGTAGTCCTAATATTCACAAATCGTTTGTCCTCGCGTCTTCTGTGATTAGCCGCGGAAGAAGAAGGAGAGGAAGAAAAGGAGGAAGAGGGTGAGACTTTAAAAAATCAGATTCTAATCCCCCTCCCCCAATTTTATTTAAAATCTCACTCCCACTTTCCCAACCTTGCATCTTGATTACAGTAAGAGTCAAAATCAATATGCCGTCATAAGATTTTTTTCACTTAAATCGTACAGTGATAGCTAGCTGAATGCTTGCCTTGTGCTACTCATACGGAATCCATGTCCAGAGCAATATCCTAAAGACTCGACATTTTTTTCTTTATTTCACCAAGCCATTTGATATCAGTTCAATCCTTACTATACTATAATGCTCGACATCTCGAACGGTGCATGCGTGTAGCCAGTGGCCTTAAGATATGTTTTACATCTAAACATGGGCAATCGCGTTCCTTCCCTGGAAACTTTGATTAACTTACTAGCTGAGGAAGAAGCAGCTGCTGAAGAAGAAGAAGAAGAAACGGAAGAGAAACAGGAAGCCGAGGAAGAATCAGCAGAACCCGAGGGTGAGCTTGAGCTGACATTCCCCAGACATCCATGCCCCACTTATCTTTGCTCTCCAAATAATCCTGTCGTCAATAGTTTGACGCTTTTTACTGTTTTTGCTCAAGCTCAAGCCCGGCGCTCAAGCCCGTGAAATATCTTATTTAGGAATTCCCTTTCATAGTCTTTGTCATGTAACCAATTGCTTACAAAGTAGATTCTGTCACAGGCAATGTTTAGATCTTGAACGAACAGGACACATCGTCATTTTGTGATGCTTTTCTATCGGTACTTTGAAACGTTTGTTTAAAACAGTTTCATTGGCAAAGGATTTGTCTCCTAATGAGAATAGTTTTTTAGAAGACATAAATCATAATCCAAAGCACAACTGTTGCATTGATTAAAATCTAACTTTCCATATCATGCAACTTAGCTGAGACTGAAGAAAAAGAGGAGGAGGAGGAAGGTAATTGAAAGCAATAACTTTGAAATACGGCTGATATGCAATTTCACTTTAACTTAACGGCTACCTTCTTCGAAGAATGCTAGGGCAGTTCTATGCTCATGCTATACTCAGTCAATTAGCACCAAACTCATGTGATTTAGACTGTTTTATTGACGTACAAAGGTGTTACCTACAACGTACCCACAGAAAACCATAAAGATTAAATATTGCCCTCAACCCTTTAATTTAGCTGAGGAGGAAGAGAAGGAGGAGGAAGAAGACAAAGAGGAGGGTGAGAATTTTCTTCCAAGTTTTATCCCACTCATCAAATGTCCTCTCATGGCCCACCCCCGCTTTAAGTTTAAACAAGGTTTTATCATCTTAATAGATTTTTCAACCGTTTTGTCCATACGTATTTAAAAGTCTCCATTATTTCATAGGCACCAATATCTATTATAAAGTTTTAATGATAACTTTGCCCTTTAACTTTACCTTCGGCCTAGCTGAGGAAACAAAAGAAGACGAGGGTGAAGCAGAGGGTGAGCATCTCATAGTCCTACCTCTCCACTGTTCAATTCTATCACGGCAATTGACACAAACAATCACAAATGTTAAGCATCAAACGTATTTGGAAGCTGTTCAGACGCGTATGATCTGACAGGGTTAACCTTCATTCCGCTTTGTTCTCAAAATCTTTGGTTTCACTACAATATAAAATCTGATAGTGACGTTACGTCTAGCTACGGGAAAATCACAAAATGTATTTATATCATGTAATTATTATTTTTCGTAACCAACCAACCAACCAACCACCCAACATAGCTAAGCCTGTGGAAGAAATGAGAGAAGAAGCGGAAGAAGTAGAGGGTGAGGGTAACCAAACACTTTTATGAAAGTACCCCAATTGCAACATTCTTTAAGCAATTTTGAGCACTACATAGATATATTATGTAGCACTATATAGCTACTTTGTGGCGCTACAATGATGCTTAGCTAAAGGAAATCCCCAAATGTATCCGTATCATGTAATTACATTTCTTTTCGTAACTCATTTACGCAACAAAGCTGAAACTGAGGAAGAAAAGAAGGAAGAAGCGGAAGAAGTAAAGGGTGAGGTTAAACCAGAACACCCTAGTCTTTACAGATTTTTTGCGCACTATATAGGTATAAACTACCCCATGGAAGACATTAATTTAAAAATTTCTATAATAATCTGATTCCTAGCCATGCATGAAAATCCAAAAATGTATTCTTATCATGTAATCATATTTCTTTCGTAACTAACCACCCAACGTAGCTGAACCTGTGGAAGAAAAGGAAGAAGTAGAAGAAGTAGAGGGTGAGGTTAAAACAAAAACACTTTAAAATGCACCCCAATTATAAAATTTTTAAACACTTTTGTGCACTATGTTGATATAAACTGCTGCTTTTTGAAAGGCACTATGTTGCTTAGTTCTACAATGATCTGATGCTTAACTACAGGATAATCCCAAATCTTTCACAAATTCCCAAAATATATTCGTATCATGGCATTACATTTCTAGTAACTCAAAACGCAACTTAGTATAAATTCGTGGGGAGTCATCCCTCAGGATTCATTCCTCAAGCTACCGACATCTCGCACACGTACGCAGTCGTCCCTCAGTAAAACATCTGGAGCCGCAAAGTTCCCGTTTAGAACTTTATTTCAGCCTGACACACAAAACGCAACTTAGCTTAACCTGTGGAAGAAAAAGAAGTAGAGAGTGAGGCCAAAAACAAAACAAAACACTTCGATAAAACAACCTAGTTGCCCAATGTAGTTTAAAACAGTGCTTTGTGGAGGACGCTACATTGCTAATTTCTATAAGGATTTGATGCCTAGCTGTATGAAATGCATTCGTAGTGAGTAATCACACTTCATTTCTCAACTCCTTGCGCAACAAAGCTGAAACTGAAGAAGAAGAAGAGAAAGATGAGGATAAAGAAGCAGAGGGTGAGACTAAAGTTGGAAAGGAAGCACCACCCTTGTCACTGAATTCTTAAAAAATTTTGGCGCACCATATAAATGTATTAATACCCATTTAAAGGCACAGTGCACTAGATTCGGTATCGACAATTGTCTAATACTCGCGAAATGCTCGCGAAATGTATTCGTAAAGTGTAATTATATTTCCTTTTGTAAATCACAATGCAACAAAAGCTGAAGCTGAGGAAGAAAAGAAGGATGAAGAAGAAGGAGAGGGTGAGCCAAAAATCTAAAAGCTGCTTTATGATAAAACCCTAGACAACATTTTTCAACGATTTTGCGCGCTATGTAGGTATAACTGCTGCTCTGTGCATTACCCAATCCACAGCCTATGATATTGGTAATAATAAGCTTATACCCACAGCTGTTTCGTGCTTCTACATAGAAAAAAAAGTACAATTTGTGTTAGGCCTTTCAATGAAGGAAAATTGTCTGCAATTTCGCATGCTAACTTAGCTGATGAAGAAGAGAAGGAGGATGCAAAAGAGGAGGAAGAGGCAGTAGAGGAAAAAGAGGAAGTAGAGGAGGAGAAGGGGGTTGAAGGTGCCGAAGTAGAAGGTGATGAAAATGATTTTTAGGTCGCAAAAGATTGTCACTCCTTCTAAAATTACTAAAAATGCCATTTTGAGATGCCATCATCTACTAAAATATGTAGTGAACCGTCTTCTCAAACATTTTTATGCAAACAATAGCTGAAGGAAAAGAGGAGGAAAAGGAAGAAGAAAAGGAGGAGGAAGGAGACACAAAAGAAGGTGACAAAAATATCCTGATATAACTTAATCAAAGCAAGCAAGTGGTTAATAAGAGTGATCTCTAAAACAAAGGATTGCAGTGACTTCATAAAGTGGGTCGACAACATTTAGTTTTAAAATGCATATAATCCAATAGAACATTGAATAAAATCGTTTTCTCCAACACTTTTCATGCAAACAATAGAGGAAGAAAAAGAGGAAGAAAAGGAAGAGGAAAAGGAAGATGAGGAAGACACAAAAGGTGATAAACACGTGATATCTGCAATCTGCAATAATAAAAAAAAACAATTTCTAGCTTATCCAAGCAGGTGATGAGAATGCTTTGGGTTCGCCGTGTTCTTTAAACGTTTTGATATATGGTAAATCGTGTCGTGAATATTTTTGCATGCAATCAACAGAGGAGGAAAAGGAGGAGGAAAAGGCAGATGAGGGAGAAACAAAAGAAGGTGACAAGCGTTTCCTGCATCCTACTCCTTGCTCAAATTGCGATCACTTATAAGCTGCTCAAACAACAACGTTCGATCTGTTGCAACTTGATAGTTTTCAAGATTTCTAGATTATCAAGCGTGAACATTAGTAAAAATGCACCACGCAAAACATTAACACTGCATATTGAATAATCCAGCCGAGGTAGAAGAAGAAGAAGAAGCAGAGGAGAAAGAAACAGAAACAAAGGAAGATGACACGAGAGAAGGCGAGGGCAATCTCTCTAACATTTTGTAATATCTCGAGCAATCTTGGTCGTTTTGCATTTTGTTCAATTGTACAAAGGTGAAGATGATTCTTTCAAAGAAAAACACAATACTGCTGACGGCTGGCTCTTTAATCAAATTGTTGTTTCATAATTTTTACAACGCGTAGACGAGGACCAAAAGGAGGACGAGGAACCTGACAAAGCAGAAGGTGACCTGACCCTCGAAACATGACAGTACAGCTTGTATCTGCTCAAAATATAAATCTGCACGTGTTGAACATGTAAGAGCCTTCAGCTTTGTGCAGCACCACTGATTGGAACGTGTACCAGAACGTGCAGCTGGAGTTTGCTACCATGAACTACCATGCCACACCTCTACTTTGTACATAGAAATGCAACGTGAGGCTTCGCATGTGCTCAACTTGCCACGCCCATACTTGCCTTTGAGTTCCCTCTTCAACTCAGCTGACCCTTCTTTCCTTCAAGGCACACAGTTCAGCTCTTCAGAATTGAAATTCCCGTCTTATACACACCCTGTCCAACTTTTATCCGAACAGTCCACACCATACATTCTACTGGTTGCTTGCTTAGCGCCATCTCACGGGATCTGTTGGAGCCATGCACCTTGCACGTACAAATATATACAATGGCACAACAGTGTCGGCGATATACCATGTAATTAATAGTTTCTCATGTAGCTTTCCGTATAAAGTGACTTCTGTGTTCTTTTGTAACGTAGATGAGGGCGATAAGGAGGCAGAGGAGTCAGCTGAAGCTGACGGTGAGAATATCATCATAAATGTAGCAGGTGTAACATCGGATTATGGTATAGAGTGGTTCTTTTTTCGCTTGGGTTCTCTGCCGGTCTTTGGTACTAATAGTTTCTACTTAAGATGGTTTTAGGCTTAAGGATCAATTTCACTTAATGTAAGGACTGCAAGGCTGGGCTTTTGTTCGGTTTCAATCTCTAACAGTCGGAACAGGTGATGGGCAATAGTATAGTCTTGGCTGGTTGGGACTTCTTCTGCACACTTCTGCTTCTTATCGTATACATGTAGCTTATTAGGCTTGGCCTGTAGCGAATGGGATGTTTAGATGTATGTCTTAACTTTTATTCGACTTAGAAGCTGCAGAAGCAGAAGAAGAAGAAAAGGAAGGTGAGAAGACGGGTAAGACAATATTCTAACCTATGTAAAGCTTGGCCAATAGGGATCACAAACGTTACAACAACGGTAAAGGTTTTAACGCAATATAACGCCACTAATGTTAACAATCATGAAAAAATCGAAAGACCAATCATTTCAGTCAATCCTAATGTGCCCAGGTTATCAAGTGTCAAACTGAAGTAACTAATTAGACAGACAAGTAGGGAAAAGTGAGTGAATTTTAAATCTGCCAATCGAACTGCTCGCTCTGAAATGATGAACAACTCGTCCATTTTTAATTTCAGACGATACGGACTGATAAAGGTCTTGGATCACCTGGCAGCTCAGGCATTACTCTATCGGTTAGCGCGTGAAGACAGGCCACGATTAGTTACACCTCATTTTTGTTGACTTCTACTGATACAATATTGGGTGAATTGTTGATAGGGAGGTGGTTGATGTGCTAAAAGAAAAGTTAGGGTTGTGATAGTGCCGGCAAGGCTGCCTAAACATTAGCTTCATTATATAAAAGTACAACGCTTGAATAGCATTTCTTAATCCCTAGTATTTAGCCAATGTTTTGCTATTAGTCGGACTTTTTCAAGCAATATGTATTTGATATATCAGCTCTAAATCACATTCCTTGATCTCTTAATACATTCCTAGAAGAGGAAGAGAAGGATGAAGACAAAAAAGATGAGGCCGGTGAGACTACATGTAAACTTAATATTATCTAACCATGTCTTAAAAATTGAAACATGACAAGCAATAACAGTGGATTTTCGGACTGGCTTCACGCTCGGGATGGAAAAATACATGTCCATGTCTGTATGTGAACAGATCATGTCCTTATTGTTTGGAATCACATTGTCCTTTTATGCATCACAGAAGATGTGAAAGAGGAAGAGAAGGAAGAAACAAAGGAAGATGCGCATGGTAAATTTGCATCTGATTCTGAAAAATATCATTCTGGAATTCTTTAACTTTCAAAACATGCCATTAGGCATCGGCAGAGATTCAGTAATACCCTTAAATTACCGCTTTGAAGTCTTGATCGACATTTTTATACGTCAGAGAAGTTGAGAAAAAGGAAGATGAGAAAAGGAGGATGAGAAAAAGGAACATGTGCAGGAAACAGGAAGATGCACATAGTAAACGTGCATCTCGTTTTGGCAAATCATTGTTGATCGGATTCATTTACTCGGAAAGATTTATTGCTATGTTTTACCTAAAATCACCATTTTCCACTTTCGGTTGACATTTTCTATTGTCTACATCACAGAAGATGTGAAAGAGGAAGATAAGGGAGAAACAAAGAAAGATGGTAAACGTGCATCTCATTCTGGCAAATCATTATTGAACATTCATTGCTAGGAAAGCTTCATTAATTTTTGCGCTGATTTCTGGATATTTTTGGCCACCGTATTGAAGTTTCGACTGACATTGCCTTTCTATACACAGAAGATGAGAAAAAGGAAGATAAGGAAGAAACAAAGAAAGGTGCACACGGTAAACGTGCATCATTTTCTGGCAAATCATTCTTGAATGTATTAGACTAAAACACCTCCTTTCATCTCATTATCAGCAGAGATGAAATGATATGTTCAAATCAAATATTTGAACTTTGGTTACCGGGTTGACATTTCGACTGACATTGTCTTTTCATACACCACAGAAGATGTGAAAAAGGAAGATAAGGAAGAAACAAAGGCAGATGCACACGGTAAACGTGCATCATTTTCTGGCAAATCATTCTTGAATGTATTAGACTAAAACACTTCCTTCATTATCAGCAGAGATGAAATGATATGTTCAAATCAAATATTTGAACTTTGGTTACCGGGTTGACATTTCGACTGACATTGTCTTTTCATACACCACAGAAGATGTGAAAAAGGAAGATAAGGAAGAAACAAAGAAAGGTGCACATGGTAAACGTGCATCTCATTCTGGCAAATCATTGTTGAACTTATCGAGTCAAAAACTTCCCTCGGTATCGATAGAAATTTAAAGATACCATTAGATTACCGCGGCTTGAATTTTGGTCACCGTGTTGAACTTTAACTCGGATGACATTGTCGTTCTTTACATCACAGAAGATCAGAAAAAGGAAGATAAGAAAGAAGCAAAGGAAGATGCACATGGTAATTCCGACAAAATCATTCTGAAACCTTGTGACAATACCTGCCATTGTTTTCTCGACAAATTGGTAAAATGGATAGTTGCCGGATCAGTTCATACAATTACATACTCGTGGTAGAAAGCGAAAGTGTTACAGTAGCAAATACAGATTCTGTTAAATTGTCACTGTTATGAAGCAACCGATAATTGTCAAACCCCACTATACTTTTGACTCTCAGTAATAAATATTGCAGGAACCAAGTGTCAATTTTGTATGCTAATGGCTTCCTTTCTTGTTGTTAGTTTATCAATGAGGACAGGTCGCTGTAGTCTAGTCATGTCTAGTTTACATCTCTCACAAGAGACAAGTGTGTCAAATCTGTTCATTGTCTACAATTTAGCCAAGCCAGCAGCTGAGGAAAAAGCTGACAAAACTGAAGAACACGGTAAGATTCCGTGGTTCATTGGCATTGGCTCGGCTTTTATTAGACTTTGTTTGTTTCTTGTGCTCGAATATCAAATACCGCCTTCGGGGACACGTGACAAAGGGGGACCAAATTAGATACTCAATTTGCATTGACAGTGCTAATTAGAGACCACCCAGTATTTTAGAATACATTGGTACCCTACTTTAAAACAATTATAGAATTGAACTTCTATTGGAAGATGTTTATTCGGCCTGAAAGAATTCTTTGCTAATTTCTAACACAGATGAGCTTGAGGACGGAGACGATAAAGTCAATGGTCACGGTAAGCATAGTGGGCCTACAGAAATGTTCACCTAATAGCTTCGGATCACTAGGTCACTATAGATCTAGAACGTTGCTGTCAGCTCTATAATGCTCGCATCCAGCAGTGATGGTATGACTTGTGATGTATAGAGACAGACCAGACGTTCTGGCGCCACACGTCGCGACTCAGACGCAAAATTCTCACCAGAGACCAGTTAATAACCGTTTTATACCCGGCAGATTGTGTGACCTTCATTTATTATTACCGGCAGGGATTCCGTAATACACTTAAATCGCCATGTTCAAGTTCGAGTCGTAAATGTAGTATGTTACATTGTCTGGGGCTAGGGATGCATTGTTCTGAAAAAAAATTCTATATGATGTTCTCCCACCGGCAACATTATTGTGAAAGATTTCTTTGATCTTTTTTCTGCGACCAAAGACGATAAGGAGGACGCCAAGGACGATGATGCCGAAGGTGATTGAATTTGAAGGACTATGTTTTGTTGTTGTGAGAAGGCGGGCAAAACAATTTCTTGAGAACTGTACTACAGTATGTGATCATAGTTGAAATATATCTGTTAGATCTACCCCATGTTAGGGTTAAGCAATTTTTAGTGGCCTATTTAACATTGGATGGAAAACACAGCCTTCAACACTGCTATTAGCCTTTTGCTAGTGCCTTAAAAGGCTTTGTTCTTTGTTAGTGCGAAGAACACCATGATAAACACCTAGGTACAAATATACCTTCCTATTGTTCTCTGCTCCCCAAACGGAAAAAGATGACAAAAAAGTTGATGGAGATGGTAAGACTGACTCTATTATTTGGCTTCATAAGGAAAGTCTTGCTTAAGTACATGTGTAAATGGATGTTTTTTCTATCATATGCCCTTGACGAAATTTTCGGAATACCACAGTCCTGGGCACCTAACCATCTATTTGTGTGAATACGGTCATTTTCACCAAGATATCTTATTATGTCTCCACATAAATGGCAAGTAGTCATCTACGTTATCAATCTAGATATTCCAATAAGCCATAGAGATCATCGTTTGACAATTGCAGCAGCAGCAGTATCACGCCAATAGTAGTAGCAATGACTGTAGTAACAGAAGCTGCAGTAGTCGCGGCAGTAGTTGTAGTGATCGGCAGTAGTTGTAGTGATAGTAGACGTAGTAGTGAAGTAACAAGAAGTGTTTTCTTCCAATAATTATAGATAAGCAGTTTTACAGCAATTTGATGCCAATGCGTAAGCCGTTACAGGTTAAAAGAGGTCAGATCAAACTCTCTGTATTGGTGTGATTTTCATCATGCAGGTTTAACGCCTAACTAGTTATCATATCAGTTATACCATTGAGGAACTGCCTAAGTCTTCTTTTTATCTCCCTCAGACGACAAGGGTGAAGACAAAGTAGATGGTCACGGTAAGACCTTGAACCCATCAATACCCTATTGTTGTACCCGAACAATGGACGTTAGAGAGCCACATAACTGAAATTCTGTACAAAATGAATCGCGAGTGGTAACAACCAATCCCTCAATGACTATCAACGGATTTAGCGTTTTGTTGACATCGAAAATGCGCTTAAAACCCACAATTCCTTACGTCCGTTTTAAACTTTATCAAGACTTGTTTGTGGGAAGGATTTGTCCCTGTGGATCAAGCTGTGACATCTTTCCCATTTTTATGTCGAATTTTTCTTCATGCAACGTAGACGAGTCTGAAGAAGCTGATAAGGAAGATGAGGGTAAGACGTGTTATGATTAATGACCTTCTCACAGACATTGCTTCTTCACCCTGAGAAGCTCGGATAGCTTCCTTTTCTTAGCAAAGGTGCCACTTTCCTTTAACTCATACTTTCCTTTGATACCGTTCTCTTATGAACCACTGTGCCACATGCATGATTCTTTCCACCCTGGCCTTTCTCTGCAAGAGTGGACCAATCATGGCCAACAAGCTTCTTCCCAATCATACGTTAGCTGTCTTTGTTGATCCCTGTTTTGCTGCTTGACCTCTCTCCACAGAGGAAATATAGAAGAAAAGCATGGTATGTAATGCCAACGGGAACGTCGCGTTTCTATTGGTAACATAATGAAACATTGACTTACTTTCTCACTACCTTTGCTTTTCTGTACCATATTCAATGATACATTTATGCCACTTTTCCTTTTCAGTGCCATATTAGAATCTCGCTCCGGTATGCTTAGCACTACTATACTCACGCATATGTTTATTATCTCTCTGGTTGAGACCACCGCTTCCTCTATTTTTTGGAGCACAGTAATCCTAACATGGAAGTATAGGTGCCATAACATGAAGAGGAGGTTATCGTTATGGCGGTTTCTGCTTTGCTTACACAGAACTACCCTTCTGACAGTAAAACACATTGCAATAAACAAGTAGCCACCCAGCTGCAACAATGCGCTTCTGTACTGACCGTTCTACAATTTGACATGTGTGAATTTGCTTGGCCTGCACCCGATTTATCTATTTGTACTTGTGTTTGACATGTATTTTTGTGATGTTTATGTTTCTAACCAATAAGATCGTGCTGGTGTCTAAACAATATATTATCCACGCATAAAAATCGCTCTGTTATATTGATATGTTTTATGTACACTTTTATGTTTGTCTCTCTTCGGGGAGAACTTTTAAACACTAGTGCGACAGACATTCCTCAGAATTTGGTCAGGAATTCTGATATTGGATGGACTATATAAAGGCAAAGGTGATCATGAAGAATTGGACTGAAAATAAGACGACATTGAACGCTTTTCGAAACAGGGAGAAGCTTGAAGGAGGTCGTTGACAGCGAGGAGAGATCTCCCGCCAAATCATCGTCTGCTCCCCACGCCGCAGTCGTCACCAAGACCATCACAAAAACCATCGTTCAGTCCGTGCCCAAGCTCATTGGTGGAGGTAAGTGTGACGTGCACATCACGTGATGTTGTTTCGCCTTGGTTGATTAGCCCTTGGTTATACAGTTTCTCTGTTGCTTTGAATTGTTTTGTGTTTTAGTATTATAATAGTACGTGGATGGGCCTGGTGCTCTTAAGGTAAGATTTGGATTCACTTGATCGCTGTTATCTCCCAGTACAGATGACATCCCCTTTTCTTGAAGTTTTGTCCAAAACGACTCGAATGAGGAGGCCTGAAAGGTAGCAAACTGAACAAAACGTTTCCCCTGGCTTTACTCCCTAACCTTATTAGTATTCAGTATACAACATCCGAGTTTGGCCTGTAAAATGTGGCTTGTAAATGATTATATTTCAGAGAATAGTAAATATTTACTTCACACCTTTGGAAATTTTCCAATTGTAGAAAGTAAAAACTTTAAAGCTTTTTCAATTACTTTTCTTTTACCACAGTGACAGATAGATATATGCATACGTCACCAACATTCAATCTTCTGATGAAAAATGTAGGAAGGCCTGGCGATTTTGTAATAGTGTCTGACGTTTCTTCTGTTCATGTGAATTTGTATTGAGCGCGCTACCTCTTGAGCATTATTCGGTTACTAATTTGTATTGGCATTCTTCGCTTCTAATTCAATACCTGGTTAAAGAATACCCCGAGATGAAAGTGTCAGAGATGATAATATGACATAGACATATGACAGTCCGGGTTTGGAAATGTCGCGTGACCATGGGTAGTGTGGTATTCGTTAATGACTTAAATTGGACCAGAAAGATGCTACGTCTGCATTTCTGCCCTTCAAGTGACTTTGTACATAATTGATGGGTATTGAGTGTGTTTTCTGTTCTCAGCGGATTTAAGACGAGCAGATAAAGCCTACCGTAAACTGCTACCTACAGGTACATTTGTATCACGAAAATCCTGAGAGAAAAAAATCATCAGCCACGCAGCAATGAAAGACAGCATTAACATCCATCGTTAATCGTACATACAAGCATTACAATCACTATATGACTTCATATTGAAGTTCATAATATCATACACAGGGGGGATAACTTAAAATCTTGGGACCACTTGCGAAAGCAGAGTTTGGGGGCAGTACCAGAAGTATAGATGTGCAAATTTAAAGGTCTCTATAGGGAGGGGGGTCTTGTTAAAGTATATTCTTGTAAGGGGCGTAGCCCAACCCAACCCAATATCAAGCTCTCTTTCAATTGATAGATGCTGACGGATAGATAGACTGTGACAGATAGATGGACAGGTGGACTCCAGTCCTACCGATAAATCGTCAACATAATCTGTCACTATCTACGTGACAGCTTTGTACTGCCAAGAAATGTCTAAAATCTGAAGTGCAGATAGGTTGCCTGATTAAATTGAGTAGCTGGAGATTGTCTTGAAATAGAGCAGGCGGAATCAGGCATTTGTCTTTTTCCAGAGTGTACATGACGTTTTGAAGTGAATACGGGCCACAACCAACTAGTTAGACTCTCACATCACTATATTGTCTCTATCACCGGCAGACTACCCGGCTCCCTCCTAGCAACCGCCGGGCATCTTTACGATCCGGCCCGACACAACATGCAGCTTATATATATCCGCCAACAAGTACGACACTCCAACAAGGGGAGCTTGATGCTTTAGGAATGCTTGGATAATGGGGAGAATAGCTGGATGTCGGGGTGATAGTTGGGTGTTAGGGAGGTGGGAACCATGGCTGGCCCCCAGCTTTGTAAAGTTGGCATCGACTCAGACTGGATTTCTGTCGTAACGTCACGTCCTCGTGGTCCTCATGGGATCAGACCAAACCTGTCTAAATATTTGCCCTGTATGCGAATCACATCGATATTTCGGGAGGTAGGTCCTGAAAAATATTTATCTTGACTTGGCGTTTCGACTACTTCTTTGTGAAACCGCGTGGAACTCAATTGGTTCTTGGAGGAATGTTGCCAAGGACGGAATAGCGGTGGTTTGGTGTGGGGGATGAAAGATTGCGTTTGAAATAAATAAGTGCATTTAATTAGTCTGGACCTTTCAAAGGGGGTTGTGTCTGTGAACCGTATTCATTACACAGCAAATGCTCTTATTAGTTTTTCAAGGATATAACGCCCTCAAAGAGAGGCTTTCATTGTGACAGCTATGTATGTAACGGAGTAACTTTCAACGGCTTCTTAAGCAAAGCATCCTGGGTATCTTGGGCCGGAGCTGGGATTATCGCAGTAAGAAAGCTGATCTGGATAGTTTATGACAAGGCGTACGTTCTTGCAGGTTCTGGACATTTAACCACCGAAGTGTGAAAATGAGACGAGCCCTTGGCATGATGAACGTGTTTCTCGACCACATCCGGGAAGTTAAATTACGGGTGCTTTGGCCCGAGTCTGCGTTTAAAGTTTCCAGATCCAACAGACGCTTTCTTGGAAATGACTTCCAGATGTACTATTATAAACGTTGTCTCAAAAAACCAACACGCAATCCGGATGTTTAAAGTTTTATTTGGTCATGATGTTCCCCAAATTTGGCCATTCAGTACTTTCGCATCAAGTAAATTGAGGTTCACGTTCAATGCCATACCTCACTGAACCCATTACTGTAATGACCTCTCACAAAATTGTGTTCTGTCTGTTTGGGTCGCTGTGTACGTGACACACCAAACAATGGCGACGGCAGGCTGGTAGTGTTGAGCCTAGCCGGAGAGGAGTATAAAATTGAACACCAGACGGAATCCAAAAGGGCGTTTTCGTGACTAAAAACTTGGACGAATTACTGATTAAAAAGGCAGGCCACTGCAGCAGTCGGCCTGCTGATATATCAGCCATGATTCCTGGCATAAATCCAATCAAAGAATTACTAACATGTCCACGGAAGCTAACTCAGACAGATATACAGACGGTAAAACACACGCAAGGGGTTATCGACAAACCGTGAACTTCAATTGAAATTTGAAAAATGCTAATTGCTAATCCAATCATGAGTCCAACGGGACGTCTGCGATGCATGGGGTGTATTTTAGGGGAGTGTACGTAGATGTCTGGCGGGATGAAAGCAATCTTCCGCTGAAGTATTCGTTGTTTCTGGCAGAGTCATTCAGTGACAGGTTTAGACGCCACCGACATATAAATAGAAGCTTACAGTCTAGAAGGCCAAGTTGATTGTGAAAGATGACATTTGAAGGACATATGTAAATAC
Source organism: Branchiostoma floridae x Branchiostoma japonicum (assembly GCA_013266295.2). Lineage (NCBI taxonomy): Eukaryota > Metazoa > Chordata > Leptocardii > Amphioxiformes > Branchiostomatidae > Branchiostoma > Branchiostoma floridae x Branchiostoma japonicum. The sequence goes on from CM023823.1 coordinate 20,357,496, forward strand.
ATATATTACCTTAGGTCACCGCGCCACTTTTGCTAACGTCTTGACAAAATCAACAATATTTGAGAAGTACAAAAGTTTTACCTACTCAACCAGGCTCGACCTTCATAATTGCTCTCAACGTGTGCTTAAAATCTGACTTATACTCAACAATTGCAAAGTTGACATCAGACATTTCTGTAATATTTCCTATGTCTAACAAAGTTACCTACGTGAAATGCCCTTTATTTGTCGTGGGGAAGGGGCCCAGGTAGAGGTTTCCGAATCATTGAAATGCTTATTGGTGCAAATATGAAAGGCCTCATCATGTATGTTATTGTCATTTAGTCTCCATTATTATTCAACTGTCACATATTGATAAGCTACTCTTATCATTCGAGTAACCTCCAAGATCAAACCCTGTAAATGTCGTTCATGTCTGAGTTCCTGTCAGGTGGAAGATCATTGTTCCGTTGACCTTTTACGGTAAATCCTATATTTCCCAGTCTATTAGTACGTCCGCTTGGTGCACCATGGCACCAAAGTCACCTCACGTCTCTACATAATCCTCCCTTATTCCGACCTATTTCTTTATGCCCTGCATTGGAAAGCCGCCCGCTAAAAACCACTTAACCCATTTTCCTTCATGCCGTGAACTACTTAGTATTCTGGGACAGGCTTTTGCTGGCAGTGACAATGACGAATGCGGTCTTGTGTGGAAAATCTCCCCTTAGACATAGCCTGGATGCCAGACTGTTTCCAGGGACTAAAAATTTCCTTTGGAGCATGTTGGTGCCTGGAACCGTGGAGCTGACATGTGTAGGCCCTGTAAACAGTCTAGTATAATGCTACTTGGACAGCGCCCAGCTAACCTGGTCACCAGCTACACTGGGTTTCCTCGGCACTGTAAGCCTATATCCCCGCCTGGCCACCTAAGCCCACCCGGTGAACAATCAACAGCCCTGTTGCTAAGCTGCTCCCTCACGAGGACTGAGGCAAAATTTCCTCGGGAGCTTGATGGCCCTAGTCCCGAAGAGATGGCCTGCGTAGACCCTGGCAACAGTCTGGATTCCAGATTGGCGCTCAGCTCGCTGAACAGGCACAGACTCTGAACTTATCAGATCTAACTACACATCTCACATTTGCTGCCCGTTCGATCGGATGGGATTGGAGGCAGTTTACATGAATAGGCAATTATGACCCAATACCTTGCCATCTTGGATATCTGCTAGCTGTTCTATGAGGCTAATCCTCGGGCAGGTGGTTGTGCAAATTCGGATCGGGGATTGCGATCATTGAGGTGCGAATTGAGTCCACCTTCTCGACCTGTTATATAGGATTGGGCGCAGGTGATACATATGGGGGGACGTTTTGAAAGAGGCATTTGAAAGGGAATCGCAAAAACAATTTGTGGCCCTGGGCTACGATTGGTCCTTGGTAATAAAAGTATTATCGGTTTACTTTTTGCTGTACTGCTCGGCACGTAAGTAGGTCTCTCGCCTCCTGTGGATTGCTAATCAAGTCATAAAGGGACTATTATGTATGGAAGGATGCAATTTAACAAAATGGGGCCGCTTGATGGAGAGAAGGAGTGCAACATCACGTTTCGTGCATCTGTATATCATACTATATGCATGACCAAGCGGTCACTGAACTAAAGTAAGTTGCCATTGCCCTTCATAACGCCGCCATATTGGTCCATCCAGACAAAAGTAGGCTGTCGGACATGCACGTTTTGACAGGGGTGACCCCGAATGGCGTCTAACGTCCCCTGTCTGTGATACTGCACATAGTTGTCAGTCTTCCCATCTGTCGGACCACGCCCACCATCTGCCTAGCAGCCAGCTCTGGCCACATCTAGAATTTCGATTCCAAAAATTGACCACAGGGATTGGTGGGTTGCGCTACGTGCCAAAACCTTCTGCCGCATTGCACCACAAGTTTAGGCCGTAAAATATCCTGGTGGGATGGTGAGAAATGGGAGAGCGCTCGGGTCACGTGGAGAACTGGGAGGATATCGAGCCGCCATGCTTAGGGTGATGACAAGGTCACGACTTCTGTGACCTTTCCAAGGGTTCCTCCATGACCCCATTACAAACGTACGAACCCTGATATATTGACATGTAAGCCCAAATCAGCTCAAACGCACTCCCAGTTTCCCGTCCCAGAACTGGTCACGTATGTAGATCTAAATAGCGATCGATCCCAGTAAGTCTTTATCTGAAACGAGACATGATGTGTAGCTGCCATTTTATTTCCTTTAGAATGATCACAGGGGCCACTGACCCGCGCTAGATGGTGCAGTACTGCTAAAACGCGTATTTGACATAGATTTTTAGCATAGCTTAGATAACAGAGATGAGGACTTTTAAAACAACCGTTCCTATTTGTACCATCAGTGAAGGACGTACTAAATATAGGCACTGATAAATTACAACTTTGCTGGGGTAAAAGGGGAGGAGATCTCACCCCAACAAGCTTATCTTTTTATCAATTGCAAATTTTCGACCTTTTCCTATGTGAATCCGTCTCCATTTGAACCCCATTTGTTTGCCATACATATTTATTTCATTCCCTCTTCCATCCACTATGATGGGCTATACTGCGCTCGTACTAAGGCCACATGGTAATAACGCACCGTGCGGGATTAAACTGACCTGCATGTGTATGTGTCTGTGGCCCTCTGCAGATACTATATTTTTCATGCATGATCATTCAAAGCTTTAAACATTAATGAGATAATGTCGACTTTTATAGTTTGATTTTATACAAACGATGCTTAATTTTGTATCTACATAATCATGCTTTGAATCTAATTGCAGAGTCTTGTCCTGAAAAGTATTAAAAATTCCAGGTGTTTTCAACACTCGTAGCATCTGTATGAGCAATGACTAAAGATCTCAAAAAATGTGGAATGAATACTCTGTTCAAATATATCGACGTTTTGCTGTTCTAGGCAACAAGTCAGTGTGAGTTTCAAAATCTATCTACACATTGTTGTTATCAAGATGTTACGACCTACATTGTTTTGGCGTGTAGTGGAACTATATGGCGAACATTGTCCTCTTTTCCTTTTCAAGACAAGACGTTACCACAGGAATGTATATTGCTTTAGACATTTTAAGACATTATTGCTAATGTATTCTGCTATATTCCCCATGCCTGTACCCAGGATGGACACTACTGTTCAAGGCCGTCTCAGAGACCGGTGGACCCGTGTTCTCTCACTGGGAGACCGAGGGCAAGACCAACGAGCCCACGGGCGAGCCCGTACGGTTGGATGTTGCCGACCCCTACCGTTACAAGAGCAGTATCATCGACAACTGGGAACAATACAGTATACAGGAGGTAACTCTCAGTTTGAGTATTATAATGATTAAACTCTTACTCACGGCTAAAATAAGTTCTGCCATCTGCCATCAACTGGCCATCCAGCCATTAAACCATCAAAAATATGATGATTTATATTCCTGCCACGATTCTTCTTCCATGAAGTTCATGACCATTTTGTTGGCCTTCATGACATCCACATTGTTTCAATTGAAGAAATGAATGAAAAAATACTTAGCTTCAATACAATATTAGAAGAAGCAGAGCAAGATTGTGGTATAAGGGAACCATAGAGACAAAAATAGCCTGACAGTTGGCTAAACTGCACTAATTCTTTTTCTCTGAAAAACAGGTCAAGGTGGTGCTGTACAAGGATAACGAGGAGGTGCTGGTCTTGCGCTTTGACGCCGAGGGAACCAACAAGTCTGACTGGTACAGCCAGGACCGTCTGATCGAGTCTCCCTTCATCGATCTCTCTCCAGACAAGAAGGCCAACGGCTTCTCCTTCCAGGGACAGAGAGATGGCAAGATCGCCAGGTAAGATCCGGGATCACCTCGGTACCGGGAGTGTTATACCGGGGAATTTTTCATGGCGGGATTCATTTACTTCGCACGGCTATAATCAGAAAGATCAGCTGTCAGAACAAAGTAGCCAATGCCTAGCATAACTGGGTCGGTACAACTCCCAATGTCCAGCCCGTGGGATGGTCACAGGGTTTCTTACTTACCACATGAATTGACGTCTTAAGACTAAAATAATGCACATTTTTATGAATACAAAATCAAATAAATTTTGTATAATTTCATCACAGATTAACAAAGAAATGGATCGGATGATCAATCCATTTACAGAATAGTAGACCAAGTAGACCCATGGTATCTGGAGATTTTAAGAATGCGCCCTTTCCCCTTATACCAGGACCATGTTCATCGATGGCGGTGTAGACCATGGGTGGTTCGTAGTCATCGACAAGCCTGACAACGCGCCTTGGGCCAAGAAGGCAGCTGTTCCCCACTTCCTGTATTCCACAACTGACCAGTGCGTCAACTGGAACGATGGTGAGTGCCAAAGCCTGCATAGAATTTCTGCAAAAGCATTTCAGCACCAAGGACAAAGCAGATCCAGAAGTAGCATTGCTAATCCTCCCCTATGTAGTGTCTGTATTGAGGACTTCTTTGTAGAGATTTAGAATAATCCACTGTGTCCAAACCTTGGACAGGACTGCTATAGAAAGGAGAGGAACATACAGTTTCAGAGTCAGTCAGAAAGTGTTGGTGCTGTTGTGGCTACAACTATACGTTTTCTACTATTTCAAAACATTTTCTATTCTTAACAAGGAAGTTTACTGGACAAACCTGATCACTGAGTATCTCAGAAAATAAATTTCTCAATTTAAGATTGTTTCAGTTGTCGCAATTTTTTTTGTTAATTTTCTCTTTTCCAGCTCCAAACGTCGGACAAGCTGACGTTTTGGCAATCTTTGCTCTCGGCTTCGGTGCAAATGACGAAGAAGAGGAAGATTAGAAACCAAGTAAGTAGTCTCCAAAATAACTTATAATGTATATTGATATAAGAATACTGAGATGCATCTATCTTACAGTTCGTCCTGCTCTCAACCAAGAGGGAAATGAGAGAGTATTTAGATCTTTAACGTTTTCGATTACGGTTTTCGATTTTTCAGCCAATAATCATGGGAGCGAATTGGAGCAAATCCCTTAGTAAATTGCGATTGGGATATATATGTTAATCGACCAAACAAAAAGTATAAGAGTCGTACACAAGCATCGTGTAACAATGAAGCATTTTTTTCCAGAATTGCAGTATTCACTTCAGAGATGCCACATGGGGGGATTGGAACAACAGCGACTGTAAAGGATTCAAGGCATGAGCTTCACAAAGTTGCCAACAACAACGAAACGAAACATTCTGACACACAGCCATGACGACTCAAAAACCGTTACCAACGAAGCAGCTTGAAATTATACAAAAGCAGCCATCAAAAGCGTGATTCAGAGATTATCTATAGGAGGGAAACCGCCTTGTCTTAAGGAAATATTTCCAACAAACTCCTCACATAGTTGATTACTGCGTACATAACAGCGTAGACAACGTTTAGTTTAGGAGACCAAATGGTGTGACTGTGACTCATGAGCCATACATGGGCGACCCGTTAGAGATAGGTTGGACTTATTTCCTACGAAGGCCTGAAGGAATGGAATTTCAACGGGGGTATTAAGAAATAACGACTGTAAACATCTTTACACGGGTCATGGTTGAAAAGAAAGTTCAAAGAACAGTCAAATATGACCAGAAACTGACCTGACCGCCTCTGCTAGCTTCCGATGCTCTGCTTATACTCGCTTGATCTCTGTGCATGAGTAGTAGGTAGGTGGGCTACAAAGTCGGCATTTCAAAAACTTTGTCATTATTCGTGTTGAGATTCTATATTAATATCGGAGGATAGAAGGGTGGCCATGAAGAGAAGGCAAGTGAGACATTACGTATGAAGGGTGTGTAGAGATGTCATTTTTAAGCAGAAGGATAACGGTTTGTAAACTTGAGTAAGAAAAATCAACAAGGCGGATTTCCTCCTGTATAGTTTCTTGACATTACATCAACACAGAATGCTTGCTAATATTATAATACCTATGACAAAGGAAGTAGTCAATGCTTTTAATAGTCTCCACACAGTGCAAGATAAATTTCTATGCTGTAGAGCAAATCTAGCAACTCTTGCTGAAAAGAAACCGCTGATGTAGAGTGTCAGGTAAAAGAATCTCTGAATCATAATAGGACAGGGACTCACTATTAAAGAAACTCTTCCAAAGTGAGAGAATTTTCAGGTGCAGCTGCTTTGAAGTGTGGTGCTGGTTAAGTAAATACCAACAACATTAAAAGTCAACTAGACTTCACTGCCTTATAAAATGTATGCTCTTTTTACTTGGCGAGTCCTGTTAGTCCTGCGGTATCTGGCACGAGTGGATTTCTTTTGTTGTGCCTTTTTCAAGTAGCATGCTAGAACTACTACCCTAAAACATGGGGGAGCAAGTGACAAATAAATGAATACATGAGTAATAAAAAGAAATTGGAATTGTGATTATGGCAATAGTAGCTTTTCTGCGTACTGGAGTCAATCAAAAACAAATGTAGCTCTGTAGTAATGTTTATCATTAGACGATAGAAGTGATAAAATAACTAACATTTTCATTGAGACTCAAAACTAATGATTGGCTTGCACAGTGCCGTTCGGTTATATTTGCAAGGTGATAGCCTATACATGCCTGTCATATCTGATGTAGATTCGCTGCTCGCTGCATTGCCAATTTGGGCTACCTACCTGGCAAGTATAGCAGGGGGTACTGCAAGCTAGTATTCCTATCAATGACAGTACTATAATTCATCTTCACTGCAATGGGTCCAGATCGCAATGGAAGGATATAATAATAATAATAATACCAAGGATAACAATCTATTGCAAACGACATTCAAAGAATGTTCCAATTTACTCAGATCTCTATGTGCAGTGTCTCGGTGAAAATAAACGTGTCGTACTGGATAACACCCCATATTGACCTTGCGGGTTTGTGTTTGTGTCGTGTCACTTTTTGTGTGTGAGGCACTTTCAACGAAGGACACTGACAGAACAGCACCGAACATCACTGGATGTGCATGTTTATGTGGATGTGTTTATGTCCCTGTGTGTATGTGTATTTTTGTGCACAAATGTGTGTGTGTGTGTGCTCTTTGTGGAAACATACAAAATTGTCAGGAACTGGCATTTACAAAAGACATGTTGAACTCCATGTCCTTGTTTTATGGTCTTATGCAAAGGTCCAAGTAATATACGTCCAACATCAAGGGAGACTTTTCTGCAACACGCAAGCATTTAAATACTACACCTCAACAATTGCTCGTCCCACAAAAATAAACATGGCGCAGCCTTGAGTGGTTCCTGGTTCAATCCCTAGCAGGTCCCAAGGCTGTGCCCTTTGTACCAATTTCCTCATTTGACCCTGATGAAAATAAATATATAGCTTCAGTTAGGGGTGTCCTCTTAGACCGAACGTGAAGTGGAAGAGAGCCACACCTTGAGCACATTTAAGAACCCGCCACACTTATCAATATGAGTAGCAGTCCTTCCTGGTATGAGTGAATCAAATCTGTCAGTCTGGTCTTACACAGCTTGTACTTAACATACAAAACTGGTATGTTATGCTTTTAAGACAGTTATTAACCAGTGATGCAAACAAAGAATTGTGAAAACTAAAGGCAACCAGCAGCCATAAGTTACAGCAAAATTAAAGATGAAGTTCAATCTGCATTTCTGGTGTAATCTCTCATTTATTCACTGATCTGTTGTACATTGTAACTCAATTATCTACATACAAACCAACCCATCCATCCTTCCCACAATTATACATGCTTCTAGCATTATAACAAAGATGCTTCCATGTGTGACTGATTGAAATGACACCGGGCCATGTTTCTGGACTAATGTTTGTAACTTAACATCAATAGAGTATAAACCAGCAGTACTTAAGTGACACAATACACAATCTGAGAGACAACTATGGAAATTTAATAAAATAAGATCTGTTGATTAAAAAAAGGTGTGGTCCTTCATTAAGGTAGCATATATAACTGAAACAAAACACATTTAATAAATAAAAATGCTTCTGCCACTGAGGCATTACCACAAAAAGGAAATGCTTGGGCTGTTCCATAAAAAAAAGAAAATTAAACATTGCCATAAATATCATAATAAAGTTTTTGGAGTCTCAAACAATCATACTTCGTTGTCACCTCTGACAGTGGTACTGTTGCTGGAACACATTTGTGTTATGCTGAAGGCCTCATAACCGGAACTGTAACTAAAGTTCCTAAACCCAAGTCAACAATATAAACAAGAACAGAACATTTCTTTCAGTTTCAAATGAATGCCATCTCTGAATAGAGACGGGGGCGCCACGCACTTTCTGCTACATTTAATCCACGGGTCACCACGTCAGGCGTTCGCAATCTGCATGAAGTGACATCATAGATGCAGTGGACTGGCTCATTCCTTAAGAAAGACTGGTGTCGTACCAATGGAGATTTGGGTAGTTCCAATTCTTTGTGTTGGCTGTGTCAGTTTTAAGATCCTTCTTCATATGACTTCTACCAACAAAGATGAACTTTCCAGCAAATCCTTGGGTCAACTTTGTGATGGATGCAATCTTAGGTAACACTGAGGAAAACTATTCTATACGATGAGCATACGTAATGTGACAAGTCATGCAAATCATAAACACACACAACTATTTCACCTTCTATAACTAATAAAATACATTCTTCACATAATAAAATTTACATGATTACTTAGTGATTACATCATATATTCCCACAGACAACAATACTGAAATAGTCTGTACAAATTTCATTGTCATACTGTACAAAAATAAATACTTCTATTGTTCTGTATTTAATATGGACAATACATGTACTCCGCCTAGTTTCCAAGCAAAGGGGCTCTTGAACATGCAATAATTATAGTATGTGTGGCATTTATGATGTTTGGTACTGCATTACATAAACACACAGAATATTGTAAAAACAACACTTATATAGATACAGTATATATATATACTGCTGCACATTTTTACCTCATCAAATCCAGTAAAACACTGTTGAATGCATCACTGTAACACAATGCATCAGTTTCTTTGGCATCTTAAGTAAAGACATGACAAAGTCGACATACCATTGCTCATGTTAATCATGTACTAAAACAGCCTACAGTGGTTCTAAACTAAGAATGATTACTGCATGTTCAAGAGCCTGGAGACCCAAAGAGCCCAAACACCACATCACCATTACCATGCCCACACCTAATATTTGTCTCAATAAGTTAATGTTTTCAACACTGTCAGAACCCAGGGACACAGTGCTGAAGTGATACATCCTCCACAATGAGCTACTTTCTTCCATGACCACGCTTACAGATCTTATATAAAAAGATAAAGGTTTACAGAAAAAGAAATTTCATTTCTGACAAAGGCATATGCATTTGAATGAAAATATAATTTCACTGCTGCCTAAATTGTCATATTTGGTGTGAGCATGGAGAGGAATGTAAAGATGTTGTATCTTAAATCACAAATTCTGAATTTCTCTTCAATATATAATAAATGCAAGAATTTGATGACAAGTGGTAAAAAATGAACTTTGGTAACAGGTAACCCACAGGACTTTCAATTTTGTTTGCTTTCACAGTGAGAATGGTGATGACATCAAACTTTCCATTCCTCTTTGTTCTGGTCTGGCACAGGCCTTTCCATGGCTGCAGTTGTATGGTAGGAGACACAGCACTATGGGTAGCTGGAGGCAAACAACATCATTCCCATGACAATGCATATACATGTATGTTTAGTTGTCATGGTAATTATTTTGTTTGCCTTCTAAGCTACCCAAAGTGCCCTGCATCTCCCAGCATGCAATGGGATCCATGAAAAGGTCTATTTTCTTTTGGTTCAAGTTCAGCATGTCATCTCCATGGAGGATAGCCATAGCTGTACCTGTAGCCATTGTAGGTGGTGTTTGGGGGCTGGGCCTCTACTTTGACTTGGAAAGGGCGTGCTAGTCAATCTAGCGATATGACATCCGGTTGTCCCGTACTGTGTGAACGACTGCTGCTGCCTGCGCTACTGGTGCTCAGGGGGTCCAGGTACAGCGGCTGGCCAAACTGGAACAGAAAAAAAAGGTGGAGTCAAACAGAAGTGCTGCAATTTGATAATTAAAGACTTTTAAAGCTTGGAAGTACACTGTGATTTTTCTTCATTCTGGCTGTTCTGCCAGTATCACAAGGAGGTCCTGGTCTGGATCTGATCCTGATAAGTGGTACATGTATCATATATTAGAGCCAACACCAAAACTACCTAAACAAGCCAGGCCAATTACTTATAAGGTACAGTTGTACATTTGTGATCAACAGATTTTATCAGTGGGAAATTATCATAATTGTATGATGATTTAATAAAAATACTTATAATTTTTTACAATGTTTACTATTTTTAAGAGCAAAATTGTCATCTCTGAGATGAGGTTCGAAACTGATGCACGACTGTTCTTACTGGTTTGTTCATGTTCAGGTATACTTGACTTGATCTGTGCGTAAACAATTTTACAGGTACACTACTGATACATAGTCCTACTGGGAGGGTTAAAATAATACAAAACATAGAGGCACAGTGCACACAAATGTAGTCATCTTGTGGTCTCTAATGACTGCATGTGACACAGAAAGCAGGTCTATTATGTGCAGACAGTGCCTATTGGCAGCCACAAGCACATCAAACAAGCCACGTCTGCACTGCTGCAAAATCACAGGGTACAACCTACGTCATCCTAATGGCAGCAGCTGACCAGCGAGCGGTGGCAGGTCATTTACACTTTCCTCTTCTAGCGCCCTTCAGGAAGGTCAGCCTGTAACCTAACCTAACCTACTGTGCGTGGAAGAGTATCTCAGGAGCATGTGAAGCCAAAAATCATGATATCTTCAAACCAAGTGGAGATATGGGGGAGCACAGTTGTAGAGTGGTGACATCCCACATTAAAGGTATTAAGGTAAACAATTGCCACAATCCACATGTAATGACAATTTTTGGCTTCAGACGAGCCTGAGATACTCTGCCACCTACGAGGTTAAGTCAGCTTATGCAGCAACCTTCCTGAAACACGGTAGAACAGGAAATTGTGGATGGCCTACCACCGCTCGCTGGTCGGCTGCCACCATTTTGACGATGTAGGTTGTACCCCGTGAAAATAAGCAAGCTGATGGACATTTGTCCCACCTGAGTGTCATTTTGCAATAATGACAACAGATCCAGGCCTGGCATATGATGAGACTCGTGCTGCACAGGCAATAAAGAAGAATTTCATCTACCGGGGTACCAGTATACTGTGCTTCACTTACGTCGGTGAAGGTTAGACATCCAGGTAATAAGATACGAAAAAAAAAAACAGTTACTCTGGATATCATATCCATCATAACTGTTTTTTGGTGTGCTTCACTTATTACTGTACTTCAAGACTCAGTACATGATCCACACACAGATGTTATTCTTGAATAAAAATGATCACTAACATGAAATACCAAGCCACACTGACTTGAATCAACATTCATTAAGAATGGTAATTACCTAACTCTGACTGGGATAGAGGTACTAAACAATAAACTGTAACTTTAATCTGTCACAAAGCATCAGAGGAGCAGACTGGAGCTAAAATAGCAGATACCAGGCTAGTTAATAGTATTATCCTTTCAAAAATATCTTTACCTGGCTGTCATTCTGCAGCAGAGACAGTAGGTCCAATCCCGGCATGCCCTGGAACTCGGGTGGTAGAGGCGGCATTGGGTAGGACGGCATGAAATCCGAAGACATCGGCATCGCGTATGGCTGTCGGGAATCCAACATGGACCTACTGTGTGCCCTGGGAGCTGGCGATGGCACTAACTGAGGAGTGCTGAAAAGTTTTGACACATATTTTATCAATTTTGTGTTGTGGCAGCTTAGGAAGTTACAATAGACCTTTTTATGAATCATGTTGCATGCTGGGCGATGCATTGCACTATGGGTAGCACTGGGGGCAAACAAGATTATTACCATGACAATGCATATGCATTGCTTGAGTACTGCATTTGGTCTGGTCTAATACAGTCTATGCTGCCATGGTGGTGATGTTGTTTGCTCCCTACCCATAGTGCCTGTGTCTCCCAGAATGCAATGGGGTCTGTGAAAGGTCTATCTGTATTGGGCAAATTCAAAGCAAGTCTTATCTTTCCTAACCTGACCTGTTGTCTTTCTGAAATGTGGCAAAATATAACATGTATGCATGCTGGGGACTTATCAACTTTTGGAAGCCTATGTGATAACCATTAGACCCCGTGTTATACCGCTAATTATCAAACAGGCCAGAATACCCATATTGAACATTATCAGGGCCCAGGTATGACATAAAACATACTGATTAAACAACGATTGTTTGAAATGTAGGATAGAGTGTTCTTCTTCGACCAAGTGCTTCCCCTTTCCTGCCAAAGTTTTGGTAGTCTCTCTGCTGCCCCCCTCAATGAAATATTGGCTACTTCTCACCACTAGGTGGTGCTGCAGTGAGAATAATGCAGTCCATATTTGTATTTAGTTCAGTCATAGGGGATACAAACTTGTTTGGGACATTTTTTTTAACTACAGCACCATCTAGCGATGAGTAGTAGCTCTAGTGATGATTGCCCTGAGAAGGTAGCAGGTTTACCAAAACATTGGCAGGTAAGAACTTTGTTGTGTATAAGAAAACTCTAGTATCCTGTGATTTACCACGCTGATGAAACTATTGATGTTTGAAATGTAGTTAGATATGTGTGTGGATGTATCAGTAGAGATAAAGAAACCATGCATGTAAGAAAACACATGAAGTCAACATGGAGAGTAAAAAAAAAAAAAAGGAAAGAAACAGTAACATACATGTAGGAGCAATAGATGGGGGGTGCGCTTCCAAATGGTGGTTGTGATGGCATGATAATCTAGTAGTGATAGCTAATCTAATTATCTTTTTCCACAGGGATAATCAGACTTTCCTAATCCAATTGGGCAGTTTCATTGGTCAATAGAGATAGACATGATAAAACCAACAGCTGTTTATCACACAGGTAATGCCATTAGGGGGAAAATTGATTTTTGTGTGGAGACACCTGGTTGGTAACATCTCAACGAGGACCTTGACCTTTCAGTAGTCTTTCCATGACATTAGGCAGGAATTTGTAGTTTCTAATTCAAGGTGAATGATACAAATCTTTTTGACAGAAAGATGTGTTTCAGGAAGTAGCTAATCTAATTTCAACACCCTAATTCAACTCAGTTATCAGTAGTTCAGTAACTAAAATCATCAATACATTGCCTTTTGGGAAACATTAATATCATTCAAACTCAATAAAGTTTGACTTATAACTTTCTTTCTTTCTTTCCAATGTTTGGAGCTGCTATGTTATTTTGGATTGATTTGACACACTATGCGACGAAGGAATGCCAGACTACATAGGAGCATTGTTTCCAACATTTTTATTGCAAATGCCAACTAAGATAACATTGGAAGTAACAATGAACAATACACAGTTTTAATCTAGTCTTTTGCTCAAAAATGAAGAATAAAAAGCAATTTATGACGAGTGATCTTAAAGTTTCATTGATCCATAGTAATTAAAAATGAGGAGACGGGAAGATACGACAAGGTTCACAGAATGTTCCAAAACAAAAACAGCTTTGAATGCACAAGACATGTAACAATGGATAACAAAGGACAATTAACATTTACAATTTACAGGTCCAACTCCTTACATTTCATATACATGTACTACCAAAATAAATTCCATTTTTCATCTGAGGAGAAATTGAAATAAGAGAAAGAAATAACATCTTATTCTAGGCTACATAATTTGCAGAAATATCTACGCATGAAAATACCCAATCAATTGCAATATTTCACCTATACGGCTTTAATTGTTAAGTGGTCTTTTTTCAGATTCAATTTTCTACAAATTATTGTGATACATTTGCACCATAATCTGAAAGAAAATAAATGATCATTTCTATCAGGGCAAAACCAATTTTCTTTCAAATGGTACTACCTCTACATTATGATAATCTTGACAATGGGCTGCTCAAATCTGATGAAAGTTCAAGAAAGCATAAACAACAAAATGCCCCCAAACCAGTCTATAGATTTTTTAAAGGAACAAACAAGATGGTTTCAGTATGTCTAATAGTTTAGTTTTCATGAGCCATTTCTACATCTCCAATTGAGCAAACCATATATTCTAGAAAAAAGGCAGGCAAGGTCCCTTTAATATTGCCAAAACAATTACTGTACAATGTAGATGTTTGCAGGATGAAAACAAATGACAGGCCTAGAAAAGAAAAGAGGAGACAGATGATGTAGTTGTTTGTTCGGCCTAACTAAATGGCAAAGTCATCGTCTGACATTTCACTTGAGCTACCTGAGACCACCGACAACTGCTTGTGGTACAGGTTAGCCGTAGATGTAGTAGAAGTGCGCATGTCATAGTCTTGGTAGGGGGAGTCAGGAACAGTATAGACAGGCCTTGGAGGCTCAAAACCAAACAAGTCCGTGTCTGACATGAAGTCACTCAGTCCAGACCTGCCTGGATCAGAGATCGACTGGAGTAACATTTGCCACAGGTCACGTTCTGGGGGCGACTGAAATTCGCTGTTTCGTAGCACCTCACGTTCTACCACTACATCGGAGTCATAGTTTGTGTTGACTGAACTCCGCGAGGCTTCTGACACGGAAAGATGGGAAGGCACGCACCCAGTGTCTTTGGTGGTGGGGATGACAGAGTCGTCGTCGTCCTCGTCAGAACTGTCGTCCAGCGTGAGGTCGATGATCTCAAACTTCTGTCTATCGTGGGACGTGGACGCAGAGGCAGACGACATGCTGAGATCTGTAGTCAGAGGGGAAAAAATATTGCTTTTAAGATTGGAGAGAAGCAATAATAGTGATAATGAAATAATGTCCTGTATGCCATACATTTTGTTTTCTAACAGTAACCCAGTGTGCTAGCAACTTCCAACCACACTGCAAGCACTTTCACATAACTTTATTTTGTCTTTTCAAAACATTCTTGGTTACAAGTTTGATTCCAAATGACATTAAGAGTGCTGCAACTTGGTGCAGAAGCAAAGAACAGGCCCCTGTGCTGTCAGCATAACTTTGCAACATGATCTGGTTAAAGTTAACTTAATCTAGATTATGAACAAAATGGTTTATTGTGACCAAAGTCAGCATCATCAAGGTCTCAAATAAACTTGCTATGTTTCCACAACACCTGGGCTGTTTCCACTTTGCACGGCTGTATTAATGTGTTTACCTGCAGTCTCAAACAAATGACGTCAAGAGAACCTGGATTTGTTTCATTAGCTTCTTCAAAGGGTTGCTTGTGGCCCATGGGCTATAGAAACGGGCTATACACCACATGGTGTGGGCAAGACTTTGACTCAACTAATGCACTGAATCCATACCTTCTGCCATAGGCTTTGTTGGTGTTGCTACCAGGCAGGTTTCCCTCTGTGGCTTGATGGAGTGCCAGGATCCATCCTCGAAGAACTGGATCTCATTCAGCTCTGACGACGTCCTCTGTAGGATCTCAGTGAACAGCCTATGACCAGGAACACTTAACAATCAGACAGCTGGCTACACAAAACACAATTACACCTTTCTTTCAGGCATACATGTAGTTATCACACAGCAAACATGTACTCTGTCTTGCACTGCATTATTACAGTTCTTTCAACTACAAACTTAAAATACAGCTAACTCCTACTTTCCCCTCCAACTTTGAAACTACATGTAAGTCTGCACAAACTTAAAACAATTTAGAGTACAAATACCATAAATCACTGTGACATTCACACAACAGTACAAAGATATCTCCCCAAGAAAACAAAGATAAAACTTTTCCATATTCTCCGAGCTTTCATGAATTCTTATCAAGATGGATGAACAATTTTGCTTGAAATTCAAAATAGCATTCAGCTCCTAGATTTTGTTTTCCTGTTGTTCCCGTGAGAACTTTTATTTTTTCTCCTCACAAACTATGTGGAATTTAAAATGAGAGCCTGAGAGTCATTTCAATTCAATGTTTTGGAAACAATGTCTTGTTTGTGCAAAGTCTTTGTACCTTGGTCTTTGCCTAAGTGCTTTTACTTTAAGATTTTTTGTTGGTATAGTAGATCAATCACCAAGGCACAACACATGATCAGTTTTGTACATACAAGTTGCATAATACCTGACTGTTAGGTTTGATCTACTCACACCAGGTTGGACCCCTACTCTTATTGGTAAGTGTGTGGGGTGCTTTGGCATGCTTGAGCTGTGGCTCTCTTCAAACATGGGACCCCTGCTTTATGTTCCAAAAGGACATTCCTAACTGAAACTAGGTACTCATTTATACCTGAATCAAGTGAGAAAATTGAAGTGCCTTTCCAAATGGCACAACATTTGGACCTGCTTGGGATTTGAACCCAGTTTCTAAGCCAGACCACAAGGCCACCATATGGAACAGGGAACAGCAGTTACAATGTATGTGACACACAAGTAAGCCCGAACTTAACTGACTGAAGTGACGGTACATTTTTATACATCTAATTTGGTACATCTACAAACAAAGGCAGGGACTTACCCATCAATAATCAGGTCATCAAAAGGTGCCTTAGAATCACAGACAGGACATATCCATGTGGGCTTCCTGTACACAGAGGTGGACATGGCTGAATGAAGGACAACAATAGTTTCCAAAATAATGGTGTACACAGTAAGAATACTTGACCCACAGCTGCTGGAATTGTTCTGGCAAAGTTACAACACAGAGAGTTGTAACAAATACTAGTAACTGGAACAAATATGGACACAACATAATCTATGAAGAAAACACTGCAATTCACCTTGAAAACCTTTTAAACAAACCATCAGGCCTATAGAATTCAACTTTTCTCAGGTAGAACATTATTCATGAGCACTAATTCATTGCAACATTTTTCTACCCATGCACTAACCATTAAAAAAAATTAAATCTAGACAAATTTGTAAAGCCAACATTCCACATATGTTGAGTTATACATATTATAATGTATCATGTCTACAGGTTCAATGGTTAAGACACTTACTTTTCATTCATTTGAAGGTACAGTGAGGCATCAAAGCACTGAAGATGTGTGCAGTTTTTGGGTCTGCAGGGGATGGTCATTCTCATTTTGCCCAACTAAAAAGAAAAGTCTGTTTTAAAGCATTCTGCTACAATGCCAAAAATGTATACAAATTATGGACAAACATTCAAAACAGTATCATTCTAAACAGAAGGCAGGTAATATCATATCAACGGATTTCCTGGTACAGGTGTACAACGGAATAACCAATAATCCTTAATTTGATAAAGTCTCTATCTTAATTATTCAACAATAGTAACTGTGCTTTTGGACAACAAATCTTATACCAATTTACAGCTTTAGTTTAGGACAAACCTTATATGTATACACTAAATATATTTAGCAAACTGAAACTAAAACAAGTGTTGTCACATATGTTATGAAAGTTAAGAAAGAACATCTAGACTTACAGGGCATAGCAAAGACACTCTTAGACTTGTGGTGGCAATTTCACTGTCTGGATCATGCTGTAGCTTCTCTTTTACTGGAAGAAAGGATTTTTGATAACAAACAAATTCCTCTATCACATCCTTTGTATGACTGTTACAGATCTTTGCAATGGATCATTAGTTTACCTTCAACTACCAGTCTTTGAAATGTAGAATTTCAGTCAATTAAGACAAATTTGTAAATTCAAACATTGAGCTGATATGCTTCTCAGCATGACTTTAACCTCTTTTATTTGTGCACTTCAGTTTCAATCCAAGCAGCATTGAACTGAGGGTTTGAAAAGCCTTAAAACCAAAACCTGGTAAATGACACCAGGACATTTCCCAGCCGTAACAAAGAGCACTGTTTTTAACAAAATATGTACAACATTGTCCTATCCTTACTTATCAACAATCCAGCCAAAACACTTTTCATATCAGCAATTTTTTTTCAAAGTACACATTTGTTTAACCAATTAGTGACTTCATCATTCCATAGCTACTAAACGTATAAAATGGAACATTAAAGTATATGATTTATCATATGTTGTTCTGGTTATGATGACAGGCTACTGAGTACTTACTCATGGCTCTGGAGTGGTCAGCGTTCCTGATGCCATGACCTCGGAGCCTGTTCAGGAGGATACTGGCTGACAGTTGCCGAACCAGATACACTGATACTGTGTAGCCCTGAAGGTGTACAGATGTTAAGATGAATAATACTATAGGAAATGCCTCCGCCTCTGAGGCCTCGCAAAAAAATTGCTCCATAAATAATCAAAACTACATAGGACACTATATACTAACTTATGATATTTCATAGGAACCATGTTGAACAACTTTCATGGACTATTAGATTGCCAGCCTAAATATAAAGCACTTCTTGAATGAAGTGCAGCTGGAAATCAGTGGAAACTGTTCTAAAATTTCATGCGGACCCTGCTTTTTAAGTCAAACCAACACACAATCTGCAAGCAAGGCTATGGTGCTGCATCTGTACTGACCCTGCCATACTCAGGAGCCCAGGAGATGTTGACGTGGTTGGGGACTGTGGGGGACATGCGGCACAGGGGAGTGATGTTGATTGGTCGGCTGGGACGTTTCTGTTCAGCCCCTGCTTTCTGCTGTGGGATGTAACCCTGAAGGGAATAAAACAGAAATACAATTATTTTCCAAACGAAAATAATCGAAGTATGTTATCAAAGTATTACCTTAACAAAGCATGAAGGTAATTGTCAAAGAACAAAAAAGTTTGATTATGGACTACCTAGTGGCTTTCTGTCGTACTGCAGTGGAATTTCCAGTTTTTAATGCTCTGAACATAACATATGGTCACATTTTTAATGGCAGGTAGGTTTTATGCTCAGGAGTAATTGTTACTCCGTGAAGGAGGTCAGGACCTCCGGACGGAGTGTTGTAATCGGCTGATTTTTCATGTTTGCAGTCAAAACACTGGGTTCTCTTTGTGTAATCGGCACGCAATTTTATACGCCGTCAGCGGGCATGCCCGTGTTGATGCACGAATGTGTATTTTTGCCGTTGCTGCTTTCGCGGTCAATGTAATATTGCAAACGCACCCCTACAATTACGAGGCGAATTGGAATGGTCCAGAAAAACGCGTTGTTTGGAATAGCAGTGGGGGGGGTGGAACTTCATGCAGATACGGGGTGGTTTTTATAAGTGGTTCCAGATGTTTTTGCCCATGGTTAAGAGATGCCAAGTTTTTTGGAAGATGTTCGCAGCCAAAACGCATTCTTCCGTACGTCGCATTTCTGTGTAATTTCGCATGTGGTGTTGCATTATGTCCGGGATGATGCACGTCTTTTTATTTTTACCGTAGCTGTTTTGATATTGGAGTAAATGGTTATTTTCGAAACATCCCCATGTCGTTGAAATGTTGTCGTCCGTTTATGTCACCGGTAGTAAGTCGGGGCGGGGCTGATGGGGACGGATATGTGGGGTGGTCAGAGGTCAACATTAGGAAAAATTTAATGTTAATACCGATGATCGAGTCCAAAAAACTGAAACGTGAAAATCGGATGATTGGACCTGATGTACATTTCTGTAGATTGTACACAGAATACACACATCTTTAGATAATCTGGCCATGGCAGGTATACTAGATTAGCGTACATCTATGTTTATGCGTTCAAAACAAGAAAAGTAATCGTTTCCCGGTATTATTCTCTCGAAACACGGCGCTGAATATAGGAAGAAGTAGCCTGTGTTACGCAATGCTTTCGGCCGGATTGATGTGCAACTGTTACTAATTGCAGGGTCTGGGCTTGGCCAGTCGCGGTGTATGGCCAGTCGCGCTAATATGCGAGTGTTCCCTGTAGACAGTCCTGGAGTCATTTTTTCGCACATTCGCACATTCCAGGAGCCTGATGTGCATCTAAGGGTGGGTACTGGTTCAGTCGGACCGGTTTGGACTGGAACAACGGACGGAGTGTTGTAATCGGCTGATTTTTCATGTTCGCAGTCAAAACACTGGGTTCTCTTTGTGTAATCGGCACGCAATTTTATACGCCGTCTGCGGGCATGCCCGTGTTGATGCACGAATGTGTATTTTTGCCGTTGCTGCTTTCGCGGTCAATGTAATATTGCAGACGCACCCCTACAATTACGAGGCGAATTGGAATGGTCCAGAAAAACGTGTTGTTGCCAGCAAACCAGCAAGGTAACACCAGGGTCAGTAACACACTTCCACTCAGACAATATCACACTTCACATAAAATTGTCGCCAATACCTATTTCTTTGTTGCAATATATAAAACTTCACGGAGAATTGTCGCCTATGGCTTCTTGTTGTTGGTTTGGACCCCCTAGCAGCTTTTCTTGGAACTGGGGGTATGCTTTTGTTGGAAACTTTGAAACTGAATAACTAAAGAAGAAACGAATGGATTTTCATGATTTATGGGTACCTAAGGGTAATGGGCATAGTAGGCATTCCTCGGTCTTGTGTACTTAGTGTTTGTTTTTACGTGTTATAGATAAATATAAAAATATGCAAGTTCTGCAAGTCTGGGCACTGATTAAAAAGAACTTACAGGGAGTGGACTGAGTTTGCTGTTGATCTTGACACAGATGCTGGGAGGGAAGTGGTCCTCCTGTTCACAGCTGGTCTCCAGCAGACAGAACCTCAGCTGGACCTGGACATTGTACTCTGGCTTCATACCTGGCCTGATATCCCTGGTAGGAGTGGAGAAAACATGAACATGAACAAACAGAACAGGCATGTCTTCATAAGGACAATAAGCCATTTTACAGTTTGTAATAGGCATGTGTAGTCATGATGTAGTCAAGTCCCCTGGGTAAAATTGCCAGAAGCCTTACACTTTCACATTAGACCACAGTGCATAACAACTGCATATGCACACTGGGAACTCTGAAATGGCTTACACTAGTACTAGTACATTACAGAACAAAATAGTACTGTGTGACCTACTGGAATTAAGATTTTTAATATCATTCATAAAGTTTGTGACCATATTTGATTGGGTATGTACCCTTGTAACAAGCGGGGCTCAAAATACATTTTCTTTTTTACCTTAAACATTTTTCTACCCTGCAAGTTGTTTACACTTTTACTTGCAATTAATATTTTTTGCAGGTGGGTTATGACATACATGTAACGACTTCAAGTCGAATGGTAAGTTGCACAGACTGAACATATCTGAAGCTGTGTTTATTTAACTTGTCTCAAAAAAACAAATGAGATGAGAACCCTGACCCAATCCAGCATTAACACTATAATAACAATTTACCATATCCTTGCTAAAAATTTATTTTTTCCAATACTCTTGCATGACCTTTCCTGGCTTGTTCCAATTAGGCTTTAAAAAAATATCTGTTACAAAACAGGGCATTGTGATATGTGACACATGCAAGTTATCAACATAAGGCCTTGGAAAAAAAAGTTGTGTTTCAGGTTCCAGGACTGTAATCAGAAACACAACATTAAATTTCCTAGGCCGAACTTCCATAGAATACAGATAGCGTATCAACACATGCTACTTACACATGATAGTCCTTTATGTATCTGTTTACATGTAATATATCAATGGTATACCACCAAAAATATGACCCAAATACACAAGGATCTGTACTGAAGATTTTCAGCTGTCTATGCAAGCTCAGTAAGCTTGGTTATCAAATTCAAAACATGTCTTATCAGCAGCCTGCAGCTTGTCAGAGTCCTAAAGGGGCATGGCTTTGATTTCTGTGATTTAAACCTATCAGGACTCAAAACACTGGGCACATATGCACTTCTGTTTTTCACCTTGATGAATTGATGTGTGCAGCTTGCTGGGGTGTCAAATGGAAAACAAAGTACGTCTCTTGGAACCTGCTGTTTCCTCTTGGCACTACAATATAAGGAAAAGTCAGGCAACAATCATTGATAAACAATGTTATGATTCATTCTTTTAACAATCAATACTTTCCTAACCACTTTTCAAAAAAACACCACTAACAGCTGGAGTAAAACACATGTAATGTAAAAGCAAACAAGGTAAGGTTTGTGTAGCCTCCTTTGCAGGCGTTTTCCACGGGGGGAGGGGGGGGGGGCGTAGGGCTGATTTTTCCCGGCGCTGTCGGCGTTTTTTTTTGGGGGGGGGGGCTTATTTGCAAGTTCTACGATGTTCTGATCTCAAGATAGCACGCGATAGAAATTTTGCCGGCGACCCTGTATCCCCTCCGTGGAATAGTTCTTTTGTTGAAATAACGGGGGGATTACTTCTATACCGTTTGACCATACCGAACTGGAGCAGGCGTTCCACGGAGGGGATACAGGGTCGCCGGCAAAATTTCTATCGCGTGCTATCTTGAGATCAGAACATCGTAGAACTTGCAAATAAGCCCCCCCCCAAAAAAAAACGCCGACAGCGCCGGGAAAAATCAGCCCTACGCCCCCCCCCCTCCCCCCGTGGAAAACGCCTGCAAAGGAGGCTAAGGTTTGTGTATATCAGGATAATGAGTATATACTTGTGTCTAAAGACAAATCATATGCAACACACATTATTTTGATGCAATGTTGACCAAACATCCATTGGATTCCATAAGTCCAGGGATTCTCATGCAAGTGAATTACATTCTGCATACCTGTACATGCTATATTATGCAGTGTTCGAAATACCCACTAGCACACTAGCAATTGCTACCTGATTTTCTTGTGCGCTAGTTGCTCCCTGACTCAGGTAGCACACCACGCAACCTGAAAATATGTACCGCTGAACTCAAAGGTGCACACTGTGCTACCTGGTTCAAAAAAGTATTTCGAACACTGATATGTATCAGCCCAGCTACATGTATAAATGATACCCCACACCTACCTAGACTTGTTGGTTTGATGAGTTCATCGATGATGTCGTAGAAAGGCAGTCTCTTAAGCGTGACATCTGGGTGCACAGGAGGTAGATGTGGAGGCAAGCTGTTGCTTTGGATGTGGTTGGGGAAGAGTCGTTGTGCCTCTGCCTGGTGACTTATACTGGTAAGTGCGGCCTCTAAGGGACTGGGGTTACTGTTCGAACTTGTGTGTGATAAACTGCTGGGCTGGCTGGAACTCAAGTTCACGCGCCGGGGAAACCGCCTCCGGTACAGCTCCTTGATTTTCAACTGGATTGGCAGACTGCAACCATTCCGAACAAGGCCGAGGGCACGCGTCATGAGGTCCTGCTTCCGACCACTCTTGTTGCGGCCAGCGTATCCCAGCAACACTTGCAGTTCAGACACTCTGAAGGTCATGATCATATGCTGAAAAGGACAGAAAAAATAATAACAGATTTAAATCACTCCTACACACCAGTTGAGAATCATACACAGTACAGAATCATGTTGGCAGTCAATACAAAGCTGCAGTACATGAAAGTATGATTTTTAAAACATGTTTTTTTGAACTTTAGATTCACTACATCAGAAAGGTGGGAGTACGTTCCAGTAATCCAAATATAGGTAGAAAAAAAACAGAAGTTCATTTACATCATAACAAGGTGAAGTGAAGATTTGACAATGTCAAAATATCACAAAATACAATGTATTCATGTATTTCAACTGAATGGATTTTACAACTTACATGTAGTTTAGCAGGGATTGAAACAACTGTATCACTACTTTGCATACTGCTCTCCCTCTCAATTAACATATGTCTCACTCTGATCAGTAACTTATTTCTTATCTATAGTATAGTATTATATCATTTGCCTTAACAGTTTATTTTAAGATACAGTAAAATTTCCACTGCATTATCAGATCTTTAATCAAACACATTTAGATAATGACAAGGTTTGTTCTGTGTCATATTTGACATGTTGTTTGTGTGACATATGACCTTGTACCCAGGGTTCAATGTTTAAAATTCCTGTGTTGTAGTTATTTTTATGCTTGAGACTCTTGCATCATCATTCACGACTGTGCCAAGTAGTTTTTTCAGCATACATACATGTATGCCTGTGCAGGTAACATACAAAACTGCCTGCATCTTTAATTTGCCTTTCACTAAATTTTAAAGTGTGTCAAAAAAATCAATGTTTGAAAATGTTCCTAGTAGTACCATTTTGGGAAGGTAGTACCATTTTTGCTGTACTCACGGACAGTATTATAATATAAAGAATGCAAGGCCTGTTGGGGCGCTATACTGGTCGTATGTCACCCTGGTGTCACAGGCTGGTCTTATCATGGACTAGTGCAGGTCACATGTAGGTAACAGGTACACATCAGAAATACCTGCAAAGCTCCTATTTTACCTGCATCAGGACTCCAGACTGCAGCTAAAATGGTCACACATGCGACTGGAAAGACGGCCATGTGATTTGATTTAAAACGGCGGTCACACGGGTACGCCTATCAAAAATCAAACAAAATTCAAGGCCTGGGCCTAGATAATGGGCTGCAGAACTATGTCATAGGCTGAAGTGAGCACTGAAAAAAATAAGTTCCATGTCCCTCCAGCAGAAATAAACAACGAAAATTACGAAATACATTTTCGTGTTGTTGTACGTAGAAACACGCTCGTTGTTGTTGCAGGCTCGGGAAATTCCCACTTCACACGTTCCCACCCCCCAGCTGTAATACGGCCAATCAGAGATGCGTAATGCGATTATGTCGTGCAAGATTTGCATGTATCGCGCGATTCATTCTTCCTGCCGGTGGTAACAACATGGCGCTGGTTGAAGAAATCATCCATGCAACGCTGTATTTCGCGGAATAAATGTCGGAACATGAACTTTAATTACCTTCGCCAAGAAGGTTATGTTTTCGTGGCCGTGTGTCTGTCTGTCTGTCTGTCTGTGTGTCTGTCAACAGCATAACTCGAGAAGGCTTAGATGGATTATCTTGATATTTGGTAGGTGGATAGGTCTTGATGAGAGCTCGAACTGATTAGATTTTGGGCCCCCTGGCGGCTTGTTATGGTACTGCAGCGGAACTTCCGGTTTTGATATCTCGTGATCTGGACATGCTAGGGTCATGATTTTTGGATGGTAGGTAGCTCTTGTGCTCGGCAAGAAGTGACGTAAGTTTGGGCCCCCTAGCGGCTTGCCCTGGAACTGCAGGAGCATTTGTATGAAAATGTTTAAAGTAGGATAACTCAAGAACCAGTTGACGGATCGTCTTGATATTGGGTATGTAGGTAGCTTACGTGATGCTTGACATAATTAGATGACAATTATGCAAATTAGGATCTAATTTGCATAGTTAATGAGGGAATTCTATAATTCACCTATCTTCCATTAAGGACTATTCTACCTTGTGACATGTGTAATTAAGAATGACAGGAACATCGCCATATATTAATCATGTAAATGAAGACCTAATTTGCATAATTAATGAGAAAATACTGTAATTCCATAGTGGTTGATGCTGGCAATTTCATACTTGCGCATTTCGAAGTTGACTGGAGGTGAACATCATTCAACATAACTTATTCAAATCAGGACTTCATTTGCATAATTTATTAGAAAATGCTAGAATGGCCTTCTTTGTTACGATAACACTGCCATTGGGAGGAGAATATGATCAACTGACGTAATTCATGCAAATTGGGATCTTATTGGCATAATTAGGGGGAAATCTATAATTCGTCAGTCATATAATATTAACCTCATTTGGCGAAGGTATGAGGTCGTGGAACTCTAGTTATTATCTTATTCTATCTCAGAATTTACACGATAGTAGCTGGCCCCAAGATGTATACAAGAGGCGTATTTCGCAGGCAGCTGACTTGTTTTGACCGATAGTATGCAAAATTTGCCAGGTCATACAATATTTCACATGAAAATGGTTGGCCCAAAAATGTAAAAAGGGGACAATTTTCGCCGGCACCTGGCTTTTTCCCCCCTGGATACGTAGCATGTAAAAAATTTTTCAAGTCTTACAGAATATTTTACACGTAAGTAGTTGGCCCCAAAAATGTACATAGGAGGCGATTTTTGCCGGCAGCTGGTTTGTTCTGACCAGTAATAAGTAACATTTTTCAGCAGCCTTATTCATTGTTTGTTACGGTATCTCCAAGGTATCTCACACAATTTTCTCATTTTCAATGTAGTAAAAAAAAAGATACATTTCTGTATAAATGCAAATCACAGCAAGTCTTATTTAACCGTTCGTGTCCGTCGGCAGTATGGTGGAGCGGGAATGTTCCGAGCCTGCGACAACCGTGAACGCGAGATACAAGCATTTCTGCATACAAAAACACTATATCCTTGCAAAGCCAAATTAATGCCGATAGGATGATCTTTGCTGGTGCACCCAATTGTTTTGGGTTGGGAGCAACAGCCTACCTAAGCCCTGTGCATAAACTGGTGGTACCGGTATTTCAAGCCCTGTTATAGAAAAATGGCTCAGATAACTTCCTAAAATTACAGCCATTGTGTGCTCTATGCCTGGCAGTAACTTCAAGATTTAGAATAGCTTATCCTTGAAATGCACTTGAAATGTCATGTAGTCATGCTGTGTGGTATCAATTACACATGCTAGATGTGTTGATGGCTATTAGATATGGCAGAACAGGGTGATGCATTCTTGTAAAATAACAGCAGTAATGACAGAGGACACTCAAGGTCACATGATACAACCTTGCTACCACTGTAGGCCTAACAATGCACCCAATAGTCAATACTCCATTGATTACCTTGCAGGTTCTGATGGAACGGATTAGAAGCATGCACTGTAGCAACGCAAGGAAAGATAGAGCATATGTCTATTTGGGGTGTAATGACTCAAATGAGTAATACATGTAGTATCACTCAGTTATACAAATGTGGCTCTGATTCGCTTGATTTATACATGTCTAATGATGCTCAGTATTGCTCACCTTTCATTAACTACCAATGAAAGATAGAACAAATGTGTGAGTTGGCACTGAGAGGTCATCATGAAAACTGCGAAGTTAAAAACACAAAATTTACAGTATATATGTTCTTCTGTTATTAGCCTGCTGCCTGTAATATTGTCAAAGCAAAGACGGTCTGCTAGGTTGAGACTCAACAAACCTAGAGTTAGTTCCCCAAAACAAGCAGAATATTGAAAAAATGCACAAGCTAATTTTGTTTGCTTAGTCCTTGCAGTTTAACAGGATATGTGCAGTTATGCCTTAACTTATGTCAAATTACTAGTGCTTGAATACAGAACAGTATACACTACAGATCTTGAATAACTTCTCATCCCATGCATTTTCAACACATTGTAAAATCCATGTAAAACATGTGCAAAAGTCTTTTAAAACACATTTAAAACCCATGTTAAACACATGCCGAAGTCATTTAAAACACATTTAAAATTTACATGTAAAAGTTGCTCACTAATGATGGTAACTATGAGTAGAGAGCAGAGTTGTTGGGCACAGATAAACTCATTACCTTCTTTATAACTTCACAACTATGGATTCTACCAACATAGATGAGCTTTAATTCTTATCTACAACTTGTGTCCACAAATTATGGTGCACCTTAAAGAACCCAACGCACTTGTAGAGAAGAATATGGGTGACCTGATGTGCTTGGCCAATTGGGGACATAATTTACAAGCTAATGCCTTCTCTCCTATCACTCGATGACCAAAATTATTGAAAGGTCAATACGTTTTTGTTTTTACATTTTTATTTATGTAATGCTCAAGAATTGCCATAGTTCGATTTAGTGGGTTGCTTTCACGTAACAGGTATATGGGAAACTCCTAAAAGTTATGTGAATACAGTACTGTAATTTGTTGTTTTTATACAACTACTTAGCAAGAAGGGAGGTTTTACGAGGTACTATTATTATTCGTTCTGTGTGACCTAAAGATTTGACCCCATTGTAGGGCTGACCCTATGGGTGCCCACTTGATTAGCCAAGAATCATGCATCCATATCGCCCAAAAATATAGGTCATGGTTTACAGCTAAGGCAACTTACTCCCCGAAAGTAAAATTATAACATGTAATTTCGGTTTACGTAACATCCGGTTACATCTTTTCCAAGAAAACAATGGGGAAACATGGCTGTATTTTGCCTGTTCATTGAAAATGTACAGTAACACCGAATAATTTGAATAAAACATGCGTCGTAAATAATAGAGAAACCGTATAAGAGGAAAGTCGTTCCCCCAAAAAGCAAAACAAAGGCGGGAAGGCACAAAATTTTATCACCTCGATAGGGTTACGTAAGGGATGCTGATTCAAATTTTGAATATGGGTTACAGACAGCAAAACTGATTGATTACTAAACCTACTGTTAATGTTTTCTGGTCAGCAAAGCTAGGAAAGGACATTTGACGAGTTAAAAGGATAAATGAACCACAAGTACCTTCAACTCCGCAGCGTCCATTTCCCCATCCGCCATTTTACCGAATGGGAGCCTGTGAAAACGTTTTCTCTTGTGGTCTCCAAAAAAATCCCTGACGAATTTCCCACACAATTTCCCGCCCGAAAGTCGGTACGACAGAACTATAACAGCACCTTTGAAGACTTGATTTAGCGAAGTCTTAGTTTGCAGCGTAAGAAGGACTTAGATCATTTTAGAGGAACTACAAAATGACTCATAATTTCCGCACGTCCACTCCAAATTCGCAAATGAAACTTCCTCCGAGGCGATCACGTGTGTTCACGCGAGAAATTGTGATAACAGAAACTGTTGCAATTTTTTTTAGACAATTTGTAATAAAAATATATATAAACCGACTAATACACACTTAAAATAAATAATATAGTATTCTTTGCATATAAATTGACAGTTTTTTTAGGTATCAACACTTTTTGTTGAAAAATTTGAATAAGGTTAAAGGTCATTTGCAGTCGGCAGTGGAATGCTTTGGCAGAGCGAAAATTGAAAACCTACTACAAAGATGACGGAATTGAGCTACCAGGCGCTTAAAACTGCCAATCAAGCCAGAGAGGCGGTAAGTTCAGGTTATAAGGAACAATTAACAAATGTTGATGATTAATTTATCAAAGCAATGGTGTTTTCAAATCAGTAAACCGTTTGTTGTCTTACAAAAGGGGAGGGGGGCATGGCACTGCACTGAATAGGGTTGCCATGGTTTTGACGCCAAAGCGCAAAAGTGATACGATGGGCTCAAAATATATCTGCGCCAGGATTATTCCGTAACGGTGTCAACCAGCATATAGAGTTAAATCAGTTAACATATTTGTTGTTTTTCTGTTGTCCATTTTTCTTTTTAACATTTAAAAGAAGAAGAAGAAGAAAATTAAAAATGTTGCCGCTAAATTTTATTGCATAACGTTACCGGTTGTAGATTTTACTTTCCTTCTTATAACGTTACCAGTGAAACGACTGCAAGCTTAAATTTTGTACAACAAAACTGCACCATCATCTTGCAATTTGCTTGGTTACGAAAATTATGTGCATGGAAATAATTTGCTTCAAAATTTGCTTTTTTTTCAATTCATGTATAATATTAACGGCCCTGGCAAAAGTTGAATCTGGTGAATGGGGTGCCCCACGACCAGGAAGCCAGTATTTATGTGTGTGTGTGTGTGTGTCTAAGAGTCTTCCTTAGTCACCACGGCTAGTATAACATATGTTATGCTTTGTCCCTTTTCTTCTGACTCTTCTAGAAGTTCTACTTTGATAATATTGATATAATTAGTGAAAATAGTAGATGCATTCACTGAGATAGGTCTATTTGCAGTGAAAATAGGTTATGACAACAAAGTCAGAATAGTTTCCAGTGTTGCATTTTGAAAGCTTTTAGCTTTGAGTAAGAGGATTTAGGAGGTAAAAGCGTGAGACCCACAGTGATGACATACAAATGTGGACTAAATACACAATGTTATATTTTGTACTTTCAAACACAGTATCAAGAATGTATGTTAAAATCACATGTATGACAGACAAATGTGGACCAAATAGTTTCTATTATTGTGTTCAGAATTCACCTATTGTGTTGCTGAAAGCCTGCAAAGTGATGTCATGCCCTATGTGTAGGATAAAATGTTGTTTATTGGTTACTAGTACCTAACTTGTAACCTGGCATCCATCCTATTCTAACTCCGGTTTGCCACCCAAATAGTCTGGCAGTTATAGAGAAATGAGTTGCATTTGAATACTGAGTTAGTATTCATGTAAAATATATACAGAGCTCTGCTTTGCTCCAGACTTTGCATGGTCATATTCAAATGACATATACTAGCTTTTGTGTGAAATTTGTAAAAACTGAAACTTCTTCATAAACTAAGACATTAATCACCACCATTGATATTGTCCAGTTGAACTGCCCAGTTACCAGTAGTCTCCATGTCTATCACCTGGCTTTTATATTTATATATGAGTGTGTATTCAAGTGTATTCAAGTAGCCTAAGTGATGCAGGCTTTGGTATGCTGTTACTTAGGGCCAATCTACATGGGGCAAAAAAAGATTTGTTTTTGATTTCTACGCCGATCGATGCACGGCGCTGTGTGGTGCCTGTCCATGCCCGTAGCCAGGGGGGGTTCAGGGGGTTCGGAAGAAACCCCCCACCCGCCCTGAAAGGTCCACTATCTAAAAGTCCAACATTTTTCTTTAATAGGTGGACTGATTTGTGATCATTTGTATCACCAGGGACTGGATTCCTATTTGTCTCTGATTTTCCCTTTGAAATCATCTCCAAAAATACCATTTCAGAAGGTTCAATTTTCAAAATTCGGGATGCGTCACACAAAAATCGCTGCGCGGTGGGCCTGTTTACACGCTAAAAAAATCAATCTGTTCTATGATGCAGTGCGCCGCACGTCGATCATGGTAGGACAAATTAGAGTACTTTTTGCCCCGTGTAAATTGGCCCTTAGCTAATAATATAAACTTTGTTTCAATTGATACTCACCCTTGAATTCTTAACATGCAAAATTGCAAGTTGCTTTCATTTTTACCTGCAATCACTTTTTTGCAAGTTGCAGGTGTATATTTCTAGCCCTGATATACCTGTAATTTATGTTTTCTTCATGGACACACTGCTTTAAGGATTAAGTCATTCTAGATCTGTATTCCAGCTCTAAGAGTAAGACAGGTGCTTATTAAAGCCAAAACACATTCATCTTTGGCAGAAACATCATCTCACATTGATAATGTTATGGACTCTGAACTTTCAGTTGCCTGTCCCTAACCTCACTGTTAGATATTTGAATCTGAGAACCAAGAAATTAAATTGGTGTAGCCTTTGATTGTAGGCGTATCATATATATCATGTTACCTAGTTGTAGTAGACTAGTATACGTACAATGTACAGTATATTTTTACTAGTGCTCAAAATACTTAACTTGCAAATTTGCAAGATGTCAGAAATCGTACTACAAGTACAAATGCTGCAAGCCACAATTTTCTTTGTCTGCAATTTGCAGGTTGTAGGTGGCTACTTTGAGTCCTGATTACTCAACATATATCAATGCTACTGCACAGTTTTGGTACACTAGTGTAGCCTAACCAATGGGTAACCCAATACTGGGTATAAATACTGCCCATGTAACATTAGAAGGCATGTGCCTGGTTCAGAAAGGCTGCTGCTATTGTGTCCATTCTTTGCCTGAAGCACAAAGTACCTCCTGGTTATTGTTTGGTCCAGTAGAGTTGAATGTTTTGTAAAGTATTCCCGGTTCTTTGGCAGAAAATATTCCATCTAGCTTGTGCTTCTTTACAGTAACTGTTGTGTTTCTACCTTGTTATAATTACACAATTGTACCTGCTAGTCCCATTGTACATCTTCATTGAAAGATGTTGTTTTGGTAGCATTTGACACAGCATTGATTTGCCATATTCGAATTCCATATTGTAATAACTTGTAATGGTTTGAACAGAATCAAATGTAATTACATGTGTACTTAGATAATGATTGGCATATGCAATATAGGATAAAGTTAAACACATGCAATGTTAGAGTGAAGTAAAGTCAATTTTTACATTAATAACATTCATGATAAATTAGACATTTTGTTTTATACATTCAATTTTTGCAGAAATACAATCATACATATACCTTGGGACCATGCCCAGACTTGAGTGGGTTGACAGATCTAGAGAGACTGTGCAAAGCTAAATGTACAAAATAAAATTATTTTATTAAATAAATTGCCAAAGTCTCAATAAGAGTAAAGAACAGTTTTGCTTGAAGTAAGTTACCCTCCAGGCATGTGTACGTATACGGTATGTAATCCAGAAATGTAGGGTAATATTATGATCATTTTCTTCTTTCTGAATATGCATGTATGACAACATGACGTTGTGTTGGATTGATTGATATCATAGCTAAACTACACATTTCACCCTGAGTGACAAGAGTCCATAATGTAAATGATTCCGTCTCAATTTCTGCTACTTGTTTATATAAAACAAGAAGTGGTCATTTTTCGAGGTCAGCCATTGTTTCCTTTATTTATCATTCTACATTTTCGGTATCTTTTCTATGCCTTGTAGCCATTTCGACACACATTCGCCACAGCGTCCCTTAGTTACAACATGTACGCCATGTAGGTCTCACAGCTGCGACATGATCAGTTGCTACGGGGACCTGAGTGTTTATCATAATTAGGTTAACTCTTGCAACAACCTTTGTTTAGGCTAGGCGGTTTTGATCCCGCAAGACAAACATTCCGTGATCCAAGATGGCAAACCTGTTGTTTGCTAATAAGCAGGGAGAGTGATAATGTAAGGAACGCCTGGTCCACCCACTGCAAGCCATGGAGCAATGAAGGGCCTTTTGCAGACCAAATTACATGTTTAACCTGCAGACCAGGCCTGGAAGTGGATTTAACAATGCCAAGCATGTTAGCTGCTTATAGACTCAAGCAGCTGAAAGAACAGGTAATGCTAGTGTGAGATAATTAATCTAATTACTGTACCCTTACTTTAAGGAGTAACCATTGTTAAAGGACTGTAGTTACATTAGGCCACAGCAAGTAAATTTTATGGATGACATCCTCGCGCGCATTGATTTTCGCCTGATTTCAGAAAAAAAAACAAGAAATTTTGTTGCGCTGCGACGGTGGTCAACATGCCAAAAAAGGGCAAATATGTCGTGAACGTCCATCTGCAAGACATTAGGCTCTGATTTATTCTTTTTTTTTGGCTTTGATACAATGTTGTATTTTATTCATTTTATATGTGATGTTGCCACTGAATCAAAACCATTTGTACAATAATTGAAAATTTTATTTAGTCACTTCTTTTTTTAAGGTTGTTTCAGAGACAAATCGATGTTGTAACAGTTGGCACAATATAGGTAGAGTATGGCTTCCAGACAGTTCGGTTTATGAGTCACTCTGTCAGTGATTGAGCCCTGTGTTCTGCCTGGTAGCCAGTCTCTAAACTCAGAGACCACCAGGGATCCAGCAAACTTGAGGCGCAATTCCTCGTGTTTGATGGCAAGTGTTGACAGTCCACGGTGTTCCATTACAAATCAATACCCAGTGTAGTATCTACCTTGAAGATGGTACAGCAAGCTCTTTTTTGTTCTATTTAATAAAGACACATCTGCAAGGACAGGTAATACTGTTGAATACAGCGACAGAAGACCTGTTGGGTATGATATCATGTTTTACCGCCTAAATTCTTGTTCAACGAGGTTTACGATCTCAAAATCTGAAAATGTAGGAATCTTGTTTTTTTTGGCCTGCCTTGTTTTTTTTTCGCCCTCTCGCATTAATTTTGGAGTCTCCGGAGGATGTCATCCATAAAATTTACTTGCTATGGCCTTATGATATATAATGATATAGAATCTATTTCTTACACATTTTTTTACCTGTATGCCATGTTACTACATTAGATTACTGTGCTTTCTCTTTGAATAAGTTTAATGCTTGATCTTTCAATATGTACATATATAGTGTACATAGCATGTTTTTAAGTTCAGGTAAATGGTGACAGGCCTGCAATCAGGGATTTTGTCAGTTCTTTGAATACTGGGGGCATTTACACTTTTGTGCACCAAAAACTGTTATGGGCTGCTGAACTGACTGCAGGTGACTCTAGTGTTGCAGTTGGTTTTATCATCAGTCAGAGTAAGTTAGGTGCAGGTACATGTAGACATCAGAAATACCCGCACAGCTCCAATTTTACCTGCACTAACCTGCATATGCAATATTTTGGTATTTTAAGCTGGATTCACTTCTCTGTGTACACCGCCCCTATTGTACATGTACCTATTGTGTCTGTAATCCTCCCTTTTTATGATGAGATTTGATCTTGTTTCAGGATGAACAGAGAGTGGAGTCCAGAAGAAGAAACCTGCTTCTCCTCATATTGCATTATTTAAATAGTGAAGGGTAAGTGTCATACATGTTAACCTTTCAAATTAGATTCAAGATTTTTCCAGTTGTCTTGTATGGGCTAATGATAGGGACAGTGCTACATGTTACCAGTGTATTGTATGCTGTAAACCAGGTAGTTTTGAATTATTGATTATTTAAATTCCATCCATCATACACATTATACTTGTCATTTATTAATGTTGCTCTTTTTGGACCTCCACCTAAACATTTTTCACAGTATCCTACCAGTACTCTGTACTGGTGATACTGACACAGCGCTACCCCAAACTATGTCAACAATCTAACAATAACATTAATATTACAATTATTTTTCCCCAGGTATTTAGAATCAGTCAAGTCACTGGAACATGAAACTAACCTAAGTCTGAGGAAGTTTGAGGTGTGTGACAACATAGACCTGGAGACTATATTACAGGAATATGAGTCGTACTTCTACATCAAGTTCCAGAAGTATCCAAAGATCACCAAGAAACTTGCTTCCAGTGGTAAGTGAGAAACATAAATTTGATAAACTTGACTTTCATCATTCATTCGTCACAATTTGTTTGACCTTGATACTCTTCTTTCTTTGATAAAAGTTTTTCATTCAGTCTGTTGCTAGGATAACATTTGCTATCAAACTTTGATAGACAAGTTTTTTGTACATTGTACATGTATGAAGGAAAAGTCCTTTGCAAGTTTGTATTATTTGTAATTAACTGTCACAAAGGCAAGCTTTTGAGGGAGTCCAACTTGGCACCCCACTCAGTTTGCTTAAGATTATATTATTTGTGTCAGTAACACACCGTGAAAGAATGGTGTTTGAAAGTATGTTCTGCCAAACACAACATGGTTCTGCTAAGCAACTGGGCAACCAAGTATTTCGTGCCACATTCTCTATGAAAATAATGAATTTACACTAATAAACATGAACTAATTTTTATTTTGCAGCTGATAGTGCAAATTCCAGAGTAGGTAGAGGAGGCAAGTTAAGGAGGTAAGTCTGATATCAAAGTGTGTTTTTTTAAATCAAGTTCTTTTCTCAATGTTTTTTTACTAAATCATGAATGATACATGATCTTGACTTTCAAAATAGACAGCTTAACTTTCTATATTTGTAAAGATATCAATAAAATTGATTCCTCAGTCTGTATTTTAAAGTTGAAATCAGTATATGTAGGAAGATAACAGTTGTGAATAGTGTAATTTTATAACAGTTATTCAAGTTTCTTTAGTAGGCTACTGTAGAAGAACACAAGTTCACACCTCCACTGATCACAAAACCAGCTTTCAGTACGTGGGACATAGGTCATTTCTGTTGACATCTGAACATGTTGGAACAGGCTAAGTACAATGTGTGCAAGAAGGCGCAAAATACATTGTTAGAACATGTTCAGATGTGGGCAGAAGTGTACCTTCCCCCAGTGAGCAAGCAGTTTGCAGAAGTGTGAACTTGTTTATTGTAACATATTGTACCTCTCCAACTGTAAGATTCATGACCTATGTTATTAACAATGTAGATGATAAGAATTTCGGGTGAGTTCTGTGTGTTATGGGTGGTAGATAGACTAACGGTGGTGGTGTATTCTTGTTTCACCCCTTCCCAATAGATCAGGAAGCACTGTGTCCCTTCCCAGAATACCTTTGGACAGGGATAACACAGAAGATAGTGGGAAGAAAGAGGTGGCCTCACCTAAAAGGAGCAAGCCCAGCTCTGGGACCAGGAAACCACCCGCTGCAGCAAACAAGAAGGCTGTTGCCAAAGACTCCAAACAGGTCTGCATAAATCAAGCATTTACACTCACTTTTAATATCATTATGAAACAGGCAGCTGCTGTCTGCCATGTTGGTGCCCTGTTTACTGACTGCACAATGCCCAATTCTCCCAGCAGGCAATGGGATCTGTGAAAAGGTCCCTGGGCATTATTAAGTTATGAAATTGACCAGTTTTGCATTGCCCTGACAGGACGCTACAGTGGGAGACTCCTCAGATCTGGGTCTAACTGTGTCTGCTGCTCCCACATCAAATGGTACAATAGGGTCGGACAAGGAGAAACCACACCATGAACACGGCAGGGTGGGTACTTGTTGCAGTCTCTCCAAGAGTAAAGGAAATATGTTTAAATTGATTTCATGGACACTACATCATGTAAAATGTAGTACATTTGGACATCAAATGGACATCAAATATCCGAAGCTCCGAAACTAACTGAAAGTGCAGAAAAGAGAAGGCAGTTCTAAATTTGTACCTTTGTAATGCTTGTGTTGTTGTTGTTGTTGTTGTTGTTTACAGAAACAAGTTATTGACATGCGGTCAATGCTTCAAGATGCCATCAAGGGGGCCTCCAGGGAGATCAACATGAACAGCTATGATGCTTCTTCAGTAAGTCTGGCTAAACATCAGTGAAAGTCATTGGCACGTCATGTGTATTAAACAGTTTCTATAATCAATACAAGCTTGGATTAAATATGTTTGTTCCTTAGGTCACACCAATTCAATATATTGATAAAATTACAGAGCAGGAAGGCATAAGAAAATTTAAAAAAAGAAAGAGGCATCCTGTGATAGACCCAAATGCCACCCCAGGAGCCACAGAGTAAACATACCAGGTTATGCTTCAAATAATTTTCAACTTCATGGAAACAATTTGTTTTTCAGGACCGTCTTTTGAAACCATTAGGTGGCTATGTAGGATACAACAGTGAATGGAGAGAACTGGCACAGACTATCAGTAGGGTAAGTACATCAGGATATGCCAAAATACACTATCCATACATACAGAACAGACCTGTCCTTGGTGCTGAACACTACCCATACATACAGAACAGACCTGTCCTTGGTGCTGAACACTATCCATACATACAGAACAGTCCTGTCCTTGGTGCTGAACACTATCCATACATACAGAACAGACCTGTCCTTGGTGCTGAACACTATCCATACATACAGAACAGTCCTGTCCTTGGTGCTGAACACTACCCATACATACAGAACAGATCTGTCCTTGGTGCCGAGCACAAAAATAATATATATGGAACAGTCCTGTCCTTGGTGCTGAACACTATCCATACATACAGAACAAATCTCTCCTTGGTGCTGAACACTATTGATACATATAGAACAGATCTGTCCTTGGTGCTGAACACTTTTCATACACGCAGAACAAATATGTCATTGGAGCTGCACACTACCATACATACACAACATTCTATAGTTTTGGATTTCAGATGTTATAGACTAGCAGTTTGTGATTATTTTTAAAATTTTATTTTGGCTGTGATGTTTGCAGGACATTTACCTTAACAATCCTAATGTGAGATGGGATGACATCATTGGCCTGGATGCTGCTAAAAGACTGGTGAAAGAATCAGTTGTGTACCCTATCAAGGTATGGCCTATCTTCCATCACATTTTTGTAAGCTAACTGTTTGAATTTGGAAATGTTAGTCTCCTTATAACTATGGATTGCTTCACCTGGCTGTTTACAAGTAATAACCTCTCTGCTATTTTACAGTACCCAAAGTTGTTCACTGGTATCCTGTCCCCTTGGAAAGGATTATTATTATATGGACCACCAGGTGAGCTACAGTCAATCTTCAACTATCATGAAATTTTGAAATCTTTTTCCTTAATATCAGAAGGATATATGGTAAAATAAAAAAATTGATAGATACTCCACCATATGGTAAAATAAAAAAATTGATAGATACTCCACCATAGAATATCAAACACAATCATACAGAACATAGTACACTCTGAAATAATGAGATATTTCCGTATTTGATACTCATAACTGCTGAAACTTCAAAGCAACAGTGCTAACCATTTATTTGCACAACACAATTGTTACAAGACTCTCTGTATTTTGTTTCCTTGTAGGTACTGGTAAGACGTTGCTGGCCAAAGCTGTAGCTACAGAGTGCAATACAACATTCTTCAACATCTCAGCATCCAGTATTGTCAGTAAGTGGAGAGGGGACTCCGAGAAACTAGTTAGAGTAAGTGATGACACCATTTTTGTCTTTCACAAATTCTGTAAGTTATCAACATGGCAGTATCCAGTGTGTACACAGACATTTTGCCAAATACTGTAAATGAGAAATATTCATGGTTTTTGTTTGCACACATACATGAAGAACAATGTACTTTTCCTGTTTAGCTATACCTGATTTGGTAAGTTCAATTACATATATTAGTCTTTCATGTACAAAGTGTGATTTTTCACAGGTATTGTTTGAACTGGCAAGGTTCCATGCACCATCTACAATATTCCTGGATGAGCTGGAGTCAGTGATGGGACAGAGAGGTTCAGGTCCTTCTGGGTAATTACATCATATAATGATATTCTGAGCATGGTGTCACCCTTGACAAATACATAATAGTTTTCAATTTCCAGATAGTAATTGAGTGACTTTTTGCAGTTGGAGCACCCTTCTTTCATACAGCACAGGTTCTTGTATTGGAAATGACTAATTCACAGAAATATAGGACTCTGACAGACATGGAACAGGGTCCTTTGCAACAATCACGCTGATGTACATCTGTTTGAAGAAATGGTCTATTGTTACAGTAGCAAATGATGGATTTATGACAAATAAGTCACTACCTTTGGATGAATCTGGAGCTTTCTTTCATTGACAGTTGCATATCAATGACATTGAGGATTGGCAATAGCCAGATCATTGACATGGCTACATAGACCAAACTTGACATGGTACATGCACATGTGTTACCATGCTAGCCCCCATGGGTAACCCATAAATCTGTAGTATGGATGTCTTCCGACACGTTCAAAGGTAAGCTCCAGAGCTGTAGTAACTTCTTTGTCAGTGAATATTGCTTACCTAGATGCCAAATCTTTATTGACAATTTTGTTCCCTACTGTGTGCTTCAGGAACGAGCATGAGGGAAGTCGTAGGATGAAGACTGAGCTGCTGGTACAGATGGACGGGCTGGCCAAGTCTGATGATCTGGTCTTCCTACTGGCCGCTTCAAACTTACCCTGGTTGGTTCTGTTCTTCTACATACTGCCTTTAACTATGAACACATTTGAAATAATAACAAATACACTGAACATTTTGTCAGCATTTACAATGTAACTAAATTGTAAGTTCCACATTAGGTGAAAAATGTATAATCAAAGCTGGTCTTTCTTCAAATAATTGTGAACGTATTTACCCTATGAGCACTCTTATTTTGTGACTTCAGACACTAAGACACTGCACAGTACTAATTTACCATCATTTGTCCCGAGTTGTTATGTTTAAAGATTGTGCTTTATCCATGTCCCAGGGAGCTTGATCATGCCATGTTGAGAAGGCTGGAGAAACGTATCCTTGTAGACCTGCCCACTAAGGAAGCCAGACAGGCCATGGTCCAGTTTCACCTGCCCAAAACTATCAACCAGGGCACAGGAGTGGAGATCACCACGGATCTGGACTACCAACATTTAGCTGATGTAAGAATAGAATGTTTTCACTCACTTCCATGCCAATGAAGAATGCAGGTGCTGACCACCTTGTTGGTGTTTTACATTTGTGTTTTAATGTAGTAGTTCAGGCATACACAGTATTCTCCTGGTATTCTCTGCTTTGAGCTGTAGATATTCAGTAGTGGTTTGAGTGAGTTAGAAGATCTTTAGGTGTCCGAAAACCTTTGAGCTCTGATTCACTGATTTTTTTTTTGTATATTTTTTGCATATAATGTAAATAGGAGTGAAATGTGGCGGCAGACACAGCATGATGTGGCATAAAAGGGGGCCTGCATGCCCTTTTTCGTAAGGCGTAATCAGGCCTTTTTAGTCGCCGTAATCCGTAGGCAGACGTCCCAAAAAGTTACGTAATTCGTAATAGTACATTTGCCAAAAAGCGTAAAGGCGTAATCAGCTCCGAGAATTTTTCGTAATTCGTAATCGGCGGTGAAAATTTTGCGTAATTCGTAATCACTACCCCCCCATGCAGGCCCTCATAAAATGCTCTGTAGATGAGTTCACACTTTCACAAAAAAACAAAAGGCTTGCCTTAATACAGCCTACTCATGGATCAAGCACCAGGACTACTTGTGAATGGGTACCGTACTCACTCTCACTCAAAACACTCTGTGAAAATCTTTGGGTTCAGAACCCGCCAACCCGGTTAAAATGGGTTAAATAAGGTTCGATTGGGTTCCAAGGGTGAAAGTGGGTTCTAGTGAATATTAGTGGGTTCAGAACTGCCACGGTCCTGTGACTCTGAACCCTCATTAGCAGGTTCACTGGGTTGAAACGGGTTCAGCTCACCCAACCTTCTTAATTAATAACATTTCCTTACCTCCTGGAAATAATGAGAATATCACATGGTCTTCACCAAAATCGGTGATTGGTGCATTTGTAATGAGAGAACAGTTGGTCCAGAATTTGAATCCAGGTCCTCAACCAGAGGAACAGGGAAGTAAGTTCTGTCTGTGTGTTTGTGAGTTTTAATCATTCGGGGCAGTTTTCAAGCTAAACTTGTGTAGAGAAAGGGAGAAGAGAGGCTGGGTGAAGACAATGGCAAAGCAACAGCATGTATGGAAAAGGGATTACTCAGGAAACGGAGATTCTACTTCAAGGTAAGTTCAACAACCCCCCACCCCCTAAGCCAGTGTGAATTTCTCTGAAAACAGGCTACTGTTTGCAGTTGCACATTGAATAATGTTGGTAGCAAGATTAAGAAAGTTAACAACTCAATTGCCACTCAGCTTTAAGGAATCTTTCTGAACTACAAATATGTTGAAAAGACCTTAATGTTGCTCATGCAGATTACTAAAAAAGGTACTAGGTTTTCTGATGTAAATAAACTTGTTCAATTTGTTTGTGTACTTTAAACAGCTGAAAGTATTGTTGTTTGTATTAAAAAAAAGGTAGGAAATAAGACAATACATACATGGTGTCTTGTATCTACCATCCCAACAACTTGAATATTTTAGAGACTCAGATTCATACAGTAACTGTTTTATCAATAGACGCTCTCATAATGGTGTTACGTGAGACGCTCCTGCAGCATCTGTGATACGTTAGTGGGCATTCCTGGATGCGCTAAGTAGGTTCTTCCGGGTTCTGGCGGGTTTGTTTCCATGGCAACTGCTATTCCCAGGGGTGGGCCGGTGGGTTCCAACGGGTTCGCTAGCTGGTTCTACGGGTTTGTTGCCATGACAACCGCCAATCCCGGGTGCTGCCAGCGGGTTCAGCCGGGTTCGGCCGGTGGGTTCAAGCGGGTTGACAGGGCAGGTTCCCGCGGGTTCAGAACCTGCCCTTCAGAACCCATTTTGACCTGGTTTTAATGGGTTAAATGGGTTCAGAACCGGCCAAAATGGACCCATTTTGACCCATTAAGAGGGTTCTGGCAGGTTTTCCAGGGTTCATCTGGAGATTGAACCCGGTTAATTCGGGTTCTCCGGGTTCAAAATCTGACGTGAACCTTAGGGTTATTTTGGGTTCGGGAGGGTTCTGAACCCAAAGATTTTCACAGTGAGTAACAGTGTAGATATATGATCAACCAAAATCAAGTTTAGCAGCATTTTGTCAGGTCTATTTAGTTAATTCCTTGTTTATACTTTTCACTTTTATCTCCATTGGTGTTTATTACACAATGAATATTCTATATTCGCCCCAGTGTATGGAGGGTTACTCAGGAGCTGACATCAGGCTGGTGTGTAAAGAAGCTGCCATGATGAAAGTCAGAAAGGTCTTTGATGTGCTGGAGAACCACGGACAAGGTACTCTTGGAATCAATTTCACTTTTTTGAGAGATGTAATGAAGTGTCATGGTGTGCTTTTTGTAATGGTAATTTGGTACTAGGCACTTTGATGAACCAACAGTTCTTAACC
Source organism: Branchiostoma floridae x Branchiostoma japonicum (assembly GCA_013266295.2). Classification (NCBI taxonomy): domain Eukaryota; kingdom Metazoa; phylum Chordata; class Leptocardii; order Amphioxiformes; family Branchiostomatidae; genus Branchiostoma; species Branchiostoma floridae x Branchiostoma japonicum. Next base: position 20,399,544 of record CM023823.1, read on the forward strand.
TATGTAGTAAATACACTGCAATAGACAGTTGGACAGATGACTGCTGAATCCTAGGAATTCCTGACAGTGTTGTTCTGATCTTTGTATCGATTGTAACATCACTGTGTGGGTGTTTTCTTACACCTCAGCTACCAGTCTCTCTGTAACTGATTATGTAAACCTGATCCCTGAATATTCAATGTACTGACATGTAATGCTAAATCATTTATTTTGTTATTTGCAGGTGACCACCTCCCAGACTTGAAGATAGACCCCATCCTTACATCAGATGTGAAGCTGGCCTTAGCTCACACCAAGCCTTCTGCACGCACACTTAAAGACAAGTATGCTGCTTGGCAAAGAGAGTATGAATCTGTATGATTGATTCTTTGCAGCATCTATGTTTTAAGGACAAGAGCAACTGTACACAGCTATGATCACTTCATGTATTTTTAGTACAAATGTACGTTGGATGGGAACACTACGGGGACTTTATTGATGGTTGTGCCATCTTCCAGCTGTGCATGTTACATACTGAGATTCCCATGTAGATAATAGACAAGTTCACTTCTGCAGATCACAAAACTGGTTGCATCACAAAGGGGACGTGTGTCACTTCTATCAAAATTTGAATGCGTTGGATGCATTTGAATGTGATGTGTGCAAGTAAGCACAAAGTACATTATTAGACAATCATGTTCAAATGTTGGCAGAAATTATATACATTCTCAACGTGGTGAGCAAGCAGTTTTTATGGTCTGCAGAAATGTGAACTCGTCTACGGCAAGCTCTTTAAAGCAAATGTTTTACTCATGTCTCTGACTGGAACAGAATCCTTGGCAGTGCCTTTTATGTTTTGCAGTGCAAGTGCAGGCTGATGTGGGACTGAATAGTGTCATACATATATGTAATGGCAGATTTGTCACCTTTTCTAGGATTGCTTTATTACATGTATGTGTAATTTTATTAGAAAGAGATGTTATTGCCTAGCCTGGTGACCATCCAGTTCTATCTCCAGTCTGCCCCTCTGATTGCTTCCCTGTTAATGGATAAATGCCAGACTATGTGATTGGTTGCACAGTCTTCTGTAACAGCATAGTAACAGTGATCAAGCATGTATTTGGAAGTGTGATCCCATTTACACTGCTTCTAAGAAATACTTGATACCCAAAATAATTGATGATGTAACGTTTAGATGGGGACTGGTGCCAGACTATTTGGCAGAGAAGTGATCAGAGTAGCCAACCGGAGCTAGAATAGGATTGGTACTGGGAGAGTTGTTGCCATTACATGGGTTTAATACAAAGTCACAGATGTGGCTAAACAATGCTGCTATGTTGTTTACAGGTATCCTTAGCTAGCTAAAAAAAAAAAGAAGTTTTGTTTTCTACTTAGTGCACTATTTTCTCTGCTGAAAGCAAGTATTGGTATATATTCAGTTGGAAAAATGTATAACTTTTTTGAATTTTTGAAAAATTAAGTCATAAAATGCTTCTGTATTTGAAACATTACAGTTTCAGTGCATCTTTTAGGTGTTTGAAAACTCTATTCACATGTAGAAATATTAGCACAGGACCATAAACATCACATTAAAAGCATTTGGCAAACAAAACATTCTAAGTAATGTTATACATGTATGTAAGCAGAAAGAATGCATTGCACCGGTCAATTATATAATTGTGGAGAAGAGCTAAAAAGCAAGAAATGTGTATATTTGTTATGTTTTGCTGGATTGGAGTATTTTTTTTTATCATGTGAAATTGGCATGTGTACAAATGTATTATGTGAAGGATGCATCATTACATTTGAGGCCAATGCAATTTGGGAATTACTAGCATTGCACAGTCTGAAATGTACAGTCAGAAAATGGCAGCTTTTGACACAAGAAGTGCCTTCTACATGTACTTTAGAAAAATCATCTTTCAACATGGATTTAACTGTTATATGTAGGTCAATGGTTGCATTCCAACACCTCATTGAAACCTGTGAGTGTGAACTAGCATGAATTCTGCTGTATACTGACCCCAGGTACTGTGTGGTTAGTCAGGCCTAAGAGACTAGCAAGTATAGCTTTTACTTCAATCATTCTTTAACATATCTGTTTTTACAACATATGACAATCTTTTTTTTGGTCGTAAAGAGCAATTTTGCTTGCATGATTGTTATAATTGTATATAACGTTACTTGAAATATACTACCAGTAGTAGTAAGACTTCTGGCTGAGCCAGAACATTGTATATTGATTTGGAATTTTCACAGTTTTCATTCATTAAATAGGGCATAATTTATATAGTCCAGGCGATTGGTGCAAAAATTGCTCAGATTGTGATAAAAGCATGAAACTTGGTAGAAATATTCTGTGCAGCATTAGAAACAATTTTAAGGGGGGGTGCCAATTTGACAGTCCTCTACATGGCAACTGTTGCTAGGCAACATGTTTTCCTTAGCAACTAGTACCATATGAAGCTGGCATTCACTGTTTGGTCTTAAAAACCAATTATAACATTGAAAAATGTCTATCGGTAGAAGACTGGTCATTTTCAGGCCTTTGGAAATCACTATCATGTTTCTATGGTAACCGTTGCTAAGGAAAATATACCTCCCTAGCAACGGTGAGGACAATACTTTTATACAGTTTCATACAGTAGGTTAAATTCATCAATTTGTGAAAAAGCTATTGTATTTCATAGCGGAAGTAGTTGTAATTAATTTTTAAGAAAACTAGAATTTTGTTCTATTTACCCATAATGCATTGTGTGCATCATAACCACAGGGCTAATATGACCAAATTGACACTAAAGCAGCATAAAATACTCCATTGCTGTTCATGAAAAAGGCTTTTTTCGGCATATCCCCCCCCCCCAGGCCTGCCTAAATAGATTACAGTGCTTTACAACAATAAAACTAAAAATACATGCAAACACTGGTGAAGTTTTGGAGGCCTGATACAATATTGTAGAGTCTTGTGGAACTATTCATTGTTGCTTTTCAATAACAGACTGTGCTAATATGCCGAAATCGAAAATTAAAGCAACAAGGCTTTTGCCCTTCTTGTCTACATGACGCGTAGAGACGTTTTGCTGCTTTCTGTTCAATTTGGGATAAATCGGCATAGAAGCATATAGTAATATAATCAAATGAATAATCATGGGTAAGTTGAATAAGATTTTAGTTTTCGTATCTCAAAGACTCAAACACTTGTTCTTTTGGCAAATTTGTACTGCTTTTCCATATTTTGTCATGTACTTGTCAACTTTGCCCCTCGAATAGTGCCCCCTGAAGATGACGTATTGCATCTCCTCAGTGCCTATGAAAAAAAAAACTGGAACAGTGCACGGCATTCGTACAACAAAAGCTTAATTCAAACCAAGTAAGCTTTTGGCATTTGTCACAGATCAATATCAAGACAACCATTTAATTCTCTTTCCAGGGAAAAAAATATGACCGTGACCCGTTGGTCCGGTTAGTTATTGCGACCAGGTCAAGGAAGATAGGAATGTTCTGAAGCAAGTCCTTGCCTGAAGTATGAGCCTTGTCAAATTTCTCTTTCAATTGCTCATGCAGATGGTGCATTAAAGAAAACAAGCAAAAGTCTGCTGCTAGTAGAACTGGAGAGAGAATTGGAAGCACATCCATACCTGCCACTTTCTGACATTTAGACAGCTTATATCATTGGCAATGGAATGGCTATGGAACAGTCTGTACAGACAGGAGGCACAGCCTTCTTTGGCGACTTTGCTGTCCAATACAGGTTACTGACATTGAAAGTAGGGGGAATGTACCACAGAGTGGATGTGGAAAGGATGTAGAAAGATAAATGAGAAGAAATCAAGATCATACTAGAGACTTTGCTTTTGAACTAAAGATTTGGGGCCCACTACAACGCCTCACCAGTGGATGATAGAAGAAGCACATTGACAACCTAAAGAACATGCAAAGTTGGTGTGAGCTAGGAGTGAAGTAGCTCCAGCCTCGTCAGAAGATAATTTTGGGAGGTGGCCTTCAAGATGGCAAAAGAGCAGTGTTATTGTCACACCAGATAAGATCATTTGAACATTCGTGGGGTCGTGTGGCGCAACGACAGAGTACTCGACTCGGAACCAAGAGGTCCCGGGTTCGAGTCCCGACATGCCACCGACCTTGTGCCCTTGGGAAAGGCACTTTACACGACTTTCCTCACTTGACTCAGGTGTAAATGAGTATCATGTGTTAGGTGTACACGCTACCAGCATACTTGCTGCCTAGTGCACACTTTGTATTGTCATGTTACAATTTCTGAACAAAAACAAAAAACAAAACATGGACGGACTCTTTCTAATCATGGAGGGGGGGGTTAGACAGTGCGAATGAAACGATGTACTACATCTTCTACTAGTAGAAGTAGCACAATGATCTTTTACCTCAAATTGGCAGTTTCACATGCGCATGCACCGTTGCACATGTCAAACGTGCATTTGGCGGGGGTTACTATACTACAAGCCTGAATAACATGACACACCTGGTAGGTGATTGCTGGGAGGTTAAAGAAGATGCCGTGACACTTGTACCCGTAACGGACCCACCCTTAGCAAACTATCAGTACTGAAATGTGACTGTCAGTAACTGTCACCCAGTACTGATATGCTACTGATCTACTACTGATATACTACTGTATCACAACTACTAATTATTCACAAAATATGCAAATTTCCAGTAACAGATCAGTAGTAGATCAGTAGTCGAATCTGAGACTGCAAGTAATAACCAGTAACCGACAGTAGTAGATCAGTAGTAGATCAGTAGTAGATCAGTAGTAGATCAGTAACTGATCAGTAACTGATCAGTAACTGATCAGTAGTAGATCAGTAGTCGACCAGTAGTAGATCAGTAGCTGATCAGTAGTAGATCAGTAGTAGATCAGTAGTTGAATTTGAAAGCTGTGATTCAGCAGTTTAATCAGGGGGACAGCTGTAGTCAATTATAGTCAAACAGTGCAGTCCTTTAGAAATGGACCAAGCTTGTTTACTTTTTCTAGTGTGCCGTCGATCTTTACCAGAATAAAGGCCAGAAAAGGTCAAAATATTTTAAAATGTATTCTAAAATGCCTTTAGAAGGAAGGGTGTTGACATCATGACTTAATTGTTGAAGACAGTTTTGGGGTGAAGTGAAAAGTAGCTAACCTAAGGCTGCATATTATGTTAAAAACTTAGTTACAAAATTAATCTACTTACTGTGTAGTATTGTCTGACCGTGTTCTTTCTGATCTCTAGATAGCTGTGAAATGGCTACAACTTAATGCAGACTGCATGCAACTGGCAATGTAGTGAAATTAACCATTGGCTTTGACTGAAAGGAGAAAAACACTTCACATACCTCTTACTCATTGTCCTTGCCACAGAATCACATCAATAACGGTCATTTAGGCCTTACTTGTTTCCTAGGAGCTCCTAACCGCTTCCCCATAGTCTTGATAGTCAGAACGTACACTGAAATCCTTTGATTCGCACCAAACTTTAACTAAGTACAGAGACATGACTCTGTGGCAAGGCTGCCTTTTTTCAACTGAAAATGGTGGTTAACTGACATCAAATGCTTTTAAATGCACCAATCAGATGACTAAGAATGATCACATGATAAACATGCTGGGGTGACTGTGATTGGTTAAGTGTTCCAGTAGATGTCAGTAACAAAACAGTAGATGACAGTAATGCTTTGATTGGTCAGACAAGTCATCTATGAATACAAACAAATTGAATTAAAGGATGTCAGTACTTGTCAGTACTTGTCAGTAAGAGGATCAGGAGCTGCCAGTAACGGGCGGAATTCAGTAGTATATCAGTTATTGCCAGTAGTTTTTCAGTACTGTCATGACAGTAACCGTCAGTAAGATATCAGTAGAAACAATTCTTAGGAAGCCTAAGTACTTGTCAGTTATGAATCAGGAGTCGTTAGTAAGCTGACTTACTGAAACGTTACTGAAATGTGACTGTCAGCAACTGATCAGTTACTGACAGTCACATTTCAGTACTGATAGTTTGCTAAGGGCAGCACCAAGAGGCTTGGTCGAGCTGTTGACCTGTCATTGTATCATCCAATGTGCATGCGCCAACTGCTTATGCAGGGTGCGCAACTTGGCCTGGACAGACATATATGTGCCTGTAGGCAGGCTTTGGGGGGGGGGGGGTAAATATAGCGAAAAAAGCCTTTTTCATGAACAGCAATGGAGTATTTTGTGCTTGTTGTACAAAATTGACTGAGGCTTACTTAGCCACATGCTCATAGCAAATTTCAGCATTGTTGCTTCAATCATTATCACACATGAGCCAAAAATGTACATTTTTGGGTAAAAGTAACAAAAAAATCCATTTTTTTATTCCAAATAATTGAGTAGTTAGCATTTGATACACTGCCATTTATGTAGGTTACTAAGTTACATGATTATGCTAAATTGCAGCATACTTGCTTCAACTATCATAGTAAAGGACCCAAAAATATACATTTTTAGCTAAAAATACTCCCAAAATGTCACAAAATTGCAAAAAATTGAGATGCTTCTATATCTGTATGGAGATGTTTAATCCAAAATGGTCAGGAAATAAACATTTTCCCCCCAAGTCTCACTCTATTGTCATTTAGATAAGTAGTACAGCAGCTATGCTGCTTTAGTGTCAATTTGGTCATATTAGCCCTGTGGTTATGATGCACACAGTGCATTATGGGTAAATAGAACAAAATTCTAGTTTTCTTAAAAATTAATTACAACTACTTCCGCTATGAAATACAATAGCTTTTTCACAAATTGATGAATTTAACCTACTTTATGAAACTGTATAAAAGTATTGTCCTCACCGTTGCTAGGGAGGTATATTTTCCTTAGCAACGGTTACCATAGAAACATGATAGTGATTTCCAAGGCCCTGAAAATGAACAGTCTTCTACAGGTAACCCATATAAAGGAGTGAAATATAATGAAATATGTCATGAAAGTAGATTTTGGATGGCAATCTTATACATATAGCTCTTTTTAGGGTACATTTGTTTCCTAGCAACCGTTGCTAGGAAACGCACTTATAAATTGGCACCCCCCGCTAAAAATGATAAGTGCAGACTCAGGCTTCAGTATGCCAAGTTTCATGCTTTTATCACAATCCGAGCAATTCTAGCTATATTTTGCACCGGTCGCTTGGACTAATATATGCTCTACACCATCACCTGAGTTTGTGGAAATGAATTATAATCCTATAACTGTACTATGTATGTGTTGGCAGGGGAATTTTGGCACTTGTGTTTGGTGACACACTTGCATAGTCAGCTTGAATGAATATGGTAAATATTGTAAATGGTGATAAATAATTTTATGTTTCTACAGATTTTCTCGAGTTGAATGATAAATTTTGAACAATATGCCGTTATAAAAAGGGCCCTGGCCCTGAGTCGTCGCCAAAAAAAAATCCCGAGCTCAACCTAATCTTACCTCAACTACAATGGAATAACCCAACGATCCCAGCATTCATCAGAATCAACATGGTGGACAGAGGAGAAAAGTATTATTTTGGTCGTAACAACACGTCAAATGACAGTGTTAGCCGTCAACTTCAGATGGTAGGAAGATGCATGTTAGATGCATGAAGATAATGATAAGGAAAGAAAGCCGTCTGATTTATTTTTTTCGTTCTATCGTTGTATCTACTGTACATAACGTTAGTTGTATGAGGGGAGGTCCAGTTAGCTGGGCCTGGGGGATCAGCTGGGTTTCAATCCAAGGAGGTTAAAAATCAAGCCTCCATGGTCAATCAAATCGCTCGCTGACAGGTTTGATCCACTCATTCAGGGAAGGACCCCTTTTCTTATTGATAAGTGTAGTAGGATCGTTGATGTGCTTGAGGTGTAGCTCTCCTCGAACAAGGGACCTCTAGCTTTTAATATCAGTTTATGTTCCACCCAAGAGGACGGCTTAATTTTAAGTACCCGAAGATAGGTGCTCATTTTACCTTAGTCGAGTGAGAAAAGTGCATTTTCTAAGGGCACAGCTTTGGGACCTGCTAGGGATTCGAACCCCAAACCTTAAGATTCAACAACCTTAAAAATACCGTCATGCCACCTGTGATCTGTAACAGTGCTGTTGTGTATTTTCTGTAGGATTGAGGTTACCAGTTAGACCATAACCACTTCTCAAAACTCAACAAGCCCCTTATTCAGTCAGAATGGACGACACTGAGAGCGTGGTGTGTTCTCACTGTAACATGCGGGTGCACAGACAGTGGTTAGTGGATCACGTGAAGGAGGAACTCCAGAGTGATACCCTCTCTCAACACTGCAGCCTTTGTTCAGACATTCTACAGACCCTGACTGACTTGCTGTGTGCTCTGCACCAGTATGGACACCTGAAAACACCTGTCATCAACATCACCTGCTCCAGGTGCTCTTTCAAGGCTGGCAGTGTGGAGACGTTTGTGGAACATCTTCAGATGTGGTGCGAAACGGACTTGCCTTCTTGTGAGAGTGATGGAATCAAACATGATCCTACTGTTGGTGTGTCACCAACTTCTACTGAGCAGACTGGCTTTGCATTTAGGAAATGCTATCTGCCAAACAATAATAAGAAAGAAGATAAGAGGGAGGGAGGTACTTGTGAGAAGACAGTTGGTACAAGGGATGAGAAGATGGGTGAATGGGATGGACAGCAGTTTCAGCAGATGATGAGCTTATTGCTGACAGATACTTCAGGAAAGGGTCGCTTAAGAAAGAGCTCTGAGCAAGATGTGGGACAATATAGCAAAGTGACCATTGACACAAGTTTAGTTTGTGAGAACCAGGGGAATGAAACTGGATGTCAACAAGGTGGATTGTGGGAAGGCTCTAAAGAACAAACTTCTGTCCATGAGAACCAAGATGCCATTGGCCAACAACGTATGAACTGTGAAGGATATGGCAAACAAACATCCAATCAGGTCAGAGAAGAGATAAATGCCAGGAAGCAAGAGGACTTGGTAGATTCTTCAAGCAGGAACATTCAGAAGACTGAAGTAATCAGTGATTGTAATAAAGATCAATACATTGCAGCAAACAGAAAGCGAAACAAGACCAAGAAAGTTCTCTTGAAATGCCATCTATGCAATCACTCGAGCCATAGAAAGGAAGAGCTTGAGTCCCACATGCTGGAGACCCATGGAAAAGTGGAGTACAAGTGCTACAGTTGTAACTTCATAGCAAAAAGTCCCAGAAACCTACAACGACATCAGCTGATTCACCAAAGGATACATAAATGCAGGTGTATACTACTGTCTCTTTGATTGTGTCACACAATTTCAATTTCCTGCTTATCGGATTTGAGAAAATAGTGTCAAAGAGGAATATCAACATAAAAAAGTCAGAGAAAAGCTTGTACCATGCATGCATGAAAACAATACCAGTATTTAAGAATGTAAACATGTGATAATCATATGTGCCAAAATAATCATTATTGTACAGGTACTGTGACTTTACAACACGCTGGCAGAACAGCCTGGTTCTACATGAGAGACGTCACACAGGTAAAGGTTTACTTCTTAATCTTTGCTCAGACTCAAAACTTTCATGAAAGCTTTGAACAGAATTTGAAGATTCAGTGAAGATAATTCCTTTGCAAAGTCATCATGCTGTGTTTTGTAATTGTTGTGTTGTTGATGTTTGCTTGACAGGGGAAGGTATGATGAAATGTGAACAGTGTGACTATGTCACTCCTGACAAAGATGGCCTTCTCAGACATCAAGTCAAACACATAGGTAAGACAGTCTAGGAGAAATGTCATACACATACTTCCTTACATAACATATGGCTCTTCTTTAAGGCATATGGCTCTTTGGTAAGGCATATTTGATAAGAAAATGACTTTTCATATAGACTGTAGCAGGATTAATGGGATAATGGGAAAAAATGGTCAAGACATTTCATATACATGTAGTTATTTCCTTTCATTGCTGTGTTCATGAATAAAAAATATTGGAAAATTTTATATGTGAGTATTGACAGACAGCAACAAAATCTTTGATCCCCATACATGTACATAGGAGAAAAGCCATTTGTATGTGGACAGTGCAACAAGGCGTTTGCCCGCAAGTGTGAGCTGAAGCGTCATGAGCTTCGTCACGCTGGGATCAAGAGTGCCATGTGCCACATCTGCGGAGACACGTTCCAACAGAACCAGAGCCTGGTGCACCACATCCAGGCACAGCACGACGGCCTGAAGATGTACAAGTGTGACCAGTGTCCGTTTGAGAGTGGATACTATTCTTCTCTTTTGACACACAGGCGGGCCTATCACACAAGTTAGTCTACTTTCTTTTCTGAATACAGTTGTGAGGCTTTGTACATACCCCGGTAGTGTGCAGTGGCATCTGTCGTCCAGTGTTTAGTGACCCTGTTTCTGGACCAAGAATCCCAGCTGTCGCTCACCCAAAATGCATGCTACTGGAAAGGGTCACAGTCCTTAGGATAGCACATTATGCTGTGGTCCACTGTTCATTGTACTTGTAAAAAAGGGCAAGGGGAATGTACAGTCATGTTGTCTATCTTTCCTGTCATGACCAGAAACTGAATTCAGATCACTTTTTACATGTACATTGTATGTATCCCAAGTCAATATGATTTCATGCAAATATGTATTTACCAGTTCCAGCTATGAGTTTGTTGACATACCTTTCTTCCTTTTTATCTTACAGATGAAAAGCCATATAGGTGTGAGTTTGAAGGCTGCAACTATGCTTCAGCCAGCACATCACAACTTAAAGTACACAGGAGAAAACATACAGGTGGGTTCAGGTAAACGTTCAGGTGTGGTTCTCCCACTGTCAGGCTGCACTTCACTCTTTTGTCTTGGTCCATACATATAAATAAGAGTTATAATATACATGTATTGTTGATTACCACGGTCTTAATTATTTTACATGCCTTGTTTACAGGAGAGAAGCCGTTTAAGTGCACGATGTGTAACTATGCCTCTGCTGACAATGCTGGACTGCGTAAGCACGTGAGGAGACACTCCAACCTGCGACCCTACAAGTGTAACATGTGTGACTTTGACACCAAACACAGCTTCCTCCTCAGAAAACACATGGAGACTGCCCACAATGTCATGAGCAACTGTAAATTCATTCCGCGTCAGTGGTCTTCAATGGTTACCACAGACATCAATTCTCAGAACAACAGAGTGCCAATGGAAGTTTTCGATCAAGATTTAAAGACTGTAGAAAACCATGGGCATGGTTTGGGTGAAGTGCATTGATCCATTGCCACATACATTGAAGGGCAAGGGAAAAAGGGAGAGCTTCATGCCTAGAGGTTGTTTTAGAATGTAAACAGGTTCTATGTTTAAAAACAACTACAAACACCCCATCCATCCAGTATGCGTTCTGCTTGGGATGTGTAGAATATTTATTGTAATGCTGACAATAAATCTAACGTAAGTATTATACTTCTTCAGCAATAATGAAATGCAAAGGATGTCACCCAGGCATTGGATGTTAATCAGTTTATTATATTGCACCGTACCCAATGTCATTTTCAGAATATTTACACGCATAATGTGTAAATGAACACTTCCAAATAGATCTACTATTGCATATTGTAGTAAAAGTATTGAATGCAGTCCAGGCACATTATGTATGTGATACACTGCCATGGTGCTATATATTAAATGTAGAAACCTTCATATACACACGCTTTTGGTATACAACTGCTGCAGTACCCTCTTGTATTGTTAGTAGGCACTGCAGATGCACCATTGCCACATACATGTAGTTTTTGTTCTCTCCTATTTCATACACATGTTCTTATTTCCTTCCATACTGTTTTTGCTAATTTCATCAAAGAATGTATATATGGTTTACGGGTTTTGCGTTTGCCAGCGGCACACATGGTCACCAAAAACGCAGAAATACTTTAGCCAAAACAGAAAGATGGCGGTCTTTTTTCGTAGGAACTGAGCAGGCTAGAGCGCATGCGTGCTGGCTTCCCTTAGAGGGGGGAGGCCCAACTCCTCATTCCCTAGTGCAATCCCCAAGGATTACGCCAGTGGCGCAATCCCAGCATGAATGTATATTTTAGAAAAGATGGGAGGAAAATATTAAACATTTCTTTGCAAATGTTATGAAAGTTAACCACACCATATGGAGTAAAGGTTTGTACATACATGTAATGAAGTCGAAATAAATAAAAAGGGCAGAGCCCATCTTTGTTTCTTTTGGCATTGGGCTGCTCAGTTGTGCAAGCACTATGACAGGGAGTTGGTCCACTGGTAGTGGGGTGTGGTCAACTCCCATAATTACTGAGAGCTATTATTAAAGCAGAGAAGTGGTATGTACCATTTTTAAAGTTGAACTAACAATTTACTGAATACAAGGCCATCACTCTACCTACTAGGCCATTACAAATAGCTTCCTAGCTAAGTACATGTAGATGGTTTAACCACTTTTCAACTTTTCCTTCATTTCCTTGCGGGTCTTTCTGCCAGTCCTTCCACCACCTCAAGTTTGCGATCTCGTCTTTGTACCGTGAGCCAAGCTTCGCCTTCCACGCCATGAAGGACTCCCTGTTGTACTTCTGCACTTCCCTTGTGACAGTTGGATAGTCTACCAGCTTTTGCAATTTTTCATCAAGTTTTGACACCAGATCTGGCCTCTCTTTGGCAAGATTATGGAGTTCATTTGGGTCCTTGTCCAAATCTGTACCAAAAGAAGAAAATGTTTCAAACTACCCCAACTGCTACAAAAGAAAAGTCCATGATATGTTAGTATTGCAGTATCTATTAGACTACTAAGAGATTTTCTTATTATATCAAACAATAATCATAGTATCATTCAATCAACATTCACATTTGCACCAAATATACACCCTTTTTCCTTATCAAACATTGCATCATCAAAAAATTCTTCAGCCCCATGATTTCTCTGTGAAGGTAATTGATTTATGAGTTGATTGTATATGGAGTCATCACGTTCACTGTGATGTCACAGACAGCAATCAATTACCTTGCATGAGAAGTCTCCCATAGGAAGAATGACTTTTTCATATTTGACACAAATGCTTGTGTGTATATTAATTCATTGATACTACCAGTAATATTGTTGTAGAATATACCAGTAATCAGAAAATGTAATTTGGTGTCATATGTTCTTCAGAGATATTGGAACTGTAGGTTACTTGTATTTACTCATACTCACCAAATAACTGTGAAGACACTTGATTTGGTCCATCACCAAATGCTACATACTTCAGACTGCCTGTCCTCAGCATGTACGTGGACATGTTCACATTACAGCCGTGGTACTGGCTCAGCACCCAGTCAGGTCTGTCACTGTTGTCCTTCAGGAGGGGTAGGAGACTTGTACCATTGAGTCCAGGAGGCTTGGAAGCATTGGCTATTTCTGGAGAACATACAACAGTGCAAAAATAAAAAAAAGGTAAAGGTCTTCCATTTACACCTGGATGGAGTGAACATGGATGGTGTGTACGGTGCCTTTCCTACCCAGCTAGGAAATCAACACCACTCTAAAGCTGTGATGCATCATGTCAAATTTCTTGCTGCTCCTTCTCTGTTATATCATATACAGTAACATGCACCCACATTTTGTACATCGTAAACAATTGCTTACTTCCAGATATAATCGGAGACAGCACTTTCTTGGTTGATTTTCAGTTAGTTAAACACATACCCATAAATGTGGGAAACACATCAACAAGAGATGTAAGGTCGTCCACAGCCTTCCCAGCAGGCACGGCTGGACCAGTGAGGACCATGGGGACGTGAGAACTGGCCTCGTACATGGACATCTTGTAGAACTGACGATGCTCCATGGCGAGTTCCCCATGGTCAGAGGTGAAGAACACGTAGGTAGAGTTGGCTTGTCCTGATGTTTTCAGGGCATCCAAGACTTGCCCTACAATTTGAAAAAAAAATGAGTAACTGATTTGGTACAAAATATAAGTGGTTCAAATCTCAACAGGGAGAAACATAAGTGACAAATGACATGTATGACTGAAAACAGCTCTGCTATTGCTGGGTTTTACTGAATACCGTAGCGAGAATCTCTGGAACATCTCTGTTACAGAACCCTAGAATTCAACCATTCAGTTCGTGCATGCATGTGTGTGTATGGTTCTCTCCTTGGTGCTGAATGTGTAGTCTGTACAACACTAAAGAATGGTTCTCTCCTTGGTGCTGAATGTGTAGTCTGTACAACACTAAAGAATGGTTCTCTCCATGGTGCTGAATGTGTAGTCTGTACAACACTAAAGAATGGTCCTCTCCTTGGTGCTGAATGTGTAGTCTGTGGATAACTATTCCGTCATTGGATTTGAATGTGTATTATGGAGTAAGAAATTAGAAAAAAAGTAGGAGAGAAAATAAATGTTGACATTCAAAAGGCAATTCACTTACCAAGCATTGCATCTGTTTCAGCACACATCCCATAATAATACTCCCTAATCTTCATAATTTCATCCCTTGTGAAGTCACTTGTGCAGTTCTTAGTTGCCGAGGAATAGTAGTCAACAGGATGCATCTGGGACAACGGCAGCCATTTAGGAATGGTGACCTTTGAACTGTCGACCTTCTTCAGCCAATAGGGCGAAGTCTTAAAAGTTGAGCCACCATAGTTTTTTCCCATGGAAGGGGTTGCGTAAGGGTGAGGGAGGTTGAGACCAAGGTACAACAGCCAGGGTTTCTGCTGCTTGGGTGCATCATGGAGCAGCCATTCTGATGCCAAGTCTGTGCTAATCCAGTCTTTCAGCTGGATTCTCACTGTTGATGAGTTCCCTGAATGAAGAGAAAAAAATGAGGTTAACAAGCAGAGAGTAGAGCAGAATTGATTTGGCAAAAAACAGTTAGCAGCAACTTTGATGAGAACTTGTCACAAACTCTAGCCTGGAATTTATCCTATTCTAGCTACGCTTTGCACGTTTGGACCTTACTTCATCAATCAGTTCATGTATAGAATAGTTCTCAGAATAATGGGGATTGAACTTGTAAATGCCTGTTTGATTCCCATTACCATGTCATTACATAGGACCATGTAATGTGGAGCCAGTCAGAGCTCTCATTTATACTTTATGCAAGTATCCAACTGCCAATCAATCCTCTATATTAACAGGTGCCAAATGAAGTAAAATCCTGTAGCTTGAATACAATGGAAAGAGAACTTACCAACAAGCACTGGTGTGGGCCTACCCTCTTGTGCCAGGGTAAAGTTCACATTCCTTGTCCATGCTTCAACTCGATTGCTGTACAACACAAAAACAGATTTTCAGAATCTTTTTCTCTCAAGAAAAAAAGAAGCAAAAAATGGCAAATGTTATATGACTTTGTTTGCATTTTTATCTGGCTGGAATTGTTGAGAAGTTGGGAAAATACAGCATAATAACAATGAAAGTTGCATACCCCTGAATAAACAATTCTTACCTTTCTGTATGGTGGCCTGAGACATAGTCGGTCTTGCCATACACCTGAGTGTGGTATCCTTGCTGTTCCAGTCTAACCTGCCAGGTGGGGTAGTTTCTAGGTAGCCCCTTGTAGTTGTTCCAGGACTGTGTCACATGGGTGTGGAGGCCACTCCATAATGCTATCAAAGGCACAGACAAAATTTCAGGACACATCTCAACTGGCAACATTTTGCAAACCCTGCTGATAAGTTATCCTTAACTTACTGAATAGTCTGGTACTGGATATTAGGGGATCAATTGGCATTTGAAGATTTGCGTGAAATTAAGTGAGAGTTCTGATTGGCTCCAAGTCACACAGTCCTCAGAAATGGTATGGTAACATGGATCAAACAGGCATTCGGAGGTTCAATCCTCATTACATTTTTCCTCTGCTGCAAAGTTCTTATCTGCTGTGTCCATGACCATCCCTGCATTTAAGTATAGCCACAAAGTAATTCCCAAGCCCAATACTACAAAGCAGGCTCCACCCAAGGCAACACAAAAAAATATTTCATAAACTTCATGAACACTTTTCCTGACCAGATCTGGAAGGACAGCATATAGGTGAGTTGGTGTAGGTATTCTTGAAGTTGACGCCATTCTGAACCATGTAGTTCAAGTTGGGTAGATCCACTACACTGTCCTGGCCTTGTCCGATCAATCTCCCATCCTAACAAAAACAGATATCAGAAACTTGTTTACCTAGAATTGTATCTCATCATGACAAAGTTGATCAACCTTGGGTGTCATAGACCTCCTCATGGATTCTGTTGCATGCTGGAAGATGTGGGTATCACAGGGGGCAAACAACATAATTAATATGACAACACTAATACCCAACACATAAGCATACTCTGCTTTTAGTTCCTTCATACCTACAAATTTTTAAGTTCTAAGAAAATGTTGTAACATTAAACAGAAAAACAAGACAATGCTTTACGTACCATTGAGTCACAGATGACAAAGACTATGTTCTTCCTATCATCTTTAGCTCCTCCCACTATTGATACAAGCCCCCAAAACAACAGGAAAACCGCGGAACAATCCAGCTTCCTCTTCATCTTCATGTCTATCTAGCATCTATGATCCAACAGCTAGCATGTGAAAGTCAGTGCACAAGTTTGGCAGTGGCAATAATTCGGCAGTACATTAGCTAGGAATGTGACCTTTGTGCCAACTCTGCGTGCGCTAAAGTAGTGCGTTGTTGTTGTTGTTGACTTCCCGCACTTGTTTCCTGACTTCCTGTTCTATGATACAACCTTTGACCCCAAACGTAAAAAAAAGTATTTCCCGATTCAATGATTGTATTGAGAAGTGTTCAAAATTCTATGAACCAACTTGATATTTATCATATATCCATATATTTGATGTTTGAAAATCTGACAGATTATCCACGTTTACATAGAGCTTTGTTTCCTTACGTTTAGTAGCGGTTGTTTGTGGTATCCAAGATGGCCGCGACCATGTGAAACGGGACGCGACGTGTTGTATTTTCATAAAAAGTGAAGGATCTGACAATACGAGCGATGAGCAAACAAGACGAGGACGAAAGCGATATATATGAGGTACAAATTATCAAAGAATATCTGAATTTCCTTTTTATTTCTTTAGAAACGATGCTGTAACCACTAACTAGATATGTGCACACGTGCGCGTTTGTTCGTCTGCAACTGCCGAAGGGGGAGGGGGGCTGTAGAAAACTTTTGAATGCAATAATGAACAAATCATGTTACAATTTGGACGTATCCACAGGCAGATCGTTTCATCACCGACATCCGTACAAGCTGTGGGGGTGCATAATATATATTTCCAGCCAGCAGTGAAATTTAAAAAAATATATCATTAATCAGCATTATGCAATTATGATGCCAGGTTGTTTTAAATTATTACTGAAGTGTTTGGAACTATAAATCGATATGAAATTGCAGTGACTTAATTTCGCAGTAGGAGGGGAATGGAGATAGTCACAGTGTTTTAAGTTTAGAGTTGAAATATGTTTTTCTAATAGATTAATGTTCAATGATTTGATATAAGCTCATACATGTATATAACCTGATGTCTGATACTGATACAAATATGATATATATTATAAAGAGTCATGTTGTCTCAGTTTGATAGTGAAGTTTCAAATTATTCCAGGACTTCTCAGGAGAAGAAAATGAGGAATGGGATGAAGACATCTCAGATCAAGATGAGGAGGAGGAGGAGGAGGAGGAGGAAGATACCAATCAGATGGAAGAAGCTGGAAGGAAAGTCAAACAGCTATCCAAAAGGGTGTTTGAAGGTATAAATCTTTAACTTCAGCATAACCCATAACAGTCATACGTAGTACTGACCAGGAATCGAACCTCTTCCCTCTGGACCCATGGAATTTGGGCCATGTGGTGAAGCAGCGAGTTGCTTACCCACTTACACCAGGGGCACACGTAGTTGCCATTTTATCCAATATATAAGCAAATTCCCTACTTTAAACAATATATAAATGCATCTTAATGATTGATTTACTTGGTATTGTTTGAACATAAGATGAAGAGACAACAGATCAACCACCTACCAAAAGTGTCCGTATGGGGAAGCCAGACTTGTACAGGCCTCCGACTAATGAGGAGATGAACCAGCTTAAGGAGACAGAAAACCTTTTCCAGTCCAGTCTTTTCAGGATGCAGGTAATCTGTGGATTAAGTTTACAACATTTTGGTTCACCGTCCCATTGTTGTTGCACATAGCAATGGTGTATTTCCTAGCAGAGGTTGTACTGTCATTATTTGTATAGTATGAATGATGTCTTGAGCTAATAGATATTACTGACAGTTAGATTTCACAGCGCAGTGAACTTGCCCTTTGCTGAAACAAGGGTAGTAATGTAGTGAAAGGCAAAATGTTTTGTGAATTGTGATGGAACAACAAAAATTAAAAGATATACAGTACGATGACACTCATTATCATATGATATCCAATCAGCTTATTGTGAATACAGAAAGTCTTTGAGCTTCATTCATATGTTTGTATGAAAACTAAATTTTCCTTTTTCCAAAGATAGAGGAACTTGTTACTGAGGTCACACCCAAGAATAAGAAGAGCCCAGCCCTGGATAAAATACTTCACTCCTTAAATGAGATTGTGATGAAACTCCCAAAGATGGACTCCAAAGAGGCAAGAACAACATAACCATTTTCCTTTCTACAATAGTGTGTAATGTTATCATGAAAGTTCATCTGTGTTGGTAGTTACATGTTTAAAGTTAAGACTTTTGATCCAACACAAAAAATTCTCTCACCTAGAGCTTTCGACCAGTCACTCTGGCCTTCCTCAGTAGACTGACCCAGTGAAGCTTGTCACGTGGCTTCTTTGAAGTGTGACGTCAACACTGGGTCAAAGGTATCGGTTCAATGTAGGGTGATGGGCCCTGATGTTGACGTCACACTTCAAAGAAGCCACGTGACAAGCTTCACTGGGTCAGTCTACTGAGGAAGGCCAGAGTGACTGGTCGAAAGCTCTAGGTGAGAGAATTTTTTGTGTTGGATCAAAAGTCTTAACTTTAAACAGTGTGTAATGTTTATATATCAAAATCCACCATTGTTAAGGAGTGTTCTGATTGTGCTGTTTGAGTTATAGTGACTTTAATACCATGTTCACTTTTTATGATTTCATCAGCATCTTTGATTTAGGAATTATTACTTGTAATGCATTACCTTATTAGCAATGCCCCAGAGATGGAGGCATTTTAAAAGATTCCATCCATTGAAAACTATCATTCTGTTCATATAAACCATACAAATGCAATGCTGATGATTTATAAGATAATAATAGATACAACTAAAATATCAGAACAGTAAGTACCACAATACCCACAGAGAGGAGCTTACATCTGTGTGTCTGTAATTATGGAATCTGTAGAATTAGACTCAAAAGACTATTTTGCTAATTGAAAGTTTGCCTTTCTTTCTGAAGTTGACAGACCAGTCATGGCTGCCGAGCACTGTCAAGGTCCCTATCCAACAGTCACCATACCAGGTCAAGGGTCACTTCCACTTTGCCCCTCCCTCCAGTATGAAGGTTGTAGGAAGTTATCTGCTTGGCTTCTGCACCAAACCTGACATGAATGTGGATGTCTTACTGGAGATTCCAAAGGTGAGAGATGGCTCTCTAATATCCTAATCCTGTTTTATCCATATGTGCTAACATGGACCAATCATTGTCAGACTGATCGAAAACTGTCTGTTGCTCATAATCAATATTAAACACATGTTCCCTGATTGGTTAATCCATCCTGGCTATATGATAATGAACATTCAATAATCTGTTATGAGGTTGTTACAGCATTTAAACTTTTATTCTCTTCAGGAGTGTCTACAAGCCAAAGACTACCTGAACCACAGGTACCACAGAAAGAGGGCCCTGTACCTGGCCTACCTGGCTGCCAAGTTAGAGAACCAGGACCTGTTCACCAGTGTCATGTTCACCTTCTTCCACCAAGACTGCAACAAGCCTGTCCTTCTACTAAAGCCCTCCGGTAAGGTTAAAGGTCACTTTTGCTGCAGAGTCTGCACTGGCCAACCAACATTCCACTGCCCAAAAAGGCGACAAGTAACAGGCTTTTCAGATAATTGTGTACAGAGCCTATCCACAGTATCAATGACACTGATTTGATATACGATATGTGCTCAAAGTATGTGTACAAAGCTACATTTTTCCCATAACTGATACGTGCATACAGACTCAGTCTAAAACTGCTTGCTTATGATTCTTTCATTCTTCTTACAATTGCAGGGAAGGCAGGAAAACATTACACTATCAGGCTTCATGCCTGTCCTCCGGAGGGCTTCTTTAAACACAACCGCTTCCACCCGAACAAGAACAACATCCGCAGTGACTGGTACACTGGGAAGGGTCAAGATCAAGGTGACCTGTCTTGTTCTTTTGATGATATCGTTAGCACTAGAACTAAGAATATCTCTGTACCAGTACAATACTTCAAAAATCTTTTGCCCATCTCCACTTCTATAGCCCTTGGGCCACACAGGCCACTACAGCAGGGAGCTAGTCCACTGGAAGAGGAATGTGTTTATCTCCCATTCTCATGAATGCTTAGTGCTTCGTTTCTTGCTTGTGTATAGGGCTGTGTGCCTAAACATAACATCTATTTATAAGCACAGGTTATTTGCACTTGTATCTGAACAATTCAACTAAGTATCCTGTGGTTTTCAATGATGACAGAAACAGTAAACAGAATATTTATTTGAACTTATGGTATCACATGCATCATTGACATTTGGTATTTTGGACCTATACCTAAAAGACTTTTGAGTTATTATACCCGCAGCCCTGTATATTTACTTGACAGGTTTAATTTTTTTCCTTTTACTCTGTTCAGAATGTGAACCTCCCACCCCACACTACAACAACAGTATCCTGGTGGACATGACGATGACAGAACACCTGCACCACCTGTTCTCCCTGTCAGCTGACTTCCCTGCCATGAGGGAGGGTCTGGTACTGCTCAAGGTGTGGCTACATCAGAGGGAACTGGACACTGTAAGTATGGAGGATGCACCTCAATCTGTCATCATTGCTGTGTCCTCTGACATGTTGGTGTCCCTATTTACAGATATAAATTATACTGTAAATTCATTCAAGTTCGAAGGGGACGTAATTTCATGGTAGGGGGGAAAAAGAGGTGTTGACAATGTTATAAGTTGGCAGTGGGTACACAGAGTGCATCTCTGACAGAAAATGTCATTCATGGTGTAATGATTTCGTCGTGGAAAGATCACCACAAAAACTGTGAATATTAATAAAAGTTTTATATTATGTATGCAATAGGTTATTGCCATCCATGTACATGCAAAACAATTAGATGTCTGTATGTGTTGCATATATTTCAGGGTCCAGGCTGTTTTAGTGGGTTCCTGATGTCCATGCTGTTGTCCTACTTGCTATCTGCACACAAGCTCAGCAAGGTCATGAGCAGCTACCAGGTCATGAAGAACGTACTGCAGTACTTGGGTAAGCTGAGAGATGGCAGTGTTGAGTGTGGTCATGGACGATTCAGCACTGCAACTAGTAGTGGTCAAACTTTGTAATCCACCTGTGTATCGGCTTCATGAAACTATTCACAGTTGCTCACTTCATGTTTTATGTTCATACTGTACAGCTAATTCAGACTGGACTACCCAGGGCATCAGCCTAGCCAGTTCTGTAACAACAGAAGATGTGCCCACATTGTCAGACTTTCATCAGGCCCACCAGGTGGTCTTTGTTGATCCTACTGGGTACCTGAATATGTGTGCAGACATGTCAACAGCAACATATACAAGGGTAAGTGTCCGTTAAAATACTTAATCTTTCTTACTTAACACAAAAAGGTTTTGCTGTATGATGCACTCGTAGTAATGTTTATATAAAAATGATTTTGATAATTTACAGGCAATTGTAATCATATGTCACATGGGTTACATCCGTAGGGTATACACAGGAGAACGCAACCTGTAATGCTTGCACGAGTGTTTCACATTTAAATGGTATAGGAAATGGGATTATCGATTCAAAAGTCTTTGTCATAGAAAGGGTTTTAAAAAATGTTATTGGCACTATATGTCAAACTTTTCCACTTCCAGGTGTGCCATGAAGCCCGGTTGTCTGTGGCCATTTTGGAGGACAAGTCACTAGATGGGTTCCAGGTCCTCTTCATGCAGTCTGTGCCTTTTGTGCACAAGTTTGATCACATCTTCCAGTAAGTATTCCCCACAGCTGCAGCATTAAGCCATTTATAAATTGTTGGTGTAAATTAGGGACACCAACATGGAGGTGGGCAAATCAATTTTCAATTTTAATGAATTGTACTACTTGTAGCTCAAGTGTATTTGGACATGGAATCAAGAGTTTAAGGGTTTCATTCCTGGCTAGACATTGTGTGCCTGGAAAAGGCACCTTACATGACTTTCCTCACTCCACCCAGGTGTAAATGGGTACCTGATTTCAGTTGGGGAGAGGTAAAAGGCAGTGACAGGAGAGGAATGAACTCCATCTTGCAATACTGTACACAAGATACAGTGGATGACAACCTACAGCCTTTACAGCCCCAAAAAGGCTATGGGACCATTACCTTTACCTTTTTTATACACATTGTGCTACAGATATCTTTGTTTACATACATACATTTTGTACATACATACACACATACATAAAAACATGAGTGTGTGTTGTGAAAAGGAAGCCATAATCACGAGGAAACGTTCCCCCCTCCAGCATCACGCGTGTCCCAAGACTCCGTCTGGTGTGTGAACACATGAATCTCCAGGATGCTGTCATGGACCACTGTGGCAATTACCTCATGGCTGCACTACCCAGCATCCTCCAGCTGCTAACCAAAGCACTAGGGAACAGGGTGAACCTCATTGGAGTCAAGGGTTATGACCTTGGACAGGTACATGTAACTATTTTGTTAGATTCTGGATTTTTCAGTTATGTGCCTTTCTTTATAAATCTCATTCTGATCTTATTAATTAATCATTATGGTAACTGTCGGACTGAATTTGATAATCATGTAATTTTCCTGTCACCACTACAGTGGTCCATAGGAGATGACCCTCCTGGTGTTAAGGACATTGGGAGACTGACCTTTGGCCTGCTGCTCAATACTGAGTTCTCCTCAAGTGTGCTGGACAAAGGACCACCTGCAGATGAACCACAGGTCAGGATAGCAAAGGATTGCTCATTTGGAAGTCTTGAATATTTTTTATCCCACTTTATTATCCTTCATTGTCACAGTCTACTCTTGATTTTACCTTACATTACTGGTAGTCAAATTGATTGATGAGCATCTACATGTATTTGTTTTAAACCTAAGGCAGCACCAAGTAATTCCCTTGGTTTTGACACATTTTCAAAATGCAAACAATGAATACAGTAGTCACCAACTATTTGCATCATTGATAATGGGGTAAACCTGGTATTTGCATGAAATTTTGAAAACCCAAACCATTTCCTATTCACACCATTACAAATTGCATGGCTTAATCGCATCAGGGACAATGGCATAAACCTGATATTGGGGTCAAATATTGTGAAGTCAATTGCATATTGACCCAAATTCTCCCCATTTATTTAAAGTTTGGCTCTCTATCTGTTCCAGCCAGACAAAAATCTAGTTGTTACAGGTCAATTTTTGAGCGTTAGCAAATCTGCATAGAGCCTATTGTTATTCATTATCACCCCTGCACCCCCATTGTCATAAACTCTGTCCCCTTTGTGTGTTGACTAGGTGAGAATACCATACCTGCAAAAATCACATTGTGTGAAAAGTCCTTTTATTCCTTTTTGGCACCCTTAAGCTTGATTGGCTGCTGTTGTTTTAGCCTTGGACAAGTTTTTGCCTCAAAGTATCAAGTATGAAGGTGAAATGCTTGTAAGTTAAATTTTTCAAGCTAAGCCCTGTTTGTTGTGAGTTTGTAAATATGACTGTAAGGTCAGAATATAATACATGTATGTTGTGTATATGTAATACCAATTTTCATGTGTTTGTGGTCGTTTCAATTGGACCCAATGTTATCTGTAACCAATTGCCCCCCCCCCGCCAATTGGCCCCCTAATGTATAATGTATAATGTATATTTTTGTTCCACCTTCAGGCAACATTTTTAATGCTAGGTGTTTTCTGGGTTTATCATTCAAAGTCTATGTTATTATCTATCAGGCTGCAGAGTTCCGTGAGTTTTGGGGGGACAAGTCTCAGCTGAGGAGGTTCCAGGATGGAACCATCTGTGAGGCAGTGGTCTGGCAGGGGAACAACATTGCTGAGAGGAAACTGGTGTGCTGTCAAGTCATTCAACACATCCTGAACAGGTAGACATGGGCATAGTTTTGTTCAGCGTTGAATTGTTTCTCACTGCAATATTTTTTGCAGTTATTTAACAGTTAAACTGTTTTGTTATCATTCCAGACATGCTAATGTCCCCAAGAGTATCATCAATTACCTTGGTGGTCACTTCGACAGCCTGCTGTCCCACCCCAACCTGCAAGAGGGCACTGCTACACAGTCAGTTGATACTCATGACAAGCAGCACAAGTCACAAGCCCAAGGAAAGAAAGGTATTTTAATAATTTGATAGGTATACAAGTGAATATACAGGAAGCAAGGGAAAGATCTTGCAATTGAAATATAATTTTGAACCTAGTATAAGCCAAAGGCCTTTCTTTTATAGCAAAAAGGAGCAAGAATACATCACAGGAGCAGCCATTGGATCCAAACCGAAACCCAACCTCACATCCTGGAACTGGTGATGAGGAGAATGTTACAGTCATGAGGGTCTACAATGACCTCTGTCGGATTGTGCGGGGACTGCAGGACCTGCCTCTGAATGTGACCTCCATACAGGGCACCTCTCCTGTCTTCAGATATGCAGAGGTCAGGAAATTCATTATCACCATTTCATTGAATCAAAGCATAGTCTGTTTGATAAAATTGGTTAGGTTTGAATTAGCAACTAGGCAACTAATAGCTAAGACTATCTAGTTGGTTAACTACACCTAACCTGCACTGGTTCATGTACTGGGTATTAGTTTGTTCCCAAACGTGCCTAACACAGTTCACAGGTTCATTCTAAATCTTATTTACCACATACATGTACTTAAGATGTAAGATGCTGCCAGGAAAACCTTTGAAATATTCAATCCCTGACTACTGTTCATAACCTTCATTGCAAATATACATTAAACAATATGACCCATGTCATTATTCCTACAGGTGTTTCCTCCTTGCCCTTCTCAAATGAAGAAAACCAAAGACACGACAGTGATACATGGTCACATTCAGGTGCCAGTCACTGGGCAGCCCTGTCCACCTTTCGTACCAGCTTTGAAAGGTAACAACAACACTACATGTACTAGTCTGGATATTTCATCACCTTTTTGACAGGCATTTAGTTGTAAAATCATTGGATGAACTGAAATCACATTTGTTTTAATTTATTTTGTTTGTTTGTTTGTTTGTTTTGTTTATTTGATTCCCAATTGAATCCCTGTAGTGATTTGCCATATGGAGGGAAGTGGAAAGTGGCCAGAGGAAGCCGATGCCATCAAGAGAGTGAAAACTGCTTTTCACATCAAACTGGGGGAACTTTTACACAAACAGCATGGTCTGGTCAGTAGTGCAACTACTGGACATGTGGACGTTGCTATGGTAAACACTGTTTTTGTTTTCTTTTTCTATGAAAAATTGTACGTCAATTGCATTTTTAGAAGATGCAAAACATGGACAAACCTCATGAAGGGAATGGAAAACAATGAAAGTTTAGGATAATGGCCCTTTCCGTGTTGTGTCTGTCGTGTACAGGGAGGTTTTGTGTTCCGGCTGGTGATTGCCTACCACCGAGAGGTCAACATCTTGAAGTTAGAGAGAACGGCAGAAGGCCTTCTGAGAGAGAGGGACAACGTGGCTTCTCGAGAGTTGGAGCGAGAAACTGTGATGCTGCCCAGACTCACTAGTGCTCTACATGGGTAAGTTCATGGCACAATTTAAGAGTAGTATGATATGTATAGGAAAAAAAGTATTAACAGGTTACTTTCTTGAATTGTTCAGGTACAGGTACAGCTCCAGCCCCTGTTACGCTCAGGTATGCAGCCTATGTTGATATTGATGGCTTCCTGATCTCTGACCCGTGAATAATTTCTCAGTTTGCAGCAGCTGTATTCATCGTTCAGCGGCTCCCTGCGGTTGGCCAAACGGTGGCTGGCGGCACAGCTCCTCCACAGACACCTGCCTGACGTGATGGTGGACCTGCTGGTGGCACACGTCTTCCTCCATCCCCAACCTCTCTCACCTCCTGGGTATGTCAATCAATTCTTCTGTGGACTTCGCCACATTTTGGACTGAACAGCACCAGTCTTTATCAAGGAATTGGCAATCCACTGCTGCAGTGACATCAGTTTATGACTCAGTGAGACATCTGTGGATCAACAGTCTCTATTAAGGGATGGTTGTATATTTTTGGTTTCTTTTACTTTTTGGAAACAGATATGTTAACTAGTTGTACCCATTAACCTTTTCTGCACTCCAGGTCCCCAGCTGTGGGCTTCCTGAGGTTCCTCCGTCTCCTCAGCACACACGACTGGAAGATCAACCCCCTCATTGTCAACTTCAACAGGGAACTCAAGGGTAGGACAGAACTTTACACTCTCACACACTCATACACACTATCCAGGTTATCATCTGTTGTTCCCCAGATTTAGGATTACTAGTATAAAAGGGATTGGGGACTATGATCCTCCTTCTCCACCAGCCAACATGAACATGGCAGCTTACAGTTCTATGGCACACTTTTATGGGACAGCCGACCATTGCACCAGAGAAGAAGACTTTATCAGGACATTACACAATACATTCAGAGCAGGCCATGATTAACTGTGTGAGCCCTTGGAAATGTGACTCATGCATTATGAGGTACAATGTATGGTAACAAACCTTGGCAATACAACTGTATTACATGTACTACAGAGGTTCATTTTTCCTTCCATCTGTTCTCCCAATGACCACAGCTACAGACTTGCAGGAAATCTCCAACAAGTTCACCTCCTGTCGCTCCCAGCTGCCAATCATGTTCATAGCCACACCCAATGACAGGCTCACATCCCATTGGACAAGAGCCAAGCCCACTGCACAGGTTGGTTAGAATGGAATGCACTGTGTTATGTTCAGCTGTTTGGTGTGTCACAATCACAGGGTTTGAGTCTGGAATCCTAACCTGCTCTCTAGAGCTCTGAATCCCAACATGCTTTCCACTGAATAATGGCACTCCAATATATAGATGTGTCCCCCGCTTTGTTTGTATTTTTGTGCATTTGTGGACAGTATAACTCAAACTTGTGGATGAATCTATATGATATTTGATAAGTTGGTAGGTATCTGGAGAACACAGGACAAGTTCGATTATGGGCCTACTAGCAGCTTTCTTTGGTACTGCAGCACAAGTTTCATTTTTGATGTCTTGTTTGTTTCCATGTGTAGATTCTCCAGAGGCTGATCTCCCTATCCCAGGAGGCCTTAAAGATGCTTGAGCTCCAGATCCTGACAGATGGAGCAGACTTTAAGGTACATGTTTTACTGCAGAAGTGGCCTACTGAGTAAAGGGCACGCACTGCATGTGGTAGGTCACAGGACTATTTATGGAGTTTAACCACGAAAACTGGGAAAATAAAATCAACACGAGCATTACAAGGTATACAATATCCATGTTTGGTTGTCGCTGTTGAGTAATGCAATATTTTCTGCATATTATGCTTACAATTTTCTGCTGCCTCCATCCAGCTGCACATTCATATCCTGTTCATAGTCGCATACTGCATACTGGTGTAACAGGCTGGAATATAACCCTGCTCGCAATATACCCGTGTACTTCTGGCCAGAGGTATATTCTGCCCTGCTAGACCTGTACCATTTATATATTCATGGATCTAACAATGACAATTGTTCCTGGTTCCACTGTCAGCAAGTGTTCCGGCCTCCTGTCCACATCTACGATGTCATCATCCACCTCAATCCACGGAATGTTCCACGTCGGTCAGAGGGGGTGGACTACTTGAAACTCAAAGACTGCAGGGACATCCCAACTGATGAGGGGGTAGGACAGGGTGGCAAAGAGATCCTCCCTGTGGTAGAGTTTGACCCAGTCCAGATGTATCTTGAGGAACTAGAGGTATTTTGATAATTCACAAAATTTAGGACTCTCTAATTGTGAAAAATGTCTTCATTTTTGTAATTTGCCCATACATATGGTGGGCTTTTGGTTAGGGTTATTGAGTTAGAATCTAATATTACACTAATTTGATAAATTTGTAATGATGTAGCTTTCCTTTTGTTGTTATTTTGCAGGACACATATGGAGACATGGCACTGTTTTTCCATGACCCCTGTGGAGGTCTTTACATCGCAGTATTGTGGAAACCTCCTGCATTTGCAGCCAAACCATTCAAGGTTACTTGCACTTTTGTACATCTCTATATGCTCAATCATCCTCATGTTGTCTTGATCACAGCATACTGGTATTCTGAACTGTTGCCTAATATAAAACAATATGGCAAATCCAAGAAACAAGAAATAAGATTGGAGTGGCCTTATGTAGACACTTTGGCATGGAAGAGAGATCTTGCTTTCAAATGAGCGTCTTGCTCAAGTCAGTGATTTTGGTGATAATATTTCACTTCAAAGCCAATATAGACTACAGGCTTTACATGAAATGATTTTTTCTAAGCTGTAGATGATTAACATTCCTTTTCAATATCAACTCAAACTTATTCTTGCCTTTCTATTTACAGGTTACAACCTTGAATGGCCGTGCCCCTGACCTTGACCAATCAGGAGAGGATCTGATGATGATTCCGAATGTAGCAGCCATTTTGGAAGATTTCCAGTCCCTTGGGCAAGGCTTGGTAAAATCAGTAGATGTCAAAAGAGAAAGACCTGTTGTGAGATAGTAAATACTTGTTACGTTCTTTTATATGGAATATCAGAGCTGTTCCAGTATATCCTAATACATGTATGTTTACTCCAATATTTTTAAACATGGCAAAATTTGTTCTGTTCAACACGTACTGCAAATTCACTCAACTAACATTGACTTCAGTGTAACTTATGTAATTTATCCAGCTATAGTTGACTGAAGTTATTCATATAGTATTAATGCATCTAATATGATTTTGATGAGACTTTGGTAAGAAAAATAAAAACAACTTGATCTCAGTTACTTGTGTAAGTTGTCATTTTTGCTTTCCACTAAAGGTTAACATGAACACTGCTTACTAGTGCAGGAATACAGCTGAGTAGAGTGGTATCAGTGCAGACATTATATCTGTAGTTACCTGAAATACGTGGCACTGTAATGCATGTTGTCTGTGTTTATACTCTGGTCTGGTCGAAAACTTTTGATTCATATGAGTGCCATCACCAACCTATGATTGGTCAGAATTCAGCCTTTTCTAATTTCTTAACTTAATGCAGCTGTTATTGCCACCTGTAATAGTTGGTTTTATTTCATGGGGAACTATGGCTGGGCATAATGGACACCCATTCAGCACCAAGGACAGAGACAACTGGAGGGGGGGGCGACCTACCAAGTACAGTGACTGCCACTCCTCATAATCAACTCATGGCTCCAAAGATTTCTACCAATAAACCAATCATGTTCCGAGATGTTTATAGGTTTTGTTTTCGATGTGTCAGTGTTTCCAGATATTTTGGCCAACCATAACTTAGAGGCTGTAGGTGGATTGTAGTGATATTTGGTAGGTTGGTATTGTCTTGGGAAGACGAGGGCCAAGGTCGGTCATGGAACTCGTGGTAGTTTCTGAATGTTTTTTTCTCTGAGCTACCTACAAAGTAAAAATCATATGCCCATCTTTCGAAAGGTGAAGCAAAACGGAAGTGGCGCGGGAATTTCGGCGGAGATGTGTGAGCGCGGGCGTGACGTAATAACAAGTTTCAAATTTCAATGGACCAATAGATAGTCTGATTGGTCTGCATTAGTCAAGTGACGAAACTAAATGTTTTGATTGGTTAGTTTTAATAGAATTGGGGCCCAAGATGGTGCCCGTCGTTGCCGACGAATTCATAGCAGGTTTTGCTATCGCGAACCTGTAATAATGGAGGTACCGCCCATTCTTCGTTAACGTGTGCAATTGCTGTCGCATGATAGTAGCGGCCCACAAATTTTTTAAAACACGTAATAACTGCGTATCTTGCGCTTTCCTGTTATCAGTACATGATAGTAATATACTAAGTTATGTTTTACCGCAACTGTCAGCTGCCTTCGGGTCGTCCAGGCGAAGATTTTGCTAAGAAACACGCTAAAATCACCTGTCGCAACCACTAGTAACGCACAAAACGTCGGGTTCAAACAATGAAAACGTGTGAGTTGACTAAATTTTCAGTCATAATTTACACCTATCCACCAAACCGTCTTGCCACAGGTGGATGAACTTGTCCAGCTGGCGTCCATACTAAATCTGATGTCGTTTTATTTTTGTCGCAAGGTTTTGTCTAACTTACGTTACCGAAAGATAGACGGGTATAATTCGCCCACGAAAAGATATTTCACAATAATTTTCACACTGTCTTATCCACTAGACTGTGTTTTTGCGAAACAAATCCATAGCAGAGAGAACAAAACACGAGTATCGGAAAAATGACAACAAAAAACAGCGTTAGGCCTTTTGTCAATCTTTAATTCTAACTTACGTTACCATGGTTATTCGGATGATATCCCATTGAGATTAGAGACAGAGACTTGCACTTCCATTCATCAGAAAGAGGGTCATCAGATATACATTTGCATGTAAATTTTATAGTGTAAGGGCTGACGGCTTGGATTGTATTGATCATCATAAGCATAATTCTAACTTACGTTACCGTCTAACTTACGTTACCATTTTTTTCTTCACTGTGTTATCGAATTTACAGGAAAAGGATACGATGCAAAGTTCGATTAACAGCATTTTATACACTGTAACAATACTGTAGTTGGCCTTGTCTTGTACAGAAGGTTTACTCTCCCTGCTTTAATCTCCAAGCAGATGTAGCACGTGAGCTTGTTTTGGCTATTTGGTGGTGTCTTTGGTGGTTTGTTCCGGAGATTACCATTTCTACAGACAAAAAACTTAATATCTCGAAAAGTATAGGTGGTAGCACCGTACAAAATTGGCAAAAGATGGTCGACAATACTGGTAACAAGTTCAGCACATTTGTTAGGTATTTGGAAGAACTTTATTTTTCACCATTTTCTACCCCCAATTGCACACGTTAACGGAGAATGGGCGGTACATTATTTTCGCTTTGACAAGTTGTTACTAAATTACGAGTGAATAAATCATAATCCGACGACATGCTTAATGTTGGTAAGAAAATAAGACCATAGATACAATATCTAACACATACAATACTTCAGCATTTACCTCTCTTCGACAAAGTTTTTCCGAATTTGGAATTGCTATATTCTAACGCTCAACATAGTCCGACCCCTGCCAGCCGTGCGCTATATTTGGGTACAACTCTAGACCGGCGATGACGTATGATCATGGCAGCCGGCGGCATGACGCAGCACTGCGAGGTCATCTAATATAGATTACAGAGAGACTTTGGGAATAGACCGGCCGGTCCTTACTATTAGCAACAGCCAACATTGCCGCTCTGAAACTGTAAGTACGACTATTAGCACAATTTTCACGGACTAATTACCAACGTAGCTCAGAATTTACGATTAATGCATGGACTGGTGGGGAGACTGCCTGCACGACACTGATGTGGTTATGTGTAGTCTAATAGTCTTGAAGAAGCTCACAACAATACAACGTTTACCACATTCGTAACACGTCGTAAGATATCGACCCTCGATCCAAGTTTTGAATCGCATATAGACATGTTCCATGATAAATACAGTATCACTGATAATAAGCCATCTGACGGCACCGAACGGCATTGCAGTTAAAAGTCAGAAGATCCTTTCAAGAGTAAACAAACACCGAACGTGGATGTGTTTGCGTGATTTCTGTTGTTTTGGTATTTTCATAATGTGAAACAGGCTTAAAGGGCAACCTTTCACGCCACCGTATTATCTACAATGGATATTCCTTGGTATTATATCTTGAACTTTGCCATAATGCATTGGAACTCTAAACTGCGCGAGATGGCTTATCATCTATCATATCTACGGAAGAGTGTGTTGATACAGCATCATTCAGTCATTAGTATCTGATGGTATTATGATGTTCTCCTAGATGGATTCGCAAGATGAGAGCCTCAAACCTAAAGGCAACCTAGACTTCTTCCTGCTAGTTGATGACAAAAGAATCCCGGTGGATAGAGACATGCTTGTGAAGTCAAGCAACTACTTTCGGGCGATGTTTTCCTCAGGGATGAGGGAAAACTGTCAGAACTTCGTCGAGCTTCACGGATTGTCGTCATCAAGTGTGCGGGCTCTGGTAAACCTGCTCCAAACATCACAGCTGTCATTAAAAGACACAGACATCGAGGACTTCATAGCTACGGCAAATTTTCTACAGGTACAGAAAGCCGTGGATTACGTCAAGTCACACCTAGACGCACACACCTGTGTTGATGTACTTAACATTGCGGAGATATACTGTATTGATGACCTAGAGGAAGCTGCCTACAGTTTCTTGGTAGATAACTATTTCGACATCTTTAGAAAGGGACAATATGAAAGGCTGACAGAAGAACAGCAGAAACGGGTGCGAGAACTTAGGAAGAGCATCAAAAGTTACATCTGCGCCATAGTTGAGTACGACGAGAAAAGTGCAGATACCCCAAGAAGAACGCGGCATCTTTATTACCATGACGACAAAGAGGATGTTTTCAGGCCTTATAAAACAGTTGACTCCAGAGTACCGAAGTCTTCATTCGGAGCTGCCGTATTGGACAACAACCTGTACATTGTGGGAGGGTATGCAGACACTGACGGGTCCACTGGACAAGCCGTCGGTTCCGGGTTTCGTTTCGACCCCATGACGCGGCAGTGGCACGAGATCAAACCTTTACAACAAGCGAGAGCCGCGTTTACCCTGGCAGCTACCGATACACACTTATACGCCATTGGTGGGAAGGCCGAAGCGGATCTGTTCACAGTGGAAAGGTACGACCCTAAAGACGACACTTGGACCTTCGTCGCACCCCTGCCGAGACCTGTAACACCCGAGGCCGCAACAGCTTGCATGGGGGACGTCTATGTCGCAGAGAGCGCGGCTCGGTTCATGAGTCCCGGTAGACTACTGAAGTACTGCACGGGACAGGACGAGTGGACGGATCTGGGGAAGATCCCATACAGACTGCAGTGTGACAGCGACATGGTGTCCTTTGCAGATTTCGTCGTTTTGATCGGCAGCCATGCTATCAAGAGTTATAACATCACCAGCGGTGGGTGGTTTCATGTGTGTTGCTGTTGCTTTTAATAGCGTTCAGAAATGTATTGCAGTTATCATGTATACCTAGC
This sequence comes from Branchiostoma floridae x Branchiostoma japonicum, assembly GCA_013266295.2. Taxonomy (NCBI): domain Eukaryota; kingdom Metazoa; phylum Chordata; class Leptocardii; order Amphioxiformes; family Branchiostomatidae; genus Branchiostoma; species Branchiostoma floridae x Branchiostoma japonicum. The sequence continues at coordinate 20,432,953 of CM023823.1, forward strand.
AATTTAACTGTGATGCCATTCTAATACTAAACGTACCAATTTTACCAAATTCAGTGCAATGTCATTTGTATACTTAGCGTCAATGTCAAAAAAACACTTGGGACACCAACACGGTGGTTGGCACAATGATGACGTCACGTGAAAATGCTCCATAGTCTTGAAACTCTTCTCTTTCTTACCACAGGAGAGTGGTACACTATGATGCGGCCAATGGGAGGAGGTTACACCAAAAACCGTTTTGATCATGTCGTCTACGACGGAGACATCTTCTTTGTGGGGAGGGTGACGACCCAGCGCTGTACCCCCTCCAGAGGCGTGTGGGACTGTTTGGCTGGAGTACCCGGATGCGGGTACAGGAAGGCGTTTGTGTTGAAGTTGAAAAGATTGTTGCCTTTTCCAGACGAGGTGTACGGCGGCTGCGATGCTGGAAAAGGGACCAACGCATAAACTGAAATACCTAATTACAACAACGTTACCCAGTTGAAAAGCCTTTTGTATTAGGCATTGCAAGTGATAGCTACCACCATCAAATGTTTCTTTCGAAAATGCAAGGATTACATAGGAAATCTATTGCAATATACATTTGTTTCACTCCCCATAAGGAAAACATAGTTCTTGTTTTTCCCTACTTTCAATCAACCAGAGGCTTGTAGGGATTGCGAAGGGATTGGTTATTTTCCGTAGGTAACTTTATTTTCAGCAAACTCCTGTGTAACAAAATAAAACAAAAATACAATCTATGTTATAGCGAACGTGTATTGTGATATGGTCCACAAATATGAAAACATTTGGGACTGTTATCTTTTCAACAACAAGGGGTTAAAAGTCAGATAAAAACAATCTTCAGTACATCTTGGGGTCCAATGCCGCACAATACAAAGCTAGGACTCTGGATTGTTGTATAAAAGTCAGATAAAAACAATCTCCACTACATGTTGTGGTCCAGTGCCGCAAAATACAAAGCTAGGACTCTGGATTGTTGTATAACTGCGTACATGATCGAGAGTCTTGAACGAAATTAAAATCAACTGTGTTATGTATTGCTGGCTGCTGTGTAACATAAAAAAAGTCATAAAGTTGACATTTATATTGTTAGTCTAAGTGAAAGTAAAAAGTAATTAACGAACAATTTTCCTAATCTACATTGTGATAGTTAACATGAAACTACACAGAACGAACGTGGTATGCTTTTCTGAACATGAAAAGTTTCGGTTAATACAAATAACAACTGTCGAACGTTAAGTGAAAAACAATGTAAGGTTCACAACAACCAAAAACAAATTAGTAGAAAACGACGACCTAACGACGATCAGCATCCATAATCTACAGAATTTTCGGAACGCTTCTCAACAGAATTCCCATTGGAATTTTTCTAGACCAATTACACCAACACGGTGAACACGGACACAGCAATCGTCTGGCTATCATCCGCGAAACAACCGTAACATCTGAGTTATGTAATGACGTAAGCCGTTTCTTGTGTGACGTTATGAGACCTCCTCGGATATTGAAAAGGAGAGGACGAATAGCATGTTTCACGTCGTCCAAGCAGCGACATATTGTTGCCCTTTCTCCTGACTTTCTTCAGTCAACCAAGAAATATTGACTGAACATGGTATCTCATAAGAGTACAATGACGGACTGAGATGTCACAACTCATGTCTCTAGGTTTCTTTCTGGACAGAGCAACGGGTTCAAGTCACAAACCTCAGCCGATGACAACCTTCTAACACCAGAGACATCAAGTCAAGACGTGCAAGTGGCACAATTTCAAAGTAGAGCTTGAGACAAGGTTTTGGTCACAACGTGTGGTTGTTTCCTTTCTTGTATCCATGTCCCAAATTTGCAAATACGTTCGTACGTGGCAAACTATCACTACACCGTATCTTGCAGAACCATTGTCTCACTGCGGCCGATGTGGTGGTTCTTGATTGTCGGCACTTCTGCGGCGGGCTGCCGACGGTACGTTGTAATTGTGGTCCTGATGGACTGAGTACGGTGGGGGGATATCTCTCGATGTTGGAGGAGTTAATTGCCTGGCCCACAGCAATTGTGCTTGAGCGGTAGGAGTAAGTGGATGGCCATGGCCATGAGAAGACAACGAGTAGTTGATCTGTAGGTGATGTCTGGGAATAGGTTGGTTATGGTAATGATGGGTTGGTGCTACATCTCTAGGCTGCGCTCGTGTATACGGTACGAAGGCTGAATGGTCGACTTGGAGGCTGTAGCTGGGCGGTGTATGGAGATGGGGTGGAATGAACTCACGGTTAGACCCTGCATGTGGCTGGCTGTGAGGACGAACAGGCACATCAACACTTTCTGTGAAGCTGCCGGACCGCATCACGTGCTGCTGATGACTCCGTGATGAGTACACTACCGGCAAGCGTTGGAAGTTGTTGACATTTCTTCTCCCCCGCTGTACCTGGTCAAATGGATTAGCTGCTGATAAGGTGTCTCCTCTTGGTAAGGGTGGAGAGAAATGGCAGGTTGATTTCGGAGGTAAGGATGAACTTCTAGCATGGCTTTGTGGAGGCTCTGACACGTTTGGTGGGCTTGCACTATTGTACATTGCCTGTAACTGTTCCATTGGTAACCCACGCTCGCACGCAGCATTTGCGTTTTCAGCAAGGTTTTGTCGAGGCTTATTTGGTGAGCTTGCTCTGTTGCACATTTCCCTTGACAAGCGCTGCTGCTGTCCTGTTCGCAAACCATACGCGGACTGTGCGCTTTCGGCATGGCTTTGTCGAGGTTCAGCCACATTTGGAAATGGTGAACTTGTACTGGTATGCATTTCCTTTTGTATGTGTCGCTGTCCGGTTGGTAAATTTAACAGACAAGAAGACGCATTCTCGGCTTTCATTTTTCTTTCACTCGGCTTGTGAGAGACTCCTGCAGGACTTGACGACTCAGGAGTGACTACAGTGCGGATGCTACCTTCAGGTGACGCATAAGGGTTGCCCTGCAACGAACTCTCATCACTTCTCCCCTTAGTGGTAGACGTTCTTGAAATTGGTCGGTCAGTTATCATTGTGGCAGTACGCCCTTCAGACAAAGGCTTCTCCAACGAAGTCTGTGTTTTGTCAGCATGTGGGCCACAATCGGAACTGTTGTTATTTTGCTGTCTTTTATCCTTGAAAATCATGAGAAGCATCTTCACTGTAGCCCCCAATGTCATGTGTAGTTTCACCATGCTTCTGCACTGCTCCGTCGGTTTTCCAGCTTCAGCTGAGAAACACTTGCCAATCTCCGGACTGCAGGGGACGATGCTGAGTTCCAACATAGCGAGGGCGTCCATAAAATCACCAGCGTCCACACCCCGAAGCAGAGACGCCACGTCAGAAGTAAGGACGTAGCGCGATCCATCCCTCTCTACAACTGGTATCGGAGGACCTTCCGCGACAGTTTCCCATTTTAATTCATTTTTCAACTGTTCTCTTTCTGAAACTAGAAAGAGTGGCGGTTGTCGTTCAATCGGGGCTGCTGGTGGTTCGTCAGAAGCCGTACTCCAGCAACTAGAAATACAAATGCGGTCTTCCCAAGCCGTACCGCCATTCGTGTTCACACTATTGACATCAGTCGTCTCTTGTGTGACATTACCAGTGCCTTTGTCTTCAGCTTCGGGATCAGGACCAAGAGAGGCACAATGCCTCTTGCACGGGGGTCCCTCTACGATGTCTTCAGTATCTGGTGTTTTTCGTCGCCGAATACTTCCAGGCCACGAGCTGTCGTCTGCTTGATGCATGTTACTACATGGTGCTAGGTCGTTGAAGAACTCCTCCTTCTTTACATTGCAAAAGTCAAGTTCCCCAGTCCCGTTCTCATTCTCGTTCTCGTCGCAAACATCCCCTGGGTCTGCCATGTACTGGGGTTTGCCGGATATGTCACAAATCGTTGGGCTTGTCCTGACTTTGTCTTCACTTGTCAAATCCGTGTTCACTGCAGTTTCTACATTGTCGCAGATATCATTGGGGCTGATGGTTACATTGTGACGTTGTTCTTCAGTCTTTGCAACTTCAACAACAACAGACCTTTCTGCCATGTCATCGGTCAACGAGCGGTGTTCTTCTTCACCAACATCCATGCTCTCTTTGTGCCGCTGGATCCCCTGAGAAACATCTTCTGAAACATCTTCTGAGTGTCCTGTGTGAGACGGAGTACTACACATCACAGCTGCGCTCTCATCACTCTCCACAAGCTTATCATTCCCCTCGTGTGCCAAGTCGGAGACACAACTGGGCCCGGAGGCTCGTTCCTTTGAGCAGTCCCTGATGTCCAGACTTCTCAACGGCACGAGCTGCTGGTTGCTGTGGTACACCTGTTTGAGGCCGGCCTTTGCAGCGTACCTGTTTAACACCTGTTGATATACAAAATACATAATGTTAACCTTCTTCATATGCATGCTGCCACTCCCTGTACAAATTTGTAGCATGAGACTGTCTTAATTTCTAGTATAACTGTACAAACATAACAATACTCCGTCAACTAAATCATCGCTTTCTCTTTCACTGTACAGATTGTCCAAAGGATACTGATGCAGCTAAGGCAGGATGGATACTGATAGAAAGTTATCTATGAGTGGTAAGGACGTCATAGTCTGATGGCTTACGAATGTAGTGCCTTTAGAAAGTACAGTGTTGAAAGTACAGGAAGCCAACTTTTATTAGTACAGTACCTACCTCTGGACCCCACCGCGGCATCTCGTATCGCTGTACACCGTCCAGACTGGCAGCAGGAATCTCCTTTTCCACATCACAGACGGTTACCATGTCTACTTGCTGGTGGTACAGCCATGGTACTTTCGAGTGTGACCTGCCAACGGAGATGATTCCCCCATCCAGATATTGTTGACTCTGTCCAGATACCGAAAGGTGTTTGTCTGGGTTCACATCGCATTTGTGCTTGTCTGCGTTCACATCGGCTGTACCTTCGGGTTCTTGTTTTGAACGCGTAGAGAAGCTAGTGTCCCTATCTGTACTGCCCTGTACTGAGGTCGCTGGAGAGTGCCCATCTGGAAGTCCCATTACAACCTCTAAGGTCTTTAACAAGGTCTCCCTGTCTGTAATCTCAACTTTCTCAGAACTAGTGTGTAGACCGAGTGCGCGACAAACCTTCACAATGTCGTCCTTTAGTTTATGTGGAACCAATCGATGAACATCGGATAAGAAGCAGTACTTTTTCCCGTCTAGAACAATGCATCGTAAAGGCAAGCAAGAAATAGACTTTAAGCCATGCTTGCGCACCAATTCTCTGTCAGATCCACTCAGCTCTTTCTTAGACGGGTTTCGTAGGCAGAAAGTCCCAGCATATCTTTGTGTTTTAACTACATCGCAGGTTGATCTTTCCTTGCAAGTCGACGTCCTAGTCCCATCACCACTTTGTGTTAGCTGGGCATCATGCAGCTGGGCATTGGTGCTTTTATTGGAAACCGTTGAAGGTGTCTCTGTAGTTTCTGATGGTTGTGCGACGTTGTTGTGTTCTGGATGCAGTAACCCATCTGCACACTTTGTGGACAGGGCTTGGTGGTTGCTGTGGTCTTCAGACGTCATTGACGGTGGATCAGAAATCTCTGCAATAGGACGTTCCTCTACCAACTGTTTCAGAACGACGTGAAACAATTCTTCGTCTTCTACTTTGAAAACCCGGAAGTCAGCCGAAGTAAGGCGTTGGGCACTAGTTGTGTCAACATCATCTAGAACTTTCATAACGGCAGGTGGCCCAAGGACGTACTCAATCCCAGTTGTGAACACACTGACGATTCTCATCACGCTGGTCGTGTGCGTCGCCTCATCATGCTGCTGTGAGTTCGAAACTGCTGAGAGAACCTGGCGGCCAGAGAAGTACACTTTACCATCCAGCACCACACGGGTAACACTGTGGCCGTTGATATCGACCACTCCACTCCACTCTGGCGTCTTAGCCAACTCTTTCCTTGCAATCTCTACGGCTCCCAACGTCGTAGGTCTTTCCTTGGATTCAACCTTGGAAAAATGTTCTTCTAAGGTGGACAGCAAAGCGAACAATCCCCATTTATTATTCACACGCATGAGCATCGGACAAAGAGGTTTCTTGGATGATATCTTTTCAAAGCACTTCATAACCTCATTCTCAGCTGTGTTAACCACAAACCACTCCAAGCCGAAGACGGGGCATAGTTTCTTTAAGGTCTCTTTTGTGACACCAGGCACGGCGGATGTGATACTTCTCGCTCGAACATAGAGTCTGCTCCTTTGCACCACGTCAATCCTCTTTCCTGTCCTGAGAGGAATACTCCCGATGTGACGTGGATGGAACTGACTGGATGCCCGTCTTGCTCTAAGATGCTCTTTGGGGGTCGCCTGATCTACAGCATCCTTGTGTGTGGCAACAGATGGACTACGACGTGCTGTTGCGCCATCTATCGGTGCGCTACCGGTATTATCAGCTGTGTGACTGCTTATGGAAACACTACCGCCAGTCTGGAGCAACGACTTTTGACTTTCTGCTTGTGGTGTCTTTCTTTCAAGAGTAGACTTGGCATGGACGGTGTCCTCCGTCTTACTCTGGCTCTTCTGTGGATTTTGTACTTCGCATTGCACATCGGGCCCGTTCCGCTTCGACTTTACCATGCACCGTTCATAAGATTCTCTTTCTGATTCACGGGACGAGACCAGCATCCTGAGCAGGTGCGGTGAATGGTGTTGTGCCAGTGGGGTCCGAGGTCTGGTATCGTCTGCATCAGCACTTGGGACCGACTTCGCGAGCATTTCAGCTATCTGTAGGTGAAACAATGATATATAAATATATAAATATATTGCGACAGGCTAAATTCCTAGTCACTGTTGGAGTAAGCTTTTCAGTGTGATGGTATCTGCATGTATATTTATATGGACTGGTCAGCCTTAAAACATGTATTCCTTTACTTTCCCCAACATTACTTTAAATCAATTATTCACCTGCACCCTTCATACGTCAATATGAAGAAATATGTGCATTGGTCTCAATCAGACCTTTCTATGAGTGCCAGAAATATATAGTCGAAATTGACCAAAGAGATGTAGAACATTTTGCTAGAGTGCTTGGCTGGCTGTATGAGAGCACAGGTACCTCTGCGGAGGGGTCTGGTGGAGGAGACTACAGACATGTGTAGGGGGTGACGTGTAGTAGGTGACGTGAGTGACCAGACGTGGAAATACATTGTACAATTAAAAACTAGAGTTCCATGACCTGCACCAAATGATGGTCTATGATTGACGTATTATAAAGGTTTATCATTGATTATGCAAATATGGTCGCCTATAACCTCTGTCAGTGGAACAACCCGTGCGGTCTACAGCTCAGCACAGCGCATGTGTTTGACCAAGGAGGTCTAATCGCCTTGGTTTGACTTCTGAGAGTTCTCCTTCATCCCTCCATAACCTCTTTGCACTACCGTCCCTTCGCAGACTTCTTGGAGCGGTGGTGTTTTTTTTTGGGGGGGGGGGTGCTGGTACGTGATTTCTTTTACACGGGATAAGGTTCTCTCATGCGGCAGACAGAAGACTCTGGCCTAATTTACACACGGGCAAAACCCTTGTACGAAAACTGCGTACGCACGTGAGCGTACATGCTCTCTCCGCGGATAAAAATCTCTCCCCGGTCGAACAAGCCCTGACATCCCCCCCCCCCCACCCCCCGTAACCTCAGTTTCCCATCCAGACCAAACTGCCAGTCTAGCCTCTCGTAGAAACAAACGCTGCCCGCTAGAAGTCTGCGCAGGAGGTTATGTAAAGCGCGGTCATGTTCGTTTTTCTTATCGCAGGATTTTAGTGACGGTCGATAAGGACATCGGCAAACTTTTCCGTCTTACTTATACATGTATCGAACAAGAGAAAAGTGGAAAGCATGACGATCCGCCTCAGTACATACAGGTGACTGATATGTAGCGGAGGAGAAGAAGAAGAAAGTCAGCGCAAATGTTACTCTTACTGACCCTAATTTTGTCGAATCTTACTGTCCATAGGCATAACCCCCCCCCCCCCCCCCCCCAGGAACTACTCTCCACCTAACCCTAAAGAATACCCTTTGTCGTACTCACCGAAGACCTGTTCGAGTTGCTATCGGGGCCTGGGCTTGTAGACTGCCACGCAGTACGGTCCGCTCTCGTCCAGGGTACCAGCTCAGGAAGACGTTGAACGAGTGGCCCGCTCACTAGATGGAATCAGATCATCAGCATTAAACATTAATTAGTAGCGGAGGGGAAGAAGAAGAAAGTCATCGTACAACGTACGTTCCCGATGCCTTTTAATTGCTACTCCTTTGGAAGGGCGGGGCGTCAGAAAACAGGGCACTTCAGAAGAACCGTTCAAGCAAGGTTCAAGAAGGTCAATATCTTCCTATCCAACCCGGAAAGTACACTTAGCAAATGAGTGTGATAACTTCCTGGGATAATATGTTCACCAAAGATCCTCCAAAGATCAAAGCTGTGCCAATAGTAATCTGTCGGGTTCGGATTAGCTTACAGTTGTTTAAGGAAGTCAGTAATAAACCTTAACGACTAGTTGTCGGAAGTCAATAAAGCTGAAAGGATTTGACAACAAATATGAGAATGATTACCTCCGGTACCGCGGTGTGTGTTTAGGGATCGCTTGACAACAATCTTATTAGAGCACACATTGACTTCATTTCATGGTTGCCATATGCTTCGAACAAAACAGAACAAAAAGGAAATTATGCCCTGTCGGAACTACAGGCAAAGACTGCCATAAGGACTAAACTGCAAAAACAATAGTAATGATAAACATGTTTCAATGACTTTACACGCAAGCACGCACGCACGCACACACACACACACACACACACACACACACACACACACACACACACACACACACACACACACACACACACACACGAACACACATACGTACACACACACACACACACACACACACACACACACACAGTGACACACACACGTCCGTTGTTTTTGAACATGCCAAACAACTCGGCATAAATATCGTAATGGCAAGAAGGCTAGCGCTCGCCCGTCTCACCCCTGCCACGCCCACGGTGTCACGGGTTTGCAGAGTAAAGATTGTGTAGCCTGAGTCAAACTGTACTCTCTGACGGACCAACTCCCCTTTAGTTCTTCGCGGTAGCTTGTTCTGTTCCTATGATATTAACTGTAAAGTTATGATAGCCACACAAAACTGCATAACAGAAACAAAGCGTTTTTAGTTGTATAGGTCCTGCTTTGCTTTGTTTTTCTTCTTAATCTCCAAGCAGATCTTACGGTGGCCAAAGACAGTATCCAATTGGCCAAACCGTATCCATCTGACACCGACGGTTTGGCCAATTGGATACTGTCTTTGGCCACCGTAAGATCTGCTTGGAGATTATTTCTTCTGGGAGGGGAGGTTTGAATCACGCTAGGTCTTTTCATAATACGTATCTATTTATTCAATGTCTTGCAACTTTGGTCTTGCAAAATACTTTTTTTCCATTGTAAAAGTGGCTGCGAGAATATAAGTTGTTCCTAAGTAATCCTAACTTGATTTAGTCCATGGGCACTTCCCCTCAGCCAATGGGAGCTGTTCATTTACTGTGGTTATATCCACATAGTGTGAGACTATCAAAAATCTGTGGGGCTATTTCAAATGAAGGGAAAACTGTGGGGATATCATACTCTCCAAGCAGAGGTTTGGGTTTTGGGCTTATTTTTGGCGTGTTTTAGGCTTTTTTATCGGGCTTTCTTTTTTCACTGAAATTTTGTTTCTACCCAACCCAACCTATGGAGTAACTAATACTTCGCAGCCTCTTAGTCCGTGTCCTTTCGTTTGTATTTATCTTAGTGTTTCTGAATAAAAAATTTAAAAAAAACTCCCCTGGCGTGTTATCTGTCTATTTGGCCAATTTCTACTCTTTCCAGCCGCTTTCCGAAGCCTGGTAGAGGCTCGCCTGAGTCAGCTTTTTTTTAGCTTTCGTCCCACTCCCCACGATCCGCTACCGTACCGCCGGCTAAAAATTGTGACCTTCTTCATGTCATCGGAGTGCACTGGATCCGTTACAAATCGAATGTCACCCAGGCTAACGTTGATTTGAGAGGAAGGTCACATACGTCAATCAACCTCTGATTGGAGTGTCGGGTACCTCCACCTCACTGTCTGTTGTACATGTGTACTTCCTTTCCAGTACATAACAAACCCCACACCTGTCGCTCCACGGGGTTTCTGGGGAACTCTAGCCTGTGTTTACACTAACTCTCGCTGTCCTTGGACCCCCTCCCAGAGGCGGCAACAACCGATGGGCGGGCCGGCCGCTAGGACCGCGATTAGTCAGGCTGGCGCCACTGATTTTGCTTGCTTGGGAAGAAGTCGGATTTTCGTATTCTCCAAGCAGATTCGGAGAATACGAATCTGTTCGCCGGCGAACGTTGGATACAGGCGGCCAATGGATACAGGACTGGCCAATATAAAGTCCCCTTGCCCCCGAATCTGCTTGGAGATTAGGATTTTCGCGTGTCCGTTGCATATGTTTACACTTACCAATGAGCGTTTGGTAATAAACTGTCAATTTCCACAAGGGTAGGTGCAAAACACGCTAAAAGCCGAACCTCTGCTCTGTTTGACTCACCGAGTCAGAGCTATGTGAACTTCTTCACCAGACCAAGGAGGTTTCCAAAAATTATCAACCTGACCAGACTAACAACGCGGGCTGAGGGATTTACTAGTGACGTGCCAAGGGAGTTTGGCTACTATACTCTATAGAGTTCATTTGATCAGCGCAAATGTTACTCTTACTGACCCTAATTTTGCCGAATCTTTAATACTGCCCATAGGCATAACCCCCCAGGAACTACTCTCCACCTAACCCTAAGGGAATACCCTTTGTCGTACTCACCGACTGAGACCTGTTCGAGTTGTTATCGGGGCCTGGGCTTGTACAGTTGTAGACTGCCACGCAGTACGGTCCGGTCTCGTCCAGGGTACCAGCTCAGGAAGACGTTGAACAAGTGGCCCGCTCACTAGATGGAATCAGATCATCAGCATTAAACATTAATTAGCATAGAGTAATGCTATATAATAATAGCATAATTCCCGTCGTCAATAGTTATTGTGACCTAGGCTGTTTACAACAGAATTCTGCAAGCTAATAGCCTGGATGCCAGACCCATAGCACACTAGGCCCAAAGTTCCCTGTGTGCCTAGTGTGCTATGGGTCTGGCATCCAGGCTAGCAAGCTAAGGGATATTTACAAATGATTTCTTTCATATTTCTGTACCATTTCAGCTACCCCGGATGCCGGACAGACTTGTGCGGGCCTTGAAACTGTCTGGTATACATATTTAGCATATGACATGTGATTTTAGCACTCCCGCTACTAGCAACAGCCCAAGTCAAGAGCATAGCAAATGTAGATGCCTGGGTTTATACGTGTAGATCTGAGGGTGGGCCTCTCTGACAACCGGGCTTCCCTGATTTAATAATAATAATAATAATAATAATAATAATAATAATAGCCTGGTTACCATTCTCCACAGGCCGGCGCTTAGGGGTGTTTTACCAGCCCCAGTCCTAGCATAGGCATTGAGCTCCTCTGACATGCAAGATCTAATGCCGTCCTGTGAAGGCTAACTTAATTGAAACCGACCCCGTAAAAAAACGGCGTGTGGGGCAGACTACTACTTTCAGCACCGTTGAGATACTGACGAGCCCACGGTGGTCTGGCTTCCAGGCTATGATAATACATGTGCTAAGAAGTCAGAATACCAGCGGGTACTCTTCAAGACTTTTAGACTTCGGCTTATTGTCTTCGTCAGAAGAACTATGGAAATGGTTGGCCGCATTGGTGACAGCGGATTTTGGCATATAACTCTGGAAGGCATGATTCGAAGTCCATGATATTTGGCAGGCAGATTACCGTTATTAAGGCCGAAGTCAAGTGCAAGTTTGGGCTTTGTGGGGGGTCCGTACGTCACATTAGTGAACCTTTTGTGTTTGTTGCTTGTTAACAAAATAAGTCGAGTATATTTAAATAGATGGTCATGATTTTTGGTAGGGAGGTTACTATTGTCGAGAGCAAGGTTAAGTTCGTTAACGGGCTTCGTGGGGGGTTCGGTTGTCACTGCAGGGGGCATTTTCTTTTTTTTTTGTTAGCAGGATAACTTGTGTATTTGTGGATGGAAGTTAATGAATTTTGGTAGGCATGTTACTGTGGTAAACACCAAGATTAAGTTCAAAGATGAGTCGTGTGGGTCGATATGTCCCCGTAATAGACCTTTTGTGTTTGTTTCTTTGTTTGTTCGTAGTTGAGGTGCTGATAGGGCAGTTGTCTAGATATTTGTATGGTGTATAGGTTTAGAAATATAGATATAGTGGTGTAAGTTTGAACTTTAATGGTTTATAGGAATGTGGAAAATAAGGTATATTGTTTTTTTTGGTTGCCTTGTTGTTGTCCTATATGTAGGTCAACGACCTTTTGACCATTTATCAGGGTGGCTTATAGACAGCTGGACAGCTGGAGAACCCCATGACTATCATGGTCTGGGATCAGAAAACGTTGTTTACATTAAGGGACTGTTCTCTAATTTCATCGGGAGGAGGAAAGGTTGGTCAGGTCATTACCTATGCATGGCCACACCAAGTAATTTTTATGGATGACGTCCACTGGAGACCTTAAATTTATTGCGAAAGCGCGATAAAAAAACATGAAGGGTCGAAAAAACAAGATGCCTAGATTTGGAATATACGAAATGAGTGTAGAAATACAACTGTTAGGACACAAATTAAATAAAAGAACACAGTATAACAACAAACAAGCATAAAAATAATTCAACTAAACAGCAGTAGTCGCCCTGTTCTGATTCTTTCCTTTCATCACAGCTTCTCTTATTACATTTTGCGACACTGTTGTGACACTTTGATCATAATACAGTAAGCAGAATTTCTTATAACAGTAATTTTTTTCCCAGTAACAGTCCCGGCCAAAAGCTAATGGCTAACACGGATGGCAGCGAGTCTGTAGCTCTGTGGTGAACCATTTCACAGTGTTCCGTAGAATAAAAAAAGGAGTACAGAGATTCTTTTGTACTCTAGACCAAATTGATTACCAAAAAAGTACAGAATACACGTTCATTTCTCTAGAGCAATGTCCCTCTGACGAAGGCATGAGATCTCCGACCTCTAGTTTTTTATGTGTTTTGGGCATTTTTATCGGGCTTTTTGTAATGTGTAAGATTATACTAGCTTGGAGATTACTTGTATTGTAACTGGCGGGAGCTCCCCTGTATACAAGTCCTGAGGCTGCATGAGATCGTTGCCCGCCCGCCCAGGCGTACAAATTGTCATATTATCAGAAAAGCCACCTACTGATGAAAGATGGCTGTCAAATGCTAATTGATTGAATAGTATTGAGAAATTTAATCATGATGCTCTATTAAACCATGGAGCCACCTAGCCTCCATGGCCCACTTTACGGTTGGCCGCCCGCCCAGCATCCAGCCGTCCCCTCTGCGGGGAGGTGGTCCCTAACAATAGCCTGGTTACCAAACGTATTTAATTATATTATATTATATTATAATATGCTCCTGAGTCCTACATCCTCTTCGCAAAATAGCGAAGAGGATGTAGGACTCTGTAGGACTCGGGAGCATAAATTAAATACGTTTGGTAACCAGGCTACCCTAAAAAGCCGCGGACGGCAGAGTTTGCATTACACAGACTAGCAGGACCCTAGCAGCTACCTACACTTACACATTAACCAAGAAGTCGAAAATACTGCTGTGTATACTAGACGTTTATATATATATATATATATATATATATATATATATATATAATATGATTGTTAACTTGTGACATGCATACGTGTAAAACAACAACAAATTAGCGCTAAACGCTAGCGCTTAAACCCAGAACCAATGGCGATTATTAATGAACGATGAACCGGCGTACAGTTTATACGTACAGTTAGGACAAAACATGATAGGACACTAAACCAGTGATCAGACGAACAAACCACAACGACAAATAACACATTTGACAACAAAGAGATTTTCAGTATACATACCTTATGCGGTCTCCACCCACGATGTGTTCAATCAATCAGGGATCCCCACACCATTCATATGCATAATAACGAGTACGTCCATCTGTCACTCAGTTGAGTTACGGATCTGTCTTGTCTTTGTCCCGGCAGTTTTGTGCACGTTGTACTTCGCCTGAAGCCAAATGTTTAAATCGGCAGTTCTCTTTCTCTCAAACTTTTCCAACTGCCAAAACCGTGTGTACCGAAGTCCTTCGGGACGCTGTGTGGGTGGGTCACATACTCAAATCACCGCGTTGACTTCCGTCGCTGGTGTACTTCTGTGAGGGATACACGTTGACCTTTGCCCTTTTCATCAATTTGTCAAGATTTTGACACGTCACAACCCCACTATGGAAATTCTTGAATCCCCAAGGGGACGTGTTTGCACGGTCTATTGACTGTACTTTCTCGTGACGCCTGTTTTCACTTTTCACATTGTCTCAAGTCCTTGACTACTATTACTGTGTATGTGTGATTGGACACCTTATTAGCATATGCCTTTGTTTTCGGAAGCTGGAATATTTTAACCTCCTTTGAAAAACTAATCCTGTCAAATCAAGGATGGTCAAATTACTGGTAGAAGACATTTCTGGAAGTTGTTTCGAACAAGTATGATATCTTGAGAAGAAATAATTGTAACCTTTTCACAACAAAGTTCAATGATAGTCTATGTTTCAAATCAAAGTACAGCAGTTGTTGGAATGATTTATTTGGTGAATTGTAACTACCATGTTAAAATCAGAAAACACTGAGACGGGCTCAGTACGTGATGATGACCAATTTTTGTATCGTCCAAATAACTAAAGAAACTCAGCTACCCTGCTTTTCTGACACACCACCCTCCCAACTGAAAAGATTAAAGTTTTTTGGATCCGAAAATACAGAACTGCCAAAAAGGCAACAGTCACCTTCCAGTACATGGTAGTGCAAGGAGGTTCAATCTTGATTGTACCTCCAGTGGTACATGTAACAAAACCTTTGGGTCTCTAAGGAATAATAACAACTGATAATGCCTGAAACAGTATTTTCATCAACATAATATATACATACAGTTCATCATATATATATGTACAGGTGAGTTTTTCTTTTTTAATTTCATAACTGTCTGCTACACTCCTCACACCTGTAGGGTATGTATATCTGTTATGCATACACATTTCCCCTTTGTGGTTATTAACAGTAGTATTAACTTAGGGTGTAGACTGGAACATTCTGTATGTCTCATATTTCATATACATTTGTACTTTCAAATCTTTGTAATTAATTAACAGACATACATGTAAACATTTTGATCTATGTCTTTGTTGTTCTTGCCGTCGCTTGTGCAGATGGCCTTGAAGTTCCCGGAACCTGAGACCTGAAAATAAAAAAAATGAAGATTTCTTGTAATCATTATATACTTAACACATATACTGTACATATATTATTAGACAAGAGAATATATTATAACATATACATAAAATACAGTCTTGCCAGTCAAGAAGTGATAATGAACTTCAGTACAGGTACTTCCATCATCCCAAGGAGGTAAGAGCTCCCTCTAACCTCCTTGATCATCCTTATCAAGGCTTATGTACACATACACTTAACACAAAAAAAGATAGGAAACTTGAACCCAGTTTATCATATCTCTGCTGTTACTTTGTCAATTGTCTACCGCAAGTCACAATGTTGTAAAAAGGTAATGTTTTTATAAGATAATATTAGGTAAATAGAAATAAAACCTCACCTTGTTGTAGATTGTCCAGTGGGTTTCTTCTTGGGCTGAGACTTGGACCTGAATGGGAACAAAAGTAAGGTAGTATGTATATTAAATGCCTGTGCTTCATAGGCTGAGATGGAAACAGGCAATGTGGCACTACCAACCAACTCTGGGAGGTCTTCCCTTCTGTGTCATGAGGCCACACATTATGTCAATTGGAAAGCTGATTCATTGCCCATTACAATGGTACCAGTCAATTGATTGTGCATTATGAAAATTGAGCATCAGTTTTCCTTTTCCCTCTCTACACAGTAATGACTCACTGCTAATTCCTATAATGTGAGATTGGCTTGCTGCCCTGAATAGGGGTCTGAGCAGGCCAATCTCACATTATAGGAATTAGCATCACCTGGGTACAGGAGAGAGCACAGCCTAGTAGGGGGAATAATTGACCTAGATTTGGAATGGAAGCCTATTATTGAAATGGAAAGGAGTTATGATACTGTACACTACAAAAAGGTCGTCCAAAGATGCTCGCCTGGTGAGTATGCTGGTATGGTATGATACTTACTTCTGATCTTTTTTCCCCTTGAAGACTCTAGCAGGGTCCAGTTTGTTGGTGGGGATGGAGGGGTCAGGGGTGCAGGGGTCACCCTCCCTCTGGTCAGGCCCCTCTGGTCCTCTGTCCTGCATGTCCAGTGCAAGCCTACCTGGTGCATACATGTTAAACCATTGCTGCAGATGGGAAAGACAAGAAGTATTTCAACAGTTGATCCTAACATGTTGTTCGACACAAGGAAAATGAAAATGCAAAGGAGAAGTTGTTGAGGGACTTTAACTAACCAAGGACATTACACAGGACATTACACAGTCTGTGTAATGTCCACTGTGTCCTTGGGGAATGAAAGCTGCTCTGAAAGTACAGGTATGTTACTATGTAACTATATAATAGACTTTGTTCAACAACCAAAAAAATAACCTGCAAGGGGGAAACAAATTGTTGAGTAATTTTTCACCAGAGTGGAATTATCAATGTCTGTAAAGATGAAAATGCAAATTACTGTGCACTTGCATATACATATAATCAGAAGGAGTACTTCCTTGAGAAAGCTTGTATCTGACCACTAGTGACATACAGCTGTGTACAGCTGTGACCCAGCTGTTCTTTTGACCAGCACTTCATCTGAACTTAATGATAATCTCCTCCTAATCTCCATGATAAATTGAAACCATTCATAGCTCCATCATGAGGAGTAAACAAGGCAATCAAAGAAGCCACTTTTATACCCAGACTGCTTTACAAACCTTCTAGTCTCAACCAAATAGCAGCACCAAGGGTGTATGACAATGCTGCATTGTGTACTGTACAAATACAATATAGTGGGAATCACAGAAACACACCAATAGACCCACAGACAGGCACATGGGCAATACTTGGTGAGAGTGAACAGACCACCAGCTGTGACCCAGATCTGTTACCCACATCTGCTCTTTTGACATGACAAATTGGTCCTATCAACATGACTGGACTGCTGAGACAATTAACTACCCCTGACATATATATATGTCCCCTGATATTATTAATACACAATTTGCTAGTGAAAATACATGTATGCAAATCATGTTACTTTAAAGACAGATCACTCTTCTCCACCCTTCTCATTTTATGTTCCCCCTTTATTAATTTTTTTTGGAGGGGGGGGGGTCCTAGGAAATTTTTTTGACCTGGGGGGCAGGTAGCCTGTGTATACAAGCTCTCGGCCGGGGGTTAATGACCCCCACCCCAAGACGGCAACCTAGGGCGGCGGCCGCCAGGAGCGCGGTTTAGTCAGGCTAGGGGGCAGTCTTAGGAAAAACTTTTGACAACCGGACCCTCCCCCCCCCCCCCCCCCCCGTAATATTGTATCGTCCCTAAACTGTTAGAGTTACACCTAACAGTATACACTGTTTAGCATCAGATATTATCAGGTAGTTAAACCAAAAAAAACAAAGTAATTTGTCTAGTTTCTAGATAAGGTGGCACTGACTTGATTTTCTAGATGACTGACACTGGTGCATACAAAAAACTGAGATGGGAGTGATCACAAAGGTTGTCAAAATAATGGAAAACACAGAACCTAGTATAATAAACAATAAATCATTCATTCTTTTTCTTTCAGGAAATACTGTATCTAGTTTCAGAATGTTCAACATGTTAGCTCATTTTGCTGCTTTTAATGATTTATGGTATTGTTGAAAATGTTTGCCTGCACTTTCAAGCATGATTTCTGAAAATTGAAGTGCGTGTGGATGTCATACATAAAATCAAGTGACTGTGGCTTCAACACTTACCTTAGCCTGTTGACTGAGGCCTATATCAGTGAAGGCGTACTGCCACTGTGGGAGACCCAGGTGCATGATCATCATCCTGAAGTAGTGTGTGAAGCTGTCAGTCAAGAAGTTCCACCTGAGGGCACGGTCCAGGAACCAAATCTCCATCCCCTGGGCTGGCACTCCTGAAAATTATTTCAAATATTTATGATTTACATGTAAATGCAAATGCATGTACTTAATTGGTACATTCTGCTATTTCTGATATATTTTAGCTAGACCCAACAAATGGTTTGAAGAAAGGTAAAGAAACACACACATACACACACACACACACACACACACACACACACAGACAAGCCATAAACACCCCCTTGACCTTTAAAAGATCCTAATCTGAATACATTTTCCGTTAACTGAAAGAAAAAATGTTTCATACCTGGTTTTGTGTTCTTGAATACAAGGCACACTTTTCCGGTACCCTCACATGGGTCAAGTTCAAAGATGCGACTACGGCTGTCAAAGTGAGGCTTCACTGGTACTGGAACAACAGGTGTCAATCAATATGATGCAAAAATTGAGTATCAAGTCTATTTAGTACAAATGAATTATAGTCTAGTTAACATTTTAGTTTAGTTTAGCTGTGAAAATTAACACAGAAAATATGTAGCTCAAACCAACAACACCCACCATCCTGTATACTCTTCCTGCATACATGTGGATATACATGTATATGGGATGGGGGGGGGGTGTCACCCAGGGTATATAAACATACGAAATCCAAAGCACCAAAGCACCGACAGATATAGGCCATTAATAACAATGTAACAACAAACACCAGCTAGGTTTGACCAGTAAAAATATACTCTGGAAAACATTTATTGTAAATAGAACAACAACTTGGCTGGCTGGATGGCTGGTTGGCTGGCTGGCAGATGAGAAATTCTCAATATGAAATGATGGTTTGGACTGATTAAAGCAATTAACTTACTTAATGATTAAGAAGAGAGAGAAAGTGTGCAAATGGTGACTGCAAATGTACCTACAAGTGCAAATGTACACCTTCAACTTTCCAAGGCTATAAAATAAAATTAGAAATAAAAGAGGGGCATAAAAATAGAACAAGGTTGATTCAGTCTTCAGAAACTGAAATTCTCAAAGGGCTTTGGGAACAAGTGGTTGTGTATATAATAGTCCTGAAAGTTGATGCCTGCTAGCAGATGTTGACCTGATCTTTAACCTTAGCCATTCATTATTCCAACTTTCAATCCAAATGTCAAGCTCAGACAATGGGAAGGTTAGTGGGGGTAAGTAAAGGTCACGAGGTCAAGATACAAATACCAGATGTTTGTTTTCCTACAGTGTGAGGAGTGTGACCTCAACCTGTGCAATATTGGGAACGTATTACTGTAAAATACTAGTAGCTTGTTTATGGCTTTACTGCTGTTGCTAGCTTTCAATGTTGTCCGCCCACCTTATTCTCTGTCTTTGCACCATTTCATATGTCTCTGCTTTGAGTCCAAATCCCAATGCTACAATTCTTTTACAAACTCTGCATAAACCTATATTTTGAACTCATTTTTTGTCATGGGGGGGGGGGGCAAGAACAAGGACAGATTAGTCTCTGGCAGAGTCATACCCAATGCTGTAAAACACGCACAAAACTAAATGTCAATGGACTTCATTACAAAAATTATCGTGTCATCTATTTGCATAACTTGGTATGCAGTCCTAATAAATATATACTGCTGTAAATCTATTTCAAGATAAATGTGACAGGGCCATTATAAAAAAATAAAAAAAACCTGTGTCATCCTCATCCTCATCAGTCTCACTGTCGGAGTCTATATCAGCCAGGGACGGGTTGTTACTGGTCCCAGCAGTGGGGGATGTGCTGTTCAGCTTCTTCAGTTCAGAGATAGAATTGATCTCCATTCTACCCAGCCTCATCAAAACTTCTGTAAACAAAAACAGTCCTTGGTTGGAAGAAATAGATAAATAACAAACCAGTACATGTATATCAAAGGTAACACTATTAGTACAGAGAGTTGTATCTATGTACAAATAGGACAAATCAGAAAAAATGTACCTACCATCAAATTTGATTTTCCAGGTCATCAAAAGTCCATTCATTGTAAGGTAAAAGTTTTTCACATCTTCTGGTAGGATACAGGAGTGTTTCTGTGGATTTGAAAAAAGCACAATTTAGTTTCAAAACGTGTTAGGCTTTCATTGCCTGGTTATATCAAGCTCAGCAACATACACTCTTTACTTATAAGCATGTTCAACTTTCAAATATGAATACACATAATGTTACATGTGTATATATAACACATAAGCTGGTATGTTACACCGAGGGGCGGTTATACTGGCTATACAGATACATCTACACAGATACAGATACTTTACTATGACACAGACATGTATACACAATGTTGTATGATCAACTCAACAAAACATCCCAATGTAACCAATGATAGTGAGAATTTGCCCAATTGTGGTTGGGAAACGTTTTCCAAGGATAGATTGACCATGTATGGGTTATATTTCTTTGAAAAAAAAAGCTATGATCACAACTTGCTCAAAGATAATCATGTATACATGTGACCATGTTCTATGCATGTTCTAAGAGTACATACGTGTACATATAACATTAGATAGTCATACAATACCCAGTAGCACTGACTAAACAATCAAACAGTCAACATTTCCAATTGTCAGTGCACCTTACCTGCTCCCAGCTCACAACAAGATGTCTTTCTGCTGGCTTCCTCTCTTCTACATGGATGTCGAACACACCTTTTTTCTTTTCTGCAAAAAAAAACAAAATGCAGAAAGATCATCGATAGAAGAGTGGTGTCATCATATGGGTAAGCAGGGTAACACAATTTTGTAGTTGAACGTAACATATGCATTATGCAGTGTAGGAAATACTTTTTGGAGCCAGGTTGCCCAGTGGCAACCTAGGATGAAAGCTAGGTTGCCCATCAAAATTCCAGGTTGCCCGAATTTAAACTCTTCTACAATATGATTAACTTTGTTAGAATTCAATGTGAATTTATACAATTCTGACACAGAGATGTTTCCCCTTACCTGAAGTGATGAGATCTTCCATGGGAACTTCTCAACAAACAGTTCCCAATGAAGAAAGGGGCATCCTTACCACAAAATTTAGGTAGTGCACTGGGCTACCTGGGTGTAGAAATATGTTGCACCAAGCATTTAATATGGTTGCACAGCGCAACTGGGCAACCTAGTATTTCGTACGCTGATTATGTAACATAAGTAAATTAGGACGATACAAAAAAGTAAATTTTCTGGTCATTTCTTTACAAAGTAAATTGAATCCACCCTACTCCAAGTGCCATTCAGGAAGTGGACGTGCCAAAATATGACGCCTTATGAGTGTATAAAGTTGGAAACACAGCTGTCAGCCATGTTTGTTTACGATCCTTTGTTTACATTCTGGTAGTTTGTGGTGGTGCCACAAACTGAGTGTGCCTCGTGTGGGCTGTTCTAGTGTCAACCATAAATGTCAGAAATGTGAGATTATTACACAAATATGTTTAAAAGTGGAAGTAAATTACAATCACAGGAAGATTTTTTTCAATTATATAAATATTTCAATTTTGGTGCAAAAATGTTACATAATTTTCCCTTTAATCAAATAATGCATTATGTCACCGCATGGTCTGAAATTCTAGGACCTTATGGATTTGCCGGTTAGAAAATATTCTGGTGGTAATTTGCAACTATATACCTGCCCTGAATATTAATCCTATTTTCTTTCTGTTGTTATACTTAGAGATAGAATAATGTCCTTTTTCTCAATTTTCTGAATATTTTCAACTCACTGACATAATCGACAGACTCGTGACAGTAATCATTGATGGCCAGTCGTAGGCCTTTGCTAGGGCATCTTCTTACTGCAAGAAACTTCAAATAGAAGGAGCTAACAAGGCATTAACACCCCGCTGTGCCATTTCGCCCCGCTGCGATATATTGTCCATGCACCGGCGCAGTATACATGTAATTAAGACACTTGTCAAGTGTTGACGTAAACTTCCTGACTTCTCCCAAAATGAACAATTTCCTGCCTAATCTGCCTGGGGCCGCCAACAATAGGTGCCCGAAAAAAAAGAAATTTTTCTCAATTTTCAGAATATTTTCATCTCAATCGCAATACTATAAAAAATGCCTAGCACCCTAAGGCGTCGCCAAAAAATAATACCCGATGTACATCGTTGGCTAGATGGGCGCAAAATCGGGTAGCATAGCAACAAAAACATACGGAGGCCAGGGGCTACTTTCATCAGACACTTACCGAGTGATTTCACAACTCCGAACGTCAAGCGATCAAAAACCTCTTTTGGGCTAACTTTTGGAAGTTCCTCTTTCTCTGACATCTTTACTGAAGCAAAGACAACCCTAAGTTATGTACAAAACGATATTTTTAGCCAAGTCTAGTTTCACAAATTCTCAAAGAGCCGCCATCTTTGTTGTGGTCAATACCCACTTTTGATGGGGGTTGGATATCAACGTGAACTAACATTATTTCTTTACATGAAAAATGATTGTTGAAAAGAATACCTTCGTATTATACTATAGTAATATAATTGAACTTAAAAGTTTTCTTTTATGAGAATTTTGTCCTTAAAATTATTGATTACTCATTTAATGTTAACACCAACCTAAGATACGAAATGGTTTGACCCTACCCAGAATGCATGAACTTTTGCCGCCACTTCCAAAGTTGTTGGTTTGCCGCTAGAGCTTATACTAGTACTTATAGAGCTCAGCTGGAATGTAGAAAACATTGTGCTTGTTTACCAAAGTAAAGGGAAAGGTAAATGCCCATTTTTGTCTTTTTGTTCCTGACATTGTAAAAGAGTGTATTAAGTTAAGCCTCGCACTAAATTGTGTGGCATCTACATGTTACTAAAGTTACGAATGGGGAGGGGGGCATTTTTCTTCGTTTGTTGATATATCATACAGGTTATGATGTGATCTAAGATTCTAAGGCACTCAATGTAGAATACCCCTCAATGCAGACACTTTTATAACAAGTAACACGTAACGTTAGACTTATTTTGTAACAGTCCTGATCATTTTACTACATAATTTTTCTGTAGGATGCCCCGTCCCAAAGAGGGTGCTCGTCCTATTCTAGCTGAAGTTGGAGACAAGGTTTTTCTTCGGATCAAGGAGTATGAGGAGTAAGTCTGATGACTTGTTTGAGCTGTGTTCAACCCACTCTTCTT
The DNA here is from genome assembly GCA_013266295.2 of Branchiostoma floridae x Branchiostoma japonicum. NCBI lineage: Eukaryota > Metazoa > Chordata > Leptocardii > Amphioxiformes > Branchiostomatidae > Branchiostoma > Branchiostoma floridae x Branchiostoma japonicum. Next base: position 20,456,269 of record CM023823.1, read on the forward strand.
CTCTACTGTATTTAGTGCAGTACATAATTTTTGCTATGTGTTTCTATGCCTATTGTGTTCTATCCACAGACAGAAATAATTTGTGGTATTTTTGGGGCCACTGAAAAGTTGGTTGAGCCTATCGATATGGGTCCGTCGAAAAAGCGCATGCCCACAAAGGCCCATAAATGCCCAGCCCAGACTCGACGAACAACAAATCCAAAGTAGGTTATGTAATCCTGGAGATCATCCCTATATGCCCACCAAGTTTCAGCTCTGTATTAAAGTAGTCGTTAAGGTAACTTGATAATTTCCGAAAGTTTGTTAACAGCTGTTAGCGTCGAAAAAGAACTGATTACAGACCTGAAACTTTGTAGACATATAGAAGAGACCCCAAGGATCACATATGTAATTTTAGATTCAAGATCCATTGGGTAGGAAGTGAGATATCGTGGTCGTTCGTGGGCGTGCGCTTTTTCGACGTTTTCTGGGTGGGCGTGCGCTAACAAACTTTCGGAAATTATCAAGTTACCTTATCGACTACTTACAGAGCTGAAACTTGGTAGGCATATAGGGGTGATCTCCAGGATTACATAACCTACTTTGGATTTGTTGTTCGTCGAGTCTGGGCTGGGCATTTATGGGCCTTTGTGGGCATGTGCTTTTTCGACCTACCGTATCGGATACATCTAACGTTATATACATTACTGGGCAAAGCCCTCACTGGGACATCGCACCCAGGGAACATACTGGACCCATCACGACATGTTTCTTTTTCTGTCTCCAATTCTAGTGCTACTGTCCAGAAGCGAGGTCAGATAGTGAGTGACACCAGACGGTACTTCTGTCAACTGATCGATGTACTGATCACAGACCTTAACTCAGGTAAGTGGTCTTCAAGGATATTTTACAATACATGATTACATTTGTATTATGTAGATCATTGACTTGGTTACATCTTATATTTGACTACTGTCATAGTTCAATTGTAGGGATTGGAATACTTTTTTTCTGGTACCTGCCATATTGCAAGTTGTCCAAAATCTTACCTGCAGTTCGATAAACATTCTTGAAAATATCCACAGTGCTGTTACTGCTGGCGTACAACATTTGCAGCCTGATTAAACTTGTCTTATACACACAGTTAGATACATTTGTTACAAACTTGTACTTTTGTATCTTTCCTCACTTACTCACTGACCTTACTTCTGTCAAGATCACATGGCCTGCTTTACAATGTTATCAATATTATGCAGCAACAAATAATAATTTCTTCCTTATTGATTTTCACAGTTTCCCAGGAGCTCAGTAAGACTTCTGGTGGCATGCCACAATGTCAGATGCTTCTGCAGTTCATTGGACATGGAGTGGACAACTTCCCATGGTTGTTTGTACAGGAGAGGGTGTCCTCAGATGACCCCACCCCAGACATGTCTCAGACCAGGGCAGACCTGACACAAACACAGGATTCATACAGGGTTTCTAAAGGTCTGTTTTTTTTATTTTTTTATCAAACATGACAGAAAAATACAAAGTGATGTTTCACTCAAGTTATGCAACTTACATCAACAATGCCACTGTAGAACCCTCCACACTTACCAACAAGAGTAGGGGGTCCGCAGCTTGCACATTTACTTCTGGTACAAAACTGGTGTATTACGTCTGAAGGCTGTCCACTTGTTATACAAAACAAAACAAAACAAACAATGTTGTTTTTTTAAATTTTATTTTACATGTTCATTCCTTCAGGCTTCACCTGCTGGGTGATGTGTCACCTGCTGCGTCTGCTGGCAGAGCCAAAGTGTGAGCCTCTCCACAACATCTCCCTGGACATCCTGGCATCGCTCATGCAGCTCATTCGCATCAAGGACATCTTCATGTACCAGGAGTTGGCCACGGAGTTTGTTGCTCTTATCGGAAGTATGTGTAACAACAAGATTAACTTCATTATATACATAGAATTGTTTGTGAAACCTATTTACTACTATACTAGTACACATATTTATGAACTTGAAGCTTTTTGCAACTTTGTAGGTGTAATGTGCTGCATTTCTTGTACAAGATTTAAGCAACTCATAATCCACCCTCTGTTTTATCAGGCTTGATAAGTGTAAGCGAGACCGTCTTCAGATTTGGGGAGATCACTACGACAGACCAACCAGTCTGTCTGGCATATTTCGTCCAGGAGGAGGAGACAAGTACACCCTGTAGTCAGACCATGAAGGATGAACCTGTCAGCATCAGGCATTTTGCAAATCTGTACTTGCTGCAGATCGCACTGAGGTAAGTGTTCCATTCTGAAGAGTGATTGAAATACCACCTGCATGTACAGGTGAGAGCAGGTTAAAATTGAGTTGTGCAGGTATTTCTGATGTCTACCTGTTCCTAACCTGCACTGAGCCATGACTAGTGACATACAGTAGTGGCCCAAAATTGTTGAAAGTGTTCTTCATAGTTGCACTGAGCCATGACTAGTGACATACAGTAGTGGCCCAAAATTGTTGAAAGTGTTCTTCATAGTAGCATTCTTGAATACAGCAGGTTACAAGATGCAAAATGGTTACCGTAGTATATTGTACATGTACATGTAGTAGGAACATCTTGAAAAGCAAAGAAAGTAAGCAGTGCAGGTGCAGTTTGCCTAGTGCAGGTAATTTGTTTGACCTGCACTGTTACAGGTACAATGTATGCAGAAAAAAGTACTTCGAGCTTTGCTAATGGAACAGCCTCGTACAAGACTTAAGTTTTCTTATATACATGTAGCATTAGAAGGATTTTTGGAACATTTACAACTATAACTTTGGCATCTTCAATCCATTCCAGCAGTATGTAATGTAGATGCCATGTACATGTACATGTAGTTTTCTTTGGTGACAAGAGAGAGCCTGGCTGTTGTCAGGTCAAAGGGAAGTATTGCACACAAATGTGATAGGTAGGTGGACTTAGGGGTCTTTAATTAATGTTGTTATGTTTTAGCCGACTGATTGGTCACCTGATACCAGAGTTGTGCCAGTTCCTTGCCCACCAAGTGCCCCTGTTGTGGGCAGGACTGTGCTGTCAACTGGAGGTGGGAGGACCTTCGCTCAAAAAGGTGTGTAATGCAGATTCAGTCATTCATTCATTCATTCAATCATTCATTCAGTCAGTCAATCATTTATTCATTCATTTTTTTCACAATCATCATTCATCATGCTTGATCATCTTGAAAAGCAAAGAAAGTAAGCAGTGCAGGTACAGTTTGCCTAGTGCAGATAATTTGTTTGACCTGCACTGTTACAGGTATGCAGAAAAAAGTACTTCGAGCTTTGCTAATGGAACAGCCTCGTACAAGACTTAAGTTTAACTTTTCTGATATACAAAAAAAAACATTTATCAAGAAGAGTGACACGGTGTGCTTGCCTAAAACAAAAACAAATAGACCTGTGGTGAGGCCACATTGCACTACTAGCTATCAAAAAAGCATTTGCCTGAGTTGAAGATGACTGCTTCCCTATTGTAGGAGTCCCTTACAGTGCTGACTAGCCTGATGACCCATGTGGGTCTGCCCTCTGCTGGTGTGCTGGATTACCTGATGGGGTGTGTTCTTTCCCTGCTCAAGCTAATGGCAACAAGGGGAGCAGTTTCTGAAGGGTTAAGTACCATTCAAGTTTTCTTTTGTGTCTAAATCTTATAGATAGATAGATCAAAGTTTTATGATTATATTTCTTTGTTGATGTTACAAACTATAAGAAGCATTATTGTTTCAAGATGTCATAAAAGCAATGTTGTAAATGCCTTACCAGGGATGTTGCAGGCTTGGAGAGAAGCCTTGCAGGGTGCCTAAATGCAGTGTACCATGTGGATAAACAGACCTGTAAGCCTGTCCACTGTATCCCTCCACATCACGTCTGTGCCACACTAGAAGTGCTGTCTGTCTTGCTACCTGAGAATGGGTTGGATAATCTCCAAACTGAGGTAAACCATTCTTGTGTTGAAACTTGACAGCATGAATAGACTGACCCTGTAGGCCCACTCACCCTACAATGGACAAATGGTAATAAAGTGCATCTCCTCTCTTATTGGCTGAACTGGAGAAATTGACTTTCGATTGTTAGCATAGAGAATATTCCTGGACAGCTTTCATAACTCCTGCTTCTACCATTGAGTCAATCCTCACCCTCAACAACTAGAGCTTGTCCAGATCTCAATCATGATGTTTCTGACTTAGGGAGAAAAGATGCTGTTTCAGTCCTATTTATGTAACCCCGTGACTTTGAAGTGGCCCTAGGATCTTGTTGCATGTTGATAACTGAATAAAAGCTGCCAGGATCTGTCTAGTGCATTGTATATTGCATCTGGCTCACAGTGGACTTCCATAGGTAGTCACTCACTCACTCAGCACCGCATGCTCCAGGGAGCGTCGCGCCTCTCCAGGTTGCCTTCCAGATGGTTCTGTCCTGCGCCCTCAGCCAGGCTGTGGCTACATCAAGGCCCACTGCGTTGACATCTGCATTCAGCTGGTCTCCCCACCTGCGTCTGGGTCTGCCTCTGGGTCTGGACCAGCCTGCAGGCGTGGCTGCCTTCAGTAGACTGGCAGCTTCCGGGGGTGGAGAGGCTCTGGCTATGTGGCCAAAGAGTCGCAGGCCTGTCTGATCTTGTAGGACACAGGCGGTTGACCGGTTCGTTGGCGTACGGTGGAATTAGAGATGAAGTCGTACCAACGGTAGCCAAGAATCCTGCACAGGCATTTTTTGGTAGACATCACATAATCTGTCAGCTAGCCTAGGGCTTCTGTGTAGACACCTAGTCCTTATAATGAATAGAAGTAGGACATAAAATGTAGTCAGGTTCAGATCTTGTATATATTTGTTGTCCTATCAGGAGTTGCGGTGCTGCATGTGTAGCTTACTGTGCTACATCTACAGACATGTGCCTGAGGGTTATGAGGGGTGTGTAAGTCTGAGGCAACACCACCTGCAGCAGGCTGTCCTGGGGTTGCTGCAGCACCTGGGGACAGCTGCACACCTGGGAACAGCTGCAGGGGCTCAGCAGGTAAGGAATCTCTTTGGACAAAATTTGTATCAACTACATGTAGCTTAGTGAAATAACAATGCTAGCAATTTTTTTTTCTATAAGGTGACTTGTTTGAATCTTGAAGTTCAGTTTCTTATATTGCACAGTACCTCGTTCCTTGCCTCTTTGAGGCCATTTGTGCAAAGATGCCACCTGGCAAAGGTGAAGATCCTGTACTTCAGCAGTATCCTGCTAGAGGGCAGGGTTCATCCGACCAGGAAGGCGTCAGCAGCGGGGATGAAAGGCTGGAAAAGAGGGGCAAACTGTCCCGCAGGAGAAGTCTGCTTCCAACTCAGAGCCAGAGGTATACATATCTCTATATATACATGTATGTTTGTGTGTTTTAGTACAGCTGTTATATTCTATCCATAAACTGCAATACGAGTGACTGGAAAGGTGTTCCTCTTCACCTCAGTCTGAAGTCAACCACTTTACCTTTTTAAAAAAGAATTGCAATCATTTTACAGGGCAACAAGCAGCAAGCAGCAAAAGCACACTGGAGATTCACAGTCGATAGAGAAGCCAGAGGTCTACCAACTATTGGATAAGAAGTTGCAAGAGCTATGCCTTAAGTTGCAAGAAGGTTCTACCAAGGTGAAGTAAAAAATAATTACATGATTCCTTTAGCAGTTCAAATATGGAACTTGTTAGACTCAAATATATACTTGTTTTGAGACTAAAAATTTTCTATTTGCAGGAGACCATGTTAGGCCTGTTGGAGGGTATCAGGGTTGCTGTTGAAGTTTCGGTGAGGTGTGCAGCAAGTCGAGGCATTGTGAAGGAATGGCTTCCTGCCAGCTACCTTCAGAACTTATGCAGTGTGTGGTTCACCACATTAAAACAGGCACAAGCATTATTGTCAAAGGACGACCTTAAGGACTGTTACCTTCTGGTGGTACAGTCAATAGGAGCAGTGCTGTCTGTGTCAGGTAGGGTGATGGTTTTGGGTTTCAAGTTGCTTTGAAACATACCTTGATATAGTCTCCACCAGACTTCCAGGTCTAGCTGAAAAAGGTGTAGAAATATAAGGTGTGTAATGGTATAATGGTAGAGAGACTGAGTTTACCTTAGAGATCAAATGTCTCGACTTTTTCAACTTAACTGGGAAGTCTGGTAGAGCCCAAATTGATGTACATGTAGGAGTGTACAGCTTTACTTTCATGATAGCTACATGTATGTTAGTTTCCTTGAAAAGTTGAATTCGAAATTCTTGTTGTGAATAAAGTGAACAATGTGTCCCAGGCATGTTAACAAATTGTGGCTGACAGCTGCTTGAACTGCTTTTCCCTGCAGATTTGTCTGCATTTGGAGGGGAGAATTTACGGTTCATGACTCTAGTGCTGTCTTTTCCATGGCTACTGGTAAGTTGTCATCTACATGTATCAAGACAATTTGTTCTTCACTGATGTCCACTTGACATAGGCACACAATAACTATTGTATACTTGTTATTAGTACCATTCTTTTAACTGTTTCAGTTTTACATTTTTACCAACACAACACTGAAAGACAATGACAATAGTTGTCAGATTACACAAGACTTATTTGTTGTACCCCTCGTACTTCAGGAGGATCAGAACTGGTTGGATCTCAGGCTTACTGGTTGCTGTTCTACAAAAGAAGCAGCTGAACTGTGTGGACAGTTTGCTGATGCTATTGGTGAGTATGGTACATATATTTGGGATGCTACATGTATGCTGGGCATGGCTCCAATATATTAAGGGCAAACCAAAACACTGTTGACCCTGAATTTTGTTTAATGTTTTGTTCACACAGAGGTTTCTTTGAAGGATCATAAGACAGTGACAGTGAGGGGTCTCTAATAGTGTGTATAAGGACAAATAGACACAGGTGATTCTAATGTTGACATGTTCTTGTACAGGTGATGGAGTTAAACCTCTTTGTGTTCACCTCCTGGCTCTTGTTCCAAGAGAGGTAGCTGCCAAGTGGAGAATTCACATCATGAAGGCTGCACTGGTATGTCATATCATCTAGAAAGACCTTTTAAGCATTCATTACTTTTACATGTACCTGTGTCTAACTATTATAGTATTATGTAGGATATGATGATGGTGTAGGATATAAATCTTGCTATATCTTTTCAGCATACATGTGTAGCAAGGCAGAATATTCCCTATTATGTTAAAAAATGGTGGCAACACCTAAGGGACAAAGGCTTTGCGCTGAATACCTTGTGTTTACAGAATGACAGCAGTGTCCAAGTAAGGATCAGTCTGGTGAAATCCTTCCCCATACTCCTGCACACCTTGGGCCACAACTCTCACCATCTTGTGTACGACATACTCCAGTAAGTTCATTGTATGGCATAGTGTGATAGAGTTGAATTCAATTTGTGATATTGCTTAGTGATGTAGCACATAGAGTTGCATGGTATGCTCCAGGTTTTTAAATGCCTCTACGTATACATGGATGTTGTATTGTTGCAGACGAATCTAGAGAAGAGTTATAAACTTCACATAAAGTCCTGAGTTATGGACTATGTCTAGGACTAAGTCCTTTTCAGAATACCAAATATATTGATGTACAAAGTGATATTGTATTTCTATGGTAAACCGGTCAATGCCTAGGGTAAGGCTGCCATCCTGGGGTCTGTGTAAGTATGATATAAATGTGGTATAACTGCTGATGTTTTAGGTAAAGGCAGCAAAGGCAGCAAAACCAACAAATGTAACCCTGACCGATTCATCTATACATTTGTACTCTTTGAATGCAGCCCCCTGATCAGAGACAAGGCACCAGAGGTGCTCCAAGCCATCTCCTCTGTACTGGGACAACTATCCTGTGTGGTAGCAAAGTCTACACACCTATCAAGGTGGGATAAATACCTAGTGGGGAAGAATAACTAAAGTTTAACCTGGATCATACAAGTTGAATTTGTTCTTCTGTATTGATGGAATTAGCAGCCCTATGTAATGAAGCAGTACAAAAACAACCTTGTTATGTGACAACAACAGATTTCAAATGTCCAGGGACACCAATAAAGCTTACATTACAGGGCAGTGTACATGTCTCCTGAGCAGAAATGGAAAGGTCTGTCAATGGTTTGTCTGTATCTGTATAGCCTGCATTACTACCATTTGGCGTAGCACACCAGCTTCGCAGGCACGCGGCACGGCAGCAGCTGGTTATATTACACTGAACAACCTATCACACCTAACCTTAGCACATCTAACTCTAGGCCTTGTTGTTTTAACCCTCAGGAACAACTCCAGTGATGAACATCTGTACACGATGACAAGGTTGGGCTGCTCTGTCTGCCAACAGAAAGGTCTGAGTTCATTTGTTAGACTCTTAGTGTAAGATGGTTTGTAAATAAAAGTTTGTTTTTCAAGTTTATTAAAATGGTTCCTCCTGATGTATTCTTTTTATTTCACTGTTTGTTTGGTAATATATGTCACTCAAGGGCTTCACTGAAAAGCAGTGGCCAGAAAGTTAGTGCGGCACATGTACTCTGACTAAAGAAAACAGAAATAGATACGTTAGATGACTAAAAGAGCATACTCGTAACTTGTGCTCATTGTATATCTTATGACTTATGTATCACTTGAACGTTAATAGATGTATCTGGACATCCGGCCAGTGGACACCCTGTGGACCCATCAATGTTCCTGCCTTTCACCCAGCTGTTACAGAACAAGGATGAAGCAGTCAGGATTGGTAATGTTCTTTGAACTGTTAGCCTGCCACTCAAAGCATTAAGTCAGAATAGTTTGTTGTTGCATACATTTACATTGTACCACTTGGCTGAACATGCAATATGTAGCAAAGTCACTGCACTGCTACTAGCTACTAGCACAGTTTTTAAGGATGACTGCTTTACCCTTGACCCCCAGGAATGGTCCAGTCCGTCCCTGAGTTGTTCTGCCACATCAGAGTGTCAGCAGACGTCCCTGCCTCCATGTCTCTGCTGCAGAACTTCCTCTCTCCTGTGGAGGACGTGTCTTACGATGTCAGAATGGCATTCAGGTAGCTGTATATGGGACTGCTACTGTGTGTTCGGTTGGTCCATAGCAAATATTATGTTAACTTGGCAAACAGCTAAACATCGTTCGAACTCAACAAAAAGATATATAGAAACAACTTTCTTCGAAATATGGTCTTATGGTTGAGTTTTCGTTGTAGTAGCAGTTGTGAAGCTAATGTTTTTTGGTGGTATTTTACATGTATATTAATTTATCTTATGACTGTTAATTATGTCACTGTATTTTTAGTTTTCTTAAGCACATGCTAGAGTAGTAAAAACACTGACAGCGGATTTGTGCTCCAGCAAACAGGTTGGCCACCTGGCACGAGGATGGTTGACTGATGCGTCAAGCCCCCTGGTGGCCAAGCTGAAATCTGCATACCTACGAGCAAAGAGCAGCACCAACTGTATTCCTCTTCAGGAGACAGTGGTCCTTACTATTGGGCAGCTGGGCAGGTCAGTGGGGAGACTTCTTCTATCAATCTTGGAAGGAATATGCCACATGCAGCATTTTCTTTCTTCCTTTTAAAATGACACAATCTTCAAGTAAGGTCATATTTAAGGATTTTGTTTAGAATGATTTAAAGTGGTTATGACACCAAAATAAACATTTTGTGATTTTATTCAACAATAAAATTTATGTACATTGTGTATGAAAGGGAGCAAGCTAACTTGTTCATCAAATGTTTAACAATTCTGTCTGGCCTTTTTTTTTTTACCCTACTGGCATGTTTTTACAGGATAGCTGAGGGTGACCTGTTTGGAGTAGTGTTGATAAACCTGTTGATCAGTCTGGTGTCCCTGTCCCCTGTCCTGGCAGCACTGGCCTACAGTGAGGTAACATTATCTTATAGCCAGGCTGTAAGGACATTCCTATAATATAATTGGTTCTACAGCCGTATTACAGTCATGAGGAAAAGGAGGAAGAAAAGTGTGCATCAATGATTATTGGTTAATCAGTGTTTATAACTGATGGTTGCAGTTCCTTAGACATATACAAGACGGTGCTTCAATGTGTGGTAAACAAAGTAGAAAATGCTATGTTGGCAAGAACATATTTAGCCATTTATGTCTTTATTGTGACCTTAGAATTGTATTATTACACTCACCTTTGTTTGAATCATTTCCATTCCTTGCATTCACAGATTCATGACATTGCAAAGGTGAGGAAGACAGACCTTACCTCTCTCCTCACCAAACAGAGACCCATCATTTGTAAGGTAAGTATCACTTTAGAATTACTGCTAATTTATTAATGCATGATAATTTCGGTTTTATAGATTAAGATTTTTATTCAGTCAATTTTACTCTGTATTTCTTAACCAGTAAACAACAAATGTAACTAACCTATTTTGTACTGTAAGTACAAGCTGTGTAAGACCAGAATTATCATTTTGATCCGCTCACACCAGGGTGGACCCCTATTCTTTTTTTGAATAGGTAAGTAAATGTCAATGGATGTGACAACCAAAGCATTGTTATTTATGAAATTCTTTGTTTTAATGATTTCAGGAATAAAATCCATCTGTTATGAGTGGAAATGAAATAAGAGAATTAAACTGATACTCATTTATTGAACATATTAGTCAGAAACATTGTAACAGTTACTGTTTTTTGCTGTATTTTCAGTGGTTGTCAGAGGTTCTCCATGACTCCCAGAGTTCTGATGGTAGTTCCACATGTAGACTGAAAAGTCCTGCTGGTATTTTGAGTGAGGTAAGTAAAATACATGTATCTAGTTGGAGAAAATGTTTACCGCATGGATTTATGGAATATCTATTTATTTGACAGTGCACGAATTGGCAACAAAAGGATATTTCTTCCAGCTTTCAATGCTGTTTGGGTCTGAGCCTGAATGTTGTCAGAAATTGAGTAATTTTAAGAATCTATGAAAACCCACTTTCTATGAATTATAATATGATTCTTGACCTTGTGAGTAATTATGTTTTCTGCCCATTGTAGGTGGCCAATGTCTTTGGATGTGAAGATGTGAGGAGATTTTTGTCTGTAAGTACAATGTATATATTAGATGATGTACCTTTGCTCTGGAAGGTAAGACTTTCAGTGCCATTTGTTTGTTGTTGGCTTTGTTTGCAGATAGCATAACTCAAGAAGCTGTCGATGGATCTGTATGAGACATGCATTTGGTATGTAAGGTAAGTGTCAGCAAAGTAAAGGGGCAAGTTTGGTTATGGGCCTCCTAGTGGCTTTCTGTGGTACTGCAGCAGAACTTACAGATTTGATATAATGTTCTGGGCATGCTATAGTTATGGTTTTTGGATGACAGATAGCTCTTGGTCTCAGAATCATACCTGAATATAATTCAGACGTCACTAATACCTGTGGATAACAGACATAAGCATCCCCAATTGTGCAGGTCCTGCAGGGAATAATGTTGAATATCACCCCTATGCCTGCTCTCCATTCCAGATGTGCCTCCAGCCTCTCCTGCCACAGTTGGTTCACAAGGCCTGTCCTGAAACCTCTGTCATCATCAGACTCATTGCCAAGGAACTTGAAATGGTACCACTTTCCTCTAAAACAAAACCCTTCTTTAAAATGAACTAAGTTTTGTCTTTCTAATTATCTCACTAATTATCATACAATCATACATTTATCTAACAGATAATAGATAGTGTTGCTATCAAGAATGTCCTTTAGATCTTGCAAACTATTTTCCTGTGACAAAAAATGCTGATCATTGGAGTAGGAGGATAGAAAAGTACTGTGTGTGGATTGTTTGAATACATCTGTTCTAAAACTGTATGCAAAGAAACCATTCAGGTGAATCAAATTCAAATCACATTGAGAACAAAATTGTGTGATCAAGATTATTTATGTCCACAGAACCGACGAGACCTGCTGATCAACAACTTTAAGTACATCTTCCGCTACCTGGCCTGTAACTGTAAGACTGAAGAGAAGGAGAGGGCACTCGAGTTTGTACAGGTGATATACTGGAGATGTTTTCTTTCTTTATACAACCAATACTCTTCAGACATAATTATAGATTACAGACTGTCTCCATTGTTAAATAGCATAGTTTAAATCAAGATAACCCTTCAGTACTGTATCACCACTTATGGCTGTCCTTGGTGCTGAATGATGTTCACTGACCACATTCATGTATGCTGTGTTTCACCACTAATGGCTGTTCTTAAACATGTGCATATGTTCAAATCAAAGGTTTTTGGGACACTTTTAGGTTTTATATGCCAGAAGCCCAGAACGGATGCAAGCAGTTTCTGGAAAGGAGATTATCCTTGTGATAGTACTGATATTGGTATTGTATAGTTGATATAACCGCCCTATGGCATAACAGACCAGCTTTGCAGAGACCACAGTTTCCAACTGGTTATATCACATGGAAAACAAACACCTTACCTCTGCACATCTTACCCCAGGCATTGATGTTGTTCATGTACAGAATGAGACTCAGATAGAGCTGAGGAGCCTCCTGAGGCAGGACTACCAGGGACTTCACAATGAGCTACTCCTCTACATCAGCTCCCACTACAGCCAGGTCTTTGCTGGGCTGGCAACAGTGGCCGCTTCTACCCGCGAAGGGAAGGGCAAGGGAAAGGTCCCCAGGGAGATCACTACAGCACAGGAGATGGTGGGTACAGGGAAGGGTCCCAGGGAGATCACTATAGCACAGGAGATGGTGGGTACAGGGAGGGGTCCCAGGGAGATCACTACAGCACAGGAGATGGTGGGTACAGGGAGGGGTCCCAGGGAGATCACTACAGCACAGGAGATGGTGGGTACAGGGAGGGGTCCCAGGGAGATCACTATAGCACGGGAGATGGTGGGTAAAGGGAAGGGTCCCAGGGAGATCACTATAGCACGGGAAGTGTTTTTTTTCTCTCAATCAAATTGTTCAAGAGCTTTAATGCAAAAAAAGGTTAGGTTTAGGGTTGGCAAAGGTATGAACTTAACATTTCATGATATAACTTGGTACTATTTGGGCAACACTACATGATTGCGAATGACATGTGTTCACACAGGCTGAGTTTCTACAGCCATGTTTGCTGGGTATCCTGGCTTTCTTTGACTCTCAGCTGCTCACCACCTCAATACCTATGGAGGACAAGAAGTTGGTGAGACCTTATATTACACATTCTTAGAAATGTTCTTTTGACATATTTTCATACAGGAAGAATGTGTTTTCCTTCTACCTTTGCTGTTGCAGAGAACTGTAAAGTATAAGATATTTCACAGTTCCAGCACTGTGGGATTGTGGGTAAGGTCTGAGCTGAAGGCCCCTCAGAAGTAAACACATCTAGACAGAGCATTGTTTAGGGAATGAGGGAACCTTATACTATATGTATGAGCATACATGGCTCGTTGATGAAGTACTGAAAAATGCCAGGAGAGAAGACAAACAATTTGAACTATTTTTACTATCTCGTAACAAGGTGTAGGTGTTATGAACTGAATGTCTGATGTGATTTTTTTTCACAGGCCCTGGAGAGCCTGATCACCTTGATGAAACTGATGGGACCAAAACACATTACAACTGTGAGAGTCAAGGTCATGACTACACTAAGGTTAGTGGTTGTTATGGCCATGGAAGGTTGAGTTTTCCAGCATGTACAAACCTAGAAAATGATTTTCATAGAATCCTTAGTGTCTGGTGCTGAATGCTGTTTATTGGCTGTCCTTGGTGCTGAATGATGTTCATTGGCTGTCCTTTACAAATCTAGGGAATGATTTTATTGAATCCTTATGCAGGTTCCTGCTAGTGTTCACTTTTCATTTCTCCACTGTCAGGTTATAAAGAGTAGAATACATGTAGATGTATGTTATTCTTCTTGCAGGATTTGTCTCAGATTTAAAGTAAAGGGGTTTCCTGAACTGAGCTGCAGGGCCTGGGACTGCTTTGTGCACAGGTAAAGCAATTTGAATTAAATTATATTTTGCATTTCATACAACTTACCTGAACAGTTAGGTTAAAAACAATCTCTCTCTCCTTCCACCAAGTGCACTTGTTTACCTCCCTAACTAAAGTCAGGAACCCATTTTACACCTGGTTGGAGTGAGAAAAGCTGTGTTAAGTTCCTTTCCCAACAACACGATGTCTAGCCAGGAATGCCAGCAATCAAACCCATGACTTCTTGATCCCATCTCTGCTAGCCTAACTACTCTGCCATCAATGCCACATTTGTACAGTTATGTTTGAAGACAACCATGCATATATGAAATTGGGTGTATTTGTATGATTTTTTTGTTTTGTTTTTGTGTGTTTGTATTTCCATGTAATCCACTGATCCTAAGGTTTTCCTCCTGACATATGATTACCAGTGTGGAGTTGTCATGTCTGGGCCCCATGCTGAGTCAGATCGTAGTGACCCTCCTGCCATTGCTGCAGACTCAGGCTCGGCCTGTGGCAGGCATCTTCCACTTCCTCATACAAGACAACAGGTTTGCCATTTTTATTGTAATTTATGTTTTTCTTGAAGCTCTCAGTAATATGGATTTATCAGCGATGAAATGGCTGTGCTTCAATAAGACAAAAACATTCGTAAGAAGTATCTGTGATCTTGCTGTCATAAAACATTGAATGAATTTACATCACTTTGATAATGGTAATCTAGGTTTCACTTCACACCCAACTTTCTGGGGAAGGAAAGAAACTGGAGGAGGGAAGGGCCTTCTTTTTACAATGTTTGTGCCTTTAGAAAAAGCCTTTTTGAATTTTTGTTAGAAATTATATATATATGCTAATTTCCACAGATCAGGTGGATACTGGTATAATTTGCATTGTGCTCTTGAAGTTGTACACATTCCAGCCTTTTGGTTCCAGGGAAGCACTGCAGGACCACTTCCATGAACTGTACTTCATGCCAGAGCTGCCAGAACTTTCCGAGATCAACGCTGTTCTCAAACAACATATAGAAACACCATCCAGGTAAAGGCAGAGGTGGCATAGTGAAGCTGACATTGGTAACACTACACTGCACTGCAGTAAAGTAGATTGTACATCACTTGAAGTAAAATCAGTAATGGACCATGGTGAAACAAGTTGCATTCTGGATGATGATTATTTCCTAAACACACAAGGCTATGTCATTTGCCATGTATTATTTCTCTGCTTGACAAATTTTCCTTTCTCAGCCAATCAGACCTGAAGAGTCAGCTGAAGCACTCCCTGAAGGGGCTGGGCCATGAGAGCCTAGATGTGAGGCTACATGCCCTGTCTAAACTCAAGCAACAGCTGCATGCTAACCAGGTGGGAAACACAACTACATGTAGTTACAAACAAACAAACCTTGCCTATCGAGCCTGGCCTATCAGGATAAAGTTGTGGAACTGTCTCCCACAAAACGTCATAACAATCTGACATAGACAGAAGTTCAAGTGTAGAATCGATGCCCACCTCACTGCTGTACGTGTTTAATTTTTTATGTATGTTAGTGTCCTGTTAAGTAAAACTGACAGCCCACCTGCTAAGCTGAAGACTGAGGCTTAAGCATATAGGGAAAAAAGTACTGCATTTAGTTGAGGACACTAGACTGATAATCGTTTACATCTTTTTTCATCATCATTATTATTATTATAGAATACATAAAGTCATGTCAGTATACTCAGTCAATGTATATTCTGTATGTATGCATGGTATGCCAAATATTCTGTATAGATGGCATATGGCCACCACTTGGGTGTTGTACATGTATCCATCAAAATGGCTAGATGGCATGATTTCTGTTACAAACATGGAGATGTAAGATGGACTGTTGTATCCTGTTTTCTTCTTAGGTTGCATTGCATGAGATGGTGGAGGGGAGTGAGACTGCTGATCCAATCATCTCACACCTAGTGTCAGTGGTGAGCCTATCATAACTATGCAGAATATGACAAAATCAAATTGATGTATTCACATATTCTCCTTTTGAAATTGGAAATGATCAGATAGACCTAGCTCCTCATGTTACTGCTACCAAAACTTGTGTCTGAAGTTTTTAAGGTAATGTTCAACATTTATATAATCATGCCTCTTGGGAGGGTAAGTTAAACTGAGAGAAATCTTTTTTTTTTGTCTCAGCTGTTGTCGTCCTGTCGTGAGTCTGACAAGACAGCGAGAAGTCTTGTCGGGGAGTGTCTGGGAGAACTAGGTGCTATAGACCCAGGAAGGTACTGTGCAACTCTTATAATTCTATAAAATGTAGACCTCTTTCACCTTTTTTTTGGCAGTCTTGGGAGCAGACTTATGAGAGTTATTTCTTTACATGTACTTATTGTTTCCAGTCTGAAGTCCACAAGGTATCAGCTTGTAGTGCAAAGTATATTATTGGTCCTGTTTTAGTTTTGAGGCTATTGTCCATAATTTGTTTAAAGGTGAGCCAGAGAAAATTGACTGTACTTTTGTACAGTGTTGATGTACAGTCAAGTTGTATTCCCATTCTTGTTATTTCCACCTCATTAACACAAAACTACTTCAAACTAGATTGGATCTAAAGGCACATGGACAGAAGGAAGAACTATCAAAATTCCAGGTACGTTTCCTGTAATTGTTGTTTAGTTGATGAATTATGCTGAAAATTCATACAATTTCTTAAACCACCACCTGAAAAACTGTTGTTAACTTGATCATGAAGTCAATTATATATATCAACAACAATATTTTACTTAGGGAATCATTGCATCTCCTCCTTTCTGGTTCTAGAGGGATTTTGGTATATCCTTATAGTAAGATGTTTTTCTTCTTGCAGGCTGGTGTTGATGACATCCACTTTGCCCATGACCTGATCATGGAGCTGGCTCGAGCCTTCCTGGCCGCTACTGACACCAGGTCACAGGTCAGGCTTTTTAGATAATCATTATAAGGGGACTTAATTTCCCTGTAGGATGTGTTCAATGCTGCAGTTTTGATTCTTATTCCTTATATACATTGTATCTAGTTTGCACAAACATTTATTTAATCATATCATAAAACATACTGACTTCTTTATCCAGGACTGCTCTGCATTTTCCATACAAGAGATTCTCCAGACATACGAGTGTCGGGAGGGACCAAAAGACACCCCAGGGCGGAGGCTGTGGAGGGGGTTCCCAGAACACATACAGGAGATTCTCTTACCTCATTTACACTCCAAGTATGTTTGTCACATGTGTAATGCAGAGTCTTCAAAGTTTCTAATGTATCTAATTAAAACAAGATTCATACTATGATTTAGTGAATTTCACATAAGAGTATTTGTATGTTTGACCATTTGAGTTGCTTTCAGAATTTGTCAACCTGTTACTGTGTGGTGTGTCCTCTTACTAGTGAAAGAGTTTGACTGTGCTGTCCAGCCTAAACGTATCAATACTGTAATGTTCTTTGTTTGTCAATTTCAATACCTTACTAATAAGTTTCTTTAACAAAGCTGAAAATAAACTTCCTTAGTTCAGTATGTAAAAGAGACAGGAAAGTACTAACAGAAGGATTTACTTTGGTAGGTACATCATGTCCTCTACTGCTACATGGGCCAACATAAAGAAACCCATCTACCGTAGTAACAAAGGGAGCATCTTCCAAGACTGGGTCTACAACTGGACAGGCTACCTCATCACAAAGGTACAACTGAACAAGAATTTCCAATGGTTTAAGAATTTCCAATGGTTTAATAGTGTAAGCAAAATACCACTGAAAAAGATATACCATTAGGGGTGGTTCTTGAAATTGGTATATGGTCATCAACATTTTGGTTGCTAATCAAAGTTGCAGTGGTCATAATATAACTAGAAGAAAGCAGGCTTAAATTCATGATAAGTTCTAGAAGTCAAGGGCCTTAAGAGTGCCACCATGTGTTTTGCACAGGTAAAGCAGGACATGGCCTCCCGTGTGTTCCTCGCCTGTAGCACTGTTGCCAAATACAATGAAACTACAGCACTGTTCCTGCTGCCCCATGTGTTACTGCATGCACTGTTGGATGGCACCACTGAGGAGAAACAGGAGGTAAGATGCCCCCTATCAAGTCATGGTTAGATTGCAACTGTAATAACAGCTTAGTAGTAAATGATAAGAGTGTCATTTTCGTGGCATATTTAACCAAAAAAAGCACTTCCGGTATGTCATTCTATCACATTTCCAGTGTTTATATACAGCAAAAAAACAACCAGTGCATTATGTGTTGAATTAGTCTGGTATTCATGATCAAAACAAAGCCAATTTGTCAGTTTTCAACACAGTCACATGGTACAACAATGTCACATATGTAGTACTGTTTAGACATAGCCTGACATTGCTTGTCAGTTTTTACATCTTCTGTTGTTGTACATGTACGTGGTCATTACAGGTGTGTGATGAAATCCTGGCAGTTCTGAAGTATGCTGAAAAGATGGAGGAGAAGGGAGCCCAGGATTTCTCCCACATGGCAGCGCAGACCGTGTTCTCGGTACTGGACCATCTCACACACTGGTGTCGCCACAGACAACTCACACTGTCAGTACAGAGGGATGATGGGAAAAAGAGCAACAGGGCTTCAGATAGAGGTGACACAATGAAAAAAGCTTCAATAAGTACATGTATTTCTTTACAAGATATAGATCTGTATCCATCATTTTCTAGTTCCAACTTGCCCCTCTAATTGCTTGACTACCAAATAGTCTGGCATCCGTTAATACTAATAGATCAATTGGCATTTGACTAGTTGCCTGAAATATAAGCGAGAGTCTGATTGGCTCTGAGTCGCACGGACCTCTGTAATGGCATGGTAACTGGGATTGAATAGTTAGGCATTTGGAAGTTCAATCCCGGCCGTTACACTGCATCTGAAAAATATTCCATACCTGAACCAGTTAATGACTTGGATGAAAATACGAAGTTCAACCTAGCTTGGCAAGGCCAATTTGCGCTACTAGCTATTGAAAAAGGATCACACGGTGCCTCATTTTTTACCTTTTACCATTTCCCGATTCCTAGCTCTCCTGCGAGACGACTCCCCGTACAGCTCTGTGCAGGGTTTCCTGGACCTGATCCCCCAGGATGTGCTGGCTATGGCATCCTTCCACTGCAGGGCCTACACTCGTGCACTCATGCACTTCGAGTCTTACCTATCCGCCAGTAAACCAGACATAGAACCACAGCTGTGTTTGTTACAGGTGAAACACACATCGCTTTCATTTAATAGTTACTCATTGAGCTAGCATCAGGCTGTCAATGACCTTAGGCCGAACGTGTTGATTGCCAGAAGGTTGCCAAATTTCAAAATTGGCAGTCGAGAGTTGAGCATATTATTTACCTGAAGATTATCCTATTACATTGGACAAATGTCACAGTGACAACCCTTTTTCTGGTTGTTTTCTTTATTCTACAACAGAAGCTGTATGTGGCCATGGATGAGCCGGATGGGGTAGCTGGAGTGATGGCCATACGTAAGAGTGAGCCTGACATAAAGGAACAGATCCTTCAGCATGAGAGCATAGGTAAGCTGTTCACAAAGAAAATTTGTTATTCATGTTGCTTTGGGATAGTTTGTATTGGCAAGAAGAATTACAAATCCTGAATGTACATTTTGAAGATTTTTCTTACACGTATGCATAATTATTCTTTGTTTTCTTAGTAAACCTGCCTCTCTTTAACTCACTTCCTCCCCCTCCCCAGGTGAACTGCGTGATGCGTCAGCCTGTTACGAGCGAGCGTTACAGACGGAGGCCAGTACCGTGCCACATCACCAGGGCCTGCTGCGCTGCCTGCTGGGTCTGGGACAACTCACCACAGCTATGGTGCACGTCAACGGGGTTCTCGCAGATAAGTCAGTAGATTTCGGACTAACCTCGCTTACATGTACTGGTAGCACCTGTTCTTTGTTGTATTGTTTGGACATGTGATGCTATATCCAATTCCTTGATATGTAATATTTTGTTCTTCTGTAGGCCAGAGTGGACTAAGGACCTGAATGCCTTCAGAGTGGAGGCCTCTTGGCAGCTGGGCAACTGGGATGGACTGGAAAACTATCTTAAAGTCTACAATGGAAAGTCTGAGGTGATAGACAAGTACAACCTCATGTGTTGATTTGATACTCATGTACACAATGTAATGTACATAGTCTAGTATTACACATTATAACAGTAAGTGAGATCCAAGAACGTTTGTTTTTCCCTTCCAGAACAAGGGTTCCAGTAACTGGAGTGTTGGACTGGGGAAGATTCTTCTTGCTGCAAAACACAGGGTAACATTTTACTCATCCATCTTTCTAAAGTAAATTAATCCCTCAAAAATATTTTGTTGGTGCTTTTGTAATGTACTGCATGAAGTATGGAATGGACTGAAATAAAAATCTACAAACACTTATATTTCCAGTACAGGGCTGGTACAGGTAGATATCAGACATACAAATCTACCTGCAAACAACTATTTTACCTACACTAATCTGCATATGCAGGTGGTAATTTGAGCCCTGTACTGTAATATAAAATGGAAAAGGAAGTATTTCCATCTGCTTTAGGATGAAGAAGACTTCTGGCACCAGCTCCAGATCGTGCGTAATGAACAGATGGGACCTCTGTCTGCAGCCAGCATGGAGAGTGGGTCGTACCAACGGGGCTACGACTACATTGTTAGGTGGGTGGGTCAAAAATGTAACTGTTATTGCATTTTAGTGAATCCTTTAAAGATCTTTTGACACTTATGAAATAACCACTGTTAGATGGCTACAGCTCAAAGAAGAACACTTATTGCTGATAAACACAAAAAATGATGTCAGTGTAAGCTTGAGCTACAATACATTGAAATACAATGGACACCAACATGGTGTTCAGCACCTGCCTGCTCATTGATATAGAAATTGAGTCACCTGTGAGCCACTGACTGCCCTATCCTCCCCCCTGCCAGACTGCACATGTTGTGTGAGCTGCAGCACGGTGTGAAGGTACTGCTGAAGCAGGGGGATGGCGGGGAACAGAAGGACAGGAGTCTGGACCTGGAGGCACGGGCTCGCATCACACAGTCATCCTTCCGCACCAGGGAACCACTCTACAGTCTCAGGAGGTGTATCATCAACATGGCCGGCAGGTAAGGGGATAAGGCTATCCACAGCCTATGACAATCTAATAATGAAAAGCTCGAGAAAGGAACAATTTGCTTGTAAATGCACAGAATATAAATGTACCTTGTAGGTTACATTTACAATCTGGCAGAATTATTGCTGTTGATGAGAACTTGCAATATACTCATCAGGTGAGCTATGTCTTCTGCTGTGTGATGCCAGTTTGAATAGCATGCAGTAGACTTGTACTGTTTGGTCAGTCCTGATACAGTAGGTACAGAGTTGGGACACTGCTGGCTCCAGAGTGCTAAGATTGCCCGGAAGGCAGGCCATCTCCAGACTGCCTACAGTTCCCTGCTGAATGCCAGCACCTACAGCCTGCCAGAACTCTGCGTGGAGAGGGCGAAATGGTTGTGGCATCAGGTAGGTCCTCTACTTGTAGTTCCCACTAAGGTTAATTTAGGTCACACTAACTTGTTTGTATGCATGGCATCTGCATGTACATTGAGTTTCACTGCTTCTGGAAAAGAGGACATTATGGTCATTGGGACTACAGGCAAGATTTGTGACAATGCCAAGATGTACAGTTACGTTGTAGCTAACATTGTCTTCCTGCTGCCGTTTTTCAGAATGACCAGCACCAGGCCCTAATCACCCTCCAGAAGGGTGTGGCTGAACACTTCTCTGACACTGCCTACCTGAACTGTGGCAGCTCCGAGGCAGCCAATGCTAAAAAACATGCTCATGCCAAGGTAACATCATTAAATAAGGTCTCCTCTTTGATATTAAAAGATATTCAAGAAGTTAAATATTCACTTTGAAATTTGGATCAGTTCCAAAATGTTTGTCTTATCTGAGTTGTGTTTATTGTATGCTGAAATCCATGTGTGGTAATTAACATTCAAAATTGTAACTGTTTCGATTGTTTGTTTGTGTTCTGCTTGTAGGCCCTGCTCATAGTTGGTAGGCTGATGGAGGATACTGCTATGTATGATAGCAACCAAGTCATGAAACAGTACAAGGTGGGACATCATACAGACATCAAGACATAGGATTAGTTAAATTTTCTGTGAATGTGATGATAGTTTTGTAATGAGAACAATTTGAGTACTAAATGTTCTTCCAAATTCTATAGGTTCTTGTGAAAATTCACAAAATGACCTGTGCCTGATTAGTTTTACCTGTAACAGTCATTTTCTTTGCCTTTCAGTCTGTCAAAAAACATGTTTTGAAAATGTTCCTAGTCATACATTTTGTAGCTTAAAACTAGACTGCTATATTGAAGGCATTTTTGGACCACACTGGCCATATGTCACCCTGTTGATGGCTGATATTGCCATGGGTTGATGCAGGTTAGGTGCAGGTAGCCATTAGAAATACCTGCACAACTCCAATTTCATGCCTTGGTCACGATTACAAACGGGTCCTGTACTAACCTGGGCCCAGGCTGCATATAAACAGCTCAATGTTATGAAATTTGCAAGAACAGTTTAAAGAATGTGTTTTCCTCCGGTAGAGTGTTGTGGAGGTTTACCCTGAGTGGGAGGATGGACACTTCTACTTAGCCAAGTATTATGACCGCATCATGACCACTATGCGTGAGACACCACTGAAGGCAGGGTCAGTATCCTGTTTTAGGCTACTTTTCAGGCTTTTCAGTATGATCATGTCAAGAGAAGTGTTTATTTTAGATCTTTTTATTTGATACTGTTTAGAACAAAATAACTTATCAGTATACAGTGAAATGGAATGAGGTGTACATGGTGTCAGTTATTTTTTCCTGGGTTTTAATTGCAGGAAATATGAAATAATGATGCCAAACTTTGTAAGTAAATGTCAGTAATATGAAGATTTCATTATCCAGATTTGCTGCCAAAATTGTACATTGAACACATTTAAACAAGCACTGAACTTTTTTTCTAGAGACATCATCTTGTATGTGGTGACGTACTTTGGGCGTTCCCTGCAGTACGGTAATCAGCACATCTACCAGGCCATGCCCAGGCTCCTGACTCTGTGGCTCGACTACGGAGCTAAAGTGTCAGATTACGAGAAAGGTAAGGCAGTATTGCTACATGTATGTTTGCTGTGTCATGATTCTAATACAGACAGACCTCAGACAGATCACATTGCTTAGCAACAGATCATCCTGAGTAATATAAATAAACTTTTTAAAAATTCAGTAATGTCTATTTTGATAAAATGACTTTCTTTTATATAACAGTAGGTAGTCATGGAATAAAGCAAGGACAACTCGATAACTACTTATTCGTAATGATTGTTTCAATGTCATGATGATGCAGTACTAAACTAATCCAACAGGAGGCACAGGAAAAGATTCTTTGACTCATTCAGGGCACAAAATATCCGTAACAACTTGGAAGGAAAGGTCCTGCATTCCTTTGAAAATGTCTGATTTCAACTTTGTCTTTTTTTTATCGTATGATTTTACCCACTGTTTATGGAGGTGGTCATCTTGATGGCTACCATCTTGGACACTTGAACTGTTAAAATAAATTGATAAAACCTGGCGAGACTACATCATGCTAATTGATCTTAACATATTCTGCCTACCTGTTGTGTCCTCTAGATGTGTTTGAAGTAAGGTTTTATACATGGTATTATTTGTTTATTTACAGCTGGAAGGGCAGAGAGGACAAACATGAGAGTACTGCTCCCTAAGCTTAATGAGGTATGTCTTATAAGAGATTAGTCAATAGATTAGACATTAGTTACTATAATAGTTATAAGAAAACATTTTTAAATATTCTATTGAAAACAGGTGTCAGCAACATGTTAAGAAACAATTTGAAAATGCATTTTTGTTTTCCCCTGGTCCACAGATTATTGGGAATTACACCAGGAAGTTAGCCCCGTACCAGTTCCTGACATCCTTCTCACAGCTCATCTCACGGATCTGTCACTCACACCCGGATGTCTTCGCCAGATTGGAGGTAGGCAGAATATCTGGGTGTAAAGGTAAAGGGCAGATTGGAGGTAGGCTAGAATATCTGGGTAAAGGTAAAGGTCAGATTGGAGGTAGGCTAGAAAATCTGGGTGTAAAGGTAAAGGTCAGATTGGAGGTAGGCTAGAATATCTGGATGTAAAGGTAAAGGTCAGATTGGAGGTAGGCTAGAATATCTGGGTAAAGGTAAAGGTCAGATTGGAGGTAGGCTAGAAAATCTGGGTGTAAAGGTAAAGGTCAGATTGGAGGTAGGCTAGAAAATCTGGGTGTAAAGGTAAAGGTCAGATTGGAGGTAGGCTAGAATATCTGGATGTAAAGGTAAAGGTCAGATTGGAGGTAGGCTAGAATATCTGGGTAAAGGTAAAGGTCAGATTGGAGGTAGGCTAGAAAATCTGGGTGTAAAGGTAAAGGGCAGATTGGAGGTAGGCTAGAATATCTGGATGTAAAGGTAAAGGTCAGATTGGAGGTAGGCTAGAATATCTGGATGTAAAGGTAAAGGTCAGATTGGAGGTAGGCTAGAATATCTGGGTAAAGGTAAAGGTCAGATTGGAGGTAGGCTAGAAAATCTGGGTGTAAAGGTAAAGGTCAGATTGGAGGTAGGCTAGAAAATCTGGGTGTAAAGGTAAAGGTCAGATTGGAGGTAGGCTAGAATATCTGGGTGTAAAGGTAAAGGTCAGATTGGAGGTAGGCTAGAATATCTGGGTGTAAAGGTAAAGGTCAGATTGGAGGTAGGCTAGAATATCTGGGTGTAAAGGTAAAGGTCAGATTGTATGTAGGCTAGAATATCTGGATGTAAAGGTAAAGGTCAGATTGGAGGTAGGCTAGAATATCTGGGTGTAAAGGTAAAGGTCAGATTGTATGTAGGCTAGAATATCTGGATGTAAAGGTAAAGGTCAGATTGGAGGTAGGCTAGAATATCTGGGTGTAAAGGTAAAGGGCAGATTGGAGGTAGGCTAGAATATCTGGATGTAAAGGTAAAGGTCAGATTGGAGGTAGGCTAGAATATCTGGATGTAAAGGTAAAGGTCAGATTGGAGGTAGGCTAGAATATCTGGATGTAAAGGTAAAGGTCAGATTGTAGGTAGGCTAGAATATCTGGATGTAAAGGTAAAGGTCAGATTGGAGGTAGGCTAGAATATCTGGGTGTAAAGGTAAAGGTCAGATTGGAGGTAGGCTAGAATATCTGGGTGTAAAGGTAAAGGTCAGATTGGAGGTAGGCTAGAATATCTGGGTGTAAAGGTAAAGGGCAGATTGGAGGTAGGCTAGAATATCTGGGTAAAGGTAAAGGTCAGATTGGAGGTAGGCTAGAATATCTGGGTGTAAAGGTAAAGGTCAGATTGGAGGTAGGCTAGAATATCTGGGTGTAAAGGTAAAGGTCAGATTGTAGGTAGGCTAGAATATCTGGGTGTAAAGGTAAAGGTCAGATTGGAGGTAGGCTAGAATATCTGGGTAAAGGTAAAGGTCCCATAGCCTCTTTGAGGCTGTAGGGACAGTGGGTTTTTAATTCAATGGGGTTTGGGCATGGTATATCAAAACAGAGATACTCCTCTCCTTTGACTTTCCAACTGAACTCAGGTGTTTGTTTTTTTGGTGGAGTGAGGAAAGTCTTGTAAAGTGCCTAGTCGTGCAAGAACACAAGTCTAGGCAGCAGTGCCAGGAATCAAACCCGTTGCCTCCCGATCTTGTGTTCAATAATCTAACTGCTATGCTGTTGACACCAAACTTGGTGAATAGAATTACAAATAATCTGTGGCTAAGCAGTCTTCCAAGATTATTAATTCCAAATGTTTTTATATATTAACATGTAACAACATTTCACATGTAACATTAAGTGTCTGTGGTCATCAAACATTTTAATCAGCTTACAAATATTTGATGTTTATTTTTTAGATGACAACAAAGTAAACCAGACTGAGTGTTAATAATGATCAATACCATTGCATATATGTCACTTTTAGATAAATCATGATTGCCTCTTTTCCTTCCCTGATATGCATGTACCTACAGGATATCATTGCCACGCTGTTGGTGACCTTCCCACAACAGTGTATGTGGCTGATGATGGCTGTGTCCAAGGTGGGTGTTCTAAAATATGTAAACTGTTAACAGAAATTCTGTGAGCAGTGCAGCAGTTGATAAGCAAATGTTTTAAATTTATAGAGTTTGCATATATATTGTGATCTCATTTGGCTAACATATGTAGCAACCCACATAGACAAAGTTTGATTGTTTGCTTCAGATGTTGTACGGAAGTTTTCAACTTTTGATTCTGCATCAAATCTCAATACATGTTCTAAGGGTAAGATGATTTCTTGTTTCAGTCAACATCTCTGATTCGGAAGAAGCGCTGCCAAGACATCTTTAAGAAAGCCAAGTAAGTTGTACAAGTCATCTTCTAAGAGTTGATTGAAGATGAATGTTTACTGTAGAATTCTTTTATACTTTCTAGAACTGAACATGAATATTTCTTGCTCAAACTTTTCCTGACAAAACTTTTTTTGTTTTATAGGTCTATGCACAGTGACCTCAACCAGTTCATACAGGTATCAGCTTGACTTGTTTCATGTTTTATCTTCTTTTGCTTTTGCAAACTGGACTAGCATACTTAGAGCCTGTGGTTGCAAAAGAATGAGAAATTAGTAGCATTTGTGCATACTTTTATAGCATAAGGGCAAAAAAGAAAGAAACTTAGTTTTGCCCTAACACTGACAAATGTATGGAAGCCATGTATGTCTTGAAGGCAGCTAGATGTCTGTTTACCATCATAAGATATACCAACTCTTAGCTGCATTCTTGAATCCTCATATAGATCATCTAGTGTTTTAGATGTTGTTTACCCAGTGTTGTATGAGTCCTGTTGCCATGCATATGTGCTGTAGGATGCCACCAGGCTGGCTGACAAGCTGCTGGAGTTGTGTAACAAGCAGGTGGAACCAGGTGTGCAACACTTCAGCCTCAGTCTGCACTTCAAGTCACTCAAGAGACTTCTGGAGGACAGGTACATGTACATTGTTGCTTCTGTCTGGCACTGGCTGGTTTCAGTGGCTTGTGGTTAGGGTTGTTGGCTTGGAATCTGGAGGTTCAAATCCCTTGCAGGTCCCAATGTTGTGCTCTTTGGTAAGGCACTTTACACCAATTTCCCCACTTCGACTCAGGTGAAAATGAGTACCTAGCTTCAGTTAGGGATATCCTCTCAAAGGAACATGAAGCAGAGGTTCTGTGTCAAGCCTGTTAAAGAACCACAAATAGGGGTCCTTTCTGGTCTGAGTGGATCACACAGCTTGTTGTTTGTGTATGTCTGTGTGAGTGTCTGTGTTTCCGGAATTCCCAATATACACAAGTCTGCATTTAATACCCTACATCCCCAGTGCTACTATTTTGTCTGTGAGACTGGAAAGCTTACAAAGCATCTCTGATTGCCTTGTTGTCTTTCTTTGCCAGGAAGTTCAGCTCAATCCTGATGCCCCTCCAGTCAGCCCTAACTGTCACCCTCCCCAGTGGACCAGGTTCCCATGCCAACCATGACCCCTTCCCTGCTGCACTGGTCTACATCGCTGGGTTTGAGGACACTGTGAGTTACATCCTCAGATCCTCAGGACCACAGATTCATTGCATAGGGCATGGAGTTCACTGGCAACAAGAAGATATTTTACTATTCTGACCAGCGTTAGGCTGTGTTGAAACAAGCAATATAATATTTAAAGTTTATGATAGTTTGTCATTCCTTACGAGAAGTAAGATGGCGAGTGAGGTAAATATATTTAGTTTAAGCATACAAAGTGTGACATTAGGTGAATTTTGCCATCAGCACATAGTAATAGATAAATGATATGATATTATGTTGATATGCAGTTTACATGTAGAGCTTATTCCATTTCATCTATTGTTAAGCTTTTCCACTGTCTTCCTTTTAAATCAATTTTAATACAGTGTCACTCACCAGTTATGTTAAATGCACTAAATGCTAGAATACCTACCAACACTGCAATTTTAAAGTCTAGCACTCTTGCATAACATTTTGCACAGAGGCACTTGCTCGTCTTACTTCAATCTGTAACTAAATTTCCTTCTCCTCATCTGGTGACTTTCATTCCTGTCAATGTCATGTGTCTACAGTTCATTGATGATGTGTTGTGTTTCCATTGCATTTTTTCCTGCATTCTGTTTCTCTGCCATTCCATCCCTGCTGCTACAATTTATTGTAGGTAGAGCTCTTGCCATCCTTGCAACGCCCCAAGAAGTTCTCATTTCGTGGTACTGATGGTCGTTCCTACATCATGATGTGTAAACCCAAGGTAACACGAAAACATGAAACACCCCAACCCGGACCAGACTGAGTTTTTTTTGTGCGAACAAGGAATCCAGTTGCCCCGTGGTATACTTCTTTAAATTCATTTAGATTTGTTACACTAGATTTTGCTGCAAGGTAAAAATCAAGATTTCCCTATAAAAAACTGAAGCCAGATTCTTGACATTCATCAGTTCAGAGAGTGATGATCATTGACCAAGCAAAAAGTAACAGTCTACTTCAAAGATTTAAAAAATTGGTGCTCACAGTTCTAGTTTCTTTTTGTGGTGCTAGTCATGAAATACTGTAGCAACTGGTTTCCTTTGTTTCCATGAGAAGTAAAACTACGTTTGGTTTTAGGATAGATTGAAACACTCTTGGTAACATCATGTACATTTTAGGTGGAGGTTTTGAGTTCTGCAGCCAAGCCAAAGAAAATAGCAGTGAAGGGTTCAGACGGGAAGGCATACTTCCTCATGTGCAAACCTCATGTAAGTGCTAATGTATAGACGTATAGGCTGCTATTTGATGGCCCCAAGGTGATGCTACTGCCTTATAGACTGTTTTCAACTGAGATCATCAGTGTATCTGCTGCCATGTTGGTATCCTTATTTGCATTTTTGAAGCGAAAGTGAATCATAGCTCAAGCATTTTTTTAAGATCTTTTGACCCTCTTGAATGAGATGACTACTCTTAAGTTTCTACTGTTCAAACAAGAGAATGCATAAGAACACCTGCCCGTTTCATTAATATGGAAATTTAAAATTACAGAAAAGGCTTAGATATTTGTAATGTGATGCCATCATTGTTTCAATGCCAGGATGACCTGCGGAAGGACTGTCGCCTGATGGAATTCAATGCCATTGTCAACAAGTGTCTAAGGAAAGACCCTGAGTCCCGCCGAAGGCAGCTGTACATCAGGACCTATGTAAGTGTTGCATGGATAGTCTTGACAGCACTGTTAAGGATGGTTTTCTCCTTGGTTCTCAATGTGTAGTCTGTACAACACTAAAGAATGGTTCTCTCCTTGGTGCTGAATGTGAAGTCTGTACAACACTAAAGAATGGTTCTCTCCTTGGTGCTGAATGTGTAGTCTGTACAACACTATGAATCCATACTTGGTGCTAAAAGTTTGTCATCTTACCATTTTCTTTATTGGCTCCCTCCTGAATGGTTGCTGCTGGTTGCTTACACTCCAACCAATAGTTGTGAATGTTATGTTGTCTGTCATACAGTCAGTGGTTCCCCTGAATGAAGAATGTGGACTGATAGAGTGGGTAAACAACACCCACCCTCTACGTCAGGTGCTCATCAAGATCTACAAGTAAGCATAGTTCTTTTTTATGACAGCGGGAGGGAATTTTGAATAAACCGGGGAAGGAACTTTGCAGTTGATGGATGTCCTGCAACAGGACTCTTTCTATCAAGGGGGTGAAGTCTGCTACCTCTGATTGAATTGTTGTCAAATCAAACTCAACAACTTTAACATTCTGCTTGGTGTCACTTGTCGTTCTTTCTTGCCAAATGCATACTAGTATATGGAAAGTACATTTGTTGTGTTTGGTGGTATCCTGCAATTTACTCCTGATGTTTTGTTTACCAATAGGGAGAAGGGCATGTACACCAGGGCCAGTGAGTTCAAGCCCTTCCTTTCAAAGGAGATGAAATTAGAGTGAGTATTTTCTAACCTATGACAGATGATAGACCGATATTAGCTCTAAAGGCACTGATAGAGGCTTATAGTGACATCCATGTTCTGACAGTTCTTGTAGAATTTACAAATACAAGATACTCAGAAATCACCTAGAGTCTATTGCATACTTTTGACACTTCTAATAACTGTATTATCCACAGCGAGAGACTAAAGATGTTCCAGGACATCATCTTACCCAAACATCCTCCTGTGTTCAGGGAGTGGTTCCTGAAAGTGTTTCCTGATCCAACCTCATGGTGGGTAGTCATCTTACTAAAGCCAGTCTGTAACTACTGGGGAGAGATTTCATGTGACGTCATTGTTTTGTCTGCTGCCATGTTGGTTCCAATTTTTATTAGGCACCTGCCTAGCATCAGTGGAAACATTCTGTTTGTCAACATGTCACTTTTATGTTTTTTGCAATGTTGGAATTTGTTGCAAGCTTGTTTCAAGTTAAGAGAGCAAGTAGCATTTTTTTTTCCTAGGTACCAGGCCCGTCTGAACTACTGCCGTACCACAGCAGTGATGTCCATGGTAGGGTACATCCTGGGTCTGGGGGATCGACATGGAGAAAACATCCTGTTTGACTCCACCAACGGAGACTGTGTACATGTGGACTTCAACTGTCTCTTCAACAAGGTGGGGCATGTCATGGGACTATCCCAACTTTCTCCAACTTCTTTTGGGAGACTTTTACCTTCCAGTACTACACAGTAGAAGTATTATTATTATTATTGTAGAGATATGTTAACTACATATCATACCTTTCATTCTGATTGAAAGGATCTTAAAAGTGATGTTCCACTGTTAACTCTTATAAGCTGATGAATAGTGTATTAAATTATTCTGCAAATTAGTTCAATTTATCCTTGGACATGTACATGTGCTTTTACATGGTTTGCTTTTAATTTGATCAACTTAACTACACATGTATGTAGGTGTAACCTTGGTATGATAGAAAAAATATAGATATATTAAGCAAACATGTCTCAGTGAGTAGCCACAGTACCAGATGAATTTTTGTGTGGACAGGGAGAGACGTTTGATTGGCCAGAGCTGGTGCCTTTCCGCCTCACACACAACATGGTCAACGCAATGGTAAGTCAGATTTACCTTCATGTAAAGGTGTATGGAAATTAAATGGAAAATTGTGCTGGTTATACATGTAGTATTGATATTGTCCATTTGTACCATTTAGCCTCTTAGATGCTATTCTTGCAGGGTTGATTAACTTATGTTTGAACCAAAAACAGAAGAAACCTTATTATACTTGTTCATGACACAGTATACTTCTTTACAGCAATTCTAAAAGTAGATTACATAGTGTAGCACACATGGTGCCATATATTTCACATGCACTATTAGCTGGTGTGTTACGCCAAAGGGCAGTTATACCGGCTATACAGATACAGACAGATATCTCTACTGTATATCTCTACTGTAGGGTCCATTAGGATACGAGGGGATCTTCCGCCGAGCCTGTGAGACAACCATGAAAGTCATGAGGGAACAAAAGGACCCTCTCATGTGGTGAGTTATCTTTCTTTATTGTACACAGTATTAAAAGAAGAAAGCTGGAAAATTGAAATCACCTAACATAATCTTCCATTCTTACATCAAAATAGTCCTGTCCTTGGTGCTGAATGTGTAGTGTCTGTAGTCAAATTACACCATGATGAAAACTACAGTTTTAGTTTTAGTATAGTTTTCTGTGCTTGAATACAGCTCACAGATACGTTGTATTGATTATCCTTATGTGAGTGATCCTGATGTTTGTGAGTGATCCTGATGTTTCTGTCCATGCAGTGTGTTAAGGTCCTTTATCTTTGACCCTTTGGTGGAGTGGTCCAGAGTGAACAAAAGTACCAGGTCTGTGGTTCCCGAGTCAGGAGAGATCAGCAATGAAAAGGTAACTGTAGTTATATGAACCTTATAAGTTTTCTTAACCTTATAAGTTTTCTTACATTTCTTCTGCATGGTAGGGAGTAAGTGCATATAGAATGATCTTTTCAAAATTGTACTGAAATACAGAAGCTGCAATCCACAACTTTTTGTAAACAAGTTTCAGCTGTCTATATATGTTTGTTACATTAGTGCATTCTAACATTATGTGTTGTAAGATCTTACTATCGGAAATCATTCAGCTTTTTTAAGATCTTACTATTGGAAATCGTTCAGCTTTTCTGCAAAATTTGGATGCCACTGGCCTAATTAGTGTTTTTTTATCTAATGTTTTTGATGTAATAATAGAAATCTGATAATTAATGTGGTCCCTGTTTGTAGGCCATGACACATGTGAGAGACATAGACCAGCGGCTTCAGGGGGTGTTCAAGAAGATGCGTGGACTTCCACTGTCTATTGAAGGACATGTTCACCACCTTATACAGGTATTGTCTGTGTAATACTCATTTTCATCCTGGTTTTTACTCAAACAAAGTCCAAGATATTAACTTAGTGTGACCTTTTTGAATTCAAACTACAACTGTTGGTGTTGGAAAACTTTCATGTGGTTGGATGCAAGTTTTGTGTTTCTGTTTCAGGAGGCCACATCAGATCAACTGCTGTGCCAGATGTACATTGGGTGGGCTTCTTTCCTGTGATCAGGAAGGTCTGCTTTGGCCTAACATATCAATGGTACTCCTGGCTTATACAAGGAAACAGCAGGAACCATTTGAGCTGGACTATGCAAGGACTCAACTTCTTAGTCTAAATCCAGACATTCCTAAACAGTATTTCAGAAACATGAAGAAACGAGTATTTTACGGATAATATGGAAAAATTCTGTTGGCATATTAAATGTCACTGTTGACAAAAGCTGAACCTTCTTCCTGCAGTTGACTCATCTATGTATATTGGCATCTACAGCATCAGTCAGCAGAGAAAGGAAACATGCATGCATAGAACCCAGACACAAACAGCTCTTTTGCTACTAGATCTATTTAAGTTATGTGTTTATTCATCCAGTGATGTCATGATTATGTTAGTACAGCCAAAACTGGTCTCAGCCTTTGCACAAATATCAGCAATAACATAAAGCAATATTCAAACCAATTTAGGTGTCATTCCTTTTGTGATTTGTGTGATCACTTCCAACAGTTTTGATGATCTTATACAGGATTCAACAAGTATTTCAGATTTAGGCAATATGGAAAAAAAGGAAACTTAAAGAACTGTGGGACATGTCCTTTGATCGCTAGGCATGGCAGTGATTAGAAAATTACTTACGCTGTCAAGAAAATACATAGCATGATTGCAATCTCGGGTTTGAAAGTCATAAGGTACACCGCAGTACGTATACATGTACATGGAGTCACCACCCTTCAGCGACATGCACTTACACTTATATTGATTATGAAGGCAAAACTTGATCCAGCAGATGTAGGGTTCTGCTTTGAGGAAGTTTCAAGTTTGTCGTTTTTGGGGCCAAGCTGAACCATACATCCGCTTGGAGATTACATCAAACTAGCTGTTTCCTATTTAGTTTAGTATTACTGCACTGTACATGCGTTGTTCCCATCATGATGTATGACTATCTAGAGATGTGTTAAATATGGAAGAGGTTATAATCCCATCTTAACCTATTACAGCTAACGACAGGTGACCCAAAATATACAATACTAACAAAGGGACATACTGGTAACATTGCACCTTCATGTGAATATTTACAACGTTAAATTATGTTTTAAAATGAATTAACAAGTATTAGGTACATGATCAATGATGGCAAGTATAGGCATCATGCTATAAATCAACACAGATGACAGTAATGGTTATGATGACCTAATTCTAGTTTCTATGGGACCATTGTCCCCTTACACTGAATTACAAATTGAAAGCAATTGCTCTTAACAACTTTTTGTCATGTACACTACTTAGACGTGATACAAATCTACAAGAATTAAGTTAAAAATTAAAAATACAGTGGAACAATAGGATGATAATAAAACAAATGTCTGTTAAAAATGCTCTTCTTATAGACAGAAGGTTTCAAAATGGTGTTCTTGGTCTACAAGTTCACCAACCTACATGTACAAGGCAGTTACTATCAAGGCCACATACACAGCAGGGGACAAAGCACAACAAACTACAGGTTATCTCTGGAAAATACAGACTATAGTATGAAAAATCACCTTCTAAAAGCCTCCACACCTCAGTTCTTGCCCATTTAGAGTCATTTGACTTAGGAATTAAAAAATCAGGTGATCTAAATCATTAATACAGATGATAGGAGAAACTGCCTCAGTCATCCCCGTTTGCTGCTGCTCCATTGTAACTTGAGACAGACATCCTGCGCAGGAAGGAGAAGAGAGGGGTCCCCACGATGGACTTCCTGTCCATGCTTCCTATGGGGGAGTAGGGAAATGCAGACGTCAGAGAATCGTTTGCATCAAACCCTCGGGGGCTTTCGAACGTGAAGAACATTCCGCTCTCCTGGCTGGTGTTGTGTTCATCAGGTTTGGACATCTCTAGACTGTGGATCTTCATGTTTAAGATGTGCAGTTCATCCACAAGGAGACACTGGTGGAAGTACTCCGAGGGAGGGCCACCGCCGACAGTGTGTGCCCACGGTATCCACCTCATGTAGCACTGGGTCCATAACTTCAGTCCTGCTCCAATGTTAATTGGTAACAGTGGTCCATTGTAAGTTGGTGTTGAAGGAGCTGTGAACGACACCTGCGCAGACGCGCCGGCTTGTTTCTTCTTCTTGCTCTTCCACTTGTTCCTGGACTTGAAGCTCCCCAGCGTGTTGGTAGGGTTGGGAGGAACCACCGTGGGGCCATTGGAGGGGTGTTCAGGGAAGTACTCAGCCAGCTTGCCACCATACAGGGGGTTGTTGAAGAGCAGACGGTCCTGGTCAGAGAACTGGAGGGACCAGTCCCACACGGACATCAGGGTTGGGGATGTGTTGTCGTTCTTGTCTCGCTTAGCATCCATGCAGGCTACATATCTGGAGATAAAATGGTATAACAACAGAAAAATCATGACATTTCACAGTGTTAAAGTTTTTCCACTACTCTTACATTGTATCTATCCCATATACCAGTTATGCAAACAGTGAAAGAAAGTTTGACACTGACCTATCCCTTTCACTGTTGAAGAGGAAGGTGGCAAACAGAGGCACCCTGGCACTGTCCCACAGGGTGGTCAGGTACGTCTCCGTGAACTCAAAGCATGATGGGAACTGTTGCAGCAGCTGCCAGACACAGTCCAGGAACAACAGGAACACTGGCGACTGAAGTGCACAAAAATGGAGGATCGGGAACTTGGTTAGCATTAGAGCCTGTAACCTGTGGTCGTCAATTACAAAAACAGTAATTAAAATAGAATGTCTACTTCATCTTTAAATATCTCATGCAAAGATTTTTTTTCAAATTATGCTGAATAGGAAAATCTACATGAAAACATTGTTTAGGGGGTGATTTCAGTCATGAAAGTTTTCCTCCCAACGCTCTGTTCTCATCTTTACCTCTTGCTGAATCTTTACTTAAAAAAGTCTGAGAACCAAGATATTAAATTGGTGTGGCCTCCTTATGAATCCTGTCTACAGTGGCCACCTGTCCAAGATGCCATGTACATTATAAACCATGCCTACCTCCTCGTTCTCCTTGTCCTTGGCGTGCACATGGTGAAGCCTGTCGGTGAAGCGATGTCCGCTCACCACCCACTCCCTCTGCACCAGGGACTGGAACCCCACCAGGGTACGGGTGTGACAGTCCAGGATCACCTGTACCAGGCTCGACACCACACACGACAGGTCACGCCCATCGTACTCTGGAACAAAACAGTCATTGCAACGGTCACTCAACTGGGATGGGGGCAAAACCAACTTGCAGCCATTGCTCGTGTCACAACTCCGTAAATTTGGATGAGTCTGAATCTGAAATGGCCACTACAATAACCGCCATTCAGCTTAACACATCAGCTTTGCAGTCATGCAGCAGCAGCTGGCTTTATCACACCAAATGATATGTCACACCTAAATCTAACTAACTGCTATTTACTTCTGTGCAATAATATGAGTCTATTGTCAAAATCAGATTACAACATGGTATTTCATTAGGAAGTGTACTAGAAAAGAGTGTAACAGCAGATTTTACATCTGTTTTTATGCAAATAAGCAAGTGGGAAAATACTTCATCATTGATGAGATGTTGAATGGTGGAACTTAAGGTGATCATACCTCTAAGCACCACAGTCTGTCTACTGCCAGCTATTCTCTCCGCCACAGCAGACGACACAGACAGACAAGCACTGTGGAACAAAGAACATGCATGGGTCAAACCACAGACCAAGGATGAAAATGCGCAGAAAAAAGCTTCTACACAGAAAAAAAATTTGAAACACTTTGCATAACACAAAAATGTTGAATATCAAAAGAACAGAAAAATATCAATTCTCTGTCTCAGAAAAGAACAACTACAATTCAACCATGCCAAAATTTCTACCAAACCTACTGGGATTACAGACACTACAGTAGTAGGTCTCTTTAAATTCACCAGGTTTTTTTTTCAAGGTGGCAGTCTTAGGGTACCCGGTGGAATTATGAGAGTTCACGTTCCCAAGACATAAATAGGCAGTCTTAGGACTAATGCATAGAACAAAGTACCTGACACACTGTAACCATTTGGTCCCATCCAGTAGACTATACCACTTCTGGTCAGCAGCCCAGAAGTCTTCAGCACCAGCTATTGACAACAGGAGTAGGACATATTGTTATGTTTTCACTTAGAAATAACAAATGTTCATACTGCAATTTAACTCAATCAACATTTGGCACTGCATAAAATTTGGTCAAAGCCTTTCAAAAATAAAGAAAATATTTTGGCACAGGATAGATTTTGAATAAAATTTATATGACAAGCAGTTAAATCCTTGGGGCTAGTTCATTTCTAACATAGGAGGCAGTTGTCATTTACAGCTGTATAGCCTAATATCCATCCCATTCTACTGTAGCTCAGTCTCATTTCTCTGATTGCTTCTGTATAAATAATCTGGCACCATCCCCATTTAGATGTTTGGCCCTAGATTTATTAATTATTTCAAATGCCTGTTCAGGTGCATTTCAGGCAAATACTGTAAATGCATTTATATTCGCGAGAGGATTAACTTCGCGGCTTTCGCGAAGGGCCTTGCTTCGTGAAGTCATGTCCCTCGCGAACTGTTTTACATCGCTACACTGACCTACCGTCTCCGTATCTTCACACCTAGTAGCATTATCTAAATGTTGATCGTTTCGCTACTAACAAAGGCCAGATTTTTGGCTGGAAAGTGATCAGGAGTAGTAAGTCTTGAAAAGTCTACATGAGGATAGACTACCACATTATGGCAATATTCTGTGATGATAAAGCTTTACTTTAAAAGCATATTACACTACAGTATACTGACCTGGCATACACAGGTCCCGTAGTTTGTAGTAAGCCTGCTGAATGTACTTGGGCGAGGGGCATAGTCTGCCCAGGTCGATAACGGAAGCCTTGGTTTTCTCGGGGTGGGTGCTCTCTATTGCCCTCAACATACTAGAAGCACAGATGATAACAGAAACACAACTTTTATAAACAGACATCACTTTCATCCTAGACTAGGCCACACCAAGTTAATTGTTGGATCTCAGACTTGAAAAACATACTGCTATACAGGAAAGTCAAAACGAAAACATCTGAGGGAAAAGTGTGTACACAATGTTTCAGGGAGTGAGCACAGTCAGATGCAAGTTTTCCTCCCCACACTTTTCATCTTGACCTCTTGCTGAATTCTTGCTAAAGAATGTCAGAGAGCCAAGAAATTGAATTGGTATGGCCCTATGTGGTCTTTCAGTGGGTAGCATTGTTAAGAATTAGTTTGTATTTTAGTACATTTATTAAATTATTTTTTTTTTGTTCAAGTTTCTTTAGCATGAAATGGTGATGGCTTGTAAGTGATTAAAATGGCATGAAATGCTTTGTCTAGTTTGGTATCACCTTTTGGCCACACCAATTTGATTACAGTACTTTCCACATACCTGTCTAAACCTTCCCTGCAAAAAAGTTGAGAAATAGTCAACTTGGCATGGCCTTCAAAATTTCATTTTTCTTTAGTTGCCCTTCAGTTACCATAGGCCTTTTCACAGATCACATTGCATGCTAGGTCTAGGAAACATGCGGCACTATGGGTAGCTCAGGGGGCGAACAACATCATTCTCATATTGACCCACATGCAGTACATATGTACACTGTGTCTGTTCCAGTCTATGTTGTAATGGTAATGATTTTGCTACTCGTAGTTTCCGGTATTTCCCAGCATGCAATGGAATGCGTGAAAAGGTCTATTATTTTTATTTCGGTAAGCACTGAAATTACGAGTCAATAAAACACCACTTAATGAATCAAACCTTATCCCCATTCTTATACCTAAAAAAACTGAACATTATTTCATAAAGTTGGGAAAAGGTGCCTTTCCAAATAAAATATAGTTACATCTTTTTCATGCATGATCGCTTTTTATGACGACAACAAGTGCATTTACATCTGGCAAGGTTTATAAAGAGTTTAAGCTGGCTGTACATGTCTGTGCTTTTGTAGATGAAGTGTGTGTGACTTACAGTGGCACCACCTGAGTGGATGGTAGGCAGTGCCTGAACCAGCAAAGCCCATGAAGCAATAACATAAGAAACAGTACAGAAACATGGAGTCAGTGTATGTGTGTGCATATAGTCCTCCACACCATGTAAAAAAATAACACCAAAGCTGACCAAAATTAACACCTTGTGTGAAGTATCTGTATTTTTGATTTTGGGCTCTGTCAATAATACTTGTTCACTATAAGTCTTACAAATGACTGTAACTTGTGATGAAAAATAGTGATTGTGAATAGGTTTAGAATAGTGCTGGCCTTAACTTGCTGATCATGAACATTTGCAATGTAGTGAATGTGGGTTGAGGCCAATAGATTATAACTTCACTCTGCAACTGTCCTGTTTACAGTATATTCTATGAAGTTTCTCCATGTAAATGCTACATGAAGCTGGACATGAGTAGCAGATTGAGCCTTTTAGTTCCCAAAACTACCATGCACTAACATCCTTTTATTGAATTATTAATCGTGCTGACTGGGTAAAATGTATTACCGTTTCTTTCATACCAGACACAAGATTTATTGTGGATAAATTGATAATGTATTTCCAGTTATGAGAATATTTGTACAATAGAATATGTGCTCAATCTTAATGATTAATGTCTTTATGATTAATACAGTTGCAAATTTCATACTACATTGTAATTCTTGACTTAAAAAGTAGATTCTTAACCTGTCAAAGCTCAGCTTTATGACTGAAAAGGCATAAGTAAAATTTTTCTTCTGTTTCTGGATAACAGTAACTATTTGAGTTCCTTTGAGCACAGCTTACCTTTCGAGATACTGTGTTTGTGTTGTGTCTGATCTGAGCTCCACCATCCTGACCAGGGAACTCCCATTCTGGTGGCTCCAACTCCACAACTGGAACAGGCAAGACAAACTTCATCTTCACAGTCTGTCATCTCTGTCATAGTTTATCAAATCATAATAATATTCATATATTCATATATAACAGTTTCTACTCATATGGAGCCATTTCCTGCTAAACATACATACATACATAAAGGTTATTACTTAAAATGTAAAACAGTTAAACCTGTACTGGTGACCACCTGGCCATTGTAGCTGTTTTTTATGGTCCCTTGAGGTACATGTTTAAGAATGGGCTTTTAGTTTTCATTGTTGTGCCAAGACATGTGAAAGAACTGAGGTTGTACTGAATATTGATAGGTAAGGAGTACTAAGGACAAAAGGTTACCAAGTTTGAGTTTTGGACCCATATGGAGTACGTAGTCACTATTGCCCTTCTTATTACTATTTTTAAAGACTAATATAGCACTTTGAGATATCCAAATAATCTAAAAGTTGTTTTTACAATGTGACATTGGTATAAACATGTGTCAGTGCAAACTGGCACTACTTACAGGTACTCTGCCGTCCACAAAGTGTGGGCTGGAGTTGTTAAGGTCATGGTCAGACAGGGAAGAAGGCACGATGAACTGTTCTGGTAACCTGAAGACAGAGAATCATCACTGACATTCAGTATTTTCGACCTGTACCTAAAATATTTCCGAAGCATTATACACAGCCTTACCATGCATGAAGGTCTACAGAGCACAGACTTGACTCGAATGAACACTGAACACTTCAAACAAATAAAAACGTACGTGTCTGACATCTTGAAGTTGGTGTTGGCAAAACTGACCCTCCAGCCAGCAGGGTGGACTCTGGACAACTCCCTCTCCCAGTCCTTCACTGCACGGAACTCTGGGGTGTCTGCAATACCTTGGGGAGGAAAGCAGTGGGAGCAAAACATTCTGTAACATCTGTAAACAGTAATTTTAATAACAGGTAATAATAGTGATGTCTACATACTGAGCTCGAAATACTACCTATATATACAGGTTAATGCAGGCAAAATTGGAGTTCTGCAGGTATTTCTGATGTCTACTTGTGCTAGCCAACATGATGGGCTTACAGGTACTGCATTTGTATGTGGAATTTTGTTTGCTGTATTTGCCATAACATGTAAAAAATAATTTCAATGATTTCTAGACAGCCTTCAGTGTGACCAATACTTTCTATAATCTTCAATGGTACATGTGCATGTGTAGTTGATTTTCATTGTTACCTGCATTTGTGCAGGTATGCAGTTGTATGAACTTGTTGTACCCTGTGAAAGCCTAACAGCAATAGATTTTGTCATTGACTAGACCTTGAAACCACATATCATACCTATCCTCAGGTTCTTCCCTGGGTTGTACTCAAAAGCAAACAGCAGGTCCAGCGAGGTGGGAAAGGCATGGTGCAGGATGGCATTGACTACCTGGTAACCATGGAAACAAGATAACTCAGTTAGCTTCCAGAGCTGATTGACAGGTAGAAGTACCTTTGTTTGCTATTGTTAATTTCATGACTATATAAATATTTGATGTGTAAAACAAAAAAGTGCATACGTATCATACTTACATTTCTCTCAGCCTCTTTTGGAGTAAACTTGAAACTGAAGGGCAGTATCCTGAAGTCCTGTATTTAAGAAATTGAGGGGAAAGTTAGTTATCATTACACCAACCTTTGTTTACATTTAGTTTACAAGCATGGCTGACACCAAAAGCGGACTGAGGAAAAAGGTTTAGAAATAGACACTTACAGCAATGCAAGCAGATTATGTTGCTGACCAATATCACAAAAATCTACTGTAGAAATAACAACTCTTGCATTACAAGAATTAAGTTGCAAGAAGAACAAAATTATACCCATATCTTGACTTACTTGACTTAATCCTCTTCGCCCGTTCGGGAGCATAGGGCCTCAGTAATACCCATATCACTCAACTGATATTGTTAAGAATTTAGAAATACTTTTTAAAGACATTTCACCATCCTTTAAGTCTTATTAATCTCAAATTACATGTTGTTGATCTGCACAGCATTTGCAATAAACATACTACCGGGTACAATGTAAACAAACAGCAAGAATACACAGAGGAAACAGGAAGATTTGAAAAAAGTAAGTTTGGATTCTCACCTTACAATGAATCTCTAATATTCCAACCCTGCCTTGTATGTTGCTACCAGGTGGCAGTCGTTTCTTCTTGCCATTCCACACTGCATATACAAAACATCTTTATTACTCAAAAAAAATCTATTACTCAAAAATTGTCTCCACTCCTGAGGTGTCACCAAAAAGAATCACCATAAACATCAAGCAAAACATCTTAAGATACGTTACACGATGTATAAATCATTCAATAATGTCAAACATTACTAAGACAGTAAAAAGGGCCTCTGATGCTGACGTGTTGCCAAAAAAAAGGAACTTTACATACACATAGTTTAACAATACACATAATTTTGTTGTAAGAATTTACCCTGATAAATAGCCTCAACACAAGTCAGGGCAATATCGTGCTCAGACAGCAGCTGGTTTCTCTGTCTCAATTCACCCTGAGGAAACAAAACACATCAGTATGTCATAAACATGAAGCCGCCTGAGGTACAACTGAACAGGTTTTGCTCACACAAACCTGTTATGAGCAATATTCATCAAAGGTCATGATCATTGACCTTGATGTAATAAGCAGTATGTATCAAAGGTCATTGAGTCCTGAATGCTATAGCAGTTAGATATATGTTGCAAACTTGTTCTAGGGTGTTTGATACATAGTCACATGTAAATGAAGTGGAAACTGGCTGGTTTCCCATGTAGCCTTTTGATCTCACGACCCTTCCACCCACCCACACAGGGGCTGTGGAACTGAATATGAAGCAAGCCGTGTAATTAGATTTCAGTATAGGGAAACAGCGAAGGAAATGACTACAGCAGTTACAAATCCAAATCTGTTTCTGAATACTAAGTAACAAGATTGAGTACAGAAAAAATGGGCACAGTGAAAAGGTTCTATTGGTTTGAACGAACTTAAAATTTTCTTCCCATAACATTGTACTGTAACAGGCCATTTCATTACATATATATATCTTAATACAGTTTCAGTCTCTTTTCATGAGGCTGTACCATTTTAATTTGTACCAAGAAAAGCCACCAGGGTGCCCAAAATCTAATCATTCTTTGACAGGTTTAGCAAATACCAAATTTCATGACAATCCATCCATAGCTTCTTGAGTCATACATACAATGTACATTATAACATATATACATGTACATCCAACATACATGCATATGGTACCAAAAACATAACCTTTTAGGAAAGGAAAAAATACTGATCAAAGAAATCAATATATCATAAGACCAGAGCCTTAGGAGAAAATTTTTATGTAGGTTCCAAACTGTTTCAGATGCAAGTTTTCTTCCCAACACTCATCTTGACATCTTCCTGAATTTCCACTACAAATGTCTGACAGTCTTAGACTGTAAGAGCTAAGTAATCAAATTGGTGTGGCCTAAAAGAGGACAGCACCTTCCTTTTCGAGCAGGAGAGCAGTCTTTATTTGCGTTGGAACTTGTAAGGGACTCGATACATGTAGCCAAGAATAACCCACATACTTACATGCACAAGACAGAACTAGGCTAAACAAATCTACACATGTACAAGTCATTAAATGCCTTGGCCTCCCCCAATACTTCTTGTTATTCAGTTGAGGTGCACCCTTAAGTTATCCGCAGTGAGAAGGAAAATGGAAACAGTCTATTTACAAATCCTGCTGTTTTTTTGCAGACATATCCTGCTTAGCTATATCCTTCTGTTATCTTTAAAAAGTGTGCTAAGCTTCTAGTTTATCTGCTTTGGCGAGAGGCACTGGAAAAAATTCCTGTTATTTTCTTTCAACACAACATTCCTGAGATACAGGAAGTGTTTTTGTCATGATGTAGTGACCTTTATCAGTTGTGCAATTATCGTGATTTATTTATTTAATTATCGTGATGTGCCAATTAAAATTCCGTGTCTAATTATGTAATAGGATCTTTCATCATCTCACCACTGAAACTATAACCCGCCGGTAGCAGATCATGGGGAGTGGATGAAAGCTAAAAAGGCTGACACTCAGGCCACTAAAACTCTGTGTATGCAGTCACTCCTCACGACTCAAAATAACACCTTACAATTAGCTTTTTAATTGGATTATTAAAACCATGAAAATAAACTACTGTGAATATTTGAAGACTCACAGTATGCAGTGTACAAGATGGCTCACCCAAATTTTTATGTCTCTCATTGTCATTGTCAAGTTATATTGTGACTCTTTTCATTCCATTTCTTTAACAAACTGTTACCAAGGACCTTGCTGTTACAAATAACTGTTTGGGGAAGGAAAAGTTCCAGAACTATGTACAGTAAGTCATTAATTTAATCACAGGGACTTAATTTCAAGGTAGCAGGGGAACTGAGGCTTTCCCAGTTGAAACAATTTGTAGTGCAGTAGTAATACAATGTAAACGTGTATTCACAGTGTCATGATTTTCACCATGAAAATAAAACCACTGCAAAAATTTCAAAATTTACAGTATGTTAGAAGAAGCTTGTGGTGTCCTCATGCCCCCTCCAAAAGCTGGTTCATAGTTACCTGAGGTCCAAAGGCCTTGTAATCATAATTGGGTTTGTAAGAGAATGAATAATTTTGTTAACTGTACATGGAATTCGATATATACATCAATAGATAACATACCAAGTCGTAGGAAGACCTGTTAGCTGTCACAAAACTAATCTTGAAGTTTGTACAGAAGAGAGCTCCAGAAATGCCATGGTTGAAGTCATCAGTCGAGTCAAACTTCAGAACGTTATGACCTTCAGCTATCACCAGTTCCCCTGGAGAATGAAAAAAAATTACTTAACATATATCTACTACATTTGTGGAAGGATTAATTTAACAGGTGACTATCACCTTTTCAATACTGTAAGGTTTGATCTACTCACACAGTCACACGAGGAAGAACCCTTACCCTTATTA
Organism: Branchiostoma floridae x Branchiostoma japonicum; assembly: GCA_013266295.2. Classification (NCBI taxonomy): domain Eukaryota; kingdom Metazoa; phylum Chordata; class Leptocardii; order Amphioxiformes; family Branchiostomatidae; genus Branchiostoma; species Branchiostoma floridae x Branchiostoma japonicum. The sequence goes on from CM023823.1 coordinate 20,500,658, forward strand.
ATAACCCTGCCGCAAAGCAAATACAAAAGTCACTCAGAGACTTTTTCCTATCATGGCTAATTAAAGTACATTTGTAGTTTTGTACATATCTAACCAACACAACACAGTTCTCTTTGTAATTGATTGACTGCCATTTACATGTTATTGATGTACATGCAAATAATAAGAGAACAATGTAATTGCACACTGAGCAGGCCATTGGGGGGTAAATCACATAAGTAAACAGAAAATAAACCTTTACTGTCTATCTACAGGAATACACATAACTACAAATGTACAAAAATGTACAAATATGGTCCACCTATAAATTATGTGGAAGTTACAGATTTCAGAAGACAGGCCTCTCACGTTTGCAAGTTGTCAACAAACCACTAAAAAAATCTCCGACAGGATGTAAATTAAAGTGTGACTGTGAGAAAACGCAAAATCAAAATGTTGTTTGACTTTACTCATACATATTACCTGGTAGAAGCTTCGGTTCCAGAGGACCACCGAAGACTTCGTTGGCGATTTTCTTCACGTCCTACAAGAAATAATACAGTACAAAATTGATCCCCTACATATAAATCGTTCTGTCACAGGCACAAAAAAACACAACAAATTATGTCGCACGCCAAAGCACAGACACATGGGTGTAAAATAATTTTTCTCAGGTGTTTGACCGCGAAAATTTCCACCAAAATCTAGACACCTTTTTCTGGACTTCTGGCTCCGTTTTCTCCACTTCGTTCATGTTGACGTAGGACTTGAATCCACCGGACATGCTTGGAGTCTTTTATCTGTACGCCAAATCGCCTAAATACGTCTGAACATAACGGAAAACTTCCGAAAGTGCGGATTCACGTCGCAACATGAATAAACTCCGCCATGTTGGATGTGTCAGCCTCGCTCTGGTGTTGGGTGGGGCGGTCAAAGGTCGTCTGGAAGGGATATTCAAGCAGATGTTTGGCGGAGGGAACAGACGAAAACGGTATACGTTGCCCGGTGTGGCAGCAAGAAAAAAATATTGTTATTGACACACCGGAATGCTAGCCCCGTGGCAGGCCCAAAATTTGTGTTTTGGTGCGTTTTGGGGCTTCAGGTTCTTTAAGTTTAAACCTCGGGCTTCAAGTTTTAACTTTAGTACATGTATATAATAGTGGATGTCGAAAAGGCCAACAATCAGTAAATAACACAAAGTTCCAAAACCTGTCGCACAAACTTGAAGCCAACATGGCTGCCGCGTCGTCCCGGTCGAAGCTAGGGGACGAATTTTCGACATAGACAGAATTCAAGGCAGCACTGGAGGTTAAGAAAACCACCCATGTCGAGCTTAGTAAGGTGACAATCAAAACAGTTGAAAATGAAAACATTAAGTTGCCGGAAAACGTTGAAAAGTTCCAAGACATTATGCGTACAGAGCAGCAAAGTTTGGGTGCATTCATCACGGAAGCCGCATTCAAGAGGCACGGGAATATTTCGTACCATTTTTTGCTTATTGTAGCTCAGGATTAGGGTTAGGGTTTATCCACACCCGGAGTGTCAATAAGGAAAAATAATCCTCTATCCACACCGGGAGTGTCAATAAGAAAATAGAAATTCTTATATCCACACCGTGAGTGTCAATAGCCTCTTTGAAAAGTATGTCCAGTTGTAAGAGGCTAGTGCAATGTCTTCTCCAGAGAATATCATTAATACTTCATGGCAAACCTGTGAGTGAGTGAAACCTGTCTGTATTTGCGGCTACAGCACAAATGATGAATTCTAGTTTTAATTTGAACCTCCTTGATCGCATACATCTGTGGAATATTCTTGTGGTTTGCATTTGATATGTAACTGCATATGGCGGCCGCATATGTCTACAAGTTGTGAAAGCACCTAACAGCAGGAAGCTGGTCCGCTGGTAGTGTCGTGTATTGAAGCGATTTGGGCAACAAAAATTTACCTGGTCAGACTGATAAATGACTTTAATGACCAAAAGGAAGATTCCGAGCATGGATAGAAAAAACGATATGACACGCCTAGCCTCCTGTACTATGCACTGAGAAGTGCAGGAATAGATGTGCACTGAGCAACACTATATTATGCAAGCCTAACCTAACATGACCACATGTCAAGATGCCCGTGGTTACCACCTGCTTTGTTTTGCAACGTTTGTAACGGCCAGCTAGGAAAGCCTAACGATTTTAATTTCCGAACATTTGCTCGGAGATTGCTCATTAGGCCACAGCAAGTAAATTTTATGGATGACATCCACGCGCGCATTGATTTTCGTCTGATTTCAGAAAAAAAAACAAGACATTTTGTTGCCCTGCGACGGTGGTCAACATGCCAAAAAAGGAAAAATATGTCCTGAACGTCCATCGGCAAGACAAGGCTCTGATTTATTCTTTTATTTTTACTTTGATAGAATGTTGTATTTTATTCATTTTATATGTGATGTTGCCTCTGAATCAAAACCATTTGTACAATGATTGAATAATCTTACTTAGCCATTTCTTTTTTAAAATTTGTTTCAGAGACAAATCAGTGTTGTAACAGTTGCCACACCAGGATACAAAAAAAATGGGCCCTACAGCTGGGTATTGGCGGGGGGGCCAAAGTGATTGGCCAACCCCGGCGCCTTAAACAAATTCAAGGTTGTACTAGATACAAGTGTACCTGGTAGGGTGTTCCACTCGATGACGGTGCGAGGGAAGTAACTGGCTCTGTATGCTTCTGTCTTGCATGGAATGGTGATGAAGTGATGACCTCTTGTAATGTTTGTGTTTTTAGTGAGGACCCTTAGCAACCAGCTGATCTTTCTCATCGTGTTACACATGCTTTTGGGTGTTTTCTCGTTATAATTACACAGCAAAAATGCCTGCCTGTCTAGTGCAAGGAGCGAGTAGAGGTATCTGGCTGCAGTTTTGTAGGTATCTCTTGAGAGGCGTTCCCAACAGCACAGTCATTGCAACATCATGTAGAAACCCAGGAGGAGCCACAGAACTGCAGGCACTACAGGCGAGTTTCTACCAGACTGAGATGGTTGCTGATGTTGTCCTTGCTAGTATCATGGAGGTAAAAATCAAGATTTTTGCCTCCATGCTAGTATGTATCAACGAGAGCAGTTCACAATGGGGGGAGTCCGGAGTCCCTCAGGGAAGCGTCTTAGGTCCTGTCTTGTTCACCATAGACATGCCGGAGGCGGTAAACTGTCCTTTGAAGCTGTTTGCAGATGATACAAAGATATTTAGTCCAGTACCACAGGCACGGGATTGTAATGTTCTGCAACAAGAGACAGAGACCTGAGCTTCGTCAACCACATTACATTATAAACTTCCACGACCTCATACCTTCGCCAAATGAGGTTACCCTTTATGACTGACGAATTATAGATTTCCCCCCTAATTATGCAAATAAGATCCTCATTTGTATGAATTACATCAGTTGATCATATTCTCCTCCCAATGACAGTGCTATCTTAACAAAGAAGGTAATTCTAGCATTTCCTCATAAATTATGCAAATGAGGTGCTGATTTGAATAAGTTATGTTGAATGATCACCTCCAGTCAACTTCGAAATGTGCAAATATGAAATTGCCAACATCAACCACTATGGAATTATAGTATTTTCTCATTAATTATGCAAATTAGGTCTTCATTTACATAATTAATATACGGCGATGTTCCTGTCATTCTTAATTACACATGTCACAAGGTATAATAGTCCTATCATGGAAGGTAGCTGAATTATAGAATTCCCTTAGTAATTATGCAAATTAGATCCTAATTTGCATAATTGTAATCTAATTATGTCAAGCATCACTTAAGCTACCTACATACAAAATATCAATACGATCCGTCGACCGGTTATTGAGTTATCCTACTTTAAACATTTTAATACAAATGCTCCTGCAGTTCCAGGGCAGGCCGCTAGGGGGGCCAAAGTTACGTCACTTCTTCCTAAGCACAAGAGCTACCTACCATCCACCACGGCCAACGACCTTTGGGGATGGGAGCGGCAGAAACTACCATGGGAGGATGGTACCCAGGCTAGAACAAGTAAGTCTGTATCTTAAAAGTATGCAACGCAACATCCGGCTATTAATAGGCAAATCAAAATGCATTCTTTCCTTAAAATCAATCACAACTACTGTGAAAATATACGTGCATGTCTATTTTGACTTTTGTTACCTTCGCCAATCCGCAAGAAGGTTATGTTTTCAGTAGCATTTGTCTGTCTGTCTGTCTGTCTGTCTGTCTGTCCGTCTGTCTGTCTGTGGACACCATAACTCAAGAAGCTATGGATGGATTGTCATGAAACTTGGTAGGTGGGTAGGTCTTGATGAGAGCTAGAAATGATTAGATTTTAGGCCCCCTGTCGGCTTTCGTTGGTACTGCAGCTGAACTTCCTGTTTTGATATCTCATGATCTGGACATGGTAGGGTCACGAATTTTGCATCTTAGATGGCTCTTGGGCTAGGGAAGAAGTGACATGAGTTTGGGCCCCCTAGCGGCTTGTCCTGGAACTGCAGGATCATTTGTTGAAAAATCTTCTAAGGAGGATAACTCAAGAACCAGTCGACGGATTGTCTTGATTTTTGGTATGTAGGTAGCGGAAGGGATGCTTGACATGACTAAATAACAATTATGCAAATCAGGATCTAATTTGCATAATTAATGAGGAAATTCTATAAATCTGCTTCGTTCGATAATAGGGCTATGAAACAGTTGTGACATGTAATTGAGAACGAGGGGATCATTAGCAGATATTGATTATGTAAATGAGCACCTAATTTGCATAATTAGTGGGAATTTTCTTTAACATCATAGTGGTTTTAACTGATGGGAAATTAATACAAGCCGCATTGGGAAGTTAAGTGAAGGTGAACGTCATTTAACATAATTTATTCAAGTCATGACCTTATTTGCATAATTTATGAGGAGATGTTAGATTAGTGTTCTTTCTTGATAAGACTGTCGTTGGGTGGAGAATATGATCAACTGATATGATTCATGCAAATGAGGCTCTTATTTGCGAAATCAATGCCTAAAAATGTATAATTCGGCCACCAGAAGGGTTAACATCATTTGGCGAAGGTATGAGGTCGTGGAACTCTTGTTTGAAAATAGGACGTCTTTGAGCGTTGAGACCAAGCACGTGGCGCGTGAGTGACCACGCCTTGTGCATATGAGTGACCTACTTCTTCAAACAACGTGGCACCATGGTGGCTATGGCTATGTATGTAACAGAATCACGTGATAACGCACTATTGCATAAGATTTCTTCTAGCAGATGTTGGAAGGCAAAATCAAATACAGTCAGTAACGTTACATATATAACGTTTTTCTAGCTCCCGTTTCTTTCACAGTGGTCTTCTTCTGTGGCCCTAAAATGACGAAACTAGAAGTCAGAAAAGCGATATTGCCTTCCAACCTCTGCATGGAGATATATCTGACCATATCTGACTTATGTAAGATTTCAGGATGATTGACGTGATTTTAACATCCCGCGCACGCGCAGAAGGCTGAAACTGGATCGCGCATGCGCTGTGAAGTACTGCCACCGGAGACACACACGCTTCCGTGTCTGTATACCGGCGTCTTGATCTGGACGGAAACAACGTGCTGAAGAAATCTCTGTGGCACCCACAGTCGTGTAGCAAGATTTACAGCTAAGACAAAAAAAGGTAGGATCACAGCTTTAGTCGGAAATCAAATTTATTTGCAAGTGCTTGTGCGATCGTCGTAAGCCCTTTTTATAATCCACGTTATACTGAGGATCAGGCTCAAACTAGGGTCACAGTGTCACGGTGTTAGTGGCACAGTGTTGTGTAAGCTGTGGGATAGGACACTTTTTCCTCTTCGTAAGGTTTGTAACTGATCTAGAGACTCGTCGGACTACACGTGAACATAGCATGGCGAAGGAAAGGGGGAGGGGTGCACAGGAACCGGCTTTGGTTTGCAAGTTTTTAGGCTCTCTGTCATGTCTGTTTCTCCCATTACTCTGAAAGAGTCGTGATCGAGGGTTTTGTGCAAGCCAGGTGGTTTAATTCGTGTACTGTAAGGTGTAACGTTAACGTTTGTTGTGGTTTTATTTTCGCAATTAATCTGCATTTTCATAATTTGTATCACTTTGTACTAACTACGTATAAATTGTTTCGACCGCGAGCACAAAACAAAGCAAAAACCCCCTTTCCAGTCCACTTACGAAATATTAGGTCCTCGGGAATAAATTGATTTACTGTATATTGAACCTCCTGGATGCTAGCATATGGCGTGTTCATTCAGTGTCGGTTCTGAATACGAAATAGAAATGTGCAAATTCGCGCCATGCCACTACCTCCTTGGTATTGATATGGAATTAAATTACCACAATTTTTGTTTAGAGTGCTAGAGTATCCATGTCTAAAGACTTGGGACAACTTTTGAGGGTTTTCCTTGCGGTTTGGCTTTTCTTTGGATGCAGTGGAGCACTGGAGGACAATATGTCCCACTTTTTCCATAATTCATTAATACATGTAGCATTCATGATGGTTTCATTATAATAGACCAGTTTGTAGATGGATTTATTGGTTTATTTGAAAACAATAATTCTCAGCCCTAGCCCTCAATTTTGCTAACTTTTTCTGATTAGAATAATTTTGAAATGTTTTAAGATTTCACTCAAAATGTTTGAAAGTTTTCTTTTGGGTACTTAATGATATGCAAATGAACCTATTCCCAAGGAAACTATAAATTCATTATTACTTTTTCAAAAATAAAATTCATGTAACAGCTGGAAGATCTTATCATGGGGGACATGGGGTCACATTTTTCAAGACTTAAAGTTTGTAAAACTCAGTGATTTTTCTGTGTTTCACTTTAAAGCTTAAATTTTTCCTGTGCTAGTTTTTCATGTGCACATTTTTTACTTGCAGAAGGCCTGGTCCCCTGTATCTAAGGAAAATAGGGGTATTATAGGAAAGATGCCTAGTCATGATACTGTGTTACATAGCAAATACCTGTCCATGAAATTGTGTACAGCATCTCTATGGCCACACCTTTCAGCTTTGTTGTAAATCAACACTGTAAAATTTCCTATGTTTGGCAAAGGGGGTTTGGTTTCTTTGAGGAGTTTTTTAAGTATGTTTGTTCAGGTTGTTCCTTTGCCTCATTTCTTTAATTGTTGATGGAGCAAAGAAATGTTGAATGATGCAATGGTGACAATGGCATTTTTCAGATGACTCAGCATAAAAAGGGGTCAGCAAAGAGACTCCTTTTATATGTTATGTATGTTTTCATGGCAGGAGGGAAAAGGCGGTTTTCATAGTGTCTCAAGTTTTCAGTTGAAACAATTCTGTTGTACAATAGTAATAGTACAATGTTGACAGATATTCAAAGTATCATGACTTTGCAAAAATAAAACCATCACGAACACTTCCAGATTTACAGTAACATTTTAAGGAGCAAAATAGGCCCACAAATTGTGTTTGATTAACACCAATTGAGATATGCATCACTGAGATAATATTTACATTAGTTGGTGAGCACTGAATGCTAATGCCCTACCACCATTGAATGTAATTACTTAACATCTGTCAGTGGGTTTCAATGATTTACTCACACAAACCATTTCTAACCTAAGTGTTACCTGGGACATTTTTAGATGGTGCAAACATCTACAAACACTCACGTCACGCCTTTCTTTACACCTGCTCAAGAGAATTTGGTACATTTTGTCGTATGGATAAATTCAATTACATATAATTATTCTAGTAGACCAGCCTGCCAAAAACATAACCTTCTTGGCAAAGGTAACTAGCCTGACATCATATACCAATGTCCTTGCATATACTAAACCACACCACTGATGCCATGCCAACTTCATGACCACCAGTCCTCTCAGTGTCACGGTTCGATTACTGGCTAGACATTATGTCCTTGAGAATGTGCACTTTACAATTTGACTTTCCTCACTCCACCCAGGTGTAAATGTGTGCCAAACTTCAGTTGGTAAGGTAAAAAGTGGTGGAATGAGAGGTATGGGATCAGGTGTCTTCCAATGCCGTGCCCAAGACAGTGGATGAGAAACCCACTGTCATTACAGCAAGGCTATGGGACCATTACCTTTGCTTCATCACCTGACCTTGACATAAGAGGGTTAAATCCTAAAGTTTGTCGTCAAAAGAAAGCCTGTCACATTAGGGACAAGGTACTCCACAGATCAAAGCCACAAGTGTCCCCACAAATGCTGAGTCATTCAGTTCTCCCAGAACTGTGTCGCGTCACGCCTTGCACGGAAATAGACAATTGTATTACCGTAGCCTGGTTACCAGATCAACAGTACAATTGTGGTAGCATTCTCACAGTATAGTTAAACGTTTTGTGGTCATTCCCCTGACCTCCACATGACCTCCACATACTTGTGCAGGCGTAACCTCCTTGAACAAACTCCAGGCCAAGGCAGGAGCTTTAGAATATTCAGCTATAAACCACAAATGTGTCATGTGACTTTTTACATAGTCTAGAAGGGTTTAAAGCACTGAACTAGGTCAGTGGGTTAAAGAAATAGATTTGGAGTTTTTAGTTTGATGCAATGTCTAGGCATGGAAGTAGAATAAAAAGGCTTTAGAAGCCAGTTTTGTTTTACACCCCCCCTTAGCAAACTATCAGTACTGAAATGTGACTGTCAGTAACTGATCAGTTGCTGACAGTCACATTTCAGTAACGTTTCAGTAAGTCAGCTTACTAACGACTCCTGATTCATAACTGACAAGTACTTAGGCTTCCTAAGAATTGTTTCTACTGATATCTTACTGACGGTTACTGTCATGACAGTACTGAAAAACTACTGGCAATAACTGATATACTACTGAATTCCGCCCGTTACTGGCAGCTCCTGATCCTCTTACTGACAAGTACTGACAAGTACTGACATCCTTTAATTCAATTTGTTTGTATTCATAGATGACTTGTCTGACCAATCAAAGCATTACTGTCATCTACTGTTTTGTTACTGACATCTACTGGAACACTTAACCAATCACAGTCACCCCAGCATGTTTATCATGTGATCATTCTTAGTCATCTGATTGGTGCATTTAAAAGCATTTGATGTCAGTTAACCACCATTTTCAGTTGAAAAAAGGCAGCCTTGCCACAGAGTCATGTCTCTGTACTTAGTTAAAGTTTGGTGCGAATCAAAGGATTTCAGTGTACGTTCTGACTATCAAGACTATGGGGAAGCGGTTAGGAGCTCCTAGGAAACAAGTAAGGCCTAAATGACCGTTATTGATGTGATTCTGTGGCAAGGACAATGAGTAAGAGGTATGTGAAGTGTTTTTCTCCTTTCAGTCAAAGCCAATGGTTAATTTCACTACATTGCCAGTTGCATGCAGTCTGCATTAAGTTGTAGCCATTTCACAGCTATCTAGAGATCAGAAAGAACACGGTCAGACAATACTACACAGTAAGTAGATTAATTTTGTAACTAAGTTTTTAACATAATATGCAGCCTTAGGTTAGCTACTTTTCACTTCACCCCAAAACTGTCTTCAACAATTAAGTCATGATGTCAACACCCTTCCTTCTAAAGGCATTTTAGAATACATTTTAAAATATTTTGACCTTTTCTGGCCTTTATTCTGGTAAAGATCGACGGCACACTAGAAAAAGTAAACAAGCTTGGTCCATTTCTAAAGGACTGCACTGTTTGACTATAATTGACTACAGCTGTCCCCCTGATTAAACTGCTGAATCACAGCTTTCAAATTCAACTACTGATCTACTACTGATCTACTACTGATCAGCTACTGATCTACTACTGGTCGACTACTGATCTACTACTGATCAGTTACTGATCAGTTACTGATCAGTTACTGATCTACTACTGATCTACTACTGATCTACTACTGATCTACTACTGTCGGTTACTGGTTATTACTTGCAGTCTCAGATTCGACTACTGATCTACTACTGATCTGTTACTGGAAATTTGCATATTTTGTGAATAATTAGTAGTTGTGATACAGTAGTATATCAGTAGTAGATCAGTAGCATATCAGTACTGGGTGACAGTTACTGACAGTCACATTTCAGTACTGATAGTTTGCTAAGGGCATTCATTGAGAAGTGAAATAAATAAAAATGGTTTGGGTTGAATGGCATTGTTCCAAAGTGAATGGTAGGGGGGGGGGGAGTAAGAATAGAAAAAGCAATTAGAAGTTTTTGGTTCTCTTTGCAGTCCATCACATTGTTAATTTCGTGTGTCTTTATACAGCAGTGACATCATCGAATTTGTGATGTCACAGACACCTTTTTCTTTTTGGCATAATCAGCCATCTCAATTTTATGTGTTTTTAAAAATAGTTTGAACTGTTCTGAGTCAATTTGTAAAGTGTGACCTGACATACTACAGTATCATAACTATGCACATTGATGGTTTAGTTTAGCATAGCATAGTGAATTTGGGACATTCCTGAATTTACTGTAATTGCATGACTTGTAACACACAATCCCCCATGCAGACCCCATGCTTCCTTCACCTTCAAATGAGGACTTTGACCAATCCACAGTCTCTAAGGGTGCCTTTGTAAACATAGCAATTTCACTGAATACAGTGCACTTTTTAGTCCATATTCATATCCTTAACAATTTCATACAACTTTATTCACATCCTCAGCAATCTTGCGGGTATACAGTACATATTTTTTGTATGTAGCTGTTCATACTGCGTGATGATTGGATTCTGATCAGACAAGTCCCAGCTAAAGACCTGTGTCTGGCACCGTAGTATGTAACAGTGTCTCTCCCTTTCCAGCGACATGCCTAACATCACGAGCGAGAACGGCCTGCGTGTGTTGGTGACAGGAGGGGCGGGGTACCTGGGCTCCTCGCTGGTTCCCATGCTCCTGCACGAAGGTTACCACGTGACGGTCTACGACATCTTCGTGCACGGCATCTTCTCGCTCCTCCCGGTGGCGGACCACCCCAGGCTCCGCGTCATCTGTGGAGACATCTTGGACGAGGAGGAGCTGGCCGCGGCCATGGCGGATGTCGACTTCGTCGTCCACCTGGCAGCCATTGTGGGGTACCCCGCATGTGATGCCAACCCCAAACTTGCTGTCAGGGTCAACAAGGTATGTTCTGTGAAATTTGTTGCTTTATCCTCATGAAGTGCTTACTTGTAATTTCATCCATATTTCTTTGTTCCCAGATTTTTGCAGGAAAGTAGTGGAATGGGTGGGCAAAATAGATATGAAAATCAAAGGAATGACATGAAAGAGGCATCCTGTGATACATGTAGACCCAAATGCTACTACAGGTGCCACAAAATCAAATACCAGGCCTACTTCTGTTAGTGTTAGATTTTCAAACAATGAATTTTGAACTTTTCCCTGGCATTTAATGAACTTTTAATACATTGATAAATGGAAATATGGTAAGATCACGGTGAGTTATTGTTGATGTGAAAGTAAACTGCTGTTCTATCTGTTATCAGGAGGGTACAGAGAACATCGTCCGCTTGTTGCAGCCACACCAGGGGATGGTGTACTCGTCCACAGGCTCGTGTTACGGAGCGGTAGAAGGCACGTGCAACGAGGAGACTCCCATCAGCCCACTTACCCTGTACGGGCGCACCAAGGCGGAGGGGGAGGCCGCAGTGCTGTCTGCAGGGGGCGTTGCCCTCCGCCTGGCGACAGTCTTCGGCGTGTCCCCTCGGCTGCGTCTCGACCTGCTTGTGAATGACCTGACCAACCGGGCACTAAAAGAACATCACTTCTCACTCTACGAGGGATCCTTCCGACGCACCTTCCTGCATTGCAAGGATGCGGCGCATGCCTTCGTCTTCAGCCTCAAGAACTACGAGCGCATGAAGGGTGGCGCCTTCAATGTTGGCGACGAGAAAATGAACATGACCAAGGCCAGCGTGGCCAAGTGCATTCAAGAGATGGTGCCCGGGTGTGTCATCACGCTGTCGGAAGACGGGGAAGACAAGGATAAACGGGACTACGAAGTTTCCTATGCCAAGATCCGTAAGCTTGGGTACCATTCCACTCTTAGCGTCCAGGATGGCATACGAGAGCTTGTGAAGGTCCTGCCTGCAATGACAGAGGAGGACATCATACGCTGCAGGAACGTATGAAATACGGAATGTGCCACCCTCCTTTCAAATCTTAGGCATTAGGCATGAATGTGTGTGTGTGTGACTTCACTAAAGATAGGTCCTCAGATATAAAAACATAGAACAGAATATATGAAGACGAGACGTAAATTACAGGTCTTAAGTATTTGTTTTTCATCATGTGTGAATGATTGTTTCGCAGTAGTTCTAAAGAATATTGCTTTCCCCATGTCAAACTAACCCAACTGTGATTTAAAGGAATACATGTACCTGTATATAAGGGGATGTTTCATGCAATATTGCAATTTTTGTATGAATTAACCTGTACTGATAATAAGCGACGTGTTTTAGAATCCCTTGCATTTTTTATTATTATATTATGATGTTTCATGTCATCACTTAATACAACATAAATGAAACAACTGGATAAATTCTCTGACTGTGTCTGACTCTTCACAGAACTTATCCAGTTGCTTGATTTATTTTGTATTACATAATGTTTACCTGGATGTCTAACCTTCATCAAATTTACACATCACAGTTTCATGGGAACAGCTTTATTCTGTTGCAGACAGCTATAGGTACCACTTTTTTAAAAACAGTTTCTTTTTATTTTTGTTCTTATGTCTTTCATGTGTGCACAATAGACAGTACAGTAAGATTCCATTCTACTTGGAAAGATGGCATATGTATCTAAAGGTGCTCAATGTAAGATTAGAACGGTGTTGAAAGCAAATTGTCTAGTCATCTTTTTCACGCAGTAGTTGTATCAGTAGTTGTATCAGTCATATGGCATTACACAACAGTATTCTGAGAGTAAAAAAGTGACATCACTGCATCATACAAACTTCCAACTTGCATGTATTTATCAGTCAATCAATCTTCCATGGGAACCAGGAACTGATGCATGGTGGCTGTAAACAACTCTCTCCAGGTTGTTCTTCTTTCAGCACACTGACGTCCAGTTGGCCCTGGTGATCCCTAACCCTCTAACTGTGTTGAAGTCTTGGTTGTTCCACCAGTTCTTTATTGGTACCCCAAACAAAGTTGTGTGGACCAGGGTGCAGGTTGTTTTTGCACTGTTTGTAAATGCCATATTGACACAAGTCTGCTAGAATATCCCTTCAATTTTATGTCAATTTTAAATGGCAATAACATGTATTTGTTATGTAATAATATTTTCAGTTTTGCTGCCAAAATCCTATATTGAGCACCTTTAATCAATAGTCAGGAAAAGTAGTGAGTTAAAAACTGAGTAGACTCTTAAGGGGGTATCTATCTGGTTTAGTGTTTTAGAAATAAGGAGTTGTTGAATGTGAACAATGTGTAGGTGTGTGCAATCAACATGAGACAAAAACTAGATAAACTTCTTTGTCACGAACTAAGCAACTTCTATATCACGTAAAAGTCTTCTTATAGATTAAAACTAAACTATCTGTGCCATTTTAGGCGAGCAACCAGGTTGACCAGGGTACTCGTTTGTTTTGCATGTATAGTATCTTGCGTGAAACTTCATATATAGGGCTTTGGAGCTATGTACAAAGTGAGCTGGTTAAGTAGCATCACAAATGTATTTCTCAATGTCAATTCCAGAGTACGGTAACTGACACCACTCACTGTAACTGATACATATATACGCTGTATATGACTTTGTGATCCAAACAACAGTAACTTATTGGACAGCATGCCCCCCCCCCCCCCCCCCCCATTCCTTGCAAAAGCCCTTTCTGATCCTTTTGCCTGCTGGGAGGTGCAGGGCACTGTGGGTAACACAGGGGGTAAACAACATCATTACCATGACAACATAGACCAGACACAGTATGCAAACACTGCATATGCATTGTCGTGGCAATGATGTTGTTTGCCCCGTGTTACCCATACTGCCCCATGTCTCCCAGCATGCAATGGGATCTGTGAAATGGTCAGCATGGTTTGTTGAAAATAGCAAATATTTGGCTGACCGTGGTCAGATCCTTTTAGTAGTTTTACAGGACTAATTTTCATATTGGAAAGTCTGTTACAGTATAGACATACTTTGTTTAGAATGGAGATGACAATTATCATCTGTGTAGGAATGTAACATTAACAAGCGTATGGACCGTTATGCATGGTCAGAGTGGTGATGCCTGTGGGGACTAGGGCTGCATAAACATAACTGTACATTACTATGAGAAAATATAGATACAGGTCCAAAATACTAGAACATAACATCTCATCTATCTGCCAGTATTGTATATGAATAGACCTGCATGTACACTCAAGCATATACTTATTTTGTTACTGAAAACATATTATTCCTAACACAAAGATGACAATTTAGCACTGGAAAAAGATGAGACATTTGATATCCTCTGGTGAGAGTAGGTTCTCAACATTCTGTCCATTCATGTTTATGTCATCATTGCAGACCTCTGAGGTCTACTTTGTGGCATTGTTCAGGTACAAGTCTGGACCTGTACGTAAACCTGTACCTGATGTTATATTTAGATATTCAGCACCTGTGGTGACAGTCGAAATACCAGTGTGATGAACACAACAACTTGAACAAAACAAAATTTGTTTGATATGGTTTTGTTGCTTTGTCTGCATAGTGTGTAATAGTTTGAATGGGATAGGGCTCAGCCTCAGACCACTTAGTGTTAAAAGCATTCTATAGTCTGCTTCAGTAAGAGATGAATACACCGACAATTTGAACTTTCCATCAAGAATTCCATCACATTCCAGTGGCTTCAAAAATGAGAATAGTCAATTTGGTCAACCATGAATAAATTTTGTATTATTGGTCTGCTTTCACATACAAGCACTAGAATACAGGACAGAAGAAATGAAAAGTCAGGTAACATCAACTCCCGTAGGATTATTGCTATCTAGACGGACTCTGTCGGATATAATGTTAAAGCTCTAGTTAATTTTTCCCATACCTGGAAGATACAGGTGGGCTCCACATTGTTAACTGCGGGCTTTCAGCAAAGGCAGCAACCTTAATAGCTGAACAGCTTATCTCCTGAGCAAGCTGACAAGACTTGATCTTCAACGCAATAAGATTGGAGACGATGGCGTCAGAGTGATTGCAGAGACAATTCTCATTCTGAAGAAACTGAGAGATGTAGACTTTACAGCAAATTCTATAACTACGGTTGGAGGAGAAGCCATGGCAAAAAGCCTAAATCACCTGTGGGAGCTTGCAGGATCTCTACCTGCCATACAATGCACTGGCTCTCAGTCTCTCCTCACTGGCAAAGGCCTTCGTCAACATGTCGAGACTAGAGCACGTCGACCTGTTTGACGTGATGTGTAGGGCCACATCATTCCGCATGGCAGCACAACAAGCACGAGACGCTGTTCACACCATTGCAGGACAAGTACACGATCTCTTGGGCGGCACTCCCCTGTATGATGGTTCTCGTTCAAGTGAAGGTGATACCCAGGAACTGGCATGGCTGCGAGTAAAACAGGAACTGCAAAAAGGAGTACGCATTTCAAGGGGACAGTTGACCATGTCTTTACAGATCAGGCTGTTGTAAGAGTGATCATCATGGGACATTGATGTGGGAAACAGTCAGTGTAATGAGGAGGGCAGTAACTTTATAGCTACGCACGAAGAAAATGCATCTCTAAGAAGTCTTTAAGGCACAAGGCACACACACGCACATATCTCTTGTTTTTACCATAATCAAACTTGTCCTTTGTTTTGCTGACACCTATCCACATACATCCAGTTTCTCAAGTTATCCATGTATAACAAAACTAATGCTCTGGACTTTCAGAGCGATAGTAATAGTTTTAAAGTGCCTCGGCCCTGAAGCGTCGCCAAAAACGCACCGGAAGAAAAACAAAGAAACGTTTGTTTCTTGAAGTCATGGCTCTCGGATTAACCCCACCTTACTGGCAACCTTTTTAAGTTTTCTGTTTTTCTCATGCAATAATTCATGCATGCAATAATTCATGTATGCGTAAAAATCGATGAGACAACAGAAAAGAAGTTACAGCTAACTACATGCTTGTTCTGAATTGAGAACTGACTTCATCTTTGAGAACTGTGGCTATAGTTGGGGCTATTGAGGCTAATGTTGTACATGTATTCTCCAGATAATAGCAGGGCAAAACTGTCTGTATTTGCCACTACAGTGCAAATGCTGAATTTTAGTAAACCTATACCTTTGTCTTATAGTTATACACTTGAGTTACATAAGAAAATACATGTACATGAAGCACACATTTACCAAGGTATGACATAATTGTACCATATATTTCTAAAAACATCTACAACCACATTGATACAAAAACACCAAAGACATGAATGGAAATGGCTAATAAGCTGATGTATCTAATAATCATAAAATGTGTATAATGTGTGTGTTAGCTTATTATTATGGTATAAAACTTAATAACTGAAAGATGATTCCAACATCTCAAATGATAATGAAATGTAAAGGGCGCAATAACGAAAGTTGCATATTTTGATTTTGTAACAAACAACTTTTTTGTTATCCTATTGCTTTTGTTTAGATCTTATATAATGTTTATAATGTGCACTGAATTGTCAACATCCATCAAGATATGTTATACATTTTGATATGTGGTACCTACAAAATCTTTGGCCCACAACACCTGATAAAAATATCTGGTCTCTCACCAAATTCTAAGTATAGTTGGTTCCTACTAATGTTAAGTTAAGTAACGTTACTGTATCACCAAACATATGGCCTTCCTGAACAGCTCTGTAAAGAAATTGTAACATTGCATACTGGTAACAAAAATCTATGGATCTTACCAAAAATATAAAAATGTAAGATAAGAAGAAACTACAATGACACAATATATTGATGTGGCAATGTGTGTCATGGGAAAGTGTTGCTATGGACACAACGCTGTCAAATGATGCACAACCATGATTGTAAACTATTATGTGGGTTAGTATATGGACCTTTTCATAGATCCCATTGCAGGACACTATGGTTAATACAGAGGGCAAACAAACATCATAACCATGACAACATGTATGTGGTGCATATGTACTGTGTCCAGTCCGGTCTATGTTGTCATGGTAATGATGTTGTTTGCCACCTACATTTCTCATAGTGCTCTGCATCTCCCAGAATGCAGTGGGGTCCATCACAAGGTATTTGCAAGAATCAAACCTTGTCTAATCACCTTCCAAAATCACTCCTAATAACACCCACACAGCGTGACGTCCAGAACAACTGAACATTTTGCTTGGATACTAATATTGGGTATTTGTCAGTTTGAAATATAGTGACAGTATTGTTTGCCCATGATGTCAGCTTTCATGACCTGAGGTCTGTCATCAGTCGGAGTCCTCCTCATCTCCATAGTCATTGTTGTAGTCAGCAGGGGCTCCTCCTGGGCAGGAAATGTAAAATACCAAGCAGTTATCCAACAGTTTTTACTAAGAAAGTCTCTGCAGCATTGATTTTAGGCATTATCATGATGTACAAATGTAATAGATTCTAGAGAGATACACACAGAGGAGCTGTCATTCTGGTAGAGCAACTAAGAGTGAGCAACTCTGTCTCTGGACCTGGAGGTCGATAGTTTGAATCCTGGCCATTGTCGCTCACCACACACTACAGGAAAGGATCACAGTCCTTAGAACAAGATATTACACTGCGGTCCACTATTCATTGAGCTTACTGAAAAGAGCAAGGGAAATTTTCCCGGTAGAACAAAATTGTATATACTGTACATATTGCCTGTCCTCCCTATCACAACCAGTGGAAGATTAACTCTTTACTGAGCTAAACTGTTTCTGGTAACAAAACTCCAATATTGGAGAATTCACCTGTTCTTCTCTTCAGGATAGCAGCAGTCTCTGGCTCGGTGGCTAGCTCACTTGCCAACTTGTTATCTTGGTTCCTCAGATCTGCTCTTGCACCTGAGGGGGAGGGAGGTACATGAAAAAATATATCAAGATATTGTTTCTAGATCATATCTAAAGAATTAGCTAGTGTACAAATGTATGTTGCTGGTGTGCTACACCAAAAGGCGACCAACATCATGGCTGACCAACTTTGTTTTCTTTGTTTGAATCTTTATTTATTCATCTGAAGCTCACCTCTGTTTAACAGCAGCTCCACCACATCTGCATGCCCCTTCCACGCTGCATTGTGTAGAGCTGTGTCCCCTATCTTATTCTGCAATAACAACAGCAGCAAATCAATATAATGATAATATCAAGAGATAATTAAGGTACTGACAACATGAATGCAACAGGGAATACTTTTTTCTAAAAAGACTGAGATACATGTAAATACAAATGTAGAATTAGAGTCAAGCTTTGTTCAATTGTCTACAAATGTTACAGTCTGCACATGTGAGCTACAAACACAAAGACCCCCTTTCCACTGGATGGAGACTGTTGAACAAACAAAATTGAACGTGTTGTGACCTTTGACTTTATGAATTGAATATGATCCATGATGTACAAGTATTATTGAAAGATCACAAAACTTACAAAATACACTTTTTTATCAATGAAATTTGTGTGAACTGCAGATGAGAGTTTTGCTCAAGGGTTGCTGCCTCAGTGGAAAGGGAGTATTAGAAGGTCTATTCTACTGGTAGAAATGAAAAAGGAAGAATTTTGAATAGCCAGTTCCAGTGTAACAGCTAGCAGGAGAAAGACCTACTTTTCACTACGCACAGCAAATTAGGTGGACAACTGAGAAATGAAGAGGACAGATAGCAAAGAGATGGGAATAAGGAAAAATGATTAAAATCAGAAAGAAAAGACCTATATCTGAAAGAAAGTTCAAGTTATGAACAAATAAACAAAGAAAATTGAAGGACAGTCTGTCATGATAGAAATAGTTAAACATGCTTCTAACCTGAAGTTCCAGACCAAACTAATTTAAGGGTGTAAATTTAATGTGTATGGTATGGGTGTAAAATAGCTATTCACCTGTTGTTTGTTGTTTCTACAGTAGCTATGTTCGACCAGGCACTATTTAGCATTTACACTTTTGTGTGGACAACAATCCAGAAAAAAAAAGTTTTGTCAATTGAAACTTAAAAGGAAAAGAACTTAATATCACATACCTGCTCATCAATCCTTATACTGGGTACTTTTAGTAGCTCTTGTACACATTCTGTGATGGTGAGACAGGGTTAGAAATCAGCAACACTTGGGGCAGCAGATACTGCCTACAGATGATATCCATCCTATTCTAGCTATAGCTCTGGTTTGCTCCTCTAATCACATCCCTGCCTAATAGTCTGGCACCCTTATGCAATGCCAATCTCTATATTAACAGGTGACAGACTACTAGTAACTGGAAGGCAAGCAATATGATGATGGAACCAGAGCTAGAATAGGATGACAGATGCAGGGTTCAGCTCAGTGTATTAGTGATTACACAAGGGAGGTGAAGAGACAGAAACGTAGATCACGACACTAGTAACACGAAAAAAACTGTTTCCAAAACATGGGTAAAACACTGAGCCAAACCCTACATGTGTAGGAGGGAGGCCTAGAGATAAAAACGTGCATCACTAGAAGTACATAGAAAATGCCTCAAAAACACATGAAAGAAACTGAGCTGTATCCTACATCTGCATGGCAATTAGATCACAACATGCATGAAGCACATTTGCAATTTTCACATTCTAATTGTAGTCCAGCAAGGATTTCCTAATAATATCATCAAAACAGAATGTCTTCCACTGTGACAGTTAAAGGCCATTGACCATACCAGAATAGCTCATGTTTTCCATTTCATTAATGAAATGCCTCTTACAGTACCTGTATGTCCACCGTGTGCTGCCCAGTGTAGTGCAGTGCATCCTGCCTTGTCCAAGCCATTCACTGCCACCTAGACATTGCATTTAAATTATCTATTTATATACAACTGTATATTGATATATTAGAAAGAAAGCTCATCTGTGTTAGCACAATACATTCTTGAATTAATTGCCTTTTATGCAACATTCCTGATGGACCAGTATTTAGTCTTACAATCAAAAATTTGGTGACTCTTCAGGATATGAATCAACCACAAAATACTCCAATGGTTGAAGAAATTTTTCCCTTGTCTTTCTAGTTGCTACATGTTTTTTTTCCATTCATCAATGCAATAAGAGTTGAAAATTCATTGAAAAATTAACAAGCTTCATGACTTCATGGCTATGATGATGACATTTGGGTCCCTCATAGGATGCCTGTTTTTTTAATTGAGCCAGCCTGTTTTGTTATCTTTCTGCAAAAATCTGAGAACTCAGCAACAGAATTGGTGTGGTCTTAGAGTAAGAACCAAACCATTTTTGGCAAATGGGTGTGTTGACTCACCCTGTTGGCCAGGCACTCTTTCAGGAAGGTCATGTTTCCTGGCAGGAAGGAACAGCCCAGTGTAAGTGTGTGCCATAGATACGTACATGATAAACAAATACAACAAGACCTGTATTCAGTTCTGTCTGTTTAAACAAATGAAAGACATTCAAGTGTTTGTTAGAATCTGTCTGTGAAACTTTGTGTATCATTGCACAACATACAACAGGGATTTTTTGCCGGGTAGAATTGAAGACTATCCTTTGGAAAATGTTACGCCTTTACTATAATTGTAAACATTGCAACATCAATTATGCACTAAACATTGTGCTTTTTTTTTTACAAGGAACAGACGTTAAAGGATAAGGTTTTCTTTGTGCATATGGTGTGTGATATCCCTTACCTCTTTTTGCAGCTTCATGCATGGGGTTATCCACTGACTCCATTCCCTCTTCGACTGGGGTAAAAAAAGAAAACACACAGAAAAACGGCATGTAATTTTAACCTTTAGTATGCTGAATTATCAGTACAAATTTCCTGGAGGCAGAGCTTCTCACAGTATATATTATACATACAAAGTTAACCCATGTCCATGATCCAAAATGTGCAACCATTAAGGTTGATCATATGCGCAAATTGAAAAAATATAATGTATTCCAGTTAAATCCCCCAACTTCCTGCATCTCTTTACAATGAAAACAAACGGATAAAGAAATGACAATAGCTCAATTCACTTGTTTTTTTCTGTTCATGAATCATGATGCATATTTCCTGGATGAGACAGACATATAGGAATTCGCTATTGTTGAACTAATGGTTACTATGGCAACAGCAGTTTTATATCCTCACCGTAGTTACTGGGAATAAGCCCTGATCTCCCCTCACATGTGGCCTTCCACCAACCAGAGTCAGACTGAGGAGAGATAAAAACACGTCACTTACAATTTTATACAAAATACACAATGGGCTCTGGACAACAGCTTATCATCCTGAACTAATGCCACTGTACCTGACTACAATGCAACTAGTGTAACATTTTGAAGTATTAGATGAAAAGGAAACTTTCCCTTGCCTTAACAACTGCTATCAATTGGTATCAACATTTCACCTTTTACAAATGAATCCTATTCCAAATTATTCTAACACAAAAATCCCAAAAGTAGGTTCCAAAAAAAGGAAATTTATAATGTTCAGAAGGAAAATCACCAGAATTTGTTACAAGGTCAAGCAACATACTGATGTATGACCTAACTTACCATGTCATTGACATACAGCACATCCCCCTCCTCAAAACTCAGCTCATCAGCCTGCAATAGAGAAACATTTTAAAATCATACTGTAGTCCTCTTTCAGCTGCTCATGGTGCTTTCAAACAAAGTTAACAAAAACAACAGATAGAAGTTTTCAAACATATACCTGCTGAGCTCTATATGGGTACAAGGCTTTGAACACCTTTACCAGACCTGCAAATAAAAGCAGAGAAAAATTTGTGTGAAAAAATGACAAAATAATAACAACAATACTACTATTAGTACTATCACCAAAAGACTTTGTCTCTGATGATTGCAATATCATACAGATTATCAAGTGTAAGTGATGCTAATGATGATGATGAAAATGAATAGTACTGCACCAGTATTTTTATGTGACTTTCTCGAGCTCTTTCAGTCTCACAATTTCCTACATCTGGCGAGCAGCAACGCCGACCATTCTACTGCAAATATACTAAATGTTGCAAAGCGGTTCTAAATGTCGAGAACACTTGTTATGGGCTTCAAAAATCATTTACTAGTACATATAGCTAATAGTCTCTCCTGTAACAGTGAAATACAGCAGATTGAACAAACATCGTGTTTTGTGTTTTTGTCCAATTCTCCTCTCTGATATTTGCAATTTCGTCACCTTACCTGGTTTGGGAGAAAGTCTTGGTGGCGGAGGAGCGGGCCTAGATGGCTTCGACATGACTTTTAGACAGGAATTTGGCCAGTTGAGAACTGGAAAACCGAAAACTTCCGTGATTCCGTGAAAGGCGGAAGTAAAATACCGTCACACCCTCTGTGAGGTTAAAGGTCATAGTACTAAAGGTCAGTTTTCGCGCGAAATTCCATGCATGTGTTTTATTTCCGTAAAACATCTAATGCGTTTCCCGGGTTAAGTCATGCTTTCTAGGATTTTATAACGTATGCCGGAGAAACGATGGCAGCTCGTAAGGTAATGTGTGTTTTGGCCTTAAACGGAGAAGTCCGTTGTCATTTTTATATTAATCAATAAAGTACTAAGTTAAATTTACTGGTTGGGGAGGGGGGCATACATGACACCAAACAATTATATATTAATTATATAGTGGTAATCACAACAAGATGCATGTGCTCCGACGTTGTCATTGATTTTTAGCCACGAAATTTCATAAAGGTGTATGTAAGTTTGTTTTGATCACAACAAGATGCATGTGCTTTTTTACATTTTCCTCATTAATTTCCTATCTATAATATAGTTTTTTCTCTCTTTTAAATATTTTAGTTTAGTGGATTTTTATTGTTGTTTGTTTGTTTGTTTGTTTGTTTGTATGTTTGTTTGTTTGTTTGTTTGTTTGTTTGTTTGAAAAAGTCTTTGAGACTAAATTTGCAATATTTGTGATACTTGCTTTGGCTTCTTATTGCAGAAACTGAAAGGGGAAGACATTGTATGCAAGCTGGATAGTCTCCACTCTGACGTCATAGCAAACCAATTGGACCACCTGGATGCCCAAGATGTCAGCCAATCACTGGACTTGCATCAGTCATGTGACTTAGAGCAACCAATCAGTGGCTCAGGAAATAAACTCTTCCTGTCACAGGAAAGAGATGTTTGCCTTGTGAAGTTATCCATTACTACAATTTTGTTTGACAAACTTGGAAGCGGTGGCAAAGATGGAAATCATGACAACAAGAAGTTACAAGAAATCTGTAGAAGATTGTTAGTTAAAGGTTACCAGCTCTTGGAATGTTTGGTGAGTACACCATATATGGGGGCCTGCATGCCCTTTTTCGTAAGGCGTAATCAGGGCTTTTTAGTCGCCGTAATTCGTAGGCAGACGTCCCAAAAATCAACGTAATTCGTAATAGTACATTTGCCAAAAAGCGTAAAGGCGTAATCAGCTCTGAGAATTTAACGTAATTCGTAATCGGCGGTGAAAATTTTGCGTAATTCGTAATCACTACCCCCCCATGCAGGCCCTCATATATTTCAGACATGCTATTATTATAATAATTGGATCAGTTGGATGCTCAAGGTATCAGCCAATCACTGGGCTTGCATCAGTCATGTGATTTTTAGCAGCCAATCAGTGACTCAGGAAAGTTATTTGTTAAAGCATGTTTCTATAGTTATTAATAGTTTTTTTGGCATGGATTTATATTATATGGATGCAAAACCAAATGTGTGTTATTATTTGTTTTTACATTTTAGGGCATGCTGCTGGGGTCAGGTGACCAATTGGTAGCATACACAGCATGCAAAACAGCAGCTTCTGTTGTAGTCAACTTCCCCACACAGATGCAGGTAAGCTTTCACAATGATAGCACTCAATGGACATAATCTGTAACATTATCTATTGATACCAAAACTTAACAGTTGTTGACCAATACATGTACTCAAAGAGCTTAGCTCTAAGTATATTTTAGTACTTCTATGAGCTACCAGTATTTAGTCTTAACTCCAAGTACGTAAGAAAGTTACAGCATCTTCTGAATGAAAGGATAGAAAGGCAGCCACATATGAAAAAGACATAAAAGTCATCATGTACATGTAGTATGTACAAGCCTTTGATACAGGTGAAGCAGGTCGTAATATACCCCAGCCAGAATATACCGTTATATTCTGGCCAGGGCTAGGAGTACATTGTATACAGGTTTTTCTTTCACTTTTCTTGTACGAATTGTGTTGTAGGAATTTCAGGAAAGGTAGATTGTTTGGTGTAAGGACAATACAGCATGTAGTTATGAGTGCATACTCACAATTCTGCCTTCCTTGCAACATGTTTTTCATAACTTTCTTTTCTCTTTTCTTTTTTTTCAGCCTTTCCCCAACACGTGGCTATCAGGTCTGTTACAGGAGGTCAAAGAGTCACCACATTCCAGTAGGGCTGTTTGCACCTTTGACCTCTTTAAACTGATCATCAGGGCTCACGGCAAGTCTGTTCCCAGCATGCCTGAGGAGTCAGACAGTCCTGCTGTGTCAAAAGGTGGGGAGCAGTTTTGAGTGAAAATCCACCACAGGGTATAACCTACGTCAGTGAAATGATGGCAGCTGACTGGCAGGTGGTGGTAGCTCTGCCACAATTTCCTTTTGCAGCATTAGGGTAGTGTGTAATCTAACCTAGTATAATAGGGGGCAGTATCATGGAGATATAGTCGTAGAATGGGGACATCATACATGTGTAGAAGGTATCAAGGTAAACAATAGCCAAATGTTGCATTTGACAACATTTGATGACATATTGATAATTGTTGGCTTCAGATGCTCCTGAGATACTCTGCCACCTATTAGGATAGGTCAGGTTACACACTACTTCCCTGGAGGATGCTAGAAGTAGAAATTGCAGATGACCTTCCACCACTCACTGGTCCATTTTGATGACATAGGTTGTTCCCTGCTCTTAACATTTTAAAGCCAATAGATGCATGTGCACATCATTATTATTATTTGATAATCTTTTTCACACTTTAACAAATATGAAAATATACCAGTAATCAAAATACCCCTTTCCTTTATGATTACTGTAGGAGCTGGCATTGCTTGCTTTGAAATTTTGGATGAAAATTGGGATCAGTTAACTCAACTCTACCTGAAGGATTGCCAGTCACTCTCAGAACAACATTCAAGTTGTCAGCCATCTACCTCCAATGAAGAAAGAGAAGTTGCATTTCTCTCACTGTTGTCTTTATGGATTGAGTGCTTTAACAGTGAAGTAAGAACTGTCAGCCAACTGCACAACAGCAACGTCTTGCTGGAGTTAGTTCCAGCTTTGAAATACACCAAATCTTCTTTAGTCTATGCAAATATTTTGGAGGTCTTTTCTCAGTCTTTAATGTATGAACAGGAAGAAGTTGGTGCCAGTTCTGAGACTGTAATTTCAGTCGCCCATGCTCTACTGAAAACCTTTGATGATCAGATGATAGAGAGAGTGCCATGGAAGGACAAACACGTTGGGTTCGGTGGAACAGACAATGTTGAGGGGCAGCTTGTCGCAGGACAAAAGCCAGGAGACTGGGTGTTGGTGCAAACACTTGTGCTGGTACTGCTGAAGGCCTGCTCCATCATTAGTGAATTGTCTGGGCCAGGTATTTTATTCTAGATCTATTTGTTATCTTTTAGTTTTTCTATGTATGATAGAACTTTTGAGATCATACTCTTTACTGTAGTTGTTCATTAAATTTTTCTGTGTTCTGTTGAAACACTGAGCCAGACCATAACTGATAGTGCATACTCTTGTTTCAATTGTAGAAGAGACCCTGTCTACTGTCACCAACCTGCAGAGATTGTCGTCCTTTGTGTGTAAGAAGCTAGCCATCACAAGTGATGGACATGGTGCTGCAGTACCACAGTCTGGGTCCTGGTTGTTTGAGCTGTTCTCTGACCAGGATGACTCCATGATAGAAGCCATGCTGTCTCTACTGGACATCAACACAGCTATTAGCAGGTATGTTCTGATGACCTGTTTTGGAAAAGAAATAATCTTTAGCTGTGTAACTTACTAGTGTGAACATAAACCACCACAAATATTTCAAGATTTACAACAGCAAAATATCAGTATTTCCAGTGTTTTTCTACTCTTTTACTACATCCAAGCATTCTGGATTGACTTGATTGGTTGTTCTTTAATAATCATTTGCAGTAATTTTTTTTATAAAGGCATGACTCTCATTGTTCTTTCTGCAGGTACGCTACAGACAGTCTACATGCCGATGTCATCAGGTCGTTCAACCCTCACTGCGTCTTCCTGCAGTTCTTGGAGACCACCACCTGGGACCACTCCATCCTCCTGGACCTCCTC
This sequence comes from Branchiostoma floridae x Branchiostoma japonicum, assembly GCA_013266295.2. Classification (NCBI taxonomy): domain Eukaryota; kingdom Metazoa; phylum Chordata; class Leptocardii; order Amphioxiformes; family Branchiostomatidae; genus Branchiostoma; species Branchiostoma floridae x Branchiostoma japonicum. The sequence goes on from CM023823.1 coordinate 20,527,043, forward strand.
ATCTCCATGGAAACCAGCTTCCTAGCATACATTACCAGATACCTCCATCTTGTCATCACAGAATGGCAAGTGTTCTACCAAACAAACCAGCGCTATTATCAAACAATGGTGAAAACCTGTGGGTCATCTGATGGTGGAGAGGGTTTGACTATTTGTAACAAACCAGGTTTAGGTCAAAATAGAGAGAAGAAATGGGAGAGTGTCCCCCTCCCACAGCCAGATCATACATGTGGAAAGCTACCACAGATAACTGGCACACAGCAGTCTGACAAAACTTCCACCACAGAAAAACAGTTAGATGATATTGAAGTTGAAGGAGTCCATGCACTTAAGGTTGTAACAATGTCTTTGTCCGAGTTTAACCGTTTTGAAATGGATATTGCTGGGCAACAGTTTCAAGCCCTTGACACAAATGTAGATACTCTACAGTCTAAAACACCTCAAGGTCAAGATGAGAAACATGACAGTCTGACAGTTAAGGGGGAGAGAGATGAATCTTTCAGTCAGTCGTCTGATGATGACAGCTCAAGTGACAATGGCGAGGAAGAGTCCACTTTGGATAAAACCATGGGGGTGTTGATCAGGTTGAGGCTAGCCGTGGAGAGACTAAGTGAGAAAAAGTTGTTCCCATATAATGTTAGCCCCCTTCTAAGACTGCTGACCATGGTTGAAGCTAAGTATGAAGAAGAATGAAAAGAAACTGTATGTATCTGACAAGACTTTATTATGTGACAAACAAAAGTATACATTTTTCACAGCTATGAGTACATTACAGTATAGTCTGGCTGGCTCCACAAGCAATGTGTTTCAATGTTTACATTCTTTTCTGTTGTATACACAGTGTTTGGGCTACTTGTAGACATTGGGCATATGGTGACAGAACTGGAAGTAAAGGTTCTCATTGCTTATTTTATTATGGCTAAACACACACAAATACATAGCTAACCAGAAACCTCGTTCTCAAGCATGAAGCTCTCTGTCACAGCTTTACAAATATTTCCTAATTAGAAACAATTAAAGATTTTTTGTCAGTCCAAGTTGCCTTATCTTTTTGGAAATATGAACTATTATTCTACACTGCATTCTGATGGCAAATACAATATAAGACAATACTGATGTCATAGAGTTTACTGTTTTTAGTGAGAATTTGTCATTTTGCAGGTAGGACAACACCATCCACAACTGTTTGCTAGGCTGTGTATAGAACAGATACAGTTACCAACTGATTGACAAAATAGTATGATGATTTACATATTCTCAAGAGTATTTACAAGTATTCAAGTGCTAAATTGTCAAAACTGTCGTGTTTGAGATGGGATTTACCTATCTTTGGTCTAAAGAAATGGTATCCTCTAGTGTTTTAGTTTCTGGAGGTATAGGTACACTTGACGCTCAGGTCCGGACCTGTACCTAAACAATTTTACAGATACGGAGTATATCAGTCCACAGCCCTACTGCTCTATTATGAAAGATGAAGACCATCCAAGCATGAATGAGTACAGCAGTGATGTTACTTGTGTCTCCCTATCTCCTGTATCTGTATCTCTTGAAGTGGAACCACAGTTGGAAGATCCCGTTGCTGAACTGACAGCGGAAACCGTGTCTGTGCGAGTACTCCCATTCTCGGTTCACAATCCTGAACGCAATGTCCTGGGCAAAATAATGATAATCTCAGTGTTAGCATTCACAATACAAAAGAATAGTGGACTTGTGGTTAGGGATGTTGACTTAGAATTTAAAAGTTCTGGGTGTGAATCCCGACATATTTAATATACAAAATTGACATGTTGTTTACCAGTTATGCAATACAAACAAACAAACATACCTCATATGGAGGCCCTGCATGGAACCTGAGAGAGGCAAAGTCCTTCTTGCCTTCCTCTGGAGTCAGTGTGTACTCTGGAGTCTGAGTCTTGTCTATCAGGTCAGGGTAGAAAATCTAAAAAGCACAGAGAGCCAAGAATTAATAAGAATGTACTTACATATATATTCTTTCGACAGAATAATATAGGAAAACTTCATAACTTACATGTACAGCTAAGTAGACATGTCCATTCTTAACATTCACTGTAATGAACAAAATACATTTTGTATGCAAAACCTTGCCATCAAAACAAGCAGTTATTTTGCCCACTGCATGCTGGGAGACATAGGCACTATGGGTGGCTCAGGGAGGAAACAACATACAGGTATGTACAGAACTCACATTGAACTTATATCCTTGCACAATCTTTGGAGGTGGGTTGTCAAAATCGTAATGTGTCTGGTTATACTTGTTCCACTCAAAACCCTGAAATGAAGAACAAAGCTTGATAAATTCCAGGCACACACTAACAACAACATCTAATCAAATGCAACCAGGAAAGATTATGGGAAACCATTTCATTTTGGACATACAAATGCTACAAGTCAAAAATTTTTTGGGTTCAAACCTTTTCTTTAGTCCAATCCTGTGTTAAAAATTAGTTTAATCTTTTCCATATCATCAAAATCTGTTGATATCTTCCTTCAGAAACCAGCTTAACATCAAACCTGCAAGATCAAAACATATAGTAACCCCCTTATGAGAAAACAGCTACCTACCGTGTGAACTCTGTTGAAGAAGCGTGGTTTACGCGGTCGGTACTTGTCGGACCACAGGTAAACCTTCTGTTGAAGCGGTACCTCCACGCTGAAGGTGGCCTCATCACTGGTCATCCCCTCCCTCGCTTTCTTCATCAACTGGTCATCCTCTGTCTCCTCCTGTCACAATTGGGAAGCCCCAAGTGGAACATGATGTGAGTGAAATGAATGAATGAATAAAAGGTGGAAAGAAAGGAAAGAATGAATGAAATCTAGATACTTGTATCTGAGAAAATAGGAAAGTTGCAAACTTCCAGTGGCTTCCACAGTACAACATATAGCTTCTTCCCAGTTTGCTCTCACCTCTGCTGTTCCACTGGCAGCCACCTTTCTTCTGGCAATCTCCAGTCTTCTCAGGTCATCTGCAGGGTCGAACACTAAACAGTCTGGGGGCAGGTCCCGAGTTCTCAAACGTTTGGGACTGTATCTCCCTGCATTGTAGTCGTCATAACCTGGACAGGTGGTAAAGAAAAGTAAACATTCTTAACAAAGTCTCTGACAAAAAATGCCCCTGTAGTTTTAAAACAAGCTGCTAGCGGGCAAATCTATCCACTATTTTCCATGCCCAAAAGCTATCTGTCACCCAAAAATCATGACCACAGCATGTTCAAAACATAAGATATAAAAAGTTCCACTGTAGTACTACCCGGTATATAAAGTCACCAGGGGCTCATATTCTGCCTTGCCCTTCATTTTGCCAACGACTACCAATACACCAAATATCAGTAAGATCCATTGACAACCTCTTGAGTTACTGTATTTGCGTACGATGGAGTTTCATGAAATCTTAAGAATTTTTTCAATCTGAGTCCGACTCCAACACTATACTACGGACTACAGTTTATAATGGATGAAGCCATGATCTGAGTTGGACAGAACCAAAAAAAACCAGTGTGAGATAGCAGTTGCTGTTTAAAGTTCTCTTACTTTGTTCCATAAGATCTTCTTCAGTCAGCACTGCATCAGGCCTGAGAAAAAAAAAACAAATGCAGGAAATCTCAATAAATAGGTAAAGAATGAAACTGGAAAATTTAATTGAATACATCACTTTTCTTGAATGCATTATCCTTTAAAAGACACAGCTGACTTTTATAGACTATAGAACAGAGTTGTCACACTAAACAAGTCAAAAACACAAGTTAATTTGTTAATTGTTGCATTGATATCAGGTGTAGATTCCATGCTAGACAAACATACGCCCGTATCCAAAAGTGCTAATGCAACCTATCACACTGTGCCAGAGCAGGGTTAGATCCAAGGAATTTGATCCATGCTATTGCTTGTGCCACAGGAACATACCCTGTACTTTATACAAAAACATATGAATTGTACCAGAATGCACTATAGGATCTACAAAGGTGTATGAGACTGGTACCCACTCCTTTGTTTCTTCTTCAGTTTTTTCCTCTTCATTCTTTTCTTCTGTATCTCCATCTGGTGCAGAACTTGGCCCAGGCTGAGGTTCTGGTTCCTGTTCTGGTTGGGAGGATGTCACATCTCCTGATGTACCAGCCTCCATCTCCTCTTCTTCCTCCTCTGAATCATCCTCTTGTTTCACAGTGATGGGGAACAGTGGTTGGCTTTCAACCCCTTGCTGTTTGGACAACAAAAACATCAACAAAAAACACTGAACAATCTTGTCTTTCTTCTTTCTACTTTCATTCTAGAATTTTTTCTCTTTTGTGGTAACAACATAACTTGCATTTGGTATAAAAGAAATTGCTACTTTTGACTGTGGGACTCCATGTGTTGCATGCAGAATGCTGTTTTATTGCCTTAGGCCATAGCAAGTTTTATGGATGACATCCTCCGGAGACTCCAAAATTAATGCGAGAGGGCGGAAAAAAAACAAGGCAGGCCAAAAAAAACAAGATTCCTACATTTTCAGATTTTGAGATCGTAACCTCGTTGAACAAGAATTTAGGCGGCAAAACATGATATCATACTCAACAGGTCTACTATCGCTGTATTCAACAGTATTACCTGTCCTTGCAGATGTGTCTATTAAATAGAACAAAAAAAGAGCTTGCTGTACCATCTTCAAGGTAGATACTACACTGGGTATTCATTTGTAATGGAACACCCTAGACTGTCAACACTTGCCATCAAACACGAGGAATTGCGCCTCAAGTTTGCTGGATCCCTGGTGGTCTCTGAGTTTAGAGACTGCCTACCAGGCAGAACACTGGGGTCAATCACTGTCTGGAAGCCATACTCTACCTATATTGTGCCAACTGTTACAACACTGATTTGTCTCTGAAACAACTTTGAAAAAAGAAATGAAATAAAATTTTTCTATTATTGTACAAATGGTTTTGATTCAGTGGCAACATCACATATAAAATGAATAAAATACAACATTGTATCAAAGTAAAAATAAAAGAATAAATCAGAGCCTTGTCTTGCCGATGGACGTTTATGACATGTTTGTCCTTTTTTGGCATGTTGACCACCGTCGCAGGGCAACAAAATTTCTTGTTTTTTTTCTGAAATCAGGCGAAAATCAATGCGCGCGCTGATGTCATCCATAAAATTTACTTGCTGTGGCCTTATATAATACAAAAAGGAATTTACAAATCCCTTTTATACTAAGTTTAGGTAGATTTTGGAGAGATCTGATAAACATTGCAAATCTTATGTTAATGAAGAAACACACTTTTATATGAGTAATTTCTTACCTCCTGTTTGAGTTGGAAGAGTTTTCTGCGCAGTGTTTCCTGGTGCCTGTCCCTGAGCCTGGCCCTGGCCATGTGTGCCTTGAGCTGCTGAAGAAGTGACTCCCAGTATCCAATGTCCACTGCATCTCCTGACTTGATTCTCTTCATGATCTGTTGTTGAAGGGCCACAAGCTGGCCAAACTGGGGGAGGAGATAAGACACCATGAAGAAAAAGGTAAAGGTCCCATAGCCTTCTTTAGGCCGTAGGTGCAGTGGGTTGTTAATATAATGTGTCTTAGGCACAATATTGTAGGGCTAAGCCTGTCCCTCTCCTTCAACTGCCTTTCACTGCAGAGCAAGTTTTTCTTACATGAGTCCTAGTCCAGTTTTCATCTTGAACTCTAATTTACAAGAAAGAAGAAAATAGATCTTTGTGACCTTACAAAGGATGATTTCTTTCCAACATTTCATTGTATGAGCAAAATCTGTAAAAAAGCTTTAAAGCTGATACTTTCTGCTATACAGTCTATCAAACTTATCTGACTACTGTCAAACAAAGAAGTAGCTGTTAATATACTACTTGTAAGCCTGAAGTATGTGGTAGATTTTGTAGGCCTATCAAACTTACAGTTTTTCCATGGAAGATGTTGACAACATCTGTGGTGACAGACACATTGATGCCTTCTCTTCTGTCCACTCCAGATTCACCTGGAATACAAAAACACAAGTCATACAAATATCAACCAATTTCTTAATAATTCTTAATAAATGAAGGTTTTATAGACTGATCATCTTTAAAAAATATGTTTGCAGCAAGTGCAAAGATGCTAGATTGCCAAAATACTATCACCAGGAGTTTATCATACTATCATTAAATATTCTTTATTCTAAAAATGTTCTGTACTTTATTGTTTACATAAATCTGAGAACTAAAAATCAACATGGTACATACCTCTTTGAGTCTGCTCCAGCTTCTTGAGTTTATTGAGTTCATCTTCAGCAATAACAGTCATGTCCTTCCAGAAGTCTGCATTTTTCCCCTGCTCCAGTTCCATGTACACTTTGATGTCTTCCACCAAGTCTTCCAGGTCTGTCATGGTCAGACCCTGAAAATGGAACATTTGCAAGCTTTCTTAAGGATAACCACGATAGATTAGAAATAAACAGGTGCCTTGGGGGTTCAAGAGAATCAGAAACATGGAGTAAAATACTGGTAAAGGGGATCAAGAATGTTCCGCATTCCCCTCATGAGATTTCCAAATGGAATTACCCCATTATGCTAATCAACAGTCGACCTTTTTACAGTTAGACTACACACATAGTGTGTATCACATGGTGGCTATACAGATACAAAGATGATGGTTGTACATGTACATCCAAGGGCACCCATTATATGTGTATGCTAACCGTGAAATAGTCTATTCTTACTGACACAGAATTGTTATTCCAAGTAAGACTGTGACTGTAGACTCACAGTTAGGAATGTATATGGTTCGTGCATCTCCACAGCGATATCATCGTCCTCTGCACTGATGTACTTGGCCAGTAAGTCAATGGGCTTGGCTCGGCCATCTTGGATTCTGATCTTGGACCTCAGCTTTGCTTGGTGCAGATGGAACTGTGGAAAATGTTACAGACATTCAAACTTGGTCTCAACAACCACTCAAGGGACTGAGGAAAAATGGTTGATGACTGGGGGTGGTTGCTCTTGAGGATCTTAACTTTATAAAATTGTAACAGCATTAGAATACTCATTTTAGCCAAAGCCTTTTGCTTGCATAAATGAGCAGTTGGGGTCCCAAATACTAGGTGTGTTCATTAAAAGCTTTTGTAGACTAATTTTCCATGGATCAAAAAAAAACCTGATGACCGCTCTGAATCTTTACTATCACACCTCCCTTCACCCCAGCAGGTGTAATAGAACAAGTTGTACAAGCCTTACATTGTCCTCCTGTTGTTCCCACTCCTTGTAGTACTCTGCCTCCTTAGCTCGCTGCATGGCTTCCATCTCCTCCTCCCTCTGCTGTCTCTCTCGCTCCCTCTCTAGTCGGGCCTGCTTCACTTTCACCAACTCATTCTACACAACAAAGATGATGCCAATTTACTTTTTTTTTCTTTTACAAAGAAAAATAACTATTTCTAATTTTGGTTGCTGTAATACAGTAGTAACTACAGTATGTGCAGTAGTAACTACACAGGAGTTCTCAATAGAGTTCTGTACCTTCATTTCAAGTTGCTTCCTTTTCTGTATCCTTTCTTGCTCCTCCTTCAACAAGTGTGCTGTGCCCTCCTTCTCGTGTTTCTGTAGTGAGAAATAACATTTAGGCACTGGACATCAAAGCAAGCCCTCTCTCTACCTTTCAGATGGGCTGCTCTAAATAATTTAGATTCTAATGATACCCCAAGTCTGTTGCAAAATCTTAGTTCTGAAGGTTATCAGAAGGTTATCAGAAATTAAGACAATGAACATGTACATTAGGACAATAGTATGTCTTGAAATCATGGAGTATATTTGAACAACATCCCCAGTGTGCAATATACCTTAAGGCAGTTTACTGGTTATGCAAACAAAATCAAACTACATGAATCTCATTAAAGAGACCAAAAGCAGAGTGGAGTGCTTACCTTGGACCATACAAATGTGTCCAGGAGGTTGGCATCCCCAAAAGGGTTGTCAGTGTTAGTGTATCCCATGTACTCCTGGTCCCATCCCATATTCTCACGAGCCTTTCTTGCCTTCGCTTCCTTCTTGGCCAATCGCCTGGCTCTCTTCTCTTCCGGGGTCTCGTACAACTTTATCAACTCCTTCTGTTTTCTGTTAGAACAGAGAAATTACATCATTGACAAAAGGCAATATACAATGGGTTGTACAATGCTGTGTCTCTTTCTCTAATGTAGGGTTTTCTATAACCTGGTATCCAGTCTAACGCAATTGGGGCAGATTTTCTTCTGGCCCGCTGAAGCTTTCCCCTGCCCGCCACAGCAAGGCTCCCTGGTAGGTTTTTCATGGGAGATTAAATTAATCCCGTGCCAAACTCCTATCACAGGCGTAACATCTCCTACCTGCCTCTAGAGACCCTGCCCTAACCGCCCTGCCCCAACCACGATTTGACTGGATACCAGGTTAAGTTTTCTACCTTCAAATCCTACTGAATTATTTTGGAAGAGTTATGTTTCCTTCATATGTTTTGTTTACAACAACAAACCACAGAAGCTAACAATTCTGAAAATATTGACAAACCTCTTTCCAACTTGTTCCATCCTCTCAGTTTGACAGAGCTAAGCTTCAACTGAAGTGCTGAAGGTATGAGGAATCTAGGTGGTGCAGGGGTATGGGAAATTTTGGATGCTATTTCCAGCATGTTCAGGGGCAAGTTTCAAATGGCATTTTGATAAGGCCTGGTTGGTTTCTTACATATATACCAGGCTTTGGGACAAAGGTGTATACATCATAATATGTATACACCTCAGGGCATGACAACCCATTGCTGCATACTAGTACATATAGTAAGCTTACCTCTTCTCCTGTTTTGTTTTCTCTTTGTCCTGTTGCATCTCTCTCCTTCTCTTCTCTATCCGTGCATCTACTGTGGAGGAGTCTGAGTCACTTCCTGACTCCTCTGATGAACCTCCAGACTGACTGGACCTGCGACCTCTGCTGTCTGATCTTGACCTTGACTTTCTTTTATGTTTCTTCTTTGTGGCCTCTTTGGATCTGGATCTTCCCCTATAATTATGCAATATAAAAACATGGTGTGTTGTTATATACACTATGTTGTTATATACACTATGTAAGCTTCACACGTGTCTAAGATACTGTAGCATAGCAACATAAACATGTTGTCACTTTATACCTAAGGCATTAGGACATTGTGCACTAAAATAAAAACTGTGAAAGTACATGTACCCAAAAAAAGTGATTTGAATCTTCTCAGATCGTTTGCATGAAACACCAAGACACCATTGTTTTGACACATAGTGCCACTGTGGGTAATTTTGACATCTACTTACCGACGTTTTGATCCACTTTTATCTCGGGATCTGTCCTCCCTTGATCTGGATCGCCTCTGTCTTTTGCCTTCTTCGGGTGAAGGAGATCGTGATCTGGATCGATGTCTGTCCTTTTTTCGTTTACGATCAAGGGATCGAGACCTTGATCGTCTGTAACAAGACAAAAATAACTGAATATCTGCACATAAAGTTTCATTGTTATTACAACTTAATTATCATTCTAACAGGAAGAAAACACATAATAGGTTTTCCCAGAAAGAATCAAACATTTTAAGGTAATTCCTGGGGAAAACAGTGTTTAATACGCCGAAGGGCGGTTATACCGGCTATACAGATACAGATACAGAAATAAGTTTTGTATGGGGTGGGAGGGGGGCAGTCCAGTGGTGAAACACATGGTGGTCAAATATTATGAGTCAGTCACTGCTGTCCTAGCCAAAAGCACAATTATATATTTCATAGGTAACAGTACTGCCATAATGTTAAAGATAATGAAGAACTGTGAAGTGGGATTTTTCTATATGTAATATTCTATACGGAAGATGGAACGCTACGTGAAAGCGAAGACAAAACTGCCGATTGACGTGATTTCGACGTATATTTATGTGCATACCTTCTTTCCTCTTTCCTGCTTCTTTCTCTTGATCTTGAACGCGATCGGTGCTTGTTTGTCTTCTTCTCCGCTTTCCCCATATTCCTCTCTACGTACACCGTCTTTTGATATCGAATTTCCTGCTTAAAATATCTAGAAAAAGGCAAAGAAAATCCGACAAATTCCAAATTCGCAAAAACTTTTTTACAAGCGCGCCGCCATCTTGGATGTACCTAACGCGCATGCTCGACATTGTAAATGTTAGGAATGACCCAAATGCTAAGGAAAGAAAATTTGTTTAAAAAGTCACAAAATGCAGAAAAAAATCATAAAAATCTTTCAATTTTTGAACGATAAATACAACTTTATGTTTAATTTTTTATTAATAGTTAGAAGATTAGAAAATTTTTAAGTCTTGAGCTTTCTCTGAGTTTCCGTTCATGTTTCTAACCACATTGAATCTAAATCATTCCTCCTTACAACGTTACCTGTCCGAAAAGTTGACCTGTCGTTGGAAACAGAACCAGAATTTTTTTCATTCACAACTTTTACAAAGTAAGGCCCATAAAACGTCCTTTTTTTGAACCAGAGAGTGGATTTACCTTCGAGCTAGGTGAAGTAGATATCTGTTTTTACATCAAACGTGCAGAAACTGGGAAGGAACGTAAGTTACCACTGTCGTCGATTACTCGTCGATTCGAAGCAACAGTTAGACGAGCAGCTAGTCAACAACTTGAGAATTAAATTTTGAGTTGCAGTTTATTAATCACGGATAATGGGTAGGTCTTTGATTATCTTTTAATTCTATGTGCTGCAATTTTAGCCAGCTTTAGCTCTGATTACTAGAGTATTTTGGTTGTTTTACTTTGAATTTGTTGACATTCAAATAGACAGATATTTCGTAATATAATTTGGATGTGGCTATTATTTTCGTCCCTTTGTCATACTGATTGTGGGCACACAATGGAGTAGAATGACTCAGTTCATTGTATTAGTTTGTTTTTCCTGTTGTGTTTACTACGATTCATTTGGAAGGAAATTATTAACCAATAATGATAACATATTTTTCAACAATTAATGGGAAAAATACATTTAAATAAATCAGGATGAAGTTATCTATTTTCCCCTCATTTATACAGCACAGAGGAGAAGACACAATCCAATTCCTTCTACCAGCAAGTCCAAGCAGTTTCAAACTCGGATTAATTAAAGACAACTGTATACAACATAGGACAAAAAATGGATGACAGCACACCAAAAGTGGATCTGTCAAGATTTGGCGTTGATCTAACAGATCCCGCGTCTGTGATGACTCTGTTGGAGTCGACAGAACTAACGGAAGATGAGATGGAATTCCTGCTAGCAGAAGCCATCAGAATCAACAAGGACCTGAAGGAACAGTTGAGTAAAGAAGAGGATCCCGGAGCAGGTGGGGAGGGGGGTAGAAGTACAGGTGAAGGTGATGGGGATTCTGACTACAGCAGCAGGGGCAGCAGTGCCACCAGCCACAGCAGCGGCAGTTCTTCCGCGTTCGGGACATACAGTGTACTTCCCCCCATCAAAAATACGGATCAGAAGCCGTCACAAAAGACTCCAAGTAAAGGAGCCAGGCAGTGAACAGGATTGCCAAAGACATATTTCCTGTAATCCAATATATAAATGTTTACCAACACAGTTTGCTAAAATTTTTGACCATTCTTTTGGCATATTCTGAATAGATGATACACTTATGACAACCCAAATGAAATACATTGTACAATGACTGTGTCACTTGATAGTATTGTTTTGGTATGGGGGTTGTATTAAGCTTACCTTTACATTACCCCTAAGCCTGTTACAATTGCCTGAAAGGGTTCATGCAAATTGGCAAAGAAAGAGGGATTTAGGGGGTAACAAAGAAAACCATAACAACCCCGGATGTTCTGGATATACATGTACAAAATACTGAATGACTAGACCATTTGATCTGCAGATAGGCTATTTTTCTCACACATTTGATTTCTTCTTTTCTGACAGTTGATGATACATTTTGAATGCCAAATATGACAAAAAAATTGCCAGTACTTTTTGATTGTTTTTTGTCTGTTGGTGGCTGTCTACCTTGTACCTGTACCTGTAAAATTGTATTAGTACATGTCCGGGCCTGATCATCTGGTGTAACATTACCTATACACAACTGTACCTGCATTGCTTAGACGAAAGATAGGTACGTCACCCACCCACCCCATGCACCTGTTGTGAAGCCACTACCAGTATTTGTGTGACATTGTTACAATAAAGATGTTGCAATAAAATTACTTGGAGTAACAAATATCATGTATATCTTAGCATGTCTTTGATTTTCCATACATGCGATGTGCAAACTCATGATCAGACATGTAATACACTGTAACTGAGCAGAACGTTATGTAGCATATTTGTGTGGTCTAACGTAGGATATAATCTCAGAAACCACCATCATACATTTGGTAGCTCATTGATGAAGTCCCTATGGATATTGTTGTGTCAATGAACAGAGAAGTCTCTTTGAATGCTATTTTAATACCTTGGCCAAATACTTCTGCATAAACCACCAGAGCAGTTGCTGGTTGGGTTAGACATAACTGGATAAAATTGGACAAGACTGTTTGAATGTGGCCGTTGACGGGGTGGTTGGCTTGGAAAGGTGGTTGACATGGACAAGTTTGACTATACTTCTGCTGCCTTGTCGACGGATGATGTACGTCACCTGGCGATTGTGAGTCATATTGCAAGAAAACCGAAATGGCGATTGTGTAATGAGTAGGTAAAATGGCGGCCTCTGTGCGAAAAGATTATCAATAGATTATTTTGGAGTAATAACGACGAAAATACAGACTCTTTGACGTTAAAAACAACAAATATTGCTGACGCCTTGTCAGATATCCTTGGATCAAAGTTTAAATGCTGTCGGTGGACCCTCGCTTGGCACGGCGAGTCCTCGTGGCGCAATGGACTAGCGCACCGGACTTCTAGCGAGCACGACAATGGTCGTGAATGGTATTCGGAGGTTGTGGGTTCGAGTCCCACCGAGGACGGTCTGTTTTTTTTTTTCTACCCCCTTTGTGGTCCATGATGTCCACCAAGTCATTCACAGATCCCACAGATTCACATATTGATGATTAGACGTTTTCCGAGGCCGAATTACTGTATTACATGTACAAAGTGTTAGTAATGATATCACGACACTATAGCTAGACTCCGATCCTAGATATTTTAAAAACTTCCTTTATTGCGTATTTGCCAGATTTGATTAACCACGTTATATGTTGGGGTATGGTCTTTGATCTCATTTACTTTTCCTAGGAATGGCTACTTCTACTTTTCCTAGAATAATCTTAGACATTGAAGATCTGAGAGCAGCTATGGCCGACCGACTGAAGTGGAGCCCAGTGATAGTGGTGCAGGGACTTGCCTCGACTTCTGGATGGTGATGATGAGATATACTTAAGTACTCTAGTAACTAAAAATGACTCAGTGGATGAAAAATGAGACAAATCTTGTCAAAACCATCTATTTAATCGTCTGCAATGTCAACAACTTGAAATGAACACAAACTTTGAGTGAACCTTTATCACTCTTTTTATTCTATATATCACTCGTAAACACACAAAGACACAGGCAAAATGTGCTTTAGACTAATGTAGGTACACAATGCGATGTAGAGATTTGAATGAATATAATACATGTATGTTACCAGTTCACTGTCACTCAAAGGCCTGCATGATGATGATGATGTGATACCTTGATGAAGCAAGAGTTCTTTTCGTCACTCAGTGGATCAGTCCAGCCAATAACTAGACAAGGCCCTCTCATATGTAGGGGTCAAGTACAGAGCAAAGCATTGCAAAAGTAACAAATATTTACCAGGTCCACTGTGCCGCCTGGCAGATGAATGGACTTCTCTGAACTTTTCTTTTCCCAAAAAAAACTGAATAACTCAAAAATGTAATCTACGTAGTCAATATATTAGCCCCAAACAGAAAGCACAATCCCAAACATCAGTGCAAGAGCCAACAGACTGGTCAGAGCGGCTTCCCCCACTCTGACCCCACCGGATGGAATGTTCTCTCGGTCAATGACCCAGGTGTTGCAGGCGGTGTTGTTGTTCTGGTCGTTACAGCAGCGCACGCAGTCGCCTGAAGCGTCCCGCATGCAGTCGTCCGTTTCTGTGCACGTCTGCTCACAGCCCCGTGTGATGTCAGTTAGCACGCGATCTGTAGTCTTATACATCACCTGTTGAGTGGAACATAGAAACAAAGAGAGAAACTGCAGAAGTGTACAAACATAAAACAGTTAAAGAACGACTTCGTTGAACCGGGACTTCTGGGCACCTCTGACCCGTGAAACATATCCCGAAGGTCAGTGCATGACGTCGGCGGGAAAGTGGGTCAAATCTGACGAAGGCCGATGGATAAGTCAGACAATTTGGTGCCTTTCTATTATCATAACATCACAATTCTGTGCATGGAAATTGTTTTCAAAAGAACCATTCAAAAGACTGCTCTGAAAAGGTACTCGAAATGGAAAGAGAGCATGGAAGTGTTCGGCTTAACGTCTTGACTTCAAGTACCTAACACGGTCCACCGAACGATGGTCATCGTGTTGGACTCCCCCTGTTACTCACATCTTAGTAAGTTCTAAAGGAGTTCGTTCCAACCTTTCTGCGATGAGTCTCATAATAGTCTTCCCCAAATGAGTAGACTGCTAAGTAAACGTCAAGCAATGTGAAGGCGGTGCTAACTCAGTCAAGAAACATCGACGCCAAATACACGCTAAATGCTGTTAAATGGTTAGTTTAAAAAGTTAAAGTCCTTCCCCGATGATATGCGGCATAGGGCGGGGTCATCTCCGTTTCTATATTTGGGCCACACAGCTGTGCAAGCACTCTACAGCAGGGGGCTACTGTTAACAGTTAAATGGTTTGTGTTCAACTGCCATATTCTTTCCCATCATTGCGAAGTGCTAAAGATAGATAGAGTATATAAAAGTTAAACAGGTTGAACTAAGTATAAGCAGGTGAACAACAACTAATAAACGTACATAACAGTACTGCCCTATGGGACAGTTGACAGTATCGGACAGGTCGCTGGGGGCGCCGGCACACGGGTTGTCCTCCAGGGCGCCGTCTATGATGTCGGAGTCACAGGACAGGCACGGGATCCCCTGCACCTCGCCTGGGTACAGCTGACCCTGGCCGTGGGCATGGTCTGGAGACAAGGAAGAACTTTATTTACACAACAAAAGTACAGGAACTTTGGTAAGGTCTTCCACAACTATAGATGTATGATTTAAAAAAGGACGCGCGCTATTAACGATCCAAAAGTCAATGTTCTTTACATGATAAGTTGAGTCTACGTTAGAGATCTATCCCATTACCTAGCAATATTCACAGAGAACAAATATGACGCGCACACAGAGACGCAAGTACAGAGAGAGAGATGCAGGTAAACAGAGAGAAAGACACACACAGACGCACCCTCACACACACACACCGTGACACACACAGACACATACACAGACACACACACACACACACACACACACACACACACACGTGCTCGCAAACACACGCACACATAACCTCCGACTGAACAAAACTCACGGAAAAGGCTGACGACAAGAAGCGCAAAGACGAACATCATCCTGTTACTTCAGTCTCGTTCCAAGATCAGTGAGTCAGTCAGTCCTTGGAACACAATATTTTTATACAAATCAAATGAAACAACTGGATAAGGTTTCTAACAGAGTCATAAGTTTCCGATGTCTTTCAACAACAAAATGAAAATAATGAGTCTCTGAGGTGGAACTAAATTTAGCTATCATCTGCGAAAAACAAGAATAACTGGTATGAAAATGTCTTTTGTAAAGGAGAATCTGGATTGATATGTAGTTGTTAAAATACAGGAGCTACTATTATCTCGGTGGGGGAGCAGAGTACGTGGCATGCCCGTAGCCAGGATTTTGCTTTTGGGGTTCTTGCTATTGTGCAAGGGACCCACGAGCGCCATAAGCACGAGGCGAGGGCCGAAGGCGCGAGCTAGGGGGGTCGGGGGCATGCTCCCCCGGAAAATTTTGAAAATTGAACCTTCTGAAAAGGCATTTCTTGCGTTTCTGAGAGGATTTCAAAGGGAAAATCAGAGACATATGGGATTCCAGTCCCACTGGTGATACAACTTAGTCCACCTATTAAAGAAAAATCTTGGACCTTTAGATAAAAAGTGGACCTTTTTGCTTGTGTGGAGGGGTTCTTCCGAACCCCCCGAACCCCCCCCCCCCCCCGGCTACGGGCATGGGCGGGGATCCCACACAGTCAATTCAGTCACAAAATCATGAATTTTATGGGAACAAAATGAGCACATGATGAATTGCTCACCTTTGCAGCTTGGTGGAAAACTCTGTTGTGACTGTAAATGGTTTTTGGTATAGCTTATAGTCATGCTGAGTCGACCAGACCTTTCTTGTACAACTCCTCCAGGTAGCAGTGGAGCGTGTATCACCCTGGAGACCAGACCCTCCATCACTGTGTGTTAGTCTTAACATTATTCAAGGAGCTCGAGGCCCAACTTGTTGCACGGATGGTAGAAGAGGACATTTAAAGTGGAAGAAACCGTTAAGGGCATATGCATGTACGTTCTAGAGAACGATATCGTTACTAAAACTAGCCTGGACTGGAGTGCAAGGTGTAGAATTTAAAAGTGCTTTTCTATTCATCTGAAAGGCAGTAGACTGTCTTAACAAATCAGCGCCCTGTAAGACTAAGTGTGTCACAAGATTCTATACCTGGCCCTCTACCGTTTAATTTTATAGTACAAATGGCGTACCCGAAGATGTGTCGGCCAGAAACGGTGTGTCTAGATGACATGATAAAATATAGAGTGTTTCTTGAGTGTAAATGTATGAATGGTAGAGGAAATACAAATATGGTGCGAAGTAATACTCCAACGAAAGGTCAGAATCTCAAGTACGGTTGCACAGATCTAGAACTGGCCCACCGCTCTCCAAGCAGATGTTTTCAGTCGCGCCTCCTGGAAGCCGATACCTTCGTGTTGGATTAAGTTTTAAAACATTCAATAAAAGCTTATATCTATAACAAGGTGACTACAGTTGGTATATTCTCTTTGGAATGACCATTTCATATCCTGAACGAGTTTTATGCGTTACATTATGAGGAAAATGACATTCCAATACTTACACAACTTTAAGGCTAGGTAACACCAACCTGCTACAAAAGGATGTTAAGATTGGCATATTTGATAACTGAAGCCTTACAATGTTTCTATTACTATTAGCCTTATTGCCACTCCCCTAACGTTAGACACAGGTGGGGCTTTGTCACCCTATGCGGTGTTGAGTGACCATTCTCCACACCTAAACAATGTCCTGATCTAACAATGCGCTAATCGTCCTTAAACACTGTTTATTTTGTCAACATAGCACTCAGCTATCGCTATTACCCAGCGACAGTGGAACGGATTTTGTCTTGTGTAGGTCGCTTGGCATGTGTACTGGCGGATGAAAGAAAATGGATTAGGTCGAAGATTAATGCTGGAGTCAATCTTAGAACAAAGTTCAGTCAACTGCAGAGTTTTTGGTTGTTAAAAATCTAGCTACAGCCAGGAATCCAGTCCATTGTTGAGTTTCGTTTATATGGCTTGCGCTCTTTTCTATGTAACGTCAACTTTACCGGCCGGGTATCGGCGGTCTTGTGATAAGGATACTATAGTCATTGTAATCTCCAAGCAGATGTTGGGAGGCAAAGTATCTTTCTAGCTCCCCGTTTCCCTAGGGAGGCAGTTTTTAACAGGGACGGAGAGGTAGATAAACGATTTTGCCTCCCAACATCTGCTTGGAGATCACAGTCATTGCAATAGGAACGTTTCTGTGTTTGACAACTATGACTTGCTGGCGTAGACAACTTACATAGATAAATAAACATGGAATAAATAGTTCTGTAGTGTTGGTTATATTGAATGCAGGCAGACAATAGAAAGTCTCTATTTGTAAAGCCAAACATCGCTTCTAATGTAGGCTAGACAGAGGTCAGGACAGGAGTACCTGACTACCTGTAGAGATATCATGGTGTTGTAAAAAGCCTGTCTTTCAAGCGACAATGTGAAAATGGTTGACTTTTACGAGAAAGACTCCCAGGGCGACATGGTAACGTTACATACCACTGAAATTTGAAAAAGGGCATACCAACATTTACGTGACCCGTGTTATATCATTATACAACTAAAGAGTGATTCATTAGATTATTGCAAGATAACGCTATCATTTATCAGTCATTAATTGTTACGAGAAACAGTGCAAAGCTGCAAACTTCCACAAACGCGAAAGAATGCCATTTCTACCTATGAATGACATAATTTTAAAATCGCGTGGTCCAACTTGACTACTTTCGACGAAAGCGGCAAAGTTAACAATTAATTGATTCCTAGATTGTCATCTTTTCTTTATTTGGTTAAATCAATCATATACGTACCGTAGTGACGAAATACTGATTTATTTTACACAAACACGAGTGTTTATAGCGTAAGGAACAAACGTGACGTCACGTCTGAGAGACAAATATTTCGACACTGAATTGCGCACAGCATTGTCGGAATTTGGCAAAAGAAGTGGCTTTAAATAGCTGTCCTTTGTAATCCTTCGAAACGTCAACTCATAATTCCGCCGAGAACCCTAGGACCACAACATTAAAGAAAAAGCCTTGGAGTCCTTGAAGTGTGCATACTACGGGGATTACTGATGCTGCAGTAGCAGATTTTTAATGTGGCGGTCTTAGGATACCCGGTAGAATCATGAGAGTTATCCTGAGATAGGAGTCATATCCGGATCTCGTATGGCAGTGTTGCAGAAATCTCCCTGTATGTGTACAGTCAATCCTGGAGACGTCACGCCATCACCCAGGTGCTCTAACGAAGTCCCATTTCGGCCATACTCCGTGTAAAAGACTTCATTGTCGCATTCAGTCCGTTGCCAGGCGTTGTACAAGTATCTAGGCGAATCCGGGGCAACCTTCTCGTACCGTATTTGGAGAATTAGAGTGCATTTGTTCCTACAGCTTACAGCTAGATCCTGGAGGCTATAAGATCTGTTGCCATGGTACAGTCTACTTTGTGAAAAATCTAAGCACTGCTCTGTAAATGTCATAGCTTCGCCGTGTTGTCGTACGTCAAATGTAGTTGTCAACCGTACAGACGTTGCTGTGTTTACTTTCGCCTCTTTCTTGAGGTAAAGAGGTTTGTAGAAACGGTCGGTGACTGGCGTCTGTACCAAGACCGTGTCGCTGACTAAAATGGCCGGGTTTCTCGCGGATGTTAATCTGGAAACGGTCACCGCGTGGAAAATGAGAACACCCACCATGGCAAGCAGCATCCAAAACTTGATGCACGCGCTGGGCTGGTAGTATTTGAACCTCCTCTCGGTATATTTGCAACGTAAGAAAGCGTGTAAACAGATGTTGTGGAAAACCCTGGCGCACACGCATGTCAGAGTGGTCATCAGGGAGACTATGAGAACGGGATCGGTCTCTGTTAGCTGACAGCGCGTAGCACTCAGGACCGAGATGAACATGTCGTGAAGCAAGACCTCGAAGAAACTCACGGTGAACCTCTTCATCACTGCGTCGATCACCCGATACTCCGGAGGAGTTACGACGTCTTGGATCGACCCTCTCCTTTCCCCCTCCCCCTTTTCAGGTTCTTCCTGCACTTCGTCAACAACTTCAGCTTCCTTCGAGTCTCGTAGGTTTATCCTGCGTCCGTTTCGGGTCTGTCGCATTCTCCTGACCAGGCGACGTTTTCGACACAGAATATCTATTGTTCTGCAGAACAATAACACTTCCCAGATAAAAATGACGGACGCCAGGCAACACATAACGTACATGCACTGTTCAATGGTTACATTCTTATACAGGGAGAGGCTATACGCCGTGCAGTTCGCCCACGTTGTACCCAAGTCAGCTAGGGCAACCAGAAGAAAGAACAGGGCTTCTAAACCTTGATAGACAGGTGTCAAACATCTCCTCACGTCCCTCGCTGTGCCCAGAAGCTGTTGCAGACGTCTCGGGCGCGTCCTGAAATCGTCTTGGAAGTCAAAGGTAGTTTTGACACACCTGACGCCCGCCGGTGTGCTTGTATCAAGCTCTTCCTCTCTCATCTTGCTATGTTTAAAGGACCCAAAGGTTCCCAGAATGTTCCAAATCATACCTTCTCTGAAACTAGACAGGACATGGGGAGATCTAACACGTTCTTGTCACTAACATGTAGGAAGCAAGTCCGGATTTTCCGTCTGTGGCGTGCCTCAGTGTGACAAGTACCAAACAGGGGACTGATCGTTATCAACCCTATAGGAGTGTTCCACGGGCAACATTCAGTTAAACAATCCTGGTGTCTTCTTTCACATCCTACTCTAAAGATTACGCCAACATATGCATTGTCCAATACTTTCACCATAAAAGCTGCAATGGATATGTGAGAATAAATAGAAAGTTTATGGTCACCTGTTTGTAAAATGGTTTGCCCCGGTATCAAAGGTCAACCCAATGAAAGTGTGGTATCCACCTGGCGAGTGTTGATTCTTTGTGTGGTGAGTGGCTCTGGATTAAGTGCAGGTGAGACAAAGTAAATTTGATTTTTCGAGAATGTCAACACCTATTCCATCTGTCCTATACTTTCGCTATCATATTGATTGAAGATATATAGAAATCCCCCAGTTAGAAGTGAATAATAAATTGTTAAGGCGTAATGTTGCTGCCTGGCCCTTACTTTAATTTGTGTTCTCACCGGTCGAGGTCAGCGAACTCCTGATTGGTTGATCGCGTCTGGTCTCGTAAATTAGATTACCTGGGTTATGTTTCCTACAAACAGGCTACATTCCTTTCCTGTCAGACAACACGGATTGTGTTCGTATCCCCGTGACTCGGAGAGAGAAAAAATCACAAGTACAGAAACACACCCCACAACAAAAACTGCTTTTGACATTTGGTGTAGCTAGAAGTGCAAACACACCTCACAGAACAGGTAAGACTGGGGCTACTGCATTACGACTGTAACGTCGCGTCACCACTGCCTATATGAGTTATCATAATTTTTGCTGACGTCACTGTTTGTTGTAAACAAATAGCAACAAATAAAAACGGCACTGTTAGTTAAGCGCCATTTTATAGGGTAGTAGGACGGAAGGGACCCCTGTTTTGAATGCCATGTACATTAAACACAGTAGCTAAGACTGATTTTCTTCCTCCTGAGCGTTAGTGTAAATCAGTTTGTTCACCGAAAGTCAGGGGCCCGATTTATGTAAACCCCAAGCAGTTGTAGGGCTCACCGGCATAGTGCCTCGTGCAGGTCATTGACCTCGCCATTGACCTCGGGAGAGTCAAGTCTGTAAAGTCATAATTTAAATCTATGTCTAAATGTCTCAAAAGAAATTTGCAGTGGGGATAGAGAGCAACTCCGAGGCAAGAGACAAGACACACATTGTAATAGCATTTTGATAAACTTACGGTAGAAGTACTAATAGTAACAATTAGACGTGAACAAACAATGTCAACGATGGCACTTGAACATTTCATACTGTAAGATAGGTCAAAACACACAGCAATGAATGCGGCATGGGTTTCAGCAAGTCCTCTTTTAATATCCAAATGTACAATGGATTATATTTTCTGGCAAACATTTTCAACCCCGATATGTTTTGAGGTTCGTTTGCGGCTGGGCCTGCGGGTAGACAGCATAGCTTGGGAAGCTCTGAATGGATTTTTATGATAGTACGTATATCGGTGTCAAGGCCAAGGTCACTTATTGGCATCCTAGTGGTTTTATTTGGTGCTGCACTTCCGATCTTCAAATATCGTTATTACTTAATATTACTTAATGTCATAATATTTTAGGCCCTGGTCTTCGCCATACATCAAAAACCTACTGTATTCCGGACACAGGCACAATGCGATATGTGTATTTCGTTGCTTTTCTCTATTTCCTTTGTATTTCTCTACTTAGGCCACACTGATTTAATTTTATGGATGACATCCTCTGGGGACCACAAAACTAATGCGAGAGGGCGAAAAAAAAAATTCAGCCAAAAAAAAAATGCTGCTTAACCACAGGAATACAAAGCCGGTATTGCGAATTGAACCACAGGCCACAGTGACTGCATCAAACAAAGAAGTTTTTATTCGCAGGAGGTAGATGTAGATAGTCAATCTTCGGCTTTAGTTGTTGCAGTTTTGTCTACCTCAATACGGACAAAACAGCCGAACTGAGAAGTGGCCTGACCCACTTTAAGAGTCGGCAGTCTGTACTGAGTTCCAGCCGAATTCCGGAGTTCCGTGAAGCCTCAAAAGACATGATTTTTTTTTTTGGAGAACAGTCGAAAATCAATGCGCGCGCGGATGTCATCCATAAAATTAAGTCCGTGTGGCCTTAGTTGGACCCCGGGCGGGCTGGGGCAAGTCCGCTTCTGTGTGTAGGCAATTGCAGTTTAAAGATCTTTCTTCATAATGAATTCTACCAACACAGATGGACTTCTAAGCTTATACATTGCTGGTTATCTAGATGGCTGTTTCGGAGGCCATGATATCCCAGACCTGCCTGTCGGCCTGCTGTGTCTGGTGAGGAGCCATCATGACGTGTCCGAGGTCCCATGGACTGGTCAGCAGTTCAACGGTCAGGCAGAACCCGGTCAGCTGGGACAGAATGTGGCCATCTGCCAACACCTGTGGTAGTGGGAGGGGTGTTAGGAAGTTGCCTTACAGAATGGATTTTGTGCGAAGCACAATAACTATATACAAGACAACAAATAAAGGGCACCTTATGTCTTTGCTGTGCTGGTGTCATTGGTAACATCAATAATACAGTAGGCTCCGCCCCCAAAGTTTTGCCAAAAAGTAAACAAGACGCCATAGGCGACAATTCTCCGTGAAATTTTATAATTTGCAGATTGAGAGGTGGTATTGGCACTGGCATGCCTGCAGACGACGTATAAAATTGCATGCCGATTGAACAAAGGGGACCGTGGGTTTTAGCTGCAAACACGGAAAAACGGGTACCGCTCAAGTCAACGTTAACTCCAGGACTGTCTACAGGGAACACTCGCATATTAGCGCGACTGGCCATACACCGCGACTGGCCAAGCCCAGACCCTGCAATTAGTAACAGTTGCACATCAATCCGGCCGAAAGCATTGCGTAACACAGGCTACTTCTTCCTATATTCAGCGCCGTGTTTCGAGAGAATAATACCGGGAAACGATTACTTTTCTTGTTTTGAACGCATAAACATAGATGTACGCTAATCTAGTATACCTGCCATGGCCAGATTATCTAAAGATGTGTGTATTCTGTGTACAATCTACAGAAATGTACATCAGGTCCAATCATCCGATTTTCACGTTTCAGTTTTTTGGACTCGGTCATCGGTATTAACATTAAATTTTTCCTAATGTTGACCTCTGACCACCCCACATATCCGTCCCCATCAGCCCCGCCCCGACTTACTACCGGTGACATAAACGGACGACAACCTTTCAACGACATGGGGATGTTTCGAAAATAACCATTTACTCCAATATCAAAACAGCTACGGTAAAAATAAAAAGACGTGCATCATCCCGGACATAATGCAACACCACATGCGAAATTACACAGAAATGCGACGTACGGAAGAATGCGTTTTGGCTGCGAACATCTTCCAAAAAACTTGGCATCTCTTAACCATGGGCAAAAACATCTGGAACCACTTATAAAAACCACCCCGTATCTGCATGAAGTTCCACCCCCCCACTGCTATTCCAAACAACGCGTTTTTCTGGACCATTCCAATTCGCCTCGTAATTGTAGGGGTGCGTTTGCAATATTACATTGACCGCGAAAGCAGCAACGGCAAAAATACACATTCGTGCATCAACACGGGCATGCCCGCAGACGGCGTATAAAATTGCGTGCCGATTACACAAAGAGAACCCAGTGTTTTGACTGCGAACATGAAAAATCAGCCGATTACAACACTCCGTCCGGAGGTCCTGACCTCCTTCACGGAGTAATAATCATGTGCACTTCAAAATGTTTTGGCACAGCATTCGTCCCACAAAGACTTACCTGGTAACCAGTCTCTATATATCGTGAGTTTAGCCGGGCTTCCGCGGGCCTAGGGGTTTGGTTGGCCGCTGGGGTCATATTAACACGCTCAGGGAATTTTGCCTGGGATCTGATCATGATTTAGATTCGATCATGAGAGGGTGAAACCCGCCCAATCTGGGCGGATAGACTGGTTACCAGGCAACACAAAAATGGTGTGGCGATGATGTCTGATATTTAAAGCTATAAGTTACGTGTAACACGCGACGTACCGTCCAGTGCTGGCCCTCCCGCTTGGATGGGGAGCAGACCACAACAGGTGTTCCCGGATCCTCCATGTCGTCCTTCACCGTCAGGACGTAGTTCGTGGCCTTGTTGACGATAGCGCCTGTGATGTAGTACCACATCTGACTGTCGCTGCATTGAGGAGGGGGCAGGTGTTAGTTAAGCAAGAGGAGTATGAATGAAACAGTCACCGCACAGGAAAGCAAAAGTCATTGCTGAATGCATTTCGTATTAGATCCCATCTCTCAGTCTCAGCCCTCACCTGCGCTCCTGTCTCTCCGCCATCACCACATTGGCGCCGTGTTTGAACTTCCGGCTGCCGGCTGAGGGAGACGGACTGCCGTCCACACCCACGGGGACCCAGGTATCACCACCCCCTGGTGGCAGGATATCCAGGGCGTGGCCTGTGGATCTGCAGACGATGCTGAAGTAGCTGTCCTCCAGCCACTTCCCCGTCAGGTGCGGGACAGTAGTGTTGGGCCCCACAGTCGGGCTGTCGTCCTCCTCGTCTTCAACTTTCAAAGTGCTGATAAGAGAAATGTGCAGTTATATACTGATTTGTTACATACACGTGTGGCCAAAATGGCAAAATAGTAAGACAATTAATGTTACGGTAGCATGAGAGTCCATCTGTGTTTGTACAAAATGTTATGGAAAAAAGTTTGTTTTCCAACAAAAAGGATTGGACTCAGTGATTCGGGACGGGGCCGCTACAGACTACCACCGACCTCCCCTGGTTCACATCACAATTCCGGAAGGTGACATATTCTGAGCAACCGAGTCATCGGTTATCGTGAAGATCAAAGGCCTGGCCGAAAGTTCTGTGACTCCTTGAGTGAGAAAATAGGTCCATAACACAGTGTTAGGAAATACCTTGTCAGGATCTCAGACGATCGTAATCTTTCTGAAATCGTTCTCAAATGGAATGGTGGTTTGTTGAAAACTTGGTCATCGTCGTCTTCTTCAGACTCCTCTACTTGTGGTTCCAACCGTTGTTGCTGTTGGTGTTGTACCCTGTACCCTCCCAGAAGGTAACGGATGTGATCGTGTCCCCTCGGGGCCATCAGAGGTTGGGGCGGGGTTAGCTCTCCTGCACTAGTACTGGCCGGGAGAGAACAACGTCTGGTGGTGGTCCTTGTTCTCGGCGATAACAGTGTTCTACAAGTGAAATGGAACAATGTCACCTTTCTAAAGTAGGTAAAGCAATCATCCCCAACTGAGATGAAGTATGGTGCTTTTTGTAGCAGCTACTAAGCCCAATGCGCGGCTACCGACAGCACGCGTTTTCAGCAAAGTGAAGCTGGGTGAAGTAAAGCTACAAGGGGCCGCCACCGTGCCCGAGCGCGGGGAATATATATATTCAACTTTGTGTATTACTGTATACTATAAACTTCTTCTGAGAGTGGTTATTCAATATCAATTGGTCTATTGCAATATTTTTTACTATCCTTGAACATCATCCGGAACATTAAGAATGTACGTTTAGAGATTTAACAAGTCCATTTTTCTATTCAACACAACCCTTATTGTGAACCCCGTCTATCATGCATGCAAATTAGTTCTTTAGATTTTATAGTTTTACTTTCGAAAACGTAGACATGAAGAAGCAACTAACTTCCAATCCATGACGGAGTCCTTGTTGGCAGGAGATGGCACAGTGTGAAGTCTGTCGTCTGACAAAGTAACCATGGCGACGGCTGAGGTACTTTCTGTGGGTGGTGATATTGGCGGTGAAACATGGCTAGTGTCATCGAAGGTCACTGTGGGCCACTGGTCATGTAGATGGTTTATCGGACTCTTTGGTGTCCAAAAATCTGTCAGACTGTAATTTGTTTCTTCATCTGGAAATGAAAGAAATCGAATACTGTTATGTCAAAACAACTATTATCATGCCATGTTATAAAAAGACGTGCAAGTACAATCAAGTAGAATCAATAACTTCCATAGAATCTATAGAATTCCAACTACTGACAACTACTGACATTTCTTATTGACCCTGTATCAATATTTTATAAATCAAGAGAATTGGTTTACAGTCTACTCGTTACATAACAAGGTCAGGATGGCCGAGCGGTCTAAGGCGCTGCGTTCAGGTCGCAGTCTGGTTCTCCAGGCGTGGGTTCGAATCCCACTTCTGACAAGGTGCTTTTTTTTCTTTGGAGCAACAAATCCCATTTGATGTCTTTTTAAGTATAGAATAGAACAATTCAAGAACCCAACGTACAACCTCACTCTTTATCTCCATGAAAAATGGAGATATTGTTTTGGGTCTGTCTGTCTGTCTGTGTGTGTGTGTGTGTGTCTGTGTGTGTTTCCGCCAATTACTGGTGAGCATAACTTAAGAGCGCCTTTATGGATGGTGATGATATTTGGTATGTAGGTAGGTCTTAGGAAGACAAAGGTCAAGGTCAAATCTGGGCCTCCTGGTGGCTGACCTTGGTACTGCAGCAGAACTTCCGGTTTTTGTATCTTTTGTCCTGAACATGCTATGGTCTTGATTTTTTGGTGGTAGATAGCTTGTCCTGTCAGAAATAAGTGGTGTGGGTTTGGTCCCCCTAGCAGCTTGTGCTGGAACTGCAGGAGGGGTTTTGGAGAAATCTTTTAAGAGCAGATAAGTCCAGAAAGGAGCAACGTATTATCATGATTTTTGGTATGTAGGTAGCTAAAACAGAGATGTACATAATTAAATGCAAATTATGCAAATGAGGACCTAATTTGCATAATTAATGAATTTCCTCATTAATTATGTAATTATAGGACTTTCATACATGTAATGTGTATAATCTATCGCAGGTAGAATATCAACTGGTACCAATTATGCAAATATGGACCTCATTTGCATAATTAATCTGAAACTTCTATGATTCCTTGGTGGTAAATGATGGGAATTTCATGCTTGTGACATGTGTAAGTTAGTTAA
Organism: Branchiostoma floridae x Branchiostoma japonicum; assembly: GCA_013266295.2. NCBI lineage: Eukaryota > Metazoa > Chordata > Leptocardii > Amphioxiformes > Branchiostomatidae > Branchiostoma > Branchiostoma floridae x Branchiostoma japonicum. The sequence goes on from CM023823.1 coordinate 20,554,228, forward strand.
AAGTTTACAACACCATGCATATATAATGTTAATGTAAAGGTCATTTGCATAATTTATGATAACATGTTAAAATGAAACATTGCCAAAGGATTGGACTTTCACATCAAATATATGTTATTTGTGTTGAGGAAACCATATTTCATGGAGATATGAGGTCTCCGAATTCTTGTTTCGATTGATTTTATTTGCCATCCAGGCTCTGTTTTTACTAAAGTCATGCCATAAGTCTCTGCAGGCCTTCGTTTCCACACACCTGCACTTCCCTGGGTGTCGTCTGCTTTGTCTCCCTGCCCTTGTGGAATTATATCAGGTGGGTGGCATCTACTGCAAAAACATATGTCGGCGCAAAACGTTAGACACTGTTTGCTTTTTACCTAAAAAAATATGATATGACAGGTCCATATTTTCTTTACCGTGGTCCGCAACTACTTTTGTCAATGGCAATGTACCAATGCACCAAGGCTTTAACTTTCTTTAATCGAAATAAGATGACGATGATTTAAAGACTTAACTAGAGCATAGGGCTGTGTACCTTAAGAATTTGCAGGTGCAAATGGTCCTACAGGTACAGGTACTAGGTATACAGCCCTACTAGAGAATGTCAGCAAATAGAGCATACGTGTTTTTTTCGAAGACTGTGATGATGTCCCCCTCTGAAGACGACAACTTCTCTTCTTCATCGATTTCTTCATCTATGACGTCATCCGTTTTGGTAGTCTCCACCTCTTTATTCTCACCAATGATGGGGACTGCTGGACGACAAAGAAAGTACAGAAAAACATCTTGTGATAACGACTGAAATACGAACGTTGCAGTTGTTGATATGGAAGGGGGTATCTGTTGCTATGGTGATACTAGCAGTGCTAACAGGGTATATTGGGTAACACAAAAAACGCCCAGTACTTACCAATGGGAGAAGTAGACGCATCTCTGCTAAACACCTCATTGGTTTGTTTCGTGTGAGGAGGTGATAACATGGCTGACAGAGAATCTAGTCTGTGATACAAATAAAAAAGAGAAAAGAACTAATGTAATGTCACGTCTTGTCTTGTAATGTTACGATTCGTCCAGAAAGTTTCAGTGAAAAATTGAAAGATTGTGAAAAATGTTCTTTTGATTTCGGAAATGTTTTGTTTCACGAAGAAGGCTGATCACGTAGTTGATAAAAAGAAAAAAAACTAAACTAGTACGATCCATTTACACACCTGTGTGGGTCACCTTCCACGAGTTTCTTGTAAGCATCAACGTCTCTTTTCAGCGCCAAGTTGACGTAGTGGCTCTTGATGTGCTGCTCAATCATCTCGTCACGAAGTCTCGCGAGATTTTTCTCCAGTTCAGAAATGGTGGTTTCGTACTTCTCCGACTGCGCATGACGACTGCTTTCGACTTCCCGAAGTTTTTCCTCCATCTTTTCATTCTTGAAAATAAACAAATACTGGGTGTTAAGCTGCTTGAGCTTTGTAAAATATTTGGATTGAATTTTCAAAACGTTAATTGACCACGACATTCAGACTACTTTGAATAATTGAGACGGGGGACGCCATAAACTCTCTGCAAATGTTGCTACAATGCTCACCGAATCACGTGTTCTATGTGCATGCCTTAAGTGACGTCATAGAAGCGATGAATTGCCCATTTCTAGATAACTAAAGACTGATGCTGTTCAGTCTAAAATTTGTCCAAGTCCCATCCCCCTTTTTTGGTCAAAGTTAGATCCTTTACTGTGAATATGGAATAGAAATTTGTAGATTAAAAAAGGGGCATTTCTTACCTGGACTTTAAGTTCTCGCTTCTCCCTTTTCAGTGATTCTACCTCAGTCCTATGTTTTCTGATCTTGGCTGTGGCGTCTTCCAGTTTCCTATGATTGACATTGACCGTGGATGACAGTGTATCCATCTGTAGGGTTAATCACAGTATGAAGGCATTATAGCTGACATGAGTAAGTTCACTTTAGGTCATTGGGCTCTTCAAATTAGTCCATTGGAAAGTTGGAAGCTTCAGGGCATAGGTTGGGAACGATGGGGAAGTGAAGCCGGTGGCCGCAGAGTTAAAAAAAGGTTCTCTTTGATGTGAACAACAACAATGGGCACCAAAAATGTGTTGTACATTAAAAATGCGATACAACAATAACGATATCATGTTCACCTGGGACTTGTAGAAGGCCTCTGCCTCTTGGATTTTCTGTTGCGCCATGCCGTCGTATTCCTCCCGAACCTCTTGAAGAGCGTCAGCCATGTCCGCCGCGAACCTGTCATAGTTCCCACCTACAACAACAATGGGGAGTCGTTATACATGAGAAAACACAATGTTTACAACAACAACACCCAAAGCGTCCAGGTGTTCAGAGCTGTTTGGATCCTATTGTGTCGCTGGGGCTGAGTATTCAAAGGAACACAAAATGTTCCTGACGTAATAATTGCCTCTAACCTGTCCCATTCTGAATGGGTTGAAGAGATTCACGAAGCTGGGTTCTGACTTCTTTCAACTCCTCCCTCAGCTTAGCCACCTCCGCTTCAAAGTTCTGTACCGTGTCTTGTAGACGCCGAACTTTCAGCTGCGCTTCCTGCGTCTCTCGCCTGGAGTCGTACAGATCCTTTTCTCTCTCCAATAATTTAGACTCGCACTCTTTTCGACCTCTTTCTTCTTCCTCCCATCTGTAAAATTGGACCGACCGTTTTAAAATACAAATGTAATCAGTTCTGTCGTCACAATGTATGTATGGCGTGAGGTACAGAGCTAGCCACGATAAGAGAAAAAAGCGCATCACTGGAGAGTCGTCAAAACAAGTCAGATCTATAAAATGCCTCAAAACACACGTAAAGCAATGGGCTGGACCGTGCATCTACATGGAGATTAGATGTAGGCTAATGTTGTGTGACCAGCTGCAGTTTTTAGCAGTATTGCTTTCAAAAGCCAGTGGAGCTTTTTGCGATTTTAATGAAACGTACACACGTTCGCTTTGTATTTTTCTTTACAGACAATGATCGCAGGTGGCCCTGCACGGATATACAGAGCCACGCCCAAAATAATTCCAGCTATAATTTGTAGTACAATACATGACCTCGATCGTTGTATTTATCTAAGAACATTTCACTGTTATCAAGTCGACATTTTCATATGGGATGAACCTTTATATCTTTATCTGAACAGGCGCAGGTGTCTAAACCATGATAGCGCATCAAATATTGACGACGGCATTCTTACGTCATGGCCTCTCATACGGTGGTCGCTAGCTGTTGTCAGGTGACAAAACGTTAACATACTTCCCATACAAGATCGAAATCCTTTGAGACCTCTTTTGTCATGTATTCGCCCACATGAAATTTCCCCAAGCATGGTAGCGTTTGAAATAAACTCACCACCAGTTTCGCACGTGGCCGTCAGCGGTTTTCACTAGGCAACTATCTGACTGTTCTGTGGTATCGTTAAGACTGACTTCTGGCATATGTAGAGGAGCCGACACATTGTCAACGACCTTCGGCCGAATTTGTTGATCAGACGAATTTCATATTCATAATTGCGAGGAAGTCGAATGTATTTTCGCTTGACAAACCACCCTAGCACGTTCCGGTGACCTGCGAACATCGGCTGATCCCTAAAAATCGCGACAGATCCCTAAAAATCACACAGTGGTCGAGATACAATGTCCTTTTAGAGCTCACAAACTCGTTGGGCTAGCTTCTGTCTGCTGTCTGCCTCTTAAAAGTGGACACGTTGTATGATATAGAGGCAGCTTTACATTATCCTCCAGCGGTAACGAAATTAAAAAGCGGTATAAATCTACCCTACAAAAGGCGCTTTGGTTGTGATGAGTAATGTCTGTCTTCCTCTGAGATAATGAGCGGACGAACATGTAAAATCGCCCGCGGCTCTCCATATACAAGTGAATGGAACACATAATGCCAGGATTCTTACCTCGTTTTGTACTCCTGTGCGGCTGCTTCCCACCTGCTTATGGTTAATTCCAAACTTTCCCTGACTTCGGGCATGAGTCTTCCCCTCTTCAAGGTGCTAAATTTCACCCTCTGTTCGCCTTCCTCCCAACTGTCAAACATGTGAGAGATTTCTTCTCCATCGACCGCTGTGTCTTGGAGATGGGTCTGTAAGACTCTATTCCTGTCTTCCAAGAGGCGGATCCTTTCGGACAAGCGAGCGTTAAGTCTCTCAAGGTCCTCTTTGTCCTGAAACTTGTCTGAGTCTATCGGCTGTATGGAACCCTCTGGAACGGGGACGGTGTGTCTTCGATGAAAAGGGTTACTTAGTTCCGCATCGTCTTGGTTGGACTCCACTCCGGAGTCTTGGCTGCTAGTCTTAGAATGAGCCGTGTGTCTTCGATGGAAATCACTTCTTGAAGGATCGTAGGTAGCGTAGTAGAGGTCGGTGGTTGTCTCTGCAGACACGGTGTGGTGACTGCGGGGCTCCGCTGACTCAGTAAGGCCAGACACGGGCACATCTGCAGTCGGAACCTGGTAATTATGGGGATGGCTTCTTGGCGACTCCCTTCGGGCTTGACTGTCTGCTGCCACTGTACGTGCGTAAGCTGGTTGTCGCTGTCTCGAAGAAATTTCTCCTAGTCTCTCAGCAAATTTTGGTTTTCGACTACGATGTTCCGGTCGAGAATAGAGATCACGATCCCGCCGCTCCGTTTGGGGATCGCCCGTCGGTGGACCCCTCTGTACGTACTGATAGCTTCCGTAAACATCACAGGTGTCCTCGGTCCAAACCGGCTCGGCCCGAAACGTGTCCATGGCGGTCTTCCTCCTAGCGGAGGGCAGGTCCGACCCTCCGGCCCAAGAATCTCTTTTCCTTTCCTTTTCCATTCCCAGCGCACAAAAAACGAGAACCCGGCAGAAAACAGATGTTTGCTGCGCTCACGGCCCTTCACAGTTTCAGTCTTTCTTTGTGTGCGACTCTATTGTTGTGAATCCGGCCTAATAGCAGGTGAGTGTTTGTTATGACATCACCACCTTAGGGAGGGCAGCAGAAGGGAAAAAAATTAACAAAGAAAATATTCCATACGTAAACTCAAAAGTATTTCGATTGTCCACTGATACACACTCACAAACACATAAATTACAAACCATCACAGTGTGTACAAGGATCATATGATGCCCACTGAATGATAAGATTATTTTACAGTTTATTTTGTTTCCGCGTTTTGCCGCGCTCACGGAATGCCGAGGTGGCGGGGGCGACATACCTGACATGCTACTCACCGCAGGTTGGACAACCGTCCGGACCACTCGGACCCTTACGCCACTGACCACCTGCAAACCGGGACGTCCAGCAAACTGAACCCATTGTCCTGAACCTGAAGAGACCTACTAAATTCTACATCCTAAGAATGCCTTTCAAGTAAACTTTGTAGAGACTAGGGCGTAATTCAGTACAGATGGTCGTGTGGTCGATGTCAAGGACGCTTGGCTTCGAGACAACCGACATATTCCAACGTGCTCCATAGTTGAACTGTTTCGATAAAGATTGATCCTTTGGGACGATCCCCAGACAAACCCTCAACAGTTCCTGTATACATTAAAGCGGCTATTGTCCATGTGCAGGGGAACATGACAAATCTTGTTGAGAGGCCCTTTCAACACGAGTTTACTTTGTGTCAAAATTTAAGCCATCGTGGATCAGTAGCTATACGTCACCGCAATGTATGCATCGGGTATTATCACCATATACGGGAACGGAAAAATCAAAATATAATGACATCGTGGCGTAACAAGGAATATGACATCCTACCACCACCAAAAACATGACATATACTGGCGTTACATGTTCTTGCAATTTTACTACAGAAAAATGGTTGTGCTGTAGCATGTATGTAGTCTCGATGCTTATTTTATTTTGTCCATGTGTCAGACAAACATCCAACAATTTGTGCCAATCTTTCTCATTCTTGTCCCTTTTCCTGGACAGGTCATTCTGCTTTAACCATCCTACCATATCACCTTTTTTCTACCTGTTTACATTCCTTCTTTCGAGATCCTCATTCGTTTGTAAAACGAGAAGGTATATTACAGGAGCAGCGACCTAGGAAATGCATCACCCCCCTCCCCCACCCCGATAACACTAAACACAACCAAAGAACACCAACATGACAATCTTCCTGCAATCTTTAAAGCCTTGTCAGTGGTTAGGTCAACGATAATATAGTTTGGGTTCGTTACTACCAAACACTAACGCCCCCTACATGTAGCTTCAGTAATGTTAATTCACTGTTATCGTAATGGTAGAAAACACAAACAGCAACATGTTGTTTGACATCACACATCTAGACACGTTACACACAGTATACAGCATTAACTTATCTTATGATGTTATCATATAGTGCTATGAGCCCACAGTGCTAAAGTAAGCTTACTTAAACAACTTTTAACACAGGCCATTAGGCATAGCGGTGACGGTTACACAAAAGTGATCGTTAATCAAGGTACAGGTATATGCACTTATGCCCTGACGTTTCTGACAATACAATTATACAAATATCTAGGTTTGAAATCGTTAAGAGGGCAGTATCCCCTTATAACAATAGGTTTTTAAGGGTGCAGGTGTCAATCTACAAATTTATAAAACCGTTACTACGTCCTGTATAAAGCTCTTTACCTCACTTTTTATATCAATGAAGCAGGCAGGCGCTGACAGCCATAATTTGAGGTTAACGTTGTTCCTATCTTACTCCATTTTTCAAGTACTAGTATACCGGTGAACGTTGTGTAGTTGAAGTGAGGGATACTCAGTGCATCGATGGCCCTTTCCTATGTCGGTTTTGCCCGCAAAAGGCGACCACAACGTTCTGTACAGTCTGTCTGGAGATACCGTCAAAGCCATGTGGGGAAATGTAACGGTTGTATTCACTTGCGTCATTGGGACTGTAGCAGACTTAAACTGAACCCAAAGTCCCAGTTGCAATATTTAGACTGATCCATTGCAAAACGGTCTTGCGATGTTTCGTCAATTTGCCTGTGATGAGCAATGAATTGGATTTCAGTGAAATATTCACGCTATGGTCTGATATGTGTCTCCTTTCATGACGTTTACAGAGAGGTAGTCTGGCTGTCGACGCTTTCTACGCTCCCTGTGACCGTTTCGACATCACAGTCTCCCTCAGGCTTCCCGTTGTCGTCTGCGCCCTCCTCAATCATTTGCTGGTCCTCAACTTTATCCTCGCCCACTTTCTCGATACCTCTGGTGATCAAGTCGAAGATCAATGCCAGAAATGCGAGTCCGAGAAGAATCCACAGCATTATCAACAGCGAGTAGACGACCGAGTAGTTGATATCTCTTCTCTCGCCTAAAAGATAGTCTCCAAACCCTATGGTGCTGAGAGAAACGAACATGAAGTACAGAGCGTCCAGGTAGACCCATTCCTCTATGATTGACACCGTTAGAGCGGGGAGGAGGACGAAAATGACCAAACCGACGACTACCAGGGATGCCGTAACGATCATACCTACAGTCTCGTTATTCCAGGAGGGTTTCAACCGGTTGATTTTGTTGGTGAGACGTATGGCCACGCCGCCTAACCCGTGAGCTACCTTCCCTAGAAGAACCGCGGTCAGGGGAATACCGAAAAGTCCGTACATGACGCAGAACGCCCGTCCTCCCGGAGTTGACGGCGCCATACTACCGTATCCAATGGTGGTCAGTAGCGTCACACTGAACTGGATCCCTCCCCAAAAGCTCCATCGCGGCGGAGAGTTATTTTCCGCCGTGCTCCTCGGATCTAGGCCTCGATCTATCGCGAGGGAAACGACGTCTACAATAGTGTTTATCTCGTCCAGAGAAAGAACAACCATGGGGATGTGTTCTAAATGGACACAGGTGCCGTTATTTTCACTCAGGTTAGCCAGCTTCCAGATCACACTGGCCTCGATAAATGCTAGAATCTCTCGAATGTTTTCCTGCGGGACACAACAGGCACTGCCGTGTGAATCGTCGTTGGTGTTGCCGGTGATACAGAGGCCCGCTAACGCTTGCTCACTCGTGTTACCTGACAACGTTTCCTGCAGAGTAAAAACTTCTTCTCGTAACCGGGTCTCCTCAGCTTCTTCCAACAAGTGGAAAACACCTCCTCCAAGGAGAAGATACAGTAGAAATGTCACAAGCAAGGCCGCAACTTTCCTTCTAGACATCTTGGAATATCCGATAGGATCAATGGCGAAGTAAACCTATGGTTAGGTTGATCATAAAATTGAACTAAACGTCGCGATTGGGCTGTATTTTATGCACGTTTGCACGCAATGCTAAAATGAAAGGTCGAAATGACAAGGTGTCTAACTCGTGATGTCCCAACGGGCTTTGATAATATTGACCCAGGACAAACACTTGACCTTGTTAGGTTGGCAAAAGCAAAGGAAAGGTTTTTCGGGCACACAAAATGCCATATAGATTGTAGGAGGTAGTTGTGATTCAAAGTACATGTAACAATAACAAGGCCAAAAACGGCATGGATTCGTTAACTCAGTACCAACGGAAATGAAACATGTTATCAAGGTAAGACACTGATCAACAATTTTTCAAACATTTAGAAGTAGTAATATTCATTTTGCTCGCAAATATTTGTTAATATATCTCTTATCAGAAGAAAAATAGAAAATACAACGATTTCCTAACGGTACACCCTACCACCTCCCTCACACATAACGGTTACACATGTACAGTTTGTATGTTCTGAGTCAACCTAACAGTCAGTGTTTGTGCTCATGTCTGTCAGGAACACTTGTCGTTACCCACGCTTTTCACATCAAGACGACCGCACAGGCTACGGCGCTGTCACGTTCGTCGCACCATCATATGTGTGTGTGTGTGTGTGCGTGTGTGTGTATGTGTGTGTGTGTGTGTGTGTGTGTGTGTGTGTGTGTGTGTGTGTGTGCGTGCGTGCGTGCGTGCGTGCGTGCGTGCGTGCGTGCGTGCGCGCGCGTGCGTGTGTTAATGATGTGTGTGTATGTGAATAGTGTTCAGCACCTGGGACAGATGCAATAGCGTTTGTTCGGATGGTGTTCAGCACCAAGGACAGGTGCGTTTGCCTTTGCGTGGATGGTATTCAGCATCAGGGACTGAGGTGTTTGCCTTTGCGTGGATGGTATTCAGCTGCAGAGACAGAAGCGTAACTTTATCTATCTAATTGATTGAATCAACCGATAAAACAACCAATTAATCAACACTATGGAATGGATGGTTTTATTCAAACTGTGCAATGACAGAACTTTCAAATTCTATGTAGTTTGCGCTATTAGTAGTCAACTTGATAAATTGTGTTGTCTTAAATGTGTCAAAAAGTACAGGAACCAGTGTCATCACAACAATACTAGTGTCAAGTGCCAACTTGGAAGTAAACAAGGCGTAGGAATAAAGGTAACAACGCCAGGTGTGACGGAAATCTGGGACGAGAAGGTTAGTCCAGGACTAGCGCAGAGCTGTTTGTGTACATAAGTAATACCATAAGTAAACAAGGCCCACAAAATAGTTGTTATTTGTGTATACGGGATTTCCATTCAATACAAGAAAAACTACTCAACACTGACAACAGACAGATTTTGACCGATGCTCCGATCTTCGTCATGTATTCTGACCCACTTACTTACACGTGAATTTCACGTGACTTACTAATGATTTTCCTGAAACGTACGCGTGAGGGCAGAATCAAGCGGGTCTTGCGTGATACAATATCATCGGAGCGATTGTAATAAAAAGTTACATTTAGAGTACGTATACAACACTCAAGTTAAAGTTAAAAAGTTAAAATCCTCTTTGCACCCTTTGCTGTACAGGGCGGTGCCCACACAGTTTTGCGAGCACTACAGCAGGGGCTAGTGGCATGTTCAACTTCCATACTCAGTATAGTGCTGAGTGCTAAGCAGAGAAAATAGTACTAGTATGTTCCATTCTTTTATATCTCGAGTTATATTAGCCTGACTAAATCGCGACTCCTAGCGGCCGGCCTGCCCGACATGTTGTCAACCCCAGCCAGTGAGATTATGTAAACACAGGCTAGAGTTTTATGACATACACATTCCTTGTGTGGCACGTCTACTTCACGATTGTATCGTCCGGTGTTGCATGGTTACATCTGACGAGAATTAATGGAAGTAAACGTGGAATAACAGCTGTTATCGTCACCCCAATTTATTAACGGTGGTGTTTTAACCTTACCTTTGAAGTGGTTGAACCAAAGTACCCTGGTTTGACACCGGCGTCTTTACCTTTGGCGTGATTTTTTACCGTCCATGGCCACGGCAGAGGTTGTTTTCAAAACGATCTCATCGCGATATCGTTGTCCTCTTCTTCATTCCCGCTAACCTCACTGGTGTTCCCTGATCGTTGCTTGGCCTCCTTACAGACAGCTGCAGTAAAGACTTTTCCCCGGATAGTCTCATCGTCATCCTCGGTGGTGGTTTCGTCTGTGTCCGCCTCCTTGCTCTCTACCTTCCCGCTAACCTTCTCGATGCCACCTGTGATGAGGTCGAAGACCAAGGCCAGGAAAGCGAGCCCGCACAATATCCAGGCGGATATGACGATCTGGTACACCGCCGAGTAATTGACGTCCCTCTGGCTGGCCGCAACGTAGTCGCCAAAGCCGATGGTGCTGAGAGACACGAACATGAAGTAAAGAGATCTCAGATAGCTCCAACCCTCTATGAGCGAAACTGTCAGCGCGGGTAGTATCAGGAACACACACAAGCCCAACGTTATGAAGCAAGTGTTGACAATGTAGCGGATAACCTTGGGGTTCCATTGCGGTCTGGACCGTCGGATTTTGTTAGCGATTCGTACAGCAAGACCGCCCAACCCCTGAGCTACCATAGCCAGTAGAACAGCCGTGAGTGGGATACCAAAAGCTCCGTACACCACACAGAAGGCTTGCCCTCCGGGCGTGTACGGCGCTATGTTACCGTACCCTATGGTCGTAACCACGGTTACGGCAAAGCTGCAGGATCCGGAAAAACTCCACTTCGGTGGGGAGTTATTCTCTTCCGTGCTTCTCGGGTCGAGCCCGCGGCTGTCCGCCAAGAGGACGACGTCAATGATGGCGTCCAGTTCGTTTGCGGTCAAAGCCATGAGCGGCGTTTCTTCTAGTCGGATGCAGGTTTTATTTTCTCTACTTCTCTGAGCCAACTCTGCTAGTCTCCGCTTGACCCTTTTCCTGATCATAGTCTCTAGAGCCTCCAAATTCTCAGGCGGGACGCAGCAGGTCACACCCAGCACCCCTTCAGACGGCTTTAGCTCCGTCAAGTTTACCGCATCCACGGGGGTACAAATGTGCTGGAGGTCTTCTTTCTCTTCTTCAGACACGCTTCCTTGAAGCTGGAATACCTGTTGTCTAAGCCTCTCTTCTTCCTCACTCTCCAAGTAGTGGAACACGCACCCACCCAGTAGCAGGTAAATCACGAACAGCAAGCACAGAAGCAGCAACTTCTTTACCCCCATATTCAAGCGTCCTTCTCGTTATGTTTACCACGATTTACGGTCACGACAGACGAAGAAAGCTCGATTTCCCACCACTGGTTTCTTAATCTTGTTGTTCTAACGATGTCTTACAAGAGGAGAAATATTTTATAGCAACGGCGTAGCGTTGACGACGGCGGTCCCCTGAGCTACTGTTTTCTTGTTGATCTTCCTCCTCACAATGTGCGTAAGTGATGCCAGGTTATTAGGTTTACATTTCGGAAGAAAGAGATATGCAAACAGACGATTACAACCATCTTCCATCACACAAAAAGTCACAGGCGGCAAACGTTTTGTTGTTTTATGTTGAATGTCACTGAAGACAACTGACTGAGTTTTAGGTGCGAAAGATGCTGTCACTGAGCTTCCAAAAAACCTGTTTTGTTCCCACAGTCAACAATCGCGTCATAAGAGGGCAGCATGGGGTTTATGAAGTACGTTGTAGGTACATTTGTATATATCTTATCCAGGTGCAATACTAAGAAACTGGCACTCTCTAAACCCCCACCCGAGCATCACAGGAACTCCAAATGTCCATTGATAGAAATGAGCAATTTGGCCAATAAGAGAGCAGTATTTGGTCATGTGATTATGAACTTGACAATGAGGTCTATCAGAAAGCAACAGATGTTTCTATTTAGGAAAATTGTTCACTGACGACGAGTTTGACATAAAAACTAATAAATGCAATGTAATACACACATCTTCACACTTACCTCAAACATGTATATAACATTGTATAAATATACTTAGCACTTATAAGTCACTATCTTTGTCTAGGTCATAGACAGAATTAATCAGTAACCCATTGGGTTTTTGGCTAGGCATTGCTGCTTTGAGTGAAGGCTATGGCACCTTTACCTTTTACAGTCAAACCTGTCTTATGTGGACACTCAAGGGACTGAGCAAAAATGTCCTTTATAAACAGGTGTCCTTCCCAGACAGGGTTGGTCATCCGAAGGATTGGCAGGTGTACATGTATATCGTGTATCCAGTAATAGGCTTATGCAAGTACAAATGTATGTGTAGCACATTTATACTAAATGTTAAGTTAGAATCACAGAATAATGTAGGCTTCACAATCTTCAAAGAGGTTATTATTTTTAACCTCCTTGCTATCTGTTCCTGCCAGACAAAAAATATCTAGTTATACCAAGGAGGTTAAAAAGGAACCTCCTTGTTGTTTCAGTTCAATTTTTGAGCGTTAGCAAATCTGCATAGAGCCTATTGTTATTCATTCATTATATCACCCCTGCACCCTCCATTGTCATAAACTCTGTCCCCTTTGTCTGTTCTCACTTCCTTTTACTCTTGACTAGGTGAGAACATGGAGTTATAAGGACCTTTTATAACTCCATGGTGAGAACCCCCATACCTGCAGAAATCATTGTCCTTTTGTTCTTTTTTTGCACCCTTGATTGGCTGCTATTGTTTTAGCGTTGAACAAGTTTTTGTCTAATGCTAAACAAACCTATTGTTTCTGGGCTCGCCCGGCTGGGTGCTGCTGTCAATCAATATTGTCCACTAAGACAGGTCTGAGTGCCTTTTGGGACTGAAAAAAAGTGTCCTCTGTCAGGGGAAGACAGGTGTCCTCCTGGGAGAGGGTCTTAACTATGTAAAAATGGACGGGACTGTTCTAATGTGTCCATTGACTGAGGGTGTCCTTTTTAGACAGGTGTCCACTCGGGCAGGTTTGACTGTACTTTCTTTTTAAAATCAGGAACAGCAAAAAGCACAATGGAACAAGATTCAATACAAGACCAGTGTTTAATCTGCCACTTGTGTGACATTCTTTAAATCTTGAACACCAATGTCTGTGGCTATGCCTCCTCCAGTTCCACCAGAACACCATTACAGTCTTTAGGATGTAGGAACACCACAGGCTTCCCGTGGGCTCCGATCTTCGGCTCAGGGTTCAGGGCACGGATCTGACTGGACGTCAGCTGTTTCACTGCTTCTGTGATGTTATCAACCTGTAGTTATCAAGAATATTATACATTGTACCTATGATAAGTACATGTACATGTATTTATAAATGGAGCTAAATTGCTATAATGGCCTTGTTGAATTAGAATCTAAGGGTTCTGGGTTCAAATCCCTAGCAAGTGCTAACGTTGTGCCCTTGGCAAAGACTGTTTATGCCAATTTTCTTCCGCCAAGTACCTAGCTTTGGTTTGTGATGTCCTCTCAGATGGGATGTAAAGACAAGGGCCCCTGTTTGAGGAGAGCCAAACCCAAAGCACATTAAAGAACCCACCACACTTATTAGGGGCATGTGACTGGATCAAACCTATCAGTCTGGTCTCAAGCAACTTGTACTTATGTACATAAGTGGTGTGTTATGCCTTAAGGCAGTGTTCTAAGTTTTGCAACACAAACAAAACTTACCTCAATACAAATGTGGTGAATCCCTCCAGCAGCATTCTTCTTCAGAAACCCTTCGATGGGACTTTTTTCCCCAAGAGGGTGGAGCAACTGAAATGAAAATAGTCATGAGTGGCAATAGTATAATATCAGTGTTCAGTGTATTTTGCTGAACAAACTAATTTTCTAAGAAGACCTAATAGGCTATCATACCATGTAATGAAACATTCATTGTAACATTAAGAATTTCAAAATGTGGCTCAGAAATATATGTACGAGCAAAAAAGGCTCTTACCTCCAGTTTTGTGTTTCCCAGCTCAACAAAGACTGTGTATACACCATGTTCTGGCAATGGCTATAAAAGACACAGTATTTCAGTACATGATATTCTTACAAGCTACTAGTCAAGGATCAGACTTCATGAGTGTGGCAACAGAAGCAATTGGAGAATTGGATAATTTTGTCTGTGTTCACAAATTCAGCAGAAGGGGCCATTATGGAGCTGAACAGCGAGAGTTTCTGTCACACAGACTGGGGCAACAGTGAGTCAAAGTACGCTATACAAGAAGTGATTCCTGAGGGAATTAATTTTTTTTTTCATGTTCTCCAACTTGTTGACTAAGATTTGTGAAAAATTCATCCCAAAACTGGTTGTATTGTCTGTTGTAAACTTTCCCCTTTCTGCCAAGCTGCAACTTATCTCACAAAATATGTCACCTGCTGTAAGTAAAAATGGTGACATACCGTAACCTCGCTTACTTTGGCTCCCATGACGTCTCTGTACAGGGCTGTTGCACTTTCTACATCAGGACAAAAGGAATCTTTACAAACTTCCAAGACAAAAAGCAAGCTTCCTACACTGTCAATGGTATAGAAACAAAAACAAAATTAAATTCTACTTTCAACACATGGAATGCATGCATGGCAGAGTTAGAAATTGGACTGTCTGTCCATTCAAGATTAGCAAATATTTACCAGTGAGAACTGATATGGAGAATATAGGGTTAATGCCCCGCTTTCCTTCGGTGTATACGGCGTCATAATTCATGGTCGGTTCCTATGACCACCGAATGAACGACCGAGTCCAAAAGCGGGGCATTAACGTTATTATCATATAGCCAATCCAAACTTTTGCTGTTGTTTTTTTATTCGCGCTTCCTCCAGCTGTCCATTCAAACAAGCTCTTCCTTCTTCCTCTGGTGCAGCCGGGTGTTCCCGGGCGACCACGCAGCTAGTATCGAGTTCAAATCTTCTGCTTAATGGTTGAATTGCACATCCATTACGATGTGCTCTTTACACAAAGATGACGGGCAAACTTAAAAATGTCCTAATAGACAGATTTTGTTGTCGAACCCGAATCCAGTTCGACCTGGTCATTGGAACAGAACTAGGTCACCGGCGGCCATTGGTCGACGCTGATTGGTCAATATCGTTACGGACCTCCGGGTCCGTATATGGGATATTAACGACCTGGTTTTGGGGGGAAATGAAGCCTTCTGATTGGTCGACGTCTTATATGATAATTTGGAATAATCACCTCACACCACCTGTTTGCAAGTCTTGTTTGGTTATTCAAGTGCTCTTAAGAATGGGACAGTT
This sequence comes from Branchiostoma floridae x Branchiostoma japonicum, assembly GCA_013266295.2. Classification (NCBI taxonomy): domain Eukaryota; kingdom Metazoa; phylum Chordata; class Leptocardii; order Amphioxiformes; family Branchiostomatidae; genus Branchiostoma; species Branchiostoma floridae x Branchiostoma japonicum. The sequence continues at coordinate 20,569,643 of CM023823.1, forward strand.
ATGAAAGCAACAGTTAGAGAGTTAGACTTGTATCAGCAAACAGGACAGTCATGATTTGCTTGGAGCCAAGTTTAGGAAGGACCAACCATAACAGACTCCATGATTGATTTATTGATATCTCTATCGAGGTGAGGAGCCACAGGTGAGATAGTTACCCTCCTAGCAGCCCTGATTGGAGAGGGTGTTACGGTACTTACAGATCATCTATTCTGCATGGCACTGAGCATATCTAAATGTACAGAACTCCTTCCTAATTCTGATGACACAAAATCAACTGGCTTGTAAAAAAATGTACCTAAATTTGGAACAGCGATGGCGACGTGGTTCAGTTTTCCAAGACTCCAGAGTCTCTCACTGACTCCCTACATAGAAAACAAGATGAAAAGTACTTTTAGAACAATTATTTCAGGTAAGAATTATATTACCTTCTTGTAGCATGGGCTGATGTCACATGATGTGAGGCTACTTTGTATAGAGTTATGCATCATAACATGGGAAAACAAAATATGACAAGGCTGTTGGAGATATCAGACTTCAGCTCTTACCCATACTATTTTGACACTTCCAGTCCCCACGGACAAAAGTACTGTAAAGCTGCACTGAGGATGTGTTGCAAAGAAGCATGTGTAACTTAAAGGGGTAAAGTGATTGCCTTGCAGTGTCTTCTACTCTGAAAGACATTCTAACTCACCTGCGGAGCTGCTTCTGACATTGTTCTGATGCAAGTTGGATATCTCTGCAAAACGCCCTTCTGCTGTGTTTTAGATAAAGATATTAGATAAAAACATTAACAACATTCAACGTTAACCATTAAAAACGTAATAAAATTTGACATTTGATTATATGGGAATGTTCACTTCTGCTGACTTTTATTTTGCTAATCTCCAAGCAGATGTAAGGATCCGGCTCACTTTGTGTTTTTTACGCCTATTTGTTATTCAAGATTAATAAGTAAGCCTTACTTACTTAACGTTACTTACTTAGGTGAGATTACAAGGTGAGATTAATGAAGTACGGCTTACACAACGTGGAGATGATTATAAATTTTTTGCCAGGTGAAAGTAACACATCTCAGTACGGATTATTCCCACGAAGATCATTGCTTTAAACTAAGTTTCATCAATGACACCTATACTTGCATCCTTAGTCGATGAAGTCCGCATAGAACAACGAAGTTTTGGTACAAACCAGCAATGTTATTGTCGGAAGTCTGCGAAGGAAAGTCACAACTGCCGCCATGATGATTTGAGGTGAAAGGTCTCAAGGTGTCATACACACGTGCGCCATCTGCCGACTTCCTGTTAAGGTGCAGATTTGCTTGTTTTGAACGTTTTTTTTATTATTTAATATTCAGAAACACTAAGCTAAATAGAAATGAAAGGACACGGACTAAGTGGCTGCGAACTCAAGTTAGGAACAAATTATATTCTCGCAGCCACTTTTACAATGGAAAAAAACGTATTTTACAAGACATTGAAAAAATGTAGATACATAAGACACCTAGCGTTTTGAACGTTACAACGTTGAACAAGTTGTATGTCTAGGCAATAGTAGGCGTGAACTTTTGAGCAGTGCATTAGATATAATAATATGGATATGATATGATATGATATCATATGATATACAAATAACTATATAACTTATCTATTTCTACTATCTGTGCGCTTGTTACCTGTCGAGCTAGTTTCCTCGACGCTTTAGCTACAATAAATCAGTCCAATTGATGTGCAGATGGTCGATTTGTACATTTATTATTTAGCAGGCTTTGATACATGGATAGCCCACTGGGATCGTCACGTTATCACCTTTCAAGGGCAACGAAAAACAACGACGAATATAGCAATTCTCTACATTAAAAGAGGAATACGCTGTTGATTTTTTTAGTCATTTCTATACCTCCAAAATACTTCGTATATATTTTGGGTCTGACAAATTAAAGCAGGTGCTAGTGTCCACACAATACATCAGACGTGTAAAATAAGGTCTGTTGCAAGGGGGCTCAAAGCTGTATAGTCATTCATTTGATTTATTGTTTTATCATGATTGATATATGTAGTGTTGATGTGTGAAACTATTGAGTTTGACTGCAACTGTTTGTAACTATCGCTAGTGATTTTTATTTTAATTTTATTTTAATGTACATTAAAATGTTGCTAGAGCACAATTAAATAAAAATGGTCAAGAGCAAAGTTCGCAAGGTTTCACCAGCTGGGAGATTATGAAGATGTATGCTTCAAGCCTTGCTTCGAGCAAGGAGGTTCAATTCAGAACCCTTGCTTCAATTGACCACCAAGAGCCTTCTGGGAGACGCCCACTCAGTTTGTTCTGTAAACGACGCCGACCCAGTATTTCAGTGAAGTGACCCGCTCTTCTTTGCTAAAAGACATTGTAAACTATGTTTACAATGTTTGCTAAAGCCTTCCATACTCAGACTATAATATATTGTTGTTTTTCTCTTGACATACTACATATATTAGTAACTCAACGGTTACCTGTAGTCTGATCATGCAGGGTTACGTTACGGGTATTTGTTTTTTTATTTCTGACGTCATTCTCATAATCATAGTCGCTGCAGATGACGTTTTAGAAAAAAAATGGAAGGGCAAATTGAAATCTTTCTTCAAATTTGATTGTTTATTCCTTTACCGTCAAATGTATTCACACAAATAACGTTAAGACGTTACACATTTTACAATCCAGGCATGATCACTTTTAATCATCCAAGTCACAAAACAAACAACAAAGACAACAAAAACTAGTGTCAATGCAACCTGCTTGTCAAACTGCCTTAGCAATGGTAAATGAGTCCTGGGACATATGGGACTCGAGAGGGACTCGAGTAGATTTCCATCAACAAGTTTAGCGACCACGCCTTCTCTTGTCCAAACCTCCTTGGTCAAACCGAGCCAGCCTGACAAAAGCTGTCATCGGTGAAAAAGAAAAGAAACTGTGCTCTCCTCTCGTATATTTCGGAATAAGCAAATATTTGGGCAAAAGCTGACGAAAGGCTATATAAACAAAGCCCTGTGATCGTTTGTTTATTTGGACCTACACGTGCTTCTATGGTGCTTCTCTTCCAAAAGTGGGTAAACTAAGTGGGTGTAATTTGCGCGGGAAACCCACGCTACCAGATATGATAATTAGGTTGACCCCACCCCTGATTGGACCATGATGATCACGTGACCCACGCTTTGGAAGGCGAGGTCTCAGATGAAAGAGGAGGGGTAGCGAAAGTGACAATAGATTTGTCTATTCTCGTCGCATCTTTCCAACATTTCAACATGTCTCGACGGTCGCAGAAGTTAACGCAGAAAACAGTGGTCACCGAGACCACTACCAGCTCGGTCTCCACACCGAAGGTGACCAAGGAGGTCCAAGAAGCCTTCGTAACGCAGCTCAGCCCCACGCGGCTTACTCGTATGCAGGAGAAGCAAGAGCTTCAATGGCTAAACGACCGGCTCGCTCAGTATATCGACCGGGTGCGATACCTGGAGGCGGAAAACTCCCGTCTTATGGTCCAGGTGACGTCTTCCGAGGAGATCACTCAACGAGAGGTGACCAACATCAAGTCCATGTTCGAGCAAGAGCTGACCGACGCCCGCAAGTTACTCGACGACACCGCCAAGGAGAAAGCGCGCGTCCAGATCGAAGCCGGCAAATATCGCGCCGAAGCCGACGAACTGAGGGCAAAGTGAGTACAGTTTCCATAGCAATTTTTCATCAGACCTCTCTGACTAAAACCTACACTAATGTAGCCCAGTTTAAGGGCTTCTGTAATGATATATAGGAGCGTGTGTCGACTTGGGTGCATTTCTGACATTTGGTGTGCCGCCATTTTGAAGCGGCATGGCCATAGGTTCCGACCTGCAACATGCGCGCTCTAGCAGCTGCTACATGTGTAGCAATCTGCCCTTGTCATTCTGATATCCAGGCACGCCTACAACCATGATTTTAACCCTTTAGAGCAGTAGACACCCCAAATTGACGTGAACTCCTACTTACATGGACTGAGCTGTGATAGCTGATAGACCCCTGCAAGTGACCTAGTTAAAAACAAGGAGTGTGGCAAATTCCACAAATAAGACTCAGGGATCAAAGGATGGAGGACAGACCAAAGCAGACCTTTTTGTGTACACCGGCTCAACCAAAACTAAGAACACTTAAAATATGTGAAATAGATCTGATGAAAAACTTGTGTATTTTTTAAAACCAAATTATGCCAATGGGCTGTTCAAAAAAATAAATGTGGAGGGGGGGTGGAAGAGGTAAAAAATCAACTTTGGATCCTACCCTAGTTCCTGATCCAGTTTTGCTCAAACCCTCCCTAGTTCCAATCCAAATTTGCTCAAACCCTCCCTAGTTCCAATCCAAATTTGCTCAAACCCTCCCTAGTTCCAATCCAAATTTGCTCAAACCCTCCCTAGTTCCAATCCAGATTGGTTCAAACCCTACCCTCCCTCCATTCCAGCTCTTCCACCCCCCCTCCACAGCTATTTTTTTGAACAGCCCAATATTATTGCAATGTTACCGGAAAGTAATGGAATTAACAGAATTTCCATTATATTTTTTAGTTCATGCCAGTGAAATTGTTGTAGTTCAGTATTCATCAGCGCACATCTGTGGATTCTTGCAGCTGTGAGTTGTAAATACCAAATCCTGAGCTGCAGTAGACAGATGTCAACTGGCAGGGCACATTCTCTATGGTGTAAAAGACTAGGTCGCAGACTACCTGTGTATTGTTGTGCAGTGACCGCAACCCCTACCACTAGTCTAAACCTGTAAGTCAGTTACCTGATACAGGGGCAAACAAAGAAGCAGACGCTCATCTTACAACTGTTAGTACCCGTGTAATGGGCAACCGTGTATACCGACTGGTGATCAGATTCTGTACAGAAAGAAAGATGTAATTGTTCTGAAAAAAATGTCAGAAAGTCTTTAATACAAATTAATACAGTCAGTTCCTGTAATGTAACACCAAGTTCTATTTTGTTCATTTTGTTATACTAAAATCATGGAGTTTACATTTGGTTTTTGCTAACTTTTTTTTAGATAAAACTTGACACACTCACTCACTGACATCAGGATGAATTTTTGACAGAATATTGGAATGAATCTAGATGCACAGATCCTGTAATTTCTTAAATGATTTTGTTTAAGGGCTGATTTTCATTTCTTATAAAAAACTCATAATTTGAAATGTACACAAATTGATTTTACCTGTGGCTGGTAGTATTTGGTTAATAGATTTTGCCTGGAGGGCATACCTAGAATTCCATGCATTCTTAACTTTCTAGTACATGTACTAGAGATTCTACTGAAATAATAATTGTCAAAATCCCCATTTCTGCCATGTTATTGGAGAGGCAAGCTGTGCCACTTGTAATATCCTGCCCCTCCCTCTAGACTGGTGCAGGCTGAAACATGACATGTTTTCCAGCTGTCCCATGGTTCCTGTTACTTTGACCAGAAGCTGTATGTGGGCACTTCTGTCATAAGGTTCTATTTAGCCCACCACACTGTGAAGGGGCTTGGAGTGGGGAAGTTGGTTCTGTGGCCATTTAGTGACAAGCATGATTGTGTACTCTTGAAATTTGGCTATTTTAAGACATATTGACTTCTAAGTTTCATTTCCATACCTGTGTGTAGAACTAGCAAGGGAACAATAAAAAATTAAGTAAGGTAGTCCCAAGGGACAACTGGTACAGGCAAATTGAGTACTTTTCTTTAATGTCAGAAACATACCAAATTGTACCCACACAAGCATCATTATACTAGAGAAGATTGTCCTGTTTGTATGGATATGACAAATTACAAAAATACAGTATTATAACTACTATTCTGATCAGTCAACACTCAACAGATATCACACACAAACATGATGTAAACCAGCTCAGTTATTTGGTAATGATTTAAGATATCTTTTAAGAACATGTTTTTCAACAAGATCTATCTCCTAGGATACTGATCAGGCAGGGTACTAAGTGAAGATAAGAAAGTTGACATTTCCGAGACTGTCTGTTGTTAAAGAGTGTTTTTATTGCTCAGTATATTTACGCTGAAAGGGACAGGTAAACAGGTACACATTGAAAAATGTTGCTCATGACAAAAGCGTAACTGTTTCATTTTGTGTTGAACAGAAAAAGATAGAGATATGATTGTTTTTACTTTCATAGAACCAGTCTTTGGGAGTAAATTTTCTGAGTGGAGGATGGATGTTATAATCGTGTGTGGGACAGTTGCTAAGTACAGTTTGAACTTAAGGGGTCAGGCTACATATTTCTTTCTTTGTGATGGTAGGACTGATACTTAGTCCTCTTCTGGGGTCACTTGTGTTGAAAAATAAAAGAAGTATTTTTGGAAACCTAGCCTACACATTCTTGTTGTGAAGTACTGGGATTATGTGTGTCCATATTTTGCAGTGGTGTTTTGCATTTCAAAAGAATGTGTCAATTGTACAGTATTTTACCAAGTAGCATACATCTGTTGTCTAATCTTGTATGTGCACCCGGAGTTCTTTGTGGCATATGATGGTTTTATAACCAAACATTTTGTCCCTTATGCCTTTACTTTTGACAGAGGTGTAAGGTAGAATTCTGCAAAGTATTGATTAATAGAACAGGACATTTTAAAAGGTATTTTTTTGTCATAAGAGAGATGATAATGCAGTGATTTATAACAGTGTCCTTTGTGAGGGATGGGTACACCTGGCAAATTGGAAGGTGGGGTTCAAGCCTTTGTTATGATGGCCATATTGCTCGTTGTCTATTATACTTTATAGTAACCTATTGTCTGCCAAACCCCTGTGAACACCTGTCCTCTAGGTACAAATGTAGTTATATTCAACAATATCAGAAGAAAGATGTTGAATTATCAAACTGTGGACCTAAATATGTTATACTTTTGTTATTATAGATGTGCAATGTCTATTGTCTGCCACAAAGGTGACAATTTAGCACTGAATAAAGATGAAAACGTTGTATGGCTATTGAATTGAGCTAATCTCAAAGCAGATACAGACTCATTCTGTGTTTCTGCAACATCTATTCTACTAGTATTTCTAGTGTTGTATTTCTTGAACGGTGTTAGAAAGACATACTCACTCACTGTTGCCTAAAATGCAGGCGTAAAGCATTGAGTTTGAGCCTGATTCCTACATCTGCTTGGAGACAGAACTTAGAGAATTCTTTCAATCTTTGGAGTTTGATTTGAGATCCTATGGTGAGAAGGTGTGCAGTCTTAGACAGATAAGTTACCCTGATTTGTACATCTATCCTGCACCTTGTTTTGTGTAAGAATGTTTTGCCGTTGCGCTTGACCTTTGCAGCATACCTGACATTTGCATCTAATTGTCTCCCCTGGTTTGTGTCCATGTTGGCATGGCAACCACTGAACGAATGAAACCCAATCTTGACAACCACACCCATCAGCCAAAGTTGAGGTTAGACTAAGAAGTTGAATACCACAGAGGCTAAAGGCCAAGTTACATACTTCCTTGTGTTCCATACACTTGTAATCTTTGTGGTAATTTTTTTGAGCTGGATATGCTGGTTTAGATTTGAAATATTATTGGTTTGAATAATATGCATTATACTTAGGCTTAAGAAGACCAAGAGTTATGTTTGATTACTCTCTACATCTGTATGGCTCATACAGTTACCAGTTGCATAGGCAGTTCACTATTGAAGGGGCACTTTATAGTTGTCCCACTTCAACACAGGTGGGATTTGTTTTTGCCATCACAGACAGCCCATTTTGCCTGGGTTGTTGGGGGTCTGGGATGGGCTGAGCAAACACAGTGGTTAGTTTGTCTTGTTCTGTACATGCCCACCACACCCAGTTATACACCTTTCGATTTGCTTCGGCATACTGTAAATGTTGAAATGTTCGTTGTGGTATTATTTTCACAAAGTACACACCACAAATCTCTGCAACCTCAAATATTTATTGATTTACACACCTCATGTATTAATATTGTTTTGGAGAAAAAAGTAACCAAGAGGACATGACAGTAATTAAAGATGCATGGGCAAAAGTTGAAGAAGAGTGTTGTTTGGTCTGATCTAAAAACTCCTGTGAAAATCAAACAAGTCTTCCTATGTTGATGGATAGAGGTTAGACCATAACATCACATGATATCATGTGTCAGACCACATTAAGTGAGAGGCCAGAGCAAAGGGTATAACCTATCCTGTCAGCTATCTATGGAATGGACCAAGGCGTCCCTGTCCTCAATGGGGTGTTACAACTGGGAACACTGTGGAAAGGGGTCCCTTGAGGCCAACCTAGAATGTAAGAATTCTGGTTTTATCTGTTGTCTGTGTAATATCGCATTGCAGATGTAACCAAAAATGTATGGTTTTTCCATCTAATGGAACTTCAATCAAGTCTGTCATTTGTGGCAATTCAACAGACCGTCACAGTCTACAGTAATGCTACCTTATTTGGACTCAATGAACGTTAAACTACATTTATCTGTGAAGAACACACATGACGTCCATCACATCATTGGCCAATCATTGCTATGCGTATGCTAGTGAAAAGAGTGAAGTCTAATGATGATGTTATTGACACAACGTCTGTACAACTACTCAAGCCATGGTGTTACAGTTAAAATGAGGCAGTGGGGTGGATATAACTCTTTTCCCCACTGATGTGAGTATAGCACCTGTTTCTATATACATTGTGGAACTGGCCAATGAATAAAGGTGTCTGTTATCCCTAGGGTGATCTTTTGAGTCTATAGAGCAACCTGCTTGGTCTTTTGTTCACCAACACCGAGCATATGCATGGCTGCCTTTGTTATATGTGGCCTGACAAGATATACGGGTGGCCAGAGGGTCACAATCCACATAACCCTTCCCACTCCACCCTTAAGAGCTTGAGGTAGCACTCATATGATACCAGTAGCTCTCTGAGAAACTCTGGGATAGATAGCATCAACAGTATCACCATGCCATTAAGTCCAAGTAGCAGTACTGGAAATGCCCACACTAGGCAATGTCATAATGAAACTGGCCCTCAGTCCCCAGAATTAGCAAAGGGGAAAAGATCCAAGTAAGTTGTCTGTTGGGTTAAGTACATAATGGTTGGTTATCATGTTAATTTTTTGGGGCATGGTTTGAAGAAAATTCGTTAACACCTTTTTTTCTTGTACTGTAAGTCTTGACTAAACGGGTTATAAAGAATGCAATAAAATGGTGCTGCTTTGGCAAAGTACATGTATGTATAATTAACAATGGCAAAGGTAGTACTGTAAATCTTGAAATAATCACAGTGGTCATATGATGCAGGTTTTGCAGTGACCTCTTCACCACACCACAAACATTTGTTCAGTAATGCAGTCTATGTGCCCGCCCTAAACTTAAACCTCCTTTTCTCCCCAACTGCAAACTGCATTTACAGTAACAAGCATTATAATATTCCTATTCCCTTATGTCTGTCCAGGCTGGCAAAGAGTGAGGGTGCTCTCGCCACTGCAGAGAAGAAACGTCACCAAGCAGAAAGCGCTCTTAACGAAAAGGAGGGGCGTCTGCAAAATGCCATCGCCGACAAGCAGAGGGCCGAGGGCGAGCTGGCCGCACTTCGCCTGGAGTTCGCCAACCTGGAGAAACAGCTGGCGACGGCGCGGAAGCAGCTGGAGGAGGAGACTCTACTGCGAGTGGACCTCGAGAACAAGGTGCAGACCCTGAGGGAGGAGGTGGAGTTCAACAAGCAGGTGTACGAACAGGTGAGCTAGGAATTGACTGTTTTTGGTCTGTCTTTACTCAACAAGTTCACAACATCTAACTCGGGTAAGTTGACAGTAGCTATGGATAAGTTGGGATATAAATCTTTTAAGGTAAGGCTAAGGCTGAGGTTAATGTGTATTTGTTGCCTACTTAGGAGCTGACAGAGTCCCGCAGCAGGAAGGAGGTTAGCATCACGGAGGTGGATGCAGGAGAGGCTTTTGAGAGCCGTCTCCAGGAAGCCCTACGTGAGATGAGGGAACAACACGAACTGGAGGCCAGGTCCATGAGGGAGGAGCTAGAGACAATGTACACCCAGAAGGTAGGGACTGTCAGTCAGGTTTAAGCTGTAGAGGTCGAACCACCATACATATTATGCTAACTACTTCATGTAGCTTTTATGCTGCATTTAAAGGCAAGTCGTTGGTAAAGAGGATGTCATTGTTACAGACAGTTTGATCACAACAGCTGAGCCTTTTTCAAAGATATAAGTTGCAACAGAAACAGCTTGTCTTGTATTTGTACATATCATAGTAGATGTATTAAAAACATGTATGTGTACTGCCTCAGTGTACTGTGATAATTCCATTTGTCAACTCAAGTTTCCATTTTAGTGATGTATGAATATGCCTCCCGCTTATTCCCAAAACGGTTTATGAATGCCAGGAAGATAAGTGTGCTTGGTATTGTAGTTTCTACTATTGAGTACTTAACCCTTCCGGCTTGTTTGATAACAGATATCGTCCATGAAGACTGATTCGGAGCGCGGCAGCAACGCCCTGTCCGTGGCCCGGGAGGAAATGAGGGAAAGTCGTGCTCGCATCGACAGCCTCATGTCCCAGGTCAGCGGCCTCCAGGGACAGGTAGGAAATACAAACTTTCATCATTCTACTGTAATACTCATAGTTGCCTTGAATTGTACTTGCTGTAAGACTGCTGTAATACCGTGTCTTTAAAAGAAGACCTAAACTTGTAGCAAGAATTCCTGATTGTTACCTCCGGGGAAGGAGGTATCCTTCCGCGGAAGGGTAGGGCGACTGGTCGGCATTTTCATGTTCGCAGCTATATCTCGCGGTTGGGTGGGCGGATTTTTGTGGGACTCGGTATACGTTTTGCTGTTAGGCTGCAGTTGTGGCACGTTACTTTTTTTTCGTTGTATGTGTGTTTTCGGGCGTGGAAATGAAACCTTTTGGAGGCCCCTGGACACCCCTTTTTGTCTGAAAATGGTTATGCATAAATTACTTGGCTGTTGTCAAGGTATAGCCGGGTGCGTCCATTTTTATCAGGCGTCTGACAGAGGGGTGTGTGGTTCCGATAAAAAGAAATTAGGTTTTAGTCAGATCGTAGGCGCGGGACGGGGTCGGAGATTAGTTGTTTCAGATGTAGGCGATCAGATGCAACTTGGCGCAGTTGACGGCCGTGGTTAGCTACTGTATTACACGTTATTTTTAACGTTTGATTTTACTGTTCTGGTTGTCATTCTGTGTTTCGTTCCGTGTTCCTTGCGGCTTTCATAAGTTTGTAGGTTTATGTTTTAAGTTGCAGATGAAAATGGGTTGGTGGTTTGTTGTTTCAAATGTTAGTTTTTGACACTATCGTGCGGAGCTGTCAGAAGTGTGGACTACATGTAGTTTTTTTTATCGCGGTATGATGTGAGTTGAATGTTATAGACAGTCATCTGTTATATGTACACCATCATGACCGTTATATACACAACATCGTCAGTTTAGATGTAATTAGCCGTCAGTCAGCTTAGATGTAATTAGCCGTCAGTCAGCTAAGATGTAATTAGCAGTCAGTCTAGCGTCAGTCGGACGTTGCCAGTTATAGCAACAACTGTAACATAACACCGCCGTCAGACGGAGGTTTTGTGGCCATCAGTTACAAGGTTTAAAACGATATGGCCTTTAAAGTTTATAGCTAGTTTTTCAAATTTAAGACAGATACCGCATATGTTGTACACATAAGTAATATCGCTATAGTGGATTAGGCATAGTTTAGACCGTCACGTTATTAAGTATAGGTTAGAAGAAAATTGTGTTCGTTGATGAAGGACGCATAACATAACAAGCTACTCACACTACAAAATAACACAAACCGATCAACAGTTATGTTCCATATCTCACCATGCTACATCAGAAACTCTTGCATTTACTACCAGTTACAATGCCAACGCCCAACCATTACCCGACACACCTTTCATTAACACCATCAACTATATATAACAAACAACATATACAAAAAGAAATTACAACAAACCCGGAGGTACAAAATCGCCGATTTTACTTGTTTAAACTATTAACAAGACTATTTACCACACAATATCTGTGACAAAAAACAACTGCAAGTTTGTACTTAATTGTTCAGATAACCAATTATGGTCATAATGCATGTGTCCCTTATATTGTGAATCTTTGGAAATGGAAGAGTTATTAGATGTAAAAATAAACAAAAATGTCAAAACTTGAAAAAAAGATCTTAACAATTGCAACAAACCAAACCAATGTTGTAACAGATTAGCATCAACAGTCTTCATTTTGTAATGTTGCCCTCTTTTTTCATGTTGAAAACTAGAATGCCTCTCTGGAAGCTCGCTGTAAAGAGCTGGAAGGAATGATGGCGCGCATGTCGGAAGAAAGCCGAAGTTCCTCGGAGCAGTACGAGCGGGAGATCCGCCAGCTGCGAGAGGAGATCTCACAGATGTTGGTGGATTACCAGGAACTGATGGACATCAAGATCGCGCTGGATCTGGAGATCAGCGCCTACAGGACCCTACTGGAGGGAGAGGAACAGAGGTAGGGCACACACTGTCGGACAACATGGAACCCTGTACAATATCATGTATTGTTTTCACTTGGAAATTGCTAGTAGAAAGTTTTACAAGAGCTGTCTATGTAGTCTTCAACAATTATGAATTGTAGTTTTGGCATATACTATTTCTAACACTGTATGTTGAGAGACAATTGGTTTGAGGTTTGGTGTGTCATCATTATAGTGTTTTTTGATGGCAAATTATGGTACAATGCCACCTTGCAACTGACGTGGAAATTGCAGGAATGGCTATAGCCCAAGCTTTCCCAGACTAATTAACTGAGAAAAAATGGAGGCATCTAAGGATACAGAAAATCATTTTGATTTACATAGATCATCACTATCATTGTACATTTTAAGAGCAACATGTATGTTTGATGTATTTATTACAACAGGTGAAACACAATAAATATGAAACTGATATGAATACTGATTACCTGCAGACGGTCAGTCGGTTAAGGGTTAATTTGCTATGTGAAGGCTAATAAGTTATTTGTGACATTTTGAACAGACATGTTGAAAAGTAATATCTGATGGCCAAAAATAGTGAAAGTGATGTATATTGATAAGTATTACATCTGTGACATCAAGATTTAATTTTGAAGCCAAAATATGAAATACAGATCTTCTGTCAAAGTTTGTAAAGATTCCATTGAAAATAGAATTGTACTTTTCTAATAACCAACATAGATGCCCTTTGTGAGTTATTCTAAAAAAATTGTGTTTTAGTCTTTATGTTAGATTTAAAACTAGGGTACTGTGTTATTTTGTTTTCTAAAAATGTTGTGATTTTTGTTTATCTTGCCAGGTTGAAGCTGACCCCGACACCGTCCCCTACAGGTCGCACACGGAGCGTGGTGCAGGAGTCCAGGAAGACCACTACTGTCTCCTCCTCATCTTCTGCCTCTGGCAGGTCAGACAACACCCCTCTGATTATAAACGCTCCACCCTGTTACAATACCCCCTCTGATTAAAAATGGTCCCCCTTGATAGAACACCCCTTCTGGTAAAAAACGGTCCCCCTTGATAGAACACCCCCTCTGATTAAAAATGGTCCCCCTTGATAGAACACCCCTTCTGGTAAAAAACGGTCCCCCTTGATAGAACACCCCCTCTGATTAAAAACGGTCCCCCTTGATAGAACACCCCCTCTGATTAAACACAAGTTAAAGAAAAAACAACAAACTAGTGGATACCATTTTTTAGACCACAGATACATAGATCCTGCCAGAAACAATTTTGACAATTCAGCTCCTGAAAATAAGGAAAACTTGTAAATACCCTGGCTTTCAGTTTCAGATTAAAAGCATGTAAATCAAGGTGACAATTTAACACTAAAAAAAGACAGTTGGATACATTTATGACTTACAAATAGATGATTGGCCAGACTTGTTTAGGTTCAGGGCTAAGTCTGGACCTATACCTGAAAATCTGTACCTGACAATATTTAGGTACACAGCCCAAATAATTCTAATCATTCTATATCCCACAATTCCAGGGGCAGGACCAGCAAGAGGAAGCGTGTTGAGATGGAGTCTGAAGAGTCCGGATCGTCCTCCGGTGCTGTGGGGGTGGGGGGTGTGAGCGGCAGTGCCAGCGCCATGGTGACTCAGAGTGCCACGGCCTCAGGCTTCATCACCATCGATGAGGTGGACTTGGAAGGGAAGTTTGTCAAGCTACAGAACACATCGGCTGAAAAGGTGTGCAGATTAACATGCCTACATCTTTTTTTGATTACTTGATTTTGAGATGTCAAACAGACTGCCATGTAAGTACTGACTGGATGAAATTGTACTATGCACTACCCATAATGCCAACATCTCTCAGCATGCAATTCAGTGATAAGAAAAAGGTCTATGATGAACACTCACACAATCTGACATGGGCAGTCAACAGACTGAATTAGTGTCAGACTTTACAAGAAGTATTAAAATCAAACAATTGGGTAAAATCTAATCATACTTATAAAATCTAGAAACACGTTATAAAGCTATGTACATGCAGTTTTAGATACATAGACTAGGCCATGTAAAAACCTCTTGATGTTTTCTTCATCCTAGCTTGAAGACAAAACAAATCACTTTAGTGAAAGATTTGCCTCCTATATTGGATAAGACTGGTATGCAAGACCTATCCCGATTCTCTTTGTGTTATGGTACAGGACATGAGCATGGGTGGATGGCTGCTGAAGAGGACTGTAGGAGGTGGGGAGGAGATCTCCTACAAGTTCCCCTCCAGATACGTCCTCAAGGCCGGGCAGTCTGTCACGGTAAGTCTTGTGTTAGAGCTGACAGGCATTTCTTCAAAATGAATAGGGCAGGCCTGTTGCAAATCTCTAGGAAATTGTCTGTTCCTAAACCCTTGCTTCCCCTAGGGCTTGAAATGGCAGCTGCATATGCAGATAAACTTGGAGCAGTACATGCATTTCTGATGTTTACTTGCAAGTTGCACCTAACCTGCACTGGTTCATATACTGAGTTTTTGTTTGTTCCCAAACATGCCTCATACAGTCCACAAATCCATATTTACATGCTGCCAGACAAACCTTAAAAGCATTGTTTTGGGCGGATTTAAAGGAAAAGAAAATGAGTGGTGTAGGTGAAATGTATGTCGAGCATACTCTCCAAGGAAAGGTTTAGGCTTTGGCTTATTTTTGACATGTTTTAGGTGTTTTTATTGGGCTTTCTTTTTTTGTACTTGTATCTTTTATTCCACCAGCCAGGCTTCGGTGGCATATTGGATACTGTCTTGCCCATTTGAATCTGTCTTACCTATTTGATGCTGTCTTATAGCCACCAAAATATCTACTTGGAGGTTATGTCATTCAGGTAATTTTGCCTGCACAGGTAGTCATTTTAAATTGAGTCAGGTGTACAAGTGTCCCAAGGGCACAGCTAGGGATGTAAAACTGAATCTTTAGATTATAAATAGACAACCCTAACAACAAGGTCATTGTGCGACTTTTACATAAGTTGTATGATTTCCTGCAGTTGTGTAATATCCTACAGTATTGTTTACTGAGGGCATTAACAAGACAATGTTATGTTTTGGGATGTTTAGGTCTGGGCAACTGAAGGTGGCGGCTCTCACAGCCCTCCCTCAGACTTGTTGTTCCGTGGCCAGGCTTCCTGGGGCAGTGGAGACGACACCAAGACACTTCTTGTCAACGACAGTGGCGAGGTGACTCATCTATTCCTTATAGTTCCCTTCCTGTCCTCTTCCTGCGATTTTTACATTATCCTTATGTTCCCATGACATGTTCATTTTTTCTCTATTTCTATTTTCCATCTGTACTTAATGTTTCTTTCTGGGTGGAGGTGCAAAGATAATTCTCGCTCCAGTGTGCTCCTCTGATCACTTCCCCACAAAATGGTGTGGCACCCGTCCTCATTAAAGCATTTGGTCCTTGCCTCTTGCATTATTTCCGGAATGGAATATTTCACGGGAAAAGCGTAACAGTGATTGGATTTCTGAATGCTTATTACCATGCCATTAGTGACTTTGTGACTCCAGGCTAGTCAGAGCTCTTGCCTATATTTCAGAGGAATTATCAAATGCCAATCATTTCTGTATTAACAGGTGCCTGACTAATTGGCAAGGGAAGTGATCAGAGGAGTGAACCGGACCTAAAACAGGATGGATATGGTCATACCAGACTAGTACAAAGAAGCTGCACATGTAGTGTGTTAGTGATTGATGCCATCATGAATATTTTTATGCAGAGATATGCTAACAATGGTACTGTTAAATGGATTCAAGTAACATGTAACCATATTTTGGTCCCAATCCCACAGGAGTATGCATTTCGCTCGGTCACCAAAATTGGAGGCTGCGGTGAGGCAAGCAGTGGGTATTCTGGACGTCGCAAGGTCGCCAGTTAATCGGGACTAGTTCCTTGCCCTGCTTTTCTCATCTGTTTATGTTCCACGTTTGCTTAGCCCTGACTTATTATGACATTGCACATACCTCTCAGAACAACAACACTGCAATCAAGACTACAGTAAAAGACTTTACCCATGTGTTTCTGATGAGAAAGAAAGCACCTAATATGATTTTTAGCAAAGAAGCTATTTGACACATCTAGTTCACAAATGA
This sequence comes from Branchiostoma floridae x Branchiostoma japonicum, assembly GCA_013266295.2. Classification (NCBI taxonomy): domain Eukaryota; kingdom Metazoa; phylum Chordata; class Leptocardii; order Amphioxiformes; family Branchiostomatidae; genus Branchiostoma; species Branchiostoma floridae x Branchiostoma japonicum. Next base: position 20,586,274 of record CM023823.1, read on the forward strand.
TTATCAAAACATGAAAGTGGAATTAAGGTTTATTTGTCTGGTGGATGACACTGGAAAAAATCCTTCTTTAAAGCTTTCTTTGATATTTAAGCTAAGAGAACTTATGGCTTTTTTGGTATACAGTCAATTGCTTTTGTGTGGAAGAATAAAACCAGGGGAGGTGTTTGCAATGACAGCTTGTAGCCTGGGCAAATGACCAGTCCTTTTTTTCCAACAGTTATAGCAGCTGAATGTGTAGAGGCACGGCAGACATCAGTGCAATGCATGGCTGACAACACTTTTTCCTTCTGCTTTGTCCTTGTCTTTTGTTGCTTTGTGTTACTCTGATGGTGACAGAGAGCTCTACCAATGTTGGGTGAACCTGCAGACCTCCAGACTCATTTATTTCATACCAGTGGCTCTTCTGTTTTAAAGAACTGTTGGGCAAAAAGAAATGCAAGCAGATTTCAAGAAAACAGCCCAAATTCTAGTCACATATTCTTCACAGTCTGGAGGCCTATGTTGCCTGATTGGTTTGCTTTGAAAGTATGTTACTATTGTTTTTAACAGGCTGAATATTAAGAGATATATGTAGTGATTGATGGTAAATGACTGCCATTTAGTTTCCAGTCGCTGGTGGCTTTGCTTAAGAAAATGCTTACAGAAAATGCTTACAGATATGCTCAATCAAATACATGTATTCTAGACTGGTTCAAGTATGTTCCATCACTTTATTTTGCTCAATTTATTTTAGCTTTTTCTTGAAAAATGAAACAAGATGAATGTATTTGATATATTCCATATTTATCAAGTGGTATATTTGCATTTACGCAGTGATTTACGGTAACAGTACAGCCAGCTACCATCTGCATGAACATGTTTGACATGTTCCAACTTTCAATTTGCTGTTTGTAACCTCAAACGATAAAGTCTAGGGTTGGAGTATGCCTGGCTAGATCTTTTAGAATACTAATTGTTTCAAAGAGCACTGGGAATACAGATACTTATACACTAGGTATACACTAAGCCAAAATAAGGAAAGCCTTAATTAACAAGGTAACAGTAGTTGTATACTTGAAGCCAGGGGCTAGCTGGGTAGTGCATATAGTTAGTAGTCTTTATGTGTTGCTGTATAGTTTGATAATAGCTGATGATTGTTAGACTGAAGTTTTCTTCCTATTTGTAGATTGATTGATTGATTGATTGATTGATTATATGTGTAGGTAACAAACTTCTCATGTCTACAGGAGATGGCAACGAGGTCAGTGACCCGCGTAGCCAGCTCAGGCTTCTCCAGCAGCAGCGGGGGTACCTTTGTTGAGGTAGGCCAGGAAGAACTCTTTCACCAACAGGTATTCAAGATCCTGGCTTTCTACATGCTCAAGGCCCCTTAGCAACCCATTTGATTTGTATTAATACTTGAAATGCCAGTTTGGGTGTCTATAATTACCATAAATCCCCCAGTACTTTCCTGTCTGTCAAAGACACAGTAATCCTGAAAGAACTAGATTTGTACAGTGCCAGTTAGAATTGTATATATTTCTGGGTTTGGAAGAGCTATGGGGCCTTAAGTGACAAACATTATTTCCAGTGCATCACTGGTTACAGATATTACACAACCATTGTCTTTTCTGGTGCAGAAATTGGCACCTTTCAATAGTCTTTCAGAAATCCCATTGCATGCTGGGGACTGCATGGCATTATGGGTAACTCAGGGCAAACGACATCATATTCATGACAACATGTATGCATGATGTTGTTTTGCACCCTGTGCTACCCATAGTGCCCCATGTTTCCCAGCATGTAATGGGATCCATTAAAAGGTCTACTGTATGCTGAGAAAGGCAGCATTTTGCACAAACATCAACTCATTTCCCATTATCAAGTCCACTAGTGTGTCAGACTCAGTACCCAAAAGTTACATGCAATATTAGAATTAGCAAATAGAATGTGAGGACCATAACTTGTAATTTGAACACAGCTTTAATAGCTACCCAGAACAAGTCTTCATAGACATCTTACATAGCTTGGGCTTGTTTTTTTTGCCAAAAACTATGTTCTATTGGTGCCTTGTCATTAACCATTAGAGCTTCAACATACTTTTTGTGTTAGCTTGAAACTCTGACTGCAAGTTGTTTACATCACTGGGGCTTTCAGTAAAGACAGAACAGAACACTTATTTCCCATCATTTCATAAACCAGAGTATCTTAGCTTATTTGCTATTGTACTGTTCAGCTTACTCAGGATCATCGGGGTCCTTAAAATTGCAGTGTGTTCATTAAAGGTTTTTGTAGACTAATTCCCTTTAAGCTAGGAAGAACGAAACTTTGCACAGTTATTAGCCATTAAAAGACTAATCAGTGTGCCAAATTATATTTCTCTTACTCCATTGGAAATTAGTCTACGAAAACTTAAAATGAACACACCAAGCATTCAGAATCTGGATGGTCACTCTGAATTAAACTGGCTCCTCTACCACTTTACCCTCTCACCAGTTTACCCAACCAGCAATAAAAGAGAACCTGTTAAGAGGTCAGAAATGTAAATATGCATGTGATCTATTTAGAGATCAACGTGCCTCCTGTACTAACTGGAAATAGGCCAGGGGAAATCTTTAGTCTGGTCTCCCTACAATGTAACAAGTGCTCATTGATGGATGTTGTAAGCCACCTACTCAGTCTACATTTATGCAACACCCAGTCAGGTTAACCCATGCAGTTTTATGACTCCTTGTTGTTCCCTTGCAGGGTGACCCAGCTAGCCCCAAAAGAAACTGCAACATCATGTGATGACAGCAGAGACTGTGATGTCACTTCAGTGTAGATTATGGTATACTTCTATACTGGATCCATTTTTTTTTTTAGTCAACTCAATAGCGATAAATAAAACATTGTTCATCTATCTCTCTCACAGAAGTGATTCCAGGTGTTCACGTCCACTATTGTCATTGACCTGAACATACATATTGTGGATTTTTATATGCAAAATTTGGAAAGAGTGTATGTACATTTGAAAAATTTGTAACCAAATGATTGTCTGAAGTAAATTACAGAGCACTGACTTTTGCAATTCTGGTGTGGAGGGCAGAAGATTTCTAACATTTTTTCAAACAGTTTTCAAAAATTGATGTGTTCTTGCCATTATTGTATTCTGTGAGGGGTGGTTGGGACGCCAATAGTTTTTGCTTTGAGAACAGTCACATTGCCTTAGTTCTTACAGTAGAGTCACAAAAGCAGGTATCTTACAGCTGTGCAATTATTCCTAGTGCTTCTGTTTTGTACTATCAGACATTTAGACCACGAGGACCAAGTTTCTTGTCATCTCACTGTAAAATGCGTCTACATGTACAAACCAGCAGTCATTGTCGGTTGCTATTGCAATCCTAGCATAGTTTGCGGCTAGCATCTCACGTCTTTTTTATTAAGCATTTTATAACTGTAAGTGGACATGTGCAAATTTTTCCCATCCTTTCAAGTTCTTTCACAACAGTAGCAGTGGTTGTACTGTATGTATAGAAAATCAGTGATTTGAGCCATTTAGAATTATAGATCATTGGTCAAACATACTGTATATGCTATATAGCACACAACTTTTGTCAGGTTGATCCAGCTAAACAATTAGTTGCTATAGTCCCTGATTACCTTGTACTTAGGGAGCGCTACTCTATGTGCAGTGAAGACGCAAAAACCAAAGTATGATAACTAAGGTGTTAGGGTAGGGATGGGGTTGTCTTTGACTCTGTATGAGGATGTGTAAGGATGCATTTTGTAGGGTTGCGGTAGTCTGAGCCTCATAGTCTTGGCTTATAGAGAAAGGACCTTTGTATTTATATCTTGATACTGTGGAGCTTTTTCTCTTAGATTAAGAAGGTAATATGCATAAATTTGTGTGATAATCAGCATCTAGGAAGTGATAAATTTTTTAAGCTTCTATATCCCAAGTTATGCATGCTTTATTAGTATTCTTGTTACTTTGTTATTAGAAGAATTTTCATGAATTATCCAATGATTATAAGTTGTTTTTGTACTGCTTAGAAACGTGGGCTTTCTGTAGGTATTTTTTTCATATGTAATGGTGCAGTGTATTGTGCAGATGTGCATGCATCTATACTACTTTGTATTTCTTTCTAAGCCACAATGTTACTTAGTTACTAACTTCAGCATCACTATTAACCACAGTGTACCAAATGAAATCCCCAACAGGTTTCCTGTCATAACTCTGCATTTTTTTTAAAGAGACGTTTTGTATTGTCAAAAAAACTTTGTCCTAATCGTCTAATTTTTCTTCGGAAGGTAATGCAGTACAAGTCATGATTTGTGGCCTTAGAATTTGAAAAACCATTCCATGTTTAGACCAGAAGTTTGTGCAATGATGGTGTGGTGAACAGAATTTTTCCCCATTCACTGCCATCTGGCTTGAGATTTGGGGAGACACTTCTAGAAAAATCGGACGCACACAAAACCTGTTTGACATGATATACAGGCACTTAACCAATTAGTCAGAGGGCTAGCTGATGAAAAATGTCCACATATCGTAACAGAATGATTACATATGAGGAATCATGCAGACGTTGTGGCAGGAAATGTGTGCTGGCAGCTTCTTTACTAATTTGTATGGTTTAGAAGGCAAATAAACCAAGTATTTTAAGAACATTTCAGACCTTGTTGGTATGTCTGAGTTATTATCATCAATCCTTAATTTCTGTTTTGATCCATTCAGACTGAAAAATCATTTTTGTGTCATACGTTACTATAAATTCATGGCAAGTATATTTCACACCACAGTTTTAAAAAAGTCTAGATTATGTGTTTGAACTAATGGTTTTAGGAACACAATGGAAGATGTTGGCAGTGTTATGAGTTTGCTAACTACAAACTTGAAAGGTCACCAGGGAGAAAAATTTCAAAATTTGCAGTTTATTTTTGCCATAAACTGGGGGGGGGGGGGATCTCTGAATGATAAGGCCACACCAATTTAATTTGTTGGTTCTCGGATTCGCCGCTTCATTTTTTCCCGATTTGCAAATAAAAATAAAATTGGATTCAGGCTTTGAATCAACTGCAAAATGCTCCGATTTTGCCCAAAACAGTTGAAGAAAGCTCCTCGTCTGCCTTGTTTTATAGTTTTTTCATGTATCAATGCTCAGGTTTGATCAAAAATTCAGAATTCATTGTTTGAATTATAAACCAGCTTGGAATGGGGACGTCAAGGCTGCTATCGTAGCTTATGCATAGGCCTGTTTTTATTTATTTTTTTTTTCGCCCGGTCGCTTCATATTTTTTCTAAAAAAATCCGAGAACCAACAAATTAAATTGGTGTGGCCTAACATGAAAACAAATGCATGTACCTGTGCCCTGTATGATAAAGTACCAGACAATTTACTTTCAGAACATCACTTCACTATTTTTGGTGTATGTCCGAACATGATCAGTTTCAACAAAAGCCAGATATGAATATGCAAGAAAGTGACTTGACCCAAAACAACATCATGCACTGAAACGTGTGCTGGTAAGCTGTACAAGGCTTCTCAAAACAGGTGGATGAGTCTGGCACTTACACATACCAATATCAGACATTCAGACTGCAAAGCAATTCTAATTGATATCTGCTAATGATTTGTGGCACAAATGGTCAGTAACTCTACTGCTTTGCCATTATGGATCAAAGTCTGCATCAAAAGGAGGAAGGTTCCAGCACAGCTCAGCATGACTGTTAGTGGTTGCATTTATCTGTTCTGATGGAGATTTAAAGCCTGTTGCCCAGTGTATAGGGGAACTTCAGAAGTAGGTGTCAAACCTCTGCATGTAAAACAACTGAACACATTGAGAAGAGTAAGGTTACTTGGCTGAAAATGCCAGCTTTGGGGAGGCCTCGTACTTCTAGCTATAGCTACTAAAAAAGCATTACACTGAACTGAGGTCGGTCGCCTTACCTTATGAATTGCAAGAAGTCAAAAAGTAGTACAAGGAATGAACAAAACACATGGTTTTCACACAAGCAGTTCATTCATTTCTATTAGCCAGAAAAAAACATTATTGAAGTCATTCTTCTGACATACACACACCCTATAACCTTCATCATATGATCCATTTTGCACACAGTTAAACCTCTAAAGCTTCTTCTGTAGCAAACATTCTAGAACTTGTAAAAGCAACATCAGGCTTTAAGACAAGCTACAGGTTGCTGGAACTATTGATGCCAATAGTTTTGAGTTGCAAAGATATGACATGATACCAGTCATAATTGTTGAGGTTTGGGTAAGACCAACTTGTTTCATCCATACTGAGGCCTTTTCACGGGTCCAATTGAATGCTGGGAGATGCAGGGCACTATGGCTAGTTCGGGGCAAACGACATCATTACCATGACAACATGAACCAGAGTATGCAAGTAGGACATGCACTTTGTCATAGTAATAATTTTTGCCACCAGGACTACCCACAGTGCTCTGTATCTCCCAGCATGCAATAGGATCTATGAAAAGGTCTGTTTCAGAGGCTGGTTGTCACTTGGTTATTGCTTCTAGAGCAATTCTGGCACCTAAATGATTAAGAATAAACCAACAATTCTGGCAATAAGTAGCCAGTTCTAAAGCCTGATGAGTAGAGTAGATAGCAACACTGGGCCATTACATGGCAAGCTATTTCAACAATCACAAATTCAACCTTTTGCTTTCTAATTTTTGTCATCAGCATGTCACATACATTCACGAACAACATTTAAAATGGCACTTTGTTTGATTCCTTGGTTCATGTCCACTGTGGTCTTGGTGTAAAATATGTGACACTTACTAGTAAGGTTAAATGGGAGAAATTCCCTACAGTTTGTAAAGCTGTAATGTGAAATATTCATGTATGCAGTAAAATACAATATTTTTTTCTTACATAGTATTACACACAATTTAATAGCAGCAAATATGGCATCAATAACAATTAGAATAAAGTAATTTGACTGAAATATTTTAGTTGTCATAAATGGGAATGGGAAGACCATAGGTATGTTAATTACTCTTTTTTAATGGAGATTTGGATGAAAAATTGTTTTTTCTTCTTTTCTGAAAATGGAAGGAATGTATGAAGAAAAGCATGAAATTGTAGAAATAGTCGAATATAGATTTTTAGCCAGACATTTTCTGGTATGCTTCCTTCCAAAGCTTTCATATAGACTGACCCATGGGGACTGATTACAAATAGTTTGCATTTAAACATGGATGATGCTAGCAGTTCTGTATGCTCTAAGTGCTGTATTTTCCAAACATTGAAATGCACAGATTATTGTCCAGAGGCCCAAATCATAAACCTCTTGTATTCATGAAAACTCAAAGAACCAGGGCTTCAAAAGTATGCCAAAACTTACATGAAATTTCGGTGACAACCTCACACCAAATTTTCCATTCCAGTTCCTGATTCAGGAATTAAGCATTCTTTCAGGTTAAAACAGTACTTAATATAGCATTGATAAGTAAGCATCGGTGAACAAATTTCTATGACAGCAGCTGGTAGCTGATACTTGGAACTTGCAGAGAACACATTTCTTTTCAGCAAAAACAATCTGTATTCATGTTTCTTCCTCCCAATTGAATCTTTTGTTCCTTAGATGTTTTAAAGGAATGTCCTAAACTTCCTTGCATGGACCCAAAAGGGCTTTTCTTCTGTGAAAATGATCGTCTGCATGAGCTTATAGAAGCACCGACTCAAACCTGCAACTATTTTGTGGTCATCTGCCCTTAAGTTAACATATATCACTCTTGTATTGAAAGTGCACAAAAAAACTCTATTTTGGTTACATTAGAAGTGTTCAAGTTATGCAGAAAAGGTTGGCATCTAAAATGTTTCAACAATCTGGAGTTACATGTATTCTGAAGATTGTGTTCTTTTGTTCTTGCATTTTTTTGTTGTTTTTATAGTGCTTGACTTCTCACCATGAAGTTGAACTGAAGACTCAGTTTGTTGATGAGCAAATTACAGTAAAACTATACATTGAATAAATGTTACTACATAATTTCTACTACGTGAAGTTTTTGTAGATACCAGTAGGTGACAGAAGAAATTTATCAATGCCGATATTGTGCAACTGACCAATGTCGTTCTTGCTTATTGCTTAAATCACCAAAATTCATCTTACAAAATTTATTTATATAGCCTCTCACTTTCATAGACACTTTTCTCTTGTTTTAGAATAACCTTGGTGAATAAATCAAATGCAATTTTAGGAATCTCTCTGTTTTCCCTAGAAAAAGGAACTTATGTGTAAACATTTCTGTTAGAAATAAAGGGAAATGGAGCAATGGTGTCAGTCAGAGGAAACCTTGTTCCCCAGACCCAGTCTAAGCTCTGTTCAGAATTTAGAAAGATGTGTGACTGTAAAGAATTTAAAAGTGTGCAATGCTATTTACTGGTCCTACAGATATTCATTGAGAAATCCTTGGCTATTGGCATGACCTTTCTTTTTGTAAAAGAATTTAACTCTAACCATGTGCACGCTTTGTCAAAAAACATAGAAAGATGACCTATTATTTGCTATTTCTTGTTGCTGTTACCGTGATTGTCTTGAGTGAAAATAATCATTTATAAAGACTGTAGGTTTAGCCTGCTATCCAGCAATGTAGAGCTTACAGGCAATAGAGTGACCATTGGGAAAAGGAAAAGGACATAAGCTGTACATGTCCTTTTCCCAATGGTCACTCTATTGCCTGTAAGCTCTACATTGCTGGATAGCAGGCTACACCTACAGTCTGGCTGGATACCAGGCTATTAGTTGTAAGAGCCCTTAATCATTGTGAGAATCTATGTAGTACTCGTGAAAATAAAACAAATTTTAGATTGACTCTCTTTGATAAAAACAGTCAACTGTGTACAACAGTATCATATTTTGATTCCAGTGAATTATTGAAACACAGAAATATGTTTTTAATGTATTTCTGCCAGCTCCTCATTTTATACATTGCCACACATCCTATAATCAATTGGCCTGGTGGGATGCCATTGTTGAACTTTGGTTGTTGCTATTTTTAGTAATAGTTTCTTGCAAAATTACATGTTTAACAATGGGTCCCTTTCTCATTTGTGAGCTCATACTCTCTACAAAAATGTCTGTACTGAATGTTGAAAAAAATGATGTTCAAACCTTCCTTTTTTATCTGAGAGCCACTTAATTTGTGATTTTTTTCTAGGACCATTTCTGTTGATAAAGAGTTTCGTTGCTACTATTTATAGGGCTGTATTCATTAACAGACCACATTCACTGATGCAATGAATTTAGGGAGACTTGAAATGAGTGCAGACTTAGAATGATGGTGGAATGATGGTGGAAATTACACTTCCCCTTAGTTAGAGATCATTTGCTGAATCAGATGTTTTGTTGGGAAATTTGTGGTTGAAACCATGGTTGGTGTGGATGTGGTCTCATCATGCTTCTGCAACATGATCATTTGGGAAGAGTGATATTTAGAAGCCAGTTTCAGGATCCTTTCTGTTGTCGCCGGCCTGCAAGGGGCTGTGGGTAGGGGTCTTGGTGCAGCGGACAGCGAGGTCGATCAGCTGGATCTCCGGGCTCTTCTTGCGCCACTTCAGCCACATGGTCACATGGTAGCGGATGGACACCTTGGAAAGGACAGGGACATGTGATAGACCATATTATGTTTCCCTTTGCGTGCTGGGAACAATGGAGAACTCTAAGTAGCACTGGGCAAGCCAAATTATCACTAACATGTCACCACCTGCTTTAGCCGTGGAGACTCTTGATTCGGGCCTATATTTAGAGGGCTATGATATAGGCCCGAATCAAGAGTCTCCACGGCTACCCCTGCTTTACCCATGATTCCATTATCAGTAATATAGCCTGTTGCTGTGTGTGTGCCCCGAAGGAAAACATGCTGCCATGAAAAAGTTTGTGTCAGGCCACGCTATCTGTCAGGCCACACTAATTTAGAGATAATACTGAACAGGAAATCCACATGTAAACAGAATGTGAGGGGGGGGTGTACCTTGGTACACATAGTAGGAGGACTTCAATGACAGACATCAACTGCCATGAGAAAATTGTCATATAAGAGAGGGGCCCCCTTTATGCATGAAAAAGTATTGGATACTGGGAGGTGTGGGGCACTACAGGTAGGCAGCTAGGAGCCAAACATCATCATTACCATGACGACATAGACCAAAAAGGTACAGTATGCATCCACTGTTGTCATGGTAAAAGATAGCCAAGAAGGTGATTTTTTTTCTGTCTTGGTAGAAATAAGTGTACGTTTGTAGGTTCAGTTCAAGGTCCCATAGCCTTTTTAGGCTGTAGGAGCAGTTAGTTGTTAATCTATTGTGTCATGGCCATGATATTGAAAGCAAAGCTCGTATCCGTCTACTTCCCTCGTCTTTTACCAGGTACCCATCTACACCTGGATGGAGTGAGGAAAGTTGTGTAAAGTGCCTTTCCCAACTGAGCAGTACATCCCTGCTAGTCAACCTACTACTACTACTAGTAGTCTACTACTATTAAAACAATGTGCATCTAGCCAGGAATGGAGTCTGTGATCTCTCGATCTCGTGTCCACTAGCCTAACCACTTGGCCCTAGCCACCACTTACTTGTAGTGGTGCAGAATCTGTACTTACGATGGACCAAAAGAAGTAGATGATGAAGAGGGCCACCATGAGAGCGATGAGGCCCCCAGCCTCGGCGGGGCTGTTGTGGTTGATGTTGTTGATGGCCCCCTGCAGGCACAGCCAGCCGCTGACACTGGCCAGTGGGGTGATGAACAGAAAGCACACCATGTCCCCCATGAACGTACGCTTCTCCATGGCATTGTCCTTGTTCTTCAGCCACTGTTAGAAAGTACAAGGAAGCTTTAGTTCCCTTTGCCAAGAAAATGGAGATGGACACTGCCCTATACACAGAGAGGTGTTGGAAGGATTATAATTGATTTTAACTGACCTGCATGAAGGATCGTGATTTGGTTGTGATGGGGAACTGCTGGTTGCAGATCTCGCAGGTGGTTGAGCCGGAGGATGACATCCACAGCTCGATGCAGGAGCGGTGCACCAGGCCCAGCGAGCCCGTACACTGGCACGGAGAGATCAGCTGGCCTGCCGTCTCACCCTCATGACAGATTTTGCAGATCCCTTCACGGGGACTGTTAGGAGAGAGTCTGACATGTACTATAACCAAAAACATCAGCAGCTAATTTTCATGGGGTGTAGGTGTAGTAGACATTTTCATAATGCCATTTCCTGCTGGGAGCTGTAGTAGCACAGAGGGCAAATGAAACTATTACCATGACAACGTACACCAGACACAGCATGCATTCACCATTCACACCTGTTGTCATGGTAATGACGTTGTTTGATCCTGTGCTGTCCATAGTACCCCACGTCTCCCAGCATGCAATGGGATCCGTCTATACATATGTGGGTCCGTGGCATATTACCCAGTGAAGGTTGTTGTCTTTTAACCCTTAGAAGGAAGTCCTTGTCTTTCATGTTGGTCACTTTTTTCCATTTATTGATGCACTTCAAGTTGAAAATCCATTGTTCTAAACATCGACTAGTCTACTATGTAGACTTAACAGCTCCTTCAATGATATTTTGGTGTATCACTGGATGCCTGTTCATTTCTTATTCTTATTTTTGTGATCTTTTGCCACATACAAATGCCGATAAGGATCTAAGACAGCCTCTTTTCGTAACAACATAGCTAGCTGAATCTTGCAGGTCTCAGGCGACTGTCCAAAGAATGCCTTCAATCACAACGTATTGACAATGACATTAGTCTCTTATATGTTTCCTACATCCAAAACAACGTTTAAGGTTGTCCGTTTTTACTTACCCGAGAAGGATACCAACATCTACTGGTTAGAGTTTCGTCATTAATTGGGAGTTTGAAATATCACCATCAGAATTAGATTTGGACATCTTCGCTCAAAACAAACTCCAAGGCTTTCGTTAAATCTGCTTGTAACCAAACATTTGCTCAACGTCTCAATCCCTACAGTACGCTTTGTCATGTTTTTTTTTTACTTTTACATAGATTGTTTTCAGCGAAGCAATCGCGAATCAATCAGCGCTTTGTCTGCATTCAACTGGGTCGGACGTGCAGGAATTAACTTGGCTGCTTGTTGACGTGTTTATGTGACGCCCTAGCCGCTTTGAACACAACGCCAGATTAAATTTGTCGAGAAGGAGCGATTCTTCCGCCCTGGTATTGTGGCATTAAATGTGAAGGATATTGCATGAATTCTAGCAAGATTTTGCAGAGGAATTTTTTTCAGAATCGGAGTGACTTGAGTTCAACGTCCTCGCTATTTTGCCCCCGGCTAGATCAGTATCCTTTCCGGAATGTTATGCAATATACAAAGCAATAAATAAACAATAACCACGCACATTCTGCCCCTCACGGGCAACATAAGAGCTAGACTGGATACCTATTTTATGGGACTTCTGTTGTCCTTTGTGTCTCAATTTTGTAATGTTCAATATATTTTGAAGACAAAAATTCACTATTTTTCTAATAGTCACCAAAAAAGCATTCTTTTCACACGCAGGCATGCACACATGTACGCACACAGACACACGCGCGCACGCAAACACACCACGCACGCACACACACACACACACATACACACACACACGGAAGGAAGTTCAGCACCAAGGAGAGAACATGTCTGTGGTGATGATGGTTTTGAAACTCGTTGACCCAAAATCAAACTTATTTTTCTAATCATCACAGTAAAAAAGGAAATCTTTTTGGTGACACCTCAAGGGCGTAGACATTTTTATTGTCCCTGTAGTACTGCATTAGTCTAACATCCCCTGGCACAGTGTTTTTGCCACACTACCGTTCAAGAAAACAAAACAAAATACATGAATTGCTCACTGAATGATAATCATTTTGTAAGCTATGAAAATATTTTAAAAATCGTATACCTTGGGAGTGTGAATGTCTCGGTGTGGTGGGTGGTATCCTTGAACTTGAAAGGCACGACCATGTGATCATCGTAAGGCAGCTCTGTGACAGGGACGGCATCCATGTACTTGTTGTCGTCCGCGGTGCTGTAGTCACGTTCGAGAATTGGGGAAGCCGGCACGGCCGTCTGAACAAACAGGCATCACATTAAAAACCCTACAAAGTTACGTCAATCTCATTGGCGAAGGAAATAGAAGTAGAGGCGTTTTCTTTATTATATTTCGTCATTATTTTTTTAAATTTTGTAACTCGTAAATGACAAATGCCGATTATTACAAAGTACACCCCGATTTAACTCCTTTCTACCGGAAATCTCGGCACGGCACCGATCGAAGTGTTCTCAATATTGGGTGGAATTTGGACAGCGCCATTTCGTAAAAACTTTATCTAATATGTGTACCGGAGGACTGACCATGTGAAACGTTGTAGCATGGCCATGCAGGGTACTTTATACACGACTTTTGTGTCGATGACTTGCGGTAAAACTCAACATCCACCGTCTCGGGTACTGCGCGCATGCGGTACGGCACGTAGTCGACAGGAAAATTGTGTCTAGATTACGCGGCACGGTAATGTCTCAGTCTCAGGTGGTCAGTTCTCTGGTACACATTCTAGACCAACTGTCTACCAACTGGCGACTCCCACCCAGAATTGAGAACATCTCAGCACCGTGCACAGCCGTATCTGGGCATTCTCTGTTTTAAGACTTCAATGGGGTGGAGTAATGCTACATTCAGTGTTTATTCAGGCCACCAGGTGCCAATGTCATGGCGTTTCTGGAGTGATCTACTTTTAAAAAAGAATACTGTGGCTCAAACTGGTTCAAATAAACCGGCGATAGGTGACAAGGGGCATATAAATGTGATGTAATATTCTTTATCAATTTATATCACTCGACTGTATCAAAACCATGCCTGCCCGACGCCTCAGTGTAACACATCACGGCACAGCAATGATGATACCTCGTATAACGTTACGTCTAGATCGCTACTCTATGTATGTCACTAAAGGAGAAACCTGGTCGAGTCAAAATTTGTAAAATTCGGGTGAAGCACATATTTGCTGAACTAATATATGCGTCACACTCACACATACACACACACACAACACCAGGCAGCTAGAAAGAAATGTTGTTACGGTCGTAGCTTTCTTACCTCATACACTCGACCATGGTATATCGGGTGTTCCTTCATCGGGGGCATGGAGAACTGAGCCGCGCTCATGGTGGAGAAAAAAACTGTACCGCACCCAGCTGTGACGACTGCGTAAATGTGATCCCTCAACAGGTGTGTCTACCGCAGACTAATATTTCAGCCCTGCGTTCTGTCGAGCGAGCATGAACTTGAATCAATATTTACGACGATGCAGAGGAAAGTGCGACAATATTCTACAGGGAGGGTCCTCGTCACGTCACTTCACGTCACCGTCTGTTCGGAGTAAAAAAATAACGACGTTGTTTTCCCAGCTGCAGTCGATGAGTCTGTGTTTTCTAATCCTACCGCTTGGGAAGCGACGAACGGGGGCAGATCACACAGCTTAAAAGCAAGATTTTGAATACAGATGGCCGAGACCTATATATCGTCAGACTTGAATCATTCAGTAGTTTTGTACAGACTCATCAACCGTTCTGCGAAATGTATGGCGCACGTCTTTAATAAACAAAACATGGTGGGTTGCGTAGAATGGGGACATTTTAAGACGAAATATGGCTTTAGGAAAATAGAATAAACTAGAAGTTACAAACATACAAATAATGGAATGAAAAACACATTGGACGTAAAAACTAATGACGGGATATAGGGGGATTGAGTCTGACTGACTGGTTAATTAAGTTCCCCTGCGTTTCTTATATTTGGGGTGTATTTATACTTAAGTAGCCTAATGGACAGCGCAGCATTTGTTCGTAATGGAATATTCAGTATTCATGGCTTCTGTCTTTTTTTATAGAGAATTGTGGAGACATTTTAAATTTTGGAAAAGTAGATCTAGAACATGTAGCTATCGCACTATTTTTGCATAACATGGTGTGAAAACAAGTTGGGGGCGCTAAGGTTAGGTTGTTTTAATCGAGATGTTCTTTCATTCAGACGTTATAGCTCTCGTTATAACATGCTGGACACTGCTTTCAAGCCAAGCAAGAAATAGTTTCGCCCGTACTTATGTGGAAACCAAGTGGCCACGTGCACTGGAGAAGTTTGACTTTTACTGCCAATTTAGTTAGAGACACTGGAATTGCATATGAAAACTTAGAAATGCTTGATAGGGCTATGTGGAGGGAAATCTGTACTGGCTTGGTCCCGGCTGTTACAGGCCGATAGATGATAATGATAGCTCTCGTTCTAGCTCTCACTCGTAATTTAGGCCGCTTTATCAACGTCTCACCTGATGAGGCCTAGATTAACAATTGGTAATTTTTAGATCTTTTTCTACGAATTTCGTGGTAACTCTAATCTTATTTGGGGCCAGTTTCTGTACTACTGTTGACATGTTTTTGTGACATAAATGTTTGGTTCGGAATTCGTGTCCAGTTTCTACAAATTTAGAAGGAGTCCAAATTGGGATTCTTCTAGGTTCATCTTCGGAAGCCTACGATGGTCGCTCAATTTACTTGTGTTTATCTTTTATGCTTGGTATTCACATAAACTAGAATACTTTATAGCAAAAAAAAAAACAGAAAATATATTTCTAAAAGATATTGGTGAAATTGAGTAAAATGGCGCATGAAATAATTGTAGCAGTTTATGTGGAGACACAATAAAGAGATTTTGTGGCGGGGCTATCTTCATGTTCATGGACGCTTTGCTATGTTTTATGAACAGTCAGTATCTCTATTTTATTGAACATGTACCTCCGGGGACTACTTAACATTAAGTAACAAAACAATACACCATCGCGCCAGTCTTACTAACCTCCAAACAGATGTAGGATCCGGCTAAATATTCTAGTTTACTCTTTTTTTCCTTCATGTTGCGTGACTTTCTATACAAAAGACGTACAAAATTCCGCAAAGACATGTCTGATATACGGAGCCGGATCTTACGTCTGCTAAGAAGTAACATGGAGATACGGGTCACTAATACTTATTGATTTTGAAACCAACTAGACGGACCACTGAAATTAAAATTACGAAATGGTGTCTCATTGTTTACCTGTCAACGGAAGAATTCTTGTAGGTTGAGCACCGATTTTTTTCTGAAGAGGTGGGAGTAACAAATTTTAAACTTAGCAGACAAGATATGTAAGGAGTTGAGGGAAGAAGGCAGTCTTGTGCGTTGCTGTCGCCAGGGACGCACGGCTGATTGTGTATTGATGGGTTCAACCCACGCAGCCGCTGCTTGACCTTATGGCACGTTCGCCGACATCACGTGACGTGACTTGTTGGTGTAACAGAGATTGTCTGGTCTCGTCTTAAAACTCGTACGTACTAGTCTGGTATGTTTACATTCGACAAGAAGGTTATGTTTTCGGTAACATTTGCCTGTCTATGTGTATGTTTGTATGTATGTATATATGTATGTATGTATGTATGTATGTATGTTTGTTTGTTTGTTTGTGGGCTATATAACTCGAGAAGCTGTGGATCCTTACTTGCGGCGTTTGGAAGTAAAGGAGAACATCATTAGACATAAATCATATGCATAATATGACAATTCCAAAGTAGCCTTCTTTGCTCATACTTTGGACAACTTGTGTTATTTGAATAGCTAGAGAAGACCATCAACTGAATTTATGCAAATGAGGACCTTATTTACATCATTAATGAGAATCATTTGTAATAATACATCAGCTGTAATGGTCACTATCATTTGCCAAAGGTCTGAGGTCGCGAGTTGTTTTTTTTTTTACCCTGGTATGCTGACTGCGTGGTTCCTACTACTTTGTCCACAAAGCCTGTCTATAACTCAGCACGTGGGCAGAACGTACTGCGCCTGCGCAAAACCCTGCTTTTTTCACGTTTTTCTTTGGATGTTTGGTTAACGTTGCATCAAAATTTCGCCTGTTGCAGACGATATCTTTTCCTATACAACATCTGAAAACTACAGACAGGCTGTCAACCTTATATGCTCTAATACAACCTTATATGAGACGTTCTGCCAAAGTGCTATGCACAATACATTACAGGTTTCGCGCAGGTGCAGTACGTTCTGCCGACGTGCTGTCTAACTCGCACGCCTACAACGTCTGCCAAACAACTCAGTCCTGCGGATCGTCGTTCTCATCATGCCCAAGGTTCAACCTGGTTGAGAATAACTGTCGTAAAATCGCGTGCTAGTTCTTCGGGCAGGTACCCAGATGAGGCAAAATGAAACACAATGAAAACTGCAAACCGTATCTCACGTATAACGTTGTAATATCAGACATCTTGGATATATTGATACATTTCGTGAGTCAACGGAAACTAATGGATGGTTTGTTGTATGTACAAGTGCAACTCATTCACTCAACCCACCAAAATGGCGTCACATAGCTATAGGGAGCCTCGAAGAACTAAAGTTTTCCAAAAGTTATGTGTAACTTATGACGTACATATGGCGTCTTTACATTGTTGTTCTTGTTATTTACATTATTGTTTTTAAAAAGATCAGCATTGACATTGTATGCAACAGTGCAACACATCCGTTCTTATACACCACAAATTTACAGTAGGTTTGTACCTTACCCCTCACTTCAAATTTTAGCACTGGCCCATCTTAAAACGTGGCACTGTTAATTTCATCTCTAATGTTACCCAAACCACACTGTAATACATACACATACACTTCTTCTTTTGCCTCACGGTGTACTAACATCCAAACGGCACCTCTTGCACTGTATTAAAATCAAACTTGTCACACAAAAAATGCTGTGTATAATTGGGCGACGATCCATTTAAATGCAAATAGGGACACCAACATGGCGGTCAGCATCTGCCCGCATCATTGAGTTAGAAGTAAGTGAAAATGTCCCACCCTTCTCTTTCAAGTTTTTTTCGACGCTTTTTTTAATAACATGTTTACTGTGGACTGCTTTAATTTGTATGATTGAATTTGGGCTGAAGTAAACACTGTCTTCAACTGAGAACAATTTTGAAAGAAATATCGCCTCTTTTGATAATTTGTGTCATCGCCTGCTTGGTGTTAAGCTGTTATACAGAAGACTTTGATGATACCCGGAGTGGTTTGGACGTGACCTTCTGCAGATTGTCTTCGTACCAGTAAACCTTATTCTTGTGATTACCCGGCGACGTCCTTGGTGCTGCTCCGTACGTCTTGGTGTACATCGAGCCATATTCGGACGCAATTGGCGTCTTGTCCACGCATCCTATTCCCTTTCCTGTAGAACAGAATTGAAGAATAGATTAAAACATTTTGTTACGTTATTTTGATAAATTCTCAGTTTACAATCGGGAGATCGCTGGTTCAAACCCCGGCCGTGTCACATCAAAGACTTTAAGAAATGGTACATACTAGTATGTCTGCTTAGCAGTCAGCACTTATGAGAAAGAGTATGAGAGTTGAACACACACAAGTACCAGTAGGCTAGCCCTCTTCTGCAGTGTCCAATAGCTTATATAGAAACAAAGATGGGCGCCGACCTAAAGACGAAATGTGTGGAAAGGACAGTAGTTCATGCTAGTTCATCAAGTCCTAGATATTTGAGAGAAAAGAGATTTCTTTTCTGCTGTCTTGTCGTTCCATGATATTTTACCTTCCCTATGTAAATGTGTATATGATAATGATGTAGAAACGTGATTTTTTGGTTGTCAAATGAAAAAAAAATCAATTTACCTGCAGTCAAGCGTCGTTTCATGCGACTAGAGTTCTGAAGTTCGTTGAGCTTTGGATGCGGAGCCCGTCGCAGGCGTTGGAAGGGCACCGTTTGTTCGTTGACCCTCATGTAGAGCCCAGTCGAGGTCGGGCGGCCTACCATACCCCTAGACCCCAGTGAAGGTGTTTCCCGCGTCGCTAGAGGTCGCTGCATGAACGCAGAGCCGTTGTGCAGTGGTGGCTGACTGTAGCTGGCCGTGTGACTGTTCGTGTGGCTTGTGTTGTCTGGCTCCCAGGGAGGAATTGTGGCTCCCCCATAACCTAGACATCATTAAGTAAAAAGAAATGAATTTTAAAATTCTTTAAGACATTGTAATTTGTTGTGACCATGTATATACATGGCAAGAGGCTTACTCTGTTGAGAAGATATAGCTAGACTAGAGTGCTTAGTTGTAAGCATATTTGATCGAAATATTAAGTAACAGTGCACAGTAACAGTAACATCACCTTTATCTGACAGTGAGGACATTGAGGTAATTGAACGATAAAACATCCAGATCCCTCCAGTTGAGTTGGCTTACCGTTATCAACACAGTCCCCGTCGTCCACTGAGTACTGTGTGTGATATGGTGCCTGGATCCCCATGCCTTCCATTTGTGGTGTCTGGTCGTACTACACAACATTTTAAAAGCAGAAAACAAATTATCAGATGGAAGCTGGAAAACAGAGGCTATACGATGAAGGGGCTCATATTCTGCATTGTCCTTCTTTTAGCCAGTCATGTTTATAATGTTCATTGTCAAAACTTCTTAGTCTGTCCATGACATCATGGTAATAATTACCATGATGACATACACATTTTCACGGATCCCATTGCATACTGGGAGATGCGGTGTACTGAGGGTACGCTCAGGGGAAAACAACATCATCACCATGACAACATAGACAAAACCGCACAACATACGATTCTCCCTGTACTACCCATAGTGCCCAGCGTCTCCCAGCATGCAATTGGATCCGTGAAAAGGTCTTTGTCCTGTCTGTCTAACCGTCGTATATACATGTACTAGGGTTATTAATGTTGGCAAATATCATTCCTGACGGACCGGTGACAGGTCCAGACGCACGCGTGGCACTACGTACAATAGACGACCTTTCCACATGTCACATCTTATGACATTGCAATATTAACTAATCTTTATATAACGTTACAGCTAAAAGATTTGTTATTGACTCTATCATAGCCCTTTGTTGCACACAGACAATGTTGTCTGCCAGTCTATATAATTTTTCTGACAGGGATAGCGTGTAGGTATTGCCTAGGAGAATCGTGCGGACGGAGACCTTCGCCTCACTTAATCTCTACCAACTGAATATATCGTTGTTAAATCAGTCTCATTTTTCAGACGAAATCAAAGTGTAAATATAGCATTCCTTGGTTTTCTATGGCAACACTTGCGTCATTGTAATCCTTATAAGAAAAAACAATTTCGAAAATGTTTCAGACAATCTCTAGTGTGACGAATCCCTGAACGTGCTAGCGTAAAAAAAACTTTTTTTTCACAACCTAGCAAATTAGATGTCTAAACAACGTGCATATTCCTATATCAGACAGTTCCGCAAATTGAGAACGGCTGAACGGTAAAGCTGTTCTTATCCTATTGTTAGCGACTTAGATAAAAGAATGGCATTCAAAGACGTTTTCGTTTCGATCGATTCACCACAATTCAGAAAGGTGAAGGACTTTTTGAATACTAAACTTTACTGCACGGAAAGGTACAAGGTATAGCATCTACTACTATTTACCAACAAACATACTATGAGACTAATTATCTCCATGCAGATGTTAAGGCGGTAAATCATAACGTATTCTGACTGTCCCGTTTATCTTGTATCCTACCTAATGTCAAAGCAGATGTAGACATTTTTATACGTATTTTAGGGGAAGATTGAGCGAGGGAGCCACTAAACATACGGATAAATATAAAAGTCTCCAAAACACGCGTAAAACGATGAGCTTTACCCCACATTTACTTGGAGATTAGGGTCAGGGTCTGTCAGTGTCCTCTGATTATGCTAATTAACCCCCTTCTGAGGCGAAGGAAATGAAATCAATTGGCATCAAAGGTGCCCAGGTGTCGTCTTCTCCTCGTTACAGGTGACGTGATTAGCTGTTTCTTGATTAGTTTCTTCTTAACCGGCAGTGGCAGGAAACCATGTGTGTCCATGGGGACACAAGACTCTGTTTAGCCAGGAATCCGGACTGTTGCCAGGATCTACACTTGCCCCCTAGGAAATTTTGCCCCAGCCCCTCTGAGGAAGAAAGACCCTTGACAACAAACGTTGTAAATTGAATTTGGGTTAGCAAAATCACTATGGTGGGCTTATTTGACCAGCAGGGCGGTAATAGAAGCTTACAGTGCCAAGGAAACCTAGCCCAAAGCTCTGGGAGAGACTAGTGACCAGGTTACACTCATGGGGACACAAGTCTCTGTTTGTATCACAACAAAGAATTGCAACTTTGTAAAAATAGCCGCATATTTTGAGCACAAATTCACATTTCTAGCTGTGTATGCTGAGTCTCCCTTTAGCATACCGAATTCGAGTTGTGCTTACTGTCATTCAATATCCACAACGATTGACATGTAGTCATGTGTTGTTTAGGCGATATTCCAACTCTCGCTTTCCAGCCACGGGCCTGATCAGCTGAAAACATGTACTGGTAGGTAAGACCGGGCCTTGGCGCCTAGGTCTGCAAACGAGATCATATACCCCTAGACTTCGTCCTGGCTAGACTTGTTCTTTTGCTTACTATGTTCTGTTTTCTGATTGTATAGCAGTTTTCTGATTGTACCGTAAGCCTGTTTCTGACAACCAATACCACTCCCAACCCCCTTGTGTGTTTTAATTGGACATTGCGTCCTTTCATACATGTACATCTACATCAGCCAAGACCACAGCAAGCCACACAGATGGAGTTGACAGGAGACAGACGCTCTTGGCATGTTTTGAAGTGAACTAATAAAGCTTCTAATTCGCTCCTAATAATTCCCTTGGAAGAGAGAAAACGACTACACAATGGGTCGCTACGTGGTGACGCGTTGCCCCGTCTGAACGATTTTAATTTTGAAGTCTGTTGCTATTATATGTCGAGTCTTTGTTAAGTCCTATCAAGGAGCCTATTAACGATGTGATTTCTTGACAGGAAGATTGAATTCACGCTCGTCCCTTCAGTCCTTCTGTCACAACACAACAAATGTACAATAAAACACTGACTTTCAGCGACATGATGTGTTATTTCTTCACATTATGTGTATGGATACCGTTGAGCGACCAAACTTGGATACACGATGCACGATCCACGATGTTAAAGAATGGTATGAATGGCAACAAAACACACAAAAACCGACAAAATACACTTCTTCGTCAATGAAATTCGTTTGAACTACTGATAATAGTTCTACTCGCCCAGTGGTCGCTCAACTTGCGGTCGACGCCTCACTAGAATTGGGGTATTACTACCATGCATTAGGTTCTGAATAGTATCCTTAGACACGTGTATTAGTTGATATGTAAGGGTTCGCCAAGTAAGGTGTATTACGTGGTAGCGTAGTGGCCTTGGCTTCGATGGGTGCCCTCACAACGTTCGTGTAGATAGCCGCCGATGTTGTAGATGTACGTACGGACCCGAAGAAATGACACAGGAGCCGTGCTACATGGAGACGTAACTGTATTCTCTTCTCTCTGGAACTCTACTCGAACTCGAACTGACTTGACTACAAGACTACCGGTACATGGGTTTTTATATCCTCTAAACACCTACGTACCGATTTCTTGGAAAAAGTTACTTATTTCCTATTACAGTCATTATATGAATCATTGGTCATCACTTCCTCAAGCCTTAGTGAACAAACCCCCGGCCATTCCCAAATAAGGCAATGTCCTGAGCACTTGCGAGTGTCCACCAAAGTCCCCTGCTGAGGCAGGTCGTTACTGCTGTCATTCAAAAGGTCGCCCACTCTCCAGACCAATGTTTCTCAGAAGAGAGCAGGGATTATCTGAGTCATGCACAAGGAAAGTGGAAAGCCAAGATACAAGAACTAACTTTTAGAATAACACATGAGATAGAAACTAACTATAGGATATATAATAATACAGTGCTAGAGCACCCTATTACATGCTCCCCTTTCAAAATGGAGCCGTCCCTGGCGACGTAATCGTGCGGGTAACATCAGTATAAAGCTAGGAAATATATCAAAGTATTACAATATAGCAAATCGAAAGTTACGTGTTATCAACGATTATAAAAGCGACGCTCAACTTACAACATACAGGTCAATACGATCGTTCCTTTACATACCACTTGTAACAGTACTCTATGAAACATTTTCTGTTCTGTTGCCTTATTTCACATTTCACATGCATTGGGTTCTATGGACATCATAAGTTCAATTCCAGTTCATTTCATAATCTTCTTCTTCTCGAGGTTCTTCATATTCCATATTCTTCTTGTCGTTCCTGGTTCATCCTCGGTCTCCTAGACTCGTCTGCGCTGGTAACCAGTCCCACGCCTTTTCTGCCTATACGACACGCAGGTCCCGTACTTGCGTTGATCCTTCTGGTAGCATGTTACCCGGGGCCCTGTCGGATGTACCACCGGTGTAGAACACTTTGCGCTTTTAGAAGTCCCTGTTGAGGTTGATCGGCGAGCCGGTGACCTGGAGACGCAGGTGACACGGTTGGGGGTCCCCGATGAGCCGTGAAATCCTGCCATCCTCACGATAAGTCGTATTACAACGTAGGAAAGAACACAACGCCACAGTCTGACCGCCTTAACTAATCTAAGTTCCTTATTCTTAACTCTAAGCTCCGGAGAATCCTCAAACTCCTTATTCCTTAAAATCCTTAACTCTATTTTCTTGAACCCCTTCTTCCCCTCAAAATTCTCTGAACGTGAATTAAATTTACCAATGCCTATCATCCATGCATTAAACCATCTTCCTTCCAAAGAGCTGTTACTTAATACTCGCTAGAACAAATCGGTAAGCCTGACATTTCCTCAATTAGAACAAAGTTACAAGGGCAACTAAACAAGGATGTTACAAGCCCGTCCGACAAAGCATAATCGCTCCATCTGAATGAAAATTCAGTCCCCGAGGTCTGGGTTTCCAAGGAAACGGTTAGCCTGCCAGAACTATGCATGTGTCATCCCGGTGATCAAAACAAATCTATCCTTTTATTCTGCCTATCTCAGTCCTAGTCAAGAAACATGGAATCTAAGAACACACTAAACATCTCGGCTTTGCCTTCCTATACATCACAATCTCCCGTCTCAGTAAAGTTCTCACTTCTTACCCAGAAAATTCAAACTCAACTCATGCATTCTTAAGAATTACATCGAAAACAAAACTGAAAATTTTAAGACAATACTGATCATTTTCACCCACATTTACCGACTTCACAACATTTTTTTTTTTTTTTTTTTTTTTTACTCAAGTGTCAAAACAGCCTTCCTAGAAATAAACACAAAACTAATAGTAATCATTCCAAGTCATCAGATCTCAGGACTCAAACTTGCGAACGTCTTTCTATCCATAATTCCACTCTGGTTTCTCCTGTTGGCCAAGATCATTAAACTTCAAGAACAGAATTTCGCCATGGAAACAGCCAAACACACGAGGCTCCCAGGAAAGGTGCCTTGACAAAACATTTTCTCTTGACACCATCCTAACCCCTGTATTCTACGTAACGTAAACATAAACTTTGAAAATCATTTCTTTTCTTTGGGCGAGAGGTCAGCTAGCTACTGGCACTTTACTTTAACCCTAGTGGAGTCAATCTTTTGTTATGCCAAAACGAACGAACGGTCCAGAGCTTTTACAACTGCACAAAGCTATCTCTACCAAAATGAACTACAACCCACACTCCCACTAAAACATTCTCACAATCCATTTCCAAACAACAGTCCTATCAAACGAAGCTTCCCTACACTAAAACAATACACTTTCTAAGCGGTCAGGCGACAACGTATGTGGTTCTACCTCCATTGTCGACTGGAAGGCACTAACCCGTCGCTCTTCTTCGGCTGGTGTCATCTTTGGTAGCATCTTTGGTCTCTAGTCTTCTGTAGCGATGATGTTGAACTTGGCTCCTGGTCCTCTCTCCTGGGCGACGTACGCAGCTATCCCACCGCTGCCACCAAATGTAAGGGTTCGCCAAGTAAGGTGTATTACGTGGTAGCGTAGTGGCCTTGGCTTCGATGGGTGCCCTCACAACGTTCGTGTAGATAGCCGCCGATGTTGTAGATGTACGTACGGACCCGAAGAAATGACACAGGAGCCGTGCTACATGGAGACGTAACTGTATTCTCTTCTCTCTGGAACTCTACTCGAACTCGAACTGACTTGACTACAAGACTACCGGTACATGGGTTTTTATATCCTCTAAACACCTACGTACCGATTTCTTGGAAAAAGTTACTTATTTCCTATTACAGTCATTATATGAATCATTGGTCATCACTTCCTCAAGCCTTAGTGAACAAACCCCCGGCCATTCCCAAATAAGGCAATGTCCTGAGCACTTGCGAGTGTCCACCAAAGTCCCCTGCTGAGGCAGGTCGTTACTGCTGTCATTCAAAAGGTCGCCCACTCTCCAGACCAATGTTTCTCAGAAGAGAGCAGGGATTATCTGAGTCATGCACAAGGAAAGTGGAAAGCCAAGATACAAGAACTAACTTTTAGAATAACACATGAGATAGAAACTAACTATAGGATATATAATAATACAGTGCTAGAGCACCCTATTACAGATACTGGGTGTTACCATGGCCAACTTATGACAACTGGATTACAAGATAGTTATCTGAATAACGCTAGATATCCCTATATTGTTTTTCATGTTTTCAATAGTTGCAATATCTCTTAAGATTGTTGCCATGGTTTAAAAAAAACAAATGCATAAATATATGTTACTACCTTGTTATTTATATCAATTTATTTTTCTTTATGTATGTAAGAAAGTTTTAACAGATACAAGTTACCCTTTTTTTCTTAATTCTCGCTGAAAGATTTTGGCTCTGATGAAGGCAGAGTTTCTGTAACCCACGACGGACGAAAATAACGTAAAACACGTGCCCCCAAATTGGAAAGGAAACCAAAAAAAACGACCCTATTTCGTATATTTTACGCACGCCTATGTGACCCTAGACCTCATACTTCCCCTTAATACGTTTATCAAACTGAAGGTACGACATAGTTCTGAAAGGCTATTTCATCGAAATGGCCAGTCATCAAAAGCCCTTGTCTGTGTTACCATGGCGTCCTATACACAAGAATACAAAGCGGGCCTCTGGTGGCAACATACCCGATAGCTATGTGCTGGGTAGGTCTTGTATTACAGACGGGCCAAAAGTTCCCCCCACTTTGGCAAAGCGTGGTGAACTCTGTTCTCGACAATTGAACAATAAGACAGCGGGGTAGGATTGTTTTCAATCCGGTATGAAAACAAATGACTCGCACATGAACTCTATGGAAGACCCTCCAATGGGAAAGACCAGCCCAGTCTACACTCTCAGAATCCTCTACCTTCCCTCTCTTTGCACCCTAGCCACGTGTATATTAAACTCATTTTCAACACCATGTAACAACAATGCAAAATGTATACGGAACAAAGATTCACAACAACAAAAACGGGTTATATCGCAATGCTTTGTTCAACATTATCCCTTATAGCTGGCGTCGTTTTGTGTCTCTTGGACGACAGTCTTTTATTTTTTTTTTCTGGTGACATCTTTTCATAACGTCAAAAGACACTGTCTTACTACTTTTCTCATGGGTTACTGAATGAACTGAAAATGCAACATAAAATCATAGCTATAAGACTGTTACTGTTACATGTAATGTTAGTATATTTCGAAGGATAAAACACCATGCATATGCTACGGTAAGAACGACAAGAAATGACGATGCAGCATTTTGAATAATTTGAAAACAAAATTTACGTACTGACCTGCTCGGCATCAAATAATGGTCCGTTCACCCCCGCCATGGTTAATGCTCTGCCTCGCGGTACGACGTTAAAAACCGAACTCCTCCAAACCACCAACGGGTTGTCAATGCTAGAGGAAGAACAAAACAATGCCTGTCCAACAGTCTGATGGTAGTTTGTTATCTTTAAAGCGACTGGTCAGTATAGTTTCGCCTTCTAATGACAACTGACCACAGCTAACGACGGGACAAACATAGAGACGTGCGTGTGTTGCTATCGACTCGCTGGTAACGTGGAGACGGGGTAGTCTTGAATATTTAATACTTCCTATACATCACACTGAACAATAGGTGATTTAAGTCGAACTGATTTACCGTCCTAGAGGCATCACGCTTTCTTCTCGTGCCTGTTCCAAGGGCTGTGCTGAATTTTTAGGTCCGGGGGAAGGTTGGTGCTGCTCTCGGCCTGGTCCCCTGCAACTGTCCGACGAAGCTTCATAGAAACCTAGTCCTCTGGGACAGCGTCATACAAAACAATCATCTCCAACGGACGCTTCTTTTCTATATCTTAATTACTTGGTTTAATCTAATTTGCTTGAGTTAAACTTTTAGCTGTTAAACTGATTGAGTACATACGGTGGAAGCGTTCGTTTTTCTAATCGGGTGGCCGGGTGGTGCTTTGTTTGCACGCTCGCTGTTATGTCCAAATCGAATTAAGCTTGAAATAAGTGTCAGACGATATATCCAATGACTGTGGCATGAAAAGCGAAGAGGGTTATTATTCAGCTTTGCGTAGAGCATATATAAGAGTTAGGCTCGACACACCAGAATATGATATTACTTTCCCTCGAGTGGTTATGGATCAATATTTGGCAGACAAAAGTGAAAAGAAATCAATTCATATATACACAATGTAACTCCACTTCAGTCAAGTGGTTGTTGATCCTGTTTCAAATCATGCCACCATGTTTTCCATGTGTTTCATTGTCAGCGTGTACTTCGTTGTAAACCCTTTTCGTATTCTACTACAGACTCTAATAGGTAACCAATAATTCTGCTATACCTCAGCATATCCCCATATATATTTTCTTGTCCCTTTCTATCGTGACCACCGGTCCCTGTGTACCATTGTGACAAACTTTTCATCTGCACCCGTATTGTTCACACCATCTATCAATAATGTGCTTAATAATTCATGACTTCATTTCCGTGCGTTTCACTATCCAGGATTTGATTATTACCACAAAACGGTGCAAACTGCATCTGACCAATTAAAAGACCGTATTTTCCGATGCTGATCGTCCAACAAACTTATCAGTCACAAATGAAGTAAGTCATGATCAAGTCAGTGGCCCTGTCAACTACAAAAAGTGATCGCTTATGCATTGAATACGTGTTCACGTATCTTAGACGCAAATAACAGTGAATTTCAACGTATAAAAACTCCATGACGGCAACCAGAAACACAACAATACATGTAATAATAATACGTTTATTGCAAATTCATGCCCGAGGGCTAATTGCAAGAACATGATAACAAAAGTAAATAAACAGTAAAAATGATGATAAGTAAAACTAGAGTTCCACGACCTCATACCTTCGCCAAATGAGATTACCCTTTATGACTGATGAATTGTAGATTTTCCCCTAATTATGCAAATAAGATTCTAATTTGCATGAATTACATCGCTTGATCATATTCTCACCCCAATGGCAGTGTTATCTTAACAAAGACGGCCATTCTAGCATTTCTCATAAATTATGCAAATGAGGTCCTGATTTTTTAAATAAGTTATGTTGAATGATGTTCACCTCCAGTCAACTTCGAAATGCACAAGTATGAAATTGCCAGCATCAACCACTATGCAATTATAGTATTTTCTCATTAATTATGCAAATTAGGTCTTTATTTACATAATGAATATATGGCAATGTTCCTCTCATTCTTAATTACACATGTCACAATGTAGAATAGTCCTATCATGGAGGGTAACTGAATTATAGAATTCCCTCATTAATTATGTAAATTAGATAATAATTTGCATAATTGTCATCTTATTATGTCAAGCATCACTTAAGCTACCTACACACCAAATTTCGATACGATCCGTCGACCGGTTATTGAGTTATCCTACTTTAAACATTTTCATACAAATGCTCCTGCAGTTCCAGAGCAAGCCGCTAGGGGGCCCAAACTCACGTGACTTCTTCCCTAGCACAAGAGCTACGTACCATCCAAAAATCATGACCCTAGCATGTCCAGATCACAAGATATCAAAACCGGAAGTCCCGCTGCAGTACCATTACAAGCCGCCAGGGGGCCCAAAATCTAATCATTTCGAGGTCTCATCAAGACCTACCCACCTACCAAATATCAAGATAATCCATCTTTGCCTTCTCAAGTTATGCTGTTGACACACAGACACACACAAAGACACACACACAGACACGCACACACACACGGCCACGAAAACATAACCTTCTTGGCGAAGGTAAAAATAATAAGACAGGTGGAAGGGAGGCCAATCCGGGACGACATTCTGGTATAAGTCGTGGGGTTTGGAACTGCCGCAGGATGGGCACCTCAACCTCTTCTCTTGCCTATCTTTTAAAATAACAGTCGCAATGGCTTATTACAAAGAAAGAAGAACGAAGTACGAAGACAAGAACGAAGTAGCTAGTCTGGTTCTATGTCTGCCGTGTAATGAAAGATATATCAAAGTCGTCTCTATCGCTATTATTAGAGCTTGCGGACCAAGCAACAAACTTTTATGCTGCATATTTCTGGGACACTAATAGTGTTACACTGTCGTTGGAAACATTGAATATATAATTACCCCTTAAAACGAGCAATGAAGTGTCTCTTGCTTTGTATTACAAATCCAGCGTCCGAAATGTCTGTCTGTGGAATATCGTGTAAAGGTCTCATTCCGCAATTACTCCGCGTGTAGGGCTAAAAGAGTCCGGTTAAAAAAAGAATTGGGCCCGAACAGGGTGAGTTTATGTCCATCATAAATTCCCTTTCATCGCTCAGACCTGATCTGAAAAAGATTTGAGATGGAAGCTTGTTTATTACTGACAGGATCAGGCAGGGAAGTTTCGGCATCCGATCGTTTGTCGGACGTGGACGCTGTTTTGAGCTGAGTACTGCGGTCGGGCACTGTGAGCCGCGAGAGGGCCTCTTGCGGATCGTGGGTAATTGCAGTTATACATGACGTAAATATCGAAGGTTGGGTTAGAATTGGGGGAAATTTTTTTTATTGTTTAAACGACATGTGTGCTTGTTGTAGAAAGCAAAATACCGTTCACGATACTGTTTTTAATTGGATTCACAGCCAAAATCGTGGCGTATTTTAACATGTAAGTCAATGGAACAGCGAAACTGGCAAATGAGACCTAAAAAGTAAGTATAGATATATATTTAAACACGAATATCTCGACAACGACAGGAGATATCCAACTTCTGTTTTCAGGGAGCACACCCCAGTTTATTTTGGGACTCAATTCGATTCTGCACACCCTCAAGTCTAGCGACCGTCTCTTTCAGGAAATAATTTTGAAGAAAAAACACTGTGTATGGAAATGAAGGATATCTCTCTAGCTTCAATAACAACAGAATTTCACTTTCTTTAACCTTTTAAATTTTTATAAATTTTAGGGGGGGAAAGGATTTTCCTATGAAAAATCATGCGAAAAATTGGCCATTTTCACTTGGAATTAAACCCATCACCCATAATTTAGCTACCCAAACGACTGATATTGTCGGAAAGAGAAAACCTTTGTGTATAAGCAGGAAAAGTATAAAGGAAATCCTAACACTGAGATTTTCGCAATACCTCGTCGCGCAAGACATAGCAAGAGCACCCACAGAACGCATGAAACGTAAATCTGGGTCGAATCGCCGCACCACATGCAAGGCGGAGGGATACCCGGAAATAAGCCTCGGATCCAAAAGCAAATTTCACCCAAAACACACCACTTCTTATACTTTTCAGCCATCTTACTAGTTAATGCCATTTCGCAGCAGATTATGAGAAATTTGAACTCAAACCTGAACCCTCGAAACCCTTTCGTCATTTTTTTACCGCGCACTACCACGAATTGTCGCGGAAGAATTGGTAAGTGCACCGTTCAGATTACAACTCCTGGCCGGGAGGGCTTTCCGGTGATACCAAGTTTGTCATGTTTCCACCGTTATTTCCTATAGCTAGGGTTACGGCGCCAGGGGGGGTTATGGTTAGCGATTTTAAACTTTAAACACGAATATCTCGACAACGACAGGAGATATCCAACTTCTGTTTTCAGATTACAACTCCTGGCCGGAGGGCTTTCCGGTGATACCTAGTTTGTCATGTTTCCTCCGTTATTTCCTATAGCTAGGGTTACGGCGCCAGGGGGGGGGGGGGGGGTTAGGGTTAGCGATTTTAAACTTTAAACACGAATATCTCGACAACGACAGGAGATATCCAACTTCTGTTTTCAGATTACAACTCCTGGCCGGGAGGGCTTTCTGGTGATACCAAGTTTGTCATGTTTCCACCGTTATTTCCTATAGCTAGGGTTACGGCGCCAGGGGGGGTTAGGGTTAGCGATTTTTTAAAGTAGAATGAAACTTGGTTTGGGATTCAAAATTTTACGTTATAGTCGTCGAATAGAATTTCCAAAGGGTAAAACCTCGGATTGTCAGCCCATCAAGCTAGCGGCTCCCTCCGGCGAGCAAGGTTATATTGCACCTTCAAGTAATCAACATAAGTTACAGCATTCTAACAGGAATATTGGATCTATTGACAGGCAAACGGATAAAAAGTCTGCCAAATTTTAGCTCAACGTCTTTTTTGTTTTGCAAAACAGAATAGAAATTTCGATGCGGCAGCCCTTAAGAACGTGACAATTAACCGGAAATGTGGTATATATTGTCATCATATTTCTTTAAATTTTGTTTCAAATGGTCGTGTTTTCGAAAATAATGTCAAAGAAGCGTCAAGTAGTCAACCCCCTTTGCAAGCCTTTCACGAGTTCACCAAGCCCGAAAAGACCAAAATTTGACAATTGATTTAATTTTGTTTTTTTATTCCCATTTTCGCGCGTCGGTCGGGAGCGGTACTGCAGATTAGGCTATGACGGTATGTGGCGGAATGTGCAAAGCACTTGACAATTCATGATTTGAGGAACCAACGACATAATGGTCTAAAATTACGGTAATTATAACAAGTGCTAAAACACTGAATGCATGAGGCGTTCAAGATTTCTTTAGTTATATATTTGTATTCAAAATCACCACAAAAGAGTACACAAGCTGTGATATACCAGATGTGATATTTTGTGACACCATTTGAACTGACATATTTCAGACAGTTCCGTTGTTTTCGCATGATTTCATGGCACACTAAGTCCGACATTTCACTGAATGTTTAGTAGATACAAAACTTTGTAAGATATTGTTTTGCTTTCATAGTCAATGTCTTGCAAAATCGTCAAACTTGATCACATTGATTCAAATATTGATAGATATGTCTCAGGTTATAATGTCAATATTCAACTATTGCTAGATACATTTATTGCACTCATACATGTAACATGCAAATGTCTGATTCGCTAAAACAAGTATGAAACATAGGGGACAAGGACTAACAAGGTGAGCGACCGTTGTCGGATTTTGAAGAGGAACTGTTAACCTAGAAGAATACGTAAAGTTGAAAAACTGGACTTCGAACATTTATATCACCGCATATAACTTTCCAATATGAAACGTTTAAGTGTTTCCCCCAGCAAGGTCGGAAAACATGCTTTGAAGATAGATATATGTTTCTCTATTGGAATCTGTCACATAACACGAACTACTACAACAATTCTAACAACATTTCTTATAGTTTCTTTCATAGATAAGTATGAGTACCCATCATGCTAACAAAATTTTGTGTACTAATTTGCCAGGTATCGAATCCCTTTCCAATCACGTAACAATTATCAGCAAACATTTGAACAAACCATTCAAATGTCATAAGGCTTAAATTGCTGATAGTATTTTTCTTGCCAAATTGTCACGACGTCATGAGGCCCAAAGGCCACTTCAAGGTTACGGGTGACATGAATAGGACTGAAACAGAAGCTTTTCTCCCTAACTCAGAAAATTATGCTTGTGGCAAGCTCGACTCACTGAGAGCGAGGACTGACTCACCTACTTATTCTCCTAATAGTAGGACTACAAACATAGTTGCGTTTCGAACCTAGTGTTTCCAGTAAAAACCTATCCAAACTTCAATGCATTTTGAAAACACATTACTGCATTTTTGTACGCAGTGGGACAGAGATATTAACACGGCCCTGGACGAAATCAATGTTTATGCTGACTGCATTTGTCGTCTGATATTTAGGCAACGGTGATCTCGCGGAATCACGCGTGACGGCTGCCGATATCGGGCAAGGGTTGGGCGAAGCCACGTTCGGAGTTGGCGCTGCCTGCCCTGTGTGCCCAGGCCGACTTGGTGCCCTGGTAGTGGCGGGACGGGAACCACCTCTGGAAGGACGAGACGTACTCTGACTTTGGGAAAGGCCTTTTGCCCTTTGAGTGGCGTCCTGTAGAAAAGAAAAATATCTGTTAGATATAACGCTTTTCTCTTTAAATGCTATAGATGCAGATGGTAGGGTGGGTGTAAATATTGAAAAGGACAAATTTTGTAGAAGAGTGATAGAAAAAAGAGGATAAGATACGCCATTGAAGGAAAAAAGGTGTACAGGATATTGGGGTGAATGGCCATATATCATACCCGCCTTCCACGGATCCGAGCCGCTCCCCTCCACATTGAACAGGCATCTGGCGTTGGGCAGGTCGACTGCTCGCCTCAGTCGGACAGCCTTGGTTAATGGGGCTTGTTGTGAAGGTT
Organism: Branchiostoma floridae x Branchiostoma japonicum; assembly: GCA_013266295.2. NCBI lineage: Eukaryota > Metazoa > Chordata > Leptocardii > Amphioxiformes > Branchiostomatidae > Branchiostoma > Branchiostoma floridae x Branchiostoma japonicum. The sequence goes on from CM023823.1 coordinate 20,619,828, forward strand.
CGGGTAGAGGCACTGTGTCGTCCACGGCCGTCAGACCACCACCTGTGCCTGGAAGAGGTTAACTAATGTTACTTAGGTAAAGGTAACACAACCGACCTCACACCAAGGCGAAGCTTATCGCTTTTTTTTTTTTGCTAGATGATAATGCAAAGTGCAAAGCTGGCGTGCCTTTCGTACCATACTTATCGTACTTTTTTCTAGTGTAAATCGGGAGTAACTCGGGTATGACTCACCGGCACCGCCGTATCTGCTCCGCCTCAGTCTGGAGCTGGTGCCCCTCGGCTTTCCCGCGGAGTCCAGCCTGGGTAGTTTGGACTCCGGGCTGCTTCTCCCAGCCGGAGGTCCCACTACGTTATCGTTCATGGTCCTCAGGACACCCCTGCCGCTGGAGGGTGGGCGGGAATACGACGTCGTCCATTTTGTCGGCGGCCGTTTAGCTCCTGTTGACACACCAACGACGGTAAGTGGTTTGTTAGACCTTAATTAAACTAGAGACTTCAACAATTTATGAAACAAGCAAACGTTTAACAAACCAAAATAACACTACCAAATAAAGATAGAATGAGTGGAATTACTATGAACAGAAAAAGGAGTAACCGAGTATCATACCCCGTAATGTGAAAATAGTATGAACATGCAAGGTACCTTTAATAAGTAACACAAGTCGGAACATGGAACGATGTTTTTGATGATATTAAAACTATTGCATATACTGTCACTATTGAGGCAGGGCGGCTGCCATATTACAGGGCAAGGGCACATAAAGATACCAAAAGGGTGTTGCTTATATCCAGGGTGACTGTGAAGTCTCCTCATTTCCAAAAACAATCTGGATTATCATTTTTCACTATAGTCACATCACATCACATCAAATTGTATTTTATTTTACTGAAATGTTGTACGTTAAATGCATAAAAAGGTATGGTGTTACCAGGGATACAGGTATATTGGAAAACACACAAGCATCCATTTTAACCTGTTTCTCTGGTTGAGAGACATGCGAAGTATTTATAAGAGAAGCACACTGACCGGTTGCCGGCTTTGTGGGCCTGAGTGGCTCCAGGACAGGACGACTGGTGTCCCTGCCTCTGCCACGTGCACTCCTCCCGGCCCATGCACGTGGCGGCGTCACAGGTGGCACGGTTGCAGAACCACCTTGTCGTGTAGGTCCGGTCTGCTCCTCCTCCACTGCTGCAATGAATGAGATGGCTTCATGATAATCAAATTGAGATTTCTATTTTCTAACAATAAAATAACGTAAGTAACGGAAAAAGCTTCCTATATCCTACTTCTTTTCAAAGCTTTTACGTGATGCCTAGTATTTATGATAGCAATGAATAGACCACGACAGACATTTAGACTAGGCTATTAGCACACATCTCTGCATTATTAATGAGTTAAGGTCTACATTATGAATTTGGAATAGTATTCTAATGGGCTGTACTTGTGTCTTGTGTCATTTTTTAAAAGCTGACCTAGATTTGGTTTGCACGTCAACTTTCAACCAGGAAGAAATACGGGAACGTTTTTAAGTGACGCTGTAGGGACAATGCCATGAAGGCGGACGCGGCTAGTATCATTTCAATGAACAGTATAGCTCAAGCGTTTTCGAACATCGAGAGATCCTTTGATCCTCTGAAATAACCTCTATTATATTCAGCGCGTATAACTCAAAGATGAGGATACCAGAAGAATACTTACAGAATTGCCGATAGAATACAAAAGGACTGTGTACACTTCAGCTACAATGTTAATCAAGTGAAAAGCTAAACATGGCGATCAGCATTGCCTACTTTCGAATTCATTGAAATAGAGAGGGAGTGAAAATTGTCTCACCTGTTCTCCTGTTGTTGGCATATGTCTCTTGTCCCTTCTCCCGTCCAGTATCTGGGGATGTTGTTACATTTTCCCTTCCTTCGGCAGCTTTGGTACCGTCCTCGCCAGGTTTCCTGTGTTCCTGGGTAGACCTTTCTAGGTACTGAGGCGGTGGAACGGACTGAACTGTATTGAAAACTGTGGCGAAAAAAGTGGCCGCGTTAAATAATTCAACTGGTAACTTTCATCAGTGATTCAGCTTCGTAATGCGTAAGGCAAAACCTAGCCTGTTCTACATTTTCATCCGTTCTTAAGTTTTAAAGTTCCAGACAAGGTTACCCACACACCAAATTTCACTTGCTGCAACCCACCAATTGCTCATTGGGTTATTATGTTAAACAGCATACAAATACAACCCCAGTCGCTACCAAAAGCATAACCGTCTTGGTGAAGATAAAAAAATTTCAAACTGCTGAGCCCATGCAATACTATAACACGGGTCCCGCTCCTGAGGTCTTGCCAAAAAAACTCACCCGCCCCTCTGTTAAAGTCTGAAGTCTCTGCTCCCTTCCAGTGAACGTGCTGACTCGGTGGCGGGACTTCGGCCTTGTTGTCTCCTTGGGTGACGTCCGCTCCGTCCTGTCCATTCGCCCTGGTGTCAGGCCCACCGCTGTCCATATCGTGGGTGTATGTCGGTTGGGGAACACTCGACACGACATGGAACACTGTTGAAACGAGAAGCAATATACATCAGGGCCCAACAATCATCCCTGAGTAGAGACGGGGGACGCCACACACATCTCCTACATTTGATCCATTGCTTACCGAGACGTCATAGAAGCTGTGAATTCATTCCCTGACAAAGACTGGTGTCCTGCAGTCGAACGTTTGGGTAAGTCTTATCCTTTGTGTTAGCCATTACAGTTTAATGATCCTTCTTTAATTACACTTGTATTCGTGATTTAGTGAGGTTAGAGAATGTGATTTATGAGACGGTGGCTATACCGTCCCTATCATGAAATACATAGTACTATACTTCTTCGGCTTCAGCTCTTAGGCACCAGTGCCAACATGCCCCCGAGGGATTGTTGCCTCATCCCCCTGAGGAAGACCCTTTATCTCTTCTCTAGCTGCTAGTCAAGAAAACAGAAACTCACCGGAGAGGGCTTAGTCGGTCAAGCGAGGATAGAAGCCTACAGTGCCGAGGAAAGTAAACTTATAGCCCTGGAGAGACTAGTGACCAGGTTATAATCAAGTGAAAAGATCTATTCCACTTACTGGCGCCCTTGTTGAAGTTGTTAGTCTCCACACCCTTCCAGACGACAGGGGCCTGTGCTGGTTGGATGTCGGCGGCGGCCTCTTGTGTTTCCCCCTTGAAGTCACGGTCGCCACCGGTCTGGTCTGGGTGTTTCGCGCCCTGAGGGTTGTCAGTTTCCCGCTGGAAATCCGGTTGTGGCACGCACGAAACAACGTGGAACACTGCGGGGAAAGAAAACAGTTTTAGAAATGTGTAGTGAGGTCTACTTTAACACACAAAAGTGACACACATACACACACACAGAGGCGTACACACACACACACACACACATACACACACACACACACACACACACATACAACTACACACACACACACACAAACACACACACACACACACAGAGAGAGAGAGAGAGAGAGAGAGAGAGAGAGAGAGAGTGAGAGAGAGAGGCGCTTAGGAGTATACCATCACTTACTCGCGCCTTTGTTGAAATTGGTGGTCTCAGAACCTCTCCATATTTTGGGTTCGGAAGGTTCATTTGTTTGTTCACCATCTGTGTGATCGTCCCTGTCCTTAGGAGAGGACGGTTTGGTCAGTTCGATGTCTTCGGGCTGGTCAAACTTTGGCTGGGGAACTGATCTCACAACGCCGAAAACTGTGATAAAATGGGAAGGAAAGGAACATCATGAAACACTTGAGTATCAGAGATAGTCTGTATAAACAGTCTGCGTAATTTTGTCAAAAATGAAGTATTGGTGGATCTTGTGTTACCTGCGCCTCTGTTGAAGATGTTCGTCTCTCCAGGAGACCTCCATGGTCGGAGTTCGGCCGTTGCCGCCTCCCCCTGTTCGTTCTGGGCCTTGTCATAGCTGTCTCCTTCTGTTTGCTTTGCCGATGCAGTGGGATTTTGCCCTGCGTCCAACTCTTCTGGGTAGTCGAACTTTGGCTGCGGAACCAGTTTTACCATTCCAAACACTGTGAACAAGAGATATGTAGCAAATTAAGTTTTAGTTTTTCTTTGATAGCCGACTTGTCAAGATCTTTGCAAGAGGAGTAAAAGAAGCCATACAGAGAGAGCTTACAACCCTGAATAGAGACGGGGGACGCCATAAACTTTCTTCAACTAATGGTCCACTGCTCATCAAGTCACATGTTCCCATTATCTACATTAAGTGGCATTACAGAGTCATTCCTTGACAATGACTGGTGTCATACAGTCGAATATTTGAGTTCCATTTTCACGTCAAGTTAGAAGTTATTGTTGAATCCTGCTTCAGAACAAACTCTACCAATACAAGTGAACTTACAAGGAAAATATCTTAATACCTGCTCCTCGGTTGAAGATTTCTGTCTCACCAGGACGTCTCCAGGGAGGAGGATCCAAGGGGGCCAACCCTTGCTTAGCCTTCAGACTGTCCTCCCTGTTCGCTGTCTGCCGCGGACTGGCCGACATGGAGCGCCTGGGAGACTCCACCGCTGGGCGCTCGAACTTGGGCTGGGGAACGAACGGCACCGTCCCGAAAACTGTAGGGTGGAAAAGGGGTAGATATTATATATCAGCAACAATCGCCACCACGAAGTTCATTTTTTTACTTAATGACCCGATCTGAGATGTATATGGTGCCATAAAGCCTGCTCGGTTCCTATAACCATCGATATTATGGTCTCATTATAAATATCAAATACGAAATCGTGATTCGTCAATCCATACCGGCTATATGATGGGTATTTTTATCAAAGCATTACTTAGAATTATTCTTAATCTTTCTCATGTTACCTGCGCCTCTGTTGAAGATGTCAGTCTCGCCAGGATGCCTCCATGGAGGAGGATCCAGCGGTGCCGCTTCCTGCTTGGCCTTCAGACTGTCCTCCCTATCCGCTGTCTGCCGCGGACTGGCCGACATGGAGCGCCTGGGAGACTCTACCGCTGGGCTTTCATACTTGGGCTGGGGAACTAACGGCACCGTCCCAAAAACTGTGAAGCGAGAAAATAGATACATTGTACATGTCGTCACTCTTGGCCTTTTTCTCTTCATATCAATAGCTTTGACATGATAAGAAAAATCAGTTATCCTGTTTCACAGTTTCCAATAACATCACGCCTGTGGTTCCAAGAAAAGCTATTAGGGGGCGTTTTATTTCTTGATTCCTTACCTGCTCCTCTATTGAAGATGTCGGTCTCGCCAGGGGCCCTCCACGGGCGAAGGTCGGCACCCCCAGCTTCAGCGCTAGCTGTATTGCCAGTTTCAGCGGGTCCACTTTCACAGGGAACCTGGTCTGCGTCGTTGCCCGCCGCCTGCCTTTGTGTGACGGAATCCACGGGACGTTCGAACTTAGGCTGTTCAACCAGAGGCACCCTTCCGAATACTGGAAGCAAAAACACAAGATTGCTGTCACGTTTTGTCCGAATCCTCTATAAATGGTTCATGACATCGCTTGAAGAACTGACGTACAAAATAGAGCGCATACACAGTGACATGGCACAAAAAATAGACATTTACAACCACAAACCAGATAGATAAGATCCAGGAAACAATAAAGTCGTATATTATAGACGCAGAAACAAACACGAACCTGTATAAACTGTCTACTGTTATACAATTACCTTATTTAACGTCATTTTACCTCATTTACCAACAAGCGTACGTGCATGCTAATTGCTATCTGTATGTACACATACCTGCGCCTCTATTGAAAACGTCCGTCTCGCCGGGTGCCCTCCATGGACGCAGTTCTGCCGGTGCCGTTTCTTCAGCCTTGTGTTGTTGGACAGGCGGTAGGGGTGTGTGACTTGGGCTGTCTCCGCCGCCATTCCTTGTTGTTGATTCTATCTTTTCATATTCCATGGACTGTTGAAGCTATGGGTAACAGATAACAAACAAGGGTCGGTGATTGGAGATGGAAACATGCAAAAACACGGTTAGATGGAAACATTCCATATGCCCTAAATATGATGTTCTACGTAATAAGCTATTTACATTTATCGAATCTAGTACAAGGAATTTCAACAGACTCGATGTTATGGACAGATTTATATATATATTCAAATGCAACAACTCTTACAATGCAAAAATAGGTAAATACATAAAAGACTGTTTTGTTATTAGGAAAAATGCCGAAACTAATGATTAGCCCTATTGAATACTGTATTAGCCCTTGTTATTTAGTAATTAAGATATTAATTTCCTTTCTTTATTTCTGAACTATGTATTTGCCATACATTGTACCGTGTACAACTGTCGTGCAATAAAGTTCTATCTATATCCACATCACCGCAGTTCAGCACCATGGACAGGCCAGACGTTAACGTTAGAAGTTTCTGTGCAACTCCAAGTCGCGATCGTCCAATTTTCTCCTTCCGACATGTCTGAACAATACCTTGAATGTCATTGTCAGCATTTATGTGACATTTTTTACTGTTAATGTTGTATTTTCTTTCGTACCTTGTTGTCCTGTTGAAGAAAAGCGCTCCCTGATGTGTCCGGTCGGGCTGTGAGGAGGGAACAGGAAGGTCACTTAGCTTTACTAGTCATGCCGCTTATCAACGGATGAATAATTAATGAGGCGGGTTATCAAAGGTTAAGATTGAATTAACATTACCCTCTGCATGGAAGCGTCCTTTGTAGGTGGGGTACTTCAACGGTTATGTACGCGTGACTTGCAGTCATCATGCTTAGTCATCATGCTTCCGTCTTCATACAATGGTTCTTCTCCGGCGTCGGAAGGGTATAGGTTCCGCTGATATTATAGGGTCTAGCCATAGGGTTTGTAGTACTAATAGTTCTTTTTACTGTAATGCTATTTTCTTTCAATCGTCTTATTACATTTTTACAAGCAAGAGTACACCGTAACAGAAGAATATACCAAACGAAAAATATATACCACGGATCCGTATATTATTCGGATCCGTGGTATATAGTTTTCGTTTGGTATATTCTTCTGTTACGGTGTACTCTTGCTTGTATTGAATACAGAAACTTAGGGACTCTCGTGTTTTGATATTTAAAAGTAACTGTGCTAAATATCGAAATATTGTTTTCACTAGGAGCATAGTTCGTATCTTAACATGTTTATAAAAGGTAGAATACTACACAAAATGAGTCATACCTTCTGTGTTCCCAGTGTTGATTGGTTCAGGACCTTGCCATCGTGTTGATGTCAGCTCTGGACCAGGCAGTGTCCGTCTGTGTTGCACCTGCGTGGAGGCTGGTAGGGCGGCGTCAACTTGTACCCCACTGTCGGCAGAGTTACATCGGCTACGGGCCCACTTCGGTAGGTCGGCAGACTGTGGGGGATGGTTTCAAAATTAATGTTAACGAGAAGACCGGTCTGGCGTGGTCAAACATGAAAAACAAGCCTGAAAGCCATTAGAGGTTCCAAATCTACAAAATCGAGATCATAACAAGTTCAGAACCTGGATACCAGAATTGGAAGTTCCATTGCGGTGTCATACAAAGCCGATATGAAACCCATAACTCGTTCAAATATTATAACAAACCATTACTACTTCTTGAGTTACCCATGGTCAAATTCTACCGAAAGCGCAACATTTCTTCCTCAAAGGTAATTACTAACGTTTACATCTGTTGGACGACGTTGTGGAATAGTCAATAGTATTCTAATTCTAATATTCTCATATTTTCCCCATTCTTCCCCCGTTGTCCCTGGATCGTTTACGTGACACCCGGGGTAATGCTGACAACATGACACGTTGTTCATGGCCTTAATTGCATTCCCGTGAGTTTGGTCGCCTAGCAACGCGCCATTGTTGTCCCTCAGCTACGACTTGGAGTCTCATTACCAACATTCATATCACACAAAGGCAGGTTTCAACATAACGGCAACGTTGAATATATACATATTTTTAATAGATTCCATACGTTGTCCCAAACAAGAAGACTGACAATAGTGCAACAGCAACAAGCAATTAAAAGGAAAACAGTGGACATTGCTACCATGGCAACGCTCTAGCAACTCAACTCATACTCTTCACTTGAAAACTGATGGCCCTTTTAGATACAAGAAATAGTTTTCAAGCATTGTGGAGAAGAGTTCTAGATAAGAAGCTCTCAAATGCGTCTTTTTTACATATCGTATAAGTATAATGATAACCAAGGCATCGGTTGGTTGAACAGGACAAGTTGATATCAGAATTTACTAAGATGATAACAGAACAAGTTGATATCAGAATTGACTAAGATGTTTCATCGCTGAAAAGGCTCTGGAACTAGCGCACAACACGTTTCTCAGCGGCAAAGGCGTTCATACTTTTGACAGTCTTCTGTCTGGTGGTCCATTTCAGCATAACGAAGTACAGCAACGACCAAGAAGCTGACTCTACCTGAGTCTGCTTGAAAAACATGGAAGCTTCAAAAGAAGATTTATTTGATATGAAAAACATGGAATCTTCACGAAGAGGGTTTGTCTGATATCTGAGTGAAAATACCTTACCGATGACAGTCTCCTAGTGGCGGCAGGTCCCGACATGTAGTGTATGACGGGCCTGGGTGGGCCCATCCCCGGGAACGGGTTGTAACCACTTCTCGCTGTACCAAACATGACTGACTTCTCCTCTCAGTTCAAATGCACCGAGAAGACAGGATAAAGAAACAGATAATGTTCCCCTTCGAGGCCGGTGCAAGTCTGACGTACATACACTCCCTGTCGGTCTGGACAAGGTGGTTCTAACCGTCGCCCTTAAATGCACATTTGTGTTGACAGTTGGTCTCCTTGGTACCCAATTTTCCCACCGCACGTATGTGGAGGGGACAAGGATTAAAATTTGATGGCAACCGATGGGACTCATGAATATTTAATGACCAAAGTTCCTTTAAGGATAGGCGACAGCCTGTTGGCAGTCAGGGTCACGTGACTGTTGTGAGGACAACGTTTTTTTATTTTTTGATCGACTAGGTGGGCCATTTTAAGTTGATTGCTCCCAACCCACATGGGTAAGACAAGTCCTGAGCCCAACTGTACCATTTTCTTACAAATTACAATTTCAGGTTATTGACATTTTCGGCTCAATGAATCATTTGTTCCTGTTTGAACTGGAATGGATTACACTATGTCTATATGTCATTGAGTGGTGTTGGCAGATGGAATGCAAAATTATGACACTTGGAGAATCTTTCTTGTGTGTACAGAAGAGAATGCCGTAAAAATATATTAAGAGAGTTTTGGTCATTATTTATGTATCCAAAATGTCACTTATGCAGTATCATAAAACACCGAACTGATTTTGACTTTGAAAATTGGTCCCTCCTACTTCACGGATGACGTGGTCACCTTGGATCAAATATGTGTTTCTCATTATTTATGAATATCAATTTCTGTGTCTTGTAGAGCCTTACAATTGGATGACGAGGGTCACGTGGTAGCGTTACCGTTAGACTTGTCACTATGACAACGCCATGGAGTGGCTTTGAGTTGACATCACAACACAACAGGCTTGGTCATCTGTATCTATCACTACCACATAGTAACTGGTGGGTGGCTTGGCCACAATATGGTATCTATCTGTCATCTTCTTTCTTTTCAGCAACATTTATGGTCTATTTTTTCAGCAACGTTCATGGCCTATTTCTGTGCTTTCATGTTAGATGGTTATAGGAGGCCTGTATCAGTATTGTTGTAATGCTTCGTGGCAAAAATCTAGCCGATGGACTGTACAACAGCACGTTGCCATCATGGCATACCTTCTATCTAGTACGGTTATGAACTTGGCAACCATCCCAGCAAAGTAAGAAGTTATAACGTATTGGCGGGTACTGATGTAAGACAATGAAGATGCAATTGTTTTTTTTATTGATATTTAGCATTGGTGCGACATATTAAAATATATAAATAAACAAGACAATATAAATGCTGTATTTACATGTTGTTGAAATCTTCTGGCCGGGACATCTTGTTATTTGAAGGCTCAAAATAAGACTCTTTCCTGCACATGTACCGACACTCACACCCAAATAAACACTTACCAACTTGCTGTACTCACATTGCTTTGGTCGTATGTGTTTAACACCCCATGTACTGTACAGTTAATTATTGGGGGTGCCGTAGACGTAGTAGGTTTTATACATCATAACAGGTGAGACGAAAGAGAAATGTAAACATTTTCCTTCGACCCGATACTCTATTTTCTCATTTTTATTCTGTACGAAATACGTTTTACAGTTTTCCCAATTTTAGAAATAGAAGTCTCAAGTCCCATACCTGGGGCAACCACATGTGTGATGGGATTTTTATCTATCTATTTATTTTTTTTGGGGGGGGGGGGTCTCTGTTGAAAGGCCTTACGATTAGATAAAACTAAGCTCGTATCATTTCCTACAGGTAGGTTACTTCAGGGCAAGCCACGTAACCTGCTGTCCTCGAACACAAGGCCTTTAGACTCCATAGCTGATTTCGTCGTGGGCCTTTTTTTTTGCTTCTTATGTGTTTTCGGATTTTATTTCCGTTTTCTGGTCGCCACTGAGTTTTTGACTGTCGTAGCCATCAGAAAACTAATATAGAACCAGAACAGCACCTGATGAGCCAAAAAAAACGACCAGCGATAAAGCCTGCTTTGAAGACTATGGAGTTGTGTCTATTGATTGTGTTTCAGCCACTCAGGCACTAGAATACATTCCTGCCATATTTGAAACCGTAGTGTATCAGTTTCGTCTCTTAGTGCACCCTTGAACCTCTCTGTCCCCCGTCATGACGATTCGGAACCAAAATCACAATATTCGGCTCTTCTATCTTTACTTCATTCTCTGACACTACAGGTGTGCTATCATTATACACCTTCTACCACCTGAGACAGGTGTGAATATTGTTCGATCGACTTTGACAGCGCCATGATGATTCCCTTTTGTCCAGTAAAGCCGTTACAATACGATGTTTATTAACCCATGACAAGGCGTTTGCCCACCAAACTAAAAAGCCCACTACAATAGATTGCACTTTTGAATTATTAAGGACGAATTTTGGGCGACTGAAAGTGGCTTTTACGATGTGGCGTATACCGTGCGCGAAGGCAGGGTGTTCAGCGGAGTGGAAACGGTCTCCTGGGGACGCCGTCAACCGTGCGATTTACAGTGCTTCTGATGAATAGGATGGCATTCTTCTGTTATATTGGTTTATACAGGCGAGCGATGTCACCTGCAAAATTACACCGCGCGCATTCTTGTGTCTAATATCGTGTCAGTGATGGTTTGTAGTGATGAAACGTCACCAGGGAGACGATACTTGGCGGGCCTGTGTATACATGCATACCTTGGCTGTCAATATCTGTTAATTATCAGCATAGCAACTGGTATGCGGAAAAGTTGACCTGCTTTTTTGTCTCTTCCTTTGCCAAAAAGGTAATGTTTTCCTTGCGTGGTTTGTGGGTGGGTGAATGTTTGGCTTTGTTTGTGGACAGCATGACTGGAGAAGCTGTGGATGGATCTGTATGATATTTGGTATGTGGATAGGTGTCAGCAAAATGTAGGACAAGTTGGATTATGGGATAGCGGCTTTGTATGGCACTGCAGCCGAACGTCCGGTTTAGGTGTGCTTAACTGTGTGGACATGAGTGAAAAAAACACAAATATTGGCCATTACAAAATGTATGTTCCATTCAACTTTAATATGCAAGTGTAAATACAACAACAAGAATGACTGAACACCGAAAAAAAAACACTAATTATTTAAAGTTCACGTCTAAAACTGCGCACGTGTTTCTTGTTATAAGTGAAATTTGCACGGAAAGATAGGAAGTATCTAATTACTTTTCTTTCTAAGAATCCTTGATAAAATAGCCAATACATGTACTTTTCAGCGTGTGTGTGGACAGCATAACTTGAGGAGCTGTATGGTTGGTATGCGGATTGGAGTCAGCAAAAGGAAGGAAACATTCTATTATGGACCCCCTTGTGGCTTTCTGCGATATTAAATGTAGCAGAATTTCCGGTTTTGATATCTCGTGTTCTGGCTCGTTCTGGACATGTTATGGTCATGGTTTTAGAGTGACAGCTCTTGGTCTCAGAAAAATGTTGTCTTTAAAAATAAAAACTGCAGGTTTTTGTTGTTGTTGGAGACCTTATTGGTAATGTGTCGGTTGTCTGTGACGTTGTGTCTATGTCGAACACCTCTGCGTGGCCACCGCCAGTTCCTGTGGTGTGGCTACCACAGTGGGTGCTGCAACAACAGCGACCTTTTGCGGCGTGGCTGGTCCTGCAGAACCAACCACAGCGACCTCTTGTGGCTGTTCAACAGGTGACGTCATAGCAGCAGGTGCTCCGTCCGGAACGGACTCCACTACCGTGGAAGGTGACCAAGGATGTCTTGGAGGATCTTAATAAGAAGGAGAATAAAAGAGAGATGTCAGCGTCACTAGTGTTTTGTTCTAATCACACAACAATTTACCTTTCTGTACAGTATGTGAAGTAACAGCGGAAAACTATTTATATCCAGGGTCTGTTTCAGGTGTTTATTTTCTGTAAGTCTGGCAGCGATCGCACACAACCACCATGTTGCCTGATATGTTTGTCTGAAAGTCAAATTCAGACAAACACTGAAAAGCGATTTTGGACGTCTTTACGTTCAAAGTTAATGAACAATACATCTATGAAGCCACACTTTGTAACTAATGGCTCCCCATTTTAGTACAAAGACCTTAGGGGCTAACAGAGGTTACGTGCCAACTAAAAAAAGTACCTTTCTCAAGATGCAAAATTCAGTTAGACTTACTCTTTGCTCTCTCAACCAGTTTCATCTGGAACCAGTGCTGTCGGTAGAAGGGGGAGGGCACCCACTTGAATCGCGAGTCATACTCTGTACTTCCAGGGGGATGACTTCTGCCGTCTTTCCTGTTAACTGCACAAAACATAAACACATCATCACTTTAACCAATAAGGAGAACCCTCTCTGTGATAGTACAGCGAAGAAAGCTGAAGCACAATTGAGGACATCGTAAAATTTTAGGACTACGAGGTCATCTGAGGTTAGTGAGTTGATCGGATGTTCGAACTCAGTGTTCCTTGGGAGATACCACTAGCATTTAGTAAGGGGAGAGGAGTATATATTTCTTGTAATCATAGTCAGCAATTAAAGCTTTTTTTGTTGAAACAAGCCTCCTATGTGGTCATTTATCATCTTATTGTAAAAGAAAACATGTTCTAAGATACGAATATACTGAGGATTAAAATACCCCTCCGCATAAATGGATCAGGCCAGAAGCGACTGTTGTCAAGGGGATCGAAGAGTAACATCGAACATTCGATCCGAGACAAGTACAGAGAAAAGCACCATAGCACTCCTGTTTAGGTTGAATATTTTTCGTCAGATTTTTGCCATGAGACACAAGAGAAAGCCCCCACAGGACGTCAGACGCCGTCCGGTCCTGCTTAGTGAAGCCTTGACACCGAGAGAGGATGGGCAAGGGGACAGAAGCCGTGAGGGAGACAACAAAGAAACCCCTGCTTCTGCAGCATCACATGCGTTTACAGTCGGTGTGTTCTTTATTTCTCTCCTTGGCACAATCATCTGTATGTGTCTTCTACCGAAATACTTCGCAGCTGACTTGAAGACACAGACAAACTCCTTTCAGAACGACTTCAGGCGAGTTCAGGACGCAGGAGACGACCTCCCCCCAAGAACAATAAAGCTATTCCAAGCACGTTGGGAATTCGAAAAAGTAAAGGTGAGTTTCAGTGTGGTCTTTGTTGCTAGACCATTCCTGGCTGTTAATAAGATAGCTGTCTGTATCTAGAAGAGCGTTGCTAAGGGGCGTGGCTTCAGGAAGGTCTGCATACCGGCAATCGTCATGGACAAGCTAGGACGATACGTCCATTCGCTAGAAAACTTTGGGACATGATCTACGTCTGATAATGTATATATGTAGGGGCGTCTTTTGCATTATAACCCGAAGTCTGAGCCTTCCTATAATCTGTACCGAAAGTTGTAGACTTTTGTAAAGAGCCTGAGGCAAAGTGGCTGGCGAAAGTAGTCTGGGCCCTTGGTGCTGAAGTGCCATCAGCACCTGCCTCCAAATTAAACTCCTTTTACTGGGCAGCCGGTAAGGACACAGCACGATACAGGTGTTCTTTTCTCAACACTGGGTGGGATTTTGACGACACTATTTGGTGAGCACCCCGGCATGATGATGATACTATATGATAATTATTTTTTTCAGGCGCCAAACGGAGGAAACAACCCCCTGACTATGCAAGCCCAACATAGCCATGGCGACAATGGTGACGCAGTTCAACACAATCTTGACCAAATCTCTGATGTTGTAGAACTGCCATTGACCGGTGGCTGGCGGCCTTCTGCTTCGACACAACACAAGTCATTTGACGAATACAAATGTCATTTTGACGTCAGATATGCTGCCAACCTCACCAAAGCGGAATTCGCAGAGATTTATCAAAACAAAGAGCCCCTGCTGCTGAAATTTTCTGGTGGTGCACAAGATTGGACGGATACAAACACGTGGACCCGTGAAGGGCTGCTCGGGAAATATGGGGATCACATGGCTGAGTACGGCTACGAGGAAATCATCAACTACAACGGTGGGAGAGGGGTGGAGAAGATTGCTTTAAAAGACTACGTCCACTTTCACATAGATGTGCTCAATGCCTCGAGCTCGGACACGGCCTACGTGGTCGACAGCGGGCTACTGAAGTACCGAGAACTGCAGGAAAAGATCTATGCACCGGAATACCTGCAGTACTTCCAAAGCCCGGCAGCGCTACTGTTGTTCGGCAGATCCGGCCTGGGTCTTGGTTGGCACGAGCACGGCGACGGTTGGAACGGCGTTGTCTTCGGAGAGAAGCACTGGTATGTGTATAACCGGTCGGTAGTTCCACCTGGTCTACACAGGTACGAGCCAGCGGATTGGGTGAAGTATGTGTACAAGAGGCTGCCGTCCCACAGACGCCCGCTAGAGTGCACGCAGGAGGCTGGTGACATAGTTTATATCCCCCAAGGTAGGGAAAACTTACAAATATTTTAACTTTGATGTAGATGAATCTTATTGATCTAGAACTGCTTCGCACACTTAAAAGGTCTATAATGTATTGTAGTATTCTAAGTAAACAAATCTTCAATTCGGCTGCAGTTAAAGTCAGCCCCCCCCCCTTTAAATCCTCCACAGGTTTCTACCATAGCGTTGTGAATGTGGGAGAAACCATAGCCGTGTCCTTCAGAGAAAACCAAGTGACTCCGCTACCCGGCCATATCCAGTTCGTGGAGGCCATTGCTAAACTTGAATCGGAGGAAGCTATCCGCAAGGGGGCGGATGCACTTAGAGTGAACAACGTTCATTACCACGGAAACCCCCTCCCTGATTACGCTGTTGGAATATTCCATATGGGGAGCGGTAACTACGAAGCTGCTGTGAAGAATTTTCAGGCAGCTCTCGCAGTGGATCATTTTCACCTCCTGGGGTAAGCAAATGGGGCCAAGCTGTGCACGACAGTGCTGGTGGTTAAAAGACACCCGTACAGCTGATATTACCAGCACGTCGGCAGAACGTACTGCGCCTGCGCGAAACCCGTAATGTATTGTGCATAGCACTTCGGCAGAACATCTCATATAAGGTCGAATTCGCGTATATAAGGGTGACATCCCGTCTGTAGTTTTCAAATGTTGTGTAGAAAAAGATATGGTCTGCAACAGGCAAAATTCTGATGCAACGTTGACCAAAAATCCAGCCAAAATCCAGGTTTTGCGCAGGCGCAGTACGTTCTGCCGACGTGCTGATATTACCTAGTGAATAGTGCTCGCCTTGCATGCATGAGGCCGCGGGTTTGATTCCTGACCGAGACATACCGGAGACTGTAATTTACAGTCTAAAATGGTACTGCTTCTCTGCTTAGTAATCAGCACTCACAGTGGGAAGTTTTTGCAAAGGAAGAGTCCCAAACTATAGAGTGTTTTCACGCATTTTCTATATCTACAAATAGGCATGTGCTGACCGCCCTGTTGTTCTCTTCACTGAGCACTAGACATTTAATAGTCGTAATTGGGAGGGTCGAAGAACGCTTGGGATATGATTAATTGAAATGCATATAGGGACTCCAACATGGTGGCGGACATAGCGATGACGTCACATGAAAAAACGCATGATACAGGTCAATTACATTGCCATTTTTTATGTCCTCTTGTGTTCGGAAATAGGTATCTTGGCGCCACAAATGCACTATCAAAGCTGGGACGTATAGCTGAGGCGGAGATGTACTTTTTGGAAGCGATGGATATACACAAATCGTCTGTACAGTTATATGAAGAGTACGGAAAATTCAGACAGACGCAAGGTGACCTGGCAACCGCCATAGCGGCCTACGAAGCGGCTTTGGAACGACGGCCTGGTAGGAAGGACCTCTACCTGAAAATATTAGCACTGCAGAAAGAATTGGCCGAGACTAGTCTTGAGTGAGACGCAATGTTGAACATTCCCTGTCGGAATGATTGACATAGTTTAGCACATTGCCCTTGAAAATAGTTTGATAGACATGATAAGCTTTTCCGCTTTTTTCATCACAACATTGTTGCCAAGTTAAGTTGCTGAGGTCGATTTAACTGCTAACTAATTTTCTGGATTGAATGTTGAATTGTTAATGGTATAGCTATTGGCGACAAGGTATGCCACAGCATCATCATCATTGAGCTTATTTCAATGGATGAGAGAATGACAAGGCTTATTATTATCGCTTTAACTAAGGACATCGTAATGTGTTCAAAAATTCAAGTAGCCTCCAAGGATCTTATTTGACCCACTATCTCAGTCGCATGTTCTTTAGGCCACACGACGACCAAAGCAGTGGGTCATTCATGTTTATGAAGGTTGAAGTTGTTTATTTGTGTGCGATAAAGTTTGAAAAGCACAAAGAGAAGATGAAATTACTGTTATACATATGAAAATGACTGTATACTAATACAACGTTACAAGTTGTGAAGGACGTGTGCACTTACACAAGTAAGGCTGGAAGATGTAGGCCTCCGGGAACACTTGTGTGGAGTCCGACAGCAGGTCAACCGTGTGCGACCGGCGGCACTTCTTCACCTCCAAATGCTTGGGGAAACCGTACCTGTCGTACCAAAATATCTCTGGGGGAAAAGAAACGAAAACAATTTACAAAATGATACCTGAGTGACCTGAAAGAATTTGATTTTTCCTGGAACTCACATGTACTTCGGCTCTCTTGATTAAACGTATGGTGGTCAACATTGTCTTGTCTCTTTGTGTCTTATGATCTTATGATCACTCATGCTTAGAATGAAAGCTCATCTGCGTTGTTACGATACCTACTTAAAGTTTTCACTTTTATCCAACACAAAAGAAGACATCAGGGCCCATCAACCCTTGTTGAACCGGACGGTGGAAGGTATCGACTTCCGGGCACTTTTGACCCAGTACTGACGTCATCCATCCCAAAGATCAGGAGAGTGGGTCAAATTCCTGATGAAGGCCATTCTTGTAAGATATTTTACCTCTATCTTGTTGGATAGAGGTAAAAGCTGCATAAAGTGTATACTAGTAATTTATGCTTTTTTGCATGTAGTTTGTCACGGGCTTTAAGATATCGTCAAGCCTTTGCTGCTTATGGTTTGTTTGACACTCACGTGGTTTCTTGGGGAAGAAGTCATCCAGTGATTGCCGACTTCCAGGTGTTGTCCTGCTGGGCGGGAGGTCCACGTCAGGTGACGCCGACTTTGCAGGTGGACTAACAGGTTTGGATCCTGGTGGGCTCACCTGTTTGGATCCAGGTGGGGTTACCTGTTTGGATCCAGGTGGGGTCACCTGTTTGGATCCAGGTGGGGTCACCTGTTTAGATCCAGGTGACGTGATTTGTTGGAAACGTTGCGGGGTGACCGGTTTGGACCTGGGCGGGGAATACTGTGTAGACCCGGGAGGGCTGAAGGAAGCAGAGCTCGGTGGAGTCGGACCGTAGGACGCCGGGATCACAGGGAATCTCACTCTTTGGCTTGGCTGGAAATGATATGGGAAAATGAGAATAAGGACACCAACAGCGATGGCGTCACGTGAAAAGGCGTGAATATCGAGGGCATCACTTTTTCGTCTAAGATATCACAGTTAAACACGCCCCATGATTTAACCTACGTCACATGGTTCTAAAGGATCATACTTGATGGTACGCACCGTGAATAACCTGCGGGCTGTCCCAACCTTTGACCCCAGCTGAGACGATCTCCCGGACGTCAGTGTTGTACCGGGTGCAGCTGGGGCTGTGGATGCCCTAGACCTTGGGGGTTCATTAACATTAAGTATTTGTACTTTTTGTACACATAAAAAATGTTGGAGTATATAACACGAGGCTGGTAGCGGCTGCCCACAGATATACAGACAACAACATAGACATACTGTACTCAGTACGTCCAGCATAAGTAAACAAATCTAAGGTTTACGCAACAATATAAAACCTAGCATACGTATGGAATAAAAGATAAATCAATACAAATACAACATGAGTAACCAAATCTAATGTAAAAGGTAATAATAGAATTCTTTAATAACGCCATAATGATTATGATTTTAATTCCCAGTGAGCATGGTTTTGGGATGGTTTTGTTATCACGTTTCATATAAAAGGGCTTACCCCCGGCCAATTGGTGTAGCAGCTTTGAACATAGTTGAGTTATCCTTTGCGACGGTAACCTCACATTGTTACCTGTGAAGAACAAGTCAAGTTTGGGTAAAATAGTCACACCATGTTATAGTTACTGCGCGGTCACATTCGTCGTGGGCCGTCGTCCGATTTTGATGTCGTCGAATTTTCAAGCAGACTGTGACAGAACCATGACAAGGATCTAATGCTATGGTCACATTTCCAAACCGGGGCCCGTACAACGTACGTATGACAGAATACATAGCCGTAAGCGTTACATTTCCAGTCTAAAGATAGACGTCTTTCACCCTTTTCCACCTTTGAACAATAGTATGTGTAACAACATTATTGTTAATCCTCCGTATCAATGTCCGAATCACAACATTATGTTCGAACAATGTGACGCCCACTTCAGTTGAGTAAGTTGCTAAATCCTAGTTTTCTGATGTATACAAAAATGTATCTTGGCTACCAAGACAGAGTTTGACTCGGATAATATGGCTCCTACCTTTGTTTACTCAACAACTGCTGGAAAAGTTACCCCCACGACAACCAACTAAAAAGTGCCTAGCCCAACAAGAACTCAAATAGAACGGAAATTTACCAAACACTTTAGTGTGACTGAAAGTTCACTGGGGTCCAACGTATTTGTCTTTAAAGCAAAGTCCAGTTTACTTGTGTTTTTACTCAAAGCAGTTGCACTACAATGCGGCCGCACGAAACAAAGACTGTTCCCAAGAGAAACGTTCAGACTATACAATACAGTCGTCAAACACAATGCAAATTACAGTAATTTTTCACACGTTTTCAAACAAGGTGTTGAATGGTTTAAGCCAGATCTTTCGAAGTTTTTGGCGAAAGGTAGCGCGAAGGAAATTTGTGAGTGACCTTTTGACGAACAAACTGGGATGTTTGTATAGAATACACGTTTAATCCAGACTACACCATGCACAAACGTGGCCCAGCAGTTGCGCGGGGAATCACGTCCTGTCGTCCTAAACATCTTACTCCATGCATTCTGAGGATTGTTGAGACTTTTATGTCTTTTCTGACTTCACATTGTACAAAAAACAAAACTCGATGACACTGTCACGGCTGTATCGCAGCAAATCAGGCCATAGCTTACTAACACGGTCAACATTTGAAGGGTTTCGTGTATACACCAGCAGGTTGTCGTACGTATACCCTTCTTTCGACAACGCCCGTCAACATAAAAAGGCCAAAGCACCTCAATCTAAACATGATACACGTACTACTTACCTTGCCATTCCCTTTATGCTGTGTTAGATACGACTTACAGGTAGACTACTAGGAACTACTGTCCCGATCCTGCCAAAACCTGACGGAAGGACAGGTGTGCAGAGGTCACAGGTCGCCGCAAGTGAAAAGGCTGTCGCTAGGCGCCACGGCTTGCTTAGCAACGGGACGCGCAACCCGACATGCGATATCCCACCTTTTGTGTGCCACCCTGCGTCGGCTTTATTACCTGAAATCCCGACTGATGCCAGAGCTTACACAGGTCAGCTCTTCGGTACCATGACCAACATACCCCCGAGGAAACTTCGCCTCGGCTCCGCTGAGGAAGAAGCCCCTTAGCAACAAGGCTGTTGATGTAATTCAGGCAGGCAGAAATCACTGGGGTGGGACTAGTTGGCCAGGCGGGGATAGAAGTTTACAGTGCTGAGGGGTTCGGAAGAACCCCCCCCCCCACACACACACACAAGCAGCAAGCAGAAAGGTCCACTTTTTGTCTAAAGGTCCAAGACTGATTTGTATCACCAGCGGGACTGGAATTCTATTTGTCTCTGATTTTCCCTTTGAAATCCTCACAAAAATGCAGGAAATGCCATTTCAGAAGGTTCAATTTTCAAAATTTTACGGGGGAGCCGGACCCCCCTAGGAAAATAGGTACGGCGCTCGTTGGTCCCTTGGACCGTAGAAAGAACCCCCAAAGCAAAATCCTGGCTACGGGCATGCATACTGCTGGTCTGGAGAGACGTCTTTGTCTGTTTGTAGCATTAGAATTTGGCAACTAGTACTACACATGTAAGAGGTTAACCATATGGGTCACTTTGAAAAGGAAGAACTTTAGCCTATTTCGCAAAGATTACAGCGATGAGCACAGTCTTTTAGCAAACTTGGCGTTACGTGTTATGTCAATCACGTGGGATTATGTGGATTAGAGCATTAATTAACAGATAAGAGCTGACCGCCTGTAGCAGTCTCAGCGGTGATTAATGCGGTAATACGGTAAGATTATAGACATAGATACAGATGGCTTCATGACAAAGGAAATAAAAGTATGCATTTTACGGAGTTCTTCTTGGCCTTCCCACAAAAAAAAAGAGCCCAAACAAAAACAGAAAAACAGAATTCAAGTTTTTAATAATTTTTTTAAATCTTTAGTCCCTTTAAACCTTGTCAAACTAATCATATATGTATACTTAACTGCCGATCTGCATGGATCGTAAAAGAGGCCTTCGGGCGTGTAACACACCAGTTTTGTGCAGTAAGTACAAGCTGCGCCTTGTGAGCATGGTTTTGGGATGGTTTTGTTATCACGTTTCATATAAAAGGGCTTACCCCCGGCCAATTGGTGTAGCAGCTTTGAACATAGTTGAGTTATCCTTTGCGACGGTAACCTCACATTGTTACCTGTGAAGAACAAGTCAAGTTTGGGTAAAATAGTCACACCATGTTATAGTTACTGCGCGGTCACATTCGTCGTGGGCCGTCGTCCGATTTTGATGTCGTCGAATTTTCAAGCAGACTGTGACAGAACCATGACAAGGATCTAATGCTATGGTAATTAACAGATAAGAGCTGTTACATTAATTAACAGATAAGAGCTGACCGCCTGTAGCAGTCTCAGCGGTGATTAATGCGGTAATACGGTAAGATTATAGACATAGATACAGATGGCTTCATGACAAAGGAAATAAAAGTATGCATTTTACGGAGTTCTTCTTGGCCTTCCCACAAAAAAAAAGAGCCCAAACAAAACAGAAAAACAGAATTCAAGTTTTTAATAATTTTTTTAAATCTTTAGTCCCTTTAAACCTTGTCAAACTAATCATATATGTATACTTAACTGCCGATCTGCATGGATCGTAAAAGAGGCCTTCGGGCGTGTAACACACCAGTTTTGTGCAGTAAGTACAAGCTGCGCCTTGTTCACAGTGCTGACCAACTGGCCACATGAGTTGCCCATCTTTTTATGACCTTTTTCGTACATGTACATTTTCTTTTTTTTTACACTTCACCTTCGTCTTTTTATTAGCGTATCGCAAAAACGCGAAAAACGATGACCCAGAGTCCCAGACCCTATATCTGCTTGACAGTTATCTATCTATCTGGGAATCTCAGCGCGGTGTCGGCCGGCTGGTACCAGTTTGATAAAAACGCTAAACGTCTGCGGAATTCTGACCTAAAGAGCCATGGGAATTTGTTATCTGCTCGTACTAGATCAGTTTAATTCCCTCCCCTCTCCTGTGAAATCCAGGATGAAATCTGCGTCATATAATTTATGCAAATGAGGGCCATATTTGCATAATCAGGGAAAAACCTTTAACCTTTATAAGACATAATACTTCAGTCATAAAGGTTAACATCATTTGGCGAAGGTATGAGTTCGTGTAACTCGATCTTAGTTTTTAATGTGGTGGTCTTGGGGGCATTAGTTGACGCTAACGTTGTCAAAATAAATTCTATGAACATACACAGAAGTTTTGTTGTCAACTGAATTATAATCATTTCTGGCATTTTTAATACATTCAGACGTTTCATGATGCATCATATATGCTGGTGTAACATCATGTCCGACGTCAGTTAATGATGACATACGGCCGGAGAGAGCCCCCGAGGCATCAGGGCTAGAGATACCGACGTCTCTGGAGGAGAATTCCTGGGCTAATAATACACGCCGCTTCACGTAAGCACGCTAGTTTGGGAAAATGTTTGCTCTACTAGGCTGTGTACCCTGGGAACAAGACTTTCCACTGTAGCTACTTTCCCACGCAGTAACGGCTGTGTTGTGACATGGCTTCAGAAGACTGCGACTACGGGACCTTAAACCGCAGAAGTACTGATCCGGAGGAACCCAGAGTCTTCAGGATCGTCTTTGGGAAAAACAAGGAGGTGTATGGGCCAGGGGAATGTCTGGCGGGAGAAATCGCGGTGGAATTCTCCGAGGTCAAAAGGATACAAGGTGCGTTTGTTGCCCTGTGTGTATCGTCTGTGGGGTGCGAAGCTGATACCTTGTTTCTTGTCGCTGGCAAAGAGAAAACACGTGTGTGCAAATGTCGATGTTTACTATAACTTGTGGGATAAGTAGTAGAGTGCCCATGACCAAAGGAAACAGCAAATCATTGGTATGTGATTGTCCGAAAATGGCAGCGCTCATTACAGCACAGATTCTGAAATCTTTCATCCGATTTAAGACTTATACGATGATGTTACGTTAACTTTTATTTGTCGTCTTCTGACTTCGGATTTTTTATACCACCCCCCTATTTCGTATCAAGTCTCTTGTCTGCCATGATAAGATTTTATTGTAGTTAAACAATAATGTTTTAAGGAGTGTTTCATATTTCTGATGGATACGCTGTATTTTTGGTTTGATGCCTGGACCGCCAACCGCTCTGTAGAGTCAAGACCTAGGCGAGCCCCTCTGTGTGTTAATTCACACAAGTGTGTGTCCAAACATTGGCTGAGTGGACGGAATTCAACCGGAACTGCCGCGACCTACCAGTCCCTGTTTGAAGCCAAACGAAGGACTTCTCACTCAAAAGAGCTAGGAACACAACGGCAAAATACAGACGGGTCCTTGTATTATTCTGCATAATTGGCATAGAATAGATAACCCTGTAATGTTACCGATTTCTTAGGATTTATAAAAGATTATCCTCGAGATAGTCCAGGATCCAATCTCCCCCTAAGGCCTTTGACTTGGTATGAACATCAGACAAAGTCAACATTATGATATAAAGGTCTATAAAGGATAAAGATACCGCCCTTTTACCATTGGAAATCCCAAAGGGAAGCGTCAGAGAGAAAGCAAAATAGTTGGATTTGAAAGAAAGAAAACACCTTGGGTATGGGAAGTATTTAAGAAGCAAAGCATATCTGAAGACGCCACTTTCTTGTACAAACGCGAGATGAGGTGATATGTTTAGTCTGATAATTTCATTGCGTCTCAGTCTACAAGGCGAGACAGTAGCTAGACGGCAGGGGAAGTTCGGCACAAACGGTGCAGTCAGGATTTACAGTTATGTCGGTCACCGACCTGACCCTTAGGAAGGCCCCGCTGAGAAGCCATGACCTAATTTCATATATCACAGCTAGATTCCTTCCTTCCTTTACGGCAAAGTAACACAGCTAGGCCATCTTCGTACATGGAACCTACATGAAAGAAGAGTCAGTCAACGCATCAGCAGCGGAAGAAAATTTTCCTAGTCCGAAAGTTTCTCAGAGTATACGGGTCTACAGAAACGCACATACAACTATTGTAGCCTAAAAACTACATTACTAGTCAGGGTCATTTCATTGTCAGGTATCTTCCTCGAAGAACTAACGTTACATAATATTTTTTCTTTCTTCAGATTTTGTTTTTGTGTTTGCATCTGTCACATGCATGGTGAGGGGTTGTGACTGATACCATTTCCCAGTCACATTGGCAAGGTCTAAAGGTTAACGCACGGCATATGTGATGGATATGGGCACCGATAACGCCCTCTAGTGGTTGGGCCAGCGTTATAGCCAGTCGCTAGCTGACTAATGATGGAGTATCACCTTTGAACAAATATGTAGGGACGTCACCTTTTCTTTGACTTAAAACGCATGTGGGGTCGTTGGCGCAGCGGTAGCGCTTTCGACTCGGGGCCAAGAGGTCCCGGGTTCGATCCCCACCCATGTCACCGACCTTGTGCCCTTGGGAAAGGCACTTTACACGACTTTCCTCACTTCACTCAGGTGTAAATGAGTACCTAGCTTCGGTTAGGAACGTCCCTCGGATAGGACGTAAAATGGAGGTCCCGTGTTTGGGGAGAGCCACACCTCGAGCACGTAAAAGAACCCACCACACCTTTCGAAAAAGAGTAGGGGCATGCCCCGGTGTGCGATGGTCCAGATATTACTAGCTGGAAGTTGGTGATTCACTACAAATCACCCGGATGGAGGCCTGGCGAACCCCCGTCTCGTATTAGCCACATGGTGATTTACATCATCCCCCTGACGGAGACCTGGCGACCCCGTCTTGTATCAGCCAACGAAAGGGTATGTCACCCCGTAAGGGGCGGTATAACCCCGTCTGAGCGGTATGATTCCGCTAGTCGACCTACTACTACTACTACTAAAACGCATGCAGCCATATATGTAATCTCTTACGATTGTGTCGTCTACTTTTAAGCAATATTGATCATCGTCTTGCACTGATGAGTGACGTAACAAAAAAAGAACCGTGATGCATCTGGCAGCAAGTGATGTCCGTAGTCCTTGGACTTGTCTAATTGCTGAGTACACCCACTGTGTACGTTCCTACAGGTATAGTGGTGGAGTTCCACGGGCTGGGGTCCGTCCATTGGGAGGAGACTCGCGGCGGCAGCACACACTACAAACCCGTCACACACTTCGAGAACGAGCAGGTGTATTTCAACGACAGGAGGACCGTTTTCGGGCAGGGTAGGTAGTACTTGTAGATTTGACATTTCAGAAGCACAATGGCTAATCCAGAGAATAATCCGTGGATTTATTAATTTTTGTCACCATTGCGTCCTGATTGAATCGTTCAAGTTGAGTCGCCATCGGCGCCCAATATTCTGGACAACACGAGTTTATAGATGGAGTCACACAACCTAAGGCTTAATTTGAAGCTCTAATTCAATGGTATTCTGAATATTCTATAGGATATTGGTTATTTCAAGGTTCGGTACTTTTTCACTCAAAGTAGTCTTCCGAAAGAGTAAAAAGACCCCTGAATGTCAGAAAACGCCTGAGCTGTGGTTCACTTCACTGAAATGCAAATAGGGACACCAACATGGCGGCAGGCGCAGTGATGACATCATGTGAAACCGCTCTAATAGCAGGTTTGTGACTCGATCTTACATCTTTCCTTCCAGAGTTATCAGACGTTGAAGAAGATTCAGTGGTTGTAGAGAAAGGCTTAAGAACGTTCCCGTTTGAGTACCAACTTCCCAGAAGACCAATCCCGCCGTCGTTTGAGGGCGACCACGGCTTCGTGCGGTACTGGTTGAAGGCGGCCATAATTCGAGCAGAGAGAAACAACCATGAGTGTAAAAGGGCGTTTACCATCCTGACACCGTATGACTTAAATGACGAGCCAGAAGCCTTGGTGAGTTGTTATTGAATACATGCGTTTGGGTTTCACAAGGATCGGCGTGGATGGTGAAGGACACGTGATTAGGCGAGTAGTAGATCAAAAGTTGCAAAAAGTTTATGGCGCCCCCTGTCTCAGGTTTTGTACACAGCAGTATGCATAAAAACTGCAAATACTCGACGATCCATTAACTGATATCATTCTCAACTTTCTCTATGTTTCTATATGTTGTCCAGCTCCCCGCAGAAGAGTCGTACACCTTCACCATATTTCCCAGCTGGTTCTCTTGTTTCCGGCCGCAGCCTATCGACATCCGTGCCCGGACGGACCGACGGGGGTACGTCCCCGGCGAGACCATCGTGCTCTCCGCCTCTGTCAAAAACCACACAAACAAGCGGGTACAGGAAACGTACGCCAAGCTGGTGCAGGTAAGAACTCGCCGAAGCTACGATTTTTGAGTGGCAGGTATAAATACCTTTCGAGCTAGGGAATGGTATAGGTTTGGCCCTCTAGCAACTTTCCTTGGAACTGCATACTTGTTTTTGTCTTAAACTTTGAAACAAGATAACTGAAGAATTAAGGAGTGAATGGATTCTCGTGATTTTGAGCTGTGGGTAACTTAGATGAAGACAAAAATAATCATATTTCTTTTTGTCTTTTCTCCGTTAAAGATTGTCCGCTACTTCGACAACTCGGGATTTTCGATCACGACGGTGAAAGAGCTCCAGTCGGTGAAGCAGCACGGCGTGGAGTCCGCCACCATGGCGCGCTTCCCTTCCATCAACATGCTGGTGCCTTGTGTCCCGCCCTCAGGGCTCAAGAACTGCCGCTTCATCGAGATACGATATGAAGCACAGGTGGGGTGGTGTTAGGTACAATGTACTTGTTTTCCGACAAAATATGTACATGGGCAAAAACATTGTTTAAACACAACAGGTTGGCTGTCCTGCTGCACTCAGCTTCTTCAGAATTCAAATGACCAATCACATATCTTGTTTCAAATCACTCCATGCTCGTGGTTTCTCCCCGTATTCCCTACCCATTTACTACCGTAATCATTTAGGGAGTTTATAATTGTTGCATTGATTGGACATTTGCCAGGGTGCCTAAGTATACTCAGCAATTTTACCAAATACAGCGCAATTCTATGGGTATAACAACTTAACTAGCAATATTATCAAGCATATCAGTAAGTATATCGGCAATATTGGTACGTATACCCTTAAAATTATAGAATACAAATAGAATTGCGCTGCATTATTCGGTAAGACTATACTTAGGCAACCCTGCTTGTATGGGCTCTTCATTAGTTTCTGGCGTCTGTGACGGGTAAGAACTCCGCTATCAGTGTGTCCCTGCCCATCCGGATCGGTACCAGGCCGCTCAAACTGAGACACGGGGTCAAAACACTCTCGGACATACCAGAGGAAGGAGAGGAACCTAATAAGGGCGAGGCAGAGCTGCAGCACAATGGAGGTAACAATACCCTTTAATTGTATACGCCACACTTCATTTGTACATCTTCTTTTTATTTGAGGTACGGTAAAATGGTAAAAATGCCTCCGCCCCTGAGGCGTCGGGAAAAACCTTCACCTGCTACAGGCAGCCCTGGGACCTGTCCTTGGTGCT
This sequence comes from Branchiostoma floridae x Branchiostoma japonicum, assembly GCA_013266295.2. Lineage (NCBI taxonomy): Eukaryota > Metazoa > Chordata > Leptocardii > Amphioxiformes > Branchiostomatidae > Branchiostoma > Branchiostoma floridae x Branchiostoma japonicum. Next base: position 20,647,462 of record CM023823.1, read on the forward strand.
GAAGTAGGAATCCCCAGTTTCTCCAAATTACTTGTTTCCCTACACTGTACATGAAGGTTCGCAAGGAGAGACATAATGGCAGGCATGCGGTTTAGTATCGTTTTTACATAACAGCATCATAAGGGCACATGCTTTTTCCCCTTTAATTTTAAGTTTATCAATACTTTCACGTCTCCACAAACTCTACCAAATCCCAGGCTTTGCTATAGCACGTAGAATACGGAATATCTTTTTGTGTGGGTTTGTTGTTTGTTGAGGATCTTGTAAAATTGAAAGAACTCGACGTTTGTCACTTGCAAATTTTGTCTTTATTTAGCCATTGCCGTGACGTCGGTTACAGGAGGCTACAACATCCGGGACAATCGGGACAGTCCATTCATCCACGGGGACCTGATCTTCACACCGATGTACAATTACTACTGTAATTCTGGCTTTTGACCGGCAGTTAATGATATTTACTTGTCATTTGTATAATAACTTTTGTTTATGTCAACTATAATCAACATTTTGATTTACAAATACACACTAATAGCTGTTAAATGTACCTTAAGTTTTTTTTAGAAAACTACTCTGCCCACAATACCTTATAACATATTATTTTAATTGACAAGTTTTTTCAAAGACTTGTAACTAAAAGTGATAGTCACTCTTTTTTTATAAAGATACATTACTCATGTTTGTATTTATGTTAGAGTGGTAAAACTGTGACTATAAACAACTGTATTGTATTGACTGTGGCCAAAATTAACTATAACAACATCTTTTGTTGAATAAAATGCCTTACATTGTGATTATTTCTGTTCAGATAGCAAAACATTATTTCTGTCAGGTAAGATTAAAAAAAGGTAGAGAGGTTCAACATACATGATAAAAATGATAATAGTCTGTGTGTCATCTCGGTCAGGAATTTGTATTTGACATATTTAACATCAAATCTCATAATTCTGCTGTGTACCCTAAGACCGCAGCACAAAAAAAACCAAGGTGAATCTACCAAAATGAATGCAGCATCAGTAACCCACGAGTTCTGTACACTTCAGATATCCAGGTCTAGGTATTAAAAAAATTCTTGAGAAGGGCTTGATTTCTATAATGAGGCAGTCTTACGGTAATCAGCAATGTTAATTTTACACAGTTCATTATCAGGCCACAATTCAGCATAGTCAACTTGGGGATTGATTTTAACATTACGCATCATAGATGTTTCTAAATTTTTTGTAATGAGTGCCATGAATTTTGTGTAATGCAGTAGCCCCCATGCAGATCCCCATAGCTAGGATCCTTGTTCAAGACAGAATAAAGACACAGACTACTGTAGAAAAATCTGGACTTTGGCTCAGTCCAATAAGTTCTAGTTTAGTTTGTGCACCTGGGAAGTGAACTGAGTGGCCAACTGTATTCTGCCTTTATTTACTTTGTCAAAAGCTGTTTTGAACCATTGAATATATCATAGAGTTGTCCACACACATTTTATGTTGGTTTGCCTTTTTTTCTTAATCCTAGTATCTTGGAACTCTTTCTAGGATCGGCTTTTATATAGAATGGTAAGGGTTTGGAAAAATGTACATTGTGCTTGAGAGTTACTTGTAGTAGACATGCAGCTGGGAATGATATTCCAAGAAGCAAGTCTAAATGAAGGGATACAGGGATATAATTGAAGTTAGAAAAGCATGAATATGCGACTCATGTACACACATGTACATAGACATGTTTACACAAACACACACACACACACACACAACTGTGATACACAACTATGATATACACACGATTTTAACTTAAACATGTACACACATGATGTATACACACACACACACACACACACACACACACACACACATACATACACAAAAATGTGATACACACACACACAACTGATACACATACACATAGAAGGCACCTATACCATGTGCAATCTTTTTTCCTATACACATAAGGCAATATGATGAGAAGAGACAATATGACAATAGTATATGACATGAGAAGCAATACTTTATTACCATACAGCATCTACGTGCAATGCTGCTATATTCCAGCACATCAAGCAAAGGAATTTCCGCCCTCACAGAGGCAATGGTATAGGAAAACATTTTTTTTAACCTTTTGACCAAGCAAAGTGGAGAATTTATACATTTATTTAGTCATTCTCTATCCTACTTAGCTTACACTATTATCAGCAACTAGAGTAAGGCAGCCTGAAATCAATCTCTTTAAAATGAAGCCACACAAAATATATAAATGTAAAGTGTTTTTAAAAATCAATTACAATATTGTAGATCTCCACAATCACACATCCTATGTTTGTTGTTTATCTTTAAAATATGTTGTATCATTACACAACATCTCACATTTACATACAAGGTAAGAATAATTGCAGTCTAGTATAGTCTATGTCATGATCTGTAGTATATGTATTAGGTCCAACACTACCGTAATATCAGGTCACTTAGTAGACCATCAATGCTATTTAGTTACTAATAGTAGCTATTTAGAATACATAGCAAAAGTATCAGTCCTATCTTTCATATTTGGAGTTTCCATTTAACTGTAGTCAACTTGTAGAGAAAACAAAATCTAGAGCATTAATCTCAAGCTGCCTGTACCCTTGTCAATGGCACTGGGAATGCAAAAATGGTACTCCAGACAAGAAGTCTACATAACATTTCAAGATACATCATACAAACACTGTCTTCAATACATGGAAAGACTGGTGTAGCAGGCTAGAACACACCCCTGACTAGAAGTTACCCGGGTATATTCTGGCAAGGGGTATATTCTGGCCTGCTACACCCAGTGAAAGAGTGAGCTAAAAATTCATAAAGAGCCAAGAATCAGAATCTTTCCAAATCACTGAGCTGAAATAAGGCAGAATTCATGAAAAGCAGTGAAGAAATTTGTATTAACTGACCACTATATTAAGTCTTACTCATTTCTATAAGATTCTGCAATTTTTTCTTCAGTTGATTGTGGACTTCTTGCCTGGGGCACCCCAAGTACATTGAGGTAACTTCCCTGACAACTCCTTGCAAAAATACCCCCTCTGCCGGCACTGCCATTTCAAAAACTAGAGCTCTGTTTGGGCTTTAATTGTCTTACGGATTCACTGTGCCACCACCGCACATCATGTAATCAGCTGCAGGGGTCCTGAGTAGTAATTAATCAAGCATACTTGTCTCTAATTAACGAGTATCATAATCACTTCCTCAATATTCCTCAGTCCAAAGGCTTGGTAATAGTGGTCTCTGAAATGCACTTTTTTTGCAATATTGGGCCAAGGTATGTCCTAAACTGTATAACAAAGTTGAAGTATCCACAAAATTGCTGGTTTATACATAGATCACCCTCTTTACTGCAGATAATGCAGTTCTGTATCATCTCAACAAGATAAAAAATACAACTGTAGCTAACCAATACTGACACAGATAACCAAACTACCTGAACCATTAGGAGCCAACATAAAAAGACAGTGCTACTAGTCATTTCAAATTTATCAAGCAATGCAAGAAAAGGAAAACAGAAGAGTTTGCTTTCTTTCTGTCTGTCACTATAGGAAATGAAGTATCTAGCTATGCAATCTTGCACGAAAATACAACTGGTAAACTATTGGAACAGAGTTTTAAGAGAAATGCACTTTGTGGGGTTGTGTGGCAGAAAGCATTGTTGGGGACAAACTGATTAAATTTGAAAGATTGATCTTTCTTCAGAAACAGATTGAATGCTGTTTAATGAAAAAGTCAACAATTGTTCAGAAGGTAATTATAGCATTCTAACTGAATAGATCTTTTCACAGATCCCATAACATGCTGGAAAGCACAAGGAATTATGAGTAATGCAGGGGGAAAACACCATCATTACCATGACAAAACGTCTGCAGTGCATGTGTACTGGACTATATTGTCATTGGTAATGATGCTTGCCTGCTGTGCTACCCATAGTGCCCTGCATCTCTCAGCATGCAATAGGATCTGCCAAACAGTCTATGAAACAAGAAAATATGTAAGCTCACACCTGATATGTAGGGTTATGATATGCCTCTTGTCTTCCTTTTCCCTTCCCAAACTACTTTTTTGTACATAACTTGTACAGTATTCGGATCAGCTTTATAGTCAGGCAAGGCAAATTTCTTATGAATCAAGAGTGGACAAGATAAAGCAACAGTTTCTGGCAAAATTGACATTAACTATCCTACCCAGTTGCAAAGACGTAATCACTTTTATTGAATATTCATATTTCTAACTTTGATTGGAGTATGGTTCCCCTACTGTTTGTTTCTTTGTTAGTTGTTGTTTCCTATGGATTCCTATACATCAACTTGATGAGATTTTTTATTATCTAAAGCACATGAAATCAAAACTGTTAACGTTACTACTGATCTTTTTTTCCCATGATGGTGTCTGTACTTTTTTTACTAGATGGGTAGGGTTATGGTGTTCTGAAGAAGACTGCGGTTTGCCTTGTGTTGTGGCAAGCTGGCAATGTAATAGGATCATGATGATCAGGCATAATGAAAGATGTCACGAAAAATAAATCAGAACTTACCGTCATTAATCGTAGAGAGCAAGAAAGATAATTATACTCTTGATAATATTCACCCATTGACAAGGTCAAAGGAAATGATATAATACAAATGTCAATGAAGGGGAAAATTCCCATTAAAACAAGCCTCCACCCGTGAGGCACTGCCAAAAAGTCAATGGCTGAGAAGAGGATGAAATCATTATTTTTTTTCTGTTGGTTTCCGTCATAACAAGGAAGAGATGAGGCATGACAGGTCCAGAAGGAAAGCACTGGTTAGGGAGTGAGATGAAGTCCCGAGGGTACAGTGGTCTTTAAGTGCTGGTGCGCCGATACAAGGAGGGCGAACCTGCAGGAGCTGTTTGAGCGTAGGGGGCCGCAGGCCTCGGCGAGCGAGCAACGGTGGAGGAAGGTCTGGACAGCCCTAATGAGAGTGAAGATGAACGTGACAGCAGGTAAGTGAACAGGTAAAGCTGGGAAAATGTCAGTGAGTTGATTGACATATCAGATAAACATGTAAATAAGCTGGTTGATTGTTCAACCAATCAAAATGTAGGTAAAATGGAAAATGTTGATGAACTGGTTATTGAGTTAATTAGGAAACAAGATTAGTTATCATATCTACTCATGGTAGAAATCAATGATAGAATTTGTTGGTCAGTCGGTCAGTTAGTGGTCAGAGGAGGTGAGTTCAGATGACGGTGCTTTAATGACCATGTTGGCCTTATCAATCGTCATGGTCTCTGGCATGTAAGGAAAAGTACGTAATGGGTTTGGAAGTGTTAGAAATTTGAATGATTGTTTATCCTAATATATATCACAATCTGGTTAGCAGGTAAAGATTCTGAAGTTGTAGGGAGATTTATCAATGACTAATAACAATGCTCGATCTAAATACAAACAAAAAAGTTGTTAAAAAAGCACTCCAAAATCACAGTGATGATTAACTGTAGCATAGGACAGACATTGAGCAGAAGCACCAAAGAGATCCCATTGCTTCCTGGGAGATGTGGGGACTATGGGTAATGCAAGGGGCAAATAACATCATTACCAAGACAATGTATTATGTGGTGCATGCATCCTGTGACCAGTCCAGTGGTAATGGTAATGATCTTGTTCACCCCCTGCATTACCCATAGTGCCCCACACTGCCAAGCAGGCAAAGGAATCCATGTAAGGTTAGTGCAATGATTGTCTAACAATAATGCTTCCTATACTTTAAATAGCATCACCATTGATTTTATCAATAGTCCCATACAAACTTACAGGAACGTAAAGTAAATCTGTTTGAAAAGAATAGCTAAAACTTCTAACAAACATACCAGAAGGGAGCTGAGGTTCAGGATATGTGTGTCTCACATGAGGTTTTTTTTTGTTTTTTTCTTGATGAAAATACACAAACAAAAAGGTCACAAACACAAAGTAATAATGCTTTGATACACATGTCATATTCAAAAAAATATTTTACTAAAATATGAGTGCAACACTTCACAATGTGCCTTATTGAACATATCTACATATTAAACAAAAACTGTTAAAATCATTTCATATTATGACATTGTGCTATTTTGTTGTAAAGAAGGTATTTCCTTCAAAACAAAAATCATCATCACTGTACAATTTATTTCTCTTTCAAGGCCCAGTTTCACAGTCTGATAGTGATGTAGTTCATGCATCTTTGCCATGTCCAAGAAAATTGTATACAGTTATTTTAAATCTTTTCCATTGTATACTACAATTTTTATAGATACCTTTTTTAAGCACAGCATAATTAAATATGCCCTATCAATTTGGATTTACATATTCTATGTACATGGTACATGTATTATTAGGTGGCAGTGTATACATAAAATGTAGATGTTTATATACATGCTATTTTAGGCTATCCTAACATAATATAGTCTTATCTTGTGATGCTACAAGACTTAGTATACTTTATTGCTCTACAGCAAAGATATATGAATTGTAGATTTTCATAGCAGCTGTGTCTTAATACTGATGATAGGAATGACAGTGTTTACTTGCCTACCAGTATATTGCTTTGTATAGATTCTCATGTTGAAAAATGGCTCCGCCCCTAAGGCATTGCCAAAAAGACCTATGTGCCATTATATATTGTTACTTAAATCTTCCATACTCAGAGGAGGTATATCTTTTACATGATTGTAAATATATTTTGTATTAGTCGTTCTCTTATGGGATCCCAATTTCCACATTTTTGTAATTCTTCTACCTTTACACTATCTTATATGTTTATACTTTGTATAATGACATTATAGTTATGAAAACCATATTTTTTCATTGTCATTAGTTTTATTACCCCTAATTTTACCACTAGTGTCAATTCTTTGTTACTTGTAGTATGCAGATGCACTTAACTTATTGCAACATTATTTACTGTACATTTTCTTTCAATACTCTGACTTCAGTTCCAGAAAAAATGTGACTACCACTAATTATTATTTTTTTCTCTGCCTAGTGTTTTAATCTCTTCCTAATTATTCTTGACAACTAGGTATCTATTATTTGCCTTAATTTTTGACACTTTGTTTCAAATAACCTGTCCTATATTATGTTGCATCTTTTCCTGGCAACACCTACATCTATTTAGCCATTTTAAATATTTTTTAAATATTACTTTTTGGATTCATACAAGTACAACAACGCATTGTTATGACATTAATATATTCTACATATAATTGTTTATAAGTATATCCTGGACAAGATGGTGGAAGTGCACAGGACATTGATAAGTAGTTAGTTAGGGCACTCTGGCCACAGCACCTGGGTTCTGCTGCAGTAAGTCTATCTGTGCACGCCGCTGTCCCATCCACATCGCAATCACTTCTGTGTCGCTGCCGTCACCGCTGGCTTGGATGAAAGGATGTTGCTACGGGAACCAAAGATCATATGTTTATGTTACAACTTTTAATTTCATAAATTTGTCAAATTTGAAGCAGGAATAGTCTTTGTTCAAAAAGAATTCTACCAACACAGATGAACACTCAAGCTAAGATTGTCAATTCACAAACACTGATCCATGTAATGTATATACATGTATATCATACTGTGTATTTTGTTGTTGTTTTTTGTCCAAGTTTATCAAAGATACACACCATAAGATGAAATGACAAAGCACATACACTCTGAGGTACATCTTTGTAACAACTATAAGTTTGAACAATCAAAATACATGCAGAACTCGTATGTAAATCCTGTCCACAGAGATCTTGAATTATTTTTAACTCACCAACAGCTGCATGGGGGAGGGCCTCTCTTTTGGGGACTTCTGCATACTGCAGAAATAATTATGATAGGGTGAGAAAACAAACTGTACTATGATTCGTGATGACGAGTGAGAATGAATAAGAATAAGACAAAACTGACTGGAATATGATTTCCTACTATGGGCAACCATTGGTCATTTGTACATATTACATGTAAATGGCATAATGGTGCAAAAAACATAGACTGAATGAATGCTGTGATAATGGTCTTGGGCACTCACCATCTTCCGACAAAGTCAACAAATGGAGGGGAGAAGTTTTCAGCAGACAAAGCTAGAGGATTCTGGAATAAACAAAGAACATTAGCTGACAATATGTTGCTGATTTCCAGAATCTTAAGTTTGATAAAATGTGTCCAAGAAATTATGATGTCTCAATGATACAAATGATGGAATAAATGATTTATGTAAGAAAGAGCAGTGTGAAGAACATACTGTTAACAGAGTGCATAACGTTGATTTTACACTTATGCATGCACGCACTCTGTTAACAGTATGTTCTTCACACTGCTCTTTCTTACATAAATCATTTATTCCATCATTTGTATCATTGAGACATCATAATTTCTTGGACACATTTATCAAACTTAACTTAAAGTTGCCCTAAATTGATACTTTTCAACCATGAATAGTTTCGTCAGGTTGGCAATTCACTGGGTATGCAGTCATCTTTGGGACTGCACCCTTCACTACTGTAGTGCCACCTAGCTGAACCAGTCAGCATTGCCCAAAGGAAGGTAACAGAAGGACTACCGAGGACTACACTTCACAAGTTGGTAATAACAAAGCTACAATTTTCTGGGACATCCTGTATATCATATCATACAGTATAACATCAACTCTCATGATTCCGCCAGGTACCTTTACACTGCCACATTAAAAAAATGAGGCCTTCACAAGAATGTCTTGAGCACCTGGATATCTGATGTGTGTGTACCTCAAGGATTACTGATGCTGTATTTAGTACATCTCTCTCAATTCATTTTTCTGGCAGTCTTAGAATATATATATACTGGGCATAATTATGGGAGTGGATGTTATGTCAACTTGAGCTCACCTCTGTGAGTATACACTGGAACACTTCCATTGGCTGGCAGAGGAGAAAACACACAATCTCATTAACAATCTTTCTACTTTGCTGCACTAATTACACACACCTGTACTTCCAGATCATAGGAACTATTTATGCATGTAATTACTAAGCTCCATAAGGCCTGCCAATTGTATCTACACATGTATATGCTTTGATAAACATGTTGATCTCTTTTATGTGTTTTGTATTGTTCATTCATTCATTTATGAGGCTAATTAGGATGGGAGAAGGAACTGTTTGCACACAAAAAAGGAGGATGAAATCTCTTAAGTGCAAAACAGAAATCTGGCACAAACATTTACAAACTTGTTAAATTTAAATAAATTCTGTCCTGGCATATACAATGTATATACACATAATATCAAAAGCAGAATAATAGTATTTCATTAATATAGTACTCACCACTACATCACCGTAGTATTTATTCTTCTGAATCTGAGAAAGGGGAGAGAAATATTCATACATACATGTACCCATGCTGTCGCATGTGGCAATGTGGGGCATAATGGTTAAAGTTTTTGGTCTAGAATCAAGAGGTTCTGTGTCTGAGTAGAGCTGTTCAGTACATGCCATTTCATTGAAAATGATATGGATCTTTGAGATTTTCAATGCAAATAAATTTGTATTATAATTATACTTCATCAACAAAGACTAATTTGTACATTTACCACATATGCAGTGATTTTGTAATAATCCAAAATGTTCATTACCGTGTTGGGATAATGACTTACCTTTGGGTATGGAAATCTTCCTAATGCCATCTGAAACATTAAGTATATGGCAAAGTCATCATTTTGAAAGCTAATGCCACTCAAGGCTTACCAGAACTAGTAGTTAAAGGATATTTACCCTATGAACGGGACTGGAAAGATCTACATCTATCTGTCCCTACAAATCTTGTTGTCACATGGACTGGTGATGATACTGTTACATCTTCAGAATCTGATGCACTTTTTGACTGGCATGACTACTGTAAAGTTCACAGCACTTGGATTTTGTGGCAACATGAAAATCAAGTGAGTGTCTTCAAGTTTGCAGTTGAAATAGTAGTACATTTGTAGTAAGAATATTAAAGGTAAACAGAGCAAATGTTTGAAGGCGTGATGAGTTCATGGCGACAGGTCACTACAAAAACCGTGAACTTAAAAACACTGTGACTGAGTATTCCAAGATTTACAGTACATAACATGTTTGTATTTCATTGGCCTCTGTAACACTATGTAGCTGTTGTTGTAAAATGGCAAAGGAAAATATATAGCCAAATACATTGAAAGCTGATTGCACAATGAAGTTTGAAAGTTTAAGTTGAACATTAGGCCACAGCAAGTAATTTTTATGGATGACATCAGCGCGCGCATTGATTTTTGCCTGATTTCAGAAAAAAAAAAAAATTTTGTTGCCCTGCGATGGTGGTCAACATGCCAAAAAAGGGCAAATATGTCGTGAACAAGACAAGGCTCTGATTTATTCTTTCATTTTTACTTTGATACAATGTTGTATTTTATTCATTTTATATGTGATGTTACCACTGAATCAAAATCATTTGTACAATAACGGAAAAATTTAATTTAGTCATTTATTTTTTCAAAGTTGTTTCAGAGACAAATCGGTATTGTTACAGTTGACACAATATAGGTATGGCTTCCAGACAGTTCGGTTTATGAGTCACTCTGTCAGTGATTGAGCCCTGTGTTCTGCCTGGTAGGCAGTCTCTAAACTCAGAGACCACCAGGGATCCAGCAAACTTGAGGTGCAATTCCTCGTGTTTGATGGCAAGTGTTGACAGTCTAGGGTGTTCCATTACAAATACCCAGTGTAGTATCTACCTTGAAGATGGTACGGCAAACTCTTTTTTTTGTTCTATTTGATAGAGACACATCTGCAAGGACAGGTAATACTGTTGAATATAGCGATAAAAGACCTGTTGGGTATGATATCATGTTTTGCCGCCTAAATTCTTGTTCAACGAGGTTTACGATCTCAAAATCTGAAAATGTAGGAATCTTGTTTTTTTTGGCCTGCCTTGTTGTTTTTTTGCCCTCTCGCATTAATTTTGGAGTCTCTAGAGGATGTCATCCATAACATTTTCTTGCTATGGCCCATTATCCTTCTCACCTCTAACAGAGAGAGCCCTAGACTCCAGACATCTGAGTGGATGCCATACTCATCTCCCAGAATTCTTTCAGGCTGAAATAAAACAGCTGTCACTCAGTGTGTGCAGTAATACTGCCCATGATGGCTATATAAGATAGAGGGGTTTGAAAATATGGTGACTTCATGTAACATTAATGCAAGAATTCATCTAAATAAATGTAACATTAATGCAAGAATTCATCTAAATAAAAAAAGATTTGTGAGGATTGTCATGAAAAACAATCTGGTTTTTGAGCTAAATCACTGACAAGTATATTGTGCACATATGATGACAATGAAATACTCAATACATGTATATAGCTCCTATGGAACCTGTAGGATTTACTGTTACAGGAGTAAGCCCATCTTACTTTCATTCATTGCTTTAACTCCATGAAGCATTTGGCTACAACACAAACTACTAATTAAAAGTTTAACTTCACTTACCGCCATGTAGGCACTGGTTCCGACATATGTCTTCGCTATGGAGTCCACTAACTACAACAATGGTTCAACAAAGACAGAAAAAGAATCAACTATCTACAATCATTATTTTACAATTTGTTAACAATTGGCAATGAAATCACCAGTTGACATGAATGGCACCAAACTCACAAATGTCAGTGAAGTCAAGCAACCTAGTCTTACCTGTACACTGACACCAAAGTCACAAAGCTTTACTTGACCCTTTGTGTTTACCAGGATATTTGAAGGCTTCACATCTGCAAAACAGGTGGACAAACAGAATATTACAACAATCATGCTGTCACTGTTCAAATTATGGAAGCATTTAAAACACTTATGCTCTTTCTATATTAAAGCAAGTTTATAGGACAGCAGAGACAGAGCTGGGCACTCACCTCTGTGCATTATCTTTAGTCCCCACAAATAATTTAATCCCGTGACAACCTGAAAATCAAGAAAATTCATTCAGAAGAACAACATTCTTTTTTCTCTCTTTAAACACAAATGACCTTGACATGAATGACCTTGGCAAGAAAAACTAATTACATAGCATCTTAATCATTTATCAAATGCATGTCGAATTAAAAAACTAAGAACATGCATTACTGAGGTAATACATTTCTATACTTCTTCTGAGTGGGGGAGGGGCCATTGAATGGGAGGGGGGCAGGAACAAGAAAACAAATAAAAGTTTCAAGACATGCCCTATGGAACATTAATGGGGTCTGTCTTGTGATGACTCCTTTATCTTCTGAGAACAACTGAAGCATAAATGATTCATAATGCAGTAACAAAGAGACTGTAGCAGGTATGGTCCGGGATGGAGCCATAATGTTAAAATCAATTCACGAAAGGTCACTCTGAAGGGTGCTTGATCCTTTTTATATCTAATCTATACTGCAAATTCACTTTTTGTAATGATCATTAATTGTCTTGCAGTGTGGATGTCTTAAACCCACATAAATCTTGAGAAGTAACAAAATATATACATTATATCTCACTTGTTCTGGACAGGCTACCTTTTGCATTTCTCTCATTATGAGTTACTTTAGTGTGTATCTATTGCAAAATAACTTCAGCTGCATATGTACCAAGATTTAAACTTAATGCCACACTGTACCAATGTTCTGAAAAAACAACACCATCACTAGGAGCACTGCAAGTTTTTGTAGTACAGTATTGAATGTGAAAAGTAACAAATCTTTGCACTTACAGAAAAAGCTATTCTCCCTAAAACAGGTTCTGGTATAGCACCATACAACTCTAAAGAACCACCTGCAAAAGTACAAAGCATATCATTTTCAAAACTTACTTACTATGTACATCACAAATTAATACACATACCAACATTTCTTTGTTATTATTTATATTTGAGAGTGTCAAAATATCATGAGCGAATAACACAAATACATAGGACACAACAGAAAATGTCAACTCTCATAATACCACTACAGAGTAGGTACTTTCAGGTACCTCAAGTTAGTTGCATAAGATGAGGGAAGAAACAAACTCACCATCCATAAACTCTGTACATATGGAAATTCTGTTCTCTGTGAAGAAGGCTCCGTAAAATCCTATAATGTGCGGAGAGTCGCACTGAAGGAGGAAACATTGTGTTAAATATTTTTCCCACAGACTTAAATTTCAGACATCTAAGTACATGACCCAAAATACATGTAATTGCTTAAAGTCAAATTTCTTTTTATTTTTTGGGGACAAAGGTATGGTATTACATGTAGGAAATGACAGGAGGTACAGATGGAAAGGTCTTTAGTTTTTTAACTTACCCTGTACAAAATTTCCAGCTCCGACATGATTTGCTTCTGTACTTCTGGAGTGACATCTAAAGGAATCACCTATAAAATACAGTATACATGAACTGTTACAATAAATGTTACCATCATTTAACAAAGGAATCCATGGGTTGCATCAACTCAAACTTAAATCACCAATAGATTATTTTTATGAAAACAAATTAAAGTTATCTCACTCCTATCATATTTATGATTTATAGCAATGAGACAACAAGCCTAACTATGTCAGCACACAATATACTGTGAATTCCCTTTCTTTAGCAAAACCATCTAATAGTATGTAACATGCTTGACAAAATTATTTTGTCTGATCAACCTTAACACTCTAAAGACTGACACAGGGATAAGAAATCAAATTGTCATGACAAAACATCATTAATGGGCAAAGGTAGCAGCATGGTTCCAAGTGCTAGTCCAAATTTTCTAAAATGTGATCTAGTGTACATTCAGAGACAAATCATGTAGTTCATATAATTTACCTACACCTAAAATATCTATACAGATCTACATATGTGTACAATTTTACTACTAAACAAAGTCAATGCTTGAAAACAATGCTAACCTTCACTGCCATCAGTTTGCTACTGGACTTGTGATTTGCCCTGCAAAGAGTGAATTGGTTATGAGTGAGTTGTGAAGTGAGCATGACTTGTACATGCACACATGTATGTGTTGTGCTAGACAGAGGTGCTATAAAGTTGGACTACAAACTTTAAGGTTAACTTTAGGACTACAATGTCTTTTATTATGGTAGAGTACCAACAGTAAGAAGAACTTTGGACTTTCAATATTTCATACAATCTACATTTGCAATAGGATCTCAAATCAAATGGTGGCACTAATTTCAACACCCATTCTCCAGTTCTGAATTTTGATCTTTGTGGCAGGAATTGCACATTTTATTCACAACATAAGTATATACTAAAGTGTAATTTTCGTTACTTACTTGGAAGGCTACTAGACAGAGGTGGTATCAAAGTTTTAAAGTAAAACTTGACAATTTTTTCTACAGATCAAATACTCACTTGTAGACCGTGCCCCCATTTCCATGTCCCAGAATGGCCAGGTACTGTATATCATCTTCATTTATCTACAAGACAAAGACATGAAAAATACAAATGATCTGATTTTAACCATATACATGCCTATCACATTTGACTATTTCAGTGTCATTGGTGTCATATGGTCTTTAATCATGTTTTTGAGTTCAACTCACCTCTCATCTACATGTAAATCTAACACAAAAAGTGTGGAAACTTGATCTCAGGGTGAGCATATCTCCATTATCATTTCATCAATTATATAACATGATTGGAAAGTGCATTAATTACCCTTTACAAAGGTATCCAATTTGCTATGATCATACAGTCATGAGTCAAACACCAGGGCATGTGAATGGGTTGCCCAAAAAGTAGCAATATTTCCCTCGATCGTACACATATGACTGTCTGTTGTTTTTTATGATTAGCATTGCATATCATATCACTGGAAAGCTTGTTTATTACCCTTAAAAATTATCCCTCCTTTGTAAATGATAAAATTTGTGGGGTATGCCTAAATACCTCAACCGCCCTCAACCTCCCTCAACCCCCCACTTCCTGGGTTAATATGCAGTGTAAATGTGCTAAGAACCCTTGTTTACACTCTGTATACATTGTCTATACGATTATAAATAAAAATCAGATAGTAACGTCTAAGTATTTGCGAGTTTCTTCAAGTTATAACTTTTAATATATCGTAAGTGGAGTTACCGTCTTTAGGGAGTGATACACCCCGCAAAATATCCGCCCTAAAGTATTGAGCGCTAAAATCCACCACCAGAAACATGATGTTTAAAGAGGTTTCCCTCTATATCTGCTGAGATTCCGTGCTGCACAAGCCTTTTCACTTTCCTTATTTTGACTTGAAACTTACGGCACGATGCGTTCTGGCGGCCCGACGTAAACAAACAAGATGGCGGACCCTGTTCCTCGGGCGCACGGCGCACCGTAAAAAACTGGTAAAACGCCAGAGTTACAGTGATTTTCCTATTTATAATTGCATAGGCAATGTATCAAGAGTGTTAAAAAGCGTTCTTAGCACATGTTCACTGCATATTAGCCCAGGAAGTGGGGGGTTGAGGGCGGTTGAGGGGGGTTGAGGGCGGTTGAGGTATTTAGGCATACCGAAATTTGTGTGATGAGCATCATGACTGATTTAGTGGGTAGATAAAAAAAACTGATGAAATTTCCTGAAAATGTCAAACACGGTTGGCAAGGAAATTTTGGGGGGCGACCCATGGCCACTCAAATAAGAAGCTCTGTTGCTCAACCCCCAAATGCACAAATGAATTATCATAACAATGGTGTGCCATACTTGTAAAGGTTGGTGAATATGCTTTCCAATAATATACAATACAATTGATAAAGTAACAACAGAGATATGATTGAACAAAATCAAGCTTCCAAACTTTTTGTGTTACATTTACATTATACCAACACCTATACCTGTTCCTTGATTAATTAATAATGATTGAATCAACAGAGTCAGAAGTATTGAGGGCATGTGTACTAATATATACATGTAAGATCCATGTCCATCAATGAAATATCACCATGAAACTCCACATTACCATACGCCCAAAAACAAATGTGGATTACCAGCACACTTGACTGTGAGTTTGTCTGAAAGTACATGAAATGAAAGAAAATGATGCACAGACAGATGTTCATGATATATTAGGCACTTTGTGACTTCTTTAGTTAGTCTGGTATCCATCCTATATCATATTCTATCTCCAGTCTGCTCCTCTGGTTGCTTCCCTGCCAAATATTTGCTTAAAATACACATGACAGCACTGTTTGGTTCCAAGTTGCATTTATTTATATTATAGGGCACTCATATTAGAATCAGTGTAACTGGGATCAAACTTCCTAATGCCTGTACAAACCTTGTTACCATACTGTTACAGAGGATTTTGTGACTCGGAGCCAATCAGAACTCTTGTATATTTTACGAATGCTATTTAAATGTTAATTGCTTTATATAACTCATACAAACACATTTGTGAAGGGATCAGATCTATAGATGAGCAAACCAGAATTTGACTAGCCTGGTTACCCCTATTCTTTAGTAAGAAAATCTTCTAAATATTTTGGAGCCCATCATCACTAGGCAATTGCAAGGACCAAAAATTGGTCACTCTGGATTTTTGCCTTTCCAATGGCGACAGACTTATCAAGTAAAAAAAAAACATGAGTGAATAAGGTATAAAAATGAACCAGAATCATAGTTACCTCTCCACTGGCCAGAATTTGTCTAAGATCCCCAGACTGCTTCCTCCTGAAATGATAAATATAATATTAAATTAGATATAGTTTGGTGCAGCACACCATACATGGTGAACCCCTAATTGTATTGAGCACATGTGGTAGGATCTTTAACATGCTCGTAGTGGGTCCCTCCTCAAATACAGAACCTCCATCTTTACGTTCTATAATAAATTTCTTTCGCAATTGCTGAGTAATATGCAGAGAAAGCATTATGTACCATTTCTGAAGTCTTGGCGCCAACTAAGGAACCCAAAAAAGTGACTCTGACAGCTGTTTAGTGCAAACAGTGACCAAACTTTAATGCACTATCAAACAGAACTAAAACAATAGACAGCAGTCACCGAGCAAGAACATGTGACCCTTTAAAACAACAATAACTGGTACTGAGGCGGTGTTGGCATGAATTGTTCGGGGATCAATCCTAAAACCTACCGCCTGCAAGGCAAGCACTGTCCCCTCCAGACCATTATGGCGGTCTTTTCCTTATAAAAAAAAACAGCACAAAAGAACTCACCCTGTCCCAGACATGCTTCTCTTCCCACCTGAGTCACCAGCAGCAAATGCTTTAGTCTTTACCTGTCATAGGAACACAATGTCTTCTTGATATTCTTCAAAATGTTATACTTTCATCCAACACAAGGATGATTATATCACTATTATGATATTCTCAACATTGGCATTCGGTATTTTGAACCTGTACCTACAAATGTAATTTATAAAACATATTTGTCCTATGGTCCTACAGCCCTAGTGTGTAGGTAATTATATTTGATGACATGGTACTAACAACTGGGGATGATGATGATGAAAACACAAAACTTACAGTTAATCCATGGATATTTCTTTTCCCAGCTGGCTTGCAAGCTGTAAATATACAAGAAAGACCAATAAGACTATTGTCTGTATTGTCTTCCAGCAGGCAATGTGATCTGTTAAAAGGTACATATGCATCTACATGTATAAGAAGTTGCCACAAAGTTGATGTATATCAGTATCTTACACTTAGAGACATACGTACGTATATATACCTACCTCTGGGATAGATGACAAGTGGCATCACCTCACCTCCAATGGCCTGCATTTCACTGATTTGATTGACATACTGAAATTGAAATACACAGAGAAACATTTGACCATGTCTAAGTATGTAACATTAATTGCAGCATATCTGTGCTACCATTTGTAGAAGATTCCTTCTCACATAATGGGATTATAAAGTTAACTCTAAATCATTTTCAACAAAAACTACCAAATCCATTTCATACAGATGTTCCTATGGCTTCTTGAATGATCAGCATCAAAAATCTTCAAAAGTCATCATGACAGAAGCGACTCTAATATACTAAGTATTACTAAGTAAATCTTAGTTAGTCAAGATGATCATAAATTATGCACATCCTAAAATGATGCACTGCATATAGCAGAGTGATAGCATTGAGAAAAATGCCTCTGCCCCTGAGGCGTCACCAATAAAAACTGTTACCCACCCTGAGTATCAAATGCAGATGATGTGGATTTCTAGCCTGTATGACTTGTATATTCCTTATTTGGATACTTACATATGACATCATAGCCTGCATCTCTTCATCACTCCGCACTGTGATTCTGTCCCCATCTTCATCCTCATCTAGATAAAGTTTACACAAGGCAATCAGAGATGGCAGACTTCACTCCATTACCCATACTGCTTTGCAATGTTTCCAGTCCCACAGACAAAAATAGCAGCACAGAGGATGCATTGGTGTAATAATGCTGCATTGAGTCCATTGGGAATAACAGAAACATACACAGACAGACACATACATGCACATACACACATACACACACACACACACACACTCACACATATACATATACATACATGTACACACTTGGACACAAACAGGGAGTAAGACACACAGACAAGCAAAACACATTGTACAATACTCCACTCTAACTTGTAGCTACATCTAGCAAATTTGATTGTTTAAGCCTCATCAGTTTATTTCCTTGGTTCTGATCTTGAAGTAAAAACAGAGCAGAAGAACATGATAAAAAAAAGAGGCTTGAGACATACAGTCTGACTATAACTTCCCTCCTTGGTACTGTGAGTACCAAATGAAAGGTACAGACCTTTCTTTCCCTTGAACTCTGCATTTTTATGTTGATCTCTCCAAGATTAACATTATCATTCTTTTTCTTTTAAATTCCAGAACAACAAATCAAAATGCTGGGCCTTATTAGGAGGGAAGATTTTAAGTGTTTCATTGAAATCTCTCTCAATATAAGTTATCAATGACTTACTAGTATACATCTTAGTATTTTTAAATTAGTGATTTTCTTGTCCTCATATTCAAATGAGATCTGAAGACATCTTGCTCCATAAATAAATACATGTAATATAGAATGGTTTATGTTTTATTCAGCTTTCTGCTGTTACCACACAGTTGTTGATGACAATTCTAGAGAAATTAGTCTGGAGCATATTCTACATATTTTTTTATTTTCAAAGCAAAAGAGTATTTACAAGTCTTCTTAAAATTTAAAGTGCTGAATTATCCACATTGTCCTCTTTGATAAAGCATTTACCTATCTTTACTAGTGTAAAAAAAATAGTGTCCACTTTGTGTTTTAGTAGATTAGGTACACTAAGTCTTTACAAAGCATGCCCCACCCAATAGCTATTGCCTTACTACAGCATTTTTAAAACAGGAACGTTTAATGCTTCCATGGTATCTTACAACACCGGGCTGTGATCAGTGAACAAGAACTTGTCTATTTTCCACTTGGTCTGAAGTCCTTCTAGTGAAGTAACAGTAATGGGGCTGCACAGTCATAAACCAAATGGGAAAAAAAACAGGTAATAAACAGCCATGGTAGGGTCAGAAACAGCTGGGATGGTCCAAATCGTAGCTACGGGCACTTGGAAAGAGAAGGCGACGCGTGGTCATCGGAAATCAATAGTGGCCAGTTGTACGTACTCCGGCCACACCCATGAAATGAATGATGGAGTAAGTGCGTGCAGACATCTGTCCCAAGAGGTCAGCTGGAATGGTCTGTCTGCTTCTTAACCATTCTACGTGTCCAGCTGTATGGACCACTTTACTGGAGATGAGATTCATCAGATCGTCTGGCAAAGATTGGCAGGATTTTGTAATTCCTAAACTACCAATATAATACAATTTTTCTGGTTTCTTTTCAATTCTTAAATAGTCTTCCTTAAGATATGTCTCTATACAGGAACATTTTTGGCATACATGTAATACTAAAACATGCACAAAGATGAGGTAGCTATTTGGCACCAAATTTGTATTAGTTACTGGTTTGGCAGCAGGGAGAAGGTTAACATGTTCATACAATAAATCCTTACAAGTTGCTGGCCAGTGTCTGTACATGGGGGCATATCTAATAATGTGTTTTTTTAAGACTGAAAACTCAGAAAAATAAGTTAATAAGAATATAAAGCAGCTACAAAGGAGTGGGATAATAGATGAACAAACATTCTATGGTAAAATGTACTCTGCTAACCGACAGTTACTATGTATTAAAAGTATCAAATGGTTACCTTGATACTTAATTAAAAGGTACTTGCTGCTGCATACATTCTGCTGTTGTACCCTTAATTCATACCAGTAACATCAATTTGCTGGATGTGAGTTTTTCAAAGATAAAGGCACAACAACAATAACTTACATTCAAATGCTGTGGTGGTCACATCTGGTAGAATTCTGCCTATGACATCCTGGAAAATAGTTAGTAACAGCTATCAGCTTGGTATTATGATATATTCTACTATTAGTTTATACATTTGATAAGATACATCTTGACCATCTTGCAAAACAGATTCTTGACAAATTAAGAAGACAGGTGTAACAGTATCTTGAAGAAGATCTGAAAAAACAATACACTTACTACCTTCTTGGGTCAAATGACTCAAAAGTATAATCTATTCCCTTTTTTCCAGAAAAGTAATGACTAAGTCACTGATTGATAGCCCCAATTCTTGACTTACGATAGTGTCTGGTAGAGCAGTGCTTAATCTAATCAATCAATCTACAACATTGATTTTATTCTTCAAGCTCGATTGTATCATCCAAGCTGTTAGTATATGTTATTACAAACAGGTAGTATTCAACAGAAGCATTTACCCATGAAGGTAAATGGTCAACCAAATTTAAAAGTAATTGATATGCATTTAAAATATTATCTATTCCTCCACTGTACAGGTGCTAGTAGATTCAGTACAGGTGCTAGTAGTTTTGCTAGTAGAAAACAAAGATGTTACTTACAGCATTACATTAAACTTTGCCAAACCTGATTGTTACCCCTTAAAGGCCCCTATTGTTGGATCAGAATGATCAATGTTTAGGTCATTTCTTTACAAAGTACATGTAAGTTGACTCTACCTTATCACATTACCTGGCAATACTCACATATAACTTACACATGCAACATTGTTGTGCTGTACAAACATGTTGAAAATCTGGGATTTGTTTGCAATTTGGCTTGGTTTGGGCTCATGGTACCAGACTAGTTTGGCGCATGATGCAAGTCTTTTTGCCATAGATTAGCACTTATGTTTAAGAAGTCCAAACTAGCTCTGGATTGGAAAAACCACCCGGACCGTTATGGCTACAACTTCTCATACTGAACTGCCAATACTGCCTGAACTATATGAACGGTCTCATTACCCTGGGAAAGGGTACCGACTGACCTGGATTCAGGTGAATATTCAGGTGAATATAATGGAAACATTTGGCAAAATTTTGTTAGGGAGAATATTTGCAATTTGGCTTTTTTGGGGGGGGAGGGGGGACAAAAAGTGGTCTCTGATGAGGACAAATCATTGCATAGTCACTCTTTTTTCTTTGCCAATAGACTGACACTGTACGTAATATGTACGTTCCTGGTGTTTGGGACCTCTACTGATCAACTGTTCACTAATGTCTCGCTTCATCCATCTATGACAAATGTCTCTTACATCATCAAAATCCAGTCTACATCGGAATCAGTATTATAATAATGTGTAATTCAAACATTTTTTTCATCCAAACTGCCCTAATTCCTAGAAATGTTTGTGCCTGAAATATTTCCCTTTTTTTTATGAAAAAAAATGATGGGAACCGGTGTTTTAGTGGGTTCTGTAAGAGTTTGAGAATTGTGCAGACGGGCGGTGGCCACTCCCATTCCTGGTTGAGCCTTGGCCGTGCTCCACATCCTAAATGCCGGCGAACTGGGCAGCAAGCCAGCAGTCCTGTAGGCTGGTTCGTCCGAATCTCTCCATCTCAAAATCACGACGAAAAATGACACTGATTGTGATTTGTACGTTTCTGTAAGTCCTACCGGTCATTCCCAATACCGACAAGCACACAACACACGTACAGACATGATTTTTGTCACACAGACAGGTTGTTTTTGGAGTTCGAACCCCGGCTTGTCAACCATCACTCGACAGAGAGAAATAACTCACCAGAACGTCTCGAAAAGACAGTTGCAGGGACTCCACGGCCCAGTCTACCTCCTCCCCTTCTTGGACACTGATTCTGATGACAAAGGGCTGGGCAGCCATCGGAAAAAACGAAAGAAAAATCCCTACAATGATTTTACACTGAAATCGACATTCCAAGTGACCCCGTTTCACCTGTGACCCATGACCCAGTGCGATAGCAATGAAACCACAACATTTTAAACTCCAAACTGTGTAAAATGGCGTATAATTCTGGTACATTGTACACCAAATAATAACAATAAAATATATAAATACGTACGCTAACATTATATTGTTTTGTTTTTCTTAACAAATCCCATATATGTAGTATTCATTTATGTGTAGATGTACTCAAACAGGAAGTGCTGGCGGTAGCAGGTGGCTGCAAAGCACTACCTTACCGCTAGATGACGCACGTGAGTAGTCCAAAGGCTGGTTCGGAGGCAACCATGCACTGAGGCCGCCGAAGCCAGTTACACCATGGTATCAAACATAGACCATGGTTACACACCTGGTCTGGGCGTATAAATCTTCAAGTAGATGTTGGGTTGGAAGGAGGTAACGTTACCTGACTGATGGGCTTCTCTGGCAGCCGGACTGTCTCTGAGTCTGTACGGCGGCATTGCTCAGAGCCGGTAAGATCTCAGAATGCACTGGCCCGGCGCTAAATTTACTATTTTTCTAACTGACCAATGAAATTCCAAAAGAGGTGTTTGATGAAGCTCCTCGTTATGACATATCAAAGTGAGGTAATCATCATTTTAGGAGTGTCAAGAGTTGACGTTATAGTTTGTACTCATGAGCTTATAGTCTACTGCGGCAAATCAAGGATACTACTATGATGATGTACTAACACGGTGGTCACTTGAAAACGCTCTAATTTGGAAAGACACAAGGTTTCTGGATGGTGTGACAAAAGTAAAATATTTCTGCGACCTTGAAAGCTGAATAGACCAAATAGAAAGGAGCATGCTATTTCAATCGGATTGCAACACTATACTACATACATTGAGCAGCTATATGAAACTGAGATGGTCGGAAGAAGTTAATTTGACTTTTTTGATCTATACCTCATAGAGTAGGGGCAAGGCCTAGGGTGACCCGGTGTGCTTAATTGGCTGAAAATGCGAGCTATAAGGAAGCCACCTTGTACTACTACTAGCTACTTGAAAAAGCATCATGCTTCACCTCAATTGGGGAGGACTGCTTTTCCTTACTACCTAATCAGTTAAGGACAATACTTATTCACCGTGTGTAGAAATACGTTATGCTCGTGTGCTTTTGAAACACGGATTCATTTCCAGCCTTATTCATCTCCATGCACAAAGACAAAACTGAAAGGGGGTTTCCTTTCTCTTGTCTTCATTGTGTTACGTCAGGCTATCTGTCCACTGAACGCACCTGGTGGTTGCCATGGTTACTTCACCTGCCAGGGGCGCTTCTTTAGATCACTTCAAAGCTCGCTACACAAAGCGCGGATTTCTGAGGGGATCATCTTGGGATTATCTAAGGCCAACCGTCCTTTAGACTTTGGACAAATAAGATTGCTGAATGGCGATGACAGGTGCCCTGGTGATTCATGGGGAATGAAAGGGCAGGAATGGCGCGCAGTTCGAAGTGACCCTCATGTCGGAGGTCGGGCAGAGTGCATCCAGGTGTGTGTACGGGCCAAGGAACCCTGCAGAGTGCCCTGGTCTATCGTACACACACCTGGCTGAACCTTGCCCAACCGATCCCATAGCCCCGCCCACCCCCGTCTAAACGTAGAAATACAAATTAAAGATATAAAATGCAGCCATTCTCTCATTGGTCCAATCGCTATTGCCCTTCTCTCATTGAGCAGTCAGGATCTGTCCCTTTTTGCAGGTGACAGGTGGCATCCAGTCCTCCTTTCTCATATATTGCTGGTGTCCGTAATGTTAGAATAATTGCTTCTGTGACAGTGCCGGCAAAGCTAAATCTTTTGGTTCTTCATCCTGAACTGTTGGATAGTCGCGCGTATAATTCTTGTGCATGTTCGTTTCAGGTATTGATTCCGGTGTATATGTTGAGAGCATACTATATATTGGTCACCGCGTGGGCAGATAGTAAAGAGCTACAAACAGCTCAACCTATATAGAATACTTCCAGATTTAGATTCAGCTTAAGAGGAAATACATAGTTGTGAAACTCGTATACTTTCTTCTTCTTCGAATTCATTACCTTCTTCTTCATTTTTACCCAGGGTTGCCCACTCAGTGATAACACTGCTTTTCTTGCCCTTGTAAGTCTATTTTCATCAAATACCACTTTGAAATAGACGAGGAAAAATGGCGCTATTAACGTTTTTTTTTTTCGTTTCGTCGGGTGACAGTTCGTGAAGAACTTGAAACTTTATATAGGTAATGAACACCTTTATTTCCTGTCTACTATGACAAGAATGCTTCAGAATTTTAAAAGAGGTTGCTTTTGTTGAATTTCAGAGATTCCTAAATCCCGTCCACACTTTTTTGATACATTTTCATGACACTGTAAAAAAACTTTTGGCTTGAAAGTAGTGTCTGTACAGTTTTGTCAGGTTGGTTGACTGGGCTCTCAGCGGCGTCTAAGCCTTTGAATGATTAACGCATAATACAATAATAGTCGACTCCATTGTTTTGTCTGGTATCATTTTGCCTCGGGTGCTTTAGCAATGGAGAGGCTATTTAGTGATCTGATACACCCGTTGAAATGTCGCGCAATTAGAGCGTGGAGACCTATGGGTACTACAATTAAAACACCGGATATAAAGTTTGGACAATATGTCATGTGTTGGTTGGGGAAGGTTTGTGTCCGTAGTGAACGTTTGAAACGACGTCACGCTTGGTAATTATGAACGAAACCTGGTACGTCAAGTACCTGAAGACAAAAGAAGAGAGGGTGCGTCTGTTTTTGGACGCTACTTGAACGCATGTCTGGCGGCCTCTGAAGTTTTTCACCAAACATCTTCAAAACTGCTGTTAGTAAAGTACTTGGAGAGTGCAAACTACTTTTGCTATGCAGACACAGTGTATTTTTTTGCGTCGGTCAGCGAAGAAATATGGCAACAACACGAGGATGAAATAGCATGCATTGTGGCCAAACTTCCATTAAATTATTTTCCCTATTTGGCTAAATTTTACTATCATAGTTTTCAGGCCGCCTTGCTAGTCTGAAGTGAAATAGTACACTACTATAGTATGGCCATCGACTACCAATATAGCAAGCCAAAGTGTCAAACTCCTCGCAGTACGTTGTTTTCCGCCGGTGGATGAGCGTTTGTAGACCAAGAACATTATGATAGACATATAATGCCCTTGTATAGACCAAAAATAGGACTCATGTTATAGGTTTAAATCTCTGAAGCTTAAGGTTTCCAAATGCCACAGGTGATTGGGGGACCGGAAAGTTTAGTGATCGTGTAACATTAAACACCTGGATCGGTATCTTTAATTCTTCCGTTGTCCGTATGATGACGCTATCTCGAAGAGCGATGCATATGTAATGTTAACGTTAACGTTATTTGCAACAACTGTCATCGTGTACGAGTGTTTTATCAGACACGTTTCTCATAACGGTACAATAGATGAATGAAATGTAACAATTACGTACATACATTTATGACTTATTTTCTATTAAAACGTTGATTCATGTATACCTTTCTTGTCTTTTACCGTTAAGCTGAACTCAGAAAGAAAGACTGAAAAAGTTCCCGACATCATTATGATATGATCATATATATTTTTTATTTTATTTATTCGGCTGAAGACACAGCCAAGGCTGCCCAACTAGCACGGGGCTATTATTAAGGGCTAACCTTGAGGCCAGTCACTGTAGAATTTGCTCCATCGCACACCGGGGCATGCCCCTACTCTTTTTCGAAAGGTGTGGTGGGTTCTTTTACGTGCTCGAGGTGTGGCTCTCCCCAAACACGGGACCTCCATTTTACGTCCTATCCGAGGGACGTCCCTAACCGAAGCTAGGTACTCATTTACACCTGAGTGAAGTGAGGAAAGTCGTGTAAAGTGCCTTTCCCAAGGGCACAAGATCGGTGACATGGGTCATATGCATGATGTTAACCTCCTTGATCATGATGTACTCAATAAAATGCACGTTTCTTTGTACCGTTCGATCGACATGGCTTTCACTGATGTAAATTGCTTGTTCAGATGTCGGAAGCAAAAATCATTAACTTTTTTTATAACGTTATAGGCTCCCCCTTTTTATTACAAACGGCCTTTCTAATAACGCGGTTTGTAACAGAAACGGGAAGCTAGAAAAACGTAATATTTTGCCTGCCAACATCTGCTTGGATATTACTCTCGTATCATTTTCTTATGCCATAAATATTTCATCAGTTGTCAACTACCAAAATATTTCCCTCTTAGCGCATGCGTCCTGTGCGCTCGGCGCCATCTTTGAAAACATTTTGTACAGACGGTAATGAACGAGTTTTCTGGTTTTCCGGTTGCCTCTGAGGTAAACTTTGAATTTGTATCAATTCTTTTGTCAGGACATGTCGTATATTGTTCCCTCGGTGCACGCCCGACTGAGAGCCCACAAAACAATAGCTATTTCAATATTTAATTTAGCGAAGCGTTGATTGTTTTGGGACGGTGAAAAGTGATGGGGAGGGGGGCGTTGTTGTGCGAATGCACAAGTGTTTTTGGTCGTCTGCAACAGCGAACGTTACGTTGACCTACAATCAATTCTTGTTTGACGTGGACTGTTTTGTTGCTCGGACAAACCTTTTACTTTTCGGACGGACTTTAGGCACATGTGTGCGGAGATAATCCCTGAGAGTACAGGAGTCTGAATAGTTGTGTCACCAAGTAGTGATAAAAACCAACGAGACGTCAAGAAGTCGTTTGGCACGTTTTCCTTTCATCTAGCGACGTTCATCGATCAGAGAACACAAAAGCTGGTTGTGGAATCGTCTAGAGGAGATGTTGAAGCCTGTTTTTCTCCGTTGAGAAGAAACGTAGCGTCAGGTGTGTGCAAACGTATTGAAAAGGGGTACTTGAGGAGGTCGACAATAATGTACATATCCGGTTACACGGGCACTGGGCTAATTTTACAGTTCGAAGTACGAAAAATCGGAGGGATGTTTCACACAGGAGTCGTTTGAGGTGAGTGCTTGCGGTTTTCAGGGAGTGTTCGAACATGTTCTTCTGTTAGGACCATGTCTTATACGTCTCAGACAGTATTTCTATCTTTTGAAGTGTATAACTAACTATAAGAACCTGCAAAACAAAGCTCTTGAAGCTGAAGATCTACATTCAACATATATACTGGAGCCACAGGAGGTGGTATCAGAATGAGCCTGACTAGATCATGACTCGTACGTTATGGGTTTCTACTACGTTTTGCTGCCAAGATGTTTTGTCACAAAGAGGATGCCAAGCTCTAACCTATAACCCTAAACCTTAATTCACAGTAGAAGTTTAGCTACAAAACTGTGATTTGTATATGTAAAGTAAGATTATAGATTGACATCATACTGACGGTGATGGCGAATTGTCTGACGACAAAACATCTTTGTGCCAACATGTCATCCATAGTGGTTTGCAGTTACAGCTTTATAAATCATAATGTTACAGCCTAACGGTTTGCTATGGTTAGATTGTTACCTCTTCAAGTGCATAGCAAAAGCTTCCAGCACGCACATATGAAATACATGGCAGAGTAACTACTTGCTAATCCTCAAGATGTCAGCTATTTAGGAGGGGATTTGGAGGTAGTCCGTCTTGTCCTAAGTCCCACAGTAAACAAGAACCGGTCGACTGGACTTGGAAGGAGGACATATTGGTTTTGAATGGCCTGGCTAGTGCTTGGTTCATAGTGACGTTGATAGCACCCTTTGTAGTTTTTTGTTGCGGGATTAACATATTTGGGGTTGTCAACATGCCAGAAACTGAGTTTGCTAACTTTGAACCCAGCTGTGACCAGCTAAAGGTCATGAACTATATTCCCATGGTAAGTAATTCATGCTACAGCGCTGCCATGTTTGCCACTGTAGCGCTGCCGTCAACATAAGGAACAGGTGTCATAACTTGGTAAATATTTGCCGTTCTTTGTCCCCGCACTTTTCCTCACATCGTCCGGCAAGGGTTATCTCAGGTCTATCTTGTATTTGGGGATCCCTTTTTAAACAAGAGGGCGTAATCTCGCAAGGGTTGATTTCTCTTTGTGCCATTATTTTTAGTATGTACAGTCTTCTACTGCTGCTATTTTTGACACGTCACAATTCAGATTGTTTTGCCTGAGGTTGTTGCATGTACTCCATTGCACAGTATAGTAGAGGCCATAATCAACCTGCCAGGCAACGGAAGAAAAATGGAACTATTTGCCTTGTCGCCACACATACTACCATTTACAACTCCACCCTGTGAGTCAAATGACAAACAAGTAATCTCTGTTCATGCCAAAGCCAACCAAACAAAACCATTCAAGTCTTTAATTATATAACATTCCCCCCTTTGCATTTAGAAAATCGATTGATCCCTCCTCAGGATATCCAGGTGTGGAGGTTACTCAGGTTAAGCCTTTCCCAAATGAACTTATGTCCTCCAGTAGCTGGCACATTGAATTTTGTGTGGTAGTTACCTGTCTCTTGTTTCAACCTTTTGATTCTTACACCTGGGGTCGTTCCCAAAGGTCTGTCGGTGCTTTTTTAAGTGTATCGCTTAAGTGAAACATGACCTCCTGACACTGAGTATTTTGTCTTTAACATAGTAGAGGCAAAAGACAACCAATCAAGTATTAGATTTTAACTTCATTGTGCAATTGAATTTGTCCAAAACATTTTATCCTTATGTTGATTGCCTTAGTATGTAGGTTCATTATGTGGTAGAAACAATGTGTGCCTCTATCCCTACAGCAGTGGGATCTGTCACTGTGCTGAATTACTGGTGAAGGCTGGGAGCTATTAGGTAACAGTAGTTTCCCTGTGTGGTCTGCAGCTATATAGGTGTGCATGCTTTGTACTGGGAATGCATAATGCTACAGTACTTCATTGACCAACTCTACAATGTATTCAACGTCGATGATATATTACATCTTATTCAACCTGATGTTTGCAAACAAAAGCACACAGGGAAATACACGCGTCAGTTTAACTGGCCAGGTCAAAGAAGCCAAACCTGTTGGATGGAAATTAATTAGTAGACAGGGTTGACAGTTAAATAGAGGCAACAGCAATACTATTGACAGTCAGGCTATCAGCAGTTTGGCTGTATAGCTTTTCTGTGTGGTAATTAGGCCTGGCTACACCTGTGCTCAGTGACTGAAGAAGGGAAATTTTATGGGATGTTTATATTGCCTCTTCACATTGCTTGTACCTGAACATTCAATGTTGGAATGGTCACCACAGTGGTGAACTGTTCCTTCCCATACTAGTATTTACATATGGTACCAAGTTCATTTGCTGTTGAATGTTCCATGACAGCATCAAACAGAAGGTGTCAAACCTGAGAGCTTGCCTTGCTGTTAGTCCTTTGTCATTTTACATCTTTTATAAACATGTATTCTTTACAACAGGCAGTCTTAATCATTCTATAATTATGATGTGCCTATTCTTTTACACCGTTAGGGATCGGATGTTTTATGCTTTGGTGTCATGATTTATGTGTTGATTTTGCTGTCCGGACACTTTTTGGTAAATCTTTAATTTTTGCCACAAACTCTGCTGTAAGTCTACGAGGTAAAGAAGCTATGTTTTGTGCCTAACATCCGTACAAATACTTGTAGATTCCTCAGTACCCTTGGAGTTTTATGCAGGTGAGGTAGCCAGGTAACTCCAGGTATAAATACCTCACACTCACAGAGGAAAGCTGGGGTCTGTGGGAAATCTAAGTAGGCTGGGAAGGGAAACGCTTGAGTCCAATGCATGCGTGATGATAAGACATGCATTTTAGCATATCTGAGTTGACAGAAGTGCATGCATGTTACCATGGACCATAATCCTAGTCATGTGTACCTGCAGGACCTGCCATGAAAGAATGTTGTTTATCGAACACAAAGGTACTTCGTGCCTTGCAAGTTCTGCCGTCTTCTGCAGAAAAGCATATATCTCACCCATGAGAAAAGCACACTTGTGCCACTTTCTTGAAAATTGAATAAACAAGAATATTAGGTATGGTAAAAATGGTTATGGAGGACGAATTATACATATAGGAAGAAAAGTAGTCGTAGAGACTACCGGTACATGTGGTAATAACACTGGTATTCCACGTAACTCGTGTTACTACGGTAGATAGAAATGATTTGCTAGACATAAGCCCTGTCATTGGCTGTCAATCATCACCAGCCAATCAGAACTTTTTTGAAAAGAGAGGACAATCTGAAGTATGGCAATTATGATAGAAGGCAATGTGACTATGCAAACTGAACTGCTTGTTCAATGCCCAACTATTATGAGCAACTGCTTAATCTCTTGAAAGGTACAAAAAATGCTGATTATGAGGCATGATTGTTTCTTTATTCAATATTGTTCCAGCCCTCCTGCGGGTGACACGGAATACACCGTGTTGTATTCTATACAGTAGCTCAGTGAGTATGCTACCCGGAGCTTGTTTGAAATGCCAGTCCTGATACCAACAGTCATGACATCGCAAAATTTGAGGTGTAAAGTGAGCCTCGAGGTTTTTTGTCACACTATTGTTACACCTGTGCTCAGGTGCTCCTGAAAATATAGTGGTAGGAGGTCCTTGCTGTGTAACCTAATTTGTCTTTAACTGTCACATTCTTGTTGAGAATCAGAGATGTTCTAGACTCTATAACATTTGCTCCTACAGCTTGTATCTGCTCATGTAACAAATAAACAGCATATTTCTGCAAAGTCTTGTTCTTACATAGCCCTAGGCACAGGCTTCCACTGGTTGAGAGTTACATAGGAATGTAATACTATTGAAGCAATAAGATTTCGATTCATGCCAAGTATTGGGTTGAAAAAAAAGGGGAGGGAAAGTCTTTCAGCTTAGAATGGATCTTTTGTTAAATACATAATAGAAAAGTGTTTCTGCCACCTGTTTGCTGATTGATTGTTTATAGAGCTTTCTCTTAGTAATTGTAGTTGATTAGGTGGCTTAGCATTAATTGTGGTGGGAGGGAAACTGAAGAATTTATCTGACATAGTTTTGCATCAGATAATGATGCCTCATGAGCAGGAAGACAGCCTGTATGATTGAATAGCTTGTTGTTGTTATCTAACTGACATCTTAGTTCACAGTGATTACAGTTTTAAACCAAATGAACCTAGAAGGTACGTATACAGGTAGCAACTTTGATAGGTTCTTCAAGAGTTTATTAATCATTGACATGTGCAAGTTAGTAACAGAAGGATTTGGCAATAAGAAGATTACTCAGCAGTGTTTAGAAATATCAAATTTTTCCCCTGTGTTTTTGTAGGCAAGTGACCTGGGTTGGAAACCGATAGGGAATCTATCATTTGTTGTGTTACCCACAAGAGCTGAGCTAACAGTAAAGGCAGGAAGTTTTTGTGGCCATGGTACACTGTGTTTTCTGGGCTTAGGTCATGTAGTTGGTTGATAAGGTGCCTAATTCCCAGTGGGTTGCCTTAATTTGACTCAGTGCTATTAAGGTGACCAAAGAAGAGCACAGGTATGGTACATACATCTCTAATACTATGGACCTTTTCCATATGTTATCAGTAATTATAACACGTAACAGTTTATGTACCTATTAGAAGAGAGAGGTCTCAAGCTCAAGAGAAACTAGCAATTAATGCAAGTAACCAAAGTTGCCGGTATTGTAAGTTTTCAATAATGTCACATTAACTCAGTCATGAATTTTTTTTTTGCAGGCAATAAGCCCTAATTCATTGATAGGCATCACAACGGATGGTTGTATGAAGGTTAGTGTTCCTTTTTCCTTTCCCTAATGTACTGCTCTTCAATTTAGAGTAATCACATATTGGTGATATGTTTCCAGACTTCCTCTAGATGTTAGATTTTGTAGTAGTGTGTTTTTTAACAGATCAATGCAATGCAACAAATGCTTCAATTTTCATCATCCCAGTTGAGTTATACAGATACCATACAGATTCAGATCCCTGCAGCTGTTTGCAATTAATTCAACTACATATAGCTATAGCTACACAAACATGTGTAACGGACAGGTACTTAGTAGTTTGAACAGTAAAAACAATGAACTAAAACTATTAAGGAAAACATTATTGCACACATCATCCTTTAGAGCACATATACATTGTGCATTATGTGCTTTTCTACACCCACAGTTCTTTCTGCCAATCTCCCTTCAAGTTGGTTCTCAAGGGGATTTGATGGTGAAACAATTACTCATTGTGACTTGTAGAAGCATTTCAAGTTTATCCCAATGTCAAGAATACAGCAACGCTTACAAGTAATTGAAAACGTTTGACTTCCCCAGCCCTTTGAAGTCCCCTTTGTCGTAAGAGGTCAGATGCCATCTTGTGTATGATGTTGGATAGCATTATAACAATTTCATCGGGGTCAGTGATGTCATGGTAAATGGTGCAATCAGAGCCCAAAGACTTCCAGTAGATGCCACAGGTCTGGAGGGTTTGCCTAGGTTACGGGGGTAAATCCTGTTTTATTACACCCGTATTCGCATTGTGATCCAGGTCCAGAGCTATTATGGACTGTGGCCATGTGTTAAATGCACTTAAGGGCTGATAAATTGAGCTGATACAGGTTTTATTGTGCAATTTTGAAGCGTCTGAAGCCACCATTCAAACAGGATTTGAAGGTTAGAATTTGAGGAATGGGCTTCCATCCATCATCTGTCTCACCTGGCCCTTGTGTGGGTGACGTTACACATTCAAAGGAACTTCAGAACTGCTCAGTCGGCATTTTATTGGTGAGAAGTTAAGTTTGAATGTGGGATGAACATAGTGGCACTCAACTGCAGGAAGCATTCAGTCACCTGCTCCAGTTCCTCTGGTAAACCGTGAACACCTTGGTACATCCTTTTTTAATAACTTGAGTACATTTGAATGTGGAAGAGACAGGTTTACTCAAATCTGTATGAAGATAATTATAATACAGGTAGTAGCCCAGGATAGGTCTCTTACAAGATAATGCCAGCCTGAGGTTATTAGAATGCTGTCCTAATAGACATTACCATGCCAAATTGTTTTCCTTTAGACGTTTGATCTGTCAAGTTATTGTCACATTATCGCTGTAGCGTACATTTAAATTTGTAGTATTATCATTTTTGGTTTATAATTGCTAAAGATAACAGTGCACTTTGGAATCTTTGTTGACAGTTTCAAAGCTCTTTTGAACAGTTTAGATATTCATTCCTCCATTTCTTGTAAGGAATTAGTAATAATCATCATTTGAAGGAAGCCAAACTAACTTATACATAGAGCATACAACACGGTGTATTCCGTATTGCCCGAGGTATCGGCCCGACCGCGATCCGACTCGCGGGAGGGCCGAGACCGAGGGCAATGCGGAATACACCGTGTTGTATGCTATTTATATCATACCCACCTTAGAAAACACGTCTTTCAAGCCAAAATGAACGAAAATTTGGTGTCCC
Source organism: Branchiostoma floridae x Branchiostoma japonicum (assembly GCA_013266295.2). Taxonomy (NCBI): domain Eukaryota; kingdom Metazoa; phylum Chordata; class Leptocardii; order Amphioxiformes; family Branchiostomatidae; genus Branchiostoma; species Branchiostoma floridae x Branchiostoma japonicum. Next base: position 20,681,090 of record CM023823.1, read on the forward strand.
TGAACCAAAAAACTGCAGCAACATCAATTCCAACGTCCGAATCCTGTATTCGAATGTTCGAAAGCGGCGCACACGGTTGGGGCGAAGCGCGTTCGAATCGTTCGAATCGTTCTATGGAAGCCGTTTTATACAACTGTGTTGTACGGGTGGATACAACACGGCCAGGAGCACTGTATCGCTGCCCGGGTATGATATAAAATACCATACGATATGTAGGCTTCACCATGATGACAATGCTACCTCATGTTTCATGACAAGATCTAAATGGTTGAAGCAATGATTATCTTGTTTAAGTCAATTGGAAACAGTTTATTATGATTTTCTAAATATTCCTTCTCTGTTTTTTAGCCCTGTTTTGACCCCTTAAGTATCTCTGCATTTCATCGTCATCAAGGAAAAATTCCTACCAAGAAGATAAGCCAGGTGAGGTGTCCTGTTTATGTTTATAGTCCAGTGATAATTGCGTGTCTGTTTTGTCATCATCAGCTTTGTGGCCTGAGTTAATGTTATTTTATCTGCACTCCTGTTTGCTATGGGTGCTTCCTACCTAGATTTTCAGGTTTCCTGTATCACAATTTATCAGCCTAATCTTCCTTTAGATAATCCACGGAAGCATTTTATGACACAGGTTTTACCCTGGTAAGAAAGTCCCTGACCGGTCAGGACCCAAAATATGTTATTCTGCATACCTGCACTGGTGCAGGTACATTTGTAACACTGAAAATTACCTGCACCAGACAAATGTTACCTGTGCCACTCAGAATTTAAGTATAGATCATACTAAGAACTGTACAGAAACCATTGCCATTGTTATACTTCATAGGCGGTAACACTGTCAATGAAAATTCACATTCACCAACATGTTTATAAACCCAGTACATGGACCAGTGCAGGTTAGGTGCAGGTAGACATCAGAAATACCTGCACAGCTCCAATTTTACCTTCACTAACCTGCATATGCAGGTGGTATTTCGAGCCCTGCTGGTTTAAACCAGTACATGTAGATAGCCTCTTTGTAAACTTTGTAAAAAGTCCCTGAGAAAAAAAGCCCCTTATTTTTTGTTTCCATTAGTCCTTTCAAAACAATCTGATGTATTATGATAGATATGTCAACTGACACTTAGATAAAATGATAAAAACTTCTCCATTAAAATAGGTTTTGCCATCATCAGATCTCAGATATGTTATCTACTTATGTTTTACAAAAGCTTAAGGGATAATATGATGTTGGGATAAGAGATATCTGGGCACTACCCCCTGCCTTTTGAACAAACATTCTTCTGTTTCTGCAAGGTATCTATAGTTTTGCGGCGACTTTCATCGTACACAATGTCCCTTGCACATATACATGTAAGTGCTGAGTAGGGAAAGCAGTACATTCCATTTCTAAAGTTTTTGTATGATCTGGCCGGGGTTTGAATTCATGACCTCCCAAATGGAAGGCATCTTTATCATTACTTGTTGGTGATATGAGAATGATATTTCTACATGTAAAATACTAAACATTTGTATGTCTATTATGAGTTTTGTAAAAAAAATATTGTCCTGACATCTTTGTATAAAGCAGTCAATTTCCTAAGGCTGTATACACACTCACCTGGAGTACATGTAGATCTATCTAGGTTGGTGTGAATGTGATTCTACAAAAGCCACTTTAAAGTTTGAATGAAACAGTCTACTACTGTCATTATGTATTAATCATGAATTTAGGCTTTGAAATGGATTCAATGATTAAAATCACTGATTTTTTTTTTTCGGTTTGGCCCAGTGTTTGCAAATCACAAAGCCCTTCAGAACATTTTGATTTGTACATTTTAGCTGAGATTCTGATAAAATGGTAAAAACATGTCCATCAAAACTGATTTGCTATCATCTGATCTTAGATATGTAGTCCATGTTGTTACAACTCAAAGGCAAACTGGGTAGATAAGTCTCTGTCTTACTCATTATTAATGAAACATTCCTATCGTGTTTTATGTAACTATGGTTTCTAGCTGCTTTGATTCTGTCTACAGACCCTTGTAGTCATGGTTTGACTTGTTGCAAGTGGTATTCATTGCTTTCGTGTTTTATTGTGTCCACAACTCACTAAAGTATAAATATTTGAAGACTTTGACAAGAAACGTTCTGACATGTGCATTTAGCAATCCTTTCAACATACAGGTCTTTACTACGTTTTGCCCCTTTACTCTTTATGAAATAATTATAATCTTTATAGGCGCCACCGATTTCAATGTAGAGGCAGGGTAACCATGGACATAGTCTGGTCGTGCAAGCCTTAATCCTTCAGACAACACAGTCTCTGCACCAATATTAAATAGACCTGACACAAGCACTTTCAAATTGTTTAATTGGCCGTTGGGCATGCTCAATCACCATTCAGTTCATTTTAAACAGTGTGACTTAATTAATTAGTTATAATGACAACTTGATATAATTATATCCACATCTGCTACAAGAATTTCTTGTTCCTTTTTAGAAGTCCCAACAACTTTGAGGAGGTTAGACCTGACTTTTATGCTTTTTTGAGGTTACACTGTGATATTGATTTTTTCCCTTGTTGTACTCTAAATTGATATACATGTAAGTTCGATGGGGCATAATTTTGCAGTAGGAGGGAAAAGGAGGCTTTAGCTGTGTTTTGAGTTTATGGTTAGAACAACCATTATAGTAATTCCATGCAAGACAAATATACATTTGCAGGGCAAACATGAAACCACTGCAAAAATCTCAATATTTGCGGTTACCCATATTATAGTATAGTATACATGTAGTATCCTAGGCCTGTAGCCTCATCCATTTAGAATACCTACAATCATGTATCTGTATTAGGTTATATGTCATATTCCATCTGGTCAAAATCATACCCTTAATTGCAACTTCAATGGACAGGAGTTTTGATAGTTGAAACAGTTTTTACTGTAAGACCTGTTCTCTCCAGACAATGCTGTACACATTAGAGCTGAAGTATTTGCATTTTACATTTTGAGGGTGGGTATTGATGGTAGATAAATATACATGTACTCGTAAACCAGACAAGCAAATAGTGCGGCCAAATACACAATTGTTGTTGATGTCAAAAAGCTTAATAAGCAATATCCATTTTAAGCAATTTCACCATTGGACAAGTATATACATGTATATGAAGAATGCATAACTTAAACACACTCACATTCAGAATTTCAGCTCATAGTATAATCATTATCATGTCAAACATAGGATCCATCCAATTTTTCATACAATTCAATGTATTTCCACAGGTAGAACGCCTCTTGAAAATGTTATTGTTTCTGCTACCAAGGATACTTAAGAAAAACAAAACTACAGTAAAGTCAAGCCAAAAAGGCAGCATGGTTATCTTAGTTTTTCTGATTTTTATCTTAGCTCAGTGTTAATGGGCCATTTGTGTCTGTCTAATGAGAAAGTCATTCAAATGGCCACAAAACAGATGAGCCAATAGTTCTTTTTAATTCGGGAATATTGTGAAGAATAGCCACCTTAAGCTTAACTACAGGTGTCAATAGCCAGAAATGCATTTTGTGTGCCATGATAGCAATATTATCGCACAGACCAAAGTCTTGCTTGTATTCCTCCAATTACTTTTCGTCATCAATTATCGATGACTGTGGCAATGTACACAGTAATGAAATTAATTCTGTACAGGCTGTCAGCGTATATGTTTTTAGCACAAGAGTTAAACTGTAACAGCGACCTCATGTAAGGCCTTTGTTCTTTTGCTTTAGTCAACATAGGTGAGTCTAATCAGTTTTTCTTTTTATCACTGTTCAATGCTAAATAAGAGCCATTTTTAAATACAGGTTAATCTGTAAAGTTCATTTTATTTCAGGGCCAGCTCAGCTGTTTCCAAGCATTCCCTACAGATAAGACAAGCCTTATCTGAGTTCAACACTCTGTCAAGTGATAAAGTTACACAGTGTCTAAAGTAGTTATAAATCATGTGTATGAATAAAATCTCGTCCAAGTTAATGCCAAGGCTTCGATAGCACAGGCTTAAGTAACTAGGCATAATCACGCCACACCTTTGGCCTCGCTTTGATCCCAAGGGTACTTCAGGATAAAAAGTGTTAATTGGTCAAATACTTCACATTGATGAAAGAATACGTCTTGTGGCATGCACATGGGCAAGCAAATATGTACCTCAAATACTTGAGAGAGGAGAGAGCCTAACCTCAGCATGGAACACAATTAAGTCCAGGTGGAGTAGACTGATTTATAATCCTGTAACGGTAATAGTGATGACAAATAGGGATTATAACGGTTGTGTACCTCACAGTACTAAGCCTTTGAAATGATAATATTATGACTGATACTTCAGATGGATCAAAAATATTCTAACTTTAAAGGCTCTTCTCCTGAAAAGTTGCAGTTAACTTGTGCGTACATGCATTGCAGGATCATTATTACTAATAGGTACTGTATATATCTAAATTGATTGTGAATTTTGTTATGTTTATTTAGCTTTACTTTCAGCTTGCCTTTAGCTGTACAATATACATATGTATGTATGTCAGGGTAGAGACTTTGATCTGGTAGAATCAGCGATTCCACCGATAATCAGCGATTCTACCGGTAGAGATCCTGATCAGAGTTTCTGTTTACAGTAGAGACTCCAATCAGGATCTCTGCCGGTAGAATTGCCTATTCTACCAGATCAGATCTAGAATCTCTACCCTGAAATATGTATTACAAAGTAATATGGTGAGTCTGACCAGACCATTCTTGCAGACAACTTTTAAATCAAAATAATAATGTTCTTTTCAAATGTTACAGTAGCAAGAGTGGCATCATGTGATCAGAACATGTATGGTTCATTGCCTTCTCAACTGATCATGACCCACCGCAAAGTGATCTATTGCTAACATTGTGGCTATCCATGTATCCGTACCATACACAAGGGGTCTTTGACTCATTTGGATAAACTTCAATCCCGGGGCGAAGCCGATACCCCTAACAAAGCCGCGGGCAATTGTTCGTGTGCTTGTTGTTTGGGAGGAGAGCATCCGATACTGCTGTGTAATGGGGTTGCCTCAATTTGATCTGTGCATGGCGTGACGGGCTGTAACAGTTGCCGCTCTCTTTTTCGAACCAAACAGGTATAAATGTTACAACCTACTTTCAAGCAACCTGAGGTAGAGGCACTGTTTGAGGAGACTTTTCCAGAGTGACTGAAAAAGTTGGAGATGCAAGTTATTGTGATAAGTTTGGAAATGTTCCTGATATTTAGGTAAAGATAGAGTTCATCAGTCTAACTTGTCCTTTTGATTATAATCCGATTACAAAGAAAAGCAGCCAGTTGCAGAGTTAAGGTAAGTCAAAATAGATCTTGCATGTTGTAACTGTAACACATGTCCCATAGCATATAGCAGTTAGCTACTTTAGGGGCTTGAAATCAAGCATCTATCATTTGCTCATGGCATCAACTGTTTATATCCAGGAAAGTTTTTCTTAAGTGTACATTTCATACTAAAGTCCACCAGCTGTGGAACATGAATAGACAGTCTGGTTGGTACATAAGAATGATAAGTTACAGCCAGACAAGTGCAATTTGCTAGCTTTTCTGTACTTTCTGGTCATGACATGAGCTTGAAATTGAAGGACGTTGATAGTTTTGACAGCCTTGAACTTTGCCCTGCAAGGGTAGGCGCCAAATTGTTGAATAAACTTGACACTCCAATCTCTGATCTCTGTTAATGGCAATGGGGTGGTTTAACATTTAACCAGGTAAGAATTCTACAGGGCACAGGTAGAACTTCTTGCTGGATAAAGCTTTGACAAGGAGATCTTAATTCCTACTGTAGATGTATGATGAAAGATGGAAATGGGATGTAAAAGTTTTTAATTCTAGAGTACTAGTCGGAGTAGTTTCCATAAGAAAGCAACAATGAGACCTAAAGATATACTTGTAGGTATGGTTCATACACCTGTGTTGGCAACGTTGAATTTTATTCCTTATAACCTTTTCTATGCTTAGGTTACAGCAATTGTCACCAAATTTGTATCAGTTGTGGGGTCAGGCAGCAGGGAGAAGGTTAACAGTTGGAATTCAAACTTACCAGTAACCTAGTGTAGCATTTCAAAGAAGAAACGACTGTCACCAAAGTACAATGTATCTACCTGCCCGAAAAATTACACAGGTTACCATACTGAACATGGGTCATGATTATCTTGGGCCTAGATCTGTACTATGCCCTTAATGCACATGTTGTCGGTGTCACTTCTAATGATACAGGTGTTATCATCAACTTTGTTCCAGATGGAGGCTCTACCGTGCCATTGTTTGCAAATTACTTTGTAAAGTGGGTCATATGTCCCAACCCTACCTGGTTTTCTCTTTGTTAGGGTGCAGAGGAAGATGCTCCTAAGTGTTTATATTACCAGCCTCTCTATGACTGGTCCCATTCTGGTCACTTTTGAAGCAGTGTTTTATTTCATTGCTTAGCAGAAAATCAGTTTAAGTCATGAGTATCTCTCCTGTCAGGTCAGCTTTTGTGTTGAAACTGCCATCTCAATTGATATAGACTGGAACCTCATTATAAGGATTTTCATTGCCTTTGTTGGCTTTCTCCCTATTCATCTTTCTTCTTTTAGTCAAAATCACAGTGAGCCATCCATTTTGTTAGTTGTCCCCAAACCTATAATGAAGGAAGCCATTTGTTGATTTTTAAAAAAATGTTTTAATCTAAGGCTTTAGAGCAGGTTTCAGTCATTGAATGAAATGAAATCTCCATACCATACAATGTAATGTTACATGTATAACTGTTCCATACTTGTTTGTGTTTACAGTTTGATTCACCACCAGCATTTAATTCACTAGACTGCATCTTTTCTCTGAAAATGTTGTTTCCAAAAACATCACGGCCTTTCTAAAATAACATTTTCCTGAAAGGCAAACATTTGAAGAAACTGTAGAAAGGTATATCAAATTCTGTTTTCAAATTCTTTCTCGTCTGCTATAACTGTATATATCTTTGTAACAAATTCTGCCAAAGTGTTTGTTGTTAAAGATTTCAAAATTGTTAATATGTAGTGATCACACATGTACAGTAACTTAGAAAATTCACATTCAGGAGAAATCAAAACTATATTTTTGCTTATACCTGTATGTCCTTATTTGCTGTCAGTGTCCAACTGACTGAGATGCAAAGTAGGGTATTCAACCTCCCCTGACAATAATACAGTGTAACTTTGTTTAAGTGTAATTGTAGCTGCACAAATGTTCTGCATCATGGGAGTTAAGCAGACATGTAAAATTTTGGCAACATCTCACATTTCTAAAAGAATGTGAAGGACCTTAACGGAAATGTTTTAGCCATTTTACTGGAACCTCTTTGTTCCCTTTGGTCAAAACTTTGTGAGTATTGGTAGGACCACTTTGCTTGCATTTTGGAAAAGTGCTGCCAAGTCAGGTTTTCAAATGTGGCTCAGTCTCAGAAAAAAAAAGAGGTCAAAAAGACAAAAACATGATTGTATTTTGAACTGTTAGCTGTGGGACCTATTATAGCATTGGAAACAATCCCCAAGTCTATTTATTTGAATGAGATTAGATTTAATGTCTTTACGTCCATTTATTCTCAAGGTACATTCGTGCCATGCCTTAGTTGGAAACAGCGCATTGATGTGCCGATTTCCTGTCCGTATGAATTTGCATTTTACACTGGGAGCCTCGTGTAGTCTGTGAGGATGCCTGAACTTTTGCTTATATGATAAAGCTTATTTCTTATAATTTGCTAATGTAAATTGAGTATAGCAAAATGATGTTGTCTGTCTATGTGTTAGTTTGTGCATGACTATCAAAGATTAAAATTTTCACAAGATTTGGATGATCTAAGGCACTCAGACAAGCGAACGGTGGTCACCGTACCGGAAATTTAGTTTTGCACAACGCTTTCGCTTAATCTGTTTCCGGCCTCTGCGACGTAACTTTGTTGGGACTCACACATGCTTTTGTTACTTGTATGTAAATTCCGGGGAATTTGAATAAAACGGTGAAAGCATTTCTTAGTGTTAAGAAGAGACCGACCCTGACAGCCTGTCCCCGCATCATCCTGCGTGCACCTCAACAGGTTTGTACTTATTCGTTTCAATAACTTGTTCCTTTCTCTGTCCATTAGTCTTTGATTGAACAATAATATTGTGGGCAATTTTTTATGTACTTGTAGGCTACTAAAGAGCCAGGCTGTTTGCATTAAAATAGGCATACACAAAAGATTTTTGTTTAGTCTTGACTAACTTACTGAAGCAAGTCCAACTGTTGTTTATCATGGTGTTGATGTTAGCACCAGGCTATTGCTCGGAGCAGTCACATGTTAGTGTATGGAAAAGTTAAACATAGGATGTGATAAACAACGGAAAGAAGAGTAGAAACGTCCTCCTCTCAATGTTACCAGTTGGACAGTTGCCTCACCTTTACTGTAATACATATGAGGGGCTAAAAATGCACATAACATATTTTTATTGGAAAAATATCCCTCATGCAAAGCCTTCTAAGATTTGGGCAACAGCTTGCATTTCTGTTTTAATCAGAGAAAAGCCCTCACAGCCTATTGAGTCACTCTAGAGTTTCACAGGATTGTGTACTCAATGTAACATCAACAATTACTATCATAAAAGTTATTGAGGCCTTGTGAAGAAAGTCTTCAACACCTTGGTATCTGAAGTGTACATTCCTTGAGGATTACTGATGTTGCATTTAGTACATTTTTAAATGTGGTGGATTTACATTATTAGGATTCTTGGCAAAATTATGAGAGTTGATACTTGTGTGTGTATTAATAGTGCAGTTATTGAATTTCTTGGATGTTTCCCATGGAAGTGTTTAATATATATAATTATATACTTCCCAGATAACTGAAAAAAGCATATAGAAATCATCATGTGTTAAAGTGAACAGTGAACGGACCTTCCTAAGCATACTACTAGTAATTTGTTTGACATATACTTTAGAAGGGATCTTACCTATTTTACACATTCCTACAAATGTATCAGATAATGTTTAGCTGCAGTCACCTGTCGGGCCCTTTCATGTGTCAGTAACAGAGTGACAGTTCAGGTTAAGTGGCATACTAATGTCTACAAAATTCCTAATGAAATTAGTCCACAGTCAACCAAAAGAGTCAACCAAAAGAGACAGAAAACAGTCTTCAGTTTAAAAAGGGTTTTACCCCTTCAAAACATTGCAGGTAGGACAAATCTCTTAAAGTAAGTGGAGAGGGGCCCTGAAAATTTTGTTTGCTTGTTTTTAATTTTGCTGTTTTGATATTATGCTTTGCTTATCTCGAATATTGAATGTTCATTACAGCCCAAGAATCCTTGCTTTTAGGACATTTCCTTCAATCTGTATTTCTCTCCAAATAGCAGTGATGTAGAATGAATCTAGAAGAAACATCCAGTCTGAAAAGGTGATGTCATGTTGTTGGCAATTTGATCCTGACATATTTTTCAACACCAACTGTTTCAATTAGTTCTCTACTGGTCGCACCTGATGTTTCCTTTCAAACACCTGTCGGTAAGAGGCAGGCTATGCGGAAATGCCTTTTACCCTATAACAAAGGAGTTAGGTGAAGTGAACAGTGTCCTATGTAATCGTATTGCTTACAAGTTACATTATTAGGTATGGTTTGAGCTTGTTCCATCCTAGAAGAGCCATCAACACAGTTGAGCATTTGTCAAGGAGTCAGATCCAAAAAAATGGACTATTGTCTTGTTAGTTTCTGGTTTGAAAAAGAGCACAAGAAAGAAAGAAAGCAGGCATTGACAAATGATATTACGAAAATGTACTTTTGAAGCTGTATCATACATAATGTAGATCTATGGTACATGTGTACCTGTACCTGGGTTGCAGTACCAGATACTTTAGATAGGTGGCATGAGTTTGCAGATTTAGCAGAATGATACACTTCTTACAGCATAGGCAAACAGTTATAAATAAGTAGGTCTTTACAAAATTTCATTAATGTCATTCTATTTTGATACAAACCCTCACAACATATCTCCCTAAAACTACTCCTAGTCACAGTAAGGTAAACCTGTGGTTTGAGGGGCTAGAAGTTACATGTAGATCAACTTACTAATAGGAATTATATATATATATTTAGAAGTCTCCTTGTGAATGAAATGTAGAGCTACATGTAGGATAGTTCTTCAGGGATAAAAGCAGAAAACTGACTACTCACAGTGTATACTGAGGGTGCAGTGAACTTGAAAGATAAACATGTCTATTGGAATAATCATCAAGTAAACAATATTGATAATACATGTATGTCAGATCAGTTTCACAGAACAGTTACATATATACCCACCATTGCATACCAAAAACAAAATTTGTACAGTCATGTATACATGTACTAAAAGCAGCAGTTACTTCATAATCCCACAGATTAAAGAACCATTTGCTAATGGAAATGCTATGTTCTCTTGCCTCTTACTGGATTATCAGTGCCATATTGTTTCAACATCTGCCAAAGCTCCAAATTACCATAACAATCAGGACGTCCCAGTGTTATCAGTAGGTTAGGTCCTCATATATATAGAGAGAGCTCAGATGTGAACTCATTTCGAATCTTTCTACAGGGCGTTAGCTGTAGGTACACATACTGTTGCATTGCCCCATTCTCAGGGAAAGGTAAGACGCTACATTAGATAAAAGTTCGTGTCATTGGCCATTTTATAGGACCTGGGAAGTACTATTTAATGTTTTGCATGTCATGTTAGAAAACACATATGAGATAACCAACACTAAAAAACTCTTGATGGTATGATGGGAAAGGTAAAGATAAGAGGGAGGGTTTTTCACACATTGTTATCTTGGTTCTTGTGGTCAGAGTGTCACTTTGTGTACTCCAGAATGTACAATCATGTACATTTGTACATCATCTATCTGCACATACTCAGGTCATGTTGCCAGAAGACCTGGCTGGAGACCTGTCTCAAACATACCAGTAGACTACATGTAAGTGATGCAACTTACTGTACATTGTTTAAGGTTGCTCTCCCAATTTGTTTACCACTAAATTCCAATGAAGAAAACAGAAGATATAGGCCATACCTTGCCTGATTACATGTAAATCGCACCCCTATGTATGATGGGTGCTCTAGCTGCTTTATGGCAAATTTCTGTAAGTCAGACCTCCTAATATGTATAACCTTATCAATTGATATTTTCTTTGTTTGAGCCTAATATTGATATAACCTGGGTTGTTATGCTGTGGCTCCAGGTTTTTTATTGATATTTATAGGCATTATGGGAACATTTAGTTACCTTTGACAAGAGGGTTATAATGTTTTCGGTTGTGTCATAGGAAGGTGGCTGTGATCAACAGCATAATTTGAGAAGTTGTGAATCAATCTTAATGATATTTGGCAGGCGAGTAGCGGTTGTGGAAACAAAGGTCAAGTTTGAAAATGGTTCACCTGGTGTTTTCCTATGGTACTGCAGCAGGCTATGTATGTGTGAGCACAACATAACTCGAGAAGCTGTGGATGGTTGTGCATGATATTTAGTAGATGGGTAAGGGACTGCGAAGAGGAAGTTCAAGTTTGAAAATGGGCCTCCTAGCGGGTACCTATGGTACTGCAGCAGAGTTTCAACGTTTAAGGTAAAATTTTCTGGAAGTGCCAGGTTTATGATTTTTGAGAAGTGGAGAGCTCTTGGGGCTGGGAGTAGTGGTGTAAGTTTGGGCCCCTAGCAGCCTGTTCTGGAACTGCAGAAGCATTTTGTTTAAAAATCTTTGTAGGATCACTCAAAAACCGGTTGAACAGATTGTCATGATTATGGAATATTCATGTAGGTTGCTTGACATGATTAGCTGACATTTATGCAAATCAGCATCTAATTTGCATAACCAATGAGGAAATTCTATAAATCTGCTGCATTCCATGATAGGACTATTCAAACTAGACTAGTGACATATGTAATTGAGAACGAGAGGAACGTCAGCAGATATTAATTATGTAAATGAAGACCACATTTGCATAGTTAATGAGAAAATGCTATAATTCCTTAGTGGTAACTGCCGGGAATTTCATACTTCCAGCATTTGTAAGTTCAGTGAAGGTGAACGTCATTAAACATAACTTATTCAAATCAAGACTTCATTTGTATAATTTAGGACGAAATGTTAAAGGTAAGACTGACATTGGGTGGAGAATATGATCAGGTGATATAATTCATGCAAATGATCGAGGATCTTATTTTCATAATCAATGAGAAACATTTATAATTCGTCAGTTGTAAAGGTTAACATAATTTGGCGAGGGTTATAATGAGCTCGTGGAACTCTATCTACAGATATTACTGGACATTGCCATGGGTCATCTGAGCCCATGCAGTGTCCAGTACAGTTACATACACCACCACCTGTCCGTAACATCTCAGCTGCCAACCATGTAATTGGCTCTGCTGGCTTTGTTCACCTGTTTACGGATGGCTTGAGTTGTTTACTGGCCCTATTAGCTGTGGACACATCAGTAGAGGTTATCACACCTGTCCACTCAAGACTTCCCAGCACTCTCTGTTTTTGATGGGAAAGTAAATCATTAGTAATCAATTACAGAGTGGTCCTGCTGATAACATCGATAGACTAATGGGGAGAATGTGTATTAACACATTAAGGTGTTAGCACATTTGTAATTACATGTACTGTTAGTCTGGTAGGGAAATCTATAGAATGGTAGTCTATGTCAGCATCATTCAATCTTTTAGTCTACTCAAGTTGAACGAGCCAGCTTCACAATATACATGTACCTTGTGAAATACAAAATGAAATACAATGGTCCTAGCCTGAATTTGTCAAAGTCCGGAGTTCAGCCTACTTGAGAGCAACAAAGTATAAATCTACCCCTTCAGAAGGAATGTACACTGTTTGCTATAACAGTGGAGAAACATGTACATGTGGAACCATTGCCGAATCATCAATATTCACACTTTGTATTTTGTTTAAGAGGTGAGAATGCGGGTGGTAAATGTGTGTGCTTGTGATCTGTGGTCCTACTCACCCTGTGTACCCATGAAATGATGCATGACTGAACTATTAACTACCCAACATGCCGCCCGACTTACCGTCTACCAGGCAAGAAGGTTTGGTATTTAATAAAGTCACATTTTGTCAGTATAGATTTGGTACGGTCAACATTTCCCTGGTTACTCCCTGTGTTGTTTGACACTAATGGGTAGATATTGGTGTCAACCTGTCTATTTGGTATTTTACTGCCCATGGCAAAATGTAACAAATAGTGGGGAGTGACAGGAAGATTTTTGGATGTGTTGCCCTAATGGCTGTCTTCTTGGCCGTTTAGGAATTACAGTAGTTGATAACCTTAGCCAGTCATAACCAGACAGCTTTAGTACATGAACATGTTTTGATGTATAGCAGTGGCAGTACTAACCTGATCAGATCATGCAGCAAAGAAAGGAGAGCTAACTGCAGACATGTTTGTGACTGGCAATGACAAGAACATACGTGCTTCAATAGGCTTTTTGGAGACAGACGAAAATTCTGTATAGTAGGAAACGTGCCTCCGACGCCAACACGAAGTTTGGTTACTTTCAGCTCTGTGTATATTGGGGTTGTGTCATCACGCCTTGTCCACATTGTGGCCATGTTTGTGAATGGATTAGTGGGGGGTGTTCATTTGTTTGCCATAGGATTAACAATAAGGGCCTGTCTTTTCAAAATTATGTTGAGACTAAGTCTTTCAGGACCGTTGGGAACCATTTAGTCCGACAATCCAGTCGCGTATTGAGCCAACGGCAGGGCAGGTACGTACGTTTTAGGGCAAGTCTTCGAATGATCAGAAACCACCTGTAGATCATTAGAAGAGATTCAAACTATTCGTGAATGTCTGTAGCTTTTGCTCAGGGTCAGTACCGTATAATGATCAGATGTTTTTTGTACAAAGCTTTGATTAGAAGTGAACCCTGCCTTTTACAGTTTGCCAGAAGATTATCTTATTTACCAGCATTCAGTTGAGGTAGGATTTGTCAGACAACGTTACTAAAGGTACTGAATGAGTATATGTATGCATGTAAGCTTGAGGTTAGTTGATTTATTTAAGGCATACTTTCAGTCAGTATTGATTTGAGTAGAAAAAGTGACCAGGATTGGTAGTAAAGGCAAGCTGAACATTCAGAAAATATGCAGGTAAGTTCATTTTGTTCGTCTACAAAATGATTGCGTAGATCTAGCATATTAAGTTCCACAGAGCTTAAGTTTATGATTTGCCACTGATGGCAATCTTTTTCTTTCAAATATCCTGTGGGGAAGCAGACATTAGTTGCATGTAATGTTAATACGACACAACAATGCCATATCAAAGATCTGCAGAAAGTGTTGCTAATTGTATTTCTAACATCTTAGGCTGTGGGTGACCAACATGGTTTTGCATACTTTTAGCTCCATGTGCTTGGAACAGCCTTGGTTTGTTTGACATCAAAAGGGTTGGTCATAGTATCAAATTTCATGTTCAAAGTGCACTACCTTACAGGTTCATTCAGAAGTCAGAAGTTTAGTGATAAAGCTTTCACTTATTAATACATCATTAAGTGTGACTCCTTCCATCCAAAGAACTGAAGAACTGGTAAGTTTTCCTCGGCGCCAGTCTCGTGGTCCTGTAACTTGCACTAAGACTTTGTACCAACCTAAACGTACAAACAAAGGTGGTTGTTAAGTCAATAGTGGGAGAGTGGTAGTCAATGTTTGAACATTTTTCGCCGTACCGTAAATCAAAGAACAACTGGTATACATTTGATAACCTTGGACTAAAGTAGGGTTGGCATGATGTCAAGACCTCCTCGAGTTGGAGATTTGTACTGGCCAACAAGAATATGGCATTTTTATGGTACGCTTTGATACAATGTGCGATTAGTTTTAGGCGAAAGGAACAAAGGTGAATTCCACCGATCCATTTAGTTTGTGTACATTCAAGGACATCCTTGGTCTGCAGGACACTTTACTGATACCTTAAGATGTTCCTTCTTTCTTTTGGCCCGCAACCCACTCATTCGCCACTTATCGCTTGTTTTCCAGCCATTCCATTGGGCCGGTGTTCTGTCCGGGACAACATACCGTAACGCGGGCACCACTGTTGCCAAACAGTTGCGTTGACGTGTGAAGGCAGTACCGATTCGGAACCGTGGCCCTCCTGAAAAGGGACCCCGTCAGCCAGTGAATGCGGTCTCACGCCATTGTGATCCATGGCAGATGCGTCGGATAAGCGGTCCTCCCAGCGGAGTCTCAACATGTCCCAGACGACAACGCTTACAGACCTCCTGTCATCAAACTCCAGACATGGTTCCGCTCATTCGAGGAATTCATCTTCGATTCTGTTCCAGAGTAAGATGTTTCAGTCTGCATCTGCTGCTCTGGATGCATACATTTCCGAGTACGACAAGTCGAGCATGAGTTCCGGCGGGAGCTACCTACAACAGTCCAGCTCTAGCACACTGTCACCATTTCCTCAGAAGTTAACAGTTACATCCACTGCTAGGAAAGAACATGACCAACACAGAGGAGAAAGAAGCTTGTCGTCGAAAACCCTCATCGATGCCTCGTATGAAGAAATGCGAAGAGCAGACTCAGAAAGGGAGAGGGGTAAGAAATCTTATTTGTGCAGACAAAGAATTTTATTTGACCACCTGTGTTCAAGTCGTTCAAGACAGCTTTCAAAGAGTCTGATTTAACTCCAGGACCTGATTAGACATTTTGAAAGCTGTGTTTCTTGATTAGTTTGAACAAGTAGGCAAGCTACATTTATGTCTAACTATCTTGTTTTGTCATAGCTACAGAAGTAACAGTTTACTATAGTGTTGGAAAGGATATACTGCAGTCAGTCTTTATCATAATTCTTAGACTAGCAATTTGGTGACTTTCAAGCAATTTATTGCATAATGTCAGTAAGTCATGTTATTTTAGTCGCCTAATACATTCTGCAAACTATCCTGTATACACAGTCTCTACAAAGGCTGCAGTGTGTCCACAGGAGCTGTGTTGTTTCCCTACCTCTTTCACACGTATGTGCGTTACCTCTGGAACAAATACTAATCATTTCCTGAATGATCGCTTCTGTCTCTGCAGCCCGAGCCCTGATAGAGACGTCCAAAGTCCTGCACGACGAGTCCAGCGGGCAGCTCTCCCCCCTGCCAGGTAGCTCCATTGTCGCTGGACACCTTCCCAGCGACATTGACAGTTTGGCCACTGATGCTCTCATCCTGGCTCCCTCTCACGTCACGTCCAAACATTGGACTCCACATTCCTCACTGGACAGGTACCCCACTAGGCTCAATACCTCTGCTAGTCTGGATGATATCTCCAAACCTCAGGGCGTCACGTTTGCATCCTCCAGCAGCAGAAACGGCAGCTACGTACCAAGGCCAGGTAGATACATGAGTGGGTACTCGTCAGAGGACACAGATCTATACCTTCAGTCTGGTAGATCAGGAGGAGTTGGTAAATACAGACAGAGTCACTCTGCAGAGGAGACAGAACTGCTGACGAGTCGGTCTGCTCCGGAGGACTTCTCCAACCAGAAATTCAGGAGAAGGTCAGGATCCTTACCCCTGGATCGTCCCAGGTATCCAAGCTGGCTGAAAGACCTGGATGTCTCTGGAGTCAGCAGTATCACGAGGAAAAGTAGCGAAACAGGAGAATCCTCTTACAGACATGTACATAGACGTCGATCTGGGTCTATTCCATCGGGAAAGCCTAAGTATCCAAGCTGGTTAAAGGACCTTAATGTTTCAGGAATAAGTAGTGTAACAAGAGCCACATCTGAGGCTGACGATGCAAGATACTCATCAGCTCCCCAAAGACCGAGCTCTGCCTCAGTTGCTCTGGACAGGCCGAAGGGAAAGTATCCAAGCTGGCTGAAAGAACTGGACGTGTCAGGTGTAAGTAGTGTGACGAATGCCGCGAGATCGGATGTGAGAGACTTGCCGCTAAACCCTGGGATTTCTAGTGAGGAAAGTAGAAGTTACCTCAGACATTACCCATCTGTTGATGCACTTCTGACTGGGGAAATGGACCGCAGACCCCAGGCATTGAGTAGGACAGATTTAGAAGACGATTCTCTGTCAACTCCAAAGTCGAAATCAAGAAATACCAGCAAGCTTTTGTCAACCGTAGAAAAGAATGGGATAAAGAAGGAGTTGTCGAGACTAAAGCAGTTAAAGGGTGACATGGCCGTTACTAATAGCAGGGAGACAAGTAGGAAAGGAGATAAGGACTTCAGATTTTATAAGGAGGATAGGAGATTGCAGGGTTCTCACCATCCAAATGGATGGGATAATGGCGTAGCAAGCAGTGAAGGAACCTGGAACAGTGTTAAACCTGTCACAAGTGACTCCGAAGTGTTCAAGAAGCCATTATTCAATGGCAACAGCAGGGACTCCGACACCAGAAGGGCCTTGGGTAAACGGATATCTCCAAAGAGACTGACCAGACCGATGTCGTACAAGTTCAGAAGTGGGAGAGACAAAGCAGTGTCATTCAGACCAGAAAACAGTAAACCGTTAAAAACAAGCTCAAAGCACGTCTCAAGAAGTAACAGACAAAAAGGCAAGTACATCTATTGGTCGGACGGCTCAGACTCCAGTAGTACAAATGATCTGCTCCTGCAATGGCCGAGGGGATCGAGTAGAACCAGCCCCTCGAGAGAAGAGGCTTTCTCCTTGGACACAGACGGACTGTTGGTCCAACCTCCTGTACCACTGCTGAACCTGAGTCCATCCACATCTAGCACCCACAGTGAGAGTGCCAGCAGGAAAAGCAGCACAACCTCCAGCAGAAGTGCAGGTGGGTGATTTCTGGTGTCATTCTACTGAGAAATTTATTCATGTGAATGCTTTGTTAACCCGTAATCTTATCTCACTTAAATGGCAATCCTTTCTCTATTAATGGGTGCCAGACTATTTGGAAAGGAAGCAAACAGAGGAACAAACTGGAGCAAGAATAGGATCGGATACCTGAGTATGCTTTGTGTTAATAATCTGTGAATTTAACTAATTGTAAAGGTAAAATATGTCTTGTTTTGTGTGCTCTTTCCATGTTATAGACTCCAAGGTGAAAGCGTTGTTGAGCAAGGCAGAAAGAGTGCTGAACAAACCTCTGCCCAAACCAAAACTCAGGCCGGTCAGGACTAGAGGAGGCAGTCCAGACACAGAAGAGATTCTGAGTGAAGAAAGACCATGGGAAAGACATGTTACCAACTTGTGAGTACTATGCAAATTTGGAAATTTTAATTTCAATACCTTTTGATTGGTATCTAAAAATTGTTGTTTGTAAATTTGACTGTTAAAGCAAAAATACTTTTTATGATTTTAGAAATCCTTCCCACAACTTTTGGTGTATACTGCAGTGACCATCTCCATTTCTCTAGCCCTTGGGCCACACAGTTGAGCAAGCACTGCAGCAGGGGGCTGGGCTAGTCCACTGGTAGTAGTGTGTGTTTAACTACCATATTTTTTCTCAAAGCAGAGTGCTAAGCAGAGAAAGTGGTACGGACCAGCTCCAAAGTCTGTGGTACAGCTGGGGTTTGAACCCGCAAGCAAAGCAAAGGCAAGCACTCTGCAAGGCTATTTAATTTTATGATGAGTCTGGTTGATTTTTTAACCATACTGATTTTCGATGTTACAGCAGAAAACCTCAGCCAATCAACAAACAGAATGACAGTAGAGACAGAAGAATAGGAGGAAACAAGAGGACAGGAATTATCGGTGACTTCCTCCACGATGTCATGGACGAGGACCACTCGGAGTACAAGGTGCGTTCTTCCACTTCCACCTCTCCCAACATCATCAGGCAGTTCATGCAGGAGTGTATGGGCGCTTGGGACAGGGACAACAGAAGATTCTTAAGGAAAAAGAACATTGTAGACAACTTTATAGAGGATTGTCTGGCTTCAGAAGGGGATGGATAATAACTAGAAGAGGCCTTATGGACGTCCTAAACCGACGGTCGAGAATAGACACCAGATAGCAAGACCAAACGCAGTGTGCTGGTGTTCACAAGTATGTTTATTTTGTGAAGTACAGACACATTTTATCCTTGATTCATGGCTATTGATTGATAGTTCAAGGATATGCAGCAAAAATATAACTTAGATGTAGAAATCTTTTCCAATCATAAATAGTTTTTAGGATCATCTGACAGTGCACGCTCACTTTCCTTCCTCCTTTCAGCTGTGTGACTTAAAGGCCATACTACATGTATGTATATTGCCTCATGGGCACTTTAAAGGTTGCACTGAAAATCCATGACTGGTAGTGCATGCTATGAGATACATGTACATGTATGCCAAGCAATCCTTGGTTCTCTATGATTCCAGGAAGAGACCCTGACAGGAGGAGAACAGCCAGGTCCAGTGGAGGCCCTGAAGAACATGCTGTTTTCTATGCAGTCAGTTCAGGCCTCCACAGCCAGACTGGCCAATGGGATAGGCAGTGATGACAGTGAAGAAGAACAGGTACGCCTTTTTCAAAAATACCCTTTGTGGGGTCTATAGTGAAGTGGTTTAACTAGCAGACATGGGTTTGAGATGTCACAGGTTCAATATCTGGCTAGATGTTGTGTCCTAGGGAAAGGTATTTTACATGACTTTCCTTACTTAAATAGGTGTAAATGGATACCTGACTTAGGTTGGATATGTACTGAAGCTCATGGTAGATGGAGAAGGATAGACTCTGCCTTCCAATACTGTGCCCAAGACACTTACAAGAAACTTACTACCCATTGGCTTCAAAAAGGCTATGGGAATATTACTTTTTACCTAGTATTGTGTTAGCCACTTTCAGAATACATACATTACATGTATGACAAGCACTGTTTCCATAATTGTGCCCCAATATATATATCAGGCAGTAACCACCAAATGTATATTGTGACATTAGCATCTTACGGTTGGCACATACATGTAACTTCTGTAGTTGTACCTTATTTCCTCTTACTTCCCATACCACATTCAGACCTATCTTGGAGAAGACACAGACATCCCCTCGCCTGTGGAGGGAAGCCCTGAGCAGTTCCGTACTGAGCCTGGTGCACAGTCTTTAGACAGGTGAGTAGCTCAGCCCAAGTGGCTCCAATCATTCCTGGTAACATATTAACACATTGTAATCAACATAATTTCACCAACTTGAAGGTTGTATTTCCAGTAGCATGATTGTGTGTGAACATCATAACTCAAGAAGCTATGGATGGATTGTATCAGTTATGAAATTTAGTATGTGGTTAGGTCTTAACCTTTCAAAGAAATGATTAGATTTTGGACCCCCCTGGTGACTTTCCTTAATACTATAGTGGATTTTTTGGTTTTTGTATCTTGTGTTCTGGGCATGCTATGGTCACAATTTTTGGGTGGTAGATACATGTATAATGTTATAGCTTGGAAAGAAGTGACAAGAGAAGTTGGGTCCTCCTAGCAGTGTTCAAAATTCTTTGAAGCAGCAGGGGCATTTTTGTTGCAGATTTGGAAACAGAATAATTCCGGAAGGGATGACTGCCGTGGATTTTCATGACTTCTGGCTTGTAGGTACTAACATTGGTAATTAAAAAATGAACATAACGAGATGCAGATATGAACAGATATATGATTGTATAACCTGTTACTGTTGCAGGGCCCTACACCATCTGTCTAGACTGAAGCTACTGGTCACCACAGATGAGGAGGGCAGAGGAAACAACTAAAGACAACATGAATCATCTAGTTACACAATTTGAATATGGCAAAGTACCTATTGCGGTCTGATATCCTGCCCTTGAATTGAAATCCAAGCGTTTAAAATCTGATGTATAGTATTATAGATTGTACCTTTACAAGTTGCCTTGTTCTCAAAACTATGCTATCCTTACACTTGCCTGAGAATGAAGATGCTTCAGCACTTCCCCCTAGATTTTGTGTGCATTGCAACCTACTAGTGGGTGTATTCCTATTGTATATTCCTATTTTACATGCTGGGCTTTTGGAATGGTAGCATTGGTAGAAGATTGTATATCAAATAGACATTTTATTTACCTTTTTTATTTTTTTATTTTTATTTTATTCACATAGATTACCGAGCATTCGGCAGCAAGCACATTCGTGCTTATATAGCCGTCTGCTCAACAAGAAACATACAAAATACAGAGTAAAACAAATACAAAATATACAATGAACATAAAATGAAAGAGGCTGGCGCACATAAACATAAAATGAATAACGTTAATCTGATGAATTAAATCTTCTAGACTGGGAAATGAACTTGAAAACAATGTCGAAAATACAGCAATTAGTAGAGTAGGGGAGGGAAGGGCTACCGGTAAGAAGTAATGTACATAATGTGTTGTCGTTTGAATTGTGTAGGCCAAGGGGGAATATGTTGTCAAGGTGTAGACCGGATATGGATGATAACATTAGAGTCCTTGCAGTATTGTAAAGTGAGCATTGCAACAGATAGTGTTTCGGTGTCTCGTTAGGATAACCACATTTGCACTCAGGACTAGTGATACAGTGGTGCATGAACAGGTGGGAGTTCAGCTGGCTGAAGTCGAGTCTGAGTCTGGTTAGATGGATTGCATATTGTCCGTGTCCGTGTGAGTAGTGGGGATGTTTTGGCACGCTGTCAAAGCAAGAGTCTAGTTCATTTTTGAATGAACGAATGGTGAGGGATAATTTGGCAGTCCGAGGTAGTCGATTCCAAGAGAGAATGACAGAAGGCAGGAAGGATCTTTTGAACTTTTCAGTTTTGAGGGCAAAGGGGAGATAATCTAAGTTGGCCCGCAGGCTATAAGGGGTGGAATCACGGATGAGTGGGGGAACCAGATCTTGAAGATATTTGGGAGCTAGTCCTTTGGCCATTTTATAGAAGTGAACAAGTTTGTGCTTTTCACGTCTGTTCGCAAGTGAATCCCAGCCGACATCGCATAGGATGCGATGGTGGTTCGTCCCTCTCATTGCGCCTGTGCAAACCCGGGCAGCGGACACCTGAACAGACTCGAGAAGGTCTGAATCCTTCTTAAGAAGACCACACCAGGCAACATTGGCGTACTCGATTAAAGGACGTATCATGGCTTTAAATAAGGTTTCTAGTGTTTTCCGAGGTACAAAATTAGATATTCGTTTCAGCAGATTTACACGTTTCATTGCTTTCGTCACTAGAGTTGACACGTGGAGCGACCATGATAAATTTGAGTAAGATGTACGCCAAGATGCTGGTGGGAGGGAACTTCAGTCAGCTGAACATCTCTAAAGTATAATGGAGGGTGTGGAACCTTTCTTCTTTTAGAAGAGAACGTCATCAGTTCAGTTTTGCCAGGGTTGAAAGTTACAAGCCACTGGTCTGACCAGTCTGACACCACGCCGAGATCATGATTCAGTCTGTTTGCTGAGACAACGGGGTCCATAATTATCTCTAACAATGCGGTGTCGTCAGCAAAAAGACGGGAATCGGTTAACAGGTCGTCAACAAGATCATTAATGAATACAAGGAAAAGCAATGGGCCGAGGAGCGACCCTTGTGGAACACCTGCATCTGTGGGTAGCCAAGTTACCTTTGTGAATATACATTGTACAGATGGTTTTGTGTAGTTACTTTAGCATGGTAGTTTTAGTGCCCCACTTTTTTAGGCAGAAATATCTTGTTGGGTCAATGTTGAACATGTTGACAAATTTATCTTCCAATGCATAAATTTGTGTCATTATTTCATTAACTTAAAATACATTAGAAATGTACAGTAGATATGACCAGCAGTATTTTGTTAGTCATTATATATATATATATGAAACAGATATTGTATACTGCTTCCAGAATAAAGGTGCACTATATACTGACTGAAGAGTTCCAGGTGTCCAATAACTGACAGCGCAACAAATCTTTATTAACTGACAGCGCAACAAATCTTTATTTTCTACAATACTTTCTACACATTTGTATGGGAAAATGGCTGATGAAATATTCCTAATACATCCTTGTACACCAGTAATCATAATACTAAAAATACTTGAGTACATGTACTTGGTATCAGTAAGTGGCTAATCATACATTGTATATCGAAAAGATGTTCAATTTCAAGCTAATTCATTCAATTTCACATATATAGCACATATTGTAAATGCTAACATGCAAATGTAATTACTACATTTTGTACATCTTCATACCAAAAATGTACATTCTACATATCTAAAAGCACGCAGAATGTGAGGTACAGGTTTGAAATGGTTTACTGTGTCTTCTTTCTC
The DNA here is from genome assembly GCA_013266295.2 of Branchiostoma floridae x Branchiostoma japonicum. Classification (NCBI taxonomy): domain Eukaryota; kingdom Metazoa; phylum Chordata; class Leptocardii; order Amphioxiformes; family Branchiostomatidae; genus Branchiostoma; species Branchiostoma floridae x Branchiostoma japonicum. The sequence continues at coordinate 20,704,316 of CM023823.1, forward strand.
TTATAGAAATTAAAGTATCCTGACACTTTTGATGAGGATACTGAAAACGCTGCCATTAGTAAGGTCTATAAGAGGCCAAACACACATGAACGTGGTTACCTGGGAAATGTTCACCAGGAAAAGGATAAAATTAGTAGCCCAATAGTCTTAATACAATGTATACATATTCAAGAAACACATTCTTACAACTTACAGAAAATCAGCAAGTCTTTTTAGTCATCATATTTGTCATAGGCTGTTCTTTTACCAAGGAGTGGTAATTTCTCTTTCAACAAATTCATTAATATAGAGGAACAAGGAAATGTGTACCATACCAGGTTTGATCTGAGTAAAAATTAAGAACAAAGTTAAAGTGGTAGCATCTGGTTATAACCTATAAAACTGGCCTTGTCTTCATAAAACAATTTCTTTATTACTGTTCATCAATTCATCAAAACTGATACAAAAAGTCTAAAAGGGAAATAATACATTGACTCAAAGTTTGATTCGTATGACATATATTTCACATTTTGTATCTTTAGACATTCGACTGAGACATCCAATAAGATCTAAGCATACTATTATCTGCAAAATTATACTAATTATTACAGTTCTTCTTACCTGCATACTGCTGGCATTAATGACCAACACAAATCTGTGCACGTGGATGGACCCACAGCAGAAAGAACTCACAAACTGTGAACAGACTTCTTTCTGCACAGTTTAACATTTTCATGTGGCACATCCTCCTTTGATCTGTACAGCTGTCCCAGATTTCTCTTCACACCATCTTTCTTCTTGTTTCTCGGTGATTTCCTTATAGCTGGAGACTTAATGGCCTCACTGGACTGCGGAGGAGTCTTAACACGAAGCCTTTGGCTTCTCAAAGAGCTAGGTGAAGTCTTACTTTCTTGACTATCACTGTTCTTAAGTGGAGAAGCCCGACTAGAATTTGAATCTGTTGAAGATGTTACTGGAGACCTCGGCAAAACCCTGGACTTTGGCGGTGTATTTCTTGACCTGAACGAAGTTCTCCTCAGGGGTGATGTTTTACTTGCTGAGGAACACTTTGGTTTGTTGGGAGGGGAGGATGACAACAGGAAATGCCCCACACTGGATGAGGGTGATGTTGGTCTGTCCTTGTTTAGTGACTCTCTGTGAGGGGATCCAAACAAGGACTGGGGCAACTTTGTACTGTCTCCATGCGGACTTCCAGGAGGCGAGATATAATTGATCACGTCTTCTGACTTGAGCGATGAGTTACTCCGAGTTAAGGATGAGGGCGATGTATCACATGTAGGACTATTACGTCTACCTGTTAGAAGTGGGGACTGAGTTAGCTTCAGCAGGCCATGTGCAGAGAGAGGAGTCGAGGGATATTTCTTCTTGACTGGTGGTGTGCATTGATTACTGGCTGTGTCTTTGTTATGATTTGATTGATGCCTTGCTCTTCCAGATGTCCCGTCTCTATCTTTCTTTGTTCCAACTGAACTGTCCACACAATAAAACACATCCTCGTCAGCTGAGGACAGATCAAGGCTTGCGGACGACAAAGCACTGATATCCATGTCGACCTCCTGACTGCACTGATACCCATGTCGACCTCCTGACTGCCAGACTTTTAGTTCCTTCTGCAACTTTCTCTTCCTACTCAAGCTTAGCCTGTTCTTCCTACTCCTCAGACCTTCATCTGGACTACTACCAAAGTCAGTCCTACTTTTCTTTCTCGTAGATTCAAAGACGTCTTGCTCAACAGGACCACCAGCATCTGTATGCTGTCCTCCAGTGCCACTTCTCTTCCTCTTTCTTTCCTTCAACAGTGACCACCCTCCAGTGGATTCCACAGTTGGCTGTAGTTTACTTGGAGAAGACTGATTTTGCCGACTACAACTACTTGAAGCTGGTGACTTGGACCGCGACCTTATGCTGCATCTTAAAGTTTTGACTTTGGAAGATCCTGGAGATGTGCGTTTTCTTCGTGATGACATGTCTGTCAATATCGGGGACTGGGTAAGGGCAAGAAGCCCTTTTGCTGAGAGTGGTGAGGTGGCAGGGACCTTATTTTTCCCACACACGGTTGTCTCTTCCTGGCCACAAGTTGGTATGTCTTCTACCATTCTATTTACAACCTCAATATCATCCAAAAAATCTGTCGTCTCTGTCTCTTCACCTACATCTAGTTTCCCTCTTGCCCTGCTGGGTTTCTTACTTCTCGGTGACCTTCGAAGTGTGGAACTTGTTTCCAGCTTTCCCACCAAAGTCTTGGTTCTTGGAGAGGGAGTAGTAGCAGACTTTGGTGTGCTCAAGCTCTGTACAGGAGAGGAGTCCGTTGGCCTCTTCTTCCTGGGCCACTTGCTGATAGAGTCTGGAGTTTTTGTTTTAGCATCCTTGGGTGAGGTAGAGAAATGGGTGGTTGAACCACCCTGTGGTGGGGTGTCGGGGAGCTTGGACCGTGTACTGAAAGCAGGAGACTTGTTCAAATTTAGTGACTCCGTAACTTTTCCCAGTGATGAGGAAACATCTGGGAACGGCCTGAGAGTGTCAGTGTTTTCTGTATTTGCGTTTGGAAGGAACATTTTGCATGGAGATTTCAGGATTCCCTTTTTGGGTGTTGCTGATGCAGGAGGGGGTTGATTGGTTTTAGTAGGAGAGGACCCCGTGGACAATAGTTCCAGCCTAACTCTCTTAGAAGGGGTCATCAACAAGTCACTGGTCACTGTCTCTGGTAAATGTAAGCCTGTTTCTCCATGGCTGGATACAGCAGAGGTGTGTTTCATAGGCCGAAGGTTTCTGCTTCTTGGAGAGGAAGTTTGTTCCATTGTGCTTCTAACCATCTTCTGAGGTGTTACACTCATTTCCTCGATCCCTGCTTTTCGTTGCTTCAATGGAGTCCCTGTCAGTGGCGTTGAGGCAGATGGTGATTTGAAAGGTGATTGTCCTCTTGTTGGGGTCCGTAAGGTTCTTGCTGAAGGTGTCCCTCTACTCTTTGTTGGTGTAATGGTAGATGCTTGTCTTGTAGAGCTGCGACCACTGCTGCTTCTCTTCGTAGGAGTTTTAAAATTCTTCTCTGGTGTCTCCAGTGCAACTACTGCTTCATTTGAAGCTGCATTACGCCCTGTCTTCCTGGGTGTTCTTCTCAACTCAGGAGTCTTCTTCCTGGGACTGTCTTTACCTGCAGATCCTAGCAGTTCTGATAGGAGGAACTTGGCAGGAGATTTTCTGGGTGTTCTCCGTGGAGAAGTGAAGTCTATCTTTAATGGTGAGGTACTGCAGCCACGGATTTTCTTGGCCACTCTCTGGGCAGACACCACATACCGAGAACGTTTGCTGGGGTCATAGAAGGAAGGCCTTCTCCTGAAACTAGACACATGCTTCCTTGGACTTCTTCGTAATGGTTCCGTACCTGTGGGAAAGAAGTAACAGTATCCCAAGATCATAATACATTTTACATTATTCATTATATGTTAACCTGTATCTACAGGTTATTCTGCATATTTTGATAACATTTCATTGGGCTTGTGTGAAGAACGTGAGAGGGAATAGTTCCAGAAAATAAAAACCTTATACCATTGGCGATATTGCTCAAAATGTAACAATACCTTTTAACAAGAGACTTCATTTCTCCCAGATTGCGCAAGGTAAAGGTAAAGCAGGTCAAGCATAATGCTTTAAGACAAAGCATAACACTTTATCGATATAGCTAGTACTAGCAGTATTGCGATGCAGCTTCAGTATGGCTCTTGTTTTGGGCCAAGCACACCAGGTCACCCCTAATCTTAATAAGTGTGATGGGTTCTTTTATGTTCAGAAATTTAAAGCCTACACTCCCCCATACACATGACCACTGACTTTTCATCCCCATCTGAAATGATGAATGCAACCCCTCACACCGTGCCCAAGAGTTTGAACCTCTGCTGTCTGGATCCACAGAATTTGACCCATGAGTACATGTAGTAGGTTCACTTACTGCTTACACCACAGAATACTGGAAAAATTCAGACAGAAGAACCAGATCCCTACCTGGTGCAGTGAGTGGCTTGACCGGTGACTCGCCCACAACAAACACCTCAGAGTTGGTCCTAGCCCTGAGACGTGCCCTCTCCTGTTTCTGCCACAGGGCATTAGATAGCTGCTTCTTGGCAGGAGTCTCCTCTACTGTGTTGTCCTTTAGTACATGGCGACCTGCATGGTTGGAACAGGTAACTCATGTACATGTATTACTTTTTGTATGCTTACATAATTGTGATTGTCATGGTGGTTTTATGTTTGTGGTTTTCAAAGTGACCTCTCCACTGTAAAATCGTCACAGTGCAAATGATAACGGGGGGTGCCCTAACTTCGCACGTGCCCTAACTTCGGACGGATTTTTTACTGATCGTATTATGCAAAAGTATGCCGTGTTTGTTGCCACTGACTTTGCTAAATAACAAGATAAGTAAATACATAGTCAATGCATACAGCTGTTATTTGCATGCAAAGTATAGTTCTATGTATTTATTTATCGTTTTGTCGAAAAACAAAATTTCAGTCGTTTTCACCAATCATAATGATGGCGCTTAGAAAGGGGTCACTTCGTAGCGGCGGCTCGTGCCAGATATAAACGACCTGTACCAAGCAGTCACATAGCTGCCACATACATAACAAATAAAGCTTTACGAAACAGTAAAAATTTGGGTCTCCGGGTTTTTGTGTAGTAGAAAACCAACCTGAGAAAACAACGTCAACACTACGTCAACACCACTGTCGTCTGCATTTCCCATGATTCCTATGGGACCGCATTGATTGCGTAAGACGGGTTTTTGGTCAAACACGGACTGAACTGCGTTCAATACAGCCCTCCTCACGTGAGGTGACAAGTACACATAATCGCAATTATACTATGAAAATAAAGCTTAAATATCACAAAATTCAATTCTTGTTTTTTTTATATAATTTCATCATCAACGCCTAAACAGAGCAAAATTACGAAAACGTTTGAAGTTAGGGCACACTGACTATCGTAGCACATTCACGAAGGTAAATTTACGAAAATGTCTCACAGCGTTTGCCGCTTATAACGCGGAGCGTGAAGGGCTCATGAATAGTATGAATGCATTTTTTATTCAAGTATACTCTCTACATAAAGGTTTTCAAAATTCATTCATCAAAACCTGACCACTCTCCGACAACTAGCGATAGAGCGCCGTGAGTTCGAGCGCGTAAAAAAGCGTTCGATGTTAGGGCACCCCCCGTTACGTATTTTCTGTGAACCCACCGCAAATTGAAACACTGCAAAACACCTATTCGTAGTTCTGAGGTCCATTTTCAGAACTTAAGAAGATCTTGCTCTCGTCTTTTGGAAACATTTTAGTTCAATACCAATACTAAAGAAATTATTTTTCACCCTACACATCTGAAAAGTAGGTCAGACTCTATACTATAACATTCATTATCTAGATAAGAATCCCATAAGCATCTTCCAAACTTTCTGCCATAACTGAGTTGTTCACATAGCCTACCTCTGGGTGTGGTAACACTCCTGGTGCTACTCCTGCGTGGACTCTTCCTGGGACTGGGGGCACTGGGAGCAGGCATGGAGGCACGACGGGACAGCTTACTGGGAGACTGACTTCCATCCATCAACATGCTCAGGTTCCTACGGACTCTCTTCACTTCACTTACATCTAACACAAGAACAATGGTGTCAAAGTCTCACTAAACAAGGGGAATTCAAACTGCAACTATTGTATTGTCTTGAACTAAAATTAATGATATAGAGTAAGAGCCCGACAAATGGTATGTTTACATACAATTTACACAGATTTTCACATATCACTGTAGGCAAAGGGGCTGGGCAATGCAGATTCTCTTCTAGAACCAAACAAGCACAATAATTCTAATTCTTACCTTCTTCTTTAACGACAGGACTGGAACGTTTTTTCCTGGTACTGCCTGACTTCCTCCTTTTCCTTTTACTCTGGAAAACCAAGTGCAGGGAGATTTTATGCCACAACACAAGGGTTTGTATTATGAAATAAATTGTTACAAATTCACTACAACATTGACCATAGATGCAGATTAGGTATGAACTGGTACCTTTTTTGCCTTGTCTGCAGGAGCCACATGTACCAGGATCGCCTTCTTTTGCCCTGCGTCCATCAAACTGGGGTTCCGTACAAACCGCCTGGAACCCCTGATTTCAGAGAGAAAAGTGTCAAACTGATATCACTGTTACTTTAGTACTTTCTTCAACCATTGTTACCTACCCTTGCTTCGATGTTTGATAGACAAAAAAAAACTACTTAAATCAGTGATTCAAAAAGGTAGGGACTCTGGACCAGACAATTTTTTAATTTGGAAGGATGGGAGTGAAATATCTTATATTCACTTGCAAATGTTGCCTTTCTAGATCTTTAGTATATATATATATACACACAGAAGATCTTCCTGCAGTACCATACCTCTGTGAGCTGACAGAAGATGCTGAGTCCACGGCAGAGGCGACAGATGTGGAAGGGCCGACGGATGATTTGTTGGGGAGGTCGTGTTTCTCATCCAGACCTGAAGCCAGCAGGTCAGGCAGGGTCAGACCCAGCTCTCTGTACACTCCCTTCAGCAACTTCTCCATGTTATGGACATAACTGTAGTTAAAGAAGGGAACATGCACATTAACTTCTGATTCCCATAATTTGCATCTAATTGGCACATCTGGATCTCAGTTACCTACATGCCACAATCATGAAAATCCATTCATTCTTGCTTGAGTTATCTACTTACAAAGTTTCTGACAAAAATGTACCTGCAGTTCCAAAACAAGGTTCTAGGGACTCAAACCTATACCACTTTTTTCCAAGCCCATAAGCTACATGTACTTGCACTGAAAACTTGTGACCATAAACATGAGATACCAGAACCACGCGTTCTGCTGCAGTACCATAGAAAGCCACTAGGCAGTCCATAATCCAACTTGGCCTTTGTTTTGTTGACACCTACCCTCATAGCTCATACCATATTTCATAACAATAACGATCCACTGAAATGCAAATAGGGCCACCAACATCGTGAGCAGCACCTGCCTAATATTTCTTCATTGATGTGGAAAATGAGTGAAAACATTTGAAAATACAACTCTAGACAATGCAACTACCAGCATCAAGGCAGCAAATTGTCTTAAGACAGTGAGTTACTGAAACTCTTGAATGTTTCTTTTTGACAAAAAAATCGACTTACTTGTTGACAAACTGCACCTCCAGTAAAGAAGCCAGGTAGCCTGGCTCAGTAGCAAAAGAGATGGGCCTGAGGAGATCACAGATCTCCCCCACTGTCTCCTCCTCCTCTTCACTCAACTTCAGATCATCCTCATCATCTGTGTCATCTTCATCTGAAACAGTAAAAAAAACATGAGCATACAATAGCCTTTTTGAGGCCATAGGAGCAGTGGGTTGTTTATCCACTGTGTCTTGGGCATGATATTGGAAGGTGGAGCCCATCCCTCTCTAAGTCTCCTTCCACTGCCTTCACCTCCCCAAGTAAAGTCAGGTATGCCCTTTACACCTGGGTGGAGTGAGGAAAGTCATGTTAAGTGCCTTTCCCAAGGACACAATGTCTAGCCAGGAATCAAACCTGTGATGTCTTGATCCCACATCCATCAGCCTAACCACTAGGCCATGGACATCACATAAATACAATACAATACAGGCAGCAGATAATTGACTCCTGATGGCAAGCATAGGAAATTAAAGATCGACACCAAACATTTCAATACTGGGCTCAGACGTGATATTAGATGCCCTGACCTTCCTCAGTGCTGTTCCTCCTGCCCTTGTGAGAATCTCCTGAAGTGTTGAGGATCAGCTGCTGGTCGGACAGCGCTGAGAACAGCTCCACCCGCAACAATGCCTGCAGCTGGAACCTGCACAAAACAACACACGCATCTATGTATAATACATAATGTCAGTACCTTCTCTCTACTGGGATGTCAGAAAGACACAATGTCACTTCATGAAAGCTGCAATACATTTAGTACCAAAAGCAAGAGGGAAGTAATGTGGGTAGCTACTACAAATTCATTTTAGGAGTGGAAAGGAGGCTGTTGCTTTATTTGAAGTTCGAGGCTGAAACAATTTTGTAGCACAGTAGCCATACAATTTGCTGTGTCATCAGTGGAGAGGTCCCTCCGGCCAAAAAAACTCTGAACATTTCAAGATTTACAGTACTTTGTGTAATGACAATACATGCAGCTGTGATACACTGCAATAGTATCAAAGAGCAGAGGGTCTGTTTCTGTACACTTGGAGATAACTACTCACTCTCTGATCTTCATCTGTAGTTCAGTCTGGCCACTGGCATTCTTGTACTTGTCTCTGATGGCCTTGGCTTTGGACAGAAACTTGTCTTCTAACAGCTGCCTGGTGTACTTCTATAAAAACAAAAGCAAGATAATTTCTAACTGTATATATATGATGATCTGTTCTCTTACAAAAAAAATTTCCAGACTTAGTTAACACTGTCCATTGAGGTAGCATGGTGGCCTTGTGGTTAGGGTTGTTGACTTAGAATTTAAAGTTTCTGGGTTTGAATCACCAGCATGTCCAGTTTTGTGGAAAGGGTCTTTTACACCAATTTCGTCACTTGACTCAGGAGAAAATGAGTATGTAGCTTCAATTAGGGATGTAAAGCAGGAGTCCTGTGTATTAGGAGAACCACATCTGCCTTTAGGTGGTGCAAGCAAACAAAAACAACAATGCAACTTCACAGCTCATATGTATGAGAACAGGTTATACAGTATATCTATGTGTAAGTCAAAATGAGCTTCATGGGTATATTAAACTTTTCACGGTAAGAGAGATGCTCACCTCTGGATCATCTACACCCTGTGACTTCACGTAGTGAAGCGCCACCTGTACAGAACTTTGCACAAACTGCAGCAAGGGTTTATCCTGTAAAACAAGAAAAATTAGTAACACACATTTAGTGTATTCTAAGACTGGTCAAAAGATGAAATAATTCTTTCTTTGTTGTTTATCTAGACAGTGATATCACTAACCTCTTCCAGCCACTGGTTGTAATTTTCCTTCAGCTGTGAAATGAGGCTGTCCTCATCAGTAAAATCTGCAACAAAAATTCAAAACATGCTTGTGTCATCCACATCCAGTTTATCCAAAATCAATCTCTGCCAAACAAACACTACTTCTTCCCAGGTTAGAAATTATTGTAATGTACCAGTAGGTATGGTCACATTCCTCATGACCTCTTTCCTCTCTTCCATGATTCTCTGTTTCTCCTTGTCCAACTGTGTCTCAGTTGTTTCCTCCTCCTTTGGCTTGGTTTTCTGTTCTTCATGTTTCTTAAAGAAAAGACAGAAAAGCATTTCGTAAGTCTTCCATGTTATAGACATTCTATTTACTATTCAATCCCTTGTTACTACATTGTACATTACATACGTGCTATATCAATGATAACTTATAGAGAAAAGGTTTGTAACTATTTTATTACAGTTAAAATGAGAACACAAGCCTGTAGTATGGTATTGGATTCTGTTTGTAAATATTGTAAAAACAATCCACGAAAATCCAAAGTGTACAAATGCAATAACTCAAGAAGTTGTCAGTGGATGTTAACGATATTTGGTTTGTTGGTCGATGATGGCAAAAGAAAGTGCAAGGCCAATTATGGGTCCATCCGTTGGCTTTCATTAGTATTGATGAGGAACTTCTGTTTTTATATCTTCTGTTTGTTGGGTGACAGAATACTTTTGGGCTCGCTGAAAAAATGTATAGATTTGGGAACTCTAGCAGCTTGTTTTGGGGCTGCAGGAGCATTTTTTAAAGACTTTGGAAGATGGTAACTCGAGAAGGGATGAATGGATTTTCCTACATTTACCTTGTAGCTTAGACCAACAATCTGCTTTGCCCGAGCAGACAGACTGTCCGAGAAGCTGGGTATCCTGGCCAGAAGTCGCTTGCTCCGTCGACTCACCAGACTACTGGGGTCTGGTGGCTGGTCTTTCTTACAGCTTACATCTTTTCCTATAGTAAGCAATACAACTACAGTGTCAACAACAGAGAAGAAGCAATGTATCAACATAGAGCAGATTTTTATGTGCATCATCACTGTGACTGCCATATGATATCGGTGTCTCTAATTGCATTTCAGTGAATCATACTCAAGTATTTTTAACATTTAAAGATGCCAGCACCTGCCCGCTTCATTGATATGGAAAAACGAGTGAAAACCTCTATAGCTACGTACAAAAACATGTAATATATAATTTGTTACTTGTCTGCCTCTAAATAACAATTTTTTTTGCTTATATGCATGCGTTTGTACACGTATGGTAGACCAAATTATTTGAGTCATAAGAATAGTACAAACACAACATACCCTTTTCCTGAGGTTTAGTCCCACCAATAAGTTGGTTGGTGTAGAGTTTATGCAGAAGCTCTAATAGTGCTGGTTCTTGTATTCCTTCATCTGCTACATCCTCTGGAATGCTAATGACAAGACGTGAAATAAAAAGAAGTCACATATACGGTAATAATCAGCAAAAGATTAAGATGAATACCTAACAACACAAGACAGTATTAGCAGGGGTCGAAATAGATTTTGGGGCCAACTTGCACTGGTGCAGATGAAAAAAAAAATACTTGCACCAGAAGAAAAATAGTTGCACCCTCCAAAAATAAAACGAACACAACCAAAAGTACATGTAGTAACTTTAATAAAAACTTCATGGATTCTGGTTTTGTTCCCTTTCCAGTTTTTTATTGGGTATTTCTACTGGTAGTAACAGCGGATAAAGCAAACTTGCACCGCGGTGCATACCGGCAAAAAATTAGTTGCACAACACCAAATTTACTTGCACCAAGTTGCACACAGAGGGGTATTTCGACCCCTGATTAGGCTATATCTTCTCTATATCTTCATGTACATGTATGTCCACACAATTTGGTCTCAATCGTAGAGTGGAACTCGCTGCCACCAAGTACAGTAGGGGCATCGTCACTAGATAGTTTTAAACAATGTCTAGCTTTAGACGTTCAAAGGTTAGGTGTAACAGGTCGTTCGGTGTAATGTAGCCAGTTGCCGCCGCGCCGCGTGCCTGCGAAGCTGGTGTGTTACACCGAAGGGCGGTTATACCGGCTATACAGATACAGATACAGATTGTGTCGAGCACAGCTCGAGCAAATTAAAGAACTCACTATACTAATCGATAAGAGTAGGGGTCCTTCCTGGTGTGAGTGGATCAGACTTATCAGTCTGGTCTTACACAACTTGTACTTAATGTACAAAACAGGTGTGTCACACCTTAAGGCAGTTTACAGGCTATGCGAAACAATCCAACAAAAAACATTCCATACCTGGACAGTTTTTGAATGAAGGAGGTACTAGTCCCAGAGTTGGGTGCAGTTTTGTACCACGGTTCAAGTGTCCTTAGCCTAAACCTTGTTGAGCTGGCCTCATACAAGGCAGAACTGCTAGACGACACTGCAGTATCTGTCAAAAATGAAAGGACAACCAAGGGTGTACATTTTAAACTGATTATATTTCAAATCCCGTCTGTAATAGTGAGAAGGTTTTGCATCCTTTAATTCTATACTAATGCTAGAGTTGAAATTTCTAGAAAGTTATTAAGACTACTAAAACATTCGATAGTATCTATTTTGTTGTAAGCAACGTTTAATTTCTTGGCTATTGGACTTAAGAAAGAAAATAACAGCATGGCTGAGCAAAATAAAACAAAAATGGAATGGGCATCTTGTGATACACCAAAATGCTACCACAAGAGTCACAAAGCCAACATACCAGGCTGGTTTCCGTTTCAAACAATGAATTTTCAACTTAATGCATTGATAAATGGAAAAATGTAACAACTGAAAAGACATTAATCTTCTTCAAATGTTCAAAATATGGGAGTGTAAGAGTTCCTTCTTAACAGCTAAAGTAAAAACAAAGTGAGACATCTACAATGTACCCAAAGGCCTCTGATTCAGATGCCTTTGAGCACATTGTAGATGTCTCTTTGTGTTGGATCTGATCTGGACTTACCTGCCACTGAATGATCCTTTGTCTCTCCTTGTCCTTTTTTCTTCAAGAAATGTGACACACATCTGTTCACGAACATGTCCACGTGTTCCATGTTGCTTGACTCACCGCTGGCTTTGGGGAAAGCGAGGACCTTCTCGAGTGTGAGGAGCATGTCTGAACGCACCACAGTCAGTGTGGCGGAGGCAGCAGTGAGCGGCTGTAGGACACCTGTTACAGGCAGGTGTTCTGAGGGATCGTGGAAGTCTACAACCTGGGAGAACACAGAGGTGTTAGTGTGACTGGTACCACACAGGTGACTGGTCTATGAACTAGAAACAGTTCTTCTAAAATACAGTTCCCTAAACAGTGCATGTGTACTTGTAGATATGTAAATACGTTTGGGAACACATCTACAGCAGCGACACCTATGCTGCAGTGCAATGTGAACCAGTCAGTATTGCCCTGAGGAAGGTGACAGACGGTCACCGAAACGTCGGCTGAATAAAACACTTGGTTGTGTAGAAAGAGTCTCTTTATTTAGTGACTTACCAACCTGATGAAACTATTCACGGAGTTCTTCTAAAAGCAAATGTAGTAAACTGACAGTAAAGCAAAAGCAGTAAAGTAATATAATACTTCTAGGACAAATATTTCAGTAACTACAGTACATGTGCAGCTGATTCCACTTAATTGCAAAACCTGTTATCTGGTCTTAGCAAGGAGCTAGACTACAAACATTCAAACTTTATCTCTAAAATGTGGGAAATAGCCTTTCTGAGGGTTGGATTCTTTGCATATACCGGTAGCTCAATTTTGCCATGATGGGGTTTGCAAAAATGCAGTTTTGTATTGATGTGAATTTGGGATTTGATGTGAAATGTTTTTTTACTAAGCTGTTTTAGTTTTACATCAACAACAAACAGTAATGTTGACACCTACCAGAGACAGTCCTTCACGTGACAGCACGAGTAACAAGTCCTCCAGCGTAATGCTGCACCCCTCTGTGTCAACTGATGTCCTCAAACTCTCCTTGGGCATGGCACAGGTGTAGGCATGCATAGGGTGGAAGCAGGTGAGCGGCAAGCAGCCTCGCTCCACAGTTCCTCTTACCATCAACAACAGGTCTGTTCTACATCCTGTACTTTGACCTCTCACACTTGACCTTTGGTCCTGAGATGATCTTTGACCCTGAGATGCACCTTGACCCACATGCAATGTGGCACTACATGTGAGCAGCTGTGAAGGTGAACTGCCTTTCCACTCAATGGATAAGTCTTGCACAGAACGATCTGTCTTGCTGGGACCATGGGAAAGGATGGAATGTACAGCTGGTATCCTGTGTAAGGAAAGGAAAAAAGGTACAGCCACTGTGACAGACCTCAGACAATGTCTGTTAAAAAAATCACAAAAGGGGAGAAACTTAGTATGTGGGTGTAGAAAACAAATCCTGTACTGACCTATTCTGTGGTGAGAACATTGGCTGCAACTCAAGGGAACACAACACCCCTCTGTCTCCACCTTGAAAGAAAGAAATTGGTTTTTAAGTCAGGCTAGAAACTATAAATAACACTTTTCGCAAACAGGGCAGAAATTGAGAGGTATTAATTAGGTTTGAATTCCAAACCCGACTTGGTTCATATTGCTCTCATACCCTTGGCATGGTACATAATAATAGAATTCTTTCTGAATTCACGTCTTACTATGGCACAACACAGCAGATATTTTGATATCCATCCCCTGTCTCTCCCAGCTTCTGGCTGTGTAATACTCCAGTAGTGAAGATGAGGTCAGGGGGAAGTCAGGAACATCTTCTGCAGCAGCATCCTTACCAGTGGATCTGGATAATGTGAAGAAAATTGTTACTACAAACTACATGTATTACAACTATTACTGGTAAATATTTACGGCTCAAAGAAGAAAATACAATGCCAGAAGAACACTTCAGAAATGGCAGATTTCACCCCACTATCCAAACTGCTTTAAGCCCTTCCAGTCCCACAAAAATAGCAGCACTGAGGATGTAAAGCACCACTGCATTGCAATACTGGCAATCACAGAGCTAGACCCATGCACACATACACACACAAACAAGCCAAATATGAAAAGAAAGTACAACTGAACATTTCATTAATGAACAGGTAGCTCATACCTGGATTTCTTACTGATTGGAAGCAGTGATTGGATACTGCTAGTCACATGACTACCCAGCTGTAAGAGTGCATTACCAGGGACAACACAACCGTTCAGTCCCTCCAACACCTGTGCCACCAGATTCACTCCCATCTTGTCTGCCACCTGTTATGATAACCAGAACATCAAAGTTTTAAAACAACTTTTTAAAACAACTTTTACTAATTTTTACCATAGGCCGCACCATGCGGCCTATGGTATAGTGCCCGGTGTCACCTTGGTGGATGGGTCGACAGAGGTTGCGCAATGTCTAACCGCACGTTACGCAATGTGAAGCCAGGCCGGCCTCAAAATTAACATGTGAATGGTGGATGGGGCGCAAGAAGTTGTGCAATGTCTAATCGCACGTTACGCAATGCCAAGCCAGGCCTCGCAATTAACAATGTCCCGATGTCAAAATCACGCTAAATTTCAGCTCGGGACAATTCAAATTACGTTTCGGCAATTTCGGGGCGATTAGAAAATTCTGACGTCATTTAGGAACGCGATCCATCCATGGGAAGCAAAGGGAAGCAACACAGTCACTGTCTATTTTTCAGGTCTTTCAATTCACTCTTTTTAGCATTGCTACAATTCGAGCAAGGTGAGCAAGTCAATAATTGTGCACACCCATGCCACCTATTCCCATTTTGGCGGCCTATGGCCAGCTTTTTTTAAAAAGCTTTCTTGTTACGGTAAAGACTGCAGAATACTGTAAGTTCATTTTTAAGTTTGCTGGGACTTAATTCAGCAGTAGGAGGGGATGGAGGTGTTGCAGTGTTTCGTCTGAACCATGTTCACTGTGATGTCAAAAATCTGAAGAATCATTGTTTGGTGGTGTGACATCAATAACACAAGGGTGTATATTTAGCACAAATGTGTAGGAGTATTTCAATTGAATAATACGATTAATTGTAGTTTAATACAATCAGAAAATGCTGACTTCTACTACTGTATCACGTGCACTTTAAATAATACCTGTTGGTTATTTGTGTGGTTCTTCATGAAAGACTGCACATCCACCCAGTAGAGTCGTATCCTGCATGTTTCTGACATCTGTCTGTACACATGCGGTGGTAACATCGCGCTCCTGACGTCTTCCAATCTCAGGTCATCCTTCCTAGTACTCCCCACGAACTCAACAAGATCTTCAGACGTCTTAGGACAGGGAGACAAGATAAACACGTAGTTTCTGGAGACCGTAGACATGATCGTGTTCAGCTGTGGAGTTCTAGCTCCCGACTTTCCTCGCAACCCGATACGAGCCACAGCGGGTCGTACAGGTTTACAGGGGGAACTTATGTCCGGCATGTCCCAGTTGAATTCGTATGTTATCTCGGACAAGGCCGTCCGAAAAGTTTCGGCCGAGGAAAAAAATTTCGTCGCCCGTCGGCTCCTCTTGTCTTCTTCGTTTTCTTTCCCAGACCATGGCGGTTCCAAACGTCCGGTAACTTCGGCCTCGAATGCCTCGAACAGCTTGCTGTCAAATTCTCGAAAGTTGAAGCGATCCCTTGGAGCTTTTCCATTCGAGGAGTTGAAGAACTTGTATCCCCAAAGGATGTTGTCTTTCGTCTGTCCATTTTTATGAGCGAAGTGAGACAAAATCTTCAAGGCGGACAGGTTGAGTGCGTTCGAAACCCTTTCCTCTTCGGCAGCACCGTCCTTTCTGGGGCTAGTGTCTACTAGAAAGACTACACGAAACGATCCGCTTTCCTGAGACATGGCGACAGTCAACAGTAGTAGGCAAAGAAAGAAAATAGAGCTAGATATTTAGGAAAAAACGCTAGAATTTCTGCCGACCGGCGGCCATTTTGATTTTGAATTTCGCCACGCGCATGCGTGTAGCAATACAGGAAAAAGGGCGGGAAATTGAGATTTCCCATGATTCAACTATGACCTTTTAACTCGGTCAGCCACACCCCTGGCCACGCACATCTTCATCATCTGCTTTCTCTAGTTTGTGCTTGGTTGTGCCTGACCAGACAACAAGCAGATGCAAGTTGTTTTTACTTGAGCCAACGTTGGGAAAGTTCACAGACATCCACGAGTACCCATTGCTGACAATGATCAACCGAAGGACCCAAAACAGTGCCATCGGTCCAAGACTCATCAAGGGTCATCAAGTGCACGTGTCAGGTATCGTCCTTTGTTTACTTTTAAGTGCCTGTAATATGTATGCGGCATCTGGATAAAACTATCAACTATGCTCCCGGCATCTGGACTCTATGTTCAGTCGAGAGACAACTTACATGGTAAGTTTTATCATATAAAATAAGTAGATACTGGTGATGCTGAGTTTGGGAAGTCATCTTCCGAATTTTTCAAGGACACCACGATTGGCAGCACGACATTTCATCTGTTTACTGGAAAGTCTCACGTATCATCTAGATGAATGCCATTTCCACTCTATCATTGTACCTTTATTGTGGTATATGGTATAGAACTGACACTGTACCCGTATTTTAACAGTTTGAAGTAGGTGATTTCAAATTTCAATTGTGTTTCAATCAAACAAAATTATCTAACACTGGAACATTCTGTATTTCTGACTTGCTTGAATACGTAGTGAAGAAACTTTCCGCTTCCTGCCGCCACTTTCTGCTGCCTTACATTCATTCATTCATTCATTCATTTATTTATTTATTCATTCACTCATTCATTCATTCGTTCATTCATTCACTAACACCTCCAGACCCTTATAATGACATGTTAGTTTGATCAAGGTCAGGTTCAACCTCCTTGGTTTGATTGAAGTGATCTCGATGAGTTTTCCTGGTCTGCTGTCCATGACTTTAGTACTTTACAGGAAGTGGAGCGTGGTCATCTGTGTTGTTTGTTTGTTTGTTTGTTTGTTTGTTTGTTTGTTTGTTTGTTTTATTATAAGTTGTGCATAATATCAGCGACCAAATATGTATTGATCATCATCATTATGTCGGGCTTGCCCGGTCCAGAACCCTCTCTCTCCAGTCCACTTTGTCCATCATGGCACTTGCCAGGTTTTCCTTTGGTAGCCCTGGCCTGGGTCACCAGCCAGTTGGTCTGTATGTCAAACGAGGTCACCCGGGTTTGGCATGACCTCGTTTCGGTCCCCACAGGACCAGTCTACCAGATGTCTAGCCAGCTCACTTTTGCTTCTGCCAGTAGGCGTGTCCTGCAAATGTTATTCTGCGCTGTCTGATGATTTCTGACACTGCTGGTATGTTACCGAAGAGCTCCTCCTTGGTCATAAATACGAAATAAAGTTATCGTTGGATCTTTGGCAGCTTATTATTCCAACAGTGTTCCATCGAAAGTATACACATGTACCGTCATGGTAACAATCAAAATTTCGGTCCAAAATTTCGGTCTTTGAAAGTTTGAGGTCCTTTTTCGATCGCTGAAACGCGACCACAAGCAAAGTTGACTGGCAGGCGCGTACATTTTTTCTAACCTCCGCCAGGGGGCGCGGCTTTGTCAGACTCTTTCCTCTCTCTCTTTCTCTCCCCCCTTTCTAAGTGCGATGTTGACAGTTCGACAAAACTAGGGTAGAACATGTAAGATATATATCGCTGAAATAACTAATCCTGTATTAAATGCTCTAAGACAGTGTGACACATTTTTGTCTCACAAGTTTATTAATGTTATGTGTAACCTTAGTTAAGGTAAGGACATTATATAATGTCACCATACAATGTCCTTGCTAATTTTAGTTAAGGTTTATTAACGTAATGTAATGTGTAACCTAGTTATATGTAAGTTAAGAATTATCAAGGTAATGTTGATTGGTAATCTAGTTAAGACATAATACTGTATCACTAAGTTCTTCATAAAAAAAACATAAAGCAAGTGATCATTGTAGCTCCTCGCTATGTCCCAACTGTCACTGCTGCATCATAATTCTTTCTGAAATTAAATTAATAACATAAACACATCAGCACAGTAGAATTCTAAAAATCATGCGTTTAAGTCAAGAATTCGGCTAATGACCCTCGTCGCCCTGTTCTCACCGACTCGTCTTCTCATGGCGTGGAAAAAACCCTGTATACCCCCCGGGAAGTTTCTACTGATCTGCCGTATCCGTCCAGCCGGCCGTAGACGGGGTCGTCCCCGAGCATGTAACGGACCACCTCGCAACCGGCCACGACGAGGTGTCGGGCGAGGGACCACTACGCCTCTATACTGTCCGTCAGTTGATTCAAGTCTTTCTTGAGCTGTTCCGCCTCTTGCGAGTCGATTTCTTAGAGCGCGACCTGCTCCTCTTCCTACTGCTTGTCCTATCTGTATAGCTCTTCGAAATAACGGATTTCTTCCAGGTCGATTCCTTTCGCGCCGTCTTCTTCCTCGTTGCATTTGACGCAGTATGTCCACCCTTTCGGGTGAAGGATGCGTCGGGAGTGAGTTTGCTTGATGACTCGGCAGTGTTTGTGGTGCTGGGAGGAAAGACGGCTCTCGTCCTAAACGGTCTTGGCTACCGGTACCGCCACCGCGTTGTAACTGTTTCATATCTTCCTGCACTTCGGATGCAGTAGGCCGCGCATGGTAGTCAGAACGTAACAGTCTAAGACAGACATCTACTAAGGCCCTATTGTCAGTATTTTCCAACATAGCTCTCGCGAGACACTCCGAGATTTCTGCCTCTCTCTCGGGATGTCGTCGAAGCGCCTCTCCCACTGTGAGATCTCTATCATTTTCTGTTACGAGCACAACGAGCATTTCCGAACCCTCTTCGTCTTTTCTAGTTGCCCTGGTGATCATGGCCGCGAAGATGACCCCCATGGCAAAGATGTCGCACTTCTTAGTGTAGTGTCCCTCAGTAACCTCAGGAGCTAGGAAAATATAAGTTCCACACTCTTCAGACATGTAATAGTCGGTAAAGATGTTGGAAAAGGCGTCGCCGCAAACTTTAGCGAGCCCAAAATCGCCAACTTTCGCCACTGGGTTTTCTTCAGTTCCGGACAGAAGAATGTTTTCTGGTTTCAGGTCGCGATGAACGATCTCTCGGTCATGTAGGAAGGTCACAGCAGCCGTGATGTTAGTCATCAAACGAAGGTTCAGTGCGGTATTGGGAGGGGTTGCTAGGATGAAGTCGTTTAACGTACCGAGATCACAGTATTCCAGCACCAGCCATAGACTCCCCTGGTACACAAATGACTCCCAAAACATGACGACGTTGAAGTGTGGAGTACTTCTGAGCGCTAGCAGTGGTTCAAGTTCATGTCTGGCGGTCTCTATGTGTTCTGAGTTCTGTAAGTTGAGCCTTTTCAGCGCGACGGTAGAGCCCTGCCATTGATGTCTACCCTGGAATACCGTCCCGAAAGCACCACTTCCTAGTTTTCCGAGTACAATGTAGTCTCCCGCAGTTTGTTCTGCCATCACTTATCAACCAGACGGTGGTTAGTTTACATAACCAAAAGCTGCGATTATTCATTAACTTTCCTTGTCAATAAAAGGGCGCACCAGTGATGCCGGAAGTAAATTCATCACTAGTACTGATCCAACAAGTTGTTGACCTTTGAACTAAACGGCGATTCCATTTCATCGCAGGGGTGCACTCCAATTACACCGGGCGGGAAGGACCCATACTGTTCACGGTAAGTGTAGTGGGCTCATTGACAAAAAGAAGTTGAATCTGTACATATCAGTATATATATGTATATAGAGAGAGATTGATGTAGTAAGATACCAGATTTGTATCACTGTTATGTTGTACCATGACCTGTACTTAGCTTGTAAGGGCATAAATGTACAAAGATAGTCTTTAATTCATTAACGTGATCAAGGTGTGGCCCGCCTCCTACACTAGCCTGGGTTCGTTGTGGAGGTACATTGTCGCTCCCAGGCAAACTCATACTAATCTCCAAGCAGATTCGGTGGGGCAAGGGGACTTAATATTGGCCAGTCCTGTATCCATTGGCCGCCTGTATCCAACGTTCGCCCCACACAGGCGGCCAATGAATACAGGACTGGCCAATTAATATAAAGTCCCCTTGCCCCACCGAATCTGCTTGGAGATTAAACTCCTACACGGGGCCTGGCCTACATTCCGCGCCCTGTCAGAGGGACGTCAACAACGTGTCAGTGGGTAGGGTGTGTCAGGGATTTGAACCTCAAAACCTCTGGGTTCTGAACAAATAGCTCAAATGTAACCTAAAACTTTTATGTCAGGACATGGTCAGCTTGATGCCATGAAGTACATGTATGATGCAACGAAGCAGCCTGTGCTATTATATTTTAGCTGTAAAACAAAACAAAAAATTGCTTGTCCAAATTCCTGTCCTTCCCCATCTGACACGATCTGTGTCATTATCTGGGTTCAAATCTTTGCACGTAAAAGAATCCAGAACACTGATCGAGAAGAGTAGTGGTGACCCGGTGCGCTTGGCGGAAAACACGAACGGTGGTTAGGACGAAAGCAATGCACTACTACCTATCCAAAAGGCGTCACGCTTCGCTTCATTAATGAAGACGGACGCTCTACCTTTGTACCGGTTATACATTTTAGATGCCAGTGATAATTGTTGCCTTGGAGGTATTTAAGGGTGTGTCATCACTATGGTACACCGCTTTGTCTCTGGAACACACCTGTGCTTAACCTTTTGTTTAACAGAAACAGAATATTACAGTTGTATTGTACTCTTTCAGGTCCCTTGTGGTTGTTTTGGATACAAATTAATCTTCTTCGGATATCCCCAAGAGCCGGTTCTGTACACACACAAAGTCTCCGGCTCTGAATTGATGTATTGTACAGACATAATCTGTAGAGATAAACTGGTTAAGTTAGTGTTATGTGTACCGCTCGTTTTGTTGTGGTTACCCTGACGGGACATCAGCAATTATGTTCTGTCAACACCACTCGAGTGCGCCGTGACAGTATCGGCCTGGAGCTGGCCACCGTGAGCTTCCCGGGTTCTCTTCGGTGTTGCCCACCCGCCCAGGTCAATTAGCGCGCTCCGGGCAATTTTTACGGGATAGATTCAGTTACCTACCTATAAATCAGAAAGATCGGTTGTCAGATCAGAGAAAAAGATGCCAAGACTAGGCCTGCAAAAAATCCCTGTGCCGGGTCCGTAGGGTGGTTTACTAGGCTCAGTGCCTCAGCAGTATCGGAAACAACAACTGTCTATATTACGCAAGCTTCTAATATATCATTATAATAAGCACACGACATATTACGTAATACAAACATGAATTAAAACTTATTCTTTCGACATTTGATGCTACCTATAAATCGATAATGAAATGTACGGTAATACGTTGGTATTATGGTTCAAAACTCAATAATATTTCTGTATGGTCCTGATAAATTTTTGATAGGTCCTGTGACCTTTGGTAACCTTTATACGGTGTCAGAGCAGTTGTTCAAGCCAATCAAGGGACCCTTGGGCTGATCAAGTACGTTATACAATGTATAGGTCTATAGGATGTACTTCGGCTGCTTAAAGGCTCTATTTAAAATATGAGATTTTGGCTCCAAAGCATTGATGTCATTGATATTTACGAGCAGTTTCAGTACATTTGTATCGTTATTTAATATCCAGGCATTTTACAAACAGTGCAAAAAAACGCCTGCACCAAGGTCCCTTTATTTTCTTTTGTACAAATAAATACAGATAGTCAAGTGAAAACAAATATCTCACTTTTGTTCATACAAAGCAATTACGTTGCATATACACTCCCTGAATATCGTTATACAATACAATACGGTTGATTCAACTTTAATACTATGCAAGAAAATGATCAGAAAATTGACTTCAAATATCGTCCTTATCTTACATTGCCATTGAGTACCATAGAGTCAGAAACAAGGAGATATTTTCACATCATCATGAGCTGTCAACCATACAAACTAAACATCATGGAATACCAAACAAGAAGAAACAGTTGTATTACCCGTGTAAATTTCAACATATACATCAACAGGAAACCAAAACAAGTGTCCATAGGCGACAATCCTCCGTGAATTTTTATGTTTTGCAGATTGGGAACAGTAGTGCACTACATTTAGTTGATAGGGTATCGTAGTAGGTGCAAACCATAAGTCACAATCCCCACAGATACCCACAAACGAATATACACAACAACCACCTAATATCTGCTTATAGAACCTCGGCTTCCACATAACTACTTAACCTACGGCCTATTCCACAGAATTATAAAAATAGGGGTGTTTCTGAAATATGCAATTTACCTCAATATAAAAACAGCTGCGGTTAAAACAAAAACACGTGCATCATCACGGACATAACGGCACACCACATGCCCAATTACATAGAAATACAACGTACAGAACCATGACTTTTAGGTGCGAACACATTGGAGAATTCCATAGCGACGAAACATCTGGTTCTAATTCACGACCCACTCCGCACGTCATGCCTGAGAATGTCTTTCCCCCCACCCCCGCTATTCAAAACAACGGGTTTTTGAGAACCGTGACGTGGGGGATACAAGCTAGTCACGTTTGGGACAACACTCTTCTCACTGCAGCGCCACCTATGAGTGGGAAGTAGAACCAGTCAGTATTGCCCTTGTAATGTAGAATACATCAGTCCTACGTGCCCGTGCGATTAGTTAGCTGACACTATGGGAACTGTTTCCAGGAATCCACGAGCAAGCTATTCAAATAAACACGTGGCCACGTTATCTGTAAAGTAAAGTCAAACAGAAAGAAGAAGACCCATTAATCTAAGTGTCAAAATGTAGGGCAGTACCGCATGTGTTACTGTATTCAGGGAGACAGACCGTACGAACAGTGGAGAGAGGACTATGTTTCTCAATCTGTCTCCATTTCTGTCTCCACCCTCTGCTCTACACCCTGGAGAAGGCTGCAGAATAACTACCGAAACATTGGCAGGTACATGTAAGTCAGTTTGTAACTTTCGTAGTTGTTTATTTGCAAACGGTTTGTTTTCTTGTGGTTTCATTTCATCATTTCATAGTGCCGGGAAAGTTCGATAATTTTTGGTCGTTTTCGAGCTAGATCGATTTTTTTGATTTTTTTTCCGGAATATCACAAAACGCTATATATGAAGTCAGACTCCTCGACCACTATAGCAAGGCTTACAGGTTGGAATATTTGCCTAGAATGGAAAAGTGCAACGAATTAAACCCAGTGATTGGAGATTGACGTCTCAAACACACCGACCGACAATTCCAGATGTACGATACATAATTGGCATTCCTGGCTAGACGTCGTGTTCTTCATGGGAAATTTAGTCACTTTACACGGCTTTCCTCACTACCCAGGTGTAAATGGGTACCTGACTTCAGCTAGAGAGGGTGGTGAAAGGACATGGATGGGCTCTACCTTCCAATACCTTGCACATAGTGTAATGTCCAGTCCAAGCAGATTCCTTCGGGGGCACCCGACTTGACCCTACGGGGGCAAATGGTAACTCGGGTGGCCACTCTGATCGTCCACTGACCCCGATGGAATCTGCTTGAAAGATTACACCTAGTGTACAGAGCCGAAAACGATGTGGGACGTTTACCTTTACATTTTGTTGCAGCACAACATGCCTTTTAATTGAGTTACTTTCACCACTGAGAGAAGGTAGTGTTTTCGCAATGTTATTATATTGAAGCGTCCTTGGTTTTCAGTAGCGTTTGTGGCTGTGTTCGGTTTTGTTTCCTTGCGTGTGTTTTTGTGGCTGAGCAGCAAGAGCTGTATGGTAATGACTGAATGAGATTTTGAGAATGGTTCAGAAGTAATATCTTTTCCTTGTAATAATGGTTCAGATGTAATATCAAAAGCTGGATCCTTCGATGCAACGAAGAAGTTCTGGTGTGAATAAACGTTAGACCTGGTGTATTTAATAGTATTACAGTATCCATTGCCTTTATTGAAGTTTTAGGCAATGTTATTTTGACGTTCAATATGTTTAGCCGAAATATTCACAAGAAATTTGACTATTAGTGGGGAACAGTTAGACAACCGACACCTGTTTGGTAAATTTGCCGGACCAGTTGAATCACAATTACTGGTGAAACCGCGTCAACTATCTATTGTTTAGTTGTGTTGTCTGGAAAACCCTAAAGGTCACGCGACAGACATTTTAACCTGCCGGTCACTTCCTTATACACGTACACATACATGTACTAATATGATGCATTGCCTTTCATGAGCCGACCTCATTCATATGTGTGAGTCGTTAGACGAAGGATCTATCTAGATTTTTTTTCTGTTCCCTAGGGGACGTTCGTTTTTAGGCAGGACTCTCTCCGTTCCAACCCGCTTAACATTGTACTTTCCCTTACAAAAGATCCACCTCCCTTTAGCTTCGACCACACAAAAAATAGGTCAAACTTCTCCGATCGATCGTTTCATTCTGTTTGTTTGCTGATGATCCACGTCTTCGGTCTTACTGTTGTCCCATCCCTGACCCAGTCTCCTAGAATAATATTGTCTGCTAAATCCGCCATGATAATGAAAAGGAACGAGAACAAAAGTGCCCCATGTTGTCAGAGTTGTCAAGGTGAGGACAGGTAAACACGACGCCTTTCACGGATCAGTTTACTCGTAAAAATAGGGGTGAACGTACGTGTGCGCGGCCTTGATCAAAAACATTTATAACCTTCCCTGCAGCGCTGCCAATCTTATGTTTATATGAATAGTGTTAGTGTGTCTGCGGTGGGAGAAAATCCTGCACTGGCTCTTGGTTTGGCTAGGGTTTAATTACTCCACAGCGAATAACCCCGGCCCTAAGAAATGGACTGTCCCAATTCATCAACGGGCGGAACCCGTCTTTTGGTTCCCAACCTGCTGATAGGGTGTGCCCCCTGTGCACCACGCAACAGCAAACAAGTCTGGAATTCGGCTGGTGGGTTTGCAGTAGTAAAGCAGGCTGTGCCGGTGTACAGATCCGGAACGCATACAGGTGGAACCAAGCGGTTTCTTCCCGCTCACAGATCCAACTGTACGACATTTTCACCTGGTACAAGTGAGTACATAAACCTACTACAGCATTTCCTGATAGTTTAGTGTGTGTGTACACGACTGAGTCACACCTATATACGTTACAGTACACGTGTTTCCTAACCACCGGCGTGAGCTCACCTCACCTCCAAGGCATCTGGGAGTAGCCGGCAGCGTTTGGCGGTTTTTACCGCTCCGCCAGAATAGATTCACAAGAAATAGAAGTCGCTAGTGTGCGACCGACAGAGTTGGTTCTAATATATTCCAGAGGCTTCTAACGTATGCAGTAATTATACTCTTGTCGTCGCGTGATCACTATTTAGTGTCAGACCTAATAATGTAATATGGTGCACCGTGTTAGTAAATGAGGTGTAGGGTACTCGACCTTATGGTGTCATTATGCCAATAGCTACAGGTGCATAGCAGTGCCGAACATGGTTTATATCTAATGTACATAATAGGCGTATGTAACATAATGCCTTTCATCGTTATGCATTGTCTTCAGGCTAATAGTCTATGGGGAGTTCGTTTCAGGGAAAAAAACTTCATGACGTTGCCGTTGACCTGTACTAAGAAACACCTAAATACACTGTAAGCGTAGCGTGTTGTAATTACAAATTGTATAAGTCTGTTGTTTTAATAACAGTTACATACCATGGCAGTGTGATACAAAGCCTATATATAGTCGCGGTGACAAGCGGTACGTAGCCAACCGTGACGGCTATGTGGTTTGTTATTTCAGGTAACGTTGGAACGCCCAACCCCTACCCAACCCCCCTCCCTCAAACCACATGCGCGCCAAAAAGATAGGCTATACGGTCCCGCCCATTTATGGTCCGTTGAATACCGGTGCGATAGGTTACATATGGGCAAACAAGTTTCCCAGCCTACGTAGTTCCGTTGTACTCGCTCAGGTATACTGTTTCTGACCGGCACCGCCTGAAACGGAATGCCGACGATGGTCATGGTTGGTAATCATTGTTATATAATCGGTCAGCACCTGTTTCTTCAATTGTTGGAATATATAACTAACAGTTACACACTTTTCAACAGACGCGTTTGATCCGTTGAGCTGTAACGTAACCTGTCGTCGTGTAGTAAATACTTGACGACCAATGTTACGTTGGACTATTTTTTTTTTGATGGTGCAAATCATTCTTTATTCATTCTTTATTATTCTTTAGTCAAACGATGGTCAACATGGCAGCAGTACATAAACAAAGAAGATTATGGACTGCTGAATTGTGTTGACCTTACATGTACATAAAAAAAAAACAAGTGAAATACTGTACAGGCACGAACAGAACATACAGATTGACGACACTAACAAATAAACAACTAAGTCTGCAGTTGGCTGTTATAGAGTCTGATAGTGTATTGCAGAAATTAACGATCTCAGCAGTCTGTGTCATCATGGTATTCAAGCATGGTGATACTATTACAGAAGATATCTGGGTCAGGGGTGGGGTCTGCTGGGTGACCCCATTATGTAATGTGTCTGACCAGCTGTGTCTGACATTACCGTGCTGACATCAGGCTATGAGCGGACGTTGTACACGTGTGACCCTGCGTGTGACCATAGCTAATCCAAAAACAGATGTTTTGGGCTGCCCCATTTTCTGGCTGTCTCGTTTTCTGGTTGTCCCAACCTTTAAATCTTAAAATCAAGAAAGACTCAGTATAGACTGGAAACTCGATGACATGGAAAAAGAGAACAGGACCGTTAACGCTAATGACCATCTGATTACAATATTTGCCCCTGAAGCAAACAAGAAAGAGGATATCGCTTTCCACCGTACTAGTGCTGTTCAAAGATTTACAATGCAGTTTTGTGTTGTTAAATGCTATGATGAAGAGACCAATACCCCTTTACGCCAAAAAAAAATTAAAAAACGGGTAGCTGAGTCTACGTCGGACAGCGGCTTTTTTATTCTCGTTTATTCCTTAAGTAAATTTGTTACTGTTTGGGGTAAACGAGGATTGTTTGGTGTTTTAGCTCGAGTGATTGGAGCTTTGTGACTTTCAAATCAGTGTGTCTTTGCAAGCATGTGTAACTACCTGATGGTAGGCGGTGATATATCTAAGTGAGAGAGAGTGTGTGTGATTGGTGTCCATTCCGAAGGCATTCGTATGGTGCATGCATGACGTTTAACATATGATGCAGTGACGTCACTGCGTAGGTGATTCCTTACGTAGTAGATCGAGCACGGTTTGAGGCTGACTACTGGATATAGAACGGCCCCGCCCACCGAGGGGATGTCATGTCTCCCGAGGCCGTATGCAGTGACGTCACTGCTTAGGTGATTCCTTACCAACAAATCGCTGTGTACATAGTCTCCAAGCGGATCTTAAGAAGAAAAGTCGTGACCTTTTCAATACCGCGATGTTTTCCGACAACTCCCCTGGAGACAGCCATGATTTTTCCCCAACATATATACAGCCAAAAACCTAGACCACCCCACCACATCCCGAAATTCAGTTCCCCTTGCTGAAAGTCGTCTTTCAGAAAAAAGTCACAATTTTCCCGCCAAACAAGGCTTACGTCACCGTCTGACCAGGTGCGGGGTATTTGCATGGCACTCCAACTGACTTGTTCTATTTGAGTATTGAACAAACTCAGACAGCACAACGTTTGTTTGGGCACGTTAACGTTACCCCTGGCAGTGTTTCCGTTAACTGGCAACCGTGACTATGATCGTCACCTGCCGATTCAAACATTTGAATGTGCGTCATAGATTGATTGTACCCAGATTTGTTGTACTCGCCTTCTAGGCAATTTAATGTATTGTTTGAAAAGTCGCTATGTGCGAAATGAGTTTTTGACTGCCACCAGTCAAATTTATCGCACCAATCAGACGGAACGTTGCACCTGACCTTATTGAGGACCATATTAAACATTAACGAACATTTTGCCCTGAGTTACTCCGACGTACTACCACTATGTATAAGGCAAATGAACCACACTAGAGTCAAGGTTGGGTATGAATGTGCCATTCTTAAGTTTATGTTTTCTCCTGATAATGTATGAAAATTTAACCCTACTTACGTCATTGTATTTCCGTCGAGATGATACAATCTGCATAAATTAGTTTAAAACTTTTAGAAATACATACACTTATACTAGTACTTTATACTGTACATTATATGATGAAAGGGGTAACTGCATTACGAAGACCTATCCAATGAAATGCCCTGACGCCCGAAGTGAGGTCTACTTTGATTGGTCTGCTCATTAGTAAAAATTCAATTGTAAATTCAGGCAACGATGATCTGACTAATATTGTTTTCTCTTTCTCACAGTTGACTAAGACGATGGGTATCGTGGAGCAGTACAAGGGTACATCGCCAGGTGCGGAGCGGCGTTTCCCGCAGCCCTCTCCAAACGGTCTGGCCACAAACCGCAAACTCGTGGGGGTCGAGGGCAAGTGGTATGACGTCACCAATTTCGTGCACCGCCACCCTGGTGGAGAAATTATCAACTATTTCGTCAACAAGGACGCCACGGATGTCTTCCGAAGCGTCCATCCTAAGGGAGGGGAGCACCTTATCAAGTATTTAAAGGCAGTCGGGTCCTACACCAACAGTGTGACGGAGGACCCGTTCAACCGCGACATGCGGGAACTATACAGCAGGCTACAGAAGGAAGGATATTTCAAACCGGACTTGAGGTGGTACGCGAAGAAATACGCAGTATGTTTGGTACTCCTCTCCCTAGTCATCGCTCTCGTGGCGGGGTTTCAGTCGTCCTGGGCGCACGTGCTTGCGGGCGTTTTCCTGGCGCTTTTCTGGCAGCAGAACGGTATGCTCATGCACGACATTCTCCACCACCAGGCGTTCGACAACCAACGGCTCACCTACCTGGCGGGACTCGTGGTGGCGCCGCTCAGTTTCGGCATGAGCGCGAACTGGTGGCGGGACGAACACTGGGTACACCACGTGCTCCTCAACAGTGTCTCGTACGAGGACAACTTCGTGGATCCGCAAATGTGGGAACCTGTCTGGGCTCAGAACACTATGTTATTCCCGCTCTTTCAGACGCACCTCCAGGCTTTCCTTATCAAGGTATCACTTCAACCCTTTCTAGGATCAACTTTCAAAAGCTAGCGCCTTGTGCGCCATTTTTGGTAGATTGTCGTCAATCTTGGCCGTTTGGTGGCCATATTAGAAGTATAGTGTGTGGAGAAGCTCACGCACCTCCGCCTTTTTTATTAGTCTTCTCATCACACTATGCTACTGTCATTTCTAAATACATTTGTTGACAGGAACGTAAGCTATAATCATCGTCATCTAAATGACATTTACATAAGCATGCTTACTTTTCTGGTTGCCTAGCCCTCTCAAATGCTGTGTCGCATTTGCGTTTGAGCCAGGAATAACAAGGTAATTTTTTTTTATCACAAAGTTAGTACCTGAAGACTTTCTTTTTTCTTCTTACAGATACAGCACATCATTTTCATCCCGGTGTGCATGATCGCCGGCCGGTTTGGCATCATCATCGACAGTATGAAGCGAGAGACGGACCTGTGGACCTGGGCAGCCTTCTGTGTGCACTGGATCGCCATGGCCCTCCTCCTGTCCCTGCTGCCGAACTGGGAGGTACGTACATGCAAGTGTCGGCAATGAAAACAAACCATTTTGACATACAAAAAAATCCACTGTCTGTAAAACATATTTGAGGTCAGCAATTATCAATGGTTCTAAAGGATTCCTAAAAGTTACAGCCTCTTCCTTCCATCTATCCATTTGTTTTTATTTGTTTTTGTTTATTGTTGTTTCGCACAAAATACAGAATAAAAGGAAGTAAATTAAATAAAAAAAACACTGTGCCGGAGAAGGGAGGAAGCCTGTTAGGCTTATTAAAACCCTTCTCCTTAACGTAACATAACAAATAATAATTACAATTTAACTGAAGTACATGAAATAACAAATAATCCATTCATCTATCTATCTATCCATTTATCTATCTATCTATCTATCTATCAGTCTATCTATCTATCCATCTATGTTCTATTCACCAGTCCATGTCTATGAACTGTGTACCTCTCGTGGGCATCAACCAACACAATAAACAAATAAACAAACAAATCATTCAAGGCAGGCTTCTAATGGTTTAGTGTGAAAACCTCCAAAATGTGATATGTGCGTATAAAGTGTATTAGCACTTTCAGTGTAATTGTTGGACGCTATTATGTGTGCAGTGTATCGAATATGAAGCAAACTCAAAGTGTCTGTTATTTCTAGGAGCGGTGTTTGTTCTATGGTGTGGCCATGTTGGGTGAAGGCGTGTTGCACATACAGTTGCTGATCAGCCATTACTCCAAGGACATGTACCAGAAGGAGGAAATGCACGAGATGGAGTACTACAGATACCAGGTAAGCTCCGGTCGGTCGGCTGGTCGGCCGGTCGTTCGGCTTGTGAATAGTATGAAGTAGTGTGAAGTTAAAATCAGGTTGAATCACACATAACTTTTATAACATCTTTGTACTTTTTGGGATGTTACCGATTGCATCCGAGTGACGTAACCACTTCGGACCCCAGTTAACTTCGTGCAGGGATGCCGGGCGGGTGTATCAAGTACGATGTACAAAGTTAAAAGTGACGTAAATGCCATGTCCCGTAAATGTAAGTCCCACGTTACGTAATAGGCTAATTTCGTACGTCGGTTGGTACGGGCATTTGGTTTCCATTTTGCGTTTGCTTTTGCCTGAAATTGTCCCCAGTTGTTGTCACCAAGCCTTACACTACTTAACCAAAACCAGGTGACCGAAATGTGTAAGGACATCTCCATAAGTGTATTTGCATCTGATACAAACAAAACAAAACAAAACAAACAAATCAAATGGTAGAGAAAGATCGCGTTTTTTGTGCTCTACTTTCCACAGGTGATGCAGAACATCAACATCACCAACCCCTGGTGGATGGACTGGTTCCACGGTGGCCTGAACTTCCACATCGAGCACCACTGCTTCCCGCGCGTGCCCAGACACTGTATGCGCCAGGTAAACCCTGACTCATTCAGGCAAAGGCATCCAGTACTATGATCTGACGCAAACACATACATGTTATAGTAGTGGAAAAAACAATTCTTTAATGACTTTTGGGTGTACGCTTGTTTACCTAAGGATTTAGAAAGCCGCGCGGCTCAGTAACCTTGTTATTTTCTTATCCAATGTCAGGTGGGCTCCATGATCCAAGAGCTGTGCCGAAAGCACGACGTGCCATACGACACGACCGGGTTCTTCAACGCTATCTGGCGGACGCTGGTGGGATTGCACCAAGCACAGAGACTTTTCAAGCTGGACCCAAGATGAGCAAAACAAACGGGAGGGTCTTTGCTGTTCGTGCCTTGGAGTTACTTTAGGCAATAATGTCCATGCTTTAGGATAAACCAGGAAGGATGGAATGGGAAGGGGGGAAATGTTTGTAGAATTTGTTCAGATAAATACTCAGTAAACCATCTCAAAGCTACTAACGCAAGATTCTTAACTTACATTTTCACATACCCCATGTCCTTCCTGGTGTACTCCTTAACTGTTTGTATAAAAAGTATTTGAGATTGCAGGCTTATGCCTACAGTTGCAGTATATTCTATTGTGGCACTATTTTCTTGTGTGTTAACGAAAACTGTCGATTATCTGTTGCCAAAGTATCTCAAGACTGAAATAAGATGCAAATTCCGTTGTAATTTGTGCCAGAGAAAAAGTAGGACGAATATCTTTGATAACCACAAGATTCAGGAAATATTTAGTACTTATTGTGATGCTTGACCTCAGCCACATTGTTAACTTGGAGTCCAGACTGTTCCCATGGCTTACACAGGCCAGCTCTTCGGCACCGGGACCAACATGCCCCGATTGAATTTTACCTCAGACCCCTAGGGACTTAGGTAGGCAAAATCACCGGGTGGGCTTAGTTGGGCAGGTGGAGATACTAGCTTAAGTGCCGAGGACCCGGTGTAGGCTCGGGAGAGACTGGTGACCAGGTTTGATACCACATTGCAATTTCATCAGACAAATCAGAATTAACTCTTGCATGAAATGATTATTTAGTTATTCCTTGTTGACAGACTCTGCAAGACTGCATGACTTCTTAGTGCGTACTACAAAGACATAAGTACATTTTATTGTTGGTGATTTTCGTTAGGATCACGTCTTAAAGGTCTACAGTTCAAGACGATTACATCAAGTTTTTGTATCAAGTAGTAAAAAAAACTAATCTAATCATCGGTTATAGACAGATCAGTGTATGAAGACTTTTTATTTGCTTTTGCGTTCACTAAAGCACTTCTGTGTACTTTGTTTTTGTAGTACAAGTCCCGGTGCTCTTGCATAGTTGATGTGCACTATACTACAAAATGTACATATCGAGTGAACGAGTGCTACATGATATATGGTTGTGGTGTCGTTGTGTTGCACGTTATATCAAGTTGTACATGAACACTATAAGGTGCTGTAGTTTGCTCTTCAAATTCTGTCATGCCGATTGAGATTTACTGATTGATATCCCCGCGGTGTGTTGTGTGTAGACTAGATGTGAAAAAACGTCAATTTATAGCAAAAATGATTATGTGCCACCAACTGTCCTAACACTGTTGTACACGTTTGTTACGGTTGGCTTTTGATAAAAAAATGAGAAAATAAATCTATATATTCTGTTTTTCTATACTACGTTTGTAGTCCTTTGTAACACACGTGCACGCGCATCAAAGTCAAAGTTCCTTCCCGCACCTATATATGGTGCATAGGGCGGCGCCTATCTCCGTTTCTGTAGCCCTTGGGCCACACAGTTGTGCAACCACTACAGCAGGGGCTAGCCCACTGGTAGTGGTGTGTGTTTAACTCCCATACTCTATCCCAAATGCTGAGTGCTAAGCAGAAAAAGCAGTATGTACCGAATGCAAGGCGAACACTACCCATTTGGCCATTGCACCGCACGCGCATACTGTTAGATTAAAAAAAGTTACTTTATTACCTTCGCCAAGAAGGTTATGTTTTTGTGGCCGTGTATCTGTGTGTCTGTGTGTGTGTGTGTGTGTGTGTGTGTGTTAACAGCATAACTTGAGAAGGCAAAGATGGATTATCTTGATACTTGGTAGGTGGGTAGGTCTTGATGAGACCTTGAAATGATTAGATTTTGGGCCCCCTGGCGGCTTGTTATGGTACTGCAGCGGAACGTCCGGTTTTGATATCTCGTGATCTGGACATGCTAGGGTCATGATTTTTGGATGATACGTAGCTCTTATGCTCAGGAAGAAGTGACGTAAGTTTGGGCCCCCTAGCGGCTTGCTCTGGAACTGCAGGAGCATTTGTTTGAAAATGTTTAAAGTAGGATAACTCAATAACCGGTTGACGGATTGTCTTGATATTTGGTGTGTAGGTAGCTTTAGTGATGCTTGACATAATTAGATTACAATTATTATTTATTTATTTATTTATTCGGCTGAAGACACAGCCAAGGCTGCCCAACTAGCACGGGGCTATTATTAAGGGCTAACCTTGAGGCCAGTCACTGTAGAATTTGCACCATCGCACACCGGGGCATGCCCCTACTCTTTTTCGAAAGGTGTGGTGGGTTCTTTTACGTGCTCGAGGTGTGGCTCTCCCCAAACACGGGACCTCCATTTCACGTCCTATCCGAGGGACGTCCCTAACCGAAGCTAGGTACTCATTTTACACCTGAGTGAAGTGAGGAAAGTCGTGTAAAGTGCCTTTCCCAAGGGCACAAGATCGGTGACATGGGTGGGGATCGAACCCGGGACCTCTTGGCCCTGAGCCGAACGCGCTACCGCTGCGCCACCGACCCCACCGATTACAATTATGCAAATTATGATCTAATTTGCATAATTAATGAGGGAATTCTATAATTCAGCTACCGTCTATGATAGGACTATTCAACCTTGTGACATATGTAATTAAGAATGAGAGGAACATCGCCATATATTAATTATGTAAAAGAAGACCCGATTTGCATAATTAATGAGAAAATACTATAATTCCATAGTGGTTAATGCTGGCAATTTAATACTTGTGCATTTCGAAGTTGACTGGAGATGAACATCATTCAACATAACTTATCCAAATCAGGACTTCATTTGCATAATTTATGAGGAAATTCTAGAATGGCCTTCTTTGTTAAGATAACACTGCCATTGGGAGGAGAATATGATCAAGTGATGTAATTCATGCAAATGAGGATCTTATTTGCATAATTAGGGTGAAAATCTATAATTCATCGGTCATTAAGTCCCGTGGGAGGGAATACAGGGTTGCCGGCAAAATCTCTATCGCGTGCTATCTTGTGATCAGAACATCGTAGAACTTGCAAATAAGCACACACACACACACACACCCCCCCCCCCCCAAAAAAAACGCCGACAGCGCCGGGAAAAAATCATCCCTACCTATTTGGAAGAACTACCTGAAAGTTGCATATTGTGTTCCGGTAAAGTTGTTGCAAGAATAAAACTAAAATGTGAATTTATTGCAGTCATCTTATTGAAGTGCTGTATTTATCGAAAACCACAAAGACTAAACTACAGTATAACTGTATAACGTTAGCACTCAGTATGAATGGCTTCTGAAACGTTTTCAAGCAGCGAACCTACCAAACACTGAACAGTGAAACACTGAAACACCGTGGCATTAAAGCGGGCACTAGCCGGGGCACGCCCCGGCAAAAAAATGTGAAGGTGATTGCAACGGTGACCTACTGAACTATATCAAGGAGGTTATCTCTAATCTCCTTGACTATATCAATGCTTTTCATGATACCGTATAAACGAATAAGCAGAATTCGAGAAACAGGAACTTTGAAAAATGTAACGCTACAGCATATCGACATAGGGAAAGAATATAAAGCATATCATCGCCTCTTGTAGAGTAACTTCGAAGTTATATTATATATAAACTACACAGGAACACAAATTTCACAATATACGAGTTGCTGTTATTTCATTAGGTAGTGAGATGTCGTCTTGCTTTGTTGATAACTGTGTCCGCAACTGATGTGCTATATTTTAGAAACGGGAATCAAAAAAGGACAAATAGGAATCTGAAAGTAGAAACGGGAGTGAAAAAAGGAAACTAGGGATCTGAAAGTCTGTCGCCACGGATATGGGAAGTTCGAATGCAAAAGAATAGAATCAAATTGAATACGCTGCACTTCCCATGATATAGCTCCCAAGCTAGCAGCGTCAAATGATTTTAAACAGAACATTTGGTAGACGTATTCATGTCATTGCAAAACCAAACAAGCCTGCTAAAGACTGTTACCTAATATCACCAAACATATTAGGTCTTCCTTTTACTGTTTCTTGTATTGGTATTTTGTAAGTGTGCAACGTTTTCAACACAGCCATCACGTTATGGCTCGGTAAAATATAAACAAGATTCTTTTACAAAACGTGGCGCTACTAAACTACACATACCTTTGGGGTGACAGGTGACCGTCACAGCAACACCTGTTTCATCATGGTTAGGATTTGGTGTGATCCGCAGATACGTTGTTAACGCTCCTGTTCTCAGTCAACCTGGGTGAATCTAGAATGACGTGTGGTTTGTCACTGACCAAAGCGGAATGGAAAAGTAGTAATGCGATAAGAAAACACTTAAACAACTGGCCCTAATGTTGTTTCCGTCGGGCTCTGTCGTCCGGTTGGGCCGTATCTTTTTACAGTAACGCCAGAGACTTGGATATGAGTTAAACATTAACATGTGAAAAGCCACCTGCGTACTGCGTAGCAGGAGGAAATGCAGAACGACGTACGTTAAATAGCACATTCCAGAACACCCTTGTTATTAAATTGTGTACAGTCAGTTCACAACCAACTTACAGAGAAGTTGTGTACGTGGGAAGCAAAGGGCTTTTGTTTACATTGAAATGCGGTATCTCATGCGTTGTTTTTTTTTCTATGTAATTAAAAAAATAAACGTATCGTAAATCTTGAAATGTTCTGTATCGTTCTTTTTGCTGCTTTGGCCTCTCCACTGCAAAATCAAGACACCACCAATGCTTTTTGTGTGACATTTTGTTTCAACTATGAACACACACGCACACAAACATACACAAAAGATGAAATAAAACATTGCTTTTTTTATTGTAAATATAAAACTTAAAAAATATATAGTCTACTCTTAACTGTAGTTACTGTACATATCTAACAGTCACAAATATCATAATAAATTACATTTACTAGTACATCCAGCAAAACTGCCATTACAGTTTTCAGAGAAACTTTTCCTTAAACTCTAGAGGAATGTGGTTATGCTTTCGTCTGGCAAAACACCCAATCAATCGTACCAAACACGGCCCATTTTATTTCATCAATTCAACAGCGTTTAAAAGACATTTATTTTCAGTCCTTCCTATCCGAAATTCACAACGATATGAAAGCTCCGAATGCGAAAAACAAACTAAGATTGTACAGATTATTAAAACATTCTTATAAAGAAGAAGAATACCTTAAAATTGCAAATGTACGTCACAGATCCACCATTACAAAACTAAGAACCAGTTGTCACAAATTGAGAATCGAAACAGGAAGACATAACCGCACTCCTCTAGAGCAACGAATCTGTCAATTCTGTAACTTAGGGAAAGTAGAAGATGAGATACATTTTATTGTAGACTGTCCTTTGTATGTTAGCGATAGAAACATTCTTTTCCAATATGTGTTAAGTAAATTTCCCCACTTAAGATACTTAAATAGTAAAGATAAATACAACCCCAGGTCATTATGTTGGGTCGGAAATAAAGCTGCCAAGAATGATGCTAATGGAATATTAACGAAACTTAAGTTGTGTCCCTTGATTCTGGTTGATGGCAGAGAATGACCCTCGTACAAATGCCCTTCTGGTGTATATCAAAAGTTTTTTGGTGTGTTGACGTATTGCAGTACCGCAGAGCAAGATGTATCTTTCCATCTCTTACATTTTTCTTTCTCCATTCCCTTTGATACAGAGATAACTGGAGGAGACACCACCCATACACTAATGTCCTGTGGCTGCACTATCTGGCAGACAAACTCCTAAACAAGAGGTACAAAGCCACCAAGAAGAGTCAGAGGCAGTGGCAGCAGAAGTTCAGAACCTTCCTTAAACAAGTCTGGGAATGCAGAACTGTAGCTGAAGTGTTGAGGGACTGTCACCTTTTTAAGAATGAATGAATGAATGAAGACCTTTATTGTACATTTTTGCCCCACTGGGCTAAATACAGGTCACATGTGAACAATGATATACATATACATAAACATGTAAATATATAAACACCTAATATACACTTTCGACTTCCTCTCGCTTCTTAAAAATAGTAGAAATATAGGAGGCTGTATGATTAATAAGAATTGGTTTGTCAAAGGCTATAAGAAAAGTAAATTGAGGTCACCTGAGTAAGCGTCAAATGGCAGCCGCACCAATTGTAAGCTACTTGCTGGCCTACACAACAATAATGTAACAAAAATAATAACATACTGATTTTCCTTCTTCATTTCTCTGTAGATGTCGAATTGGTAGTCTCCCTCTCCCTCAAACAGGGTCGGGTCAGCAGAAAGGTCACAGTACAATGGCTGGCCATCTACAGGGAAAGAGAAGCAATAAGTAATCATTTTCTCATAGTTATCTTTTAAAGTAACCTTGATGTAAATAAATTTTAGAGGACAAGAGGCAGAAGTTTGACAAGAAAGGTAGGAAGCAGACCTTTCTGCATCCAAAAGTGTCCATTGTGCAAAACAAAATATGGTTTCTGACTTTGAATGTGATGAAAAACACTTGACTTTTCTGTAGCAGGATCAAGAAGTCATACACCATAAGAAAGTGCAAAATAAAGAGCCTGCCAAGGAGGCTAATTGGTTACAGTCATTACTTGTAGTGACAGCGATGTCTCTTAACACCAACTCACCCTTCTGCATCCTAGAGAGCGTGAAGTCAATAATGTTCACTTCAAGTCCACTTGTGGAGACGCACACTTCCTCTCCCGTGAGACGTTACACACAATGTAAGTAAATTTGTTCTTCATCTATGAAATTTGTTGAGTAATCTGTCACATATTTGGTCACTCAGCAGTTGCAGCCCCTGGTGGAAAGAGAGAGGATTCCACTTAAGAAATCATGTACTGTAGCAAAGTTTTGCCAACTAACCATGTTGCTCTGTCTGCTGGGAAGGCCCATGGCCCCTCGCAGGGGCGTCTGTTTCTCACCAGATCCAGGAGATCTAGGAGACTTCGCCCTGTGACTGGAGGAGGGTGTGGCCATTTTGCTGCCAGGACAACCAGGAGTGACGCCCAGGAAGTCAGCAGGGGTCAGGTGTTCATGTGCACCAGGTGTGTAGATGGCACTGAGGATACCAGGATAGTAACATAAAGATGAGAAAGACAGAGACAACACAATTGTATCTACTGTATATTAACTAAATTTTCTTGACCAAAAGATACACCTTAGTAGACAATCAGGATAGGACATACATATAATACAAGAGATCTCTCCTTTCAATATCAAATTGCTTACTTGTTAATGGGAAACCTAGATGTGGGCAACCGGGCTTTAAAAAGTATTTCAAGCCCTGTGTACTCTGGGACAAAATTGAGCTTGCCTGTAACTCTGGCACGACGTTGGAGACTTACCGAGAATCAGGTGTTTTGAATACACATTTCTGCCTCTGTTGCACTGGCGCCTTCTTCTTAGTGTTGCCACGAGCTGGCTGTTTTCGTGTCCTAGGCCTGAGGTTGTATTTTCGGGGGCTGTTCTCTTTGTTGCTGCATGGTGAGGTGGAGTCTGCCCCTGTCCTGTGGATAACAACAAAAAAACAATTTAGCATGAAAGTTCATCTGAGTTGGTGTAGACTTATGTTAGGACTAAACTGTTATCCAACTCAAAATAAAGACTCGCCAGGAATTTTCGACCGTATCACACAGTCTTCTTCAGCTCTAATGACGCTACAAAAGCGTGTGTTCACAGCACTCGGGTCATTAGAGCTGAAGAAGACTGTGGTAGATTATGTTAGATTGGTATACATGTACAAAGGAAAGTGAAAAGGTAACTACCCTGATACTTTGCCTGAGAGAGACAACGTGTACACTGGAGACGACATCTACGCCGATGGACGTTTCCTATGTCTGCCTGGCGTAAATAGTTTCTGCAGCGCCAAAGAAAGTAGTTCATATAAACGTGAACCTGGACGATAAGCTAGCCTGTGTAAACAAGCTCTCGGCCGGGGGTTAATGAGGGGGGCGGCAACCTAGGGCGGCGGCCGCCAGGAGCGCGGTTTAGTCAGGCTAGACGATAAGCTAACATTCATCATCATAGTCCTTTTCATCCTGTCAGACGATCAGTTCACTGTTTGCGGGCTCGACGGTGAGCAGCTAGACTGGCTCTGCTCCTCCAGGGTTTGTCGCAGGTTTTCTTCAGCACCAGTGCTGTTCAAGTTGGTTTGTGAATGTCAAGCCCTGAGTTAGTGAACTCATGGGCAAGGTATAGTGGTGACAGCTTGCCCTAGGACTGTCACCACTAACTCCACCAACCATCAGCAGGCAGGAGGCAGAAAGATTCCGACGTCTTGTCCAAGTTGGATGGTCGCATTCGTTGGCCGGACCGGCATGCAGTGCAGAATCCGGAGCGCCCTAACCGGCACGAAGGGCCGGGTGCAGTTCATCCGCTCTCGACGAGACCGTTGACCGTCTACTATTTAACCCTTAGTCAGGTGGGAGGCAGAGGATCAGGAGTTCAAGGACACCAACAAAAGAAAAAGTCAAGAAACTAAAAAAATAAGTGCAGGGAAACCATCCCCTGTAGCAAAAGTGCTGGGTGGGAGGGGGGTGGCATGTACAACTTGGGTGGAGATTTAGGCTATCTAGCACAAAGAAAAGAAAAAGGAACACAAAAATACTGTAAGCCCTGTCGAAGTAATCTCTGCAACAAAGTATGGGCCTCAGGAGGCCTCCCTCACGTAGGATTGAGTTGGATTCAAACCTGAGTGGAGGGAGCTCCTCCAGAGGGTGCCATCTTGGCTTTCCTGACCTAATCTCCTGAAGCTAACATTAACAAAGTAAATATTGTTACACAACACCTCATAATAACAAATCGTACAGTCGTGGGCATTAAAGGAAAGACAAGACAGTCCTACGAATATATCCAAGGAGGTTATAGGGATGATAAGAACATCCTTGATATATCCAGGCCTATGTCTCGTCAGCGAAGCCAAGCAAAGGATGCCTGAAACTATCGTGAACATCGGGAGGTCGTTTTCAAACGTCAAAAATATTATTCATAGACTCACTTGCCTTTTTCCCTGGTCTATAAAGACTCCCACAAAAAAAAGAAAGCTGAACTGAGGAAGAACTGAAATTTTTACCATGTGGGTTCGCATCGCCGTGGACGCTGGGCCATCCCTCCGGCGTCGTGTCCGAACGTGTGACTAGTTCCTTGTGTTCTCTCCTTTATCTACCTTCCCCTGCTCACGTGGCATCCCTAATTACCACCTGCCTGGATTCACCTGTGCTAGATTGATTGGTTTAAACCATCTCTACTTATGCGGGGGAAATTACTTGATTCAAATATTACGAAAAGTCGAAGCTTTAAATATGGCGGCCCTTGCTCTCAAAATTGTAATAAGAAATTTGATTGGCTTTATCAGGCTTTAACCAGGCTTGTATAATAATTTTGCACTATTGTACAGTGCAACTCGTTGCCACCAAGCACAGTTGGGGCATCATCATTAGGCCATAGCAAGTAAATTTTATGGATGACATCCTCCGGAGACTCCAAAATTAATGCGAGAGGGCGAAAAAAAAACAAGGCAGGCCAAAAAAACAAGATTCCTACATTTTCAGATTTTGAGATCGTAAACCTCGTTGAACAAGAATTTAGGCGGTAAAACATGATATCATACCCAACAGGTCTTCTGTCGCTGTATTCAACAGTATTACCTGTCCTTGCAAATGTGTCTTTATTAAATAGAACAAAAAAAAAGAGTTTGCTGTACCATCTTCAAGGTAGATACTACACTGGGTATTCATTTGTAATGGAACACCCTGGACTGTCAACACTTGCCATCAAACACGAGGAATTGCGCCTCAAGTTTGCTGGATCCCTGGTGGTCTCTGAGTTTAGAGACTGGCTACCAGGCAGAACACAGGGCTCAATCACTGACAGAGTGACTCATAAACCGAACTGTCTGGAAGCCATACTCTACCTATATTGTGCCAACTGTTACAACACCGATTTGTCTCTGAAACAACTTTGAAAAAAGAAGTGACTAAATAAAATTTTCAATTATTGTACAAATGGTTTTGATTCAGTGGCAACATCACATATAAAATGAATAAAATACAACATTGTATCAAAGTAAAAATAAAAATAAATCAGAGCCTTGTCTTGCAGATGGACGTTCATGACATATTTGCCCTTTTTTGGCATGTTGACCACCGTCGCAGGGCAACAAAATTTCTTGTTTTTTTTCTGGAATCAGGCGAAAATCAATGCGCGCGAGGATGTCATCCATAAAATTTACTTGCTGTGGCCTTAGAAAGCTTTCAACAACTCCTGTAGTTAGATGTGCAAAGATTGGGTGTACCTGCAAAGCTGGTGTGTTACACCGAAGGGTGGTCATATCGACTATATGTAATTCTGATACAGATAGACATGAGCAGTACTAGTGGTACCAAGAGTACTAAGGTCTCTCATCCAGACCTACGAAGTACGTGGATTCGAAGGGATGAAGCCGGCGTCGCATATCATTGGTTGTATAACCTGGTATGGTTTGAGTATTGTATTTATTTATTTATGTACCTATGTATAGTTTGTATTAATTTACAGA
Source organism: Branchiostoma floridae x Branchiostoma japonicum (assembly GCA_013266295.2). Classification (NCBI taxonomy): domain Eukaryota; kingdom Metazoa; phylum Chordata; class Leptocardii; order Amphioxiformes; family Branchiostomatidae; genus Branchiostoma; species Branchiostoma floridae x Branchiostoma japonicum. The sequence goes on from CM023823.1 coordinate 20,746,170, forward strand.
TGGAAGTGGCTTTGTAGACCTGTTTTGGTCTCTTTACAACTACGAACAAGTGTCCATAGGCGACAATCCTCCGTGAATTTTTATATTTTGCTTTGCAGATTGGGAACAGTATAGTGCACTACATATTATTTATTCATTTGATAGGGTATCGTAGTAGGTGCAAACCATAAGTCACAATCCCAACAGATACTCACAAACGAATATACACAACAACCACCTAATATCTGCTTATAGAACATCGCCTACCACACAACTACTTAATCTACGGCCTATTCCACAGGATTATAAAGATAGGGGTGATTTTGAAATATGCAATTAGGCCATGTTGATTTGATTATATGGATGACATCCTCTGGGTACCCTAAAACTGATGCGAGCGTGCGAATAAAAAAAAAGTTTGGCAAAAAAAAAAAGTTGCCTTCATTATGAAATCTACGTGGTCATGAAGATTGAACAAATGACTAAACACACAGATTATGGTATGGCGAATAATAGACTCTTCATTTTCATTTCTTCACATTTTCTTCTTCCTTTGGAATTGATTTTAGTATTCTACGATATTAGTATAGTTTTCCAATATTTTTTTTCTATTTACGGCATATATTTGCTCATTTTGCAGCTGCTTTGTACGATTTCCAGTATGGTCGAAAACTTTTTTTTTTTTTTGGAAACGAACGAAAATTGATGCGCGCGCGGATGTCATCCATATAATCAAATCAACGTGGCCTTACCTAGTAAAAAACAAAGACACGTGCATTAACACGGACATAACGGCACACCACATGCCCAACTAGAGTTCCACGACCTCATACCTTCGCCAAATGAGGTTACCTTTATGACCTAGATTTCCCCTAATTATGCAAATAAGATCCTCATTTGAATGAATTACATCACTTGATCATATTCTCCACCCAATGGCAGTGTTATCTTAACAAAGAAGGCTATTCTAACATTTCCTCATAAATTATGCAAATGAGGTCCTGGTCTGAATAAGTTATGTTAAATGATGTTCGCCTTCAGTCAACTGCGAAATGCGCAAGTATGAAATTGCCAGCATCAACCACTATGGAATTATAGTATTTTCTCATTAATTATGCAAATTAGGTATTCATTTACATAATTAATATATGACGATGTTCCTCTCAGTCTTAATTACACATGTCACAAGGTTGAATAGTCCTATCATGGAAGGTAGCTGAATTATAGAATTCCCTCATTAATTATGCAAATTAAATGCTAATTAAATCTAATCATGTCAAGCATCACTTAAGCTACCTACATACTAAATATCGAGACGATCCGTCGACTGGTTATTGAGTTATCCTACTTTAAACATTTTCATACAAACGCTCCTGCAGTTCCAGAGCAGGCCGCTAGGGGGGCCAAAGTTACGTCACTTCTTCCTAAGCACAAGAGCTACCTACCATCCACCACGGCCAACGACCTTTGGGGATGGGAGCGGCAGAAACTACCATGGGAGGATGGTACCCAGGCTAGAACAAGTAAGTCTGTATCTTAAAAGTATGCAACGCAACATCCGGCTATTAATAGGCAAATCAAAATGCATTCTTTCCTTAAAATCAATCACAACTACTGTGAAAATATACGTGCATCTATTTTGACTTGTTACCTTCGCCAAGAAGGTTATGTTTTCAGAAGCATTTGTCTGTCTGTCTGTCTGTCCGTCTGTCTGTCTGTGGACACCATAACTCAAGAAGCTATGGATGGATTGTCATGAAACTTGGTAGGTGGGTAGGTCTTGATGAGAGCTAGAAATGATTAGATTTTAGGCCCCCTGTCGGCTTTCGTTGGTACTGCAGCTGAACTTCCTGTTTTGATATCTCATGATCTGGACATGGTAGGGTCACGAATTTTGCATCTTAGATGGCTCTTGGGCTAGGGAAGAAGTGACATGAGTTTGGGCCCCCTAGCGGCTTGTCCTGGAACTGCAGGATCATTTGTTGAAAAATCTTCTAAGGAGGATAACTCAAGAACCAGTCGACGGATTGTCTTGATTTTTGGTATGTAGGTAGCGGAAGTGATGCTTGACATGACTAAATAACAATTATGCAAATCAGGATCTAACTTGCATAATTAATGAGGAAATTCTATAAATCTGCTTCGTTCGATAATAGGGCTATGAAACAGTTGTGACATGTAATTGAGAACGAGGGGATCATTAGCAGATATTGATTATGTAAATGAGCACCTAATTTGCATAATTAGTGGGAAATTTCTTTAACATCATAGTGGTTTTAACTGCTGGGAAATTAATACAAGCCGCATTGGGAAGTTAAGTGAAGGTGAACGACATTTAACATAATTTATTCAAGTCATGACCTTATTTGCATAATTTATGAGGAGATGTTAGATTAGTGTTCTTTCTTGATAAGACTGTCGTTGGGTGGAGAATATGATCAACTGATATGATTCATGCAAATGAGGCTCTTATTTGCGAAATCAATGCCTAAAAATGTATAATTCGGCCACCAGAAGGGTTAACATCATTTGGCGAAGGTATGAGGTCGTGGAACTCTTGTGTTTGGGAGTAAAATAGCAGAATCGACGTATGTTCTTAAACATCATGAACTTCTAAATTTCTTGACTAAAGGGACGTGTCAATAAAAAAAAGCATCGATTCTTTGACTCCATTTTATGCAGATAGAACACTTGACTTATTGAGTAGTCGATCAAAAGTTGCAGGTTTATGGGGTCTCTCGTCTAAGAGACGGCTGTATGGTCCTGATTCAGATGGCTTAGATGATTTAGATGCAGAAAGTCCGTTTTGTGTCGTGTCCAATTTTTTTTTTAATTTGTCGTGACGGGGGACGCCATAAACGTCCGACAGCTTTTCTTCCCACCGCTCAACAAGTGACGTGGTCTATTCGTATAAAGTGATGGTAGATCATAGAAGCTCGTTCCTTGATAAAGACCGCGGTGCTGCCCGGTAAGTCCTACTTTTCTTTTGTGTTGTGTTGTGTTGTGTTGTGTTGTGTTGGAAATTACAGTTGAATGAATTGTACCAACAGAGATGAACTTTCAAGCTAAACAGAGATGCTTGTTACGTATGTAGCCATGTAGGATGTACTGATTACATATGTAGATATCCCATGACCCGCATGTTGAGGACATTCCTCCCACACACAAGATTGTTAAGACTCATTCTTTGAATTTTGTTTTTGAAAGATCCTCTGGCAGTATCTCCTGATGGAAACGTCGATACTCTACCGCGGTGTGGCATTAGAACTGGTGTAAAACATGGCTGCCAAAATTATCGAACTCGTTAATCGGCGAGTTTGAGGCGACCCCAGCCGACACCCCGTGAGCCGGGGCAGCAGTGGGCGGATGATCGTTCTACTGATCACGGAAACAGGTCCAGCCTGGAAGGGAGTTCACTCTGGTCCCTGGTCTTGTTTCTTGGTACACTTACGATTCAAAAGATTGTTTCGATGTCAGTTGTTATAGGAGAAAACTGTGATCCTGTCCATGATTCATTGCTGGCCCCGCTTTTCCCAGCCCACTATGAGTGCATATTTTGCAGGCAGGGCTGTGACGTCACTAAATGGGGGAAGGCTCTGGTATGGGGGGTGAGGGGTTCTGGTGGTATACCTTATACCTTTTCTGATGTATTAGCAACATGCAAAATGCATTTGTGTTTAACGCCATCTCCTTTAACGTATGGTGACGAAAAGAACCAGCCCAAGGCAGTTGGATAATTCTCAGCTTTTATTCAAGGTTCGAATCGTGCTAATCATGCTTTGGCATTCTTTGACGAAACGCTTGATCTTGGACACATTTTCCTCTTTAGGATATCATCAGGCAACGGAATATTTCCAGGTACGACCAGAAAAGTACATATTTTTCTGAGAGAAAAATCCACTGTAATAGAGCTAGCTACCTGTCGCGATATAGTTTGGTTGGCCTGCATTGCCAGAAACATATTTGTATAGATGTATGCGCCTTGTTTGTACTTTTAACCGTAGTTCCACAGAAATGACCTTATAGAAACGAATAAAACAATAACGTTATACACATACGCACATCACGATTCTAAGGTGCAAAGGCAAGATATTCAATCTCATCACACATGGAAAATAAAATAACACGGTATTCACTTGTCTTGATTATATAAGAATATAACATCCATTATACAACAAAAACATCGACAGGATACCATAGCGGTACATACAAATGTAGCTCCGCCCACGGCAGAAGTTTGACGGACCAAATGGCGACACACCCGCTGAGGATCACATGACCAAATCCCGCTGTCGTGTTGGCCTAGTCGCTAATTTTGATTGACAGCGCGGATCGGCCTATATCTCGATCATTCTGTGTATAGATGTATTCAAGCAAGATACCTACCTATCTTAGATTACCTTTGAAACATTATAAGCACTTATGAGGAAATGTCCTCATCAATATTATCGACTTGTCTTCCAGAAAGTCATGAAAGTAACAGACTGCATTTGTAGACAAGATTCTATCACATGTTGTTAGACACGTTTGACCACACTGAGGCATGCACATCTCCGATTTGTCATTGGCAGTGTCGGACTCTGACACGGACATTGTGTGTCCTGGAGGGTACAAGGCCGAAGTAAGAGATAAGCCATCATGGTTATTAATGCACACACACACTTCAAGTACGGGGCAGCGCTGAGATAATTCCAATCCATCAACAAAGACCTGATATGTGTATTCCATCACCTTCCCATCCTCTAAGGCCAGGCCCTCCGCTTGTGTATATCAAACAACGACCCTGTAATATCGGCCTGCTATCCTTCCTTCTCACTACGTCAGCGCTGTCCAACCTTCAGCCAATCAGATACCCCCCTCCTGTTGTTGGAGGGAAAGTTACCAGCCAATCACGTTACCTCTCGAACGTTGGCGGCGACGTGATTGGCTGGTGACGACTGGCTAGGCCTAAACGCAGCACGAAGGAGGGATCGCAGGACGGTACGCCAGGGTTGTTCCCTAATACTAGTATACACAAACGGGCCTGGCAACGATCGTCACCCTCCGTGCATGCGCGTCTCTTCATTACAAACAAGAAATTACACCTAGATCTGGTTATAAGTCGAGTCGTACTTTGTTCAGATACAATAGGCATCATCAGTATACAATAGGCATATTCTATGGTACTGATTTTATATATCACCTTGCATTCCGATTATGTATATAATAATATTGATCACTTCAAGAACCGCTCAGGAACCACACGGACTTACAAAAATAGTATCACAGTCAAACGCTCCCATTCTAGCGATAGAACCGCACCAATTGTGCTATCAGACAGCGCTATGCTTAGCAATACTATAGGTCGCAATGGCGCAGCTCATACCCACCTGTGCTGGGGTTTCTTGCGCACACAAGTTAAATGTACATGGAGATATTAACATGGTTTTGTGAGTCTGATATTTCTGATAGTAAAGTTGTGTCTACGGTCCTGAATGTGAGCTTCATGAAATATGTCGAAATCCGTATGTTATGTGTGTTTGAAGAAAGTTTAGCTACTTACTATGCCAACAATTCGTTCATTTCGACATGTGTTACATGTGCATTCAAGTTGTGGCCAAAGTTTGCTGATTTGACAGACAAAGAAAGTTTGCTTCTAGTATAACCACTGCCACAACTAGACTGAAAGTTCGTGTGTGTTTGTACGACACATACTTCAATTTTATCTTTATCCAGCACAAAAGAAAGATGGCTCACCCATTCTTTTTATCCACAACACACATTGTGCAAGAAACTACCAAGAAAAATGCTGACCCATCCTAAACTTTCAAACTACACGCTTCGCAATACGCACGGTGTGCTTTTTTATTGAAAGAATCACGGTCGCGCACAGTCACAGCAAAACGTGAGCAGGTGTTCCTTCATGTGCCACTGGTCTTCGAAAGCGCAGTCTCCTGTCATCCTTTTCTGCTCCAGGATCTTGACGACAAAGGAGCGCGGTTTGCAGGTGTAATGACCGTACCAGCAACTGTGTTGTTCACACTCCACGGACCGCAGGTATCTCGGAAAGTGGTTGGGCCCGAGGTCGTGCCATACCGATCGCTCCTTGCACTCCCACGGTAAAGGGTGAGACTCGGCGAAAGGCTCGTTCTCCGTGTGTCGGCGGACCTTGCCAATCGTTCCGATGCTCGGTCTTCGCCTACGACCGGTGACCAGGCGGGAAAGCATCGTGCGGTTTAGCGGGGGGGAGGGGAGGGTACCCATTCTGGTCGGTGCGTCGTATGTATCTGGCATGTCGTACTGGCTTGGAAGGCTGCTCATTCTTTGGGCCTGTGGTAATGACGTGGCCATATATCTACGGTTGTAGGCCGTACCGAGCCTACTGATGAGCTCTGCCTGGGAGATGGGGCGACACTGCCGTCTGGCGGAGGCACCATCAGCCGGCGGACAGCTCAGTACCACCACCAGCAGGACCAAACCCTGAGGAAAAGCACAGAAAACAAAACCATTCAACATCATACTGCACTGCATTCATTCCCAAAACGTACTGACATATATGAGATATGTCATATTGGTTGGTTGGTTGGCTGTTTGGTTGGTTGGTTGGTTGGTGAAGGTGATGTCTCAAAAAGGTATTCTTCTTGGTTTGTTTGTTTGTTTGTTTGTTTGTTTGTTTGTTTGTTTGTTACCTCCGGGTATGGAGGTATTGCTTTGGTTGCAATAGCGGGAATGGGGCCTAACCAGTGGAAGGGCTACTAGAAGCGTGATTTAGTCAGGCAGGCGAATTTCGTGCATGACGTGGAGGACTACTTAGGTCTTAGCGAAAGTGGAAAGAATGTCACCGACTGATGTCAAGGACGACTAGAGTAACCTGAGTACATAGTCCCTTTCATACAGGTCAGGTCTGTGGGCGTTGACACGATAACGTCTAGAAACATACATCAGTGTGTTTCACAAATCATTTCCGAAGTACGTGAAGAAGTAGTCTAAGCATTGGAGCAGGCAGGATCGATCTTTTGATCCCAAATGAAGTAAAGGTTTACATTTTAGCTGTGTCCTAGTTTGTTAAAAGGCATCCGATGCAATATTTTTGCCCACAAAATATCTTTAGGGCATCAATAAACTAAAGTAGATTTTCTTGGTGGCCCCAATACTCTTTGATTTGTTGTATTAAAACAATTGAACGATCTGGCCACCTGAAATGACTGCGTCTACCCACATCACCAATTAGTCTACCCTTCCCTAATAGCGAGTTTGCCCTCTCAGCTCCCAACAGAATTCATTTAGCTTCTTGAATGTCCATTTATCAATTTGATCCCCGCGAACAGTTTATCCCCGCGCAGCTAACACAGGGAACAGGCAGGCCCACGGAGACTGCAGCCATGCGTCTGTACGATTTGGAGATTGTAGTGATGCCTTCTCTTGCTCGTTGAGAGTATCACTTTTCAAGTTAGAATGTTTCTCTTATAGCCTTACAGTTTGCAAGTAGGTAAATACACCCAGAGAATGCTAAGAAACTGTAGTGTTATCGATAGATAAACCACAATTTGATACACTCATATTTATACCATGTCATTACTATGTTCAAGTCACCGTATTTACGTTTGTGTATCTACAGGTTAAAGAAGACTTTACGGAAGCGCCTGTTGTGTCAATAAAGTTCTCTCTATATCTAAGGCAATGTATACTACAGTATAGGGAGATATTGATTTTTCTCCCTTCTTCAGGTTGGAGATAAGAGGCAATATGATGTTATCACCAACAAGATACACCCACGTCTGTGTATGCTGCCTGGCTGCGGAATGGGCGCTGCTGATGACGCAATGCTGAGAAACTGACCTCGACGAGCTGAAATAAATGGCGAGAAAAATGGCTTCGGACCTCGATCGTTCGTCACTGCGGAAGCTACGAGCGCGGGGGGAGAGATTGGTGTCAGCGGGGTCGATCGATTTGGTCTGCATATGACGCAAAGTTTTGGATCTTGCTCAAGGGTCTGCTGTGGAGACCTGTGGATCGGTTCTGTAGGAGGGTCTGCATGCCTTTTCCACCAGGCCTAGCGAGCTATTTTGATATGATTCACCGTTAATCGTAGCCGGTCCGCTCTAATTCAACGTTAAGCGTTGTCGCTAACTTATTCGTGAAGTGTAACTGGCCGCTTTAATTCTACGTAGCATGTTATTTGTTATCACTGAGAAAGTATTCGGATGGCGAAGTCGAACGCCAGATTATAATAATAGAGAATGGTCAAAACGAAGCGTCCGGTCGTGTCGGTGTTCACAGACTAGTTTTGCCAGACATCCCATGAATTCAATGGAACAATCCAACTCGTTCCCCAAACCCTTCGCAATAACAAGTCAATTTACCGTTAACCGTTGTCAGCCCTTCTAAATTCACCGTTAACACTGTCAGGACCTCCCCCCCCCCCATGGAGACCCTCCTAGAGGCGAGGCAAGGGACCTGGCCCTTTATCAGACACGCCCATCCATCAATCCGTGTATCCGGGCGACAACTACAGGGTAGAGGTCTCTCTGCGAAAGATTGAATTCTTTGCTTGCTTGACGTAATCATTGTCGTGACCTGGTAGCATCTTCATTGTAAGGAGTGACGGCATTTCCCCCAACCTTTCGACATCTAATTCTAAGTTTAGAAAAGACACGTTGGTTGGTAGATTACGGGTACTAAGTCACGAGAATCACATGATTGTAATATACTTTGACAAACAAAAGGATGGGTGACTTTTTCCATTGTGGTGCGGGAAGAATCAATAGTTACTTTGACAGCCTTCGACGATTAGAAGTATATACATGTAATGCAAGGTTATTAGATAGAAGTCAATGCGATCTAAAAGTCAACTAAGACGCACCAAAACTTTCCGGCAGGCAGTTGGCAAAACTTTTTGCACACACTGACGTCACAGGGACTTGGATACGGACGCAGCTATTTGCGTAACAGGGAGCCATGAGCTCAGGCGTTTCCGGTCATCTAGAGATCTTCCACGGTGGTCTGTTGCTACGGTATTCTTTCCCATTGCTAGGCGCGTTCGAAAAAGTATCGGGTTACAAGACGCAATTTTGGGCTAACCGTAAAACATTTGAAAATAAACAAATAGTATCGAAGGGTAAATTTCGTCAAAATAAAATGAACTTATCGTGTTTACATAATTTTAATGTTAGATGTTTACGTTAAATCACTGGTTTGTAAAAGTTTCGCTCCAAAAGACGTTTATTTTCGGGTTTCGGAGCGCCTGCCAGAGTCAGTCCGAGTCATCGTTTTAGGCAAACCTCGTTAAGTATTGGCTACGTGTATTACCCCAAATCCCCGATTCCTATATTTTTCGACGACTGGGAATAAGATCAAAAATCGTGTTTTAGGAATTTTTTAATTTCTGATTTTAAGTATGGTTTTTGGTGACATATTGGTGAAAAAACGGCATTTTTGGACATTTTTCACACTAAATTACCCATAATTCAAAATTGAGGCCATTTTTCAAAAATCCCTAAAACACGATTCTGGGGACAACGGTTACAGTCATTTTAAGCCGTGAATGAGGTATGTTGGACTCTCCATGCTTCCTATACTTAACGAGTTTTGCAGACATGTCATGTCGCCCGAAAGTGGGGAGTGTGTTGTTGATACTAGCGTTAAGAATCATTACAATATTCAAGGTCACCCACGGATACGACAGTAGATTCGCTACATGTTACATGTCTACAACAAAATGATAGCGTACATGTACTGTCCAGGAAACGGTTTGTATCTGTAGAAAAGTGTTGTTTTTATCTGTTGCGAGGCACGGAGAGGAAAGGGCCTGTTTTCGCGGGATTATTGTAAATGACCGGAGATGACCCCCTAATAGAACGCGCGTTCGGTTCGAATTACTCAGATCGAGTTCGATCGAACCCAGTTCGGGTTCTAGAAAAGGTGGGAACTTTGCAGCCCAGATCTGACCACCGTGTTCGGACCTTCTCAAATAACCACTATTGAATATTAATAGCTAACAGAAGAAACTACCAGAAGAGTACGTAAAAACTTGCCTATAACTTTTTTTTAAATGCCGTGTGAACAGAACAGGATGTATGTAGTAAAATGCATTGTGAATAGAAATAGGTTTGTAGTAAAATATGGTCTTGTGCCTTATCATGTAAAGAATTGACCAAAACATTGTATCGACATCGTTACGATTCAGCAATAAGGGCCTTAAATTTGAGGAGGACAGAACCATACGTGTAAGGGCAAGTTTTTTGCCGAACGATCAAACGTCGGTGACTTTGTCGATGAAGATTTGCTCTTTAAATGAAAAGTACGCCTTCTGCAAGTTAAACGCCATGTTAGTGCTTCACTATACTGGTTGTCACATAGAGTCAGGTATATGTTTATGTTCTAGTCTCAAAAACTTACGAATATTGAGTAATTCTGCCTTCTGGTCATGATTTGCATTTTGTTCCCCATAATTAAAACTGGGTTTGATTTCACTAGCTGGTCTAGATTTGAAAGCTATGCAAGCCAATCGGAAATTTCAGTACATACATTGTCCACAGTAACGGTTCTTAAGTTGGTATAATACGAGCACAATGGTTCTTGTATTCCTTCGGGACTGTTCGGCTCAGATAAAAGAAGGAGCTTAGAAGCTCCCACGTCGAGTATGATAATTGAGCAGCAAGGAAAGACATCAAAACTTAACAAAAACTCAACAAATCGACAACACCATAGCAAGCAAGTTCCACTGCAGTACAAAGGAAAGCTGCTAGGAGGCCCACACTGGCATTTTCGGGGTATCGCAACGCCTACCCACATATAATCGTTCCAAATGCCATTACCGTCCAAGGACAACAACTACGTCCAGACAAACACCACACCACTGAAACCATGGCCTCATTTGCGGAGATGAAAAGAAAGAAGTACCTGTATACGGCAAAATGACGTTCGAACTGTGATAAATATATATAGTTATAAGTTTACCCTCCGTACCAACCAGGTCGGGTTCTTGGGGCCATGGGGTGACGGAGTGGGCACTTTCTCGACCCTTCCCTTTCTTGTAACGCATTTAGTGTGTACCTGGTGGTGACACTTCTATTTGTAAGATATCGCCGGGACGCCATCAGACGAACGCAAGCTTCTCAGTTGTTTTGCTAATATTGCAAAAGTCTTTAAAAAAAGACAGGGTTGGGGCCGTACGTGTATCGGTAGACTGTTCCAGACGGTGGGTACACGGTAGCTCAACAAGGAAATTTACTTCTGCTTTGCTTGATCGGTCTTGTGCTTTGGTCTCTGCAGCAGACAAACATCTGAAGAATTTAGTTTCAGTTATTTCAGTATACTTAACAGTCGTTACGGACCATTAAACGCGATGAGTGGCATCATGTTTCCCTATTCCTTTCACATCGTGCATTGCATCTGTCCATGGTGCTGAAACAACTGATATTTTCATATTGTGAAAGCTGTTGGAAATTGTGGGATTTTCAGAGCCAGATGCGTTTCTAAATAAGACATCTAAAGTGACAAAGAGCCTGAAGCTGTGCCCGGCCTCATGTGTGAGGAAAACGGTAAACATATTTGTTACAAGCGGTGAAAAGTTACACAAGTCAAATACGTCGGCTGTCTGCAGATATAAGATAAAGGCAGAAAAAACAAGACAAAAAAACGTTTCGCCTACCAAGAGAACTGTTGGGATCTTTCTCGGCTGCATGTCTTTCTTGAGAAAGTTCAGCATCTTCATGGCTCTTCGGCAGCTGGGCCTAGCGCCTGCGAGGCAATTAAAGAAGGGCGTCGTAGTCGCTCTTTATATGTCCGCCTGGCGTCTGATAGCTCGAGTCAACTGAAGAACTGAGAAAGACCGACCTTTGTGGACTTGTATATAAAGTGGTGTGATCGTGGTCTTGCCTAATGTAGTCCAATCAATCTCGGTATGGCGGCGGGGTGCCTGACAGGAGGCCGACTGCAGCAAGCACTGCTGAGCATCACCGACTGCTAATTACAATATGACGTCTCTTTCTTCGTTACTAAGTACCAGCCGCAGATGTGTCGTCAGCGGTGCCCATACATATGGAAATCATACCTTATTTTTTTCAGAGGGGAGGTAGGCGGGATTACTGTCAACTAAGACGGTTTGACCTTCGAATTGGGACATACCATGGGCCAACGTCGACTGGAGGGTACGAACTAGACCACCGACCAGATCCACGCCTAGCTTGCAGTCGTCGACGTTTCTGGACCAGACGGATACGTGAAAGCATATCAGTTATCTATTGATTAATATGGCCCTTTTAAGTTGATGCTGCCCTGCCTTCCTCCCCTGAGAAACGAGTATGGACTCGCCAGCTACTTGTCGCCTCCCACGCCTTTTCGGGTCAATCTTTCTTCTTTTGATGACAAACTCACAGGGAGGAGTGTAGGAGTTTCTTTTAAAACGTGTAGCTGTGCGCTACGGAGAGAACAAATCATTCGTAGGAAATGTAATTGCTTCCATTCTTTTACCACCTGTGGCACTAAGTTCTACAAAAGAAAATAATCTGTAGGGCAAGCTAATCAGGATCTAATCATGGCCCTCATTTTTGCTACCTGGTATCCATGGCACATTTTAGAGGCCAAAAGAACACAGGGTCACAGGCATTTAGATCTCTCTTATGAAACAGCTATGTATACTAGGTGCTGCTTCTGTGTTGTTTTGTCTCGTCTGTTTGAAAGTTGCATTATGTTTAGTGAAAATCTATCATGTGCGACATTGTTCCCTATCGATAGCTCTACTATCCAAGCACACTTAAAAGTGTTCATTTATGTCTTTGAAAACATGAGAACATAGTCAAAGACACAGTGATGTGTATATGGAACGTTTTACCGAGTTATCGTTTATTAGTGGACGTCACTCAAAACTTTCTCGGGTGGTTGGAATTTATCTTCTGAAGGCTCGACTATATATAGTGCCAGACTGGGAGAACTTTGGAGTTGTTCCACAGCTTACTGAAATCTCTGCCTCCCCTGCGTCGTCACTGGGAATCAAGCTAATCATATATTGATCCCTGAGACTGTTCTTATCACCTGTGTTTGACATGACCATGGCTCTTACGTCTTTTGCGGTTTACGTAAGCGCATCACCCTGAATAAAAGATTCGGGCTTGTAATTGTCTTATAACTATGTCCTGCATACCTTGGACATGCTATCTCTGCTCTTGTTAATCCAAGCTGAGGCCCAGACGATGTACTGTTTGATAGTCTTCTTTTTTGGAAATTTTGTCACGCATGAACAGCCGCTGGCCTAAAACAGGATCAAGTTCATTGACAAACTCGTCCTATCCATTGTTCACTGCTTCACTGCACCTATCTAGCTCCGTTGAGGACCCCACCCAACATGTTTTCTTTAACTGTATACGGTATTGTAATGACAAACAGGTTGCTATCAGAAAACCGCGCGTAGTTACCAAAACGTCGGGTGGGATCTGTAACGGAGCCAGTACAGCTCTGATGTGACAGGACTAATTTTTCTCACGTGCACATGGGTATCAAGATAAATAGTTTTCTTTACGACCATCGAGAAGTCGACTCAGTTCAGTGACCTTTTAGTGAGGATGGAAACCACAATTAGCAAACCTCTGGGGAGTCAACAACAGTGGATACGCTTCTGGATGACACCACCGCGGATAAAATCAGATAAACAAATTGCAGGATACTGTGGTATCCTCTTCTCATGTGCATTGATCATGACTGGCTTCCCCAGAGGCATAAATAAGAGTAAGTCATCAGACTACTTCATATATCAATGTTATATACGCGTAGAATATAAAACATCATCTTAAGTGTACATGTGTCACCACAATTTAGTTTAAAACAATGGTTATGATGCTAATTGCAATGGTTTTAAAGTGTATAATATTTTTTTTTTAAAACCATACTACTTTCTGCAATAGTATCCTTAGATATCAAAACTATCATACCGCAACTGGATAGAATCAGAAAATAAGGAAAATAGAATGATGAGTATAATAGGACAATGCGTAGATATAAAATACTAAATAGTCTAGTCATTTTGAAATACGTCTGTTCAAAATACTGTAAATGCGGTGTATATACCGGGCCTTACTTATTTCATTCAAGGGTAGATGGGGCTTTCGTAAGCATTTGTCTCATTTGACAGTTGTGACAAATTGACCCTCCGTTGATTCGGTATCTTCATTGTGGAATAGTTGGTGATGGTGTCCTTCAGTCTATCGGTGGTCGTCTATCAACCGCCCACTGGTTCACCCTCCAGGCTGTATTACCGCCCCAGTCATCCATAGGATCAGTATTAATCTCGCCATGGCTGACCTTATAATTATCTATGATCACTTATAGTGACAGACTGGACATCCTTGTGTCAATCTCGACCGAGAATGGTGCAGCATGACAAACACTTCCACAAAAGGCTGTCCTATTTTGTTGATGTAGAAAGTAAAGGAGCAGAGTTTGACAGGTCGTCCGATTTTGTGGCCAAGCTGGTGTGTTATCCAGGTGTATAAAATATCACATCACACACACACACACACATGCACACTCACACACACACACACACTCACACACACACACACACACACACACACACACACACACATGCACACTCACTCACACACACACACACACACACACACACAAACACACATGCACACTCACTCACACACACACATACACACACACACACACACAAACACACACACACATGCACACTCACTCACACACACACACACACACACACACACACACACACACTCACTCACTCACTCACTATCCAGGATTTGATTATACTGCTGCTGTTGTCCCTGCCACAGGGGTCGGCAGCACACACACACACACACACACACACAGGGTGAAACAAAAATAGTTTACAAATGGCAGCTGAGAATTGTAGCAGTGCATTTTATTCACATTTCAAAATTATTCACAAATTAGAAATACGACAACTTGTTAAAACTTAACGTTAGTCCACCTACATAAGAATTATTCCATAATTGCTCTTCAAACAAAATGTTCAAATTGGCTAATCACACACAATATTTCTTCCCTTTTGAATTACCAGTATGAATGTTGACAATTTACGATATGCAGAGTGTTTTTGTAATATTAAGCACTACATCAATTCTGTGACGTAAAATTTTGAATAACACTGTTTCTGTTTTATTTCTATCATGATGTTGATAACTAAATGAATAGATTTAGCATGCATAGAGGTCATAGAGCAGCCCTGTAAGAATTCTTCATGACACTGCCAGCCCAAACATGCAGAAATTTTGCATAATCCCTACTGAAATCAACCATGTCTTAAGAAACTGCCTTCAAGCTGTGAAGAGATCACTGGCAGAAAGAGGAGGTTAAGCAATTGACTGGAAGCACACAAAGCTATAACTGTAAGAATATGGCTACCTTTGCTTGGATGTATGAAATTGATGTAAAATATTATCATTTAAGCAAAAGATCATGACTACCTGTAAGTAATGTTTGACCATCAGAGTAGTAGACTAAGTATAAGAGTGTGCCAGTCATCATTTTTAAAGATACTTGTAAGTGATGCAGTTATTTCTAGTGGCATCCAAGATGAACTGTGTGGAATTTTGTTCATGTGGACTCTAATGCCTGATTTAATTTTTTTGGGAATTCTTAAGTCATCTTTAATGTACACAAAAAATACACAGTGAACAGCAATTCATAGAACAGTTGTTGTACAATCCATGGCTGAAGCATTTTGCTGCACTGGTTTCTTGTCACTTAGTCTTTTGGAGTTGCCCATGCAAAAATGGCATCCCCTAATGGACAAAAAACAACAACACTGGTTACTATCAAGTAGTTTTAAATTTGACATAAACTGAAAAAACTGAACATGTCCTCCAGAACAAAATTTTTAACAAGTTCTTAAACATATTTACAAATGTATCTATGCCCAAAAGATAGCATGAGTATCTGTATCTGTATCTGTATCTGTATAGCCGGTATAACCGCCCTTCGGCGTAACACACCAGCTTCGCAGGCACGCGGCGCGGCGGCAGCTGACTATATTACACCGAACGACCTGTTACACCTAACCTTTGAACGTCTAACTCTAGACATTGTTTAAAACTATCTAGTGACGATGCCCCTACTGTACTTGGAGGCAGCGAGTTCCACTCTACGATTGTTCTAGGGAGTACATTATGTGTTGAACTAATTGTCCTACATACATTATAATGTAACACAAACAAAGCTGATTTGTAAACAAATCCAAACATCCTCTCTCCAGTTTTCTTCTGGGGTCCTTGAACCCAAAACCTGTGTTCAACCTGCTTGTTTCCCTGGTAACCCTGCTTCCAATTTTTCCTGGTGGCAATGGATTAGGTGTGCCAATTTTCAAAACATTTGTATGGCACATACAACTGCAGAATATCGCTAGGCAAACTGTGATAGGGCAGCTTCAATTTGTAAAGATCAAAACATTGACTGTTTGATTGTTCTGGTTATACAATAGGGGCCTTTAATGGGAAACATTAGTTTGAAAATGATACATGAAGCTTATAATGAGGCACTCCTACCAATGTCAGTTGGCAGCCACGAGATTGGGATGAAGAACAGTTTGGCGTCCCACCCACACACGTAGCGACTGTGCGGACTGATGGCGGTCAGGGCATGTTCTATTGCGTCCACCACAAGATCCAGCCGAGGGGAGCAGACCAAGTCCAGGTGCTTCAAGACATCTTGGGTTTCTGTGCAGATAATAAGAGATTAAAAAGTATGAAAAATCATGCTACTTCTTTGCATTTCTGTCTTTTACAAGGTCTGCATCAGGGCTCTAGTTCCTGCAATTAGATGGAAAAACTGGTGCTGGCTAGAGCCCTGGTCTGCATGCCTTTTTCCATGAGGCAGATTTAGACTTTGCTGTTCTGAAGTAGCCAGGTTCTACAAATTTATAGATCGGAATGCCAGCAGACTTCAAAGTTTGCCTAAAGACTAATATGGAGAAATATAAATTCAACATCATGACTTACTTCTTTGAAAATATTCCTCTCCTTTCTCTTCCTTCCTTTCAGGTTCCAGGTTGTCCCACACAGCTTTCATTTTCTCCAGTATGTTCTCAGCTTTAGTTATTGCTGTTTTGAAGTAGCCAGGTTCTATAATATGAACTGAAACACCAGCTGACTTCAAAGTACGTCTGAAAAAAATAGGGACAGAATTAAAGTCAATGTTTAAATCATAACAAGAAAATATAGAAATGAACTTTCCATAATATATACATTGATGCTAGAATTACTCTAAACTTAATTGAACAATTTTGAATTTTCTTATTCCCACATCTTACTGTCCCTTAGCCTGTTGTGCCAGTGTGATAGGTCATGGACAGCCATGTGTTTTCTCTACGTTCCGATATAGGGTTTGTTTTGTCAGAACAATTAGGTTGAGTTGTTGGAACATAGGGGAGTGTAAGCAATAGTATCTGTTGATAAACTATCAATATATACAGTATTATAACAGTATCAAGAATTATTATTATACTAGAGATACAAAACTTTGATTACAGTTTGAACAGCAATGAGTGCCATACCGAAATGACAGTACTGTAATGTGACTGTCAGTATCAGTGCTGTACTGTATAGTATCACTTCAGTACTGTAGCTTAGATTTGCTTTAAGGAAATTCTTCCTCCAGGCTTAAATTTCTTTTATGAGCGGCTTCAATTGTATTGGATAAAAACTGAAAAATTCCATTGGTTTCACTAAGCCTATCAATTTTTGGGATATAACAGGATGTCCATAGTTTGCATCACCACACACCTGAAACCATCAGAAAATCCCTCCACTGCAAACTTTGAGGCAGCGTACGGGCCTGTCCCTGGTTCCATCCTAGCGGTGCAGCTGGACATGTTGACTATCCGACCCCTGGCCTTCTTCAGAAGTGGCAGGAAGGTGTATGTCACGTCCACCAAGCCAAAGAAGTTGATGTCGAAAACCTGGCGGTAATCTTGCAGGTCCAGCCAGTCCATGTCGCCGATCCTCCCCGAGATGCCAGCATTGTTAACCAGGCCCCACAAACCTGCAAATCAACCGAGTTTGGTAAAAAAGGGTAAATGTCCCATCACATTTTTGAGGCCTGGTTAATACACACGCACGCACGCACGCACGCACGCACGCACGCACGCACGCACGCACACACACACACACACACACACACACACACACACATTACACAGAAAAAGGGTGTGTTATGTAGAGAATTGGGCTGTGCTGAAATCTGTTTGTTCTTGTTCTGATAGTAGCCAATAGATGTTTTTCTCTAGTGTCTCTGGTGCTGATGTCACTGCGGGAAAGGGCCAGTTTCTGAAGACAGGGGATTCCAGCATGGACAGTGCAAAGTTTCGGCAATGTTCATGTTGTCATTGAGCTAGCGGTGTTAGGGAGAGTTCTCGTAAAATGTAATTTATTCCCTCCAACCATTTTACTATTACCTTTATCTCCAACATGATCTCTGACAGTCTGAAGTCCTTGCTTGACGCTCTCATGGTTGGCCACATTCATTCGCAACGTGACAACCTTCTCCGAGCAGCTCTTTCGTATTTCTTCCTCACCCTTCTCTGTCAGGCATGCCGCGAACACACGAAACCCCAGACCGTCCAATCGTATGGCATCTTCCCTGCCGAACCCACTGTCGCAACCTGTGATGAGGACGGACTTGTCAGAAGTGCTAGGGATCCTGGGACGACCTTTGGCCCATTTGTAGATCTTGTATCCAATGATGACGAGGATGACAAAAAGGAGACTGTCCAGCATGTTTCACACACGCTCTATCTACCTGTAGATGGCAGAGGTGTGAACGATATTGAATATGCAGGTACTTAAAGTATATATGTGAGACACTCACAGGCAGTAAGGAAGTCTGTAATGTCCCTTTTCTGTAAGGTGTACTGGATCTAGGAATAAGCTATTTTGATTTATTGTTGTTTAATTTAATCTTCAGCTCTTTAAATCATGCTAAATTTTGTCTTCCTGAATTTAGCATAAAGCATTGTTGGACATTCCCTGGCAGGCCCCATATAGGAGTGATGCACTGAGTCTTTCAAGTTTAGGGCCTTAAGATTTTTAAGTGGCTGCTGTTTACAAGTAAGGTGTGCAACCAAGGAGGTTCAAAAAGAAACTTCTTTGAACCTCCTTGGTGCAACTAAAGTAGGTCACTGAAGAAGGTTCTTGCTATCCATAAATAAGGAAAAATACCTTCAACCAGCAACTTTAACTTTTGTTTGATAGTGTGCTGATCGACGAACTTACCTGGAGAATCTGGATGATCAAAGTTGCATGGAGCTGGACCGCGGTAACGTCAACGCCCATAATCTGGACTTTGGTCTTTTCCCGACCACACACGGTAAACAGCGCCACCTGCCGATCCAAACTACATGTATAACCAAGTCCTTGGTATAACCAAGGAGATTCTACAGAACGTTACCCTCTCCTATCTCTTTGATCTATATTGTTTCTGATGATGATAACTGTCATCTAAAGGAGCAAAGAAGCATCCATGAGTAACGCAAGAATGGTTTTCTGTTATATCATGAAAGGGCGATTTACAAGAAAGAAGGTACAGTACAGTTGCAAACATAATTTAGACCGCTAGTTGTCGCTGCAATGAATGAAAACACGCATGCGTCCTCTCTGCCCGACCCGCTGGTACCATTTCCGGAAGCAGAGGACTGACTATGGCTGGGTGAGGGTCCGGGACTCTGCACATTCCGCAAATAATCACTCATTACCTCGCCATACCTGCGATATCTGACGTCTCCAACAGCAGGGGGCTAGAGAAACTTGGACCCTAACGGTCAAGCCAACTACTAACGGACCTGCTTCCTTCCACGGAGAGGAATAGTATGTAAAAAGTTGGATACACGGCGAGGTGATCCGAGGTGAGTTTTTTTTTTTCAATGAAATCAGAGACTGTCACAAACACAGTACAGTTTCTTTCATAAGATTCAAAAGTTACTTCCCGAAACATTCAATCTATTTATAAAGCTACTGACATATACGGACGCTGTTCTTTGAAAAAAAACTGACGTTTGAGAGGTAAACAAGACACGGGAAAGTGTTGAAGTTCTCTCCGCCTGTCCCGGTTGAGAATAAAATTTCAGGCGGTAACCCCGGGGCCCAGTCCCGCTATGTGGCCCGTAGGGATCGGCCACATATCTTTTATAAAGAAAATCATCCGACACTGCATTACCATAATGTGTTTTTGATGTGTTGTTTCTTATTTTTACTTGCACTGGGTTGTACACAGCGCCGTATTTAGTCAGTGTAAATTTTCACTCTTGGGCTCTGTGCTATCCGATTGTTTGACTTTTAGTTGGCCGTCAAAACAATGGAGTTTGATCATTGACTCTCACCACAGGGGGAGGGGGGTGGTAACCCAACTTCGCAAAATTAAAAAAGAGAAGTTTTGAAGATGCCAAACATTTTCTTATCTTTCAGTGTTGTAGAGAAATTCTGAAATAATTATTGCAGATATATTCTGATATAATTTGATTCAAGTCCCGACTTAGTAGGAAAAATGAGTCATCATGGTTCAAATTCCATGAACAGTGATGGTTGAGTAATACTGGAGAAATAGATAGAACCCAGAAGTAAGCACGCAACATTCTCCTTTCCCCAACACCTCAGTAAAAATGACTTTTACGAACTAAAAGAAGTGCTCCCAGTATAATTTTGCTAAGCATTACCGGTATGTTAATTCTGTAATTCCTGTATCATTGTTGTCATTAGATCGGTTCCAGGTTATGACAGGAAACTAGGATATCCTTTGAAATTCAAACTGGTAACCTACAAACAAACCTGTCGGTGGCTAGTCTGTAAGAATTTTGTGTACTACACTGACCAGTTGTGATGTTTCTGACCAGGGTTGACCACTGGGGCATGTTGGTCATGCTAGACTGCAAGCAGAGATTACTAGTTGAAGGAAGGAGTGTCCCACTGCAGGCTGACTGGGGCAAGCTGCACCCAGCTTGTTCAAACAAGAGGAAATGTCCCACTCTGCCATGTTACTGAAATCTGTCTGCTACTATAGAACTTCCTTCCTCCATGGCGACCACTGACTCAGTCCCCATGGCAAACCAGGAAGTAGTGGTAGAGGACTTGCACCCCCTGCAGATCCACCCCGGACCCCTGGTGCCCGAGGAGCCATTTATTGTCCTGCAGGTCACCAAGGAAACCACCGCCACCGACGTCATTTGTCAACTGGTGGCGCAGTACAACCTCGCAGGAGGGGCGGAGAATTATGAGATTGCAGAAGTGTGCTACACGGGGGGACAGAACTGTAAGGAGCGGCTCCTGCAGAGAGACGAGTGCCCTGCCCAAGTCCAGTTGATCTGGCCACGTAAGATGCCGACCATGAGTAACAAAGATGCAGCCATCTACAAGTTCTGTCTGCGCGAGACGCTCCACTCGTTCTACAGCCGCTGGTCGGTGTGCTCTAGCACGGACTCCATGAACGCCCTGATGGCAGAGTACTTCCGCCCACCCTCGGACAAGGACTACCCGGACTTGTGCCGCCTTCCTGACCTGAACGAGCACACACTGCTGGATAACCTGCAGGTCAGGTTCAACCAGGGAAAGATCTACACCTACGTGGGGTCCATCCTCATCGCCATCAACCCCTTCAAGTTCTTCCCCATCTATAACCCCAAGTATGTCAACATGTACCAGAACCACAGGCTGGGTGAGCTGGAGCCACACATCTTCGCCATCGCAGATGCGTCGTACCACACCATGCTGGAGAACCGAGAGAACCAGTGCATTGTTATATCAGGAGAGAGCGGATCCGGGAAGACTGAGAGCACCAACTTCTTGCTGCACCACCTCACAGCACTGAGTTATAAAGGCCATGCCAGCGGGATTGAACAGACCATCCTAGGAGCTGGCCCAGTTTTGGAGGTAAGGATGTTTGTTTAGAGTTAAAGGTCAGGGGTTAAAGGGCAAGTAGTCACCACCTGTATTTTGTCACAGGAAGTGTGTATAGCCTTGTGTGTCTTATGTCTAGTATGGTACACTGCACAGTCAACACAACTTGTGCTTACCCTTCTTGAATACTTGGGAATAGAGTTTCAATCAAAGAAGTGTCAAATATATAATTTGGAAAAAGACACTGTAAAACACTTTCAAAATGTACATATTTGAAGGATTGGCTTAGTTGTTGGCAGCGGCAGTCAATCGTTTGATATACATGGACATGGAAAGGTTAAGAAATAAACGGAAAAGAAAAAATTGTATTACAAGGAAATTTTAAAATATGTTACAATCGATTTTTTGGCATAAAAGGTGATACAATTAGAACTGAAGTTATGTGTCTAAATCAATATATCCACACCTCAATGACACCAGATACATGTATGTAGGTTCCCGTCCAGGGACCTGATCCTCTGGACCTGGACCTGAATGTTCCCTTTCCTGTACCCACCACTATGTTACACATACTGGTGGAAATTCTTGTTGACAGTATCAGAGGTGCCCACTGCAATACATTAGGTGCTGGTGACAATTCAAGTATGTGGCCGTTAACTTTAAATTCCTGTCAGCAGCTACATGTAGCATCCAGGTCCACTCTGTGGTTTCTTTGTGTGTTTCCTGATTGGTAAATGTTTATAAAAGTACCAAATATAGTAGGTTGTTTTTGTAAGGAATTCTTAGTGATGAGTCTTATAATGATAAGGAAAAAGGATAAACAGTTACACTTGCAGGTTCTCTGTAAAGGTTTTGGTCAATATTCGTTTCATAATGGCCATCTTTTGTTTTCTAAGTCGAACCTTAATCTTTTACTGTAGCTTGGAAGAGTGACAAAAGTTTGACAACTTAATTACTAGTAGGTCGATTACCAATGTTTAGGGCTGCAAACCTCAACTTCCAGACTTCTATATTTTGGACCTGTAGTACCTGAATGATTTTTGCAGTATTGTACCAATACCAATGTTCAAAATTGAACTGTTCTGTACTTAACAATGATTTATTTAGTGTGAATAATGCGATATTAGGAGGCTGTATGTATGTTAATCGTTTAGTCTACCACTCTGGTGACAGAAGCATCATAGACACGAGAATGGGGGCATGAGATTCCTTCTTACGTAGTTAGCAAGCCTGCCTGTCACATTGATGTACATGTATGGCCTAGTTTTTAGGTGTAGTTCAATCAAGTTGTTAGGATCAAAGAAGTTGCTGACTAAAAATGTATTTGCAAAACGTGAATTTGGGACTCATGTAGTTGTTCATTACGTCACCATGTGGATGGAAAGTTCTATATATTTTACAGAAAGGAACAGGGTTGCAAGTTTAAAGAAAAGGTGAAGTGTCCGTCCTAAGGCGTCCTTAGGAAGAGAGGTTAAGAGTTTTAAGACTAATGCTCAAACTCAAAGCTCCCATATAGTGATATACACAGGGCTGCCGGCTTTACGTCCCCATCTGAAGGGACAAAATGCCACCCCTAACCCCCATGCCCCTTGCAGGGCTCAAACCCCCATCTTCTCGATCCATGTACATTAATGAGTACTAGTTGTTACAACATCTAGTACTGTATTGTACTTGATCAAGTACAGTATGCGGCGGGTGGGGGGAATCATAGAGTGGTCATTATACTGAAAGACAGCAAGTGGGGAGGGGGGCATCTAATCTAGCATCAACATCTAGACAACAGTAAATGTAGGCTTACTTACAAGTACCATTCCTGTATTTTCTTCATACATGCGTTTAATCAAGCTACACTACACACAGACAACATACTTTATGGTTTGGCTAATGTGATCTGTTCACCCCCAGTAATTCCCGATATCTGGGAGCTCCGGAGGTTGTATTAGTAGAAGATAACCACACTAATGAGGTTAAATTGGGTAGCACGACAATGTCGACCAATTTAGGGGAAAAGTCAGGGATGATTCCTACTCCCTTTGGGACTGGGATGACTCATCACGGTGCTGATGTACATGTTTTTATTCATTGATCATTTCTGACCAATGGCTAGCATAAATTGGTTGTATAACGCCAAAAATACAGAATTCATTTGTAATTTTTAGAGGAAAGGAAACTAGAAATGAAGATTAGTTTTATAGTCTTTGTTCTGTGATTTTCAATTCTCGTGTAGTTTGCCACAATGAAAAATTAGTACGTATAAGCTCCTTGTCTTCACAACGCAGATACTGTAAATTTACCGTCACCGTCTTCCAACCATCTACAATACCCTCGTCAAGTCACGTGACCTGTGTGACCTCCAACCCCACCAAGGTCACGTGACTACCAGTACCAGCTGAGGAAGAATGGCGGATGCCATTTGAAAGCTCCTTTGAAGAAGCTACATTTCGTCGTGTGTACATGTTTAAACTTTCCATTCTCTATAAATTTTCGCAGTGGTTATATTTTTTACTGTGATCTGTAGCTCCACTGTGAATTAATGACACCTCAAAATGTCAAATGGGCATTTACAATATGTTACTACATGTACTTTACTGCAGAATTTTTCATCCACGAAAATAAATGAATTTACAGTATCCTGCATGTAGGTTTCCTGTCCAGACGTCATTGAGGGACCTTGTAGGTCAAGTTTTTTTTCAGAATCTTATTGATAGCACTGGTTTTACAGGTGGATTCATAGCATGTTAGTCCCAATACCGACTTACTTGTACATATCCCCATTACCCATTTCCAAAGGATATTTATTTTTGTGCAATGTAAATATTTTGGGAAAACTGATACCCAGCTCTTGGAAGTTGCAGAAATCAGCTAATCATTCCCACACCATTTCTTTGCCATCCTTTCCCTTCCTCCCTCCACCCACTCACTAAGCGTAATGCCTAGCTTCCTGTTATGGCCAGTGCCCATATATGTCCACATCTGTGTCTTCTGAAGGCTTCAAGGGCCATCTTAATCTCCAAGTAGATGTTGGGGGTATAAAATCGTAATGTTTTCTGACTGGACAGGCTTCTCTGACAGGCTAACAGAAAACATTACAATTTTCTACCCCAAACATCTGCTTGGAGAGGTGGAGACAAACCCATCCTACTCAGTACTTTACTGTGCCATGTTGCATTGATATTGCAATGTCTTCACAGAAGAATGACATTGTTTTAATTTTGCTATTTTTAAAAATGATTATGTATACAGATCTCTGAATCCTATCATGTTAATCCTATGGCTGGCCTTTACTACTACTGATACATTGGCTGGCTGCCCTGTAGCCATGTCTTTGTGATATAGAAAACATACTTTTATTTCCTGGTTCTAACATTTTGAAGTGTTACGCCTGAAATAGTGAAAATAAAACAATAACAAATATTGGGGATGGAAAAAGATGTTAGTTTTAGCCCATTTGATGGATTACTCATTAGTTAGTGTTGCATATGCGAAGTGTTTGAAAAGAAATAAATACATGTTCCAGGAAGCATTGCTTTTATGTGTGGCATATTGGCATTGCCAACTTTATCTGTTACAGCCTTCTCTTAAAAAGGTGCACATGGTTCCACAATGTGTCATAAAAGTCTTTAAATTGCTTCAAGATTTTTTGCTAAAAGTAAAAGCCACTTATCCCGAGAATGTGGCCAGCTTCTTATCTTCAAGCAGGAGATTAGCTAGCCTCAAGCAAAAAACTTTCTCCCTCAGTGGCCTCACAATTTCGAGTCAGCACAGTGAATGAACTGCACAGACACATGCCTGGATATAAGTAGCCTGTAATGTAACTGACAAGTGCTTGAGGCTTGAACTATGCTAGATCAGAAGGTCAAGGCTGTATCTAGCATGGTGTG
Source organism: Branchiostoma floridae x Branchiostoma japonicum (assembly GCA_013266295.2). Taxonomy (NCBI): domain Eukaryota; kingdom Metazoa; phylum Chordata; class Leptocardii; order Amphioxiformes; family Branchiostomatidae; genus Branchiostoma; species Branchiostoma floridae x Branchiostoma japonicum. The sequence goes on from CM023823.1 coordinate 20,771,872, forward strand.
CTTTTTCCAGGATGTCACATGGTGATGACAGTGCATGTACTGATATACATATATATGTATTTGAACTAATGTATTAACACCTTCAATATTTTTTAGGTGTTCAGTGTAGGATTTGCGGAAAAGTTGAAAATATTCTGGATAATCAAATCTTCGTACAATATTACTGAAGTTTACATGCACATTTTAGCAGATTTTCATATTTGTTGGATTTACAAACACTTTGAAACAGTGCAGAAATGACCAATGCCAAGGTCCCCTAATTTTTGGGTGGCACTAATAATTAATTACACGCTAGCCTGATGGAAACAAACAGTAGCTTTTCTACATGTTCATGTGAGAAAATGTCATATTTTCACTTCCTGAATAATTGCTTTGTAATGATTCAACTTCCAGTGTACAAAAATTGACTTCAGATAGAGCCGTAGTCTTACAATATTGTAAATATCTTTACAGACCAGTGATTTGTTCTTAATGTCTTCTGACTTTTGCTTTATAGAAAATGGGTAATCTTCTTAATCATACATGTATCTATCCTGGGTAGAAAGCAAAATGCATGTGATCACTCGCTATATAGCTAGTTTTCCTACCGCCAGAGTAACAGAAATTTGGCTGTGGTATTGGAAAGGCCAGGTTCCTTCCAAAGGTTCAGACATTGCACATGACCTTACACTAGTTACAGCTGTGCTGTATATGGCACCATACCAACATTCTAACCTCAAGCTTAGGCCAAAGGTTTTGTTATCTTTGGTTATCTTTATATATTCTACTCTATTCCCAAATCGTACCAAATATAAGTTATATAACAGATATGTGTGTATATACATAGTAGACTGATTAGTTGCTATGCATGTATATAGAGGTTCATAATAGTAGTACACTAAAATATAAATCACATGCGTACTGACCATGTATGCTTTACAACTAATACAAGATTCTTGTGAGTCATACTTTATAAATATGATGTTTGCACTATGTAATTTCTTGTACATTGTATAATTTTATCAACCTTACACACATAGGATGTACAAATGTAGGTGCTATTAGTATTACTATAAAGATTTTGTAAATATGCTTTTTAGATTGGGATGCAGATGCATCAAACAAATCAGTAAACAGAAGCTAAATATACCCTACTGTAGATTTTCTAAGAGACTTTGTAGTCGTATGATCACAGATGTGTACCGTGCGTGCGTACTCAATGACGTAAAATACATACAAAGTGGTCCAGACAAATATGGGTACGACATTGGTTTTTCCAGGAAGTCATTTCTGATTGAGGACATTTGTAAAGTTCAGGTGGGACTCAAAAGCCCAGTCGTGATTGTAACTAGTTAAATATGACAAAATAAGCTCTTGTCCTGTTATTAGACAAGGGAGTGCTACAGTGTATATCTTTTGATATTATACGCAAGTTGAAGTTATACATTGTGTATTTAGCACAACTTAAACATTGATGAGGGTCACGACTGCATATAGTTACTGGGCTTGAAATACCTACATGTAACAGTTACCTGCAACCATGGAGTTAACTCCATGCTGCAACCTGCAATTGGCAGAGGAGAATCTCTGATTGCAGGAAGGAAAATAATTTTGCATGCTAAAAGATTCGGGATAAGCATCACGAATCTAAAGGTACCTAAAGTAACAGTAAGACTGCAAGACTTGTAGGTAGTTAATGTTTCTTGTTGTAATGTTTCATAAGAGCACTACTTGAGATGATACTTTTTGTACAAAATGATATACATGTCCTACACTGTCCATACTGTATATACTGTACATGTCGTATACTGTACTCTAATTCACATCGTGTACAGAAATGGAAAATTATAAAATATGACTTGTGTATTTGCAGAAATGTTTTTCAAATATAGTCCAATGAATGCAAAGTGGCACATAGAATAATTCTGTTAAACCATATATCTATTTGAGAAAAGCAATAGCTTTCTGACGGTAGACATACATACATACATACATACATACATACATATCCGGGCTTTGATTATTCTGCTGTTGGCTTCCCTTACTCAGGGGTGGGCAGCAGTCAGGCTAGACTGGACTCCATGTCTCCATGCGACCCTGTCCTGTGGGTCAATGTTGGACAGTCCGCACATTCTAATGTCTAATAGACAATAAGAACAAAACAAAACTTTACATAAATTAACCAGTATAAACATGTATCCTGTATTGATTAAGACCCAAATCAACAGTAATGGTATGAGTACAATTGTACTAACTTCCCAAAGGAATTTACAGAGAGCAGTGAAACCTAATACTGGTTTTGCTGATGGTAATGTTATTCAGTTATCATCATGATGTACAGATAGAGCAGTGGTGCTTTGATGTGTTGTTATGGGTGGAAGCGGAAGAGGAGACTCTTGGTTTCCTCTAGTGAATCTAGAAATATTTTGTTTATTTGTTTGCATAATCAGTAAACTGCCTAAAGGCGTAACACCAGTTTTGTATGCTACGTACGTGTACAAGCTGCATAAGACCAGATTGATATGCTTGATCCACTCATGACTTTGTGCATGCTGTGATGGGCCCTTACTCGTACTGATGAGTGTGGTGGGTTCTTTAGTTTAACATGCTCAAGGTGTGGCTCTCCTCAAACATTAAGTTTTTACAGACAAATAGGGTAGATTGCCGTGCCGAACTGCAATACACAGTTTACATTTTGTCTTGTACAGCTTGATAATACACTAAAACCATTCATTCTGTAATTATGTGATTCCCACAGATCTTTTCGACAAAGGGAGAAGCTGTTTTCATGTTGTTTGACTGCTGGAATGATCTGATTCCCTTGTGTTTGGATGAGCCAATTAGTACACAGTAATTCTTTCAGTATCATCTTCAAAGCAGAGATTGATAGGAATTTTGTTATGTCTTCCTGTGGCATTCATCCATCAAAGACAACAGGAACACAATGTCAGAGCTTCCTCAAACTTCTGTTGCTATTGCTACTCTTACTACTGTGGTATAAGGTGGTCGTTGTCATAGGTGTGTAACACCATAGAAAGAGTGTAACAGACTCGAAGGTTTGACACTGACTCTCGAGCCGGGATCGAACCCACGTCGCTCGTAAGTTAGTGACGCCTATATACCTCGCTGTTGCAGGTGTAAGGTGTAAGGTGTAAGGCGGTCCTCGTCATACTGACGGACGAAAAACACTGTGGTGTACTATTTAGGTGTAAATTAGAGGAGGACTGGTGTTTAGGACAAAGGTTGTTTCAAGAATACGTACGCCCTAGCTTGGTCCACCTGTTATACATGTAGATTAGGGATCCAGATAGCCAAGTTTTTCTCTGGAGGCATTGAAATATTAGCCATTGGCAGTAATGCTGCTCAGTAACACTTGAGAAGAATAGGAATAGGGGCCTGGTGAGCTTGGCTGAAAACACAAGCTGTGACGAGGCCACATTGCACTATTACATGCTTCACCTCAGTCTGACATGATCTGCTTTACCTTTACCTAGACCTGGCTCACTATCATGAGTTCAGCATGACTTCTTTTTGAAGCAAATCAAATTACAGTGTAAAGGCTATGCAAAATGATCTGGGCACTGAAGCTACTGCAAAATTTAACACTTGGCTCCCTGACGTATCTGACCTAGAAGATGCACTACTCACACAGCACTAGAAAGCTAATGGTGGCCCAACATGCCCAGTATGTATTGGTTCCCAAGTACATACTGCGAACATACTGTGGTAACTGTTAACTTGTTTTAGATTAAAGATTTAACTTCAATCAGTGTAGTCTAAACTCTTGGTTAGGATCTAGTCATTTTGTTGTCCTTTGTGAAATTTGTGAAATTTTATGTTTTTCTAATATTTTACCTTTTCTCTGTTTAAGGTACATCCTAGTAGAAACATCAAAGCAAGTCCTGATTTGTACACTGAAAAGAGAAATTTGATATTGTAAGGTTACATCTTTATGTCTGAGTTTATCAGTAATTAGATGGGTCAATTTAGCCTAATGGTGTGAGCGGATGTCCTTTGTCTGCCAATACTTAACTGAAGGTTCTCATTATATCACCTGTGTCGCATTCATTCAGAACGGATTCAACACTGCCAGCCTTTCATAGTGAATGGGAAATGTGAAAGCCGTTTTGAAATTTAAGTGCTGGAAAATTACCATTGCTGGCTGTAGATTGCCTCTAAGTCACACAGTTCTCTGTAACTGCATGGTAATTGGTCCAAACAGGCGTTCAAAGTTTGATTCCTGTTGTATTGCTTCTGAGAAATGTTCCGTACTGGAAAAATTGGAAGACATAAGGGACAAATGTTTAAAGGAGGACGAGTGCCAGACTATTTGACAGGGAAGTGATCAGAGGAACAAACTGGAACTATAGGATGAGCATGCTATCCAGCCTCCCATTTGTCTACAGTAAATGGTTCCTGATGACCCACCTGTGGGACACATAAAGCTAATCAAATCAGAGGCCATTGGCTGATAACATGAAATGAGGCTTTTACTGCTGATGTACAATATAGATAAAGCTGGACATAGTTTGGTAAAACCAACTCACAATCACATACATGTACATATACATGTACAGTTTTGTACATATACCTGTACCAGTATATGGTATAATGCATTACAATTTGAATGTGTTTTCGTAATTGTGATAACATAGAGAAGGATGGAAAAGAAATGTTAATGAGTGATGTTTTGTTTCTATTAGGATATTTTGAATGTGGTACATAAACCTCAATAAGCCTTTAAACTTGAAATTATGTTAGTTTGGCCCAATTTTGTAATTAGAAATCACTGTAGTTGTAAAATGTTGCTGGCAGTTTACCATGCTCCATTACCTGTGACCTAGGTGCATGCCAGTCTCAAATTAGCTATCAGAAATCAATAAGTCATTACTGTTACTTACAGAGGAGCATACATGTGGCTAGGAATTGCTTAATGAGTATTTCCATTTTTGCTGATGACAGCAGTTATTGAAAAAATTTCATTTGGTGGTACGTAAATACATGATTCTAGATAGACTTGAAGTTGAATGCCTCTTTCTTTAAATTGAAGCCTATATTACACACACTTGTAGGACAGTGAGCTACAACAAAGGCCCTTTAATATCTCAATTGTAGCTTTTGTGTTATTCTCTAGCACAATAGTCAATAGTCAATAATAACCCCAAAATCATGATGATAAATTTGTCTAGCCCCATTTCTCTTAAACTTGATTACTATCGATGGGTGCATGGGTTGATATGAAGGTGGTGAAACAATGCACAGACACATTGATGGATTGTACTTGTGTTCAAACCAAACATGCCAGGGGCATGACATCATGGTTCTTCCCTGTAGGGTCAAAGGTCAATACTGTTACCACCCTGAGTGGGTTCAGCAATTTGACCTCTAGATTCTACACCAGGTCAATAAAATGTTCCTCCAGGGCCTCTTCGGTAACAGGTGCACTTTTCTAGGATGAAGGAATACCAGTCATACACTGGGGAAAACTTAGACATTGTATCTTTTAAAAGATTTGCCATTCTTTGGATTTTCAAATACTGTCAATCGAGAACTATTTGTGGTGGTTGATGTTCACAGGTTTCACAACTGGACTTCTCCACTTTCAAATCGTCACACTGTGAACATGTATATAGACTTCCCTGCACCTTTCCCCAGCTAATGCAAAATTAAGTCCCCTTAAATCAGTACTTCAATCTTTTGGGGACAAATCTGCTGTTAACATGTTCCTAGGTGGGTCTAGAATCAATACCCTCCTCCCACCTCACTTAGTGTGTAATGAATGCGGAAATGTCTCATACAGTATTGTTAATACAGCTGTCATTGTTTCATGGCTGGTGTTCTTAAGCTATTCAGTTGGGGATAACTGTGGCTGGCATGTGTCATACTGTGGTGGTAACAGGGGGTAGTGTCATGATGCTACCATGTGTACAATACTTGTGATATATGGGAGTGGCAAATAATCCATAAATACTATATCTATATCCATCATATGTAGCACAGTCATTACATAGCGTGGACACATGAAAATAGAATGGCCAGTGGCCACTGCAAATTGTATTCTTAGATAACCAGGGCCTTTCTAGGGCACAGAACCATTTATTGAATCAATATGTTGCAATTTCCATATTGACAGCCTTTTTTTAAAGGGACTAAACAAAAAACATCAATCAAAGAAGTAGAATTGTATCCAAATGGAGAAAAAATTTGCTGTGCACAAGCAGTTATAATATTAGGAGTTGCAAATGAAAGGATTTCATACAAAATACTCCCTCCCAAAGGTTGTGCCTTTAAAAAATCATACATGTCATCAACATGCTAGTAGTATACTTTAACACATTACTTCTACTAGACTATCTGATAAGTTATTTATATGAACAGATGGGAGAAAGCCAATACTATATGTAGCTGCCACACTCATATTGGATTAAACTGGGTCACATAATGCAATGATCGTATCTCCTGAAATATGGTCCAGTCAGCACTGAATAATACCAGCCCAATATATTGACCTTTCCTTGGCTTACTGGAATCTTTTTCTTTGAGGGTGGGGGTCCGATCCAGTTCCATCAACAAATATAGAGCTGTTAATCTAATTTATAACATCATGTACCTGCAAATACTACCAGCCAGTTATGAGAACTACCTTCTTCAGTCTCTTGCCAACCTGATGAACTTATTCACAGATACCATATTGTAGTTGTATACTATGATACAGACTTGTTTTATTTACAAAAATTGATGGATGATTAACCAAAAAAAAAGTACTGCCAGGCTGATATTGCTCTGAAGGATTATGAGTTTGCAACCACCATTATGTTTTAAGCATGTTTTTTTTAGTTGATGTTTTTTTATACAGTCATCTTCCTATTGAGATTGATTAAGTTTGGTTGATATATTCAGTTTTGCCAGCTTTGTTCTGGAAGGCTAATATTAATTAAGTCTAAAATCTACAGTGGACTGTATCTTTAATTCAAATTCATGCTTAATACTCTAGTCTTCAAGTAAATTATACACTTGAACGAAGAACACAGGCATCAAAACGTGCATCGTCATATTCTTAAAGCAATTTGAGAGTCAGAGAGAGAGAGATAGCATATAAACTTTACTCTTTCTGCTTGCTTTGCCAATGCCTTTGATCCTGTGATACCACACATAGTTGTAGTAGGGAGGGCTTTGCTATGCCCAATTGCCTTGTGGGTCCACTTATATTTCAGGCTCCATTGCCAGTGTAGCAATGTGCACCTCCCTGTACTGCTTACTACTGTGCAGTCTGACCCCCGAATACTACACCCACCAAGGAATGCAAACAGTCTGCTGTACCAGCAAGAATCTCCAACAAGACTGGCTTCATGCCATCTAATGGTAACCCTAGTCCATGCCACTAACACTGGGAATAACTTCAATAAGTCAGTCTAACTGCTGAAACATACCACGTGAAGTTATATTCTGTGCAAAGATAATTTGTTTACAAAAGTGATAACGTTATAATTTGGGTAAGCGCTGCAGTGCCTAATGCAGGCATCCTAAAGATTTTATCAGATTTGTTGAAAGATTGAAACAAGGCTTATATCCTAAAAGGCTGGAGCCAAATAAACCAACCCTGTTGAGACAGAAAAGGAATAAGAAGAGCAAACATCTTGATGTAGTTTAGATGTGGACAGGATTAGTAACGTTAAGTGTTGGCAGCAGAGCGATAGGTCGGATTTGTACGCTTTGTTGTTGTGAGTGGTCCAAAAGGAAATTTGGAAAGGATACAGTACTGTAAATTTTATTTTGTGTAAGGAAGGAAAAGGAGCTCAAGATTTTCACTGAGCAGTTGAAACAATTATGGAAAGGCATGTTCTGGTTTATTAGAAATGTGGCCATTTTTCAATTAGTCTGAAGGAAATACGTCCTTTGGTATTCAAGGTCAGAAAGTCTTAGTTGTCCATGGTCTTTGCTGGAAGGTGGAGCTCTTTTCACACTCCAGTGTCCTGGAGGAGGGCCTGGGGGTGTGAGGGGGAACAACAAACATTACACACAGATGTCAAGTGTGTCTTCTCTTTCATTATTAGACCTGGACTGGAAATAGAACTCCACTGGGAACACAAAGAGCTGGAGAGGTATCAGATGTCTCCCACCTGATTGGTCCTCCCTTAATGTCATCTTCTATATTACCTTATTTGGAAAGAATTGAGAACTTCATACTAACTGTTTGACTCAGCATTTGGTGAAGTTCAAAGGGACATGATTTCACAATAGGGGATAAAAGGAGGCATTTGCAGTGTTAAAAGATTGCAGTTGTTATTCTAAAAAATTTGTATTGGTACTGTGTTGGTACTCTCGAAAATTTATTCGCGGTGTGATGATTTCACATGGAAGACATCATTGTTAAAACTTAGGAAGATAAATACAGTGGCACCACATATACTTCAAGAGTTACAGTACATGTTTGACTCAGTGCTTGGGAAAGGGAACATGGCCATTATTTAGATGATATCATTTTGGCATTTTTGTGTTCTTTGTTCCTTCTAAAGTATATACATTTCTTGGTATTAAATAGTCAAGACTGAGATTCTTGGATGGCATCCATGCCTTTCCCGGACAGTTCTTATGTAACCTCTAACAAAAACATGAATATCCAAGTTCAATGTGTAGTCAACACCAGTCCAGTCCCAGACCTACATACCCTGGGTGCCAGCCACGTTTACGGGCCGCTAACCCCTTCGCCCGCGGACAGGAGTGTATCGGCCCTTCGTTTGAAGGGCAAGCCAAACTCCCCCCGGGCTAGACTCCCCCGTAGCGGCGAAGGGTTCTTGCGGCCCGGAAAACGAGTCTGGCTACCAGGGTAAGACCTACAGTACTGAACATCTTGAAATGTTCGAATTGATTCTATTTTCATCTCTCTGCCTTAAAATCATGACACTGCGAATGTCTGTTTTCATTGTATTCAACTGTGCAAAAACCTCCTTTCTCCTCTTTCCATGAAATTAAGTCCCTTCAAAAGTTCAAGAAATTACAGTTATTTCCAAACGTGATAGTTGTTGGTTCTGTCTTGTTATACTGCCCAGTTCAGGGGAGACCCAGCTGCTCTATTTAGCATCCACATGACAAGGTCGAGTCACCTCGATGGCCATGGCAGTGACAGCCTGTGCCTATAGCGGTAGCTGCCACCGGCCATCATTATTCTCAGGAATTCTGTGGGCGGTTATGGATGAAGTCAGCTTGTTTCACCCTGATGGTGTCACAGAACACCCCAAATCTTTTGTACCAGATGTGGTGGACTTGGAACAGGTTGAAAATCATGTGTGAGAAACATTGGCTATTGATTTGAACAAAACAACAACTGCCCAACTGTCACTAGCTCAGCATATACAAATATGTATACGAATTCTAGGGTGTAAGGGTCGGAGCATACTCCCCTGGGAAATTTTTGAATTTCTTGAATCTAAACCCCCTATTTCTTGCATTTTTAGAGGCAGATTCCTAATTAGAAGATCATAGACATTCTATGCAACTTTCTTGTAAGTCTTGAGGTACAGTTTTCATTCTGACAAAGATATTTGATGCCCCTAAACACAACTGAAGCCAAGGGCATCAAAGGTCACCAAAGCCCACAAAGGCATAGCTATAGTACACTATTTTATCTTCATTGACCAATCACCTAACATTTCCCTGCTTCTCGACCATTCTTGTGTCTGTTATGACTGTGCATACTAATTGTGATGTCAAACATGGAAATCAAATCAATCAGCTTTGATTCATAGCAATTACCTGATAGAAACATCAGAAGTGTGATCATGCATAAATGTGCATTCAACATTTGCCCATATGTATGGACGTCTTATTGAAAAATAATTGTGCATCCTGTATTCTCTCACAACACCATCTTCCCACACACATGCTCCTGTAATATTTGCTTATTACATGTACCTCCGTGAAGCAGAGGTTATATTTTCAGTGGCTATGTATCCCTACTAGTATGTATGTGGGCAAGAGTTTGAGGTAGTTGCTATGCTAGGGGTGTGATGATACATGTATTGATATGTGGGTAGGTGTTGCTGTCCCAAAGATGCCTGTCATTTGTGTACCTCCTAGCAACTTTTCTTGGTACTGCATTGGTTTTACGTCTCCTGTTCTAGACATGCTATGAGATCTTGATTTTTGGTGTGCTAGATCAAGGACATTACAATGTCCTTGGCTAGATATACAGTAGCTTTTGGGGCTGGGAAGAAGCAATACGAGCTTGGATCCACTAGCAGTTTCTGAAAGAACTTCAGGGGTGTTTGAAACTTTAGAAGAGGATAAGCCAAGAAAGCATGGATGGATTGTCATGAGGGTTTGTGTTTAGGTAAATTTTTAAAATAGTTTCATTACCTGATGGTTTGGTGGGGAACGAGCCTTTTAAATAGGGAGTGCAAACATGTGGATCTAAAAACCATAGAAAATATTCATGTTTTTCAGTTCAGCTAGAATGTAGAAGCATTTTTATATTACACACACAGTTGGCCTTTTGACCTCCCATGATCCCTCACTCACCCACAAGTTGTTATGTAAATACCCAACTGTCAACAACAGCCATGGCGGCCCATGTGACAGTCAGGGGTAGAGCTAAGGAGAGACTGTCAAATTCAGCTAGAGATCATTTTAAGTACACAGGGATTAATTTTGCAGTAGAAGTGTATAAGAGGCATTTGTAATGTTTTAATTTTAAATTCACGGTTGAAACAATGCAGTTGTCCAGACTACAGTAGTAGGATAGGGCATTTTTGTGATGTGATGAGTTTGCTTTCGAACATTAAAACCACCAAGAACATTTCACGATTTACCGGTATGCAAGCTGTGAAGGGGGAGAGTTTTGCCTCCATTAAGATTCAGAAGGCCCAGATGGTACATATATTGTACCCCCGCCACATGTACGCACTGACTATATCTTAGGTATTGAACATCTGTTACACATCCTGATTGTAAGAGTTTTCTATAGACAGGTAGACATGTTGAATAAATCCTATCTCAAAGACGACAGTTTAGACAATTTAGTCAGCACTTGTTGTGGCTCTTTATTCATGTCAAATAATGCATCAATTTATATTCTCATGATAGGCCCTAGCACCTACTTATCTACATGTACACATACAGCCAATCATACGTCATGTACTGTATCTTTTTGTATTGCAGGCCTTTGGGAATGCCAAGACAGCCCATAATGACAACTCCAGCAGGTTTGGGAAGTTCATCCAGCTGAACTACAAGGAGAATGGCACAGTACACGGGTCAGTCGCCCAATCTTCTGTCTTGGGGCTGCCTTCTTTTTTAAGACACATACATGAACATGTACTACCTAAGCCCTTGTCAAGAAGAAAGTTTTATAGAAGGGAAACAGCAGCTGATTGAGATGTGACAATGTTTTCTGTAATAAATTACGCATCTGTAATAATTTGAATAAACTGCACCACCTCACTTTGGGACAAATTAGAGACTGTGCCAGCCTGACTGAAAAGTGTGAGTCAATCTAACATGGTATAACCTGTGCATGGATTGTATTTGTACAGAATATGTCCCTTCATTTAATTAGGACAATCATTATTCTAAACTGTAAACAAAACACACTAATCTGTCGGTGTTGTTCCAAGCTCCTCCTGTACATGTTGTGCTGCTGACTTCTAGGCTGGTTTGGGATCCAAATTTTTTGTAAGAAATTCTGCATTAAATTGATTGCTCCGGCATCAACATGCCTGGGACTCCTGCTTCATGAAAAGTGTGCAGTTAATTGCAGAAAATATGGTTTGTCAGTTATATAACACTATGAATGATAATGTTCAAACTAAAGGTCATCATAATGAATGGCAAAGCAGTACATGTACATGTACATGTGTGATCAATTTACTTTGAAGCCACCTGCATATTCCTCTTCAATTATTTTTTTAATGTGGAAGGAAAATTGTGCCTGCAGGGTGTCAGGTTGACATGGCAACTTTTGCGTACCATAGTTCAGTACATTCAGGAGCCATTGTAGCCTGAAATTTACATAGAAATCACATATTGTTAGGCTTCACCAAGTTCATTTCCTGGTTCTCGGATATTTCAAAGGAAAAAAATGCAGAGGGCTGGAATGCTCACATTCACTGTTTTAACGTCTTACATTAGATAGGCAAAATGGAATTAAAAGTTTCAAATGAAAACAAGAAAAAGACATCCTGTGATAGACCTAAATGCTACCACAGGAGTCACAATCAACATACATGTAGAGATGCTGGTTAATATTTCAAACCATGAATTTTGAACTGATAATGTATCAATCGACTGGAAAACTGACAACGACTTTCTTCAACTGTTGGTGCCCAAATATCAGCATTTAGACATTTTGGGTTTGATCCATACTCTAAAATGGTAATACATGTGATATTGTTTACATGAGAAAAAAATGAAGAAGTCAATCCGAGAACCAAGAAATTAGATTGTTGTGGCTTATCAAGATTTTTTTCTACTGTATATTCCGCTGCAGGTGAGTTTTTGCACAGTGTGTGCATTATTAGAAACGGACGTACATTACATGATGACAGACACGAAGATGAACATTCTAGGCCAGTTGTAACTGGTTTGATAATTATGTTCTATAAATTGATTTTCAATTCTTTCCTGTAGGGCCACTGTGGAGAAGTATCTACTGGAGAAGTCTAGAATAGTGTCGCAAGCCTCCAACGAAAGGTGCGCTGTATTTTATGTTGGATCTTGGTATTCATCTTATTAACGTTTAACAGTGTGTTGCCAGGATGGACAGGTAAAATTTTTTTGCATTTGATGTTGTTCAGCTTGGTTTGATGTCACTAATGGTATAGTAGCTGTTAATGTAACTTGTGAGCAGTCTAGCTTTGTAAGGCACTAGACAAATAGCCTGGTATCCATACTGGTTTTAATCTGGCATCTGTTAAGTAGACGATTGATTTGCATTTTGAATATTTGAAAGGAGGATGAGTGGAAATTGGACAAGCAGACATTTCTTTCTTTCCAGCTGTCTTGCTGCAAGAATTTTTGGGTACTAGAATCAGTTATTTAGCTTTAGATATACAGGTGAAATGTCATTGTTGAATTCTGGGGCCCTATATTCTGAACACCTCTGTGCTGCTTACTGTATTGTAGTCCATTGTGAATTTTGTGACTAATGCACTGATATATATAGGCTGTAGTGTAGAAGCAGAGAGTTATAAATTCATACCATAGACATCCTATCTTTATCTACTGTAAAATTTGTTTACTTTTTAGGTGGTTTCATTTTGTGGTAGTAGGGAAAAGGAGGATTTTGTTGTGTTTTAATTTCGCAGTTGAAACAATTCTGTAGTACAGTTACTGTAGTAATTGTACATGGATGTGCATGAATTCATGAGAAAGAGGTCACTGTAAAAATAAAACCACGAAAATAAAACCACCGTGAAGTTTCAAGACTTAGAGTTTTATTTTCTAAAACATTTCATACCACAAAAAGTCCAACAGCTCCAAACTCTTTTACAGAAATTACCATGTTTTCTACTACCTTCTTGCTGGTGCCAACCAAGCTCTTAAAGACAGTCTGATGCTGCACAAGCCCGAGGAGTTTTTCTATCTGAACCAGGTGAGTGTTTCAAATTGTAGAATCTTAATAACGCAAGACTTTTTACAGATGAATTATATTATAGATTAATTTAAGTTTGAAAACAACACCACTGCACACTGCATTGGATTCAAACCTGGTTGATCATAATGGTTGATTATGTTGTTTTATGATGTACAGTGCATAATGTTCAATTATTTTCAATGATGTATGTGTTTCCGGGGTGAGAGCTAGAAAAGGCGATACCACCTGTTGTCTCACCCCACCCATAAGTGTGTGGAGAATTTTGATCAATAAATAAATAAAACTCTGGACCTCTGCTATTTCATCTTACTAATTGAAATAATCAGGGTTTTGTATAAAAAGGAGACTTACTAGTTCAATTTGGTATCGATTAGATAGTAGTTTTAATGTAGTCTAGATTTTTGAGTCACATATTAAGAGAGCTTCATTGAAAAAATGTATTTCAAATGCATTTCAAAATAATAAGTGTAAAAGTTGTTCTAGTGTCCTTTCACATACTTTCAACTGTCACACATTCAAGCCAGGATACCTCTCTATATTTACATTTTAGTTATGGCATACATGTAACATACCGTATTATAACTGGATATGTACATGTAGGGTGTTTGTAAACAAAACATGCACTCCCTGGCCCACATGGGTTACTAGTGATGGGATATTGATGTGATGTGATGTGATAGAGTTGGACGTTTGATATGGATATTGTTATTAGAGACCTTCAGCAAAAACCACAGTTTCAGGTAAAACCCCCAAAACATGGTGTACACCAGTGTAGCAGGCCAAAATTTACCTGTGGCCAGAATATACCCCTGGCCAGAATGTACCCAGGTATATTTTTGCGAAGGGTATATTCTGGCCTGTTACACAGGCACAGCTATAAATGGCTGTTGGTGCTTGATTCCTGTTGATAGCCACAACACTTAATTGTAATTTAGTGTCCAACAAGTTGCTAGTAATGACTACCTAGGGGCAGGATTTGACAGAGAGAGGTTGTTATGACCACTATCACTAGTATCAGACTTGGCAATGGTGGCAAATTGCTGTCTGATCTTATCACTGTACCAGCCTCTGTGCAGATCTTACCAAAACTGATAGGTGGCACTGTCTAACATTGATGTAACCCAATGGGGTATTTAATCTCAGGTGCTGTGTTGCTACATTGTACATGTATGTTTGTGCATTTGTGCATTCTTTATTTCTGTATGTTAGAGACCGGATGACACCAACAGACAACTTTTTCTGATCATATTTTCGACAACTATGATTATAGTATTATTCAATTAACATACTCGTATGTACATGTATATGGGAGTCGGAAGAATTTTTTGATGGTGCGATGTTCAGTAACAGGTGGAGGGTGTTTATTTGGTGCAAACATGTACATGTAATTGAATAATGCTATCCTTGTTGATGAATATAATCAGAAAATGTTGTATTTAAATGTCATTTGGCTTTTAAATGCTTGCATTCTTTTGCTTGTTTTCTGTCTGACATATGGCTCATATATCTTCATTGTGCTTCCCGGTGATCACCTTTTTTAACGTAAAACCAACTGTCTTTTCAACACCTCAATAGACCTGGGTACCCCAAGCATGCAGCAAGCTGGAAAACAAGGCATGTGATCCCCTTTGATCCCCTTAAGTTGTTGCCAACCCAACCTTTGTTGCATTATGTCTTACGGTATTGGTTTGGGTCTGAAGAAGATTTAGATTTAAGGCATAACTAACTTAAAAAAGGTAACTAATCATAACACCAAAAATTTCTCAACTTAATTTCAGTTAATCTTTGTTACTTGATCAATTCAATTAGTATTTTACTGCTGAAATAAGCAGCCCCGGTATAAACCCATAAATGTTCATTTGGACACTGTAATAAATAAGATTTCTAATTTACATGTATATAATACAATGGAATTGATCGAGTAACAAACTTTTTGTTAGACTTAGAAACTCCCAGTTGTTGTACAGTAGTTAGAGGTAAGATGCATGTGGCAATTTTCATACTACAAGTAGATAATCTTGATTAACAGTTAGAGTCATGTAATACTCACTAAAAACACACTAATCGTTCGAGTACTTGAATGTGTCGATTGTGGAAACTTACAATGTCATGTATGTAACTTCAACTCTCATAATTCCATCAAGTACCCTAGACCACCACATTAGAAATAATCTTGAATTTAAAGAGACCTTCAAATGCAGCATCAGTACATGTAATAATCCTGGTAGATATGCACACTTCATATATCCAGGCGTTCAGGACATTCTTGAGAAGGTCTCGGTAACATCATTTTTTAAAATTTATTGGTCTTAGGGTACCTGGTGGAATTGGTGGAGTTGCTGAGAAAATGTGCACCAACATTTTCAAACAACACCATCCTTCTTGGTCTGTTCTTTATTCACCTAGCCCAGGAACTTGAAGATCTCTTCAAATTCACCTTTTTTTACACTGTGGCTCATCAATGTCTTGTGTCTTGTTTTTGCTGTTTAGAGCAACTATGAGATGTCTGAAGGGGAAGATCGTGTGTTTGAGTTCAACAGACTGAGACAGTCCATGGAGATGGTGGGCTTTTACTCTGGCACTCAAAGGAGGTGAGGAGGACAGCAGGAAAAAAGTTTTTCTAAAAATCTATTTTAATCGAAATGTTGACTTTTAGTGTGAGTGGTGTAGGCCAGAAGGACTTGCAACATGACAATTTGTAAAAGTGTTAACTTTTCCTTATCAGTGCGATATGTTACATTTTGTACCTGCTAATAGTAAGGCCATACCAATTTAATGGTTGGTTCTCAAATTTAAAAAAATAATGCTGAACTGTAAAATCAACATGAAAACAAGTCTGAATGGAAGGTCTGTACCTTGGTATATACTGTTTCAGGGAGAGAATAGATTTCAAGTTTTACTCCTACATATAGCCGTCTGTCTTTGTGTTGACCTCTTGCTAAATTTTCCCTAAATATCCAAGTAGCAAGGAAATATATTGGTAGGGTCTAATAAGCAGAAGGTTGTACACATGTAATGTATTGACTGTGGGTTTCACGATTCAAAACAAAAATGTCCACCACTAAAGGACATTCTTCAGGTATTGAATTGGCCAATTGCCAGCACTACACCTATGGTTTTTAACATGAATCTGGAATCTATCTTTACAGAATATTTGCGGTGCTGTCTGCAGTTTTGCACCTGGGAAATATAGTGTTTAATAGAGTAAGTATTAGAAGTTCTTTATTATTTTCCTGTAGTTTGATTTTCTCACCTCACTTGTCAATTTCATGTTCTTCTTGTATTTGATTAGTCTGCTGTTGTCCCCTGTAATTAAAAAAAATAATAATATGACACACGATAACAGGGAAAATGATATGACACACTCATTGTTTTATGTTTCTTTTGGTGTAGATATTCCGAGATGGAGAGGATGCAGTTCAAGTGAAAAATCCAGAAGAGTTGAGAATAGTGTCCAAGCTGCTGAAGGTAAATATGATCATTTTGCCAGTACATTGTACAAACCATTAAACTTCAAAAACCTGATTTATATTCTATTTATATTCTATACTTTTAATGTGAAGCATAAGTGTTACATTCAAAAAGTCATATCCTTTCTTGGACAAGAATCACCACAAAACTTTTACAATGCATATTGGTTATTGTCAGTACCTGATTGGTTAGAAAGAGAAACGTGACTTGACAGGTATATAAACTTAAGTCTTAATTGTCCATATGGTCATTTCTCCAGGTGAAAGAAGAGACATTACTGGAAGCACTGACCTCCAGGACAACAATAGCTCGGAGAGAAAGGATCATCATTTCACACAGGCAGGCTGAGGTCAGGATACCGACTTCATCTGTTGCCTTCCAGATTTGTGAAAGCAATACAGACCATTTTTTTCATGTATCAAATATTATAGTGACATCTCAAGTGCCTTGGAAAAAATTTTCGCAATAGACAGGTGGCCATTATAGAAAATTAATGATTTTTAATGCTTGGGTCAGTGGGGAAAATGACCTACAGTTTGTAAGCTTAAGGGACATTCAAAAAGTGGCCACAATGGCTAGGTTGTCCTTGTGCAGAGATGGTTACTGGTAATCAGGTTTGACCATACATGTTGTTGTTGTTGTTGCTGTTGTTGTTGTTTATTTATTTCACCAGAGGAACATATCACCCACTGGCAATTTTCAATCTCACCTGGCTGAAACATGTAATATTATAATTGTAACATTTGCAACACCTTTTACACCTTGTATGATCCTAACGTTCTTCTCCATAACTTACTACTATAACAAATTGTGGGCAGTGTTCTGAGGATCAAGAATTGTTGTGCTGGAATGTGAAAGTAGGAAAGTTTCTGAAAGTTTTTTCTGTTTCTAGGCTGTTGCTACCAGGGATGCGTTGGCTAAGTCTC
Source organism: Branchiostoma floridae x Branchiostoma japonicum (assembly GCA_013266295.2). NCBI lineage: Eukaryota > Metazoa > Chordata > Leptocardii > Amphioxiformes > Branchiostomatidae > Branchiostoma > Branchiostoma floridae x Branchiostoma japonicum. The sequence goes on from CM023823.1 coordinate 20,789,839, forward strand.
TGTACAGCGGGCTGTTTGACTGGATTGTACTGCAGCTGAACCATGCTCTTCTGCACAAGGAGGCCAAAGGACATCATCAGGTACTGCACACTGTACTTTTGTGACTAGGCCACACTGACACAGGGATGCTGGCATGTACATATCAAAAGTTTTAAATTATTAGTACTTCAACACCTTTTAGTGTATAGGGTGATGGTACCCATTTTGCAGTATTACTGGAAAGTGTACTAAAACTGTTGTAACAATATTATTGATTTAAGAATAAAACATTGTAACATCAGCAAATTTTTTCCAGGGTAACTGGATAGGGGTGCTGGACATCTTTGGGTTTGAGGACTTTGGACAACAAAACAGCTTTGAGCAGTTCTGCATCAACTTTGCCAACGAACATCTGCAGTATTACTTCAACCAGCATGTCTTCAAGCTGGAACAGGTCAGTAATTACATTTTACAGTAATCCAGGTTAAGGTACATTTATAATTTATCATACAGCCAGAAGTGATTAACCAGTGATCAGGATCCTGCATTTGAAAAGATGAGGCCATAACATCACTGGACAGCCAACAAGTAGGGGGGTTATGATGAATAACCGCACCACTTGTAGGTCCATAGTTAATGATGTAAATGACTTAATCGACTACTCAAATTTTGGGCAAAACTTTGCTTTTTGAAGGAGGAGTACCAAAAGGAGGGTATCCAGTGGAAGAACATAGACTTTATAGACAACACTGGCTGTCTGTCACTCATAGCCAAGAGACCTACAGGTTTGCTTCATCTGTTGGACGAGGAAAGCAGGTGGGTGGGAAATAGGCTGATATTCTCCGAAAATCTTCTGAACTGATTGATTATGAAGGACTTTTTCATGTTTCATAACTATGTTTCATTTTGTTAATCATAATGATATGATAAACTTTAAAAAAAGTACATGTCTCAGAAACTTTGATTTAGAATGCTTGATTGCATGATTATGTTGGTTGAAATTTTGATTTTAAAAATTTCATTCCTTCTCATAATCCTTTTCACGGATCCCATTGCTTGTCTGAAGATGTAGGACACTATGGGTAATGGGACATACGTGTACCCATCATCACCTTGACAATGTCTATGCAGTAGACGTATACGTGTACCAGGTCTGGTCAGTATTGTCATGGTAATGATTTTGTTTGTCCCCTGGGCTACCCATAGTGCTGAACGTCTCCTAGCATGCAATGGCATCCGTAAAAAGGTCTATTAAGTGTCAGCAAGAGAGGATGTTTCTGTCATCCTTCCTTGAATGCCTGTCATGGTTCCTTATCTTTACTCCTTACAAAGATAATGATTTGTCCTTAACTGTTTTCTCCTCCGAAAGGCTGCCCAATGCCACCAGTGAAACTCTCCTGACCAAGTTCCACCAGCAACATGAGGATAATGGCTATTATGAACGGCCCCAGGTCAACGAACCGTCCTTTGTCATTGTGCACTATGCTGGCAAGGTCAAATATCAAATCCAGGTTTGTGAAACACATCAGTTCAAATCAGTGATACTTCAATCTGTAGCAGGATTTAACTGTAATTTCCAACACAAAGGAAACAAGAAAGCTTTTAAAAGAAGCTGTCCATAGGCCGCCAAAATGGGAATAGCTGGTTGGGTGGCATGGGTGTGCACTATTAATGACTTGCTCACCTTGCTCGAATTGCAGCAATGCTAAAAAGAGTGAATTGAAAGACCTCAAAAATAGACAGTGTTGCTTCCCTTTGCTTCTCATGGATGGATCGCGTTCCTAAATGACGTGGACGTCAGAATTGTCCAATTGCCCCGAAATTGCCGAAACGTAATTTGAATTGTCCCGAGCTGAAATTTAGCGTCATTTTGACATCGGGACATTGTTAATTTCGAGGCCTGGCTTGGCATTGCGTAACGCGTGCACAACTTCTTACAACCCAGCCTGCATTCACATGTTAATTTCGAGGCCTGGCTTTGCATTGCGTAACGTGCAGTTAGACATTGCACAACTTCCGGTGCGCAACTTCCGAATTCCTGCGAACCATGCTACCAAACGGATTCCGGTCTCTATACCATAGGCCGCATGGCGGCCTATGGTAAAAATGGGACTTATCCAGATTTTGGACTGAACATTACCAATCACTGTTAAGGAATGAGCAATCCACTGCTTCTATGACATCACTTTATGTAGATAGAACAAATTGTGACTCATGATCCCTTAACAGAGATGGGGGATGCCATAAGCCTTTTGCATATTTGATCCACTTCTCACTGTGTCCCGTTTACACAAAGTGACATCATAGAAGCAGTGGATTGCTCATTCCTTGACAAAGGCTCGTCTTGTGCAGTCAAAAATTTGGGTAAGGCAGAGTTTTTCTTTGCATTGTAAATTACAGTTTACTCCTGGTGTAGAATGGATTCTACCTAGTACACAGATAAACGTTCGAGCTATTAGTGGTATTTCTTAACATTGAAATGTTGATGTTTGTTTCCTTTCTCTGACACTGTTTGACAAAATGGTTGTTTCAGGACTTCAGAGAGAAGAACATTGACTTGATGAGGTCTGATATTGTCTCTGTGCTGAAGAACAGCCACATGGCCTTTGTGAGGGAAATCATCAGTAAGTACATTCTGTGCAAGCTATCTACACAGGAAGAACTTAAAGTGGATATAGATTCCTTCATTTGGACTAGCATGTACATGTACAATGTATATATATACAACTGTATGAACCAAACAAATTTTAGCAAACCTTGTTATTATGGAATTGTAGACTTAGAATCTAAAGGTTCTGGGTTTGAATGCTTAGTAGGCCCAATTTTAGGCCCTTGGGAAATGCACTTTACACCAATTTCCTTACTCGAGGTGAAATGAATAGACCTAGCCTTAGTTAGTGGCATCCTCTCAGATGGGACGTAAAGCCAGAGGTCCCATATATTGGTAGAGGCACACCTCTAGCACATTAAATAACTGGTCTGCTATGCCTTAAGGTCTCGTTTATCAATTATGCGAACACGCAAACAAAAACCGATATGAATTACAACAGTGTAAGAGTTCATCAAATACATGTACTAATCTTGATGTACATTGCAGGTACTGATCCAGTGGCTGTGTTCCGCTGGGCCATCCTTCGTGCCTTCTTCAGAAGTGTGTCCGCCTTCCGTGATGCCGGAAAGAGATGGAAAGCAAACCAAGGTAATGCATCAGTTGATGTAAAATTTCCTTGGTTCTGTACTGGCAGGGAAGAAACAGGTGTTTGTATTGAGTAACAAATCTAACAAACCTTTTGCCAGTAAAATCTCTTAGGGTTGAGTTACACTTTGACTTAAAAAATGTATTTTAACATACTGTGTTTACATGTAACTATGATAGTACTATGATATTGCAGAACTTATACAATGCACAACTGTATAAAACTTTCCAATGTCTGACCAGGCAAACCAAGACCAGCTCCCCGGGTCAGACCCAGTCCCCGTCTCCGCTCCACATCCAGCCTGTCAGAGGCGTCTGAAGATGAAGAAGTGCCTCCCAGGTCTGTAATCACACCTGTCCCCATTCCTACACCCAATAGTAGTTACACCAGGCCTGTTAAAATCACCTCCAAGCCTTAAAGTAAAGCAAATGCTTGCTTTGATTAAAAAATAATAAGGTGATAATGTGGAATGATACCCTACTTATGCCTAAATGTAATGTGCATAAATGTAATACATGTGTGTAGTCATGTGCACGCACTGTCCAGTAGCATAATCTGTGCTCTTACCTGTATGAACTTTGCCACAGTTCTAAGTCCTGCTTTGTCCACTCTATACATTCGAAGGCAAACTGTACATATTACCATCAAATCATTTTATACATGATAATCATTTCAATTTGTCCACAACTTTGTCCTGTTTGTTTTTCCTCTCTGTGTTTGGTGTGTTCTACTGTGACCTCACCAATCTTTATACAAAATCCTTTGACTCACAAGTCATGTACAAGAGTACCCTTTACATCATTTCTCTTCTCTTCTGCTCAATCAATATTCCTCCTTTCTACTCTTCCCTCTCCCCCTTCATCCACCTGTAGAAATAATTACGCAGTTTCACTCCTGTATGTCAAGGTTCCCAAATAGTAAGTTTCATTTCTGTTTTTCTTGAAATCAAAACCTTTTAGGAACTGATTTTAACTGGCATACCAATGTACATGTATGTGGGTCCTGGTGTGTTGTACAGTAGTTTCCTATCTATTCCAAGTTCATCTTGCACATTGTTGGCTGTTTTGCTTCTTCTTTGTTTAGTTTTCTTCTCTCTTCTTTCATTACAAGAGTGTTTTCTATTATAATAGTCAGGAATCTATCTTCTTATAGCCCAAGTCCACTCCTCTGATTGCTTTGGCACCAGTTAATAGAGAATGATAAAGATTTAGATATTCATGTTAAATATATGCAAAAGCTCTAAAGGACAATCCTCTGTAACAGCATGGTAGTACGGTTTGAACAGGCATTCACTCCTAGTTACATTTGTTTGTACACTGCGTTTAAAAATATTCAATCCCGGAAATAATTAATGACATACATCAGAGATCAGAGTCGCGAACCAGAGCTAGAATAGGGTTGATACTAGGCTAGGTTCCTTGTCACTGACTGTTAAATACATGTATGTCCAGTATACGACTAATCCATAAATTTTCTCTACAGTCCTCTCAGCCCTGCGATCCCTGAAGATGCCTTCCACTCTCCCACAAAGAAAATCCTGACCCCCAGAAGCAGCCCTTACTCCACCCCTGAGCCCAGCAGTCGTCACACCAGTACTGGCCACCCGTCCAGAAGAGAAAGTGGCACACTGTTTGAACAGGAGGGTCTGCTGTATTCCACAACGGACCCCAACATTGCCAAGGTGTTACGCAGAGCTGCCAACATTCTCATGTAGGTTTCCTTTTTTTTTGTGTAGTTCAGCAATATACATTGTAAATCCCCAATCTTGTTCTATTGGTTACCCTCGTACAGTATCTACCAATAGACCTTTTCACAGAGCCCATTGTATGCTGGGAGATGTGGGGCACTATGGGTAGCGCAGGTGCCAACAGCATCATCGCCAGTTGACAACATGACTGCGGTGCATGCACACTTTGTTGTCATGGTAATGATTCTGCTTGCCCCCTGAGCTAACCATAGTGCCCCAAGTCTCCCAGCATGCAATGAGATGCGTGAAAAGGTCTGTGGGAAGTATGTAACTCTGGAGACCTTTGGGACAAACTGGAAATTTCTCTCTCAGTTCTACACATTTTACAGTAACTGATGCAGATGTCTGTAAACAACAGCCGAACATGCACCTGTCAAATTGCATGCATTGTAGTTAACACCGATTCAAATCTCTAACTTTTTTTCTCCCAAATGTAATACACAACAATTGTTAATTGTTTACCTTTTCAGGAAGAACAAATCATTCCGTCATGGCAGGCCCCACAAGGTAAAATCTGTATTTTGCCTTTGGTAAATTTTAAATTTTTGCTGTGATTTCAATTCAGTTGTTTGTGTCTACATTTTTGCCAATTATTTTCACCCACAAAATAGGCATATCTAATAACTGCAAGTACTTTAATTTTTCTCGTAGTGTTTGCGGGATTTGCGCAGTGTGAAGACCATAGTACGAAGGGAGGGGAAGCCGTCATCAACGCTGAGAAAAGCGCCGGCCACTGTTAGCGCACAGTTCTCTGTGTCTCTTAGCAAGCTGATGGAGACTCTGAACCAAGCCAAGCCCTTCTTTGTCAGATGTATCAAGTCTAACTCAGATAAGGTAAGGCAGAAGTTTCTTTCCTTGAGTTTTATAATATGATCCTAAGCTACTTCAATATAAATGTTAGTGGTGGACTTTGCTTGAATAAATGATTAATTTGCCAACTAATGACACATACATGTAAAGTGTTGAATGTCAGCAAGGACGTCTTGTTTCAGATGTGAAAATTCATAATCCTGACATTGAGGATCATGAATTATTTCTTGTTACTGGCCACAATAACAGTCTACTATAGGTTTAAGCCCTGTGTGGGCACGGTTTAAGAGGTTGCATGAGTCCTTTCAGATGGGAACTGTATGGGGGAGCTTTAGGCGTAAGTCTCGGACATGAAACCTCTGCACTTCAAAGAATCCAAAACACTTATAAAATAAAAAGAGTGGGGGTAACCCGGTGTGCTTGGCTGGAAACAATGGAGAGGCCACATTGCACTAATTATTGAAAAATCATTACACTTTACCTCTGTCAGAGGTCAGCAGCTTTCATGCTTGCTAAGTTTTAGTTGTTATGTACCAAGTGCCATGCATATTCTGTATGGTAGCATTGGTTGATATTCTGTGAACCATCTCTTTCTCAGGCTCCCTGCAAGTTTGACTCTCAGCTGGTCTTACGACAGTTGAGATACACGGGGATGTTGGAGACAGTTCGCATCCGACAGTCTGGCTACAGTGTTCGGCTAACATTCCAGGTGTGTGCATTCATTGGTCAATTGGTCATTACTTGAAAAGTGTGTTCAAGTTAATATATACATTTTTTATCGGTGCATGTCCTAATTTATGAAGGTTTTGTCGTCTTTTTGTTCAATGCTTTGTTGCATTTTAGTTCAAGACTCAAAATACTTTTTTATGCCTACCTGCACTGGTGTATGTCGTATTCGTAATCACTAAGTCTTGTACAAGTTTTACTGCACAACTTAATTTTCTTTGCCTTATAGTCCATCAAACAACGGTACCATTTACGATCTTGTTATTTGCTATATTTAAGGATGCTGCTATGGAAAATGCAGGGAATTTTGGAATAAAAATGATTTGACTTTACATCTATGTCCCCCTGGTTGTTGAAGGTTGCCATTTGTTGGTGTAGTGATTGTGAAGTGCTGAGCATTTTTGTTCTGTTTTATCAGGAATTTGCCCAACAGTATGCCCTGCTTCTGAAGAGGGGCATAGAGAGTAGTAAGGAGGATATCGCTGAGTTTCTACACTCTATGGAGCTGGACGACAGACACTACCAGATGGGAGAGTCCAAGGTACATGTAGGGCTGGCCTGCAAAGCTAAGAGTCTACATACAAAGGGTATTCAGACAACTGGAAACTTATTGTTTAAATGAGTATCATTACCTTCTTCTTGCTTTGGATGGTTGTTTCATGACACATGCAACTTAGATAGGGATAAACATTATTGTGTACAAATTATGCAAGTTGAGCATCATTAGCCATATTGTAGGATTGTAAGACATCCAGCTCATTTGTCTGTTCTGGTGACATGCGGATGGCAAGGAGGATTTCCAATTCCAAAGGACATGTATGGTGTAGTTTCCTAATTCTCAAAATGTTGGACAACTATTCTGAAAAAAAATTTTCCTTGGCCCCACCCCCAAGCTACAAATTTTTTCCTTGCCCCCTCCCCCCCCTAAATATTGTACGCTCCCTAAAGTACATGTACATTGACTCATTCAACTTCACGCTCTCGACCACATGTTGCTCCCACACACACTTTGATTCCTACTATATAACAACGTGCGTCTCCCAATCTGTCAAGGCAGTGGTTTCCGCCCGCGCACTTGGTTATTTTTACCATCATAAATATGACCAGTGTGGACTTGACAAGAGCCCCTTTGAAGTGCTGCAGTACCTTATTTGGTCTCAGACTCGAGACCTGTTGCGCACAATAATCACAAAATTAGACTTCAGGCAGTGCCACTTCCTGTGTTGGCAAACCAGGTGCTCAGCCTGATCAGTGTTTGTCAATTAGAGCAGCGTTACTGAATTACGCACTCACTTCCATTTTGTAGATCCTCTAGTGTTTGATCTTGCCTTCTGGTTTTATTCAACGATTCTGAAGGGCATCGTGAGTCTTTAGTACCTTTTGATCATACGGTAAGTGAGTAGTCAGCGGAATACATGTATGTTCTACCTTGAGGTTATCTTTTACAGTTGACTTGTTCCATCTTCATATCTTTCATTCTATGCTGTGAATGAAATCTATGACATACAAGTGTTTACTCTATTTTTTCATTCGTAATATCTCTCACTCACTATCCGGTTTATGCAAGGGTTTAACATGCTTGTACTTCAGTTATCCAGGTTTGATAGCAGAGTATATATTCTGTACATAGTACATGTATATGAATGAAATCTGCTGATTTACTGTGAAATGTTGATAGTTTCAGAATTCTGTACAATTGTATACCTTGTAAAATATTTGCTGTGGTTTTAAGTTCACAGTTTTCATGGTGAGCTCACACCACTAACAGGTGTCTTACTGCTTAACAACTATATTGTTTCCATCACAAACTGCAAACACAGTAAACACCTCCTTTCCCCTCCTGGCCTGAAATTCCCAGTGAACTTAAAACTAATTTCAGGCATTTGCTTTTGTAGAATTTCTACCTTTTACAAGAACTCGGCCAATCTTGCCACCTTGTCGTGCAGGTGTTCCTCCGTGAGAGCGAGCGACTGAAGCTGCAGGAGGCGCTGCATGAGGAGGTGCTGCGGAGAATACGGGTCATCCAGGTGTGGATGAGGGGCATGCTGCAGCGCAAGATGTACCTGAAGATGAAGGAATCAGTCATTAAGATTCAGGTGAGATTGTTGTATTACTTTGTCAGCACATACCAAAATTCAAAGGTGAAACTGATCTCAAAGCTGAGTTTTGAAAAGTTGTGCAGAATGTACAGTGTAACTGACCTGAAATACCACCTGCATATGCACTACCATGCATATGTATTTAAACCCTGATAATGACGGACTTCTTGTGCCTTGCAGAGGAACATCCGAGCGTGCCTTGCCCTGAGAAGGCTGCTGGCTCAGCAGCAGGAGAAGAGGGCGGCTATTTCTATCCAGAGTCAGTGGAGAGGTCACAGGGCACGGCGGAAATGTGGGGAGATGCGACGGGAAAGACGAGCTCAGGAGCAGGCAATGAAGGAAATGGAAGAGGCCAAGAGGAGGTTTGGCAGACAAAACTTTATGTACTCTAGCCTCGGGCTGCATGTACACACTATATCACTAAAAACCTTTTAGGTACAGATCCAAAATACTGCATGTCTATTTATCAATATTGTACCCAGTGTTCGAAATACTTTTTTGAACCAGGTAGTGTGCACCTTTTGAGTTCAGCGGTACATATTTTCAGGTTGCGTGGTGCGCTAACTGAGTCAGGGAGCAACTAGCGCACAAGAAAATCAGGTAGCAATTGCTAGTGTGCTAGTGGGTATTTCGAACACTGGTACCTAAATAAAATTACGCTCATCGACAAGTGTTTACATATTTTTGTTACTAAAATGTGTAATTCCTACCACAAACATGAACATATAGTAGTTGGAAGAGACAAAAGCACTGAAATCTGTGCCATCTTTGATTTAAGTTCCTCTTGCAAGTTAGAGTTAGACTGTAGGTTCTTTACATGAGATACCACAAGTCCAAACAAACATTCTGTTTCTGTCGTCATTAAAGACTACAGGTTAAGTTTTTTAAGTACAGGTACAGATACCGACATGGAAACTTCAGTACTGGTACTTGTACATGATGTTACATTTAGGTATGCAGCCCTACTTTAGCCCTTTTTCATTCTACCTACAGGTAAATACCACTTTCGCCCCTTACATGAACAAGGAACTGATTTTCCTCTATAACTGAAAAATGCTCCAAACCTTGTCAAGTCATCTTTTACAAGTACGAATGGGCTGTTTTGCAAGCACTCTAACAATGGAAGTCAGCTGGGATGGATGCAAAAGTGGGCACAGTCATTTTTTTATTTTTTTTATTTATTAAATCTTCATAGACGCCTGGGTGGCTCCTTCAGCAAAAAGCTGATTTCCAAGGAGGCCCAGGGAAATCATACAAAGTACATAACAAAAGATGTAAACAAAATCAGTACAACTGAAAATTATACAGAAATAAATGAATAGTACGAACATGAACTGAGGATATTTACAAGAAACATAAAATCAAAACATAATCATAATCAACGTATACAATATTATTGGAGGTCAGAGGTCTTCTTTATAGCTGTCTTGAAGTGTTTTAAAGTTGGAGCCTGCCTTACTTCTGCTGGTAATCTATTGAAGTACATTGCACCCGTGTAGGCGAATGTTCGCTGACCAGTTGAGGTATTATATTTTGGTAAGTGTAGTTTAGTAGTCTGTCTGGTGTGATAGGTATGAAGATTATAATTGTGCGAGAAAGTGGAAGATAAATATGTAGGCATCAAGCCATTCAGACATTTAAATACAGTTACACACACATGTTCAAATCTTCTTTCAGTCAGGTGTTTCCAGTTTAGCATCTGGTGAAGGCTGTCAGTACTGCTCTCACGTAGTCTTCGCTGCAGCACTACTCTGGCAGCTCTGTTCTGTAGTATTTGTAGCTGCCTCTGTTTGAGGGCTCCACATCCCTCCCACACCGTGTCGCAATAATCGAAAATGGGTAATATCAAGGTTTTGTACAACATATCAGCAATGTTAAGGGTTAGGCAAGGTCTTGACGTTATTCATAAGTCAGTTTCCGGCCCAAATGATATTCCTAGAACTGCTACAGCCATCAGCCTTCATCCTAATATGGGTAAATGCAGAGAACTCAGATCCACACAGAAATAGGATTTTATATGACGCACTTATATGACAGACATAACTGGGAGTTATTTTGATGAATAATGGCTATGAATTTGTTCAAGTTAGAAATAAAATAAAAATGTTGGGGCTTAAAGTTTCTTGAATACATTTCCTACAAACGTAGTGATGTATGAATGCATTCTTGCCTTATAGTTATGGCTTACAGTAGCTTTATGCATGTACTTGCTGAATTACAGGGCACAAGAAGCAATGGAAGAAGAGAAGGCTCGACAGAAAGCAGAAACAGCAGCTGAGATCCAGACACCCACACACATCAATGGTTCCATCTCTCCACAGCTACAGTGAGTACCATCCTTCTCATCTCTTGACTTTGAAAATTTTGAAGTTAGCTATAATAGTATTTCAGCTTCAAGTTCTGAAAAGAGAGGCAGTAAGGCTTGTTAGGTTTTGCTGACATTCTACATATACACTTCATCTTTTGTTGTGCACCCCAAATTCCACCTTTTGTAGATATAAAGGTGCACCAGTGCACCTATTCTCAAAAATGATGATGATGATTCCCAAAAATGAATTTTAAGCTCTCCATGTCAATTTCTATTTGTAGAATAGGAGTCATGTTGTGCCAATCATATTTAAACATGATACTGCCATTGTGGAAAGAAGTATGGTACTTGTTTTGGATGTACATGTAGTTAAGGTCATATGACTTTGCAGCAGTACACAGTACATGATTACTAAGTGCTAGAGTGAGAGGTAAGGTCTGTCTTTCCTCTCCTCCTGCCTGCCCTTCTCAGGAGAAAACTTGAAAGTCCCAAGTATCGCGTCTCCCCGGAAGTCCACAGACCTCCCAGGTAGGTGACTTGCTCACCTCTCTCACAAATGTTGTCAATTTTTCTTCACCTTTTGTTTTCCCCCCTTCCCCTTGCATCCTTTGATATCACCAAGTTCTTTTCTTTTGGACTAATGTTAGTCCCATTTTGTTCTGTTTCCCCCCTCCCTGGTCCCTAGCCCCTTTGCTGTTGTCTTCACTCTGAACATATAAAAAGAAAAAAACAAACAAACCTGTGCATGCAAACCACAGAGTAATACTCTAACGGTAATGTCTCCATGAAGCTGCTGTTATGTATACACACGTCCTACCATTTCTGACCCTCGTTTTTGATTGGTTAACAACTTTGCGTTCCATAGCATTTTGCTACTATCTTTGCTCTTCTCCCTCAATCTAAACGCTGCTTTTTATGTTTTGCATCCTCTTGCCCTGCTCTACATACATCTTCATCTACCCATCCACCCACCTGTCTTCCACCCACCCTCCTCCTCATGCAATCATCCCTCATTTCATATCATAGCCCTCTGCCCTTCTCTATGAACCCCGTGTTGTTTGTCCGGACTGATGCCAGCTTAATCACCAGACGAGCAGCCCAGTCTTGCTATGTTGGAGTGCAGTAAGTGCATGGTATTACAAAAATACTTTCCTGCATTTCTCTTCTTTTTTTTTACTCGCTTTAACTTTAAATCACATCTTCTCCTATTTAGCAGTCAGCTTGTTTTATTTTTCCACACCTGCAAAAGCATGCCCACGGGCTGTTCCGGGAAAACAGGAAACCAGGAGACACTTTTATGAATAATATTGTTATTATACATGAGGCTGCCTCCCACCCCCTTTACATAGTTTTTCATGGAACGGCCCGGAAAAATACAGTGTACATGTAGACTGAGACGTCAGTTACATGTAGATATATCTGAATGTGCATCATCAACTTTGTGCATGTTGCATGTTACATTCTATTTATCAAGTTAAACAAACAAATAGTAGAACAACATTTTTAGACTTAGTACTTGATTAGATTATGTGATAACATTTTGCTATTTTTATGACGATAGTATGTATTACATGACTAGTTGGCTTGATATCCATCTTATATTCTAACTCCAGTCCACTCCTCTGAGCGCTTCCCTGCAGAATAGTGTGGTACCTGTTAATAGACGAATGATTGGCATTTAGATATTTGCCTCAGATATACCCAAGAGCTCTGATTGGCACCAAGTCGCATGGTCCTCTGTAATGGCATGGTAACAGGGTTCGAATAGGCATTCTGATGTTCAGACCACATTACACTGTTTCTGTAGAATATTCGATTCCTGAACTGATTAATGATGTGTGGGTAAGGGCCAAACATTTAATTTAGATGGGTGCCAGACTATTCTTTGGAGAGGCAGTCAGAGAAGCAGACTGAACACAGAGTAGAATGGATAGTAATTTACCAGGCTACAATGTACATGTACCTGGACAAGTGCACTGATCAACAAACTGGGTACATGTCGCTTTGGCTTTCCTGTGGTGTTGTAATATGTCTTTACTTACTGTCATCTGTCTCACTACTCTATCTCTGTCACTGCTTGACTGTCTTTCTCACCTCTCTGTACATGCACATGTGTCGCTACTTTCAGAGCTGGCCCCTCTGCCAGTTACCACAGTCCTGAGTACTACAACATCCCAGGACACCACAGTACAAGACATCACCATAGTGTTGGGTACCACAATCCAAAATCTCAGAGTCTCAGACACCACCACCTGAGACCCCATAATCGTGGATACCGCTCCTATGGTGATCCTGCCTTGCACAGTAATATACGCACACCAAAACCATACAAACAGCAAGACAATAGGAGACCGTACACAAAAAGGTACATGACATGTATCCCTTTTGTCTTAATTTTATCTCGAATCAGACATCAGAAAGGTTGAAAGTTCCAAAAGAAATGATCTTTTGTCCCCCTTTTTTTAGTGTGGTGTGTTTTTCGCTTCATAACTCTATGCTTCTCTGACTTTTAACAAGGTTTAATGTTTGTGTTTATGTTCTCTCTGTTCTGTGCTGTTTCTGTGTGCTTAGCAAATGTTGATGCTCATAACAGTATAATCTACAAATCAAATAGTTTCCTTCTGAAACCCTTTGACAAACTCTGTTGTGCCTCACAATGTCATTTCAGCTGGAAATTTGTCTTAAAAAACTGGAAACTTAGAAAATTTTACGTCTGTGTGACATAATAGCTACATTGTACATGTACCAGCCAACAGTTAGCATGTAGAAAAAGTATATGGCATTGTACAGTTACTACTGCAGTGTGACTTTTTTAAGCATGATAACATACCCAAATGTCATTAGATAGAAACAGAGCCACATGCGTGTCCTTTTTTGATAAATGTAAGAAATAGGGAAATCCTAATGTTAAAAAAATATGTTTTTATCTGTATGTCCTAGCTAGCCTGGTCAAGTTAATTTATGCTGTATTCGTAGATGTCAAAATAACATACAAAATGTAACATACATGTCCATCCTTACCTAGTGTGTATGTACATGTACACATTAAACTGAAAATGGTGTGACTGTTTGTGCTAACAAAATACAACATACATGTACATGTCCATCCTTCTCCATATCCAGACCCAAACCCGTGACAGCCATACGTGTGTCCCTACAACCTGCATTGTACGTGTGTCCCTATGACATACATGTATGTCTGTCCCTATCACATAAGTGTATCCCTATCACATAAGTGTATCCCTACAACATACGTGTGTCCCTCTCACATACGTGTGTCCCTACTAGTACTACATACGTGTGTCTTATGCCTCACTCTTATATCTGATCACCCTTATATGCTACTGGTTGTATTTCTAGGGGTTCTGCAGATGCTTTAAGTGCCGGTTCTGCTTTCAACGGGCAGCTAGAAAACATACCATTTATTGACGAGTGAGTTCCCATTTCCCCAAGAAAACTAGATAGATAACCATAACTGTGTAACCAATATGTTGGTCAGTCAGACTTAGCAACTAATCAACATGATTCATAGGAGTTAGTGACCAATCAGAAGGTGCTGTAACAGTTGTGATGGCAACTAGTAAACAGAATCGATCTGTGATCAAAGAATATTTTTTTTACTTCCTCCTGAATCAGGTAATTCTTCCCATCAAAATAAAAATGCAGCATTTGAAATTTCTACTTTTTTTGCTAGGAATCATAGTATCAATCAGTGAGATATCGAAGCTCTTTGTCAGTTTGTGTTGTGTTTGGTTGTTGCCCTCTGACTAAGTCTTGCACAACTCAGTTGCCTCCATTCTCTGTGGTGTAAATGTGAGAACAGTGTTGTGGTTGTGACCTTTGTTTTGCGATGCTACGTGATGCCTTTCTGTACAAATGTACGACATGTACATGGCAATGTTTGTGTCCAAAGAGTCAATCATTGTCTCTGGTATTTTCTGTTTTGTCTGATTTGTTTTTATTTTGTTAGGGATGTTTCTCCTGTGTCTGCAGAGCCTGATGATACTGAAGTGAAAGCTGAAGAAGGCAAACCGCTGCAGAATGAGTTAGTATCCTGCTATGCAATATCTTTCTAATAGTATGCATGATAATCATGATCTGTGTTTCATGTATAAACCCATGATTCCCTTTTTACAGTATGTCATCCTTGTTACATCCTTTCCTGCATTAACGGGTACTGTACTTAAAAACCTTTGTTACATTATGATCTACATGTATGTCTTATATGAATGCAGTGTATTAATCAGTCATCCACGGGCATCAGGTGTTGATGCTTGTGATCAGAGGATTGGACTTGTACTAGAAATAGCAGGCAAGAGTTGCATGCTTACATTTAAAAATAATGAAATGTAAGCATGGCCTTATGAATGCACGAGAAGCAAATTAGTAACTTTTAGACATAAGGGGCTTTAACTCTACTGAAATATGACTCATGCTATCATGATATCTTTTGAATAGTAACAGAATTATAGGCAGTAACAATGGCTCACAAGCATGTACAAATGTAACTCTTTGACTAAAAAAAGTGCTGTTCTTTTGTACTTTGTGAATCTCACATTACCATTATTACATTGTATATGTGGGTGACAATAAAGGATGATTGCATGGCTGAAACTACAATTAATCTTGTATACTAACATAACTTCATCACCCAACAGAAGAAGGCCCTCGGCCTCAGGCAGTAGTAGCTCAGGCTCTCCCAAGAGGAAGCCGCCACCTATCATGCCCAAACCAAGTTCCAAACATGTGATATCTTCACTGGCATCTACGGAGGAAAGTCAAGAACCCAGACCACGTTTGTCTTCCAGGTCTGTAGTTAGACTTCCTGCCATCTGAAGTGGTTATCAAATTTCTGTTACCCTGAACTTACTATGGTGTGTGGTACAGTAGTCACACATATTAACTGCTGTCTTCCTGTTACTCATCCAAAATAACATGCTTAAAAATCTAATACTGATAACAGGTTTTTGATTGTTTGAAATACCTACCTTAAGCTTGGTTTTGCTGTATCTTTTAAGCCAACCATCTTTTGCACCGCAGTCACCCCTACATGTATATGTTATTTTTTATTAGGCTAGATTCGAAAGTTGGCCTTTTGCACAGTGTAATCTATTTGAATTGTGACCTGTGCTAACCATTGGACCATGAAGACAATGGTTGTGTATTATGTATTTTATACATACATGTAGTTACACCAAATCAAGACACAAAGTCTGGTTTTCTCTCTACCAATAAAATTAAGAGGATTTTTGATTCAGTAAAAAAATCTATGGTTGTGGTGATAATGAACTCATTCTTTTGCCTTCGAGTATGAATTATTTAGAAAAAAATGTGGATACAGGTGTAGCAGTAGCAGGTGAGAATACAATATTACCCCTGGCTAGAATTCATGTATATCCAGGTATATTTCAGTCGGGTATATTCTGGCCTGCTACACCTGTACTTCAGCCATTTGCTGATTACCTACTGTTGATGTTGTTATATTAATAACTTTTTTTTTCTAGTGTGAAAGATGTGGCCAAACAGTTTGAGGAGAGAATATCTCCCCCTGAGGAGCCCCCACTGATGAACAGGGCCATCCGGAAAAGTGCTTCTCTTCCAGCAACAACAGTATGTCACAAGTCCTCAAATTTGGTTTTTACTCAGATTATTAAAAAAGTTTTAGGAAATGTTATGTGATGAATACAAGACAATATCTCAAGTAATCGGTTGATTTCATGTGTGCATAATTTGATTTTTGTCATAGCTATTTTTGTAAAAAGTTTGTCATTGATTATGACATGACCACTACATCCAAAGAGAAGACCGTCCCATGGTTTCTAGGTTTTGAGTTTGGGTTTTATTTTTATCAACTTCTAGCTAGCCTTTAGCAAACTATTCTTCCAGTTGGGAAAACACAGTTACTGTATACAACATGAACACAAGGTGAATAACAGCATGAAGCATTTTCATGCATACGCATACATGTATAACACTTCAAATCTTAGTACGAAACATAAAATGCATACGCATACATGTATAACACTTCAAATCTTAGTACAAAACATAAAATGCTTTCAAAATTGACTGTCCAGTCCAAAAGCATCAGGGTTCAACTTCCTGTACAGGTCCTAGCAGCAGAGATGCCTGGAGAGCCTGAAGCTGGACTCCTGGGGTCACCTTCGTCCTCTACCCCCAGGCTGACCTCCCCCACCCAGACCAAGGCGGCGCTCAAGCTCCACCTCTCCGAGGACAACATCACTAACTTAGAGAGAGTCCTGTCTGAGAAGAAGGCCAAGATCGACAGTGGGCAGTCCCCCCTGCTGGAGACCCCCACCTCTTCCCCAAGTACCATCTCCTCAGAGATACAGACCATCACCAAGAAGCTGAGGAAGAAGTTTCTACCCCCAAGGAAGAGAAAACCATCTAACCTGACCTCAGATGAAGAGGACAGCCTCAAGACGCCAGAGTCAAGTAGGTGTTGTGGATGAATTTCTTTTCTTTCTCATAGGACAAATGCAATTTATGAGGACCTCTGTCTTCACATGTATCGGTGGTATCAGTTGCACAAATATCGATGAAATTCATATACCTCGGGTATCATTTGCACTGAAGTAGACAATGTGAAGAAGCAAGAATTTGTGAACACCAAGTTTTGCTGCTTTATACTGTAATCATACATGTAGTTAATTTTCTGATGATTTAGATTTATTAATGCTGCTCTTCACACAAATATGTCATGTAGCAATGCAGTGGGCTAGAGTAGATAGATATTTAAGAAGCTGCAACAGATTTACTTGTAGTTTATGCTGTCTACAATGTAGCTTATGTGGTAGTATATGTATTGAAAGCCCATAGTCATTAATGAAATAAGCCTTTACATAGTACTAGTCGCTAATGAGAGGAAAATTTTTCACCTGTCCTGGCTCCATTTTCTCTTTGCATTTCTGCCATCTTAGTTGATCTGTAAGGCCCTCAGATTCCTGCCTATTGCAGCTAGCTTTTACTAAAGACTGTAGTGAGTTTCCTATCCACACTGCATAGTCATTGGATCATCTTTCATTAGCTACATGTATGGGGCAGTGCAGAAGTCACGTGGCACAGCCACTTCCCTGTAATTTAAGAAGTAGGATGGGTGAGTACTGGAAGATCTATCCTTGTTGAAGCATTTTTGATTTGATATCAACCTAATCAAGCCAATCATGACACGCTCCTCTGCATTGCAGAATCCAAATGATTTAAGTACGGATGCACTGGCCACCCATATTTAGTATTGTGGATAATGATCCAATCAGTTTGCAGTGAAGATAGGGTATGAGTCAGCATGGACAGCTGGCTGGCTTCTGAAAGTCCTGACATGTGACAGTGTAGCTGGCTATAGCACACAGCACCAATCATGATCATTCTCTTCCCATGCTCTGTCTCCTACCCCTGCAACCTAACTTGTTCATAATACATGTTTTATTAATGACATCAGCCACATACAAACAGAAGCCAATCAATGCAGCTTCTTGTTATTTGCTTATTAGCATCATTGCTAATTGCATTAAAGCTCAGTGCCTCATGTATGTGCACGTTTACTTTTAAAGCAAAATCATTACTACTGTCCTGTATCTTCCTATCTTTTGCATGGTAAGTTACACCTCTCATATTTTGTTCCAGTTTCTAATTAGTTTTACCTGTGCATGTGTTTTCTGTCCATATATTATTAGCATTAATTTTGTTTATCAAAACATAATTTTTGACAGCTTTGTTGATGTCACGTCATTTGTCTTGCATGTTTGTTGTTGTCGTTTGTGCCCTAAGTTGGAGTGGCAGTGCTGCCGCCTTTCTGTCCAACCGCTGACGATAACGCGCCGCCACCACACCACGACTTGAAAACAACCAGCCTGAGCAAGGCTATTGAATGTGGTGCATGTGGCAAGAATGTAGTGAAGGAGGGGTCAAAGTGCAACGGTGGGTGCATGTCCAGATGAGAGAGTTACAAATGCTGCCATAGGATGTCTTGAGTTGGCAGAACACATTTTGGAATTTCTAAAATATAAAATGGAGATATGGTCCTTTTTATGCAATTTAGAATTACGAATTTTTGTTATGTCTTCTAAATGACTTTGTGGCATGATTGCAAGTTCATTGTACATGTCTACATGTACATGTTGAAAGTAAATCAATGGAGTATACTTGTGTAGTAGGTGAGCTGCTTTTTGAGAGGTAGTTTAAAGATGCAAAGCTGACACAACAAGTAGACTACTTTGATATGTGTTTGCTATTTTGATACATGTATATGTATGTGTGTTAGGAAATCATTGAATGTACATATACATTCTTCATTCAGTTTTGTTAAATATCTTGAGTTACATAATGCATATCATTGTTTTCCTTAGTTCAATTGTCTTTCTCATTGATTAAATATGTTCGTACACCATGGCCAGTTGAATATTGAATCACAGATTTCTAGTGTGGAAAAAAGACTCAGCTTTGAATTTACTAAATCAATCCCACATACAATGACATGTAAATACCTGTGTGTTAGGCCAGAATATACCCCTGGCCATAATATACTGGGTATGTTCTGGCAAGGGGTATACTCTAGCCTGCTACAATAAAAGCTGATTGTTAAAAGTTGTCACTGTTACATACATGTACATGTACAACTGTACTGTACATATGGTCAGAACTGCCCAAGAAGACCACTCAGGGTCATGTGTAAAAAATGAAATTAATTGTGGACAGGTGGTCACTATGGACAGGATTCTTAATGCTTGTGTCTAAGACAAAAATTATTGAAAGGAGTGCCAAAAAGTGATGACGTTGGCCAGGTGGACTTCATGCTTGACTTAACATTGTATAATTTGTTGTCTGATTGTTGATCTCTCCTCCGACCAGTCTGTAACCAAGTGTTCCACGACCGCTGCTGCATGAAGGCCCTAACGTGCTATCCCAGTGGGAGCAGTAAACAGAAGAAACGCGCCAAAGCAGTGGCTGAAACAGAGCGGGTCCCTACCCCTGCCACCGGGATGAACCTGAAGGGCGCTTCCTTGGAAAATGTGCCGACGAACATCGTGATCAGTAATGCCTATGACCTCAGGCAGATTGATGCATTCCTCCTGAAAAAGGTAAGTCACCTATAGAGGCTGAAGTCTGTCATAAAAGGTTATACTTGTATATTAAACTTGAGCATTCCTTGTATTACAGGAAATTCAATACAGTCTGTCATTTTGTACCTTTGTCCTTGCAAATGTGGTGTGTAGTGCTGCTGTTTGGCATTAGTGCCCACTGCCATGGTAATTTCACAGTAATTTTAACTGTCATCCCAGCAATGCCTTGAACCTTTTACTTGGAATAGTGCAGCATTGGTGTTCCATTGCTTGGAATAGTGTAGCACTTGTGGAATTGTTTTAGTTTTGGATATACTTAGAACTGAGTGTTTGTTATTTTTGTACTTGTAGATCAGTGACATGAATCAAGATGACGGGAGGAGGGATACAATTGTGGATGTTGTGTTCAAGAAGGCCATGAGGGAGTATCACAGTGACCTCATCACCACGTATTCTGCTGCAATATCAGTGAGTTTCTCCTCTTGTGATAGATTATTCTTTTATCAGTTGAAAGTACTACAGTTTCAGATAGTTAATTACTTGGACTGTAGGGTGGATAATATCATTTATTGTATTCTTGCATATTGTAGTCTTAGTTCTAAAGCAACTACACAAATTACATTTTGAAAACATGTGTACATCCCTCTCCTTCCACTGCCATTTACCTCCCCAACCAAAAGTCAGCCCAATTACACCTGGGTGGGGTGAGGAAAGTCGTGTAAAGTACCTTTCCCAAGGATACAACATCTAGCAAGCAATGGAATCCATGACCTCTCAATCCTATCTGATCACATTGACTCAACTATAGCCTAACTGTTAGGAAATCAGCACCTCAAATGTACATGTAATGTACTGTATTCCAGACTAATGAAGAGGTGACCCTGCGCTACAAGGACCTGATCTCCAAGTTTGAGAAGGTACTGGAGAACGTCGTCAGTAAAGAGAAGACCAGTGCCAAATTCCCGGTCACCCTGGGGATCAATGCCTTCAGGGGGTTCCTGGATGAGTTTGTCAGGAACTACAACCCTGGGGAGAAGCAAGTCAATAAGGTAGACACAAGAACTATTTCCTTGTTGTTTCTTAGCTATGTTACAGTTAGTTAAGTAACTGTTAGTGTTAGTTGTTAAGATCCTTCCCACACCTTTCGATGCATAACCAAAACAGCTGTGCAAGCACTACAACAGTGGTCTAGTAACTGTTCACGGGAATCAGTAAGCAAAATTTAATGTTTTTGTTAGGGAAGGTTTGTTTTAAATTGATTGGACTGCCAACTGTGAATGAGAGTGAGTGTCAATGAGTGAATCCATGAATGTTGATTTTTATACCAATTTGACTAGCAAGATTGTTAACAAAAAAAAAAAAATTTATCCTTTGGAGAGCAGAAAGTGGTGAAAATTCCTGGTGAAAGTTATTTTCTCTCTTATCTCATGATTAGGAGATCAAAAAAACTAACAAAATTTGTTGTAAAAAGTCAGGCTAAGGCCACACCAATTTAATTTGTTGGTTCTCGGATTTTTTCAGAAAAAAGATGAAGCGACAGGGCGAAAAAAAATAAAAATAAAAACAGGCCTGGGCATCCTATTATAGCCCCAAATGCTAGAATTGGTGCCATGAAGTCAACACAAAAGACTGGGTTAAAATTTGAATAATGAATTTTGAACTTTTAATCAAACCAGTGCATTGGTAGATGTAATAACTGTAACAACTAGGAGTACCAGGTCTTTCTTGAACTGTTGGAGGCAAAATATGAGCATTTTTGAGTTGATTCAGAACCAGAATTTTTTTTTTTTTTTTTTTTGCAAATCAGAAAAAAATGAAGAGGCGAATCCGAGAACCAACAAATTAAATTGGTGTGGCCTAAATTATGTTTAGGCTGCCTTTCTGTATTAAGTGTCCTTCCAAAAAATTAAATCTATCCTATAGTGTGGCATTTCCACAAGGATTTTTTACAAGGATTTGTAATTTGTCATTTTGATTTTCAGACGAGTCCTGTTCGCTACAAGAGGAGGAAAAAGGATGATTCATTTGTAAGTACATGTAGTCTATGTATGATTAAACTGTTACCATGTACAGTAATCAGCCAATCATACTGGAAAATTCAAAAGTAACTGTTGATAAAGAATAACTGTGTTCTTTGCCCATGTAATGTATGTATTTTCTTGAACGTATTGGTGACACTCAATTGAATCTTTGTAGTTCAAATGCTATGTTTGTGCAGTGACTTATTTCATTGTAAAAAGGCAGGAAGATGATACTGACCAGCTTGTTTGCTATTTTTTTTATTTTTCAAGTCTTTCAATGGGCACAGATATGAGACAGTCCAGTTCAACATTGCCACGTTCTGTGAGCAGTGCTCCAATCTCATCAAGTCTGGGTCAAAGGGCATGCTGTGCCAATGTAGGTGCCATCCTATCCACATGAATATTCATGTATGGCCTACATGTCTGTTACATGGTTTTGTAGACTGTAGCTTGTAGCTTTGAAGTCGTGCACCTCCTGAAATAAGTGATTTTAGTGATAAAGTTATCTCAACATTAGCAAGAAGTGTTCAATACACAGAGACATTCTATAACAGCCAATCAGTACCATAGACAGGGACAGTATTGTGAGACATTGTTTCAGTACCACAGACAGGGACAGTATTGTGAGACACTGTTTCAGTACCACAGACAGGGACAGTATTGTGAGACACTGTTTCAGTACCACAGACAGGGACAGTATTGTGAGACACTGTTTCAGTACCACAGACAGGGACAGTATTGTGTGACAATGTTTCAGTACCACAGACAGGGACAGTATTGTGAGACACTGTTTCAGTACCATAGACAGGGACAGTATTGTGAGACACTGTTTCAGTACCACAGACAGGGACAGTATTGTGAGACATTGTTTCAGTACCACAGACAGGGACAGTATTGTGAGACACTGTTTCAGTACCACAGACAGGGACAGTATTGTGAGACACTGTTTCAGTACCACAGACAGGGACAGTATTCTGAGACATTGTTTCAGTACCACAGACAGGGACAGTATTGTGTGACACTGTTTCAGTACCACAGACAGGGACAGTATTGTGTGACAACGTTTCAGTACCACAGACAGGGACAGTATTGTGAGACACTGTTTCAGTACCATAGACAGGGACAGTATTGTGAGACACTGTTTCAGTACCACAGACAGGGACAGTATTGTGAGACATTGTTTCAGTACCACAGACAGGGACAGTATTGTGAGACACTGTTTCAGTACCACAGACAGGGACAGTATTGTGAGACACTGTTTCAGTACCACAGACAGGGACAGTATTGTGAGACATTGTTTCAGTACCACAGACAGGGACAGTATTGTAAGACACTGTTTCAGTACCATAGACAGGGACAGTATTGTGAGACATTGTTTCAGTACCACAGACAGGGACAGTATTGTGAGACATTGTTTCAATACCACAGACAGGGACAGTATTGTGTGACACTGTTTCAGTACCACAGACAGGGACAGTATTGTGAGACACTGTTTCAGTACCACAGACAGGGACAGTATTGTGAGACACTGTTTCAGTACCACAGACAGGGACAGTATTGTGAGACACTGTTTCAGTACCACAGACAGGGACAGTATTGTGAGACATTGTTTCAGTACCACAGACAGGGACAGTATTGTGAGACACTGTTTCAGTACCATAGACAGGGACAGTATTGTGAGACATTGTTTCAGTACCACAGACAGGGACAGTATTCTGAGACATTGTTTCAGTACCACAGACAGGGACAGTATTGTGAGACACTGTTTCAGTACCACAGACAGGGACAGTATTGTATGACAGGGATGACATATTGGGACAGTATTGCTTCATTTAAGACTGGTAACTTGACATTCTGCATTGTTGATGAATACTTAACATCTCTTTACAGTGTGTAAATTTGCCTGCCACAAGAAGTGCTACCAGAAGTCTGGGCATTTCTGTAAGGGGTTCTTATACAGAAAGAACAGGGTGAGTATAAAACTAGTAATCTATCCTTACTTTCCTTTGAAATGACCCCCCCCCATCAAAGGTGAATAAACAACTGTCTAAGAGAAAATTGACTTTGTTGTTTTCAAACTTTTAAAAACACCATTTCATTTCCTTACCTTAAATTTCCTTCATTCATGTCACAATATTGCTTAAAGTTTGTAAAAATGATTTCATACTTTTATGGATTTCAAGAAGCTATCTGTAGTTTGCTATAGCTTTATACAGTGCCTATCTACTAGTGTTCATCCATTTCAGTCCTCAGACATACATGTACCTTTTATTAGCTAAGTGCTAGTGGGATGTTAGTTATCTTTGCATTTTACTGCAAACTTTTGGCCATCCTATTCTAGCTTAGGTTTGTTCCTCAGATAGCTACTCAAATAGTCTGGCACCCGTCTCCTAGAGTCCATTTGAATGTCTAGCCCTTACGTCATCATTCATTTTGGATATGAAATATTTCTTGGAAGCAGTGTTATGCTACCATGCCTTAGTTACACAGCCAGTCAGAGCTCTCGCTTGTATTTTAGTCAAATAGTCATGTGCCAATCGGTCCTCTATCAGTGTCAGTTTATTCATCAGAGAAGCAAACCAGAGCTAGAGTAGGATGGATTCCAGGCTAAACTACATCCTCTCCATGTGTAGAACTCTGGCTCTGATGAGGACCAGTACTTTGGTGCAGACATCTCCACACTTCTCCCAGAAGGGCGGAAGGTTCCAGTGCTTGTAGAGAAGTGCATCAGCTTTGTGGAGAAGGAGGGGTTGTACACCGTGGGCATCTACAGGAAATCAGGCGCTGCAGCCAAGATTAAACAGCTGAGGGACGAGTGTAACGCAGGTAGGACTACATACTGGAAATTCATTCAATTTGCTGTACTTAACTTTCACTGCACAGGGAAAATGAAGAGTTTGCAGTATGCGAAAACAAAAGTAGTAACACAATGAAATACAGAGCATGACACAAAAACCATGAACTTACAGCACTGCAAAAATTACAAAATTCTTGTGCTTATAAAACCTAGCTAACTTCTCTATCTCATGATTCATAATGTATATGCAAAAGTCTTTTGCTTAGTGATTGTCTTTAGGCTGAAAATGCATGGAAGGTATGAATCCAATCAGATGTCACTGACAGGTTCCGGACATGAAATGGTAATGATGGTAACATTCAGCATGTTGCAGGTTACGTTCAGTGCTGATGCTTTGTGTTTCAGCATGTTGCAGGTTACATTCCCAGCTAATGCTTTGTGTGACCAAGAATACACAAATGTACATGACGTATATATTGGCTACGCTCACTTGGTGGTTTATGACGTGGTTATAGATCACTGGCAAGGCGTGATCATAAACAGTTTGGGCAGGTCATTAACCGTAGATTAGATTTCTGGACTGCAAGAATATAAATAATGATACAACATTATTTATATCCTTTACAGCAATCTTTTTTCAACCACACCTTGTTCCTCATTACAGATGTAGAGGCAGTTGACATGGAGGCCTACCCCATCCATGTGGTCTGTAATGTACTCAAGCTGTTCTTCAGAGAGATGGCTGAGCCTCTGCTGACCTACGCCCTATATGACGACTTTCTCAGATGTACAGGTGAGGCCTTTCTGACTGTAGTAGTAGGTTGCTTATCTTATTACCTCTGTGAAGGAGGGTTTTTTTTGTGTGTGTGTGTTTACAACAAGCTATGGATGGATTGTGATGATATTTAGTATAGGTTAGATAGGTCTTGACAGGAATTAAGATGAAGGTCAAGGTCAATTGTGGTCCTTACAGTTTTGTATCTTCTGTTCTGGTCATGCTATATGTGCTAGGGTCTTGATTTTGTGGTTGCAGACAGCTTTTTGGGATTGGAAGAAATGGTATAGGTTTTAGCTTGCTTGTGTTGGAACTGCAGGTTTTATGTTGACTAAACCCTGTAATGGTGGAAGTGGTACTTTCCTCTTTGTTGAGATAATTTTTTATAAACTTAAACCAAACCCTGCATGTAAATTGTTTCAAAAATGTCCATTGCTTTCCCCACCAAGAAATGATGATTATGATGACTTCAGTATTACTGTTTGAAATGATGATTATGATGACTTCAGTATTACTGTTTGAGTGATACCTATTTCCCCCTAATATTGCAGTAATAAAATGTTTCAGTCATCTTGATTTTTCTCTGACACATTAATGTCCTAGCTGGGAGATTCCTTTATCTAGATTTTGTAATTTCACCTGTATACATGCATGCAAAAAGAATAGTTCAAACAGATGAAATCGAGTCTAACACAAATTTATTGCTGTAATTGACATTCACATTCACAGTTTCTCTGTAATTACACTTCACTCAACAGAGACCTATTTCAGTGTTGTTTATTCTTACAATTTGTAAAACACCATATGGCACTTTTTACATCTAATTCTTACTCAACATTGATTTTTACTAATATAATATATAATGTACATGACTATGTGGAAATTTAGCTTCAAATTCAATTTGTGCTATGGTGTTCATGAACAGCCAGTATTGGTCTTCCTTTTTCTTCGAATTTCATGTAGCACAAATTGCAGAGTAATGTAAGTGCAGTGTAATGTTTATTACTTGGAAGTGGCTAATTGTTGTATTGTTAGTGTGCACTGTCTAAAGTTATTTAAAAAATACAAACTTGGTTCCTTGCTTTTAATCCTACCGGTAGTAAAATTTCTTACTTGTTTAATTACAAATTCTCATCAAGTAACTTCTATGAATAAAACTCCTTACAACTAATGTATCATGCATACATAAGTCTCAAACTTTGGCAGATACTTTGATTACTCAACAACAGAAGTGCTACCTTGTGCATTCTTCAGCTAGGTTTTGTGCATGTCTTTCCAACCTCTACCATGTGTAACATGTGATAAATTAACTGGGAAAGTTAACTGTATAACATAATTAATATGTTACATCTTATCAACAGTGGCTGTGATATTCAATGTGGTTCATCATGTCAGTACCAGGGACAGGGACAGTATGGTTTGACGGCCAGTCAGTACCACAGAGAGGGACAACAATGTGGGATGTCATTTCAGTTCCAGGAATAGGGACAGTATTGTGAGGCAGCCATTTTGTACCATAGTCAGGGACAGTGTTGTGGGACATTGTTTCAGTACCATGGACAGGGACAGTATTTTGTGATGTCAGTTCAATGATTGAATTCCCAGTTTGTGATGTGTAGTTCCTCATGCTTCTCTTCATCCTGGGAATAGGCACCAGGGACAGTTTTGTGAGACATAGTTTCAGTACCATGGACAGGGACAGTATTTTGTGATGTTGGTTTAATGATTGAGTTCACAGTTTGTGATGATGTTCCTCATGCTTCTCTTTATCCTGGGAATACAGTAGTTGTCAATTTACAAAAGAGATGGGCTCACTCGAAAAACTGATAACAGTGACTTTTCTCATCACTTGGCTATCCTTGACTTCTGACCATCATCACTAAGCCGTGCCATAGATGTCTTCAGTTGCCATGGAGATGTTGACATCCCTTGGGATGGGAGGTGGGGGGGCGTTGCCTCTGATCACAGGGCAGGCTTCCTCATAGATGGCCTGTGGTGGGTTCACCGGGGTCAGGTTGTTTTGGTTCATCTTCCAGTGGCCGAGGTCGTTTGGTCTGAAGCCGTGGGGGCGCTGCTCCATCCTCTGGCTGGGCATGGGTCGTGCGTGCTTGTGAGTGTTACCCTGCGGAGCTTGGTTGCGGGCGTGCATGTCAGAACGGGTGAAATAGTCGTTCATCTCTCCCTGGTGTGGTGAGGTCATCTTCCTGTTGGTGTGCCACAGCATGGCACTCTGATGAAGGTGGGCAGCGGCCGCAGCAGCAGCATCTCTGTCTCTGCGATGCTTCAGGTAGAGGCAGACCACGCTGAAGATGACAAATGGAAAGCTGAGGGCAGCTGTTCCTCCAACGATAGCTCCTGTAAGACTGACACTGGAGGATGAAGCTTGCTTCTCTTCTCTCTTCCCTTTGGTGGCTGGCTTTGTTTTGAAGGACAGACAGTTAGCTGGAGAGACATAAGCCACCATTCCAATGCAGATGGTGTAGCTTGTATCAGCCTCCAAGCCCTGCAGGGTGTAGCCAGCCTTGCTTGCCATGACAACTGCCGTCTTCTGCTTTTTCTTCTCACCTGCCTTGCCAAACACGAGGTGATACTGATTGGGACTTTTCTGCGGCGCCCAGGTGAGTTGAGCCTGGGTGGATCTTATGTCCTTCAGAGCCGTGACCAGCAGGGTTGGTTTTGGAGCTGAGATTGGCTTGGGACAGGACGAGGTGCAGGAGATGTTGAGAGGAATGAAGGTGCTGGTGGAGCCACCTCTGTTGGAGGCCTTGCAGGTGTAGCCCGGCATGTCTTCCATGTTCAGGTGCTTGACCATCAGCAGGAGTGCGTCATTCCTTCCTGTCACCTGCACCCTGTCGGTGAAGCGCCGGGTGGTGACTGGTTTCTTCTGCGGGTTCAGCCACTGGACGGTGAGGGGCTCCTGGCCACTTGCATTGCACGTCATGAAGGCTGCCTGTCCCTCCGTCAGGCTGAACTCTTTTGGATAGTGGGTGACCTTGTTGATCGGCGGGAGACACTCAAAGATGCTCTTTGGGATCGCCATGACTTGCATCCTTTCCAGATGGAGGGGTTTGTCACAGGTGATGCTTTCTCCGTCTTGGATGACGTTTTCCTTCTCCTCCATGTACTGACGCAGCCAGTCGTTGTTGCAGTCACACCTCCACAGGTTGCCTCCTAGGTACACCTTCTGCAGCTGCTTGTTGTAGCGGAAGAACCTGTTTGGCAGCACGGTGAAGCGGTTGTTGCCGATGTTGAACTCCCTCAACAGGCGCAGACCTTGCAGAGCACTGCTGGGAGCCGAGGCGAGCATGTTGTTCTTCAGATCCAGGTTGGTGAGGAAGGAAGACTTCTTGAGAGCCATCCAGGGGAAGATAGTCAGCATGTTGTTGGCCAGGGAGAGATGCTCACTGCGGTGAAAGATTGTGAAGGCACTGGCTTCGATCTGAACAATCTGGTTGTTGTTGAACTTGATTGTGGTAAAGGATATTGGCTTCCATGTCTGGAATTATAAAAAAAATGGCAGTTGTGAAGTAAAATAAATGTTGATCTTTAGAGTTTGTTCAGATAAGGAAGATGTACATGTACAAACAGAATATGATTGCATAGAATATAATCATTAATAAAGGGTGGTTTGTACAAGATTCATTTGCCATGTATCATTGCTCTTGAAACATGTTGGCACTAATCACACTTTGAAAGGTTTACACTGTATGTCTTGCAGTTTTTCATCAAAAGTGGTATTGTTGCTGTTCTCAGTCTGTTCAAAAGACTGTGGTTTCTTTTGTTTTCTGAAGCGGCAATTGACTGTTACGAGCTACAAAATGCCATCAAAAGGACACCATCAAAAGAACACCATCAAAAGATTAAATGTCATCAAAAGAGCACCATTGTTGCTGTTCAGCTGTTGTCCTCGAAGCCAGTCAAACTGACCTATTTATAATCAGTGCCTTAATCCTACATGTAGCTCTGGTGTGGCCTATAAGTACAGCAACCACAGCACACAATGTATGTAAATCACATTTATAAAGCTTGTAGCTAACAAAATGTTGGCTTGTGCAAAACATCCATACATGTAGGACACATGAAGGACACATCATCAATATCTTACCTCCAAGTCAGAGTCCAGAATCCGTGTGATCTGATTGTAGCTGACGTCAATCTCCTCCAGCCAGGTTTGGTAGTGCTGCTTGCATTTGGTCAGTTCAGGCACCGTGGTGAAACCCTTTCCATTGCAGTCAATCTTGACATCCGAGCAAGAGCACTCCTTGTTGCACGGAGGCTCTGGTCTCTGGAACAGGTCAGCGAGTGAGAAGTCCCTATACAGGAAAGAGGAATATACTTCCATTAATGTCTGGCATACTGTAAATTCATTTGTTTTGCACTGTGACTTAATTTTGCTGTACTAGGGAAGGGAGGTTGTCAGGGTGTTTTAAGTTCACAGTTGAAGCAATTTTGTATTCACTTTTACAATGGAACGATATTTAAACCACTGCAAACATTTCAAGATTTACAGTACCTTTTTTCTGTGGAGTAATCACTGCATAAAAGGAAGCAAGATCATCTCATACTTACCAGCCTGGCAAGGCAAGATCAAAGGGCATGGCCCACCCAGCAGTACCCATACTCAAGCACAGGGCAAACACAAAGGTGCATGTAGGAGTCATGATGGCAATGTTCTTTGCCACCCAACTGTCTGTGTCTGGATAGGAAGGAGTAAAGCAGACTAATCAAATAGAGCTTGGGCTAGTCCATGTAGAAAGAAAAGGAGGGGTGATTGAGCATCTCTGTACCAATGATTCGGTTTCGTAGTTGCTGCCTTTCCTTGAAATAGCAAAATTTCATAACACTTCTTTGTTCACAACAGTCATTGTCAAAAGATCTTGGACATACACAAAACATGTAATGTCTTGTCAGAAAGTGCCTTTGGTTTCTCAGTGGTTGAGCCCAAACTTAGTATGTATGTATGTACATGTAGTGTACATATTCAACTGCTGGAGCTGTTATATTAAAAAACAAGGAAATTTTTCAAATATCTTCTTGGGAATATTGCTCTGTGGTAGCCCCCGAAATAACAAAACATTTGATAACCTCTGTGTCAGAAGTAAACAGTCATGTTGTGAAAGGATATTTCATGTATGCCACCAACAAAGTTGTGAATTATTCAGTTTGGATGATATTAGTTTGGCACTGACAGAAGTGAAGTCATATCCTAGAAACAGAAGTAATTTTTGTGTTGGAAATGATTTGTCTGCTGTAGAAAATATAATATTGATGACAGCTACAAACTTTGGCCCCAAGAAATAAATGCCTTATCCTAAAGACATTTCATTTCAGAGTCAGTGGTTACTCTGAGGACTCTTGCATGGCTATTAAGGAGAAAAGAAATCCATCAACCCCCTGCTGAGTTATCCATTTCCAAAGTTTCCTACAAAAAGACTATTACTGCAAAAAGCTGCTAGAGGGTCCAAACCTGTGCCACTTCTTCACAAGCTCAGGTCATGACTACAGCATGCTCAGAACATGAGGTATCAAAACCAGGAGTCCCACTGCAGTACCATAGAAAGCCAGTAGGAGGCCTATAGTCAAATTTATCCTTCATTTGCCAACACCTAACCACATACCAAAATAAAGGTCCATCCAAAAGGTCCATACATGTACTACTAGGTACATTGTTACAGGGTGGTTTTGTCTTCAAAGCTTAAATAACCTCTTATTCTTGTCATTTATAGTAAAGAAGACAGCAAGAGAAAAGGATACCAACACACCTGGTGAGTATTTTAGTCTCTAATGTACTATACTGTTGGATATATATATATATATATATTTCTGGAATGTGCATTTTGGACCATACATGTATGTGCCTGCAATTCAAAATAATTTTACATTCAGTGGTTTATTGTAAAATCACAAACACTGGCAGCTTGTATAGCGAGCTCTGTTACAGCAACATCAGAATATTGTGTTGTTTGTACTAGATAATATCCTTTCATAGTAAGAGATGTAGAGCAGTGTAAGTTTCACATGTACAACTTGTTAACATGTATACATGTATGAGCAAAGAGAGAAATCTTATTACAAAAGGGTGGAGAAAAACCTAGACCTGTTTGTGCATTATTGTTACAGAGATGACAGAAGAGGCCAGAAGTGAGACCATTCGTGCCGTCTATGACATCATTGACAGACTCCCCAAGCCGAACCACGACACCTTTGAGAGACTGGTGTTCCACTTGGCAAGGTAGCAAATAGCAGTTTGAATTGCTTACTGTAATTTTAGATTTTTATTTGGGCAGGGACTTAGTTTTGAGGTAGAAGGGGAAAGGAGGTTTTCCTGGTGTTTGAAGTTCACAGGTTGAAACTACTCTGTATTAAGAAAAAATGTAAACATTATTTTCTACTAGAAATTACTTGACCTTCATGACATTCTACAGCTTCGCCTCAGTTGAAGATGACTGCTTACCTTTTACTTTTTGTTTCCTTGCAGGGTTGCCTACCACGAGGACTCCAACCTGATGACTCCCAACAGCCTAGCTATTGTCTTCACTCCATGTATCCTACAGACCAACAAAGAGCTGTCACCCCTGGAAAGCATGCAACACATCTCCAAAACAACAATGTAAGAAAGTGACCATCAAGGGATTTGCTATACAAGAATTGTAAACTTCTAATCGTCACAAACCACTAGCAACCTAGGCTTTCCTATATACATGTACATGTAGTATATATGCTGCTGCTTAGCTGAC
This sequence comes from Branchiostoma floridae x Branchiostoma japonicum, assembly GCA_013266295.2. Lineage (NCBI taxonomy): Eukaryota > Metazoa > Chordata > Leptocardii > Amphioxiformes > Branchiostomatidae > Branchiostoma > Branchiostoma floridae x Branchiostoma japonicum. Next base: position 20,822,112 of record CM023823.1, read on the forward strand.
TTGTTACTCATACGTACGTCACGATGGTTCAAAACAGCCCAGAAAATCCCCACTCGTAGGTAATTAATATTGATGAGAATAAGATGTCAATCACACTTGTCACTATTGGCAACTGTCCGTGATTGGTTGACACTTTTGTAGGCCGGCTCTAGGAATGTTTACCTTGCTGTTTGCCCCCTGCGATTTTCCCCGCGAACTGTTCTATTCATATGCGTACTTGTCCTGATCCTCAATTGTTCTAAACTTCACACATTTTAACAATACATACTAGTACCAGTATTTCTTCTAATAAAGGATCCATCCCAAATAAAGTGTGTACTCCCGATTTGGGCTTCATGGAAGTCCCTTCATGCCAGCAAAGATAGTCAACAGAAAAAAATTAATAAAGTGCGCTCCCCCTTTCACCCGCCGCCGCACCACGCACGTCCCCCGTATCTGATCGCGCCGCACCCAAAATAAAGTCACGATGTTTTCTTTTGTAGCGCCAAATCACCAGCCACAGAATTTTCAGCAAAACCTCACCTTGCTTTGAGGCCAACACTTTGGTATTTGCAGTTTTAGAAATTCACCACAAATCGTTGGCTCATGCACGCTGAGAACGTCGTGCGAGGATTTGTTTCGTATCTAAGGACCAGGCATCGAACTGCTAATTTCTACCGGGCTATTCGAATATGAACTTGTAAAACTCATTTTTAAAAATATAAAAAGTTCGTGTCACAGCATTTATCTCCAGAAATACGGCGATACATTGACACAAAAATTTGTTTCGGCGCGCGGCGGTAACAAAGCACGGGGACGCACGTGTAAACAGTTTTTCTTTGTTTGAAAATATGCGCTAAAAACGCTGTTTTCCACGACTACATAACATTCTAGTTAAGAAATGCATAATTCAAATAATCTTTCGTAAAAATATAAATTTCTTTGTGGATGTATGGTGTATTTGGCGTGATTTGGGCGTTCCATTCCTAGTAGGGTTTTACGTAGTTTTTACCGATCAAACAACACGGAAGTGCACCGAGTAGGGTTTTACGTAGTTTTTACCGATCAAAACAAGAAACAAAACTCCCGATACAGAGAATGCTGTAACATTTCCGATCCCAGTGATTATGTTATTGATCAAAATATTTGTGGATACGCACGATATGCCCGCGTTTTAATCGTATGCTTCCTCGGGAATTTTTGTGGCAAGCGGCGTGGGCATGCATGCTCGGCGACCGGCTGGCACGCTAAAAATTATTTTTGTCCAGTGGTTCGTACGCTATGAAACACCCAGGGTTAATCGCGATCCGGTGTCTCATAATACTTGTATTATTTTTTTAACATCAGTATAACTATAATGCTTTTAATATTCAACAATAAACGCATATGAGATCAAAGTATATGTAAAATCGTTACGTAAACATACAACATGATGTTCGGGGCGCTACCATGGTGCGTAATAACCGGCTGCCTGGCTTGCGTCCCGATTTTTCTTGGCGAAAAACTTGTCAATGAATAAACTGGGCACCCGGGATTTGATTTTGACCTGAAGCGACTACTGGAGAGTTGAAATGTCAAGAAAAGGGCGTCCTTACTAGAAGAAATACAGTAGCGTGGGTCTGATAATTTTTTGGCTTGGTACAAAGACATTATACGAATACGATTTCCTTGCTTGGTACAAATATCGTTCCTAACTCCCTTCCTGCATACTTCCGCTGCATCAAAATGCCGAAAGATAGAGGGTCCAATCATGTTTATGTACAGGAATCAGTTACAGGGGAAGTGAAACAGCTGAACTGAACCAGTTCGCAGCTTGAAAATCGCGGGCAATTATCACGCTTGGGACGCTCAGCGAATACAATGGCCGCTTGGGCAACGAATTTGAATACGTTTGGATTTTTGAACAAAAGGGCGCTAAACAGGCCCTCTGTTCTTGGCCGACAGTCTCATTATAAGTCGAAAACATTTCAAAATCCCACACGGAAACGTTGAATAAAGTGTACGTTTCATATTTTTAGCTATATCAGGAGTTTGGCAAAATAGAATTTGACGAAACCAACAACATCCGAAAGATCTCAGTGTGGCCGCCATTTTGAATTTTTAATGAGGACGCTACGTTCTCGGCGAAAGGAAATATGGGAGAAAATGTACCACAAAATGATTTAAAAAAAATTAAATCGCCTAGACATCAAAAATCTTAAAACGTAGCCGAATTCTAAAAAAGCAAAACTTTAGATAATATATCTATGTCTTGTTTTAGACGTAAATAAAAGATTTGAGTTTTGTGGGTTTAAAGGTCATCGACCGAAAGTGACTTCTCCATATGCCATGCGTGTTACTGCGTTGCGGCGCTGCGTTAGCTTGTCAGTTCTTGGTATTAGCCAAGTTTCATAACCAACACATTTATCTTTTGCATTTTATTTTTGCAACACTATTGACACATCGTATGTTATGTTGAGAAATATTCGTACCCTTCCCAATTCTGCCAGCGCCTCAGGGAGGCATGCAGACAGGGAGGAAAGTGGGAGGGGCTTATAACACCTAGCAACGGGCACTCCAGCCTAGTAACCAGACCGCTATACTACTGAGGCCAAATTTTTTTCTAGAATGCAAAATTGCCAAGTTATTGATATTTTTATATGTATACCTGCAATCCTCAGATTTTTTTCTGCAAATTGCAGGTTGCTGGTGGGTCTTTCGAGCCATGTTACTGTATACATGTCCATTGTAATCTACCATATATATTTGATTCTGTATACATGTCCATTGTAATCTACTATCTGTATTTGATTCACTTATATTCCATTGCTTGATCCACAGGTGTTTGGAGCTGGTCATCAGTGAACAGCTGAAGAAGATGCGTTCCACACTGACAGACATCAACACCTTGGAGTCTGCCGAGATCTCAGCCTGCAAACGTCTCACAACTCTGCGCAGATCCATGGTGAGTTGGTCACCTACAGTTAGTCATCCCTGCTTATGGGTCAAGGCTCCACATGCATAATGGTTTAGTTTGTTTATTTTTTAACTAGCTTGGATGATACACAATAAGGAAAGGAGAATATTCTGCATGTAAGAGACCCAGGGAATACTCATTATACCCATTATGATTATACATGTACTGTCTGTAATGACACATGTGTACACACACAGGCACAATTCACCTTCACCTTGTCCCATCCTCATCTTGAGGGTTGGGGACCATAGTCACTTCCAGCACAAGCTTGATCACATAATCATGGAAGTTGTTTTATTTTATACTAAGGCCACACCAATTTAATTTGTTGGTTCTCGGATTTTTTCAGAAAAAATATGAAGCGACAGGGCGAAAAAAAATAAAAATAAAAACAGGCCTGGGCATCCTATTATAGCCCCAAATGCTAGAATTGGTGCCATGAAGTCAACACAAAAGACTGGGTTCAAATTTGAATAATGAATTTTGAACTTTTAATCAAACCAGTGCATTGGTAGATGTAATAACTGTAACAACTAGGAGTAACAGGTCTTTCTTGAACTGTTGGAGGCAAAATATGAACATTTTTGAGTTGATTCAGAACCAGAATTTTTTTTTTTTTTTTTTTGCAAATCAGAAAAAAATGAAGAGGCGAATCCGAGAACCAACAAATTAAATTGGTGTGGCCTAAGACCGTACTAGTTTTATTTCTTGGTTTTCAGATTTTAGAATCTGATATAATGCCGACCAGGAAAGTCAACATGAAAACAGTCTGAGGGGATAATCTTGATGCAGAAGGTTTACCCCCAACTGTTTTTATATTGACCTCTAGCCTCTAGCTGAAGGTTTACTAATTTAATTTTTAAAAAAAACATCTTAAAACCAAGAAATTATATAAGTGTGATACCAGGACTAAAAAGCACAGTTTCTTTGTAGGAGGAGAGGTCAGCGAACTTCTTTGTTATTTTGTTTGTTAACGTACTACTAGGAAATCCCGACAGGAAATTGTCTGCTGGAGAATGGTCAATACAATAACATCCATTGGTTTTGTTACTTTGAGTCTTCACAAATGTTGGAAACTGACAAAGCATAATACTCTTAAAACTTGAGAAATCTTGTAATAGCTCACTGATTACAAAATTATGGGCCAAATTTCTACTCTTTTTACAAGTTGCTTTTCATGTTGAAATGTAACATTAGACATATTAGGAGGGCCAGATTGCCCTGGCATACAGGTATTGGCCATCAAGTGCCTAGAGGACTAATCATTCGGAGGGCTGCTAGGGCCTTGCTTTAATCACTGGCAGGCATAGTTTGTAACAATGTTTTGGTGAATTTTTCAGCATAACCTACAGGCCCCATATGCGACTATAGAGGAGGATGACTTGGAGGATGTCACTGATGACATGGATGTGGTGGAGAATGGGGAGGTACAGATTCACGTGTTGGAACAGAACATCAGATCACTACAGGATGAGAAGTAAGTATCACCTAATGTACATTGTACCTCACAGAGTAATCCCCAAGTATTAAACTCCTTTCACTGAGCATGGCACTGTGCTGAGGTGTTCTCAACGTTGGGTGGGATTTGAACAATACAATTTGGTAGAAAGTTGTTCAAGAATGAGGACTGGCCATATAAAACTGTATCATTGCTAAGTAGGCTATTTTTGATACAGTTTTCATGTTGTTACTTCTCTCTCAGGGAACAGTTGACAGCTCAGCTACCCTGTCTGGAGTTGAGACACGGCAGCTCGGATGATGACAACCTGAGTTCCGATGACCAGCTGTCACACGACTTCAGCCTCAGCGAACTGGATGCGGGGAACGAGGAATATGCCGTGACATTTGACCTGCCAGGTAAACTAACTACCTGCACCTTTAATCCTTCTCAATTTTTCCAATATACACTGACTCAATAAATCTGACAGTTGTTATTGATGGTTAAAGATGTTCATTTGGCAGACAGAGGATGGAAAATAATGGCACTGATGATAAAAGTACATGTGTACTTTGACTGTCACATTGCCCAAAAGCTTTGCAGGAGCGATAATTAGCATACAATAACAAGAATATCCAAAACTTATGGAGACTAATAGTTAAAACAGATGCTAAAGCCAATATAACCTATATGTGCTTAATCTATAAATGCATTGCCGTATTGTATGATGGATACAGATTGTGACTAATACAAAAAACTGTACATAACTGTACGTTTTTGCATTTGGTTATATTACACTCTGCTAAACTAAGAGCTTGTTCAATCTAATCAAGCAATATTAACCAATCAAGTAACAACAGTGATAAATTGCAACCAATGGCAACCACTACATCAGTATGTTACAGTTGTCTTGAAGTTGATGACTATATTCCACTTATGTAATACTTTTGTAATGATTGAAGACTAACACCTTTTCTCTTGATTTTTGCCCTCCCCCTTTGTTATCTTTGTTGCATATTGGTAGTGGGTCTCTCTGGACATTCCTCCTCTTGAGTGGCTCCTAACTGTGTTCCTTGTCTTGTTGGCATGACGTTTCCGCAGTGTTTACTTACCACTCTTCCGAGTTGCTCCCCCATTTTTTTGTTGGTGTAAGGGTTTCTGCTTGTCTCCCTCCCTTTTAGTTCATATTGTTTCTTTGCATGCATGCACTGCTCTCCTCAGTGAGTCCTCCCCAAGGTCTCGTGCACTTCACCAAACTACGATCAACGGGACCGCGGCGGCAGCGTCCAGAACGGTACAGCAGTAAGGTATTCCGGCGCCCAGCCCCATCCAAACGGAGCAGCCTGGCAAGCTCGCGGTCACTCTCACGGTCGGAGGAAGAACTGATGATCACGTCACCGCCGGTGTGGAGATGGGCGCGGGAGGAAGCAGTCGGCCCTGGGGGGGAGATGCACGTCACGGAGGGGAAAATCTTCATAGAAAGTGAAGCCATTTATGTGTAAGACATTTATCTGTAGATTAAACGTTGTCTGTGTTTAGTCCTTTTGCATCCTGAGTTACAACTCAGTGCCATGTTCTGTTGATGATGTAGCTAGTTCAGTACCTGTATTAGGATGCGCTACAGGCATAGTTCATTTCATTGAAGAGAAGGACCGGTTTCTCAAGCAAAGACCTAGTCTTGTTGTCAAGAAAGCTGTCCAATTTAGAAATATAAGATGGGGAAATACTACCAATTTTTGTTTTTTTGCATATAATTTCATGTACTTGTGGCTGAAAAAGCCAGTTTGATACATTCCATTTCAAAACAGTTAGTCATCACTTCAAACCAGTTTGGCTGACTTAAAATGATTATCATATACTACATGTATAGTATTGACCACTTTTAGTTCTGTAGGATTGAATGCTTAAACAGCTAACCTGTTTAGAATTTGAAGCAGGTTAAAAGATTGGAAGGCTAAGAATGTAAATCTCAGTTATGGCAACATGATTCATGTACATGACATACTACTAGTAATCAGTTTGCTAGTATATACAACTATCAGGAGCATGTGCTATTGAGTACACATTGACTGTATACTGTGCTTTCACATTGACATTTGTGATTGTTACCACATAAATGACAAAGCAAACCCTTTTGTTTATACATGTTACAACTGCTCATGAAGAATTTTTAAGTTAGTTGCCACTCTCATGAAACTACTTGCACAAGGAAAACTACATGTTTGATGAGCTCAGCATACATGTACAAGTACATGACTGACTGTGTACTTTGGGAATAAGTATTGATGTCCAGTATTTTAGTTTTCCATGATTCTATGTTAAGGAACACACGTTCAATATTGTAGAGTTGAATTCCGGCACCTCTTATTTCCTGTGTAACACTGAACCTGTAAAACAGGTGTGCCAAGTAGCTGTTGATTCTGAAGATGATCAAGAATTGTTTCTTTGTTCTTGTTATGATGTTTACAAATGTATGTTCTGTTGCACTCTTTGTTTGTTCTCTTTGTATGGAGCCTTTAGACTTAAACTACAGTACAAAGACCAGCTTGTAACAAAGATAGTTTGGAGAAGCTATTCTAAATTCCTACATTTTGATACCTACTACTTTTGGTATGGGTAACAAATTTTGGTCCAGGAGGTTATACAAGGTTGTGTCCTTTCAGTGTTTTTAAGATATTTTTGTATAATTTGCTAGCTGTTAAAGCTTATATGTAGAGAAACTGTTAGAAAAATATATGAAACTTTCATCATATAGTGGAAGATATTGTATGTTTATAGAAATTATAATGGCCGTGCATACACACGTACACCTATATCAGACATTACCACCCCTTGTATTAGAGTGGTTGGGTCTAATTGCCATCTGAGAAAATTGTGTTTGATTTAAGGCTTAGCAGCCTAAGGGTGCTGCATGGCATCACATTTATGTTTGTAACTGCAAAGTTTAGGTGCTATGTGTTAAAGGGTTCCTTGTTGGTCATTCAAAAGTGTACCACTCAAAAGTGAGTGAAAAAAATGTATAGTGTCCAGAGCTCAACATAGTGTAACTAATAGTAGACATGAGTATATTGCTGCCATATTTGGTTAATGGTACTATGAATGTATAGGACAAGTACCATGGTATGATAGTGCTGTTTGGTCACATGTGGTTCAGTTTCCAGCTTTCCCACTGTCTATAATTATATAGATTGCCTCTGAAAGATACTAGTATATGTAGAGGAAAAGTAAATGTGATTCTTTTATGTTGTTTTCGTAGATGATGCAATGATGACAGCTTTTTTGTCAGTACTAAAGTGCCAAGGTGAGTGTGTATCAAGTGCATCTTACTTAAGCTGTTGGTGCAATCTAGTGGCAAATCTTGGTATTCAACAGTTACTGGTCTCAAGTTCATTCTATAATGTTTTTGTTAGAACTCATGAACCAGACTGGTGTCTATGTACTATTCTAAGTGCCCTTTTGTACTAAGATATGTAAAGAATATGCTAATGTAAAGACAAAAATGTTCTGCTATGAGAATGTAATAAAATGATTCTTGAATGCACAGTATTGCAAGGTTGGAGTCTGTGAAGTTTATTACTGTGAGGTTGGATATGTTTGTGTGTTTGTTTGTTTGTTTGTTTGTTTTATGTTTGCTTGCATCATCATATAACACGGGTAAACTGCCTTATGGTATAACACAACAGTTTTGTACATTAAGTACAAGCTGTGTAAGACCAGACACCAATTTGATGAAACTACATGACATTGTATTTGTTCGCCTATCTGCTATCTCCCTGCCACGTACAGAGAATAATATGCCCAAGGCTCTGGTACATAGATCAGACCTGGGTACCGGACCCGCAAGGCCTGGTCATGCCACAGGTAACCCACCCATGTCACCACCAGGAACAGGGTCAGGCCAAAACTGTACAGCATGAAGTAAGCATTGACATCTGGCTCCTCCCTATACTTTCTGTTATACCAAACTATCAGCAGCATCACTGCATAGGACACAAGGAACAGGGGGAAGATCTGTCCTTCTGTTACAAGGTACCTGCAAAACAAAAGATTGGAACATATTGATGAACTAATTTATTAAATTAAAGCTGATAACCACTATGGGTAAGCTGATGGTTGACTGAGTCTCCAACCAGATGAAGACTGGCCTCCATCACTTAAGAGATTATAGCCAGGTCCTACCAATTCTAATCACAAATTTTGCATTTTTAATATAGGAGTTAAAATCTTTGATTTCAGATCATCTCGCGAGTGTTGGGTCTTTGCATGAGATACTGAACTCCAAATAGACCTACTGTTTAATGTTTCTGTCGTCATTGAAGACCACAGATTACATTGTTAAATTGGTCAAGTCTGGACCTGTACCCAAACCTCTGTACTGGTACTGTACATGTTGTACCTGTCCCTGATGTTATGTTCCTAAATGTAGGTCTGTAGCCCTTTTATTTATGGAGAATCCTAAGTCTCTAACATGTGTGTAAAAGGACACATGTACTTACCAATTGTAGACAGCATTGACAACAGTGAGGATCCAGGCAGACACCGGCATGTTGCCCCCCCTCCCTGTGTCAGGAACAAAACAGCCTCCGAAGTACAGCACCAAGCACAGGAAAAATGGGATGTACCTACCCAAAATTAAACAAAAAGTATGGAAAGTTATCAATCATTGTGATGCGAATAAACACACCACATTAAAGATTCCAGTCCATGTAACATTGCTGCAAGAAACACCACAAGTTGAGTATTTTTGTTGTATGGCAGTACACTTTGATACACCTGTCAATGTAAATATAGGTCGTTATTCCAGATCTCCTTGCATGCTGGGAAAAATGGAGAACTCCATAATCCAGGGGGCAAGCCAGTTATTGCCATGATAATACAACACAGTACACATGCCCCCATACGCATTGTCATGGCAATGTGTCGCCCCTGCATAACCCAAAATTCCCTCATCCATAATAAGGAATATGTCTGGTAAACACTTTTGTACCTTCTTGGAAAGTAGAGAAATTAAGAAAGAGTAAAGCCTGCTGTTCAGCTAGAGTGCTAGTAACTCAGCTAGAAGATACATATATAACATTACATGAATAACTCACCACATGAGATGGCCGAGGTACTCATCATAGAAGTACAGGAGTTCAAAGGAGTCCACCTGTCAAGAAAGCAAGACGGTGTTGCAAAAAACTGATTTTCACCAAAGACATTTAGTTTTCTCTTTGTCATATTTCACAAACCTGTTGGATGCTAATTACTCATTCTTGATTTTTTTAAAGAGAAGTGCTCCTTTAAAAATATTGAAAATAAGGATAAGTACACTGGACCCCTTGTGTGAAATCAAGGACGTTCAACAGACGTCCTTGGTGAAATGTTTTAAATTGATGCCTGATGATTTGGTTAAGATACTGAGAGGTCACAAACCGTATGAATTCCCGATAAATTATGTCTCAGCAGATGTGTGTTTTGCAAAACAGTCCAACAAAATAGCAAAATACACTGGATTAATGGCAAAATACACAAAGTGGGTGTGTGAGTATGCTATGTTTTGATATGTAATCATCACTGTTATATTATGACCTTTTCGGTGTTTCGGCTATTTTCAGTGTGTTTTGCTACATAGCCTGACGACCTGACCCCATTCTTACCAGTGACTTTGGCTGCAGGTTCTGCATGATGGGGTTGTCCCTGACTGACAGATGGTTCTGATAACCACTGTGGATGAGCCGATGGTTGACGGAGTCTCCCACCAGGTGAAGACTGGCTCCCATCACAAAGAAAATTATAGCCAGGTAGATGACAGACGAACCCAGGGGAAGCTTGCGTGGACATCTCTCCAATAGCTAAGTAAGATTAGTGTACAGCGAAGTTAAACATTTCTCCACCCTGAGGCATTGCAAAAAAATCCCTGTGATATCAACTAAACAGATAGATAGATGACAATACCTACATGTGTATATAGTTCAGTACCTGTATGTGTGCAGAGCCTGACAGTTTCTCAGTGTAAGTTGGCCAAACGAAGTTTACAAAGACATGTATTTACAATACCGGTAACATATAACATGTTATAACTTAATAGAAGTTTTTCTGAAAACATAACAAACATATTGACAGGGAGAGATTATGTAACACAGACTAACATAAACAGTCCTTGCTGTATTTAAGATTACCTTACTAGTACCTTTACCCTGGTTTCCAGAGTTTACGGCGGGCCGTCTGAGATCGTGGGCGCGTTATAGTATCAACAGCTCCCGTTACTGCCCCGCAGCTAATCTCCCCTGGCGGGCCGGATACTGTAAACGGGGGCTGTTGTTTTAGCGTGCGCCCACGATCCCAGCCCAGTCCCGCGGTAAACTCTGGAAACCAGGGTATAGTACCTTGAGAAGACAGAATGGGGTAATGACATTGTAGGCCATGTGGAAGTAGTCCCCAACACTGGGCAGGTTCAGTGGTGACCACTCCAAAGGAACCCACAGCTGAAGTGAACAGTAAATACATTTGTCACACTCTCAACTATACAAGTTTGCCTGCACTAGTAACCTGCATATGAAGGTTGTATTTCGAGCCCTCAGTTATCTCAACTTGGAATGCCCCTCCCCCATACAAAAAATACAACAATAAGATATACATAATCAAAGTCAGCAGTAAGCATAATCCAAATACATCTAACGTTACATGTGTAGTAATAAATGAAGGAATAAAACATGTTGGAACAGGAACTTTGAGGCAATGCACGAACTACACCCACAAGAAGTGGTCCAGGTAGTGTCTTACACATGGGGGTGCCCTGAGTGTAGCTAATTTTTTCACCAACCAATGATGGACAGTGTGAGTTGGGAAGAAAGTTGGAACCATAAGAACTGTGGCAGGCCTAGCAGACAAAAGCATGAATTTTAATAAAGGACATGTAACGTTACATATGTCATGCATGATGAAGTACTTGAGTTTGCTGCTAGGGGGCGTGCATATTGTTTATCTAACCAAGGAGGTTGAAACATTACACATTTAACGTCACAATTACAATGTATGCAACAAAAGTTGCGTTGTGTTGTGTTGTTGTTGATGATGATATTTACCATGGCGATGGGTCGACCAAAATCCAATATCCAGTTCTCAAGTATCAAGGTCAACCAGAGGTCAAGGTGAAAGGGAACGACATCATTAGCTGGACTGCCAGAGGTGGAGGAGTGAACTCTGTCCTCCTTGGCCATGCTGGGATGGAAGGACTGCTGACTACCAGGACAAAAATCAAACGTGCCTGTGAGGCTGGTGTGTAAAAAATGCCGAAGGGCAGTTATACGGGCCATACAAATGCATATTTTTAGTGGTGTCCAAAATGAAATTATACGCAATACATATTACAATGTATTCTGATCAAGTTCTGATGCAACAAGTTGACCAAACATCCATAATAGTAGTAGGCTTCAGGCTACAGGCTAGAGTTGGTATTAAATGGTCCGCGTCGTCCTGATCGATACCGCGCACCGTTAGAAAAAAATACCTCGAACTTTGGACCTTGTTGGCACGTTTCCGCGCTGCTGACATGATGATGGGAAGTCCGTGTTCACGTCAGCCAAGGGAAAACGGGCAACTTTGTAATAGCAGTTGCTGAGAGGTTCTCCTCTCAGAAATCTTGATACATTGACTTTGGAAGTGCAAAGGTTGAAAACTTTCTCACCGTAAATCAGGTGATTACCTCTTATAGCCTCGTTTTCGTGAAGCGCTACCATTGGTCAGAAAAACGTCATTTCGTGAGGGGGTGTTTTCCCACTGACAGCAAGGACACGCAAACAAAAATAACTCACAAGTCACGTCTGCTATCCAAAATGTCTATTTCTGTTTCTGTTTGCCAATAATATCAAAATTGTTTACTATTTCTATCATTGACGATGAATTAATCATTGTCACGAAATGGCTTGGGCGACATACACGTCATTAGTGGAAACGTTTAAATGCGTTCCACCTAAATTTTGAGAATCGCCATGTTTTTTTGGCAGATAGCAACAGCTGGGGAAGACGGCCCAAGATAAAAGCTAAAGGTCTAGCTTCAAAAACCTTCGCTTAATAGATGGCGCTGGAAGTCGACAGAGAGAAAATGGAGTTGCCGTACTCGGCTGTGTTTAACGCAGCTAGCGAGGGAAAGGTTTTGACGCTTGCTGCATTGTTGCACAACAAGACGACGGAAGAGGCCCGTGAACTTCTGACACATGTGACGGAGGATTCTCAAGGACAGGCCGCGCCACCGCTAGTCATTGCCGCGAAGAACGGACACGGCAAGGTACGTCGCAGGAAGCCTGCAGTCTCGTTTGGACCACAATGGATGATTGCAGAAGTTACTAGCACATTAATCATAATTTTGCAGTTATGTTTTGTAACTGTACTAAGTTACGTCAAGATATTTAAAACCTCCTTGGTTGCGTGTAAGTCCAAGGTCCATAATTTTATAAGACACAAGGCCAGGATTTTCATATATAACGTTAGGGGAGTTTTATGAAGATAGGAAACTACATAGGGCCCAACATAGAAATGATGACAGAAGTAAGAAGAAATTATCATAATTATTAAAAGATGGCACAAACTGTTTTTATTTTGCATGATGACATTTCTACTCTTCAAATTGTGCTCCATTGGCAACTTTGAAAGTTTATCTTTAATATGTTAATAGGAGGTACTCTGTCAGTGAAAGCATAACTTGTCAGATGCCATAAATTCATTAAATTCAATTAAAAGAATTTGCAGTGTCTTTGCAGTTGAAACAACCACAGTAGCACAAATTATGCAAGACATTACATGTCCACCTTTTGATGAGTTGACAGTGAGAGCTCACTGCGAAAATCTTGAACCACCAACTCTCTGCAAAACCGAAACCACAAACACATATTAACTGTGAATATTTCACAGTTCACAATAATAGCAGGATGAGGACCAAGGACATTACACAATGTCCTTGATGAGGACATAACATTACAAGTTTGCATTTTTTTCAAATAAAACCCCAGAAGGTTAACTTTTATACATACTTCATCATAAGATTTTCCGTAGTTTGTAAGCATAGAGGGTTACCACAGATATACGAATGTCGGACGTTTCGGCCCATGGACGTTTCGGCCCGGACGTTTCGGCCCCAAATCCAGGACGTTTCGGCCACATGCCGAGGACGTTTCGGCCATGTGCAGAGGACGTTTCAGCCCCAATTCTGGACACTTCGGCCTCAGATCCCAAGTCGACTCCGTCAGCTTTCGAACACATTATGTTAGGTAGTAATTTAACCCTTGTCTTTTATGACTCGAAGGACGATCCGTATTGCTGAATTTATCGGGGCTTGCTGTAATCCTTACACCGAAATCAAACGAATGGTAAAAAAACGACTGTATTTTCTTGACAAAATAGGTCACAAATGCATCTATTTCTCATTCTTATTTTCTTTTTCAGAATTCGTTTCCTACACAGTGCTGAAGGACCATCGGCGATAGAATAAAATCTGTTTCAGTCATGTCTGTGTTCAGTGATTACACGTAACGTAAGCTTATCAGTTTCCGGTCGATATAAGTACTGCTATCTAAATATACGTGTTCACCAAGCAAAACGGTTAAACCTTCTTCCTTGGAATTAAAGTTAGCTCTGTAAACTGGTAACCTTACGTTACAGATTTTTCGAATAATCGGTATATATTATGTACGTATTGCCAATAAATAATGAGGCCGAAACGTCCACCGCATGTGGCCGAAACGTCCACCGCATGTGGCCAAAACGTCCGGAATGGGTAGGGGCCGAAACGTCCATGGGCCGAAATGTCCTGCTACCCAGATATACTCTCAAATCGCTCGCAAGGGTGATAAAATAACCTTGTCGACAAGTATAACAACCCTATAATAATAATGTCAGTTGTAATGTGATATATGCCACCAAGGACCAGTGGACCAGTGCCAAGTCCACGTGGATAAACAGAAGCTACTGGTAGAAGGTTCCAGAGGATTAGCTGAATAACAGACTTGTTTACTAAATTCCTTGGAAGACAAGTGCATGAAGAAGCTGTTGCAGCTGTTGTCGTATTATTTCGTCTAGACCAACCATTCATCCTTTTAAAATACCGCAGCTTGCTTAACCTTGTCCTTGCTGCCTTACCCCCTAACCAATGGAGAATTGGTAGTCAAACTGCCACTTCAGTGTGCTAAATTTTAATCATCTTGATTACATGCAATTGCAACATATTACAATTGCAACATATAGACTTTCAAAATTATTATTTTTTTCTTAAAAGCTGCTGTGCAGGGTTCACTGTGGCATAACATACAGCATACAGGCAATCATCTCACAGTCTAATTATCTAGCAAGAGAAACCCTGTGAAGGAAGCACGTTTTTTTGGATGGTTCAATGTTGTTCAATAGCACTATTAACAGGAGAAGGGAGTATTTTGTAGCAACCACTGTTATTGAATGTGATTGGAAAATGTTGTACAGTATTGTGGTACCATTTGGTGCTAAAGGTTGCCATATGTCTTGTCAGGTGGTGAGGTTCATCCTTGAGACGTACGACATATCTGTGGACCAGACAGGTGTTGTCAAGTTTGACGGCTACATCATCGAAGGGGCATCCTCTCTGTGGTGTGCAGCTGGCAGGGGTCACTTTGATGTTGTCAAAGACCTGATCGTCTTCAAGGCCAACGTGAACCACCGCACACTGACCAACTCTACCCCACTCCGCGCAGCATGCTTCGACGGTCGCTTGGACATCGTCAGATACCTTATAGAGAACAAGGCTGACATCCACATTGCCAATAAGTACGAGAACACTTGTCTGATGATTGCGTGCTACAAGGGTCACATAGACGTGGTGTCCTACCTGCTGGAGGTGGGGGCCAATCCTAACAGTAAGGCCCACTGTGGGGCCACAGCCCTGCACTTTGCAGGAGAATGTGGCCACTTGGAGATCGTGAAGGAACTGATCCTGAAAGGAGCCACCCCCCAAGTGAATGACCATGGTATGACCCCCCTGATGCTTGCCGCTGACAGCAGCCATGCAGAAGTTGTGGAGTATCTTGTCTCGCTACCCGACTGTGACAAAGTCACCAAGGTGGAGACCTTGGAGCTTCTCGGAGCTTCGTTTGCCAACAACAAGGACAACTACAGCCTGGACAAGGCATACCACTACATGTATGAGGGCATGGTAGAACGTTTTGCAGATGATTCTCAAATCTTACATAAAAAGCTCTTGCCTCCAACTCCTGCATATGACAGCAGGATAGAAAGTCTGACAGTAAATGCACTACAGGCCATTCAGGACAATCCCCATGCCTTACACATGGAAGCATTGATGGTAAGGGAGCGAATCCTGGGCTCAAGCAATCCGGAGGTCCCCCACCCTATCATCTACAGAGGCGCAGTCTATGCAGATGGCATGTACTTTGACAGATGCATAAACCTGTGGATGCATGCACTGAAGTTAAGGCAAACAAACAACCGTAGCGTACAGAAAGATCTCCTGCGGTTCGCCCAGGTGTTTGCACAGATGATACGCCTGGGGGAGGACGTGGACCCCAACATTTTGGCAGAAGTGATGGAATGTTGCTTGAGGGAGACTAAAGTGGCCCAGCAGCGCTATGTCTTCAGTTGTATGCTGATGCACATGAGTGACTCCGAACTGCAGATCACCTTCCAGCACAACATGTTGACGATGATGTACCTCTTTGGACTGATTGCCGCTGTGAAGACGAACAAGGAACAGGACCAGCGGCTGAAGAAACTAGTGTACGAGTTCCTTCGTATGAGACCGCAGACAAAATCAGGCTGCACGCCATTGCACCTGGCTGTCAGCCAGTGCACGCCGGTAGACGACTTTCATATCAATGACGTCTGTAAGTTCCCCAGCCCAAACATCACGCAGCTTCTCATCGAGTGCGGGGCAGATGTGAATGCCACGAACAACGATGGAAACACGCCGTTACATCTCATTGTACAGTACGACAAACCCATCAGTGACTTTCTAACACTACACTTCATTGTGACAAAGCTGATCCAAGCTGGAGCACATATAGACAAGGTTAACAGTGCTGGCAAAACGGCTGTACAAACCTGCACCACAGGTGTGTCAGAAGTGGTCTTAAAGACGCAGACTAAAGTGAACTTAAAGTGTTTATCGGCGCGTGCAGTGAAAACACACGGACTGAAATACAAGGGACAGGTTCCCCAAGAAGTAGAGGCATTTGTAGACATTCACTGACAGTGATAGACATTTGCCATGTCTATCTTACAGAAAGCTGCTTCAGATAAAGAACGTGGTGAAATGCATACTTGTATTGCGAACACTTTAAAAAAGTCCCAATCATATTATGTTATGCTATGTCATACTACCTGCTGATTTATTTCGTTATTGTTGCATGTGATGGAAAACAAATCATTGGTGTTCTGCATAGCACTAAAGTTAGTAAAAAGGGACAGATAAAGGTTTCTGCATCCAAATTAAATCTGCTCTATCATTTCTAAAAAAAGTCTCTCTCAAAACAATGTCTGTAATAAGGTGTAATTTTATGAGTTTGACATATATTAATGTTTGGTGCATATGATTGTATGATTACAGAATATACACAGAATATACAAAGAATATACACATAAATAACTTGTCTTTTGTGAGGCAAAGCTCTCCTTAAAAAGCTGAAAGAAACTCTTGTTGTCTCTGGGTCTCTTATTTATGCTGCTGTATCATTTCTTCTTGCTACTCAGAGTAAAGATGAATATACAACAGAAAAAATGTTGTTACATATGTACTGGGTTCTTTAGCTACACAACCAAAGGGATTTCTTCATTTTTTCTGTAAAGTAAATAAAAAGATGAAATACAATTCAGGATATGAATCAATCCCCAAAATGCTCGAATTTTGGCACCGATAGTTGTCTTTGTAGTTGTGCAGTTTTATCATGTCTCAATGTATTAAAAGTTGAAAATTAATTGTTTCACATGTTGACCAACCTGGTGTATACTGACTTTATGGCAGCATTTTGCAAAAATCAGAAGACCAAGAAATCAAATTGGTGTTGCCCTAACGAGATTGACTAATTATCCTGATCATGAATGTTCCCATGTTGTAAAAATGTCTTAGCTAGACTACATGTATGCCCTGAATTGTTCAGATTCTCCCAGATGTAATTGCAGGATCAGTGATCAGCATCACTGACTGAAGATTCTCTGGGTGATTCGAGAAGGGTGTTGGCATCACTGCAATGTTAAGTCCGGAAGAGATGCTGCCATGATGTTCACAAGGTCAGGGTGATGACATTAGAGAATGGCGTGATGAGGATAAAAATAACGCTGGCACAAGGAGAGGGTACGTGGCACAATCTGGTGGAGAGTTTGTCCAAAAACTAGAGCGTATACAGAGATGTCAACAAATTTCACCATATTGACTATTTCAAGAGATGAATCATTGATATTTTCTTTGACCGTTTGGAATTTTACCAGCAAACAAACTATTTCCTGTTTGTGTCCCCACTATATTTTTTTAACGTTTGTTTGAACATTTGTTTATTCATGAAATACTCGAACAGGCTGATTTTCATTGAGGTTATGAGGGAAGAGGTCAGGGTCAGGCAAAATATACAGGTTACATGATTGAAGTCAGAGTTGTGACAATACGTGTGTCTGGTGGTAGACTGTTCCAATAGGTCCACTGTAGCCTAAGGTATTATTAATATGATGGGTACTTTTTTTCCCAAGGTACTTCAAATGTTCTTCAATTTTTATTGAACAAAGGTACGGAGTATTTTGGAGCCACTGTGGACTCTTTAGTATTGTAGAGAATTCTAACACAGCCTCTGAGTCAGTGAGTTTGAAACATTGTCAAAGGTCCTCCCGTGAGTCGGCCTTATGTCATTACGCTGCCCCACGCAGCTGTGGCCTACCTATGGTTCAGAAGCGCCACGTAGCGGAATGAGTTGAAAATGAAAACAGGTTGGACAGGTGAGTCAGGTGGGACGCCAGGACGTCATCGTCACGCATAAATTATGTTGATTAGCGCCAGGTAACATCTGAATCTGACTCGCCCGGCCATTTTGCTCCTTTAAAATGGAAATAATCTTGCCAGTTTTATCAGATTGTTATGTCAAAAAACTTCATACGCTATGTTTCAGTCCAATTGTATAACAATTGCCCCCGGAACCGTATAGGAGCGTCCACAAAATATAAAAGAATCTATGTAAGAAAACCTCTAGTCAAATTGATATGTTGCATGACAGGGCTTTTCGCAGGGGGGTGTGAAGGTCATACTTACCTGGCAGAGATGGCACATTGATCATGAAGGATGTCCGTCCAGGGCGAGGCCCGACCATTGCACTCCGGTTGGGTTGACCCTTGCGATTACCCCAAATGCGGGTAACTCGGCTGCGTAATTTATGATAGTGGGGGTCTGCGTTCGCGCTAACCCCCGCCTAAATAATCCAAAAGCAAGTCCACAAAATACACCTACCCATGCAAAATAGACCAGTCAGCCTGTGTATAATTTTTGACGTGACGTATATCTTTTGATTTGCGGTGTGACTACGGTAGGATGACATAGCTACAGGGCCTGGAGTGAGAGTCAGTGTGTGTGTGACAGGGTACATGTACAAGATAAGAATTGTACGATGTTCTGAGGCTATCTTGCCAAGACGCATCCTCCCAAAAATGTCACGATGGAGCAAACAAAAAGTGTAATTTTTGCAGACATCGCTTTTATCAAAACAGGTAAAAGGGAAGATAACTCCCGCTACGCAAGCGTGTTAGTCTATACTTATTAATCATTAACCCGGGTGGTAAGCTGCGCACTGCACTTACCAGCATGCACATGGTGAGTCAACTATGGAAGATTTCACATGGCAAATTTTGTTATGGCTGCCGATGTCTCTGCTATTACTGAGGCTGTACAATACACTAGACAATGCACTGGTCAAAGATACATCGTTGTTGTTTGTCACTCTGTGTTGGTCGTTTCCGTGGATGGCCATACGTCAACCCAACTCAATCGGATGTGACAGAAATATGAAATACAGTGTGGGTCTTCGAGAGGCTTAATATCATCATTCAAAGACTCATTCCTTGTGGCTTGTCACTGCTTTTGTTGTTGCCATAGACAACAACACGGCAAGCCAACGTTTTGAAGGCCAGTGAAATATTGTATGTGTAAAAGTTCCATCCATTGCCAGAATTTCATTTTAACATTTCATCCCTAATTATACTAATGGCCTCTGTGTGCTAATGTTCACCTTAAGCTACGTTATATTTGTCACAACTATGAACTTCTACCCTTGTTCAGGTAAACACCTGTATCTTTACACCTCACGTAAAAGCGTTAAAATGACAACAACATATTAGTCTCCATCTTGTGTATGATAAAAGTCGTCAGATGACTGCATTTGTTTTTCGTGGATAAATAATCATACATTTATGACAAGCTGTTACGAGAAACAACACCCGTCTGTGCACATGCAAGTTTATTAGTCAGGTACGCCCCCTAACGGACACAGCAGAAATGCATCAATCATGATGGTGCATATGGTGATCCATGACGTCATCATCAACTGATGGGATGCCATCCATTGAGCTTGCCTTGTCGGGAATACTGGAGAAATGTTCCTCCCAGTGGTAGTTTTTTTGGAAACACCACCGCACAGTGAGATCGTCGGTTCTTCCAGTGTAGTACATGATGTAGAAGTTGCACATCTCGTCAGCATTGGTCTCCCTACGCGTACGTACGATGACAAAACAGAGAAATTATACAACGGGAAATCCCCATGTGCACAGCAAAAAAGTTGTAGCTGCAGGGTTGGACTACGGTGAAATGATGTTGAGTAAATTTTTTGGAATGGTATACATGGAAAGGACTTCTTTCAATGATTTGTCACAAAGGGAACCAGTATTGTAACTTTAGATTACGAACAATAACAACAGTGACAAGAACGATAGATATTACAGTGGCCGAGAAATATGAACCCTTTTATCATTGTTTTGTTGGTTTTAAGTTTGCTTTTGTGGTCTTTTCCCTCTTTATAATGATGCATTGTATGTTCAGCAAGTCTCGGCACACGTTTGAGGGGACTATATATTTACCAACAACGAGGCTTAACTTACCCAATCTTCGTCACGGTGTCCCTGTGACTTGTCATCGTACAACGTGCAGCCTATATAATACGTCATCCCAGAGGATAAATGTAATATTTTCAGAGTGACCTTAAGACCATATCAATTCGGAAGCAATAGTAAGTAGGTAACGTTACCACTCAGGACTAAATGCAACAAATAGGTTGTTTAACGCCTTTTGTCAAAGCTATAAATTAGAGCCACTGTCATAACGGGTACAACAGAACAAAACATGATAAATTAGCATGAAAGTACATCTGTGTTAGTAGTTGACAAAGTAAAGAACCAAAACGTTGTTAAAAAGTTTATACTGCATCGAATTTTCGACTGCCCTACTGCAGTTCATTCTCAGAATTCAAGTGACCAATCACCTAGGTTCATGACCTTTAATACGGACACATGACGTCAGCAATTGGTTCAAAGTGCCAGAAAGTTTGAAAAATCTTTTCGACTCACCAGAACATCACCTGGCAGTACGGACATCCCAGGCGTGGTGACGTTATAAAACATCTGGAGGGAAAAATGTCAAGTGTGTGATGTGTGATGGAGACTTTCAACAGTAATACGTGGTGGTCACTACTGTGGTAGATACCAGCAGAAAGGTAAACGAGTCGTCTTGTCTACAAAATTTCATAATATGATTTCCTAGTGCAGCATGAGCTTATAATGCTGAATAAAAGTATAGAAAGACACTAGCATAGGGCAAGTACCTGTGGCCTCTGCGGAGACATCCGGCCAATCTCCGTCCATTGGTTGTTGCGGATCCGATAGCCTGACGTAACCACCCCTGATAGACAGTATTGAGCGTTTTAATTACCTTTTCAACAATGAAGCAGGCAGGTGCTGACCGACATGTTGGTGTCCCAATGTATTGTTTCAATATTCCATGTTTGTATTCCAGTATTCTTCTTAGCGTTATCTTCTTTGAGCTGTATATAATAGAGGTTATTTGGCAGAGCCACAAGATCTTTAAATGTTCGAAAACACCTTTGAGCTATCATTCACTGAAATGTAAATAGGGACACCAACATGGTGGCGGTCAAAAATATGACATCACGTGAGGGCGTCTTTATGAAAGGACGTAACTTTACAGGAATTAACCAGGCTCCAATAGTTGTCAAAACACTGATGTGACCGCATCGAGCATGTACTGAACCTTTGGTGGCCCACAAGGATAAATATGGTCATCTACGCAAACCAGTTTGTCGTCGCTCTGCGCACTGTAAAATTTTGTGCCTTGCCGTTGTGGGCGTAAAAGTAAACCGTATAAACCGGTCACATACCCAGACCGTGTGAGTGTGTCCGGTAGGCGATGGGATACATGGGAGATGAATCGGTATATTCACAGGCGGTCTCCATGTGGTAGTCTGTCAAAACATTATAAATACCTGTTTAAAAGCACTTTGTTGAAGTAACTAAGAAATAATTTGCAAGATTTGTAATAATGAAAGTCATGATTATTCAAAATAGTTTACTTGTGGGCAAAGTTCGTCTGAAAAGGGTTGACTGAATTTTTTTTTAAATGCCTCCGTCCTCGAGGAGTCACCAAAATATTCAAACTTACCCTCCACACGTGGAGGTATGGCTCCCCAGGTACCAAGCACGTAGAACCCAGCCTGAAATTTTGGTCTGAAAAAAATCGAGTGAAAGTAAAACACGCAACATATGATCATATATAGCCAGAAACCACTGAGCAATCAGGAGCCCGTGTTTGATATTGATTATGAGACCGTGATACCATTGGCCAGACAACATGAACAGCACATGCCTTATACACATAGGGTCGGGCCTAAGTGTCAGTGTTGAGAGGTTTGTTTGCATATGAGAATGAATTCATCACACTGCCCCATTTGTAACTACAGCAACGACAAAAGCAGTCCTATAAATGCAGGCTTGGGTAATAGGATTTTCATCTAGAAGCAGATAGAATATTCATACCGACCAACGAATGATGGGTTTATTCACTGTTGGCCGAAAGTTGGTGAACACTCACTGTTTCCTTTGCATGTGCAGTGTAACTCCCGAGTTGTCCTTGGTGTTCGCTAGGTAGATAAACAGTATGTATAGAAAATGGTCTATAGACTGTATCATAGTACAGAGTTAAACTTTGACCCAACACAGAAAACTAGCGAATGTTGTGTATATATATATTTCGATATTTTGTACATGGAAATGCCTAGCGTGTATTCAAATGTCATCAACTATTACGTTTGTGGAAAGAAATCACATAAATGTCAGACATTACTACAAAGACTTGTTCGATGGTCACCTGGCAGCTTGTTCTTGTAGTGCAGCTGTAATACAACGTACTTGATTCGTGTTGTTCCGCCAACTCGGAAGCCGACATCTAAAACAATACGGTATAGAAGCGAAGTTAAGTATGAAGGACAGAAAACATAAAACATGCTGCAGAGGGCGTCTAATGGCATTGTGTGAAAATCGATCGGCCGACGAGTCGGTGAGCTCTATTAAAGCGACATTTACGGCAGTAGTACGCTCGATGTTTCGTCGAGCATCGCGCGAATTTTAGGGATCGTCGGCGATTTTTAGGAGTCGGCCGAAGCTCGCTGACACGAGAAACGTGTTCTTAACATTAGCGACTAGTCGCCCGATTTTTGAGGTCATAGGTGTATTCCCAAGCGATCGCCCGAGCCTCGCTCCATGTGACGGGGACGATTTTCAAGCCAAAATAAATACGCACGATCCTCGGTCGATCTAAAATCGGGCGACCTTTCGGCGATCAACAAATACGGCCGAAGCTCGTCGACAAAGTGACGCGGGCATTAAGACCGTCACATGAAAAAAGACGGTGAATTTGAAGAGATCTACCAATTCAGCATCAGTAATTCCAGAGGTATGCACACTTCAGATGTCCAGGTGTTCAAGACATTCTTGAGAAGGCCACAACCCATTGTAGTCTGATAGAACATTTCCTGTTTTACAAAAACAGATACGGACTAACCTCACAAGCCCGGTCATTATCTAATAAGATACGGTGACATAGTACACGTTGCGAACAGTATGTAACTAATACAATAGTACCTTCTGGCATTTTGAAGGCCGGGGCGTCCAGGGCCCAGGCGTACACCACCTGGCGGGAGTCCTGACCCGCCCCGTCGGCACACACCCGTCCGCCTCCACGGGTCTCCTCACAGTTCCTATAAAGAATGAAACAAGAAATCGGAGATTTCAGACTTTCGGGAAGTATGCAATCCTCGGTTCCTCCTGAATTCCTCCATGTCGACCACTAATTCCTGCTGGCTCCCGACCAGATTCTGTGACCTTTGCGATCACCCCATTTCCTCTCTCTGACCTTTTGTCCTGTTATTGTGCCTGTCAATCTTCCCCATCCACGTGATGTCAACCTACTCTGTCCGGACAAACAAATACAAAAACCCACAGCTCAACCACCCAATGCTATATCTTATGTGCGTATTTGATGTGTGTCGAATTTTCAAGTCAATAGATGTGTTTCTTCTCCTCTCTTACATTTTTGTCTGTCGAGTTTCTTATGTAACTTAAAGCTTCCTGCTGCATTTCCGCCACAACCCACACTCTCTTGTCCGTTTCAAACTACTGTAAATTAATCTAAGTTCGCGGGGACGTATTTTCGTGGTAGAAAGAGAGGAGGCGTGCGCGGTGTTTTAAGTTTGCGATTGAAACAGTGGCAGTAATGCAGTGGGAGACGGAACGTAGAACCACCGCGCATATTTCATGATTTAAACTTAAAAGTACGTAGAACAAGCTACAGATTTTCCTACCACATCTCGTCTGTACTCCCCGGCTCCTCACACCCGTACAGCATCATGTGATGTGCGATCTCTCCAGACGCATGCGGTTCGTACGCAACTATCAGGATCGTCATAGGGATCAAGAAAGTAGCATCATACTTATACATTGTTTCTGCCTCCCATCTTCTTTGACTTTTGTTCTATTGTAGAATATTATAAAGGTCTTGAAATATATGACTACTTTTGCTTACTTTGGTTGCCATGCAAAAGCCTTTGACATTGTAATTTTTTTTACATTTACCACTACCAATTCTAACTCCAAGTGTCATTGATTTTGTTTGTACAAAATTTTCTTTACGTAACAAAAGCACAGGGAATTTCGTAAGGTTTTCTACAACTATTGATACAAAAGATTAGATACAATGTAGTACTTGTAATTGCAAAGCATACTGGTATATCAACATATCAAGTTTAACTACCGTTTACACCACAGTTTTTAAGATGTATTGGCCTATTTGGCAAACATTTATACAATTTACACAATCTTCAAATACTTGTCGCCCCTTCCGCGACCCATAGGCTATTTTACCGATATATGTGGGGTCCTCCTCCATCTTAACAGCATGGCATATCAGCGCTTCAGGCTGGAATAAACCACAAAACATGCTCCTTTACAAATCCATTGTTTGTGCCATTCTGTTTTGAGCAAAAAGCCGTTACGGTACTGAAATAACCAAGGTTTACAAATACAATAATGTGCTATAAAAGGCAAGTGTTCCTCCAGTATTTGGCTTGGTTAATGATCGTGCAAGAAGAAAATACAGAATGATGTGACCAGGTTTACTTTCCAATAAGTGACAACGTTATAGAAAACAGTTTATTGATCAATATGTTGAACATATTAATTGTACTACACCGTACAACTCACATGTTCTGGGGTAGCGCCAGGCATTCGTAGAGGTTTTGTGAATGTCCCATCCTCTAAAGTCCAGCAGACATTGGCCGCCAAAAGTAGCAGAGCAAAACAACAGCCCTCCATCTTAACATTCATTTTAGACAAGCTTGTTACTGTCCTACATCGCATTGTGTACTCAGTGTCAAAGACAGGGAGAGTCCATTTCAGATTTTCACCTCACAGTAGCTTATTGCTTTGCTTTCCAATAACAAAAGCCTTTCTATTTCTCTTAATTTTTTCAAGGTCGTTCTGAAATTCATGAAGATTAGTATTTTGTCCTAGTTTATAGATTTGTGTACAGCCGAATATTTCATGCATTTAACAGCACAAACACGAGTTGTCCCCGTTATGCATGTTGTCAGAGGGTGGATATGACGCAGAAAAAACACCTGTCTTTATTGTTTACTTTCACACCGCACGACTGAACCAGACTGGCCGCCATGTATAACGTGTTATCATAATGTCCAAGCAGATGTAGGAAGGCAAAATCGTGACGTTTACCCGACACCAGGTGGCCGCTTATAACAGAAACGGGGCGCCCTGAAAACGTCACAATTTTGCCTTCCAACATCTTCTCCAACATCTAGAGCCCTGGAGCCCATTTTTTGACAGGGAAGTGCGTTCTGTGTCCAAATGAAGTCTGCAAGGTTGCCTTTCAAAATACCGAGACTTTAGATCTCTATTCCCAACGGCATTTTTTTTATTCAAGTGGAATTTTAACAAAAATGCTGTTCTTGTTTGTATGGGTGAACACAAGCATAGCATAGTCCAACAATTATGAGGAAATCTAACTGATCACGAAGGTTGTCAAAATAACTGAACACACAGTGCATGGTATAGTCAAAATTTAATCCTTTATTCTTGTTCTTTCAACAGTCTCTGGTTTCTTCAGTTCAGAACCTCTCATTCTATCTGATAGTGTTGTTTTGGGAAGGCTATTCCTGGCAATGGTGTGGTTGAGACACAAAACAGCACCAAGGACAGGTCTACAGAATTACTGAAAATGCACTTATAACCATTGTGTGTACATGTTTTGTGGTTACAAATATGTGGAAAAATGACATTTTATGTGTAATTTGATATCATGGTGTTCTAAAACTTCCTGTGATCTCTTGTTTATGATATAACATGAATCAGAATACTGGTGACAAAATACATACCTATTATTGCTATTAATGTCTACTTGATTATGCTGTATTAACAAGTTAATGTATTTTTTTTACTTATTGGTCACCATGTAACAAGACCCGAAGACCACTTCAAGGTGTGACCTGAAGGCTACTCCAAGGTTACGGGTTACATGAATCAGACTATAACAGCATCTCTTCTCCCTAAGTCAGAAACATCATGATTGAGACAAGCTCGGCTCACTGAGAGTGAGGACTAACTGACCCAGTAGGAGAAGCAGGCTGATTGGGAAAATATAATAATTGATATATCATAATAGATATTATCCCATCTACTTTATCAAAGGTTACAAAGGGCTTTGTTTCCCACCCCCACCCTTCCCTCCAGATATGCATTTTAACCACTGGGCCAGAGCAAACTTTGTTCCAGTGCTAACTCTCTCCTGGTCTTGTCTGGCCTGCAATGATGGTATCATCAGCATGGTGGTGCTCATGTCCTCTGTTAGAACCTGTCCATCTGGGTTCAAAACTGTGGCTCTGTGGAGAATTACAGGAAATTATAGTGTTAAGTTTGCGGCCCTTAAATTTCCCTACACAGGAAAAATGAAGAGTTTGCTGTTTGCTGAGTTCATGGTTGAAACAGCCGTAGTACCACAGTGGAAGTGTGATGAGTTTGCATGCAATGGTCACCATGAAAGTGGCAAAATCAAAAGTACAGTACTGCACAAATTTATACATTTACAGTAACACTACTCAGTAGTAAGGTTAATTTCTTCTAGTACACTTACTAAGTTTTCAATAATCAACAACACTGAGCATCAGCAGTGTTGACCAATAATTTTAAGATAAGGTTCTTGCATTACATAATCCAAATAGTTTTAAAAGGCAGTTCATGTAGGAAGTTTTCTCAGAGACACCAGGTATACATGTATCTTATTTTTATGTGTTTTATTTATATTTTATTTTTATACATGTATGTAGGCCCTTTACTAACCTGAATGTCTTTGGTATTGATGAACTTGAACATGTGACACCCCCCTCCTCCTGATCTGATGCAGCAATAGCCTCCACCAGGCTCCTGTCCAGCCAGGCTGCCCCATCCACCTCAGATGCCTGCAGCTCCAGTCTTTCCTGCAGTACTTCCTGCGACTGCTGGGTGAGCAAGTGGACATACACCACTATGTGATGGCGTTTCGGCAGGCCCAAGTTCAGCATGGGTGGAAATACTGACTGTGAAAGATGATACCAGCATCAAGGTTACATGTAAAATCTCAAAAGTTTCGGAAAGGTGTTGTTTTGACAGCTTCTTGATCAAAAATGTTAAAGGAGACAGGAAATTATAACACTTCTAAATATGCAGCACTTTTCAATGCACAGGCCCTGTCAGCTGTATATTATTTCAGTAGTGATAACCAAAGCAAGTTGACTTGACGTTTGCCTAACTGATGAGGAATTGCCTTATGAGGGAGCCAAAAGCACGAGGTACAACCTACGTCATCAAAATGGCATGGGGGAGTCGACCAATGAGCCAGTGGGGCACCACAATTTCCTCTTCTTGTGCCCTTCAGGGAGGAAATTATAGCTCTCCACTGTGCACTGGTCGGCTGCCTCATGCCAATCTACTAGGCTGCACCACATGAAGAAAAGACTGGCAACTTCAACTGAAGTAGCTAACCTATACTCCATAGTACATGTACTAGTAACTTGTCATATACAGCTGAGGCTTCCAGCAAAGTGTGACCAAATTCTTCACAGACAGATAAAGCAGAACAATTGTCATCAGCTATCTCACTCAATATCCTTTTGTACCATCTATGGTGAGATTGCAAATGAAGCCAAGGATTGAAGAAAATGAATATCTCATAGTGAATGTTGTAGCCACTCTGACATTGATACCACCTGTCACTGTCCACAGTACTGAAACAACATCCACTAGATATAACTATAAAATGTTTTCACATAACATCATCGCTGTGACTGCTGCCATCTTGGTGTCTCTATTTGCACTTCAGTCTATGATAGCTCAAGCATTGTTGAGCATTGAAAAATCTTCTGACCCTTTCAAATAACCGCTATTGAATGTCTATAGTTTGAAGAAGCGAATACCAGAGAATACTTAAAAACTTGCTGATGAAACATAAACATGTTGTGTAAGCTTGACCTATGGCCCATTGAAATGCAAATATGGAACAAGATTCTAACATAACAATAACTTGGGAACAACTAGAAATACAAGTACATGTACTTTAAAAAAACTGTTTGTACCAAAATATGAGCATTTACTGGTAGAACAGTACATGTGATCATTTTTTTTTCAAATCAGAAAATATTTTGGTGAATCTGAGAAACAAAGAAATCAAATTGGTGTAGCCTTAATGGAAATATATCCTTGAAGCTTGAGTTCCCATGGGAAACCTGCCAGGAAACCCCTCCAGCACAGGAGATAGTGGCAGTGCTAATAAGTTTCTCGGGGAGGACGTCTGCCAATGCCAGATCTTGATGTGCATACAAATTTTCCTGTGTGTTTGTTATGGACCTAATCAGAGCACATTCACTATTGTGTAGCACATCACTGGAACATAAGCATATCATGTTTGTGTATGTAAGGATAATATCCCATATGTAGTTTTCATGTAGTTGGGTCTGAAAAGAAATCATGTGCAATGCACATTATTCTGATGCAAAATTATTAATTAACTGAACAGCCATCAGATACTGTGATGAATTTTTTTTTGACATGCCTGATAACACATTGCAACTGAGGTAGCATGCTGGTCAAGGGTGAAATGGTGTCTACTTATTGTTGACAGTTGAATTTGCCACCGATTATTGATTGATAAAACAATTCATCAGCCAGGGACTGAGTCTCGGCATGTGAACATTACATTTTGGGTACGTGCTCTACTGTGTTCAGTTCAGCAGATCCAATTGCCATTATACAGGTACTAAACTCCTGGAAATTAAAAGATAGGGTAAAAAATATGCTTGGAAAAAAAGCAATTTCAATCTAACGTAACGTGTAACAAAATTTTCCATAATCGTTTCTCCAAATTGCTCCCAATGGTTGCTTGATATACTGTGAGATTATCTAGCATCTGGGGCAGTCTCATTTTCTAGTTTATCTTCAATCATGTCTGTTCTCCAAAGACCCTCTGTTGAGTGATGGCTAGGATTAGGTGTGAGTGTATTGATCTCCAATTTTTATTCAAAGTAATACTAATGTTAGACAGCCATGGTTGTACTGAAATTCTAGGTTTTACTTTTTTTGAGATCAATGGCTATCAATGTTGTTTACTGATCTGTTTGTATGTTTGTGCCTTTTATCTACACTTCATTGAAGTCAAGTTGATAGAGGAGGCAAGGGTCAAACTCAACATACAACATAAAAGGTCAATTATACATTATCTGAGCAGTATACCTGCATGAACTACACTGTGTAATACGTGAAGAAACTCCATAATAAATTAAAGAGTAACTAAGTCTTCCTTTAATAGAGTAAAAAAAAATGGGGGTTGGGAGGATCAGGCAGTTTCAGACCTATAGTAAATTAAATAATATTAGGCACAACCCCATCAAGCCATTTGACAGTCAATTCTAGATGTGCAGGCCCCATGGACCCTATTGACTATGCAATGAAAGTAGGAGAATATAACAGGTTTAAGATTGTGCTGGGTAGTATAGATTCCTTGAATATGGAGGCCCTCTGGGTATTTTCAGACTGAAGAATGCTTGTCAATGAATTGCTGAATCTCTTCCGTGGTGACTGTTATTACTGGTCCCGGTATAGCTGCCTTCAAAGTCAATCTTGGCAATGAAACATGTACCTTTTACTGTATTGAGAGGACAAATTCCAAATTTGAAAGTGTGATAATCAACACTGAGGGAAGATTATAGGTCCTAGCTGTTACAGAAATCAAGTCTAATACAGCTCAAGTCTCCACTCCAGATTTTTTCTTCCTCATGTGATAACAACAACTATCAAATTTGGTAAGGCCTAGCAAATCCCAGGCCTACCATTGCAATTAATTCTAATCCTACTGATTGCTCCAACAACAAAGCCTAGATCTGCTTGAATGAAAATCTAATCTTGTATTTGACCTTGGTAAGGCCACACAAGGCCTGAGACCTGCCATTGCAGTTAATTCTAAACCAGTTGATTGGTCCAACAGCAAGCCTGAATTTTCAATGAAACAGATACGATTGTTTGAATGAGGATTTAATCTTGCTGTATTTGACCCTGGAGGAGTATGTGACCTTACTGTACCTCCCACAACCCAAGGACATTTCCATGACACTCGGGAAGGTGAAGCCCGGTCTCCTCCTGCAGTTCACGTCTGCCAGCCTCCAGCAGCTGTATAGTGAACACATTAGACTCATTTTCTGTACCAATTCCAAATGGCTCATATTTTTTGTATAACACAAATGACTTGACAGGACATTATGCTTTAATTTCTGTGGGTGCAATGTACAGACATAATGGGCACAATCATCAAAGACTGACATTTTCAAATCACAATCTACCTCAAAAATATGTTCAAAATTGTCTGCATAAGTGAACTGAATTTGTCTTTGCAATGCTATTTGCAATGATGTTAGAATGGACATTGTGAGTTGAAGCCACTCGGAGCTCTTATGTGTATTTTAGGCGAATTGTTTCTCTAGACTCTTTAGAAGGAAGGCGATCAGAGGAACAGATTGGAGCTAAAACAAGATGGATACTGTAGTAACTGTTGTAGTTTAGGTGAACAAAAGTTGTTTTTACAAATCAATAGGAACATGACACCTCTGTGTTTGTTATGAGCCAAGCCACATCGCACATTGACAACAAATACTCACTGTTTCCCCCTTCTCTATGTGACCTCCGGGGGGAACCCACACTCTGGGGAAGGTTCTCATGTGTCGGGCTCTGCGGGTCAGCAGGACGTGTCGGTCTTTGGTCTCCAGGACGACAGCCACGCCCACGTCCACACCCCTGTTCACGGTGTCTGTCGGGAGGGAGGCAGCAGCCTCGGGTGATAGATGGGTGATGGGACAGAACGTTGGGCGCTGGAGGCGAAAGGGGAGACAAGGGGGAAACAAGTTAGGGCAGCCTTACATGCATTTTCAATAACACAAACATGTATTTTCAAAAACACTTCCTGAAATGCATCTTGAAAAATGCCAGCGTAAAGAGAAAAATTACACAATGCACCCCAGGGGTCCAAAACACCTTTCAGCCCCCTGTAAAGGAATGCATTTTTAAAAATGCTTTTCAGAAAGTGTTTTTGAAAAGGCGTGCAAAGTGCGCCTAGGTCACCAGAAATCTTATGTAGGCTACAGCAGGCCATGAAAGAACTAAAACCTCAAAATGATTAAATAAAGGCAGCCAAATGACAATTAATACCCTTTCCATTCTTATCAGATTGATATTGTAGGTTAACATAACTATTCTATGTGAGGGATGCTCTTGTTACTCATCTGGCATTTATAGGAATTGTACTTTTCCTGTTGTTACCTTCGCCAAGAAGGTTATGTTTTTGTGGCGGTGTGTGTGTGTGTGTGTGTGTGTGTCTGTGTGTGTGTCAACAGCATAACTTGAGAAGGCTTGGATGGATTATCTTGATACTTGGTGGGTGGGTAGGTCTTGATGAGACCTCGAAACGATTAGATTTTGGGCCCCCTGGCGGCTTGTTATGGTACTGCAGCGGAACTTCCGGTTTTGATATCTCATGATCTGGACATGCTAGGGTGATGATTTTTGGATGGTAGGTAGCTCTTGTGCTCGGGAAGAAGTGACGTAAGTTTGGGCCCCCTAGCGGCTTGCTGTAGAACTGCAGAAGCATTTGTATGAAAATGTTTAAAGTAGGATAACTCAATAACCGGTCGATGGATCGTCTTGATATTTGGTGTGTAGGTAGCTTAAGTGATGCTTGACATAATTAAATGACAATTATGCAAATTAGGATCTCATTTGCATAATTAATAAGGGAATTCTATAATTCAGCTACCTTCCATGATAGGACTATTATACCTTGTGACATGTGTAATTAAGAATGAGAGGAACATCGCCATATATTAATTATGTAAATGAAGACCTAATTTGCATAATTAATGAGAAAATACTATAATTCCATAGTGGTTGATGTTGGCAATTTCATACTTGCGCATTTTGAAGTTGACTGGAGGTGAACATCATTCAACATAACTTATTCAAATCAGCACCTCATTTGCATAATTTATGAGGAAATGCTAGAATTACCTTCTTTGTTAAGATAACGCTGTCATTGGGAGGAGAATATGATCAAATGATGTAATTCATGCAAATGAGGATCTTTAGGGGGGAAATCTATAATTCGTCATAAAGGATAACCTCATTTGGCGAAGGTAGGAGATCGTGGAACTCTAGTTGAATAATGCATTAGTTTGTCCATAGTGGTAGTATACATGCAGCACATTCACTCTGAGTGCTGTCCTTGGTGCTGATGTTTCATTCAATGCAACATTCCAGCTCCTGGTGTTGAATAGGAGCTATTAGTTTGTCCATAGTGATAGTATACATGCAACACATTCACTCTGAGTACTGTCCTTGGTGCTGATGTTTCATTCAATGCAACATTCCAGCTCCTGGTTCTGAATAACAATTGCCACTGTTATTAATGGCCATTGGTTCCTAACCTGCACACACCTCCATCACTATTCCTGGGGCCAGATACACTTACTCCAAATTTAATGTGTTTGACCCTGTAAACTTTTCATACTGAGTACTCTCCCTTTTGCTCCTGAAATAGCATTCACATCAATGCTACCATTCGTGGTGCTGAATAACAATTACTACTGATAGAAATGGCCATTGTAAGGTATACTACCGGTAATTCCAGGTGCTGTCCCTGGTACTGCCCTTGGGCTGATTAACAGTTATTTCAACAGTAATGTCCATAGCACTACATGGCGAGATCTGTCCTTGGTGCTGATATAGCAATGACTTATCAAATATATAGCGAATACTTTGCTGTCAACATGAAATATTTACCTCAAGTGCTGCTTCTGAAACTAAATGGTGTTGACATTACCAGCCCCATCTATGGCAATGTATAACATTCACATTGACACTGCTGCCCCTGCTGTCACACATCATTCACATCACATGTACCGTGGTTCCCGTGTGGAATGTCCTTCACACTACTGCATGTTAAGTGCTATCTGACATTTGCACCACCTAGAGAATGACTAACATGTACCACCAATCCTGTTTCTGTTGCTTGACATCTCAAACATCCTCACTAAATATATTTTAAAGTCTTGCAGCTTGACAGTATTTACAAGTCTAATAGGCTGTCAGTGCTCAACTGTCCATGCATCTGTGGAAACTTTTTCTGTTTGCTTAGGTTTTTTTTTTTCAGAAACTGTAAGCAAAATATTCATTTCGACTTTCATATCTCATGCAAAGAACCATCAAAGATGGTATTGATACAATTATTTTTCTCAGGGCTAAGTTTCCATCTTTGTAGTAGCAATTGTTGTTTCCATCTTTGTTGTTAATCACAAAATGACCAAAATAATAATATATTTGAGTGTAATTTCATCCAGATTCGGTACTGATAAACTGACATTTGGTATTTTGCACCTGTACCTAAAAGATTTTTGTTGTTAACATTCCTGTACCCGTACCATTGTGCAGCTCTACTTAGGAGATATACTACCTTCAGCGGAACCTGCTCCTCTTCTCTGTCCGTCTCGTACAGCACCAGCTGGTCATCCCTCAGGGCACAGCCGACACTCACTACATGTCTGTTCTCTGTTCCGCCAAAGTATCCCACAATGCTCTGGTAAGGTGAGACAGTGATTGCAGAAATAAGGACTATAAATTCTCTATTAGTGGTGTTGATATAAAACACATTTTATGGATGTTTGAATAAAAATACTTAACCATTGATATTTTAAACCAAAATATTTGATTTCAATATTAAGTAAAATACAATCATGTAGCACTATGAAACTTTTGCTACCTAGAGGTGTGTAACGTTATACTGTTACAAGAAGTGTCATGCCAGTTTCTGGTATCACATGTTTGCAAAGCCCGGACCCCTAAGTCCTAGATCTTTCTCTTTTTCAGAGGGTTAGAATGTCAAAATTTGCCGGGGGAACCCCTCTGGACCACTCCAGCCAAATTGACATGATGAGCTTTGCTCCATCAAACTGAGAAGACACAAATTTAGAGCTGCAGACAGCCCTAGGCCTGCCCTAAGAGTTCCATATAATTAACCTTTAGTACACTGAAGTAGCCATTTGGCTAAAAATTCTCTATTGGTTACAGGGGTTATGAAGCAGAGAGGTTAATGACAGCATGTGGCAGGCACTCAACAGGGACCTGCACCATGCATGTACCGACTGATTTAGGGCAGGATTCACAGCTCAAAATGATTGCTTAATCTCTCCATAGACCTGTCCACAGGAACTGTTGATGAAACATATTATTCATTCACACTGCTGTTAGGGTTGACAAGGCCACAGAAAATCTTTATGCAATAGTGATTGCCATCGTGAAGTTCATGCCTGTCTTTATTGCCAGTGCAGTATGTGCCAACATATACAAATGTACAATGTAACACATGTGTTATGCCAGGAAAGAATATATATATATAGCATGTGCTTGACTGTATTCATGCACATGTATGTATGCAAGTGTATGTGTGCATGTTACTTTCAAATTGTTATGTGTGCCAGTGCATACATGTACTATGTACTTGTGTGCCAGTGTTTGTGTGTATGCATGTGACTGTGTTTTCATATGTCATATTCCCTGGGACCTGTTACAGCTTTTCTCTTTTCTGCCTTCCCCTAGAAATCCTGGTCTTCCCCTACTCATACCAATCCTCCCTTCCCCATGAAGCATGACCTTCCCCTGAAACCCCCTCACTTCGATCTTTTGCCATTAACATTTATGTCTGGAGAGTTTGGCCACTGATGTAGTACACTGAACTACCACACAGTCGTCTGTTGTCAAACATAAGTATGACAGCTTAATGTTGTTCAAAAACAAACAAACAAACAAACATAATGCATAACCCTATATGCTCAAAGTAGTCTTTGACACTATATATTGTAGCCAGAAAAAAAGTCAGATGCAGAGTCCATCAAATTTTATTTTGAACTCGCAAGCATACAGTGCAGAAAGTGGAGATTTATACTGAAGGCACACAACAGTGAAAATGCAAACAGAAAAGGTGAAGCCATGGGAAGCCTGCTGTTGGAAATGATGCTGGGCTTCAAACTGGTAACAAGTATAAAGCACTCCTAGAATTTATTGCTATGTTCTGCATAGTGTCCACTCATAACAATTCAACATAGGTTAGATACATCAACATGTCTTCTACATAGACATTGTAAAGTACTGGTCACTTACTCGTGAAGTACATTAGGCCACACCAATTTAATTGTTGCTTCTCGGATTTTTTCAGCAAAAATATGAAGCGACAGGGCACTTCACCTGTTGGGGCCAAAATATGAGCATTTTTGAGTTGATTCAGAACCAGAATCTTTTTTTTTTTTTTTTGCAAATCAGGAAAAAATGAAGAGCAACAAATTAAATTGGTGCGGCCTTACGGACACACGAACAGCCGCGTTGAGTCAACTGACTACAATTGAAACTGACGTTGTAGACTGTGAACACTTCATCTATCACTGATTTATATGTTATGCATGCATACAATCACTATGACGGTACTGAATAATATCTTATCTTTTGACATTTTATGCACAGAAGCCAGCATCATTTCCTGACAACACAAAAGCAAATGTACATGACTGTCCCATCAAATTTTCAATAATGGAAGGTTGAAACATTGCAAACCCACTCGTGATATGCAAATACTTGCAACATTTAAGTGACATACATTGTACATATACAGTATAGTAAGTGTACACTAATTACAGTATCTGTGCAAGCTAATAATAATATTCTTGGACGGACTGACAGACATTTTCAGGATTGTCACAGCCGTGATAAAAAGAATGTGCATAAAATTCACAACCATCAAATAATATCTATATTATATACACATGCCTTGTAGTTCGTCGTTCGCTGCTACATTTTATAGTATAGTCAATATTTCAAACAATGGCCTATGTGGCACCCATCATATTCAAGGTTCCATAGTTCAGTGGTAACTATATTTTTCCCTTTCTTGCGACTGTTTCTTGATAGACCTTTTTAAGAATCTCATTGCATGCTGGGACATGTGGTGCACCATAGGTAGCGCGGGGGGCAAACATGGTAAATGATTTTGTTTATTCTCTGAGCTACCCATAGTGCATGTGTCTTCCAGCATGCAATGGGTACTGTGAGAAGGTCTGTGAAGTGGAATGTGAGTAGTAGAACTTGATTTGCTTAAGTTATTTTCTTTCTGAGTCATAAGACACTTTTATGAGCAACAACTTCTTACACATTTGATACGTCATGCATAGCTTCATTAAATTACTCATGTCTTGCTTTACGTGTTTTGACATTCGCAAAATTATCAGAGATATTTAAAATAGATTGCGGAAAAATAGCATATTTCTAAAAACTCCACAAATATTCTGAGTCTTCTTAAGTTTACAATTTTCTATGACAACCTTGAAGAAATCAAGCCATGTGTAAGTCATTGATCAGTTTTTCTATGAGTGCAACCACAAAAGTATACTACCTCTATCTTATATATATATCTAGTTTCATCTATAAAGTATATGTTTCAAAGCTCCTTCTGTGTTAAACAAACTTAAGCATTAAGTTAAATTAAAAAATTGTAACTGGATTGAACAGCATACTTGCCAACATTTTGATGCTACATGTACCTTTCCTGTCTGGATTCACTTGAAATGCTACATACGTGTATTTTCCAAACAGAAGCATTCTCCAGGCAGTTTCCTAACCTTGTATCCTGTGGCAACCATGCTATGATATAGATAATCTCTCAACATTGATGTAACCATTGTCAAGATGAGAACTATTCCATATTATCATATAGCCAGAAGACATTGGCCAATCCGAAGTCTCCATTTCTTATTGGTTATGATGCCATAAGCTCACCAGTGGTGAATACCGGTAATGATCTCACAAGTGGGGTTAAATCTATAAACACCCCAACCAATAGGGTCCACTGATTCACATGACCCTGGGTATGAGATCAGGCTCAGTCTGCCATCTTTGTGTTCTACGTATATCATGCAATGGATGATGCAGCACTGGTGTTTTTCCTCAATGGACTTTCTGAAACAGATTTAGACTCAGTTTCTTTTGGTCATAGGAACCAGGGGAGATGCCCAGGAGTAACATGCATGGGTGGAGGGGAAGCTGACGAATGCTAATGCCGACTAAGATGGTTACCGCCAAGCCTACATTTCGTAAACACGCAGGCCTTATAATACACTGCGGAGGACGGTCGCTAAGTTTGCTACATCACTAAGTTTGCTAAGTTTTGATAGGCTATATGATAATGTTACATAATGACCCGCTGATTCTTCAGTGTATATGGTGTCATAAGGCCTGGTCCTTTCCTATAACCACCTCATTATATTGAAGATTGTAGGAAATGACCAGGACTCATGACATAATATACACCTCGGAGCGGATCATTAACCCCTAATTGGACCAGTGAATTATATCTAACTGTAACACAAGTGCTATGTACATGTACATGTATGTACCCTGATATATGCTACATTTGCTCTCAGCACATACAGTACAGAACAATGCTAGGCCAACCATTACGATATCTTTGAGATGTATTGAAATTAATGATTGAGATCCCAGCAGTTCCGAATATCATCAAACAAAGGGGATCAACAGAAAAATATTTTCTTCTGTTCTGACAAATTTGTCTTATATTACAATCAATATTATTAAAAAGCCACATATAATTTATAGAATACTAATACATACAAATGAATATATACAGCTAAATGTGGTCAATTACTTGGTGGAAATACAACACAGCAATATTTGCATTACATATTAAATTTAATAGAAAGCTAACAATAAACAGTGCATCTAAACCCACTCTGTTATAATATTTATGGTGAAAAAAAAGAGAACACACTTGTTGTCAACACATAACACTATATGAAACAACAAAGCAACTGACCATGACTTTTGAAAATACAATGGCATTGTCATTGAATACACCAATATTTTGTGTCTGTATACCTAACGAAGCTGTCAATTTGATTTTGCAATTAATTATTATGCAATCACATAATATGTATATTTAGCATAAAGACACCTAGTAAGTGCCAAAAAAGCTCAATTTTTTAAAAATATGAAGCATCCAGTCAAATCACAAAGTCCACATACTAGTACAAGAGCACTTTAAGATAGATGAGTAGCAGCCACTGACACAAGCACAAACAAGACTATATCATTACTTACATCTCAAACTATGATACTTTGGCAGCATATAGACAAGTTTTGCAGCATAGTTCTTGATGGGGTGGTTTAAAATATATAATATATACAGTATACATTCCCCAGTAGTACTTCAATACTTACATTGTACATCTCTTGGTTAGGACAGTTTGGTCATAGTTTGTCTCTTTGCTGTCCACAGAAATGGTATCCTTCAACCCTACAAATAAATAAATACCTTATGAACAAAAGTGGTGTATAGTGCTGCCCTAATGCATAAAGTTTCATGCTGTTGTAGTCTGTCACAGTAATCAGCTACATGTACGCTCCACATTTAGTTTGTGTGTGGAGTCATGAATGAGCTAAGATTAGTGACCTGCGGGCAGAAGCTAGAGGGTTTATTTGATGTGACTGATAGATAGATACTGTAGATAGATACTGACAGTTGCTAGGAGAAGGACTTTGCTAGTCTAAGGAGCCTGGATAATCAATCATGATTAATGGTTAACACATCAGGGCATCATTGATGCTAATTTGCCAAGGGATCTGGACTGAGGTGCCAAAAATGCCAGACCAATAAAGCATTAATCCAGCATTACACACCACTTTCTCAAGGATTATGCTTACCACCAGTGAGCTAGTTATCATCTTCTACATTCTTGGAGGGATTCCCTTCATCAGTAGTCTTGGCTGTCAGTCTCGAGACATCTGCTATCTCTTCAGAGGAAGAGGCTGAGTCTTCCTCTGCCTCAACTTTGTGAACTGTCTCTCCCAAAGTTTTCTGAATCTCTGATGGTTTTTGGTCCAGGTGGCTGCATGTTTCTTCTTCATCAATGCTTTCTGGTCCTTTGTTCTGTTCATTATCCTCATCAGAGATGTGGGATGCTGTTTCCTTTGTGGGCTCTTTTTCATCATCGTTTTGGTCTCCTTGAGCAGTGACAGCAAATGTCTCCAATGTCTCTTTTGATTCTTTCTCTTCATTTCCATTTGGTTTCTCTTCCTCAATTCTTGATACTGTGTCAGTAGACAGATCATCTGTTTTGCTAATGTTTATTGAGGCTGTAGAAGTCTCCTTCTCAACAAGCTTCTGCTTTTCAGATAATACCACTCTCTTTAAAAACTCAATGACTTTTACTTTTTCTGCGGGCTCAGTTTGTGGTGCGGCATCCCCACCAGCTTGCTTCGGGTTAGTTTGCTTAGTAAAGGCAACGATGAGACGGGCTAGAATCTTCTCCTCAACAGCTGGGGAGAGGTTCGGAAGCTTAGCGATGGTTTTTAGGATGTGATTCAGTGTGTGCTTGTGTCCTTTCTCCAGTTGTTCAAGTGCTTCGTGAGGATTGTCTGCCATCTCGACTAGATTACTGATGTCTTTGTCACTTAGGACAGGCTCCTTTAACGCTTCAAGCCATGACCACATCAGGCAACTCAGAACTCGTG
Source organism: Branchiostoma floridae x Branchiostoma japonicum (assembly GCA_013266295.2). Lineage (NCBI taxonomy): Eukaryota > Metazoa > Chordata > Leptocardii > Amphioxiformes > Branchiostomatidae > Branchiostoma > Branchiostoma floridae x Branchiostoma japonicum. The sequence goes on from CM023823.1 coordinate 20,862,194, forward strand.
GACACTTCTCGATCTTTAACCTCTCCCATGCTGCGTCATCTTCATTCAGTTCTGCTTGCCAAACCTCCACTTCCTGATTCACATTCTCGTCTGTTGACATGTTGAAAGCCAAGGCAGTGGCTACCTTCTCTGCTGCAGACATCGAGTTTCTTGGTGAAAGTGCTATAGGCTCCTTCTTCTCACTGTTTATTGCCTCACTCTCTGACTTTCTTTTCCTTCGATCTTCCTTTAATCTCTGCAAGGTGCTCTTCTTCTTCTTCAGTCTTGGCTTAGATCCATTCTCAGGCAATTCTCCTGCCGACGAAGAAGATGTAGAGGCCTCCTTGCCTAGATCAGAATTGCTGCTATAGTTGCTGTCTGAGGAGGTTGATTCCTCACCTAAGGTTTGTTGTTGTGAGGCATTGGTAGTACTGGTACTTGTTTTTGTGGTTGTTGCATCTCCACCACCTGGTGCACCTTCAACAGAGTTGCCAGAAGGTGGTGAAACAGGATCTGATTCCTTTTCTCCATTATCTTTGTTAGAATCCTCTCTATCACTATCAGCCTTCTCTTGTTGCCTTGGTAACATGATGTCTTCTATGTGTGACTCACTGAAAGCTCTTGACACACGAGGCTGCCCTTGATCGGGTTGCAGAGAATCCTTTACATTTGGCAAGTTATTAGCAAGTTGTGAAGGTACCTCTTCAAGAGACAATGCCGAGATTGTGGTGCTGTCTGGGCTGGCCTCTTCTTCAGTGTTATCAAATGCAGCAGGGGCACACTCCTTGATTGCTTCAACTACTTGTTCCTTTGAGAGAGTCCGTCGCAGACCAGTATGGCTTCCTACGTTGCTAGCAACGTGAGCTTTTGCAGCCAGCAGCTTGCAGACGACATCTACAATCTTGGGGATGTACTTCAACTCCCGACCTTCAAACCCATGCAGGTAACGTCTTTGCCTGCTGAGATACTGGTTGAAGGTGAAGGGAGAAGAGGTTGGGTCTTGGGATGGAAAGATGACTCTGAGAGGGCGGATATACTGGGAGAACTCCTGTATACATTGAATCTGCCCCCTGGTTTGGATGGCATTGGACCTCTTCTCCCTCACAAAGTGGATGGCCTGATGGGGGTTGAGTCGTTTTGCCCAGACCAAGTAGCAGCCAATCAGGACACCCGTCCGCCCCAGCCCTGCATGACAATGAATGGCCACCTTGCCCTCCTCCATTGCAAATGACATAACCTTGACCATATCCAGAATGGTGCCCAGCGATGCTACACCATAGTCTTTCCATCCAAAGTTGTAGAAGTAGATGTCGTTCTCCATGAAGTCCTGAGGGAGATAGGTGAAGCCACTTTCTGGCTCCAGTGCATTGCCACAGCTGGCATGTTCAAATGGCCTCTGTAGGTTCACCACAGATTTGATACCTTGCTCCTTGAACTGTTCGATGATGTTGTATTTTGTAATGATCTCTGTTGAGGGCCTTGCCATGGCCAGGATGTCATCGGTGACCCACGAAGAGTAGAGCCCTTTCACGGCTTGATCTTTAGCAGGCCATTTTGCAGGGTTTTCGTACTTGCATCCCTTTCCTCCACAGAACATTGAGCACTGAATGTGGCCAGGTGTAACATGCCGTAGCCCCTCGGATATCTTGTTGTACTTAGCAGTCGGAGCATTGACTGGGTGTATAGCAGGCATGGACATCGCTGACGGTGTCCACTTGATTTCCCCTGGTTCGGATGACATCCTCACTCACTGTTTCCTTGCGTAATCCTTAAGACCTCTCACAGTCTCAGATACAACACGATCTGGCTGTTTTCATCTAGTTGTCTGTGTAGCAGACTGTCAGCATCCAATTTGTTGCAGTCGATATAGTCTATGCACAAAGACAGGTGAAACATCACAGATTAATAAGGAGGCTTCTATTCAATACATGTACCACATAATAATGTGCTGTGTATTACGGCTCTGTGCCTATAAGACTTAAGTCTCTACCTGTGTGTGCTGGCAGTTAAACATGGTGATTGTGCAAGGTAGGGGCTTTTCATAGGTAGGGGCATCCTCAAAGCAGCATGAGTAATTACAAAAAGGCCCTGTGAGTGATAGATGGAATGTCAACATAAATGTATGTCTGGAATTGTATGGTACTGCTGAAAGACATCTGAAACACATTTACGGATTAGTCAGACAAGACGCCCTAACTTGAATGGGATGACAAAACGTAGAAATTGATTTGGCTTTGCAGGCTGTGTGTAACAACCTTGACTCAATTAGTACTTGAGAGGCACGTCACAGCCGGGACTGGAATTCTCAAAAATCCAACAATGTTTCCACAGCCTCATCCTATCAAACATGGTTAAAGGGCTACATACATGACAGTAGAATAAATGCTGCAAGAAGAATCTAATTACCGCTGTAACTATCATCAAACTCATGTGTCTCCGGATCCTAATACAGACAAGATGTCTTCTGCCACATTACTCCCATTTAATTAGACCATTATACATATTATGTAGAACGCACCTCCACCTCACAAATTCTATTATGCGTGCCTTGAATCGAGATTTACAGCTTATTATCTTCGTACGGTTGACTGGGTTAGAAGCCAATTTTCCAGTATAAATAAAACAGAAGCCAGGCAATGGTGAGCTGCAGATTGATGTATGAAGAGATCTTCCTAATCAGACCTTATTGGACCAGGTTTCCATTTTTGCCAATTTGCTTTCAAATTGCCAGATATAAATTAAAGGATCAGAAAACTGCTTTGCCTTGAAGGAAGCACCCAGCTGAGTGTGTGTTTTATTCTTAAAGTAGTGGAATACGTTTGATCTACAGATCTGACATTGCTGTAATTGGAAAAACAAACCACTCAGTCAGAAAATGCATTGGAGGGTTACTTCAGATTTCATTGTGAATTTGAAGGTATATTTTATGATTTTCAAGTATCGTTTGCAGATCAAGCACAAGTGCAGTCTTATTTGAAAAGATTGTCACTGTGACTTTTCAAAATTGTAAATTCTCTGAGAATCTCATCAATTTAGGAATTCCGGCAGAGTAATCAGTTCTTAATGGTAATGTAATTTGAGATTTTCAAACTTCAAAAAATGGTTACGCCACACCAATTTTATTTCTTGCTTCTCGGATTTTTTCAGAAAAAATATGAAGCGACAGGGCGAAAAAAATAAAAAAATAAAAACAGGCCTGGCCATCCTATTATAGCCCCAAATGCTAGAATAGGTGCCATGAAGTCAATACAAAAGACTGGGTTGAAATTTAAACGATGAACTTTTAATCAAACCACTGCATTGGTGGATGTAACAACTGTGTACAGTAACAATTAATAAGAAAATGGCTTTCTTCAACTGTTGGAGGCAAAATATGAGCATTTTTGAGTTGCAACGTTGATTCAGAACCAGAATTTTTTTTTTTTTTTTTTGCAAATCAGAAAAAAATGAAGAGGCAAATCCGAGAAGCAACAAATTAAATTGGTGTGGCCTTAACAACCCTTTCAAAAATTTGCCAATGTCATTCAGCTACATCGGATAAAGCACTCTCAGGGTGCTGTAAGCCCTATACATCTCCATGTTACTTGGCTGATTAATCTTCTTGTACATGTAGCTTAAAGCCAGCTTAAGTTGCACGATATTCATGACAATTAATCTTACTGCAAAGACGGAAACTAGAGGCAATTACTCCTACTGGCACGTTTGTACTTCTTACTCAATCCTTGCAAAGTGTGATGAAAATGCCTTCTACAGGAATGCAAAATGAGTAAATAATAATAATTATTGTAAAGCTAGAAGTATAATGAACTAGGAACGTGATAAGGTCAACTCTCATAATTCTGCAGGGTACCCTAAGACCATGCCACACACACACACACACACACAGAGAAGAACACAGTGAATCTAAAGAAATCTACTAATGCAACCTTCTTATTATAATCATTTAAAAAAATTTATAATTATATCATGTACAATTGTTTCTGAATCATGTGTATGGAAAAATAAAGTACAGGGTACCTGGAGATGATAATGTGATGTTTTGTAAATTTTCCTGCCCTTCAACAGACTAGAATGTAGTGATCTCCAGTGAGCTCACAATTGTGCACACTTCATACTGGAACATTAAGTCAATGCATATAATATATTTAACAATTGTATAGTAAATGGCCATTGTGACCAATTGTAATCTACATATTTTGCACTTCACAAACACACAATGACATGCTTGAATGGGTTTGAAGAAAAGTGTTTTGTGGTTATGTCAACAAGAGAAAATATGGGCACAAATTACTTACACCCGTTTGCGTGCATTGTAATGACAAGTTTCAGACAGAATTTAATTTGGAGTGACAGACACTATTATTATACAGCATAACCATGACTAATGTTCTTGGGGACTTGACTTTTTTTTCTGAATCGGGATTAACTCTTCTATTAATCCTTTAGAGATTCTTTTTTAAATTTACTTAGCAAATGGTATTTCATAGACAGAACAAAAGTCAGGTCTAGCTGTTGACATGGTGGAAGGAGAAGGATGGGCTCTGCTTACCAACATGATGCCAAAGAAAGATGCACTTCACACAGTGTATTAACTTTACCCAATGCACCTACATACATTTGTACAGCCTCAAAAGGCTATAAAACCTTGCCTTTTACCTTACCAAATACATGTACATAATTCCTTCTCTCTCTCTCTCTGTGTCTTCTACAGAGTACAAGTACTCAGCGGAATTACGTATCACCATTCATGCAAGTAAATATGCAAGCGACAAGAAGCATATATACATGTAGCACTCCCCTACCTTACCTGAGTGTAGGACACAAAGAACCCATTGTCCTCGCCTGTCCTGCTCTACTTCATGTGTGCCTACTCAGATATCCTGGTTCAAATATTTCTACTCTAGGTACAAAATACAGTGTGCCATTCATGGAATTGTATTCCTACCCATTTCCTCCAGTTCTTTTTCCTTACAAGTGAAGATTCAACTGCCATAAAAATGTTACACGAAACTTAGGGGTGAAATTGATATCCTACAAAGGTACTAGAAACAGGACTTGAAATACACAAGGTACCCACCTGTCACTTGCAATTCGCCAAAATATTTTGAGGATTGCAGGTTTGATTATGTACTAGTAAGAACTGCCTGCAATGTTGCGAGTTGATAGGGTTTCGGCTGTTGAATTCTGTGACGTCTTTAAGCAACAAGTATCCATGGCAACAGATATCCTGACTGATCGCAAGATCGCAGATTATTCCAGACTCCTGTCCTTCAGGAAGCTCATACTTAATGCAGTCCGAGGGTTGCACTTATCAAACAGCAGAGATCACTAAAAGTGCTTCACGAGTTTTAAAACGCATTAGCAGGAAGCAGCCTGGAAGCTACAAGTAAGGTTTACATGACGTAGATTGATGGGCTGTCGCAGGTACATGTTGAGGGGGCATGTTTGAGAAAGGCCCATCAGTATAGAGTGCACTTAAGAATCTTGACAAAAATTGCTGACGTTAATGCTGCGGAAACTTCGGGGTATTTGCACTTCCTGTTTAACAATGTTCTATGCCAATTTTTTTTCAGTCCTAATTTTATGACTTATCTATCCTAAAATGAGATTTCAGAATCTGAAGTTACAAGTTCTACTACAATATTTTAAGTCCTTATTTTAAGTTGAAAATAGAAATTTCAGAATCTGTATTTTCAGATATTCTACCACAAATGGAAGAAAAAAACATAGCCATTCCAGGTTATGCTTTCCCACAACACTTGCAAATGAATTTTTTTTAAATGGTACTTTGGTGACTATCTTAAAATAGCACATCAAAATTAGTAGATTCTATATGTGCACTACACTTTCATCTAAAAATACCTTTGAGTACAAAATGTAATTACAAAATATCATGTGACACATCCTATAGAATCAAAAGTAATTGGAGACTCGTTTGAAATTGAAATAACTGTTCTATTTTAAACTTAATTTCTGGTCCTGATGAAATAATATTCTGTAGCATGAAATTCTTCCTGTAATGAATTTGTAGTCTTAACCCCTGAGGCACCACATTTGTATCAGAAACAGACTATAAGTCTGGCAGCAGGGAAAATGCAGTACAAATGAAATAGGTATTCTAATTTGACAAGTACAACCAGTATAACAGGTATCATGTACAAGTAAAATGTCTAATTAAGAAGAAATTGGTTCACATGATTGACATGAATGTTGTTGAACAAAGTCAACCCGATTCATTTCTTTTTACAATAATAACAAACCCATGTACATGTACTTATTAAATAGTATAATACCGTTAATACTCAATAAAATTAAGTACATGTACCACCAGTAGCCTAATGATATCTTTCAGCCTACCTGTGAGACAGTGGACTGGTATATGCAGAATGCATTCAGATTAAATGTCAAGTACGTACTGTACTTGATTTGTACTACACAGTATTGTCTGCTGCATACAAAATAGACTAGCCATAGAGTACTGGTAGGCTACAAAAAACATTACCGGCTCCCACTGGGTGCTCAAAATTGAGTGTAGCATATAAGGTTTGCTCACCTGTGCTATTTCCATAATTGCCATATAATATGCCACAGAAAGCCACACCCACTCCACGGATACGTTGTCTGCTCATGAATAGTTATTGACACTACGCAAACAGAGTAACCAGAGACGCGTAATACGGTGGACACAAAGGTGTGTAATGTAACCATAGAATCATAACACAGACCTTGGGACAATTATCAATCTTGGTCTATTGAACAATGCCACTGGGCGCAAAATATCAGGGGAATGAAGTCGCATCTATTCATAATGATCAGCAGTCCAGATCAGCCAACTCTTTATCCTTCCTATAGCAATACTGGTGTAACATGACGAGTATGAATGAAGTAGGGGGTATTGATTAACTAGTACTATGAATAGCAAGTTGGAAGGAGGTGGGCCACCAGTGTAATAAATGGCACACAGCAAGCTTGACGTCAACGCTCAACACATTAACCACAAAAGATCAGCATTAGTTTGTGTTTGAGACCGATGAGATATTCAATACGTTATACTGATCCACCTGCTGGACTGAAGACAATGACATCTGATGCCATGGCCTATATAGATTAAGATATGCTCTTGTTATAACATTTCATGCAGTATATGTCATACAAATTCATATAGAAATTGTTATACTGGTCATTACCCTAATTGACTTTTAGAGAACCTTGGGAGATGAGAGTACTAGTCAGTCAGTCAGTCAGTAGGCATCCTCATCAGAGGTAAAGCATGATATCATGCTTTTTCTAGTAGCTATATGCTTGTGCAATGCGGCTTCGCTACGGCTCGCGCATATATAGGGGGTGATGATGTTAATCAACGCGTGGCTAATACAAGGCGGGGTTCGCCAGGCCTCCATCCGGGTGATTTGCAGTGAATCACCAACTCCCAGGCAGTAGAATTTGTACCATCGCACACCGGCGCATGCCCCTACTCTTTTTCAAAAGGTGTGGTGGGTTCTTTTACGTGCTCGAGGTGTGGCTCTCCCCAAACACGGGACCTCCATTTTACGTCCTATCCGAGGGACATCCCTAACCAAAGCTAGGTACTCATTTACACCTGAGTACTAGTAGTAGTACATTTATATAATACATATGTTTTGAGACTTAATACAGGTGTAGCACGTCAGAATCTATCCATGGCCAGAATATACCCGAGCAGATTCTGGCTAGGGGTATACCTGTATGCCGCTTGCTATATACGTAAAAGATTTTGAACAACATATATAGTATGTACATACTAGTACTTTTCCACTGACAAAATTTTACAATATCATACTATGTTGTGGTACATAAACACTCTATGCAACATAAGAGTTGTACAAACCTAATAAATCAATAAGTCATGCCAGTACTTATACTTTAGATTACATTTCTCTGAAATGTAGTAGCATATTATGAGCTACACTAATCTATAGAAGTTCCCAAAGATATATGGACAAACATTCAACACTGGATAGAAACAAATGGGCACACAAGTACCTGTGTATTCAAATTTCAGTGTCTGATACAGGTGAAGCCTTCATTTGAGAAATATATGAGCAAGGCTATCTATGCAGGCAGTATGCATTGTTATCTTAGACTTATTTGTAACACTTAAGTTGAAATTTAGAAAAGAAAAAGACTGAGGTAATATCCTGCAGCCTTTTAGCTGGAAACCATATAACATTATGAGGCATATTGATTTATTTGACACACTAATTTAGTTTCTAAAGGTACAGATTAGGGTTAATCTTCATGCAGATGTACGGTTTTAACTTGTTGTTAAAAGGCCCTTTTCTGTATACGTACCTTTCTTTCAAGTGGCATGACTTGCACATTTAGTAAAAAAAACACTAACCACTTGAAAGAAGTCTAAAACAAGCAAAAGATGTACAAAAACAATTGCAAGTCAATGCCATATACATGCTTGGAACTTAGGATTGTGCCTGTGCTATACAAATATTACGAGGAAGCTGACCTTGTAGCATGTAGATGTTTTTCAATATAACATATATCATATAATGTCACAGCTGGGATACAATAACATTTAATACGGGTGTTCCGGCCCGTGTGGTGACTACCCGTATCACGCACGGTTCTAACGGTTATCACACAGGCTTCCAAATGTTCCATAGAATAATTTGAACGTGTTTCGCGTGTCCAACGTGCACCACTTTCGAACATTTGAATACCAAATTTGGACATTGGATTTATTTGGAATTGATGTTGTTATTCTACTTCCTAGAAGACTGTGGTGTTACAAAGTACTAGTATTTGGTATTTGTATGTAACATAGTTAGACAATACCACTTCCAATTTCACATTGTCTCTACTAAGTGTAAAGCCCAGGTAAATCAAAACCAAACTGGCTCAGGTTGATGAATGAATCTTTGAGACGCTTTTTTTATGGGTCTTGCAAGGGTGGTCCTAACCATGCTTTATGATAAATTCAGGTAGGCGGCCTACGTATGTTTACGTATGTTATGCTGGAAGGATTGCTATGAGGGCCTGCATGGGGGGGTAGTGATTACGAATTACGCAAAATTTTCACCGCCGATTACGAATTACGTTAAATTCTCAGAGCTGATTACGCCTTTACGCTTTTTGGCAAATGTACTATTACGAATTACGTTGATTTTTGGGACGTCTGCCTACGAATTACGGCCTTTAAAAAGCCCTGATTACGCCTTACGAAAAAGGGCATGCAGGCCCCCTGCTATGTCTGAGAACCACACAGGTTGGAACATCCCCTAGGGCCCGCGAAAACCTGGAAAGCCAGGCTAGGATTTGTGGAAAACGTAAAGGAACAATTATGCTTTTTTTTTCTCTTATGCGAATTGTACTGACTACTAGTATTTTATGCAAAAGTGTTGCTCCTTTATTAAAAATTATGTGAAACTAAATACCTACGAATTGCAGGAAATCAAAATAGCCTGCCTATGACATACAGAAAAGGGCATGAAGCCCCCCCCCCCCCCTGTAGACTGGACTGTTTCTTCCTAAATTAGACAACATTATAAGGCAACTGTCAGCCTCACCTGCAGGTTGCATCTTTTAGAATGATCAATTTTCAATCTCCCCCTCCCCCGGGCCCCATATATATGTGTGTGTTATGTGATCTACCCAAATGGTTTGTGATGGTTATGTTATATTTTAGACATATGGAAGAAAAGTTGATGTAATATTAACATCGAAGCTTCTAACTTCACATAGTCTTTGTTCACCTGTACCCAGCAGCCAAGCTCCACAAGCTACCTAAACAAAACAAAATTTATTATTATGCGACGTTATGTATCATTGGAGATGTCAACTATAGGATTGTACCCTCAGGACACGATAGTAGGTACTGATATTAGTTACAGTTTTAACACTTTACGGATGTACGTTATATGCTCTTTGTACACACATTACAAATTCACAGGTGTTCAGTCTAGCGTTACACCTCGGATTGGTAAAGTTACAAACCAACCGAATTTAGTCTCCCCAATCCCATTACGATACATTTCTGACTATCTCTGGTGACTAGAAACATTTGATAAAAGCCACGACGGGAAGACAACTCACCTGGGTGAACTTTGCTAAGGTTGGAGAAGTTTCGCCGGCCTTTTGCAGGTGCACCAAGATTCTTTTCATTGGTATCTCCGCCATATTGTCTAAGGAATGATGCAAAATGGAATTGGGGGTCCTTTCCTAAGAAAATATTTTGTGTTATGTGCAAACAACCTTCCTTAATCTATACTAATTTGAAAAAACTCTATTTTATAATCCTGTTGTGTGATTTTTTTGCCGAATATTTGCTTTTTGATGTAGAAACAAAAGGTAATAATATTGCCACCCCTCCTTTCAATGTGATAGATCCCAAAGTTACCTGCACCCGTTTTGCATAATTTTACAGCTGATGCCCAAAATCAATACGCAAAGTATTCCAGAATCGATTCACTAATTAAACCGCTAATTTGATGAATAATTATACTGGTGACATGACTATCATGGGTATATTTATTCTTATGAAAAGCTTGAAATGTAATGCTGTATTTTGCCACTACATTTTGAAACTATTTTTCAGAAGGCGGAGGCGGTGTGTTTATGTGAGTCTGTGCTGAGGCTAAACAGCATGGCTCAATCTCAGGTCAGGTTGGGTGGGCTGCTTTTGCAACATCAATACGGAGAGATTGTGGAGAATGTTGGCACTTTCTTGGCTGCTAAGGGATCGTTTCCACTCAAGGATATCGCAGATGGCACCAAACTGGGAATAAATGAGGTAGAAAGAGCTGAGAATACAATGATAAGGAAGGCGACATGTGTGGACGTGGGGAGGGGGGCGTGTTTTACAGTTTGATATTTACTAATTTATGCATGTTATGTTGAGCTAATTGGAGAGATGTTAGCTGTGATAAAGCCTCACATTAGATTATAGAAGAAAGAGATATAAGTCTACTACAAAATCCGTTAAGCAAGGTATTAAATCAGCATGTATAGTAAAGTGAAAGTGAAGTGAAAGTAAACATCAATTTGTACATCTGACCTATCTTTACATAGTTTTGGGAATGTTCAAGGCTACAATGAGGTCATAGTTATTTTTTGTAATACAACTGTGCTAAGTCTGGGGACATAATTTTATCAACAGGTACATTTACTAACATTGGATGCTTAACTTTACAACAAAAAAGTTTTGAACATACATTTTTGTGTTTGTTGGATTTACATACAGTACAATGTTACATGTATCTCTGTCTGGAGATTGTACTGAGCCACTGAACAGTGCTTAGCATAATAGTAAAACAGTCCAGCTCCAGTATGTTACTTTTCTTAACCTTCTCCCTGCTGTCTAACCCATAGAATTGGTATCCAAATGGCTACCTCGGTGTGCTAAATGTTAAAGTTACAAAAGAACAGGAGATAAATATCATATTGTTGTTCTTGCTTCAGGTGAAGAAAGCCCTGTGTGTATTGATCCAGCATAACATGATGGACTTTGAAAGGAATAGGCGGGGTCTACTAGAGTACACCATTCACATCAACAAGGTGCTACACATCACACGGTACCCCAGGTAAGACTGGCATCCAGTGCAGTGAGTATACTGTCAGTACCCTAGGCAACACTGGCAGACAGGTAGTACTGTCAGTCACCTCATATATCTGACCAGAAATCACCAGCTCAAATAATAATTGTGGAAGTAATCATTGTGCATAGCTATTAACATGAGGCTTATAATTCAAATCTCTGCCTGTAAAATTAAAAGAACCCAACACACGTATCAAGAAGAGTGGTGGTGACCTCGTATGCTTGGCTGAAAACATCATCTCAATTGAGGATGGCTGCTTTGCCTATGTTTATATTTATTAGGAACTCCATTAGTAAATACAACAGTTGTTTACTAGTCTTCCTGGAGTCCTGTACATTAAAATTACATCATAATAAATACAAGATGACAATTCTACCATAATTACTTAATACATGTAACTGCAATAACTGCCTATAAAAGTTACTATTAAGATTACACTGTTCTTTGACAGATATATCTACTGTGTCAAGACCCTGTATGGAGATGTAGGTGAGTTCCTGGTGGAGGAACTGCTGAGTCATGGACAGATGATGATGAGCCAGGTGTGCAGGAGGGTGTCCGAACGCATCACACAGGCTTTGGAAGGTGTGTGTAGTTGAAAGGATACTCAATCAAAAGTCTTGCATGGTTGTACCAAATGTGTACACCAGGGATATCCACCATTGATGCTCTCTGAGTATTGAACTTTAATTCCAGAAGAAAGAACAATTTTATCCAGTACCTTATACTTTTTTTAGTCACTGTATGATAATGATCAGATATATCTAACTCTGTACTACCTGTGTCCCTGTGGTGCAAGAGGTAAATGACCCTGCTGCTTTGTTATGATATGGATCAAATTCTGTGGATATAGAAGGTGGAGATGCAAACCCAGCTTGGGCACGGTTGTATTAGTCCTTTCAGATGGGGACGTAAATTTATTAAAGCTGCAGCCCAGTGTATGGGGAGCTTCGGCTCAAACCTAGCTATCAAAAAGAATTGTGCTTTGCCTCAGTCTGTGGTCACTTTACCCTACTTTTTTTTTTTTTACTACAGAAGGCCAGTCGGTTGATGAGTTTCAGGTGAGGAAGACGTTTGTTGAGCTTGTGAAGACGCACTTCCTACAGAGGGTGGCAACACCTCCATCAGACAGTGGAGACAAGGCAGACGCAGAGACAGAACTGCAGGTCAAGGAGAAAGAGATGTTCCTCATTCCACCTGCCATGGATATTGGTAACTGCAGCTTTCTTGTAGAAATTACTATAAATCGTGAAATATTAGCAGTGGTTTTATATTTGTGGTTTTTGTGGTGAGCTCTCATTGCAAACTTATCGCACCGCAAACATCTGCTTTGTCTTGCATCATGTTCCTAGAAGTGAATCACTTCAATTAGAAACTCTAGTTTTCACTCTGCAACAGAATTAAATTGCCAGGAACTCAAAATGAATTTACAGTAGAGCCACTTTTACAAGTAAAGAGCTCTTTTGCGTACTGTGTACCTGCTAAACAAGATAAGTTTTTTTTCAGTCACAATGTTACTTATATTGGTAACATTATCTTAAGGTCCATTATTAAGTAGCCAGCAAGTCAGGTGTTAAAAGCATGATATTTGTGTCGGTTCTACTAGATAGTTTGTATCTAGATGGCCTTATCCTATATGTTGCAAAGTAACTACTGTACTGATGATGTCTCCATATGTCTTACGTGCCTTCAGCAAGGATCTCACAGTCCACTGCAGGACCTTGAATGTTTTTTACTACTTTGCAGACTACAGTAAAGTCAACCCCAGTGTGTCCTCCAGTAGTAAAAGGAAAAGAGAAGATGGGGAAGAAGGGGACAAGGTTGCAAAGAGACCTCGTAGTACATCTCCCCTGTCTGATGAAAAGAATGAGGTATGTCATTGGAGGAAAAGATTGAGTGATTGAATGAAAAGCTGGAGTTGATATCACTGGATGACAAATTGAGCTATTTTGCAATTCATTGGATGAAAAGGTTGATGTATATCATTGGATGAAAAGCCACTGAACGACAGACTAAGTCAACAGTTTCTGTGTACACATCATTTTGAGTAAAAAAAAACATCATTGAAGACTTAGTTCATTGTGTTGCTATCCCAGGATGCTCCAGACAAAGGTGTTTACTGGCACGTCAACTTCACCAGATTTCACCAGTTTTTCCGAGACCAGGCTGTTCTGTCTGCTATCAATAGTAAGATGGACAGGGTAAGCTTCCCTTCCTCAGTCATTCTTTCTTTATGCACCACATAAAATGTAGCATTCCTGCTATTAAAAGAAGTCACATTTGTACTTTTATGGCATTCCTTGTTCTGAAATTAAGGTACATTCTTTATGTAGGTCTCGTCAGCTTGAGTCAGCTGTAGATATTTGTGTACACTCTATTTCAGTATGCGTGTGAAATAGTGCGGACAATGCTGCGCATGAGTGAGAAGACAACGGTACCCTTAGCACCAACTACACAGCCCATGTCATCTCATGAGGTTTGTTTCAGGCTTAATTTCATGTCTGTGCTATGTAAATGCTTTTGTTGTGATTGTAGACAAGCAGGCTAAAGCAGCTTACTATGATTTTTGTATGTCAATGGATAAAGGGAGTATTGGAGTATGATGCTCTTTAGGTCAACTGAGTATCACAGGAATTAGCCATGGTTATGATATCTTAATACATGATTGTGTAGTGCATTCATTTTTTTTCAGATCTTCCAAAACTTGCCATCAGAGCTGGACTTGAACAGGCCCACTCTGGGGGAATACCTGACCCTACTGGCTGAAGACAAGGTGATTTCATAATTATGTTAATCTGTATTACCTAGTCTTATACTTGTAGTGGGATACAAAAAGAGGTGAACCAATTGGTGCATGGGGAAAGTATAGTAATTGGACCATTGACAATTTGACCTTTCTACAGGACGGTATGGACTATTCCAATGGATGATGAAATAAAGATACAGTTGTGCTTAAAATTACATATTCAAGTTCTTGCTACTCAACCAAATCTTTCTTACCATATGGTACACTATTAATATACATGCATGTGTGAAGGTTAGACATACACCAGTAATCACCATCTGGATTTGAGGTAGAAATCATAACAATCTGTTACAGTAATGGTAAGAAGATAACAGAACTAAAATGTAAAATGAAGCCATGATCATTTTACGATATTGAACATAAAATCAACTGTACCAGCAATTACTATCATTAATATACACTGTGCAATTGCTTATTTAGATGTCTGCCTTTTAAGCTAGAATCCCATACTACAGAAAAACAATGATAATCATTAGAGCTGAACGGAACCTATAATCAGTGATTGACTCATTTTATATCTCCTGCTAGACATGTTATTACATGGTCTGGCCATCTTTGTTGTAAAGCTGGAGACCTGATGTCTCAGATATGGAAGTCTTAAAACTGTTGCCATGATTGTGATTTTTATGTGCTTATCCATCACACAGTAATGGCATATTCTTAATTATGTCTTGGCGTAAAATGACTGATAGTGTTGTGCTTTAATAATTTTTTGAGCATAAGATGTGGGTATGATTTGCATCATTTACAGTCATGAATTATATGTGTTCCTGCAATATCAGATTTTATTTCTGAGTCATGATATGGGAAGCAGGCTGTTGGGTGTACCATAAGAATAACTAAGAAATCATTATCTTCATCTTTGCCACTTCGTTCTTCCTGGTGTGAGTGGATCAAACCTACATGTTCATGTACCAGTCTGGTCTTGCACTTGACTACTATTATTCCTTAAGGCAGTATACTGATTAGGCCATAGCAAGTAAATTTTATGGATGACATCCTCCGGAGACTCCAAAATTAATGCGAGAGGGCGAAAAAAAAACAAGGCAGGCCAAAAAAACAAGATTCCTACATTTTCAGATTTTGAGATCGTAAACCTCGTTGAACAAGAATTTAGGCGGTAAAACATGATATCATACCTAACAGGTCTTCTGTCGCTGTATTCAACAGTATTACCTGTCCTTGCAGATGTGTCTTTATTAAATAGAACAAAAAAAAGAGCTTGCTGTACCATCTTCAAGGTAGATACTACACTGGGTATTCATTTGTAATGGAACACCCTGGACTGTCAACACGAGGAATTGCGCCTCAAGTTTGCTGGATCCCTGGTGGTCTCTGAGTTTAGAGACTGGCTACCAGGCAGAACACAGGGCTCAATCACTGACAGAGTGACTCATAAACCGAACTGTCTGGAAGCCATACTCTACCTAATACACATAGTATATTGTGCCAACTGTTACAACACCGATTTGTCTCTGAAACAACTTTGAAAAAAGAAGTGACTAAATAAAATTTTCAATTATTGTACAAATGGTTTTGATTCAGTGGCAACATCACATATAAAATGAATAAAATACAACATTGTATCAAAGTAAAAATAAAAGAATAAATCAGAGCCTTGTCTTGCCGATGGACGTTCATGACATATTTGCCCTTTTTTGGCATGTTGACCACTGTCGCAGGGCAACAAAATTTCTTGTTTTTTTTTCTGAAATCAGGCGAAAATTAATGAGCGCGAGGATGTCATCCATAAAATTTACTTGCTGTGGCCTTATGCAATGCAAACACAAATGCCGATAAGAAGGTTATTAATGTAAACAATCAAAGGATTGAAAAAAAAATTGTTTTAAGACATAAGATGATATGATTGACACTTACAGCATCTCTCATTGCATATGTCCCAGTAAAACTGATGGGCCAGGCTATACTTTGTTAGATGACATTGCTTATGATGTCTTCATTTCAGACAGAGATTGTGAACAAAGCAGGAGAGAGTGGAGGAGGAATGTACATCCTCAGTATCCTTTCTTGACTTTGCACTTTACACAACTTTCCTCACTTCACCCAGGTGTAAATGGGTACCTGGCCTCTAGTTGGGGAGGTGAAATGTATTGTAGCAGTGGTGAACTCTGACTAGTTAGGTGTGACTCTTCTGCAGACTTGTTAATGATCAAACAGTTAGGCATACTGACAACATTCGGTGTAATACACTACATACATAGCCTGGTATCCAGTCTTGTTAGCTTTGGTCCGCTCCCCAAGATCCGCTACCCTGCCAACAGGGTTGCCTGTTGGCAGGGGAGCGGATCTTGGGGAGCGGACCAAAGCTAACAAGACTGGATACCAGGCTACTACATACATAGAACTGATATAAAAATGTGGTGTATTCTTTGGATGCCCCTTTAGCTTACTCCTGCTAATGCTTAGGTCACAATTAGAAAAAGGGGCCCCGCCAGGTAGTTTTAGAGGCTGTTTTTCTCCACTTTCGGGGTTGGCCCTGCGGGACCCCCTACGGCTGCCGGACTCTTTCTGGGAACAACCAGGGCCCCAGATTTTTTAAACTGGGAGTGAATATCAACTGGGTCCTGGTGACAAAAATGCCCCATAACCTAATCATGATACCGGTAACACTGACAGTTCCCTCTTGGTGCCAGGCAGTCCACTGGGCCAAATTTTTACATCACTGATAAGCTGCTCAGAGCAAACTTTCCCGAGTGCCCACTGGAACACCCCAGGACCCCTAGCCTCACTGTGGGTTAGCACTAAGGAAATTTTTTGAAAATGTAAATGGGTATTAATTATGACCACAACAGCTGGTGTCCTCACAACTTCAGAGCTCGGCCGGGGGCTACATCCCATAGGGGCACCGGTGTAATTGTGACCTAAGAATAAGGGATGTCACCCACACACCAAATCTTGTATTAATAATTAGCAAACGTACATGCCAACAGGCTTGGGAGGGTTAAGGTTAACATTGTCTACATATATATTTACATGTTGAGAAGGCAAAGATATTCCCAGTGGACAACCTTAACTTAGTGTTAGATATGCAAAAAGCACTGCAAACCCTTTGCAAGGCCAGCATTGAATCTGTTGTTCAAGAAAGGTAAGAATACATGTATTGGTCTTTGTTATAAGGTCATGGTTAGGCAAACATGTTTTTAGTGTTTGAGGTACGAATGGAAAACAGAATTCATGTGTTTTGAGTTGTTAGGATAGGAGAAATTGAGGTAATATATTTTTGGGTTAAAAAGAATTTATGTAACTTGGTAAAAATATGAAATGTTATATTGTAAGCATCTTGTTCCAAACATTTACATAGTATATTGGTTGAACACAATGTCAGTTGATAACGGCATGAAACCACCTTTTTTTGTTTGTGCAGATTCGGATCCAAGTGTTCACGAATATTCCGCTTGTTACTGATGAAACGTCACCTGGAGCAGAAACAGGTTAGCATGCACAGCATCATGGTTAATGTAAGGCTTCTCCCTAGACCTCCATAAATCGTCCCAGACAAGTTTTATGATTATTGCGAACACTTGCAGTCACCCATCTTATCATTTTTTAATATTCTTTTATGGTCCCATTTCCTAAAGTAGATACTTTGTACATGTAACTGCCCCTGTATGCAGGTAAGTTGATAAAAATTTCTATTACCTGTGCCACACTATAAACCTGTAGTGATTAAATTCCTATCAGAGACTTTATAGGTAGTAATAACGATAGTGAAAAAGCCATGAGTGTAGGTATAAAAAGTCCAAGTTGAAGAGAATGTCAAGTTTTTGAAAAACATGTAAATGCATAAGTGTTGAAAGGCAAAATAATTGTATACTTGTGCTGACAGTAAATAAAGCAAAAGATGGAAAGGGGTCATAAATGTACTGCCCCTTAGAGAGTATTAAATGGCACAGCCTTCCTAGTTTTATTACGTGCTATGTCCATTTACAGGAGAGAGTTCTTTGAATACAGCTTTCTAATACTCTAACAAAAAAGAATAAATCAAAAAGAAATAAAAATTGAAAATAATGTATTGATTTTGAAGTTATATGACCCATGCATGAGAGGCTTCAAATTGGTAACCGCTAATTATGCATGAAGGTACAATATCCATTTTTTATGAATTATGTTTAAGGTAATACACATAATTCCCTTAAAATAAAAGAAGGCAAGCATCCTCACCTTAAGAGACAAGGGAAACTTTTTTTCCTCATAGTATGATACCAAGGACTTTACATGCAGACAAGAGCATTAAAATAGAATCAAGCAAGTTGTGAGATACAAATGTCTATGATAAGATTAGAATTGACCCTGCAATAAAGATGATAAACCATAGTGTTCTCCATTTATAGCTTTGATCCTTCATTGCTATGCATTTTGGCAGATATATGTTACCTGACCTAATTAGGTATTGACCGGGCCAATAAGTTGTTGCACCTGAGGTCCCTGTATGTCTGTAGAGTGGTCAGGTTTCAGCTGTAACAGGTGCATTATAGCGTTGACTGCGTGGGGTCAAGCAGTATCATCATCATATATCACGCAGTATATCACAGGCCAGATGCAACTACATACAGTTCAAATTTTGTCAGGATTTAACTAAACTAGAACACAGAGTGAAACAGTAATACTAATATTACTAATGTCTTATCCAGTATTAATTTTGATTATACAAAGTATACTGACAGAACAAAAGATATAAAATTAGATTGCAGTAACAAAATCACAGAGCTACTGTAATATACTGTAGTATATTGTAGGAAACAATTTGTAATAGTCAAGTTTGTACTGTAATGTGAAATATTAGTCACTGTGGAAGTTTTGTTTTCACAGTGAGAGCCCATCACACTGCAAACACAACCATGCTCTGTATTCCCCACTGCAAACTTAAAGCACTGTATTAAAGCACCTCCGTTTCCCTGCTACCAAGAAATTAATTCCCCGCAAACTTGAATCGATTTTACAGTCTTATGTATTCCTGCCAAGTGTAGCAATCAAGACGAGGTCCAAATTACAGTTGATGTGATGTGTATTCAACACTACCCAATACAGATGCATACACTAGCAAAGTAGGTACAGACTTGAAGTGATTTACAAATGATAGGGAGTAGTTCACCATGACTCAGAATCAATAGAATCATTAACTTTAGTTTTGATTCAACCTCAAAACCTATGTTACTTCAATGTTAAACCTATAAAGAGACAAATTGAAAACATTTTAAATTCTTGATTCAAATTTATCCATTTTGTTAATGTATCAAGCAAACAACAACTTTTGATTACTAAATTGTAACAGTTTTAAGTTCGTATGGACTTATTTTTGCTGTTTGGAGAGTAGTACAGTAGTCAGAGAGAGCACATGATTGTGGTGTGATGAGATTGTGGTAAGTAGAGAACATAAAACCATCGTGAACATTTCACGTTTCACAGTATATGACAGAGGAAAACTTGATTAAAGGACCTCATAACTAAATATATGACCTTAATCTATAATCTGGATGGCAGCTGAAAGAAGTTGATCCGTTTAGTCAACAAGATTAATGTCTGGATTTCGGTTATCAGTACATCATTAGTCTTGGACAGTTGACAGATTTCCTATGCTAGTTTAAAAAGTGAAACTTTGCTTTTGTATGGCCCATACAATATACATCATGTTTAGCTACCACTGTTTAACAGTGGGGTTCATACGCCACCAACTGACCAGCCCAACTGGTCCTGGACCTTTTGGCCTAGCGGTTATGGCAATGACTTGTGGGCTGGCTGCCCCGGTTTGGCGCAGGTTCGATTCCGTTGTCCCGGGAGCCAGGGGTTTTCCTGTTTCTACTCACCTCAAGCGTTTCACTGTGTGCCGCACAGGGATGTCGAACTCGGAAGATTCAAGGACGAATCTTGAAAGAAAATGGGGAATAGTGTAACAGTGGGGTTCATACGCCACCAACTGACCAGCCCAACGGGTCCTGGACCTTTTGGCCTAGCGGTTATGGCGATGACTTGTGGGCTGGCTGCCCGGGTTTGGTGCGGGTTCAAATACCGGGAGCCAGGGGTTTTCCTGTTTCTACTCGCCGCTAGCGTTTCAACTGTTTAATCAGCTTTGATTTTGAGCTAAAAGAGAAGATATCTGTGTGAGAACTTGGGAGGCCTGGATGGAAACCAAAATGAACTATATAAGTTTATAGATTGAATATGATCCATGATGTAAAAATACACTTCTTTATATAATGAATGAAATTCAATTGAAATACAAATGAGATTTTTTTGGTTGCTCAATGGCCACTCAATGGTCGCCACCTCAGTGGAAAGGGTAAGAAGATAACATAAAACAGTTTCCTGTTACAAAGTACTGTTATTCTTGTCCATGTATCCTCCCAGAGAAAGAAGCACTTGTATGACTGGTTTCTAGAGTCAATGTTACAGTAGAACTGTGATCTTGAATGAAGGGGTACCTGTACATAATATAATGTAGGACAGACAGCTGGCTTTCACAGAAGATTGTTTGATAGGTTATTTAAAGTAAGGGTCCTAATGCCAGCAGTCTGCTGCACTCTTATCTTACACTGGCACATGCTTCAGAATAAACTGTTTTTAGAAAGTTAAGCTGGCTCTTCATGGTGCTCAAGATGTGGCTTTCTTCAGAAGTTGTATCTACATGTACATGTACTAAGATTCCTGCAAGGCAGTACAGACATGTACATTATGTACTATCATGTGAATGTGATGGGCAGAAGTATCTGAAGCTGAAATTAGTCTGTGTTACACAAACTCCCGCTGTATGAGGCCATAAACATCCCCTTCCACAGAGTTTGTGGACATAGACCTCTAACTCAGGGGGAACCAGTTTTAAAAAACATGAAAGACTAGTCTACTAATTACAGCTATAAGCTAGTGTGGGAATCACTGACAATTTGTGACTGATGTTTGTCAAATCACCAAGCCTAGCATCTAGTTGGCTGATCAGTGGGAGGGTCGCAAGTGGTGCAATTTACCAGGCAAGGCAAGGCTCAGGTTAATGAAGTTTTGTCTGTAGTGGTAACTATGGACTATTGCAACTCTGCATGCTGTTCCACACAAGTCATAGATACTACATGTATATGATGTGTATAATTATGTATATTTTGGTTCCTCAGTAAGTACCTGACACCAGTAAAAGTCAAGTACATGTATAATGAGAAATTCCCTGAGAGGGAAGGGAAGAAAACATTTTTCACTCAGATTCCAGGAAAGAGTCAATCAGGTGCCATGACAAGTAGAGTTTCACAGACACTATATTTGGATCCCCACTAAGTACCTGACAACAGTAAAAGTCAAATGTAACCCGGAATTCCTCAGAGGGAAATAACAAAATCAGTCCTTTTCATTCAAATTCCAGGAAGGAGGAGTCAATCAGGTGCCATCGTGACAGTCTCGCAGACACTATACTTGGTTCCGCAGTAAGTCAGTCTGACACCAGTAAAAGTCAAGTGTAACAAAAACATTCCCTCACATCAGTCCTTTTCATTCAAATTGCAGGAAGAAGTCAATGAGGTGCCATGCATGATGTAGCTGCCTTGTGCAGATAAGGCATGTTTTCATTGATGAGCAAAGCCAACCCTTGTCCTCAAGCTGCATCCAACCTTTAGGAGTTATGTAAACACATTTATTTTTATTACAAGTTGATCCTGGGTCCCAAAAGGTGTATCTGGCAGGATGAGATAGCTGCCCTAACATCAATTTCATGAAATATTACTGTAATTTATAAAATATTTGAAGGGGTTTTATTTTCGCAGTGGACTAAAATCATGACAAAGGCAAATATGAGTTTTGTCAACTTTTGTTCTATAGTATTGTTTCAACCGTGAACTTAAATCACCTCCTTTTGCCTCCTTATGTAAAATTAAGTCCCCACAAACATGAATAAATTCAGAGTACTACAGTAGGGCTGTCTCCTGTACCCATCCTTCCATTCCTGGATGCAATTTTGCTGTTTAGGATGGACAAAGATTCCAACCATTCCATCCCCCTTTCCACAAAAATATCTAGTCCTGGCCATGGTACTGAATACTTTCCACTCAAATAAAGTCTTGTCTCTGATGCTGAATACTTTCTGATACTCTCTGATGCCCAAATAACTAGTGCTGTCCCAGGTACTATATACTTTCCACACAAATAAACATCCCTGTCCCTGGTGCTGAACACGTGTTCTGTTTTGGAGGCGATAGGTATATAATTTTGTCTGCCAGCTTCATTAGTTTCCAGCAAAACTCCTAGAAACAACAAATTAAATTAGTGTGGCCTTACAGTCTGTTTGCTATAAAACAACCTGTAAAGGATGGTTGTATGTAGTTAATAGTAGGATAAAGTCTTTTCAGTGTAATGTTTGTAATTCAATTACATTCCAGGTGGAGGATATGGCCATGATTCCAGCCAAGGAAGCCAAAGAACTGCTGTACAAGTTATTCTCTGAGAACTTCGTAACCATGCAGGTAAGCACAATGTTGGGATGAAAGTGATCCCAAACCAGTGAAGCATGCTGAAGAGCTAATCTTCCATTAGTTGTCACAGGAAAGACAGATACCTGGGAAATTCTCCTAGCTCGTTTTGACAAGTACAGTGGACCACAGGCTAATGTCCTGACATAATGAATGTGACCCTTTCCTATGTGCAAGTTGGGTGAACGACAGCAGCCGGGATTTGAACTCCAGACCTCTTGGTCTAGGGGCTGCGTCACTAACCTCTGCCCTGTGCACACTGCTGTTTACTATGCATGCAGGAGGTTGTCTGTCAGTAGGTTCCTCATTGTCAAATTAAAAAAGTTCAACACTTACTTTTGGACAGCATTAAAAACAAAAACATTTTGTCCACGGTGATCTTTAGGTTATCTATTTTTTTCATAAACGGATTAAAGCCATGCAAATGACCACTGAAACCTGGGTCTGATTTCATGTTGATTTTTCAGATCACAGATTTAAGCTTTTGCCCCAGTCCTCTGTGTTCCTTATGTCCTGTTGCCAAAATTTTACTTTAAACATCCAATAAACATCCAATAAATTGGTGTGAGCTAAACACCCTTTCTTTGAGCTAATCACCCTTTCTTCCTCTGGCAACATAAGTAATTTCACCCCAGGGATCTAAATTGGGAAAAGTGCTTTATGATGTATTGAGGATTAAGTTTATCAATTGAATATCTTCAGAAAATAGCTGGACAGCCAATACAGGTTTTCTGATATCAAAGTGCAATGCAATAACAACCCATTTGTCAAGAGGGGATGTCGTACTTCAAAACCTTGTCATGATAAATAAACCTGTAATGTAATTCTCCCGGTACTGGTAGTATTAAAACCTCATTATTGGAGCTTGTCCAGGATCAATACCATTGACGTCAGCAGTCTTCACATGTGTGGCTGATTTGTTGTAGCAGTTCTGACACAGGCGAACCCCTGTAAATATAGTCTTCCTATAATGGATTTTTCCATAAATAGCAAAGTGTGCTAAGTCAGGTAGTCCCAACGACAATGGAGACTGGCTTGAGGGAGATATACATTGTAAGAATGAAAAAGTCAGCATATCGGTATGGTGATAATTAGATTGTCCAGTGCAGTCATTAGTCTGTGTTCTATTCATGTCACATGTCTAATGTCACTTGCAAAAGACGTTTTCTTCTGATGTCAACTATTGTAATTCTACCAGGTATCCTGAGACCATCATCATTAAAAAAAAGTGAAGTTAGAGAGATATCATGTACACTTCAGATATCAAGATCACACTATATATGCACACTCTTGAGTTATGCACACTTCAGATATCAAGGTTTTCTAGACATTCTTGAGAAGGCCTCGGTAACACTGTTTCTAATGTGGCAGTTTTAGGGTACCAGGCAGATGTAGGAAAGTTCATTAATCATGCTGATAATAGATTACATGTAGCTATGATAGCCTAACCAGGCCTTCTTTGCTTATCAACCGTTGTTGTTTTATGTTCATGAACTGCGGGTTACGGATGGACGTGAACAGTTGGTTTCTTTTGCCTTGATGTTTGACAAAGTATTGCTTACAGGGCAAATTCAAATTCCTGATGATTTGGATTGCCTGCAAAATATATCATAACTCTAGGGCTTATATTTGTATCAGTATTAAATTGTGATGTTTATTTCATAGCAGTGTCTTGTCAAGAACAGGAATCTTTTCATTGTCATCTTAGTAATGCATGTTGTTTATAACATTTTGTGCCCAATGGCAAATACAGTGACACAACCAAAAGGAGTACCTGCCAACTGTTGCAGTCCTTCTGCTTTCTTTTTTTTTTTTAACGCAACCATCAATGAAAGTTTATTTGCAAAGTCATGCCCGAAGGCTAATTGCTTTTCACAAAGTCAAAGGTACGTTATGGTACAATGCAATAATAGGAAAGAGACAACTGCTGTCTAGGAAAACTTATACTTCTACTACTACGCTAGTCCCACTACTAGTCCTTCTGCTTTCTTTCTCAGGACAATAATGACTGGTTCTACTTCCCACTGCTAGGTGGTGCTGCAGTGAATGTGAACGTGGTCTAAGCTCCTCATCACGGTTACTGACTGGAGATTTATTAAATCCCTATAGTCTCCTTAATCCAATGCGTGCATATAACCTTGGCCCCTTCCCAGTCTATTATTCTATTTACAGATTACATTGTGTTTGACATTGACATTTCTTTTCCCTTGTAGGAAATCCCCAAAACTCCAGACCACGCACCTTCTCGTACATTTTATCTGTTTGGTATTAATCTGCACCAAGTAAGCAGGATGCTGCTGGACAGGTGTTACAAGGTAGGTACACTTCAAGAGTTAACAGAAAACTTGGAGATAACCTGGTAATGTTACGTTACCGGAGTTTGGACCCCATTTTGCATTGGAATGTTCCACTAAAACGCCTGCGGTGACTTTTTGTGTGCTGTCAAACTACAGTGCGGAATGCTACCATTAATATATGTCTGTACAGCTTTAATCAGACTGGAATGCAGGACAATCTGGAATTGTCCTAGGGCAGACTGGAATTCTAATCTCTCCTAGGACAATTCCAGATTCTCCTAGGACAGACTGGAATTCCAGTCTAGGGCAGACTGGAATTCCACTAGGAATTGGAATCTGAATACAGTATTTGAATTCCAGTCTGTCTTAGGAGAATCTGGAATTGTCCTAGGAGAGATTAGAATTCCAGTCTCCCCTAGGACAAATGGAAATTCTATCAGGCTACAAGCAATAATGTATTGATGAATAGACTGAATCATTTCAGAAGCATACATGTAGGTAAAACCTACATTTATCATTACTATTCAAGGTGAATTACTTCCTATTTTAGATACTAGTATAAGATCGCCCTTATATCGGGTCACTAACAAACAGGAAAACCCGGTTGAGTATACTGAATCACTAACTCATAATGGTCGCACGCAAATGTGTCTGATTTACATGTCAGTTACATTTACATGCGGCCATTGTTACATTGTCACCTATGCTGAAATTCAAATGTTAGTTGTGAAGATTCAGTATATATTTTGATCAAGGAACTTCCTTGTTTTGATGTAATTCAAATTTTGGAGATTGTCCTAAAATATGAAGTACATGTAATTCACCTAGAATTATAAGTAATGATAAATGTAGGATTATGCTGAAATTACAGATATACTGAAAGTGACTGAAATTTTAGTTCTGAAATGATTCAGTCTATTGATCAAATAATTATTGCTTGTAGCCTGATAGAATTCCCATTGGGAATTCTAATCTCTCCTAGGACAATTCCATTTTCTCCTAGGACAGACTGGAATTCAAATATTCAGATCCCAATTCCTTGTAGAATTCCAGTCTGTCCTAGGACCATTCCAGATTGTCCTGGATTCCAGTCTGCCCTGTGACATATACATGGCTGTTACAAGCTCTAACCTTATTTTTGATGGGTGGATGGTCAAATGTGTTGTAACAAATTTTAAAGGAATGCGCATTCAGCAGTTGTTGAACTTAGGATCCCTCCTATTAACTGTTGTATAAGTCACTGGTTGTTACACTTGAAAAAAGGTTACAGCAACATTTTTCTACACGACAATAATCTTCTTTGCCTAAAAATTGCCCTCTCTGCTTAAACATTAACATTCCCCTGTGTCTGACTTAACTTGTTAAGAAATATTCTACATTAAACAGTCTTGACAAAGGTGTATCAATAGACTGCATTGTTTCTTGCATTGTATGTAGATTATTGTAGAATGTGTGTATAGACTGTGTCCAAATCATTGTGTTGGTTTTGAACATTATTGCCTGTGATCATCAAGTGTAAATTGGCCTTGACTGCATGTACAGTAAGAATAGCACACAATATTGCTGTGTCTACAAAATAGCCCTGACTTCCCTATATACAACTCATTTGGCACAGCTCGGGCATGACAGTTTGGGTTGGGTTATAAACGATGGCCACTTTCTTGCTGGGAATAGTACGTGTATATGATTGCTTCCTCCCACATCCCAAGCTAACCTTATTCTGTCTCATATCCATGACCAGAGTCCTGACATTCCCATGTATCAGTCATGACAAGTGTCATCTATCAGTTATGATAATGTCATGGCCACACTTTCCATCATCGTCTGACCTAGGGTATTGACACATGTACTTCCCTTTTAAGATGGTGTTTTCAAGACACTGTGGTTCAGCAGAGGTCGTTTTAGATGCTGCAACACAAACCATTGAACTTTACAATGGCACAGGAATATTGGTTTGATATATGTAGTATCCATTTTCTTTATTCGGTTCATTTTTCATATGTCATTGAAAGTCTATGTATTGGTTGAGCACATATTACACAGTCTCTTGCTGCTAGGGTCAAAATTAGGTTTCTTATTTCTTACTTATATCAAATTAATAAAACATTTGAATAGATACAGTACTACTTTTAAGGTGTCAAGGTGTCATCATTGAGTTAGTTTGACATTAAGTGGCATTGCTGTCTGAGTGGTGAGGTGAGTGGATCGAGAGGGAAGTCATGGATTTGATCCCTGGCTAAATGTTGTGTCCTTGGGAAAGACACAACTTCCTCATCCACATGCATGTACGTCTAAATGGTTGGGGAAGTAAAAAGGTGGTGTAAGGAGAGGGATGGGCTCCACCTTCTAATACCTTGCCCAAGACACACTGGATTGACCCACTGCCCCTATGGCCTAAAAAAGGGTATGGGACAGTTACCTTTTTTTCCCCTGTAGTTCGTCATTTTTACATACAAATACAGGATGTTGTGATGAATTGGCATGAAGAAACAATAGTAACAAAATTTTGGATTAATCTGGATCCACACATTTTTTAATGTCCCTTTAGTCATTCCAGTGTCATGCTGTCTTGAAGGACAGTTGTACTACATGTATCTACAGTACATGTAGGACTGTAGCTAGCAGGTTAGTAAAATACTGCTCCCCCCCAGCCATCATTTTTTGCTCATCTGGAAGTCTTAGAGTGTTTTATAGCCCTCAAAAACCCATGACACAGACTGTCATGAAAAGGTACTTGCAGTGTCACCAAATCCTGCTCCGTAAATATCCCCATAACTTGGCTTGAATGGATAATCTGGAAGAAAATGGATGTTCCATTAGCATCCCAGACTCTCGGGCAAGGGAGAGTTATATATACACGGCCTAATGGTCCTATCTCTGCTTTTGTCCACAGGCAATGGGGAACCTCATCAGCCGGAGAGAGCACGAGAACACAGATAACAGGTGGGGAAAATCAATGTGTAACTGTAGACGGGAATGAAAAGACTCAGCCAAGTATCAAAGGCAGCTTGATTAGACCATTCAGTTTGAGGTGTGAGGAGGGTAGTCTTTATATTTACAACTCTATCTCTTTAGGGGTAGGTTTTGGCACTGGCGTTGAAAAATATCAGCATTCACTCACTTTGTACTTAGTGCATGGGAACTTTCGGAATATTCCTGGTGGCTCTACTTTCAGTTTTGGCAGTGAGAGTCCACACTACGAATATTTGCTCCTTGCCTTGAAATTTAAGTGCTGCAAACTTACTGTAATTGTAGGTCAGGGTGTAGGGGGGAGGGATCTAAAAAGTTGGAATTTCAGTTCCAATATTTTTAAGGGATATCTGGAAAATAAGGATTTTCTTTAAAAAATGTTGAATATATATCTGAAGTAAACAACTCCTAATGCACTATTTTTTCCCCAGGAGGCTACTAGAGAAGTCCCAGAGAGTGGATGCCATTGCTGCGTCCCTGCAGAGCTCCGGTGCCGACACCACACAGATGTCTGAGGTGGAGGAGATGATCACGCCTCCCGAGAGACAACAGCTCAACAAGCTCAAACATGACATCAACAAGTAGGTCTTCATTGGAATGGACTCAGACTTAATTACCTCGCCAAGAAGTTGGGCTTTTGGATATCGTAACTCATACTTGATAGGTGTCAGCTAAATGAAGGACAAGTTCAATTATGGGCCACCAAGTGGATGTCTATGGTACTACAGCAAGACTTCTGGCTTGGGTATCTCTGTTCTGGACATGCTATGGTAATGATATTTTGAAGAAAGATGAATCACCAAGTTTTCTGCAGTCTTCCTCGGAAATTTGACCCACTTTCATGACTAAGACTGATTTTGTCAGGAGTGGGTCAGAGGTGCCAGGAAGTGAATATCTGGTGCTGTACTGTAACTGCTTCAAATGTAAGAAATGTACTACAGAAGCCCATTCGTCAAATAGTAATTGTTGTGATGAGGAACAAGGTATTACTCTTATGACAATTATTTTTTGCTTTCAGATTAGAACAGAGTGAACTTCAACTGGACGAGACTATTTTTCTGCTGGAGAGTTACCTCCCAGGTTCAGAGGCTATGGTGCTGTATTAGCAAAGGATTTCTAATAGCATCTAACGTTATATAAATATATACCGGGTAATTACACGTAGTCAACTGAACTGCTTTGTAACCATCCTATGGCCATATCAGAAGGAAATTGCTGACAGTATATAACTTCAGAAACTGTAGTACAGTAACAACAGTACTGTACTATGTTCTAAAGTAAACATTCAAATTTTTGTGTTTTTGTACTTTTTTCGTTATTGACAGTGAGAAGTAATATAATTATTAATTTGATGAAAGTACAATATTCTAGAGTTTTTGGTTCTACGTATGGTATGCTTGCAATTCTGTCATAAAATCATTACAAAGTTCTCTAGAAAGAGCATTTATTCTTATTGCTAAAATGGTGTATGTTTTTGCTTGATACAACATTCAGGATTTATAGTCCATCTTGACCAAACATTAGGTCTAAGATTAGAATATGCAACTTCTGAGAACACCAAGGCAGCGAGAATGCTTTAATTCAATATTTACTTACATTTAGTTAGAAATGAACTAGCTTGACCTATAATAGGAAAACCTGGAAATGCAGACCTTGCTAGTTGTAAGATGTAGCTTCTTCGCACTTGATCACAGAAAACGCAGAGTTGATCACAGAGAACGCAGAGTTGACACAGAAAACGCGGAGTCGTATGACCTGTGTAACTTCTCCAGATCCATTTTTCTTCACAACTGACACATGCAGGCTAAGGTAGGCTTGCTGTTTGAAACATTTTGATTGCAATTAGTAGTCAGCTCATGCAGGTCTTCTCCCAGAGCACTGATTTACAAAAATAGAATACAGCTTGGAGTCTAAAGTAGGCTGGTGCCTCAGTTACTGGCGCTGTGTGCAACGCCTGGGAGTCACCATGTACGCCACTCAAGCCAAGGTTAAGGTCGCTTTGTATGGCTGCTGGAAATAGGCCTGGCCCATCATTTACAATACCAGTAAATGGGGTAAGAGTACTAAGACCAAGAAAACTGAAGAAAACTAATGCCTGTGGTCCAGCTTGTGCTGGTTTTGTGTGTGGGTGTGTAAGGGGGTTTAATAAAAATGGATAAGCAACAGCAGCAAAGCCCATTGTAACCATGACATGGATAATGCATTCTCAGTGTTCTCCATCTTTTCCCTTGTCTTTTGACTCATCCTTTAAATGAGAGCTCTGTTGACGTGTAGGTGGTGGGGAGGGGGAGCCACGAGAGGTACGCTCCAGCGCTACGGCCAGCTCCCTTTTTAGAATGGCAGCAAATTCTGCAGATGACACCTCTGGTACAGGTGAAGCTGAGGCACCTGCTGTAACAGGTGGAAGGCCTTGTAAAGCAGCTGTCAGTGCAGGGGATTCTGCACTTAGTCTAGCACCTTCCTCTTGTGCAGGAAGGGGAGGGGGAACACCCTGCTCTGGAGGGGTCTCCTCCTTGGCACTAGGGACATCCTGTATAGAGGCTTTACCACTTCCAGCTTCTGTGATGACTGCAGATTCTTGATCAGAAGCTAAATTCTCCTCTGTTAGGGCAGCAGTCATTTTGGCTCCTTTGCTGGATGGTACAGGTCTATCCACTTTAGGAGAAGATGTTCTTTGATCAGTGTCTACAGTCTCATCTCTTGGGGCATGTGAGGTAGAATCGTGTGCCAGTAGACTCTTGAGTGCATCTGCAAAGTTTAGAAGGTCTTGTAGGTCTTGAAAGCCAAGGTCTCTCCGAAGACATTGATAAAAGAATTCTGGTGCCTGCAAGAAAAGATGGCAGCATGTTGGTGACACAATAATGTGCATGTACAAAAATTGTGACAAAATTTGAAGTGCTACAGGGCTGTGTGCACCTGACATACATCAAGCATATATTTTATTCTGTTCTAAATATAAAATCACTAAATACAATCATGTATTATGTAACCTAAATATTTAGTAGCTAGTTGATGTTTCAATGTGTAAACAAACAATTATGAATGAAAATATATATTACAATTTGAACAATATAAAAGCCCCCCCCCCCTTTCAAGAGGTCATATTTACTTCATCTACTTTACTGTATTGCATATGTAAAAACATAACTAGTAGTATGATTCTTTTTTTTTTAATTAACAGGGCAATCCTGCACATGAAATGATGATTAAGGTGCAAAATCTGCCGTGTCATTGGCAAAAGTACAGTAGACAATAGTACTGCCTTCTGGGTTCTCTTTGGTGTAAAAGAATGCATCCCCATTCCCTTTGGCTTGTGACTCTCTGTATTCTACTCCAGGCATTAGATTTACCTGCTGCCTTGTGAACACTGAAGGCCCTCTGTCAATTGATTATTTTGTACAATCAGGGGTCAACACACTGATTACAGTATGTTGTGTAAAAAGTCTTCTTACAAGAGTTCTAAGGTTATACATTGTAAAATGTAAAAACAGGCAATGATAGAGGGGGAAATGAATAAACTTACTATCAATAATTGCCTTCTTCAGAAAATCATATTCCACAGGCCATATACAAAAGGTGTCAGTAGCTGTCTTCGATTTCATTATGTCTGGTAACGGAAGCACCAAGTACAGTATGGACCTACCTCAGCCCGAAGGGAGTGGAGCTGGTACAAGAACTTGCCATCTACTGCCTGCAACAAGGGGGCATCACTGCAAAAAGGACAGGAAAAGTTATCACCAACAATCTCACAAAATTTAATACACTCACTGTGACTCACAGCTATATTTTGTTTGTTATCTCCATAAACTGAGGTATTGATTTTTGTGTGTCTCAGTGTGTGCATGTTTCTGTGTTTCAATGTACTTTGATCAGCATAGCTCAAGAAGCTGTGGATGGATTCTGATGATAAAGACAAAGGTCAAGGTCAATTTTAAATATTTACGTAAAATATACATTCTGATTGGCTCCAACTCGCATGGTCTTCTGTAATGTCATGGTAACTGGAGTTCGAACAGATCACAGTTACACTCAGAGAGACTCAGCCAATCAGAGATCTTGTGTAAATTTTACACGAATATCTAAATGCCAATTGGCATTCTTCTATTAACCAGTGCCGCTGACTATTCATCAGGGAAGTGATCAGAGAAGCTGACTGGAGCTAGAATAGGATAGATAACAGGCTAACTACATGGAACAAAATGTATACACTTACCATGGTATGTTCAGACTCAAGAGCCATGCCTGCACGTCATAACTGGTCCACTGTCTGACGATGCTCTCTGCCATCCTGGTTGAGTTTGCTGCTTCCTCAGATGACTTGAACAGATAATTCTGAAGGACACTTTATTCCAAGACTCTTAAGTGAAAGTTATGAACACATGCTATGATGAACACATGCTATTATGAACACATGCTGGCATACTAAATGCACACTTATGGGCAACAGTGTACCAGCTGTATACAGTCTGCAGTATTGTACAGTTGTTCTAGCAGTTTACCCTCATGCAGACAGGCATTGACTAAAACAGCTCATGTTTCTTCCCAGCCAGTTGCACCCTCCTATAAATAGTCGACTCTCCTCACATGGGGACAGACCTGGAGGCCAGACACGGGATGTGTTACAAGAAAATATGGCCAATATGTGGTCCTCTGTAGCTTTCAATTTAAAAGAGACTTTATTCAAAATTTCTTATTCCTTAATAAACATTCCTTAACCCTAACCCACAAATCATCCTGCA
The DNA here is from genome assembly GCA_013266295.2 of Branchiostoma floridae x Branchiostoma japonicum. Classification (NCBI taxonomy): domain Eukaryota; kingdom Metazoa; phylum Chordata; class Leptocardii; order Amphioxiformes; family Branchiostomatidae; genus Branchiostoma; species Branchiostoma floridae x Branchiostoma japonicum. The sequence continues at coordinate 20,895,035 of CM023823.1, forward strand.
TTAGTAAGGTCTCTTTAGATCCAATATCTTTTTAATGTGGTGGTCTTAGGGTACCCCGCAGAATTATGTGAGTTGACGCTAGTGTTGATGCAAGTCATAAAGGTATCATGGTATTCTTCTTAGTAGTACAAGACAATTTCATTATTGTATGACGATGGCAACTACGTCTGAAGGGAAGTACAAACTTTTTTTATGCAAATCCTTCATTGCAACATAACTGGACAGCTTAACTAGGCTACACATATTGGGAGCTGATAAAAACTCCAATACACAAGCCATCCATGATCATCTGTCAACGCTGCTCGTTTTTTAACTTTTTTACTGACTTTTAATGGCTTTGATGCATCTCAGTCAACCATTTGGTATTATTTCACACCAGCAACTGCTGCCAATAAAAGGATAAACGTTCCGTTGAATGATTGTGTTCACAGTGTGTCGGCTTTAGGCAGGAAATTGTAGAAAACTACTATCAATGGAACACAACCTAAGACTTGCACAAGGAGACCTCCTGCGGGGGAAGATGTCACAGTAGAGAAACCTGAAGGATGGGAACCTTGGAGTGAAGTGACAGTTCCAATACCTCATGCAGTGGGGCTTGATTTGTTCTAGAGCGGGTCAGTGCCTCCCACTGGCTATTAGAACTGATGTCTGCACCTGCAACAGTGTGGAGAGGTTCAATTTAGGACAGGATGAGTTTTAACCAATTCTGCTATAAAGGACACTAGGTAACTTTGTTTCTTTATCAAAATGTTTTCTAGATCTAATTTTTACCGTGTTGTACCTACATGTACTTTGAATATCATTTTTGTTTTCCATGTCATACTTTGTATTGTGTACTTTAAACCCGGGGATTCCGATACCTGGTATCGGCCTAGTAATGGGCCCCATCTGGTCACAGGCTTCTTATATTATATAGATTCCCCCGGGGTTTAACTTTGAAAACTATTAAAAACAAAACATACAGAAAAGGCAGCTATATATACAGAAATTGATATTTCACCTGCAAATGTAACCCATAAGCAATCTACAGGTGGCTTCACATGTTTGAATCTGTCACTTAGGTATACTGTTTTGTCAGAATGTCAAAATCGAAACATTTTGGGTTGATATGGCTCTATCTGTTCCTCATAACAAAATGTATTCTGTATTGCTTGTTGATGCACTGACCTTATTTCTTGATGACACTTGACAGTAAATCAAGCTAGGAGCCATCAGTTATGTTGGTGGGCAGGTTGGGCAAGCATGATTCTGTATCATTTGCATACTCAGGATGACTTAGATAAACTCTTAAAACTTTTATCAACAGCACAGTTCATAAGCCAGGGGAATGATGGATGATGTAATAAAGGGGACAATAAGGAAGGAACATCTGGAACTCAGGTGAACAATATAGGTCAGAGGTTAAGAGTTGATCCAATTACTCCACTCTGGGTGATTATTGGATTTCTGGGACGAGGTCTGTCAAGCAGATCCAATTGCAGAGCTTTGCATAGATGGAGGAAAATTATCTGTTAATGTGGGATTGCAGGGGAATGTTTATCAATTGTGGCCAGGAGATGGCTATAAATGTGTAACATACATCACAGTTTAGTTCACCTGTAGCCTAAGCAACAAACCTCTTAAGAACATGGCACTGTTCATGGTTTTATTTTCATGGTGACCTCTCCACCACAAAATCATGACACCAGGAATATGTGTTTCCACTGTATTACTACTGTACTATGTAGAATGGGTTGAACTGTGAACTTAAAACCCACCCCTCCTACTTTGAAATTAAATCTCCTGAAAATAACTGAACTTGCAGTGACAGACACAAGTAGGTGACATCACTTAGTGCAGTGTCAGGGTGCTTAAATACAATCAAGCAATATTTTCCCCAATTTTGCAATATTTCTTTATCTGAAAACTCTTTTTTTAGGGACATAGATGTACTGCTGTCATCACGCTATTTATTTCTTTGATAGGTAACGACCATCTACCTACTAAATTTCATGACAATCTATACACAGGTTCTTGAGTTATCATGCTAAACCACAACATACATGTCATACAAATGCTAAGAAAAACCATAACCTTCTAGGTGAGGGTAATAATGAATTCCTTGTAACTAAAAATACATGTATTTTGACAATGTCTTCCTGGATTTCATAGCATGAGGAGCACCAGAAACTACCCAGTCCACACAGCTCTGATCACAGTACATGTAGCTTCTAGATCTTCCTTACCTATGTTTTTCTTGCTTCTTACCAGATACTGATTTTTAAAACAGCATCAGCTGTAATGCAGAAAAGATCACAATGATTTAGTTTTGGTGGGCATTGATTGATGACAGTATATAATATACATGTAGTTATGCCCATAAATGTGAGTTAAGCCCCTTGTTTCCAGGTGAGATCATGAACTTTTTGAACAACCCCTGAATACCGTCAATGTGTAAGCCCTTCCATTTAGTATTTAACCTCAGGTGACATTATGGAATCCCTGCAATATAGTACTGGCAGTTAGGGGTCTCTGAGTCACAGCTAGCCAGTTTCACAGCTGATTTATGACTTGACATTTTGGATACCTTGTTGTGAAGGTCAAATTCTAAATGTGTTAATAATTGATATTGGGGTCTGTTAAATGCAGTAAAGCTCATTGTTCAACAGTTATTTTTCTGCATAAGGCCATTATGTAAATACAATGAACCATCTAAATAATGAAAGAAATGCAGTTAATTTGAATTCGTTTGGAAATATTTTATTAGCAATTAAATCCTTGATTCATGGCTAAGGTTTTTCCACTTTATTAAAAAAATAAAATGCAGTGATTTAATCATTTGTGGCTGATGCCTTTTGAATAGCAATTTATAATCATACACATGTAACTGTAACGATATGATTGTAAACTGATGGTGCAATTTTACGCAGGCCATGTCCTGATTGAGCAGTAACAGGATTGAATGACACTTGGAATCAAATCAGTCCAAAATGGGTTGGTCTGTTTTACATAATTGAACCCTCCCAGCTTGTCACTAGTGAAAGAATGTACGCACCTGGCACAGCCAGGCCCAAGGACAGGGAGGGTTCAACATGCAATGTATTAATTAATGAAGGCATTTAGGAGGCAACTACTAGTAAGTAAATTGATGGCATTGGCTACAGCAGCTGTTTTTAAAGGCTTTTATTGAAAGAAATGCATTTGTACACTGTACCCACATTTTAACAAAAGGAAAGTTCGAAATCAGACAAACTTCAAAGGTCTACATGCATTTGGCATCATCTGGCCAAATAAACATTGTCCTCCACCCTTCAATAGCCAGATTTTGTCATTTTGATAATATATGTACATTATAATAATGGTGTCAAGCAAAAACAAATGTAGATACATTTTTATATCATGCTTGTCAATCTTACATGGCTGCAAGGAAAACAAGTGTCCATAGGCGACAATCCTCCATGAATTTTTATATTTTGCAGATTGGGAACAGTATAGTGCACTACATATTATTTATTTGATAGGGTATCGTAGTAGGTGCAAACCATAAGTTACAATCCCAACAGATATAATGCCTGAAGTTTACTCCCCCCCCCCCCGCTATTCAAAACAACGTTTTTTTGCGGCCAGGTCCAGATGCCTCTTAAATGTAGGGGGTGCTTCTGAAATATTACATTGACCACGAAAACAGCTACGGTAAAAATTAAAATACGTGCATCATCACGGGCATGCCTGCAGACGATGCACAAAATTACATGCCGATTAAACAAAGGGAACCGTGGGTTTTAGCTGCGAACACGAAAACCCACTGACCACAATACTCCTGCAGGAGGTATACCTCCTTCACGGAGTAACAAAACCTTACATATAATTCATCATGCATAATTATCACATTTTAATAAAGGAAATGCAGTAATAACCATACATTGAGTTTTACAGTATTTTTCCAATGTCATACAATTGTTACAGATTTTCTACACTCCACTTTGTATGCATTTCCAAACATCTGGACCCAAGCGATGGTGATAATACTGAGCCCATATACAGCCAAGTTCAATCTCATCCTGTACATTCCACAGACGGCCATGACTCAGCAACTGTGACGAAGGTAATAAAACCCAGCCCATACATCGACTGACACTTTGTAAAACCCAATTATTGCACTTCACATAATATCGATTCCTTGCGCAGTTGAACTTGAATAAGTCGAGGAAAATTGCTGTGGAATAGGGTATATATTACACTGGTCAATAATCATAGGGAAGCAAAGTTCATTTCTGCCCTATGGATTTTTCTTTGTGTCCTCATTTCACATCTGACCGCAGACAGCACCAATCAATATGTTTTTTAACAATTGTGACCGTAACTGAAAATCCCACACTTTCTGATATTGCAGTACCAGTAACTGTCAACCTAATCATTTTATACAAAATCAAACCCCTTGACACTAATTGTCACCAGTTACAAGGGGCAGTTACAAGTATATGCAATAGCCTCATTAGGCAGACTTGCCGTGTAAAATCACTTTTATAATGTCAACAAGCTACTGTAAGTCAGTGTTGCAACAACAGATGACTAAGGTGCATTGAGATCTTTCCATGTGTAAATGAGAAACATTTGCATGTTTATGTCAAAACAAGTTGAATTTATTTCCTTCAAGTTCATTGATATTTTAACGTGAAAATTTAGCAAAAGGACATGTTGAAAACAGAGAGGCAAACTTGAATCTGTATTCACTGACCCTCAAACTGAGTGTACCAAGGCATAAACTGAGCCCTCAGGAGCTGTTTTTCAATAGCGTATGTCACATCTGACAATCAAAAATCAAATTTGTGTGGCCTTTGGTAGAGTCAAGAACTAAATATGCAAATGATGGGGAATGCCAAAAACCACTGTACACAGAATGATTGTCATGGAACCTCAATCTGCAGTCATGACCTTTCACCCATTAGTATTGTGGTGGAGATTTCTGATTGGCCACAAGAGTCAAGGTCAATCAGAGGTCCCAGCTACACTCAACTGTAATGACAGTATACAATGTCCAATCATTTGTGTGCCCCTTGGCCTTAGTAACATGATTATACATGTATGTACAACCATACCTGGAGTCTTTATTACAAGCATACATGTATGCTAATTGCTACTAAAAGCCCAACTATATTGTACATGTACCAACTGCCTGAAGCATTTTCTATAAACCAATGAGCATATGTTTCATCATAAGTACTATCGATAACACTCAACTAAACTTTAGGTTTCATACATGCAATGCTTACCCATATCCTGATATGCAATGATACATACCCATATTGATAATGGTTATGCTCAAAATGACACAGTTGGTCATACATGATTTCTTGATCTGATGACAAAAATTTCTTGACCTCTAGGCTGTCCAACTGCACTCTTTGTTTTCCTTCCAACTAGGCTCTCCTTCTTCATAAAGTTCCTGTGACAAAATAAAACATTGAGTGATGTCAGGCTTTCTGACAAAAGCATGCCTGCAATACCACATTTGCCAAAAGATGTGTATTATGGCAATATTTTCTGTCATGCACAATTCCATTTGTTGTTGCCTTCTATGATATTGGCATCATCTCACAAACTTGGTGTTTCATGTCAGAGATTGCAAAGAATGGTTACAGGTATGTCAATTGCAGTCAAAAACAGCAGATAGCAGAAAGTGGCTTTAAAAACTGCTAGCAGGCCCATAATCTAACTTGTCATTTGTTTTGCCGTTGTTTTACCATCTACATTTTATTATGACGTTAAACCACAAACATGACGAATTGCTACTGAAAACATGGCTTCTTGGCAAAGGTAATGATTGTTTGCTACACCACAGTTTACTGTGTACCATATGTATCTGCTACCTTCATCATGGCAAGGTAAATACAGTACTAACTGCTTTTCTCTGTAAAATAAATGGAATTGGGGATTGTGGAAAGACCTGTTGTAATGACAAAAAATAAGCTGGCACTGGAGGAAAGGTAGGAAATTTGTTAGTTGCTCCTTTGTATTTTCTTGTACATCCATCCATGCTACCTCTGTGATAATTTTAGGCCCACCTGTGCCTCTCTATTGTCTCTAAGGCTATTAATTTTTCTGAAACAAGACAGCCCTGAGACTGACAATAATAGACTAGACTTGCTTCACAGCAAATTGTTTTGTATTGAATATTCAAGCACTCTGGCCTTTGGAGGTTTCTTGTTGCCACTGATATATGTTCTGTACGTAATTTCCCCCATACATATACTCTGTACGTAGAATGATTTTATTCATACATGTATTTAGTTTTGTTCGTAGTCATAGTCGACCATACAAAAGTCCCTGTACTTTTTGTCAAGTCAATAAAGAATTGTTTCAACAACCCAGAAGACAGGCAAAGAGGAGCAAAAGCTGAACAGATTGAAATTGTTGAATGTTCGAGGGGAACAGGTCACACATTGGCATGCTATTCATGTGCACATTGTACCATGACTGTGACTTCCAGGACCTTGGCCTTACACGTCTAAACATTAAATGGAGTGCCTGCTGCCAAAAAGAACAAACAGGTAACAACAGCACATTGTTAGATTGATATAGTCATGGCTTGCATTTCACATAACCTGCAGCTAATGCAAAAACCCCCCTGGTATTTCAGGCCCACTGCTGTATGAACCTGATAAAAGTCATTTTGGTACCTGACAGTACCAGTGACTGCTATTCTGCAAAAGGCATTCTAAATGCTTATTCGAAGATTTATAGCCCATGAAGGGAGTTACCGTTCTGCTATCAATTTGCGATTTCCGCATTCCAACTTGAAACACACGTACAGACTTCTGGGAATGTTGCTTGCCAGTGCCATATTCCCAGGTACATTTTGAGGGGTATACTCCAACCTGCTACACCTGGAAATACTGTAGTGTGGAAGTACGGGTAGCCATCTAATCATGGAGAGTTATTTGCAGGTCATGTACTCAGAACGTTTGTACGCTGTCTGAAACAAAGTATGAAGGTCAAGGTGGAGTGAAATCTCATCTGTGTGGCACATAACCCCCCGTGGAGAGGTGACCAACCCTGAATTAGGCTGGTATTGATCTTACAGGTGAATCTCGGAGGTTGAACTAAGGCCATACATGTGTAGCTTAGGGGTATAAGAGGACAGACTAGAAAGGTCTTCATCCTTGAAGGGTGTTGGGTAATGGGTATGTACTTTTTCTACATTTTCTACCTCTTCACTTTCTTGTGTGATTCTTAACCAAGGGACAATTTTGTTTCTTTGTATCACATAAAAAGTACACTGCCTTAAGGAAGAATGCACCAATTCATTACGTTAAGTAGCGTAAGACCAGTCTGGTAGCTTTGATCCACTCACATCTTGTGGTGTGGTGGGTTCTTGATCCGAGACTCAAACACAGGGCCTCCGCTTTACATCCCATCCAACAGGACATCAATAACCAAAGCTAAGCTACTCATTTTTGCCTGAGTTGAGTGAGAAATGAATGTAAAGTGCCTTTCCCAATGGCACAACATTTATTTATCTGCTAGGGATACAAACTCAGAACCTTCAGATTTTTACTTTTACCACTCTAGGCCATGCCACCTTTTTCAGGAACTCACAAACTTGTGACACTTTCTAATCCATCTTTCACACATATCTGCTGGGCACATCTGTCCCTCTTACCTTTTTCCATATTGGGACAGTTGCTTTTAATGTGTCAATGGCGTATCTGACTGCCTCCAGGCCTTCCCTGCGATGTGGTGAGGAGATGGCTATGACGACACTCGACTCTGTTATTGGTACGCACCTGTTCAGCAATAGTCAATAAATGTAGCAGAAAATACAACAGTGTAGAGTACACAGTGCATAATTGTCAAATTATTGTCAAACAGTTTTACATGTTAACTTAACAACAAAATTAATTATACCCATTGCAAATTTGATATTTCTTGTGACAGTTTTTCTCAAGAATGAAAATGTACACGTACATGTAGTACAATGAAACTTGGAGCATTTTTCCAACTTCATTTAATTGTCAGCAGTAAATCAAGAGCACTTGTGGTTTGCATCATGACTGTGAACTTAAACAAGAGTAGGTATGAATAATAATTATTATGGACATGCCATCTTGTAAAAGAATGAATAAACTTTTTTGTTAAGTACCCCTGAAATGTCTAAAATTCTGTGTGCATGTTTATCAATGTTTCTATTCCAATGTACCAGTTATTGTAGTTAAAAGAATTACAAATTTTTGCAAAACAAAACCAATAAAAGTTTATGAGGGGTATGAATAATTTGGTTGTTAACTGTATAGCATCCATGCACACACATAATTTTATACACTGTGTATTATGAAGCCATTGAAGACAATTTTGCTTCTGATCATTTAATAACATGTAAGAATATATGCATGGACAAGAGTTTAACATATTTAATGTACATTTGTATGATATGTATTACAGTGGGTTTACTAAGGTTGTTTCAGTTACCCAAAACTTAAAAAAAATCATAAACTCTTGATTTTCATATTCCTACATGATTTAAGTGCCGCAATCTTTAAATAAGTTTACAGTATTCACAAGATGATGATTCAAAAGCACAAGCCAGTAAAGTAATGACATCACACTGAACTGGCTGACTGACTGCAGTTCACATAGACAGCCTCATGTGGCTACATGTAAACCCTTGCCTCTTCATCATTACATAGCTCTAATGAGGCCGACTTGAACGGAGAACTTTTCCTTCTGTGTATTTAGGTTAACTTTCGAATTCAATTTTCTAGCGAGTGCTGACGTCACATCATCAACTTGAAATCAGATCAGCGAGGTGTGGTGCCGATAGTTGACCCAATACAGCCTCCCTGATGAAATCAATCTTTTGTGGTCTATTCCACAGATTCCATTACAATCCATCAGGTCGGCACTAACCAACAAGGGGAAGACAGACAGTGGTTCTCATTGGGACTGCACAGAATCGAATTACTGGGGACAGTCCTCAGTATACTATATGTCCTCCTACTTAGTGAGAATATTGAAAGTGGAGCCTATATTTATATTGCATTTCCCTCAGTGTACACATTCATACTATTAGCAATTGCAGAAGATACACAACCTTGTACAAGTTACAAAGTGAATTTTGCTATTCCATTGGCAAAGTGGGGTAAAGAAACACTGAGGTGACCAGCAGGGATTGACACATTTGGCCTTTACATGGTTGGGTGAAGCCCTCCCTGTTTGCCTCCAAAATCTTGCAATAGAAATGGGGCGGAAACTTGCCATTCTACACGTATGTGCCACTTGGCATGGAAGGGACCAAGCAAAGAAACAGCAGTTTCTGTTCACTCTCCATACATAACAAGAAATCAAAGCGTTTTTGTCAATTCCTTGTTTTGTTCATTATTGTGAATTTCTCATTATTCTGAGATTGTGCTTAATATGCCTTTTCTCATTGGCTCCCATAAGGCAACAGACCTGCATATAGCAGGAAATTGAAGACAAGAAATGAAATAATCTTTTCTGGGATATTTCTGGGACCTTCGACCCATCTTCCTGTCAGTGTCCCTGACTTGATTAGCATGTGGGAACTACAGAAACACAAGCTAACACACACTGTCAGACAGACCAAGAACAAAACCTCTGTACACAGAGACAATTACCAGAAAAGTGGTAGACTTGTAGCTCAGTTTTTGGGAAAACCATGCCAATATCTATCAATACAGATCAATCCATTGGATTGAAGCTGCTGTAACAGTTAGTGATGAATCAGATATACATGCCTACATGTTGGCTAACCTATTTGTTGAACACGACAGAATGTCAGGAAATTCCAGGAATTGAACCCATGTCCATTAGCCCAACCAACCAACCAACCAACCAACCAACCATCAAAATCACAATGCCACAGAGCTTAACCTGCCTTCTAAAAGGAGACAGACTAGTGAGGAGGTTGTTAGTGGGACAGTTGGTAGGATGACATTATTTTGTGATCAGGAAGATTATACGATAAAAGCAAACATTATAACCTGGCCTGATAGATGTTTTGTGACACCAGGTAATGGTTGTGTCTTGCAGCTGAGCCCCAGAGGCCTCCTGATGGTAAATGAGTAGGAGGGCTCAAGAAGACTCAACAGTTTGACTTTGATGGCTATTCTCCTCTGATGTGGATGGGCAGTAGCTCACGACTCAGCAGTTGGTTAACAGTCCATTAAAGATGTCACCACGCTGCATGTAGCATGGAAAAGTGAGGTTCATGGGACAGGATGTACCATCTCTATATACATGTACAGGATTTTAACTATTACTGAAAGCAGTCATGACATTAACCAAAATTCTGGATCTTTGGACAACACAATTTAATTTTTGACCTTCAAAAAGTTTTGTTGTTGTTGTTCTTTTTCACCTTTTTTGGGTGGATCCACAACAGATTGGGAAAATAAAAATCACATGATTCTCAAGCTGAATAAGTGATTGGTTACCTATAAAGGTGGATTATGACCACGTACTCTGTTTGGCCAATCAGCACCAAGGACATATCATGCTTATAACTACATGCTCTGTATTGACCAATGAACACCAAGGACAGAGTCTTCTCCCTGCTACCTAAGCCAATAACCAATACCCTAGCATGCTGAAGGGTAAATGCGTTTACATCACATGCTATCATAACCAATTGGAATTAAAGGACAGAATTGAATTCTGATAAGTGGACGGGAAGGGAAGGGAAGGAGGACTAAGTCAGCAGTGGGAATTTACAGTTAAGAACGGAGATATGTTGCTGACATCTATGGACAGCTGAGCCTTTGATTTTCTCTCCAAAAACTGTGGTAACAACTAGTAAGAATGACATGCTGATTATAATTTTTCAAGAGCTGGGCTGGAAATACTTTCAGAATGACCTGCACCAGACAAAATTGACCTGCCCCACTCATTTTCTTTTCCTTTTACTAAATGATTTTTCTGGCTTGATTGGAATGCCATCTGCCAGAGACAGGCATCAGGAAGTATGAATCATATTGGACATTGTTTACAAAATTGTTCCAATTTTTTGGTTTGGCATTTTACATGTGGTAGCAGTCAGAGCAGCAAACAAAAATTCATAATATTATGCATTTATACATTTATGTCAAGTACAGGTTGGGTGCAGGTAGACATTAGAAACACCTGTACAGCTCCAATATGCAGTGTAAATGTTATAATGTAACATTCTGAGATGATGGCTTCCATATGATATCAGCATTCAAACGTGCTCACTTCAACGTGCTCACTTCAACATGCTAACTCAGCTGTGACTACACAGTCCATTAAAGACGTCACCATACTGCATGTAAATGCTGAGAGGGGAAGTGAGATAGAAAGGAAGGAAGCCAGGGCAGACATATAAATGAACCACCCTGGTCTACAGACATTCAAACTATGATGGACAATACCAACGACACAAATGTCAGTCATAGGAAATTTTTTGGATATCCCCATATTGTTTCAGGGTGTACACAGTCGTGGTTCTTGAGTCTGAGATTAATACGAAGGACTGAAGCAAGTAAGTGGGGGGTAGTGTGGAGTCATAGAATTTAGAAGATGGGGTATTCTGCAGCTTCTTGAGAGTGAAATTATTGTCAGATAAGACACAATTGAAGACTTCTGGACTGACATGTAATGTTTAATCTGAATTTTCTATTTTTGGCAGAATCTACTCTCAAGAATAAAAGGGTGCAACAGCCTTGTTGGGTAATACATACATGTAAGAGGGTGCAGCAGCCTTGTTGGGTAATACATACATGTAAGAGGGTGCAGCATCCTTGTTGGGTAATACATAAGAGGGTGCAGCAGCCTTGTTGGGTAATACATAAGAGGATGCAGCAGCCTTGTTAGGTAATACATACATGTAAGAGGGTGCAGCAGCCTTGTTGGGTAATACAAAAGAGGGTGCAGCAGCCTTGTTGGGTAATACAAAAGAGGGTGCAGCAGCCTTGTTGGGTAATACAAAAGAGGGTGCAGCAGCCTTGTTGGGTAATACATAAAAGGGTGTAGCAGCCTTGTTGGGTAATACATACATAAGAGGGTGCAGCAGCCTTGTTGGATAATACATACATGTAAGAGGGTGCAGCAGCCTTGTTGGGTAATACATACATGTAAGAGGGTGCAGCAGCCTTGTTGGGTAATACATACATGTAAGAGGGTGCAGCAGCCTTGTTGGATAATACATAAGAGGGTGCAGCAGCCTTGTTGGATAAGAGGGTGCACCAGCCTTGTTGGATAAGAGGGTGCAGCACCCCTGTTCCCCTGAAAAAAAGTCTGACTCATCCCCCCTTCAAACTACAAACTGATGCTGTCCTTGTCAACATGAAGGATACATAGAAGCACATAAGACCTTCAGAAGCTAATACTCCATTCACATCAATGCAACAAAACCATTCATCTGTGCGTAATTCATGTTTCCCACGGTAGCAATTATCGTACTTCCCAAGCAGTGGGGACGCAATTATCCCAATTACATCTGCTTGGAAGTCATCTGTATCTATTAGGAGTTAAGCCATTTTTAAAAGACACTTGAGAATTCCTTATGTATTACCATTAACTGCAAAAATGTACAGAGGTAAATAGTCCACACAGTGATGTATGATTTTACTAAACCATCTATTGAGAGTATAGGCCTCAATGGCCTGGTAGTTAGCGCATTGGGAAAGGCACTAACACAACTTTCCTCACTCCACCCAAATGTAACTGGTAAACTGACTTTGTTTGGGGAGTTAAAAATGGTGGAATAGGAATGGGCTCTACCTTTCAGTACCGTGCCCTAGACACAGTGGATTAAGAACCCACTGCCCCTAAGGCCTCTAAAAAGGCTATAGGTCCATTACCTTTTATCTTTACCTATGGAAAGTCTACCAATCAGAACCAAGACCAGATTGTGCAAATGTTCTTACAATATTGGCTAATATGACCAATCAGCACCAAGGACAGACCTCGTTACTTTTATTTCCAATGAGTGCCAATGTGACCAATCAGAACCAAGGATAGATTATGATAATGTAGATGGCATGGGCCCTATCCAAAAGCATGTCAATATCATTAAATTATGTGCTGCCATCAGACATTAGCAATAGGTTAAAGTAACATGATTTATAATGCCCACTCCACAGTTAGGAACTGAAAGGATCTAAAAGAATTCTGAATATCAGCTATCATAACCTGATCAGCACCAAGGATAGACACCAGCAAGCAATTTTACTTCAGGAAAATATGTCTGTGTGATACAGTTGTGCTTAAACATACATTTATATTTCCTGTAACTCAACCAAATCTTTCTTACCATATGGTACACTATTAATATACATGTGTGTGAAGGTTAGACATACACCAATAATCACCATCTGGATTTGAGGTAGAACTCATAACAATCTGTTACAGTAATGGTAAGAAGATAACAAAACTATAAAATGTAATAACTAGTTAGAGGTTCTACAGCAGTACCAAGGAAAACTGTGAGGAGACCAAAAATTGATCTGGACCTTCATCTTCTCAAGACCTCCAGTGTACCAACATACTAAATATCATCATAATCCATTCAAAGCTTCTTGAGTTATGCTGGCCACAGAATGTTGGAAACATAGACAGACATACTGAAAACAAGGTTAGTCTCCACTCTAACCTCCTTGCTGAAAATAAGACCTCTTCATTGAGGTAATAAAACTTGACTAAATGAAAAAAAAACTATATTTGTTGAACTGACAGTGATTGATCAATGTTAGCCACACCTATTCTACATACAACCACTGGCAGTTTATGTGACAAGTGTTCAAAATACAGTATTTCAGGAAACAAAACTGTAGCATCTGTAGTACAATCAGAAATTCTTCTAATCAGAACATTTTGGTTTACAGTATTCCATTCCTGGAAGATACAGTCCTTTGTCCACTACAAGAAGAAGTTACCTACTACATTTTGGTAGTCCTAGCAGTGGGAAGTAGGACCAGTCAGTGCTGCCATGAGGAAGGTACCAGAAAGAGTGCCAAAATGTTGGCAGGTAAATCCTTGTGGTTGTGGAATAAAGAATTAACTGTATTACCTGTTTATGTATACACCAACCTGATAAAACTATTCACAGAAGTATTCACAGAAGTACCGTATTCCACATTTTTTTCCATTCCTGTGATAAACTTCACTTCTTCAAAGCCTTCTGCTGAAAGTATGATACAATGCCCTTCGAAAGGCAAGAGGCTTATATAACACTGTCTAAAAGCCTTTCAGAATACATTTCCTCAGCCAGAGGACGCACTTACCCATCTATTGCCACCAGCTCTCTCATCAGTTCAGGACGTGATCTGGAGCGATCATATTAATTTACAAGCGCGACAGTAAGAGGCCAATCATCACCTCTGGAAGAAAAACTACCCATAGAAAATTGCAGAACCGGATGGAGAGTGATTTGTTGATCTCTTATCTCTGACAGTAACTGTAACCATCAGTGTTATAGGTGAAGAGGTTCAGACCCATCCATACAGATATTATGTAGTAGGGCCATACCGAGAAAATCTTTTACTATAAGTCTAGTGCATAGGTCTAAATTACCGAATGTCAATGTACATAAATAACAGTACACTTCAGTAATAAACGACATTGTTATTTTATGATTAACAACATGCAATTCCAACTACAAAGATGAAAATTTAGCACTGGAAAAAGATGAAAACATTACATAATTTACATGGGCATTGAAATCAGTTAGGTACACAGCCCTAACGGGGGGTGCCCTAACATCAAACGCTTTTTTACGCGCTCGAACTCTCGGCGCTCTATCGCTAGTTGTCGGAGAGTGGTCAGGTTATGATGAATGAATTTTGAAAACCTTTATGTAAAGAATATACTAGAATAAAAAAATGCATTCATACTATTCATGAGCCCTTCACGCTCCGCGTTATAAGCGGCAAATGCTGTGAGACATTTTCGTAAATTTACCTTCGTGAATGTGCTATGCTAGACAGTGTGCCCTAACTTCGAACGCTTTTGTAATTTTGCTCTGTTCAGGCGTTGATGATGAAATTAAGTAAAAAAAAACAAGAATTGAATTTTGTGATATATTATCTTTTTATTTAGCAAAGTCAGTGGCAACAAACAGTTACACGGCATAATAAGATCAGTAAAAAATCCGTCCGAAGTTAGGGCACGTGCGAAGTTAGGGCACCCCCTGTTATATAATACTTACAGCCAGAAGAGCTCTTCTGTTGGGGTAATACTAACACAAGTGCAGGGTTTTGAAAATCCTCAATCGATCTTGTGATATATCAAAGAGTTTTCTGCATGCATGTGGATTACTTGGTTTCAGTGATTGAAATAAAATAAAGTATTTACGATCCAATTAAATCTATACCATTTTCCTACTCACCAGTAAAGAAAGGCACCACATACAATATTTTAGTGCACAGTGAATTGCCGATATCTTATACAGATATTGACTGATGATAATGGTGTGGTTGATGATCTCCGGGGAATAGACGTATGATGGGATTATCAGCCACCTGTTAGCAGGTGCTTGTTACTCCACCAAATAAATATGCAAATTCTGCCAGCTCCTGCTGAAAATGTTTACAAGGCAGCAACAGCATTTTGCTACTACATGTAGATGTATTTGAAAACCTCACCAAAGCCTTCTCTGACAAGATTATTTTGAAGATTTTGAATGCAATGGTGTTACTGTAGTGACATGTTTCCCACATTCATTACCTTTGCCAAGAAGGTTCTGTTCTTGAACAAGCATAGTGGAACATTAAACATGGTGACGCTTTGCATCAACAGATCTTTCCAAATTGACATTCTTAATCTGTACATTAAGTTCCAGTCTATGGCTAGCTGGCTGTGCAAATACATATATCTACCTTATACTTGTGGATGGGCTGTTGACAAGAGAGCTACATTGAGTACCCTCCATACTGTGGAAATGTAGATTGACTCATAGGTTTCTGGCAGTTAAATCGCCATTTGGACCGCATGTGTGTGACCAATATGTGCTTACATTGGGTGATGGCTGCCTCGACACATAATTCTTTCACCTAGTCTTTCGGCCTGGAAGCCATTTACTCTCAGAACATAAGATTGATCCCATTCACTCACTGGCAGGGACAATATACCTGTCAGATAGATGTGCTAGATGCAGTATCCATGGCATAGACATTTGTAGCAAAGACAAACTGGGTGGTGGGGAAGATAGTGTACTGTTCCAGGCACTGGTGTACAATGTTTATACAAGTAATCTTAAATATTGAGATAATGTAAAGCACATTACAAAAGAGATATACTGCATTATCTCAAAAAAATATGGCTATAACATGAATGGTTGTCGCACAGCCTTGTTCAGCCCATAGGAGCAATAGGTGGTTAGTCCACCATGTCTAGAGCATGGTATTAAAAAGCAGAGCCGCCCATCCTTCTCCTTCCACTGCCTTTTCACCTACCCAACCAAAAGTCAGGTACCCATTTACACCTGGGTGGAGTGAGGAAAGTCATGTAAAGTGCCTTTCCCTAGGACACAACATCTAGCCAGGAATGCCAGATATTGAAACCATGACTTCTTAATCCTGTGATCACTAGCCCAACCACAAGATCTGATTACCTGACAGCTAATTTCACAGTTACTTACCCCAGCCTATGGAACACAGCAATGTTCTCCACCTCCCACCTCTCCCTGATCTGTGCACAGATCTTCCTGAGTTCAGTCTCTGCCATAGCCTCATAGGCCTCATACTCCAGCCTCAGAACCTTCTTGCCATCAAAGTTATTCCTCGTTGTACCTGCATGGTAGGGGAAAAGCAGTCCTTTACTCCCAGGTATGGAAGTATTATTTCAGGAGGCCGAGTTGTGGGTTTATATGTTTGTGCAGACAGAGAAGGTTGACAGCATGTGCACATTCTTCTTTTTTTCTTTTTTTTCCACATAATTCAAAGAAATATAAGAATGGTTTAGTAGGAAAGAAAATAGGCCTACTATAGCTAATCAGCACCAAGGACAGATCAGGCTATTCTTAAAAAAGTTAACAACATGTTAATTCACAGCCAATCAACACTAAGGACATATGATGCTAACATGTGTACAACATGTTTTATCAACACCAATCAGCACCAAGGACAGATCATACTGTTTTCAAAAAGGTAACATGTCGATTCACAACCAATCAGCACTAAAGATATATGAAGCCTTATACATAAAACTACATTCTCCATTCTGACCAATCACCACTAAAGACAGATTGTGTAAATGTGGCTACAACATTGACCAATCAGCACCAAGGACAGATCATACTACTTTATTTCCAATTTGGGTGCCAATGTGACCAATCAGCACCACACAGCCTATGGTCTTCATTGATGACAGAAACAGTAAACGAAATGTTTATTTTGGCCTTCAGTATCTCGTGCAATTTACTTGTAATGAGTGGAATCTCATTTAGGTACAGTACCAGTGCAATTGGTATTTTTTACCTGTACCTAAAAGATTTTGTGGTATTGTATACAGACCTATACACGACTCATCTCCCCACATAATGACATTAATGTACTATCCCACCACCTATTAGTCCCAGACAAATGACACCCCACATTAATTATGGAGGAGTTAGGGCTTCTGGCTGTCCCATTACTACCTGCTGAGGGAACACTTTAGCACCTGTCCCAGTAAAACACATCACCCCATATTGTACCAACCTTACAGGTGTCAGGTGCCCATGGATTTATAATGGTCAGGCCTCTCTAATTCATTTATGCTAATTGCTGTTTTTCAGCCAATCAACAGTAAGCAGTTAAATGGCTTCATGATGAAATTAGACACATGATTATCAAATATGCACTTGCATGCCTTTTACTCTGAGATTATGAGGTGGCAATTGAAATACCGGTAAATTCATTTGAAGCTTTTTAAAGGCAATTGGAACACAACTTTACTTTACTGGTGTGCTTCAGAAAGATGAGCTCTCAAATGCCATTCTTAATTTGAGAATCTAAATCAAGGGAAAATCTGCAAAATAGCTAAGAAATTGTTATGAAATAAGGAAGGTCCCTGACAGGTTTACAATTCCATAAACATTTGAAAGATCACAATGAAAAATACAAAAATGAAAAAAATACTCAGCCTTGAATTTTTTAAATGTAGACTATGTTGTGATGACCACAACAACTGTATTCACTATTCCCAAAGCTGTTTCTCTCCATGTAGCATTGGCCTGTAGAATTATATCTAACTATCTGTGATCAGTTTGCAATCTGTGGCAAGAAATTCTCTTTGTCTTCTTCTCAGTTGAATCATTTGTTCATCATGGACACTTTTACAATACATTTTGCCCAACACTAACTGTTGGTCCAACAAGTTTACAGAATTCTTTGCAAAAATTACATTGACATTGTAAATTTATACGTGTTGTCTTTTTTTATTGACAAATTGTCATCTTTGTATGATTCATATACTAGACTTTATCTCAAAGCAAGAGCATTACATTGTCAAGTTTTCCATGATTTGTCAAAATTGGCGTCTTTGAGACAGAATTTGTTCAGGTACAGGAACAGATACACTTGACATTCAGGTCCAGATCTGTACCTAAACAATTTCACCTAGACCTGCCTGTCTCACATCTATATGTACCTTGTGGATTAGATCTCTTCTTGTGAAGATGGTTAGGGAGGTACCTGTGTTTGGGGATTATGGTATGTACAAGTGTTTTGTATATTCACGTAAAAAAACTCCATTGATTTCACTATGACATGACGCTGCAAGAGCAATGTGACTATCACGTGTCCAAAGTCACATGACGTCTGTATTGACGTAGTCCCATCTATGCCCAGAAGAATTCTTTGAAACAAAAATAGAATTACAACACCTAACAAGAATCTACAATGGGAAACCTGTCACACCTTTCCATTAATCTTTGTGGTGGAGAGATAGGGTTAAATGGCTAGAAGGCCAAGTTTCTATGGATTCAAAATAATTTCATGATCATGAATGTGATTTATAATCTGACAAAACATCAAAGTCCATATCAACCCACTTCAGCAGGCTCTTCTGTCATATTTGGCCATAGGTAAAGAATACTGTAAATTCTAAAATATTATAGCAGTGTTTCTAAGTTTGTGGTTTTTACTGCAAAGTCATTGCACCCACAAATATTTGTTTTGATTTCCATAATTGTTTTAACTATAATTGTTCCAACTGCAAACTCTTGATTTTTAGTGTGCTGCAAAATCTAAGTGCCACAAACAGACAAAATAGTGTCTATTCTTCAGGTGGCCACACGATTCACCATATCGTAGTCTTTCATGACATTGGATATAATCCACCATTTTACAGACCTTTGCAAAATCAATATTCTCCTGTCAGTTCAGATGCTTGTGCAATGCAATTATATAGGACTGCACCACATCTACATCAAAAGAAGGACCTGTCACCTTTTCTGCTTGGACTGTGTCTGAAATTTTACCCTGCTCCCAAACTTCTTAGTAATATTCAATTCAAGCATACATATGCCTAGCCTCTAGTTAAGCTGGCATCACGCTGTCAATGGCCTTCAGCTCAATCTGTAACAGTTGATTGCCAGAAGGTTGTTATATTTCAAACTTGTCAGAGAGTTCAGCATATTTTTTGCCTGAAAATTTGTCCTGTTGCATTGGAGGGGACTCAGTGACATTGCAAACATTGGCTGATTCCTAAAAATGGCACAATGATTGAGAGGAGTATTCCAGGCGAAAATGTTCTTTCGAGCTTGTAGACTCGTCAGGCGAGATATTTTCATGCTGTGTGATGTCAGCTTTATGCATGGCCAAAAGTATGGCGAAATCCCAAACTGTAGCCTTTCCACAAATATTCTCCACCCAACACAGGAGCTATGGTATCAGTCTTAGGATAACTGAATCAGATCTGGTGACATATATATCAATAGTGACTGTGACTGTAACAGACGCAGCCATCATGCATGCTGATCCCGTGCCTCCCCCACTGTAATTTGTCATGGCCTTTCTCCCCATATGTACAGGATTTTCTCTCTCCTTTGATACAACAGCAGTAACAACACCTCAATCAGGCTGGCGTACCCGGGGGAATGCCGTGCGCATGAATCTGTGAGTGCCAAACATTAACCGCACGCTGAAACCAATAAAGCAAGCATCTCCAGAGCCCTGCGCACAAACATAGGGTCCTGATTTGTTCCGGAGAGCCATCTGTCATTGTCTGTCTGTATCAGCTGGGAATCAAAACTGAGAAGACTCAGATCTACATTTTATCGCAAAGGATACATCTGTTGGCACGCACTTCACATTGTAAGACTTAAGACCTGATCTCTTAAGCCTCAAATTTATGGATGTTAGCTGCTGATTCCAGCAAATTTTTTTCAGTCTGATTTCAGCAAATTTCCTCTGGCGGAGGTCATCGACCAGGAATAAAATACTGCCATGAAAGCTAACCTATGTTGGTGACTGATACTATCACAAACTTATAACATTCAACAAACATCTAGAAGATCTTGTATTGTATTGAACGTGTCATCTTACCGATGAAAACAGAGATGGCTCCTGAGGTTGGTGAGGTTACCAGGGTGGTCAGTTCCTCAACACATAGCTGGTCAGTGGTCAGTTTGATGTGATCTGTCCCTTGTACTGTGGACATGGTTCTGTGTGGGAGCTGTGTCTGTGGGCCTGAATACATTGAATTAACTTTAAAGGAAAAATGACAAGTGAATGTTACAACAGCATACATGTTGAAATAACAACAGTTACTGTGTATATCATATGCATAACAGTAACTATATCCCAAACAAGAGTGTATTTAGTGTATTCACACTAAATTAAATGTAGAAATTATACTACAATGTCATGTGCATGTGCCCTTATGAATTTCGTTTCAATTGCGTCATGTAAACATGATTGTAAATATTCATTTAAGTTTGTGGAGACTTCATTTTGCGGTATGGGGGAAAGGAGGCGATGTTTGTGGTGTAAAGATTTTGCAAAGGAGAAGTCACCACAAAATCAGTTAACATAAAACCACCACAAATATTTCTATGGTTTACAGTAAATCATACAAACCAACATACACAAATATGTACATGTACATGATTTCTTTCTCCCAGAATGTTTTGAAATTGAAATTGGAACAGTCTCCACTGTATTCAGGAACCCAACATGGGAAAACTCCAGGAGGGCTGAATATCTGACTACTCACTGCAGGTATCCAAGTTGCCATGTATATTATCTTGTTGAAGTATGTCATAACTGCAAATGTTAACATTTCTTGTTCAATACACCAGTATATTAATAGCTACAAAAAGGCTACATTTAGATGAAGAATTAAATGTGTGTTCAAAGAAAAAAAATCAACGATGCTGGTTAACGTTTTAGCATCAAACTGACAGCTTCAATAATGTATGATTGTAACTGTTGTTACCTCGCTGATGTTGAACTTGAGTCACCCTCCACTGATTGGTGGGATCACTGCAACCTCATCTCCAGACTGGAGGGTCAAGAGGTCGTTACCGGGGGCAATGTATTCTTGATTGACAGCCAGCACCAGGTTGTTGGAGATCACAGCAAGGCTAGCAAAGAAACATGGGAAATAAATACCACTTATGGTATTACAGCATCTTGCAGCTTAATATCTATTCCAGTCAAAAGGTAATATATACAGATGTCATATACATGATTGATGATAAACTCTCATACTTCACAAATAATTCTATAAAAATGTATGTATAAGCAAAGCAATTCATATTCATCTAATACACCTGTATATGAGAATATTCCATAGAGTAGGTAATAAACTATGTACTTCAAGTTGTCACTGTAAGTAACTTAAATATTAATTGATAAATTATATGGCCTCTATTGGGCAATTTATTTCAACCTAACAGGTAATATTGTGAGTGTTCTATTCTATCTTTATATCCTTGCTTATTATACATTGTAAGAACTAAGCTTCGCACTTGTAACAATCCATCACTTAGAGTTTTGAGCATTTGTAGCAAAATCCAAAATCCCACCAAGTAACTTGTGAAATTGGCAGATACATGCACTGCATATCTTTCTTGCTTATACAAGCCTTAAAGACTGTATGACACCAAAACACAGCATTTTCTGCTTATATTTGACAACAATGCTAGAAACATAATTCAATTAACATACACGTATGCTGTTGTGCTGTGTTAAAAAAATCATTCTTCAGACTGAAGGTAATCCAATCACAACTGTATCTGAACATAGCAACCAGTTTGGAAACTCGAGCCGCGGTTTACAAAACATGTTCTTTTTTAGAAGCAAGAAGTGGTACAATATTTTTTCTTATGACTTTTCAAAAGAACGTTTTTCTTGAGCGGCTGGTCACGGTGTTAACAGTGACGTCAGACGCATAATTTTGAGTCTTAAGAATTTTTGATGTTCAATAACAACGCAAAAATAGAAAATGTATTTTGGTGTCATATGGTCTTTAATCACAAAGACAATCATACTTTATATTCTAATTATGATTATTCATATTGAAGCAGCAATAAAGAAACTGATTAAGTCTGCTTTTGATACAATACACAATATACATGTATTTGCCTCTTCTTCAGCTAGTACAAATGTACATGTATACATAACAGTGTGTAACACAAGCTGAGAAGTAATCTCATTACCAATGTTTCCCACAGTTTACAATAGAAACCCAAGAAACCATAATTTGATTTAATTAGGTCTTGAGGACAGCTTGCCTGTCTATCAACAGTGGTGGTTATGCACAATGCACAAAATCCACAAAATAGCATGAGTGCTGAATACAAATGGGGACAACATGTTGTGCAATGTGTAACATCAACACTTTTTATAAGCACTAAACTTTAGGAATTTCAACTTTTTTTTCATTCACCACCACTTTCCCTTAATATAAACTGAACTGGACATACCAAAATAGAATGATGTATAATATTCAATTGGCAGAGACTTAAATTTGCAGCAAGGAGAGGAAAAGAGGCATATGTGGTGGAAATAACCATAGTAACTTCGGGGTCAAACTCCAGCCTGCCCCACCACGTGAGAGGTGCGTGCATGACCAGCAAATTGTACGGCCTGACGGTAGGACCCGATACCGCAAGGCTTCGTTCCTGCCGCGCACTGTCAGGGATTGGAAGGCCCTACCCCAAGCGACCATATGCATGGAGGCCACCACTATTGACACCTTTGTGTCAAGGGCCTCCAAACTTAACCGAAAATAAGACATATTCGGCTGGTGACCTTGCCTCCCCAATTAAGTGACGGAATGATCGATAAGACGATAGCAGTTGTTTCAACAGGAAGAAGAGGATTACCTAATGCAAGACAGCATGTTGGGGTATGATGAGTTATCACTGTGAAAACTGTGACAATGGAACCACCACAAATATTTCATGAGTAACAGTATTTGAAAAGCAGAATGGTCATCAAAACTTCATACACAATAGCCAACTGCCTTATTAAGCTTGACATGTTCAGAATGTCACTGACCTGTGACACCTGAAGGAAATTGAATCAGGAGGCTGCAGGGCCACAGAAGAATGGTTCGACCCTTCAAATGTCATGGTCCAATTAAATCAGACTCAGGCCTGTCAATCAAATGTCAGAGCTGAATACCATTTGATTCAGCTTTCCCAATATATACGGTTACTGTTGTCATATGCAAACTATCTTGCTGACGTCTGAGCAAAAATGCATTAAAACTTAGAGGGTTAATTTGTTTCAATAAATTTGACATTTGGTACTTTACCATCTCACTACCACCTAACACCACAGTTGTTTGAAATGGTTCCCACAATCACTGTACTCATATATTTTCTTGCCATCTTACCCCATCTTCCTTCTAGCATGGCCCTGATTGGTTGGAAGAGGAGATAGTGAGCAGGAGTTGGAGGTTGGCATGATGAATGTGTGGGACTGTCCTGATTTGGGTCATCCATTCCCCCCATGTACCAGGCGCAGACAAACTAGACAATCAGGACGCAGCCTGCATTAGTAGTTGATCCTGCTGTCTCCATCCGCTAATCCTGACAAACATGGATGCACCGTGTTCAAGGAAGACCTACTTGTCAAACTTGACAAAGACAATGTCATTTCACAACTACAGTGTACGAAATACTTTTTTAAGCCAGGTTGCCCAGTGGCAACCTAGGATGAAAGCTAGGTTGCCCATCAAAATTCCAGGTTGCCCCGAATTCAAACTCTTCTACATTATGATTAACTTAGTTAGAATGCAATACAAATGTAATATACATATTGCATTCTAACTGATGAGCTCTTCCATGGGAACTTCTCAATAAACAGTTCCCAATGGAAGAAAGGGGCATCCTTACCACAAAATTTATGTAGTGCACTGAGTTACCTGGGTGTAGAAATAGGTTGCACTAAGCAAAATATGGTTGCACATCGCAACTGGGAAACCTAGTATTTTGCACGCTGCAACTAGAGTTGAAACTTTAAACAACTCACATTTGAAACTGTTGGTTAAAATGTATACATTTAATTTAATAAATGGAAGAAATAAGGATGTGAACAATCCCTTATTAGGGTTTTACAGCCATTTAAATTCAACTAAATAATAATGCCATCCTACATGCACCAATAGTTAAGTAACAAACCATCAAACTTAAGGACTCCAAGAAGTTTCAAAGTGCATCAGATCTGTTACTTCTGTGTTCAAACTGAAACTAGTTTATTGCAAAATCCGGACACTGAATTCAAAATTTCAGAGATACAGTTTGCATTTACATTTTATATTCATAGTCATACATCAGACCCAAAGGAAATCTGAAGGTAACACTTGTAATCTTATTGATACTTTTTTTTTAAAGGGTTAAAAGATTGTTGAGGCTGTAAGGTTATCCACCATAGGCAAGGTACTTGAGGGCAGAGCCCATCCCTCTCTTTTTACCTCCCCACCTCCTCTTACCTCCCTAATTGAAGTCAGGTTCCCATTTACACCTGAGTGGAGTGAGGAAAGTCATGATGATGATGTAAAATGCCTTTCCCAAGGACACAACGTCTGGCTAGGCCAGATGGGAACCAGACCTGTAACCAGGCTCTTGATCCCATGCCTACTTAGCCTGGCTGCTTGGTCATAAATGCTACAATCATATTTTACAAACACTAGATTTGGGACTAAAACATTATTAGCAGAATAATAGTACAATCAGCAATGTGATGATCACATTATTCAAAATCATGGAACGCTATGGCCTACGGGTATCTTATATTATTATAACATACCACAGCTTTAAGCTCATGGAGGTGACTCTAATAAAAGGGTTACAATCAAGTGGGTTATTGGGACCTTGTAGGCAGTGTGATGGATAGAACTGATCAGATTGAGTAAACACTACCAGGAGAGCACAGATTATGGGTGTGGGCACAATTACAGCCACGTCCAGATGATGGAGGGGCACATTCCATTAGATTACACCAGTCATCAGTCATGGCAGGTCATCACACTTCTGTCAAAAACTGGAAGGACCATAGGACACGCTGATCTAGGTTAGGGTAAAAAGGTAAAGGTCTCACAGCCTACATGCATGTATTTGCAGCCGTAGGGGCAGTTGGTTGTTATCCACTGTGTCCTGGGCAAAGCCAATCCCACTCCTTTTACATTTGTACAATGTACCTCCCCAACTGAAGTCACTACGCCTAGGTGGAGTGAGGAAAGTTGTATAAAGTGTCTTTCCCAAGGTCACGTCTAGCCAGGAATCGAACCTGTGACCTCTTGATCCCATGTCCGCTAGCCTAACCACTGGGCCATCATATCTGCTTTACATCCATAACATACAGAGATGTTATGACAAACATTTCGAGTGATAGCCATTGCTATTCCTCTGATATTGTATTTGTTTATTATGTAACAGTTGACACCTTTGAGAACAGATGTAATAATAACAATATTGCATCATATTTTGTCATTGATGTCGATAACAATAATAACAGTACTAATAATGACTCTGCACTGCAGAAACTAATGATTGGTTAGAGATACCATGAAAATCCTTTAGGTACAGGTCCAAAACACTCAATGCCAATATATACCTGTACTGTATCATTGATGAAATTACACTCAAGTGTGACTAGTGACTCAATAAATCATGCCAATGACTTTGCCTCTTGTGTATATTTATCACCTGAATGCAAATACAGTACAGAGACAACATTTTACAACCTAGTTATACCACTTCACATTCATATGTTATGGATGTTGTCCCTCTTGGATAAGCTTTAAGTTTTAAAAAGAAAGGTTAAAAATTTTACCCACACCTTTTGCTGTATAGGGCAATGTCCACCACCCTTGGGCTACACAGTTGTTCAACGTACCATACTCCTTCTCATAACTAGCATGAGTGCTTACATGTACAATAGTAATGCTAAGCAGAGAAAGCAGTACAGTATGTACCATTTTTATAGTCCTTGACAAGCTGGGGCTTGAACCTGTGACCTCCAAAATGCAAAGCAAGCAAGCACATTAGTTGTCTTACCTTGGATACCTGGACACAATAGCTGCTAGAAGCTGAGCTGATGTCGTCTGGCCTGGGACAGCCAAGGTGGCCTCCTTTGATCCAACCAGCTCTCGGCTCTTGGCAAAGAACAGAATGTTGACCTGGATCAAAAGGAACAAGGAATTTTATTGGACTCAAAAAAAATACTGTAATGTGATTTAAGTTTGCAGAGATTTAATTTTGTGGTAGGAGGGAAAGAACGCATTTGCACTTTTTTGCAGTGCTTTGTTGGCCACATCACAAGGGCACAGAACATCTCAACCCTCATTCTTCAAGGAAACATCATTGGTACAAGAAGAAGAGGAAGGCCATGTAGGAGATGGTGTGATGACATCAAAGACTGGACTGATAGATCACTTGCAGAATGTACTCAGCGGGCAAAGGATAGAGAAGGCTGGAAGAAGCTTGTGCTAGAGGCGACCGTAGTCCCCGACCCTCCAGACACGGAGGATGGGACAAGGTGAAGGTGAAAGCAGTGCTTTAAGTTCCTGGTTGAAACAAACACGGTAATGCAAGGTGAGACAGAATATTTAATTGTGGTGTGATGAGTTTGTGGTATGATGAGATCACTGTGAAAAGCTCTAACATAAAACTACAGCAAATACATGTATCTCACAATTTGCAGTACTTGACCATCTTCTCATGTTTATGACACCATTCTTTTGAAGTCACAAAGTGCTTAAATGGATGAACTTAATACTTTCCATTAAGCTTTGCATTAGGGGAGTAAGGTATAAATCAGTGGTGATTACAAGCTTGGAGATAATCCTACACTTTCACGTTTAGCCCTATCACTTTGCTATGTTCTGTACTAGTGGATGTAATTCTGCTATAATTATGTTAAGCCATCTTCTTAAGAAATGGTCTTAATATAATAAGCCACTTGGCAAGGCTAGTGGCAGTCATAATGTTATAAAAAAACTGTATCGATTGACCAGGTACTGAACTGCCTCTTATCCAGTCCAATGGCATACACACAGGTCATGAAGGTAACAAAGGACTTTTGTGATACCTTGGATACAATAAGGGAGATATGACCTACACAACACCAAGAATGGTGTCTTAATCTGACCACACTAATCCAATTTCTTGGTTCTTGGATTTGCTGCTTAATTTTTTTCTAACTTGAATGAGTTGAAAAAAAAAAAGAATTAAAGAGATCACATGTACTATTTGGGATATGAATCAGCCCCTAAATGCTCAAACATCCATGCTCCAATAATTGGCACCAACCATTGAAGGAAATCCTTGTCTTTCTGGTTGTTACAGTTTTTCCATTTTTCAAAGCACTCAAGTTGAAAATTATTTTTTTTACTGCTGTATGTGTATCATGTGTATGTTGGCTTTGTGGCTAATGTGGTAGCATTTGGGTCTATCAAAGGATGCCTGTTTCTTTTACATTTCCATCTTTATTTCGTCCACACGCTCCATTCTTTTCCCTCAAGTTGTCCTTATGTGCGGGCACCCATTAACGTTGGTTTAATATTTCCCCAAAATTGGCTCAAACTTGTCGTTTTGTGATCTCGTGGACCGCCCTCCCCCTTTTCTTCAAAATCTCAGTCTTGCCACCAGAGTTTGCCGGCATACTGTTTTTTGAAGCGCCATCCCAAGGACGAAATACTGATAAACAATATCGATAACCCTATACAGTGATTTGCACTGTTAAAATCCATTAATTGCGTATTTAGAAAATTTAGAAGCAGACAACAACAAACCCACCTGCACTTCTGCTGCCGCCATAACCTTTGACCTTATGATGAACGCATCAAAATATAACAGTTGCAGTCCTGTAAACTACCAAACGTTAGGAACCAAAAAAAGAATACTTTTATCCAATAAATAAGAATATAATTTGTATCATCTATCGTAGAAGATGAAGGAAAATTAATTCTAAAGTAAGACTATGTCGTGCGTATGCTAAATGCGTTTGGTTGCCGTATGAGAAGACGCGGGAAATTCAAATACGTACAGCAGCATAACATGACGTCATTGACTGCCAAGTTTGCTTTTCTTGTAGAGACCGCATTCCAAACACGTTAGAAGATGCTTAGTAGCAGAACAACAAACCCACCTGAACCTCTGCTCCTGCTATAACATTTGGTGAAGATGTTCAAAACAGTGCTTTCAACATAGTCCAACCAATCTCTTTAATATTAAGGTTTAGGTTGCGATGAGCCAGGAAAAATTACGGAAGAAGTATAGAGTGAAACCGCCAAATGCCACAGTACGTTTGCAACGTTCGGTTTTGTTTGTTCGCAAAAGCACGCCAATACTAGTTTTTCACAGTAGTAAGTACAAGCTGCGTAAGCTAGATCAGACAGAAAAAGTTGATCCATTCACATAAATGCTATCTTCAAATGCTGTAAGGATGCCAAGAACACGCCTCACTCGGGTGGCATTGAACTGGATACCACAAGGGAAGAGAAGAAGGGGAGAACAACAAATGACTTTGGAAAAAACAATCACGAGAGACCTAGAGGAGATGCATGGGTTTCACTTGGGAGGGGGTGAGAAGGCTGGACAGGAGAGTGTGGGAAGCAGTGGTGGTCGGCATCGTCGACAGATGAGAGCGGCGACGACAATGATGATAATGATCTTCAAACACGGGACCTCCAATTTATATCCTATCTAAGCCTGAGGACGTCCCTAAGGAAAGGAAGACTCATTTTCCCCGGCGAGTCGAGGGAAATTGGTTGGAAAGGCACTTAACATTAAAAGTACCTTTCCCAAGAGCACAATATTGGGACCTGCTAGGTATTCGAACTCAGAACCAACCCTAACCGCAAGACTACCATGCCACAGTTAATTGACCTCCCTATAGCAGATTGTACATAAAAGTACTAACCTTTAGTACTAGTCTTGCCTTTGTATTCAACCCGTTTGTCTGTGTACTCTTCTCTGTTTACCAAGGTGCGCCTGCATGCCTTCGTGTCTGAAAGAACACACCGTCGTGTTTGTTCTGTGCCAATACAGGTAAATGTTTTCGCAAGCGGTAGTTCATATCAAGGTTCATCTTGGGTCGGGTAATTGTAGCGCAATCAATGAACAATCCATGAAATGGAATAACTGAGGATAGATGATCTTTAAAAATCCATGTGTGAATGGAGAAAAATCGTTTCAAATGCTTTTACTTTATTATCGTTTGATATTTTTCTCTTATCCAAAGCAAACACTGCAAATTGTCGATTTTTTTTCCATCATACACCTCCATCTCGTTCGTTATTAAAGTATAGTTTCCGTGAAAAAACTTGCTGCACCTCGTGACGAGGAAGACTGATGATGTTGAAAAATCAACGTAACTATATATAATTTTCGTTCCGGAGCTGTGCCCTAGTAGCCTCCATCGGACCTTTCTACCGGCTGGCAACATAACTTGTTAGTACAAATTGGCCAAATAGGCAATAGTTTGCCGGCTTTAGGGGCGCACAGTCAGATTTAGGATGAGATGGGTTCGTTTGAATGGGTTTGTCAAAACTTGGAAGGAATACAAATCTGCTTTAAAAAAACAGAGATTATCACGTACACAGACCGATATTTTGATGCAACTATGTCCAACTCCTATGTCTGCCCATAAGTCAATATGTACATAAAACATAGCAAAAGCGAATAAAGGAAAACACCAATACTTCTATACCTACATTGAAAATGTTGAAATTTATTTATTAGTGTCTTCATTTGTAGTTTAGAGATGTTGCTTTTGCCCAACTAGCCTTGTACAGGTGTTGTGGTATAGGGTTCATATAAAGTTCATATCATGATATCATTATTATGTTGCATATGTACAGGCGTAGATTGATAATTGGATCTCATATTTATGGTATTGAAATGTATGAATAATTGATAGTCACAGGGGAATAAAAGTTAATGTCAGCCACCGTGAGCCACGTATCGATGAGGACCAAATTAATAGGAATTACGAATACACCGATTTTAAAGCGACGCTGTCTCTGTCGGCGTCATTTTAAACACGCAATGTCTGATTCATTGTACTGTGTTTGGGGTAAGGTGTGTGTGTGTGTGTGTGTGTGTGTGTGTGTGTGTGTGTGTGTGTGTGTGTGTGTGTGTGTGTGTGTGTGTGTGTGTGTGTGTGTGTGTGTGTGTGTGTGTGTGTGTTTGTGCGTGCGTGCGTGCGTGTGGTGATGACTTTGTGCAGAAATAACTTACACCGTTTTTTAATCGTTCTACATATACAGACGTATGCGACATAAACCATAAAACGCCACCCCGTTACAAACATACACACTTCGATTTCGTCATGTCCATACTTGCCGCACTCATGTACTTATTACCATTCCCTGCTGATATATAAAAATAATTTACGACCTTCCACCATTGCGTATGGCGCCGAAAACATGTTGTACAGGGTACCGCAGAAAGTGAGTGGTGCTTCCCATAATTTGCGGTGTCATGATTTCGTGACGTTTGGCGCTCAGACAACATTATGACGGTGCAGCCCTCATTAGAACCCATTTTTCACGGCATGTTGAAATCGATTATGTTGTGAGATACAATCCCTGCACAGAAACTACAAGCATGCCATGAGCCTGTACGAAGCAGGGCAAGAGCACTGCTACATGTACACTACAGCCATGTCTGTTGAAGGGGATTGCTAGCATAGAAATGAAATCACGACAAGAGTACGGCACCTCTTTATCTTCTAGTGCAAGCTTTTCGTCGGGGGATTTTCGACGGGGAGTGAACATAAAGGGGCCAGATGAAAAGAGAGGCTTTCCACGGCATGCATAAGCCGTACAGATTCAGGGCTGGTCATGCTAGAATATCTGATTCCAGCGCAGGGTGCTCAATTCTGCAATTTCCAAAGAAAGAAAATGGCCAAATCATTTCGATCCCTTCGGATCCGAGTAAACATTCTATCAGGACCAACGCGTTTTGTGTCGTACCTTTACAAACAATTTCACTACACGAACAGACACAGAGCTGCAACGCCCACCGTTTATTTAATTACCGAGCCCCCCGGTCCGGGCACCACGGCAAAATCATTCCTATGGATGTGATTGAACAGTGAAAGAATGGACATCTTGTTGAAAATGTATCGGAATTTGATATGATTTTGGCATAATTTCTGTCCGCATTGGGTAGTCCCCTCATTACGTGGGAGGGAAGGGAATGCAAGGAGTGTACTGATTCGTGCGACGTCACGCATCAAACGACCGTAGTTGCTATGCAAAATAGGGTTGTGTTTGGCCCCAGAGATACACCATAGGAATCCAAAATCAGAATGAGGCTGCTTCAATATGTGATTGCCGAGACGTACAGAGGGCCCAACTCGTAGAGGATTTTGAAACAACCCTGGATATTTTCGCGACATTGTGAGCAACGTTTAGAAGAAAGCTGAAGGTTCTCGGCGAGTAGAATTTGTTATGGACACGTTACTAAACCGGAAGAAGCCCGACCAAGCAAAACACCTGTGCAGGTCGGACAGGTATTCCTAGGTTGGTCCGGCGGAGTAGCTATCGCCCAGCCGGGTAACATACACCTTCTCTCCCTCCTGTATGAGACGGATGGAGTGACGGCTGGTTGTGTGGCTACGAACTGTATGTTGTGTTGTGTTTTGCCTGGATTGAATGCCGTCGTTCTCGGGTTCCACTGTGTGCCCCTGAATTGTATTGTGTACCCGCGGATCAATACGGTAGGGTTAAGATCGCCAGAAACGCGCCGTGGTGAAAAGGAATCGGGTATATGTGAAACATGGCGGGGTAAGGCCTGTGTCTCGGAGATTTCGCCGCCTTCTGGATGGACCGTCCGTACTACTCTATCGGCAGCACTGAGATTCCTCGACAATGTTTTGGTGTGTTATTGTTTATAGTCAATGATGTCGTTTGATTCCGCAGTTCTGTCGTGCCTACAAGGCAATGGAGCCGTCTTCCCATAACCCGAACTTCAAGCCGCTTTCCCCAGAGTCTCTGACCTGCATCGAGCAGCGACGAGTCGAGAAGGAACAGCAGGGGAAATGCTCGAAAACCGCGCTCAACGCCATGGTGGTGGCCACCACCTCCACCACGGCCAACGAAGCCGTCCAGGAGGAAGAGCTTCTTGCGGTCAAAGATCCCGACCTGCAAGACGGGCGCGTGGTCCCGCCCTCCCTCGGGCCGTTCCCGGAGAAGCTGACGGGGCAGCCCCTGGAAGACTTCGATCCCTACTATCAGCGAGAAATGGTGAGTGGTCATCACATGTTTGCGCACGATCTTTACTGAAGGAGGGTTCGTGTGCTGGGTATAGTTGACTCGGAAACTCCTCTATAAAAATGCCAGTTAGGTCCCCCATGTCCCACCTGGCCACAACGGTTCTTGCGACATACATAACCATCGACCTAATTTTTGACTAATGGGCCCCCTCTGTACAAGGGCCCATAAAAACACAGGAACCATTCCCATAGGTGACCGCCTCGCATATTTTAACCCAATGTGATACATAGAAAGAAAGAAGGAAGGAAAAAGGAGACGGGAAAAAGTGATCTATATAAAAATGGCCTGCGTCATGTGACGCCATGTTCAGTATTTACCTGGCAACATCAGCCCATGATATATGATAACCAGCTTCTTTATGAAGAAATGCCTCAGCAAAAGAAACTCAAAACAGCGCACTAAACAGGTGTTAACGTTAGTCCAACAGACAATGCAACAGCTTTTCGTGGACTAACAGGAGAGGAATATTTCAGGTTTTACTGGTTTAAGCAACCCTGTGGATAATGTTGCTTGGTTGTTTAGTTGGGACGCTGAGGTCGGTACCATCGAATTTCCAGAATATTCCATACAGCAATGGACAGTCTGGTACTTGTGCTTCATAGATAGGTGCCATAATATTAACATTGGTATTTCTCTTAGTGAAGCATATTGAAATATGGATATACTGTTTTATTTGTACAAGAGACACACAATGTCACCCTCAAGAACGTTAACATCATTAGAAAGTCCCTATATTCGCAAACCCATTTCTGCCACTTGCATACAAATTAAACAATTCCCCCAGCAAGACTTATTTAACCATCGAAATGAAATATTCTGTATATAACAGCGTTGTAACTAATTGATGGGATAATTAGGGTAAATAGAACTTGTACATTTGTTATACCCGGCTCTGTACATTACCACTGTACGGCGCGCCGGGGTGCCGCCAACTGCAGCTCCGCGATAAGGCGGATACTCTAGTGAGCGAAACGGTGCGAGGAAGAAAGCACAAACCTTACACCGTGTATTTAAACCAGCCATGAAAGACTCCTGGCTCGCATGGCGGCTGAGCCTCTATTTTAGTTGTTCGGAGAGGCATATCTGGTCTCCATGCATGGAATCGCGCGGGTATAACAAACTCTGTCCAATGTACCCTAAAAATGGTCATCTTGCAGGGTTTTTTTCCTCAGTGGGTTACGTCAAAATCAAACAATTCATGACTTACATTATTCAAATCACCCCGCATGCCAGCTAGTATCCCTAGTCGAAGATTTGGGTACTTCTGCGTCTTGAATAAAATGGATGTCTATTAAACCTCCTTGATTAAAGGCATCCAATGCAGCATTTTTGGCATCAAAACTGGAATTATTCTGGAAAATGCTATCTTTACGTTATTGACATTTACTGCCACTTTTTTGCGTCACCATTTAATATTCTAGATGTTTAAAAACAGCACAGAAACAAGCCACTCTAATGTCCACTCAATTTTAGTACCACATGCATTTGAACTAAAGTTGCTCAGTAATGTTTTTGGTGCCTTTAATATTTCCCCCTCTTGGTTTTAATAATAAAACAGCGAATAATATCTGTTGGCCAATGTAATTACGAATGGAATATTCTATTAAACCTCCTTGGGTAAAGCCACCTCACCACCAAAGTTGCCCAGTAATGTTATTTTTGATGACTTTAAATGTCTCCCCTCGGCTTGAATAAT
This sequence comes from Branchiostoma floridae x Branchiostoma japonicum, assembly GCA_013266295.2. NCBI lineage: Eukaryota > Metazoa > Chordata > Leptocardii > Amphioxiformes > Branchiostomatidae > Branchiostoma > Branchiostoma floridae x Branchiostoma japonicum. The sequence continues at coordinate 20,929,404 of CM023823.1, forward strand.
GAAACAGCGCTAGCGTGTGTTCTCGGTGCGCGGTGTGTGATGGAGAATGGGGTCAGCCCCCGCCTCTTGGGCCATCACTAAAACCTAACCCTCCACCTCTCACATCTGCATAGTAAGCGAATATTTGGTAGAAGAGGTCGGAGGGACCGATACTATCGATTAGTATGAAATCTCAGGGCGAGATATGGGAGGCATATATCGACACCCTGGCGGAACCCTTTACATTACAAATTCATACCTCCCGAGAGAGATTGTCCTTCCTGCTTAATTAGGTCTATTTTTCGGACAATTACTATTCTTCATTTCGAATGAGCTCATTTTAATCTTTATCAATAGTTGAAAAGATCCTCTTATTTCGAGATGACTTCGTAAGTGACAGAAGTGTATACAATCAATACTCCATTTCTACTCGTTTTTAAAATAAGTTGTGTATTCGAGGAATGCAGTTGTTTATTGAATTGAATTTATTTCGATACACTTTTTAGCTTAGACTTAGTTTAGCTAGCTATTTTTCCTGTGGTCGGGAAAAATGACATTACAATACAACGTTAGAACAACATGAACACTCTATAAAACATTTAGATGCATAACGTCAAGTTTTAAAACTGTGAATTTCAAGAGATCTACTAATGCAGCAGCAGTAACCTCAGAGATATGCACACTTCATATGCAGGTGTTCAAGACATTCTTGAGAAGGCCTCGATAACACCGCTTTCTTTAATGTGGCTGTCTTAGGGTACCTGGTGAAATTAATTATATATATAAAATTGTTGTTCAAATCTTGGGAATTTTTAGAAACAGCCATTTTAAAAGCTTTTGCGTCAAAGGTACAATTTGTCTTCCTGTATACAGTATGTCGTTGTCTTCCTCTTATTTCACGTGTCAAGTTCAAATGGGACGTTAGACTGGGATTACATGACTTTGCCTTCAGCACAGCACAGGGTCTAAATTAGGACCTACCAAGGTCATCATCATCACCCCGGGGTTAACGACCTAAAGGTCATCTTGCCAAGTAAAGAGACCATCAACAATTAATTTCATAAGATAAGAGATTTTCTTCAATGGTTCTCTGAATGAATCGTTTGACAGTTATAAATTTTCACGTCCGTATTATTAGCAGTGTGGTACATTAATTTAATCCAGTGTTGGTAACCAGGCAACGTTATCGCATTTTAGAATATTATGATGCTTTTATGAGTTTATTAAGAGTTAATGGCTAACAAGCGAAAACATTTGCATAAGTTTGCAGAAAATGGTAATAATTGCATACACAACGAGCTACTGGATTTTCCTAAAATTAATATTGTAGATTCTTGACTTCTTCAGTCTCTGTACTTGTTGTTCAAGCAATTCTTGTGTATTCTTCTCCATAGACCTAAGAAGAAAAAACTTGTTGCAATCAGAAATCGTTTCGGAATTGCAATCTAAAGAGATCCGATATCATCAAGAGTTAAGTTTTGACCCTAATTCGATCATTTGGAGCTAATAATTGTTGTCCATTGGGAGTGAAAACTTTGTTAGGGATCAGGCTACTAGTTGCATTATACATTTTTCCCTCTCCAGCTAGCACTCTTACATATATTGGCCCATCTCTAATTTTGATTGACAGTCAGGAACGATCTACATGACACTAGTTGACTATGAGGTGCGGCTTTTCTAGACACAAATTGTCATTATCTTGGATTTCAACCCTTCAGAGAATGTTCAAAATGTTGCGGTCTAAAACTTCTATCAACTTTCACTGATTTTACCAAGAGTCAATATGAGAACGGAAACTCTCATTATGACAATATCAATTGGTCGTACTTTCCACAGGCAGAAGGAGGATGATTTAGACCAGGGCTGTGACATGTAAGCCAACAGACTTTTCTGTTTCGTTTCGATAAGAACCCGGGGGAACAAGTTAATCTTATAAGTTATACAAATTAAGACTGAAGTCAGCTTAGAGATACCACAAATTACTTAAAGGTACATTCTCCTGTTCTAAATTTGTCAGTGATAACGTCAGTTGCAGCATATCGGGTTGGGTTTTGGGTAGGTGCGTCTGTGTGACGCAGGTACATCATCACGTGTGTTCCATTTTAGGGCATCTTTAATAACCAGTTCTCGATAATATGCCTGCATCTATTGATTTTCGCTTGCGGTCAAACGAAAATGAACAAGAAATGGTCGCATTTCCATCATGGTAGAATGATTCTGTGATGAATTAGAATACTGTTTTATTTTCAGTATCAGATGTTACTGAAAGGGAATGAAAACACCTTCGGCCACCTCACTGCAATAAAGAAATACAGAAGTTTGGACCACATCAGTAAGATTTCATAAAAACTCTCACCAATGTCTGTATGCAGCAAAGACTTGTGAAGCCTCGGTACATGTATCTTCATTTTTTCGTCCAAAAAATATCGTTCACCGAATACACACACTCTGGATCTTAAATATGTAAGAACATGTCGGTATCTATGTAATATTGTGATCGTTTTGAAACGGTCCACTATAGGTTTATGGCAATCCGCCATGTTTCCAAAGCAAGAACCTTATTGTTTTTACCACTTGCTACCGTATAAAACACGCCCTCTAACCCAGAGAACACTGGACACCGGACTCTGAAAGACAAGAAAGAGGGTGTCAACACGTAACCTAGCTACAGGTATCCACAGTACATACAAATCCGCACCTTATTGAGTCAACCAAACGGCGAGGTGATCCAATACGACAAGACCAATACAGGCAAACATCAATCAGACACTGATCCGCCCGCATCATTGTGCGACTGACCATTGCAGAAACAATACAAGGCTATTAATGACCTAGCTAGCAAACAGACTATTCGTAAACGTAGTCGACTAATTGAGAAAAAGGTCACTTTCTTGTATTGTGTGAGGCATAAGATGAAGTTTTATATTCATTGAAGGGATTTTCTAGATCTACTTTTGGCACAGATCATTATGTAAGCAGCGAAGAGGAGAATCTATACCATTGTCTGAGGGTTGGTCCATGGAGAAGGACAGTATTGTGATGGCGCTGGGTGGTCATGACTCAGCAATGGCCGCCATGACGACTCTCCCTCAGTGTAAACTTCCTGTTTTTTTCTACGTTAGGAAGAAACAAAACACTTTTTTATGTCTTAGGAGTTTGTGTTACTTAATGATTAACGTCATTCCTTTTTGTGCGTGAAAACCAAACAAAAAAAATCTACCTAAAACGAAAAACTCCAGACCGCCATTTTGTAAGAGAATATACTAGTACGTACGTACCCCTTTCCCGTCGTCTGTCTAATGTTACATTGCCACAAAAATGTCTTTATCATTATTTTTTGCCGAATCATGATGTTGATAAATGTCTTCTGTCATTGCAAACGGTACACGGAAGAAGTTTCTTTAATTTCTTGGTTGTGTCAGAAAATGGTACAATAAAAACAATGTAAAAAACAACAACTGAGTTTTGGATCCTAAAGTGACATCGTCGAATGTCCTAAGCAAGACAAGCGACCTCTAGGTCATATATACGCCTGAAAATAAAACTCCCAATGTAAAAGGAAAAAAATTCCATTACTTTTAACGACAAAGCAAGGAGATAGAACGTTTATTCGGTCCATTTAGACGTCAATTATTTACTTTTCGGTGAAGAAAATGAGATATTTTATCGATTTTGCAAGGTGGACATGTATGCCTTATCTACTATTTTCCGCTTCGCAGACACATTTTGTTCGATATCTTATACAGAAAGGCTGATAGGTACATCTAGGTAGGACAAAGCCGGGCGTTTTCTATCGGGTATGTACCAGGCTGGTCAGTAAGCGTATAAAGATGTCAGCGTTGTTACCATTGAGACGCCGAAGATTCTAGAGGCCGATGTGTAATCTTCCCAACGGTCTAGGCTGTGTATGGCCTATCTAGATTGAAGCAGAGAGATTGAGAGGTCCACTCAGTCTAAAACCGCGGCAACAACGTGATTCTCTCACTAAACCCGTTCCCCCGCCCCTCCGGTACTAGTACACAGGTTAATCAGGTGCATTTGTGAGTGGGCGTTTCGCATCTTTCTTGAACAGTACGAGGGACGTTCAGAAATTAGGTGGCGTTACCGGGAGGAAAGCGGTATAACTCACATTTTGGAGCATGGCTAGAAACTGTAAAGATTTCTGTCAGTCAACCAAATTTCTAATCATTGCCGTGATTTTGTTGCGAGCGACGCCATTTGAACATCAGTAAAGCCCCTGTCACACATTCACGACCTTCGTCCCCGAACGCCAGCCGAACGTCAGCCGAACACCAGCCAACCAAGCCGACCCTCCCGAACACTCACGAATGTTTTAAACATTTGGAAACATTCGGCTGGCGCAGCCGAACCGTACGTAGCCAACCCAGCCGAACGCCAGCCGACTCACTCCTAACCATGGTTGGCGGGCGTTTGGCTAGCGTTCGGGAGGCCAAATTCGTGAATGTGTGACAGGGGCTTAAGTGAAGGGGTTTCCCTTGCTAGTGGAAAATCATGGACAATTCAGAGGTGACCAGAGTTGTGAGGGTCAACTTTAGAGATCTCTCTGTCCTGCGTAAAATCCACTTCTGACCGGTTTTTAAAAAATACAAAAGGAATCCTCAACAGACATTTTCGCAATGTCCTTGCTGATTTCATGGCACCAGAAACGACCCACGTCGCTCTGGCCATACAGCTCTGGCTTCTTTCTTACTCATGTTTTCCTCCTCTCTCCTACTGATGTACACGTGAACGCCAACATCGATGTACCAGAACTGAATATTAATTGCGATAAAAGGCCATTTCTTCTGTTAGTATAACTCAATTCTGCTGCCAAGTGGTACCCAACTCGCACCGAGGGCTTTTGGATAACACTCCAAGAGTATTTGTTTACATAGTAGTTACGTACGTTCACTTCTACAGGTTATCACCCACCCGAAGTACGAGGGGAATTGTTCACATTCTTACCACGTCCTTAGCTTCTCACTGGAGTGGATTAAGTGGACGAAACAGTTGTTAAGTGCGCTATGGTTGGTCGAGCTTTCAGAGGCGGTTACCTGTTGTGGGAATCGATCCTTCTCTTAATGCCAAAAAACTAAAACAGTGAAAAAACGTTTATGGTAATTATCGATGCACATCTGTTTTTCTTTTTTTTTTCTTTTCTTCTACATATTTTGTCACCGACTACGCCTTGAAGAGATGCCTTCAATAGATATAATCCGTCCGATGATTAGAAGGGCGTATTTGAAACCCTGGAGATGTTGTCTTTGCAACAGTTTCCCGCAGGCAGTACGGTGTCACAGGGATGTCAACTGTTGGGCTTTAAAACTGTCAACCTTAACGACTCAACCCCTGTCTACATAACCCGTACAGCCCTTATACCGACCGGTCACTGCATTATGCTGTTACAGATAGGATAGATAGGACGTATTTAGATAGTTTTGTAACATTATGGTCTTGTGTAATCAAATATGGCACTATTTACCTCGTCTCCATGGCAACTGGACTACTTTAAGGGACATGCGCAGGTAATGTCCCATTGGGTATACCAGCATTCAAATTATTGGTGACCGAGATTTGGTTGATTTATAGCCATTGAAATAAATCACGAACACACTGCATTCCTGCATCAACAATACAAGACGGATTCACATTTATTTTAACACATTGTCCTGATCATAGTCAACGCGTTATTTGTGAGAACAAAACAGCAGGCGAGGAAAACGTCGTCACACCGGGGGTAGATGTAGTAAGACTAGTGCGCCTTTTGTGAGTCAGTGTCCCCTGTGAAATTAAAGCACGCAAATCGTGATAGCAACATTAATTCTATAAGTCTGAACGTACCTCATAATTGCTACGCATCGTTGTGCAAAGGTTTTCGGTACGGTTTAGCTTTGGAAAGGGCATTTTCTCATTCTTAAACCCACAAATAAGTCGGAATTTACATTACAGGGGCTTGTTCAGCTTAGAAAATGATTTTCCTTGTCTCAAATTCGAGAAGGCCTCTTGCATTAGAATAATACTTATAAATGTCAACAAAAATTCGATATAATTTTGCATGCGAAATTCCATATGCAACGCGCGAGACACATTCACTCACGAGAGCAGCTACACTGCGACCCTAAGTTATACAAGCGTGAAAAGTGGATGTGCACACATGGGTCGGGGAGAAATGGGGCAAAGGAGTACAAGCAGTACAAAATGTCGCATGATTTATGACACCACTCTAATAGCAAGACCACAAAGTAGTGCCCGAGCTCACATCAAACCCCGGGAGACTAGGGACTATAGGAATGCCTGAATGCAAAGATAAGGTACTTGTATGCTTACACAAATATTGGTATTGCTTTGACAGATGTAGCTCAATTATGCGCATTCTAAATGTCCGGGAAGTGCATTAAGCACCGATATAGGTCACTATAATGTATCGACATGTCCGATAACGTTAGAGTCACAAGACCCTGGCTCGCGCGGATAATTCCCAACAGTAATGTTTAACCCAATTTGTGAGAACAGACTCAGACATGCACGGAATATCCAAGTAGATGAGGGGGGGCATGATTTGTTCTAGTTAGGAATATTTATAATCATCTGATGATAATTAGCCACCGGTTCAGTGAATAGGCGAACGTTTTAGTGGTAAAATGTGCATAAACGAGCGCGACAAAAATATGTACCATCCATCAATAGTCTTCTCATAATTACTCTGTGAAGGAGGTTTTTGTTGGCGTGTCTGTCTGTGTGTTTGTGTTTCCGACTTATTTGTTGGTCAGCATAAGAATCTATTTATGGATTTTGATGATATTTACTTTGTGGGTAGGTCTTGCGAAGATGAAGATCAACGTCGATTTGGGCCTCCAGATGGAACTGGAACTGCAGAAGTACTGCTCTGGAATTAAAACCGCATTGCATGTGTTTTGACATTATGTTCACTATGTTGAAATAAGACGCTTTATAGAGCCTTAAGCTGCTGAAATTTGCATACCAATTGATACGTAGATTGTCATTACCCTACGCCTGTCCTACCCTGTAAGTAGTAAACATAATTTTTCACAGTTTCATGGTCCGAAAGAGACCTTTTATGACACCCGTGCGGCGGAATGACCCGTGTAACCTGTCGTTGGCGCATGCGTTTTACCGGGTCCCCATCGGACGATAAATGATGATACTAACAAGTAGACAAAATTGAGCAGCTTATTCGTGTCAGCAAAAATTCGCACGTTTCTTTTTCCCCCCAGATGTGTAATAGTGACATAACTCTACTGTTTCTGACATTCTAGTACATTTGAGAAGTAACAACAAACGAAAGAGTTAAAAATCGGACAAAAGTAAAGGAAACAGTGGTTTAATTGCAATACCTGTCTGAAAGATATTTCAAGATAGAGGCCACAACTCAGGGATTTCAAGCACGTTGAGAGGTCTGTTAGTTACAAATTTTCGACTGTCATGAAGTAGTTCGTGATGGGCTGCACTATATCATGTCACTACAAGGCTAGGGAGTGCTTTTTCGAAGTGCCATCAGAATCATGGGTTTTTGTTGTTCTAATAAGCCATTACTTCTCTCTAGTGGTGTATAAGTGCTACGTGGTGGACAATTTTAGACTATGCTGTGGTTATTTTTAGTTCTTATGAATAGAAAAAGACTTCAACTGTTGCATTACGATGCTTTGCCGCGAAGGCCCTGATAATCTATAAGGCAGGTAGACACTGTAGGCACTGTAAAGTTCTGCCCCAAAGTCTCAGGGATGAAATACGTATTTCATTTTTGTAATATTTGTAATGATATGATAATATAATATGTAGAAGTGAAGATAGAAGGGGGAAGAGGTGGGTAGAAGGACGACATAAATGAATAGCAATAATCCAAAATCCAGAAGGCGGAGGCTCTAACCCCGCTCGGGCACGGTGTGAGGGGGTTGCATTCGTCCTTTCGGATGGGGACTCAAAGCCGGCGGCTCCATGTCATGGGGTGCATAGCTGGCTACTTGAAAAAGCATCGTGCTACACCTCAGTTGAGGATGACTGCTTTACATTTCCTACCTTACGCTAAAACAAGGTCTTGGGCGTTATGTCCACCGCATATCCATGGTCCTATCCTGTTCATTTCGTCACCATGTTGCAGATAAAATGTAAAAGGGACGGCAAGACGAATACATGAACATTAGGTTGTGATCTGATGAGGGAACCGCGAGGCTGAGTGTCCGTCTGTCTTCATTAATACCTCCGGCGAAAATTGTTTCCCCAAACCCGCGTGATCGTTATTTATGGGGGACACGATCCATGGGGGGATTACTTTCCATTCCTGCAAATAATCTGACAACCCCATTTATCAATGTGCTGGGGTTACTTACGGTTTTTGAGGGCAGAAACAATCACAGATTAAAGATAGACCATCATTTGTGAACGAATATTCCAATGCAACATGTTCTGTTTTATTTCGTAATACTTGATGCCAAATCGGCACTTTTTTGTTTCAGTACTAGTACTTGTGGATCTATCTCAATGTGTGAAGTTTATGAAAGATACCAACAGTTGCGAGCGAATACAACGTGGTCTTTAAAATTTCCCAGTCCTTGATGCAAAAATCAGTATGTTTCTGTTTCAGTAATCGTGGATTTATCTCACATAGGACCAATAGTAAATTATGTAGCTTATTTCGCACGTTTGTGGATTTTTGCAGATTTTTTCCTTTCGTTTGCACACAGGGTACAATAATAGATAGATACAATAATGAGGACAGAAAGCTCACGAGGGAGTAATTTTTCTGTAAGAAAAATGTAAGTGCTTTTAAGATTAAACAACTTTCCTCTCTCTAGACGTATCTAAATAAATGGATAATTTAGCGCCAGAAAGAAGAGGATTTTCTCATAATGCAGCACGGCACCAAATGTCGCCATCTGTTCATCCACCCCCTCTTTTCTTCAACAACTATAACGACGAAATAAATTGTGGTGTCAGTCAATTCATGTAATCTATGTCATACATTATTGTATTGGAATTTTAACGTGCGTGAGGCGGCCCTGCACTGCAAGAAGTTTTTGTTTAGATATTGTTTTGGAATATACAATATTGTCTGATTATTTTTGTGTGTGAAAAGAAAACAAACACGGAACAGCGTTTAAGTTTGTCCCGATGCTACGCAAACATTATCCATTCAAAGAAACTTTTGTTGCACAGCTTGGAATTCATAAGGAGATATGTACGAATTGACTGCTACGTTTTGTTAATTATCATCATCGTTGTTGCTGTGGGCTGTATTATGACCATGCATTTCTGTCAGCTTATCGCTACAGCGGCTTAGAATGTATGACATGATAAACATGAATGTTCTTCTTTTATTGCACATTCCTGGCGATAGTGAGGGAGACTATTGACATGTTAGATGAAGAAGATATCCTGTCTTGTGGCGTTGAAATGAATAGCCGATACAAAAAATCCCCTGGGGATTTTGGACTCCGTACGTGTAATATGTATGCAGGAGACGGCGGAGGGTTTTTGCTGACCTCTGGCATTTGCTGTTATCCGTCTCGGCGCGACACACACAGTGGTTACTTCTGAACCGCGCACTCCGCACAAAAACCTTCTGTCCTCGCCACTAATCCGCTGCCGTGGATTTGGCTACGCTGGAAGGTTGTTCTGTTGGTTGACCGTCTATCAAGCAGTGCAAATCATTTCTGAGCACACCCCTGGATAAATGGCGCCGTTACTCTACATGCTTAACGCTTTGACGAATGCTAACAGCGGTATGAAGGGTTTTTGACTTGACCTGTAACAGGTGGGTTTGATACATGCTCCACCCAGACTCCCATCGGAAATGTATCCCCAGATTCTGCGCCTTTCCAATTCAATGCACCGAAAAGGCGACTGCGTGCGTTGAAATTACGATCTCGTCGGCCGAACACGAAGCGTAAAGTGCGATGCTTTTTCAGAGAAAAACGTTTGAGGAACTCTGTACCTACACGTATGAAAACAAGTACTGAAGCAAACAACCCGGTTTCTATCGCCTGTCCGATTATTCCATGGTGTTCCTTCCCCCTTCTTGGGCCTCCGCTCCGGATGTTTTACTGCGATACGGAACGACCCAGTAACAACCCGGTTGATATTCCCGTACCTCATCAGCGTAAAGGATACCAGCGCTACATTGATCATCAAAATTATATTTGGGCATAAAAGGGCACCATAACACCGCCATCACCGCACTATGTCAATGTTAGGACGTCTCTCTCTCTCTGATCGAAATCGATTTGTCAATTAGGCTGCCTTGTATACCGAACATGTTCAAATTATCTAGGGCCCAATCTCGCAATTTCATACACACGAAGCAGTCAAAAGTGAATAATATCGTTTGTTTTAGCAGCATTAGCAGAAATGCTTAACTAGACATAAGTCCTAGATATTTTGATATGTCAAGGTAGTTGCTCAGCATTCAACCCCCGATGATAATTTGTAATTCACGTGAAAGTATGTGGACGAATGTGATGCTACGTTTATAGTTGGTCAATTGCCGATTTGAGAATGTAGCAGGTGCAAAAGTATGTGGACACATGTGATGCTACTTTCACAGTTCGTAAATTGTCGATTTGAGAGTGCAGCAGGTGCAGAAGCTTGCAATATCAAGGTACCCTGAGGAGGTGAGACATACGCATTCAGCATATGATAGGCAATACTTAAGCCAAACCAATTTATTTTATCTGACAGCGGAAACCCCCCAGGTTTCCTTTCTTCATTCGTGATAAATTTATGCAGCGTCTAGGTACCCTAAAGGTATTCTGGGTTATATACGCCACATACGTGGACAGACTTTACTTCTTCTATGTTTTCTTCGCCCGGGCAAACGTCTACATTTTGCCTGAAAAGTGTAAAAGATGTGATATTGAATTGAAAGTGTCCTCGCTCGCCACAAAATTAGGCATAATTCACTCAAAGAGATGAGTCCCTTTCCGGGGTTGGAGCCGGATTGTTTTCGTATTGATTTTCATTTAGACGCTGGGAGGGGGAAGTGAGGCTACCAAGGCGTGGTACATCATCCACGGGCTGTCAGGGGGCCGACTCGGGGAGTCCTACATACTCTGTGCGGCCCGGAAACTGTTGCAAGAATAATAGAGCTTTGATAACAGGACTGAACATCGTACACTGGTCTGTGCTGTATTCTGTTCCCTTCGCAAGGGAGGTTTTGTTTTCTGTGCCGTCTGTAGCTTTGTGGACAGCATACGCAAACCTCCGCACGTAAAAGAACTCAACACACTTATCGAAAACAGCAGGGGTGACCCTGCTGAAAACACGAGCCGTGGCGAGGCCGCATTGCACTGCTAGCCATCGAAAACCGTCGTGCTTCGCCTTAGTCTCAGGTCAGCCGCCCTACCTTTTATCATAATAGAATAGTAAAACAAAACAGTAAAACCTCGCGATGTATGTATACAGGAAAAGACGAATCGATGGGGTATCTGATAGGTAAGCCCGGTCATCGGGGGAGATCTATGGAACGACATAAAAACTGCAGCAGGGCCCGTTGTTATCTGACAGTTTCACGGTCCGGGCGACACTTGATGAGAAAAATGGTCGATAACTATAAATTCTGCATGAAGAAAGAATTGGTGGTCTACAACCTAAGAGTTTAATATACGACTTCAACGATCCGCGGGTGAACTTAATAGGAGCACGGGACGAAGAACACAACTGGGTTACAGAAAATGACGTCCAACAATTTACTGTTAAACTTATGACGTACAACGTTAGGACTCGGGGGACTTTGAATTGTTAAGAGGAGTTATGCAACAGTAGTTGTACACTACCAGAATATGCTGTACGATTATTCGAGTATTCCTACTCATTATACGTTACAGGGTTCTTTCCTTTGTGTCCCACGATTTAGCCCAAAGTGGCGATGTTCCGAGGTTCTTCCGTCTGGCTTATGGTACAATGTAGAAGGACGGTTTAATTATATGCCACCAGAGATGGCAAATCACATTCCAATACATTTGAAAGAGCTGTTTACGAAATAGAGACTTATTGTGATGTGCCACGACACAATGTACCTGCTCTTGCTCTTGATCACACAACAATGAGTCAGCAACGTTTCCGCACCATTTTAAACACAACCACCAGCGTTACTAGCTTGTAAAAGTTGGCCTCTAGCATAATAACAAGTCAAAGTACCAGAAATTCTTTCTGCAGCTTCCCTGTAGTCACTATTCATTATTCATTGTCTCACCTATCGCACAGTGCTGACTGTAGAATTCTCAAATTGATCGTGAATGCGTTGGCCGTTAAGGGCAAAGGTGCAGCAGCCAATGGGGCATCTCGGGACATAAGCCCTCGTGTTCAAAATTCATTGACAGTAACAAACACCACCATTGGTTTATAGCATCTTTTTACCTTTCTATACAAACTGCTACTGTTTAAATTCACTGCGTGTCGCTAGCTTAACTCCTCCCTTGTAACGCTCGATCTTTTCTTGGAATTGTGGTTCATTATACATGCTGGGTGATTTGTTCTGGAGTTTACTACCGGTGTGGTCATGTCACAAGTGAAAAGATTTAACTTTGAACGTTCCATTAATGAGTAATGAGTCATGTTCTCTCTTCAAAGCAAACTAGGCAAGGCCAATCGCCGGTCACCATATTCCCGAAGTGAAAGCATTCCGGCATGCACTGTTCATCGCTGTAGAATATTCCGCTCTTCGATCTTTCTATATGAATATTTATGGAGGCATTTACCGCTACATCAAACATGTTCTCAAGCTTCGTTTATCATTCCATGTCCATCTGCCTAGCTCTACGAGCAATCTCATTCCTCTGTCATGTTGTACTTTAGAACATTTTTCTGGCGGCGAAGGAAACGGGACTAAATCTATGGTCCATGCATTACTTTGAGGCGGAGATGAAATCCTCTAATGCACGGAATACACGTTTCTCTCCAGTATCGATCTAACGAACGAAAGTGTTAAAAAAGCTGAATACGTCTTTCCTTGGGCAGCTTTAACCGTTACGACCTCGCTTCTTTTATGGACGGTCTTATCTGGGAGCCAAGAGGAATTTCAATGGAACTGAGAAGCGATGAGGTGTCCGAATGTGTCGTTTGTTTGATACCTTGGATGATAGAAACTATACTGAGGACGACACAGTACGTTACTCTTGATTACCACTATCGATTTTGGGGATTTAATTTGTCCAGGCTTTCCAACCCTTTGAGCTGCAAGGGTGTCTTCGATCAGGAAAAAAAACAACTTACGTCAGCATTTCGTCCAGAATTTAGATATGAATCTCCCCTTTTTCATACATGTCTTTTTTTCTTGCCGAGATTCCGTTTCAAAAATAGAAATCCCATTGCCAAGACAACCACCCTGCATATGTAGACAGGTTGCGAAAGTCGACAAAAATGGACGGATCTCTAGCGCAAAGACACATGGGTAGAAGAAGTATTCAAAATGCGAGCCGGAGGCCAGGGCAGTGCACCTGAACTTGGGCCTTGAATCCCATTATAAGGCGGGCTATATTTAGACTCGCACGATCATTATATTCCTTCACGGCAAACGTGTCTTGCGTGACCCCACGACATCTCTGTCTGTATGCGGTTGGATGCAATCGCGTGAATGGGACAAGAAATACGTCACTATTTCTGAACCGCTCGATCGCCATTCTTGTGTCAATGCAAAGATGGCCAATCTTTACAATTACTGGTAACGTTACACACTGCAGAATGGCAAAGCTGTTCATGTCAGTGAGTGACCTTGACTGGGAGATTTCATGTAGGACGGTGTTCTTGCAATGGGGAATACCGTTTCTACTCCAAGGGCTGTTGCGCGACCTCCGTGTGACAGGAACAGCATTTCGTCCAAAAAGTCCAGCGTATGTGTCCGTAGAAGTTTACTTTAATACAATAGATGCTTTACAGTCTGTTACTGTTTCTTTTTAGGTAGTTTGGAAGCTCATTCAAGTCATACTCTACACGGGAATAGAGCAGCGATTTGTACATTACTGCAACCGCTATCCTTTTAATTTATGGTGTTTCATTTTCATTTCGGTTTGACATCGTAGTTTATGATGTCGATGTCATGTTGGCACCCTGTTAGGAATTAAGAATGGTAAATCATCATGAGCAAGTATGGAGTACGTGATTAAACGAGCATGCACGGGCTGTAGGAGAACGTGTGATCAGCACCAAGGACAGTGTCCACATCGGTTATCATCCCTGTCAATTATTCCTGCCGTATGGCCTGTTTTAAAGGCATTTAAGTACGCAGAGCGATTTTTAAAAGTCAAACGTTGTCAAAAGAGTTGTCAAAAGTGGCTTGGGAAAACAGAAGCACAAATACGGACAAACAACTTTTGTGTTTTCTAGAGCAGCGGTGGTTTCTAGATAGATAAGTTGATTCTACACTGTTTTAAAGCTTGTTGGTCACCCACACATTGATGGTAATGATCTAATAATTGATATGAACACTTTAGATTGATTCTCGCAGCTTATTTCAAATCTGAGGGCTAACATGTTCAAAATAGTTAGTGTACCGTAACCCATTAATCACTGGAGTTGAAAGATCACCAAATATCTTCGACTAGAGATGCATCTAATTTTGGTTTATGATGTCAGCACGTCAAAATGTCTCTCATTGGCTGACCTATAAACAAGGCGGACATTTTTTTCGAAAGAAGCTACTCATGATTAAGACTCCAAAGCTCTTGTCACGCTCTGATTAGTCTGTTGCATTCATGACAGTGATAAAACACATCATGACCATTATGTTAATGCTGTACAAAAATACTAATGTTTGGAACGTCTAAATTGGGACGGGTTTCAGACTACTAGCATTCGGCAGGGAATCGATCAGATCAAGCAGCGAACTAAACTGGTGGATGTACCAACTACCAAGTACCTAATACCAGCTCAGAAGAGAACAAGAAATAGTCATGCCTTCAAGTACCAGAGCTATCAACCAAGGATTGAGGTGTTCAAAAACTCATTTTTTCCTAGAACAATCGTAGAGTGGAACTCGCTGCCACAAAGTACAGTAGGGGCATCGTCAATAGATAGCTCTAAACAATGTCTAGAGTTAGACGTTCAAAGGTTAGGTGTAAGAGGTCGTTCGGTGTAATGTAGCCAGCTGCCGCCGCGCCGCGTGCCTGCGAAGCTGGTGTGTTACGCCGAAGGGCGGTTATACCGGCTATATAAATACAGATACAGATACAGATAGACTAGGGTGGATACCAGGCTCTACAAGTGCACTTCAATGGTTTTGAAACATGTCAAAAAGATTGCTCAACTTACGGAGACCTAGTGGCGGTAACGTTAATCCGTTTATCATTCCTGTCAATTATATCCCTGTCAATTAATTATTCATTCATTGCCACATTAGTTCTTAGCCAACTAACACAAAGGTGGAATGACCTGTTCTGAAAGCATTGACGTACGCAAAGGGATTTTCTAAATCCGAAATCCCTCGTTGAATTTTAGATAGCTACAGCGAGTGGGGGGCATGGTAAACCGTATGTAAACGTAACGTTAACATACTGTGCGTTCTAGCGACATTTAAACATCTTTAAATTTGTACTGCCGTGCATTTAGTTTCATAAGTTAACTAGAACAATGACAGCTCATGAGACATCAACAGACATCAAATTCGGGGCGAATGAGTCATCATGGAGTGTCTACTACAAATCTGGCAAACTGATAACTATGTCAAATGTAGACGCCACTTTCTCAAAATACATGGCCTCAGAGTTGACGGAAAGTAACCAACTTTGACCTACGTAGCATTTACGGCTGACGCCTGGTAGTATTTTATGGCTGAGACAGATCGATGTTCGTTTGTAAATGCCATACCCTGTAAGAGTCGGGGGTGGGGGTGAGTGTGCCAGCTGCACCAAATCTTTATAGATTCGAAACGGGGTTGAAAGAAACGACCCATGACTTGTATAACGTTGCAGTAAATCATGCCACAGCACCGACCCTTACCTACCATGACGTCAATTTACAAACAATGGCTCTACAATAGAAGACAAATTAGGTGTCTGTTGGATGATGAAAAGGTTTCTTCTATCCTCGGAAACGTTTGTTCGCGTGCCGCCATTTTGAGAATGTACACGTACAGAATGCCGTTCCATAGGTACCGAATGTCGTTCCATAGAATACCCGGAGTCCGTACGACCCGTGTCAGACGTTTCTCCGAGATGTCCGTCTATAAATGGCCAGATTTTAACTTGGAATACTATGGAGATACCGACGGAGAGGTAACATCGTGTTTGTTGGAGTGTGGTGAGAGTGTGTGTGTGTTTGGTGTTTTCAGGGATGACAGCTGAAATGATGACGACGCTGAAGCGTCACACATGTGGTTTTTCAGTAGCAGAGAAGGTTCCGACAAAGAAACCGTTGTTCTGAGAACGATTCTAAAGTTAACGTTTTAGATTTGATCAATGTCCACGTACTATAAGCTGCCAGTTACGGGTCCATGGAGATATTTGACGTAGTCTAAGCTTGTGCTTCTGTTGTCACAACAGCCTTTTTTTCTTAGACATGACCAAACGTCTTCTCTCACACACGTCATACGACAACAGACGAAGAGCTTCAAACACTGCACAACCCGTCTTCCCAACAGGAGTAGGTAGAACAGATAAACCGACAAAGACAACAACGAGCACACTTTCACCCCGTTCATACCAGGCTTCGCGTATCCGGATCTACCGCGAATCCGGATATATCCGGATACGCGAAGCCTGGTATGAACGGGGTGTTTGTTTCCATTTGAGATGTACTCTTCATTCACCAGTGATCTGTTTGAGGGTTACAGCATAGGGTTAGGGTTGTTTTTGTTACTGTTGTCAAGGGTAACAGTTATGTTTGATATCTCTAGAAACGTTACTCAGCTTGTGATAGTGTCTAAAGAACTCATCCGGCAGGATTAAGGATGTGATGTTTATCCCCCGTTAAAACAGAAGGTAGCACGAGATTCGTGCCGCATACAAATTCCATATATTGAGAACAATGTAGGAAAAGCGCGAATCTTTTAGATATGAAGAATTTATAACAAGTACCATTGTATTGCCTTCATAACTTCCCCGTGACCCCGTGTGTATGTGTGGCGTTGTTCTTATTATCACGTCTGTATTAATGGTACAAATAATCCATCAAAGTCATTTCTGCACCGTTAGGTAACTAGGCTAGTGTTCTGCAGTAATACAGTGTGTGTGTGTGTGTGTGTGTGTGTGTGTTTCAACGGGAGGACTTTGACACACATGCATGTGAAAACAAAAGAGTATTTGATACAGAATTGTCACTGCTCAGGCAGCCGGGTTTGAAAAGGCTACATTGTACGGTTACAACAAAAACAGTCTCCACTGTTTTGATGTTGTGACCTGACGCAACTTACCGAGCTAGGTTTCAGCCTACGTGTCATGCCCTAGCGGTCGTTCAAGTTCTGGATTTTTCTTCTCCTTTTTACCTTCGCCAAGAAAGTAATATTTCCGGTGTCGTTTGTGGGTGTGTTTGTGAGGCATGTGTGTGGGTGTGTTTGTGAGGTATGTTTGTGGGTGTGTTTGTGAGGCATGTTTGTGGGTGTGTTTGTGAGGCATGTTTGTGGGTGTGTTTGTGAGGTATGTTTGTGGGTGTGTTTGTGAGGCATGTTTGTGGGTGTGTTTGTGAGGCATGTTTGTGGGTGTGTTTGTGAGGTATGTTTGTGGGTGTGTTTGTGAGGCATGTTTGTGGGTGTGTTTGTGAGGCATGTTTGTGGGTGTGTTTGTGAGGCATGTTTGTGGGTGTGTTTGTGAGGTATGTTTGTGGGTGTGTTTGTGAGGTATGTTTGTGGGTGTGTTTGTGAGGCATGTTTGTGGGTGTGTTTGTGAGGCATGTTTGTGGGTGTGTTTGTGAGGCATGTTTGTGGGTGTGTTTGTGAGGCATGTTTGTGGGTGTGTTTGTGAGGCATGTTTGTGGGTGTGTTTGTGAGGCATGTTTGTGGGTGTGTTTGTGAGGCATGTTTGTGGGTGTGTTTGTGAGGCATGTTTGTGGGTGTGTTTGTGGACAGCATAACTCGAGAAGTTGTGGATGGATCCATGTGATATTTGGTTGTGGGTAGGTGTTGACAAAGTAAAGGACGATTGTGGATCTCCAAGCGGTTTTCCATAGTACTGCAGCAGAGCGTCCGATTTTTATATCTCGTGTTCTAGACATGGTATTGTCATGGTTTTGTAATGTTAGATTGCTCTTGTATTGGGCTCACCAGTGGTGTATATTTGGGCCGCCTAGCAGCTTTTTTTGGAACAACAGGCGCCGATTTGGTTTCTGATTTTGAAAGAGAATTACTTGTATACATGTATGTTAACACGATTTGGCGATGGTATGAGTTTGCGGAACTCTAGTTTATTTCTTCTCTTTACCAGTAATGTGGGAGGCCTTAGGGGTCGATAGAGTTAGGAGAGATGGATATGATGGCGCCACATGGAGCACTCGTACGGCGGGGAAAGATATAACAAGTCAGGGGAATGGCCACGGCATTACGGCCCCGACTCATGGTCAGAATCTCTTGGCGTTTTCTTGAGATCGGCGCCGCTGATTGTACCATTTATAATACCTGTTTGGCTTCTGAAGAAAGATTGTAGTCAAGCATGGAGAGGAACCGAGGAGTCTAGGAGCAAAGTAACCCCCATCCACCTCTTTTACTTACACTTAAACTTTAAGTGAAAATACCTACATGTTCACAACAAATCAGCAACGTAACAAAAAGACCTTCATTTCAATAAGTGAAGCCAGCCACATTGTAACAGGTGCTCCAGAAATGTGTCCGCTGTACTGCCTTTCGACTGGCTGAAGATTTAATGATTTGATTGAGTCACATTCTACAGTACCTTGGTTATTGAATCACTATTTAATGCAGAAATGGTTGTTACGTTGAACGGCTGTGCATTTGGGGAAGGCCGTCCATCTTCTGTCCATGTTGGTACACTGAATTTAGAGACCTCATACCTCCATAAAATATTCAGGAATTACGGAAATAAGGTTGTAATTAATATAATCTATTTCCTTTCATGGCTTCCTCAACCCGAATTACCTTAATTTTATATGCGAAAGTCCTATTCTTTGGCAACGTTTAATTTCAACATTTCATCATTAATTATGCAGATGACCGCCACATTGGCAATTAATATATGCATTGTGATGTTAACGTTTAACGTTTAACTAACTTATACATGTTACAAGTATGAAACTCCCATCATCTACCACATTTGACCCTGGCCTTTATGTCCCTAAGATCTACCCACATACCAAATATCATCACAATCCATAAAGGTGCTGACCACGAATATACGGAAACGCAGACACACAGACAGACACACCAAAAACAATACCTCCATTTTCCATGGAGGTAACAAGTCTCAACAGCTTACATTATTCCTCAAACGTTTTTAAAGATATCACGGCATTTAATGTACAACGTTTTTTTTATAAGATCTACGGGTAGTTAATAATCTTGGCACGAAATGCAACACAGGGGCATGCCAAAGTACCGCTAGTACCGCTAATGCTTTGATGAAAATGATCGAATAACATTCATTTGCAAGTGAAAAAGTCCAATCTACTGTAGCGTCCCAAGTCATTAAGCCCCCTAACAAGTGGCGTTCCCTGATAGATACAACAAGAGTGGCGGTAACGCAGCTCTGACGGTCTGAAGGATCCCAGAGTTGGCAGTTAACTCGCTTAAGGCGCCCGGAAAGAGTATGATACGTTCTCGTGCGTCAGTTCGTGCGCAGGCGTGACGTGCTATGTACGAGATAACACTTCTTCCCGGGCCGTGAGGGAGTGAAAACAGCCCGGCGACAGTACAGCTTGTTACAGCATTAAAGTTCAAAGTACCAGATCCAATATGGCAGACAGGATCGTAGCAAAGCACAACCTCCTCCTTTCGCATTTGTCACGGCTGTGCTGAGAGATTACTTAGCCCAAGCTTTGATGTACAAAACTAGGTAACTTTTGTTCGTTGACTTGCTTGCAAAGCTGTAGTGATCTTGTGTGTGGCTCAGTCTGTGGCGTGCGACAAGAAGCTGGGATTTATAGACGTCACAAAAACGTTCTTCGAGCAGACCTGATACAGTTTGCAGCCACAGGGCATTCAGAAGAAACTCATGGGAAGAACAAACGTCTGCATTTGCGTGAAACGTTGAAAGATTTAAAAAAAAGTGAGTTACAGTTGCAACCAGGACCAGCACACCAGACTGCATTTGGTCACAGAGTACAGTAGGGGCATCCTCACTAGATAGCAAATAGATGCGTCCACCTCCATGCCGATGTCCTGCGACGTCGACGTCACGTGAACACGCTCTGGTCTAGTTGTCGTTTTTCTGTAACATCTTGTTCCCCTCAGTAGTCACTGTAACGATCACATCACATGAGTGGGAGGTCATTACACACAGGCAGCCGATATCATGGCCTCATTTATAACCAGTGATAAATCAGAAACTATCGCTGCAGTGCCGTCGACATCTCACTTAATGTGCGATCTGAAACCGTTGATAATCCTCCAAATCGCAACATCAGGATTCGCGAGGCGCTTTTTGCCTACGAGCGATCGGTTCACCATACACCTCAAAAGACAAGTAAATAACCTGAAAACTGAATGTATTCTTTAACATTTTATCAAGTATCTTATATGGTGTTATTTATTACAATATTATAAGCATCCATCCATTTGTGGCTAAATTATTCATCAGTCATGTCTCAAATTTTTTTACTCTCTTTGTTTACCAATAGAAAATAACATGCAAATAACATTGTATGTGTTCCATGCGTTGAAATTGGCATCTTTATTATTTTAGAGATTTACTGTTTTTTAATTATTTGTAGTGTAATGTTTATCTATTAAGAAATCATCAGGACGCGATATCGTGCTTTGAATGGATTTACTAGATAACGTTGAGCTTAACATATTTTTAAATGTGTTTCTGTAGACGTTCTGCGTCGTCTCCAAGCACTTCTCCGGGAGGAGGCACATCCATCGGATGAGCGCCAGCAGATCGCTGTACATCTTCTCGCCATTCAACAAGCTCCGTCGCATCGCCATCTACATAGCTGTACATAGATATCCTTTTCCAAAGCTTCATTGCCCTTATAAAGCACACCCCATCTCGTTAGAAATGTATGGGCCGCTGCTAGTGTAAAGCCTTGGGCTAATACATCATTCATCAATGTCAGTACTATAGCCCGCTGCGGGCGTTCCTACATCCGACTGCCGGCAAACGCCGATGGATGGTGGAGGGGTCCCCTCGAGGTGATTTGTCAAACTGATCTTAACAGCTAGGAGAGTAGAGAGAGAATTTAGACTGACTGCAATAGAAGGAAAGGGGAGGACGGTCATACTCATGGTGACTGCTTTAGAGTTGTGTTGTCGTGCAAGTACTAGTACTGCCGTAGAAGATGCTGCAAATCCTCTCTCAAGGATACATGCAGCTAAACTACCAAAAGATCGTAGAGTTATGCCGCTAGCTGCATGCTTTTTCAAATGTGGCTATCTTACCAACCTTCATTGTCGCCATGTTTATTATTACACACATAGGAACGGTAACTTACACCCTTGCACGATTCTTTTATGTCAATTCAGATCTATGTGTTTTTTTGTGTTTACTTAGTCTTTTGTGTTCAGATGTTTCCCACACACAAAACGCTGTTACCTGAACACTCATTAGAGGGTAAACCGTCATAAAATACGTGAATGGAAAAAAGGATTGTGTTGACACGGACCAATTGTCTTGTGTCGTAAGAAAATATTTGTAAGAAAACTTCGTGAATGGTGTCATGCAGCGCACGACCACAGCTCATGTCACTCTTTTCTAAGAATAAGCAATATAAACTGTTAACTCTTTCACAATTATTTTATCTAACGAAAGTTTAGCCCGTTTACCAACATGTTCCTCTTTTTTCTCTATTGATTTAAGCCAGACTTTGAGAATACAAATTTGCTCGAACTTTCACTACGCGATGAACTCTGTGGTGTCCGTCAATTTTACCAAATTCACATATTTGTTAGATTCTAATATTGCTGCTGCGTTAGCCAATTTTACTAAACCTAGTTTGCGTCTGAAATATCTGGGGATATTCTATATGCACAGAAGCACACGACCTATCTTACTTCGCCACGTAAAGTTACCACAGACGACATTACAGCGCGCGCTAGCGGCAGACAATATTGCACATTTCCCTTATTCCGTGACTTTGAACAATACCGAAGCCTTGTACCTACTATGTTTCAGCCAATAAGGAACGTCTGCACAGTCCCAGAGGACCAAACGTTTTGTAATGATGGCGCCAACGTTTAAACCAATTACTAGGTCTGACAGACACTGTACTCATCGGGATCGACTAGAATTGAATTATAATAAGTCTCTTTAATCTCTGTCTAAAACTATCATTGTTAAGGTTACGCAGAATTGAATGTTCGTGTGTGTTGAATACTGAGAACAAATCGTATTGAAACATCCTTATGACAAAGTTATGGGACCGGATGTGTTGCTTTTTTTAACGGTGTTGCTCAATGCAAAGCCAAATGACCACTTCTAGGCATTGAGCTAGGTGAGGCGACAGACGTATGCGTGGGGGTGTGAGGGTGTGGGGACTGACCAGAACTTTACCTAAGTGGGACAAAAGCAAATGGAGTCCTTGGCAGTACTCATGATAGATGACTAATCGGTATGTCACAAAAGAAAGTGTCAAGTTCATGTAGATACAGATCGAAAAGATCGATCAAGCTATTGACCATCGTTTCCTAACTGAATTCTATTATCGCCAAGCTGAACAGGTGGATACATAAGCCATGGGGTTAAACAAACCTTACGTCCACACCAAGTCGGTATTAGCCTGGTCATCATGCCTTCGTGGTCTTCCCGAGATCTCTTCGGTACTAGTAGTGTGCCCGCCCGCCCAGGTTAATTAGCGCGCTTCTGGAGAGTTTTTACGGGGGATTCAGGTACCTCACTCGGGCATAGCGGGACTGTAAAGCATCCCTGTGCCTGGCCCGTGGGATAGTTCTCAGGCTAAGTCGGTTGGCGACACCCTCTGTTTCTATAGAGCCACTTAAGACCGCTTGATCCCACAATAACCCTCGAAATTAGAAGAGACTGTCTCCTCTGCAAATGTATGGATTCGCAGATGATTTCTGGAAAATACGTGTTGCCGGGGAGGTAAGCTGTTATGCTCCCCAGGCTCCCCAGGCTCGTCAGCGAAATCCTACAGTTCCTAAAAACAACAAACAGCAATGATTGAAGAGAAAAACAAGAGCATAGCCGAGTTGTCATCAAGATTTTAAATGTTGACATGAGTTTTATAGACCAGTTAACATGAGGTTCATACATAGATGATGTCGTGAGCAGTACCTGGCTTTACAGCCTACGTGCCAGTCGTCATACACGCACGAATTCACTCGCTCCTGGGGTTTTACATAGACTGCTAAAAATAACTCTTTACAATCGCTTCCAACGATGTAATGAACGATCGATACGCTTAAAACCCAACTTTCTTTACTTGCCCTTCAAACCTGACCAGACACCTGATAGATATTTTTTACGTCGTGCCAAAATGACCAACCGCCAGTACCTGATTTTCTCGAACCCATCGGCTGCTACATAACTGTGGTTATATGTAACTATGGGCAACTGTGAAAGGGCGGTAGATGTCGCTGCAGTACTGGGTATAGAGTGTTGATAGCCTAGTTAGTGTGACACGATTGCACCAGTGCTTACGCCATTACAGCTAAGCAAGTTACTCCACGCGATATGAAAAAAATGTCGTTTCAGACATCGTGCGGTCTTTACGACTGCTACAACGAGGCGACTGTGTATAATTATCAGCCACTTAGAGTGCTTGTTGCAACCTATACAGCTCGTATATGACATGTTGTGTCATGGAAACACTTGAGTACAGTAAAATCGATTGGTCATTATTTTTGACAGCAGCGATGCCAAGGTAAAGGACAGGTCGTACGTGAGAAGCGATCAATACGTCATATATGTAAGATACCGTCTGTACCATTACATGTATACCCCTCCCTCTCAATCAGTATCTGTACATCCGAACCTAGTCTGTGTAACATCAAGACCTAACCAATGGGAGAGCTGTTAGAAGCATGATGCAGTCAGGCTAATCAGAACATACATGTAGATTGTTAATTGTTTCACCGCGTATAATAGAAGTTATCAATTTTAATTCCTGCCATCTTCGATACCATTTAATGATCAAAATCTTTGCATTATTTCTTGACGAAAGATACATCATGAAAATATAAAAATGGCGACACCTGGTTCGCGCGATGGTATAAGTTTTCCGGATGAAGCGGTTATGTTTATGAACGAACAGTTGCACCGCAAATATGATGGAAACTGGCGTCGACAGGCCGTATGTCTCAGGGGGTCTCTGGTGAAGTAGTCGCGTTCCTGGGCGCGACCTTAAGGTTGAAGTCATGATCAATAATTAAAGGTTGCCCCCTTATGTTGGAGTTTATCTCCTGAGACATCCATTGTATTCACCTGCACTGTCACGGTCTGGTCCGAGTCTCCGCTGGTATCAGGGGAACCTTGTCAGGGCTTTTACGTATTCATTAGATGTTTCTGGGCTTAACTTCGCTTGTCACGCAAAGTTAGCTCATTCCGTGCTGAAATACATGTATGAAGCGCATTAGTGTCCTTTCTTTCCAAAGGACGTTTCTATGCCAAAACCACTGTGTTTGCTTTTGAGATGATAAAGTGATTGAATGAAATCTTGTTTGACGCCTATTCCACAATATGCAAAACATAATATGTTGCTTGGTCCAGGAGTTTGTATCGATTTGAAGAATGGATGTTTTCCTTGACTGAATCCTACATTTTTCGACATTGCTGTGATGTTGACGATTGTAGTGAACTGTGTGTTCCTTGCCCTGACGACCCCGATCGAACTTTCAGAGTAAGTTCTTTTTGCTCTACTATTAGCTTCATCAAGGTTTGGAATTACTCAACTGACTTGAACATTAGAGGATATAGCTTTGTTCCAATCTGAGCTGAAGAATGATCCCTGCATCATTCAGTACCGTATGAGCCATTTCACAGTTCCCAGTGTGCACGCGATGCATTGTGGTCGAATGTCAAAGTTTAAGGCCACGACTGCACATGCGCACTTGGAACTGTAAAATGGCATATTGTTGAATTTGTACGTATACCCTGTATATATTGTTGCTGAAGATTTAGATTGATACAACGATTAGATTGATAAGAATTGAAGTGTGAATTATTGGGGTGCTTTTGTGTCGAGATATGGCTGCTATTTGTCTTCCTGATATCTCTTTGTATCTCCTCGAAGATGGGTGTTTACAGGGATCTACAGCTTGGAGATGGTTGTCAAAATCATCGCGAAAGGATTCATCCTCACGAAGTTCACCTATCTCAGAGATCCTTGGAATTGGTTGGACTTCTTAGTAGTATGCTTAGCGTAAGTATCGCGTCTACCTGCATGTTGTATACATAACGAGGCTTGCCCTTGCTGCTAGGCTGGATGTGACGACAATGGTGTTGTAAGGCCATTGATATATCAGGCCATGAAGTTCATCAACAGAATATTAGGCACAGTTATCATCAAGTTCGTTGTTCCCATGTTCCATTGTATATGTTTGAGACGCGTTCTAAACGCCAAGTCTAGAACTGTGTGACAAAATACCCTAAATCATTTCAACATCGCAACGTCATCCACTAGTTTAAGGAGCAAAAATCTAACCCATGTGCTGCATTTGTTTCAACAGGTTCGTCACCTTGTCGTTTTCTGACTTAGGGAATTTGACAGGCATCAGGACCTTCAGAGTTCTGAGAGCACTCAAAACCATATCAATAGTTCCAGGTTTGTATCAGATGTATAACCCACAGTATGCTTTTGTTTCGACACTCAGGTTCATCACATTTACGTTACCTGACTTAGGCAATTTGACAGGCATCAGGACCTTCAGAGTCCTAAGAGCACTCAAAACCATATCAATAGTTCCAGGTTTGTACAGGCACTTTTTATACGTAGGATGAGAGTGACGTATACATGTCGTGCTTGACTGATTAGATGTCCTTGGATATCCGCCGGCGGTAAGAGGGATGTCAGTACTGGTAATGTAAAACCACAGTCTGTCAGATTATTCAAGACATGTGTCATAGAGAATGAGTCATTGTACTAGAACCTCGTGTCATGTCATATGATGTGATGTGTCAGTTTAAAGCTTTCAAAGCCGGTGCATTAGCATCACTACTATTGTTAATCGTAATACAAAACGTTCCAGCCGGTCTATATTGATATTAATACTCGTGTCATGTACATCATATAAAAATTTATTAGAATGTCTGGAATATCATTGAAAACGACTGTCAATAAACCTGTTGATTATTCATTGTACCAGACATATCAAAGATTTATCGACAAAAAAGTATGTAGATGGCAGCTAAATATATATGCATCTGTGGTTGTCAGCCAACTGTAGTTTGATCCAAACTTGGCTTAGTGACCAACATCACATCATATCAATATTGTATCTGACCTGGCGCTACATGATGTCTATTACCATTGTACAAATAACACGTGTTTTAAATGCTTTTCATTCCTTTTTCAGGCTTAAAAACAATAGTGAATGCTTTGCTCAAGTCGATGAAGATGCTGGGCGAGGTCATGCTGCTAATTGTCTTCTGTTTGACCGTCTTCGCCTTGTTTGCGTTGCAAGTCTATCTGGGAGTCTTGAGACATAAGTGTGTACAGAATCTCCCGGAGAACTTGAACGTTACAGACCTCGAATATGCAGAACATATACAGAACAGCAGTAAGTAGGATTACTTCATGTTTGTATTGAGATTATCATTATAGAGCGTTTCCCTATTAGGCCATACAGCGTAATTTTTATGGATGACGTCCGCGCGTGCATTGATTTTGGCCTGAAAAAAACACACAAGAAATTTCGCTTCCCGTAACTATGACCAAAGAGTCAAGACAGTGCCGTAAATCGTAAGATTAACGTAAAACCCATTTTATTGCTGTTTTCGTGACGAATAAAAGACTTGTTGGTTGTTACACTGTGTTATATCATTCAATTTGTGTCTTAACATTTGTCGTCCCTTATTACACATTGTATTTCAAATCTAGGCATCTTGTTTTTTTCGGCCCTTTTTAGGCGCTCTCGCATTAGATTTAGGGTCTCTAGAGGACGTCATCCATAAAAATTACTTGGTGTGAAGAAGACAGGTGCTGACCGCCATGTTGGTGTCCTTATTTGCATTTCAATGGTTCATTGCTCAAGCCTACAAATTCAGTTTTTATGTTTTACTAGGACATTTTAACTATTCTCCGGTGTTCTCTTCTTTGAGCTGTAGACATTTAAATGTGGTTATTTCAAAAGATCTTTAGATGTCCGAAAACGTTCAAGATTTGGTTCACTGAAATGGAAATAGGGACACCAACATGGCGGAGCACACATGCAGAAGGTCTTTCTGTAACCAGAAGTATACAGTATTTGATAAGTTACCATCGTTGACAAAGCCATAAATTATTTGAAGTGGTGATAGATCAGCTAAAAGGTCTGTCCTATTTCTCTCTCCAGGTAATTGGTTCGGAGAGGAAGGTGATTGGGTAGTTTGTGGAAATGCATCAGAAGCAGCGTAAGTTATGCTCCTTATTTCATTCCTCGTATCTAAAACATAAAACAATCAATATACAAGTATACCATACAACCAGTACTGCAGCTGTTGAAGCATGTGGAAGGTCACCTCAACTGGGTTAAAGACCATATGACATTAAAACACAACATTTTCTGAATATATTTAACAACAATGATAGTATCATTCCAATTAGCATACACGTACGCGTCTGCGCCAAATATACATCCTTCTCCTGTTATTACGCCGTGAAGGAGGCATACCTCCTGCAGGAGTATTGTGGTCAGCTGGTTTTTCGTGTTCGCAGCTAAAACTCACGGTTCCCTTTATTCAATCGGCATGTAATTTTATACGTCGTCTGCAGGCATGCCCGTGATGATGCACGTATATCAATATTTGCCGTAGGTGTTTTCGCGGTCAATGTAATATTTCAAAAGCACCCCTACATTTAGGGGCATATGAGACTGGCCGCGAAAAACCCGTTGTTTTGAATAGCGGGGGGGAAAGAAACCTTCAGGCAGAAGTGCGGTGTGGTCGTTAATGCGGAACAGATGCGGATTGTAATGCTTTATGAATGGGCCGGAATTGTCAAATGTGTTTGTACCTAAAAGTCATGGTTCTGTACGTTGTATTTCTATGAAATTGGGCATGTGGTGTGCCGTTATGTCCGTGTTGATGCACGTGTCTTTGTTTTTACCGTAGCGGTTTTTATATCGGGGTAATTCTCAAAATTAGTCGTTTTTCGCGAACCGCAGTGTCACATTCAATGTGACGCCGCCAGATACAGACAATCAGCTCATGATCTGATTACCTTTTCTAGAAAAACCTCGAGTCTAAAGAATGAGTTTTGATGGTGCGATGTTCAATAACAGAAGTAGATATATTTGGCACAAACGTTTATGTCATTATTGTCGAATACAAACAGAAAATGTTACATTTTAGTGTCATATGGTCTTTAAGTCGCTTTACAATGATGTTCATAAAGATGTCAACTATGTTGAGGGTTTTATTATTAGTGAGTCTACATTCAACAGCATTGATTCTTATCTAGGTTGTGTTTTCACATGCGTGAACAGCAATCAGGTGATTGAAGTATCTGACCAACTGTATGATTAGACTAGATAATTAGATTAGATTAGAATACGAACGATTTCTTTAAAGTGACGTTGAAGCAGGAAGATACCGTTCCGAGGGGATGAGTTTTTATACCATGATTGTTTATCTCTAATACCAAGCTTCTTTAGCCTGGGAAGTTTTGGGAGCAGCGTGAAAACGTAAGGAACTCATCATGACCATCAATAACATGTCTCCGTCTTGTCACGTGTCTTACTTCATGGGCCCAAACGTATATCAATGGATCAGCAATTGTGCTGGCAGCGGCTTTTCGGGGTCTTTTGTTGCGCAGGAGCGAAACCAAAACCTATAATGTGCATTATTTGTTCTAGAGATCCGTTGTCATTCGTCTGTGTAGAGTTAGCGCATCAACGTCTGTCATTCGTCCTGAGAATGCAGCTTTTCACGATGATATTTTGTTGGATTCGATCATATTAATTGTTAAACTAGATGTGCTGTGTTATGTGAATGGGTACAGCCATATATGGTCACTGTTGTTGGCAAGTGTGGTAAAAAGTAGAGCTAGTCCGAGATTTGCGGTAAGCTTTTTACCAACTTGTAAATGATAACATCGTTGCGTCGGCGGCGTTTGGGGTCTGGTGTCGCACAAAAAGGACAAATATTTAGCTAGTTGCCATCAATAATTAGAATACAACCAAAAATGACATGTAAGCGGCTGGTACCTACCGGCCTCCGTACATTGCCTACAAAGTGTTGGAGACAGTCACTGATCAATGACATTTCTGGAAGTTCATAGTCTATTAATTTTACGTCTCTCCACGAAATATCTCTCTAGTTGGTAGGGGTTTGACATGACCATGTGGTCCTACGTCGGCCGATACTTAGTGATGAGGATGTCTTGCTGGAAAGAAAATTCGAACTACGTTTGGTACACCCATGTTTATAATCCTGTAGTGAAGTAGTTTTTCGCAAATCGATGTCCTGCTTATATCTTCTTGAAACTGTAACAAAATCGATGTACTTCCAGACGTTTGATATCAATCCCTCTCTACTTCACTGCCTTTCCCTGTAAACAGGAAGTGCCCGGATGGATTCACCTGTCTACCAGACATCGGGATAAACCCCAACTTCGGCTACACCGGGTTTGACGACTTTGGCATGGCCCTGCTGACCTCGCTGCAGCTCATTACGTTAGACTACTGGGAAAACGTCTACAACCTGGTGAGTTTTATATAGGATCAGCACAGGGGAATGGACCGTCAGGAGGGGGATACAAGCTTAGAACAAAATCTGAAAAACTAATTGCTCAACATGAAAAGGTACAGAACACAGTGGTGAACAACTCTAGCGGCTGCTAATGTTAGCCTCACCACAGAAAAAAAAGAAAATATAACTGACAGAGACGAATACAAGTTCTATAACGATTGACATTACAGCTTAAAGGTTGGTCAGTCCGAGGTGCAAACACATTGTAAGAAATTTCACTTCCCATATCTATGACTCGAGTCACGACAGTGCCGTAAATCGTAAGATAAACGTAAAACCCATTTTATTGCTGTTTTCATGACGAATAAAAGACTTGTTGGTTTGTCGTCCTTTAGTACACATTGTATTTCAAATCTAGGCATCTTGTAGGCATTTAAACTACAGGTGCCGATACGGAGACGTGTGAGGAGGGCGCAGGTGTACATGTACCGGGGACCGTGGCTAAAATGTGAATAAAAGAGGAGGCGTACTAAAAACTTTATATCCCATTGAGTCAATATCCAACTTAATGCGATATTATACTGATGCAGTTAATATCTTTAGTGACTGTCTCCTGATTTAAGCCATAATTTTGTTCCCACTGCTTTAGATCATCGAAGCCAGTGGACCCTGGAACATGCTGTTCTTTATCATAGTCGTGTTCTTCGGGTCCTTTTACCTGATCAACCTGATGCTGGCAGTGGTAGCCATTTCCTACGAGGAGGAAGCGAACTATAGCAAGGTAAGGACCTCGCTGATGGTGCGGGAGGTTATCAAGTTATCTCTTCATGCACATCCTCATCTTCAGCAGGATGGTCTCAGAAACATGTTTATCATGAACATTTTGTGAGAACACGCTGATGTAGCCACTTAGGAAACCACTGCCCTCGACTTCTACTCTAGGAGCAGGTCTGCATGTTTGGTTTCAAATCAAATTTGTAAAAAAGTTGAAGAAAAAAAAGGATCACAAGGAACGTACCAGAAGGTTCTATACCTTACTGATCTTGACGTTACCTCCGTGGCAATTTTAACACATTCACTGCGGATGGGATTTGATTTTATGACCTGTTGGAACAGATCAACTATTGCCACCCAACACTTTCCTTCCTGACGGCGGCAATACCAAAAAGTACACGAATGCAAAATAAGCGCTTAACTCCAATTTGTGGCGACTCATAGCATGTCAATCAACATTGTAAAGTATTACATGTCCGGTAACATCCACTCATACTGCGGTAAGGAAATTGTTGGATATAATTCTAGTGCATGTTAGTTCTAGTCGCTGTTGGTGTCTGTGTATTGATGTGTTATGTTGAATGTACTGTACCTTGGGTGAAGCTGTAGTTTATAGTCTCCGCCTGTAAGTCATTGCTATCACATGGTGTTCTTGGTGTTGGTCTGTGTACTGATGTGTGTTCCCTGTAACTTGTGTCACTGTCGTGCATATATAATGCTATCATCATTGTGTCGCAATATCTAGTGGTGTTGTTCTTGTGTGTTGACTGCCGTGCGGTGTGTGGGCTGCGAAGGTATCCTGCTGACTTAAGCCCGGTAACACTCAGCAACCCTCTCCAGCCCCGCCCGAGTAAATAACATTTGCCCCTCAGTACCTCAGAGACCAGGGAGACGTCTGATCAGGTGGATCATATTGGCACTAAAGATAATGTATAATTAGAACTTGACTTCGTGTGATTACTGATGTCATGGCAACAGAAAATCATAAAGATTTTTAGGACTGATGTATCGCGACAAGGAAGTTGTCAATAATCCGCAATTCCTCTTACATATTTGTCCGTTGACATTCCATGCTCCACATTGACTTGTCGTGGGCAAAAGTAAGTTAGAAAATCACATTGGGTGCGATGTAGGGTAGAGTCGTCACACCGGTGTTGATCATTCACTTGTTTAGAAGTACTGTCTTTTTACCACATAGATGCACCCATGGAGTCTGACCCCCTATATTATTAATTTCGTAACAGTTTAGATTCCATTATTCTCAATTTTAAATGGTCACAGTTTCCATCCTGTAGGCGTTTCTCTACCTCCATTCCATTTCCCGTGTGTAGCTCCAGTAACCGCATAGCTTTCTGAATGTTTTAACATATCTGTGCATAATACTACACCTGTGAACTAAATCATACCCTCCGTTCAACGCCTTACTAGCACCCATTGCCACGTTAACATTCGACGTTCCGACGTATTTACAACCGTTCAATTTAGTTAGAAAATACTACTTCGCCTAATTAAATTTTACTAGCACCCTACCCGTAGTTTGGTGGCGCGTTACATTAGTTTATGTATCACTTTGTCGTGCTTATTCAATGTGTGTTTTAAAAATCCTTCTTCTTTTGCGGCTTTCCCCCTCAAACAACAGCAATTTTGGAAGAAGTTGAGGTAAGTTGACGTCTTCCTCTCGTTTCTCCAACGTCTTCTAACTTATAACAAGCTCTATGTCGTCTGCGTTACCATGGTAACCGGGCTATCAGTGAGGAACTGACGGCTGTAGAAAGGCATGTTTCATATTAACGTGGCGCAGATAATGAAATGAGAGTCAGCCTCAACCTTTACACCGTTCAATTTAAAGACATCGAACATGCTGATTATAATCATCTACCGCAATCACATGTACTGTAAATCGCACGCACGCAATCTAACATATCTGCTCTGGTTCTAAGGGAGAAGATGGGAAATTATATGGTTTATCAAGGTTTGAGTCGTAAAGCTGGTGAAATTTTCGTAACATTTGGTGCGCGAACTTAGAATCATGAAAACATAATTTTCTCGATTTTACCTAGTTTTCAAGGCCTGACGAAATATCTTTTACTGATGGACAAAACATTTCATATTTTTTCAACAGACGGAAAGTCCGTTCCAGACAATGGGTATCCAGGATGGCTAAGGTGTTGCATTATGTCATTCTGCATGAAGCTGCATGCATTGTGTAATTATGTGCATGTGCCTCTTTTTAAAAGCATGAACAAGTCCAGGAGAAGTCTGCATGTCCTACAAGTGACGTTCACCTGCAGTTTTTATTGGAAAGTTTCCTGAAATATTTTCAAGGATGTCGAATGGATTTTCAATTTCGGTTTTCGTTACGAAAAATGACATCTCACGAAAATTATTAAAATTGACATAACAGCAAGAAAGCTGCAGGTGATCGTCTTAGGTGCCATATCTACAATTTCTTCAAGTTTTCCCGGGGCTACTTTCACTTGTCTGGCTCATTCTACAAGATCCTTTCACTCAACTTGGCCGTTTGGCTTTCTTCGCTCCGAACTTATATGTCTCTATCCTGTTCCTAGTTGCATGATAGCAAGTTCACAGTGCACATGCGCAGGGGTCAAAGTTTAAGGCCGCTGGCCATTCCTTGTCTATACTAGGGGCCATTGACCTTAGGCTGCATCACACTGCAGATGCGCACTTGAAACTGTGAACTGGCTTATATTCAACCTGCGACAGGCACATATTGGTGTTTCATGGGAAGGTAACACTAGATACAATAAAACATCTTGCTGTTCTCTCTCTTTGCTGTAGGACGGGACAGCGGCAGCACAGACAGGGAACGCATCAGAGTTTACCATTGAAAGCGGTGATCAAACCAAGCAGAATCCTCCGCCTAACGATGCCGGAGAATCCGGAGAAATTGAGAAGGAAAAGCCGCATACAAGCACCAATGACACCCCTCTGGCCAGTAAAGAATATCCGGCAGCCGTGTTGAACCTAGAGGAGGGTAAAACGGTCTACGTACCCGACGGTGATATTCAGGAGGAGAAAGGGAAGAGAGAGGACAACATGCTTGGCAAAGTGGACGGAAAGGTTAGTTCTGAAGCGGGTGACATTCCAAGTGCCCGTCTTGGTAGCGAAGCTGCTAGTGAAGGATCTGAGCCTCAGTGCGTGGACAGGACCCCGGAATCTTCCGGAGGAGAGGTAGTTCTTAAAGTTTCGTCGTATGGCGTGATAAATTCCAGTATTGCACGTCATGATGCCGTGGTCGCGTGTCGTGTTGATTGCTGAACCTGCGTGTCTCGATGTTTGTTTCGACTGTAACGGTATCGGCTGTTTATCAATGTAATTAATAGAAATGGAATAAAACCAAATACCTTCAAGGCCCAAGTTCTGTAACAAATCTTTCTCTTTTTCCTGTCATATTGTTGTTCTACTAACTGTTTCCTTCCTCCCGTTTTTCCTACTAACACATTTGTCAAACCCCGCCTCATATCTATTCACATCAAAACAACTGAGTTGTTAACATGTTGTACCAGTGTTCCTGTATCTTTCACTCCTCACTATAATATGCTCTTCCTCTCTCTCATTCTCTCTCTCTCTCCTCTCTCATTCTCTCTCTCACTGACGTTGTTCATTACAGGGATACACCCTCTCCTTGCTTTTAATACAACGTGGCTGAATGCCCAAACATTTGCCTTCAAACATCCCTCGACGACTCATAGTTATAAAGCACCATTTCACCAAGTATGGCCCAAAGTTTGCAACATGTGGATGCAGATGTCTCGTAACAAAGGTTGTATATCGTCATTTCTAACAGGGCTGACATCTAAGCCAGCAATGTTTTATAGGTAGCTATGTAAATAGTTTTTTTTCCGGGACAGTAAATGTGCAAATGAGAGAACAAGTAGCGGCTCGCCAAATTGTCGAACTGATGTGACGCTTTTTTGACCAACAAACTGTACTAGTAGGATCGTGCTTTGTTATGCAATGTTTGTCTAGATGACGAAGTTATAAGATGTCTAAAAGAGTGAACAGCATAGCTAGTTTTTTCTTTAATGGTATAAAGTGCAGTGCATTTAAGTGACAAGTTTTCAATTTCTCTACCTTTATCTTGTTTTTTCCTCGCAGTAGGGCCATGATCAGACAAGGACAAATCTCTATACAAATCACCTTAAATTGTCTTCCACAGAAACCGGCTTCCCTCAAAGGAGCTCTTCAATAGAATAATTGTAATATAAGCCGACCAAGTTCGCGTACAGCGTAGCGTTTCTTTGTGGGCTTCGGTAGCATCAAAGGACATTTGAGCAAGCGCCATAAGAAACTACCAAAATTGCCTGGGGTTTGTTCCAGAACTTCAGGCATTGTCCATCAAAGCAGACATCCTATTTGGCAAACGTTTACGGCCAGTATCAATGGTATTCATTCACAGTCTCATCTGATGCTAGATTCTGTGTTCGGGGCCATGTCTTCAGAAACAGCACTGAGTCTCAGTAAGGAAATGAAGAGATTGTACCATTTATCTATACTTCATTCTCGCTGAGACACAGACGCGAACATCAAACGACAAGGTTATTTTTAAGAGCCGAACCGTGAGATTGATGTTTTACGACGAGAAAGTTTTTCGCGTCTCCAATGGAGTCTATAAACCAACGTGACAACATGTCAACGGGTGATGTTTCTACTTCATTTCGAAGATTTGGGACCAAACGAACGCGTACGAACAAAGACTAGCATGCCAATGACTTCTCTCCCTTCTCAGTATATTTGACAACAGATGATATGGCGGGGCAACATCAACATCTGTTCACAGCCTCTCACGTTTTGTCACCGGAGATTTAGGTACGGGTTGCCCCCAAATGGTGCTATGCATGTATGAAAGGCGCCCACGCGGCTCCCGTCCGACCTGTAAGTCGCCTTGTTCTGTCCAGAGCACCCTAGCTGTCTCTGTCGTGGGTGCAAGAAATGATTATTCTCGTGTAGTCCTATTGTATTTCTTCTTGCTTTCTGTCCCTTATTACATCTGAGAAGTCAAGGCACAACATGCAGGACATTAGGAGAAAACATTTGCAAGTGTTCACCCCAAATGCTCTCCCCAAATGGCCCTGGTGTGCAAGTGTATAGGCCACCTCACAGTTCGGAGTGCGCATGTGCAGTCGTGATGCATTGTGGTCTAGGTCAAAGTTCAAGATCACTTGCCTTGTAACACTTGTCTAGACGTTTTTCAACGTTATGGTGCCCTCTGTGGGCATGTTTCACATTCTGAAAAGCCCATGATATAGAGAAAACACAGCAGATAGCACCCAAGCACAGCCACGTTCGATGTTTGTTGACCTTACCCACATTCCCCTGAGGCACTGCAACAGTGAGGTAGCTTATTACCGGTGTTAATGATTGTGTAGCCTTTGTCTGAGCTTCTCTGACGTATTCCACATCACCTCTATAGCACATTGTCCGTCCGTGTACATCTGTACGTAATCCCTGTCTCGCACGTCCAGCTTCTGTACGGGTAGTTACAGACCATCAACAGCGCACAGGCGAGCTCTAGTCCTTAGGGTATAGTCTCATAGAATGTGTATGGTCAGTATAGCTGGTGGTATATTACACTTGCTCTTGTGTGTGAAATATCGGTTAGGCATGGTGAAGCACAGTTCTGACTACTATTTTTTCCAGATCTCCTCTTCTGCGGTTGAGGTTGAAGCAAAGACAGAGGACGGACCGTTCAACAAGTTGTCAGTAATCGAGGAAAAAATGCCAAGATCATCATCTCCGACTATCCGGGTTACAGGTAAGGCACAAGTGGTTGTTTGCAAGGTATGCTAGAGGCCGCTTCATATGTTGGCTTTGGCTCATATGTGCCACCTACCCGTCTGTCACAAAAGTGCAGGTACTCTCACTTTCGCATTTTCTTGTGTAAGAACGCCCTCTTTCGGTAACAGCAATGCTGGCACTTACCTTGGTGAAGGTGAGCCTTTTTGAAGATTGCTTAGCTTGCCTAGTCACTGTTCGAAGCTTGTGCCCCTCCCCCCCACATAAATATAACGGTTAGCTGTTTTTGCTGCAGAGCCATCGCCTGTTTTGTACACGCCACCATCTCGCTTCGATCGGTTGAAGAAAGGGTTCATGGACAGGTGTTGTGCGTGGTCCTGCTGCCCCTGCTGGTGCAAGTTCCAGGGTGTCGTCCACGTCCTCGTCATGGACCCACTCTTTGATCTGTTCATCACGCTGTGCATCATTGTCAACACGGCCTTCCTCACTATCGACCATCACGGCATGAGTGCAGATCTACAGAACACCCTGACAGTCGGCAACCTGGTACGTACATGTACTCTAGAGTGACAGCACTTTTGGCATGTTCTGAAATACTATTTATAGTTAAGCATGGACCTTGCTTTTTTTACAAGTACCTTATTACAAGACGATGATTTATGTAAATGTGTACGACGTCATGACAACGTCATCAGTGTTGTGTAGAACCTCTAACCAGTGGAAACTGGGTTGGTAACGTGTCATATGTGTAGATAGTAACATCGCGCATCCACAACTTGGACCCCTCGTGGCTTTCGTTGATACAGCAGCAGAACTTGCGGGTTCCGTATCTCGTGCTCTGGACATGCTATGGTCACGATTTTTACTGGTAGATAACCTTTGTAATTGGGAAGAAGTGACAGAAGTTTCGACCTTCTAGCAGTTTCCTCTTTGAACTACAGGGCTGTTTGTCTTACAGACTTTGAAACAGGATTAAAATTAAATTTTAAATTAAAATTGTTTTTTACCGGCAGGTGTTTACTGGTATCTTCGGTGCGGAAGCTCTCCTGAAAATGATCGCACTTGGCAAGAACTACTTCAAGGATAGATGGAACATCTTCGACTTTGTAGTGGTGATGGTCAGCCTTCTAGAGCTGGCACTGGTCAACGTCAAGGGTCTGTCCGTTCTCCGGACCTTCCGATTGGTGAGTGTAGTAGAACAAGCTTATGAAGAAACTGCGATTGCCAACACAAAGAACAAGGCTTACCCAAATTTTCGACTGTACGAAACCAGTCAAGGAATTGATCCACCGTTTCTATGACGCAGATTACAGACGTGTGACTCGGTGAGCAGTGGATCAAATGTAGCAGATAGTTTGTGACGTCCTCCGTCTCTATTTAGGGATGGTTGTAAGACCTTGATGTACAGTATACTGCTATGTATATAGGAACATTAATGTGTATAAATAGATTAAAACATTATTCTGTACAAAATAACAAATACGGTGATTGATTTTGCTGAAATACCATTTTTTAGATTTGCAAACACATAATGGATTTTATAGATAAATTTTAGTTGTTTCATCATTGACAGAGTCTCAAATCTTCTCCTTGTAGCTGCGAGTTTTCAAACTTGCCCGCTCCTGGCCGACCATGAACATGTTGTTGTCAATCATCGGCAGCTCGCTAGGGGCGCTTGCCAACTTGACAGTGGTACTCGTCATCATCGTCTATATTCTGGCTGTACTTGGCATGCAACTTTTCGGGGAACAATACAGGTGGGTAGAAACATCTCTGGATAGCAAACCATGGCGATTGTACCTGGACGAATAACAAACGGTCATATGGTATCGTAATTTATTTATGTCACGTCAGAACTTCATTGTTGTACTCGTACACCATATGTTCCTTAAAGTAAGACGCTCCTTTTAATGTACCATTAACGATATTATAATGTATATAATGTATTTTATAACGTATAATGTTTTTAAACGAATGTTATAATTGGCGATATTCAGCCTGGTGCTGCGAAGTCGGTTGAGAATAAACCATTTGATTGATTGATTGATTGATTGATTGATTGTAAACATTAAGTGTTTGTATCCAGACAAAATATAATGGATTCCCGAAAATTCCCACAGCCCACCTGAATAACATAGGCTTAGTGGAAGCGCTTTCTCTTTATTCTGAAGCAGGATCAAACTATGATTTCCAACGCAATGGGAACATTTTCGAATAAACAGCACCCGTCCAAGGATTAAGCAGTACACCGCTTCTATGACGTCACTTCATGGTTCATACAGATGCGTGATTCGTTCAGCAGTGGATCAAAAGTTGCAGAACATTTATGGCGTCCCCCGTCTCTGTTCAGGGATAGCTGTAAATCCCTTTCTCTTCAAATTGTCAATAACACGAACTTCCCTTGTAAGATACATATATAGAGAAGGTTTCTTCCTCTATGCGCGAAGTGATACACAAAGCCATTGACCATTGTAACGACCTGTTTTTACAGAACATTCTACGCAGGGAACATGCCTCGCTACACATTTGTGGACTTCTTCCACGCCTTTATGATGATTTTCCGCGTGCTGTGTGGCGAGTGGATAGAACCGCTGTGGGAATGTATGCAGGCGGCCGGGTCAGGCTGCATCCCGATGTTCCTCGTCACTCTCACGCTGGGAAACTTTATGGTAAGAAGTACACTTAGTTGACATCAGGTTCTGTAGTGTGGGGAACCTGTACCTGTTTTGAGAAATGCTTCAGAGGCGGAGGCATTCTTCTTTTAGGGGTGTATGCAAGAGTAGACAAGTATGACAGTTAGTAGAGTTAACTACATAAGTGAAGTGGCCTTTTATTTTGTATACTAGATGATAAATGATGATGACATTTGTCGTTTTAGGTTCTCAACCTTTTCCTGGCTCTGCTGTTGAACTCTTTTGGTGCCGACACGTTGAGCAACCACCAACAGAACCAGACGGGAAATAGTAACAAGATCATGGCTGGGCTTAACAGGCTTCGGGCTGTTCTGGCTTTCAAGCGACAAAAGTCACCCAAAGTCCGACCCCGACAGGACGGAAAAGAAGAAAGCAACAGCAATGCAGAAAGCGAAGGAGGTAAATTAATTGCATCTCCCAATCCTCGTGCGAAAGGAAAAAGTGAAAAACAAAACATAAACCTATTTTGACTTGAATTTCATCAAACGCTCACCAAATTTTCCGCCGTGTCCGTCGGTCTTCGTCAGAAATTTCCCCACTTTGACTTTCCTGACGCGCACTGATCTTAGGGACTTGTGACGTCTGGATTGGGTCAAAGGTCCCCGGAAGTCGATACCTGCTGCCGTCGATGACGCTTAGAAATTGTTGACATTTCCCTGCAGGTGGCAAACTTGCAGTCATAAGCAACGGGTCCGGCCCGTCCATAGAGATGCACGCTATGGAGGAGGGCCGGAACAAGAGTCCCAACAACATCAAGAGCATCACAAGCCTGTCAACCAACCAGGATCCTCCCAGCAAGAAGAGTTCTCCCAGACGCCTCGCCCCGCTGGACAGCAGAGCACTCGTGGACGAACCACCTATTACTCCAACGGTACGATTTTAAACAATCTCGTGTCTCAATGTTGTGAAGTGTTGTTTTTTTGTCAGGCGTTTGTGGTATTGTTAATGTTCTCATTATGTTGTTTTTCTTATTAAGGGACACTAAAGATACATTCATACTCAACTGATATCAAAACGCGGTTTGATTAATTAATCGCATTAAATATCTTAACCAACATGATACCAACACTGCACAAGTCATTTGACTTCTTTGATTAATCGCATTAAATATCTTAACCAACATGATACCAACACTACACAAGTCATTTGACTACTATATTCACATAGACGTCTGCATCTTGCATACAAAAATATCAGTATATGCTGTACACTACCATATGCCCTGCCCTTTTCCACTTAGAACCTATCCTCGACAATGCACGAACAATGCACCCCACTTGCTCCAAACTTGCAATTTTTATCCAGAATCCACGCAGAGTTTTTCCCACGCCAGCAAATTTTCTTAGCAAGTTTCAGACTTGATCATATTTTCCCCTTTCTTGGGCACCTAGATCTGTTTGTTATCTCTACGTTTCTGTATATGCGTATTGTTTCTCCGTGCGTCTCGTCTCTTGTTTTTTTCCTTCACAGGCAACCTTGCGCTTGCTGCTCTCACCACCTTCCCTCTATGCCAACCAAACCTCTTTGAGTTTACCTATGTTTGACTGTCCCTTAGCAGGTTGTTCAACATACGGAGCGTGCTTTCCAGGCCCAACGAGAAGCCTTCAGCAGGTTCGAGGAAACGATGTACCAGAATCACGGCAGCAGCGTCGCACTCGACTCCCCCCGGAGCGCCAGTCACGCCGGATCCCGGGCCCCTAGCCCTGGGGCCCGATCAACCTCCAACAGCCCTCGGCCCAAATCAGCCAACTCCCAGGTGTCATCTGTACTGGTGGCATCTCCAAAAGAAGACAGTGAGGAGAAGAAAGAGGAAGAGGTAGACGAAGAGGGAAAGCCTAAGGTAACCTTCGAGGAGACAGAGAACAAAGAGCCGGAGGACTGCTTCCCAGAATACTGCATCCAGAACTGCTGTCTCCGCTGCTCGTGTTACAACAGGTTCACAGCCAGCAAGCACAGTGAAATGTGGGCTGCAGTACGGAAGTTCAACTTCAAGATTGTCAATCACAAGATCTTCGAAGGGTTTATCCTACTCATCATCATGGGCAGCAGTCTCTGTCTGGTGAGTTTCAAAATATACTGCACGCTTAAGCTTCGATCCGTTGAAGTGCAAATAGGGACACACCTGGTGGTCAGCACCTGGTTGCTTCATTGCTATGGAAAGTGAGTGAAAACGCTCTAATGTCATAACGGATGTATCTTCCCTCTACGGCTTACATGCCATCGCTTAGGCGTAAGGTTTTTGCAGTTTTGGTACCACCCTGCTAAGGCACGCGTTTTCTTATTTCCTGAAACAGATCTTTGAGGACATCTACTTGGAGACTAAGCCGCAACTGAAGGCGGTCCTGTACTACCTGGACATCACGTTTGTCGTCATCTTCACCGTGGAGATGATCCTGAAATGGCTGGGTGTCGGCTTTAAACGGTATTTCGGAAGCATCTGGTGCTGGCTGGACTTCGTCATCGTTGTGGTAAGAAAACAACCACTTTCCGCTATAGCTAGCTTGAAAATTCATCTGCATAGGTAGAATTCATACTGTAGCAGGATCAAACTATTTTCCAACACAAAGGGAAAGTGGGACTTTTCGGCTAAACAGTACTAGTCTTTGTCAAGGAGTGAGCCAATCCCCGTGCCGCTTATATGACGTTACTCGGTGAACAGTGGATCAAAAGTTGCATAAAGTTTATGGCGTCCCCCGTCTCTGTCAAATCATTAGCCTTCGTCAAATTATCGCATCTACCGTGTTTCGTGTTCGTCATATATCGTGTTCTTTAACGAACGTACTGAGTTGTGTGTATCATAAGAGAAGCTTTACTACATTTCTCCGACCTATTGTCTGACTACTCAATTTGCGCCCCCCCCCCCCCCCCTGCAGATCTCGT
This sequence comes from Branchiostoma floridae x Branchiostoma japonicum, assembly GCA_013266295.2. Taxonomy (NCBI): domain Eukaryota; kingdom Metazoa; phylum Chordata; class Leptocardii; order Amphioxiformes; family Branchiostomatidae; genus Branchiostoma; species Branchiostoma floridae x Branchiostoma japonicum. The sequence goes on from CM023823.1 coordinate 20,971,384, forward strand.
TGGTCAGCATCGGAGCAGCCACTGCTGGTATCGACAATCTGTCCGCGTTCCGAGCCTTGAGGACCCTCCGAGCACTGCGCCCGCTACGGGCCATCTCGCGATGGGAAGGGATGCGGGTACGTAATATATGTTTCTCTATATAATATATGTTTCTCCTCATTTTTCAGAATCGGTGGTTTCATTAACTTCGCCAAAATTGAGGTTATGTTTCCGGTTCATCTACGGAAGAAATTATTAGATTTTGGGTCCCCTGGCGGCTTTCATTGGTACTGCAGCAGAACGTCCGGTTTTCCCATACGCTAGTACACACTAGTTCTCATTTTAGTCCATTGTCAGTAAAGCACACACACAATGCAGCATCCAGTAACGTTATTGTTAAGAAATATCCTAACCACCCTTCCAAAAGTTGAAGTGGCGCAGGAGCTGAACTACTTTTAGCCTCTCCGGACATGTGGGATTTCTTGTCACAACAAGGTGTGCTTCACACTCTCACGGCAGCACGGATTAGTACGCCAGCAACGACAACAAACAGAACATCCGACTCTTTCCGTCAGAACTGTTCCTTCACAGCGCGAGCTTTTCTGTTTTGATCAAAGTAGCATCACATCATTGCCAAGATCAATGACAAAATGCAGCACTTATAAGCACTTGTTCCGGAATCGGGAGTGCCGGTAGCCTGTATCATACCATACCGTACCAGACAAGCAACGGGGTATGGGAAACCCGAATAACAAGTCGTCGGAGTGTGAACATATTTATCTCTAATTATAAGGCCACGTGTGACCGTGTCTTCAAAACAACCTCACCAGTGTGAGCTTTTAGTCTTAAAAGAAAACCAATATCAAAGGAAGTTAAAGTCAGATGTGTTTTGATGTGGGATATATGTAGAGCCACACGCCGCGTTTTGAACCCGAACCATAACAGGTATTAAAATTCGCGTAACACACGAGTTTCGCCGGGCAAGTTCGGAACATACCAATAACTGATGACACAATACCGAGATGATACCTCTCCATACAGATGTTCCCTGTTTTCGAATGCACCAAAGTTCTTTTCTTCCTGCCCGGTCTGTGACATAAACTTCGCGAACGAGTTACGAGTTTGTACAAGGAAGCACGGCGGTCGTCCAAAGGAAGGCTTTTCAAATACCTCATTAAAGTTGACTGGATCGGCCTTGCGGTGACCTCATGCCCAACTTGTTTACCGGTAGCTCGAGGCTCATCAATATAAAGAGTGACAGTCGTGATTAGGACACGCATGTTTGTCGCCAGCTGCCTCCTAGGGTTACTCACCAGAATTAATCACCAAAACTCATTTACGTGGCGTTTGCGCCACTCTGAGTAGTGCCCAGGCCTTCGCCTAACGTTGAAAAGGTCTATTTGTACGCTTTTCAGTATAGGCTTTCACAACTATTTGAAGTCTTGACACACGTTTGTGAGTTAACTTCTGTCTGTCTTCTGGGACATCAAGTGTGCCTTTTTCCTGTTCAGGACGCGAAAATGTCCCGTAACTTAGCTATGCTCCCTTTGTGAGATATGGACATCAGTCCAAAGTGGTTGGCAAATACTTTATTTACATCGATCAAGTATGAGCAACTTATGCCATACGGTGTGAACAATCCAATCAAGGCTGATATAATGTCCTTGATCCAATGAATATTCCATTTACTCCAGATCTGACGGAATTGCTCACTAGCTGGCAATGGTGGAAATCTAAGACACTTCTCGCTAGTGTACGTCCTGATATAACCTGGGGTGGACGTAAGATGTATATGATGAATGTGGATGTTTAGTGTGACTGGTTCATACATATAGCACCATGTGATGACGTGGGTCTTTTCTTATCGTGGTGGTAAGACTGAAAAACAACTGACGATGTTGACCTTGGCTCCCCTCTTATCCATGACTATGAGGAAGGTAAGCCATACAAAAACAAGAAAAGAAAAACAGCCCACTAAGAGACCAAACGTAGCTTCCACAGCAGCCAAAAGTCAACTTGATGTGGCAAGTGGATGGGGTGATATTTCGCCCAACTGTTAGAAGCGTGGTACGACACCACGCTGTATTTTCCTTTGAAGTGAATTTAAAAAATAAAAATTGTTAACTCTGTGTAAACGAATGTCTATATGGCATCTCCGAAACCGAAGCATGTCAACATCCTATTCCAAGAAAAGATTTAAAAGTTAAGTCAATAAAAATATCCTGTAAAGCCTGAGGAGGAGGTTCACCGGAAGTGACGTAGATGACATCAGTCCCGGACGTCCTGTGGATGTGACCTTTCTGCTGAACCTGTCTCCCGCCGTTGCCAAGATCCATTGTCCTGACAGCCTGCAACGCGTTGTGCTGGGAAACTAGCTTCACATGTGCTACAAAAGTTGGTCCCCAGGCTAGCAGGTTCATCTGATCTCACTTTACACTGTTTTTAAAGAGATCATAGGCCAGAACGTGAGGTGGACTTGGATAATACCATGCCAAGTCATGTTTATTTGGAATCGAAAGGTGTTTTTGATCAGGTGCATAACTTAGAGTTCCTTCTTTGCGTCATCACATACCAAATCACAGCTCCTTTCTATTCTTACTATTTTTTCTGCCTGATGTGTTTCATGGCGATGATTCATATACTTTAAATGTCATTTTCTTTTCTTGTAGCTACTTCTATAGTTTCCCAAACACTTGAGGATTTGTGTCAAAGTTGAGCATAAACACATGGCGCGGTCACACTCGTACGCCGCTGTACGTTTTGATGTCGTACAATATTAAAGTAGGCTGTGGCAGAACCGGCTGCCAACAAGGATTTAAGACAGCCCTTTTCAGTAACAAGACAGCTGGATTTTGTACGACACATGCACGACTGTCACGAATGCCCTCAGCTTGTGATCTTACGACGATCGCACAACGACAGAATCTTAACCGCGTGGCTCATAGCACCCGTTCAGCGGAGATTCCCAGATGAAAACATTTCAATTAAGTGGTCACCGAGAGGGTAATGACACGTGTTCTGGGGTCGGGAGGAAACACTGATGTTCTACATCAGCGGGGCAGTCAACAGACGACGACGGTTTGCTGTTTCACCGTTTTGACGTCTTCAGGACCACCTGTTTATTTTTCCCATGAGAACGGCACCATGTCAAACAAACAGTGAAACGTTAGCCATCCTCTCGGGTGTTCCACCTGGCTTTGTTCCTGCGCACCTGAATTCAACAGGACCGGTCATAAAACTTCCTCCATGTATAGGCGGTTTGACAGTCTTATTTTTAACCGTCGGGCCCTAACGTCGTAAACAGGTTTTCTTGTAGCATGGGAAAGTTATTTGAAGAGAAAGCCTCGGGACTGGTGGTACCAAACATTGAAAAGAAAATATCCAGTGGCATGCAAAGGTCACAACAACGGGACACCTGACGACTGGAGAGCAGCAAGCTCACATGTATGTGGCTACAGACGGTGGTCCAAAAATCAAAGCAGATTTGCCTACTGGCACCTTCTCAGGAATTTATGTAGATGACCGTCAGGGCGAAGCGATGGGAACAAAATATGTTTGCTACAGGCCATATCTAATCTCTACACTGTCCAAATGATATCAATTGTCGTATCTTCACAAGCTGTTTCGGACGCGGCGGTAGAGAGTTTGTTCGCGTCCATGGAGCACGTAGTTCAGAGGAGAGAGGTTATTGACTTTGCTCTTTAAAAAACACCGGAACTTAAGGTGTTGTTCTTCCCGAAACGATGGTTTCCTGTCTGTAGAGGATTTTTTAAACACTTGGGAAAAGATGTAAGAGAGACCGGCTCCGCGCAGACAGACATGACCCAAACATACCAGTCATAAATCTTTCGCCGTCAGGAGGTGATCCTTTACCCGGGAAGACTTGAAGTCTGCAGAGGCGTGGCGATGTCAATGACTTCCGTGAAAAGCACTTAAGAGCCCGGTCGGTTGCCAGCCCTTGATGTTGGCAGCAGACCGTCCATTCATTCACTCACTGTAAACATGTATAATTGCCTCATTGACATTGCGATACCTTAGATACCCTCTGATCCAGGCATACAAGGTCAGAAGTAAACGGGAGCGACTGCTAGCCTCCATACCAGGCTTTCGTTCGGGCTTGTTATGTGCTGTTTTCTGATGTGATTGTAGCCGATTTCTACCAGTCGCCCAGCCTAAAGACTTACAAACGTGGTACAATCAGAACTGATATACAATCAGAAATCACCACATAGAGCCAGAAAAAGGCCAGCCAAGAATCCTGCTATGGAGGCTAAGGGATTGCTACATGGCAGAACCAACTCTCCGGATCCAATTAGTGCCCGATAGGGTGGTTGTACGTATTACTTCAGATGTAAGGTCAACATTGAAGTTCATAGCGAAACGGTGAATATGGGCTGGTAGGCCAAACAAAGAGTAAAGTCGTGACCTTGAGAGACATACGGGTCTTTCTATTTACGGTTCTTGGAACTAACTAACGTCTCATCGTCTCTTATGAGAAGTTATAGGAATCTGTAGGTAGGCAGGTCTGGGAAGGCTGCTCCTAATTTGTCAAAGGCTGCTAAAGGACAGAGCTGCTTGAACCCCATCAATTGGGTAGTCACACCATGGGTACGGCGACCGGTGCAATAGCCTAGTGGTTAAAGTGTTCGCTTCGCTTTCGGGAGGTCTCGGGTTCAAACCCCGGGCTATACCAAATACCTTTTTTTTAATGGTGCATGCTGCTTTTTGTACTTGACAATGCAACACTTAGGAAAGAGTACGGTAGTTGGCTATCGATACGGAGATGGGCACCTCGGGTACGACTGTGCCAGTAGCTGTAACGGATACGCCAAAGGTTGAGTCAGGCTGCAGAGTGTAGAAGGAAAAAATCAGCACGGCCTTGACTTGAGAAAAGAAACAGCATGATCAGTAAACCTGTCTCATCCATATCGAAAAATGTCAATTTCGTGAAACATTCACCTTCCAGAATATGTCCATGTAAAATCCGTGCGCACGCAGTGTTGCGATGTATCTTATGATATAAACGACCAATGTTGATAAAAACTTTACATGGTAAATGATTGCTTCTGAACATGAGACCATTGTCTTACCGTGGGGTTGTTGTTTGTTGTTGTTCTGGTAGGTTGTGGTGAACGCTCTCCTCCAAGCCATCCCGTCCATCTTCAACGTGTTACTGGTGTGCCTTGTGTTCTGGCTCATCTGCAGCATCATGGCGGTGCAGTTCTTCGGCGGCCAGTTCTACAAGTGTGTGGATGGAAATGGAAACAAACTGGACATCAATATCGTGAACAATAGGTAGGGCCTTTGGTGATTAGGCTAGGCTGTCAGTTTAATACCTCATTGTAAGTTTGGAGATCCAGACGGCTGAGGCTCAAACCCCGCTCGGACACGGTGTGAGGGGTTGCGTTAGAATGGGGATGTAAAACCGGCAGCCCCATGTATAGGGGGGGGGGGGACTTGAGGCGTTAGCCCTATAGCTAGGTGTCACTTGAACCTCTGCACGTAAAAGAACCCAACACACTTATTCAAGAGGAGTGGGGGTGACCTGGTGTGCTTAGCTGGAAACACGAGCCATGGCGAAGCCGCATTTCACTACTAGCTATAGAAAAGTCACACTTTACCTTTTGTTTAAGTGTAGGCTACCATTTCGTGTTTCACTACCACCAGATTGTTGGACTTTACAAGATCATGGTGAGCATACCATGCCATATAGGTAACAGGTTGTTTGTTTCTACCGGCCATACAGGACCGATTGTCTTGAACAGAACTACACCTGGGTGAACAGCAAAGTTAATTTTGATCATGTTGGCCAAGCCTACCTGGCACTACTTCAAGTGGTAAGTATCATGTAGTTTACGCATTCCTCTGCATATAATCGCGGATCAACTGTCATTTCCCTCTATCGGTATCAAGTGCAATCCCCAATGTTGACACACACATAAAAGTGCAAACCAACATAAGTGTCTACTTGTACAGCTTTTCAACAGGGACATAAAAGCTCCGCCATTGTCCGTTGTGGGCTGACAGTTTCTCATTTATATACTGTCATTAAGTACGCTTTACGGACCAACGCATCGAGAATAGGATGAGACTGTATACTTAAAGTTGAACAGTATTTGATGGAATTTCTGAAACTATCTTATGTACTATATTTACAATTCGGTCCTTTCATCCATTGAGATAAATTCTGGTACGGAAGACTACAGACATGTTTATAACGTATGATGAACGGACATTTTCTGGAATCTTCCTGTTGCAGTACCTGTTGTGTCTGTTCCGCCGGCTAAAGTGAGCGCATGGCATGGCACTGGTCCATGTTCACAAACATCCGTCCGTTTAAGTTGACAATGTCCTGTAGTCAAGAATTCTTGGCAACATCACAAGTGGTTACCAGTCTTGCTCCACCGTAAACACACTCGGGGATGGAGACAAAACAACAATTAGTCACTATGTCACGCTGGGGGAAAGCCATGACCTCCAGGTGTAGGTCAGGAATCACATCGTCAGGGCAACTGAGTGTACAACATTACCCGTGTCCTTGAATCATAGGAAAAGCTGATTACTGATGTTATAATGGTGTAAATTAAGGACATGAGACGTTATCATATGTATTCCAGCACTAGTCACTGGCTTAGTCTTACGCAAGTACTGTAAATCGGGAAATATTCTCGGTGGTTCTATGTCCGCGGTTTAACGCATCACACCGCGAACATGCGCCTTGTCTTCCGCTGCGAAACTTCGAACGGCCGTTTCCGTCGTGAACTTGAAACACAGCGAACACCTCCTTTCCCCTCCTGCCACTTAAGCAATTCCCATCAAACCGAAATCAATTTACTACTACAAATACTAATGGTTAGCCTGTTATGCATATTCGCGCGTGTCCTCTGTCAGTTCCCTGTGACTCCACAGAACGTTACTGACGTGGTACATGACAGAGGCTGAGTAGTGTTATCTCGTGTTGGCCAAAACACGTATTTTTGCTGAGGGGGGGGGGGGGATGTCACGAGTTTAGGAGGAAGTTCACAACGTGTTGTTCGGATCGAAATCTCCCATTATAAACTTGAATGGCACGAAAACATGTTTGTTACTGTTGAAGTCGTCATGACGCAAAACTGGCCGAGACGTATGTTTGGGGAGTGTTGTCGTGGGGACGACTTGGGTGGGCTGTCACCGTTCAAGGAGTCGGGGAAGCAATTGTCATCGCGGCTCAATCTTTTGCTTCCAGTCATCAGTCCAAGGTTGGCGTACAAGGGGTCTTGACCTCTACACAGCAGTGGCGCCTAGCCAACCCTACCTTGCTAGATAGGCGGCGCGGAAACATGAGGATATGTTGACCACAACCAGCACTGCACAAGACTCTAGATACTCAATACCTAGTACTAGCCAAAAACAAAGAAACAAACAAACAAACAAACAAACAAAAAAGGTAACAGATAGTTTATAGCGTCCTCCGTCTTTATTCAGGTACCGCATGATTTGTCATGTTTTCTGTTATCCCCCAGGCAACTTTTGAAGGCTGGATAGAGGTTATGTCAGACGCTGTTGACGTTCGTGGGGTAAGTCATTGGCACCAAGCCGTTTTTTATAAGCAAAACCATCACAATAAGAGAGATCTACCTCTCAAACTCAAGCATATCAATTGATCCTTGAGATAAAGGATAAATAGTATAAGGCTTTTTCCTTCGAGAGGTCGCAAACATATGAGTATGGCTCATCACAGAGAGCCCATAATGTTGTAAAATTCAAAATATTTATACCGTTGAAGTAGGCCGGAATATACCTCTGGCCAAAATATACACCGGTGCATTCTGGCCAGGGGTATATTCCGGCCTGCTACATCAGAACGCCAATATTCATTATAGATGTGAGTATAGTAGTTCCATAAAATCGCCTAGCTTTAAGTCAAGTTGAACATTAAGATATCTATCCATGATATAATTTTTCATGAAAAATAACATTGATGCCCTTAAAACAAAATCACGATTTCCGTTCTTCCACATTACCCACAGGTGGACATGCAACCGCATTTCGAAAACACCTTATATGCGTACATCTATTTCGTCTTCTTCATCATCTTCGGCGCGTTCTTCACCCTGAACCTCTTCATCGGTGTCATCATCGACACTTTCAACGTACTGAAGAAAAAGGTATTTGTCGTGTCCACTGTCATGTTCTTTCATTAGTAAAGGGTTAATGCCCCGCCCAATGTATATAGACAGCAAATAACAGGGGTCGAAATAGATTTTGGGGCCAACTTGCACTGGTGCAGATGAAAAAAAAAATACTTGCACCAGAAGAAAAATAGTTGCACCCCCCAAAAATAAAACGAACACAACCAAAAGTACATGTAGTAACTTTAATAAAAACTTCATGGATTCTGGTTTTGTTCCCTTTCCAGTTCTTTATTGGGTATTTCTACAGGTACTACTGGTAGTAACAGCGGATAAAGCAAACTTGCACCGCGGTGCATACCGGCAAAAAATTTGTTGCACGACACCAAATTTACTTGCACCAAGTTGCACACAGAGGGGTATTTCGACCCCTGTAATAAACCACGGAATGAGCGAAGCGGAAGCTGTTATTCGTCACAACCGCACACTTGTTGGCTGGGCAATGGTTTCACAATTAATATCAAATGGTTGCTCCTGATTGGTCAATCCGTCTGGCTATATCATAATCACGGTATGTCCATGATAACTACCACGAACTAATTGAATAGGCGATTCACATGTTCATAAAATTGCCCAACCTGTGATGACTGCAACTTTTTACTGAAATGTTTGTTTGTTTGCTCCTTGTGATAGTATGATGGAGAAGCGTCCATTGACCTCTTCCTCACTGAGACTCAGAGGAAGTACTACAACGCGATGCGGAAACTGGGATCGAAGAAACCCCAGAAAACCATCAACAGACCAAAGGTAAATTTTATTAAGGTTATAGTTTGTGCACGTGCAACACGTGCAACCATGTGGCCAAATGATACAGGCTCTTACCAGTGGTATATAGATAAATATACATTTAGAGAGGGGAGGCGATGTGTGCTCTTCTTTCGTTTGTAGTATATAAAGCATCCTAGGATTTAAAAAAAAAGATAAGGAAGAAACAAAGTCCTGTGCGTAACCCTGTAAAGATATGTGGCCCAAGGGCCATAGAACCGACGATAGGCACCACTCTAGGCACCATACGGTGTGGGAAGGACTTTACCTATGACTAACCTATGCAACCTTCCTGTTTGCATACAGAATAAATGCCAGGCGGCATTGTTCGATTTCGTCTCGAGTAAAGGATTTGAGATTGGCATCGTCATCCTGATCATGTTGAACATGGTGGCCATGGCCGTGGAGCACTACAAGCAGAGCGACACGGTCACGTACGTCCTGGCACTCGTCAACATCGTATTCACCTCCATCTTCACCGTGGAGGCCGTGTTGAAGATCATTGCCTACCGATGGCACTACTTCAGGGTTGCCTGGAACGTCTTCGACTTCATCGTGGTCCTTTTGTCTATCCTGGGTAAGTACAGTTTTCTAGCTGGGTTAAACTGTAATTCCTAGTCTTACCATTATGACTACATTTCCAACACAAATGGAAAGTTCGACTGAACAGCACAAGTCTTTGTCAAGGAATAGGCATTCCGCCGCTTCTGTGACGTCACTTTATGCAAACGGCACATGGTGAGCGGTAGATCAAAATGTAGAAAGTTCATGGCGTCCTCCGTCTCTATCAAAAAAGATGGCAGGACAGAAAGGCTCTGATATTACGATTACGTAGGGCGTACTTAAATATCCAGACTTTTAAAGTTTTAATTTTATGGTTGAATGACCGACGAGACATAATGCAAAATATTAATATCCAAGACTTTAACGAATTGTACCTGGAGGTTGTACTTCCTAATTTGCTAAAAATGGGGGGGGGGGGGGATTTGGGTGACTGAGGAAAGAGTTTAATTGAACCACCCCCATATGAATGTTTAAGACGCTGGAGATACAGGATTCATAAAACCTATGAAGCAACCTGCAGTCTTAATCACCAAATCAAACGTAGTGATAATTCCGCTGCATTCTACTATTGAAAACTGAAACAATATAACACCAGATCTATATGCCCAGGACCCGGTGAAAATGTTTTCGTTTGGAAACAGATCCCAATCCTCAATAAACATATGTGAATAGAATAAAACACTAACATAACAATTTCATGGTAACTGCCTACTCAACATTCACAGTGGCAAGTGGCACTGACTCATATATATCCGTATCTGACAGGGGATTATTAATAGCGGTTTGATAAATACTCCCATTGAATAAGCAATAGACAGCTTCCCTGCAATTGCCCAAGGTTAGAAGACTATCACCCAAATTTCGTTTAGCCACAGTGTCTGCAAGAAACGGATTTTATGCCTACCTAACGTTACAGTGGCAAACGGCACTGACTCCTGTGCATCCATATCTGTCAAGGAATTATTAATAGCGGTTTGATCAATGGTCGCCTTGAATAAGCGATCGACAGTTTCCCAGAAATTGCCTAAAGAGCCGACTGGGACCCCACCAGAAGTACCGGAGCCAGTCCAGACGGCTACGTTGCTGTCGGCTTGGGGCCCATTTCATTATCAAACCTCTAAAGAGGTACTCATTTTAATTTTTCAATTTCGAGGCTAATTTTCATTTTCCTCCCACAACGCCACATCGTCTGCCGAAAAAATGACCAATATCACACTTGAGACAGATCAATCGGCGGCCAAAGGGTTTGACGCCACCTTCGTGGCGACACCCGTCAGCCAGAAAATTAATGCACAATCATCACGGGTAATTTCACTTGCAGGCACGCAAAAATTAATAGCTGTCCCTTCCTATGTGGGTCAGCAATGGAACAAATGCCATTCTTATCCTCTGTTTTTTTTCTCCTTCAGGTCTAATACTGGATGACTTGCTGCAGAGCGTATTCATCACACCGACCCTCCTGAGAGTGGTCCGAGTCTTCAGAATAGGGCGAGTCTTGCGTCTCGTCAGGGCAGCCAAAGGGATCAGGAAGTTGCTCTTCGCTCTGATGACGTCACTTCCGGCCCTCTTCAACATCGGGCTCCTCCTGTTCCTCGTGATGTTCATATTTGCCGTGTTTGGGATGACGTCATTTGCCTACGTAAAGAAAGAAGGAGCCCTCAACGACATGGTCAACTTTGAGACTTTCGGAAGGAGTTTGATCCTTCTCTTCCGTCTGACTACTTCGGCGGGGTGGAACGACGTGCTGGAACCTCTCATGAACGAAAATCCTCCAGAGTGTGATCCGAACTTTCCGAATGGATACTGGAAAGGAAATTGTAGCGTAGCATGGTTAGCAGTAGCGTATTTCGTGTCGTACATCATCCTGAGTTTTCTTATTGTGATCAACATGTACATAGCGGTGATCCTGGAGAACTTCAACCAGGCTCACCAGCAGGAGGAAGACGGGATCACAGAGGATGACTTTGAGATGTTTTACTCTGTGTGGGAAAGATACGACCCTTATGCCACACAGTTTATCTACTACCACCAACTGTCGGACTTCTGCGATAACCTGGATGAGCCATTAAGAATCCCAAAACCGAACACCATAAAGATTGCTTCGCTAAATCTTCCAGTACGCGCGGGAGACAGGATACACTGTATCGATGTGCTGGAATCCCTAACGCGGCGTGTTCTAGGAGAGGTGGAAGACAGCGAGGAGTTTTCGGAACTCAAGGCACAGATGCAAAAGAAGTTCCAAGAAGCGTTCCCGCAGCTCACGCGTCACGAAGCCAGAACCACGACCTTCATGAAAAAGCAGGAAGACAGAGCTGCCAGAGTCATCCAGAGAGCGTACAGACAATGGGTCCTTCGGAAGTCCATTCGAGGTGCGTCTCAGATGTGGCGTCTGCGCAACAGTAACAGCAGCCTGAACACGGCCGATCAGTCCCCTGCGAAGCTCCCCCTGGCACCGTCACAAGACAGCGTGACCAAGTCGCCGTTTCTCGGTGTCAGACAGCGTTGGGCCTTGGACCAGAAGTCAGCCAAAAGAACTTCTTTTGCCTCTCCGTCAGACCAGCATGCCCCAGACAATGACAATGACAGTGTGGAGCGGAAGTTGTCCACTCAGAGTACACACAGCTTGGGCCAACCAGACCCAACCACGTGACCATGGGTGGACGGAACTGACCACAAGCAACTCAGTTGACACTGATAAAAGCCATTGAAAAGCGACGACGCTCAATACTTGCCATTCGTGAGGGCTGTCTTATCAGACAGAGAGATTGATCATCAAGCCATATCCGAAAGGGACCGAAAGCCACAATTTACCAGATGGCCACGAATAAATCCAGTATATAAAGATGAATTTGATGTATGGAATGAAACATAAGCATGTATGGTTGAACAAACTGGAGCACGTATTTGACAACACATTATCTACTTGCCATGCAAATGTAAATGGTGGAGACATGTTGTAATATATGAGAAAAGTAGCTACGAACTGTATTTGTATACGTTTGCATATGTACATTGTGAGAATTGACATACAGTCATAGTGACTCCGCACTGTTGCCAAAGGAGTACCATGCAGACAAACGCGGTGTTCCTTATACACTTTAAATTTCTGTTGCCAACCTCCAAATGACATTGTAGTCACTTTCTATACAGAAGGCACTTTCCTGAGAAACGAAAATGGATAGTGAAAGATATCAGTGCAAGCTAACTGTTTAGATGGCCGGAAGTATAACCTATCCAAGGGAAGGATCCAGGGCATTCACATTTTGGCAGAAAGCGGTCGAAGGCACCTTGCACTTTTGTCCAATGCTTGTGTGTACAGACCACGCTACAGTGATTCGTATTTCTGATGTGCCATCAATTGTTGACAAATTCATGACAAAAAGAAGGAAAGGGTCTACAACCTGTCTATATATAGCTCCTTGCGTGATATTCTCCTTGTTTTTTGTGATGAGACCGAGCTTGAACTGTGGAAGGTACGCAGAAGTGGGCATGTAGAAAGCTATTTCTCTCTCCATACGAGCTGTACATAGCATTATTGAAGGTTATTGGACAAGCTATTTTTATACATATTTGTAACAATTGTACATATTTGGTCCTTTCTGTCAGTTCGGCATGCAAGTGAGTTATTTTGGGACATAGACTATGGGCAGTTTTTTTCTTTCATTGTTGTGGGTGATACCATGTTGGAAAGAGTCTTTAGCAAGTACATCATTACGGTACCATTATGACTGAATTGAATTATCTCCAAATGGATATACTTCCACTTATTCATTGACAAACTAACTACCGAAGCCGAATGTATAGTAGATCAAAGTCAAGAGCATCTGGACCATACTATTCAGGCTTTAGAGGGGTGATTACACAGGAAGCCGAAAACAAGGCAAGCACTGTATTGACGAACTTGCTTTGTATTCATCAGTATTGGGGGGGGGGGGGGGTATATTTTAACTTGTTACTTCGGAAAGATTGCCCATAGTCTAAGTTAGACACGATTGCAGATTTAGGATTAAGTGTACTCCCTGTCCCATTCGGTAATTTTCGGTTTCTCGAGAATTTTTGGTTTCTCGACGGCATAGCTTGAGGATGTACCAAGGGGACAGGAATATCACTATAACCTATAGCTAAGAGTGGGTGGATTTGAATATCCCATCAAGTATATTGATATGGATGCACTTGCCAGGCTTTAACTGAATTCACATGTCACAGAATAGGGCTTGTTACCAGGGCACTGAAGTATGCAGTTGTTTCATACAGTTTCCACAGACGTCTGTACAATGTGTGCATCGGTACAATTTGTACTATATAATACCAGCATAGCTATATACATCTCAAAAGATTGACATATCGTCTTGAGCAATAACATATACAGAAAGCAAAGTCTTGAAATGAATAAAGATTTACGAATGTCTTTCATGTCCAGTCCTCATTTTCAAGCCTTAGAAACGAACGGTTAGTTACATAGAGTGCAGGTAATACCAAATTGAAGCTGGTGAATCAAAACAAAAAGTTGTCAAAGAATGTTTGTAATTTTCTTTTGTAAGCAGGCCTAAGCCTTGGCGTTCATTCTATAGAAAATTATAAAAATACACTGTATCAAAAAAAGTTGCAGATAGTTTATTTCATTCCCTGTCTCTATAAGGGATGGCTGCAAAGTCGGTAATGTGACTGTTCAAAGAAATGCAGTTTGATGCGAAGTGAAACGAATCGACAGAACGTCTGCATCATACCAAGGTCGAGGACGAACGAACCATGGTCGACGACGAAATAAAATCGATACATAAAATGATAAAATCTCCTCTTATTCCATTTATCGATAGAAAAATAACAGAAGGGTTGGGGTTCAGTAATCTATTGTACTCCAGGGGATGGCAAGATGCCAACAGAACCACAAGTATGAACAAACATGGTCTCAGACACCATAGCCGGCCTGAGTAGCTGAAATCACACCCTCCTGTGAACCTCGGCAGTTATTCCCACGAAGCATGGTAAAAATCTCCCTGACAAGCCACGAGAACGTGGTGTGCCCTTAACGAACTCAAATGCCATATATACATGTCTGGAGCTATAAAAAAGGGCAGGCGGTTTAGCCTAGGTTACAGACCCCGCCAGACGGCCATCAGATCTCGACAAGCAATCAGAACCTGGTAGCTACATCGAAAAAAAAAGTCCGGTGGAGTCTGTAACGAAGGGTTGGCAACATTAACAGCTGAGATAAGTATCGTTAGACGTTGTACAGAGGCATATCGAAGACAAGATACAATCTGTTCTTCCTGCTAGTGATATACACATAAACTTTATCTCACATTAAGTACTGTGTATTGCACACATGGCTTATTTCCAAATCTCATTTTTAAACGTTGACCGGTAATCGGCTACTGTCTAAATTATCTAGCTCTGCGTACATCCTCAAGAGGTATTTCAACTGTACAGGCCTGTGTTTTGTATCATGAATGGGTATAAGAAAGAAAACTGCGGCAGAGAAGTATAAATCAAAACTGTCTTCTACCGTCGGAGACAAGGAGGCGGAAAATCGCTTTGGAGCTGCACTCCATGGGCACACAGAATATATAATAGCTGATGGATGGTACGTCAGTGGGGAACCTGGCCAGAAAACGTATATTGTATGATTAATGAGCATGTCTAGACATGCAGCTGATTAGAATGTTGCAGTCCGAGAGTGTAACATACTTCAAGCGGAATGATCAGGTTTTATGAAGCTGTCTGTGGTTGGGACGGCGGCGCCACCGGCAGGGAGAGTGCCAGCTACCGCGCAAATTAGTTGGGAACTTTGGAAACTTGGATATTGATACGCCATACATGATTATGAGGGAAGTGGTGTATACCACATTCTATAATAAAATCTACTTTTTTTTGGTTTATAGATCTAATTAAGTCCAAACATATTTGCGTATATCAATGATATACACAGTCACCTTATATCCCATAACTGTACATACGATGATTCTGCGTATATCAATGATGATACATAGTTGCCTGCATATCGTATAGCTATACCTAAGGACGGATATATCGATAAATGTACCTATTTTATCCAGAGAAATAAATGGCGCGTCTTTTGGAAGAGTACGATTTATAGCTTTAAATGTGCATCGACGTGATTATTTTCACATTTTATTATACTGTTTTCGCGCATTGCCTTGGCTTTCCTACAACCAAGGACATATATTATACATATATATTCAACCTAGTATCCTTGCTACAACTGTGCGGTTTTGATACCACGGAAGATGTTCGGAAGTCAGAATACCCAGTTGGGGAATAAGAGGTCTACCACGAGACTATTAATGTACAACTGAATATCCGCAGCAGTAAACAAGAGCGCCGTAAGGTCTGGTGACCTTTAAAATGGGCTGAAACAGACGCGGGTATTTCCCAAACAGGCACATTAAGGTGATGAGGGGAACGATCCCAGTACACATAAGCATGCCGGGCGATCGTTTGGGCTACGCATGGGCAGGCCGTGTTTTATAGACCACAAACCCAGAGTAGACGGCACAGAGGATCACCACTTCCGGTCGTGATCTGACCATGGCATGAGTCATTGGAAAAATAGCAAGAAGTTAGCCAGATAGGCCCTATGTTGCCTGCGTGTAGCTCCTTGGCAGGCTAACTCATCAGGCAAATTATTCAGCCTATTAGGCCAATTTTTACTACTTTTCCAGCAGCTCAAGGAGTCTGGTAGATCCTAGAATACAACTCACCTGGATAGTTAATAGTAATCCTAACACTACACAGTATTGTGGTTAGCTAGCCACATCAGGCGATCGTCTTGGCTGAAAGAGGCGAATTTGCAAGGAATATGTTGCCGAAGTGTATTCCTGATATTGGAGATTCATGGTTACCATGAACGTGTTAGTCTCAAACCGACTCCTAGATTTATGGCGGAATAATTCCTCTGGCAAATTATCCCCTTTGTTTGGCGAGGTTTTACTATTTCTTAAGCAACCCAAGGAGTCTGGAATAGAGACTATAACATGTCCTTGTGGGCTTCTCCTAAATGCTAACGCATTCCTCTGGCTTGTTTGAGAAATGGCAAAGAAAACTTTCCGCGAGGTCGTTGCTCTTTTAAGTGGCCACACAGACACATGGGGCTTGTTCCGACTACAAATTTGTTCTCTTCTTGCTCTGGAATTTAACCATTCAGAACATCGAATTCCTCCGCACCGCCCGACTGTCTCGGCGGCTTGCCAATCCGTCGTCGGTAGCTGGTCCCCACAGACAAAACGTTCAATAGGAACGCCCGAGGTAACAGTATATATCTTTCCTCACTTTCCACTTTGTGAAAGTCTGTGGGTTTGTAATATGAAAAGCTTCCCGTGCCTAGTTGTGAGGTCGTCGCATTGTAAGTCTTTTTATTTGGGGGAAGGCGATACCATGCTTTCCCAGTGTAGTAGTTGTGAGGTCATTGACACTGCGTTTTTTTAAATTAAATTTTTCTGGGGTGTCTAGATGATATGTTTTACGAGAACGAAGCTGTGTTTAATGAACGCACCAATACGTCGGCGGCAGACTATCCATTACTTGTCAATTTCTGTAACGGAAAAATCTACACATCCGGTTAGGTCATTGACATTGCGTTTTATTTCCTTTAATTCACTTTACTAGGAAGACAACGAAACTGTGTTAATGTACGCACCGATACGTCGGTCGCAGACCATCCTTTGTCCATTTCTGTTACTTGGAAATAGATCCAGACATCCGAAGACTTAGCATGCATCCTAAACAAGTGCTGCTGCATTATCTTCTTCTTCAACAGGAAACTGGATTCTCCTCGGTGATTATCACCCTTCATTGTACACTACTGAGCTGGACAGTCGTTTGTGTCGTCTGAGCGAGCTGCTAGAATAAAAAGAATAAAGTGAATAGGAAAATGAGGTAGACATCGGGATCCTTCTTTTCAGTTAAAGTAATTATTCCATAGCGGGTTCCCGCCACGCCATGGTCTCGATGATTGGCAGCTCGCCCGGACAGGACCCACGTCGGTCGATACCTTTTATTGATTGTACGTCAGAACTTTATAGAAGTGGCAGGCTTCCAAGGTGTGTGGCGACTAGCTGTAGACATTCAAATTACAGAATAAAAAACTTCGCGTAACTTTTTTCCTAACAATTTCTTAGAAATTCAAAATGTATTAACCGTTGCAACCGTTTATAAATACTCGTGCCAGTTTGATAAGATGAAACCAAATATCCTATATTTTCAAAACAGAAATGGGCCTGTACAAAAGCAACGGTATGCTGTTTCTAAAAAGGGAACGTAAGTTTTGTACAGACTAAAAATAGGAATTATTCGTTACAGTTTGACGTAATCACCGCAAACATGATCCTCTGTTCACAACCGGTGTTGTGCAGATTCGGTAGTAGCGCCTACTTCATATGTGAAATGCGACTCCTGCCATCCGCCCTATGACGTGCACCCGTACCCACGGCATTGTGCCCACCTGAAATATCAATAGCTTTGTACCATGCCGCAAATGTGTCCGTTTATATGTCTCCTCTGACATCAATTTACCGTAAAAGTTGTCTCAAACTACATCTTACAAGCGTCACCCATAATCCGATATGTTACACGATTCCTGTCTTGTGACTGCTATGTGCGACTTATGGTTTGTTGTCGGTGGTATACGCCCTTTCCGTTTAAGTTTTTTTTGTCAAATATCGTCACACTGTAAATGTCAAACAAAACAGGACCCTACTACCATGTTTATACTCCCGAGGTGTTTTCAAGAAACCACGGCAACAGTTCGAAGAAACCGTACGATACGTCCGGCCTTGGCTGACTCTCCATGCACGGATTTGTAGTACACTTGTCTGTTTTGTACCGAGTTTGTTTTCTTTTCTCAAGTCCCACCCGAAGAACAACAACATCTGTTCTACAGTAACCTGTAAGGCTCAGTGTAACGTCTGCTGATACTCGGAAACCACCACTTGGTGTAAGTACACAGCTTGTGATTGATGTTTTGGCGACCCTTCTGTAAACTCCTCGCGTGAAGCTTTGAACCGGTGCAACCCGGCTCTACGCACGTATACCGTGATGTCATCAAGCCTGCGTCGAATCACAGACCGCGTCAGCGCCCCGACTGTACTCATCACTGGGCCCATAATCACCCAATTGGAGCAGCAGAGCTAATTATATCTTTACAACTTTGCGATTATTTAGAAATCACTGCGGACCCCAAGCCACGTGTTTGGATTGGTACCCTTGTGTGTCGTCAGCCTATATAAGCCCGGTCGAAAAGCGAGTGCTTCCATTTTCAACACAGTCTACGGTGTCTCCCATACCTGTGCTCGCAGCAACTTGTGAGGAAACACACCTATAGCAGAGCTCTTACAACGTGTTCGGACTGTTCAAGCAGAGCGAAACTCGGCCATATCTTAGGAGACGTCTTTCAGAAGACTACAGGTAACAATTTTTTTTTTCTTTCTATCGGAGATGTTATTTTTAACGATCAGCATGTTCGTAGTTGTCGTGCCGAGGCGCTACACGCGTTGGTCGGGCGGGGGCACCTGCCGGCCTCGCGCACGCTGCCTGGCTAAGTACGTGGACAGGTTGGTCGGGAGTTTGGAAGCCAGAGCCCTTGACAATGCTTACGTCTCTCTCGTTAAATGAAGTCTAATCGCCAGTTTATCTGGGGATTTGTCAGTTTGACACGGCGTATCACGGGTACAAAGGGTTGTATACACTGCGAGAGGGCGTGTACAGACCCATGTAGTATTTAGGAAAGGAACGAAAACCGCTATTGACATTTGACGTTGGTGCTCCCCCAACAGGAGACGATGGAGAGCAGCTGGACATCCGGACCTTTGCGTTTTCTGATCTTCAGCTTGGCGCTGTTGGCCACGCGGGAACCGTGGGTGCAAGGTACGTACTTGTATTTTCTCTGTGGTTGCGTCCTCCCTAACTGACTCACTTGGCCAAGCATTTAAGGAGTTGAACATGTGCTGCCTCCGGTGGCTCTCACACTTAAGTAATGGGGAAGTACATATCGTTAAACCGACAGAAAAAAAACTATGAATACTAGACAAAAAATAGTGTTTGGATAACCGTTACCATTCGATATTTTCTTTGGCGTACATATACTCGTGGTTGGACAGAGTCCACGTCTCCCACGTAACGTGTAGGCTTTACGGCGTCTCGTAAGGTCATGAGCCCCTTGTCACTTATCTGACTTCTGATGGATAACACCGTGGAACAGGCCCAGCCAGATCGGTACCAGACATGTCGTCGCACCCCTCTCTGTATAATTCATATTCGATAATGAAGGGTGGGGTCTATGGCGGCGCATATTAAGGGAGCGATGATTAAAGCTCCCCATGTCCCTAATTACACGCTACTACAAATCGCCCTGGCGGAAAATGTACCTCATGTTGACGCCGGATGTAACCCGTTCAATAAGAACGGGCGCATGTCGGAAAGCGATTTGCTACGGGTCTTTGTCGGCTGGCTTTTCAAGTCAGTGGGTTTTGTTTTGCCCGACTGGGACGCGCCAATGTCGTAAGATGTGACGTCAGTCGTCAGACGATGTCTAAGGCATTCTGAGAAGTCACTCTGTGTATCAAATATATGGCAAAAATATACTTTCCGATTAATCTCCTAGTAGGTTTATGACTGTAGGGTGCATGTTCCAGGCACGTATTTTCAGTGGCCTTTGGCACGTTTGTCGTACAAACCTACGTAATACCCGCCCTGCCAAGGCGTCACAGATACCGTAACGTGTTTTCGTCCACCCCACGGCTTGCTTTTGTTAGAATTCTAGACATAGTATCTACAGACCTTGCCATGACCCATGTCGCGACAGGCTGAACACGCCTTCATAGGTCGCTATGCTATTACGACACAACATTTACAACAGAGCAGCTGTAACCAAAAACAACGTGGTCTCGGACAACAACGATGAACTGCAACGTCAAAACCAAGAGGCGGGTTCCCGTTTGTTTAAAAACACACGAGTCATAGTTTAGGCCTCCGTGACATTCAGGGCACTGGAGCTTCCATACACATGCGCCTTTGAAGTGGGTAGGGTGTTGTCTAAGCTGTCTAACCCTGAGCGGTGCTTGTAGGAAAATGTTATATCTGTGTGTCTTCGACACCCGCGTCCTTTGATATGAGATAGTCTGTTGGCAAAGATGTCCAAACATTGTTCCCACGGCCTTGCCCACCACAGCTACATAGGAAGCGGGAATACTTGAGATCACTCGGTTAACCCCCCTTCAGGAGGCACGCAAAGCACACAAAGGACACGTGCTGTGGGTCACTGTGTTAAGCTAACATTTCTTTTAAGTCTAGACATCTCCCATGCCTCATGCCACAAAAGTTTGCCAAGGATTGGTTAGAGAGACCTCACACAACCGGGGTAACCCGAGCCCCTTTGTCGCGCTGACCAATTACTCGCTGCCTACAAGGGTGGCTACAGAAGGAGGCCAAGGATTCGCTGCCCTGGTGCTTCGCATCTTCTGCATACGTGAACATGTCAGCAGTATGCACTCGGTGTGGACACGGAAAAGGATTACTGCCACGCCTCAGAAGGCAAACACCTAGCATTTCCCCCGATAGCCTATTGGACATAGATATGGACTGTGGGTCAACCTAGGCGCGAGGAAGTGTGCGGTTCTAAGCACCCACTAATACCATGGCAAACATAAATATACTTCTGCATTTTCCGCTGGTGTCCAGTATACTTTGACGAATGTGCACTTTGATGAAAGGTTTCAGATTGATTGTTATCAGTGATGTAGTCTAAATCTACACTTCCATGTCCCGAGTCCAGCGTCTATTCCTTTTACCCAAAGAAAGGCTCACAGCTTAGCCTGGAAGCCAGACTGTTTTCTGTGCCTGCAAAGGTCAGCTCCTCGGCTCCAGGGCCAACATGCCCCCAATGATATTTTGCTTCAACCTCGCTCCTTGAGGAAGACCCTGAAACACATATTCCTCGGGGGCGTTGAGACAAAATCTCCTCGGGCTATATTGGCCCTAGGGCTGAGGAGCTAGCCTGAGTAGGCCCTGGAAACACTCTAGATTCCAGGCTACTCACAGCTCGTCTCTACAAGTACACGCCACTAGTGCCAGACTGCTGCACCTGATTACATGGTAACCCATACACTATACTGTGGAGTGAACGTGACGGGCGTACAAGTTCCACATTTACGAGTTCACTTTTTTAAGAGGCAGCTCATCAAGAAAGTCCGACCTCTTTATCATACCTCTCTCTGTTGGCAATAACAAAGCCTTTATCGATCATTAGCAGACACCACTTATCTTAATCATTGCCGTAGGCGGGGCGCGGACTGGAGGCGCCGTAGTATTGACCACGCCGTTTATTTTACATGTGGTCATTGCCGTCTGTAGACCTTGAATCAGGGCCGTTATACCTTAAAACTTGGCGGGTGTTCAAGATGTATACATCAACTTGGGCCCGGAAAGGCATCCAAATGGGACCGTCTCGGCTAACTAGCTCCCAACGATGTCTGGCCTCACACACCTGACCTGGCATATCAAGATGTCTGGAATCCCCTCCTCACACAGTACACTTCATTAGAACTGACAGGACGGAGGGATCGAGTTGGAACACATTATAAGAGCCCGTCCGGTCGGTCTGCGGGTGGGAACTGTCACGAAATCCTGGAGACTAGTGCTGACGTGTGTAATTATGTCAACACCGGAATGTAACACTAATCTGAACATACAATACACTTGGTACTCAAGGCTTACCTACTGGAGAGCATGTATAAAGGAAACCTTGAACATGAACGCACACATGATGTAGCTATCTTTGATAGTCCTTGCGAAACGCCATTTCAAGACCTCTCGGGCAGCTATCTCAATGTTGAGTGAACGGAAAGGATAAGGAAGAGCAACCTTCACCAACTACCGCCGCAAGGAACGGCATTCAAGAATGCCGACGTAACTGCAAGGCCGCTTGAAAGTTCTTTCGTGTTTGTAGAATTCACCATGAAGATTCTTTTAACTGCAATGGTCAACATACAGAATTGGACTTACCCGAATTTTCGACTCTACAGCCCCAGTAGTGGTCAAGGAATGAATCCATCTGTTCCATGGCATTCCCGTCTCTACAGGAACATGATCGGATGGTATTTCGTCAAAGCTAAACTATTCCAAAGCTAATAACCACGTGGAATCTACGTGTCCGTGCATTCAAATTTTCCTTCCATTAAAGTCATTAAGATTTACCGACCCATTATGCAAGGACACCCACTTTCCAGCAGAAATATTATTACCCGACAGATTCGTATATCACAGTCTACGAAGAGATTCGTTTAACTGCAATGGTCAAGTATCAAAATAGCTCTACATTTGGCTTTGTAACCATTTCCCACCTGTTATACCATAAAAGACACAATGCCATCACTGAAAGACAATCGGCCTGTTTAAAAAACACACAAGAACCATAGTGCTTCTCTCCAAATATTCTACTAAGAAACCATCACTGACCAAAAGTAGATGCTGGCAGCGAAAAATTATAGAGGTAGAAAATAAATTCCTTACGAACAGAAACGGCGACAGACTTCCTGACTCCACGGTGTAAAATACAATACTTTGGTGGACATGTCTACGTACTTCAATGCATCATGCATGATTTGCCGGATCATTGCTTTCCCAAACTAATGAGAGACGCAATAGAAAGGCGTCCAACTTGTTAAGAAGCAACAGCATTACGATCTGATTAATCATGGGTGTTAGGGAGTACACCGTCAGCATTTGTAGGCGGGTGGATGGACTTATTTCCTATGAAATACACCTTTGTAACCATCTTTCAGCGCTCTTGATTAAAAGATCGTACGCGTAATCATCGCAAGGACATCTTGTACTATGATGTAGTATCTTTAATTTCCAACACAAAGAATCGGACGTAACCAAAGTTTTGACTGTACGACACCAGCCTTTGACAAGGAATCAATCCACAGCTTCAATGACATCCCTTTATGCATATTGCAAACACGTAACTCGGTGAGCAGTGGATTAAATGTAATAGATAGTCTGTGGTGTCCTCCGTCTCTACTCTAGATATCTTGTACTCTCTTAGCGACAGCATAAGTCATTTTATAGCGACAGTATCACAGTAGCTCTGCATTTGCCTTGCAGCTGGACACTGCTGGACGACCATGTCAAAGAACGGGAAGTGCCAAGGCCTGATCAAGGCGTTCGTGTCTAAGGAAGGGTGCTGCAGATCTGGAGGAGTCAGCATCGCCTACACGGAGGAAGACGTCGACCTGGGAACACTCTTCAAGTGGCGAGCGTTCGGTGATGGCGCGCCCGGCTGCGAGCCTTGCCGAGGTGAGTTTGAAGAGGGTAAGTGCATCTATACAGGTTGGTGCTTACACTTCTCTGTGTGGTGACTTCGATAAAAGACAAGCACAACATAAGTGTAAGTGGTCTGGATGGTGGTCTTAGAAGATCTAGATCCTGATGGCGTTTCCTATTCATGGGTGACAATTTTCCTTATTTATCTTTCATGCTTTTGAAATAACAGCAATCAGTTACCCTGTAAGACCAGCCTCATCCATTTTTTAAAAATCAAATCAAACGGAAACTTTTCCATCTACTGAATTTACTTTGAAGATACTAATTTTACTTTGCCTACTTGAAACCATGTGAGACCAGCAACCTAGCACATTTCAAACCGTGGAATTTAACAGAACTTACATGGGAGGCCTTGCTTACTCACCATAGTCTCTAGTGTAAGCCTCCATCCCCGGCAGGTACATTACTGTGCCTTATCACTGCTCGTCCCAACATCTGAATGAGAATCTAGCTTCAGGGCATTTAAAAGAATGAAATGTAGATCTTGCAGACGACCATACTTGAATGAAGCAGGTAGCCTTCAGAGCAGGCCATTTGACTTATCAAGTGCTGTTTCCTGATTATGTAAATTAGTGTAAATTAGTTTCCTGATTGCTACCGGGTTTCTGATCGGCGATAAAGCGCTAGACAAAAGCCTGCACTCATTTATTTATCAATTTTGAATAAATATGGGTAGTCTCTTCGGCCGAATTGGGACGGTTTCCAAAGAAGACCATAACAAGTAAAGAAAATACAAACTTAGGAGGTCATAAATAATAAAACATTCAACTGTAACGTGCAGCAATCATAATAGACTGATATACAATCAGAAAAAAGCACGATATCAAAGCAAAGTGAAAAAGGAGTCCAGCAACGAAGCCTGCTATAGAGGCTAAACGTTACTAAGGTTTTTTTTCTCCATTCATCTCTTTATAACAGAGACATGTGATGACGTTCAGTGTGGACCAGACAAGCGCTGCAAGATGAACAGAAGAAACAAGCCCCGGTGCGTGTGCTCCCCGGACTGTTCGGACCCACCCACGCGGGGGGCTGTTTGCGGAACGGACCGCAAGACGTACAAAACGTACTGCAGTCTCTTGAGAACCAAGTGCAGACTGTCTCAACCGAACCTGCAAGTCTCTTATAACGGCGCTTGCAAAAGTAAGATACATGTATAACGTCATTGCAGTTATAGCTCTAACGTGATAATTAGCATATTATGGACAAATTTTACAACATAGGGATTGGACTCACCTAATTGTCGACCAGTCCTCTAGTCTTCTTCGGGGTAACATAGGGCCCGATTGCTCAGAACAAGCCATCTTCCGGAAGGGTGACGAGACGTGAGCAACGGATCAAAGGCGACTGATAGTTGGTAGCTGCCCCCGTCCCGGTTCAGTGAAGGTTGATAGCTGGGTTTGGATGCAGTTAAACATTTTTTCATGACGTTACATATACCAACACAGCTCAAATCTCATCTCAATAGTTAGCTTATACTTAACAAAAGATTGATGTCTTCTGTCATTGAACTATACCAATGTGTGATACCTAACCGATTGAATCAACATATTCTAGCCTCATGCGGGGACGTGACGTGTCCACCGGGGAACCGTTGTGTTATGGACCAGAACGAAACGCCCCACTGTGTGTCTTGTGAGTTCCACTGCCCGGCGACTCCTTCCCTCGCGGAGGCTGTGTGCGGAGTTGACGGTGTAACGTACCCGAGTGAGTGCCACCTTCGAGAAGCAACCTGCCTAGCCGGCCACACCATTGGCGTTGCCTACAAAGGGCTATGCAGAGGTGAGTTTTCAGATATCCGTATCACTACGAAAACACCAATATACACAGCCGCAACATACCTGATTTGCTCAAGCTGCCAGAGGATATGCTGTAAGCCCTAAACGGGTAGCAGTAAAGTAGTGGAAAATCGCCCCCAGCATTTGTACATTCCTTGTACGCCGCCTGTTAAGTAAAATACTTGATCTAACCAGACATATCAGGCGTGCCATCGCGGGGCTTAGGGCTTGTGGTTTCTCTGTCACGATAAGCACCACTAGATCAAGACAAGTTATGCAATAGGACCACCAACACCAGCGGATATCAGCCGCTGAAGATACCCATACATTCCCATCATCAGACAGACAACCGTGACACTAAACAGACAACGTACATATGTGCATGTCTGTCATCGTCATCAAAATATGGACATGGACGGGGTCACCGTGCTTCTTTATGGGGAACTGACCAGAAACGTCGAGCCGTCATGTTCGGTCAAGGCTGTCCATGCATACTCCTTGACATTCTTACATCCCACGCAATCTTTGCGGTACGCCCCCGTGACACCATGCTGGTCTTGTGGTGCATTAGCCGAAGGTAATCCCGAACAGTTTAAGTAACAGATTCTTTTCTAACTCAGGGTCGATGACCTGCGACGGGCTGGCATGTGGGAGAGGGAAGCGGTGTCTCGTGGACAAGAACAACAACCCGCGATGCGTGACATGTGGGATGGACTGCTCACACCATAAAGCATCTCCGTCAGACCCGATCTGCGGGTCGGATGGCGTGACGTATGCCGACTGGTGTGACATGAGAGAGACGTCATGCAGAACGGGCTTCATCATCGAAACAAAGCACATCGGCCAATGCACGGGAGGTAAGATTTCTTGCTTGACGGGCAAGATAAATATATTCTCTAGCAGGATTAAACTGTAATTTCCAACACAAATTTAAAGAAGTGGGACTTCCCAAATTTTCGACTGAACAACACCAGTCTTTATCAAGGAATGAGCAATCCACCGCTACTATGACGACGCTTTACGCAGATAAAACATGTGACTCGGTGAACAGTAGAGCGCAAGTTGGAGAAAGTTTATGGCGTCCCCCGTCCTTGGTGGAGAGTATGAATGGATTCTACCAGCACATATGAACTTTCAAGCTAAGATAATGACATGTCTGTAGATGATATACTGTAAAGCAGTATGATACGGATAGGATGCGGGGTATCCAAACACAATGACAGTGACATAATCTGTTGATGAGATGAGCTTTCCTAAAATCATTACACCGAAAGAAAAAGAGAGAAAGATTCCTTTAGCAATCTGACAAAAAAACATGAAACATATGGTTGTATAAACCTCGGGTCCAGAAAAATTCCTGAACTTATCCTGGAAACGAGACACATTGAGTGCTAGGAGACGGCGCTGGCAACTCATCCAAATCTTTCATGACAGACATTCTAAAGAGCTACTCCATAACGACGAGTCATTGCTCGTTTTGAGGAATGGATATACATTTTTAAAAGGGTGCACGTCTCAATATGGTTTTGTTTTTGCAACTGTGTGTGTAGATTGCCTAGTCCGCTGGTACATTCATCAAGCAATCTATAAAGAATAATCCCATTGATAGATACTTGTTTCTTTCAGATAGAATGCCGATGATGACGGACACCTATCTCTTTGAGGGATCCATGTCGGGCGAAGCGGGAAGTTCTTCTGCTAGTTTCACCGATGGGGAAGACGACGAAAGTCGGTGAACTGGCATCTAACTATGGCGTCTTTCCATTTCAAAACTCTATCAAGTAAAAGACATTAATATATGCACTGTGCACACTGTCATTCCAGTATTCCTCCCATGGCTAGTTTTTCTTGTCCATAGATTTCATGTAGTCAAGCAACAGTGTTGCGGTTACTCGCAGTTGCCGACAGCGTTCCTATTCTCTGAGTTATTGTATGCATGGCAAATGTATGGCAGGTTCTCTATATACGTTTTTTAAGATATTGAAATCCAAAGGAAAATATTGTTACAAGGACTGTATTGTATATTTTTATTATTTATGTGTAATGTGGGTGTATGCTCAGGTATTGTGAATTTGCAAAATCTCCCCTATAAAGATATGGAATGAGTGTCATACCGTATGCGTGGTATAAGTATTGAAGAGATGATTCTGTAAAAATGTGAACTATGTGCGAACGTTCGTGTACATTTTCTTGCTTTTTTTAAACAGTATTTCAATAACTTTTTTTGCGGCTGATGTGTAAAAGTAGGAGACCACATTAACGCCTCAAACGCCAAGATCGATAACGTTTTGACTGATGCAAAAACATCATCATCATATCTTACA
The DNA here is from genome assembly GCA_013266295.2 of Branchiostoma floridae x Branchiostoma japonicum. Classification (NCBI taxonomy): domain Eukaryota; kingdom Metazoa; phylum Chordata; class Leptocardii; order Amphioxiformes; family Branchiostomatidae; genus Branchiostoma; species Branchiostoma floridae x Branchiostoma japonicum. The sequence continues at coordinate 20,999,302 of CM023823.1, forward strand.
TGCTCGGATGCAAAAACATGTAAAGCAATGATACCAAGTGAACACGACCATTCATAACGCTGCCGTCGTAAAGACCATATACTATACCTACAATATTACATCTGTGCACACCAGTAACAGTTTGTTAAAACAGTTCCATCAAGGTTAACTATAAGGTAAAACAGGCTATGATGATCATGAACGGACTGTATTCTGCAGCTCAGCTAAGCGATATGATAAACATGAATTACGGCTATAGAACTTGTAGTAGCTTGGGCGTTCATTTCAATGATCATTGTGATAATTGAAATACGTAGTACATATTGTACATGTTCTTTCTCGATGTCGACGTGTACTACGCGTATGTGGTTGTATTAAACTTGAAGAAATGTTGCAGACACGACTGGTTTTGTCTTACATTTTACTTGGATCAGGGGAGGGTGCGCGAGGCTGGTCTATAGATGCTTTATATGTCGGATTACTGTAGAAAACGTCACAAGGACGCCTTGCATTGGTAAACCATGTTGAAAAGACGTAGGCAATGGAAGCAAAAAATAAAGGGTAATTTGAGAAAACTGGTCTTCATGGTCAAATGAACTTCGTGCATCTATACAGTCGACTCAAACTAAACACACTTATCTATGGAAAGTCTTTGCAGAGGTCTAGATGTGACGTACACGTACAAGACGCGACACGGACTTTCTGAAGATTTTGCGCTGTTCATTGTCTCAGTCTTGTAGATCGGTATGCCTAAATACCTCAACCGCCCTCAACCCCCCTCAACCGCCCTCAACCCCCCACTTCCTGGGCTAATATGCAGTGAACATGTGCTAAGAACGCTTTTTAACGCTCTGGATACATTGCCTATGCAATTATAAATAGGAAAATCACTGTACCTGTGGCGTTCAAGTTACCAGTTTTTTTTACGGCGCGCCGTGCGCCCGAGGAACAGGTTCCGCCATCTTGTTTGTTTACGTCGCGCCGCCAGAACGCATCGTGCCGTAAGTTTCAAGTCAAAATAAGGAAAGTGAAAAAGCTTGTGCAGCACGGAAACTCAGCAGATATAGAGGGAAACCTCTTTAAACATCATGTTTCTGGTGGTGGATTTTAGCGCTCAATACTTTAGGGCGGATATTTTGCGGGGTGTATCACTCCCTAAAGACGGTAACTCCACTTACGATATATTAAAAGTTATAACTTGAAAAAAATCGCAAATACTTAGACGTTACTATGTGATTTTTATCTATAATCGTATAGACAATGTATACAGAGTGTAAACAAGGGTTCTTAGCACATGTACACTGCATATTAGCCCAGGAAGTGGGAGGTTGAGGGCGGTTGAGGGGGGTTGAGGGCGGTTGAGGTATTTAGGCATACCCCTTGTAGATGACCTACCACTCCAAGGACATTTCGTAGTGTACAAACCCTTTCAGATTTACGGCTTCGTGTATAGTACATATATACAGTGGTTCCTCTAACTTCACAATAATATTTTTTATTTGTCTTATTCTGCAGAAACGTGTCATGTTTATTTTCACCCACTGAATAAAAACATTCATGCAAAGGTCTGTCCGACGGTCTGAATGAAATGTGGATTTGTGCATAAATGGGTAATAGCATCCTAGGGCCCTGTATGTTTGTTGTTACTGGACTTCTTCTTGAGCTGTTTCATTCTCCAAGATTAGACTCGGCTGCGAATCATATCCTACTATTATTTTTACCATAGCCAGGAACACAGCGAAATGCTTTGATTAGCTTACCTCACTTACCGGAGGACATTCAACTCAAAACACATGCAGACGATTCTGATTAACGAGAGGCTTGCCATTGGCAATTGCAACTTGCACGAAACAGCTCCATGAGGTGCCTAGCCTGGCCCAGTTTATTGTAGATCCGAGCGCAGCTTCGCGATCGGCGCAGGGTCTCCGCCGCCCGTCTCAATTAGGCGCTCGGCAGGAGTTAATGAATGAATGAAAGACCTTTATTGCACGTTTATGCTCTTACGAGCTAAGTACAGGTCATGAGTAAAGCATAAGTAAAAATTACAGCAGTATCTTACTAAAACTATACGTACTAATGTTAGCTACTATGTACAGGTTCAACTTCTTCTCGCTTCTTAAAACAGTTGTGGATAATTATCTTTCACGACTCCAACGGCCGCGCAAAACTCCTTCCGGATGCCTAGCTAAAGCCTGGTATCCACAACTATTTGCGGAGAGGACGAAACTGAGAGTCGGCAGCTAAAATAGGTTTGGATACATCTTTATGGCATCGTTTGTTCGTTAGTTTGCTTGATTATAAGTGTCTAAAAATACGCATATTTCATTGAGCACTCTTCCAAGTAGCTGCCCGACTTCAGAGAGAACAATTTCACTATCACTGAAACTTTGGAAAAGTAAACAAAGCACATCACATTCCATTGACCGTCCTCAGCAATGCATGTGTTCATCAATTTCTCTGTCAGGCACTTTCTGGTTTCTCTCACTGATATTTTGGAAAGTAAGTGACATTAGTCATCAGATTCAAAGACTTAGTAAGAGATTCCCGCCGTTACGCAGACGTTGACGCCATTTTGGGTTGCTGACCAAAGCAGACCACTCTTGTCAAAACAGTCTTGAACAGATCTCATCCATCCCCCCTCTGCCATCATTAGGTGCCAGATAACTTGCAAACAGTTAGAACGCTAATCTGGATTCTTTGTTACACATTGTAACTTGTTAACTGAGCAATTACACGCAAGAAATCTGAAAGCTACGAGGAAGAATTTTGTTGATACTCACCAGCGAGCTCTGAAAAGTTACCCACAATCCATAGTAAGAGCCACAATGTGACGTCACAGAATTGTCAAGATGGCGTCCTTGCTGAGAAACGGAATACTGAGGACAGCGGGAATCGCTTTGGTACGGCCGCACAGGTGAGAGTTCAGCATTTTAACAAAGCTCTATGTCATGTGTACTTACTTTTGCAAATCGTTGGGTGAAATTTGACATCGAAGGTGGCTGGACATGTATCAAAATGCGCGACGAAGTGGTTGACCTGAGTAAAGTCGTGGGGAGGGGGGCGTCTCCAAACTAAAATTTATTTTCGTAGGTACTAGTAGTAGCAAGGCCTTTGTAGAAAGCTGGCGGTTTGATGTATCAGTTAAGCAACATCACTCTTAAATCCTGACGCATGGTGTAACACGCAAGTTCTGTTCGTGGTAGTTACTACCTATCCGCAGCATGTCGTGATTTTTTTCTTCTGATCTGCATCTACATATGTAGGTCAAAACTTACACTCTGTTTGCATATTTTTGTTTAGAGCTGCTGCCTGTATAAGGAATTTAACCCAAGAGACCAGTCCATCAGCAAATGCCAATGAAGAAACTCAGATCACTCCCTTTGAGGAAAAAGTGGTATGTCCCATGTTGTTATTTTGCATTGATATATATATGTGAGTACTATGTAACTTGTATAATCATGCTATATGATCATATTATGTGTTTACAGAGGACTCAAACTTATTATCTTCCCAAGTAAAGCCCTCATACACGTACACCATTTTACAGATCCTATTGCATGCTGGAGCCAGGGCATTATGGGTAGCGCAGGGGGCCAACAACATCATTGTCCGGCCTGGTTTATGATTTGTTTACCCTCTGCCCAACCAATACTGTGCTATGCCTATGGCATAGTGCCCTGCTTTTCCTTACATAGTTTACAAGTTTAGAAATAACTTATGATATAACATAGGCCTGCCACCTAAGCACATAGATCTTTTCATGGATCCCATTGCATGCTAGGAAGTAAAATTATCTGCTTGGTCTAAGAAAATTTTAGTTCTGAAAGTTCTTTCTTGTTGATAGTAGGCTAACTTCTGGCCAAAGGTAATATCCAAGCAGATGTAAGCTCAGTCTCAGCTCTCAGTTTTTTACATGTGTTTTTGCAACATTTTTAACGCCTTTCTTCTGATACACCTTTTCAACTGGTCTTAAATCTTGCAATAATACACACGAAACACTCATGAGACTGAGCCAGTTCCTAACATCTGCTTGGAGACTAAGCCAGTGCTCGAAATACTTTTTTCTGGTACGTGCAAAATTGCACGTTGGCAAATATTTTGGGTGCAATTTGAAAAATTTACGTGCAAAACTATATTTCGTCCGCGTCGCACAATAGTTTTCGCACATCTTGCCATATTCGGTAAATCGGCTACGTAATGCTTTTGTGTCACATGACTTCACCCGGGGACGAGAGCAGAGCTCATTCCCAGGATGTTCATTTAGGAAAACAATAATGTTAATATGGCTGCCGTGCGCCCAACGCGATGCCAACACAGCATGAAACTTCGGAGATACGGAGTGCAAACATGATATATCGGTATTTTCTAGGTGCAAAATTGCACATTCAAATATTTTTACGTGCAAATCTTGAAAATCGCGTGCATTTTGCACATTGCACCTTGGTATTTCGAGCTCTGTAGGCCATAGGTGACTTGGTGACACTTGAACTCTAATGTTGATTTTATGTGTGTTTCTTTGCCATATACATTGCAATGTGCTAGCTTGCTATATATCATACTTATCTCTTATGCTATATATCATACTTCTTAATTTTGCTATACAATATTTGTATATCATCTCTTATGCTATATATCATACTTTTTAATTTTCTCTACTTTATGTGTGCTTAATGTGCTTTATTAAACTCCATTAGCGACACGCAAGACATTGGTACAAAATCAAGTATGTAGCTAATCTTCCTGGAGTTAAAATACTTAACAATAGTTAACTTTAACAATCTACACTGTCTCTCTAGGAACTGTCTCCCTTGTCCGGTGTACCTGAGGAGCAGCTCTCCACACGGAAGGCCAGGATCTATGTCCCAGCTCGTAACGCCATGCAGTCTGGCTCAGCAAGCACCCGTCAGTGGAAGATAGAATTTGACACAAGGGAGAGATGGGAGAACCCACTGATGGGATGGGGGTCCTCGTAAGTACAGTGTTCAAAATACTTTTTTGAACCAGGTAGCACAGTGTGCACCTTTGAGTTCAGCGGTACATATTTTCAGGTTGCGTGGTGTGCTACCTGAGTCAGGGAGCAACTAGCGCACAAGAAAATCAGGTAGCAATTGCTAGTGTGCTAGTGGGTATTTCGAACACTGTAAGTACTACTACTTGTCTTGACTTTTGTAAATCAAAAGCACGGAAATGTCTAGAAATAAAACCGGTAGCATCTGGACCTCTGCCTCTGGACCAAGAAGTTGGGAGTTTGATTCCCAGCTGTTGTCGCTAACCCGACATGCAGGCTGCTGGAAAGGGTACTAGTCCTTAGGACTGGGTGGTCCACTGTTCATTGTACTTGTCAAAAAGATCTTGGAGAATTTCCCCTATGCAATGAACCTGTACATATCATCTGTCTTTCCAGTGGAAGATAATCTTTTTGAACAGTGAATTAAACTGGCTCAAGATCACTTTCTTCTATATATTCATGAAAAATCATGGTTTTTACTTTTTTTTTCCCATAAAATAAAAGGCTAATGAGATTTATTCCCCAAAGTAATTTTTGATATTGATAAAATGATGGTAGGTCATTGACATTAGTACTACAGGACATTATATGAACATTTGGGGTAATTTCTTGTAGTTGTATGAATTGATGATTAAAGCTATTACTATTCTGCCAATCTACTTTATCTATACCTTACCATACCTTGTTGCCATAAAGTGACACTGATATTGTGAATTATAAGCAACAGCTACTGCATAACGGCTTCCTGTATTACATACATTTACGATATGTGGAGATTACAAATTGATTAAATTTTCTGTAGCTTTTTTATTTGTTCTCTCCAAGAGAGAGCCAATGAGACAATAAAAAAAGTTTAGAAACTTGTTACAAACATAGTTACATGCTCCAAAATAAATCATTTTAAAAGAGTGTATGGCAAAAATGTGAATGAAGACCCATGTGCATACAGTACATGTACATGTATGTCAAAGGTACAACCTCTTTACCAAATTTCAGGTCATTTGGCCCAAAATTGACAGAAAGGTACAACCTCTTTACCAAATTTCAGGTAATTTGGCCCAAAATTGACAGAAAGGTACAACTTCTTTACCAAATTTCAGGTCATTTGGCCCAAAATTGACAGAGATTAATATAATCCCTGTGAATGAAATTGCAGGAAGAGGAGGAGGAAAAGAAGAGAAAATATATTTCCATCCCTAAAGGAATGAAGCATGATTCTGTACTAAGAAGTACAGTGACATTGTACATTGGGAAATTTGGTTGGAGAATGGTTAAGAGTTGTGACCCATGAAAATACAGTCAAACCTGGCTGCCAACCATCTTGCATAGCCAACCACCTCTTGTGGTAAGCTACATTAAAACAGTCCCGTCCAATTTTACTTAGTCCATGTACATTTGAAATGGCACCAAAATGTGATAAATTGATGAACTCATAAAGATTTATGGAAGAGTAACGATTCATATAAAGTCTGTAATTTTTTTTACAATTTTGATAAGCTCGGATTGCTTGATGCTTTGAAATGACTGGTGAAATTCTAATGAAATTCGTACATGTAGACATACATAAAATGTTAGTCTGATGTATATGTAGGTAACATGCATTTATAAGACATTCATTTTGGACCCACGTCTAGTCCTTTTTGCATTTGTGTAATACTTGGCCTATGAATTACACGTACCTTACGCGTACTTGTAGTTGCATGAAGCATTGCTTTTCCCAGCGGTATTATTACCGTTCCAATCCTTTAAGATAGCCGAGGTTTTAGTATCGCCTGAAGACGTGCAGACATGGAGCCATGACTAATCCCCAAATAAAACCTCCCCATCTCTCACTGCACCCACAAATCAGTAGGAGGATAAGGGGGGGAAGAGTTCTGTTACAGACCTAGCCATCATGATCTGTACTTCCGGCACATTTTGGAGGCCATTAAGGGTGCACACCCCAGTTCTTCCGCGACCGGTTAAAAAGGGACGAAAGGGTTTTGAGTGGTCAAGTTTGAGTTCACATTTCTCCTAATCTGCTGTGAAATGATACCAGATACTAATACGGCTGAAAAGTGTAAGAAGTGGTGTTTTTGGGGTGAAGAATGATTTCGGCCTGGATCCTTACTTCCGGGTATTCTTGCGCCCCGAGTGTGATCCGCCCATTTGACCCAGATTCTCCACTTATATTTGGGACCCCTCGCGCCGTGGATGATTACAAAAATCGCAGTACTAGGATTTTCTTTATAATTGACTCAAGTATACTGGATGTTTGTATCTTTCTGCCAACACCAGTCGTTTCTCCCGGAAAATTCTTTTTGTCTTGGTTTATCCTACGCGCCAATTTTGTGCATTAATTTTGGCATGAAAATCATGATTTTTCTGTTAATTTGACAAAAATCAAAGAGTTTGAAGAAAATCAGACATAGAGACAATGTGTCTGACACTAAAACATAAAGGAATCAGACCTCCTTTTGCTTTTTCAACATTGACATACTTTCTTACTGGAATGAGATTAATGATAATCTGCCCATGAAAGTCATCGGGAAGTTCATGCAATGGTGTTTAGAGAGAAATAAATCAGCAAAGATCAGTAACTTTTCATGGTTAGACAATGTGGCAACATTGTAGTGTCATAGTTTTTTGCTGAATAGCAATAAATGTCTTTATTTTCTTGTATACAGGCCATAAAAGTGATTAAGTTACGTGATTGTTTTTTCTAATCTCTGTTCCAAGGGATTGAAATGGGTTTTCTGGAGACAACTTGAGAAATGGTTACTTTTTTTCTTACTCAGGTTTTGTAAATGTACACATATTCCATAGGTGTGAATACTGTGTGATACTACCTAGTGGTAATGTTTGTAGTGATTACGTCATCACATATCATGCTTCAACAAGGGATTTTGCAACCTCAGGGAAGACTACAAGTTCTTTTAATGACTTTAAATGTTGTGGTGACTCAAAGTGTTTACTATATGTTCCTCCGTTCTCCAGGGCTGACCCCCTCTCCAACTTGGCCGTCACGCTGTCCTTTGACTCAAAGGAGGACGCCATGGCCTACTGTGACAGAAATGGTAAGCAGAATAACCTTGATGAATCCTAAGATAAAATCGACCTTAACTTGAAGATACATAGCTGTCTTGAGCTGTCCTTGTCATGCATCGATGCTACACAATAGTCAGATTAGAGCTCTTAAGATCAGGAGACAAGAGAGAAAAACAGAGGAAAAAAACAGAAAATGACCAAAAGGGGAAGTGGAAAGATACCAATAATTATGAACATGATTGTTGGTGACTACATGACAATTAAAAACTTCCTTTGTCTTCAAGTAGTGTTTGAGATACACAAATTGACACTTTTGTTAGGTTATGTAATCAAATGTAACTGTTTTTTGAAGATTCTTGAGAAAGACAAATAAAGTTGAAACCGGTCGAATTCTGTCTCAGCGCTGTCATCCCAAAGCTACGAATAATGTTTTTGAAGCTGTCACTTGTAAGTGTTTTGATATCTTTTTACTTTAGGTTGGGCTTGGGAAGTGGAAGAAAAGCGTGAACCAAGAATGCGAGCTAAGTCCTACGGCGCCAACTTCTCCTGGGACAAGAAAACGCGAGTGTCAACCAAGTAGTATATAGTCTGTATCAAGGTTTTGACGTGTAAGCAAAAAAATGTGTTCTGCAAAATGTATGTCTTATTTCATTTACACTATAGATGCATGTATCTGACCAAGGTGGTGTGGAACTTGGCCATAGTTCAGGTGTCTGTATCTGAATTAAAAAGTGAACATATCAGTTTGTGTTTGTCTTTCATCCCTACTGTTAGGGGCAAAAGTGATTTTGATTAAGATGTTGTTCTTACAAGTTTGATTGCAGTAAGTTTGTATGGAGGTGTATTCAATGGAAAGTCGGTGTGGTCCATTTCCAACTCCTACATGTACATGTAAGTGCTGTCTGTGCTTTTTATTTGCAGCAGTCAGTAAAACTTGTCTACACTCTTGCATGGAGTGAATGTTTTGTATCACAGCTTAACTATCTTGCCTATTGTAGGACTGTCAGAAATGTCTGTGGTTGGTTGCTGTAAGTCCTCCGGACATCCCCAACTGCTTAATGTGTCCCACACAGACACACAAGCTGCCATGTATGGGAAACCCGTGCCGGCGCCCCTGGAGAGCCCCACACTCTTTCCCGACCAGCTCATGCAATAAACAGGATTCTTGACATTCACGTTTGTGAGGACTGGACAATTTCCTTGCATTCGCAAACCTGGCAAGCAGCCCCGTAATTTGCCTTGGGACTGAGGTGGGTCCAAAACAGTTGTGGCTGGCAAGGGTCAATGAAAGGTCATGTAAAACAACAGTACAGATTAGGGGTAAGTAGTTGCAAAAATCTTTTAGGAACAGGACTAAAATACTGTGTGTGAATGTACCGGCACTGTACCTGAAAAAAACTACACTAATTACTTTGTGAATAGAAACATGCAATTCCTAGCACTAGAAAAAGATGAAAACATTGTGTGGGTGTTAAAATCAGTGTCGTCTTTTATTTGAGATCCTCTCGCACGAGATAGCGAAAGTCCAAACAAACATTCTGTTTACTATTACCTACATACCGATACCTGTACCTGATTACGTTTAGGTAAGCAGCCCTTGTACAGATACATGCTGGTAACTGAATGACAGGTTTTGTATATGGGCCAGTGTTGGGTGACTTGAGACACTGTTGAACTGGGCTGTGACCACTAAGCTGCTCTGTGCGACTGCACTGACCTGCCCTTGACCTTGTAAATACACCTGTATCATCAACACACGCACACAGGATTAACAACCCCACCTACACGTTTCCCCTCGGGTGGTCTTTCCCATGGGCCACATGTTGGCTCAAAAGGGTGTCTGGGATAAATTACATGATACTAGAACAAGTACCTATGTAGGGCCTGGTGTCGTAAGTTGTCATACGATTTTGATGTCTTTGGATTTTCAAGCGGGCTGTGACAGAACCAACTGTCAACAAGGATCAAAGACAGCGTTATCCGTAATAGCCAAATTTTGTTCGACAAATGCACGGCTATTCCAAGAATGCCCTCATTTTGCGATCGTACAACAATCACACGACATGTTACTGGGGCCTAACCTACATGATCTTGGGAAATGTATACGCCATGTGCCATCAACAGCTAAGAACAGTGACCCTGCCGCCGTACCAGCTTACATCAATACTGACATTGCTTGAGGACAACTGCAGGTCTACTCTCATCTCTCCTTTATCAAAGACAAACTTTGATTTTTAAGGTTTTGAAGAAATGTTATTCTTCTATCTGTAACAATAAGTTACCGGATACTTGCATGACAGCAGTTTTTCAAGTTATAAGAAAACATTCAAAGCATGTTTTTGTCACCACGGCCCAAGACAACAACACATTCCTTTCATGAATTGACTGTGCATCTGATGTTGAAAACCAGATGAAATGTCCTTCAAGGGCAATTCTATCTCTGTTTTAGACGCCATGTGCCACTAAAGATAGATGATACTGAGTCTACTAATTCTATTTGATGCTTCCATATCTTCTTGACCTTGTGGACAAGTACTTCAAGATCTGCTGACTGTTCCTCATAGAAACAATCTTGTTTCCTGTTGAGGACAAGGCTCATCAGAGGGCCACTGCATTGGTTATGACCTTGAGGTTACATTGTTTTGAACATCTTTTGACATTTCCAAGAATATGTTGTGATTGATGTTCAAGGTTGGTATGATTTTTGTTGCATGTTCCTTGACTTTAGTTATCATTTCAATTTTCTCATTACAGTCAAGTCCAAAGATGACACCAAAATGAGTGCATCATTTGGGGTGTTTAGAATGTTATTCTATTCATACTTGAAGTTCTCAGTGGTCACAGGAGATGGTCCTAAGTCATGACGGGGGTGGGGGGTGGGGAGGTTGAGTTTCTGGTGCAGAAACTTCTAGAATCTGTTTTTAAGCCATTGTGATTTATGTATGGAAATGTTCTATTCCCATGCATGTTGATGGTCTGTTTCTTACTCTTCAACAGTTTATCCATAATATCCTGCAAATGTTCTGAGCTTTTAAGCAGGCTGACTTTCTGGCAGTTCTGCATTCATGGGTTAGGACCTGGGGGGCGACTGGGGCGGTGATGTCCTGAGGGATGATGGAGAGGTGGTGACAGAAGAGTTTGGTCTCATCTCCGGTCTTGCACCACTTACGACCTTGACATGTCCAGGCAACCAGCCTGTTTTGACAAACGGCGATAATGAGGGTGGGAGGCTGTTTAGGAAACTCCCCGGGCTCCAGAGCTCATGTCATGTTGTCAGTCTTTAGTGAGGTCTTGAGTAAATCAGTTTTTGATGGTACTTCTGAGCTTGTTGACAGTCTGCCATTGCTCCAGACCATGTTCAACCTTTGAGTCTGACACTCTTAATGTGTGTTTGTATACTGGCACTGATCCAGTTTAGCTGCCCCAATTTGGCTGTAAGTTTTATTTCTGTGCCCTTCCTTTGATTTACTGTCAATCGTCACAGGGACTTACTTTCGCTGTAAATGTAGGAGGGGAAAGGAGGCATTTGCGTAGCCTCCTTTGCAGGTGTTCCCGGTGCGGTCAGCATTTTTCCCTTCCCAGGGAAGGCGGACAGAGAAGCGCGTGCAATCAGAAAACTTAGCCAATCAGAATGTAGTGCAAATCAGAAGAGTGCAAATCAGTGCCCCCCCCCCCAAAAAAAACCCAGACCACACCAGGAATGCCTGCAAAGGAGGCTAGCAGTTGTGATTGTTCTACGTTTGCGGTTGAAACAATCTGTTTGCTGTTAGCAGCACAGTAGAAAAAGGACAGAACTCAATCACTGAAAAACCATGAACATAAAACAACCATGTCGCGATTTAAGTATCTCAGCAAGTCATCTCAACAGTGTCAGCAACACTTCACACCTAATTAACTACTGTACTATTGTCACAGTTCTTGCAATTTCTGTGTTACACTTTTTTGAAAGCGTATAGTGCAATGCAGCCTCACCACAGTTTGCATTTTCAGGTAAGCACACTGGGCCATCCCAACTCTTCTCCCTAAGTGTGCTGGGTTCTTTTACGAGCAGGGGTTTGATGCTTGAGGCTAACGTCTGAAGCTCCTTGAGTTCTCCTGCTTTTGTGGACAATATGTTGTAAGATCATGATTGTTTTAGATATCTACATACAATATGGACATTGAAGTTGATATTGAAGTACTTTCTTTATAATTTTGAGATCCCTTGATTACTTTTCCATGGTCTTTATTTACTAGACTAAGTATGCCATGTGTACAACTTGTAGTGCAGAGAAACTGCACACCCCATTGAATGTAGGAATTTTGATGGAGGAGGGATTTAGACTTCAGTAGGACCTGTCCCGATTCCAGCCATACTGTGACCAGACTGCTGATAGATCAACTCCAGAGCAGTGCTTAGCCATCCACCTTGTGTCAACAAAGTTGCTGGGTCAAGGCTAATCAGCACTGGGAACCTTGGTCTTCCCTTGAGAACAGGAAGCAAGTGACTAGAAAATAGGATGTGCGCATTAATCTTTGTGGTGGTAGACCTTTGAACTACTTAATACATTTGAAAGATGAAATAGATTTCAACTAAGTAAAAGAACCCAATGCACTCATCAAGAAGAGTAGGGGTGACCTTCTGTGTTTGACACACAGGTGAGGCTGCATTGCACTATTTTATAGCTATCAAAAAAGCCTGAGGTCTGCAACTTTACTTTTATGAAAGCGTCAGCTACACCTGTATGAGCTCATACTTTTTTAAGAGTTACTGCTTCTGAAGCTACCCAAAATTAGATATGAAGGAAGAAATGCTTGTTTGAACGATCATCTTTAATTACATGTAGCATGTGTATGCAGCATATATCCTCCATAGCTTTTCCCTTGCCAAAAATAGGAAGGAAAGTCTAGAGGTAAGCATGAGTATCAGGCGCAGACGTTGTCAGGGATTTAATATTTAGCCACTGGGAGCTGGGAAAGATTGAGTCCACCTGTGGATGATGGTGTTGGGAAAACAGAAAACACAAGTTGTACAGTGTTCTTCCAACTTGATCCGCTGTGAAGAGATGGCTATTTGCTTAACCTGTGGACACCGACATCTAGGAACATGTCGTTGTACTTTGCTTCATAAATTGTTGTTGTTCCACAATTGCAAAGCAGCCAACCTCGGACTAAGGCTAAGCTTTTTTTCGATAGCTTGTACCGTAGTACAATGTAGCCTCTTCATGGCTCACCTCTCCTCCTATCATAATCTATAAGTGTGTTGGGTTCTTTTATGTGCAGCAGTTTAACGTCTGAGGCTCCCCCATACACATTGCCACCAACATTGACAAGAGGACAAATCCAACCCCACACCATGCCCAAGTGGGGCTTGAACCTCCTCTCTACCACACAAAGATGGAACACCTTGTCAGTCATAAATGGCCATTTCATGTACATGTAGTATAATGTTGCCAAACCTCAGCTTTACAGGCTTTCATCTGTCATAATTTCCTCAAGGTGGTTTTATACATGTAGTTTTAAAAAATCCCTTTTTGACCTCCTTGATTTCCTCAAACATATTGCACCAAGATTTTTTTGTGTGAAAATGTTAGGTTTTCTGATGGAGGTTTACAGAAACTAGGTTGAATGAACCCTGCTTTGAACATTATGCCTGTAAAGCCAATGGTTGAGAAAGAGCCTGAATCGTGTCTGTATCAAATACCCAGCAGACACTTGAAAATGATGTTTTCAGACATACGATACTGCTGTGCTTGCTGTGTCGGTTATAGGACTGGGGTCAGGGATCTCCGTGTCGGCAATGACAGACTTTGATAGTGAGGGGTTACAAGCTGGCCATGCTGATAGACTGGTAACAAACTGTTGTCAACTCACAAGTTCCACGCATTCCAGCGAGGGGGACGGTCGGTTGCCTTGGCCCAGTGTGTACAGGTTGTCATGGCAAGAAACAAAAGCATGGTGGTGTTGGTTGACACTAACAGTAAGTGATAATGAACATGTACAGAAACAAAGAAACAGGCACCTGGGGATGGCATCTGGCTTAGTCTTGTCAAAGAAGGAAATGGGAACCCTTGTCTGAGTTTTTTTTATTGTGTCTGAGTGTACTGTACAGAATGTAAACAATAGAAAACAGCAGCACAAAAGTCAACTTTTTACAAAGGGTTTGTATGAATTATTATCCTCAGTAAGATGTGATTGGAAACAATGTTGGCTGCTAATGAGTTGATGGGATGGGGTAGATCAGAAGATATACAAAGATTTATGAAGAAGAATATACAGGAATTAAGATATGAGCATAGTTTAGCAAAGTTATGTCCTGACTGACCCTTGAGTCATGGGTAGATTGGACTTGTCCCCAGTTGAACCTGAATAGATGGTGGAGACATAAAGTTTGTAGACAAAATGTACAGTACTCTCATAGCAATGTCAAACTTAGCTGTGTGTATCAGCAAAATTTGCCCGTCAAGATGCAGGAAATAGCATTTCAGAGGGTTAAGACTTCAAGAGGGTTAAGACCCCCCTAGGTTGGTCGCGCCATCCATGCAAATTTGGTCATTTTGTGCTGCCACCTCTGCAAGAAAACTTTCAATTGACAACTGTGACTTTACAGACTACCTGATTACCTGATTACCATATCGCTTCCTGTGATCCCCAAAATCTCCTCGAAAACAGACACTAATTCAGTTTTCAAGACAAGGTCTAAGGACTGGTACTTAGTTTTATCCATCATGATCTCTTCTTTTCAATTAGCCATTCAGTGCTTTTTTATCTGGGATGGTGACATTGAAGGATCAAGAAAAGGTTCCATCAAGCTGAAGATTTGTTGGTCTGCAGTACATCTCGCCAAAGAAAGAGACCAAAGTTGGACGGCAGTCTCCCCTTGGGCGATGATTATTTACTGTTTGGGCTGCTTACATAACTCGGAGATGTACATGTTCATTTGTTGTACCATAGGTCAGCTGGGATTGTGGTAAGAGCCCCTACACAATGGTGGGGTATGTACATGTAAGTTATTCATCTGTTTCCGCCCACCTGATTATCACCTGGCTTTTCGAGTTAAATGAGAGACATTAACCTCAAATAAACCACTGTGTAATGAATGGGCGGCTGACCTGAACACAGACTGGAATGGTCAAAATACTTGGCTCCTGCCCAACAAGTAATATCAGGTCCTAATTGTGCATTATTCACACTGAATTATTTCATTCATAAGGGTGTTTCCAGGTGCTGCGGTACGGGTGCCCACAAAGGTTCCCCTCTAAACCCTGTTGATGCTATCCAAGACGCAGTGCCTGCCAGTTCAATGTTTAGTCTTTAGGTGGCCTTTAAAGACCTATATGGGATTAAATGAGGGAAGATCATTGCACAACTTAAGATTAACACTAACAGTCTTCACTTATGCTACATCTGCTCTGTACATCCATGACCGTTCAGTAAAAAAAAAGGTAAAGTGTCAGTCCTCACAAGAAGAAGCATATTGTTTTTTTGATAGCTAGTAGCATAAGTAGTGCAAAGCAGCCACAGCTTTCATATTTTCAGCCAAGCATGCCGGGTCACTCCCACTCATCTTGATAAGTGTGTTGGGTTCTTTTACATGTACATGCAAATGGCGGTTTGATGCCCTATCAGGCTTATACCATTCATGGGGATGCCAGCTTTTGAACATGTTTCCTATATGACCTAATGTTGGCATATTATTAATGTTGGTGGCCTTTCCATTGTAGTGATGTTGTAAACTTTTTACTATGCAATATGTGAAAATTGATTAACATTTACTGAAGTTAGTTTGTGAAATAGGACAACCTAGTTAAGAAAGAACAGACTAAAAGATTTATTATTAATACCATGTTCTGTATGCTAAATTGTAATGCAACCTTTGTTATCACTTGAATATTGGGCATCTTTTTATTCTTTCGTCATCTTTTCTTTTTGCGTGCTTGCTTGCATCATCTATAAAATCAAGTCAGTGTAACCTTACATTCTGCTCCAGAATGCTCCTCAATGCTGTTGCAAAGGCATGTCCATCCATGGATGCACCAGTTGACGGTGTGCTGTGTTTTATATAGAGCACATTCTAAGCAAGATTAGTCCTTCTGTACCAAAAAAAAAAAAAGAACCTGAACCCTTCATCGAGAAACAACGTAACGCCTGAAGCACAAACAAAATACAATTAACACAGCAATGTCTGAGACTCTAAATATTTTGAATCGCCCACAGTGAGTAGACAAAATAGGATAGTTGTGTTTCCCTCTGGGAGTGGAAGAAGAAGGACATCAGGTTAATACTAAACAAACATGGGGTCCAGAGGGAAGGAGGAGGGCAACAAAGGGCAGTGACCCCTTATATGAGCCACCAGATGAAAGATGAAAGGTTTAACATGTAAGTACTAGCCAACAGGTACAGGTAAGCTTAGACAACCTATTAGTGTTTTGTGGTGAACTACATTTGTAAGATCCATCTGAAGATTTGGTACTTCCAGCACACCTGATTCACAGGTGAAGGAGAAAAGTGTACAGGTCAGTGTGCATCACCAGGTGAGAATGAAATTAAGTTGCACACCTGGCGCTTTATTGTCTTGTTTCTGTTTCACATTCATCAGCCAGACTTGTCCCGAAAGTGTCAAACAGTGCCGAATGAGCAGTCCAGATCTCTTGTCTCATTAATTTGTCCATGGGTTGCTGAATTTGAATCTAAAGGTCCTAGTACATATAGGTCTCAATGTTGTTCCCATGGGAAAGGTACCTTTCTACAATTATAGTATGCTTTTATTCTGCAAAATGAAGTTATACAAAATCAAACAAAAAATTATATCATGAATAACCTCAGAAGGAAAATGCAGAATGAGGGGGAGGGTTTATTATCGAGGTAGTCAAGAACATTTAGGCTCCGTTCAAACCACTTTGAGCGCGATTCGGGTAAACCACATTCCTCACATCTGGTCCACGTGCCACACATTCCTTCTAAACCGTGCCCGAGCACGATTTGCCTGAACTACATTAATTGTTTCAGCATGAAAGTTCATCTGAGTTGGTAAATTACATTATGAAGAATTCCGGTGAGTCTAATTTATGAGTTGGAGAACAGTTTAAATTCTTCATAATACATTCATCGTTGTTTGATGAAAACACGCAAGGTAGCGTGTTATCAATGTCAGAGGTCAACGACCTGTTAGCTGGTGCCCCCCTCCCAGCGTACCTGGGCCGAATGCCGACGTGGTCCTGCCAGAGGCAGTGAAGCTCGTCCTAGAATGGACACATTATTCGGGCATTACTGCTCTTAAACTTGCTGCCACGTAGATTTTGGCATTGCATATAAATACAGAAATATCACCCCGTAATCCATGACCGGGTCAATATGCACAGTAACCCGGTGAAACCACATTGCGTTCAGACGCAAATCGCGATCCAGTCAAGGCAGTTCGAAACTACCTCCAGATGTGGTTTGGGATCGAGGCGCTTTCAATGCGATTTGGAGCGTTCAGATGGAGCCACATGAATCCTGAATCTGTGCAAACAACTACGAAAGCGCTTTGAGCGACTTGGTTTGAACAGGGCCTTAGTTTGTTCAAGTATGCACATTCTTCAAGTTTCTTTCTCACATTCATCAGCTGGCCTTGTCCCCAAAGTGTCAAATGCTATAGACGAGGTGTTTGAACCAATAACACTGGTCCATGGGTGCTACACTGTGGGGGGCCAAAGTCTGGAGTTTAGGCTTCACTAACATCCATACCAGGCTCCATCCATACCACAGTGTTTTTGTGCCCTTGGAAAAGGCACTTAACACAACTTTCCTCACTCCACCCAGGTGTAAATTGGGTACCTGACATTGGTTGGGGAGGTAAAAGGCAGTGGAAGGAGAAGGATACCATGCCCTAGACCAAGGAGGTTGAACCACTTCAACCTCCAAGTTGCCTAGACACAGTCGATACCAACCCACTGCCCCTATAGCCTCAAAAAAGCTATGAGGCCTTTACCTTACCTACCATGTCAAGTATGTGTAAAAAATCAAAATAATCCCCTATCTCACAAGTCAGTCACAACACCCCAGTAGAGCAGTTGAACCCAAATGAAGAAACTGGTTCGCATACCATCATAATGGCAGTTTTGTACATGATTGTATTGTTATGAAATTATGAACAGCAGTAGAAAGAGTAGCAAGAGCAGTATACAAATCAGCTGCTGCAAACTACGTGTACATGTACATGTAACTGCAGCACCTTCTCCCTCCTAAAACTGCAGGACATTTCTTTTCAGTTTAGGCTGCACCAATTTAATTTGTTAGTTCTTGGATTTAAAAAAATATGCTTAACTGAAAAAACACAATGAAAACAAAGCCTGAGGACAAGGTTTATGCCTTGGTGCACTCAGTTTTATGGTCCAGGAGTGAATACAGTCATATTCATGAATTCCTCCCTGCCCTCGGCTTTTACGATTTCCACATACTATGTTTTCATCTTAAAATGTCCGAGAACCAAGGAAATAAATTGGTGTGCCTTAACTGAGAGGGATTATTACCAAGATATTCAAGAATAAGCAGTCTTACCATTACTTTTGCCCTATTTCAATGTTGTGATTTCCAGCAAATTGCTGCAACAATTGCTCATGCAATTAGAAAATATAACTTTTTAAAAATATGTGTAGATTCACCAACAAATATGAAATTGTTTTTCACAGATTAGTAAAGTTACAGCTGCCATACTACTAGTCCTACATACATTGTAATTGTTACCTTATTAAGTACAGATTCTGTTAATGACAGATAAACATCATTACAAACTAATCAATCAATCAATCAATCAATCAACCAATTAATTAATTATTGGTAATCTCAGTCCATACACCAAACAACACTATTGGAGGGTGGTAGGCTGTTCGTTATCAGTAGAGAAGTATATGCACAACTCTAAACAACACACAAAAAGCTACAAAAATGTTACTTTTACTAGAAAAATAGGTACATTAAGTTGGAAAAAACATTACTCTCTACATAGCAAAATATCAACTACAGTATGTAGTTTATTCCATATATATAGGTGGGTGAAAAAAGGTGCATGGACAGTACAGCAACATTGGGTGGACACACTTGTTAAACACACTCAGACACATCCTGTAATACCATTAACAAGTTCACACTTTCCAATCAAGTGCAAAATAAAATGCAACTCACAGAAGTTGTACAAGCATTCACAGAACTATCAAAAATATACAATAAACAGCCATGTGAGAAGTGCAGCAAGTCCATTGTTCAGCTCATGTATTATAACTATAGTTGCATATTGCAGCTGGATACAGCATAATGTCGGCTTCACAAATCACTAGGTCTTCGCTGATGAATTTTACTTTCCACATTGCTTGAGAATCAGGTTGTGCAGTGTTGCATACTCCACCTAGCCTGGTATCTACCCTTTTCTAGACGGTTCATTCCTTTAATCGCTTCCCAACTAAACAGTCTGTGACCAGGTAATAGAGTATTGATTGGCATTTGAATATTCATGTGAAATACATGATTGTCTGAGCCAGAGCTCTGTTTGGCTCCCAGTCACAACGACATGGTTCTCTGAAAAGGCATGTAAACGGGGACCAAACAGGCATATGAAAGTTTGATCCTCCCTGTTACATTGCTTTGGAGAAATATTTGATACGCCAAATAATTAATGACATAAAGGCCAAACGTTTCAATGGGAACAGGTACCAGACTATTCAGCAGGGAAGTGAACAGATGAGAGAACCAGAGCTACAATAGGATGGATACCAGGCTAAACTACACCCTATTTTCTTCACTTTCCTTGCCAGTGTTCAAGAGGAATGTGACAAATTGCTCCAGAGCCTGTCGCACTGCTCCTTGGTCCTGTATGGAGCAGGGGCACACAGCCCACTGTCGCCCTGCGCACAACCTCTCCAGCTCCAAGTCTTTGGTCAGCTGAAAGAAATCATTACAACAGGCCTCATCAGCACAAGACTTGACATTCATGTTGAAAGTTGTTAAAGTCCTTCCCACGCTATATGGTGTAAAGGGCAGCACCCATCTCTGTTTCCTCAGCCATGCAAGCACAGCTACAGCAGGGGTCTATTTGTAATGGTGTGTGTTCAACTTCCATGATACAGGTTCCTGTAAGAGATGAGTGCTAAGCAGAGAAGCAGTATGTACCATTTTTCGAGGCTTTGGTATGACCAAGTTGGAGAATCCAACCTACCCTTGACCAAAACGGTTCATCCAGCTGGAGCCCCAGTCACACATAGCCGAATATAGCCTCCTGAACACTAGCTGAACTATAATGGTAAGGATTAAGTCGGGAGCAAGGTCAGCTGGGTCAGCTACTGTTCGGCTGCGCAAGCCGAATGTTTCAAAATGTTTAAAACATTCGGGTGTTGATGGGAGGTTCGGCCATGATCAGCTGGTGGTTGGCTGGTGTTTGAAAGTAGGTCGGGCAGGGTTCCAGCCAGCTCGAAATGCTTTTCAGTCAGCCCAGGTCGTGATCGGACTTGGAAGGAGGAGCGCCGTAGGTGAATCTAGGGGGGTCTGGGAAATTTTGGATTTTCAAGCCTTCAAAAACACAATTTCCCACATTTTGAGAAGCAAATCATGTGGTTTAGTGTGGCTGTCGGTGGTCCTTCGGATGTTCTATATTTTTACCCAAGATTTTTGTTGATTTCGTCTGTCAAGGTTGACGGATTGGTTTCAAAATTTTTCCGTCAGGCGCCGCAAAGTTCCAGTAATTTACGGAAAAACGGGTGCTGGCTAGAGCCTTGAGGTCGAGGTGTGGTTGGCAGTGATTTGACTCAAATTTCACTCAGATTCGATTCCATTTGAATAGAAAGGTAGACGAGGCCTAAATCTGGTCAGACTGCTCCCGAACTTCTGCCAACCTTGGTCGGCTGGTGTTTGGGGGAAAGGTTCTGAATGTGTGACAGGGGCTTGACAGTGGCATATATAGTACAATGCAGGATCAACAATAATGCAATAATCATCGCACAGGGGTCTGTTCGGATGGTCTCAGTGAAAAGGTCAGTCAAAATGTGTACACGTAGGTCTATCCCACAAGACAGATGTCACAAATTATAAAGGTGGTTACCGATATGTAACCAACATAAAATGACTTGATCTCCTTGACATTTGTCGCTCGTCGAAATGTTGATCTACTAGTGTTACTATTGCATTAGTGGATCATGGGCGTATCTTCACTTTGAATATTTGCGTCAACATAACGAGCTAAAACAAATCTGTGAACAAAATTGGAGGAATAAGCCTTTTGTGTGTACAAAGAAAATCTTAGATATTGAACTTTAACTTATGATTTTGTTGAGCACGTAATTGTAATGGCATTTTGCATGTAAAGGGTAGGGGACATGTGGCATATGTTAGGAATAACCTGGCAAATCATTTAGTTATCATATAATAATTCTTTAATACCAGGTCCTTATCCATACAATATTCTCTACCGTATACAACAGTCATTACGATGCAATCTGTTTTTCCGTTGACATCACAGGTAACCAAAGCAATGTGGAGAAGGATTTGGCTTTGGCTTGATATGCCTTCTATATGTTTTAACAGCTTCCAAGGAAAGGCCAACATTTAATCTAATCTGTAAAATACTTCCTGATGTTTGTAGCAAAATGTCAAAGAAATTACTTATCATAAATCGTTATTCAAGGTTGCCCACAGTATTGACGCAGCAGAAGATTTAAGAATCAGTCATGATACATTCTAAATGTAAGATCAAAGGGTTGCTGGACATATAAAGACACCTGGTCCCAACTGACCCAAGGTTGTGATTTCCATATAATTTCTGAGAAACCCTCTAGGCTCCAGGTATACATACTGCAAATTCATTTTTTTTGCAGGGACTTAATGTTGCAGTAGGACTGGGGAAATAAGTTGTTTTTTTTGGGGGGGGGAGGGTGAATTTGCAGCAGAAACAATTCTGTAGTATTACAAAAATTATGTCATGATTTCGGGATGAAGAGATCTCTGCAAAATATGGTTGCACATCGCAGTTGGGCAACCTAGTATTTCGTAGGCTGCCCCCCCCCCCCAAACATTTACAGCATTCAAAGAAAGATATAAGTATATGAAAGCAGGCCTTAAAATACTTTTTTCTGCATACCTGCATCAGTGCAGGTAACATTGAAAATTACCTGCACCAGGCAAATTTTACCTGCACCACTCAAAATGTAGGAAGTATGGATCACACTAAAAAATGTTCAGAAACCTCTGCCATTATTTCTTTTACACTTCATAGGTGATGGCAGTCAATACAGCTAATGAAAATACCCATACACCTACTAAAGGCTACTTAGTAGTACATGGACTGGTGCAGGTAGACATCAGAAATACCTGCACAGCCCCAATCTTACCTGCACTAAGGTACATATACACCCAGTATTTCGAGCCCTGAAAAGTCATATACATGTAGTTTGGATAAAAGCTGGCATATGAAATGCATCATCATTATATGACTCTACATCCACTATACTCATCATGCCATATATACAAAATGTAATTTTTTGTAAATGTTGTATGTAACCAGGCAATGTAGAAAAGATGTGGAAGAGCACTGAGACTTAACACATTCTTTTCAGTCCAACTGTGACTTAATCGTGTGGAAACACCATCCATTCTCCACAAAATGTCACCCATTCTGACACAATCCCCTTCTTTTCACGTTTGTCAATATAAGGCCTGCTAAACACTTTTAATTTAATGGTACAAATGTACTACAACAGATGTCACATGTGTTTGTACTTTTCAACCTCCAAAGCTGGTGACTTCAAGAATGCGCTCGTGATAGATACAAGCAATAAGCAATCCATACAGGCTATCTTTAAATGTTTTCAAAGACGTCTTATGGCTCTTCTGAGAAATGGGGACAATTGAGGGTTATCTGCATTACACTGAATTCTCCTGGGCATTTCCGCCATCCTGAGAAATATCCTAAGTAACAAGCTTGTATGCAATACCAACAGACTTAGAGTTAAGAATCAGAAATGTTACATTCCATATATGGTGACAACTGGTCCTAAGGGGCCACTTTCCGAGTAACCCATCCTACTGCATGTTCCAAGAAGGTTAAAGCCTTCTTACGTTACTTCAATGTGATCCTTGACATTATTCTTTTCTTAAGACACTCGGCAAGTATTCTTACTCGAACTGGGAATGAAAGTAAGCTATGTAATCTGGAATGAGTCACCTGGTACAGTTCACTTTCTATGCAGGATGAGTGAATTTAAGGTCTTCAACTGCCCAAAATATTTTGAGAAGCAAGTCTCGGACTGAAAGTCACTTGCAGGATGTTTCACCGTTGACATATCCACCCATGTTTAGGGAGAAACTTTGCTTTTTCAGCCATAACCTTTGTTATTCTTTAGGTATGCTGGAAGTTAATGCCTAGAGACCTTTAGTTGGCATGGTACCAGAGCGGGTGTGGTCCCTTCTGTTGCTGGCTCTAACATGTTGCATACATACATGTAATCATGGTGGTAATGGGTAGGATGGGACTCACGTGTACCACCATGCGAAGAAAAACAACAGGCCATGTTATCGTACCCTCCTCTAAACTTGTCAATGTTTCAGCAACTTTTAAAGTAAGTGTTGTGGAGACAACTACTTTGGGTCTGTTAGTACACGACTGTGGAATGTGCGAAGTTAAATTTGCGCGACCCCGGGTGACCCGAGCTTCTACGCTATCACGTCGGCAGGCCCGGCGTTAAGCTCTAGTGTATCGGCACATGTCACCACCGTCTTCTCCTTGCCAGTTGTTGCCCCGTCGGGATCAAACGCGGTGCCAAGTACATTCAACAACTCCTTTGAGAGCTTGGTGGTTGTCCAGAAATAGCGCATTAGAGTTGGTTTCTTTTACAATAACAAGATATGGGGCATGTAAGTTTAGTAATCCACCTGGAAGAACCACCAGTCATCAAAGTTGCAACAAAAGTGTGCAGGAATCCCCAAAAGTACTTCTAGTTTCCAAAATATACAACTAACCACATAATACATTCCTGGAATGCTTACCTATTAAGGGCCTTCTTTTCAAGTTAAGAGTTGTTAAACGTTTTCTACATCTGGACCTTTTTGGAAGATACAAACAATAGCTGCCGGTGCAAGACTGTGTGACAGGCCAAAGCACATGTACAGTTTGTATGGTCAGGTTAGGGCTGGAATTTTTTCTGTTACCATTGTAACATTGCAAGTAAATTATACCTCCAATTTGGGAAATATTTCTGCAAATATGCCACTGTTTATACCCATCATTATACATACATGTATCTAAGTCAAAAATGTATTTTACATGATGTGAGTTTGAGCCTATGACTTGTTTTCGGGCATTATGTCGCTTTAAAATTGTGTTCTTATGACACATTTAAACCAGAATCTCTGCAAGCTGGTACATAATTCTGATTTTTTTCAGCCTGCAAAATTGCAAGTTGTTCAGATTCTTTGTCAGCAGACTGCAGGTTGTAGCTGGGTATTTCGAGCCCTGTTATTCAAAGCCCAGTGTACCTACCAGTGTCTGTATACCATATCAACTCTCTAAAGTCTCTCATATCTAAGTATGAAAGTTCTCCTGAAACAAGATAATATCTGGTATAAGTACATGTATATGTGACCATTGTGAAGGTAAGAGGCATACAGATAAAGCACATTATACCTCCCTCCCCAGCAAGTGCATCTTTAAAGATGGCACACTGGTAAAGTCTAACAACTGTACACTTCACAAAGAGGTGATAAAAACAGAGAAGGGCATTGTCCATTTCTAGGCTGTGTTAAAGAGAGACAGTGTGTTTCTTGGCATGTGGTGAATTTTACATTCTTCCTTGTGAGACAGCTTCTTCCAAAGGTCAAGGAACTGAACTGTCAAGGTCAAGGCTGGGTCCTGTATGTTAGCCAAACCTGACAGGTGTAGATGCAAGTGTAAACACAGGGAACTAGGGCATAGAGTGCAACATTCTTTGTTCGAGTGTTTATTTCAACACCCTTCTCCTGAATCCGTGGCATTTACCCGCTGGATAGAATGGACAAAACAACAGGTTAATGGCCTGGAAGAATTTTGACAGCCGTGTCTTAATATAGACCTGTGTACGTACAGTGAGGTTTCAATGCAGGTGTACAGGGGTGGGCTACTGGTACCTGTATCTGTTATGCAGTAAATACACACCTGTATCACCATGAGATACAGGTGACCATGAGATTTAAATAAAACAATATTGATGACATGAGATATCAACAACATATGCTCTCCTGGTTTTTAGAGTTATGACACACAAACTCTGTTACGATGTTCACGGACCCCATTGCATCCTGGGAGACGCAAGGCACTATGGATTGCTGAGGGGGTAGACAACAGCATTACCATGACAAGGTGTATGCAAACTGTCTCTGCTCCAGTCTATCTTGTCATGATAGGTTGTTTGCCCCTTGTGCTACCATAGTGCCCTGTATATCCCAGCATGAAATGAGATCTGTAAAAAGGTCTATGAAGGCATTGCAATCTTACCAACAATTCACTGCATGTAACTACCCTCCTTACAGTTTTGCATTACCTGTTCAGAGCTCCTTGCTTCTGTCTTATCCTGGTGACTGGCAAGGAGAACAAATGGAAGCCCTCTCAAGGACGCATGGGACAGTATGCCAGCGAGGAGGCTGCCCACAGTTTGCAAGGCCTCCTGGGAACAGGCACTGTCCATGACAAACACCACACCCTGGGTATGTTGGTAGTACCTGTCCCAGTATGGCCTGACGTTCTCCGCACCTGGTGAGATCAGAGATAGGTTCAGTCATAGGATTATTCACAGGTATCTAAGATGCCTTTTCATGGATCCCATTGCATGCTGGGAGACATGGGGCACTATGGGTAACACTGGGGGAAAACAACATCATTACCAATGAAGACTTTCATGCAGTGTGTACATACTGCGTCCAGTCCAGTCTACATTGTC
Organism: Branchiostoma floridae x Branchiostoma japonicum; assembly: GCA_013266295.2. Taxonomy (NCBI): domain Eukaryota; kingdom Metazoa; phylum Chordata; class Leptocardii; order Amphioxiformes; family Branchiostomatidae; genus Branchiostoma; species Branchiostoma floridae x Branchiostoma japonicum. The sequence continues at coordinate 21,025,231 of CM023823.1, forward strand.
ACAATCATAATGATGTTTGAAAAAATCTATAAAGCTGTTGAGATATTTTTGAGGGAACTGCATGGGTTCACACAATAGAAACCAAAATTCCCTTTCCTTAGGCCACACCAATTTATTTTCTTGGTTAACGGATTTTTCTAGAAAAATAATGGAGCGGGCGGGCGAAATAAATAAAAAAATAAAAATTTCAGACTACCTGCTATACAGCCATGTAGTAAGCAATCCAGACAGCTTATTAAGTTACAAAATGATAGTATAGGGCACATTGAACACATATTGAACTGGAAGGACCATTACTACATGATCAACTTCTGTAACATCCCTTTTAATACAATTATTCGTAACATAATATATAATTTTTGCAAGTTACACATCTTTACTGTATGACTAACAAAATTATCGACAACTGACAAGACTCCGATATTCAAGTACTGTAGTTTCAACTTCATTAATCTTTTCATTTAGTTTAACAGTATCTAGTCAGATTGCACCTGGTGCAATTTGGTGCTCTCAATATACAAGCAGTACTTCATGGATATAAAGCTTGTTTTGTGGTGCTCTGGGGTTGATATTCCTTTTCGTACACGAGCAAATTTGCAAAACTGCATATACTCTAAAACATGACACAAGCCACACAATGTAAACTCTCACAAGCAAATTTATAGTCACAAACAACTTTAAAGGAGACAAAATTTAAATGTATTTACCTAGATCCTGCCTTGATCCAAAGTTACAGCTTTCTTAAACAAAGATAAACTTGCCATGTGGCCGCCCACAATAATGACAGATCATGAGCCAACATGGCTTTCAGTCAGAAAGTAAAACAATCTAATGTGCAGGAGCGACTCTAGCGACATTGGCATGAACTGCAGCAAATTTCCCTGTTCAAGCAACCGGCCAGTGGGGTCTAAACTATAACGTTTTTTTTAATTTTATTTTCATTCGGCAAAAAAAGCAAGCGGCGAATCCGTTAACCAAGGAAATAAATTGTTGTGGCCTTATGAGCCCAAATCATGATTTTTGCTGTAACTTCAATGTTTTTCAAGAAGCAGATCTATCTATGCACATGAGGACATTACCTACACTATAGATCAAGAATATTTCAGATGGAGATGCAAAGGGAAATACTGTGGGGTGAACAACAGTATGCCCAGTCCAAAGGCAGGAGACAAAATCAGTTTTCACTTACCTCCAACTTCCTTCACATTGAGAATGGCTTCTTCAAATTGAACTGCTTTGATATTGAAACCTGAACAAAATACAGTAAATGTAGCATTGTGGGAACTAGGTACATTCTTTAATGAGCATATACAATGTAGTTTGTTTTTTCTCCCTATGGCTCTTTGGACTAAGAGACATACAAATGTATTGTAATGCATCTCAGTGATGGAGAAGTATTGCAGTCTAAAAGAGACCTCTGCTGCTCTAACTAAGTACTGCAAGTGCCCATAGTGTGTTTTACCTGCAGAGTACTACTAGTATGAGAGGTCAGCATGTGACTCCCATGTCACTATGGAAACTATAAACAGTTGATAACGTTAGCCATATCATTGGGAGGGTCTGATTCCCTAACTTACAGGTAGTTGCCAGCAAGCGTATACATGTAGAGGCCCTATCATTTGGAGGCCTGCTAGGGGAGCATTTTAATCAGGCTGTACTAAACGAATAGCCACAGACAGCAGTCTTAGCAAGCTGCAAGCACTGATGTTTAATGATATTTAGATGAGACAATACCTGAGGTAGGTTCGATGTCATCTGTGGTCTCCCCACACTGCAGCAGGGTGAGAAGCGTGGTCTTCCCGGCACCAGACATCCCCAGACACACTACATGGTACTCTGGTCGGGGTGCGGGAGGGGTGCAACAACACAGCGCTCTGTACAGCTGTGGGGGAGGGAAAGGATAGCTGGTGAGGGGGACTTCCCTAAGCCTGCTGGTTTGTTCTGCTGATCACTTCACTGCCACACAGTCTGGCTCCCATTAATAAAGGAAAGACGGTCCTTAAAATACATTTACCTAAAATATATGTAAGAGTTCTGATAGGCTCTGGTCCACTGTAACAGCATGATGACAGGGATTGAACAAGCATTTGGAAGTTTGATCCCTGTTACACTGCTTCTACTATAATATCAAAAAATACCTGATATTCAACAGGTGCCAGACTATTTGAAAAGGAAAGGATCAAAGGAGCAAACTGGAGTTAGAATGGAATGGGTACCAGGCTAACACTTCCCATGCACTGTCGTCCAACCCACACAACATAATGGTCTCTTCTCTTAACGTATTTATACATTGAAAATTGTGCACCAGCCAACTTCTTATTTGTTTATGTTTATGATGACAGTAAAATTATGACATACCGGTAACAAGAATTTCAAGAATACATAAACAAACGTTAAGATACACGTCAAAATACCTGTTTTAGCCCTACACCATTCCATACAATTAAAGATAACATACTTTACCAATTGTATAATACTGCACGATTTACAACAAGCTCTCTGCAGGTGGGGAGGGGGGCTCCACAAATTCCAGTCTATAATCATCCAAGGAATTTTTCTCCTTACTTACGCTATAACAGCCAATTCTGCAAGCCCCTATGACCAGCTGGCAGCGTTCGGAACACATAGCTGTTACATTGCCGTCATAATAGAATAAATGTGGATAAAATAACGCTGCTTCCCTCCCAAAACGCGTTTACCAACGTACTCGGATTACAGCGCTACCTAGCGACTTCTTTTAGTATCGTAGGGAGCTGCCCCATTTTAGCTTGGGGAGAACCATCTGATCACATTTTATCGAAAGCAAGTAATTAATAGATCAATAAAAACATTTCTTCGGTGCGAAAAAACAATAGATTCTTTAACTATTTGATCCTGTTTTATTCCAGTGAACGTCATTATTTGCATTTAGATAATGCTGGAACCCTCCACAGATCAAGTGGGATCATCGACCGGTCAAAGGTTACATTGGAAAGCTATATGCGGAAGTTAGCAAGTTGCGCAGCTTTGTAAATCTCGATACCTAAATTTACGCTCAAAAACTTTTAAACTTTCTCCCGATACCCCTACTAAGACCTTAAATGTCTTCCGCTAGCTTTGAAGACATCTAAGTCTTTACTTCTTTACTTTGAAAGATATCAGGGACGAAGAAAACTTCGGGGAGGAAAAATGGATATGCCCATGTCTTTTTACTTCTCCACCAATGCGACCATTTTGTTCAGTGGCTGGACGGTGCACGATGGTCTTGGTTTGGGCTTCAGCGTTCTCGCGATTGCAGCCATCGCAGTCTTAATTGAAGGGCTAAAACGCTTCGTCTGGTGGCTGGGTAAGAGGAGACAGAAGGATCCACTCGCCGTTAAAAACAACATCCAAGAAAGTTCCGATTCGCAGGGGATGTCTCCACTGCTCAGGTCTCTCCAGTTCCCACCAAGTATACAACACATCCAGAGGAGGAGGTAGGATAGGAAAAATTTGGTGGCAACAGTAGGCGTAGTACTGTACTTTAGTGGTCATTCTAACATATACGTAGTATCTGTTGTTGTTTCCACATTCTTGACGGCCGATGTACTTGTCTATCATTTGTGTACATTTCATTAGTACCGTGAATCATTAAAGAATCACATGGTTTTCTGTATCTGTATAGCCGGTGTAACCGCCCTTCAGCGTAACCCACCAGCTTTGCAGCAGCAGGCATGGGGCGCGGCGGCAGCTGGCTACATTACACCGAACGAGCTGTTACACCTAACCTTTGAACGTCTAACTCTAAACATTGTGTAAAACTATCCAGTGATGACGCCCCTACTGTACTTGGTGACAGCGAGTTCCACTCTACGATAGTTCTATGAAAAAATTAGTTTTTGAACACCTCAATCCTTGGTTGATAACTCTATATATATTGTGTTTGCAGTTTTCACTGTGACCTTTCACGGAATGATAACACCACAAAAACCTCCATGTTCTTCTGTTGATTTCAGATTGAAATTCCACATTGCCCAGTCCCTGCTCCATGTACTGGAGGTAGTGGGGGCCTACTGTCTGATGTTGGTGGTCATGACGTACAACGGCTGGCTGGCCATCGCAGTCTTCCTGGGCGCCGGCATCGGTTACTTCGTCTTCGCAGCAAACATGAACATCAGAGTAGAAAGTCCAGAGCAACAACCTACAGCGCAAAGGCTGTAACTTGATTCTTTGTTTTATCAAATCTGAGGCTTTTCAATGTTTTAAACCCTTGTTTATTTTTGAGCTCTCTCACGTCAACGTGGGTTCTAGGTGCAGGTGCCAACTGTTGCATCTCCCCTGCAGAGTTTTCGGATAATTATGATTTTTACCTCCGGGGAAGGAGATATCCTTCTGCAGAAGGGTACTGTTTTCAGTAATGTTTGTGTGTTAGCAGCTGTAGCTCACGGTGGGTTTGACAAATTTCTTTGATTTTCAGTATATGATTAGTTATTGGGGTCCAGATTATGCAGATTGCTTTTTTCATTGTACACGTATCTGTGTTTTCAGGTGTTGAAATGAAATAATTGGACACCCCCATCCAGTACCCAGTGTGATCGCCTAATGTTAGGGACTATTTTTCAAAATGGGGGTGTCTGGCCCTGATCTTGGTTTTCTATAGACACCAGCCAGTTAACAGATGTTGTCTAAACTGACATCATTTACCGCTAGGCCAGCTGAAGGCTGACCAATGGACTGTACCACACTACTTTCAGGAAAGTATCTTTTTAGCCTGTATTGTGTATTATAATTGTGGCATCACCCATCTTTTTCTTGTATTGCTGTTTACGTGATGTCAGAAATTTTTGGCAGTCGTTATGATCATCATGCGTTATATACTTCCCAGAGATTTGAAGTCTCAGATTTCTTGTTTTTTAGAAGTGATAGGTTAAGGATGTCTCTAAACAACATGAAAGTTTGCAAATGACATAAATGTGACAGTGCAATGCTTACACACAGTTATCCTAAAGAATTGTCTTATTGGGCAGGAGCCATTGTAATTTTGTTGTTTTTCAGTCTTACATTACAGATATCAGCAAAAGTCAGATTGACTGAATCTTTCATAAAGTACATTAATATACACCATGTTTAGGTACTTTGGAAGTGATGTGTGTTCAACTACCATACTCTTTCTCGTAAGTGCTGAGTGCTAAGCAGAGGCATTAGTACATGTATGTTACATTTTTAAGGTCCTTGGTATGACCCAGCCAGGATTTGAACCCTCATCCTCCCAAATACAAAAACAAACACTCTACCCAGTGGATAAGCCATGTAACTGCTATAAATGAGATAAATAGTTCCCTTATGCAAGACATTAAAAAACCTCCCAATTTAAGTCTAACGGTTATATGATGTATAATCATGAATTATACATAAGGATTGACTATACATGTAGATACATTTTGTACTATGCATATTATGTAGATACTAATGCTTTAAAAATAGATATGTAGTAAAACAATGAAACATTGCATGCTATTCATGCATACTAAGCCATCATCAATGTTAACATCTCAAACAAAGCTTTTTTAATGTATTTTATGTAAATTTACAGAATGTATCTAATCTGTGGAAGATATCTAGTGTAAATATTAGGCTGTGCCATAGAGACAAGTAATTGCTGCTACTGCTTAGATCAGTTGTCTTGAATTATTGTTAAGTACTTTCCAGCATACTTTACTATATCTGTATAATTGTATCTTAGTCTTACAATAAAATTATCACGCAATAAATTTCAATGTCATCTAATCACATTTTTGGATGGATGGATGGATGGATGGATGGATGGATGGATGGATGGATGGATGGATGGATGGATGGATGGGTGGATGGATGGATGGATAGGTGGATGGATGGATGGATGGATGGATGGATGGATGGATGGATCAGAGGATGGGTGGATGGATGGATGGATGGATGGGTAGATGGGAGGATGGATGGATGGAAGGATGGATGGATGGATAGGTGGATGGATGGATGGATGGATGGATAGGTGGATGGATGGATCAGTGGATGGATGGATGGATGGATGGGTAGATGGAAGGATGGATGGATGGATAGGTGGATGGATGGATGGATGGATGGATGGAAGGATGGGTGGATGGATGGATTGGTGGATGGATGGATGGATGGATCAGTGGATGGATGGATGACGGGCATACCTCATGTACCAGTTGACCTGTAGGTTCGTTTTTCCTATCGCTTATGTTTTCACTCAACATCTTTGTTTGCCTCTATGTCGTCGCATCTTGCGTTTGAAAATTTTCCTCCCGCAGTACTTCCCTGGCGCACTCTACTATGATTTTCACGATGTCAGTTAGTTTGTAGTTCTTAACCATGTAAATCCCCATAGGCGAAAAAATGTGTTCTGTTACCTTGGCACGTCACGCCTGTAATGAATTATTTATTCTTCATTTAATAGAGCCCGTTCTCATTACAAGGCTCTGTGTGCAGTACCAGTGCCTTCCGCTTGTGGAGCGCCTGAAACGCTCGAAACTCGTCAGGCATTTCGTGGAGGGGATTGAGGTACTTCTTGTTTAAATGTCCATAGTAATGATATTTTATCTCTTGTCCATTTCGGTCCCTTCTAAATGGGTAGAATCCGTACATGTGGATCTGGTCACACAGACAGACCGCCACTGCAAATAAGATGTTTCCTGTCGATGGCCGGTTCAGTGCAGTAAATGCCGAATCCTTCCACAGCCTAGGAAATTGAAAACATGCATTTTTACCATGTGAACGCAGGGTAAGAACGCACAGAAAGAACGCGTGCTAAATCGTTATGCACAAATGAAATACTCGCAATTTCATCCTTCCAATAATACCCACTTGTTGTGTATGTGACATTGATAGGCAAGTATTCTTAAAAGTGCTGTAAATGCTCAGTATGAATAAACAATGTAGAATACTTACGCTTTCATCTTTTCATTTATATTGCTTGGTGCGTAGGAAAGCTTGATTGGCAACTGTTGACGTAGTATAATTTTGTTGACAATCTCAACGTCAGGATGCCTTGACGCCGATACAAAGGCAGGGATGTGGAGAATCTGGTCACCGATGAGACGCAGTCGCTTCAGAAACTTCCTTCGCGATCGCAAGGCGAGATTTGTACGGTTTCCTCCATAATCATGCGAAAGAACAGATGGATTCATGGTGGTGAAGTTAGATTTTGTCCCCACGTCTTTCTCGAACCCCTCGATAGCAGCGAGGTTAGCTCTGAACACGAAGTCTGCAGAGTCGATCTGAGGACCACAATGGCTGCCTAGGAGAATCCCAGAATTCCCCACGACCGCACAAGACCGAAAGTGTTTGCCCAGGAGAGGCGACGACACGGGAACTAGATCATAGAAATTTTTGCTGATTTTGCGCGGTTCCTTCCGTAGTCTCCGTCGACGTGTGTGTAATTCGTACTTGATGTGTTGTCCTGGATGGACTTGAGACTTTTTTACGGTGAGGTCTGTGTAGGGGTTGAAGTACTTCATAACCCACTCTCTATTATCAACAACACACAAAGAGTTGTTTGATTTAATTCATCAAAGTCGGAAAGACCAAAGTCGACCAAAACATTCTGCTACCCAACAAAGACTGTCCTTTTAGATTTGAGATTATCAAAATGGTACGGTAGCAGTCGTAAAACACCAAGCTAACCCAAACTCTGCCCCTACGCATGCCCCTATAAACCTAACGGTAGCTATAGCCCTGAATCCCATCACCAGAAATAAAATACCTCACCTTATCCGCTTAACTTCCGATGTATTGAAATTCTCTTCTCGAGACTCAGTTGCTCTCGGCGAGTTGATCCTATACACATGTAAAATGTTGAGAGAGAAAGTGGTTGTATTACTATGATTTATAAATCTAGCAGTAAATCATTATGACATTGGTATGACTACGCAAAAAAAGGAGAAACAGATAGGTTTATTACAAGCGAGAACATACATATGTAGGCAGCATCTACGACTTGTCTAAAGGGTTGCTATAAATGATATAATCAGACTTTTACAGTCTTTGTAACAACGTTCCGTATCATTCAATTAACATACACGTACGAATTTCGTCAAATATATACCCTTCTCTCTTATAAAAGAAAACCTTCTCCCATTATTAGTATTCGCATAGAATTCTATCACAAGAAATAAAATACCTCACCTTATCCGTTTAACTGCCGATGTATTGAAATTCTCTTCCCGAGACTCAGTTGCTCTTGGTGAGTTGAAAGTTGAGAGAGAGTGTGGTTGTATCACTATGACGTTGGCATGACTACGCGAAAAAGAGAGAGGTTTCTTTAAATTTGTCATTTCAACCAGCAACATATGTAGACAACGTCTACGACTAGTCTAAATGGTTGCTATAAATGATATAATCAAACTTTTAGAGTCCATCTTGTATTTTTGTTTGTTTCTTTGTTTGTTTCTTTGTTTCTTTGTAGCACATGAATTGGCCATGTACACGTACCTTATTTCGCAACTCAAGGAACGGTATAATTTCTTTAAATCAGTCCCCAGGCTTGGAGCAGGATGGCCAGAAGTTCTCTGGGCAGGGGCCCCAGTCAGATGGGTGAGCAATAGACTATGTAACGCAGGTCAAACCTACCTGTACTTTGGAGAAACGGTGGGGTCCATCCAAGCTTTGTTGACTAAAACTTGCTTTGAAGGCTGTCGCGCCTTTGTGGTAATGAAAATGGTCACGGCAAACGCGAGAAGTAATCCAGAGCCCATCAGTCGGAAATACGTATTTCTGCCCGTCATGGTGTTGGCTTTTTTGAGGCGAGGAACACTGGTAGAACTGAGGGGAGTCCACATGTTAAATGAAGGAGGAAGCTAGTAAGTCAACCGTTACGAGCTAAAAAGATATAAATATCCGATTCCAAAGTCAGTGCAAGACCGTACAAAATTCAAAGTCGCTCGACAGGACATCTGTCCTTGAAGAGAAAAGGTTATATAAGTCATATCTTTTAGATAATTCATAGTTTTGAATACATGTATACATGTGTTACACAATCACCTCATATCGGGCTAATTTGGTTCCCTGCCCTAGGGGCCGTAGCCTGTGTTACACAATCTCTCGCTGTCAATGGCTGATTGCCCCCCCCCCCCCCGACAGTATATCTTTAGCAACAACTACTCTGAGCTTCTTTCCTCACTTTTGTCCACAAAGCCTGTCTAACTTACACCCCTACCACGTCTGCCGAACACTCGGCATTTCATGCGTTTTGTCATCCTCCTACTCAAGGTTTTAGCTGGTTTGGGCGCGTTTGAAAAAACTGTCAAAAGATCTGCTTAATTTATAGCTCTTTAATTATAGTGAGGCACTATTGAACTATGAACTTCCACATCTCACATGAGAGGCCACATTTAAGCCGGACAAACATCATGGCTTTCTTATGAATGAATGAATGAAACCGGTATGAATGAAGCCGACAGTGTCATGTGATCGTCGATGGTGCAAAGTCCTATTTTCGCGTATTTAAAAAAAAACGTAACGTACGTAATGCTTATAGACTCATATAGAGAGACTTATGCTATCAGATACGTTGATGTTCCCCCACTATTTATGTGAGCAACCTTCCTTTGATTTTATACTTACTTCCACGGTGTCAGGAATAAATGATTTTATGCCATTCCCCGAATAAACATAACAAATGCACTGACTGTAATTGATAATCTGGTCACGTTCATTACTTTACTACCCCCCACCCCCAATTACCCCCACCTTCACACTTATATGTATTTTTACCCCAATAAATTACTTTCTGAACGAAATTTTAGTAACTTTCGAGCGTAACGCGGTTTGGTTGAAAACCAGAGGAAGCATTCAATGCTAGTGACAGAAAGCCTCTGTCACTAAGTATTTTCAAACAGGATTAGCCGACATGGCAGCACATGCTCTCTAGCTAGAGTTTAAAGGACTATGTGTGAGAAATGTCTATAGATCTACGTAGCGTGCCAAACCTTCCTCAGCAGATTTACGGCACAGCGAATATATTCCAGCCCATGAGGCACAAATCGGACGGCAATAAAGATATTTACGTGCACATCCACCATGAAAGCACTTCTGAATGAATACGTCAAACTTGTTTGTCCACTTAAGCTTATTGTGAGTCAACAATTGAAATGCCAAGGTTTTATCTCTGACATGGGGGTGGCCATAAATATAAACATGACAGCTTGAAAGTGGTGTGATGTGATTTTCGATGGCGCAATTTTCTATTTTTGTGTACTAGTATTTCGCCATGCAGCTAATATAGAGGGACCATCATCAGATGTAGTTCTGAGTTTGATATACCTTCTCAAAACGCCATTGCCATAATGATTTATTGACGGAGATGAATGCTGAGATAACATGGAGGCACAAAAGAAAGGTCTCTCACAACAATGGTGTCTGGGTATTATGTGAGGTGGGTATTATGTGCTAATCTCTACACAAATAATCTGAGGGCTGGTGTACCTCAGAATAGTCAGAAAGCGAAGAAAATCTGCTTGGAGATAAGTTAACTGCTAGTCTGCAGTCACTGACACGCTATACCCTCATGACCTTGTAGCTGTCCTCACAAACTAGACAAACTCAGAACGCACTGTTCAAACAAAGCTCAGAGTCCACTTGCAGTAAACAGCGCCGGTACTGAGACTCAAATTCAGAGGGCAACAGAACTGTTGTTCCGGGTTCAGCCGATATTCTCATGGAGCTCGCTGTCGTCAAATGGGCACCACCGAGTCTGTAACTTCTCTAAGCCAATGCATGGATCCAATTTTATGAGGAACTTCGATGTTGTTCCATAACGTTTAAACGAACTCATTACTGAAAGGTGACTATCGCTACCATGGATATGCCGATGTCGTTCTACTTCTCCAGCCGCGCTACCATATTGTTTAATGGCTGGTCAGTGCAGGATGCGGTCGGCATGGTCTTCAGTGTGGTGGGAATCGTGTGTATCGGGGCTCTGATGGAGGGACTGAAGCGTTTTGTGTGGTGGCTGGGGAAGAGAAGACAAGAAGGCCTCGTGGATGTGAGAAATGGCGGCCAACACTTGCAAACGTCTCCACATAGACAAGGGTAAATTATACTAGCAGTCACGGTAATCGTTATGGGAAATACATTTAAGAGGAGGAAATGCGTTTAAGTCTGAAAGAAAGACATTTACGCATAAAAAACTGGTGAAAATAATCCACGGTTACATGGTCCTGCTTTCACGTTTGGAAAACTAGTTTGTTGTAGTGTTTGCACAAACCATTGTTCTATATGTACTTTTGTTTAATGATTAATTCTCTTTATTCGTGCCATTTGTTATAGGCATTTTACAGAACTATAAATTTTTTAAATGCAATATTTTGTTTTGTACATTTTGGTTGACTGGTCTCTCACGTTTACGTCAATCAAAATGGACTTCGGTTAGCTGTATTTTCATCAAGCAATGCAAAAACTGTCATCTAAAGACACACGTTGTCACTTCAAACTGCGAAGACTTGTACAGTGTCTTAATATTAGGTGTTTGGACAATTCTAACCGTTCTTAGCCAGTCGTTCTTAGTGTAAATGGCACAAAGTTCGCATGCCCAAAGAATTTGGAAAACAACTTATGTTTTTATTTTTACATCTTTCCTATTCTATCAATTTTGCGACAGATATCCATTTCTAAAATGAATGATAAATTGTTTTCCCCTGTGTGACCCAAGGGCTATAGAAACGGATAGGGGAGCCAACCTATAACGTTATACATAAACACGCTGTGGTAGGAACTGTAACTTACCTTATTATTTATATCTATATACCACACAGGTTGATATACCACCTTGCCCAGTCTTTGCTCCATGTGTTGGAGGTGGTGCTGGCCTATTGTCTGATGTTGGTGGTCATGACGTACAACGGCTGGCTGGCCATCGCAGTCTTCCTGGGCGCCGGCATCGGTTACTTCGTCTTCTCAGCGGATATGGGTGTTAGAGTGGAAACTGTAGATCCACTGCCCATGAAACAACGTCTGTGACCTGCAAAAACCTGTCACTAGTGTGTTTGCACTAACGGAAAGTTGACGATGTCCAACATGGACAGAAATAAAGAGTTTTCACTCAACTTCCATATAAATGTAATCACATCAAAGCGCTTTAACTCAGAATGGTGTAGCTAGGTTGACTCGTTGGGCTATAGAAAGGATCGCAAACCTACTTTTGTTTATTTTTGAAAAATAGGAGCTGTTTGCAGGCGTGCTTACTGGATTACGGAGGCTGTATGAGTCAGAAAAATGTGCTCCACAGCTCCAGTTCTGAACCGTGACGTGGGGGATACAAGCTTAGTCACGTTTGGGACAGCCTTCTTCTCACTGCAGCGCCACCTATGAGTGGGAAGTAGAACCAGTCAGTATTGCCATGGCAAAGCCAGCAGAATATTCGCGGTACCGCGAATATAAAGTGATTTAGTGACTACCCAAACATTGGCAGGTCATTCAGTTTGGTTGAGCAACAAAGAACTGTATTATCCTGTTTGCACCCGTGCAAGACCTTTTTTTTAATAAAAAAGCAGTCTTCCACATTGAATTTGATATGTGTCTTTTTTACCATCGCAATAAGCGCTATATCATTTCCATCATAATAAACGTAATATTATTTCTTACCTAGGATCGGTACATTAGTGCCACAGGGTTTTGATCCAAAGGTCGTCCAGGAAGGATATAATGATGACGTCACGCTTGGTAGTGTGTATGACATGTGGGGAGGGGGCAGAGTCCAAAATGCTGTAGGTCTCGTTTCCCGAACAACCGTGAGAGAGACACTGTTGCAGCAAGAATGGATATGCCGATGTCCTTCTACTGGTCTAACCAGGCCATCATCCTGTTTGACGGCTGGTCGGTACAAGATGCGACCGGTATGGCCTTCAGTGTGATCGGGATCATTTGTTTCGGCGCGCTGTTCGAGGGATTGAAGCGGCTGGTGGGGTGGGTGGGGAAGGGGAAGGAGATGTCGGTCAACAGGGACACACGAGACATGTCCGACCCGGAGGAGAGGACACCACTACTCAAGTCACCGCCAGACGTCGCCCTGACGAGGAAGAGAAAGTAAGCAGATCGTGCCTGACGTTTGTACGTCAACTGAATATTCTGTAATAATACCGTACCGTGAAGAACTTTATTGTAACATTACATTGTAAAGTACACAGAACAAACGCTAAGAAATGTAGTTTGTGAACTTGCCTTCTTCTCGCTTCCTTGTAATGATAGGGGTTAAGAACAGGTGAGTTTTGTTATATGGTAAATATATCTAAAAGCATGATGTAGGGTTGCGTTTATACATGTAGATTATACATAACGTCACAGGTAGCTGGCAAAAATGTGCCGATGGCGCAATGCACCGTTTCATAAAATGTGTTTCGTCTGTGTTAACATACGTGATACTGTAGTACCCACTGTGTGTGTTTCGAGCTTTTTTTTTACATTTGAACTTCTTCTTCACCAGATCTTACGTGTGCCTTTGGTACAAATGTGACGTTACCTTACCTTACCCACCAATCAACTGTGATCAAATACGACCTAAAGTCACCAACCTTTGAACCCACACCTCAAGTCACTGCGCTGCAGAAATACGCGTTGCTAACACATGGCTACGTCATATTTATATGTGATTTGCACAAATAGATTTGAATACATGGAAGCTTACATGCCCTCAGCAATATTGTTTTGGGCGCTTTTGTCGGAAACTTTGATCGAGGGTAACTCGAAAGGACCAATAGATCTTCCTGATTTGGGGCATGCAGGTACCTTTGGTTTGGGAGATTCTCATAATTAGATGGGAAAAAATTGTGCAACTCTTCCGTTTTTCTGTCTTTTGAACATACACAAATCACGCAATGCTGTTCCCTTTCGTTCCAGGTTGCGGTACCACCTAGCCCAATCCTTGCTCCACATGCTGCACGTAGTGGGGGCCTACTGTCTGATGTTGGTGGTCATGACGTACAACGGCTGGCTGGCCATCGCAGTCTTCCTGGGCGCCGGCATCGGTTACTTCGTCTTCTTTGCAGACATGGAAATCAAACAAGCGTGAAAAACTGAAGCCAAAAATTAGCGACATGCTTGTGCAATCTAGTCCGCCCATAAGTACACAATATTTCGCTGGTAGCGCATACAATTGTAATCATGAAACGCGAAGAACTTAATTGCGCGACAAATGTGTAAGATACAACGTATGCTACATACTACAATGTATTATATTTAACAACAATTTTAGGAAGTAACAAAGTCTCCGTATATGCGAATGGATATAGTCTTGAAGACAGTAATGTGCATCATTGATTTCAATCCATGGAAACTCTTCATGTAAAGTTTTGCTTCAAATGAAGGTAGTTTAAAATATTGCGAATAACGTTACTTTAAGTATATCTGTTTGTATAATAAAAGAAAAAACGAAACCGTCATGTGGGGAAGCTTCCACAGGTTTTATTTACAACTCATTTCAAACGATTCATTTCTGTGATATATAAACCATGTTTCCCGGCAAGTACGATTGTCCATAGATACCACTCGTTTCTCAGCAACCTTCAACTAAGGTGACTGTCTACTATCTCTGCCTTAAAATATAATAGTCCAATATGAACTTTCAACAACATGTAATATACACAACTAGCAAGCGTCTAGAGACAAATATGAATAGATTGAAACTCAATCATTCAAACAAAATTCAACGAATTTCTTCTGTACATTTCTGAACCTATGCTTTGCCAATAAGCACCGTTGTATTACGTCAACTACGTTGTTAAACACGCTTACGTTGCTTATTTAGACAAGTACAGCCATCTCAACTCAGTACATATTCCACAGTGGTCCCATGGTAGTTCATTGCACGAGGTTGGTCAGTACATGTACGTACTAGCTGGCACATACACGGTTTACAGCCTACAATATCCAAATGGCGGCAGTCGACTGGCGAGGGGTGGTAGGTCACCCACAGTTTTCTCTTCTAGCGTCCTTCATGGAGGTGGGTGTGTAACCTAACCTAGCTTAAAACACAAGAGTACTCTCCAAGCAGAGGTTTGGGTTTTGGCTTATGTTTGGCGTGTTTGTAGGTTACGTTATTTTATCGGGCTTTCTTTTTTGCACTGGTGTCTTTTTTTACGTCAACTTGGGTCGCGTATTGGATACTGCCTCGCGTACTGTATACTGCCTGGCCAATTTGATACTTCTTCGCAGCGACCGAAAGATCTGCTTGGAGATTAACATAAGAGTATCTCAAATGATTCTGAGATCATTTTTATGACGTAGGTTGTACCGCCATTTTGATGACGTAGCTTGTACCCCGTAATATAGAGTTACAACCTTAAATGTCTCTTGAACAGACATCTGAATACAACCAGTTCAACAAAACATCACATAGACGCCTATGGCAAAAATATCGACACCTGTGCATAACATATCACCAAGTAAAAATGTACATAACATATCCATTTCCAGTGCTTTTAGTTCTGTGATCTTCCAACAACAAAAAATACCGACAGTATTAACAAGAATATAATAGCCACGCAGTACTATTTACAGCTTATACCAAGCTGCTGTTATACACTGAAGTTCTACGAATTCATTATGACCAGTGAATATACAGAAATGTATATCAAACACCATAATTTTACATGTTGGGTAATCGTTAGTGTTACATAATATACAACAAGACCTCATGGATAGGTTGGGGTGGCTACTGGCTAGACATAGGCACGATTTGTACAAATCATTACACCAAGATCTAAAGGACGAGTGAGCTGAAAATGAAAAATAAACGTAGCACCAATAGAATCATATAGCTCATAAGCAGATTGTCCGTGCTTGCACGGTTTGCTTCTGACAATGTGTTGGGCATCCACCCGTATGATATGATTCACTCTTTTACTGGCCTGTCTTTCCTGACAAGGATTGGAATCGCATTTTCCTGAGCGATTCAACCCAACAGTTACACAGTCGTTACTGCATTGCATCATACCCATCTTTACAAAACATGTAGCAAATCTATATATTGAAAATACTATTAGTTGTTATTGTCCTTGTTATAAAAACATCACCTCGTGAATATAAAGCAGCCTGTAGCCTGAGAAGACTAGAGTTTTACCCTGTGTATTTTCACGTCTCACAAACTGCTAGCATATTTACAACTTCTATCGAGATTTGCATTGCAGTAGACTATACTTGCATCACACTTTGGCTGGCGAGGGTAGCAGCGTCAATGAATGGTTGCCATTGGCCGACCTGCGACATTTCCGCGCAAGGTACACCGGTAAGCCAAAGGCCACCAGGGACAGCAGTAGCAGCACAACATTGATCTACAAGAAAAGTGTCAGGACATCAAATACAGAATTTGGGCCATTGAAAATAAATCTACAACATCTGACAGTCAAGGTTCTCAAATGCAACTTTTATTGCTCATTATTATATACATATATAACCGCTACGTTTGCATTTTTAAACCATCGTGACTGACCAAATATGTTGCCGATCTTAGCATAAAAGATTATGCTATGATCAGCAACATATTTGGCACACCGGCCATCACTCAATAGGAAGGGGGCGACATAGACTTGCTGGCAATGGTTGGGCTATTTCCAGTGTCACGTGCCAATACCCAACGGTCATGTGACCTAAGTGTTTTGTCATTCGAACCTGTTGGGGTCTTTGTTGTGTTGGAGTGCAAATAAGTACCAAACTATGTCGGCGAACACACCGATAACGTCCCGTGCATACGTTCAAATTCTGTAGGCTCGAAGTGGATAGGTATACTCACGTAGAACGGGTCTCCCCGCAGAGCCCCTTCCATCAGCAGGTATGCAGGGTACATGAGCAGGTCCACCACTGCAGCCACCACGTACCCGATACCCATCAACCGGCCGTGATGAGATGGCGGGAAACTAGGAGAGAAATGTACACCATGTCAAACCTTTGTGTTGATCATGTTATTGCCCAAGCAGAGGTTGGCCCCCTTTTCGTACTTTTTTGTCGGGCTTTCTATTTTGTCGGCTTTTCTTTTTGTGAAGAATTCCGAAAGAAAATCCGACAAAACGTATAAAAACGTCTTCTCTTCGTGCAGCTTATACAATAATAGGATTAGTAAAAAAAATACACTTGTACTTACATGATTGTGATGTACGCTGTATATGTAGAATACAAGAAGCCTCTTAGGCCAATTAAAGCCACGAACCCAAGGATCTAAAAAACAAAATGAATATAACCATTATCAGCGTACGCGTGAAAGTAGCACTGTGAATTAAAGTACATGCAGGTAAAGACGTGCATAACATACAGAGAAAAGGGGGACAGAAGAACCCAGAAAGATAAAATGGTGTCAGAAGTGGGATTTGATTATCATCTACTTATCATCCAACATGTCACACACTGGATATACATAATACGGTGCCCTTTTGTACCTACAAACGTAGCTTACCTGGACTTGTATGACTGGAATGACGTCTGCAATGCACACAACAAGGCCTAGACAACAAGTGATGAAACTGGAAACTGCACAATTCTTGATTCTTCTGGACTGGTCCTTCTGATCCACGTGCTCGTCTGGTAACTGGAGCTCCAGAGCTGCAGTGGTATGGTTAGAGAACATTTACATCAGTTTACAAGAGAAAGCACTTCTTAAAAGATTGTGAGACAGTTACTATAGGTTTTAGTGTTGGAAAATACAAACCACATCACATGTTCATTCTTTAGTCTAGTAGTTTATTTGCGAACAGCTTGTAAAAAGTAAGACGTTAAAGGGCAACATAGTAACCCCTGAGGTCACAAACTCAATCCTTCAACTTACCTTTCCTATCGTGTTTCAGACTGTAGATCAAGTTGAAGTTGTAGTTACTGTTGCTGTCTTGGTGCAGGGCCAATCGATGGCCGATGTTCTGTATCCTGTAGTACATCATCAAGACGCTTGGTGCCGCTATTGGCTTCTTGCAGCCCCTGTCCATGACCCAACCCGACAGGGGCGCGAAGGGGAGCCCCACGCCCTGGATGATGGCGAAGCAGCTCAGGTACCAGTTCACTGTGGAAGAGAAGGAGGCTCGGGGATGAACTTTGAAGCTGTACCCGACAAACTGTTCGGTACCATTTTAGCTAAATACAACACTGAGGTCTTTGTGCCATTGTTGAACAGATACAGATGCAGTACCGCACATAGAGACACGGACCATCTGCTACATTATTTGATCCGTTGCTCATCTAGTCATGTGTTCGCAAGTCGCATGCCACGACGTCATAGTGGATTTCATCCTTTAGATCTAAACTGATGTCATCCAGTCGGAAACTCGTTGTGTCATAAATTGCAATTTACACTTATTCATAATGATTCTACCAACAAAGATGAACTTTCAAATTGCAGGTCATCATGTATTTCATGTTTAACTCGTGAATCATAACGCGCACCTGATGAACCGTCGTCTCCCGACAGGACGTTGAGTTGCTGGTTCAAGATGGCGACCATGAAGAAGAACTTGAGCTGTAAGATGGAGAGCCAGACGAGAAGCCACAGGTAGTCTGGAGACAGGTACAGGGACCTGGCACTGGGTTCGGTCTGCACTTCTGTGGTCAACCTAAGGCGTGTTCAAAACAAGACTTATTCCTCAGTTACATGCCAAGGGGCCCGTACAGGTAATAGTCAATAAGCCTGTAAACAACTCGGCAGGAACATCGGTTGGGCATTGTTACTGTACATTACAGATGATTTACAGAAAATGATTGAACTTGAAAGGTCTTTTCTTGGCAGGGATTAACAAAGTACTTCCTCTGGCGGAATTGTCTGAAGTGGAGAAATAATTTTCGAGGCTGAATATCTGAAGAGGTACACTTCAACCCACCATACTTGAAACAATCTGTACAATAATACGATTTTTCTTTCACCAAGGATGATGTTATATTTTGGTGCTATTTGTGTTTTTTAATTGTTTTTGTTTATTTCTTGTCTGTTTGTAATCAGGATTATCAAAAGTTTTGTCAGCGGTCTTTGCCAAATAAGATATGTTGCCAGTTTTGAACTGCAGTTATCCTTACCATTGTGGACCACAAGTGGACTATCCCCACTAGTGATCGCACGGCTGTGTGGCCCAGGGCTATTGAAACGGAGATGGGCGCCGCCTTATACGTCAACTGATGCGGGAAGGCACTTTAACTTATCCTTACCATTGGTCCTTGGAGCCCTTCCTATATACAGAGTTGGACGACGACTTTTCCGACGACCCACTGGAGTATGATTCTCCCAACGACGTGTCCTCCGACCCCCGCGCCGGTGGGAGAATGGGTTCGTCCGGCGTCAGGAAGATGGCGCTGAGAAACTGCACCACGGCCCCGCCGGTCCACAGGTAGAACAGGCCCTGGATGCTGAACCCGCGCTCGTACAGTTTCTGAAACAATGAAGTTGAATGGTTATCATGGAAGTTCATCTCTGTTGGTAGTAATCATACCGCGGGAGTACAATGCTGAACTTCATTCCTGAGCAGGACTATTTCTTGAGAGGTATACCTTTACCTTTATCTAGTCCCATCCTCATGCCTGACGGTCGGGGACTATGGTGGCATCCAGTATCAGCCTCTTGAGGTATAAAGGAGGCCATATACATCAGGGCACTCCAGCTATCACTTAACAGAGACGGCGGACGATATAAACCGCCTGGCACTCGTGTGAATAAGGCCACGTGTCCGTATTATAAGTTACTAACTCTCGCAAGGTAACGTACAGAAGTGATTGGTCACTATGTATCCTGATGAAGGTGACAGTGGTTGTTGAAAATTTGATCCTTGTGTACCCTTGTGTTGGAATAAAGTTCGGCAATGTACTAAGTTGACTGGTTACAAACAGATCCGTAGACCTTTTCAACGATTCCTTCCCTAGGAGACGCAGAGCATCAAGGGGCAAATCAGCCCTAGAATTTTAGATATTTTGGCAGGAACAAATTCTGCTGCTGTCTCCTTGTTTTGGCTACCATGTGTATACATGTGACACATTGGGTAATACAATGTGTATCACGACAAACGAAAGATGCGAAATTAAAGATAAAAACAACATGAGAACTTGGCCAAGTGACAGATCTCCATTTAATGTTGAACAGATAATAATGGTAATAATAATAATGATTTTATCGCAGTCCATGCCCCAATAAATTATAGATAAGCTGAATATCTACAGAATCAGATGGTGATAATAACACAGCATGCCGCATTATCTGTCTCTATGGCTGAGGAATGTGAACAAAAGCTCCAACGAAGTGGAGTTAACGTTCATTCAACAGCACGTCTGTCTCCATGGCAACGCAAGACGAGGGGCGGCCCAAATCATTGTATGGGGGGGGGGGGTCAGTACCCAGTTCATGTACTATTTTTTTTTCAACAGTTGTGCTGCATTTTTGTCAATCTATTTGTTTACATTTTTTTACAAACTTTCGAACCCTTCCAGTCTTAGCCCCACCCGACACATACTCTTTTTGGATCCGTCCCAAACCAGGCTGTCTGGACAATGTCACGTTGGATTGAAGTGAGGTTTTGACAACTTCTACCACCGGGCTTTTTGGAGGATATCAAGTTTTTTTATTATTTCTAAGTATCACCTTTCTGTTTTGAACTGTGAAGTTATTGTCTTAAAGTCATACTGCTGTCTTACATCCCAACACAATGCATTACAGGTAAGCAACTTACCGAAAAGAGGAAGAACACAGTACATGAACTGGCAAAAAGGCCACTTAAAGTCCCGAGGACCAGCGCTCTGTTCTGACTGTACAGGTTAGCCACCTGGAGGGGGAAGGGGGGGGGGGAGAAAGAAAAGATCAAATTTCGATGTGCACACTTCTATTTTCATTCCGTTTATCTTACGAGTAAAAGGCACCATGCTTCGCCTCAATAGGAGATGACTGCTTTACCTATTATGGCGCGGTCACATTTCCCAACCCGGGGCCCAGCCGGACAGTCTTATTGAACGAAAAGTATAATATAGAAGACAACAAAACCCAAAGAAGTTTTTAAAAACTAATCATGAGCACTATTTGCGCATATTATTGATATGAATTGTTTATTTTTCATCTATGCAAAAAGCACGGCCGGGCCCCGGCTTGGAAATGTGACCGCGACCTTACAGGATAAAACATGAACTATCACTCTACCAGTTAACTTTACCATGAAGTACGTAGTTAGATATACCCAACAAGAGCAAAATGGAAAGCGCTTTCAATATCTGTATACAACTTCCAATAAATCGAAAGTAAAAACATGTTGAAATTTCACCTGTAGTTGTGCCACAAGGATGGTCAGGGCGACAGCGCCGCTGAGTGACGTGGCGAGAAACAAAAAGTGTGGAGTTTCTGCGAAAGCGAGACAAAATAGATATGAATTAGAGAGGCAAAACAGACGGAAACTTTCAGGACCAAGTCTACACTCCACAGTCCGACGACCTGAGTTTGGCCCACCGCGTGTACATCGTATGTACATGTGTATGAATTCGGGTTGGTCAGGTCCGATCCTTGCATTTTGCCATCATATGTTTCAATTTTATCATTTAATGTCACTTTTTAAAAATCAACGGCTTTATGCAGAACCCAAAGAAGACAGAGGGCGTCGTAGATAGACCAGTACGACAATGTAATGATTTTTCTCTTGATAAGACTTTTTAAGAGGTAAACTTTTGCAATCAAGCAGAGATCAGACATATCCCACCCGACGTGACATGTTAATGTTGAGCAGTAGAGACAGACCCACACTTATCTGGACAGGGTTGTTAAACTCTTATCTGGACAAGGTCGGGTGGCGGGGGGATCACCAATGACGTACAGAGACGGTGATACCAACATTGCTAGGTTTGTCCGAGTTCAAAATTTGTTGTTAACTTCATGCAATTCAGTGACGGCTATTACACCTGCTCCAGTTGTCGCAAACTCTACAACAACGACTACCAGATAAAGATCATCAACTAGCACCAATGGTACCCATGCTAATAGCACAAACTTCTTTCTTTCCTTCTTTCTTTCCTTCTTTCTTTCTTTCTTTCCTTCTTTCTTCCTTTTCTTTCTTTTTTAAAGAAATAACTCGACAAGGGGGTTTGTCAAACCCCTTTTTTTACCTCGGCAAACCTTTTCTTAATATTGATTCCACCTCCCTATATAATCATTAGATCTCACATCCCAAACGGAGGATAGTCGTTCCATGTGTTCCATGTGTTAGAATGGATACTGTACAATCTAGCATTTTTCTTCCGACCAACATCATTCTGTTGCCGCACACTTTGATGTGTTCTGCGGCAAAGCTCACAGGTACTGATGAATGGTATCTAAAAATATTTAAATCTGACACGTCACTATACGAGCATCCTCCGTTGCATGTCCTGAAATAACCAAAATATTCTTCTGTTAAGCCATAGCAAGTTAATCTTATGGATGACACCAGCGCGCGCATTGTATATTCAATTTGATATTTGTTTGTTTGTCCGCCAAATCAAGAAATTTCCCCTTTAGACGTAATTGTTGTTTATTGGTATTTTGTATGGAATCTAATCCCTAATATAAGAATGCAGATAGACTCAGAAAATTATAGATGGCAATTGATTTTTATCCTATAAACCTTTTTTTTCCTTTTTCAATGTAATTTATTTTCTATAGTGCTTTCATCCTTCTTGTTGCGCTATAGCAATAGATTTGACGTGCCCATTGGATGTCATCCATAAACTTCACTTGTTGTGGCCTAATAATATTGAGAAAAGGAATTTGGGTGCGAGGTGTTTCCGCAACGAGTGATTAACCCGTTGTCTTTCCCGGCCAAGAGGCGCTTGTCCTGTCGGCACCTATCATAACAAAACCCCAGGGGAAAGGTTGTGCTGCCGCCTGAACCAATAAGCTGTTCTCTTTATGTAACTGGTTATATGTCTAAAAGGACCAACATATACATATGTCATTTTTGTCCTTTTTTTCTGGGAAGCCAAACCAAAGCAAAAAAACATGGGACCTAGGGAATGCATTCGCAAACCGCGCCAAAAATATACAGAAGGCTCCGCTCTTGAGGCGTTGCCAATAAATTGCAGGTTCAACACAACCTTTCCGTTGTGGTTTTATGCGATTCAGTCAATATGATCCTTCCCCAATCAGCACACAGTTTCTCTCCTATGATTAAAGGGAAAACATTAAAAAAAGGCGACAAAACCGTATGCCAGGCACAGAGAGCTACAGCACCTGCCTCTCAGTTAGGGTGTCCAATGAGTCCAAACAGGATTTCAACAATGATTCACTGCACGTTACCTTATGAATCCAACGACATGGTCACGCCGAACTTACCCTGGGTCGTAAAGGCAAAACATAGAGTCGACAGCCCGTACAGGATACTAGACAGCCCGAACAGGAACACAAGGCGAGAAAACGTTAGAATTTATGTTGTGTTTTTTTTCAGAATAGATAGTTGGCAAATCTGTGTAAGTGAATTGGTTTATTGACAGATCGGTACATAAATACACTAAAAAAACATTGCATCCAAATAATACAAAGGTAAAACTGGCGGAACTGCGTGATTTTGAAAATCAAATAGACAAAATCCACCAGTACGATGCCTAGATAGAAGAAAGACTAAAACCATAGCACAAAAACACTTTGCCGAATTGATAAACGCACATACACCAAACCTAAATATTGAGCAAAAGTATTTAAAATTAGCAAGTGTTCATGTGTGCGATCTTGTTAGTGTACCTGTTGACAAAAGAAGAAAATATCATTTCTACATTTGTAATTCTTTGATTTGGATGAGAAAAAAGTCCCGACTTCTGTTTAGTACTTTGTGTATTGTGTGACAAAAAATGTGAACAAACTGCACTGTGTACTGTGGCAGCTAGACATCAAATATACATATCAAACTGCGCACTTGCCTCTTCAATTTGGTATCAGGGCAGTGTCCAACAACTTGTAGATTTTAACAACACAACTTTCGATTCCTCGAACACACAGTTTGGTTTTGCTCATAATCATTGCTTTTTTGGCCTGCATTGTATATTCAACCAAGGACGTTATACCTATATATTTAATTCAACATTGGAGTCATCCTACTTGTAGCGGCGCCCTTACGTAGGTCAAAACGAAAGTCGTGTACTTTTTGCATGAGTAAATCATAGGGTAAATCATAGGGTAAATCATAGGGTAAATCATAGTTTAAGCTTTTACTAAAAAACCATGAACATATGACAACATAGTAATTTGAAAACAACATAATAATAACAGTGCATGTGTAACAGTGGGGTTCATACGTCACCAACTGACCAGCCCAACTGGTCCTGGACCTTTTGGCCTAGCGGTTATGACGATGACTCGTGGACTGGCTTCCCGGGTTTGGCGCGGGTTCGATTCCCGGCACCCGGGAGCCAGGGGTTTTCCTGTTCTACTCGCCCCTATTTGTTTCACTATGATCAACAATATATAAGAAAGTTCATACCAACAACGTCGATCGTCAGAACTTATAAAATACAACAAAAGGCACAATGTATGAAATACAACAAAAGTCAAGCAATAGAAATAACATGTTACCGGTTGTATACGTATGTTACCGGTTGCTGTGCTTGTACTAGTCGATGTGCTAGGCCACCCATTCGACCTAGGTTGAGAGGATGGTTTAAAAACAATTCTTTAGATCTTACATTTAAGTCGTCTGTGCATACCTAAAAGATATGAAACGGTCTGTTAAAAAAACACCTACCTTTTGACTGACCAAGGAGGTTTTTACCTCCATGGACTGACAAAATGGGAGGCCTATTGAATATCACGTGACCAAATCCCGCTCTCTTATTGGACAGATCAGTTTACTTCGTAGAGGGACATGAAAATTACCATGAGAGTTCTTTCAAGGCAAAAATATTAATCCTGGGTTTTCTTGTTTTATCTTGTCAAGAGGATGCCCCCCCCCCTTACCTACAGTGTCCATCTTTATTAATCAGATCTCTGACAGTGCTTTGAACCCGAGACCCCTGGATTCTGTGCCAAAAACACTTCTAACCATCACGCCACACGAATGGACATTTTTAAAACCCCGAGGGGAACAGGTTTGCATTTTTGCAATTAGGCAAAACCTAAAAGTACATGAATGGGCGCTGCGAATGCCCGGAGGCATTGCTTACCCAAGACACCCCTTTCGAAATGGTCTCATTTCTGTCCTTTGTCATGAAAAGTATAACCTTATAAGTGTCAGTGTCTTTTTGCTCCTGACTCGACCATATCTACATACTGTAAATTAAAGTTTCTAACCATCCCCGCAGAAATTTGTCTCAATCCGAATAGATTAGTTCAGTGTTTTGCAAGTGCCACAGAACTCATGTTCTTTTTTTTCAGTTTTAAATACATGTTGGTGTAATCCCGTTGAAGACGACAATTTTGTTGACGACAATGTTATTGCCACACCTGACATGCCTGAAACTGGTTCAAACTGGAAACCAATACGCCCCCCTTCCGACACAGTTCACTTCATATGTCCATATGCATTATCCTTTATCATTTAGATAATCTCCAAGCAGATCCTACGGTGGCAAAAAACAGTATCCAATTGGCCAGAGGAGATCTATACCCAGAGTAGTGTCATTCAGCTTCGGTGGCTGAATGACACTACTCTGGGTATAGATCTCCTCTGGCCAATTGCATACTGTTTTTTGCCACCGTAGGATCTGCTTGGAGATTACATTTAGATAGGATTGACATGTTGGGGCCCGAAACTGACGTGACAAAGCCTGTAACAGAGCCAACTAGAACCTTTCTGGTTACTGTAAATCTTGAAATATTCGCGATGGCCTTGTATCCGTAGTTTTTGGCCTCTTCACCACGAAACAACACAGAATTTTCTGTCACTGTGTCAGAAATGTACTGTCTGACCACCGCGAGAACTATAAATCAAACAACGCATCAGTGCCTTTTCCCCTTACCGCGAAATTTACGGCATTCGTTAATGTACTCCCGCGATCAATCACCTCATATGGAATAGTTCTGTCCTAGACAAGGTACCAGTTGAGAATTTTATTCTGAAAACAAATAGAAGTGTGCGGAACATTGAAGTTACAGTACTGTAGTCCCAAACAATTGTTGTCACTGAGCGAGTATGGCGACACCTGGTCTGGTAAGGCGAATGGTGAAAACGTATCAGAGGTACAAAGGGACCCAAAACAACATACCCTCTTAGCAACAACTACGCCAAACAACAGAGGGACCATAAAGTTCTATCTGGTCACACTTTTGCGATTCTTTGATGCAATCTACCGAGCGAGGCAAGTAAATATATGCCTCTTAACCACGTTCGGCATTCTAGGCTGTATACAAAAGTTTCAAAGTTTCCGTACCTAGAATGCCCTCGTAAGATAATCACTACGTCAACGGTACGAATTCTTTTTTTTCGATTTAAAACTCGATCGTGATACAATACAAAGGTGTTGAAGACGCTACGAAAAATTTAAGACGCTGTCCAGGAGTGACTATGAAAGGTTTTCACGCCATATGCATAGTACATGGTATCAAAACATTGCAAAGGTGTGACCTGGGCTTGAGAACGCCGCCAGTTTCCACGAGAAAGGTGTTATCTGTTCCTCACCTGCAGAAAATCTGTGTCTTCCGTGCCCCAAACCTGTCCAAGATGATGCCACCTGGTAGAGTAGCACCTGAGAGAAGGAAGGAGCCTAAGGTGTAGGCTAGGCTGAGTTGTCCCTCTTGAGCCGAACAGGTGGTCACTACCCCCTTCGTCCTATTGTTGGCGGGAGAGCGTTCCTCTCGAACCGTCTGGATCTCTGTTGTGGACGATTCGTCCCTCGGCCTAAACCTAACCCCCCGCCATCTCCATTTCTCAGACGCCTTGTCCTCCAAAATCTCGGAGTTCCCGGCGAGAAATTCGTCGGGTACTATGGCGTTCTTGTTTTTTAAGTGCGAACGCTGGCCAGCAGCTGACTCTGTCACGGTTGGGAATGTTTCCTCGCTCTGATACAGTTTTTCTTCGGTTCTAACGGGTGTGAGTTGTTGTCGGTTTCTCACGAATTTAGATTCCAGACGGGGAGGGGTGGGGTTTTGTAAGTTCTTGTTTGCCGGTGCGGTGTGTGCCTGATAACTTGGCTTTGCGTTGCGGCCTTCGGAGGGTTGGACGCCATCTTGATCACACAGGTGAGAGAAAATGCCCTCCTGTCTCAACAAAGGTAGAAGATTTGCCCACCCCAGGAGAATTCCTGAGAATAACAGGATCTGAAGAATGGATGAACACAGCAGCAAGTGCCGGCGGCGTCGCACTGCTTCGATCGACGGCGCCTTGAAACACATCGTCCCGGTCCGCCCAGTGTAGGTCCCCGGTCATTCACGAACGTATGCAGTACCTGCTGTAATGCCGCGTCAAGCATAGACACAATAAACTTCAAAACACCAAACCCTGCAGAAAGTCCTACTTTTGCACCAGCTTTCCTCGGGAGTTGGGTACACCGGTCTGAACCGGTAAAAGCCGGATCGAACACTGACTGACAACACTGGAATAACCACTACGAATAACTACAGTCGTTTAAGCCTTTAAACCCCTTGGGGCAACATGAACGTAATGAGCAGCAATAATTCCGCCTGGTCGCACGGCACTGTCAGCACAAGTATCCTCGTAAACAATGCAGGTACACAGGGCTGTCGTCTTCGGTTACAGTTTGTTATAAGAATTCTTGAACTTTGTTTTCGCTCTATTCCGACGGTCTCACAGTGGGACCTGTAACAATGAACATGAAATTAATTTCCAGGTGCGAACATGTTAAGTAAAGGTCAACGTAACAACACATGTTTGGAAAGCAAAGCAAAACAGACATTATTTCTTGGGTCCTCGAATACAGTCTAGCTCCAAACAAAGAGTAGTAAGTGCCCCCTGTAAATATGATAAAACAAAGGCGTGTGTTCAGAAGTACTGTATTATGATCATCATATCTTCCGATATCTTTAGATAAGGGTGGGATTTGGGGATTTTACGAAGACGTATGGCATACATGATTTCACGGAAACTCTGAGAAACAAAAAAAACTTTTGCAACTTGAACAATGAGCATATTTCAGGATTTGGGTTCTTACGAAATTAAGTGGTCACATGGGGAACCTGCCCGTAGTCATTATGCAGGTAGAAGCGATAATTCAACGAACAGACAACATACAAGCACTTCCCTAAACATAAAGAAATCCCCAAGCACTGCTTGTCCTGTCATTGCCCATCTTAATAGGGGAACAGGGCGGGTCAGAAACATCATTTTTGAAAAGAAGTACCAAGTAATAATGAAGTAATTCAACGGACAGACAACATACAATCACTTCCCAAAGCATAGAGAAATCCCCAAGCAGATATTGGGAGGAAGATCAAAACTTCCGACTATCCCGTATATTTTATTGAGACGGGATAGGGGACTGAAACTTTATGATCTTTCCTCCTAACACCTGCTTGGAGATTATGCCACCCTACTGCACTTGCATGGCACTGAAAAAACAGCATAGATCACTTCAACATACTGCTAGATCCCTTCATCATACTGCTACAGTTCTGAGCTTTTCTGTGTCCTAGTCTTAAACATATCTCCAAGCAGATGTTGGGGGTTCACAATTGTAAAGTTTTCTGGCCGACTGGATTTTCTGACAATCTTCTACCCACACTGCTTGTCTTGTCATTAGTTGCTGTCAATAGGGGCACGGTGTGGGTCAGAAACACCATTTTTGAAAAGAAGTATCCTTCCCTGTCTATAGTGTCTGCAGGTGTTGGGGTAGAGGACTGGAGAGGAAAAGCCGGACGTTCAGAACACGTCACAATGGTCCACCCCAACATCTGCTTGGAGATGATATTGCGACCACTCTCCTTATGAAACATACGTAAACATGGCTCGAAAAGTACCGCTATCGATGCAAGACAACTACATCCGGGATCGTCCTCTTAAAAAGTTAAAGGCTTCTGTTTGTATATGTGGTACTTTGGCTGCCTCCAACGATCGATCTGTCTGTATGTAAATCCAAGTTCTCCATCTCGATGCTCTGTGTTGATAAAACAGAACAGCTTTGAACAGTTTCCAAAAACTATATATCGGGGCTTTCATCTGTGTATACAATGGCTTTTGCTATCATAGTGTACTAGCCCAAAACAGTGACGAAAAACATATTGAAAACGGACAAAGTTAAGAGTCACAGTATGAAGGGGGAAGGGTGGTTAGTATGCAATCCTGGAAACAAGCATTCGGAGATGGCAGACTTCGCCCCTTCGTGGTTCATTCAGTGTCACTATATGCTGTTCTCTGCCATCGGTATCGCCAGACAACACCCCGGTTATGCTGGCAGTATCAATACCAACTCACTGACAAGTGTGGAATAGTACTGGATTAATCATTGACCAGATGGATGGTGAGATATTTACCTAAAACCGCCATGTAGCCACAATAGCGCAAAACATTTGAGGAATGATGTCTGTGGTATTAGGTTCTCCATATCTATGGAAATATCCAGACCAAGGTCTTAGGCTAAAGAAAACACACATTTGTAAGCAAGATGGGACAAAAACAGGGCCATATCCAGAAACAAATAGCGGTTGATACATCATCTTGGATGTACCAATATAGCGTCAACTAGCTGAACGAACTTGCTGCCGTGCGTAAGCTGCGCATGCGTCAGTTTTGATTGACGTGAGGTCATGGCGTGAGGTCAGTTTATCTGTTACATCATCTGCAGACTCGGTACAGGTCAGCTCAAAGACATGGGTCAAAAGTACAAGTCGGGTTTTCAGGATCTAGGAGTTCATTTCAAAACCATAAACGCCATTGTCGGTGTAGTGAAGAAGAAAACATAACGTGGTCACGAATTACATATTTTTTTCTACTCCTACATCTCCCTTTGCTGTATACCCTTGCCTTAGCCACAGTTATATATCTGGAGTGCACATTGTAAGGAAAATGAATGTTGGCTCTGATAGTGCACTGCGTATAAAAGCTGGCCTAGTATCCATCCATTTTCGGCTAACGGACGACCGAGACGGAGCGAACACCATTTGAAAACGAGTGGATACCAGGTTTGCAAAAGAATTTGGAGATATCTAATTAAAGATATGTCTAAGTTGTGTGTCCGTTAAGTCCCTTGACTGTCGTCTATTCTTGGTGCAAAAGATCGAACCATGGAAAATATGAGTTTGCGCTATCTGCCAAAATAGAGTCGCATTATGGAGGATTTCATTATATAGTGGTGAAATGACTTTTGTGGTCACTACTGTGTGTCCGACTTTCTGACAATGACACTGACAACTGTATCATCGGACCGAAATGTCGACGGGTTACTGTCACTGTACAAGAACGAGCATTGTACTATACGTACTCCTTGCCCACGTACTCAAGTTATATACGGATAGATATCACATGTGCACAAGACTGGTCATGTCTGGTGATAAAAACGGCCACGATAAAAGACTTTCAAAATGATACCGTTTATATAGATATAGAGGCTCATACCAGGATTTGTTGACAATATAACGCGAACAAAGATTCTGAAGATTTGATCATCACATACAATGCTATCAATCTACAACAAACAAAATTAGGATTAAAATTCCGACGTACACAAATAAAAGACAGTATAAGCGGTACCATTTTGATGAACTGCACGCTGTCTAGTGGAGAGAGAGCAATGGACTAGCATAGGTCCGTGCTACGTATTTCTAGCCGGCACCGGCACATATGACGTCAGGAATTTTCCACTGTGTCTGCTCTCCAAATAACACCCCACGAATGGGAACGTAAGTGTCAGTCTGATGTTTGATTTACCCTCGACCTCGGAGCCCGGGGCGCCTGTCGGAGTCTATCTGGCACAGAAGTCGTGCCAAAGGTGACGAACTATTTTGGGGTTCCCCGTTCTCAGAAAGGGGTAAATGTAAATGTAAATGTACATGCATATGTACTTGTCCGTAGGGATAGGGACAGCGGGATGCTGTATATCAAATGACATCGCATTTATATAGCTGTTTGTCTGGTTACTTGGCTCAAGTTGGAATTTCTTGGAAAGCATTTAAAAGGGGAGAAAAGTTTCCACTGGTGGCATGCGCAGAATGTCACATTTGAAGTACAGAAAGACTAGTGGTAGGCCTTGAATGCAGGGTAAGACTAGTAGTAGGCCACAGGTCGATCGGCTGGCCTACGTGTAAGCTGTTTTTAGAATTATCAAATGCCCTGATCATATGATGGAGGACATGAACGAAATATATTTTTCGACGTTTAATTTGGAAAAAGAAGACGTAACCGGGTCAAACCAGACCATTGTAAGAGTTTAATTGTTTGTGCTTAGACGTGTGTATGGGTGAAATTGGTCAATTTTCTGGGTAACACAAGTCAGTGTTTTTATGGGGCACTAACAGTGGAATAATACTGATCTTTTCACATTTGCGGTTTTTAACGATACTTCGACAGTTTATACTGAGCTAGAAGCCACGAATGGATTTTTTTACCTGTTATTGTTGTTGTTTATGATTTTGGGACTGATCTGGACTGAGGTCGGGATCTACGGTTTCCTAGCCGTTGCTAGGAGCAGCCTCCTGCATGGCAACCATACCAGAATGAGAACACTTGCCTGAGAACCCGAACAAACTAACCAGGCAACCATTACCCACGGGCCAGCTTAGGGGTGTTTTACCGGCCCAGTCCTTTCTCTGACGACTTATCTTTCCAGTCAACCTCTCTGATTACTGCCGTCCCTAATCAGGTACTGCCGACGGACAACACTCTCAGCACGGTAGAGATGCCGGGGAGCTCACAAGGACCCCATGCATGCGCATGTTTAGGAACCTGACCAGATGCATATAGGGCATGAAATTGTCGGGTTTGATCCAACCTTAAAGCGCGTGGACTGCTCTGTTTTTCTGGGTAAAAACGGGCTAGCCTGGAAATGTTATCGCAACCTTCCATTCCAGCATCTGCTTGGGGGTTAAGGTCAGGTCACCAAAGCAGGGTAGTCCAATAAACTTACAGTTACGAATGGATTTTCGTGACCTTTTGACGAGTTTTGCAAAGTCTAAGGTGGAATTCGGAGACCTCATATCTCCATGAAATATGATTTCCTCAATATGTAAAAGTGTAATCCTTTGGCAATGTTTCATTTCAATATGTCATCATTTATTATGCAAATGACCTCTATATTAACATAATATATGCATAGTGATGTTAACCTCCTTAACTAACTTACACATGTCACAACTATGAAATTCCCATCATTTACCACTAAGGAATCATAGAATTTTTACATTAATTATGCAAATTAAAATTAGGTCCTTATTTGCATAATTGGTATCTGTTGATTTTCCATCTGCCATAGGTTATACACATTACATTGATGAAAGTCCTATTATGTAAAACACTGGAATTACCAAATTTCCTCCTTAATTGAGATAAATATATGTTGCGTATTGAAACACGCACGTAGATCAAATATGATATAAAGGAAACAATTCTGACTTGGAAGTAACCCGAAGGAGGTTCAATGGCATGCTCGCGGTCGGGGTCAACGTCCGCCAGCGCGTAACTTGACCGGCAAACCCTAAGGCGTCATAAGGAGGTTCACAAATACCAGTGCGCAACACCCAAGCAAACTGAAAATGTTTCCAACCAAAACTTCACGAATCATAGATTAACTTTACACATTACCTTCAGACAGACTGTAGCTATGACTACTGCAACCGGGAAACGCATGCTGCCAGAACGACGTACACTTTACACCAAAGCAAAAGAGAAGAGAAACGTTACCATTGACATGACAGCAGGTCGGTCGAAGGGAAATGATACAGTACTCTGTGGGGCTGTAGTTTTCCATTCAGGTTGGATTTTTCCGTTCATGGTTCTTTGCCAAGATTTTGCACGGCCTCCGAAGCGGCGACACGCCGTGCATACTTCGACGGCGAATGACAAACAGCCCCCTATGGTGTGAGGTTCTGTCAAAAATGTCATTGACGTTCGTCGCCGTTCATGTAGACTGTGTGTCATACGATGGCAGTTTAGCCTGGTAACCATTCTCCACTGGACGGGCTGGTATGTTGTACCCATGAGGAGAGTTTTTTTAATGTCTTTTTGACAGTCTATCTTTCCAACCGGCCTTTCTGATTACTGCCGACCTGTACTAAAATTCGTAAGCGAAGTAATTGAATCCGACCCTGTTAAAAAAACTCCTGGCGCGCGCTTGAATGGGCCTAAGCGGACGGGCGACACAAGCCTACGATGGGCATGGTTATCAGGCAAAAGGTAGTTTGACTGTGTTGTATCAAGGAGGCCTTTTTAACCTCCTTGGGTGTATAAAGAATATGCAGTATTAAACATCGGTCATATAACTGGCTGCATGTCTTGACCACTAGTCTTAATTTTAATTAAGACTAGTGGCCAAGACATGCAGCCAGTTATATGTTTTAAAACGTTTTAGCCTGGTGACCATTCTCTTTGGCTTTGGATGGAGTGATTGGGCCCCGGTTTGTTGACAGGGCCTTTGCTCTGGGACCTCTGGCAGTGGATCTTTCTAGACGGCTTTTCTATTAAATAGACCTGAAACCCCTAAAAGCGTGCACTGGCCGTAGAGATCGGGCAGCCACGACGGTATGATCACCAGGCTACTACTCTTCTAAACGCGATGTCAGACGCCTACAGTTATGATTATCTGTTAGCATAGCGCCCCCCCAGCGCCCCCGTGTCGCCCACCACCAACAAGAGTTTGAGGTACGCTAACCTCTGACCTCAACAACTCCACTGTGACGATCATCTTACATGGACGATTCTTTTCCGGACGTCTATAGAGTACTCAGGCCTGCACCTTTTGTAGGTAAAACTTGTTACCTTATACAAAGCATAATCAACACAGCAAAGCATTACTAAACTGTACAAGAATACTGTAATGAAAAAAAAACTGTAAGTAATAATATTTGTCGAAAAAAAACTCAACTTACGCAACTTCGATCCACCCAGTGAAATGGTACAAGCCAAGCCAAGCCACCCATTTAAACACAGGTATTTCGCAACGCCCGACTTCCCTCCACAAACACCTGTACCTGTCAACAGGTACAGACAGCCATTGTACTAGCAAACGCTGGCTATGCTTTTACACTCTACTTGAAGGACACTTGTTGTATTAAAAGAAAGAGACAGGGA
This sequence comes from Branchiostoma floridae x Branchiostoma japonicum, assembly GCA_013266295.2. Classification (NCBI taxonomy): domain Eukaryota; kingdom Metazoa; phylum Chordata; class Leptocardii; order Amphioxiformes; family Branchiostomatidae; genus Branchiostoma; species Branchiostoma floridae x Branchiostoma japonicum. Next base: position 21,059,313 of record CM023823.1, read on the forward strand.
GCTTTTTGTTCCTTGTCTGACACGCAAGCTAACATATCTCCCTCTGCGGTCGGTGCAGTACTTAGCGTTATTTGTTTTATTACTTATATTGTTCCCCGGCGATGTGGACACTAGACCACAGGGTTATCTGACGGCAACGTTAAAACTAACAACGGAGTCTCGAAAAGCTGAACTTTGCCCCGCCATTGTCGTCTGGTCGTCTCTTACGAGTACATCTGCATTAGCCTCTAACAGGGCCCTTTTTTCGGGGGGGGGGGGGTATCATTTGATGTTTTCTGAATGACTATCATGTATGTTAGTTCTGACTGTACCTGGACCGAGGACTGTTAGAAACCGGGCACAATCAGAACTGACGTACAATCAGAAAACAGCACTATGTAGCGATAACCCCAACTCGCAAGCCTGCTAACGTTACCTGCATTGTGACTACTCGGAAACTGAGCGGAAGAAAGCTTTTATACTTTGGCAAGGTCGCCTTTAGAAATTGGCTCCAGCAAGGACATTATACAGGATGTCCTTGGCTCCAGTGACAAATGGTCTGGATACGTTTGCAAACCTCAGCAAATCTTGGCAATCAATCAGATCCGAGTCGGTGGCTATCAGAAAACTGAGTATATTTTTTATTGGAAAAAATGTTCGTTGGGGTCTGCGACGTAGGCTATGCAAATTTGTACTCCTCTATCCAGCTAACTCTTCTAGGATGCCTACCACTACTTTTACGACTACTTGGCCAATTTCAACTTCTTTCAAGTAACTAAAGGCGTTTGTTTGGTGGAGACTACAACAATTCCGCCACGATAATAAATAAATAAATAAAATACTAGCCCAGCAAACACGAGAAATATCGGTAAATTGATTAAATTCCATGATTTTCATTGAACCTGCACTGTAATACTAGTACATGTCAATAATAATATTAACAAAACCAAGAAAAGAACAATTAAAGGACGCTGTTTGGTCTCCGATTGGTACTCCTTGGGTACACAAGACCGAAGACTTGAGCTGAATGATGCAATGTTACGGTTTGCTGTGTGTAGAGTAACGTAGAGTAGAGAAGAGTCTTCGGTCAGGTAGTATGTGCTCTACATGTCTTGTTCCAATGGGCATATGCTGATAAGTTGACACGATAGATCACTTTTTGTCAACTATAATTTATGCCGGTGTAACAAGACCTTCTCATATTAAAGGCAAGAAACACTTCGAAGTCTATCATATACGCTATAAATGCCCGGGCCGCAGACTGACCTGGTTTTTCCCTGACCCAGATGATCACCTACAGGTTACACAACCGTTTATCAATTGTATCACAGACAGCACATTGTGACGGGGTTTTTGCGTCCCTACGTAATGTGTCGGTGACAGACTTCGCGTCCTGGAGCGCAGTTCATTATCTTTACTCGGCTAATATAACATGAATCAGCTCTTTCTGTGCTGCTATTATTTATTGTGTAAACAAAACACCACTAGGACCCACTAGTGGCCACTAGTAGGGCGGCCCGTGACCGGACCATAAACAGAGAGCCTCAGCACGGGGCGTTGTCATGAAGTACGGTAGAAAAGTTTGCTTTTAGTTTGATCAACAGAACTCATAACCTTGTCCTCAACAAGAGACAAGGCCAGGATACAGGCGCGACAACCCTGTTCGCAGAGGCGACGACCCTGACGCCCGGACCGGCCGGCCTGGAGCCCCGCCAGCTAGTATTTACTCGGCAAATACCCCCGGCCTCGTTCCCTGACAGAAATCGCCTTAAAATCCACAAACGTTTACTTCTTACAACACACTAGAAAAGAAGTCGTGAGACATGACAAGATATATCTAAACTTTAAAAACAATATGGCGGAATGGTAAATGCAACAGGACAGAAAACGTCTTACCCAGCTGACGGGAGCCGCTTCCCCATCCAGATACCATATACGCCCAGCTGATCCAGGGTCTAAACACAACCATATTGTCTTTCTCGCTGCGGGTCAGCGTTCTTGGCCTCTGGCCTGGTACTGCAAGGAATAAGCAACCCCCATTGGTCAAACAGCTAACCGAGGTCGGACGTATAACGCCTGGCAATCATACTTGAATAGGGTTTTGTATCACTCCGCGCAAAAAGTTGCCTTACTTGCCCGGGGGCATGCTCTAGTGACGGTATTGAATGTCCAGTGCGTAGCTATGCTCCATGCTCTTTGCCCTAGTTTTAATAGCCGAAAGAAAACGGCGTTGCTTGACCTACATACAAACAATAATCCTGGATGATTTACCGAGTTATGTAAAGATGGGTCGATTTGACTCTTTTCTACTTCATTGTGTTGTTTAATTAAATGCATGATCATACATATCGCAGGAAACCCCGTAAAGTTGGCCATAGTTGAAAACTGTCAGGAATGTACGACGTTTGCATCGTTCGTAGTGAGGCCAAGGGTGAGACAGGGCTAATCTCCAAGCAGATCTTTTCGGGGCAAAATAAGGTATGTTGGCCAGGCCGCATCCTACAGGGACCAACTGGATACAGGTCATACAGCCTGCGGCAAACAGAGTGTCTTGCTCCTTGGAGATTAAGACCTGGCCGCTTTTCTTTAATTCAACATGATGAAACTCTTGAAAGGATGAACCACAGTAACCTTAGAAATAAACCTTGTGGCCTTAATCCGCGCACTTTAGGTAAAGAGGCGCATGGTATTGACGTACTTCCTTCCGAGATAGTTCTTTAAAAAAATTGATTCATTCTAGATCTACTATATGTACTTCTTTCCGAGTCCAAAAGCGCGGGGTTTTATCCAGTATCTAAATATTGGAACGATATCAGGAATGTCGTTTATATAATTCAAACACGTATGAAATATGTTCATTTTCTTCTGTTGAGAAACCTTAATCACGTTTTCCCGAAGTTCATCCATCTGTCAATTCTAACTTTTTACATATTTCTAATTTGCTCCTCAATTTCTTCTGTTCTTACATGAATGTTTTCATCTTTTGTATAATTTTTTTCTACCTTTTCACAAATGGTATTTTGTACATTAAGCTTTTGTCAATATATGGGGCGAACAAGATCAATCAATCAGTGAATCATGCCTGTTGGAGCTTATCTCGTGTATTGACCAGTTTATCATCACCTGGATTAATCGGTGTAATCCACATATGTGTGATGACACAAGTACTTTGTGACGCATGGTCTACCGTGACGTGTACACAGGTGTACACGCTTTATCTTTACTCAGTTCCGGCCAGTAATAACCTCCAACAGTTCAAGCAGATGTAGGAAGGGGGAATCGTGACATTTTCTCTGACTTCCCATTTTGTTCGGGAAGGATGGTGTGTCAGAAAAGCAGGGCGGTCAGAACAATCTTTCCCTCCAACATCTGCTTGAAGAGTTGCCATTTGCCAATGATAGTCTCCAAGCAGATGTGAGGATCTGGCACAGTTTCGGGGATTACCGTGTTTTTGCTGCATCTAGTCCTTTTAGTAGTGCACCTTTTTTACTCTTCACCCTACATCTCCTACATCTGTCAAGGGAGATAAACATATCAACAAAATGCCACAAAATACTGAAACTAGCAGGATCCTACATCTACTCCAAGGTTAGCCAATGACAGGGTCGTGCCAAAGTTGACCAAACAAAGGGGTAAACCAGGCATCTTTTATTCTAATAATCAAAGATTATTGTGAAGGTTTCTATTGCAGAAGTATTTGGAAAAAAGCGATATTTCTCAGTGGGATTCAGGACTTATTTCTGGTCTGTACGAGTAAGTCCATCTATTTACAAACCCTTGCTCCATACCCCTACAGCACTCAACAGTGTGTAGCAACAAGGCATTTAAGTTCATTAACATTACAGAATCCAAAACCATTGGAAAGTATAAAATGTGAAATCTGAGTTTATACATTGGTGATATGCATGACTTATAAACAATGTATTACAAAGAATAACTCAACATACTCAATAACATAGGTATACAAAAGATATGCTTTAATACTAAATATTGTAATTTACGATTATTGAGAATGTATATAGTATATAATTTTACCATAATATCCTTGCTATGATGGTATAAAAATATAATTATGGAAGGGTGCAACACAAAATTTACTACATTTCCACAGTATTTCTCATTCATTTGACGCCTGAGGATATTATAAAATCCTTGTAGGTCAGTCCTATACATTGGGCCGCCAACTTTAAGCCGCCATCTGTAAGGACTATAACAAAGTGCCATCTCTCACACCATGCGGCAAATTCCATGGATAGAGAGGGCTGATGTTCTAACCCTGCTGCATGCCCTCAGCCCTCTCTATGCAGGGAATTCCCTCCATATATGACACGATTTCCCTTCATTTTTTTTTAATGGCAAAATTTGATGAGCAAGCAGATGTCATTTATAAAATCAAGTTAGTGTAACCTTAGCATAATCACTAAAGACATATGACATTGACTTTATTGGCCAGTGCTGTATGAGGGAGGGGGGCTGGCGACCACACTTGAACCTGGACCTCCGCTCTGTGGCTGCTGCTGCTCCATATTCTGTGGGAGCTGAGCACCTGCCAGAATGACATGCCCACCTGCTCCTGCTGCACCTGTTCAAGGTGTACACACAGAACAAAAAAACTTGGTGTCAACTTTTGTCATGGAATGTTGTAGTCTGGTAGCCATCTTCGCTCTGATTCACTCCTCTGATGACTTCCCTGCCAAATCATCATCAGCAATCCCTGCTAAATAGTCTTACCACGCCGTTACAGAGGACTGTGTGGATCAGAGCCAACCACAGCTCTCGTGTATATTTTAGGCAAATATTTGAAGACCCATTGTTTCTGCATTAAACCTGGGAAATGATCAGAGGAGCAGACTGGAGCTACAAAGTAGGATGGATACCAGGCTGGAACATGTCACCTCCAGGATTTTGTTTCCTTACAGCATTGTTGATATTCAATGACTTTACAAAGACTATGAAATGCAAAAGATGGAACAGGATATGTATCAGCAAACTATTATCTTCCAGGGTGCTGCAAAGATTCCCTTGTTGCCTTGTACTGTTTAAAAAAAGTATATATACAAAGTTTACAGAGTGATGATCCTGATTCCACAACCACAATTTACCTGCCCCCCCCCCTCAAGATGAGCAACCTTAAGGCATTATGAACTGGTCACCTTGTTCTGTACCTCCCTGTGGCCCAGTGTCGTAAGTAGAGCCAAAAAACTGCTGTCCAGGCGGGGAGACCACCTGGGCTGTCCTGCTGTCAAACTGGACCATGTTCTGTGGAGGGGGCTGCAGGTGGCCACGTGGTCCAACATCATGGAGAACCTAAATAAAATGATGAAGAATCACTGTAAATGAAAACGAGTGTTACATATAAACTACAAATACTTTGATTCATTTTTGCACATCATGGTTACATTCTGTTTATCAACAATATTGTTCAATTAGCCGCAATACGCCACAACTGAGATGTGATACATTCCTAACATATTCCCCCTCCTGCTATCACATCCCGACCTAACTGTTGTTTATTGCTGGTGGTAAAAGTTAGAATATAGCAGTTATGCATGCACAGTGCATCCAACAAATGCCTTTAGCCCTCTAAATGTTAAAACTTCTCAGAACTAGTCCCTATAGTAAGCCCTTGACTCTATCCATTCTGGTTTATCTGAAAAGAGCTACATGCAGCCCTTCAGCTGAACTGAGTTTCACTATACATACATGTAATAAATCTAGCTTGTTCATACACGATAGTAATAATGAACTTGATTATTAATACAGAGTAAACAATAGCTAACTGTTTGCGCTTCCTATAATTAATGCCAAAACATTAAACCTCAAATCATAACATAGTTAAATTGATTATATAACACACCTGGTAGGGTTGTTGGGTGTTCGCATTCCCACAGCAAGCACAGCACCCATTGGTCAGTGTGTAGGCAGTTACAGTTATGGAAGCAATGCACAGGCCCAGCTCCACAAGCGTACACAGAAGGACGACACCATCCACCAGGGACCTGGCCAGCTAGAGGCAGGAAAAAACAACAACACACAAAATATCTTCAAACAAAGCCCAATACTGTAAAGCAGTCCTCGCCCCCGTGTCATTGCCAAAAAATAAATTTTTACTTAAGTACTTGTTTATGAAAACAGTTTTAAAGCAGATAAAACATCATACATAGACACTGTCTTGTTAGTAATGCTGATATGAGGATTAACATTCTCCCTGCCAATGCTGCATAAATACTAGTACTGCGTCTACTGCTATTTTATCTAAACATACGGGCATCAGAACAAAGGGGTGTGGGAACATAGGGCTGTCCCCAGACATTAAATTAGTGAGTTAAACACTTTCAAACAAGTATACTCACATTCAGATGCTTGCAGACATTCCGTTCTATGTCCCAATCGTACCAACAGCCCATAGGCCCTGGAAACGAGTTCCAAGGCTCAGAACTGATGGCAGCACTGGCTGATGCGATACCAGACAGGACCATTAGAAGACAGACACATGACATTACCAAGAACCCGACCACCTGAAGGGGGGAGGGTAGAGTGACAGGAAAATAACACTGTGAATTCTGGGGGGGAAATTTTGAGTTAAGGGAAGGGGGCATGTTTTAGAGATTGCTATGGACACACAGAGTGCAATACTGAAATCTGTATTGTTTGCAGTGTAATGAATTTGCAAAAACCTCCTGCTTAGACCACCACAAATATTTCAAGATTTACAGTATGTATTTGTAAAAACATATTCTCTAATACATACAAAAACAAGCAAAAGTGATGGTTAAGTATAGGTATATTGGGATACAATTGGCTATCACTGTTGGAATTGCTTATATCGAAGAACAGCCAAATATTTTGAAGTCCAAGTTCAAGTCCATGGAACACTTACAGTACACTTGGTGTGCCTGTGGCTGGATACAACTCCCAGGATTCCTGTCACCAGGTACTGGAACAGTGAGAGATACTTTGTTATTCCTGACATGTATTCATCACATGTTAAATAGCAACTTCATTTATTCTTTTGCACTCCTAGTACAATTACTTGATCCCGAAAATAATTTCATCAGGTTGGTAGGTAAAACTGGGAATGTAATTTTCTTCCACACAACCAATTAATCTTACCTTAGCTTACGTTTCGGTGTCACTCTGACACCTTCCTCAGAGCTTCTGACTTGCTTGTAGCTTCTCGCCGCTATATGTAGCCGATGTAGGTGGAGGACATTATAGAACTGTTGTCGTTCATTGTCACTACGACATACTTCAGTTTCCGGGGTAACATTTACCAGCAAAAGTTTGGTACGGCTATGGGAAGCCCAGTGTCCCCTGTGTTAGCCAACTTGTTCATGGAATGGCTGGAGCAACAAGCCATTGCCACAGCACCAATCACCTGTAGGCCGAAGTTATGGAAAAGGTATGTGGACGATGTAATGGAAGTTGTCAAGAGGGGGGTGCAGCAAGATCTCACAGAACACCTCAACAACATTGACCCCACCGGAAGCATACAGTTTACACATGAAGAAGAGCAGGATGGAATGTTACCCTTTCTCGACACCCTCCTGGTGCGTAAGGATGACGGTACAGTCAAGCTCCTGGTATATCGGAAGAGTACGCACACGGACCAGTATCTTAACTTTAAGTCCCATCACCCATTGCACCATAAACTGGGAGTTATCCGCACCTTACTGGACCAGTGCGATTCTGTCATCACAGAAGAGCAAGACAGAGTAGCGGAAGCACAACATGTGAAAAAGGCCCTCACACGCTGTGGTTACCCTCAGTGGACTTTTAAGCAAGTAGAACAGAAAAAGAGAAAACCTAAACCAAAGGAAAAGGACAAGAAACAGGAAGAAAAAGCAAAAGCGATGGTAACTATACCGTACATCAAGGGTGTTACAGAGCCTTTGGAAAGGTTGTTTAGAAAACACAACGTAGCCGTGGCAGTGAAGCCTAAAACCACCTTGAGAAACATCCTTGTGCATCCCAAGGACAAGCTGGGAGATCATGCTAAAACTGATTGTGTATACAAGATCCCTTGCAATAGTTGCAAAGAAGTGTACATTGGTGAGACGGGGAGAACATTTGGCACACGTTTAGAAGAACATAGGAAGGAAGCTGAGAACATAGATGCGATCAAGTACACGCGATCTCAGAAACGACAGGCGGACAAAGAAGAGAAGAAGTCAGCTGTAACAGATCATATCGCACGCAACAACTGTGTAATCAACTGGGAGGGGGCAAGAGTGATAGACAGAGAAGATAACAGACGGATCAGGTGGATCAAAGAAGCTGTGTGGATACGCAAGTCATCCCCAGTGATGAACCGGGACGAAGGGGGGTACAAGCTTAGCCACGTATGGGACTCTCTTCTCGCCGCAAAAGCGCCACCTACATCGGCTACATATAGCGGCGAGAAGCTACAAGCAAGTCAGAAGCTCTGAGGAAGGTGTCAGAGTGACACCGAAACGTAAGCTAAGGTAAGATTAATTGGTTGTGTGGAAGAAAATTACATTCCCACAATTACTTGATGTTTTACCAATTTTGCCCCCTCCCCCTTCCCCTGCAAATTGTGCAAAGGGGAGGGGTCTGCATGGGGGTCCCAACAGCTTGATGTGACACTGAGAGCGCAAACTTTTTCTGTTGCCACTCTCCACCAAGAGAGACAAGAGAGTGTCGACAGAAAACGGGGCAAAGTATGATAGAAAGGTCACAATCTTCTCCACCAACCTCTGCTTGGAGAGTACCAACTTTATCATGCCTTATGGTAAAAGGCAAATGGAAGGCTCCCACTATGAAAACTTCATCTGTTTCCTACCATAAGACCAGTCCATATTGGGGTTCCTGCGATGTAGGCTGCTGTGTTGATCACACTCCCTGCGATGCCAAATGTTAAAAGAAGACTTCCAAAGACAATATGACACGCTCCAAGTCCTCTCGCACCGCCAACCACATACTTAGAGCGCCGCATTGAGCGGACAGGAGTTGACTGGTTCACTGGGTACATTATGGTGTTGCTAAATGAAATAAAAATCATACCGTAAATTCACAGCACTGTGAAAATCAACAGTTTTCCAGCTGTATCTTTGATTTCATGGCTGAAACCATTATATAACACTACCCACTACTCTTCTGCCACACAGTGAAAGGCTGCAAACTTGAAAACACTGCAAAAATGTCAAGATTTACAGTAGTGGATTTCACTAGTCTTTCAAGTGCAAGGGTTCATTTTTGCAAAAAGTCAACATTGTTGAAAGAAAGTGTCCCATACCCTCAAAACTAAATGGTACAGCCCTACTATAAATGTGAGCAGACATGATATCTTACTCTATGGATCCAGCTCAGGCTCAGTGTTTTTGCAACATTTGGGACATCTTTCCAGCAGTACATCTTTTTAATTTTTCACGTTCGGGGTTCTAGAAAAATTTAAAAGGTGCACTTCTATAATTAGTATAAAGATGTACTTTCCAGTAGCACTGAGACTGCACCGGATCCTTACATCTGCTTGGAGATAAACAATTTACCACCGGTTTTGGCAGCTAAATTATGAACAAAGAGTGCCAGGTAAAATTCGATAGCGGGTTAGACTTAGGCTTGGCACAAGTTCATTGTCGTCTAAGTAAGAGGCCGCACGGGGTTTTTCCTTACATTCAAGGCGTGCTCACGTGAATCCGATGAAATGGCATTTGGATAAAGGTGTTTATAATATATGATATGTATATTTAGAGTAGAGTAGAGTGAGAGTAGAGCATCTACGGCCAGGTAGGACATCAGTCCATTTAATCTTCGGTATAAAGTGACCGAAATGCTACTGACGCTTGCCATGTCTCTTATACCATAATCCAAGGGGCCTCGAGGAGGGGCATACTAACGTTAGTATTCTACCCTATGAATCACCTTACATTGCAAAATACACTAGGCTTGCAATACTTTGCAAATACTCCCTCCTCGCAGAGCCATGACTAGTTGCCATTTGTACGGGATGAAGCCAGGTAACACGTAACGTTACTTACCAAGACGTGAGCAGAAAACCAAAGAAACGGGGGTTGTCCTCAGTCGCGTTTTCCCAAAATCACAAACCCACGCGTCGAGGCACGGCGCAGAGGGAGACCAGTTCCAGCACGCACTTCCGTTTGTGGCAGCAGTCAATGTAAACTTTAAGGGGTGCAGAGGAGTAGTCTGGGTACCATCCTCCGTAGTTACCACCGACTCCCTCTTGTCGCTAGCTACCACGTGGTAGAGAGAGTCGGCGGTAACTACGGAGGATGGTACCCAGGCTAGCAGCGGTGTACCTTCGAGAAAGTATTCTTGTTACGGACTGAGAAAGTAAAATGCTAGTAGGAACACCGGATTACTGAACTATGAACTACTTGAAAACTTCAGCTGAAACAAGTCACCTGAAAGTCGCCGATTACAAGGTCCCTAATCCAATATCACAAATGAGAGAAACTATCTTGCCTTTATTGCAAAATTTTTTATTAAATCCTGTTTGTTCTAAAGGTAGGCTGTATAGATAACACAATTATAACAGCAATAGGCAATAACTACTATTAGATATGTCATTCAATTTTTATTAAGTTCGAGATGTCGTGCAAATATTGTACATTATTTGTTAAATGCTCTCAACTCCAGATACAAATTCCAAAGGAATTTATTATTTGAGGCCATTGCTACAATTTCTCCTAGATTTTTCTATGTCAAAACTATCAAAAAATATCTCTATGTACGTTATCATTTTGCCACTTGCATTTAGCCTTAAATTTGCATAAATTTGCATTAAATATTATCATTATATCATACAGAGATTAAACGTCTCCATTCCAAGTTTTAGACTGAAACGCCAGCGTTGTTGGTTTGGAAGCGAAGGATTTGGTGTTAGACGATTTAAGACCCCGCCAATCTTTAAAACCACGTCATCTAACATTCAGAGTGATTGTTGTATGCAGGAGGAGGGCTGGTACAGCCTTGCTTCACATGCGCCATGGCCGCTGCTTGCGGAGGCTGGGAGTACTGCAGTGTCTGTTGCTGTTGGGCATGCGCCAGTTCTGCCGTCTGGGTCCCACCTGTTGCACCTGTATGTAACGGTACGGCCGTAGTCAATATGAAGAAACAACAACTTCTAGAAACATAATAGTGAACGGGCCTGTTACAGCATCTGGCCTATTAGAAACCAATTAATGTATTCGTCTTTTTTTTTTACATAATTAAGTTGAATCTACGCTGTCACATTGCCGAGTGCAAATGCCACACCGTTTAGCCGTACAATTTACTACAAACGTGCTGAAAACCTGGGATTTGTTGTGAAAAGGCTGACATTTAAATGTAACGCGAACCTTGTTCAAGGCCACCCTGGGATGCAGGCACCTGGGTCGACATGACGTAGGATTGGCCGGGCGCAAGCGTCATCTGGGGTTGGTTGTGGAACTGCAGCTGGGCGAAGTTCGGCACTGGAGCTAGCCGACCGTCCGGCCCAACTTCATGCAGGGTCTGCATCATGAGATATTGACGTATACATATCTAAAAGATACATCTATTGCTTCATGATACATGTGGTGGATGTAGCCCAGGAAAGGAGGAAAATAAACTTTTGCAGGGGTCCCAATGCCATACGTATAGTAATGTACGTTCATAGCAAATACTTAGCAATCGTTCCGGTAACTTAACTAGTAAGATTGCTAAGTATACCTGTAAACCTAAGTTTATACTGCGTATACCCGTAATTGCTAGTTAGACACCCTTGTATAGGGTAAACACCCATCTCCCATCTCCTCACCTGGTACGCAGGCTGTCCTCTCCCCTCACAGCACGAACAGCAGCTGCTGCTGTACCCTTCCCCCACATTCCCCTCACGGCGTACTTTGGAAATGGCGTAGGAGCACACGACAATGGAGGCGATACACAGACCCATCTCCACCAGAGCAAACAGCAAGTTTGCCGCGTCAACCGCAGATCGAGCAGTCTACGAGAATTAAAGACAACATTGTCGTGTTAGAAGTCTTTCGTACGATGAGATCGATATAGTCATAGGAAAGTTCCTACACAGAAATTCCACCAAAGAAGCACAAGTATATAAGTAATATCACTCTGTACTACACAGTCTTTCGTGGAGTAGATTGCTTTCCTAGCATTACTGTACAGTTGCCGTTGGTTCTATCATATGCGATTGTCCAGCAATAAAGTTGGTACCCCCCGCCCTTTACTTTGCAAGTTAGACGAAACCAAGGAGGTTATAGTCTAGACTATAACCTCCTTGACGAATCAAAACACTTATATATAAACTGAGAATAAGAATATCTGTATGAAAAGTAACATCAAGTAACATTCATCGCTCACCATTTTAGCTGTGCGAGCTCATGAAATAAATTTACATACTTGTATGGTTTTTTCGGCTATATCCCTGTACGAACAGCATATAAAAAGATCACACTACACATCTGCTTTATCTTATTCTTTAGAAAAACAACGCGTGTTCTTACATCTATTCCTTTGCAGATGTTTTCATCCCTCTGGTAGTCATACCAGCATCCAACAGGTCCGTTGAACCAACTCCAGTGTTCCCATGACAAGGCCAACGACGCAGATGTTATTCCGCCAATCACCATCAGAATACACATGCAAGACAGCACCAGGAAACCAACCGCCTGAGTGCATGAATAGTCAGAAAGAAATTCATAAGAGACGGCGGGCGATATACACTTCCTGACGTCACGTGACCTACGTGATTGGTCACTTGAATTATGAGGAAGACTGTAGCAGGACAGTCGAGAATTCGGCGCGCTAACTTTTTACGTCGGAACAATGTTTTAACTCTGTTACTATCGTAACTTAGCTACCAGCACCGTGAACTTTCATGCTGCTTCAAAGAAATTGTTCTTAAAAAGAAATCGGAGATTTCAGACTTCCGGGAAGTATTTTGGGCCAGTTGACCTTCAAGTTCAAACCATTTCCTGTTCCCTGTCCATGTCATGATGCCGCAGTGTGGCCTTACCGTGCACTTGTTGTTCCTGTGACTGGACACGACTCCAAGTATACCTGTCACAAGGTACTGGGCATGGAAAAACAATGAATGTAAGTTAGCCCAAGAATGCCCCACTGAACCTATGTAAATGTGGTCTCATCGTGCAGCCGATAATAGAAAGGCAATGAGAGGAAAATATCATAGAAAACGAGTCGACTTTCTTCCACCACAAAACACTGCGCTCGTCCCCCGTCTTTGATTAGGAATCTATATACACCAGGGCACATCAGCCTTCACCTAGCAGGGACGGGGGCCGGTACAGACTTCCCGTGACCACCTTTGACTCGGTGCCACTCACACTTCCGGAAAGTGACGTAACCTGAGCATCCGGGTCCTCCGTTATCCCGGAAACTTACCAGAAAACTGGTCGAAAAAGTCCAAGGTTTTCTATATTGTTGTGTGCAGCCACATTGATGAAATTTCATGTGAACATTCATATAATATACTGGAAAATATTGTAGGCCATTATAGGGTTTGGAAACACAAATAGGGGAATACCATGAGTCCAGTCCAGATGGGAGTGCTGACATAGAAGTCTGCGGTGTTCAGGGCGGCTCCGATGCTGCCCATGGTGATGAGGAGACAACCAAACACGATGTGAGAAGCACCCAGACCTTTGGCTCCTCCAATGACGTACTTGTGATGTGCCCGAGTTCGGGCCGGCTGAGGGCGGGACAGCCGGTTCACTGCGTACATCCTGATTCAAGTTGTGCCTGGGCGCTAGAATCATACCAGACAAAGTTAATGTTGAGGTAGGGCCTTGATAATCAATGACAAAGGACACAACCGTCGAGTTTACAACTCTGCGGGCCGATATTTTGTATTTTATTCTCTTCACTGCGACGGCGGGCGACACAGACTTCCCCACAGGAGCCCTAGTTTGACCCACTTCTGTTGTCACGACGTTTCCAGAAAGTTACGTGTATAAGTGAGCGGGTCAGAATACGTGTTGAGGAACAAAGTCATCCAAAAACTAGAGGTCAACGATCTCATGCCTTCGTCAAAAGATGTTATCGTTATATAACTTAAGAAGGAAGAAGTGATATATTAGTCCCCCTAAATATGGAAGTTGGATTGTGAAAATTACCCCTGCCGATGCAGTCTGCAATCGTGCATTGGACAAGGGAAAAAACAGCTGTGCAGGCTGTAAGGCAACACCGCCTGCAGCTACATGGACTATCCCCTCTGGGACTTTCTCCCTCTGGGACAGCCTGTAGCCTATGTGTCACAATGAAGGTAGAGTATCATGGAAGGTAACTGAATTATAGAATTGCTTCATTTATTATGCAAATTAGATCATAATTTGCATAATTGTCATCTAATTATGTCAAGCATCACTTAAGCTACCTACACACCAAATACCAGGACGATCCGTCGACCGGTTATTGAGTTATCCTACTTTAAACATTTTCATACAAATGCTCCTGCAGTTCCAGAGCAAGCCGCTAGGGGGCCCAAACTTATGTCACTTCTTCCCGAGCACAAGACCTATCTACCATCCAAAAATCATGACCCAAGCTCCTCCAGATCACCATATTACAAAACCGGAAGTACCGCTGCAGTACCATAACGAGCCGCCAGGGGGCCCATATTCCTATCACTTCTAGGTCTCATCAAGACCTACCCACCTACCAAATATGAAGACAATCCATTAAAGCCTTCTCGAGTTATACTGTTGACAGACTCACACACACACGCACGCCCATGAAAACATACCCTTCTTGACGAAGACAATTAGTAATTCCAATAACCATAACTTGGCGGTCGTTTGGTCATTCACATTAAATGCCCCAGTCGCTAGGCTCTTTGCCATACTCCCGGAAATATCTTCACATGCATACGCTCTTTGGTACTAAACTCTAGGAAGTCCATAATCATCAAATAAATCAACTGATGTGGAACCTACACACGTACAACGGAAGGAAGAACTGCCGTACGACAGTTGTACCCGGACAATCGGTATACATATTATGTTGGAAAGAATACATCATAGGTGATACTGTAACTCAGGCCTGCACAAATTAAATCGTGACGATTGAAATTCAGATGAGATATGGTCCGGTTGCCGGTTCTTTTCTGCCCTGGGAGTTGGCTCCTACAGACTACGATAACATCAATCACTTACCTACCGTATAAAAAACTTCTGGTTAGTGGTTCCTGTTGCTCGAAGTGCTGGTCTTCAGACTTGACTGGCGGTGTTATTTTAATGAATGGCAGGTGCACTGGTCGGAGCATATGACTGTGACGTCACACGGACGCACTACACTACTTCTGTATTTCTGAAATCAATACGCAAAAACAGGTACATGTTTTCTTCTCCCTACTTTCTCTATATTTCTCTGATAAATTGTTGAATTACAAGCGATACGTCATACAATCTTTTAATCGACGTGTCATCTTTTGGGTGAGAATAAGACCGGAGAAGACACCCTCGCTATGTGGTATAAGTTTTTCGACCGCACAACTCCTCAGATTAATCATTCACACTGATAGTAAGGTCATTCAACTCCTGTAACCCTGCCCTACCTAGGTTATACAAACTTCGCGTCAGCATAAACAGATCAGCAACAGCGTCAATATTCGAAGGTTCACGGGCAGGTCACGAGTTGAAAGTCTGTAACCTTATGTGAAAAATTGCCTCCCCTGGAGCCAGGTCTTATGTGCTGTGAATTGGGAAGGCATGGGGCTGGCAAGATTGAAGCTGGAGTTGGATGGGAAACGCAGTAGAAAATCCATCTGTATGGCACCACCAAATAAAGTAGGGATGCTGAGAATATACATCATGTCCTGGACATGTGCATTCCAAGTTTTCCGCATTAAGTCTATTACCTCTAATAAGTGAAGAACTTCTGTTTTACAATGGCAAGTCATAATATTTACTCACAAAATGAACTTTAATGTTGACTTGAAAAAAATAGTTTCACAGTGATAAAAATTGGGGTATTTTCATCCTTCACATTCAAAGATGGTTCTACAAGATATCTTGAACAACACACACAATTTATACTCTAGTATAGTTTTGTCAAGGTACAGTACAGTCAAACCTATACAAGTGACCACCTCTACATAAAGACCACCTGGCCAATGTCACCACTTTTTGGTTTCTTATTGTCCTATATGATAGGTACTGCATTTTACATTCCACACTAATTTATGAATTAGAAATATTATTTTTGGCCTCTTCATGACCCCTGTTTACATGAAATGCACCAGTATTAGAATCTATTCAAGTCAAGCCTAACAAGAATTCAGAGACCTAGTACCTCTATGAAATATTTAGAGATTTTGTAACTTTTTTGTCTCATTGATTATGGAAATGTTATGATTAGCATAATCTACAATGTATTCTAATACATGTACTGTATATGGTTTTCTCAACTCAAATTACATATATCTTAAATGTGACAGTCCTATCCTTCCCTTTATTCCCCTGCTGCCTAATTTTGTAGCTACAATACAAATTGGGTTAACCCAAAAGGCCACCTCAGCAGGGGGAAGGTTAACTTTTTTATCATCTCATGGTTGTGATTTACACTGTTTAACAGTCCTTCTAGCCTAATACTAGTAAGTAGCTGCAAACCTCTGATCAAGATACCCCTTTGCTGTAATGGGTTCGTACTTATTGGACCCGTCCAGACAATGGATCATGACATCATCATCAGGGTGGACGAAGAATGCCACTGACTGGCGCACCTGTTCCCGGTCTGTCGGCAGCAGGACGCGGTGCTTGGTGGACACCAGACGGTCCGACGTCCACCTCTGCATCAGGTCTCCAATGTTGACCAGTACGGTATTCTCAATGATGGGGGCCTGAACATACACCCCGTCCCTGTTGCGAACCTCCAAACCCGGGACCTTGTTCTGGAAGAGGAGCGTGATGGACCCATAGTCGGAGTGCTCACCACAGCGGACCTGGTCTGGCTTGGTCTCCGCGGGAACCGGCGGGTAGTGGAGCAGACGCAGTGCTGTGGCGTTCGCCCCCGAACCCATCAATTTGTGGGAGTTAACAAACCCCTTAACATCCTTTACATGTAGACCCCTACCAACTAGCTCCAAAATGTGCAAGCTAAGCTTCCTACACTTATCATAGAAGTCTAGTATGACGTCCCTGAACTCTGGAAGCTCTGCCATTGGCCACGCGGGCGGTTTTTCCACCCATGTCACATTGAAGGCCTCCTTCAGGTCGCCGGGGCGCGATGGGTTGAGGCTCTCTCGTTCCAGGGTCACCCAACCGTGGTTGTTGTCTGCTGGTCGAGCATACTTTTCTTTGGTGTCCTTGGGAAGAGCGAAGAACTTCTCTGATAAATGAAAGACTTGCTCGATCTGTAGAGCAACAAAAGAACTACACATAAGTGACTGATTTCCATTAAGTGTGAAGTCTCGAAATTACTGGTAGACAACATCGAGATAACAGTTTTCTATATAGCTACGAAATGTCAAAGCATATTCACACACATATAATCGATTACAGAATTAGTACAACTTTCCTTGGGAGGGGGGAAGGGCTCCAGCTATCTATTCTTGGGATGATAATCTTTCTGCTAGCTTAGTTACCAAAATTACAGTGTTCACCATCCTCAGACATGTCAGATGAAGTCTGTTTAATTCAAATGACTGTTTCTCAATATTGTCAGGAACTCATACATACAATACTACCAACAACACTAATACCTACTATACCTACTGGTACATCAAATGAATTTGTGTTCCATCAAAGGATTGGAGCCCCTTTCAGTAGTATGCAAATCAGAACACTTTAACGACTATGCCCTGTGATGCAGAAGCAGGGCTGCTAACTACTATACCATTTGCACGCTCACACACCTATACTGAAGACAACCCCACCTGAGCCGCGGGAATGCCGTGATGCCACAGGTACACAAACCCAGTGGTGCTGAAGGCATGGATGAGCTGGCCAGCCAGGGCTGCCAGTTGGTCATCATCAGCACAGTGGTTCACTAGGCTATAGGGTAGGAAGTCTACTACAGGGATGGAGCCCTCCATTATATACCTGCCTGGGAAACCAGGAAATATAATAAGATTCTAACAGTTTAATGGTAAATATAGGAGGGACAACAATGTTTAACGGTAAATTCAGGCAGGCTGGCAATGCTCATTGTATTTATACTTGGCTTTGGGAGTGACTTCTTTGGAATGTTCTTCTGTATTTATGAGGTGTCTGGCAAAACTAGTCTGCACACCTAGGATGCCCCGTTATGATTTTTGGGCAATCGGGTGTTCGACTACACGACACAAAGAATTTTCCAATAACACGTAACAGTTAACGATGAATTCAGGACAACAAATAACATGCTACATGGAATTAAAGTGACCAATTACGCTTCACGAGGAATTTCCCTGGTGAAAGGCAGCCTATTACAATTTACAGTGAATTAAAAATTTAAATGGCTCCCTACACACACACACACACACAAAAAAGGCATGTTCAGAATGAATGCTACCAACACAAAAGTTTCAACTTCAAACTACTGGTTTTTGCATATGGGATGGAATAGGCCCTGTTCAAAATCAAACTGTCCCAAATTAGGTTGTTCAAATTGGCGCAGAACCCAACTCTATCTGGATTGACCTCTTCCTGTGGATGGGCCTACTAGTAAGTTTTATATATATGCTGACCAGAAGTGTATTGGTGAGTCAATGATGTATGGGTAAGCTCACCTCACCCCCTCCCTCCCTTGTAGTGTAAGGACAGCCCCCCCCATGTCCTGTCCATGTGTTTTGATACCTCTCCACGTCGAACCTTACCCTCTCCACCCCTCTCCCAAATTTTTTTTATCGGAATAGCCAAATTACTCATATCAATCACATGATTTGGTGCAATAAGATGTCGTAAAAGTTTATCGAGAATCTCTCTTTTGGTGAGCTATTTTCATAAAGACTAACAAACGAATATAAATATAACGTTACGTGGTGACTGGTGAGAGGCATTTTGTATATTTTGACGACTTCCTGAGCGCCATCTTGAACTTTGAAAACAAACTGCCAAAAACGTATGACCGAAGTTCGGAACTATAACCGACAGGTTATCATGTGCAAACGGAACGTCAAGGTTACCTGTTACTGAGTCCTGATGTATGACGCTGTTTGTTTATAGCCTGACCAAAGTGCTCTTGTTGTTTGTCAAAAGACATCTATTTTTCACCTCAGGCGACTAGACCGACTGCCACGTCCTGCCCCCCTCCCCACCTGAAGTTGGTAGCGTTGACCAATCAGAGAAGCCTTTGTAGCTCAAGGCACCAATGGACGTCATCTGATCAATCTCAAAGCAGATGTAGGGTTCGGCTTCGTGTTTTGCGCGCTTTTTATACTACCAACATAGCCAACAAACCATTTGATATCTTTGATGATGGAAACACATTTATATTGCTCATCACATAGTAGGGCATACATTACTAGCAATATCTTAAAACATCTCTAGATCATGTAGGTAGTACATGTACATGTTGTGTTGGTGTTTGGTGGCTTTGGTACAGATACCAACCCACAAGCAGAAGTTGATAAAAGGTTTATAAGGGGGCACATCCCAGTTTATATTGGGTCTCAATTAGATTCTGCACACCCTCAAGTCTAGCGACCGTCTCTTTCAGGAAATAATTCTGAAGAAAAAACACTGTATGGGAATGAAGGATATCTCTCCAGCTACAAGAACATCAGAATTTCACTTTCTTTAACCTCTCAAATTTTGATAAATTTTAGGGGGGGAAAGGATTCTCATATGAAAAATGGTGCGAAAAATTGGCCATTTTCACTGCGAATTAAACCCATCACCCATAATTTAGCCACCCAAACGACTGATATTGTCGGAAAGAGAAAACCCTTATGTATAATCAGGAAAAGTATAAAGGAAATCCTAACACTGAGATTTTCGCAATACCTCGTCGCGCGAGGCATAGCAAGAGCACCCACAGAACGCATGAAACGTAAATCTGGGTCAAATCGCTGCGCCATATTCAAGGCGGAGGGATACCCGGAAGTAAGCCTGGGATCCGAAAGCAAATTTCACCCAAAACACACCACTTCTTATACTTTTCAGCCATGTTAGTAGTTAATGTCATTTCGCAGAAGATTATGAGAAATATGAATTCAAATCTAAACCCTCGAAACCCTTTTATCACGTTTTTACCGCGCACTACCACGGAATTGGTGTGTGCACCGTTAAAGAGTATTTTACAATCCATCAATGTAGGTTACGTGGTTATTATCATGCCGTGAAGCGTGTGCGTGTAACGCATTAATCTTTCGCCTTTTACTAAGGTCCTGAAGGCTTCCATGGAGGGGAACAACCACAAAATTTGTGAATTTTCTCTGTCCCGCACTACGGGACTGTTACAAATCAAGGAAAGTCGCATACATGACACACATGATTCGCAAACATGTGACGAAGGCGACTCATGAAAGCCCCAAAAGACACAGAGACGAAATGTAACGTCACTGCGCCACCTAGCGACATTGTTGTAATTTTGAACTGTTCGTCAGTTGGTGTCTGTCTTCATCTGCCGAAGCATCCACTTTTCCTCTTCAACTCGCTCATCTGGTATCTATCATAGCGGCATAAAAGAACACTTTACCTACCGGCCCCTAGAGAATGGCCACCAGGCTACACTGGTGTACCGGTGACAAACTGTCAGTTATCTTCTATCTCCACTCGACCAGTCTCTCCCATGGCTGTAGGTTTCCTCGGCACTGTAAGTTTTTATCCCCGTCTGGCTAACTAAGCCTACCCGAGTGATTTTTGGCGACGTCTCAGGGAGGAGCCTAATGGTACAGTATTGTGTGCAATTTGCAAGAATTCTAGGAATTGTACAGGCATTTTGTCCACAGGAATGGAATGTCCACAGGCATGTCTCCCATGTGACCCACATCTATACCCACATTCCTAGAAACCTTTGGGACCCTGCCTCTCCCGATGCCCTACTTTCTGTGACCCCGGGGGTCGTTCACTATACACTTAGGGGAGGAGTGCACTGTATCTGTATAGGCACCAAGTTAATTTTCCTCAAATTCATGAAATGATGGCAGGGCCGCAGTGCCATGCAAACAATAACCCTAACAGCAACCACCGTCGCCATGGCAATGTATGTTTTCATTGCCAGTCTTGTTAAAAAATTTGCTTGCCTGCTTGTTGGCCCTGGTGCCGAAGAACGCTTATGTAATGGAATTCCATGTGAGGAATCTGCCTTCCGTATTACCCCAACAAAGACAGACAGATAGGAGGTAGCAACTTGTTTATTCAAACGGCATCTATCGATCTACATATAATATTTGGAATACAAGGCAAAGGAACATATAAATCAATGTAAATGTAGCTTCTGTATAGAAACTAGGTAGGAATGTTTTCGATAATACTTTCTGTAACAAATAGTTAGTACATGATATGGCGCATAGAGTTTCATCTTAAACTGGGAGATTCTTTGCCCTGTGTACAACAGTGCCGTCTTTTCTACCAACTCATTAGAGGACTATAAGTTAAGTACCTTTTACTTAATGTTTCCGGCCTTAACACTTCGCGCCTGGAACAAGAGAACTCGTATAAGCAAATAAATCTAATGTTAGTTGATATGTAAACATCTGACTATAGCTACAGCAACATATCATGAACTTGAACTATCAAAACAACTCAAAACGTTTTAGTACATATGTGCAATACACAGCATCTCAGCGTGCATGCATACGTGATAAAAGGTGATGGTCCATTAACAGAATGGTCGCTCAATTATCCCAACCAGTTCGCAGTCCTGTGTACATCTGGGCTATGTTCCCTAACCCTGGTACTGCCGATGGCTGGCTATTCCTTTCAGATGTCTGTTGTTGCCGATACTCGACATTTCTCACTTGTGACCACGTCTGGTTGACGGAAGGCACGCTGGTGTTGCCTTGGTATGGAGGAGGAGGAGGAGGACGGGCCTGGGAGTAGTA
The DNA here is from genome assembly GCA_013266295.2 of Branchiostoma floridae x Branchiostoma japonicum. Taxonomy (NCBI): domain Eukaryota; kingdom Metazoa; phylum Chordata; class Leptocardii; order Amphioxiformes; family Branchiostomatidae; genus Branchiostoma; species Branchiostoma floridae x Branchiostoma japonicum. The sequence continues at coordinate 21,081,232 of CM023823.1, forward strand.
CGGTTGCCGGAAGGCGCCCACTGGATGTTGATACGGTCCTTGGACCGAGTCCATCGCAGCTCTTGAAGGAGGGGGCGGTTGGGCCGATACGCGATGCTGCCTCTGCTGCAACATGTCCCGCTGGACACTGCCAGGCATCCCTTCGGTAAGCACCCTTTGGCTTTGCTGCCTCCCTATCATACTGTAACCTTCTCCCGTAGCAAGACTCTGCACGGCTACAATCTGTAGGCCACTACTATTCTCCGGATTTTCGAGTAGACTTGGAGCCCTGGCGGTGGACCTAGGTACAGCAGATGGATTGTTGACGTTTGGCATCTCGGAACTATAGGAGGGCGTCGACTCCTGGCGATTTGGTACTTCGTTAATACGTCGGTAGCAGTTCGCGTGCCCGGTGCTCGATCCCTGAATATTCTGGGCAGTAGCTTTGGTAACGTTGTTCCCAATGAAAGTGTTCTCATTTGTTGACATGTAACATCCCTGCTGGGAAAAACGCTGGCTTAACAACTTAGCGGTGGAGAAAATGCTGTCTGTTAGCTTCACAACAGTTGAGCACACCGTTTCGTCTTTCCCCACCTGAAGGAACAACTCCTTTACGGATGGGGGGCATGCGCAAATTCTCAGCTGTAGCTGTCCTACCGCCTTCATGAAGTCTGTGAGAGTGACGTAAGGGAAGAGAGAGATGATGTCCGAAGCAAGGGCAACCTTCATCATTCCGTATACAATCACCACGGGAAACAATTCTTGGGTCTTATCTGTAGGAACCCCGTCAACTAAGCCGCAAGGTTCCCATCTTAATTGAAGCCTCACGTTGGCCTTGTAGATAGCGTCACTGTCGACATCGTGAGTTGCACCCACAGCTTGTCTGACGTGGTCAGTGTTGCTTGACAGAGAACATACCGAGTGTGAAAGACCTTCAAGGTAGAACTTATCGCTTTGTCCACGATGCGGCTGAACGGTGTTCAACATCGGGCCACAGGGAGACTTTCTTTTGGAAGAAACGTTCGCCATCACTTCCATCGGCGACGCCTTACGCTTCCTGGTAACGGAGCCTGTAGGAATGTAATTCGGGGGACCAAAGGAGCTTGGTGGTGAGGAGGCCGATTCATCAACGTTCCCTGAGAAAGTATGGACCTCATTAAGGTGATGAAGTGGAGGAGAGGCCTTACGCTTCTCAACGGCGCCTGTAGGAATGTAATGTGGTGGACCAAAGGCAGCTGGGTTTGGTTGTGATGAGGAGACCGATTTTTCCACGTTCCCTGGGAACGTCTGGACCTCATCAAGGTGATCAGGTGGAGAAACGGACGAAGGCAGCTTTCCCACGGTCGCTGAGCGATCTGTAGGTATGCTTGATGTTTGCCACAAGATCTGAGCCTGAGATATATATGGATATTGAGGCCTGTTGCCTCCTTGCTGTGTGGTTTTGTTTCCTACTTCGGAAGTGAAAGTGTCTGTGTTGTCTGGTAGTCTCGAATGTCGCATCGATGATTTCGTACTTTCTCCGTACGCACAAGTTGACACACCAGGCTCCGATTTGATATGTTGCTGCGATGGTTTTGGTGGTGTCTTTTCCTCTGTACTTGCTGGGTGCATGTTGCCGCATAATTTCACCACCGGATCGCTCGTGATCGTTTTCCCGTATTTAAAAGGCCCGGTGTTTCCTTGTTGACATCCATAGGTATACTTTGTTACCCTCGTCACAATGGGAACTGGCTCTTTACTAACTGTTAGATCAAGGGCAGCCGATGAGTCGACTGGTTCGGGTGTCTCCCTTTCCCGACACGTAATCGGCACGCCGGGCGTCTCCTCGGGTCGATTTGCAATTGGTGGTCGCTGCGTATTGCCGGCGCTTGTAGTACATGTAAGGAGGCCGTGTGACTCGCTCGTAGATGGCTTTCGTTCAGCGATGTCTAAGACACCAGGGTGAGAGTGCCTGGCGTCATGTCGCGGAGGATGCGCTGTCGTGTCTTCAGTTATATCCCCGTCCGTTGACATTGTCGCGACCGTTACTTGGACTGTTTCAGCAGTGTTGAATATATCACCACAGGGTTCCGGAACGGGATGACGCTGGATTGTCACATCGATCGTTGTTTCACAACCGTTAGAAGCCGGTTGTCCAGGCATGGTCTTTACCAGGGTGGTTTCAGCAGCAGACGGTATCGTATCCATTCGGTCGTCACTAGTTCCATCGTGTGGGTTTGAAGGCTTGTCGGTATCTGCCACATTAGTAGGTGGAGTGTTACTGCAGAGTGACTGGTTCTCCAGACAAACAGCAGATCCTTTGTGGTTAACACGTTGGTTAAAGTCTATTGGGGTCGTCTCCAACGGCTGTGTCACGGATGCTGCATCATTGGCATCAGAAGGTCCAACGTGGCGTACCGAAGTGTGTTCTTGGTAGTGGATTGGTCGCGAAGGGGACATACGTAACTTTCGCAGAGCTTCACACTTACCAGCGGTGTGGTTAGACGAGGACGAGTTGTGCACGACATCTATATTGGGGCGGCCGTCATGCTTCGCAGAGGACGTTGACTTTGCAGGTTCGTCAACGGTAGGACTTGCCGTCGCGGTGGGACTTGCCGTCGCGGTGGGACTTGCCGTTGCTTTGCTTGCATAATCTTGACCGGCAGATCCAGCTCCTACGCCTACTGTGGTGTTTCCAATCATTTTAGGCCCAGCAATACTATCACTTGTAACTCCCATTTCTATTGCTGACGTGGTCGTGGGAACCGGTTTCTCTATGGAAGGTTGTGGACATTTGGGTTTGGTGGCCAAACTATCCCTTGTACTAGTAACTTCCATTTGTATTGCCGGTGTGGTCATCACTGGGTTCTCCTCCGTCGAGGGTTGTGGACACTTGAGTTTGGCCTCGGGGATGCTCTCTAATCGCACGAGGAGTTTGGTTAAGTCCTGTAAATCCAGCGACACTGTGACGACTCGAAAGTCATCGAGGTCCAGAGAAGTAATCACAGTATCACCGATTGTTCTCAACACGGCCGGCGGGCCCAGACCAACTGTGACGTTCAGCTCAGCGCACGTTTCGGTCAGGCAATCAATCGACATCCTAGGATAGATTCGCTGCAATTCCTTCACGGGAATATAGGCTCCGCCACTACGGTAATATATTGACAGTGCATGGCCGCGAACTACAAGATCGTTGTTAAGCATCACCTTCGACGACATTGCTTCCCTAGCCTGTCGTACTGCCGTTTCCGTGGAGGGCCTTTCCTTCCTGTCAACTTTGCAAAAGGCTGTTTCGAGAAATGACAGCAATGCAAACAGTCTCCACATGCGAGCACCTAAGAAGTTGAGGCATCGAATCTGTGAGTATCCGAGCGACTCGAAGAAAGACATCACGACCCTGTGTACCTTATCAACGCTACTGTACTCAACGCCAAAAATCGGACACAGCTTTTTCAGCATACTGGAGGTGAAGCTTGGCACGCCGGTACTGACGGCCGTTGCTCGGCAATAGAAGGCTGTACCCACCTGTACGATATCCACGTTCTTCTTGTTTATCTCTACTTTCCCAAAATGCACAGCTTTGCGGTCCCCATTGCCCACAGTTGGTCGTGCGGCAGCGGGATGCTGTACGCCTGGTTGCTTGTCTGGTGACTTTAAAAGAATGTTCTTTGATGGGGACGAGGCAACTCCATTGGTTGGCGGCGATGAGCTATCTGCTGTTGTGGATGGACTTGTAGAAACGATGCCTTGAACAGGTATCTCGGTTGTAGGTTGTAAGTCTTGACGGGGCTTGGGGTCACGGGCATCCTTGGGAGGTGATGAATTCAAGTCAGGTGACGCATGTAAAGGTGGGTTTCTAGCACGAGGTGTGCTCTTTGACTGTGTTAAGAGGGTCGCCAATATCGGATGTTCGGTCTCCACAGTATCTTGTGTTGTTGTGGGTGTGCATTTTGTTGACACTTCGTCCATACCTACAGCACTGTTTTGCAACAGAGGGGGTAATGTCGCGTCCACGGTCTCCATATCTAAAGGTAGTGTCTTGCGGACTTGATCGCGTTTTGGTTGATCGTTCTTGTAACTGCTTCCTTTTGAACCAGATGTAATATCCCATAGGTTTGCTGTAGTGCGATCTTCTGCTTCAGTCGTTTTCTTTGTTGTGTTTCCTTGTGGTTCTTTGAACCTGGCTTTGGTGAAAGTTGGCTCTGGAACGCACTCCATGATCAATCCAATACTTTCACCCTCAGAGGCGTTGCAGCTACCCCTGCAATTGTCAGGCTTAATTTCAACCTGTTTTAAAATTGACGTTCCTGTCGAAATTGCGGTATCCCTGTGCTCGTGGGAGCTGATGGGGCGATGGCTGGTGACAGCACCAGGTCCAAACTTCTCTCCATTTCCGGCCACCTCAGAAGAAGCTGCAATATCGCTTGTTGCTCCCCTATCTTGCCTTGTCGTTGTTGTCGCCATGTTTCCAGTTTCTTTCTTCGAAACTACAAGATCAGACATGCGGCGTTCTTCCTTGTGAAGGCAGCTACCGCCGTTTGCCGCAGCCGTTTCAGAACTTCGAGGAATTTCTCCGCTACTCCTTGGGGACGAGACATCGGATGGAGTCACGCCGTTACTGTGAACAAGAATCGCAATGTTTTCATGCACGGTCCGACCCTTGTCCTCCAGCCCAGGTGACACGCTGCGGCCCTGGTGATCGTCGATGTTACCATCAGTTCTGCGACTAAAGACGTCTAACATCTCCAGTGATGACCACAAGTTTCTGTCTCGCTGAACTGGAGGAGCTTCTTTACCGGCGGGTTGGATGTCGCTCCCGGAGACTGTGCTTGAGTTGGTATTGCTTTCCTTTTTATCCGCTTTGCTATGCAGATGAGACACGTCCATAGGCTTTTCTGATCCTTTACAATCAAGCCTCGCCGACTGCAAAGAATAGGCCATTGTTACACTGCTGTTGGTGATTTCGTTCCCACGATGTTCTGTGTCGTCGATGAATGACCCCAGGGGTTCCTCGACTTTACTCAGGTCTTTTGTTACGCTAGTATTGCCCTTTGGGTCAGGGAATGTTTTCTCCAGTAAATGCCTGTCATCTGCTCTGCTGTTCGGCGTCTCCCCAAAGACGCATTGCTTTCCCACGTCGCCGTTTTCCTTGAGCTGACAACTGCTGCTAGAAGGTCTTGGCGTTTCCCCGACTGAAGGTTCAGGTTTCAGAGACTGGCTGGAATGTGGACCGGCTGGTGTATCTTCTGCAGTGGAATAACTGCAATCGTCATGGTCCTTCTGTCCACCACTTGTTGACACCGTACATAAAGGAAACGTTTGCATGCCTACACCGCATGGAGCCTCGCCAGTTGATGAACAATGAAGGCGTGAAGAGGCGGCAGCATCAATCACTGTATGATGAGGAGTGAATTCGTCCGGTCTCTCTTCCTCTTGGCCGGACAGATCACTGAAGCGGTCTTCTTCACAGGAATCTGCTTTATTTGAAACCGGAAGACTGTGTTTAGGCTCAGAGAGGGGGCAGGTTGTGTCATCATTGGACTCACAACTTCCTAATGCCAGCACGAAAGATGACTGACTTTCCGCAGTTATCTCGTCAACGACTACCCATGCCACATCATCGCAAGAGCTACTTTTATTTTGAGTGTGTAGGTCACTAGGACTTTTGTGTCTGCCACCCTCCCTTTTGTTTGTGATATAGTTAGACTGTTGGTGAATGGTTAAATGAGGTGTATCCACAGCTGTACCCTTAATGACATCAGTATTTACTCTTTTTCTCTCCACAGACTTGACGTTTGGTTCCAGATCAGCGCTTCTTGTAGCTTTTGAGGCGCCTGTCGACGATGAAACTTTCCCCCTGTTGTTGTTATTCACGGTCGAAAGATCAGCTTTTTGTTCAGCCGGAGTTCTTTTGCTATCTCGACCTTTAGAATCATCGCGATCGTTTGCTTGCACAGTTTGTTGCCGGCAATCTTCTTCGCGTGTTTTGTCGACTTTGCTACAGTATCTCTTACAGATTCGGCCAAGTTCTGGGTAACACCGTTTCAAATCATCAAGCAAGACGAGGGGTGAAGTCCCTTCCCGTGGTTTCCCGTGTGAAACACCCTGAATGTTCTGTAGCACTCGAGTTTCTGACCAGGACGCTCTGTGCAGTTGAACTCCGGCGAGTTCCCTGAAGATGTCAATCGGGTCCACGTGCCTCGGCACCCGGGGAAACATCACATCGATCACAGCGTCCACCGGAAGGTACTTCCGTCCCTGACGGACGACTTCAGGCAGGAATTTACCCTCGAATACAATTATTCCTGCCGAGATAGACATCTCCGGAACTGATTACCACCTGTGGCGGCCAGGAAATCATCTGCGTGACGACCTGGAACACAAAAAAAAACAACCTAACACAACGGCAAAGTATGGTGTTCAGAAATATCATAATTCAGAACATGTGTAACTGAGGTCACATCTGCTACGCGTTACAATTTTTTTAATATTATATTTCCTGTTGATTCAGAACGAAGAACATCAATGTTTTCTTGGGAAATACATTATTGCTGATTGATTATAGTACAGGTACAAAGAAATTTTCGTGCCAGAAGTTAGTTCACGTGTATCTTCGCGCAGGGACATTATCACTGAAGTAAAAATAACATGCATAATTTCATGTAGCGTTCATTGCAGACCCCTCCGAGCATTTTTATACTGCGTTCTGATTATATAATAGTATTTGGTTTTAGTGGTAAAGCCTCCTAATTATGTAGTGTACTGAATCGTTTTTCTCCTATAGGATGGCCTTCAGCTCTAGGCAAGGACCTTATCTCCCTATAACTTATAACCTCCTTTATTTTAGCAGCCGATCGCTATCAGAAAACTGTGAGTAGTTGACAGAAAAAGTCCGGCGAAGCCTGCAGTGAAGGCGGATAAAAATGCATTCATCAATATAACAATGCATTTTATTCAAATGCAGATACAGTCATACACCACTGTGGCGCGGGTGGGGGGCTGGATACACACCACCTCCGGTGATCCATTGTGAAAAAAGTCCGGCGAAGCCTGCAGCGAAGGCGGATAAAAATGCATTCATCAGTGTAAAAATGCATTTTATTCAAATGCAGATACACCACTGTGGCGCGGGTGGGGGGCTACCCTGGGTGCCAAACTAGTATCGGGCCGTTAGCCGTTTTCCTTCGGCAGCCAAGAGCCCTTCCCCCGCCTATCTAAATTACCGCTACGGGGGAGTTGAGCCCGAGGGGTTTGTCCGGCCCTTCTACTACGATTGGAGGGCGGCTCCCCCGTAGCGATAATTTTGACCGGCGGGTGAAGGGCTCTTGCCGCCCGAAAGACGAGTTCTGGCATCCAGGGTAGTGGGGGGGTGGATACACACCACCTCTGGTGATCCATTGTGAAAACTACTCTACCCCCTACCAAGGAGGTTCAATACCTTGCCCCCACACAATAACGGAGTGTTCTGAAAATATTAAGCCTTTCTTCTTCAAACGCCCCCGATGCAATTTTTTGGTTTCCAATTTACAATATTCAGTTCTTCAACTTCTTGAACAATGTCTGGGTTGACGATAATCTCCAAGCAGATCTTTCGGTGGCTGCATGGTCACTGTCTGGCAAATGGATACTGTCTTTGCAGCCACCGAAAGATCTGCTTGGAGATTATCTAGCCTCTACCAGGCTTCGGAAAGCGGCTGGAAAGAGCTAGTAGAAATCGGCAAAAATAGACAGATAGCAGGCCAGGGGAATTGATCTTCAAAGGCAATAAAACTAATCCGCTTGTTTTCTGTACAAAGACAGTAGCTTCGGAGTTCAGATCATTTAAGCCGTAAATTAATTAACGCACGATGGGGCGCGTCCGGCAGACTGGCGGCTTCCAAAGGTCAAATTACGCGTTGCATCAAAACGCATACTGGTATTCGAGAATCTCTGTTATCTATTATCAACATAATTTAGCAAAAATAGTGATAACTATCGATATAACTAATCCAGTCTTAATTTCTACAGCAGACATATTTTTTTCAATACCTTTTATGAAGCTACTGTCTTTGTACAGAAAACGTACTCTCCAAGCAGAGGTTTGGGTTTTGGGCTTATTTTTGGCGTGTTTTTAGGCTTTTAAATTTTTCACTGAAATTTTGTTTCCAAACTAAATTTCAGTGAAAAAAGAAAGCCCGATAAAAAAGCCTAAAAACACGCCAAAAATAAGCCCAAAACCCAAACCTCTGCTTGGAGAGTACAGAAAACGAGCGGATTAGTTTTATTCAATTATTGCCTTTGAAGATAGCGATATTCCACAGGCTTGTGGGCCGGCAAATTGTAAACTGGCTGACTAACTCCTACGGCGTGTTATCTCTCTCTATTTGGCCAATTTCTACTATTTCCGGCCGTGCCCTCAAGCCTGGTAGAGCCTAGAGGCTAGAGTTTGGCCGCGTTGGGGCCAATTAATTTCCCGTGAAAATCCTACCAGGGAGCCTTGCTGTGGCGGGCGGGGTAAAGTTTCAGCGGGCCCGAAGAAAATCTGCCCCAATCGCGTTAGACTGGATACCAGGTTACAAACTGTACTCTCTGGCGGACCAATTCCCCTGGCGTGCTATCTGTCTATTTTTGCCGATTTCTACTCTTTCCAGCCGCTTTCCGAAGCCTGGTAGAGGCTAGAGATTATCGTCAACCCAGACATTGTTCTCTGCAGTCTGGGGCCAAGGAGAAGCTCCTTGCTGCGGCCTAGTATCTGCGGCCATCTGGCATTCCGATAGAGAACATAACCCTGAACAATACAAGCAGAGGTTGGAGCCAGGAGATCGTTATCTTCTTCTGACTGGCACCCGTTTTCAGACAGCTGACCGACTTCAAGTACAACATTTGCGGGCAGAAGTGGAAGGAGTCGGTCGGGCTTGTTTCCTGGGTCTTTCTGTCCCCTTCTGTGTGATTTTACACCTCCCTGTAGCTGTTCTGACAAAAGATCATTTTTTCGTGTTATTAACAGGATAAACCAAGTATGGGTTCAATCCTTATTTCAATCATAAGTTCATAACGATATACCAATGAACCTCCTTGGATATATGAAACCAACTTCTCACAAAGCATGGGCACCTTCTGGGCAATGTAAAAATGGTCTTGCTGGATTCTTTGTTTTGTTTGCCAAAACTCTCCTCCATTCCTGAAATACATAATTTCCAGGCAGATATGAAAGGAAGGCCGTTTGTTACCCCCCCCCCCCAAAAAAAACGGGGAGCAAGAAAACGTTACACTTTTGCCTTCCTACATCTGCTTGGAGATTTTTTTCGTTTCTGATGCTCGTCCAGCAGTCTCCATCTCCATAGCAGACAGTACGCCGAGAGAACAATTCATGGCACGTTCATCTATTATTATGCATCAAACTATACTATAGCTACAACTAGAAGCTTAGCTGCAGCTCCTAATGTCGGCTGAATGTTTTACGCGCGTTTTTTCCCGCCTGTAATACGTCTTTCTGGCTGTCCGCGTTTTCATTCAAATGATCATGTTTTCGCCCCTTGCCTTGGAAATGCACCTGAAAAACACTGTACCGAACCCTACATCGGCTTGGCGATTACGGCCGCAACACGGCATGGCACGACACAAATTCCTCTTCAAAACCCAGGCCAGCAAATCATATACATCACAAAGCTTTCCGTCTATTCATGATGCAAACGACAGATTCTTTCCTTTTCTCACTCCGCTGCCAAGTTATTATAGCCTATTTACTAAGCCGCCCTTGTCTCTCTACAGCGTGTGTTACATACATGATACATACAGTACTCTCCAGGCAGAGGTCGGCTTATTTTTGACGTGTTTTGTACTAGATAATGCTCTGCCAATTTGATGATGTCTTGCACCCACAGCTGTGTTTCCAACAAGAGGAGAGGTGAAACTCCCTCCACGGCATAACTCCCTCCGGCGCAACCCCGTGTAAAAAAAAAATCGCGTATCAGCGCCCCCCTCCCAATAAACGCTGCTGCTCCAAGAAGTCAGCGAAGCAGAAGGAGGCTAGGTATGTTTATTTGTACAAGGTAGAGAAAAGTCACTAACGCAATGACTTGTCCAAGTTGTTCTCGCGGAAATGACTAACTTTGCCACTTCCTGTATGTCCTCTACTAGAAAAAGCCGCGGTATGTAACAATAGACCGATCGGTGTAGCCTTTACCAGGCTTCTACCAGGCATCTCTCCCGGGCGTAGTGCTCTTTGGCTGCCGAAGAAAAACGGCTAAACGGCCCGGTACGAGGCTGGCACACAGGGTACCAGGCTTCGGGAGGCGGGTGGAAATAGGCTAAATAGACAGATAACAGTCATAACACGCAAGGGGAGTTGGTCCGAGAGAGTACATCTGATTTTCCCGCACATTTTCGGGTGCGGTAAAATGTTCTCTCTCGGACCAACTGTTATCTGTCTATTTGGCCAATTTCTATCCGCCTCCTGAAGCTTGGTAGATCTGGTACTAGTGGTAGGTAGAGGCTACCGTCTCTGACCACCAGCGTCTGTGGGTACTGGAGCCATAAAGTCTCGAGACATGATAGACACCGATAGTTAGCACAGCCGCGCGAACTCCATTGAGCTTCTGTTGTGTTGACAGCCACTCTGCTGAGTATGGCGAGTCTACTTGTGCATAATTTCTGTCCTTTTGTATGCATTTCGCACATACGAAAGAGGTTAAAAATTTAACCTCCTCGCACAAACCATGGAGGTAAGACCTCCATGCACAAACAGGCATCAGTTTTGGTCCCATTGGGGATTCAAAAACTTTCCTTTTCCAGCTCCATTGTGATAAGTGGTAAAAAAAGGTCACCGAAAATTTATCATCAGAGTAAATCTGTGCATGCCCGTGGGCTAATCGCAAGCGATAACATAGATGCATAATAAAGGAGGTTGCATCTTTTGAACAAACAAAAGGAACCCAGAGCTAGTCGAATCTTCGACCATGTAGGAACCTATCGATAATGGATAGTTGTTGTTGGCATCTTTTCATCTCGGGAGATGATAGATTTCGCGCCCAGTAGTTTCAGTTTATCATAATGGATAGTAGAATTTGGCAAATCAACGAAGTTGAACAAGATTGGCAGCCCTTGGAGTGAGCCCGCGGTAAGAGAAACATTTTTCCCTGTGGTAGTGTGGGGGCAAATGAAACCCGATGACCAAACAAACTCCCATGGCAAACTTTTCTCAGCCAACGTAACGTTACATGTAGTTAGTCTGGTGGAATGGAATCGCGTTATCACCACATACTAGTATGCAACTGCGTTCAAAAGAGTTCTTGTATTTTGGGTTCTATTTATTACTTTACACACGGTTACAACTCGTCCCTCCCTGACAAGTCCAGAAATATAAATCATAGCAACCGTCTGAGTGACAACCTCCCAGGGTGAATTATTATACTAGTTGCGTCACCTTCTAAAATTTTAGTTTCTACCTGGCCGAAGAGTGTATCTACTGTGAAAGAATGTTAAACCGACTAAAGTTGAACATAACTAACATCAGGCTAGTCATGTATACCTTAAAAAACAACCAACTATATCAGGCTGACCAGATACAAAAGTTCCTCGAAGTTGAGCAAGTGCCCCCCTCCCCAACTCACTAGAACAAGTTGGCTGTACGATGAACCAAGGTTATCTTGGGTGACCCTCGGCTGACCCTCCGTTATTCGGCCGCTTCCTTCAGAATACAGGGTTGTGAAGACGTTTACAAGCCATTTGAAGTAAAAACTGTACCTCTAAAAACCAAGGAGATGTTCCCTCTCGACCACTTGACCGCGGCGCTGTCAGGGTTCCTTCTGCAGTGTGCCCACACGAGGTGCCTGTCCCCGTTTGTGTGTCATTTGTGTGCTCTCTCGTTCGCACTTGGGTGTCAGCTGTGGAACCACACCTGGCTATGATTATTTAGTGAGTAAACGCGGGAAAATTTACACGAGAAAATTTTGCCGTCCTGAATTTTGAAGCGATCATATTGAGTGACCCAGATTGTCCTTTGTGATTCCAAGGACATTTACATCTAGTGTCCCTCGTGAATCAAGGCCTCATATAGATTGTTCTCCTTTCCTGTTCTTCTTGGACACACTTGGTAATAATTTTCTTGCTTACTGAACGTCTATTATCTCGCTAGACGTGGTCTAAGGGAACTTTGACTACTGTACTCTGCGACAGCTTGATGTCCGACTGTTGAGGGCTTGTTGTTGTTGTTGTTGTTGTCCGTGTTTAACGTCTAATATTTCGCTAGACGTGGTCTCTTGGTGCTCGTTTTCACATGGTTCAGCTAAGAGTCAGAAATTGTCTCTCAAGGTATTTAACTCTTGGTGCGTTAACCCGTGGCGGGAATGAACCTTCTCCCGTGGCGAACCTTCTCTCGTGTCTGAAACCTTCTTTGGCCGGCAAAAGAACTTCAAAACGCATTACAAAACAGCCACCCGCTCACGGAGTCTGCACAGGAGGCTACCTTCAACCGCAACTAGAGTAGTCTAGACATTCCTTCCTGTCTAGTGTAATCGAACCTGGGCTAAATCACTGAGCAGCGCGTCCCTGGGTGTAAGAACAACAACGGTACGTTACGTCCTTGCTCATCCCCGGGGCGGAAACATATCTTTATGCTTGTTCGATGAATTAAAAAAAAAATTTTTTTTATATGTCTATTCATCGCTAAGGGGTCATGAGGCGGCACCTGGACCACAGGGTGCAGGTGGCGAGCTGGTCGTGGGCCCGTGGGGTCAAGATTGATGATGCCACTGACCCCAGCGTTGGATAGTGTCGGCAAATGGATACAGGCGGTCCCCTTGGCCCACCGAATCTGCTTGGAAGTTGGAGATAAACACAGAATTCTTTCTCTGAAAATTGAGAAAAACACCCCCGAGCCTCCCCCCGTAAAATTGATGAAAAATATTCTATTTCCATTGATCAAAACAAAAACAACAGTCGATTGTCAAACTTTCGTAAGGCCACAGCAAGTAAATTTTATGGATGACATCCTCGCGCGCATTGATTTTCGCCTGATTTCAGAAAAAAAAAACAAGAAATTTTGTTGCCCCGCGACGGTGGTCAACATGCCAAAAAAGGGCAAATATGTCATGAACGTCCATCTGCAAGACAAGGCTCTGATTTATTCTTTTATTTTTACTTTGATACAATGTTGTATTTTATTCATTTTATATGTGATGTTGCCACTGAATCAAAACCATTTGTACAATAATTGAAAATTTTATTTAGTCACTTCTTTTTTCAAAGTTGTTTCAGAGACAAATCGGTGTTGTAACAGTTGGCACAATATAGGTAGAGTATGGCTTCCAGACAGTTCGGTTTATGAGTCACTCTGTCAGTGATTGAGCCCTGTGTTCTGCCTGGTAGCCAGTCTCTAAAGTCAGAGACCACCAGGGATCCAGCAAACTTGAGGCGCAATTCCTCGTGTTTGATGGCAAGTGTTGACAGTCCAGGGTGTTCCATTACAAATGAATACCCAGTGTAGTATCTACCTTGAAGATGGTACAGCAAGCTCTTTTTTTGTGTTCTATTTAATAAAGGACAGGTAATACTGTTGAATACAGCGACAGAAGACCTGTTGGGTATGATATCATGTTTTACCGCCTAAATTCTTGTTCAACGAGGTTTACGATCTCAATATCTGAAAATGTAGGAATCTTGTTTTTTTGGGCCTGCCTTGTTTTTTTTTCGCCCTCTCGCATTAATTTTGGAGTCTCCGGAGGATGTCATCCATAAAATTTACATGCTATGGCCTAATATACTAATCCACCGGCTAATCTGTTTACAATTGCTAACGCTACATATGATAAAATAGGTTGATATGATGCTGATGACATCTTATCCAAGCCAGCCCAATGGGGCCTACTCATCGCCTGCAGTTTACGATTTTGCCATGGGAAGATCTGTTTGGAGTTATGCATCTCCCGTGCTCATATATCACGTCACACGGCGAGATTACATACAGCTTCTGTAAACAAACAAATCTGACCGGGTGGATTCTCCCACGACAGAGAGAATGGACTGAACGTCACGTCATCTACCGTTATCTTGTAGCATATAAAGGACAATCTGTCTCAAGTCATTCGTGGATTTTCATTTCGTACAATTAAAGCAAATGCTTTTCAATACCTCCTTGAATATATCCAATTTCTTTTTAATACAGCGACGTCAGCTTGTCACCCTTCTCGCAGCCCTCCCACCGGCAAGTGGGTCAAGCCCCTGCTGGGAGGGGGTCGATACAGCCCTGGACATTGTGTTACACTTCCACGTGCCACCAGGGCCCCTGACGTGCCACCAGCCGTGTGACCCACCACTGACCCGCCAAACAGGCGTGACAAACCACTGACACTTGATTGATATATCCTATAAGGCCCTATAACCTCCTTGATGTATTAGAATTGCCATAATGCAACACACGTGGAGCATAGGCAGCGACTGTGGATATGGTACTGCACCATACATTTTAAATACAAACATGCATCCCTGACATGTGTCTGTCACAGGATAATGTACTTGCGGCCTAGCGCTATATTTTTTTGTAGCCCAGCATTTGGCAAAGCAATATTACGCCAGACTTCAATATATGATTGTTGTTGTTATAAAATATACACTGACAAATACATTGTACCTTGTCAGCAGTCTCACCAACATATTACTATGGGCAGTTTACGGACAAGAGGTATTCTGGTCAAGTTTCATAAAAATGCCTGGGTATTTTGTCCATGTGTATCACTGTATGCGTGTTGCAAAATGAAACATCTTTTTGTCCCAACAAGTACACTGTATGTCATACTGTGCAGCATAGATCTACTGAAATGTAACCATACAAACAAAACAAAACAAACCAGTCCAGTTGCAATATTCTAGCCAATTTTACTCAAATGACCATCTGTACAATTGTGCTCTTCTACACGATTAACACAAGTTACACATGTCCATGCTAATGTTGTTAGCAATGATTTGCAGGAAATAAATATACCAATACTGCATTGGTAAATATAAAGTGGAAGCTATGTAACTGTGAACAAACAAAAGAAAACAAAAAAAGGAAAACCACATCTTACTATAGATTTATCACTGGTATATGATCAATTGTAAGGTATTCACAAAATGTAACTATATGTTTATGCAGCATAACTTGCAACGTGCACATCATTAAAAATGATTGAGGGACTGGTAGAATGTGTAAATGTTTGTTGGCCACAGAAAGAACATTAAATCTCTTTGCTTCCAGGAAAATGACATACAAACATATGTACATAGCAATACACTGCTATGGCTTATAGTTTATAGAGTTTTCCATCTACAATGTAACACTATGGCAGTCATGGTTCAAATCTTCTATTTTAAACAGATCAGTGCTGTTACATGTAGGGGCAGTCAAACCGACAAGCATTTTTCACTGCTGCTTAGCTCTAGTTTTCCTTTAAATTAGAGAATGACAACAACATTGTACACAATTTTGTCAAAGAGAGCTCCAGCCTTCAGAAATTGCAAAAGCAGCTACAGTACCTCATACGCACGTGCATTTCAATACTCCAAGGCGATAAAAAAGTTACACCAAGTCATTATGATCGCTATCACACCTGTGTAAGTCATGAGCACATATGGTACACACATTCAAAGTGGCTTCCTCTTTACAGTGTATGTACATCATTCTAAGTTGATTTTTCTTAAATCCCTATTAAGTGTCCTCATCAGGCCATTGTTTATGAATAAAAGCAATCAACAATAGCAAAAACAGATTTTTAGTTCACATGGCTACAACTTTCCTGTTGCAAAAAGAATGAAATGCCAAACATCATAGTGTACTGAATAAGGCAGTGCTACATACACAAAACTGTTTTTTCTAAGTAAAATTTGCAATCTAGATGTTGATTTGATCATGATGTCTTGTGGGGTAATGGCTTTAAATCCTGGCTTTGCAACTATCACCATTTGCAAGGAACTCATCATGAATAATTTTCCTCCAAAGAGCTTCAAATGATGTCTGAATGCCCTGTAAGTGTTTGCCTGATTAAGCCAATATTTTTCCATGTGGTCCTTTTCTGTAGTATGGAGACCATGGTAAAAAGGTAAAAGATAGTCCCATAGTCTTTTGAGGCTGTAGGACAATGGGTTGTTAATTCACATTCCCATACATACATTCACATTCACATAATAAGCACATGCCTCTCTTTCCACTGCTTTGTTTTACCAATGTACACCTGGGTGGAGTGACCATGTCTGGCCAAGTGCATCCAGGAATTGAACCCATTACCACTTGATCTCGTCTCCGCTAGCATAACCACTAGGTAATCGACAAAACATCAGATCGTAACACCAGCTAACTTCTCGAATGTTGTAATATCTCCTGTTTGTCTGATACTTAGTTGGAAAGTTTTGACAGCCTTGAATAGACATAATGTAGATGTAAATACATGTACATGTATCTCCCTATCACACAAATGAAGGCTACTTGTTCATGGTGCCTATTTCCAACCTCAGATTCAATATGCTGTAACGAGAAGCTCAAATCCCACAAAATCCACACTGTGTGGGCTATGAGAAGTTAAGAAATTCTCTTAGCTTAAATTGTAATATATATATACCAACTAACCACATGCAATAAACTAACACTCTGCGTTACAGGACCACAAACATTTCCCTTTTTTCGTTGAATTTTGTTAAATGTTGAATGTTTCACAAACTTGCCCTTGTTCCTACTTTTCAGGAGTTCCACAAATCTACTTGCACAGTGCTTAGCATACCTTACTCCTTAATCTTAAACTATTCCCCACAAGTTGCTTGTACAAATGCAGAAAAACATAGCTCCTATTGGTAACATCATATACATGTAGAGCCATCTATAGCAAAAATCTTAATCACTTGCAAGACCAGGTACTTATAACATGGACTGTAAACTAAGACAATTAAATGTCTGTATCATTTTTTCACAGCTATATACACTTTCCTTTCTTAAAGAACACTTTGCAGAAGTAAACTAATTATTGATAAATCTTAGTAAACTTTGAACCCCAGCAGCAAATAAAAAGAGTAAAGATTATACACAAGTAGAAGAAATTATCAGGAAGCGGAGCTTGAGCTACAGGTAGAGAGAACTGAAGATGCGCCGACACCACAAAGTCCGCGCGCTGGGCGGTTTGTCGTCTTCTTGGGTCATGGCCTGTAGGTCCTCTGACAGGCGGTTGAATGCCAGCTTGTACTCACGGTCAAAAGCGTCTGTGCAGGGCGAGAAAAAGGCAGCCGTGTTTGACCAAGATCTATATGAAAACAATCAGTTTCTTGCGGCACACTTGTGGTTTTCTGTTGGTCAAAGGTGAACTGTATCCTTTTTCTTTTTTACAAAGACTAGCATAGACCTTTTCATAGATCCAATTGCAGGGCACTATGTGAAATGCAGGGTGCAAATAAAACTATTATCATAAACTGGACCAGATACAGCAGGCATGCAAAGCATACACATTGTCATAGTTATGATGTTTGTGTCCTGTGCTACCCACAGTGCCCAGTATTTCCCAGCATGCAATGGGATCTGTGAAAGGTCTGCGGTAGACTTTCCATAACACTAGGCAGAACAAACCTTACTTCAAACTTTCTGTTGTAAAATGTGTAAACCTAAACATAAGCTTGCTGTTTGCTATTAACAACATGTAAACATATCTACAGTTAGATCAGCTCAAATAAAAATGTCAGACAGCTTGAGAGATGAGACTTTATCTTTGACTTTATTTTTAAGTTCAGAAGTAAGGAGTAGGAAAGAATGATAGGAGGTATGGTGCATTTCAAAACTCACATGGTGCTGTCATCCTACCTGTGCATACCACATGCAGGGAGTGGAAAGTAACAAAAATGTAATTTGGTCATTTTGATAGGCAACCCTTTATATGAAAAAGAAAAAAAAAAGAGAAAATAAATTCTCAATAGTGAGCCATACAAGAAACAGTGCTGGAAATTAGACTACAAAGTAAACAAGCTTACCATGATCAATGTTGTCCCTTCCCAGAGATACTAAGGACAGATATAGTATCTCTCTGTAGATACTCCTGTAGGACATTGATGAAACATGAATACTAGTAGTAAGTTCAAAGACAACTCTATCATCATCTACTTGTAAAACATGCAAAATCTTCCTTCAATCACACAAGCAAAAACAAAGCTGCCCCTTTGCAAATGCTGGTGAAACAAAACAGTTGTATATCTAACTTAGAGGTTATTGTCGT
This sequence comes from Branchiostoma floridae x Branchiostoma japonicum, assembly GCA_013266295.2. NCBI lineage: Eukaryota > Metazoa > Chordata > Leptocardii > Amphioxiformes > Branchiostomatidae > Branchiostoma > Branchiostoma floridae x Branchiostoma japonicum. The sequence goes on from CM023823.1 coordinate 21,099,393, forward strand.
TTTTCCCGGTGCTAAATTTTCATCATTGTGGTAGAAGTTGCATAGTTTTAGTAAAAAAATGTTCATTTATTCAACTACAGTACATGTACACAGACAATCAGCATTTTGGACCTGTGTCTATAAGATTTTTTGCAGTGTCGTATTGATACAGAGCCCTAGTGTACAATATGGGAGTACAGGATGTGAGCTGACCTGTGTCTCCCCTGTGTAGCCTTGTGTTTGTGGTACTCCTGTAGCATGTACTTCATGGGGGTCAGCAGGTCATTACTCTGGATACTCGTCACAATTGACTGCATGAACCTGACATCAAATGGTAAATGGTTGTTAAAACACCATTAGACATTACAAAACACCATTCACAAACAAGTTTTCTACCATAAAATAATTTAGTTTCCAACTTTTCAAGTCTAAAGTAAACAAACATCAGTCATCACAGTCCATTACTGAAACCCAAAACATGTTGAGTGGTTCTTATGAGCCTTGTTTTGTGGTGAAAACTGAAGTAAAAGCTAGGTGACAATCACGAAAACTACGAACATAATATCACCACAAACATTTCACCATTTACGTGTTCCTTATCAATCATCCCTTGTTAATGGTTTTGCCTGTTCCAATCCGTGCAACCCTATTCAAAGATGACAAAAACATGCAAGTTCATTCAAAGCACATTAACTGCCATCAAATACAACTGTTCACGGAAGAATTGATAATACACATACCCGAAATGTCACAGTACTATTAGCAACATGGCAAACTGTACTTCCTACTGAACATACAATGTAATGACAGTTGGTCTCACAATGTATGTCTCACATGACAATGTACTGAGTGTGTGTGTGTGTGTGTGTGTGTGTGTGTGTGTGTGTGTGTGTGTGTGTATGCGGATAGCACTGTTTGATAACTTACCGCTTAGATGACAACTTCTCCTCTGTGATCAGAGCATGTGCCAAGGACGACTTTTGAGCTGTGGACCAAAACAAACCTTTAGAAAAATGTACTAACATCTGAGAACGCATATAAATTAATTTGAAAATAATACTATTGCCGCACCTAATAAAGAGTAACTCAAGATACAAATGGTGACTAAATTGTAAACTTTATTTACATAATTACCATCCAGTTACGTCAATCTACATAATGAAAATCACCATGGTCTGTCAACCCCTTCTTGAGTTATTCTCTTTCAAAGTCCCGGACAAAATCGGTCCCTGCAGTTCTAAACAAAGCTGCTAAGGGGCCCAAATCTATACCACTTCTTTCCGAGCCTATTATTAAAGAGCTATCTGCCACCAAAAAAATCATCACCATTACATCATCCAGAACATGAGATATCAAACTAAGGGTTCTGCTACAGTACCATAGAAAGCCACAAGGTAACCTATAATCAAGCTATAATCAAATTTTGCTGTCATCTACCCACATACCAAATATCATAAAGTTTCATCCACAGCTTTTTGAGCTATGCTTTCCCTAAACCCATATGTAAACAGTACTGAAACAAGTGCTTTTGAAAAAAGCTGTCATTTCGGCCTGCTATCACTGCCACATGTTGTATATGTCACTGTGTGTCTGGTTGGAGATGGCTGTTTAGATATGTTAGTCTGCATCAATGAAAACCACGCTACATCTGCTTGGTGATGACACTAGTGTGGGGTGGACTGCCCAAACATCTCTCGGACTACCTGGAGTCAGTACAGAAACGCTGTCTCAGGATAATTGGGCTATCTGCTGACTCGCTCCCTACGCTAGCAAGTAGACGTGACAGAGCTACCCTGAGAACACTTGACAACATCCTTCAGGATAACACTTCTCCCCTCTGGGCATTTATAACCAGCCCGTCACACAGTCACTACAGAATTTGTAGGGGATGTCGGCACCGAACAGTGATCAGCAAAAGTAAAAGACAATTTTAAGAACTTAGAACATCAGATGCATGTATCAGATGCTGCTGTTGTTGTTGTTGTTGTTGTTGTTGTATGCGTCGTCTTTTTTGTAAATGTTGCCGTAATCTTCGCACACAAAAAAACTGCCCATGTGTCCCAGAAAAATTATCAGACTATTGAACACAAAAAAAGGCTAGAGTCTGCAGTTTTTTCTAGGGTCGGTCGGGAAACAGGGAACATTTTTTTTCAGGCCTTACCGGTATACAGAACGTGCATATGTGCTCCCCTCGATCCCCATATGTATACTTAAGCTAAAATTTCTAAGAAACGGAACGAAATAAACTGAATACGACACGACAAAAGCACTGGAGAGAAGACACTTAAAATTGGCAAGCATTTGCTGGCATTAAAGCAAGAAACTTAGCCTAGCATGCACTGGGTCATACGAAAAGGGTATAGATATTTTTTGTTTCACGTTCCGGAGGGGAGGGGGGCAGAAGCCTTACACGGAAAAATCGATGCAACAGTCAAAGAAAGCACGATGTCATTGATTGTCCATGTCCTTAGTCTTTTAAGCTATACAGTTTTCCTGTGACTCTATGCCTGATACGCTTATAACTGCTGATATTGTGGATCGTGTAAAGGTAAAACCTGCCTAAATGTCCGCTATGGCATCTGGTATGACGATACATCCGGGACCTGGTATGTACACTCACTCCCTCTTGCGATTTGAAGCAGTAACGCAGTGTTCGCCCGCCCATGGATCCATCCATCCACCCACCCACCCATGGACCGCATGTTGGTTTCCGCCTTAGTACTATTTCGGCCTAATGGCCGAAATAGAAAAATAACTTTCTTGGAAAAGGTAACCTAATACAAATGTAGTTTAAAGAGCTCTTAGTACCATGTGCATTCCACATCAGGTACAGAGGCTGCCCTGGCTCTTCATGCAGGTTGATGTTGTCCCAGAGAACCTTCACACACACATGCTTACTGTCTGCCGACAGCCACTGCTTGGGGATCTGTACCGGGAAAATAATAAAGAAAAACAAGCATTTTATGATATTCACATCATGGGCAGAGTAATATTTATAGAAAGGTGACAATATACAGGTCTCTTATGTTTAGGATAGTCACTTTCCAAAGTTCAAGGGCACCATGCCTGAAGCCATACCAATCAGGGTACTATATAATACTATTTCTATTTTTTTTAAATCTCTGTATCTCATGTAAAGAATGTCTGTACACCCATCATCTCCATACCTCTGCAGCCTTGGTGGTGATTTCAGCGGACAGCACCAGTCCAATCAGGTTACTGGGCACGTCCAGCCGGCGGAAGTACCAGACCAGGTTCCAGTAGATGATGGGGTGCTGGTCCACAAAGTCGGGCCTGGTGAGGGAGCCGTCGCCCTCGCTCTCCAGCACGTTCTCCACCTCCTTACGCAGCACCAGCGGGCTCAGGTACGGCACCGTGATGGGGTCGGGCTGCGGACGCTGCGCAGCAACAGCCAGGAACTCCTACAGGTGGCAAAATAACAAGCTTTTAAGTACAGCAAGTGTGGCTCTCCGGGGAAAGAAGCATGTGTAGTACTGTATGGTGGTCTGTCTTGGAGACGTTGCATCTGTGATCTAGAAATCCAGAAGATGAACCTAGACAATTAGAAAAATCAAGGAGTCAGAAAACTTTCAAAAATTCATATTCTCCCTGACCACCTGGTGAAGCAAGAAGACTGGAACATCACCATACAGTCAGGTCCTCAACTGTGGGATCAAAAGCTTACATCTAATTTTTATCTGTCATGTATTCAAAAAAGCAGTCACTGATTTGTCTCCTGAAGTAGCAACAAGACGTCATGCTAGATAGATGCATGACCTTCACACAGCAACTAACCATAGAGTTCCCTGGATAGGTTAGATGATACCGCGACAACATACACAGAACTGCACAAGGACAAAATCTTCATAGACAGGCGGACGACTATATGCATTAGGAAATACATGTACATTGGTTTTAGAAAAATCTCAATTGCAGCAGAGCAAACTTGCTGAAATCGATTTAGTCTGCTTCTGTTTTGTTGGTGACGCCTCAGGGGCAGAGCCTGATTTTTATAAATCACAGCTACAAACTATAAGAATAATGTTTCAATATAATTAACCTTCTGGTGACTTTTTTTGCAACCAATACAAGTTTGGTGTATTTACGTTGGGTGTAGAGACACCTTTAGCAGGGAGAAGGTTACATGTAAATGTTATGTTTTTGACTACAGTCCTCAATAATGCAACTATTTTTGAAAATGCCTTGTACTTGTATATAATCAACATTGTACCACAAGTGCATACAGTCATTCAATTACTATGCTAATTAGTATACATGTTTCAGGTACCAGTAATTTGTTGTACACAAAAATAAACATTTTGAATCAGAAATAGAAGGGCTCCTTACAATTAACTGGAACCTTGCTGCAATGATCTTTTAATGTAATCATTCATACCACACAAGTGATTGGTTGTGAACATACACCAATCAAAGAAAACATACTCAATTTCCAGTACCTTGAAGACCAAAAGCCTTTTCAAACACTAAAAGCTATACACATGATTACATATTAAGTGGAATCACTATCAATGCTCCAGTTTCTATGATTGAATCGGCAGTTTCAAGTTGATTTCTGCTTTTTTTTTTTCATTGTGAAAATTGAAATGTTGTCCAAGAAGAATCATTGTGACACCTAGCCCAGCACAAATCACCTAAGCCTGATCCTTGCCATCCCAGCTGCCTTTAAACAGTTGTAAAGGTTCTGTGGGACATGTACAAACCGTGTCCATGCTATCCACCTGTCCTGTCGTCTCGTCCAGCCCTGTGACGACTCGCTGTGGCGCTGATGATGACGGAGGAGAATCAGAACCAGTCTCGTCCAGCCCACTCCCAACACTCCTACACAGGCGACTGTTCAGTGTGGTATCGCCACCATCGTCAGAGGGGCCAGAATTTTCCACTGCAGACCTTATTCCTTCTAGACTTGCACTTCTCGCAATGGTGACCTTGGGAGGAGAGTCCTCAAGCAGGGCTTCAACACTTTTAGACTTGGGCCTGTTAAACTTGTGCTCCACTGGTGTGATTTTAGTCCTTCCCAACCATATGGGCCTTTTCTTAGCTTCAGAATCTCCATCATCACCTGCCGCCATGCCCAAGTAGCAGACTGCTTCGGGAAGGGGTTGTGGACGGTACTTGAAGGAACCGAGGCACTCCTTGCGAATCTCCACCACCCGCGGATTGGCGACCACACCTCCCCTTACGTTCAGCTTCACATGCTTAAAATTCAACATTTGAAGTAATATTTGCAGTTACAGTTGTATGAACAAGACGTAACACATTGATTGCACATACTCTGTTTGAGAGCTGCCAGTAATCTTAGTTTTTAAAAGACTAAGACATCTACAACTTTGCTTCATACAAAATGGAGCAGCTCTTTTTTGAATGGATATCATGGGATATGCAACACACCTTTGTTCACTGTTTAGAAATACCGTAGCTTGGCTCTGTCTCTTCTATCTACTCCTATAGTTATTCTGGTTAAAATATTATTCCTTTCCAAGCTATATCAAAGTTAACTCTTTGTATGAACTGGCTCATGTAAGGATATACACAGAAGGCACATGTCTAGCATAGCAACATAATTCTTCCAATTGACAGCCCAGAATCATTTTCAGAAGAGAACAATCAATAACCCAAGACTACACACATACACCAGACAGTCATAATCCATTGTCATGATCACCATTATATCATATATTAATGATTTGTCATGATTAGTCAATAGCCATTCTATGAACATGTACCACTCTATGCACCTGTGCATAATTATATGTACATAATCGTAATCAATGGCTGGAATATCTACTAAAGATATGTTACTGTTAGTACCAGGCAGTGATATTGCAGAGCAGTGATTGTGAGTACTGAATGCACATGATTGCACAATGATTGGGAAGCATGCATGGATGTGGCCATGAGTTACCTGTGAGGTGGAAGTGTCTGGCTTGGATTCCTGTACGGTACTGTCCTTCTGTTCCTGTAACGTACAACACACAGCTTTCTACATGTGTATATTGGAACACAAGACTACACACATGGCTGTTTTCATGCAGCTACATTGTCCCACAAGGTAAAAGGCAAAGGTTCCATAGCCTTTTTGAGGCCATAGGCCATATGTCCAATTATTACTACTATATGTTTTATATTCATCTAATTCATGGATTTGACCTCTGACCCTCACTGACAGACTTTTACTTTGTATTCAATTTATGTGTTCAATTGTATGTTAATTATTGTCTTATTATGTTATATTTACCTTTTGTATTTATTATTTTGTACTTATAAGTTATATGGGCTCTCTTGGAAATCAGCCATGTGTCTCCAAGATCAATAAATAAATAAATAAATAGGGACAGTGGGTATGAATCTTGGGCATGGTATTAGGAGGCAGAGCCCAACTCTCTCCTTCTACCGCCCTCCCCAGCTGAAGTCAGGTACCCATTTAAAGCTGGGTAGAATGAGGACGGTCGTGTAAAGTGTCTTTCCCAAGGACACAATGTTTAGCCAGGAATGCCAGGAATTGAACCCATGACCTCTCGATCTTGTGTCTGCCTAGCCACTAGGCCATTGATACCATTAACAAGGAGCAATGGCAGATTGAAGGGAACAAGCATTGAAGGCAGTTTGAGGTAGCCATGCAAGTACAGTATGTTGAGCGAGGCTGTGTGAAGTGAACATTTTCATATACATGTAGTGTCATAGTCTGTACCAAGAGAGACCCTGATGTTTTGGTAGCCATTGATCCAACAGAAGTAGCAACCACACAATATAAACTATTTCAGCTTAAATGCTGAAACAAAACATAATCTCAAACAATATCTAAGCCTGTTGGTCTCTACTATGAACAGTCTGCTGACATGTACACATATGTGCTCATATATAACACCATGATGCAGTTATATTTGCATCTACCTTCGATCACTGATTAAATCACACAAGAACTGCTTATGTATCACTTCTCATTTAGGTAAGAAGAGTACCACATTTCACAAAGAAGTGTTAGCTTTTGTCAGCTTTCATCACTGGTGCAACATTCTTGAGTGGGCTTTGTGACGTGGGAGAAGGCTTTCTTCTCAGACATACAAGCTGTGCATAGATAGGCATAGATGAAAGTAAGTGGTTAGTTAGTAGATTAATGATGAAGAGTAGATGGAAAGAGTGCTGAAAAGAAGAATCTCTGTGCACGATAATAAGCCATCTCAGAGTTCTAAGTGCACATTTGCAGTCATGCTGCATTGTGGTCTAAGGTAAAAGTTTAAGGTCCCTTTCTTTAGACAATTCTTTGTGACTAGACATGTTTGCAATGTTTCTGTGTGGATGGTTGTTTACTTCTTAGGGACCTTAACCTCTAACCTTACCCACAATCCCTTGTGGCACTGGAAATGTGAGGTGGCTTCTAATAGGAGTCAAAAGAGTACATTAGAATATCTGTAATTATTATAGGAGTGAAGAGAGAACATTAGTACATTAGGCTCCAGAGAGTTTTGTAAACATATCATATAAAGTCTCTGACAAGTAATGACATATCCACTATACCGGACCCAGGCATAAGTTAAAGTTACTACCAGTAGGAGGTTTTAGGCTATGCATGCCCAAGCTTTGTTAGAATCTGTCAGACTGATCACTTACAAAATTGTTACCTATTGTTCATACATGGCAAGCTATTATTTATCAAAGAGGTTTTGATTTCAATAGTGTAATTCAGTACATGTACTTACATCTACATTGAAACTGTACCAGCAAGCTCAAGATTCTAATCAAGCTAATTACTAAAACTGTGCGTGCACGTGTGTATACATATAATGTGCATGTGTGTGTGTGGATGTATATAACTTTTGGTTTAGCACATGCAATTTTCATTATCTCCAGGACCTGACAGAACTTTTTCCTCTATGTTTCATAATTTCATCTGGGTACAGTCCTTTTTGGCATGTCCTAAAGAGCCTGTGAATGCATACTCAACCATACTAAATAACTGCCCAGGCTGACCTGTTGGTCCTTGAAGCTGGAAGGAAGACTTTTGTCCTGTTCCTCCTCTACGCTCAGGAGCGGACCGGTCTTCAGAGACGAGCCCAGCGACTCTCTGCGCGCGGGAACACACTCGCTGGTGCAGCGTCGCCGGTCCATGGGGATGTGGATGGGCTGGGGCGCAGAGTTGGTGTGAGGATGTTCCACAGACAGGGAGTGTTTCAGTTTGATGTGGGGCCTGTCGGGGGGAAAACATGACATTGTTGAATTTCTAAATACTTTCTCTACTGTTAGGGTGATGGGCAGGCAGGCTCCCTTGTGAAATCTAACCCTCTGAAATGCTATTTCATGCAATTTTTGCATGGTAAATTTCACATAGCTTCATCTTATTCTGGTTGCACTGTTGAGGACCTGACAATAATGCCATGAGGTTTAAATTGTTTGCCTAGAGGGAAGGAATTGTGGAAATTTAATCATTCCAAGCAGCAAAATTCCATCCTAGGACAGACAAACTGATGCTGGAGACAGCCCTGCTTTGTCTTTAAAAGTTATCTGTGCAGGGAGATAATAAATGACTGTGACGATGATTGACAGTTTGTACTGACCTGGCAGGGCTGTAGCTGTGGCTCATGGCTGTTCCATCCACCTCCACCTCCCCCGCCTGTACCAGGCTGTCTGCACTCAGGTCAGACCCGGTCCTTGTCAGGCTGGTCTGGCTCACCGTCGCCATGGGATGGATCGGAGGGGCTGATTGGATACTATGGAAGCTCTCTATTGATTGGCTGGGGGTTAGAAATTGCCTGTGAGGAGAACAACAGAGAGTTATATGGAAGCAAATCTACAAGTTTTTGCAGAACACAGAGCACTATAGAAGTTCTATAGGGCGCAAACAATATCATCACTATGACAACACATGATGGTGCAAGTGTACTGTATCCATTCTTGTCTATTATCATGCATAGTGATGATCAGGTCTATCATTGGTAGCTAATTTTTTAAAAACCAGTTCCCCAAAAGTTGCTGGTCTATATCTGCTAACTCAGCAGAAGAATGAGACCATCATGGCCCCCATCAGCCAGAGTGGATGTTTCACAGACTAAGCACCCCCCTCCCCATTCCCCTCCATCCATCCCCACTCACCGGCTTCCTCCTCTCAGGTCGGTCACTACAACGTTAAGGAAGGGGACAAGGAGAGACTTGCAGTGCTGGCATCTGAAACAAAACAGTAGAGAGAAAATTCAGAATAACTGCTGTAGTGCTTGCACAATTGTGTGGCCCAAGGGCTATGGAAATGAAGGTGAGCACTGCCCCATACATTTTGATGAAAAGGTGTGGGAAGGATTTCCTAACCTTCCCCTACTGCCTAACCCAGTAACAAATACAAATTTGGAGCCACCTTAGCAGGCTGAAGGTTAAGCTAACAATACTCACTCTGTGTTGAGGTTGGAGTCATCAGCTGTCCAGCCTGCCATGATCTCTTCATCATACAGCAGGGCGTTACAGCTGTAGCACCTCATACAGCTGCTCATGCGCACCTCCATGGCGTAGTTGTGGAAGATGCTCTGTGTGCTGGCGTAACGGGAGGACCCATGGCTGTCGACAGAGTCTCTCCGGTTCAGCATGCTTGGCATGGGGAGGCTCCCTGTGTGAGAGGGGAGGTTGCCAAAGTGAGCAGTGGTCCTTTGTTAAACGTGCATCTGGGCTTTAAATACTCTTTTCTGTTACCTGCAATATTGCAACTTGTCCAAAATTTTGCCTGTTATTTTAAAAATATAGCAAAAACAAAGCTGGCATTCCTGCCCTATAACCTGATGGGACACATTGCATTGTAACTCAAAAATGTACTTCACATGATATCAATTTGAGCCTATGATTTGCAATATCTCCTCAAATTGTTTTCTTTGCAACATTTAAAATTACCTAGATTCCTGCAAATCCGTAGTACATACATCCTAATTTCAAGCTTGCAGAATTAATCATGCAAGTTGTTTTGGTTTTTACAATCTTGAATTTTTTTTGTAAATTGCTGGTTGCAAGTGGGTATTTTTTTAGTGTTGTATGTATCTTTCACAAGAGTTCATATGTCAACAATAATTATGGGGCACACATAAATCAACTGCTTTCAACTGGAATTAACAGTAGAAATTGCAGAATGGAGCTGCATCACTATGCTCGTGGTTTTATAAGAAGTCAGAACAGGCTCACAAGAGATTGTTATACCCAAGACAGAGATGGACTGACCTGACATCATGTCCGGAGGTGTACCGACCAGGTGTGTCTCACTCCTGCTCAGGTAGTCCAGATTCCTGGAGCTCCTCTTCGGGGTCCTCTCCCCTTCGGAGTCATCCCCGTCGAAGGTCACCAGGTTGTCCAGTTCCGGGGCCCTCAGCATGTTGTCTGACCTGGTGGTCAGCGAGCTGCCCATCAGTTTACTGGCCACGGCGCTCGCGGCAGCTTTGAACACGTCCAGTTTGGAACTGGAGCCCGACCCTTGGCGACTGTGGACTGGTGTGAGGGCAGGGGAGGCCCGGTCCTTCAGGCCAGTCACCTCACTCATGGAGCGAGGCATGCTGGGGGAAGAAGTAGGAGAGGTGCCCCTACCGCTACTGAACATGCTGGCAGCAGCAGATTTCAGGAAGCTGAAACCAGAGCCAGAACCTTGTCTATTGTGAGATGGCGTTCTCGAGGGGAGGGAGGCAGCCACTGCTATGACTAGTCCTGATTCATCTGGACTCTCCGACAGCTTGTTAGCCAATGGGCTGCCGGCTGAGCTGAGCTTAGCGTGACAGCTGGGGGACTTGTGCATGTGTCGGACAACTTCTCGAGGAGGACTAGTGTTAGCTGAAGTGGGCGAAGTACCTGTGCTGTCAAAGTTCTGAAACAACTTCGGCATGTCCGACTCTAATGCCAGACTCAGGGATCTATCGATTTTACCTTTTGGTTCACTTGGCACTGACTTTGTTATTTTCTCCTGTTTGGAGTCCATGTTATCGTCCAATGGCAGTAAAGGATGGAAGGAGGCCTCTGTGAGGCTGGGTCGTCTTATCCTAGACCTTCCAATGCTATTGCACTTGGCTTCAGATTCCTCTTTTGTATCATCTTTTGTTTCATCAGTTTCTTCCTTATCCAGGTCTTCGTTTAAGAACGGGTCCCACTGGTTTTCCCATGAGTCTTTCCTGACCAATTCTTTCTTCTTCTTTTCCTCCTCCTCTGGCTGTTTCCTTGACACCACACTGTCTCCAGAACTTCTTTTCAACCTTGTAGCTGCCCCTGCAGCCTTCCTGTGTTTCATTACGGAGGCATCGCTACTGGAGCGGGAGCGGCTCCCGTCCGAGAACCAGCCCACACTGGCTGGACGAGAAGCGCCCTTAGTTCTCTGTCGACCCTGGTTGACGCTATCATCTCTACTCAACCCAGACAGCAGCTTGGCATCACCTTTGAACAGGTCAATCTTCAGCTCTGCATCCATCTCACTCTCATGACTTCCCTGTCGGGATAGCACCTCTGTTAAGGTGACATTACTGTCACCACTTGGGTAACGGGGACGTTCCATACCACTGCCGCTGCCGCTGCCACTTCCACCACTGCCTCCAGCCGCACGTTTCATCTTGGACGGGTCGCCCGCGCTCTTGTGTCTCTTTCTTGTGGAGCGTGCCGGTCTGATAGCTGCAGAGAGGCTGTACGAGCGCTCGTGGAACACGGGCTCCTCCACAGAGGTCTGACTGGTGATGAGAAGTCCTGCTGCACTACCTGTGAGGAACAACAAACACACCCGTCCATACCACAAAGATACAACACACATAATCCATTGAGACCTACAATACAGGTACCAATGCTCATTCCATAGATTACTAGTACATGTATGTATTTTCAGTATACTTGTACATAGGATAATGATAAATCTAGTGATTAATTCCTTCCACTAAACAATGAACATCTGTACAGTTTTTGTCTGCCTTTATGAACAGTTATATTTAAAGTGCTGCTCTCAGAAGTGCAACAAGTTGTGACAACCATGCAACCAGAGAAAATGAGGAGAGCACGGCACAAAACCACAAGCAAACATACACAGAGGCAACAGAAAGCCTCACTCACACCACTTGCATAGCTGCTGACATTCAATAGCACAGCTATGGGGACACAGCTCCTAAGCGTACAGCTCAAGCAGTACTACTAGTGAGAACTAACACATAACATGCACATACACAAAAGTGCAAACAACAAAAGACAGCATGTGGACTGGTAAAGTTAGCGATGTTGTAATAAGTTGAGCTTGATGGAAGGAAGGTCTGAAGAGGACAATATAATGTGACACAGTCCGTCTGACCAACTGTGCTGTATCCTTTCTTGTCTTTCAGTTTTACCAGGGTCAATCCAAGCATTATATTTTCAAGCTAGGATAATGGCAAAGGACATTGAAAAGAAAAATTAGTTTTTTTGTTACTATTTGTTGCCTGATTTGGTACAAGTGCAAGCTACTATACTGCCAGCTAGTCTTTAACAGTTGATTATGATTGCAAGCCCTCTCCATTGCTATACGTGTTACAAAAGTGGTGTATAATGCTGCCATAATGCTTTTTTTTTAGTTATGATGCTGATAATTTGATAATGATAATGGTAATTTCAGTCATCCTGGCTGTCCAAGTTACCACTCCAGGAAACCATTGAACCAAATGGTAGTGATAGTGCACCATAATGGTGCTATTTTCTATCTAGTTTAGTTATGCTCCACCGGTAGATTGTATGCAGAGTTACCTCTGTGGTAAGACTAGTGATCTGAGAGCAGGGGGTTAATTTGGTATGACTGGCTCTTGTCAAGGGAAGGAGATAATACTTTCCTAAAGTCTATGGATAATGAATGATAAATGTTGATTAAAGATCAACACAATAGGGCAGCACTGATGCTCAATTGAAAAGGCATCTGGACTGGGGTGGCTTCAATGCAGCACTAAAGCAGCACTAATCCAGCATCAACGCAGCACTAATCCAGCATCAATGCAGCACTAATCCAGCATCAATGCAGCACTAATCCAGCATCAATGCAGCTCTAACCCAGCATTACACACCACTTTCCATAATGATAGCTGGACGGGTGAGAAAGCGCTGTGTTCGGCCATGCAATGGTGTGAACGGGAGAACATGATTAACTGATTTTAGCATGTTACGGTCACGCTGGTATGACTCACCGATAGGAACAACGCCATCGGGCAGAGATATCAAGCGTTTCACTTTCACTTTTGGCCTTCCATGGCCTTCAATATCCTTCCCTGGTGAGGAAAAACATGCAGAAATGTGGAGAAAACATTCAAACGGTATGAGAAAATTAAGGGTCAGTACGGTAAGTGAGTAATAATGGATGGTACAAAGTAGTAGATGATCTCTGGTGAGTCAGGTAAGTAGATGGTGGTAGAAATTCTGTTGTAGGAAATCTATAGTACAGACATAAAGAGGTATACTGTCTAAGGAAATCAAGTTGGGAAAATGGTACTGTAAAAAAAAACTACTTCTGTGGGTACCCAACTCAAAGGAAAGAAAAGGAACAGAACAGGACAGTTCTGTAAGCCAATGGCTGCAGCAGATATCTTGCACCATGATGTCATCACCATTGTACATTGTACCTGCCTGTAGTACAATGAAGTGGTGGAATGGTCTTGTTGGCATACATGTTGCATTGTAGTATTCAACAGTGGTTTCAGCTACTACCGAAATCCACTTTCCTTGCACACCTTTAACCAGAAATTGACAAAAAAACTGATGTGCAGGACCTTTGTATTTCCAGACAGTGCAAATTGCGTGAAATTTTCCATTTTCAGATAAATACATTGGGCCCTCCAATTGTACAGAACCAAGCAGCTGAATTTTCAGCTGAAAAGTTTTCAAGAAACAAAGACCATGGCGATGTAAGTCTGCTGTAGAAGGAAAAGAGAACACAACACACAAAACTGATAGGGGAGGTAGCAGTCAACACATTAGAGGATATAGTATCAAGGCTCCAAATTCAATTTTGGGAATAGGTACACTGGTACACCTAACCTACAAATTTAGGTGCACTGACAAGATTTTGGGTGCACAACATAAACTGAAGTAGAATGTCACTGTCAGGAAAACTTAATTACAAACCTTACTGCCTCGCTTCACATCTTGAATCTGAATAATTCTATAGTTAACTTTAAAAATTTAAGTAACACAATAAAGATTTCATTATCTTTGGATACTAAAATGTCAAGAATATGATGGAAACTAGTGTATACCTTTAGCTACACAAATATCTAGATGCACCAGTGCACCCACAGTAAAATATTATGTGCACAGCTCCAATTTTGGGTACACTAAAGTGTATATGCACCTAGTATTTCAAGCCCTGAATATACTAAAGAGAGTAAGAAAGGGCCTACATCTACTCATGGGAAAATGGAACCTGTTTGAACTTTCAAGTTATCATAACATGTTTGAACTTTCAAGTTATCATAACATGTTTGAACTTTCAAGTTATCATAACATGCTGAATCATCACACTTGCAGGTGTGGTGCGGTGCATTTGAATGCCTCCCACTACACAGAACTATGATGATCCAGTGTGGGAAATACCTTGGAACCAATCACCAAGGACTACCATGTAAAGAACATTATGCAACAGTTATACAACTATTATGGTACTTTTTTGACAAGTTGGTCCTCATAAAAAAAAATCAATACCATTTAGTACAAAACTCTCCCCACTTCTTTAGAGGTAGCATTTATATTTGCCCAACAAAAGAATCTAAAAATAGCAGATTACACATTACAACTTACTTGTGCTTCCCCTCAGAGTACTTATGCTGCTCATACTGCCAGAGTTACGGACAATACTGCTGACGCGGGGACGGAACGGTTCGGGCCCGTCGTAGTCCACAGGCTCGAACTTAGGCTGCTCCTGAACAGTGGCATCTGAATCCACTCCGTTTGCATCATCTTCATCTTCATTATCTGTCGTGGACAGAGAACAGATTGTAACACAGCACGTCAGTTAAGTGTCTTGATGGAAATGTCAAACTTAGCATAAAAGAACATCTTGATCACAGACATCCTTGTGAAAAATTTGTTGCATTTTTTCACCTAAAAGTCAACAATGACCTTCCTAAAGCTGGGGTCACACAGCAGGAAAATCACTTGCCCAACCAGTGGCATCCTGACCTTGTACTTGACCTTCTTCTTCTTTTGTACTGCTAAGCCCGATACTAGTAATAATCGTATTATTAGCAGTGCGCATACACATGTTAGTTACAACACAAGTGACCGATACAAATAAACAAGGGAAAATAAGGGTAAAGACACTAAGGAACATAGGTAACTGATTCTGTGTGTGCACAAGACAAGACGTGTAGGGGCGACTCAATGCAGCAGGGCCCTCGCCAGTTGAGATTTGACCTACATGTACCTGAACTGTTGTCCTGCTTCCCTCTGCTCTTGTCTTGTGGGGCGTTCAAGTCGCTCGACTGGCTGCTGGTGGTGGAGTTCAGGTCCTGGTCTGTCAGGGGGGACGTCACGCTGCCGTCTCCACGCCGTACTTCCTCCTTCGTCATGGAGCTGTAGCCTTGATCTGATTGGCCACCTATTGTGCCACATGTAATACTGTAACTTCTTTTATGTTCCCAAGGATTTGCAAATTAGACTCTATCCCACCTGACAGTTCTTTTGCCCCAATTTGATTTCTGTCTTGCAGTGTCTATGTGTATAGACAGGAACCCATGTGTAAGCAGGAACCCCTTGCACAATAGCTAATATACTTTTTTTTCTTGACAACATAAATATTGGGTCTCAGACTTCTCATTCAACCAACCTTACAGGTTGGCCAGTCTTCTGTGTAGTTGTACCCAAGCATAGCTCAACTAGAGCCAAAAAGCAACATGCAAGCATGACAAGAACATACACATGCATACAGTACATGTAATATGTAAGTCACTGAACAAACACCACATGTCTACATCAGTATGCAAGCAGTGCAACAAGTTATAACAAACTTAGCACAAGATCAACAAAGCTGGCTCCACCGCTGAGGTGTCACCATAAATAAGCACATACAAGACTAGAGTTATCTTCCATACATTACAACTTTCAGTATCTAAAATGTATATACTGTATCATTCAACTATCTATCATATGATGATGCTAGTTACTCTTGTACTATTGAGAAGAAGCCATTGCTTAAAGCATACAAGCAGCTGCAGCACACCTACCCATGCTTATTCTATCATGTGTGTCCAACTTGACATCGTTGACAAACTCAGCACCTGTATGGGAGGCCGTCCCGTCGGGGAAGCTCTCCACGCTGGTTCTGCTGACAGCGTCCGCATCGCTGCTGTCTGACGTCTGCAGCACGGCCCGCTTGATTCCCCGGCGGAACTGCGCTATGGCCAGGATCACGTTGCGCAGCTTTGTCCAGAGCAAGAAACCATCTCTGTTCCCGGTGGGCCATCGGCTCTCAAGAATAGCCTGTGAGGATAGAAGTACTACGATGTCAGTGTGAAAAGTTACTTACTTCAATCCCCAAACACCCTGGCCCGCTATCCATCCTACTCTAGCTCCAGTTCGCTCTTCTATTCTCTTCCAAGTCTGGTACCCATCCCCATTTGCATGCTTGGCCCTTACAAATGTATATCATTTATTATCAAAAAGAATTTCTAGAAGCAATGTAATAGGGATCAGACTTCCAAAGGCCTGTTTGAGGCCTGTTAACATGCCATTACAGAGGACCATGCATCACGGGCATATACATGTATCTTAGGCAAATATTCAAATACCAATTGATCCTCTATCAACTGGCGCCAGACTATTCTAACAGTCCTAACAGTAAAATTACATAGCAATATCAAAGGAGCAGAACTTTCTCCAAACACCAGCATACCTTGTTGTAGTGTCCGTAGGTGATGGCGTTTGGGGTGATGCCGTTGCGCTTCATCTCCATGAGCACTTTGACAGCAAGGATAGGCTGGCTGTACTGTCCACACAGCTGCATCACCACACGGTAGCACACCTAGGGACAGCAGCAGGCACAGTTAGACGACTCAGTATGAAGTTTATATGAAAACTTAAACTTTCTACAGCTACTAGTACATGTATCAAATATCGATGGTGTGACATGGTGGCCTTGTGGTTAGGTTTGTTGACGTTTTGGACTCAAAAGTGCTGGCGGGTCTGAATATTGTGCTCTTGGGAAAAACACTTAGCTACCTATCTTTGGTTAGGGATGTCCTCTTGGACAAACAAATTCTCACCTCATCCAAGTGATCCCTCCTGCAGGCATGCTGCATCTTGACCAGCATGTCGTAGGCAGTGCGTAGAGCGCGGGCTTTGGAGTGAGAAGCCTTCACGTAGGCAGGCAGACAGATGAACCACAGGCTGAAGCAATGGCTCAGTAGCAGTCTGTGGTAAGAAGATGACAGAAAGACATAGTTTTTACACAATTTACATAATAGCCAACGATAGTCCATTGAATCACAGTTCCCTATGCATATGTGCATGTCATTTTGTATAGTTATGAAGTTAACAGAATAGCACAGATAAAGGGATATTCATCACTCACTTTGCCCACAACATTGGTGACCCCGAGTTCTTCTTAGCAACCTGAAAGGCAAAAAGTATCTCAACATCTCTTTTCCTATTCTTTTTTTTATCTAACCAACTTAGCCAATAAATAATTTTCTATCACCACTTTTGTTAACAACTTTTGACACTGACACATTAAATCTAACATGTAAATAGAGTACATGTATACAACACAATGTAATATAATCACAAGCCAAAATAACGCTATAAAGTATGCTCCAGTCACATGTCCAAACCAATGCCCTGCCAGGTACTTCACAGGCTTTTTTTTCACTTTTGGGAGGGCTCTGTGGGACTCCCAGTGGCTTCCAGGCTATTTTGGGGCTCAGGTGGGCATTGGTGTAGAAATGTGACTGTAGCACAACTGCACCCCCCCACTTCAGAGCCCGGCTGTGGCCTAGATTGACTACACCCCCTACATGCCCCTAAAAATGTGACTGAGGCATAACTAGCAGTAGCCCTAACCTTCTGTGAATGCCTGAGCTCAGCCTTGGTGCGTCTGGTGACAGCCATAGGACTGCTTGGCTTGGCAGTGCTGACTTGCTTGAACTGGTTGGCCAGGTTGGGAGGACGGAGGAACAGGCTGTGGTCCAGGTCTGGGAACACCGTGTAGCTGTACTTCCTCCCATCAGGGAGGTCTCTGGGCTCAGGCGGAGTCACAAACACTGTGTGTTCGCTGGGTACAACATCAAACATTTGGTTAGATTTAACACACCAAGAATAACTGCTGTTAAACACAACAAACAAAGTCTGGTTGGTTACATGTTGAACACTTTGACTGAAAAGAGTCTGGTTACAAGTTGAACAATTTTAACAAGGAAGAGAGTATGGTCAATGGTTAAAAGTTGAACAAGCTTTGACCAGAAGAGTCTGCTTATAACTTGAGCACTCTGATAACTCTTTTAACAAGTTAAACTGTTCCACATACCTCTTAAAAGATTCCTCCAAGTCGATAAGCTGTTCATCTGGTCTGTCGGACCTCTCGGGGTCTACCTTGTCCATACACTCATCGAAGAAGGCCAGACTGGTGTCCTTCTCCGACACAAAGGAGCATTCCTCGATGAAACCGATGAACATCTGGGTCTTCATGATCTGGGTGAAGAACTTCTGGTTGGTGCTGCGGCTTCTCAAAAAACCTGAAGAACACAAAGTACGGATAATATATTAACACAAGGCTTGGACTCACCAAATTTTTTAATCCACTCTAACCTGTCTACCTGTCTAACATGTATATATCCATATGATAACACACAGTTTAGCACACATTGACAGGCAGATAAATACAGTAGACTTTTACCTTGCAGGTCGAACAGGGAGCTGGCATCTGTTGTTCTCTCCGTTGGCTTCTCCGTGATGGGAAGAAGAAAATGTCGGTAACCTTTCAGTAAGCATGCCATGAACCTCAGGAAGGCTTCCTGAATGGCAAGCTCTATGGACAGCTGCAACAACAAAACACATACTCAGTGTACTAAATACTTTTTTGAGCCAGGTTGCCCAGTGGCAACTTAGGTTGCCCATCAAAATTCCAGGTTGCCCCAAACTCTTCTACATGATGCAATGTGCATTTATACATTTCTGACACTGAGTTGTTTCCCCTTACCTGAAGTGATGAGCTCTTCTGTGGGAACTTCTCAATAAACAGTTCCCAATGGAAGAAAGGGGCATCCTTACCACAAAATTTAGGTAGTGCACTGAGCTACCTGGGTGTAGAAATAGGTTGCACCAAGCAAAATATGGTTGCACGGTGCAACTGGGCAACCTAGTATTTCGCACGCTGATACTTCTTACAGGAAAGCAGACACAATGTTTAATTCTGTCCTAATGCATTGACAAGTAATCAGCCAAAATGACTGTGAAAATTACAATGCCCCAATGTCAGACTACAGCAGTATCAAAACTTTCAGCATTAGGGCATCACTATACACCACCTTCCGAAGGGAGACAGCATATAGAAAGGCTGACAATAACGAACCACTCACCTTCTTCTTCTGTTTTTTCAGGCCATCGTCTAACGGAGCCAAGTCCACGGCCACTTCATCGGGTGTGGTCTGACGATGAACTGAGGAACAGCAGACACTATGTTACCATTTCTCATTTTAAGATACCAGCTTAACAAAGTAAGGCACTGTGCTGTTACAAAAAGATGTTTGCATACTTTAATTATAACTAGGTAACTTAACATACCACCTTTGGCATTCAATTGATTTATCACACATAAACTTAAACTATGTGTAGCTCATAGCATATATCGCGTAGCTTGTATATGCTATATCGCATAGCTTGTATATGTTACAAAAATACTAACTGTGTAGATGTACAATACTCTAGCACAAAATGAAAGTAATTCTTGCAGAATAAGTATACAAAAACATGAAGAAATCATCACAAAATTGGGGAAAAATGATGGACAAAGAGGGGTTGAATAAAGCATGAATGATGAAAATCCTTGATGAAAGAGTGCAGAATTAAATCAGACATTTATAGGAAAGAACTTACCACCAAAGTAAATACTTGGGAAAATATCAACTGTATGAAGACATAGGGAGAGGATATATGTTTGGGATTACATACAAAGCAGATCAAAAGATTTATTTTTTTGGTGTTCAAGAGACAGAGGTACTTTCTGGTAATATGCTTAGACAGCATTTTAAAAATTTCAAATTGTGCTATGTAACACATAATAATTTGGCTGCACATTGAAAAGTGGAAAGAAAAGGAGCTCTTGAATCCTTTTTGCATGTAAATACCTACAATAGAAAATTCAGTACAACAGTGTCATAATATCCAGAATTCCAGATAGGAACTCTGACTCTTGAAGAATGTTTAACAGTGTCTTTGTGGCTAAGCAAGATGTGATTGATACACAGAGGGAAAAGGGACAGGAAAGACTAAAGAGTTGTAAGAAGCTATGTACACATTGCTATTTCTATGCACAGTACTACATAAATATATACTTGTAACTTTTTATGTCATTCCAATGCTAAGTTTTATAATCAATGTAAAATCATGCAATGCCACAATGCAATTGAATCTTTTTTGCGTAAAATGTGGATTATTTGATTTTCAAGTGATTTTGTTAGTTTGCCCAAAAGTTTGTGAAGAAAAAGATTTCAGCCATGCAAAGCAATAAATATGTTAATACTGTAATAAATCATCCATTAAATTATAGAACTTCTAACTTTACTCATAAAAGAATCATAAAGAATTCAAAACAGTCTCAATGCTAAGAAACTAAACAGTCTTTTTTTTGCAAGAAGGCACTTAAGTTTTTTTAAAAAGTTATTTTTTGTAGAAGCGACACAAAAATCAATGTGTGCACTAATGTTACCATCAGCATGTAATCAAGACGCATTTGATGCACATGCATTTAATTTATTCTCACTACAGCTTTTTACTAAATGCACATGTTGTACAGATGTTAAAAGCTTCATTTTGGAACTGACAAAAACCTGAAATTCATTTCTAAAATAAAGTCAAACTCTGCTAAATACATTTGTAGATGACTAACAGAACTTGTATAAATTGTTTTGCCTACTTTTTTTAAAACATGATTTATTGTATCACAGCAAACAACTGGATTCAGCTGTTACTGTACATGCTTTCCCTTTACCTTCTATCAGTTGATTGCACAAGTGGACTAGTGAGTTTCTTAGCAGCTTTGCGGGTTTCTGTAAACAGAAGGAACAAATAATCATTGAACCAAACTGAGAAACAGTTCTCGTCCCAAGATATTTTTCCACACGAGAAGTCATGGCCATGTAAACATAAAATAGTGTTATTGTGCAATTCTCACAAAATGGTAACGAAAAGCTACCTTCTCAGTGATATCTACTGTACTAAATATGTAATGACATATCGAAAAAACCCCAAAAATGGCAGATGTATACAAAATAGTCTCTGCTTAGTGTTGACTTCTATTTGCCTCATCACAGTAACAAAAACAATGCAACACAAATCTATCAGTAATAACATTCATACAGCCTGCTCACATTTTCAGGCTGTGAAGAATAGTCTATGGTGAATATCAAATATAAAAACAGGCAATAATCTGTTAATGATTCTCATACATAGTAGATATTAACATACAAGTAACAGTCCTACCTTTGGGAGGATCTTGTGGTTTATGAGCTTCTTATCACCAGGTCTGTAAATAAAAGACGGGTATTTAAAGGTGGTTGTTTTCAACAGGGGAACAGGGGTGCTGCACCCTCATACTTCTTACCCTGGTGGATTCTGCCAAAAAATGGTAATTTCATATTGACTGCTGTCCATGTCAGTCCACAGGTGGCCTGTTATTAAATGTGAATTGTCTGGCCATACTTTTAACGTCAGAAAGCCTTAAAACTCATGAAGCAAACTCACTGTCTGATGGAGTTTGTGTCCAGATCCACACAGATAACATCCTGGGGAGGCTCGTACAAGTCAAAGTATCTGGAGTCCACCCCTGGCAAGGAAAAGCACAAACTCCATTTACTACCTATGCAAATACTTGACATTCAACATGATGATAAGTGAACTGTTATTAAAGTCTTTCCCTCACTTTAAGATCAACTTTAAGTGCTGTCCAAATCCCACCCAGTGCTGAGAGCACCTTGCCATGCTGTAACCTAGTGCTCTGTGAAAAAGGTTAAAAGGGATGAATGTAGAAGCCAGGTTGCCCTTACCAACAATAAAGGGCACGGGAGCGTTGATGACATCGGCGAGGTCCAGAGGACAGAGGGGGATGTACGGACACGGCCAGTGGAGGGGGAACAATATCTGGGAAAAACACCAAAATCACACGTCAGCAAAACTACAGTCTACTTTTCATGAGGTAATAAAATCTTTGAAACAAACAAAACAGGAAAAAATATTGGTAGCTCATTTCAATTCTTTGTTCCAAACTTTTCTACATAAAGACCAAGACTGGGGCCACTACAGACTACCAACTAGCTCTGCCCCATTGCTCACATGTTCTAAGCAATCAGGTCCTCAGTTATCCTGTAGAAGATTTCAGTGAGATTCCAATTCTTGTGTTGGAAAATAGTTGAATTTTTTCCACATTGTATACCATAATACCAATACAGATGAACTTTCATGATAAGTTTCTATTTCATTTTGTTGGACAATAGGACACTGCACTGACCAGCTGGAGTGCCTCGGCCACACTGGTGAGAACAGCAGGCCGTAAGGAGTGCAGCAGGATCTTGTTCTCCAACAGGGCGAACAACAGCAGGTTCATGGCATTGTCTGGGCCCAGGTTGGTCAGCAAGGCTGTCAGGGAGGCACCACTACACAGCACAGGGGAACAGATAGCGAGCATTACTAAACATAACATCAGGGACAGGTACAGGGGTTTAGGTGCAGGACTTGCAACTATACCTGAACAATTTGACAAGAGTAACCTGTGATTTTCAATGACGACAGAACAGTTAACAGAATATTTATTTGGATTTTTGGTATCTCATACAAAGAACCTACTCTTGTGAAAGGATCTCAAATCAAAGATGGTGCTGATTCCAATGTCCAATGACCATATAAAGGTTTGTTCTTTTTCCAGTGTTAAATTTCCATCTTTGTAGTGGGAATTGCACATACAGTTTTCGTCACAAAATAAGTAAATACTTGAGTCATGTAGGTACAGTACTAGTAAATTGACATTCTGTATTTTAGACCTGTACCAAACAGATTTTCATGTATCATACCAGTACTGTTGTCTTACTGGTACCCAGTACTGATATGCAGCCCAAGTCACTACAGCATAACAAAGCTTCTCCTTTCATGAACTTTTATGGTCAAGCTTATCCTTTAAAACCTTACCTGAGGGGCAGGGGAGAATGATGAGGCTGCATCAGCAATAGGGAGTCAACAGCACCCATCTGTACCAGGGAAAATAACAAGGCGTCATCATAAAAATACATGCCCACTTTCTTCTATAACTTTTTTGGAATGTTCCTTTTTTGCACAAGGGGTGATTTTGGAACTGTCCAATTTTGGACGGGGAAGGATGGGAGTGAAATATCTTGCAGTTGCTTGCAATTGTTACTTAGTATTTCATATGATTTCTTATGTTTGTATTTTTTTTATTGAGTTCTCTCAATTTTGCAGGCTGCCACCAGAACTACTTGCGTGGATAAAATTGTATCGAGTTTTTACCTGTACGAGTATTCTGGGTCGCTGGGGTGACGGGAACGGAACATCGTGCATGAAGTGTGAGATGTGTCTCTCCAGAGGCACGGCGTGGGGACCCGACACAGACAACCTGTACAGGTAAGTCAGAAACTTTCGAAACGCATCAAAGAATGGCCAATGAGACATGAGCGAGATGCACTTGTTGGTGTGGATGGTCTTGGTCTGCCTGTCTAGTTCAGTCTGATAGTTCAGCCTCTTGCGTTGTTCCTCTGTGAGTTTCTCTGGCGGATAGCTCTCGTAGAACGACACTGCAGCACCGTAAACCTGCACAGAAAGGAAGAAAATCAATCTTCTTGTATTAGACTGACTTAAGTACCAGCTAGGTACTCATTTTCACCAAAGTCTAGTCAGGAAGCAATACCCAAGGGCACAACATTGGGACCTGCTAATGATTTAAACCCAGGACCTTTATATTCTAAAATCAAGAAACAACTCTAACCACCATGCCACATATTGGTTACAAACTTTACAAATGACATAAGCTACAATCCACCATAAGATAGATAATATTGACACAACAAACATACAGTACCTTATCAGCATCCACATTGGTTAGCACAAATGTGGAGAATACAGGCAGTGGGTGTTTGGCATCGTTTGGCCAACACTCTATAGTGGCACCCATAGGAAGGCAGAAGATGGGAACTTGCTCCGGCAATGGAAAACTCTCGTAATCTTCCATGGGATACCTTCCTATCAAGCCTGTACACAAGAGCAAAATAAACATTTATTAATCAGAGATCTGCAGCTTCAGCAGGCTTCAACCCCTCTGGCAAAACCTACAGAAACTACACTGCTCCCTCTGGCAGAACATACAAAAACTACAGTGCAGACACACAGGCAGACAGATCAAAAACAATACCTCACTCCTATGGTGATGACATTTGTAAAAAAAAGTAAACCAAAAGCTCTTTTCTTCTGTATTACAATCTGAAGGGAAGAGAGCTTTCTTACCCGCTTTATAAGATATGTAGTTCATCTTGGCCATGGATTTCTTGTAACAGAGAAAGACATCTGAACCAACCTGTTGGAGGAATGCAATCAAACAGTGAGAAAATACAGCAAATATTGAAAAATTCAAAGTATTTCTAAGTTCATGATTTTCGTGGTCACTTTTCCACTGCGAACTCATTATGACTATGCCAGTATTCCTATTGCGTTGTACTACTGTCTTATCTACCAACAGAACAGTGTACCAGTACATAGCCCAACCACAAAACCAAGCAATACATCTGCTTATACATGTACTTGAAAATAAAACTTTAATACTTGAAAATAAACTTGACAGGACTTACCATGCCCTTGTTAAGGTTCTTGTCTATCTGACAGAATGCGTGGGGTGGGGACTCGCCCTTGTTGGTAAGTATTACACAGATGTCCGTGACCGCTAAGGAGTTGTGGGCAGCATTTTCCGAGGCTCTCCTGGTCGTGATGTAAGTTCTGTGTCCGCCTAGAGGAGCCTTGTTATTTACATTGGCAGGCCGTCCGTAGGGCGTGCTATGTATGATCTCACAACCAGCCATGACTCGTTCTTTGCCTTCGTATAAAACTCTGAAAAGAAGTGAAACAAAAATGAAAATGAGTTAAAATATGCCTGGAAATATTAATAAGACAAATATCTTGTTATCCAGAATATTTTCAGTTTTGCTGCTGAAGTCTTGCCTTGAGCACATTTAAGACAAGGATTATGACTTAATCCCTTCTAACATATGCTTGGCAGCAGTTTGCTATCTCAAACTAGCAGGCAAGCACAACTGTCCCTCATTAATTTTGATATCCCTTGGCTTTCATGCATCTTTATTCCCTTAATGTTCAATGAAGTAGTTCCACCAAATGCAGTTGCCTATATAGCCCAGCTGACAGTGGATATACCCATTTCTAACATATTTCTGCTAGCTCAATAACATACATGCATATGACCTATGCTGTATAACACACCACTTTTTTTTATATCACTTAATACGAGTAATACTAGTATGCATGTCCAAAATGTCAAGTATTTTTTACTGTGTAAGAATTACTAAGATACAGTCCACTAGATTGATAATGTTGTTCCTTGAACACATCTCAGAGGCAGAGCCTGCTATATCGTATATAGTATTGGATTTGGTTTGAAACAAGTTTGAAAATTACTGCCTGTACATGTGAAAACTTACCCTATATCTGTGAGTGGTGGTTTATCACGTCCTCTTCTGTAACACAGATGTATGGGTGAAGTCCGCAGGCTTCCGTGGTTCAAGTCCGCGGGGAACCCAAACGGCGTGTGTTCTATACACGTGAACCCCTGTGGTGGCGTCTCCCCCTGTCCACGGTGGATCACAGCGAGTTCCACGATCGGGTCCTGCGGGGCAATAGTTCTGTGGGAGTTGTCGATTTCTTCTTCCAGCGGCTTGGAGGCCTCTGTAAGTCCCGCGACCACAAAATACTCCACTACTCTCTGGTTTCTCTCCTCCATTTTCGCTTTTCCTCACTGGCTTTCTCTCAAAAGGAAGACAGGGGTCTGAAAAGAACACGCAAGAAACATTAAGTACTGTTTTGGTGCGGGTTAATGTTTAGGTTCATATGTACGCTTGCCCGGACAGAGAAGGTTCAAAGCACATGGATGGGAAAGATTGACAGAATGACAGGTCAAAAGGTCAGACATAGGAAATGGAAGGAAAACAGTATATACATTTATACCCACATGTATACTCAAAATACCCAACAGCAACCTGCCGTTTGCAGGGGAAAATATTAATATTAACAACTTGCCACTTCATAAGCTAAAAAAATTCACGAACAGATAAACATGAATGATATGATATTACGAAATAAGTACACAAAAATACACACAAGACAAAATAATAAATCAACTATCAAGCAAAACAGAAACATAGAGTTTCCCTCTTCCAAAAAGATTTCATTGGTATACTGTGATAAAAGACTGGCAAATAATACACGTCAACATGCAAGCAGCATGCTTGGGAATCTGGAACACTGGATTCTTCAAATCCAATCATAACAATTTACAAAACATACGAAAACAATTAGACCTGAACAATAATTTAATCGGAAACCTGATCTGTTTGTATGCTCAAAGTTATCACTAAATACCTGAGATCAAAGACCACTTTTCACAGCACAGATTCTAATGGCATTAGAAGACAAAACAACCTAAACAATAAGTATAGGTATAACATACGACTCTACAAAATAAACTGAGTGTTTGCCACAGGGCTGAACTACCATAGTGACTACTGAATTAAGCCACAAGTTCAGTATTATTACACACTTCTAATCTCCAAGCAGCTGAATGATACTGCTCAGTTTAATGCGTGTTTTGGCGGCATTTAGTACATACTTTTAGTAGTGTACTTTTTCAAATCTTCAAAGTGACAGAGAGACAGATATGGTCTGCTAGGGTAAAAATCCTCAAAACGTGTGAAAAACTAAAAGTTAACTAATGACCCAGACCCTACATCTACGTGGAGGTTATTCTATCTTACCTGACTTTCAGACCTTTGAACATTGAAATAACACAGGTGTAGCAAACAGCAAATCCCTATTAACAGGTCACCATATGTGACTGTTGACCACCACTAGTATTAGTAGTAAGAGATCTCCAGCAGGCTAACCTTGCCAAGAACAACAGGATCAAACTGCTGTTAGTTTATCTACAGGAAACACACTGACCACAATCCTACACCACCTGGCAGGAAGTGTTTTGGAAGGCTCCGCATGAACTCTTAGTCTTACCTTCCTCATTGTGGTGGACAGAAAATCATTAACAGATTTTAAAAAAGAAGCTGTTGTTGCTGTTCCTGTTTTTGCAGTTATTGATAGCTTTAAATGCAAAATAACTGTTGTTGCAAGCATGCCTGAAGGCACATACTGTGTATATGTATGACATCATAATATGACACAGAACACATACACATGAGTCAACTTCGGAATCATACTTCTCATGGTTGTACTTGTATTTACCTCGCTAAATCAATAATAACCATGATCACCACATGTCCTTGGAATAGATCTAGTCTAAGGCCACTCCAAACAAATTGGTTGGTTGGTTGGTTGGTTTTCAGATTAAACAAAAAATGATGAACTGGACAAGAAACATGAAAACAAAGTCTGAGGGGAAAGTCTGTACCATGGTACACACAGTTTTGACAAAAGAATATAGTAAGATGTACAATACATATATGGTGTTTTCCTCCCAGCTATGTTTTCATTGTGGCCTCTTGCTGATCATGAGAACCAGGGTAATAAATTGGTATGGCTTACCAAAAAGTCCCAAATCTACCTGTGCCATATGTAAGGACAACTTTCCCTCCAACTTCAGCCCCATTACACCTCCATGCTGGCTGTCTAGACCAGCCTACAGGCAAATATTTGCTCTTAGTGTGAACTGGGGGTCATTAACGGTACTTGGTAACATTTTAGGTAACATTTTAACACTAGCAGCACTTCTCATTACAAACTAGTGTCTGAAACTGAAAGTATAGTTTTATCTATTATTTATTGGACTGCTTATAGTTTTGAAAAATATGGGTGAATTACATATCGATAAATGTAAGTTTAACGACAGCCCAACCCTAACAATAAGTGTATGATCAGTCGTCATGACTTGTAAACTATGACTCACATGTTTGGATAAAGTTTTAGCGGGAAATTCAGTTGATGAAAACGTGACATTGCTTGTAAAACATGTACTACAAGACAAATTCATGGTGTTACTTGGTTTTCCATATTACTATTCCAAGGTTAATTCAGAATTCATTAAGACTTCTTCATTGCTTAATCCTCAAAGGGAGGACAAACGTTCAGTAATGCACACTGTGTGCCCATCCTGAATGTAAAAACATAACAAATGCCTCCTTTTCTGCGCACCCACTTTTCTGTGCGGGTAAATATTTAGGTTAGGTGCACCAGTGTACCTATTTCCAAAAATGAATTTCAAGCCCTGCGACATGACCTAATTATTCCTATCCTAGGTTAATCCACTCAGAGAATGATAAACCTTACACAGATCTAGACCCTCCCAAAAGCCTGGCAGCTCTTTCAAACAACTTGTTGACTCAGCCAGCCCACTCATGACATACCATGTGATAACCATGGCAAACTCATATTTTCAGAATCTTGTATGTGTCGCTTTTGCAATTTTACAATCATTGCAGTGCAACTATTTTCTTCATTCAAAAAAAACAATCGTCAACAAATTTTGAAAGTCCTAAAAACAAGGTATAGCTATGAATCGTATGATATCTTTTGGTGCTAAGGAATTTCTTGCTGACATAAAATACTCATAAGTTACTACATGTAGTCCAAAGATCTTAAATTTTGGTATTACATGTACTGTAAGTCTGTTTCATTTTAAGGGTCAAACTTTGGGATCAAACTTCCCTCTTGCTGTCTGGTTTATCGTCAGTTGACCCATCTTGCAAGGGTTCTATTTAATCCCTCTACTTTGCAGCAAAACTTTTCACACAAGGATATCTCTACACAGATAAGCCTGGTTGAAAATATGCATATAATTATACAACACCTTGGTTACTGGTACATTGTACATGCACATTCACAACAACATGTTTACAGCCATAGTTCACATCATAACCAACCAACCTTCCATTCTAAAACGCCATGTCCTCAACATGCAGGTGGTTTCGTCATCAGACAAGTTCTAATTGTTTCACAGGGAAAGAGAAGTGGGTCAGGTTGCCTGGGGGTCCAGTTCCCATGACAGGACAACCAGGCTTGTTGTTAGCATGGCTGGACCTGAGGAATGTTAACACTACTGTTCACACATACAACACACTCTGCCACCATACCTTTCAATATGTATATCTCTCAACAGACAGTTCCACAGAGATATAAGACATCATAGACAGTAAGATTTACACAGTGGGTTGGCTTATACAACAAGAACAGACCATTCCAAAACTAGGGGTGGCCAAAAATCATATAAAACATCAGCAAAGTTTTCACACCAATGAAGTATACTATTAATCTGGTGTACCAAATATGCTGGTGTATCATTAGTTTTTTCATCTCTGAAAAAGGTTGAGTTTTCCCTGTAAAACTTACCAATTGTCTGTCAATGAGGATTTCAACTGTGTTGTCTACTCTACGTTCATCTGGCATACGTGTATACTGCAATTTGCAAGAATAGACTTAATGTTCACGAATCACGAGATTGTGTATATACGCTGTATAATACAGTAACCAAATTATCTACACTGAAAATGTAGGAAACAAGGAAATAGACCTTTCAATGAATCCTGTCAGTTTCTCCAATGGTCATGACCCAGACATAGACATGTACACAAGCCCAACAGACAAGGAAATTGGAAACCAGCCACCCTTGCATTTGACCTTCAGACTTGCACAGTTCAATTTGCAATGTCTGACCTACATAATCCATGTGGCGACTCCTTATACATGGTAATCGACACACAGTGTAGGGGACGACCATTTATGTTTGATGAGACCACTTACTAGTACTATAATATGTAGTTTTGTAGATATGTAGATTTGTAGTTTTGTAGATTTGTAGTTTTCATGCCTTTTTCCTGGCACATTGAATTTCAAAACAGATGCGTTGAACTGTGCCTTGAGGTCATTGTCTGTGCCATATATAATTGCTACATAGCCTTGTGTATCATCTCAGTATCATGGGGGGAGGGGGGGTTGAATGTCTCCAAATTGTATCCATTCAGTATATATTGAGCTCCTTGGGCAATGAGAGTATTTTGAGACCTACTGTAGGAGCCTTGAAAGCAAAATATTGTCAAGTTTATTTGTTTGACTTTTACTGATATCCATATATTCCGAGTGCTATGGTCTGATTACTGTTAATTTATTTATTTTTATGGTGACTTAATCTCGTGGTAGGAGTGAAAAGGAGTTTTTCACTGTGTTTTAAGACTGTGGTTGAAACAAATTCTGTAGTACAGGAGTGATACAATGGACATCTTTGGCAGTGTCATGATTTTGTGGTAAAAAGGTCACCGTGAAGACGAAACCAAAACAAACACTTAAGATTTACAGTGCCTCCATTCCATATCAGCTAGACAAGGTGGTACATTGTATTGGTAATTTGTTTGTGAAAATACCCAAAGGTTTATAGAACAACTTTTTCCGCTAAATTCTGGCTACTATATCAGTTATGTCTACTGATAGCAAGAACATTATATTGCTTTCTTTCACACCAGTCAAACGTTGATGAATAGGGACTAAAAAAAAAAAAATTCCATGCCCAGTCCTTCCCTAGATAATGTCCATGCCGATATATTACAATATGGGCAAGGAACTAGATCCCAACCACAGAGATGAAAGCGAAAAGACTTTGTAACAACACAGTTTTGTCAGTCAATAGTGTTGAGTGATTCCTACACAACAGATGGATTCCAGTGGATCACTGTACCATGATGGCACCCTCTGGGTGACCCCTGGTGACCCTTGTTACTCCATCAAGATGGATTCTAGCTGTCAATCAATCTGAAATGTAAACATCTGGTAATAGCCAGACCAGATCCAACTGATGTACTATCATGTAGGGACAAGCTTGTTAGTCTCAAAATGCATATCAGAATAACAGCAAATGAAATTGATAGTACAGGGCTGGAAATACCACTTGCATACGCCATCTAAGTACAGGTAAAAATTGGAGTTGTGCAGGTATTTTTGAAGTCTACCTGCACTGATCATCCATGATAAATAAAACCAGCCCAAAAATTGCCTTGAATCTTTTAGTTACATTCGCATCCTGTTCTACAGCAGATTGTAAGAATTAAAATGTTTAACTTAATCACATCCAGATCACCCCCAAATTGTCCTTGGCAAAAATAATAACCCTAGCCTCCATCTTGGGATAAGAAACTTCTCCAAATATTTGCTGTCTGATGCCCCCCCCCCCCCACGCACAAAGTGGTGGCACTAACCGCACTCTCTCTTGTGATCAGAACTACAGCTGCTACTATAGTATGCATGAAGTAATCGTATCTGTTCTCGCAATGACTCGACTGTTCATTGTTTAACCATGGTAGCAATTGGGGCTATCAGAGGATGCCTGGGCTTTTTTCCCCACCTGCTTCATTGATTTCCTGCAAGTATCCGAGAACCAACAAATCAAATTGGTGTGGTCTTGATATTGTTTATGGGAGAGCTACATTATGGAGTCTTTTTCACATCCATAATATCACAATACAAGATGAAAGCCAGGTTTTTGTATTGGCAACAGTCTATGTCAACATGACATTTAACCCATCTCTAAGATTTATAAACAGATAAGTTCAAATAATCCTGTTGCTGTATACTGTGCATGCAATATGAAATTACACGAATACTTACTGACAAGACTCTATCTATCAACTGCTTACTAGTATATTTACCTTCGCCAAGAAGGTTATGTTTTCAGTAGTGTCTGTGTGTGCTGCCGTCCGTCGATGTGTCAACTCTGTAACTCAAGAAGGCTTAGATGGATTGTCCTGATATTTGGTAGGTGTGTAGGTCTTGATGAGACCTCAAAATGATTGGATTTGGGGCCCACTGGCAGCTTGTTATGGTACTGCAGCAGAGCTTCTCGTTTTGATATCTCATGACGTGTACTTAACTGGGACAGCATGCAAATTATCTATCCCACAGATTCATTTATTTTAAAGGGATACTTGCCAGGTACTGTAAATTCATTAAGGTTGCATGAACTTAATCTTTATATTTTATTATATCATATTTATTATTTATATTATATTCATGTTTGTGCACCTGTATTTTTTTTAAATTTATGTAGTGATATGGGCCTTGTGCCTGAAATAAAGAATGAATTGAATTGAATTAATCAGGGTAGGAGCCTAGGAGGTGTTTTCATAATTTGTTCACTGTTGAAACAACCAGCGTAGTAATGCGTTGTTAGACAACATATGTTTGCAGTGTGATGAGTTTACGGTCAGACAGAGGTCACAGCAAAAATGGCAAATGTGAAACTGGAACATAAAAATCAAATATTTTACAATTTACAGTACATAACATATCTGTTACTAAAATGTGCTTTCATGTAAAAATCATTATGATTTCACTGACTTTCATAACATAAGACTTGAGTAATGAATAGGTATCATGTATTTTGGGGCCTACTGAGTATTGAATAGACAACAAAAATTCAGCATATGCTATCAATTAAGCCATACAGTGACTACAATTACACTGTAAGAAGGAAATTTTAACACCTTCTTTTGGCTGGGAAACAACTACAATACCCAGTACAGGTGACCAACAGATTTGCATCACAATCAACATAATTACTAACCAGACTTGTCTGTGTATCTTACATTACTACTCCAGACAGATATTTACAAAACAAAAGAAATCTTCCTCAAGACGAAAATAGTTGTCCTGGAAATACAACACCATGCATGAAACACGAGTTGTTACTGAAATAATCAAATAAAACTTTGGAATACAACACAATACAACCAACTGACGGCCATTATAAACCTTTATTCTGTCTGAGACGACACGACAGCCGGTTCAAATCGATACAAACGTCCGTGTATCGATCTGTCCAGGTCCCGTTTTAGACTCAAAAGTGCCCTCATCGTCAAATCCTAGCTGCGACTGCTTCTAATAGAGTCTACTGACGAGGGTTTAAGTTGTTGAAGCTATAGGAGTAACATAATATATCAACTGGAAAAACAAAACTACCTAGTAGACGACTGTCTGGCCCACGCCGACGGACGAAATATTTTCTAACTTACAAATCTACAATGTAGTTGCGACTTGCAATCAAATGCTATGCCACACTAGTGTGGTCAGTATGTAGTCCCGATTTAGATGTGAGGAAAGTTTGCATGCCTAAAAAGGTGTTTTTGTGAGCACGTGTCCAGGTTTATAACTGTGACATAGCTATCAGACGACCGACGTGTTCGGACGATCAGCCCTGATCGAGACTACTCTACACTACCTGTGCAGCTTTGGATTCAGACCAGAAATATATGGAATCACAGTTTGGATAAGGTTTTACAGGAATATCGGTTGAGTAGTCTGATTGATCTTTGCAGCATGTTAAAATGCTATTATAAATTCATGTTACACAAACGACCTCGTCACCTGTGCCCCCCTCCCACTACCTAAACAGTCACACACACCACAACGCCCCTCCACCAAAACACGTACCGTTTTTCTGTATCACGTGAAGTCCGGAGGAGATTAAACCACATGGGGCGACGAAAACAGCCCTCGTCCTTCTGAGACTTAGTGAAATTCTTCCTTGAGCCAGGGCAAATCCGTAACATCGTGTCGAAGGTTGTAGAAAATGTCTAACCTTTCACGTAAGCCTCCAAAAAAGCGCCGCCATGTTTGGTGCTTGTTCACATATGTAAACGTACACGTCCTTCCGCATAACAAAAATTTTCCTCAATTAATTCAACAAAGCATTTCCTTCCCTACCGATTTGATTATTTTCACTGATCATTAGATGTCCAAAAAATATAAAGGTAGCGTTGATATAAGTTTCTGTACTTCTTAAATACCTTTACAACATTAAATATATGTTTTGTAACTAAAATGAAGACATCACTGATTGGTGAGAAATATCACTCCGCCGTTGGCTTCATTGAGAATGAAGGCGGGCACTTCAAAGTTGTGTTATGACTTCAAAATTACATCTAGTAGCATACAATTGGGTTTGAGGAACCCCCTTCTTGTAAAAAAATACTGTTTTACTGTCGAAAATGTATCTTTTTAATATTTGTTAGTCTCATGGTTGAAACAATGCTTTTGTACTGCAGAATTACAAACACAAATTTGCAGTGTTGTGATATTTTTTTCACCTACAGGTCACCATGGAAATGAAACCACAGCGAAAGCTTCACAATTTAGTTTGATACGGAATCCCGTATATTGATCTCATTTAAAACTGCACTCACTTCACATTTATCCATCTTCAATCATTCCACTCCAATAAGAGCTAACAACAAAACAGAGCTAAACAATAGAAACTATGATCCAGACGGGACTGATTAATTGTGTTGAAGTAATTCCATTACAAGGGAATTCGAAGACAGATATGGCTGGTACAATAGATAGGAGGCTTACTATTGTCAAGGCTTCTCATCCATGGCTTTATTCACATGAGGACTGAGCCTCTGGTACCATAACAATTTGTACAAAATACTCAAGTTAGTGTATGTCTTTACCTTTCAGTAGTAAGTAATGAAATACAATGCCTTAGGCAAACAGCAAATAATATTGATTGCATCAGATCAGTGTGATTGTGAATACATGTACCAGGCTATAATAGAAACCTGGGTATATTCTGGCCTGCTATACCTGTAACGTTAACTTTTCTAATCACTCCAACTTCTATCCTGATAATCATGCTTCTAACAGCCTGCACCACTGACCAGCCCGCAGCCCCATTGGTGAGAAATTGTGTAATATAGGCTACTCAGCTTATACAGTATCTTTTTGTTATCTGACATAGTGAATAGGCTGGATTATGAATACATTATGAATACAGGTATCATTTCCAGGATTTCTGGCAATGTACTTTTGGAACACGGAAGCTTTCATCTGTTACATACAGGTACAGGTTTCAGCATGCATGAGTGTAGCAAAGGTATGCTCTTCCACCAAACTGAAAGAAACATCACACTTTTGGAGGTAGTAACATCACAAAGTCTGTAGATGTACTGTTGAAGGTACAGGTATGTCTGAAACATATCGATTAGATAGAATTGTTCCTGGTGTAATCTTTTCTGGCTATTCATCTGAACATACAGTATACAAAATGTATCTGAGAAAAACTAATCAAGGTATTTCCACATGCAAAAAATGCCCTTAGAATGTGCTGCGCCATTATCATTGAATGTATGGATAAACTCCACTACTAGTATCATCTGTTAAACGATAGACTACACAAGCTGAATACATTTCTTTTTTTTTTTACATGTAGGTATTCTTCACACAAAATTGAGCACCAAAGGAAATAGGTGTTTTGAACCATTTTTGGCAGACACTCCTAACAAATACAAACCATCTTGACATGGTATGGGCTTTTACCTGTTTGCTGGTTTCACAGAAAAGATAACTATTTGTTTATTACAGGTTTTTATTTCTTCAACTACAAAACTAACCAGGACGCTTTATTAATACTTCCTCATACACAAATTCTCATGAAAAATACATATCTCAACAGTCCATTAACTTAATCTTTTCAGCTTAGGAAAATACAGATACATGTACAAACTGGCTACAAACATATACTTCAGTTCTACTTTTCTCTAAATCACAGCTACAACTACAAAATATCATATACATGTACATATATTGCCATATACATGCACTGATTCATGACTTTTATAGATTATATGTTCATAGTACATGTACCTGATTTTTGTCTCTACACTACTGGTTGTGCCCAAAACATTTCTTCATGCCACAGCTAAGATTATACAAGGTTAGGATCCTTACTAAAGAGTGGCATTGAAAAAAATTATGCTGTATTCATTGTCAACTACAGTGCAGAAAACTATCATTTTACCCACCCTACACAGAATAACCTTAAATGTGGAGTGGCTGCTAGCGCTTCTAGCAGCCTGTCCACTGGTCAGGCCTCCCACAACCTGCCAACTTTTGATAAAATGTCCTCCGCATGTTACTGGTTCTTCAATATCACAAAAAGGACAGCTGTTGTTAAAAATGTCTTTGATGTTTTTGTTAGCCAACCATCCTGTTTTATAAGATAATGTCCTTGGTTATACCAAGGAAGATATTGGTTGTACATGTACAGGGATTGGAATTTTAGGTTTTGGCTACAGATTAGGAAAACTCACACACAACATGTATGATGACATACTAGTAACTAGATCCATTTCCCACATCTCATGTAGTGATAAACTACCAACATAACAACACATGTCTGTATAAAACCAACAGGCTGATAACATCAGATACAAACAGATCCCTGAAACATGCTCATTCTGAGTTACATGCTTATTTCTCAGTCATGACTGAAATTGCATATAAAAAGCAAGCTTATTCACCAGTGTCTAAATGTGGAGCTAGTTGCTGGTACATGTAGCATGATTAAAATTAGCAAATTATTTGCTGCACAACATTACCTAAGAGGTTGCTTATGATTATGTCATGGAAGCTCCAGGTCCCTGAGTTATACTGCATAAATTATGGTGTCGTCAACATTATCGCACTGCTCCCATATTTATGGCTTAAAATTTGAATTGTTGGCTGGCCTTATCCCTTTTTTCATCCTTTTCACAAGAACAAACAATAGAACAGAACAGAATTAAATGTTAACATATTTTCATGTAGCTACAACATGGTTACTAATATTTTCTAATATTGTGCAATTAGATAGATAGGGAATGAGTCATCACAAAATCCAAAGGTTCTAATACAGCTGTTGAACTAGAGACTCTACATCTACAAAATTTGAATACATAATTTATAACTCAGGTGGAACAAACTAAAAACCAGCAGATAGATTACTTTCATTGTTTAGTGGTCAAATAGACAAGTAAACAATGGTTACCAAAATATAATAATAGAATAACTGTGATTCATCTATCACATACTGTACAATACAGATGTATATGTATATTAAGTAGTATAGAGTAGAGTGCACAAAGTAAGTATCTTAGTTAGGACATCTTCCTATTGGACCTCCTCCTCATCTGATGTGTACCAGAAACTTTTGACTCTTCCTTTGTTCCTGAATTCTTTTGGCCAGCTTTTGTCCTTACTTGTGGCCTCTTTTGTGGAAGAACTGAAAAAAATCATACAAAGTGTTTTTTAAAAGTCAATAGAAGTCAAAAAGTCTTGTTTCAGCCCAAATACCACAAACACCTCCTTTAACCTCCTACAGCGAAATGAAGTCCATGCCAAATGAAGTCATTGGAGTACCTGTCTTGGTTGGTTTTACTGCCTTTGCCTTTGTTACTGCTCCAGTTGACCCTGCCCTGTGGTCTCTGCAATGCTCTGATATGGCTGGCCTGGATACTGTACTGAACTGGCACTGACCACACTTGTATCTATGGAAATAAATGGAAATTTGCGACTGACTTACTGAAGACTTCACTGTCAAAAAAAAAATCAGGACTGGCTCAACAGTAAGAAATTTGTGTTTCACCGTGTTATGGTATAGTGTGCTATACTGCAGGGGGTTTGGTATTGTATTGTGCTGTATTGTATTGCATTTCATTGTGTTGTGTTGCACTACAATGTGGTGATTTGTGGTGTGGTGTGGTGTATTCTGTTGTGTTGCCTTGTGCTGTGTAATTGCTTAGAACTGTTGCCAAGAGTTAAACTGTATCTTGTATCTTATTTTTAAACTGTATCTTGTATTTTTGCTGTCATCAGTCATGCTGGACTGGGTTGGATTGTATAGCACTAGCATAACTTACCTATGAAAGACTTGCCAAACTGTAACACTACCCAGAAAGAGAGTGCCGGTTTCTTGCGTACCTACCTGTTACCAACATGATGCCACAGAATGAGAGCAGAGGGTTTTCTTTTGGCATTACCTGCAGAATGTTTAGGACAACAACATCAATGCATAATTTGATACAAAATATGCAACAACAACAATTTCCAAAGAGACAGTCCTCTTGATCATGTACATCATGTTTATTTAGACAACATGAAAATTGAAGCAATATTTGTTATCTATTTTGTAGACACAGAAGATCAAAATATATTGATGTATAAAGAACACAGTCATATCTTATGTTTTGTGAAATGTTTAAAATAGAATAGTTTCTTGAATTGTTGCCAGAACACTTGTTGCCAGAACTTGCCATACTTTGTACTTTCAAGTTTGTACAACTGTTGTGCAGTTAAGTTCAACAGTCTATATGCAAAGAATTCATGAATAAATTTTCACTTAGGCCTGCATTGTCCTTCTAATCAGCATACAAATGTTTTGATCCATTTTGTGAGTAACAGTGATTTTTCGATTCCGAGACAACTCGGCCCCTGGGACAACTCGGCCCCTGGCCATTTAGGACAACTCGGCACCAAGCCCAGGACAAGTCGGCACTAGATATTTCTCAGCAAATGATTAGTATTTTGCCATTTTGGGCTAAAAAAATTGTAATTTTTAGCGATATAGAAGCCTCCTGGCTCCAATTTTGACTTTTTCTTTACTATTAGGCACGTATTTTTTAGCGACGACGGACTTGGCCTGCGCCGCTAGCGATACGCCGCTCGCGCTAGCGGGGCCACTCGCCATGTCGGCCCGCTGAGTCCACCCGTGTACAGTAACGATCCCAGAAACTGCTAGACTTACAATATAAAGACAAATGAAGAAATTACATGGCATCATGAAACATGTAGTGAGAAATGTCCAACGTTCTTTTATCATTGTATTCTCGTGTGTTTTCGGCGGACGGGCATGGCCCCGCTAGCACTAGTACTAGTAGTAGCTAGCGTATCGCTCCGAGTCTGAGCGGCGCAAGTCAACAAGTCCGTCGTCGCTAAAAAAATACATGTATTTATATAAAGAAAAAAAGTTAAGATTTTTGTTAGAAAGCTACTAGATTGACAAAAATCACAATTCTTTGAGCCTGATTATTTGCTGAGAAATTATGGTGCCGACTGGGCTTGGTGCCGAGTTGTCCTGAATGGCCAGGGGCCGAGTTGTCCCAGGGGCCGAGTTGTCCTGACACCTGATTTTTCTAGGAGCACTCCCTCTTCCAGTACATGTATAGAGCATTTTGGGGAGTGTGGAGGCAGATGCAGCTATTTGCATTTCTGTGAAATTGTATGTCAAGCATTTTCAGACATGTAGAGATCTTTTGACCCTCTCAAATAATTTCTTTTATAAGCATGTATAGCTCAAAGAAGAGAATATCAGGAGACTAATCAGTGATGAAACACAAAATTGCCGTGTACACTTGAGCTCTGATACATTGAAATGCAAATGAAGGACACCAAAAAAATGGTTGGCACCTGCCTGCTTCAATGATATGGAAAGTGAGTGAAAATGCTCTGTAACTAGCATAAGGCTGGTCCCTACAGTGTACTTACTTGCTCCCTTCCATTTGCCATGATCTAAGACATGCTTGTTATGGATGTGAAATTCTAGCTTCTTCTGAGAACTGCATTTAAATGTACACTTCGGACACCTGAAGAAAGAGAGAGAGAACAAAAGACTTATGAGACAATTTCCAAAGCTAAGTTTCCTGATAAATCCTTATCTTATGTACAGCATTTTTGCTTAAAGGTGAAGTAAAAACAATTGGATTAGAGTTTTCGGACCTTTCATTCAGCCCAAAATCATGTTTGCTATAGCTATAGGGGATTCATTGCTTTCCAGCAGTCTGGCCACAACTACTAGGACTTGTTGTTGGAGCAGAGGTGGCGACAGGAAATTCCATATGGGGGGGGGGGGGGGGGGTCGAGTTTTGATTGAACAATGTTTCCCCTATCAAGCGCCGAAGGCGTGAGACGCCAACGTACCTAGGGTGGTCCGGGGGCATGCTCCCCCAGGAAAATTTGAAATTTTTAACCCTCTGAAACACCATTTCCTGCATTTTGTGTAAGACTGATAGGTATCATCCACTCCTGATCACACTGGAAAAGACCCCCACTCTCATCAATAAGTGTGGAGGGTTCTCTAACATGCTAGAGGTGTAGCTTTACATGTACATGTAGGTCCCATCTGAGAAGACATCCCTAACCTTAACTAGGTATTCATATTCACCTGATTGGAGTACCTTTCCCGAGGGCACAACAATGGGCCCTGCTAAATTTTACTCCTGAGTTTAAAAGAAAAGCCATTAGGGGAAGATACACAATAATGCTCACACTCCAGCTAGAAGCTGAGAACAGCTGTGAACAGGTAAGAAAGGATGTGAGAAGAGCCCATTAACACCTCTCTCTGTTGTCTTTTCCTTTCTTTGAAGTATTTTAGTTGTTTCACTATGTTCTCATTGTTCAATTGCTGTCCTGTCTTCATTTTCATAACAAAGGTACCTTATTTGTTCTGCTAATTTGGCCCCATATTTTTACATATTCATATTAGAGTATAGTATGCCATATACATGTACTAGTACCAAGGACATTACTAGTATCCTATAATGTCCTTGCTAGTAGTAGTACCAAAAAACGATGAAAAAGATGAAACAATTTTCCTGTCATAACATACTGTAAATCTTGAAACGTTTGGTGTGGTTCTCTTTTTGTAGTTGACATCGTGAATATGCATTTTCCAATGTACATGTATTATTACTGCTGAATTGTGCTTTAAAGAAACCAAGAAATTAAAACATTACGAACTTCTCCTTTCCCCTCCTACTGCAAAATTGAATCCTGCAAACATAAACAAATTTACAATTACAGTACTTACGGGTAGAAGACACTGGGTTTGTTGTGAACCCTAAGATGAGCCCCCAGCTTGTCCATGGAGTTAAACTGTTTGTTGCAGTTCTTCTGGTTGCACAAGAACATCCTGGGCTTGACCGGTCGTCTGACCGGTGCATCTCGGTGATGAAGGGTGTCCTCGCCACATCCCAGACACGCCGCCTTGCCACACGGCGATCTTGTCAAGGACACTCGTGAGGTCATTGATAAACCTGGAGAGATATACACGTACATTGACTTGCTTGCCTCAACACAATCATTGCATTCTGACCATACTCAGACTATGATTGACATATGTTTTGACATGTACCTAAGTACTAGTTACATAATATGTGCAATATTTTTATATCTAATTTTCATAATGATTGTAAATCAAAACTTGTACATGTTGTCAAAAATCTACCAAGAGTATTCAAATTTCCTATGTTACTATGTGTTATAGACTGGTCTTTACACGATGTTTTTGCAGATATCAAATGAATGAAAATTGGGTCACGGCAACAAGTTTTGTTTCCAGCTTTCCCTTCATCAAGATCCAGCTGATGAAAAATTGTCATAAGGAAGTATACACACACGCACTAAAAAAGAAGTTGGGTCTGAACTGGTGCTGCCTGCATAATTTTGTTGACAAAGAAATAACTAAAGGTAAACAACATCTCTTTGATAGGTGGAGCATATTTTTACAAAGTTTTTACATCTTCAAATAATTTAAACAGTTTACAACTAAAGCCGGTACAAAAAGGAAGATTGTCCTAACCTTAGAGAGAGGTAGCCTTGCTAATAAATCTGTAATGAATCTAACACCAAATAAGTGGCAAACTTTGCTAGAAATTAAACACCCGCCAAAATCAAACAAAACACACCAACTTGCGAGCCACAAATTTGGAAAGATGCCGCCATTTTGAAAAACCTTGTTGACCTCTGACACTAATAAGATTCAGAATGTTTTATGGAGCATAGAAGGTGCAAATGAACACGACAGTTTATCAAAACTAATCTTTTCATATTTCCTTTGTGGCAAGTTTTCCCTTTTTTTCCTTTATTTCAAAAAAAAATTTAACCTTTGTACTGTTGCTATGGCATTGTTTTTTAAAGGGTCACCTTTGTCCAATGGGAGCACCGAATGGCTAACATTTCTGACCAATGAGAGCTCAGGCGTGGGTTTATGAAGCATTTGAAAAGCGCTGCTCACAGACAAGCACACAGTTGCAATTTTGCCTGCTTTGCGATTGTTAGGCAGTACGTCTTGCAGAATTTTACGTGCAACTAGTTCGTTTTTCTTGCGGAACATCACTGAAGAGGATATTTAAGCCCTCCATTGCTTTTCAGTTCCCATTTGTCGACTTTTTTTGAGAAAATGGCTTTGAGGACCCGCTCCGCTGCCGCTGCCACGGTGAGCTCTTTATTCCCTCTTTGTCTTGATAGAAATCTAACGTTTTGGCGTGGTTTGCTAATAGTCGCGTTGTTTTACGATTTTACGTACGTCTAAATACTCTTCACTGTCCGGCTTTAATTTGTGAAAGCCTTTTAATGTGAATTACGTTTTAAATGGTCAAAAATTAATACACTATGATGTCCCTATATTATTATGTACAACGGCGTCACATACCAAGTGAACGGTAAAAAGCGGCAAAAGTATTGCCCTTCTAATTCAAAAGTCTATTCATTCCACCTATTACTATACCAGAGTATGTGTACAATATTGTAACATTTCCCGTTTTCTTCTACTTCAATCTCCAGAGCCAGAATGAGAATATTCTGGCAGGCAAAGCCCTCATGGCCAAGAACAAGATGGCGACAGGCAGACCACGCGCTGCCCTTGCTAGCATTGGCAACGAAGCCAACATCGGAAAGGTGAGTTTTGAGGTCATCAATTGTCTGCAATCTCCAAACACACAATCTTGTTACAGACCGTTTTTTTGGTTACCAAAAAATATTTCCATGCAATCTGCATTTTTTAAAT
The DNA here is from genome assembly GCA_013266295.2 of Branchiostoma floridae x Branchiostoma japonicum. Taxonomy (NCBI): domain Eukaryota; kingdom Metazoa; phylum Chordata; class Leptocardii; order Amphioxiformes; family Branchiostomatidae; genus Branchiostoma; species Branchiostoma floridae x Branchiostoma japonicum. The sequence goes on from CM023823.1 coordinate 21,142,414, forward strand.
TTTTGGCAGAATAATCAGATAATACAGAGTATGGGGTGAGCACCCCTGTTTAGGAAAAGTCATAACTAGATTTGATACATTTTAGGTTGCTGCAAAGGATGTGATGAAAAAGAAGACCTTGCCCAAGTCCCGTGGAACCACCACACTACCAGACGCAGCCAAACAGAATGTAGCAGTGAAGAAACAACCAACCAAGGAGGAGGTATGTGTGGATGTTTCAAAATTGTCCCACTGAAAATACGGTAAATTCATTAAAGCTTGAAGGACTTGAAACTTCACAGCAAGCTAAAAATCAAGGTTAAAACAGCCGTAGTAATGTATTGCAAGACAAAACATATGCTTGTCATCAAATGTATTCCACAAACACAAAACAATCAAAAAATTGCAGTACATTTGGTGATCAGTACTGGAAGAGTGATATTGTTCTTTTCTTTCTAGAAAACCCTTTCCCCAGCGCCCATGGAAGTGGACCTGATGGATATGACGGAGATGAAGAAGGCGTTCTCGGATTCCCTGATGGCGAAAGTGGAGGACATCGACAGTGAAGACAAGGAGAACCCCCAGCTCTGCACGGAGTTCGTCAACGACATCTACGAATACCTCAGACATGTTGAGGTAAGCTACAAACAACCGCTGTTTTCTTCATTAAAAATAAATGTCAGTTAGCAGCAGGGAGGAGGTTAGAAAGTCCTTCCCACACTTCTTGGTTGTAGTGTGGTGTGCATCTCGTTTCTATAGCCCATGGTCCACAGTTGTGCAAGTATTACAGCAGTAGGAAAGCTCTTGTCAGTGATGCGTCCTGTGACCTTACTTGTAAAGTAAGCACTAAGAGCTAAGCAAGAGGGCAGCTTGTGTACCAGTCCAGGCCAGGGTTTGAACCAGCAACCTCCCAAATGCTCACTAATGTACCCTTGATTTATTTCTGCCACAGCGTAAGTATAAGGTGAACCCCAACTACCTTGATGGTCAAGTGATCAACGCCAGGATGCGGGGGATCCTGATCGACTGGCTGATCCAGGTGCACTTGCGATTCCACCTCCTGCAGGAAACCCTCTTCCTCACAGTAGACATCATCGACAGATTCCTACAGGTAAATTTGTTTATACTGAACAAAATGTTGACCTTTTTAACTTTGTGTGTCAGTAGCCTCATATCTATCCTATTCTCTTATTTTTTTTAACTCCAGTTGGCTCTTCTGATCACTGACCAGAATATTCTGGCCTCATTGAAACACTTGGTCCTTACTTACATCCAGGATTGTTCTGGAAATCAAATATATATAAGTGGTGTTACTGGTGTAACAGGTGTTGAACAGTTGTTAGTCTGTTAAAACCATGCTACAATGCTGTTATGAGGACTGTGACTCAATCAGCACTGTGGACTTTATTTTAAGTTAAGCAAATACTCAATGCCATCATGATGTCTATGTTAGTATGTATGGATGCCAGGCAACTCGGCAAGGGAAGCGAACAGAAGAGCAAACTGGAGTTTGAATAGGATTACCAGGCCAGGATGTGGAGTCTTGTCCAGTGTCCAATCTTACTACATGTACTACTGTATTTAAATGTTTTTGGCAAGATTAAATTAAAGAAGAATGTGGGGAGTCCTAGATGAGTGGAGACAGCATTAGTTATGTACTACATGATGAAATATTGTGAAACTACATTAGGTTACAAAATGTAGACCACGGAAAAAGTTTACACAGACTGAATATACCAAACCTCTCATTTTCCTCAGTCTGTCAGTCGGTCCAAAGGACAAGATGACAAAAAGGTAACAAAAGAGCTGAACTAACTTGACCTGCTTGTAGTTTACGAAGCTTGTGAAAAAATTTCCTTGCTGCTTTTTGTTGCTGACACGTGATGCTTTTGAGAGGGTTGTTTAGTCTTTGCATTGGCTTCTTTAGTGTAGTTGCTTTGTTATTGTGACAATTTAGTGAAGTGTGACATAACAGACATGGGCTATTTCACAAATCCCATTGTTAGGAGAATTGGGCACTATGGGTACTATGTGTACTGTTTGATCAGGTTGTCAGGGTAATGGTTTTGTTTGGTCACTGCATCACCCATAGTGCCCCATTCTCCCTGCAGACATTGGGATGTTTGAAAAGGTCTATGGCTAGTCTGCAAGTACAACATGTACCTCTGCCAGCAGGAAAGTAAGGTTTGTCATTTCTGTCCAACATAGGTCCAGTCTGTATCCAGAAGTAAGCTGCAGCTGGTTGGGGTGACAGCCATGCTGATAGCCTCTAAGTACGAGGAGATGTATGCCCCCGAGGTGGCAGACTTTGTGTACATCACAGACAACGCCTACACCAAGGCACAGATCCGCAGCATGGAGATCCTCATTCTCAAGAACCTGAACTTCAACCTGGGCAAGCCCCTCCCACTGCACTTCCTCAGGAGAAACTCAAAGGCTGGACAGGTGAGCAATATAAATACTTGTGTACCTAAAATGTACAGGTAATGTACCTGTACTTGTACTTGAACAATTGGACAAAGCATCCTGTGGTTTTCAATTATGAGAAAATGTTTATTTGGACTTCATAGAGCCAAAAGATGCAGCTGATTTCAATGCTCACACAATGTTTTACTAGTCTTTATCCTTGCCAAATTTGATTCTTAGGAGAATGTTTAGGATAACAGCAACCACTTGCTGCACAAATGTTTTTTCCACGTGGGTACCAGATGCTAAAATTGAGTCATACATTTGTGTACATTAAACAATTCTTTTTCATAACAAATGACCTGTTCCCATGTCAGGTTGATGCCCAGAAGCACACCTTGGCCAAGTACCTGATGGAGATGTCCCTGGTAGACTACGACATGGTGCAGTACAACCCCTCTCAGATCGCTGCTGCTGCCCTGTGCCTGTCTGCCAAGACACTGGACCAGTCAGAATGGGTAAGACATTCCAGAACCTTTTTTCTGCATCGTGGTAAACTTTAGTTAATTTAGAATCCTTCGCTCACCTTTTGGTGTGAAGGAAAGAACCCATCTCGGTTTCTGTAGCCCTTGTGCCCAGTTTTACAAGCACTTAGGGAGCTTGTATACTGGTAAACATGGCTAGTTCTTAAGCATGCTTCCTTATTCTAGGTTATAGCTACTATTATGCTCTTTTTCTATTCTCTTAATCCATAGTTTGTAACAAGTAGATTTTGCTCCATAGACACCAACCCTGGAGTACTACAGCACATACAGTGAGGAGGACCTGCTGCCCATCATGAGACATATGGCCAAGAACATCTCCAAGTCTTCTACAAGCAAACTGCAGGTAAGGACTTATTTTACGAGACATCTTTTACTCCATTTGAATGTCTAATGCCTGGAAATACTTACTAACAAATGGATATTTGTACTTATGTAAATTAGAATGATGTACATGTACCATATTTGTACTTATGTAAATTAGAATGATGTACATGTACCATATTTGTACTTATGTAAATTAGAATGATGTACATGTACCAAAGTTGAGTTTATAGAAATTGCGTGTATGTTTGTTTCTGTTGACTGACCAAAATTTGTTGGTCCTTCACCTAGGCGGTGAGAAACAAGTACACAAGCTCCAAGTTCCTGAAGATCGCTACCATCCCAGAGCTCAAGTCAGATTACATCCAAGAACTGGCTGAAAAAGCATCATAATTAGTAGCTTCGGGCAGAACAAATGTACAGATTTTAACCCTAGCATTTGCATAGTCTTGTAAAGGTAGCAGAAGGCTTTGACGGCGTTTATTTCATATACATGGTTTCTACAGAGAAGGCATACCTTTTTAGGCATTGCAACTTTGAAATTTATCGAAGATTGGCTGTTGCCATGTGATGATTCCAGCAAGAAATAAGACTTTTTACTGCTTTTTCGGTTTTTATTGTAGGCGTGTGAAAATGATGTTAGATGTTTAATGTTAGCACTGTCAAGAAATCATTGTGAAGATAAAAGAAAAGTTGTAACCTTGTAAGACAATGTGAAAGATAGGTTTTTGGTAGTAAGGCGAAGCACAGATTGTACATAGCCACCCAAATAGCATCAGTATTTAGGTCATCTCGTATGTATCAGTGCAATCTTTTGTAATTTGCCGCCATGTTGTAAAGTATTGCGTGAGCTGTAGAATACATGTAAAAAACACTTGTGTATACGGCTGTAGTCATGAAGTTGATTGTATTCTATGTACCATTCAGTTTGACCTTCACAATAAACACACATAAACATGAAAATCATTTCTGCCTTGTTTGTGCATTGATTTCTGTATGATGGTCCCAACAAAAGTAGGGATTGGTAAATCTCCAAGCAGTTGAAAGGATCAGGCTTGGTGTTTCACATGTGTTCTTGTAACATGGAACGTCTTTCTTGTATTTTGTAGTGGACCTTTTGAACTCATTGCTGATGGCACGAAGAAACAAAGACCAACAAAATACACCCCAACTGACTTCAGCATTGAGCACCTAAGATCAGGTACAGAGGATGAGATAGATGCTAAAATCTACTCCATTTATAACCATACAGTATGACTGGAAGTGATGTCAATTTCGTTGAAATTTAGACATCCAGGTAATGAGAAATTGTTAGATAGATTTCATGTTTGATGTTAATTGTGATAAGTCATCTTTGACATCTATTATCTAACACAACTAGACAAATAATAGACAAGATCCTTGATTTGTGTAATAAGCAAAAGTTCCCATTCCTTTATATCATCCACACAAAAATCTGAACAGTCTGTTGTGGACTTCTGTAGGACTTACAATACAAAATGTACATCATGGAACTTAAACTACAGTCAAACCTGTCTATAGTGGTCACTCAAGGGACTGGCCAAATGTGACCACTATGGGCAGGTGACCACTATAGAGAAAAAGCCAGTTAGTTCAACCGGAGTAAAAAAATGACACATGCTTTCAGTACCCACAGAGATGTCTTTATTCTCAAACATTCATTTTACATGTAAGCCCCTTTTAGATGTACATGTATATAGTTCAATTGTTGTTCTTTTGCTTTAGTTGTGGGCTTGAAAAAAAAAGTTAAGAAATACCAAGGAGGTTATACGGAGCCTCCTTGGAAATACATAGCAATGAGTGTGACATAATAATTTAAATCAAAGACGCGCGTGATATGCTCTGAGTTGGTATAAAACCATTCCCACTAAAACATACAAAATCCAATCATGCAAACAGATTCTTTTGTATCTAGATGCCGTTCATTTAGTTAACAACAAAATAATTGCTCTTCAGATGTCACTGGTTGTTCGTTTGTGGTCGTTTTTGAACATGAAAATGTAGCGACAACTTTCCTTTGTTTACCGCGGCTTGGGTTTTCCCGCGTCGGTTGTCTGTCTCTGCCATTATGCCAATGTGGTAGTCAGCAGAAAATTTGCTCCTTTTAGGCTTATATCTTTTATGAAAAACCCATTGTAGTCTTAGATTTACATCTTTACCGTCAATAGTTATGTATTATGACGGTTTTAATAGCGTATTTACGCTATTTGATTCTATAAAATAAAATAAAATTAGATACATTTACCTCCGTAATAGTGGAGTCTTCCGATGACCCCAATTGACCTTTCCTTTCCACCATGCGAGCGCCATTTTGAAATTTTCGAAACTCATTTTCTCAGCCCAAATTTCTTGAATTATACCAAGGAAAAACGGGAATTGGGCACATATTTATGCGTTTTAAGGAATTGTAAAACCAAATATGGATATTTCTTAGTTTTTTTGTAAAGAAAATTGCTGTAATCTTCGCCGATTCCACCGAAATGCATGAAAGCACCATGCGCCACGCACGGCACGCACTGGCGTTTTGGGAAAAGTCGGAAACGCAGAAATCAAAGGTGACCGTAGACACTTCGTGTCAAAATGAAGGTTTCTTTATTTCAAATACATAATTATGGAGTCTAAATTCAGTTCACATTTTAATAATGCAGCGGTGAAAATTATCACAAGGTTCAATATAACGCCCGGAAGTGGGGTACTCTACGGCCGTGGTGCTGAGCGGGTTACGGCCAGCCCTTACGGCCAGCCCACAGCGGCCGGCCGCGACCGCAATCGGCAGTGTTGATATGCCGGCGGGACCGGAATGGGGTGACCGCTGGCTGCGTTGGACAGGTGACCGCTATAGCACAATTCTTAATGCTTAGGTTAATGGGAAAAATTCAAGGGACCGACAAAATGTGACCGCAATGGCCAGGTGACCTCTATACAAAGGTGACCGCTAGTACAGGTTTGACTGTACCAGGTACACATGTACATCTAATTCTGTAGATCTAATTGTTGATTTCCAACACAGAGGGAACACTGGTAATCTCAAAGCAGCTTAAGGCTGGCCAATTTGATAGTGTCTTGGAGGGAGGGAATTCCCCAAATATTTCACTGAACAGCGCCAGTCTTTATCAAGGTATAAGCAATTGACTGCTTTTATGATGTAACTTTACGTAGATGTGTGATTAGTGAGCAGTGCATCAAAAGGTACAGAAAATTACAATTTCCCTTCATGTAGGACGTTACATTATCTTGCTACAGAATGAATTTTCAGATGAACTTTCAAGCTTATGATGACTTACTAGTATGATAGTAACATGAAATAGCTGCCTATTTCCACTAATGTAGTGAACAGAACACAACAAATTCTGGTGGTCTTAGTCAAGGAGCAATGAGACCTAATATTGCGAAACAAATTGGTACCCTTTGACTCGTTACCTAGTACCTGTAAGGAAGTTTAATGTCTATGTTAACACCTTGGTTTCACTGAAGTCAAATATCTTGGCAACTAAAAGGGCTTGTGTTACCAATATACATAATGTACATTATAGATATAGTTAAGGTACACAAAACCTATATGACTATCCAATGTACAGTAAAAAATTTAGACATCAAATCCTAGATGATGCCCTTGAGTGTCTTATGTAAGTACAACACATGTTGTCCATAACATGTCAAAATGTCACAGGTGTACATGTATTTTTCCTTTCCAAAACTGTTAACCTTCTCCCTACCATAGGCTGCTTTCTTAGCAATATCTGTACTGGTTACATCAGCAGGGAAAAGGTTAAAACAGTGAACAGATAAAGTAATGAAAAGATAAAGAAAAACTAAAGCTGGAATTCTGTTTTAGATATGTAAGAAACAGCTATTTGTACAAATATATCTCAACAAGTAATCATTGATTTTAGGTCTCATAGTGTCATACACTATTTGCAATCTGTTTGTGTACTTTAGCTGTTGCAGCTCCATCAAGAATTCTTTGCCTAAGAAAAACTGCAATGTATCCAGCAACAAAGACACCAAACCAGATCCCCTCAAACATCCAGAAGGCGTTTTCCTCAGCTCGCATGTTGTGACAACTGAAAAAGGGTGCAATGGAAAACAGAAAAAAAATGACAATGAACAGTGGCATAGCAGACACAGGATTACAAGGTTGCAAGATCAAGTACTGGCATTTCTAGCTAGATGCTGTGTCCTTGGGAAAGGTCGTTTACACAGCTTTCCTCACTCCACCAAGGTGCAAATGGTAAACCTGACTTCCGTTGGGGACATAAAATGGTGGTGGTCCACCTTCCAATTACCATGCACAAGACGCAGTGGATTAACAACCTACTATCCCTACAGCCTCAAAAAAGGCTGTGGGACCTTTACTTTTTTTTACAGATTCTAAGCTACCAAAGAAACGTAGAGTCTTACCTTCTGTGAACCTCTCCTGAATTCTTGCAAGATACTTTCTCCACATATCCCGTCACAGAGCACACTGGGATAGAGTTACTGGTCTGTGGACAAGACAAAAACAATGAGACATGAAAACTGGAAGTTCTGCCATAGTGCCATAGGAAGCAGCTTGGAGGTCAATAATCAAACTTGTCCTTTGTTTTGCTGACATCTACCCACATGTACCAAATGTCACACATATCCATTCACAGCTTCTCAAGTTATCGAGTCATATCAAAATAAATTCCCTAGGGGATCATTGGGACAATTTCTTATGTTCAGAGCGATGCTAATACTAAAAAAGAAATGCCTCCGCCCCTGAGGCATTGACAAAAAAGAAACTGAGGAATGTTATACTGCCTAACCTTCTTTGGGAGGGGGGGGGTCAGGGCTCATGCATACATTTTACACAAATGCTTAGATGCCAATCCTTCATCTATTAACAATTGCCAGACTATTTGACAGGGAAGTGATGAGAGGATCTGATTGGAGCTAAAATAGGATGGTTATTGCATTGCTTCTCCTGCTGTATTGTGACTGTTTATCACATTGTGTTAGAACATACCAGTTCAAACTGTTTGCATGGTCTGCATTTTTCAACTATTTCATATTTCTCCTGCAGCCAGCATTCTTCAGAACCTGGAGAAAGAAAAGGATGCATTAAACAAAATAGAGTAAAATTTAGATATAATGATATTGTTTTTGAAGTAGAGTGAATTGAGCAACATCAACTCTCATAATTCCACCAGGTATCCTTAGACCACCAAATGGTGAAATTGAGGCCTTGTCAAGAATGTCTTGAACACTCCGACATATGAAGTGTACATACCTCGTGAATTACTTATGCTGTATTAGCACCGTTGTTTCCTTTTTAATATGGTGGTCTAAAACAGTCACTGATTGAAGAATGTTCTATGAACTGTTTTCTTGTGTTCGGAGACTCTAGTTTTCTATAAAAAAACTGTTTGTACAACTTACTTGTAACAGCTTGTGCAGAGCTCTTGACCTTGGAGTTCCCGGCTGCTGACACTGATAAACAATGGAAGCTGTACAGGTACACAAACATCATTTGTGAACTCTTTTATTACAGACACAGACACACATACACCACAAATAAACACACACACACACTGTGACACACATTCGTGTCATTTGTGAATTATTTTATTACATACTCTACTCTACTCTACTCATACATACATACACACAAACACACACACGTGTACACTCACACAAACGCATACACACACACACACACACACACAGACAGACACCGGTGCGCACGCACAAACTCACTCACTCACTCACTCACAAATTTATGCCCCCCCCCCCACACACACAGAACCTACCTTGAATACGTGAAGAATACAAGCAACACGGGTTTCGACAGTCGTAAGGAAGCCGACATGATCTTCTCCTTTGCGAAGTTTTCCTATGTTTTGAACGTTTTATTTTTGTAGTTCAGTCCTTTGGTCACAACACTAGTCACCGGCCAGCCGGGCCGGGCTCGTGAAACAAGGCAGAGTTCCTCAGAGTTCCTAGTGCCTGGGCCTAGAGTAGGTCCGATCAGCGGGCACAGCTCGTCTGTACTATCTGTTGTTCTCTTGGCTCGTGAATCTGACGCTGGTTGGGTCAGATAAAGATGGAAACGGTGGCTGATGACTCAGAAACACTTCGCCTTACTCACCCTCCCTCCATGTCAGCAGCGTGACCCCGAGTGACCCGTGTTCGTATTCATCCTAACGCAAATAAAACAGAGTAAAGATCATTAAACAAACAAAAACAACAGTTTTACTGCTGTATATCTGTTTTGTAATATTTGTATGGTTTTGAAATCGTTGTTGTGTTCATCATAATGTTTATGCTGGAATCAATCTATTATTTATGTACATCATGTTCGTTGCGGTCTAATGTCATCAAGAAAAACGACACTATCAAAAGCGGCATCTATTCGTTATCCATATAAATGCAGAGGAATCAAGTCACAATATCGTTATGCATTATCTGAATACATGTACACATCCAAGTCTTAATTCCAGTTGCGTGGTGAAGAAAAGGAAGTTAACAGTACTAAATTTCTTTTCTTGAATTTCTTGTCACTTTAGCTTTTTCCCTTGAGTCTCAGATTTTAGAAGGAAGTTAATGGAGCGGAAATGAATATGAAAATAAAAGCAAAGAAACAGCAGAACACCTTATTCAGATACTAGTAGCATGACAAATAAACTATATTAAAAAACTGCAGGAGTTCTACAGTCGTAGAACACACACAATACTACATGGATAAAATGATTGACATGTTTTTCTCACGCTGGTGTTATGAATAGGTGTGCCGGGACTGGTGTTGAAACTTTGATTGTCGCGACTCCAAAAGTAATTATGATCTCTGCGTGCAATTTTGATGAGAAAGAATATCTTCATAAAAGCATATAATTGGTTTCTACCCTGATTTATCGATTCGTCTTCACTGACGTCATCCTATAAAAAAGAAGCTGGGGGGGGCGAAGTCTTCTGTCACGAGGCACAGAAGAAAATCACACGTGACACACGTGGAGAAAAAAACCCGCATGCCAACCGCCACAGAATGGAGAAAGAATCCAGGCCTGGTGCGCACAATGTGAGACGGTTGGGATGATTGGCATACCTTTCCGGGCTTGGAATGTTGCCTGATAAACGTCTTGTGTGGAAGCCTTGCTTTTCAAAGGCTTCGAGCAAAACAATTTTTGTATAGAGGCTGCAGACGGCATTGTTTGCGTGCACTGTCAAACACTCTCGGCAACTGTTCAACTTTCTTGTCTTTTTGCTGTACGTTTTCGTCTCAGTAATTTTGAGCATCTCAGTAATGCTGACCAATGAATAAACCTATCCCTCTCTCTTGATGAAAGTCCTAGTATCTATCAAACTAGCCGCGGCGACTTGCAGTCTTTTACATTAGCCCTAACTGTTGTTAGGGCTAATGTAAAAGACTGCAAGTAAGAGAAGCCCTGCAACAGTCGCCGCGGCTACTATCAAACCACAGATACTGGCATGACCTTTTCTGTCAATCCATCATATTCAGTTCGGGTAGATGAATCCCCTTCCTCCATGGATTACCTGTTTGATTACAAATGTCATGAATCACTCATTCAGACAAATGATATTTTAATGATGTTGTTTGTAAGAGTGATGTAAGTGATAAGAAATAACATAACCTTTTTCATCACTTTCTGATATAATATGTCAAGAGTCATAGTCGCTTCGGCCCAGCATACAACCATTCCACATCAAAGCAACCTTGGTCAGTCAAGAGACTTGTAAGATTGTTCAGTAGATTGAAGCACCCTGATCTTTCTTATACTGCTGAAGTGGTACATTAGCCACTTGCTTCTAAATGTTCTCCCCACTTCTTGGCGCCTCACTAAGAAGTTGTCGGCCCGGTTCAAATGACAAGGTTCGTTTGATATGTTATTAAACATGAAAAGTCTGGCCTAAGGTTATGATGGCTGCAGGTCAGGCAGCTTTTAACATCTGTAGGAATTACACTTCAAACGTGAGTACACAGATTTTTTCTTTTTCTTTCCCTTCGTTTTCTTTCCTTATTACTTCTTTTTTTTACGTACATAAAGACATTTGATTGATGTCATGGAAACAAAATGTGTTATTGATCATGATTTGTTAGAAAAGAACTGAGCATTTCAGAAAACTTTATTTTTCATACCACCCTGTTCAGTAACACGTACAACCCATACTAAGACGTAACCAGTTTTTATTGTCGAAATAATGTCTCGCAAGTAAAACGTATTCTATTAGAGAATCTCTTCCTCCGAACCTTCCCTTCCACCGCCCACCACCCGTCCGTCCGTTCCCTTTCCCTTCCATTTTCCATCCATTTCTCCCTTCTTTCTCTCCCCTCATCTCTTTTCCTAAATTTTCCTCAGATCAACAAAATCTTCAATAGCAGCGTCCTGACTTTCCCCAGGGCAACTAAGCTTCCAAGAGTTTACCAATCAGTAGGAGCTTTTGAAGAGTTTGTCGCGTATATGTCCCCAGGGAATTCTCTTACTGACGTCCAATTTTGTTCATTATAGCGGTTCGTTTCCTTTGCTGTTAAAATAGGCGATCCTGTCACAAGCCTGTAAGTCATTTATGCATCAAAGACTACCCTAGCCGTATCCTGCTACTGCGCTGACTATCTAAGCAAACTTAATTAGTCGAATTCATAGCTTAAGGGAAAAACGAAGAGAATGTGTGCCTTTTTGTCCTCCAGCGCTTAGATGTTACCATGGTTGCTTAACAAGCCAATTTCACCACCACCTGCTTCTTTCATTGAATACTTGTCTTCTCTTTCCTGTCTCTGTGACGCCCCAGGCTTGTGCATACGCGCACCGAATATAGCTGACTGGAGTTTTGTCAAAAGGAAGGAGAAGTGAATATCAGGAGAAAATGACAAGGCACGTAACGACCCCATCAAGTAGCCGCCCGAAACTGACCCTCCATGTCAAAACTCCCTCCGCGGCAAAACTCGGGTCGCTCCCCCAAATAATTAACGCCGCCGCCCCACAAGTCTGCGAAGGAGGCTACCCATCAAGCGACTATCTACAAAATCATGTACTTATGAACAAAGGTCGTGTAAAAGTTCCTAGCCCTGTTAAAATCATTTGTTAGAAATGTCATGGCTTTCATTCGTTTTCAACATGTTTTGGTACCGTCCGTGTGGGGTCGTGTGGCGCAGCGGTCGCGCTTTCGGCTCAGGGCCAAGAGGTCCCGGGTTCGATCCCCACCCATGGCACCGATCTTGTGCCCTTGGGAAAGGCACTTTACACGACTTTCCTCACTTCACTCAGGTGTAAATGGTGCCTAGCTTCGGTTAGGGACGTCCCTCGGATAGGACGTAAAATGGAGGTCCCGTGTTTGGGGAGAGCCACACCTCGAGCACGTAAAAGAACCCACCACACCTTTCGAAAAAGAGTAGGAGCATGCCCCGGTGTGCGATGGTAAAAATTCTACTGTCTGGGAGTTGGTGATTCACTACAAATCACCCGGATGGAGGCCTGGCGAACCCCCGCCTTGTATTAGCCACGCGGTGATTAACATCATCACCCCCTATATATGCGCGAGCCGTAGCGAAGCCGCATTGCACAAGCATAGCTACTAGAAAAAGCATGATATCATGCTTCACCTCTGATGAGGATGACTACTGACTGACTGACTGACGGTACCGTCCGTGCCTGAGCGTTTTCACTTACTTTCCATATCAATGAAGCGGTCAGGTACTGACGCCATGTTGGTGTTCTTGATTTTCATTTTGGTGGAAAACTGAAGGGTTTCTTAAATTTTATGAGCAAGTTTTATCTATCTTTTAGTTATTCTTTTCTATGAGTTATACACACTGAAGGAGTCAGAAGATCTGCAGATGTCAAAAAAAGCATTTGCGTTACGATTCACTGAAATGTAAAAAAAAAATGCGTCCGCCTTGATGTTGGTGTCCTTGTGACGTCACGATTTGTTGTGATCTCGGCACTTCTAATAGACCGATCCCAGTTGTCAATCAAAATTAATAGAGCGGATGCAGGTCCGTCATTTGATTTTGCGAAACGCAATACATCTGGTTAAAATACACCAACAGAACAACACGACAAAGCAAAATTAATTCCAGTCAAAACACAGCGGTAACAGTCCCCTTCTTGAGATATATGAACCTTCAAAGAAGTTGCGAGGGTTTGCAATAATATTGTTGTGGCTAGAGATCAGCCAATACAATTAGAGCTTGAAATTTATAGCGGATGTGTATGATAAGAATACTAGCGTTACATCTTTTGTTTGAAATGTTCTAAATGTGTGTAGTTTCCGTCCTTGGTTCTGAAAGTGCAACAATTCTGTCAAGGACAGAGAAATAAAGAAAGCGTGTAACGTTAGCAGGTTTAGATCCGTGAAGACTAAATAAAAAGTAGACTTTTCCGGAAGGCTTGATCAACATTATCTGCGTTTCAAAAGTACAACGACGGCTACTTCGTAGTTGGAGGGAGGTAGTGCACAGGATGGAAGAGCATTAGAACCGCCGCTGTCATAGCTAACTGTTTTCTCGCTTGCATATTCCCGCTTTTTTTTGTAAAAGAGAGACATGTATGCTGTACAAGTGTTGCCTGTGAGTGGTGGTTGCGGGTACACTCTGCTACTAACTCCCTTCCAATGAAGGATTTGCAGGGCAAATCACCCAATAACTATCTTGGGTCCTTCCGTTTACCACTGTTACTCCCTCATGGTGTCGTGTATTTACAGGTCAAGAGTTAAAACCTGAAAGTTCTTTCCTAGTAATTCTTTGTCACCCCACCACCACATGCATATACATAAACATACCACCTAGCTGCTCGGTCGTTTGAATATAAATGATAAATGTATTAGTGTGGTAACGTTCTGTCTTTTGCAGTCTGATACCTGTTTTTCCCGGCAATCTTTTTTTTACTGATACATGGAAATGTCTTATAGTCTTCGTGACACAAACTCTCCCTTTGCAGGGCTCTATGGAGCCCCTCCACGCATAGCATGATCGAGTAATGGTAGAGCTGCTGGAAGGGTGATTTAATCAGACTCGAAATATATCTACTCACCAATTGAATCTTAAGAGAGGAAAGAAATACTGCATCAAGCTATGAGACATCTTATTTTCATTTGGAAAAAAATAATTGAAATCGCTAACTCCTGTAAGAGATCAGACTAGTCTCCATTTGTAGGCTTGTACTGTGACGAAAACATTCGCTATTGGAGTGTGAAAAGAAGGCTGAAATAGAAACATTAAAAGCCATACTACTAATACATTATTCCAACCACACGCTCTCTTTCAGCCGGAATTAAATGGGCGAAGAAGCGAGGTCTTTACGCACTTGAATTGAGAGTTCGAAAAGAGATTTGGGCCCGTTTTTGTCTTCGCGAGAGCTACTTCAACTCCATCTACAGAGGAAAGTCGAGACGGAACCTCTACTGAGAGAACAAAGATTTAATGGCAGACAGAACCTTTTAGCTGGTAGTGGAGGTCACGGTGAAAGTGTCTGCCGGATAAAAACAAACTAGAGAGGGAGCATTTGCGAGCAAACGTAGGGTACTTCACTCCCATCCATCCCCATGCAAAAAATGGACGGCACCAATTGCAACGTCACTTCTATACAAAAATAGAACATTCAAAACTAACTAGTGGCCAAAAAAACTATTTCAAATCATCCCACTCCAAAATGAAATTTTCCAACTTCGACCCCCATTCTAAAAATTACCCATACCAATTTTCGTATCATTTGGTCCCAAAGGAAAGAGGTGAACCGAAATGGCAGGAGAAGAAGGCTTCGAAAGAGGAGAACTCATATTTCTCCCCCTACGGTATAGGGAGCGATATGTAATAATACACTTATGTGTGGCAATTTTGGGAAGTTTCTAATGGCTTGAAGCCACTTTTAAATGACACTTTTATAACTTCTCACTCCACGGCGCGCCAACTAAGGTACAAATTCTCTGAAACTTTTTTCAAGCACCGTTTTTGACGTAAATTCCTAGGCGAGTCATTACCAAAGGTAATGGAAAACACTTGAAAATGGTTAGAGAAAAAAGGATTTGAGAATTTTCTCCACTTGAGGCCACATTAGCCATTAACGCGTCTAAAGTTAGGGACTTCTATGGGCTTGGAGTGTAAGTAGGACGGGGCTGTTATCATCTTGGTTTCGTTGCGATTGTTTCTGAACTTTTCTATCGGTGACAAAAAAAAGTTCATTCAAATAAACTTCTATTGGAAAAAATAATTTAACTAAAATGTTATGGTAAAAGTCCTTTGTGATAGTCTTTCTGAGTCCGGAGGGAAAGTTGGTTGTTAATCCACTGTGCCTTGGGCATGGTGTTGGAACTTCGGGTGGACCCCACCACCATTTTACCTCCCCACCTTACCTCCCCAGGGAATGCTCTCACTGAGATCCAGTTTCCTTCATTATATAACTTTATTTTTTTAATTTTTTGCTGTGAAAGTAGGCGATCCTGTCACAAGCCTGCAAGTCATTTATGCATCAAAGACTACCCTAGCCGTATCCTGCTACTCCGCTAACTATCTGAGAAAACTTAATTAGTAAAATTCAGAGCTTATAAGGGGAAAATGTGATGAAGAGAATGTGATGCCTTTTTGTCCTCCAGCGCTTACATGTTGCCATGGTTGCTTAACAAGCCAATTTCACCACCACCTGTTTAAATAACATGCTTCTTTTATTGAATACACTTCCCTTTCCTGTCTCTGTGACGCCCCAGGCTTGTGCATACGTGCACCGAATATAGCTGACTGGAGTTTTGTCAAAAGAAAGAAGTGATAATGCCAAGAGAAAATGACAAGACACATACCGGCCCCATCAAGCGACAATCCACAAAATTATGTACTTATGAACAAAATTTGTGTAAAAAGTTCCTAACCGTGTTAAAATCATAATATTGGTTAGAAATGTCATGGCTTTCATTGGTTTTCAACTTGTAACGGTACCGTCCTTACCTGAGCGTACCTGAGCGTTATATCAATGAAGCAGTAAGGTGCTGACCACCATGTTGGTGTTCTTCATTTGCATTTCAGTGGAAAGCTCAAGCGTTCCCCTCCTTTCAGCACCTTTTACCTCCCCAACCGAAGTCAGGTATCCCTTTACACCTTGGTGGAGTGAGAAAAGTGTTGTGAAGTGCCCAAATGTCGCTTTTGTCACATGAACGTGCTTGGAGAAATAAACCTACCGAGTTTGTGAACAAACCTTTTCTTTCAACATTTCAAAACTTACTAATAAAATACAACACCATGTGTAATTACGGCATGGTGTATGTGCCTGTTTTGCTTTTGCATACTTATTGATATGTGTTAAGTGGTGATGTTAACATACAAGTAAGTTGTGTAACTTAACAACTCTAGATAGTGCATCACCACTTTGTCCTTGTCTTTTTTGTCGCATTTAATTCTTAAAAAAAACTACCCCTAAGATTGGCCATGGTTGAAATAGAATTCGCCATATTTGCTTTACTGCAAATGAGGTCTTCCCGGGTACAATATTCTACGCATCGCCCCCAAGCAGGTGTTACAAATGTATTAACGACCGAGATTGAACACCCCCCACCCCCAAATGAACCCTAAAACACAGGTTAACGTGTGTTTGACAAGTGTTATGCCGGAGTCACCCCGTAATGTTGATATGGACATCACATCGGGGGTGCATATGAAAACACGATTTCAAAATGGCGGCCTGTTGAGCATATGCATCCGGGAACTTTGCTAACTGTTATGATCCAGTATATAACGGTCATCAAGTCTGTCGAAATATCTCATTTAGTTGTAGACAATCTATTAAGTAGTTTTTTTATTTCATTGTAATTGTTTTCCTTCAAAGAAAACCTTTAACCGGTCCCATACTTCTGTTCCAGACATATGCAAGGAAGTGAAAATCACAAAATTACGGTCCCAAGCTACGGTTTTTTTGCATTATTCCCGTTTTTCACGGGTGTCATTATTTTGGACCTATTACACCTATTATTATTATTTTCATTAACCTCATCAGATTGAATCAAATTAAACCAGCAATCCTTCCGATGATTCCTTGCTACAGGGGGCTCCTGGGTTTCCCACGGAGGCAGTCTTTGTGTCACCCGCGGCGAAGGCATGTCGCGCTGCCAGAACAAAACAGGGCAATCAAAGCTAATAACCTGGCAATTTTGGCGCGTAAGTGAAGTGCACCTGTGCCACCGAGGTACATCATTAGTGAGCACAGTTTGCGTACTTTAGAGCCGTCGCTTGGTTCACCACGACTCTGAGAACATTTGAAATAACGTTACGTTATCAAGATGACGGGGAAATAAAAGTATGTAGTCTCTGACACCCTTCCCTAGGGCTGGCTAGAGATGGCTAGAAAAATACGAGGGAAAACATCATTTAGTTGGACCGTATTCTACGTCACATCGGCTGCTTAGTTCAGCACGACTCTGAGAACATTTGAAGCGTTACGTTATCAGGATGACGGGGACAGGATGTAGTCCCTAACTGCAAGGGGGCTAAGGTTAGAAATGGCCGCAAAACTCTGAGGGAAAATATCGTTTTGGCTAGACGGTAATTAGTGATCGCGTAGTTCAGACGACTCTGAGAACATTAATATAATTCTTTATTGACTCGACAAAAAGTACAGGGACTTTTGTATGGTCAACTATGACTACGAACAACTATGACTACTAGATACATGTATGAATAAAATCATTCTACGTACAGAGTATATGTATGGGGGAAATTACGTAAAGAATATATATCAGTGGCAACATAACAGGTTTATCTATTCTCTAACATGCAGTCTCTAAGATTTAAACAGTCCTTAATATATTTTCCTACTTGCACACTTTATGGATTGTCCCCACTTAAAATGTACTTGAATTTATTCATAGGGTCTAATGCACTGAAATTAGTTGAACAAGTGGAAAGAAATGTAAACAGCGATAGGCGCCTATCATTGTACAGTGTACAATTCATTATAAAATGACATTCATCGTCAATTATATTTGGACAAAATGGACAGAACCTGTGGTCTTTGGGTATTTTCTTATATCGACCCATTTCTATGTTTAATTTATGAGCACTAATTCTTAATTGATTGCTTTGCGGATTCTGAAATTATGTATAATCGAGAGGTATTGTTTTTGTCCATAATTTTCATTTAAATCGGTATAAACAGAAAGTTTTGCATTGTTGTTAATAGAATTATACCATTGCTGTATACATATATCCAAAAGACGGGATCGTAATTGGTTGCTTATTATATCTATTTGGTATGACCCAGGGTTTGTCCAAAAGTGTCCAAGACCATTATAATTAAGAATATCACTGACATGATTCAACCAATCGTGGTGACCAGACTATAAAACATCATATGCTTCACGAAGTAGAGTGTCTTCGGGCAGATTTACTAAACGGTGCCAGTATTTGATAAATTGTATCTTAATATCTATCATTATCGGAAAGGTTCCTAATTCTCCACGAATAGCGTCATTTGATGTTTTTGTGTTAACTCCAAGTAAAAAATTGTGAAAATTCATGTCAATGGTATCGAATTCTGGGATATGTTGAGGTAGATGTATGTTTTCAATGGAAAAGCCGTCGTTTTCTAGTTTTAGACTCGATGCTAGCCTCAATAGCATGTTCTTGTCTGTTCTTTTTTTCAAAATGAACTACATATGTGTGGGTGTTATTAGAGCCCCAACTCCTTCTTACAGAAACAGGAACGTTGTCCTCTAAACCAAGTTCCTGTAGTAGAGCAGAGAAAACGTTTTTTGGTGTGGACTCTGGAATATGCGTAGAAACATTCAGTTTTACTGTTTTAGATGTTTGGTCGAAGCACGATAATTCAGATCCATATAGAAAGATCGGCTTCACAAATTTGTTGAAGAGGCTTTTGGCTAACTGGATTGAAATGTTGCTTTCAGAAAAGGGATTTGAGTTTGAATAGCGCTCGCATTGCTCTGGTTTTTAAATATTTTCTGGCGGTTTTAAATTTCCCCGAAGACGTGAGAGGGATACCGAGGCAAGTGTAACTGTCGGAAACTTGTATTTCTTTGCCGTATATATAGAATCTATCTAAACATTTGTTTGGTGCACCTTTTGCAAATATCAGTACTTTGGTTTTAGATACATTAACACTTAATTTCCATTTATTACAGTAGGTTTCTAAATTGCTGATACTGTTCTATAAACCCTCTTTAGACAATGAGATCAGGGCGAGATCGTCCGCCCAAGATAGACAATTAGGTGAATTAGAGGTTAGAGTTGCGGCATCACATTTGGGTTGGTCAAAGCATTGAGGCAAGTCATTAAACTACGTTACGTTATCACTATTGGATGGTGGGGACAGGATATGATCCCCTTCCGGCCTTCCCTATGGCTAAGGTTAAATTATTGCCGTAAATATCTGAGGAAAGCTATCGTTCGGATGGACGGTGCTTTAGAGTGGTTGCGTAGTTCAGACGACTTTGAGAACATTTGAAACAAGAGTTCCACGACCTCATACCTTCGCCAAATGATGTTAACCCTACTGGTGGACGAATTATACATTTTTAGTCATTGATTTCGCAAATAAGAGCGTCATTTGCATGAATCATATCAGTTGATCATATTCTCCACCCAACGACCGTCTTATCTTAAGAAAGAACACTAATCTAACATCTCATAAATTATGCAAATAAGGTCATGACTTGAATAAATTATGTTAAATGATGTTCACCTTCACTTAACTTCCCAATGCGGCATGTATTAATTTCCCAGCAGTTAAAACCACTGTGATGCTATGGAAAATTCCCACTAATTATGCAAATTAGGTGCTCATTTACATAAGCAATATCTGCTAATGATCCCCTCGTTCTCAATTACATGTCACAACTGTTTCATAGCCCTATTATCGAACGAAGCAGATCTATAGAATTTCCTCATTAATTATGCAAATTAGATCCTGATTTGCATAATTGTTTTGGTTGCAAGCGTTAAGCATCACATTTGCTACCTACATACCAAAAATCAAGACAATCCGTCGACTGGTTCTTGAGTTATCCTCCTTAGAAGATTTTTCAACAAATGATCCTGCAGTTCCAGGACAAGCCGCTA
Source organism: Branchiostoma floridae x Branchiostoma japonicum (assembly GCA_013266295.2). NCBI lineage: Eukaryota > Metazoa > Chordata > Leptocardii > Amphioxiformes > Branchiostomatidae > Branchiostoma > Branchiostoma floridae x Branchiostoma japonicum. The sequence goes on from CM023823.1 coordinate 21,162,715, forward strand.
GGGGGCCCATACTCATGTCACTTCTTCCCTAGCCCAAGAGCTATCTAACATACAAAATTCGTGACCCTAGCATGTCCAGATCATGAGATATCAAAACAGGAAGTTCAGCTGCAGTACCAACAAAAGCCGCCAGGGGGCCCAAAATCTAATCATTTCTAGCTCTCATCAAGACCTACCCACCTACCAAGTTTCATGACAATCCATCAAAAGCTTCTTGAGTTATGGTGTACACAAACAGACAGACAGACAAACAGACAAACGGACAAACGCTACTGAAAACATAACCTTCTTGGCGAAGGTAACAATGTTACGTTATCAGCCACCTTCTCTAGGCCTAGCTAAAGATGGCTGGAAATATCTGAGGGCAACTATCGTTTGGCTGTTGGATGGTACCGCGTATGATCTGGGAGAAAAGTGAAGCCTCAGCCTAGGCCAAACACGTCTTCTGTGCGATTCTAGACGGATTCATACGGTATCATGAATAGTAAAGGAACTGAATTGCATAGAAAGACAGATGAACTTTACGAAAGTGATTTGTAATACCGGGTTACCACATATCAAATTAACGCATTAGTTTGTGAAGCACGGCGCAGTTATAGTCTGTGCAAGTTCACGCATGTTTACAATCGCTGCTAAAATTTCTACTTCAGATTCTATCAAGTCCACAAGATATGGAAAACAGACAAGCGTTTTTTTGTCCCACGCAGATCGTTACTGACAAGCCTTGATGTGGTTGCTTTGAAGCTTGCCAAGAACTATCACAATACTAATCTAAATCAGTTTATTTTTCTGTCAATTTCCCACTGCGACGTCAATTCAACGTGTCCGGGGCTCTCCGGTTGCTATGGGGACGAGACTGATTGACGTCACCTCTGATAAAAACTATTTGATACACCAGAAGAAAAACGTGATGAGAGAGAGTGGGTCCTACATCAGGCAAACACACGAGACCTTATTTGACTGAAATGTCATATCTTGTTCAACTTTTATTCAGTTTTCGACCTTTTATACCCCAAGAGAAGTGTGACCTGAATAAACCTGCTTAAAATGTACATGGTTATACTGGTATACCGAGTGAACGTGTGCTACATTGAAGCGTTTGATAATAAGAGAAGAATTTGTGTCACTTCTTCTACCTCTAGTTGTAGAATTGCCTTTGACGAAGAAATGTTTGAGTGGCCTCACTATGCATATGTTAAATATTCCATGTATTTTCAATTGAACTCAAGTTGAAAAGTTTCTCTTATGATTGTGGTTTTCGTTTCTTCTTTTCCCACAACTTTACAGAATTGATTCGTTTGGTTCAAAGCTTCCCCATACGACCATAGGGTAGAATACGAATTAGTAGATCTCTTTGAATTTCCAGTTGTCTTTGTGGTGGGCACAGGACGGAGTTTATTTATTGAGGTTTACCACCTTTGTGTTAGGATTGGCATAACTGGTGATTGTCACCTTTGCAAGATAGATGTCAACCCTGAGGCCAGGTTGTAAGGTTTGAACCACTCACAACGGGAAGGACCGATAAGTGTGGTGGGTTTCTTTAACGTGCTTGAGGTGCGGCTCTCCATTTTGAGTAAAGAAATAGGCGTAGAGTACCTTTTTCAAGGGCACAACACTACACTGGGCCTGTCAGGGATTCAAACCCAGACTCTAACTTAACCACAAGACCACCTTGCCACTTTAATGAGTCTTGAGAGTTGACGTTACGTTTCTTGTTCCAACACATGTAGTCAGCCCTTGTCAGCGAACGAGTTTGTTGTTCAGGTAGTTCGAATGTGGACGTGTTCGAGTTGGCCTGTGACAGCAATTGCACATGTGCAAACGTCAGAAGCACACGCGCTACGTACGTACAGCTCAAGAGGACTCGACGAGAAATGGCTCTGATCACATGTCTCTTTTCCTTCAACACCAATCATCTACCACATAACGGAGATGAATCAAATTATTCTAAAAGATTGAAAAGGAAATGAGGGGAAAACGTTGTTTTGTACCTATCGGGCGGTTGACTGAAATTGCATTAGTACCATTGATTGGAAACTAGCTTTATTCAATCTAGAAGCCCATTTTTGTTTCAAATCTCTGACTTCGTTTGCCGCGTTTTTCTGCTAATGTTTTCGAGCTCCGCGTTAAGATTTCACCAACACAGTAACTACAGTATTTTGGATGGTATATAACGGTCATATAGACGGTCCCTCATAGGAAAAGATACACCGACTGCGACATGTTGTTTACTCACTTCAATGGATCCATATTCATCATTGGCAGTCCAGTCTCGGAAGACTATTTCGTCATCTGCACCCTGGGAGGACATCGTCTTCTGTGGCTGTATAGTCCAATGTGTATTTGCAGTCTCTGCCGCATGTGGTGCATACATGCTGTGTGGGCAGAGATGTTGCTGTTGTCGCCTGCCTCCTTTTGGCCCTCTTTGCTGCTTTGTCCAAGCCTCTTTTGGCATCTGCCTCCATAGTGCCTGTGCGCATTGCCTGTTTCCAGGCACCTCTGTCCATGGCCAGTGTGTCCCAGCTGTCCAGATGAATGGAGCATGATTCCATGTCTCGCTTACAGGCATCAAGGGTTCCATATTAGATCACCGTAAAGAAGAAATGTAGAACTAGCACAGCTGAGGAGGGCTATAGACGAGATGGGAAATTCGTTAAATGGCCAAATATGATACTATATGATTTTAGTACATTGGAAATAGAGCGTGTCTATAATTGATATAACTATAGAATGAAGCGTACACTGAACGGTAAGGGTGAATGACGCCATTCGACTAAAGCTCACCTATGAGAAGGCAGTGTCGTAGAGACGTCTGCTTTATTTTTTTCACCGTTTATTCACCATGTGCATTGAATTTTTAAAAAAATGTCACAATGTATTTAAATCATTCTTTACAAGGTCTTCGTGATTTGACAACACATTTACAGTCTCAACACAAGATTTCATCTCATCTCATCTATCCCTTAGTCTTAATTATTCGGCCGTTAGGGCACCACAAATGATCTGACGACCAGTTTTCTCAACTTACAGATTGTCGTGTTCTCCCAGCACGTTCCAGTACCACTTCTATATCAACGTTACTGCACTAAGTCTAACTTCTAAAGATGACTTATTTGGCGATAGACCTTAAAAGATTTATGTTTTCATGTGCATTCGGCAACTTATAGGATAGACACGCTTTGTATCCAATAATAATGATTTCTTTTACACTTACTTGAATGTTACATTGGAAGCATTTGTATTTTATTTTATTTTATTTTATAGACATGGTTCCCCCAAAACCTTTCAGTTCAACAGAAACAAGCCGTTCGTAGTCCTCTTATTGTCCCACATGTGAATTGCCATACTATCAGCTACAAATCTCTAACACACATGCTGGTGTGGCGTACTCCAAAACTAGCCTCCACCAGGCCTTCCTACGGATCGTAGAATTCGGCAAAAAAAGGGAATAGCTGGCCAGTAGAGTCGGTCCGCGGGAGGGTTAGTTTCCCCCCTAAATAGCGCGGCCAGTCAACATCAAGGCGGCCAGACTCCCCTGGCAAATATCTCCCTATTACTAGTATAGCCCGCACAGTTAGTCTTGTAGAGACTACTCCAAAACTACACACAACGGGGAAATGGAAGTGTTGAAATGCAACATTTACATTTACGGTTTATTTCAGATGTCGATTTATATTCTACCGGCTTGATGATTGTGGCAATTGCGCAAAAGTTGTCCCATGACAAGAACAACACGCCACTGAAGACCCTTAGTGAAGGCTGACTTGTTGCCCATGAAAGGAAAATACAACCTGGCACAGGATAGTCTGTATAATAAGGAATTAGCATCTATTCTTGTAAATATTGTTAATATTAATTATATTTTGTAGATTTTCTGACCTTGTCACATCGCTATCCGCGAATTTCTTTTTCTGTTTTGCCATGATGCTACAGCCGTAACCCAACATATTAGGACAATATAATGCGTTCATACTTGAAGCCTGGCGATATATAACTTACGTTAACAGGCACTGAACATGTCTAATCTACTGTAAGATCCTATAAATGTCCTTGTTGTCGGGTTTGATTTCTCTTTTGCAGGCAGCGAAATGAAATGTCCCTCGTGCACGTTTTGCGTGGTGAGTTTTGGGATTTTTGTAGAAATGGGGTTTGATATGGGAAAAGTGAGTGGAAATTATAGAAACTGCTTTAGTTAATTCATTTCTTTGATATTCGTATAAATTGGGGACATCGACAAATAAAATATTTTCATTTTCCATTGCCTTCATTGTACAAACTTGCACAACCCCTCGTGGATAGGTGACTTACTGTACTTCTCCATCTCTTATGAATAATGTTAGAATAATGAGAATTTGCTGGCTGTTGATCAAAATCATTGTGAAATAACGAGCTTTTCATTTCGTATTCAGGTTTGATATATGTATAAAAATCAGAGACTGGCTGTTGACAGTTGGTGGCAAGAGGATCACCAATTATCTCCGTAGAGGTGACAACTGACAGTCTTCGATGTCTAGGCGTTTACCAACAAGAAATACCATCCAATTATAAATAGGTCTTTACAAGATATTTCAAATTAGAATGCGGTTTGTCCCACAACAAGGGTTCGAGGTTTATCCTTGTGACATACACACAACAAGGTTCGAAAGAAATGTAATATAATACTTCAGTAACCACCATGTAAAGGTCTCGTGGTTTGGTTCGTTCCATATACGTGCAATTATACACCTTTTCAAACCGTAATCCCGCCCCTATTGTACATGTAGTCGAAACTGTACACATGCAGCTATAGTAATAACCGACGGCTCACAGCAAGAAATCTCGGATGCACACAGACACACACTAAAACACAATAACGCCTCTAAAGCCTAGGTCACAATTCAAAAAAGGGGCCCGCTCGGCGCGTTTTCGGGCTGTTTTTGGGCACTACCGTACGGGACCTGGACGGAGACTGGCGGGATTCCCGACGGCTGCCGGCCTATTTTGGGGCCCGCGCGGTCGCCGAATTGATTTTAACACAAACTTAAAATCAATTCGGGCCCCGTCGGGCAAGGTACGCCGAAACGAAGCCGTAACCTAACTGCCCGGGACCCATCAGGCGGCCGCACAGGCACCTGCCTAAGATTATGACGTCACATGTGCTGATCAGTGCATCAGGTGGTCAGGAAAAGGGGGTTATAGGGGGCATATCATAAACTGCTTCCTCAGACTACGTCGCACAGTTCACCACGTGTGTGTTACACTGTGTACTTGTGTGTCAGAATTCGCGACATAGCTCAATCATCAGTGAGTCGTACTCTCCATGCACGGGTCTGCATATTAACCAAGGGCGAACCCACCCTCGTCTTTTGCGACAACCCAGTTCGGCCTGCCTCTCTTCTTCAGCTACCAATACCACAATACCTAGGTTGTAACGGTGACGCGCTGTCGCCAACCTCAACCTCAGACGGGCTTGCAGGTTGTCTGCACTGGTTGCACTAAACGCTGCATCACCAACTTCAGTCTACTCTTTACGTGACGTGTCGTACATGAAGAAAAAACTGAACATTGACAGGCCGAGCAGGGCTTATATATATATACCGGCTCAAAAACACGACAGGAGCCCGTTGGGATCCCACTAGGGACGCGCCAGGGACCCAACAGCTGCCCGGCCGGATTGTAAGAGCCGTCGGCACCCTACCGCACCCCGCACGGGTCAAGACGGGAGACTGACCAGGCATCGGACGGGTCCCTGACAGAAACCGGCCGTCAAGGGGACCGATAGTTTATGAATTTTAATGGACGGAGCACAACAAGGCCCCGACAGGGAGCCGTAAAGGAACATTTAATTGTGACCCTGACAGACGGCGCACGCTCGGCTTCATTACGCCGGCCGGCGTCTACCCGGGGAACATGCCGAGCAGGCCCCGTTGGTAATGTGACTCCAGCATTATGAGATCGACCTATGGGGAGCAAAGAGCCACCCTGAGCCACCAGTACCCAAGTTCGGAAAACTAATTGCTCCCATTGTGAAGACATATGGCTCTAAAACTCCTAGGACGTTTTCTTTTTGTGAGGCGCTAACCAAATCTGTTGGCACCCCTGGCTTCAGTGTTATTAAGTGGTCGGACACGGCTTTCTCCCAACCCCTCACCCCGCCCCTACAACACCTGAACCTTTAATTATAAGGAGACAAAACAGAAGGACAAATTTCTCCGTCATTCAAATACGGCTTATCCCATGACGTCCTGTGAGAAAATAAATGAGTTTCTTGTTTGTTTGATTCCATTCAGAATTGCAATGTTATTTCGGAAACAATGACGGGTAAAGAAGAAAAACGGACGGACAAAGAAAAAAAATCTTCGTTTTCGAATGTATAGATCTAGATCAAATGGTCCAAAAATCAAATTATCTGAGCAAGAACTACATATGCGGTATTATTACGTTATCGAAGGATGTGTGTACGGTACACTACCGCATGTATGGCCGAAATGATCAATTGTGTCTTCTACATCAAAAATTGTGTCATTGTCCCCAGAAAAAAAATTAAACACTACCTGTGTTTGAGAACAATTTACGTCAAATCAACGTGTCTTGGGACAAACATGACCAACATGAGGGTTGACCTCCTTTTTCCCCGGAACAACTTGTCAGTCCCCGCTCCTTATTAGAATATGCTGACATTGTCTGGCACGGAATCTAACCTTGTCGAAAGAATATACTCTCCAAGCAGATGTTTGGGTTTTGGGCTTATTTTTGGCGTGTTTTAGGCTTTTTTATCGGGCTTTCTTTTTTCACTGGGTGGAAACAAAATTTCAGTGAAAAAAAAAGCCCGATAAAAAAGCCTAAAACACGTCAAAAATAAGCCCAAAACCCAAACCTCTGCTTGGAGAGTAGAAAGAATACAGTATCACTGTTGCCTCACTGTGCCCGGTGCAGTCAAAGGGTTAGCATACTCTTCAACCTGTCAAGTGCTCGGCTGAGAGACTTTGTTCGACAGGCGACATATCCATAGCCTATTACTGTTTCACAACATTGTAAATGGATTTACTCGCGAATATCTTACTACTTTACTTCCGTATACAATTCCTGGGACATGTACCTACGATCTGAGAAACTAGAAATTTGAGAACTATCAAATTCTCTAGTAGTAATTTTTTGAAAGTTTTTCACTCCATATTCCATCACTGGATGGAACAATTTGAACTTGAATATCCGCACTCCTGATGACCCAAAATTTCGAACACGTCTTTTTAAATCTGTATGCCCGCGCCAAATTCAATCATTTTAGCTTTGGTTTTCGTTTCTCATGCATTCTCATTACATGAATTCGTGTAGGCACCTGCAGTCTGAACCATAGTCTCTTTACTAGGGGTCTTGTTACAAGTCCAGCCTGTAGCTGCGGGTGTCCATATGAAACGGCTACTCATTACCTATTACATATACTTACCAGCGTTCAGTTCTCTTTGGCAAGCGTTCTGAGATTCTTGGACACACAGTTAATTTCAACATCCTCTCTGACAACGTTAAACAACTTTTAATTCTACGTGGTAGTTTGCTCTGTTCTTCTGATATCAACTGTAAAAATTATGTTAGCCACACAAGGCTACATCACAACAACAAAACATTTTTAGGTGTATGTGTCCTTCTCGCTTACATTTCTGCTGGAAGAGGAGTTTGGACTCATGTTCAAACAAGAGAACCCTCCTTGGTTCAAACTAGGTTTCTGTTATGTATCAATGTAGTTATTATTCATAAGTTCGAGTGTCTTGTCAAATATTTTTATTTTCCATAATGTACAAGTGGCGGCGAGAATATAAGTCGTGTCCAACTTGAGTCCGCCGTCACTTTGTAAATTTGTCCATTTATTTTTTATTGATTGATTGATGTTTCTCTGAATAATAAAAAAGAAAACTCTTCATTTACAGGACCCATCTGCAAAAGTAAAATATTGGTATCCGTTTTCACACTCAAAAATTCAAATTGGTGCGACGGTTGCAAACAAATGATGATGTCATGATGACATCGAAGCAAAGGGCTGCTCAGAAAAACCTATTTCTTTAGAAGTGGTGGCAACAGCTGTTATGCATGTGATTAACTGAAGCTCAGTAAGTGTGAATGGGTAAGGATAAATTTTATATGTGTTTCCCAAAGATTTCTAGCAAAGCCTAGCCTCTGCTTAATCTAGGTGGACGATAGGTAATCTTTATAGTTGTTAAGTGATGTTTTATGAGAATAAACAGTGCTTTTTTGTCGCTTTCTGTGCAGCTTGTGTTGTTTATTGTGGTTGTGCCCGATCTGGTGTACAGTACAAAGCGGTTCGATTGTCGTTTAATTGAACAACATCGCGTCTTCTGGCCGAAATATTTGATTAGATTTCTTATTACATTCTACCAATGCTACGTGTTATTTTCCAGAGAATTAACAAGGAATCAGGCGATTGCAGTCCGTCCGAATGTAGTTACAGAAATAGCCAATGAAACGTTGCGGTTTTAATTTCATCAGGCGGAGGAGGCTGTGCTAAGCTTTATGTAGAAGAAACCCACGAAGGGCAGACTTTAAACCCCCCCAATTCGCCCACTAAAACCCTCTCAGTGACCCGCAACCAGCTGGGTGACATTACTAAGGGAGGAATCATATCTCTTTCCTCCATGTTGTATTTCATACAGTATATCGATAGAAGCTTACGTTGCGTAATTTTGCGACTTCTAGAGAGGCCGGAACATATGGCTGGATTTTCGGTAAACCCACTTCTTAAAATTTTTAGAAAACAAACGTGGCTGTGTGGACGAAATACAAATTACATGTGATTTGATGGACGCTTTAACATTGTAAAAAATTGTGAGGGTCTTTTTCTATCATGGGAAATGATGGAGAAACAAATTCGACGCAAAATCGCCACAACAGGTGGTTTTTCGGCGTATTCCGACCTGTGGAATTCCAACTAGGACCTCATAGCCATTCGTGATCTAGACGATCAAGACTTGCGATGCAAGTCTCCAATCAGCCCCGAGCCACCTGCTGGGCACGAAGGAGCGAGGCTGCATCTCACAGGATGGTGACGTCACATCACCATGACATCACACGTGGGGCCCTTCACTGCTCATTATAGTGGGAAATTGGTGAGGACCGGCGGGGATATAAAGGTACAAACATAACTCCCCCGCTCAGAGAGCCCGCTGGACGGCACCCAAGGCACCCAATCGCCGGGCGCTTGAAGCACCAGGCAGCAGGAACAGCGCCGACACCGCCCCGACCATTTCCCCCAACAGTCTCGGTAGAGCCCGGTTCGTCGCGGGGAGACCTCCCCCAGCCAGATAAGTACTAGCGTCAACTTATTTGTGATCTTGTGCGATTTCCTGTGATGATTATTGCCTGTCTTTCTCTCTTTTCTACCTCGCTGAACATGCAATTATCCACGGTGTCCATTTCTAACCGTAATTCGACGGCAATTTTCCTCAGTTTTCATTTTCCGCCTACGAAATCAGACGATTATTACCATTTAGTACGTATGTGAGGAGAAAATCAGCCCGTGTTGCACGATAGGAAACCGAGGTTGGGCACGTGGGTTGGGAGATTTCACACAAACGGCTCTTCTTACACAATTACTGTTTTCGTTATTGGTGTACTGTTTCTTCTCCCTAACCAAAAGGGAACCTTAGAAAAAAAAGAAATCTTCTCAAGAAGCAGTCAACACAACTGATTTAGACATAACAGAAACGTCCTAGCTCGAATTTGTCATTGCAGTGAACACAAGACTAAAACCCCGCGAGACCACGAGCCAGTTGGGCCATGTACCGGTGCCGTCAGTACTTGAAACAGAATATTAAGTAAGTGTTCTGTGTTCTTGTGAGGTCTGTGTTCTGTGCCTGTCGTCTAGTGAGCGGTCACCGCTAGCTTGTTCCCTTCTCCGCAAGGAAATAAAGGGAAAGGAGAAAGTGTCCTCTGAGAGCGCCGTGAGGTACTTCAACCTTCTCCCCTACCTGTTGCCGGTAGTAACACAGTAATGTTGCCTATATGACGATCCTAAAGTCTAGGCACCATTCCTGTGTTTCTCTCGGCGGCTTGGTAGTTACCGCCCGGCCGGCTAGGATAGGAACGCCCGGTGTTTCATCCTCCCAGCCAGGTAAGCGGGATTACTAATTTGTTGGATCATGGTGGAAACGACAAGATTCCCTGTGTGGATTCACTGCATGGACGTTTCGCTGAATGTCTTTTATTTGAACACCAGTGTTTCAAGCCGCCATGCATGTTTATTCAACAAGGCTGTGTTTTATGTATGTACATTTTGTACTTTCACCGAATTACGAAAGACCTTGCTTTAAAAGCTGTGGGTGTGATTCATTGCGGCACGTTTTTCTTACATTATTGTTTGAAACTCTCCCTTCTCCCTCTTACGCTTCATTAAATCGCAACCTCATCATTGCAATATATGTTTCTCTGCTTGTCATTTTCGGTACCGTGACAGGAGACGTGTAAATCCAAATCTTCTATTCTACATCCAAGACTAAACCGTCAAGAATGAAGCAGGTTCCGGTCCCGGTTTCTCATTTCTTCCGACTGACATTTTTTCTCCGGTAGTCGTTGTATTATAACCTGTTTCATACGAGTAGTTTTAGAAACAGTAACGTGTAACGTTTACAGCATAGAGGGTCTGCATCTACTTCCTCAAGTGTAATGTCATTTTATCTTTTTTTGTCTTGGATGTTACAACACATTCATATATAACAACGGATTCATTCTTACAAAATATCATATCTTTGAGGTTTTACGTTTGGAGATTCTAGAAGCTGATCAGAGCTCTTTTGGTGCAGTCCAGATGACATATTGTTGAATTGGCTCTTTATGCAGTTTTGTGCGGGTAGAGGAGCTAAAATGAACTGAGCGCGGTCCTTCTTTCCACGTAACAAAACTGATGGACAAAATCTACGCTAGTATATCTTGTATATGTATATTTCATGTACCGTGTTTTATTTCTTTGTGCGTAACGAAAAAAACACCGTTGGTACAGAGAGGCTTTGCTGGTTATTTTCAAAATGAAAATCAAAATGAAACCGTTTCTAGCTGATGATATCTATGTTACGAAAATAACTCATACACATCAGATATACATATGTAATACTGAAGCTGTGAAGCTAATAGCTTCAGAAACATGTTTGCGGGTTCTATGATTTGCCGACCTTTTCATTCCTTCTTAGTAGCATTCTGAACCCCTTAATCCTATATGAATATTCGTTTCCAAATGCCACCCGCTTCGATGGCCGGATCACATAACACATAGGACATTTTGGACCGGCGTTTTGGTCTGATGTTTCAAAGGAAACTGTATCGGTCAAAATGTTGAAACCGACAGTATTGAGAGATTCTATAATGATTTTGCATTTTGAAGACAGCAACCACCTGTTAATGTTTTTCGTTTCGTATGTTCCATAATTTTCCGTACGTGAGAAGTTGTGGCTGGATTGCGCACAGATCTGAATACACACCTGTGCGCTACGTAAACATCTTAAAAACGGCAACCGGTATATAAACTATGAATATTATTCTGATTTATTTTGAAGGACCTTTCATCTAGTCCCCACCAGAAGCTCCTTAATTTTGGCTGCTGAAAAATTGGCCAAACGGAGTGAATGATTTTGTAGAGGCCGGATAACCCCACCAGCAAATTTTGGTCAATTTCTACTGTTGGAGCATGAGTGGAGACTACTAGTACATTTCAGTGACGAATCCGGGCTTCAGCGTTTGAAACATATATTTTAAATGGTTTCTCGAAAGAATAGAATGTTTCTTTCCTGTACGCATATTTTTCTTGGGAGTTTTTTTTTCCTGAAACGCACGTTGTACGTTGTTTTTCAGTACTGATTTCGGTCGCTCGCTTGCCACATTTGCCCCGGCCCCAAATGTCAAATGACACCTGAAATCGGCGTGGGACTGGCGGCTTAATCTCGGCCTTGTGTGCGAGGGAGGATTGAAACACGAAACGAAAACCTGGCTCTTTTTACACGACTACCGCAAATGAAACCGCAAATCATACACTTCTTCCTGCGCCGTGCAAATGTCTCTATATTTTCATTTGTTTTTCGTTTCACAGTCATGTTTTTCCACCTCACCGGCGCAGTGTTGTATGCGTGCCTCCCCCAAGTGTCCATTCCATATGGCGAGAGGATTATATTCTTCTCTATACTGTAGCGTGTGTACTCAATCATTTTCGAAGCCATCTGGGTTTTTCGCCGGTTATGTGGGTAGTCCTTTGTTTTAAAGAAAAAATGACAGACTTGAAGCCTCGACTGGAGAGCGCTTACTCGCCCAGGCGATAGAAAGGACCACGGTCTTACCCCGTAGACTCCACAAAAGGTCACAAAGGGCGCCCGGCTCATTACAGAGCGTGTTTAGACCCGTGAAATCGTACAAAAGAAGATTTTGGGCATAAACCTAATCGGTATAATGGGTGACACTTGCTCTCATTAGTAGAGATTACGGGCCGAATCTGCGGCTCAATACGGGCGGTCTAAATCTGTATGGAGAGAGAGTGGTGCGGTGTTCCTTTCTCTCACAAGACCCGTTAGTCTGCCGGCGTACAAAATCAATTGGGACGCAGCTTGTCTACTTGTCTTCTGATTACCCTTTCCATTCTAGTTTGTATCCAAACTGCATGTTGGGTTCACATAGTTCTTTGTAGTTCGATGACGACACTTACTTCAAATGGTGTCTCAGAAATATCGAACACAATGCAAAAATTTTCCGATGTCAAGTATGCATCCCAGCTGCAGTTAGATTTAAATATTTCTTAGTAGGTCGATGTCAATACTTCATTTCTGAAAATGGTGTCTCAAAACTATTTGAAGAAACACCAATAATTTTTTTTCTGATGTCTTATATTTCTGTGTGGTTCGATGGCAGCAATGCATTTCTCAAACTACCCCTCGTGCCTCAAAAATATCAAAAGAAACACATGCAGGCGTACGGCAAAATATGATTTTTAATTTTTTTTATTTCTTCGTAGTTAGATAGCAACAAGTTGTATCCGGAAATAGCGCCTCAAAATATCAAAAGAAAAAACAGGTGAAAACGTTTTTTCCGATGTCTTTAAACATCATTAGGTAACAATACTGGGGTAGTGGATCGTTAGAGGTATGTGGCCATGGTTTACGTACATACTGCTTAGCATTCGGAAGTTGTCGTTCTTGACATTTTCCTCTTTCATGTCGCCCTCTCTCCTCCGTGGATGTGGGGCACACAGCGAGGTACAACCACGCTCTGTTTTTGCAAACTGAACACGTATAAAGATCAGAAATGAATAACAACAAAAAACACAGATCTTTGAAGCGACCCTGTGTTAGATAAAGGGACACATGTTTGCTGAGTCCCTTTCTTTCTAGTCTCACTAACTATCACATTTCAACTATTACATTTCAGAAATCTGTGCGCGCTTGTCTTGTTCGTGTCTCGCTTGCAGATGTTGTTTAAAGTACCGTTAGTAAATCATATAAACGTATGTCTGGCTCTTGTTGGGAGTTTAAAGAAGTAACGCGATACTAACTCGATCAGTAAACTGACCTGTTTCTAAAGCTCAGAAAATCCTTTTCTGTTGGAGGTTAGGCTAATTTAGGGTATTTTGCTAGTGGAATCCGGATCCTTTATTCTTTATCCTATTGCTGTTTTGGAGCTGTCTGTGTCTAGTTCCAAGCGTCAGATCGTCTGCAATGTATATACATGTTTAAAGATGAAACACATACTTGTAACACATGTGACTATGTGTTGAAATAAAGTTCTGCTGTCTACCATATACACATATGAACTTTCATGATAACATATTATTGATGATGGTATTCTTTCATTTGGTGATTTAAGCTTACAGAATCGTCCGACCGCTTTATAATAGACTCCTGTATGCTGAATAGAGTTGATCTGATTGAATTTCCCTGAATAAAAAGAGAAAAGATTATAGGTTACAAAGAAGATTAGCAGAGATATTAAGGCATATTGTCTGGGCAAAAAGACACATTTTACGAATCATCCCTTCTCTTTAATTCGGCGGGTATTGTGGCTTGTTTAGCCTGGGAAATTGCCGATCCCGATGGAGAACATCCCCATAATGAGCCCCTTGTGACCGCCGTTACATTTTGAACATAACGGCTGTTCCGTGATCACAGAAGGACTATGTTTGCGGTACAGCACACCCTCCCAACACGAAAATGTAACAGGACACGGAACAAAATATCGTACCTTTGACATTAATAAATGAACATTTGTAGATGAAATAAAGGTTGTGTAAGCCCCGTGTGAATGGCCACAAGGGTTGGTTCAATGGTTTGACATCCCTTGTCATTCTATGAATATTAATTTGCATGTTGCGTTTCCGTTAATTTCGTTGCTTTTTAATCGTTGTTGAGGGCTCGCAAATAAAACGCTTTTGGGTGCCGGTACTTTATTTACCCTTATTTTATTTATTGTCTGTTGCCGTGCGTAAAGTAGGGTAGGAAGACAAGAAGAAGAAAAAAAAGGAAATCCGATCAGAAAAACACCCTAAAAAGCTGGTCGCAGAGCTGACAAAGCACCAAACACTCCTAAATCCAATTGTTGTTCATTATCTCAGTGGAATAAGGAGTGCTAATGGTTTCATGTCTAGAACTATGAGGGTTATTTACGATAATCAATATCCATGTCGGTCACAATAGCTATCAGTAGTGGCGATCCTGTCCAATTCGTACGCGCGCCCATCCGTGCATAAACCAGCGCGCGCCCACGCAATGGAAAAGATCATTCAAGCAAACCTTGACATGCACGAGGCCGGGCGTTCAGAAAGGGGGCCTTACCGGGAAGGAAGTGGTAAATAACTCTCATTTCAGAGCAAAGATATGTCTTATAAAGCGCTCTTTGAATGTCTACCAAATTTCAAACTAGTCCTCACTTTCTTGGGAGCGACGCCCATTCGATCTCCTGTAGGTGAGAGGAGAAAAACAAGAAGCCGGAGCTGTGATCAGAGTTGCGTTCCCTTTCATACATCATAGCTTGCGTGCATGAAACTGATCTCAAAAATCATATTTTGCCGTGTGTTTCTTTTGATATTTTTGAGGCACGAGGGGTAGTTTGAGAAATGCATTGCTGCCATCGAACTACACAGAAATATAAGACATCGGAAAATTAGAAAAAAAATTATTGGTGTTTCTTCAAATAGTTTTGAGACACCATTTTCAGAAATAAAAAATTGACATCGACCTACTAAGAAATATTTAAATCTAACTGCAGCTGGGATGCATACTTGACATCGGAAAATTTTTGCATTGTGTTCGATATTTCTGAGACACCATTTGAACATACAACGGTGTATGCTGGGTAAAAATACATCTGAAGCTTGTTTTATGATCCCTGTTCAGTAAAATCACCCAGTGTTATTCGTGTTTCTGTGATATACTGGTTCGATACAGCACATACAGTTGCTCTCCACAGAGGCGGTGACCGTTGAGCGACCAAAACTCTCATTAATTAGAAGTTCAAATGGATTTCACTGATAAAGAAGTGTATCTATAACGTTATGAAAATTAATACAAATCCAGGTTTGGTCTCTCGGTGGTTTCCATCCTGTGGAAAGGGGGGGGGGGGGGGCTTATATGTGGAAACCCGTTGTTTTCGTGGTTTGACGTGTCTTATTCCCGACATCGTTTTGATTGGTATTTCATGCATTTCTTGGTATAGTAATGTATGGCTAAAATGGTGCAATTGTGCATTTTTACCTCGGCTCTTTTCCTGCTATCGTGGGGCAACATAACCACATGTGTTACCACTCTCAACGACCTTCTTCTGCGGCGACAACGTCTTCACCATTCAGTCCATTGCTGGGTTTGCTATTTGATGACCAGTGGTCATTTATAAAACCCAGTGGTCAAACAATAGCAAACCCGGCGACTGTGAATGATCAACCATATATAAAGATGTTAAACCCTTGTTTACATGGACAAATATTTCATAGTCATGCATAATTTCCAGGAATGATCTTTTTAACTTATGATGAATAGAAGACACATTGTAGGAAAGGAAAGGAAAGTAATACACTACAATGGTGTATAGTGGGTCGATCGAGGTATATGGTTGCGAACATGTTGTAAATAATTGAAAAGTTCTAAGTTTTCAACACACCATGGCTAATTGTGATATTCATTATTTGCATGTAGTTTATGATGTATGGGGGTGATCTAAAAGTGATGAACACCTCACTGACTTCTTTATACTCTAGCAGTGACAAATTTAAGAATGATATTTCTGTGTTTCAGCGCCAGCGGGAGGGTAGGGGCCGACGCACGTCTCTGCTGTCCAACAGAAAGGACATTTTCGACCGTACAAACGTGGAAAAAAATAAATAAAATAAACATCACGCATAATGACATCTCTGTCGTTGACAGAAAAAAACACATTCTTCGGCCGTATAAATGAAAAATAGAAGAAAAGAAATAAATCATGTATTATATACACGTACATGTTTGCCAGCGATTCTTCCTGCCACTTGGCCTGGCCTGTCCGATGAAATACAATTACAGCATATCACACCATGACGTAAACACTGCATTCCTGTCATTCTTGTCTCTCTGCTAGCTAAAGTGTGTTAGATCGAGTGGTTAAAACTCCCGTGCACATCCACACGACGCCCGGTTAAAGATCCTCACGAGGCACGGCCCGTGACTGCTGTAATTACCAGGATAATGATCTGACGACTTTACGTGTAAGAGTCCTTAAATGGGAGATGAGCCCACTATTGAAGGCTGAAAATAAGCGGGTCTGCTGTACATGACAGGTTTATAGTGACAGTCTATGAAAGTGGCTACAGCTACAGTATCTGCATCTTGAATAAACGGAGCAGAAATATGCAACAAACAGAAAAATAAGCAATATTGAACATGAATATGATTATTCTGAATATACATGTACATATAAATTACAATTCACTCACTGGTTTAAAAAATAAGAGTTAACACACATTGATTTAAAAAAAAAAAACTACTACCGGTAAATCAGCATAGACTGGTTTCAAAACTATCGGTTAAGTAACAGACATTTTGTTTTAAATTAAAGGTTAACACACATCGGTTTCAAAACCAACATTTAAACACACTGGTTTCGAAACTACTGGTTATACAACACAGACTGGTTTAACACCGACCATACGCAAATTGTTGTATTTTGCTACATGTGTTTCTTTTTTTGTTGTAAAACTATGTAAGGATATATATATATATACAGACTCTGTACGACTATATGTTTATGGATTTTGTAGGACTCCAACCCACATGGTATGTTGTATATTTTATCTGGCCCCGACCTCTTCCCTCGTGAACTCAAATTGAGTATTTCATGAAAAAACAAGGGCTCAGCAACATTCAGCCCGAGCAACACTGATTGTTAACACACAGTGGTTTCAAAACTATACGTTAGCACACACTGGTTTCAAAACTAAAGGTTGACACACACTGGTTTCAAAATTAAAGTTTAACACACATACCGGCATTTAGCACAGACTAGTTTCAACACTGTATGTTCACACACACTAGTTTACAAACTAACGGTTAACGCACACTGGTTTCAAAACTAAAGATTAACGCACGCTGGTCAACTTGAACCAAAGGTTAACACACACACTGGTTTCAAAACTAAAGGTTAGGACATACTGGTTTCAAAATAACTTGAAACTTTGAAACTTTATTCGAATTGCCATTAGCGGTGGGCCCAGACTGGGTCCACCGCTAGTCTTCCTGGCATTCACACATATACATATATATACAATACTAACAGTCACAATATACAATACTTAACAGTCACAATAACAACATACAATATATTACAGTAACAATTTCACAATTACAAAAGTATTTAAAAACAACAATCCTATTGCACAAGTAGTGACGGTGACTGTACTACAGTTGGAAATGTTCATAGAGGCCCTTCTTAAACAACCTCATGGACTGTGTGGACTGCAAAACAAGTGGAAGGTCGTTCCACACACTTACAGCCCTGTATGTGAAACACTTCTTCAAGGCATTGGTTCTGGGTTTATCTAATGCAAAAGATGGTCTAGAAGCAAAGCGGGTTCAATAACGCACATTGGTCTCGACAACTTGATAAGGAATAACACAGGCTGGTTTTGAAAAGTAAAGGTGGTTAGAACAAGGTGAACACACTGGTTTCAAAACTAAAGATTAGCACACAGTGGTTTCAAAACGAACGGCTAACACACACTGGTTTCGACAAATAAAGGTTAACACAGACTGGTTTCAAAACTAGCGATTAACACAGACACCACGGTGCAGTTCGTGCTAGGCTAACCGCGAAGTGATCTTCTCTGGTGACCAGTCCATATTAAAACCTCACTGCGAAGTGTTTTCACAGGCATCTGAAGTGGTGGCATTGACAAGAATTAAAGAGTAACATAGACTCTTGTACAAAAATCGATCACCACTGATCAACCTCCCCAAGTTGACAAGTGGTGAAGCTGTGGCAATTAGGTCAACTTTGTATTGCCTGCAAGAAGTTTATTAGTATGTGAAAAATGTACCATTTCCGACATCCTGGACAGCACAATTGGTGTATATAATTGGTCTTATGCCAGGGAAATGTTCAATATAGGTTGAACCCGTTCTGGCTCCTTCAGTTCGATTAAACTTCAAGAGTAAACGACGGCCTTGGTAGTCATTAGAACTTAAATTGGCTTCCCCTCTGGACACGTAGGGCTTCATGTGTCAAAATACATTCCACGGCGGTCACGGTCGTACGGCATGTAGTCAACAAGTGTGCGTACAGCACGTTGTTATTATGTTACCGTAATTGCGATTTTCTTGGCCCACTGATCCTTCTACATGGAGGGGGCAGATAGAGAGAGAGAGAGGAGGCAGGAGGCAAAGATAGACAGACTTAAGACTAGAGTTCCACGATCTCATATACTTTCGTGAAATGATGTTAACCTTTACGATTGACGACTTATAAATGTTTCTCATTGAGTATGCAAACAAGATCCTCATTTGCATGAATTATATCAGTTGATTATATTCTCCACCCAATGACAGTCTTATCTTAACAAAAAAGGCTATTCTAACATTTCCTCATAAATTTTGCAAATGAGTCCTGATTTGAATAAGTATGAATAACCTTCACGTAACTTCCAAATGCCGCAAATATGAAATTCCCGGCATTTATAACTATGGCATATAATTATAGCATTTTCTCATTAATCATGCAAATTAGCTCCTTATGCACATAATTAATATCTGCCGATGTTCCTCTCGGTCTCAATTACATATGTCACAAGTTTGAATATATATATAGTCCTATCATGGAATGCAGCAGATTTGAAGAATCTCCTCATTGATTATGCAAATCAGATCCTGATTTGCATCATTGCCATCTGATTATGTCAAGCATCACTTAACTAAGCCACCTATATACCAAAAATTACGACGATCTGTCAACCGGTTCTTGAGTTATTCTCCTTCAAACAAATGCACCTGCAGTTCCACTTCTTCCCGAGCTATATACGTAGCTAGTACCATATGTAGTTGAGCAGGCAGTAGGTATATGTTCTCTATTACTTAACTTTTACTTTGACACTGTACATGCAATTAACCTTAGCCAAGTTCGTGCATGATTTTGCAAATAAAACATATGTATGTCGAAGTAGCATAATGATGGTGAATTTGCGCGAACGGTGATTGGTTGCAAGTTGTCGATGTATTGGTTAATAATCATGAGTTAGGCCGCGGAATGTACACCGAGTTCATAATTCGGCTTTCTTTTAGTCTCACAAGAGATTAGACACCACACATATGTCACATATGTTTCGTATGCTATGCACGGCTGTGCACGAAATACTCAAAGAAACCGACTAACTATGTCTAGCGGCCTCTAGTGGTCATTTCACTAATTGCACCCCGAAACCGTTTAATGTTCGAAAGTTTCCCCACTGTCCAGACTCCAGATTCTCTTATTACGACATCTGTGGCTGTGTGCAAAGTTTTGGCGGCAGGTACTGTATCCAAAAGCGTGAAGTAAACATGCCCTTGATTCTACACACGTTCCAATGTTTCTTTTACCAGTGAACCCATATTTTGAAGCAATTATTTTTTTCATATTCCACTACCAAAGCCTATTCATTAATTGCACGCACGTTTGTTATTATCAAAACACAGCTAAACCTTTACTTTTCTGTTAAGTGTGACGGTTTTGGACTACGAAAACATAACATTTTTACATCATAAAAGGTGCCTTCTCAAATCCCCTGCTCTGAAATTCATGTATGCCGAGAGCCCCCTAGCGGATTGCTATTCTTGCACACCAATGATACTTGTAGTCTGTTGAGCCTGTTCAGTAAATATTCCTCAACGGTCGGCAGGTTTGCTTGTGATTCATTTCAAAGTCCAATAGCTGACGACGAGGCATTTGGGCGCCTATCCAAGTATAGATGACTACAGAGGCGCATACGAATACTTGCCCAGTCTCGTCATGGGATTCTTACTGCCAGGACTGCGGATTTTCTAGCCTGGTGTCCAGTCTTGTTAGCTTTGGTACGCTCCCCAAGATTTTCACAATCACATGATCGATCAGCATGACCTACTAGTAACGTTATTACTGGTTCTGTAGAAGCTTCTAGAACTAACGTTAGTTAAAGTTAGACCTACTAGTATTTCAAATCATCCTGGGACATTTGGAGACCATTTTTATTTGAAACTGTACAACTTTTGATGTTTTTCCTCTTTTCATCCCTGTGTTATGATAAGGAAACATAAAATGGTCTTACCAATGGCGTTATATTGGTCTATTTTGTAATGCGTTAGTCATCTACAATATTTGCCTATGACGTGTCCAGAACAACTTTCGATTGCGCAATATCTATGACGTCCTTCAGACTGTTCCAGACCCTTCTACCAATCACGAGCGAGTTTTATATCATGTGATCAAAATTGACCAATGAGCGTTCAGTGGTGCCAAAAATAGTGTCGTCATACTGCATAAGTAGTCCAGCTCGTCCGAACGGCGTCATTTCCAGACAAGAGAGAGTTTAAGTGAGACTCAATCGTCTTTTATCTCAAAAGAAAGGTAGGTTTTTCGCTGTATTCTGCTCAGAACAGTCTAGATACTTTCCAATCTTGTGAGTAGTATTTGCAACGATCGATGTAGGGCCAGTTTTCTCGACTTGTGCTCCTTTTTGTCGGAAGCTCTCGGAAAAAATTATGGATTGGCGCCATTTTGTTGTTTGTCTCATTCACGTCCTGACTGATTTTGTTCGTTTCTCCTTATAACTGTTGCATGTGATCAAGGTCTATATAACCTCCAGACAGAAGTGGTCGCAGAGAAATAATTTGGTGCTTCCTGTTTTGAACAGTCGTGAATTTGAAAGGGAACTACAGTTCCTCTGTTCTCAAAAAAAATATGTATGACCTGGAAGTTGAACTAGTCTAGATAATTTGCCAAAACGCTCTCTCTTTTTCAACGTTTGAACTTCCGAATCAGTGTGACTTTACCCGTTACATTGAATACGTCAACATTGCCTATGCAGAGTTATTTCCGAGTTGGTTTCGTAGGACGTACGTTGACTTCTTTCACATCTTTGTCTCAGTTTTAGGCCCCAGGGCAGCTTTCTTATCTATCAATATCATGTGATCGTGACGTCACAGCAAGTTGTTTTGACATGTCCAGACCTGCACACTCCACTCTGCCCAACCCAGACTGTTTCCTGTCTGTTTCTGGGAGTGGATATGTCTGCCAAAAATCCATGGAAGTCTATGGAAAAAAGACTGTTACAATGCAAAACATCATATCACATCTTGAAGGACTTAAATTTTAAGTTAAAATTTTAAGTTAAAATGTTTTTTCTGGCAGAAGAGTCAAGACATAATGCATAAATATATGTAATGGCTTGGTAGTGTACTCATTGTTTTCCTGTGATTACTTTCAGAATCATGCAGATTTTTGTGAAGACCCTGACAGGTAAGACCATCACCCTTGAGGTTGAGCCATCAGACACCATCGAGAACGTCAAGGCCAAGATCCAAGACAAGGAGGGCATCCCACCAGACCAGCAGCGTCTCATCTTCGCAGGCAAGCAGCTGGAAGATGGCCGCACCCTGTCTGACTACAACATCCAGAAGGAGTCTACCCTCCACTTGGTTCTGCGTCTGCGTGGTGGCATGCAAATCTTTGTCAAAACCCTAACAGGCAAGACCATCACTCTCGAGGTTGAGCCATCAGACACCATTGAGAACGTCAAGGCCAAGATCCAAGACAAGGAGGGCATCCCACCAGACCAGCAGCGTCTCATCTTCGCTGGCAAGCAGCTGGAAGATGGCCGCACCCTGTCTGACTACAACATCCAGAAGGAGTCTACCCTCCACTTGGTTCTGCGTCTGCGTGGTGGCATGCAAATCTTCGTCAAAACCCTCACAGGCAAGACCATCACCTTAGAAGTGGAGCCTTCAGACACCATCGAGAACGTCAAGGCCAAGATCCAGGACAAGGAGGGCATCCCACCAGACCAGCAGCGTCTCATCTTCGCAGGCAAGCAGCTGGAAGATGGCCGCACCCTGTCTGACTACAACATCCAGAAGGAGTCCACCCTTCATCTTGTGCTTCGTCTGCGTGGTGGCATGCAGATCTTCGTCAAAACCCTGACAGGCAAGACCATCACCCTAGAGGTTGAGCCATCTGACACCATTGAAAATGTCAAGGCCAAGATCCAAGACAAGGAGGGCATCCCACCAGACCAGCAGCGTCTCATCTTCGCTGGCAAGCAGCTGGAAGATGGTCGCACCCTGTCTGACTACAACATCCAGAAGGAGTCCACCCTTCATCTTGTGCTTCGTCTGCGTGGTGGCATGCAAATCTTCGTCAAAACCCTCACAGGCAAGACCATCACCCTAGAGGTTGAGCCATCTGACACCATTGAAAATGTCAAGGCCAAGATCCAAGACAAGGAGGGCATCCCACCAGACCAGCAGCGTCTCATCTTCGCTGGCAAGCAGCTGGAAGATGGCCGCACCCTGTCTGACTACAACATCCAGAAGGAGTCCACCCTTCATCTTGTGCTTCGTCTGCGTGGTGGCATGCAAATCTTCGTCAAAACCCTCACAGGCAAGACCATCACCCTAGAAGTGGAGCCATCAGACACCATCGAGAACGTCAAGGCCAAGATCCAGGACAAGGAGGGCATTCCACCAGACCAGCAGCGTCTTATCTTCGCAGGCAAGCAGCTGGAAGATGGCCGCACCCTGTCTGACTACAACATCCAGAAGGAGTCCACCCTTCATCTTGTGCTGCGTCTGCGTGGTGGCATGCAAATCTTCGTCAAAACCCTCACAGGCAAGACCATCACCCTAGAAGTGGAGCCATCAGACACCATCGAGAACGTCAAGGCCAAGATCCAGGACAAGGAGGGCATTCCACCAGACCAGCAGCGTCTTATCTTCGCAGGCAAGCAGCTGGAAGATGGCCGCACCCTGTCTGACTACAACATCCAGAAGGAGTCCACCCTTCATCTTGTGCTGCGTCTGCGTGGTGGCATGCAAATCTTCGTCAAAACCCTCACAGGCAAGACCATCACCCTAGAAGTGGAGCCATCAGACACCATCGAGAACGTCAAGGCCAAGATCCAGGACAAGGAGGGCATCCCACCAGACCAGCAGCGTCTCATCTTCGCAGGCAAGCAGCTGGAAGATGGCCGCACCCTGTCTGACTACAACATCCAGAAAGAGAGCACCCTCCACCTTGTGCTGCGTCTGCGTGGTGGAAACTAAGCAGTTGGTCAATCACTTGAGTTGTTCCTCAAATGGCAATTCATAGATGAGAAAAAATGTCATGAACTGAATGGACTTATTCTTGAGCACCGAACTCTCTATCTGCTTTAGACATTCATTCCATGTAGTGTCATGAGAAGTGTAAATGTGCTAGTACTGTCTATTGCTTAGTCATTTCTGTTGCCATTCAGTGGCAAAAGTTATGAAATGTAATCTCATCATTCTTTGTCATTAAAATTGCTATGCTGAACTGACTTTGTTTTGTTATTCAGTGCGGTTGTTAGATGTCATGATGTGTCCTGTGGGGAAAAGATACATGAACACATTTAATGAGAAAAGTAAATACTAGTACATGTATGAGCAGTATTGAAAATACAATGTAGTAAGTACAGCCATACAGCCCATACTTGTAAGCCTATAGTAATCTGGATGTACATGTTTGCCCCCTGGGTGCTTAAGGTCTGCCTTTAGAGTCTAAACCAACAACTAGTTGTTTTAACACTCTGCACCTAAAAGACCAATGTGGAAAGTGGTGACTTTGAAAGATGGAGCTTTGATGAAAACCAGTGTAGGATTTTGGATAACATACGAGAAAAGAGAAGCAAAGTGGTAACCCAAGTTAATAATTTGCTGGATGCCAATTGGAGTATGAAATCTGCAACCATTGAAAGGACACTTGGCTGAAGAAAATTATGCAAGAAATTGCTGTAAGCTCTGGAAGGTAAAAGAACCACCAAAGGGGTTGAAGCAAAAGGCCTGATGTATAAACCAACCAGTGAAATGCAGTTAAACCACTAATGGTTCTGCAAGATGACATGACAACTGTGAGGGTTAACATGAAGATTTTTACCATAGGCTGCGCAATGCGGCCTATGGTATAGTGACCATGGTGGATGGGTTTGGTGGATGGGTCGACCGAGGTTGCGCAATGTCTAACCACACGTTATCTAATGCGAAGCCAGGCCGGCCTCGAAATTAACATGTGAATGTTGGACGGCCAGCTCGCAAGAAGTTGCGCAATGCCAAATTACGCAATGCCAAGCCAGGCCTCGCAATTAACTATGTCCCGATGTCAAAATGACGCTAAATTTCAGCTCGGGACAATTCAAATTACGTTTCGGCAATTTCGGGGCAATTGGACAATTCTGACGTCCACGTCATTTAGGAACGCGATCCATCCGTGGAAAGCAACCCTGTGTATTTTTCAGGTCTTTCAATTCACTCTTTTTAGCATTGCTACAATTCAAGCAAGGTGAGCAAGTCAGTAATTGTGCACACCCATGCCACCAAACCAGCTATTCCCATTTTGGCGGCCTATGGCCAGCTTTTTTTAAAAAGCTTTCTTGTTATCATAGGCAGCCATGCGGCCTATGGTATTGTGCCCGGAATCACCTTGGTGGATGGGTTGCAAGAATGATGTCAAAATGATGTCCCGATGTCAAAATGACGCCAAATTTCAGCTCGGGACAATTCAAATTACGTATCGGCAATTTCGGGGTAATTGGACAATTCTGACATTTAGGAACACGATCCATCCGTGGGAAGCAAAGGGAAGCAACACTGTCTATTTTATATTTTTCAGGTCTTTCAATTCACTTGTTTTAGCATTGCTACAATTCGAGCAAGGTGAGCAAGCCATTAATAGTGCACACCCATGCCACCCAACCAGCTATTCCTATTTAGGCCTATGGCCAGCTTTTTTTAAAAGCTTTCGTGTTTGAAATGTGGTGTTTGTTGAGTAGGAAAACAGCATAACGCCACCAAGTATTAGCCTGGATGCCATCCTATTTGTATACTGGGGCCCCCATACACACTCCCTTTAATAGCTAACCAAGGACGTCCTTGAGCTAACCAAGTATAGGATCATCTAGCCGTGGCGACTATTGGAAGCCAGTTTTATATACAATGTATATACTCTACAGCATATATACAAAAGCGGCTTCCTTAGTTGCCCTGGCTAAGGATCATCATAATCCTCATGTTCAAATTGTGTGTATCTGTGTGTGTGAGCATGTGTGAAGCAATAATGGTTTATGTGTGAGATTGTCTGTGTGTTGTAATGTCGAGGGATTAGGTTGGGTAGGTGGTTTAGCTGGGGCTAAAAGTCGTCAAATGTAATGTGGGAGGAAGTAGACGACATAATAAAGTGGACTAGAAAGGCGTAGAAAATGCCTCAAAAACACCGAGCTGACCCTACATCTGCTTAGATGATGAAACCCCCCTTGAATCTAATGGAATGTTCCTCCTGTGATGAATTGTGGGTAATAATCACTTCCGTAGTGTTGCGCTAACGTGGAGAGAAAATCTTGCAAAAATGAGGGTAGAAAAATGTTACTTCTGTTCCAGTCCGATTTATCCTGGCCACGGGATGCAGTTTGTTAGAAACGACTGTAAGGTAAGGAATGATCAAATTTCGTATAGAGAAGGAAAGAGTAAATTAGCGTTACTATTTGACTGGATTTGGTGGCATGTGGCGCCCCCCTCCCACTTTTGTGCTGTAACATGTGCTAACTTGCATGACGTTTGTCATATAACGTTACAGGGTTTTTTCTATAAAAAATTAGCATGAGGGAGCAGGTCGCTAGCATGGCGAGGGAGCGATGCAAATTTTTACAAGAGTAACACAGTTTGTAATGCTAGAATGCATTGTTATGTTTTGTTTTTATATTTTCACTGGAAAAAGATCATTTTGAGAAAGCCTTAATATGTTGTGTTGTATGTAGCCAATTAGGGTCAAGGGTCCAATCTGAAAATTGATATGAGGGTGCTGGCTGATTACATGAGGGAGCAGCGCCCATATTCCCCGGTTTAGAAAAAACGCTGATATATTAATATAATATATATATATGAAGAAAAACAGAACAACAACATATCTTAGCTGTGGCGACTCTTGATTCCGGGCCTATATTATAGCCCTCAGTTAGAGTCGTGGAAAGTTCCATAGGCAGAACCGAACATTTCCCGTTGGCTGCGCGATGATCCGTTTTCGTCCAGGTTTTCGGGTGTCCCGAGCTTCCCTGAAGTCTTACCTCACAATCGGCCGGGTTGGCGCTGTTCAGATTGCCCTAAATGCTCCACAAGGAGACCGATTCTGCTGTTTACGTGCAAAAATACAACCGGCGCCATCTTTAATATCTACTCGGGAATGTTCGGTGCCGCCGTCGGGGACGTTCGGTTGTACCGAAGCACGAGCGACCATTACCGAAAGTGCTCCGGTCATAACCAGAAAGGCTACCAAACGTCCCCGACGGCGGGACCGAACATTCCCGAGTAGATATTAAAGATGGCGCCGGTTGTATTTTTGCACGTAAACGGCAGAATCGGTCTCCTTGTGGAGTATTTAGGGCGATCTAAACAGCGCCAACCCGGCCGATTGTGAGGTAAGACTAGCACAGCCGACGGGAAATGTTCGGTTCTGCCTATGGAACTTTCCACGACTGAGGGCTATAATATAGGCCCGGAATCAAAAGTCGCCACGGCTAAACATATCTGTACTACTCTAACCCTTCTAGAAAACCAAAACTCGATGAAATCAACGGATAGCTTAAGCTTGTGTTCTAGAGATATCTAGCGCCTTCATGCATAATTTGTGGCATAGGTCTACTTAAGATACCGTGAAGAATCCTGGGTGAATGTAGGCACAAGCCTCTTGAAGGAGTTTCAATCAAACCTCATAATTGGGTGCACGAAAGAGCATAATCCTTGGATGCACTAGGGATTTCTTATTTCTACAAGTTACTAAAGAAATTATAAACTAAAACAATTATACATTAACGTTTTGACAAGTTAACAAATAATTATGTCCACTTAATCTACTTAATTTACTTGTGATACTTAATATACCATATTTTAATTAATCTATTATGTAATGTAATATCTTTTTAACTGATGAAATGTTGTTTATTGACTGTATTGTTTTTTTTTAACTGACAAAATGTATAATCAACGCAATTCAGTCTAAGGACTGCCAAGTTGATGAATAAAGTTTGAATTGAATTGAATTGAATTGAAAAGGCATCATTCTTCACCTCTGTTGAGTAAAGACAAAAGAAGAGAAGACTTATATATGACAGTTATAAAACTAAAAGTCACTCCATGAATCCTTAACATTACGAGTATACATAGTTATAAGGATTTGGTGCAGTAGCATTAACTATAAGTTGAAACAACAGTTTCTTTCTGTCATGTTCTAGATCTTCAGGTTTTGCCGATCAAAATGCCACAGAGCCTTCAAGAAGAAGAGGAATCCTCGGAAGGTGCGCTGGACCAAGGCCTTCAGAAAAGCAGCAGGAAAAGACTTGGCCGTGGTGAGTGCTTGTGTCTTTTCTGGCTTGATAAAAAGTTGTCTATCTTCAGACAGCCAAGTTCTGTTGATGTACTACAGTAGTAGATTGTTTATCTTTGAACTGTCCAAAGTAGGGGGGGGTGTCAACTGGTATCCCAACAAAATGTAGCTTGTTGGTTTGAATTTTTTCCATACTGCATCCAAATGTATGTCATGTTATCCTACATATGCATGTATCTGATAACAGTTGATCATATGACTCAGCAATTTCTGTTTTTCTACCTATATATATAACTAAACATTTTTCAGATGAAATTATGACTTTTTGTCAAGTACAGAACTACAGTCAAACCTGCCCGAGTGGACACCTGTCTAAAAAGGACACCTCCAGTCAATGGACACATTGGAACAGTCCCGTCCATTTTTACATAGTTAAGATTAAAGGCACCCAGTGCGATTTCTGGGCATTAAAAAGTGAATTATCAAAGTCAATATTCTAGTCACCTAAATACATGGTATGATTTACCAACACTATCCTAATCCATATCGACCTTCGTTGAGCAAAAATGTGATGTCGTTGAGTGGAGAGAACTCGCTGAAAATCTTCGCGCTGCCGGCGCGGATTGGGGGGCAGCCATTATTTCAAATCTTCCGACCGCGCGCGAACCTGGCCGATGAGTCCCGAACGCTTCCGGAGATTATCACGTGATCTTCCGTGACCCTTCACCTAGCGCGCGTTGTTGTTTCGGCATACCAAAACACGCAAGTTGATCGGTCTCTATCGCATTTTTTCTTTATTTTGCGCTTGCAATTTCAACTTTTGGTGACGATGTCAAGGCGTCCCACACGAGCAACCAAAGGGAAAGCCCTGGAGATGTTCCGCCTGATGGACGATGACAGCGACGAGGTATGTAAACTGCAAAATGTTTTTTTTGTTTTCAACTTTTCACGGCGTCGTTTGTCATCTCTGGTCTCCCTTGACAAGTTCACAGTCTCCAGTAAATACATGAGTAGATAAAGTAAATCAAATATCTGTAAACCACATTCAGTTTTCAAATAGATAAGTGTGTGTTTAGATGTAAATTTTGTTGGGTTTCGTTGTTCATTGAGGGGGAGGGGGGCGATTCGTTCCGTACTTACCTTACGCGAGCCATGTGTACAATGTATGTTTGGGCGATAATTTGTGAATTTTATATCGATACAAGACTTCGAACTTACTTACATTTAGATTGTTCTTATGCCCCACAGACTGGGTGTCGCAGGACCATGCACCATTATACTATTTATAGACTGAGGTCATGATGGGGAGATAAAGCTGTCTATGCCTCATGCTGGCTACACAAGGGTGCATTTACACGTGCTAAGGAATTACTTTCTGAACATCCCACAGAGCTGAATACTGACATAAAGATATAAAGGATACTGACATAAATATATATAAAGAGATTATTTATGGTACATACATTTCATGTGCACTTGTTTTTGATATAACATGGTGCTTTATGTATGTATATATATATGTATAACAAACGTTATATGGTTATATATAAATACATAATGTATTGTACCAATGTAGAGTAGTTCAATGTGTGCACAAATCCTGTATTTGCAAAGAATTGTAGAAACAGTTGCAACATTATTTGATTTCACAGGGTAAATGAATTGATAGATAAGGAGCATTAACTGTCTTGACTTCTCTCGACTTAGTGAGTGTTATAATAAATTTATTTGATGAAATGTTGCACAACACTCTACATGTATGCCAGAAAAATGAATGGTGGCTGGGTCACAAGAAGTTGCGCAATGTGTAATCGCACGTTACGCAATGCCAAGCCAGGCCTCGCAATTAACAATGTCCCAATGTCAAAATGACGCTAAATTTCAGCTCGGGACAATTCAAATTACGTTTCGGCAATTTTGGGGCAATTGGACAATTCTGACGTCCACGTCATTTAGGAACGCGATCCATCCGTGGGAAGCAAAGGGAAGCAACACTGTCTATTTTTCAGGTCTTTCAATTCACTCTTTTTAGCATTGCTACAATTCGAGCAAGGTGAGCAAGTCAGTAATAGTGCGCACCCATGCCACCGAACCAGCTATTCCCATTTTGGCGGCCTATGGCCAGCTTTTTTAAAAAGCTTTCTTGTTTCTTTTCTTTTTCAACTCAGAAAATAAAGAAGCAAATCTGACAACCAAAGAATTAAATTGTTGTGCCTACTTCTTGTTTTCCTATATATATATATCATATAATTAATTTCATGCTACATGGAAACCAATAGCTGCCTGTACAGAATGATCATCAAGTTAGCATAAAGCCTTGGAGAGTCCCATTTTACATCATATTTTCTAAAACTCTGCATTATCCCCCCACAAGGTCACTCAGCTCCCTTACATTGCCCTCATGCTGAACTCTATTTTTCTAGAATAGAAAACCCATTATGAAGGAAACAAAGTTAATACAAATTGCATGAAAGGCCTGGCTTTAATACAGATGTATGAGTGAGCATGAATCATCTCCATGGTTCTCAAAGCCCACTGTCACTATCTAAAATGGATGTGGTGCTGCAAAATTGGGTGTCCTGAAGGGTGGTGCCCTGTGACATTACATGGACAATAGATGCCCATCTTTTTTTGGAACATACATGTTGTACATGATATATTCATGTGTTGGAGGCGTCATATGACAATACGTATACCAAGGATGTTTATATGTTTTGAATCGCCGCCTACACGAAGTTTTGCAAAACCTAGCGCCCTGATTGGTCGACGCGGTCACGTGGGACCCCTCCAACGCCGAGAACTGCCGACGGAAAACGGTTACTGGGAGGAAATTCGGGCTGTTTTACGGGCGGTACCCGTAAAATAGAGGACACATATTCGGGCTAGTTTCTACGCTGTTTTTAACGCCTAAAGTATGAAATAATGATGCAAATGTGCTAATGTGGGGTAGTATGTGACAATACCAAACAGATTTCCTTTATTCAGAATATATCCCCAAAAAATGCAAAAAAATCGCACTGGACACCTGTCTTCCCCTGACAGAGGACACTTTTTTTCAGTCCCAAAAGGCACTCAGACCTGTGTTAGTGGACAATATTGATTGACAGCAGCACCCAGCCGGGCGAGCCCAGAAACAATAGGTTTGTTTAGCATTGGGCAAAAACTTGTTCAACGCTAAAACAACAGCAGCCAATCAAGGGTGCCAAAAAAGAATGAAAGGACAATGATTTCTGCACAGGTATGGGGGTTCTCACCTTGTCAAGAGTAATAGGAAGTGAGAACAGACAAAGGGGACAGAGTTTATGACAATGGAGGGTGCAGGGGTGATGAATGAATAACAATAGGCTCTATGCAGATTTGCTAATGCTCAAAAATTGAACTGTAACAGCTAGTAGATCTTTTTTGTCTAGCAGGAACAGATAGCAAGGAGGTTAAACATAATAACCTCCTTGAAGATAGTGAAGCCTACCTTATTCTGTGATTCTAACTTAACATTTAGTATAAATGTGCTACACATTTGTACTTGCATAAGCCTATTATATACACGATATACATGTACACCTGCCAATCCTTCGGATGACCAACCCTGTTTGGGAAGGACACCTGTTTATAAAGGACATTTTTGCTCAGTCCCTTGAGTGTCCACATAAGACAGCTTTGACTGTAGTAACAAAATTGTATTCGTTTGTGATTTTAATCTAGTGAACATGTAAATGTAATGATGTGGTGATGGCCAATCAACCAAGCAATGCTGAATGCCTTAAGGGAACTGTTATTGTATATCATGCTCTTACAATGTCTGCTGTGGTTAGGATGCTTCTCTGGAGTTTGAGAAGAGGAGGAATGTTCCAGTCAAGTATAACAGGGAGCAATGGAAGGACACAAGTAAGGATCTTACTATGATAGATGTACTGTAGTAACTGTACTACTGTACATTCATTCAGTTCGCTTGCTTTTAATTTCACAGTAGGAGGAGAAAGGTAGTTTTCGTGGTGTTGTAAGTTTGCTTGTGAAACAACTCTGTACCACAGTAGTAATACAATGGAAATGTATATTCACGGTATCATGATTTTGCAGTGGAAAGGTCACTGTGAAAGTAAAATCACCTAAAACATTTCAAGATTTACAGTATACACAGGGATTGAATACAATATATTCATGTGTAAGAAGTAGTGCACTGAGACTCTGCAAATTGTATTTATGAAGCAAAGAAGTCCTACTTCTGTACTAGCTTAGTTTTCGTTTAGTGTGTATGTTTGAAATGCTGTCTAGCTATATAGCATGTGTCACTTCAGTCAGTGTAATGTTAAAGTCTTAAGGATATGTTTTGACTTTTTTGTTTCATCATTTCCAGTTAAGGCAATGAAGAGAGTAGAAGACATCAAGAGTAAGAGGCAGGCTCAGTTCATTCTCAACAGGTATGTATATATATATATATATATATATATGTGTGTGTGTGTGTGTGTGTGTGTGTGTGTGTGTGTGTGTGTGTGTGTGTGTGTGTGTGCTTGCAGTACCACGGCCATGTGTATTGAGGCGCTGTTAGGCTATCAGTTTACCAGCTGTGCTGTAGTGTGTTTGTGTGCAGATGGCTATGAGAAAATACATCTTGTGGCAACATGACAATTTTATCTGGTACCTGCAAACCATACCAATCAAATACCAATGAAAAAATTTAGTAAAATGAAATGGAATCAAACATTTATATATTATGTGCTTACATCAAATTTTCTTTGTGTTAAAAATTACCATTCCTGCGTCTTTGCAAGTCAAGTGGGCAACAATGGCCAGGATTTTCTCGACCTCTAGGTCCTGAGGCAGAGCTGCTCACCCCTAGACTATGCACAGTCCTTTGAGTCAAACAGCTGTCTATGAATTTGAAGAGTTGACATACTCTTCATAGACAGCTGTTTGACTCCAAGGTCTATCATCCAATCCTTGTTAGATAGGGGAAAGGCTAATCACAATAACTTATAAGTAACCCTCTCATTTGTCTGAATATGTCGGAAAATATCAAGTACATGTACCAAATTCTTATGCAGAAAAATGTTATAATGTGATATGATTTTCCATCTACAACCTGTAATTTACATATCTTACATGAAACCTAAACATTTGAAAATCACTTGAATTTGCCAGAAATATATGGAAAAGTTACAAACATAAGGTTTTATATTGTAAAATGTAACAACTTTAGGCTTTTCTTCATTCTATAAGCTTGATTTTACATTTTCTGAAGCAGAGTCTTTCACGCGCAAATTTCAAACTTTTTTGCGCGTGAAAACTTAATCTTTGAAAATCACGTAAAATTCACTGAAAAATTGACAAAACAAGGCTATGTACTCTAGAATGCAACAATATGATACTCAATTCTATTTCGTGACTTTTTATCTAAACTTTTAAGTCTAAAACAGCAAAAAGTTTTTAAATCCCTTGGGAATCAGCTAATTTGCATATCTTCACGCGCAGATTTTTCACGCGCAAATTTTTCACGCGCACAAAACCCCATCCCCTCATTTGTCTGTGCTTCCAGACTGAAAAAGGGGAAGGAGCTGCAGAAGGAGGCCGACATTCAAGAGGTTAAACAGAACATCAGCCTCATCAAATCTCCTGCTGGTAAGTCTTGTCAGTACAAAACCTTGAAGTCAGTATTACTGATTGTATCACAGACATTTAGTCTGGAGTTGTGAGAAGTTCTTGGGAATAAGGAATAAGGATTATCCTTAATGTACCTTATGGGGGTGTTTGCCTCTAATTTACCTGTGTGGGATTAGCTTAAGTACCAAGGTTGTTGTAAGACATAAGCCTTTCTTTGTCTTAATGGTCAGGGATAATCTGCGTAGACTGTCTACAGAGATGCAGCAATAGGTTTGTCATGTTAATTAAAGACGTTACAGTCCTTGATGTTGATCTACTGTAAATTGGTTTAAGTTTGAGGGGACGCATTTTCATGGTAGGCAAAAAAGGAGGCATTCGCAGTGTGTAAGGATTTTGGTGAGACACAGATGGCATTAATGACAGAAAATCTGTATTTGTGTGATGATTTCATGGTGGAGAGGTCACTGTGAAACTGCAAATTTGAAACCACTGTGAACATTAGTCAGAGACAAGCCCCCTCAGGACTCCTCAGACTGTGTACAAATTGTAGACACTCACATCAGCTGTAATCCCCCGGTCATCTACTTGGTTCTTTGTGGCAGTGGCATGATGTCATTAGTAAAGGATTGCCCTTGTTAGACCCCTATGGTACCACTTATGGATACCAAATGCTACAGTCGTTCACGTATGTCTTCAAGAGTTGTTTTCTGAGTACAGAAGACTTTTTAAAGCTGTGCACTTTCTCCATACTTTGCAGTATTAGGCCCTATAAAGTTAATTTGTAATGTAGAATTTAAGTCAAAGATCCTTGACATTTTCAGGAAGGAGTGCTTGTTGAAGTTTGAACACAGGAGGTCTCTTGTCCATAGTTTGATTTTTAGTCCACTTTTACTGTAGCTATGAAAACATGTCAGAATTCTGAAGCTTGACTTTAGAACACTAGAAAAAATTGCCCAACTTTTCCAGCCTAGTGAAACTTTTCACAGATCTTAGAATTGGTATACGTATTGTCATATGACGCCTCCAACACATGAATATATCATGTACAACATGTATGTTCCAAAAAAAGATGGGCATCTATTGTCCATGTAATGTCACAGGGCACCACCCTTCAGGACACCCAATTTTGCAGCACCACATCCATTTTAGATAGTGACAGTGGCCTTTGAGAACCATGGAGATGATTCATGCTCACTCATACATCTGTATTAAAGCCAGGCCTTTCATGCAATTTGTATTAACTTTGTTTCCTTCATAATGGGTTTTCTATTCTAGAAAAATAGAGTTCAGCATGAGGGCAATGTAAGGGAGCTGAGTGACCTTGTGGGGGGATAATGCAGAGTTTTAGAAAATATGATGTAAAATGGGACTCTCCAAGGCTTTATGCTAACTTGATGATCATTCTGTACAGGCAGCTATTGGTTTCCATGTAGCATGAAATTAATTATATGATATATATATAGGAAAACAAGAAGTAGGCACAACAATTTAATTCTTTGGTTGTCAGATTTGCTTCTTTATTTTCTGAGTTGAAAAAGAAAAGAAACAAGAAAGCTTTTTAAAAAAGCTGGCCATAGGCCGCCAAAATGGGAATAGCTGGTTCGGTGGCATGGGTGCGCACTATTACTGACTTGCTCACCTTGCTCGAATTGTAGCAATGCTAAAAAGAGTGAATTGAAAGACCTGAAAAATAGACAGTGTTGCTTCCCTTTGCTTCCCACGGATGGATCGCGTTCCTAAATGACGTGGACGTCAGAATTGTCCAATTGCCCCAAAATTGCCGAAACGTAATTTGAATTGTCCCGAGCTGAAATTTAGCGTCATTTTGACATTGGGACATTGTTAATTGCGAGGCCTGGCTTGGCATTGCGTAACGTGCGATTACACATTGCGCAACTTCTTGTGACCCAGCCACCATTCACATGTTAATTTAGAGGCCTGGCTTGGCATTGCGTGACGTGCGGTTAGACATTGCACAACTTCTTGCAACCCAACGCCCATCGCCCAACGACCAAGGTGATTCCGGGCACTGGGCACAACCATAAACTGTTACATATATGTGAAAATTTTCTGAAGTGTAGTACTGTATACTGCATACGTTGAAACTAGAACTCAGCCAGACTTGCAACAAGATAATTACCAAAAGAAATCTAAAACCTGTTGAGAACAGTAACAATTCCCAAGAGATGAAAGCAGGTGTTAGGAAAAAGTTGACATTCCTTCAGGACATATTGGCTGAAGTTTGACTGAAGAAAAATACAGACTATCTGGGACTTATCATCTCAGGCCGTCAGCTTGCGTGAAATTAGGTTTAAGGCTGGCATTGACCTTTTGTTGTGTGGTGAATGGCACACCATCCGTCATAGACAGGGCTTCCTTCCAAGACTTACCGGTAATCCTTGTAGGTCATCACAGCAATTTGGATCCAGAAAGATTACTGTTCAAGATTAATGGAATTTTCCCTAGAGTTAAGACAAACATCTGAGAGCTGTGGATGTCAGTATATATATATACATCTATGGAGATCCTTATCTCTAGCTGACTGTTGTGTTTAACTCCCTGGTTTCCTTACCAATGCAGTAACTCCTTTGTAAAGGCCAGGGCTGACAGGCCAGCATGTAGAAAGGACTATTTGCTATAGGCAATGAAAGTTAAGAGTATTTTCTTTAATGGCAAAGTTCAAAGAAGTGACTTCATGAAAAATGCAGACCTGAGTCTCTGACCCGACCTGCTGGTTGATAACCCCAGGTGCTGCTAGAACATTTGAGGCACCAGGGACAAGATAATCTGTTCATGGTCATGGTTAACTATACCAGCTGGGTGACTGTTCACTAGTGAAAACTACTGTATCAGGGCTCTGTACCTGTACCTGATGTTATGTGTAGGTATGCAGCCCTACAATGTACCTTACGCTGAATGGTTGGCTTAGCCAACAATGTTTACTGTCCTAAAAATGATAGCAGCCACCCTTGGTTTTCCTCGGAATATCCCATTCACAAATCCCCAATTCATCAAGGTGTCAAGGCCCGATTTCCCCGGCAGGTCGAAGGGGATCTCACGCAAAACTGCCGGAGCTTAGTTTAGAAACCCAAGGCCAGCTGGCTAAGCCCCTCCCATGGCACACGTTAATCCCATGTTGAATTAGTTTACAAGTCTAGTGGAGGTTATCGGGGGATCTATGGCTATCTCCCGCTGTCATCACATCACCCATTTATATTCTGTTGTTAAGCCCCCACATTTATTCATACCTATGGCTACATCAATTCAATTGTTTTGACTATCAGAATAAAGGAAAAACAAATGTGAAATTCTACAACTTGGAAGTTGGAGAAGATGAAACAGATTCATCAATGATACAAAAAAAATCTGAAAAATCTCCACTTTGATTTTAAGTGAGAAAGAACATTGAAACTCGAATATTGCATCAGCTGTCAATTTTCTGAGTCTATGCTGTCAAGTGGTTTACATGGCTTGTTTCTGCTAGGTGGCATGTGTATTTCAACACAATCCTAATTAGGGCTGCATATACAGGTACATTGGTACTGGACAGATGTTTAGGCACAGGTCTGTACCTGAACAATCCCACAAAGTATCCTGTAGCCTTCCATGATGTTATGTGTTCTTTGGGCCTCATGCCAACAACATTTGTTAAACCTGGAAAACAGATTTTTGACCTAGGCAAGGCCCCTTAGTACAAACATTTCCATAAAACTGTATGCCAGAAACAGTCTGTAGCTACATGTATTTATAGTTTTGTATCCCAACAGTTGGAATATGAACTGTTGATCGTGATCTATGACACAGTAGGAAGTTAAAAAGTGAATATCAATCTAGATTGATATCATTTTGATTGAGCAACCACTCTGACTTGTATAACCCATCCTTCAGGTCCGAGTGCACATGTGTATTGTGATGCTTTGTGGTCTAGGTCAAATAAAGTGAGGATCCCTTTGCTAGCAATGTCCACTTCTCTAGATGTTTGTGAAACATTTTGCCTTACAGAGGTCTACACTCGTTTTCATTGTTTACACAATATCTAGAAGAGAGATGCATCACGACTGCACATGCACACCCAGAACTGTGAGATGACGTATTATCTTCACGTAGTTTCTTTTCGTTTGTTTTATATTTCAACATGCTGAGGTTTGTGTGTTCTGTCCTTACAGCTCATGCCCAGAAACTGGAAGAGAAGATGGCACAAGTCATCCAGGAGGCCGACCAAGAGATGGCAGCTGAGTAATGCTCGTCATCTCAGCAGGCAGCAGCACAGCTCCAACATAAAGCAGAGAGCAAAGAATTCACAACTCCTGTCCAACTTTCGTATTGTCAGATTATAGACTTTCAAGTAGTCTACATGCTAAAACAGCGCTATAAATATGGCTATGACTTTGAAGTGGCCCTAGATGAGTGCATGGAAAATTAGCAGATATGTCACGTTTATCTGCTTTCACCATGACCACATAAGGAAGACAATAACTCTTGTAGACATGTACAGCTCAGCATATCCTGGCAGAACCAGCACATCTCACAAATCACGGACTGTGGCAGGAAATAGTTGCAGCATTAAGCAGAAATGATGGCGACTTTGATATTTACTGCCGTCACACCCGTTGATCTGTATCCGCATCCAAGACTTTTACGACAGGCACCACTGATTTAGTTCAAAGCTGGTGTCGACATGCATCATCTTATAGCACATAAACCTGTAATTGTCCCTTTCCAATAAAGAGGCAAATATCCCCCGTCGCTTCAGCTCCTGTGCTTTGATGCCTTGTACATTTTTCACAGTCACTTCGGCGAGTTTTATTGCCAGCACTTGTCACATGTATTGGCCCTAGAGACTGATGACTGCCATGATTTGCTCTCAACCTTTTCCACTCAATGATCTGAGGTTATTTTGTATAATCCATAGTTCTAATTTATGCCTGTTCAGGTTCAGCAGACTACACCTGGTGTCAGGACTCAAAATACTTTTTTTCTGTTAGGGTACTACTGACAGTATTCGAAAAATGTTACCTGCAATTCAGGAAAATGTGGGACACTAATTTTAAAAATGTTGTGAATTCAGAAAAAATTTGGACACCAATTCAAACACCATTATTGAAAATTTCAGATACCAAAATTTTACCTGCAATTCAGGAGCATACTAGTATTTGCACTTACACGACAGTCTGCCATCTTGATGCTTAAACCTGGAAGTTACCAGGTAGATTTAAATCTGTCTGGCTCTTCCAAGGTTCAACCAACCAAATAGTAGGGTTCTAAGTTCTTCTAACCAAAGATTGGGTACACCTGTCTTGTTTATTGTTTTGTGTGCCACAACCAAAGAACAAATATAACATAGCCCACAGGTAGTCTAGACAGTGTTTCTGCCATAAGGCAATTAACTGTTTATCCCTACAACAGCTACAATGCACCTCGTGCCCGATACATCATACCGCAAACAATTTTCTACCCACAAGGTACCTACAGCCCATCTGGTACTGTACCAACTTCGACCTTGGCATTTCACTTGGCAGCATGACCCGTGATTGGACAAACATTGACTTAAAATCAGATCATTAGCGTAGGGTTAGAGGGGCTGGTTGGTATCGGTTGTTAGAATCACTGAAGTGCTCTGAACCTATTCCAACAGTTTGGGGCTCTAGTTTTAGAGGCCAGTAACAATTATGGTAACTGAAAATACCAGGCAGTGCACATCTGCATGATTACACTGCAACATCTGTAGCTACTTTGAACTTGAGTTCCTTTTTGGAAGTATAATATATGTTATTTCATATCTGATTGTTTCATGTAGGTCCCTTTCATAGACCAGCCAACTTGATTTGCCACTTCATTTTTTTCTGATTTGGAAAAAAAAGATCACTTGTAATATTCAGGATGTGAATCAACCCCAATATGCTTATATTTTGGCATCACAAGTTGAAAAATGTTCTTGTATTCCTAGATTTTCTATGTATCAATACATTAGAAGTTGAAAGTTCATTGTTTGAAATGTTAACCAGTCTGGCTATGATGTCTGTTTTTTTTTTAATATTTAGTTTCATTTCGCCTGTCAGCTCCATTACATCCCTTTGATCAAGAATTCGAGAAAGAGTAAAATAAATCATTGTGGCCTTATCAATTTTTGAAAGGTTTGTCATAAGGCCTTTACTCCAAATCTAAATTGACAGGTGTCAAGTGACTGTTGGACAAGCTGACGCTTCACCTTTTACATTTCTTCAATGTTCTCCAGTGTTTAAAAAATTGAAAGAGGATATCTCCCATTTTTTCTTAGAAATGATATGAAAGTAGTTGTAACTTTACCAACAACCCCCATGGTTCCACCTAAGGGTTGTTTATCTGAACTGTGATCCTGAGAAAGTGCTTTGACTCGCACACCGCCCCCTTAACACAATCTAAAAAGCAAGCAGAAACCACAAGAGGGAGCCCGAGGCAATGTGGAATGGTCTCTACTGACAGATTCTATGAACAACTAATAGGAGAGACGAAGATAGGAATATGGTTGGAATGACAACTATACAGAGGAAAACCTACCGAACAAACAAGTGTCGTTTAACCATTTCTGAGTAAAGCGGTGAAGGTAGTACCTGTATATGATATGGGGTTCGTTTTCACGTGACGTCACGTCATCGCTGTGTCGCTGCCATGTTAGTGTCTCATGCATTTCAGAGAACCATAGCTCAAGCGTCTTCTATCATCTAAAGATATCGTCTGACTCCCTGAAAAACCAAATCAAATGTCTACAGCTCAGAGAAGAATACTTAAAATCTTGCCGATGAAACACAAAAAAGATGCCTACTTCTTTGATGTGAAAACGCTCTGTTGAACTATGAATAGCTCATTGAATATGCAGTGATATTCTTAGCCGCAACGACATTTATCAGTCTGTCAAAGTAACCACGGACGAAAATGCAGCCCTGCGAAAATGCATCGTTTACAAAAAATGATATGCGGTGTTGCTTTCATCTTGGTGTCTCGAATGTGATCCTAGCTTACTCCTATCCTATCTCCCTTCTAACAAGCCTTTGGAATTACCGAAAGAAGATAAGAGAGATCACCGTTAGTACATTGCTTCAAGTGCAATGGAATATTTCTAATGGTACCGACAGATCCTGCCCACTCCTTTTAATAGTTGGCTGGAGTGGCGATGTCTGGAGCGCCGCTTCAGACAGCGCTATATATTAGACATCTATAAAGGCAAAAATGAAAAGTTCGCACGACCACAGATAAGACTTGATGTATTCCTGTGGAAACGACCAAACTTTTACCGACCGCGGGCAGTTAGCTCTAATAGGTGGGTTCGGTGTAATGCGGTTCTTTCAATTATAGCCTTGACATTCATCAGCATGCCAATTGTACATCTTGATAAGCTAGATTTACGCCTCGCCACTTTGCCCCTCTAAGCCCCGAAGTATTCTTTCCTTACAAAGAGTTTGCATTATCAAAATTCCCAGATAAAGGTACAGTAAAAGTTGCATCATTTCTGATAGCGTGCTGTAACCCGGTCTCTGTTACAAACGTTGGGCAATAGGTTTCCGACAGCAAATGGAGGAGATGCTTGCGACAGTTACGGACGTGTCGTACAATATTCAGCTGTCTTGTGACAGAAAAAGAATCGTAAGACCAAAAAATATCGTGCGACGTCACATTCGACGTACAAGCGCCATACGATCACAGACTACGGTTATTCTTGGGACAGTCGTGAATCTGTCGTACAAGATTCAATTGTCTTGCTACGGAAATGTTGTCTTATACCCCTGTCAGTGGTTGGTTCTGTTACAACCTGCTTGAAAATTGTACAACATCAAAATCGTACGACGCCAACGACGAGTGTGACCGGGCCACTTAGAAAACCAGAGAGCTAGACTTAGAAATACGTGTCTGGAAACCTTAAGAATTTTTCATTTGGTTTTACAGTAGGATGAAATGAATGCGACGTTTGACTGATAAACCGGGAACACAGATTGCAATTTATGAGGCCATAATCCGCCCCAGCCATGGCGGCGCCATCAACCGCCACTTTGACACGTGGGGGCAACTGGTCGAGTACAATAAAGCCCGCAATATAGATCCAAAAAACTTTATGACCGTGAATTACCTCGCAATCGTTCTGAGATTTGGGACATTAGGAATCCGAGATAATACGTTATCTATTTATCGCCAGAAAGAGTGCATATTGTGAAGTGATTTAATCCGAGCGTTCATATTTCTTTGAGCAGTTCGTCACGAGTGCCGGGACGGACGGTGCAACATATTAACAATGACATGTTTGATAGTTCCGAATACTTTTCAATGGATATACATTTATTCGGGTCTTTTTATAACGGTACTACACGGATGGATGTTGGTCAAATTGCAAATGCTGATTGATCCAGAGATGTGGTGGATATCATTCATTGTGCTTCTTCTTTTTTTTTCCACACACGTCGGACAGTTACGGCGCGGTCACACTTGTCGTAGGTCGTCGTACGATTTTGATGTAGGATTTTCAAACAGGTTGTAACAGAGCCAACCACCGATAGGGACAGGCCCGCTTTACACTGGCAACAGTTAAACAGTCGTGTGAATGTTAACATTGGCACGAATGTTTAGACCCCTGGAACTGTCGTCAGTGTAAAGTGGGAAAAGGTTCGTACGAAGTTTTTTTTTTCCATTAACCAGTGCGACCATCTCCGCGCTGGTCGTGTGAGCCTTCAGTGGTGGGCCTGTTGTGTTTGTAACAAGACAGCGGAATTTTGTACGACACATGAACGACTGTCCCACGAACATCTTTTGTTTGCGATCGTACAACGATCCAATTATATCGTACGGCGAATGTAACCAGGCTCTCGGTGGAACAACGGTAAAAGTTGTAAGTCGTGATGCAATTACACCTACACGGGGCTTCCACCCTGCTATATATCCCGGCACGTTCGTAATCAAATCATCCATCCGTCCGCCCCCACGCCGTGTGTTATAACCAGATTCAACAAGTCCAACTTCATATCATGGTTATGATCGCTTCTCAACAATCTCATCTAGCTCCAATAGACACCCAGCTGCGAAGTAAAGACGTCACACGAGCCTTTTGGGACCACCTGGTAGAACAAATGCGTCTGTACCGTGACGTCAGAGATGTCTCAATCATCAAGTCAAGGTACATTTATCAGCACAGCTATAGCTCGAATGGAAAGTTCTTGAATGGCGTCGTTTGTCTTCGTCGGGGGTAGACGGGGGGTTTAATGGTACTCATCGTCCCGCCAATGAAATTACAAACGCCGGTGAGTGAGGACGCGGAACCTTAGGGGAGAAAGATGTTTAATTTGGCGCTGTATGCCAGAAGGATTCGGTAAACGCGAAATAAAAAAGTCCTTGAGCTTCGAAATAAATACTAGGTATTGGTAGCTCTTGGTTTGAGAAAAGATTAACGTTAAGTTGATCTCTCTTTGAGTGAGCGTC
This sequence comes from Branchiostoma floridae x Branchiostoma japonicum, assembly GCA_013266295.2. Classification (NCBI taxonomy): domain Eukaryota; kingdom Metazoa; phylum Chordata; class Leptocardii; order Amphioxiformes; family Branchiostomatidae; genus Branchiostoma; species Branchiostoma floridae x Branchiostoma japonicum. The sequence goes on from CM023823.1 coordinate 21,205,786, forward strand.
TAAGACATGACTGGGAATGAAGGATGAGGGGCGGTATGCTCGACTGTGCCGTCAAAAAGGTAAATCAGTTGATCGGGTAGGTACGTCTCGCGTTTTCAGCCAAGAACACCGGGCCAAATGTGTTGGGTTCTTTTACGTGCAGTGGTTTGACGCCCAAGGCTAACACGCTTCCCTGTAACATACACGGGGCCACTTTACGTCCCCATCCGAAAGGACAAATGCAACACCTCACACAGTCCCGAGCGGGGTTTGAACCTTTGGCTACTGGATCCACGGAATTTGATCCAGATGGCGACCGTTTCATGATGGAAAAAAATCTATATGGATATGATTTCATTGTCTGAGACGAAACATGCACAGATGATCATTGATATTAAGTTTGAGACATTGGGTTACACACCGGAAAGGCGTGTCTCTTTGATAACTATAAATGTCGCATCTATTCAAAGTATGGATTATTATTAATACCACCGCCTGTTGTTGCCTGCACAGTAGTTGGAAGACGGGAGACGCCGCCAATTGGTAAAGAGGCAGCATTCTACCACGTGACTCAAATGTCGTAGTATGGTACTACTACTAACCCCCTACCAGAGCCCAGCACGAGCTAAACTCACAATCACTTCGGATCAGACGGACCCCTGCCATACCCTCGCCTCTCAGCTGTCCACATATAAACGTCGCTGCGGCGTAACTTAAGGTAGAACTTCCATCGTTCATCAGCAGGCTCGACCCTGAGGACCTCCCACCAACGCGCCGGCATCTCGGTTGTCAGACTGCAGATCGTTGCCACACTAGCTGGCTTGCTGGTGGTACCAGTCCATGGGGCTCAGACCGACGGCTGGCTGCTTTCGACGTCTTCTTTCATAAAAGAAGGCATTCAGCTGTTTCTACGACTTAAGAACTCACTCCTCCGAGGCCCAGGAACGTAGACAGGTGAGCAATTCTTTATCAGTCTTTTTGGAAAACCCCAAACTAAACTCAGAGCAGGGGTGGTAGTGTTATTCTAGGGACCGCGGGGAGTCGTCAGATGTATCCTCTTAATGACCCTTTGAATGGTTTTCGCACGATATATTTACATTAATATCTTGTTGCGTGGTCCATATCAACACGTCTGTGCGAAAAGTACCGTCATATGATAGGATGACTCTGGCACGTTAACGACTTTTATATACCCTTTCTGCCTGCCGAAAGAGGAACGGAAAGAAGAGTTAGCATTTATAGTGTGGTGGTTGTAAACTATCCTTAGATTTCATTGATATTACCGCGTTGAAACGATACAGATCTTTCCCGCGTGTGCGCTTGTTTATCTCGGAGAGCACTTTCCTTTGACCGTGACCCCTCTCCGCTCTCTCCCTCTCATGTTCTTCACCGAGTTTTTCACTCGCGGGTGCAGTTGTGTAGCCTGGGTGCCATCCGATTTGCTCCGGGTCCCTTTACTCGCTGGCCCGATTTTTTCGGGCCAGCGAGTGTTAGGGGCCCCGTAGTAAATCGGGTGGCACCCAGACAAGCAGTTGTGTAGTATGCTATACCTATACTGTAAAGGCGCATATATGCGTAGAACTGAAATTTTACAAGCCTCATAAATAACCCCAAGACTACGTCTTGTACTGAAGAATTCGACATGGGGATGGCCTTGAATTGTTGGTAACAGCAAAAACCTCCGTGGTGACAGTGGTCACACGGAGGTTTTTGATGAGGAAAAAAAAAGGCTTTTCAACTAAGAATAAAAAGACTCAGTTTTGCGATGGACATTATTTGTGTGGCATTTCGCGTCATGATGGTGGGAGAAAGGTGAGCTCGAGTGCGTGCGTTTAGACATAATCTTGAGTTATGTTTTTTTTTCACAAAACCACAAACATAGGAAGGCCGTTTGTACCATACAGAAAAGGGCAACTTGTAAAACGTAACGATTTGCATTTCAACATCTGCTTGGAGATTAGTTTAGACAAGGATGTGTCTCGGGTTGCAGAGTTTACCAAACACAGGCAAGGTGACCCAGGACTGAACCCAGCTGCCGCTAACCGTTTCACATATCTGTGATAATTTGTTAGCCTGTACTGCTGTGGTCTGCCACTTCATCACTGTGATAGAGTTTTGACACTGTCAAATGATACTGCAAGTCGTAGGCACGCTGCTGTCTCGGTGCGCCAGAAATAATCTACATGCAGTTACATGTAGTTGACTGTTGTTACGTTTTTCTAGCTCTCCGTTTCTGTTACAAACGGCCTCCTAACCTTGCCAACATTTGTAAAACAAACGGAGAGCGAGAAAAACGTACGATTTTGTCATCAATTCTACCTGAAGATTATTAGAAGAAGACTGTGTTGCGTTACGCCTAGCCTGGAATCCAGACTGTTCCCGGGGTATACATGCACTCCATCTCCTCGGCTACAGGGCAGGACCTACATGCCCCGACGGAATGCTCGCTTCTAGCCTGGATGCCAGACTGTTCTCAGGGCTGATTCACATGCCAGCCCCAAGTTACTTTCCTCAGGGTCATGTTCGCCCTGGGGCCGAGGAGCTAGCTTGTATGTGACCCTGGCAACAGTCTGGCACCGAGGCTATCTCGGCTCAGACTTTGGGTCTTCCTCAAGGGGGCTGAGGCAAAATTTCATTGGGGGCATGTTGGCCATGAACTAGGATTTGGCCTGCGCGCGCCCTGGAAACAGTCTGGCTTCTAGGCTTTGTCACGCCAAAACGAAATTAGAAGTCATGACTTTAACCCAGCAAAAGAAATGTAAAATTTGTGATAAACACAAGCTGCAGTGCCAAGCTGTCTACGGTCGGCGGGCTCCTTCGTCTGTGATCAATGCGATCCCCAAGTGTACCGTAACACAGATCTAGAGAAGTAATGGCCCTGCCAGCTGACAGTCGCACCCAGACATATACAACACATTCTAGCACCAATTAAAGAAAACATTGATTTTATTGATCCTAGTAAAACAGGAGCGTATGTCTGAACAAATATAAGATTTGAATAAGACGCTAACGTTAACCCAGACACTCGTGTAACTTGGACTATGTTTTGAGACACGGCTAGCTGTATATGAATGATCATGAATAAAGAAGATGACGATGCAGCGTCTATAATTAAAGTAATTCCTTTGGTTCACTATATAATAAAGCCAAGGGGGCTCTTCCTGTCTAGAGAATTGCTAGCTTGCTGGGGGTATGCATGCCAGTAGTGCAAGAGCTAGTAGACTGGAGTATGTCATTCTGTCTTTGAACTTATTCTTATAAATCTACCGACACGGGCCATGTTGGGCCAACCATACAGTAGGAAATCCCCTGTGTGTACTATTTGGGGGGTCCCTGTAACGTGTAATACGTACCGAAGCAGAACAGCTTGTACATCTCCACTTTGGAATTACGGAAACCAAGGCAACCGGGTCTTAGTTCATTGGCTGGTTGGGATCCCACCACGCATAACTCCGGCTTGAGTACATCAGAATGTCGTGACAATCTCAGCAACCCTCCGTGTTTTACCATGACCTTTCATGCTAGTTCTATCAGGTTGTCTTTGATTCAGTCGTGTCAACTTGTTGTTGAAGTCTATACTTTCGCTGTTGACTGAGGTTTTTTTTTTTGCTACACATACGCAACCTAGTTAACGTTTTACAGACTTCAATACCCCAACGAGTCTGAACATGAGACGCCTGGCGTCGGAAGCCCAGACTTGTTGAAGTGGAGCGGAGTTGATTGGCGGTTCTGCCTGACGACCTAACGCCCCGACATTGTGCAGGTTCAACCTTGGGGGGACCGTGGAGCTCGCCTCGTCTACAAGTACCGTTATATCTACAACCTGTTTCTGTGAAGAAAGGTGAGTGTAGCTCCTTGCCTTTAGCATACTTGCTACGGCACTAGAGCCACAAATGTCTCGGCTGTGGCGACTGGGCCATGGAGGGCGTCGATCTTTCGCTAGCGAGCAGCCTTCTGTATACCCACCACAAGAGTCGTCACGGTTACAAATGTCGGAGCTGACTAGCCCATGGCGAGAACAACGGCGTTACGTTTTCGACTCTCCGGCCGTAGCATATGCAGGAACTTGCGTAATAGTACTGAATGCTAGCGCTACTAATCTGAATATGACGCTAGTATGTAATAAGCCCTATCTTTTGATACATAACACAAGGACACTTTCTTGTATTGAGCCAAGCCATGGTAAGTAGCGAATGTACACTTGTGCAGTGGGCTTTCTGGTGTACAATTTTTTTTTCATGTAAATGTTACTTATAAACGCAGCGTTTTCATGTCGTCTTCTATCACGGTCTTATCCCAGCTACAGATTGACGGAATATTAGGGGATGAAGATGGCTACTTGTAGGGCGCCTTTTTGCTTGTGTAAATCTGAAGGCAAAAAGGCGCCCTCGCAAGAGTTGCCCCGGCAGCTAAAAAAATGTAAGCACTGAAAACGCGCCTCACTGCTACACCCCACTTGAAATGAACCAACCCTCAAAAAGTCGTCTGCGTGAATTTGGCGCCAAGGTTCTGGGGAAGTGTAATCTAGCACCAAGGACAGGGCGTGGCCCGGGCGTGGTCACCTCATTACAGCTAGTGTGGAACTTCGCAGAGGCACGTTTCATATCTGTCAACAACATGGGGATGTGTTTCGGTATGTCTGATGGTAAGGGCACGTTTGTTTTTGAAAACTTGGGAGTCTAAATTAGACCCACTCTTAAGTTACCCTTGAAACTTGCCGATTGCTCAACAGGTGGAAAGATCGAATGGACAGAAAACGTGATATTTGTTCTAATGAGAAGAAGCCGTTGCTTTTAGACAACAGCGGCATAGGAACTGGCTTTATGCTTTTGGCAGTGTTTGTAATGGTGCAACAGTGTTAATGGTTGAACAGAATAACTCAAGAAGCTATGGATGGATTGGTATGAAAGGTGGTATGTGATTAGGTCAAATAGATCATGGGCCCCCTCAGAACTGCAACAGAGCACCCGGTTGTTTAATCTCATTCTCACTATACAGACAGATTGTCCTAATGCTGTAAAATTGCATTTCTAATGCAACTTTTACAATGCGTGTCTCCACTTTTAAGTTATAATTTTATGACATGTAGAACTAGCTACCTATGATCTTCAAAAACTTCCATTGTTACTTTTCCTCAATGAATTGCTCTTGAAATATTCCCTGTGAAGCTTCCTATATCCCAGACTGATTTATATCAATTAGTCAATACATTTGATCTGTTTAATCACATCAAACCACAATCATTGCAATAATAGATCAATATGTGTCTGCCACAGTTCTGGTTCAATTTGACCATATCACAGCTATCCAACATTTTTCCAATTCTAAACTGGTCAGTTCTCTGTAAGTGACTGTCATCAAACTTGCATACAGTGTCTGTCACTTGAAAATGATTGAAATCACTGCCATTGAATTCTGCAGACCATTGAAATAAGCTATACAGAAAATGATTTTTAAATGCAACAGGTATAACATTAATTCAGCAATCACTGCTTAATTTTTCTTGTATGAGATGAGAAAGTCTGGATGATACATGTACTATGTCTGCCTGCATAAAGCATTTTCACATGATGTCATTGCTGTGTCTGCCACCATGTTGCTATCCCTATTTGCATATCAGTGAATCATGGCTCAAATGTCTTGAAATCCATTGAAATGCAAATAGGGACACCAACATGGCAGCCAACACTTGAAAGTGAGTGAAAATGCTCTATATCTGTTACACTCCTTTTACAAGATGGGTTGTGATGTATGACAGAAAAGCTATGTAAAGTATGCATCCCTAATGATATTGGAATAGCCTGATGATATATGCCTCTCACCAGTGATAGTTGAAGGTGGCAAGATCTGTGGATCTGGCTCAGATCCCAGAAACTCCAACCCTTGCTCAAAGGCGCCAGGGAGGGTGAATTATTTCAAAAGCAACAAGTTTTACAATGGGAGGATAATTACAGACTCTGGAGACCTTGATCTTGCTAGAGGTATATTTATTTATTGTTTATTTCAGACACAGCGGTCCATATAAAACAGAAACGTAACATAACACAAAGACATCTAAAAAGTAAAGACATCGAGGTATGTACAGATAAATATATAAAGAAAAAGAAAAAGACTGCTGCACTGTCCTGCCACAAGGAGGCCCCCTTACGGTGGGTGGGCCAATCTGCAATAATTGAGCTTGAAGCTTAGATAATGCCACAGATCTGTGGTATATTAATTCTATACGCTGTTGCACTAATTTATCATAAGACCTGGATAGTTACTTTAAAAGTGACATATGGGGGAGATGTTTCTCGGGTGAAGGTGCATGTACTTGGGATATTTCAGAACCTGCAGCAACCTGGCCTGTTCAACTGCTGAAAGGGAAAGATCAACAGGGGACAATTAAAAGCTCATAAGTTACTATAAGCAATAAAGAAAAGTGAAGAGAGTATGTGTTTGTGTGTGTGTACGTGGGCGGGTGTGTGTGCAAGTGTGCGCTTGAAAAAATAAGTGATTGATATGGTAAAAAAAAGGAGAAGAAAATTATATGCAGAAAGCTGTTGTGCAAAGTGTTATTTAAAAAAATTGAAATTTCCCCACAGTCCCTCTGCAATAACCCCTCCCCCCTCTACCAGGACCTTTCCTAAGCAGGGGCTTTGATGCTGTTGTTCCACCATCTGATTTTGATGAGAAATAGAATGAAGCCAATGGTCTTGTGTGGGAGAATCCCAGTATCATCCATTTCCAGCTTGTGACTTTGCTTCCCAGCAGCTACTCCCTTGCCCGAACACTTACTTTAGGTACCGTTAGCAACCATTGGGATTAGTCCAAACGTCTATCTTATTATGGTGTTATAACAGACGAAGTTTCTTTTCGTGACATGAATTGAAAATGTTGTAATGGTTGGCCCTGGTTTGCATATACATTTTGTATATACATGTATTGAAGGAATGACATTGGCATCAGCCCACATACTTGATGTACTGCTTGTGCCAGCTCTGGATCTCTTTGTAAAGACCATGGCATCAAGCTTGTTTGGAACACTGTTAGGTTAATCAGGAACACTGTAATGGATTCTATAAGAAACACCTGCTACCATTATTGCAGTACTGGTGACTATTGTTTTCCAAGAAAGCTAAGTAAGCAGTAAATCCAATATTTGGTAAGGTTTTGTTGTGCTAGATGAATTAGTTGATTTGCTGTCTGTGAAATCTGTGCAGTTTTATTGTCACATGGGCTTTGAAGTACAAAAATACTTCATGATGTTACATTGAGTGACGATGACGGTAGATTTCCATACTCTCCAAGCAGAGGTTTGGGTTTTGGGCTTATTTTTGGCGTGTTTTTAGGCTTTTTTATCGGGCTTTCTTTTTTCACTGAAATTTTGTTGGGTTGAGTGGAAACAAAATTCAGTGAAAAGAGAAAGCCCGATAAAAAAGCCTAAAAACACGCCAAAAATAAGCCCAAAACCCAAACCTCTGCTTGGAGAGTAAGATTTCCAGGCAAAAATTATGCTCCACTCTTTGTCAATTGTGAGATTCAGTGACTTTCTGGCAATCTACAAATGCAGCCAAAAGTTGTTGACAGTTAAATGTCAGCTTGAAGATAGAAAAGTAGTTGAATTGAAAACAACAACTGAGTTGTTAGAAAGCATGGTTGAACAGAAACATCAGTTTAATTGGCCAGATACTTATGATAAGTTTTAGGTATCAGAAAGACACGTCAGTTGCTCACAGTCCTTTTCTTCTTTGATGGCATACGAAAACAGTTTTAAAGTCTTTGGATTGGTTGAAGGATCCTGCTGTCTTTCCCCTTCACAATACTGTTAAGCTGTTCTGTAGGATTTATTGTGTATGACCAAGATGTGCACATCTGTGCAGGTTTGAATTATAGATCTGCTTGTCCCGGCACCACTTGGATCCAATTTCTATGCAGTGCCTGATTTCCCTAAACATAATAAAACATTACAACATTAGGCTACAGGCCATTAGTTTGAATATTGTTTATGGCAAGATTAGAAAGCCATTACAAAATTGCATCTGCTCCCAGATGCATTTTATACACATGTAACGTTATATTCCAGAAGGAAATAAACAGGTAAAAGCTTATAAAAGCCTATCACTCATTTATATCAAAAGTGGTCGTAGATTGCTTCTAACTTATCAAAAGTAAAGGCCTGCGCGTAAAGAAAGTTGTCTGTAATAAAAGTGGAGGATTCAGAATTACATGTATATGGGACGCTGTGCACCCAAATGGCCAATTTAAGGCTTTTACTTGAGAAGTAAGATGGGGGGAAAATTGACAGCAAGCAAAAAAATAAAAATTCAGTCAAAACGTCTTTTATTTTAAATGTATCATGCAAAAAACCATACTCAGCCATCTTGCCCACCAGTTCTATTTTTTGGCTGGAACAGTCCTTCCTTATGGCATTACATGTTACAAATCATTTGCATCATGATTTTGAAATAGCACTGGTTGTGCTTGAATTGACTATTTATGACAAATTTACCACCATAAAGATTAATCTACAGTACGTCATTCATGGAATTTTTGTTTGTTGTCAGTGTCATGTTGAAATGTAAAATGCTTTTTCCTATGAAAGAGTGAGTGATGTACTTGTCATATCTTTTTTACCAAGTACGTAAAATATTCATTGCGTTCCTTTTGAAATCTGAAGAACTGCTTGTCAACGCATATCAATCCAACCACAATGACTGCCACTGCATACAAAGCTGAAAGTCTGAGAATTATTTAGCAAACAATTCATTCATACTTTTATGTAAGGTGCAGCAGCGTGAGGGAAAAAGGTAAAGCAGTTGTCCTCAATTGAGGTGAAGCATGATGCTTTTTAAAGTAGACTATAGCGAATCCACTACAGCTCACACTACTCTTCTTGATAAACGTGTTGGGTTCTTTTACGTGCAGAGGTTTGATGTCTGAGGCTATGAAGTGGCAAAACCAAGAGCCAAGAAATTGAATTGTGACCTCGTAGTTTTTGTATGGCTTTCAAAGTTTGTCTTAAAATGAGCATCACGTTACTTTAAGTAGAAATGATTTATTGTAGATTCTTTGGTCCCCAAAATTCAATATCTGCTTAGGCCTGTCAGGCATCAATATTTCAATCTGGGATGGAAAAATTGTGAAATTGTTTATTATTTTTTCATCTACTAGAAGGAGTCCTACACTTTTGTAATGAGCAAAGGGTCAGCATGTACTATGCAATTTGAATTTTTAAAGCCGATTCTCAAACTAAAAGTATTTTCGTAGTAGTGCTGTCCCATTGAAAGGACTCTTGACCCTTTGATTTACAATTGGGAGGATGGTCCGGTAGATTTCTTTATAGATTTCCTATACTTCTAACATATTCACCAGGGATTTAAGTGGAGATTGAAGTCGACTTTTACTGCAAATATCATGCCCATAAAAAGGTTAAGGTGTCAGCTTTCATTTGTCGAGGAACAACTGTCATAAATTGAAAAGCAATTTGCAGGTCTTGAGGCGGGGATAAAAGATAGGTGATAGTGGTAGAAGTGGGACCTGTGATGAAATGAGCATATCTAATTATATTCCTTACAATCACAGCGGTGCTGAGGCCATCAGTGGTTTGTCTATCAAACACGGAATCAAGAGGTCATGGCTTTGATTCCTGGCATTCCTGGCTAGGCACTGTGTCCTTGGAAAAGGAACTTGACGTTCCTCACTCCACCCAGGTGTAGATGGGTACCTGACTTCAGTTGGGGAGGTAAAAGGTGGTGGAAGGAGAGGGATGGGCTCTTCCATTATCCATCCCCATAAAGCACAGGGGATAAACAACCAACTGCCCATACGGCTTCAAGTAGGCTATGGGACCTTAAATTAAGTTTACTTTTACCTACAAACACAGCAATGCAAGTAAACCTGTTAGGAAAAGCACTGGACCAATGATCCTTGAGAGTCCTCATGGACAGCTATTATTCATCAATGTCATCATAATCTGATGGAAAATACAGTCTTTAAATTAGTAAATATGGCATTCATCTGTATAGGGATAATGCAGTCTGATATGTTTGGCAGCAAACCAATTATAAAACATTTCTAAATATTTGGTTATTATTTTTCCCTCATTAATCTATCCTGTAGCCTGATTTTGTGCACACTGATATTTAAGTAACATTAATTTTATGCTTTTAGTTTTATTTTGTTGATCATTGAAGCTGATTTGAGTGGGGTGCAAACGATTGCATTATTAGTGCCTTACCCTCATTCCTACACCCAAGATAGGAGGAAATCTGGGCAATACTTCAATGCCACCTTCCCAGTGAATGAAATGCCTGTATCATTGTGATGCACTTCATTTGGCAGTTAATTAAGTTAATCTGCAGCCTGCAAGTGACAAACCCATCCAGCTCTGTTGACACCACCATTTATATCTAGCACAGCAGGAAATTGCAGCGTGTCATTGACTGTAACAAATTGTAAGGGCCGCTGTAACATTTGAGATGCCACTGGTCTGCTGTGGTGTAATCGGAGATGCAGTTGCTATGAGGTTACGACCCCACAGGACTTGGTCATGAGTTCTCCTGGGGGAGACAGAGACACTAACAGGCTTTTGGTGCTGGCAGCAATATATATATATACAAAAGATCATTCAATTTGGTGAGTTGTGTTGTCAACATCTTTATGTAGTTAATGTACATCTTTAAGTAGTTAATGCACCCAGAGCTTAAATTTAGCAGGTTGGGTAGCTATAGTTTGGACTGTGAGTGGTGTTATTAACAATTCTGTTTATGGAAAATTTATAGTCCTTCACATGTCTGGTCTGGCTCAAGCTATACCCTGTACACAGTAGAATTTAATTTGTACCAGTTGATTCAAAATACCAAGGAAAGGAAAAAAGCTTTAATATTTTTCTTGTTACACATCGTTTATGCTATTGATGAAAATAACCCCAGGCAACATGTGACTGTAGTCTCAACCTGCAAACGTGTGACTTAGATGTCATGTTCCCACATTTAAACCAAATCAAAATGTTGATTTCTCTGCTGTTGTCTGTAATGTAGCTCTTAATTTGTGGAAAATTTTTCCTTTAGACTAGGCTTAGTGCATGCTGTTAATGTATGCTCTATGATTGTAGTGTTAGCAGATCAATGAACGTTATATTGATGTGAACACATGCTGTCATGAGCAGCACAGTGGATACATAATAGTTTTATTAATACCCATTCATGATGAATGAGTTACATTTGTTACATACAAACCTACAATGAGTTACGGTAAAAAAATAAATGGGAAAAATAACAAGTTACATGGCAGCCAAACCATATTCGGGATAAAATTTTACAGAAAGAATCAAATTTCGATCCAGGTTCCTCCTCCCCCTTTATGTAGTGAATGTTCCCTGATTGGCTTGTCAGGACATTACAAGAGTGGAGGAATGTGACATGATCATTAACCTCTGGTGGGGGATAAATTTGGATCCATGCCTGTCCTTGAATTGGTCATACAGACATACAGATGTGTCTGCAGCTATATCTGGTACCAGCTTCATCTTGCTTTGGGAGTGTATACCAATTAAAAAAGTAAAAGTGATGTCGAATCAGTTTAGCTTACAGCAGAGCTAATTTTAATTGGTCGTGATAGAAAAGACACGATACATGTATGTGCAGTAATACTCTGGTTCATTGTACCAAGAAATACCCATATAGCTCCATCTTTAAATGGACAAGTACAATGTACAGTGGACCATGACTTAACATCCTGTCCTAAGGACTATTGGTATAAACCCTTTCCATTAGCGTGCATATTGTTGTGACAACAGCCCAGATTGGAACTTCAGACCTCTTGGTCCAGAGACAGGGTCACTAACCACTGGACTATCGTAAGACAGGTAGGTATCTCATTTGAAAAAGATTTTGCGATCTTCTGTATGTATGCCATCATCTTACAATTGTTGTCTAATATGACTGAAAAATGCCCCCATTCTGTATGCGATCTCTAGCTTTAAAATTTGTAGTTCCTGTCTGTTACACACAATGAGATTGGTGCATTGTCTGGTCTTGTCTAACCTATATTATCCTCAAACCCAGTAATTACATGTTGGAGACATGTTATTACAGTGTCTTTGATTTCAGGTAATTTTGAGGTGGAAGTGGGAAATTTGTGGAAAAGCAGTGGATGTCTGTTGAGCAGATAACTGTTACATGATGGGGGAGAAAACTGTGAAGGAAGTGATGGAATAGTAATTGTATGAACATTAATATTAGATAGTTCATCCTGCTCAAAAATATCAATAATTATTGAACAGTCTATAAGTAAGTCAATGCATGTCCTGAGAAATGTTGAGTGTGTGGTGAAAAAGGCATATGAGTGTGACTAAAGTGGCGACTGGGTTGTTGCTAAGTGGGACAATTGCTAGATGTACTATTAATAATAATTATCTTCAAGAAAATGTAGTCAATAGCCATTCCTTGATGTGAAGTGGTTGTCGTTCTGGTCATTTCCAACATATAACAACACCATTTTCTTCAATGTTTCAGACACAGTACTTTCTATTGTAAAATCTGATGAAAAAGGGGTCAGTGGTGACTTCAAATCAGATACATTGTCCAGATGGTAAATCTTTCTAGTTTTCCCAAGATCCAGATAACGCATGCAACAAAATATGCTATTTTCAAACATATACAATCACTTTCATGGAGAAACATTGTGTACTACTGACACAGGTTGGCACAGACATCTTAAGCTTACCCATTCCAAAAATAGTAAATTCAGTCAATTAAGCAGATTTTAACACAGAAAGTTAAAAGAAAATCAGAAATGAGTCGGCTCTTCCGTCCCATTTGCTGATCAGTAAGACAACCCCAGTGGGACTTAAGCCTATTAAATGCAGCTCTTTCACTTCAGAACCCTTTTTGTGAAATAGGATACTCGTACTTGGCGATTGATCATACTTAAAACAAGGGCTGTGTAATAGATGAGAAGTTTCTATGGCACACCTGATCTCCATCACACACTTTAAATGGCTGAATTCAGTATAAAACCAGTACTTCCCCACAGACTCTCATAGAGATATTGGCCAATGGAATGTACTTCTTTGCATTATGTATCTTTATATGAATATATGATATCAGATGGTATTTGTGTTTTGTTACATCTAGCTGGCATGTATCTACTGGTAACACTATAAAATATGGACCTTGGTGCAGGTTGTTTTTGCACTGTTTGTAAACCCATGAAATATGAAATAATGGTGCAGATGTGTTAAAATCTGCCTATAAATGTCAATATTTCATAATCCAGAATATTTTCAGTTATGTTGCCAAAATCCTATATTGAGCACCTTTTAAGTCACTTCCTGAATATGAAGTTCTAACCTAGCAACTGTTTTAATCTTACCGATTACCGTAGGAAGGGAATTAATTGTCAGTAATAAAACTGAGAGTTTATGTCATATTGGTCAAATTCAGGCCCTGGTCAAATCAAACACTTTGGAAAAATCCCTCTCATCTCTATTTTATTGATATTTCAGACTTATGAACAGGGAGCATGAAATTCTCTTATGTCCTTTATTTCCTGCTCTATTACACATGGGAATCGGAGCACACTTGCCAATCAATAAAATTTGTTTGGCCTGAAGCACAATTTATAATTCACTACCCTAATACAACCCCTGTCAGGCACCTGGCTATAGCAGTAACTCAGCTTCAAAGAAAGATGACATGTTTTATGAGAAAATTAATGTTTGAAGTCTCCAATTTCCTCACAGCCCTACACTCTGTCATTACCTCCCCCTCCACAGATGGCAATGACGCTTCAAAGCGGGTCCCAATGTAACATATCTTCATTGTTTCAAATTGGAAATCCATTTTTCCCAGTAAGGAAGCCTGGGGAGCTGTGATTGTACATCCGTGCCTGTCAGCATGATTTGTCGACAACGGGACGGGCAGACACGAAAGAAAACCTGCTTAATTCCACTTTAGTATAACTGCAGTAAGAGATCACAGTATGAAACACTCCTGCCCTTTTCTGGATCTGACCAGAATTGAATAATTCAGCCAGTATCTGGCCGTGCATGCAAAGTGGCATCGGAGAAAGGCTTCAGCAATCTAGCTATAAGAGATCCCTGCTCAGATAAACCAATCATTATGCCGATAGCTTTCCCCCGGCCTTCAATTGTTTCTGAGAGATTTAAAACCAATCAATGTGGCAGGTAAATGGCTGGGTGTAATCGAGATCTGCAGGCAGGATTTTGCGGCCATCGTTTGGTGGGAACTCCTACCCACACTGTTCAATTTCCCTGTGGCCTGGCAACACTTCTGAACAGAAGCTCCCAAGGGCAATGAGGGAATTGGCATTCCACATGAGGGGGATCGTTGAGTCTTCACGTGGATGGGTGATGCTTGCCGTGCAATGAAGAGGAGTCCATTCAGAGTCGGAGACAATGAGGTCTGTGTGCTTGCTTGTCGGTACACCTGTACCCTTGCCATCGTCTCCCCAGTCTTTTGTTACCCAAAGGGGCTAGTAATGGGATTTAACTTGCTGGGTATTTCAGATCCTGGTATTCCATTCCATTTGTTCGAGCCATGTAAATAAGGGTAATTGCCATTAGCCATTAGGGGCAACTGGGTCACAGAAGGCTCAGATGTCTACATTTATTACTCAACCTCTTAAAAGATGCTGTGATAATGCTGCATTTCTTAATTATCACCAACGGATGCTGAGAGGGCTATTTTGCCTGTGATTGCTGTGTTTAATCAAGATCGCCGTCATGATAGAAAGAAGGAAAATACCGCAGTTGTACAGAACAGATGGGTTTTCGGTGTGTTGGTGTTTCAACCTGCAGGCCACATTTTTGATGATTCATCACATCTGTGGGGGTCACATGTTGGTCAGCTAATACACAGTGTGAAATGACCAACAGTGAAAGGATAACCCAGAGGTACAAGGAGGTGGGCAGAAGTTCTTTGGGTTATTCCATATGCTAAAAATATGAAGGGGTTACTGTAACAGTTACATGGGTATGGGAGAGGGGTAGTTTGAAAAGATAATAAGAGTAACTGCATGGGGTTATGTTGCAACAACAGTTTGAAATCAAATGGGACTCTTACAGTTGTATAGAAAAAGGAGAAGAGAATAGGCCTTTGATGTTTGAGAATTTGTAACTGTTGTCTAAGTACTACTAAATATAAAGATTTTGTTAAAAAAAAAAAGATCCATTGTTTGACCCAGTAAGTGTACAATGTCATATAATATATATGTATTTAAATTGTAACAAAACATTTGACATTGATGATGACTATCGAAGAAACAATATATTTGGTTCTAGAGGCCATGTATTGCATTACCCTTGAGTACAACAAATTAAGCCATCATTTCAGTACATATGTGTAATGAGCCACCAACTGATATGGAAAGCAGATGTTCCTCAAGAGATAACTTTATTCATTAATAGGATTTATGGTGTGATAATGCTAAACCTATAAACTGTGACTGTAGGAAAATCTTTGCACAAGTAAAATCCAGTACACCAGACCCAAAACAGAAAGTGTGAATAAGATACCAATAATATCAATATTAGCAACTATCCAAGCTTGATGTACAAAGTAACAATGCACTTTGTGATGCTGGACCATTCTTTATCTACAAATTTAGCTTATCTGATGTTTACATCTGTTGTGCTGCTGTCCCATAGTGCTTGATGCTGGACCCACTATTCCATGATCACTTTTACAATGTGAAATTACACTGCTGAACAGTACTCCTTTCTCTGTACTTAAATGTACAGTCACATGATGCTTTACCTAGTAGTTACAAGTGCCATGTGAAATGTCACAATGTCTCATAGTATTCAAGTATCAGTTCAATATTGTTTGACATTGATTTGATAGAGCCGGTTTAGATGGGAATGTGAGTGGACTTTGCTTAGAAAACATTTCAGCACAAAGGTCAGACACTGATCAAGAAGCTGGCATGGTTGTTGGGTGCTGAGGCACCATCTGCACTTTGCAACCTTTGTAAAACTGATGGGCTAGCTGTTTGTTAGTTTCCTGAGTCTGACAACATGTGAAAAATGTGAATTTAGGCATTTCCCATAACCTTATCTTGTAGCTTGTTACGTTTGTCTTGTTTTTTTTCTGAGGGAGACTGTTTTTCAGAAAAAAACATTCCAGTTTTCTTCTAATAGGAAGTTAGTTACACCTGATACAGTGGTTTATTGGTTCTTGCATGATTCTGCATTAAATAAGTGAAAATAAACAAGTAAGATCTGAAAGAAGCTGTATTCAGTTTTTGTCTTGTATATATGTATATATGCTTTAGCAATCCTGCTTCTGATTCAGAGTGTTTGGGGTTCAAATCCCCGCCTGTCCTATGGAGTTTTGGACCAACATGCATTCTTCTCTTCACTCCTTGAAAAGATATTTTGTAAGTTTTTGCTCTGTAGATGAAAAACAGACACATTAAAAAAGACACCACAATTATAGAAAAGAAAAAAAAAGGGTTGCACCCGTGCGTGCAGCTACCAAAATCTATCAGCTCCTAATGCATGTACAGAACAGGTGTTATGCCATGTGGCAGGGCTACCAATTATGACACTCAGATTAAGCTGTGAGCTAGCAATTGCCTTTTATATCTGGCGTGCAAGAACATTAATAGACTCGCAAATATTTTAGTGTACTTTTGGGACTCGGTAGTCAATATGATGGATGTGCCATCTATTCTGCCGGCACCCACTCTTCCAACATCAAGGCCAATGTTGCTTAAATATTCTAATATCTACATCCCAATCTTGCATTTATTCATCATACATGTAGCTCTATGGCAGTAAGCTGCCAGACATAATGAAGTGTTATTGAAGTGTTGTGCATGAATAATCTTGTTTGCATAACACCATCACGAGAGAATTACACATGTGCTTGTTAATTGGTTGGTTCTTATTGATGTTAATCTGCAATATCCTACAGGTAGAGGCATTGCGATATCGCCTGTAATCTGGTGCAGTCTTCACCCTGAGCTCGTTTGCAGCATGTTACAGTTTATCATAGGCCTCTCCAGGAATTTCATTTTTCTGGAATTGTATTATTTGCCCTGCGGCAAAGTCTTTTCTCACTTCGAAGCCAGACTTTAAGACCTGACAGTAAAGGAACGACCAATAATCATGTATTTGGCGGAACATATGTTTTAATCACAAACCAGCAGAATACAATCATATTCATAGATGAACAGAGCGGGGAAGCTCAGAGCTTCTGCAAGCATATATAAAGTAGACAAATGGTGTCGCAGCGCAAATCTTTTTAGAGTTTGGCGCTGTCAATTTCAGGTTTTGCATACATACGAAATACCTGGGGCGGATAACTTTCTAGAAAGGCAATTTTGTACAATTTTAGCCACCTGTACAATTAAAACAGGGATCTAAATTAGCTTAAAAACAAGCCAAAGCAATATCGGGCTAACAAGATCATAATGTGATATACGGGCTATGCCTGAGGTGTATCTAAGGGGTACAATGATATTGTTAAACGTGTATCCATATAAAATATCATCTGGACATCTCTGAGGTATTCTAACAAGCTGGTGACCCTGCACATAAACAATTGGGCTGTAATACAAAATAACATGACCAGGCCCCCTGGCTATAATATACTGTTATCTACTGGAAAGTTTAAACATTGGGATAAACAACATGGGAACTGATTCTACAGTGAACCTATTGGTATAACTTTGTCATAGGCCTAACTAACTTACATGGCTGTGTTTACTATGCTGGTAACTTTGCCCAACAAACAGTTTAGAGAAATGGGTAACTCGCTCATATCCATCAGAAGAGCTAAACATTCGAAAATACAACATGGAGACTGAATATACCTTGAACAATATTGCTATAACTTCTGTCATGAGCCTAACTGCTTCCATGACTGTGTTCACTATGCTGGTAACTTTGCACAAAGAACAATCAAGATAAATGCGTAACTCGCTTATATCCATCAGAAGAGATAAACACTGGGATAAACAACATGGAGACTGGTGAAACATACAGCATGGAGACTGAATATACCTTGAACATATTGGTATAACTTCTGTCATGAGCCTAACTATTTACATGACTGTGTTCACTATGCTGGTAACTTTGCACAAAGAACAATCAAGATAAATGCGTAACTCGCTTATATCCATCAGAAGAGTTAAACACTGGGATAAACAACATGAAGACTGGTGAAACATATTGGTATAACTTTGCCGTGAGCCTAATTAGCTTACGTGAATGTGTTCACTACGTCGTAACATACTATTATCGACCAAGATAGACCATTGGGACAAGCACATGTAGACTAATCGATACAGTGAACATGTTGGTATAACCTTTGTCATGAGCCTAACTAACGTACATGACTGTGCTCAGTATACTGGTAACTTTGTACAAAAAACAATCTAGATAAATGTGTACATAAATGAACAGTACTAACTTTAACTGTAGCTGAACAAATATGGCGTGGCATGGCGCCTATGATTAAGGTGGGAGACCCCTATACGCATTTACATGCGAATGTATTTCCTGAAGGCATCAGACGACCATCTTCCCAGAGCACGTATTTGTGCATCAGTGAAGCCATTGAGAGCAGCGAAAGTCGCCGCGCCTATCCTGAAAGAATGGGCGGTGTAGCCGTCAGTGTCTATAAGGGAAATTTGTAAACATAGCCGCAGTGCTCGAGAAAAGTGGTCGCAAGAAACCGGATATCCGCCCCTGAGGAGGAACAGGCAACCCGCCATGTTTCCTCTCAGTAGCAGATATTGCTGCATGCTAGCCACCGGGCAGTATTCGCTGTTGGGCTGTGGTACAATAGAAACTGAAGCCACCCTGGAATTGCTATGTTTAAATGACCGAAACGTGACAATCAGGGACAGGGAGCTACAGCCTCGTGTTGGGTGTTCTCGCGCGGGCATTGGTATGCTTTGTGTGCTTTCTCCCCGTTGCATTTGAAGCAAGTGTGTTTGTAAGGGCAACCTGCTCTGAAACATTGATCGTTTGGTCGGTGGTGGCGAAAGCAATAGCCCGTTGGGATGTCGGGGCGGGAGGCCGAGGGACTCTGTTGACGCGCAAATGCAGGTCGGGTAACCCCAGTGACAGCATCTACATATAGCTGCATTAAAGGCCTGTCCCAAGGGGCGTCTGGGAAGATTTGTTTGTGTTGCCGGAAATTCTCGTCATATGCACGCCAATTCGCCCCCTTGGAAGCCATATTACGAATCAGGTGTTGGTATGCTATAAGCGATGAGCTACAGATGGGGTGCTTCTGTATGTATATGAACTGGAAAGTTAAGAAAGCACTAGTCCACTGATCTAGGTTCAGTGGGACTTTGTTGTCGTTAGAACGATCAGCCAGTGTCAAGGTAGGGGTCGAAGATGGGTCTGCCAGGGAGACAACATACTGAGGATTAGAACGAAATTTAGGCAAAAGCTGCCTCATGTCTACAAACTTGTTTTGCCAAATCTTGTCTTTGGTCTGCTGGGAAATAGCAGTGTCCAATGGGAGAGATACTCCGGGCATAGAAGATGAAACTAAAGCTGGCATACCAGGGGATTGAACACTGGCATACAGGGAAGGGCTGATCGTCCCAATGGTTGTTACAATGGAAGTTACACTACCAGTTGACATGGAAGTCGTAGTATCACCTATAATGGCAGAAGCCAAGGTCACATTAGGAGGCTGATGGACTGCTTCCAACCCCAGCGCCGGCATGGCTGGTGGGACGAGCTCGGTCACAATCGTTGCTACGTTGTTCGACGGAAGGGTTGTCTGAGTTGCCAATGTACTCCCCCTGGGCAGCGAACTGGATATGCGTGTAAAGTTCTCATTCAAGGATTGGGTGGCTGCCTGGAGTTCACGAAGCTGCTTTTGCAGGTCAGAGATTTGCTTTTGTCCTTTGTCCTTGTTCTTAGTACGGTCCTTGGGGTTGTTACTGTTATCCCCTTGCTCATTGCCTCGCTCATTGTTACTGTTGTCCCCTTGCACATTGCCTCCCACTTCGTTCATCTGTGTGCTGTTAGGACGAAGCCCATTGTTGCGCTTGGCTGCAAGACGGTTACTTTTCCTGGGCGCCATGACTAGGACTCAGAAGAAAGGAGTGTGTGAGGGCACAGAGATCGAAGTGTTTTATCAGAAGTAAGGTCGAGAGTGAACAAATAATCCCAAACTGCTCCTGGATGTGAATAAAAATTTGCAAATGTACATGCCGATCCCCATTCCCTACTTAAAGTGAGTCCAGCAGATAATAACCATAGAGCACATTCCCAGAAAAATTTAAGAATATTCCATACCACGACTGGATGGGTACATCACAATAATAGAACACATTCCCAGACTACCACTGGCTGGGCACAGAAAATTAAATATCTCCCATGCTACCACTGGATGGGACAGCAAATAAAGAAACACAATCCCAGACTAGCACTGGCTGGGTACAGAAAAATTAAAAATCTCCCATACTACCACTGGATGGGGACAGCAAATAAAGAAAAAACAATCCCAGACTACCACTGGCTGGGTACAGAAAATTTACAAATCTCCCATGCTACCACTGGATGGGGACAGCAAATAAAGAAACACAATCTCAGACTACCACTGGCTGGGTACAGAAAAATTAAAAATCTCCCATACTACCACTGGATGGGGGCAGCAAATAAAGAAAACACAATCCCAGACTACCACTGGCTGGGTACAGAAAAATTAAAAATCTCCCATACTACCACTGGATGGGGACAGCAAATAAAGAAACACAATCCCAGACTACCACTGGCTGGGTACAGAAAAAATTAAAAATCTCCCATACTACCACTGGATGGGGACAGCAAATAATAGAACACGTTCCCGGACTACCATTTGCCGTGTACAAATCGCAATCAAACACATATATATGAATGTAGGAACGCTAAAACATATCATACATTGTTACTAATCAAACGTGAAAGGGAAGGGATGGGGAGGGAAAATTTTGTGGGCGGCTGATTTATAGGCTCCCACACTCGATCCGCCCTGCTGCTTCTGAAGTCAGCGCGGCTGGCCACGTGCAAAAGACGCGGTCTCATGAATATGTATCAGGTTCGAAAGGAAACACTGCCATGGTGATCATGTAAACAGCGCATGATAACATGAATATTAATCAGGTCGAAACAAGCCCCCGGAGCCAACTCATGAATATTCAATTAGGCTGGTCGCCCGTATATTGTTACATGATACATCAAAAGCATTGTTGCCAAAATTATAAGCGTCTGTCTCCCCGCTCGAAATCAATTTGCCCTGCGGCAAAGTCTTTTCTCACTTCGAAGCCAGACTTTAAGACCTGACAGTAAAGGAACGACCAATAATCATGTATTTGGCGGAACATATGTTTTAATCACAAACCAGCAGAATACAATCATATTCATAGATGAACAGAGCGGGGAAGCTCAGAGCTTCTGCAAGCATATATAAAGTAGACAAATGGTGTCGCAGCGCAAATCTTTTTAGAGTTTGGCGCTGTCAATTTCAGGTTTTGCATACATACGAAATACCTGGGGCGGATAACTTTCTAGAAAGGCAATTTTGTACAATTTTAGCCACCAAAAACCCGCCAAGTGCGGGCCAGCAAACATATGATCTTCATATAAGAGGCGCCAAAACACAGCGACATGCGACGGGGGCTCTATTGATTGCCACGTGCGTGAAAAGAATCTACCGTTATTAAAATAGGTTTTTCATGAAAAATAATCAAATCGATGAGAGACATTTGTCGCTATGAGCTGTTCTGAACAATGTTTGAGGACCAAGGGAGGCATCTAGCCCTTCTACGAATTTCCAAAACAAGGCCTAGTATGCGAGCGTTTTGACCGTAATCCTAACAGAAGTTTGTGGAAAAATATTTGATGTTTCAGGTTGATTTTAGGGCAGCGATTAACGCACCTCTGATACTCTTGTAATAGAGGAATAGTCCATGAGGGCTCAGGTGCAGACCGTCGGCTGCAAAATACTCCTTAACGTTACGGAACAGGCGATCATGCCGCCAAGTCGTAATCTGGGGCGTTGACCCGCAGAGGGTCTTCAGATGC
The DNA here is from genome assembly GCA_013266295.2 of Branchiostoma floridae x Branchiostoma japonicum. Taxonomy (NCBI): domain Eukaryota; kingdom Metazoa; phylum Chordata; class Leptocardii; order Amphioxiformes; family Branchiostomatidae; genus Branchiostoma; species Branchiostoma floridae x Branchiostoma japonicum. The sequence continues at coordinate 21,227,807 of CM023823.1, forward strand.
TCAGAAAAAACACGAATTTCATCATTGAAATGGGGCCTGTTAGGCGGCAAAGACACACGCCAAAGAGGTAGGCCTAGAATGACCCTTTTGACGGATGGGAGAGCGGCAACCTCGCCAGCTAGCTCCCATAGCCTTTCGGCCACTTGTTCAGGGGGTTGTGGGGAGGACACAAGATCGTTATGTCCGAGCTCTATGTACACAACCGAAGGTCTAATAGACTGAATTCGTGGTAACAACCTTGCACGACAGGTATCAATGTGACACCCAGGGATACCCGCGTAGCGGATAGGAAGATCTAACCAAAAGTCCGGGGCGACTGCCCTCCCCTGTTGAGAACTAGATTGGCCTCGCACAAATCTTTCCAAACGTGCGACAAAGGAATGACCGGCTATGACTATAATGTCATGGGCAGAAGCCCCAGAAGAAAACGCCATGAGAAAGCAGACTTACCGGAAAAATTCCGTAAGCGGAAAAATTTTGTGGGCGGCTGATTTATAGGCTCCCACACTCGATCCGCCCTGCTGCTTCTGAAGTCAGCGCGGCTGGCCACGTGCAAAAGACGCGGTCTCATGAATATGTATCAGGTTCGAAAGGAAACACTGCCATGGTGATCATGTAAACAGCGCATGATAACATGAATATTAATCAGGTCGAAACAAGCCCCCGGAGCCAACTCATGAATATTCAATTAGGCTGGTCGCCCGTATATTGTTACATGATACATCAAAAGCATTGTTGCCAAAATTATAAGCGTCTGTCTCCCCGCTCGAAATCAATATTGTATGATAAGTGTTTGTCATCTTGGTAGCGTGTTAAGCATTGAAAACTGGATAAAGGCAGGTAATATCTCGACAGTTTCATCTTTTACCAGATTCTGCAAGACTGAGTGACAATTCAGCTGAATTGAATCCTATTAAGAAATATAGGGAGTTGTAATAATTTTCAGGATGACTAATCATTTCTATACCGAAGGGAAAAAAAGAACAGCTTGTTGTGTTGAGCTGCAGATGGTTGTGATGTTCCATGATGCTCCCAAAGGAGTCCTGTTATACATGTACTTAAATCTCTAGTAAAGTGCAATCTTAGGCTATAATTGTAAAATAAAGTATTTCTGGGGGTTGTGTTTTTATTGTTGGAATGCACAATATCGCATGGCTGACATTTGTTCAGCCAGACGTCTCTGAGTATTGAAATGTGACATTTCCACAGTGTTCTGCTGTCACGTCTTGTTAAATGAAAAGACCTTTGTAGTTTACACTTTGTTGGGAAGAACGAACCTTGCCATTCTGTTACCGCCAGGCATGAAGTTATGTCGTTTCGACTGTGCGATGCGTGCAGTCTGGCATTTTCCACTCTTGACTCTGGGATGGTACAAATTGAAGCACAATGCAGCAGGCCAACCTTCATGCGTCATATTTTCACGTCTGATGGAAGGGGAGTCAACCGAAAGAAACGTTGTTACCTAATGATGCTTGCATTATCGAATATTTCATGGAGTCGTAGGATTCAATCTGCATGTTTTATGCAGAACTAATTTCAGGTCAACCTTTGAAAATGCTGTTCCCTTTCTGTTTTGGTTGCCATAGAGTAAACACAAGCTTGACTAAATTGTGTAGAATTTCGATTAAGCCCCGAATTTTGTTGTGCAGTAGTAGTATAATATATAATCCAATCTGTTTTAAATCAGAAGGTCTAATGGGATAAAATGTAAAAAAAAAAAAATTGTTCAACACCCAAACCATTTGGTCCTGGGTCTATGGAAATGCACCCGGTATGCTTCATCTCCACTTGCAAATGTAAAATGTTTTCCCCCTCAAAAAAAATGGCAGTATAATTTTTTTCTGTTGTTTGTGATCTCACAGCTCAAGAAATGGCAGTTTTGATCTTGATTATTTCTCGTATGTTGTTACATTGGTATCCCATACATCACTCTTCCTTGGAAAATAATGCTGCCCTGACCCCTGAAGCAGGGTCAATTGATTAGCAGCCAGCACTGATCTGTAGTGCCCTGCGTAGGATCATGGAAGGTTGACAAACCTAGGGTGTAAAAAAGAAAGAAAAAAGCAGAATGATACTTGATAAGCACAAGCTCATGGATTTCCAAATTTACACCAAAATTTAGCATTCATCCACTCTTGTTCTTTTCAAATGTATGGTCTTATCAAATAATCAGGAAAATTTGATAAGGTGCGTCCTTAATATGTCTGCTAAACTTAATGTAGACGCCATATAAATGCAAATTACAGAACCTTTGATAAAATGGTCGCCAGCAAACCCACCATATGTTAGATACAGTTAGTTACTGTTGTAAATCCAATTTAATGTGAAGTTAATTTCATTGCATATGGCAGGGCAAAAAGTTTCAGTCTCTTTGCAGAGGCAGCCAGGTGGGTTGTCTGCAAAGGAAGGGAATTGTCTGCCTGTACAGGGGCCTGCTGCTTATTATATAATCTTCAAGATGGTATGCATGAAGCCTGCATTTTCTTGGGTAATTGAAGGATGTTGAAAGGAACTGAAGAGAGAAACAGCACATAAAATAAATCCTCCTTGGGCAGCCAGATCTGTTTAAGGCAAATATAGGATGTCTAACAAGCATTGCAGGTTTAATTCAAGCTTGGGAATGAACTAATGATGGTACCATATTTTAAAATCTGTCTAATTGTTAACAATATATCCAGTTTTGTTAGTTGTTATAATACGTGTTCATTGTAATATTATGAAGTAGGATACATACATGTAATGTGAAGGTAAATGATATAATAAATGGTTTTGTTTTGAGATTTTGGGCAATTGCAAGCTGAAACCATAGGCATATTTTGTACATAGATGTGCAACCACAATTAGTATTTCTTTTATAAAGGTTTGAATCAATAAACACTAGTACTGGTCTGTGGAACTGTATCCTTAGATACATCTTAGAGTTCTAACTTGCCCGTGGCGGTGATGAACATTCAGGATAGAGGCCACCAGGGACTGAGATAACCAAATTGAAATCTCTGCTACCAGATTGATAAGAACAAGCCAGGCAACACCATTGATGGAGGCACTACCGGGAGTGCCTGGCTCCATTACTGTACAAGTCTGCATTGAATCATCCTGAAGCCACAGGCAGCCCATCGAACAATTGCGTAGATGGTCGTTATACAGGAGGTGTGGTTTCTCCATTGTGTACTTGTAAGTAATACCTCACTCCTGTAATCTCTTGTGGCTTCGGTGTCCTTTGTTGTTGAATTATCGGTCATATTTTATTGATGTGGGTCCAAAAGCACGTTGGGGGTGTGAAGTTTTTGTTTCATTGTCTGGTAAGTTGTTTGGATGATGGATGGGTCCCTGTCGCCCTCCCTATCATGACTTCATGCTTGTTCTTTTGTCTGATATCAACTTTAAGATGATATATCGATTGGTGTGGAAGGCCCTTTATGCACTATCACTTATCCAAGTATCTATTGACTTGGAGTTAGAATATCTAACTCAAAAGACATTTCTTAGAAGTAGAGTTCATTTTGTGCAACTGGCGCTATTAAAACAGAACAAAATAACTAGTACCGCAGTAGTAAGATTTTGTATAGGACTTGTTCATTTTTTTCCACTTAAGCTGATTTGCTATGGAAATAATGGGGTTAGCAATGGGTCTGACATAACAACCTAAAGTGAGTTGAAGGCAAAAATCTGTGAAAAAGAAATTACTGAAGAGTCTCAAAGCCTGTTAGGGGATCAAGGGACATTGTCAACTCCCCTGGGAAATATATGAAACAGCCCTTAGCTTGAACTCAGAAGTGTAATTAGGTTGGGAAAGATTTGGGTCATTACTCTTGGTCAGGCAGAATTTGATTCAGCCAGGAATTTGATAGTGGAATGTGTCCTTATCAAATACCCATTGCCGATCATTGGGTGTGAGTGTTCGGTAGGTGTCTCGAGAAAAGGTACAGAGGGGCAAGATTAGAGGAAAACAAAAGATGCAATACAATCATATTTGAGGGAGTCTATTGCTTGTTGGTAAATCTATGAAATTTAAAAATCTGGAATTCTAGAAACAGTCCTGTTGCTTTTTTTTCATGTCTAAAAGAACCCATTGGATAGTTTTTCAGCACCCTGGAGAAAAACGTGTCTTATTTTGGCTTACCGGTATTATGCTACCCTTTAGCTCCTATCCGGGGTCAATCTTACATGGCTCATGAAACAACACAGTACATGTAGCAAATATACATATTGTACATAATATCATATGTAATCATACTACTAAGAGACGAGAAATTCTCTCCCAAGCCCAGTACTTTTGAGAAATATCCTGACTGTGCTCCTGCTGGTGCTATCAAAGCCTCCCTCTCTCCTCAGCTGATCAATACTGTGTCTTGGGTAACATTAGTTCTCCATCGCCAGACACTCCTGAAGGTGAAGGGGTCGAGCCTGCCCTCCCTAGACGTCCCCGGCTTAATTAATAAGAATAAGCCGATATGGCAAGTGGCCTACTAGGTCTCCTCCCTGGATCCCAAGCAGTTGTGAGCAATATGCTATCGGGTCCCAGAGAGAGAAGGGAACATGGTTCATGCACACACACCAGGTAAGATGGGGGCTACAAGTCTGTATATTGCTGCAGTGTATTGTGTGGTTCTCAAAGGTACTGCTCTTTTTACTCTTGAGTAGATAAGAAATGGCTGAAGGAAGGTATCACCAATTGAATTTCTGGGTTCTCTGAAAATTTTAGTAAAAATTCAGCAAGAAGTCAAGATGCAAACAGAGTACTGGGAGGAAAACGTGCATCTGTGTGCATCTGACTATTCCATCAGACAATTTTGATGATGATTTTCCTGACAAATCTGAGAACCAGCAAATTAAAGTGGTGCAGCCTAGAGTATGTTTGTACTGACATTAAATGTGATCAGGTCAAAGATAGGTAGCCGCAAAATGATCCAGATGCTAAAACAATAAACAGGGTCTGAGTTTATTTTACTTCAGTTTTGGTAATATCATTTCCCTGTAGGCAAAGAAGTATTAAAAGTGTTTACAAGTAAGACAGGATTAAGAAGAAAACAGTACAGTATCTTCTTCCAGCTTGCAAGGAATGATTTACAAGGTCCCCCCAAAGTGCAAGTCAACCCAAAACCTTTAGTACACTCTCATAAATGTATATATATGTGTATATGTGATACCTTTCCCTCAAGTTTTAAAGTAGTTCCAACTGTGTATTCCAAAGGTCATATCACATAACATCCCTTTATGGAGCAGTAAAATTGCATCTTACGCCCCGTGGCCGAGATGAGACTGAGCCTGGCCATAAAGTATGGTAATACCATTAGCCGTGTGCCTCGGTAGTGATATGCCAACAACACACCATTGCCCAAATATGGCAACTGAAAACGGTCCCGCAGATAACCTGTAACACCACCTTGATAATTCTTCATTTACAGTTTTAGTAAGTAAATGAACATAATAACTGTACTGGATACAAAATGAATTTCCATATGTTATACTGACTCCTCTCATACCTGTAGAGGTTTTATTTACTACGTCTAGCAAATTGCTTCCCCTAAGATATTCCAACTTTGCTGTATTGGATTGATATCATTCTAGCACTTGGTTGGTAGGGAAAATAATATTAGTGAGGAAACCAGTGCTAGAACTTGAACCCTGAACAGTTCTAGTAAATTGCCTGCTGAGGTACCTCGAGGTTGTGTGAGAGCGAGCCGGACTCCAACTCAGAATTGGTAAATCACTTTCACTTCTATAATAGGTACCTCTCAACAAACAGTCATCATTAACCTGATTTACTGTTGCGGAGATTCTATGTGTCAAGTTTTATGATTACATATGGCTATTGGAGAAGCGTTATACATTGGTGTAAACATGTTTTAGCGCCCCGTGGGAGGGAGCGGTCCCAAGAGTGAGATTTAAGCAGCACTGAGACACTCTGATTTTCCTGCTTACAGGAAATTCAGTGTAATTTGTCGTCAAAGATACACATTAGGCAATGGGGTGTCTGAAATGATGGAATAGCAATCACTGATATCAGACGTCTTTACACGATGAAAAAGATTGCTTGTTTTCCTTCCGGCGCCCAAAGGTGATCAGTTAGAGGTGCAGCGCTTCCATCTTTGTAATGAATTGAGTTTGATTACATTCCTGTATTTCTTAACAAAATAAAAAGTTTAGATTTATCATCGATCATATCAGGCATGTACAAAATGATAATCCAGTCCAAAAACATGTCACACAGGGTTTAGGTATTTCTAACTTAATATAGTGTTGTAACTCAGTGTGCTGGGGCATTTTGCTTTATATGTATAGTAAGTTAGTGTGGATGATGGTGGCATAGGTGCTGTTATAAATTCTAATTCTTCCTCTGAATTTTCATCAAAGATATGAAAACTGATACTATTAGGTACTTGTACCTTTGGTTTAATAGCAGTGTGATCAAAGACTCTTTTCCCTTTTAGCACTGCCTACTTAGTGATGTCCCCATGGTGCATATGGATCAAATTCTGTGGAACTAAAGGAGGGAGGTTCGAGCCCCTCACAGTATGACTGTTAAAATTATTTTGCATTTGTCCGTTGGAATGGGGACCTAAAGCTTCAGGTGTCATTTGATGGCTAATGCTCTGGAGTTTTACAATGCTCATGGGTTCTTGTACAAGTTCAGACTTCACGCAGGCTCAACTTGGATATTACTTGCGAGAATTTTCTGACAGAATGGCCATAACATTAAGGAAGCCTATTTTTCACATCTCCACATGAAAGAGGTTAGTACACATTTAGAGAACGTTTCCCAAAGCTGACAAATGTTCTTCTTACAAAAGTAATTCACCACCCAAGTTTAAAGCTCATCGCCAGCAGTGGAATTCTGACACTATCTCCACCACCACATTCTCTTAATGACAATGTTAGCTTTCAACGAGCATGTAAATGGGGTTTTCAAACTTTACGAGTAATGTCTTGGCGCCTTGACTTGACATCACTCACTCATTCACTATCCAGTGAATTCACATGGGAATATATATCTTGCAACACCTTGCAGAAAGGTAACATGACAAAATTTGCGTTGTGCTGTTTTCCTCCATTGACTTGTGAGATATGTATATTGATCTTGTCCTGTAAAACACATTGAAGGGATCTTTGTGCTAAAAGAATTCTGAGCTGGATGTAGCAAACATGGCCAACCTGGGCTACAAAATTTGTCAAGATGTAGACTAAATGTGTTGCAGTGTCTATGGTCTAGCGGGCCCAGACCCTAACTTCGATTATGATATAAATTGTGCCATTACTTTAGTTACTGGTGAATACGGGTGAATTCAGTAAATGAGTAGGAAAGATTTCAAACAAATAAGAGTCTAACTGACCTTTAGCGAAGAAGAATGTTTGAACACAAGGATGAAGAAACACATCTGATAATTATCTGATAATCATGTGTTTCTAGAACCCCTTTTAGAGTCCATCTTTGGAACAAAGACCTGTCCCAATACCTGATTGATCCTTATACAAACTAATAAACTCATTTCCATACGCATTGCACAGTTTACATTGTAATCTGGATCTGGCCTAACTCCTGTCCCTGCTAGACAATAGACACTGTAAACCACTTAATTTACAGAGACAATAATTTTTATGTGTGATAGATAATTCCCTAATATCTGAAAGTTAAATAAAGACATTTAAAACCACTTTGAAGTGCTGGAAGGCTAATCAGCACCAAGGACAATACATATAGTATTGCTATCATGGATTATTTTTCTTACAAACTCATGTATTTGTGACCAGTCTGTATCCAGCTACAATGTATATCAGTTTGTTCAACTCAAAGACAAACGACCAAGGCTTTACGAACTTATCTTAGAAAAATGTTAGGTCAGGTCACACCTATGTTATAATTTTCTACGTAGATTTTGAGGATCTAAGAAACAAGGAATTGAATTGGTGTGTCCTTGTGCTGACTCATGGAAGCATAAAAACAGTAGATATATGGAACAACTAAAAATGTCCCTTTAATACTTCAAGTGAAGACTACAGCAATGCGCCCACATAGACCATAAACTGCAAAATTTACAAAGTAATGTCATAAAAAAGCAAGACAGCCGTAAGTTACACCAACCAATACCTGGTCCACAGGCAAAAGACCAGCATCGGTGACCCTTTAAAACCCTGGCAGCCTAGAAGTGGTCTATAACTAGGACAGTATATCTGCCCCCACATACTTCTCTAACTTCGAGCTCCTTCAATCAATGTCTGCCCTTGGGTTGCATTTGTAACTTCTGGGTGGCTGCCAAGTTGAAGGTGACAGCAGGAGTGTTCTTGATAGTGCTCATCCTTAAAACTAAAGCAAATAAATTGAGGTGCTGTGTAGGGCCACATGAAAAGTCATGGTCAGCACTTTTATGGCAAACACCAAATATCCATTTACAAATTAGCCTCCTTTCGTATCGCAAAGCTATCATCTTAGCTTCCAGCATTATCAATGGAATTGTTAAATGTTGCCAATGGTGATTACTTCAGACTGTTAAGCTTTCAAACCTTAACAGCATCTCCTGTATAAATAATTCATTTTACTTAAGACCTTGATCTTTATATCTACATTCTGGGAATGCAAGATTACAGCAAGTGAAATCTTTGGGTCAGGCCAAAGTTTGAGTGAATGAAACTACCATGGATGGGAGCGTAATCCGTCAAGCTGTCCCGAGCACAAGTTGGAAGTAACTTGCTACTGTCTAGGGAGAGCTTTGCGGATCTGTTAGAAACTGGAGCTTCCTCTTGTCTCTTCTGGTTAGTCCCAGCTTCCATCATCAGTTACATCTGCGGTTTCACCCTGGCAGGTAGCTTCCTTCTCACATGTTTGGAGAAGTGTTAGCTGACAGGGGGGACTTGGGGAATAAAAGGGATGGGTAGGAGGAATACCCAGTGGGTCTACTTTGATAGATTTCAGTCCTATAGGGAACATCTTAAAGAGGTGGTTTTACACCCTATTTATTCCATGCCAACGTTTAAGCCAATCCTACATGTAAGTTGTCAATTTGTGGAAAATCTGCGAATGGTTGATTGACGACACCAAAATAACGGCGGAAACCACCGTTGGTACATTATGCGTCATTGGGGTCCTGTATTTGTGTGTGTATGCACTGTTTTTTTTTGTGTTGTGATGTGTGCCCAAGACTGTAAGCAACCTCTAATAAAAGTGTGTAATAACAGGAAAAGGATACAGGAGGTAAAGTTCACATTTGTACTGTTACAGTAGGCATTGCTATTGCAGAAGTGACACAGGAATCTAGGAGACTTGGATTAAATTTAGACTTCAGCAGAATCTTCCATAGGCCTGTAGTTTTCCAGTACATGTATTTGGCAGATACATAATATTATTGATATCTTCTGACCCCTAAAACATCCTCTGCTATCATTTACAGTTGCGGTCATTCACCTTATAAACGTAATGGCCATTCCTCAAGCCTGCTGTCTTTATGGGATACAAACATGGTGATTGGCACAGCTGGGATACCATAGCTCATATGCAGTGCAAGGACCAGATTACAATGGATCTGCTAGGAAAAGCAGACTAATTTCTAGTGATATTTCCCAATCCACCTTTCAGCAAAGTAAACTATTTGTCTATGCCACCAACACTGAGTGTCCCCATTCGTCAGTTCATAATTATGGAAATTTGATTCTGTTAGCGGCATCAGATGACCAAGGCTTTGCACATGTAATCAATCCTTGGGGTAGTGGCTCTTAAGGTTGGCCTGTAACTGTAACCAGGGACAATTTCAGGAGCAAATGATTAGCATAATTGAAGCAAGCAAACTGACAAGCTGCCAATAGATGCAGCACCTGATCCCCCCTCCCTCAGGCACGTTACACACTACCAATCAGCTGACACCACACATGTGACTAAGCCAAGCAGAGCAGTAAGTGGCCGATATTCTAAATCAGTCTGCTAGCTAGCTTTGTAGAGGGAACAGCTTTGATAACAGGTATGCAATAATATCTTTCACCGAGTTTGCTAACCAGTCTTTCTGACATGTGCAGGACTTAAAGGTTTATGTAGCACATGAAAACAATGTAAGAAAATTATTGTTGTAATGCCACTTATAAATGGCAGATTTCGTGGGCTGAAGTCTGTAGTTCTTTGCTGTTATGTATGGCACTAAATCTCCAAAAGGAATGAGAGGACTCAATAGTATAGGGTTGGACAACTGCAACTTACAGTATTTCAAGCTGGCATCATCATTCATTGTGTTCTGCTGTTGCAGTGGTCTTGACACTCTGCAACTGTCAAACTATCTTCAGTTGTCTGTTATGAAAGGTTTCAATGAGATGGTTAGCAAAGGTCCTTCTCAGGATCATTAAGTATCATGCATTAAGTTCCTGTCTATAATGTCTAATGTATTCATCTACTATCACAGTTAAGTTGTATTTTGTGAACTAAACTAGACTAAGTCTTTTGCTTGTACTACTACAGGGTTACAGGATGATAACTTAGCACCTGGTTAAAATCAAACAAACCTTAACCTGATAACTACAAGGAAAGTCCAAACACAAAATATGGTGACGGTAATTACTGTGATTGCATTAGAATTCCAAGCAGACCTTAATAGTCACCGTGGAAACTCATTTTTCAGCCCTGGCTACAACTAAAATGCATGCATTGGATGACTATTCGCTTTCCAGAGTTCAAAATCTAAGGTAGTACATGTACAGTATCAGGTACAGGCACAGCAAGGTAGGTCCAGACCTGTAACTGTACCTAACCAAGTTTGGCCAATAATTTGTAAGCTACAAATGTAGCCAGCCGTCTTTTCTAGTAATAATCATTTTTGTATTTGACTTTGTATACATATCTTTATTCTTGAAGGAAGAGTATTTACAAGTTTCATTATTTTCAAGTGCTTGAGAGAGGACTTACCTATTTTTAGTCTGAAAAAAGGTGTCAACTAGAAGTGTATTATTCATTTTTATTTAGTTTGTTCAGGTACTGGTCTGGTACATGTACACCTCATATTTGGGTCCAGACATATATCTAAACAATTTTACAGGTAAGGCTACAATTTAGTATGGTGTACCAGTACACAGCTGTATTTTGAAGGTTGTTTAAAAAACAAAAGCTGCAGATTCTCCTGACTACCTAACTGTTTTCTCTATAACGTCTGTTTGTGTAGAAGTGCGAAGGTGGGGAATGACATGAAGCGTAAGGCTGTGATGCGACGGCTGCTCCTGCTGACCACGTTCATGCTGGTGACTCTGGTGCTGATCCTACAGCCACACCTACAGCAACATGGGCTGCTCTACAAGACTGCTTCTGTCACATCCAGGTGGGGAACTTTCTATAATCAGGGGTCCAAATACCACCTGCATGTGCGGTTTAGCGTGCAGATAAAATTTTGAGTTCTGCAGGCATTTCTGACGTCTATCTGCATCTGATTATAACCTGCACCAGTCCTGGAAGTATAAAGAGTATGTAAATTTTTCTTTACTGTATTATCACCTATGAAATGGTAATTAGTCTGAATTGAAATGGTTTCTAAACAGTCACCAATTTGATACACAGTTTCTGAAATCTCATTTTCCATAATTTGTCTGGTGCTGATTATTTTACAAAAAATTGTTACTTGGACCAGTGCAGGCTTTTAAGAAAAAGTATATCAAATACTTATTCTTACAAAACCTGTACAAACTCAGAGGGATAAAAAAATGACTGCATCATTGCTAAACAAAATGCCAATATTATATGTTCCAGAACATAAAGAAATGCAGGAAACTTTGTGTCAAATCACACTTTCCCTTCTATATAACGTAAAAAGTTTAAATGTGCATGGTGTATCTTACTTCCTGCAAGTCACCCCCTTTGCAACTGTTGAAGTCATTGCCCAGTCACTGCTCCCTGTCACCTGAGACTTGCAGACACCAGATAAGACAAATGACTCATTTCCGGGGGTCAGGATAATTATAGGAGCAGGTAGGACAGCCTGCATGCATATTTATAACACATATAGGCGCTGGCTGTGATGGATTTGCCAAGCACACCGGTATTACTCAAAACTGCTGTCAGCACCGTTGCCATCTGATCAAATAATAACCACGCTGCCAGGCTTTGGAAGATTGCTGCCACCTTCCTCTCACCCATAGTATGATGGAGCACTGTAAGATATCTTCAGGGGAATCAGGATTGATGGCACGATAAAGTGTATGAAATACTGCAGTCTGTAGTATTTCATACATCCTGAATCACACAGTCAGTTACAAGGAATCAGCCATTGAAAAATTGTGGCACACTTGATTGATTTCTCTTGTTTCTTTCAAATTATCGATATCATGGAAATCATGGAAGAAGGAAATTACTGATAGCTCAAAGGTTAGTGTCAAGACAGCTGAAATATATCTGGGAAGTTATAGGAGATATTTGAAACATTTCAAGCAAAATGCCAAGATCCATACATGGCAGAATGAAACCTTAATGTTCTTGATGGATTAACAATATTTAGCACTCAGTCAGATTACAAAGATGTCTTTTTACTGCTTCCTAGTCCAATGTTTGCAAAATGTTTTGATATCTAACTAGAGTTCCACGACCTCATACCTTCGCCAAATGAGGTTACCCTTTATGACTGACGAATTATAGATTTTCCCCCTAATTATGCAAATAAGATCCTCATTTGCATGAATTACATCAGTTGATCATATTCTCGTCCCAATGACAGTGTTATCTTAAGAAGGTAATTCTAGCATTTCCTCATAAATTATGCAAATGAGATGCTGATTTGAATAAGTTATGTTGAATGATGTTCACCTCCAGTCAACTTCGAAATCCGCAAGTATGAATTTGCCAACATCAGCCACTATGGAATTATAGTATTTTTCATTAATTATGCAAATTAGGTCTTCATTTCCATAATTAATATATGTCTATGTTCCTCTCATTCTTAATTACACATGTCACAAGGTATAGTCCTATCATGGAAGGTAGCTGAATTATAGAATTCCCTAATTAATTATGCAAATTAGATCCTAATGTGCATAATTGTCATCTAATTATGTCAAGCATCACTTAAGCTACCTACATACCAAATATCAAGACGATCCGTCGACCGGTTATTGAGTTATCCTACTTTAAACATTTTCATACAAATGCTCCTGCAGTTCCAGAGCAAGCTGCTAGGGGGCCCAAAGTTACGTCACTTCTTCCCGAGCATAAGAGCTACCTACCATCAAAAAATCATCACACTAGCATGTCCAGATCACGAGATATCAAAACCGGAAGTTCCGCTGCAGTACCATAACAAGCCGCCAGGGGGCCCAAAATCTAATCATTTCGAGGTCTCATCAAAACCTACCCACCTACCAAGTATCAAGATAATCCATCTAAGCCTTCTCAAGTTATGCTGTTAACACACAGACACAGACACACACACACACACACACACACACACACACACACACACACACACACACACACGGCCACGAAAACATAACCTTCTTTGCGAAGGTAATAAAGACGAACAAACATGACTGCATGTAAAAACAACAAACAAGGAGGCTGGAGCACTAAGTAATTACTACTTTCACATTATTCTCAATTTTTAATTCCCATTGCTCTAGCTGATATCCTTGAAGCATTGCAAATACATCACACCACTAATGTATTGGAAAGGAGAGAGGAAACTCATTACAGAGTGCTCTCAGTTTAGACTAATCAATAGGCCTAATCTATTTTCAATAAGCACAATCATGTAAATGTCTGTAGATGGGGAGATGAACTGTGAGCTGCCTGACCAACAAATGTTATGGTTTCTGCTCAATACATTTAATCTACACTTAATACATTAATGTGAAACTTCACCCAAAACCAATCAAAATTCAGAAAGTCGTTTCTGGCTGCAATTTCCTTCTTTTTCAGTTAGAGTACTGCATTTATGTTTGAATTTCACACTCACTTTCAAGCGCTTTCATATGAAACCAAAAAGTACAGCAAGAAAAAAAAAATTTTAAATTCCAACACTGCCACATGTGTCCAGCATTTTTGAACTCAGAACAAGGTTACCAGTAGTAACTTTAGCAAAGAGGACATTCAATAATTTTTTTTCCCCTGGGAATACTTTAGTTTGTTAATTGTTCTGTTGCCCAAATGCCCTTGGTTCTCCCACTCCAGGACCATGATGATCATGACGGCCCCACTTTCATGCTTCATCACAAAATCAATAGAAAATCTGTTTGCCGAAATGAGATCGCCACGGCAGTGTACCACCTTCCTAAATAGATTTCAATATCCTGGAATCGGACCAGAATAAAGCAATTTTGCTGCCTCCTAGAAGGGAGGTGAGGAAGGCGTGTCTGGCATGAGAATGGTGATTGGTAAAGAGGTCTGCAGGTGTGGATGGTGCCTTTATCATTACCGCTCACCTTTTAACAGTGTTGATGCCATTAAGGGCCTAAATTCAATTTCAAGGGTCTGTGGGGACGGCGGTTGTAAATTGGCAGGTGGTCAAAGACAGGTCTGCAGTGAAGTCCGAGGGGACTAATAATGTCAGAGGATTGCCTAGTCCTTGATTAAGAAGGGCAAAGTGCACAGAAAGGAATGAAAAGGTTGCAAGATGTGGAAAAGAGTAAGGGTCACGTACCAAGGAATATACAAATCGTCTTCGGTGAATGACCCTGCTATAATTCTAAATCAACAAGAGAAGGGAAACCAAAATTTACCCTCAGGCATTGGCTACTATTTGAGCCAGATCTACAAGTCAATGTATGGAGTTGATGGCCTAGTGCTAACTATAGGCTAGTGGACACAGGAGCAAGAGGTCATGGGTTTGATTCCTGGCATTCTTTGCTAAACGTTTCGTCCTTGGGAAAGGCACTTTACATGACTTTCCTCACTCCACCTGACTTTGGCTGGGGAGGTAAAAGGCGATGGAAGGAAAGGGATGGGCTCCATCTTCCAATACTATGCCCAAGACATAGTGGATTAACAACCCCTGCCTCTACTGCCTCAAAAAGGCAATGGGACCTTTACCTTTTATTGATGTGTGCACACCAAGGTGCTCCCATTAAACTTACTAAGTACGTGGCTGAATCATCAGAGTGCAAGTTGTACTAATTTTCAGGATACATGTAAGTTAAGGATGTACATTATATGGAGCCCTTTATCAAAGTGGGCTGAATACCAGAAATCAAATCCACAGAGGGTCTCATGTGTCTGCTGCAACAGATCAAGACTAACACTGGGTCTGCTGTAATTGTCTTCCCACGTACTGTTACCAAATCATACCTGCTAGGAACCTCACAGTTTTAGATTATCTCTTGAGCTGAGAGAGCCAGCCTTGCACTTTTCACAACCTTCACCTCCCACACAATTCCTGATAGCCATATGTGAGCCTGAGTGTTTCTGAAGGCTACTTGATGGATTCTCGGAAGGGAATAGGGTAAAATGGAGATTTCTGCTGGCTCAGCCCCCTCTTTGTGTCTAGCCAGTGAATGATCATCCTGAGAGGCCATCGTTAACCACTCAGATTTTACAATTTGGCAAATCGTGCGCGGGAGTTTTGCAGGACTCAGCGATTCCTCCTGCCTATAGCTAGAGGGGTAGAACCATTTTATGATACAAGTTGCCCCCCTGACATTAATCAAATGTTATGACCTGATTAATGAAGACTCCATTGGTTGGTTATTGGTCAATGTATGAAATAAAGATGTACTGTCCTGCCTCCAAGCCATATTTGCACTAGAAAAAGTGTCGACAGACTGTAACAAATTCTGTACCAATAGAATTCAACATCAGATGAAAAATATTATTAAACAACCCTTAGCCCATTTTTTAAAAAGATTGATTACAAAGATTCCGACTAAGTATTGTATACTTTGCACCTCACAGAGTAACTTTTAGATTGAAATTTGAGGAGATACTAAAATGTCCTTCATCTCCTATCCTTTCTGTGATATGTCAAAAAGTGAAAAGTAACTCAAAACACTGAAGAGTTAATTTTCCACTGGTCGTGACAGGAAAGACTGAGGATATGTACAGTACTTTGTTCATTGCAATGGAGAGGTTTCCGTAGCTCCTTTCAACAAGCACAAGGAACAGTGGACCACAGCTTAACATCCTGTCCTAAGGACTGAAACCTTTTCCAGTAGTTTGCAAGTCTCAGGTGAGCTATATGTAGCAGCCGGGATTTGAACTCCCAGCCTCTTGGTCAAGAGACAGACCATGCATAAACACCAACCACAGCACTTTTGCTTGCTGTCCCGCTTGGTATATTGACCACTTGACTAAGTTGACATCCAGAATTTTCCGCTAATGAATCCACCATTACCAGACATGAGTAGAAGAGTCCAAGGAATCAGACAGTAATGGGAAATATATGTATAGGGAAAGCAGCTGCCAAGTGCTCCATCAGGACTTGACACTGAGTGCACTTACCTTGCCATATGTCCCTTGTTTTTCAAAGCAACTATGCCCAAACCCTGTCCGGTTGGTAATTGAAGTTATCTCTGGTAAAAGAGTTCTACATGTTGTGCTTCATCTTCTATAATCCCAATGGAAATGATGTGTCAGTAGTAAATAGATTAATGGACTAGGCTGTGTACCTATGGTACCTTTGTGTACTTGACGGAATGGGCACATGATGAATATTGGAAAGGGCTACATGTACATGTAACGCACAGCTATTGATTTGCCTTTCAACTAACTTTGCTTCATCATGAGAAACTCTGTAATGTCTGCCAAGGGACCTAGCAGCCTGTATTACTGGACCAGGTATCTAAATGTCCTGCTCTGGAGTTAGGTTTCCTTTTCAAATTACACACAGTGAAGTTCTTGCAACTAGCGTTAGATATCAAAGGTTTTGTATGTCACTGAAAAGAACAAGAAAGGTATCAGTGAACCTGGAGCAATTTCTGTTGTTAGGCTTCACACAGTCTCATGGCACTGCTTAATATATCCAACTGTGGCAGTCTGTAACACTAACAGTCTGTAACACTAACAGTCTGTAACACTAACAGTCTGTAACACTAACAGTCTGTAACACTAACAGTCTGTAGCACTAACAGGTGAAGTTGAAGAAATACTAGCTGCAGCCTTCATACTTCAAAGTCTTCAAGATGTCCATTCTTCCATCTTTGTTTCCCTTGAGAGTCTGTCATTTCAAGCTAAAACGTTTCTTCGAACACACCATCATGATAAATTGCTTTGCTTTCCTGGTAGGGCAAAATTACACTTAACCTTTTTTTACTTAGAGGGCTGCAAAGGCAGGAGACATCAGTCATTAGATGCTTAGTTTCTTATGACCAGGTCATTTCTAAATGAGAAAATCAGTCATCTAAATGTCTTAAACTCCTGACCTATATTGACCCTGACCTAAAACTGTCAATCAGGAAGTGGTGAGATTCCATGTCCAGGTATCAGAACCATAAATCTTCTATACAGTGTTACGGTCTAATGGAAAAACTATCATCAGGCGGATCAGGTGTCTATTTTGTTTGGCCAAATCATGGTTTCACTCTGAGTGTAGAATCCTAATGAACTATAGTCTAGTGGTATTGAGCCTGAATCATTTCTTAGCAGTAAAGAGCATCGTCCATCTACAGGCCTTGAAATCCTTCTTTTATTCTTACATGCACTTGCAATATTGTAAGCTGACAAATTAATGTTATAGGAGAATACTGTGCAACAAGAATCGTGAATTCCATATCTTCACAAGCTACTAGTGGCCTAGGCTTTACTACCGCACTCTACTACTTGCTTGACTTTTTCAGCCTGCAAAAGTGCAAGTTGTTTATTTAATCTTTTCCTGCAATGACCAATTTTGTTCTGCAAATTGTAGGTGGGCATTTCCAGCCCAGTTCAATATAAAGCTGCGTCGATAAAAGCTGTCACCCAAACACATGCTACTCTGCTCAGTGCCTTAATGGTGGACAAAGGTCGACCGTAAATTTTGCCCTGCAGATTACGTGTGTTCTAATCATGTGGAGATACGTTTATGGGATGTTTGGAAGCATGCCTCAGGGAGTTCGCTGACCCTGACCTAGCCCTTGAATGTATGTATTTACTACATGTGGTTCATCAATGTTGCACCTTTGTTGACCCCTTGTAGTTTGCCCCAGTTCTAGTTGTCTCTAGGGCTCCGCACCAAAACATATCAGTTACAGGCACTGTACCTACATGTATACCTGAATAAGTCGACAAAGTAACCAGTGGTCTTCAACGATGACAGAAACAGTAAATAAAAGGTGTATTTGGAGTTTCCTTTTCTCCTGCAAAGAACTTACTCTTGGGAGAGTATCTCAAGTTAAATATAGTGCTGATTTCAACTCCCATACATCTATTGCCAGTGCAAGATATTATTTTGTGGTAGGAATTGCAGGCTAGATATCACAAAACAAGTACATGTACTGTATATACTTTAAGAGGTACAGTACCGGTATTGCTGTTCCACAGTATTTCTATAAAGTACTGTTCATGATGATACACTGCCCAGAAAGATGTTAATATGTTTCAATGGCTAAATGAAATTGTAGGTTCAAAGACATGTACGGTATTGTTAATGTTAAGATTGCATGGACAGGCAGATGAAGATTCATGTAATGAATAAGTTTCCAGAATGTTTGATACATTAGGGATTAACAGGTATGTTGCTTTAAAGATTGCAGAAAATTCTGAACTTAACCCAGTGGATGCCCTTTTCAGCACCAAGGAGAGAGGAAATCTTTAATGACTGTTACATATTTAGAAAACTTTGCTTCACTGGAAACAAAATGCATGCATACAGAAATGTCTTGATCAAACTGTATCATTTCAAATGAAGGTTGAATGTACTGTGTTTTTCTTTTTTCATGTAGTCCTCCTCCTTCAAAGTCAGAGCTGCAGGGAAACTTCTCGGCAGTTGCCATACCAACAGGACACACCCTGGTACATCCTGAGCTGAAGAGGTAGGATTGTTGTTTTATAGCTCTCTTATTCTGTCTATAGTGGTTAGGTGCACCTTTCCCATGTTTCATTCCTGGCTAGACGTTGTGTCAATGGGACAGACACTTAACACGCCTTTCCTCACTCCAACCAGGTGTAAGTGGGAACCTGACTTCGGTTGGCGAGGTCAAAGTTGGTGGAAGGAAAGGGATGGGGTTGGCCTTCCAATACCGTGCATTGAATTAACAGCCCCCTACAGCCTCAAAAAGGCTATGAGACATGTTAGACATATGCATGCAGTAGCTTTTTTTGGCAACCATAATGTTTAGTGGACTAAGGCCATGTTGATTTGATTATATGGATGACATCCTCTGGGTACCCCAAAACTGATGCGAGCGTGCGAATAAAAAAAAAGTTTGGCAAAAGAAAAAAAGTTGCCTTCATTATGAAATCTACGTGGTCATGAAGGTTGAACAAATGGCTAAACACACAGATTATGGTGTGGCGAATAATAGACTCTTCATTTTCATTTCTTCACATTTTCTTCTTCCTTTGGAATTGATTTTAGTATTCTACGATATTAGTATAGTTTTCCAAAAAATTTTTTTTCTATTTACGGCATATATTTGCTCATTTTACAGCTGCTTTGTACGATTTCCAGTATGGTCAAAAACTTTTTTTTTTTGGAAACGAACGAAAATTGATGCGCGCGCGGATGTCATCCATATAATCAAATCAACATGGCCTAATGTGCCATTAATTGGATTTGTTATAATTTCGAAGGCATGACCCCTTCAACCCAGACGAACGTCCAAAAACGTTGTTGCTCAGCAAGACAGTTCTGAAACCGCCGAGCAACCGAACCAACCTGACACAGGCAGAGGTGTCTGGACCACTGCGTACCAGGTTCCAGGAGAGAATAGTGGATGCCAAGCAATGGAGCTGGAATAGGACAGCAATGTTGGAGATGAGGTATGCATAGTCAGTGTAACACAAACTCTCACTGTCAGGGCTGTACAGGCCCCTTAATATTCCCAACAGTGTTTGTGGACATAGACCTCTATGGGAGTCACCATGAAAATCTGTGCAAAACAATTAGAACACTGACGGTGGTCCAGCTGACCAGACTGGCTGATGACCGCCAGAGGTGGAAAACGTTTGTGGACAGACTGCCCCTTCGGTTCATAGCTATGGGACTGAGTGAGTGAGTGAGAATTAGAACAGTTTCAATAGTTTCTGAAACAATTGAATGACAGTTGATAAGGTTAATGTTTGAATTTCTAGAATAGAACTCCGTCATCAGGAGACTGACAATGTACTTGAACTTGCTTACACTTCCTATACAATGTAGGTCTCTCCATTTCCAAACTGCTATTATAAGAGACTCAGAAGAGCAATATGCTGCTATAGTAGTGTATGCCACAATGAACTCTGTATAAAAATACTCAGACAATATTGAGCCATGCAGTTGCCATTTGAATGGATAACCTCCAATGTAATGTTATACCTCTGACTATTTCCTGTCATATCGTTTTCTAATGGAAATGGGATCACATTATAAAGAAGCCTGGCATCAAGCCTGAAAGGCCTCCCTTTCCCAAGATATGTTGTACCATCAGAAATTTCATCAGGCGAGGTAGTTTCACAGTGCCGAAATCGGATTGAAATCACGTTCCAGTGACGCTATAGTCATCAGTGACAACATTATCAAGGAGGATGTATCCGTTCATACTGTCTGACCTGACCTTGCACCTGTGATTTATAAAACAGTTGACATTACGTGCAGACTTTGCTGTCAGCTGGCATTCCAGACGTTGTACATTCATGACCAGAATACAGGATGGCCATACTATAAAAGATGCTGATGGAGAGTATGTCTTAACACCTCAGGGTTGTTGCATTAATACAGTAGTGGTAGGTAACATTTGCTGACAAAGCAGTGCATTACTCTAAATTCACTTCTAAGTATTTTCATAGGGACTTAATGTTGCAGCAGGAGGGGAAAAGTTTTTGCTGTGTTTTAAGTTCATGTTTGAAACAATTCTGTTATATGGTGGTAATACAATAGAACTGCATGTTTGAAGTGTCATGATTTCTCAAATTTCACTAAAATAAAATATCTACAGAATAGAACCTAAGTATATGATTGTGTACTCTTAACGTCCTGTGTCAAAAAGCTGCAGTCATTGTATGATGCAGCGATGATGATGACTGTACTTTTCAAGAAGTACATGTAGCAGAGATTGAAGGAAGAGATCGTTATACCTTCTTCTATCGGGCACCTGTTTTCTTCTAGGGATTGGCTGTCAGGAAACAGGTGCCAGTCAGAAGAAGGTAACAATCTCTTCCTCCAAATCTGCTTGGAAAGTATAGTCAGTGGTGATATTCCGCTATTAGAGAGTACATACCTGCTCAAACATTGTTTGAGCTGACCTTGCAGTTGCAGGGCTTGGTGATTTACAGTTGTGCAGACTTTCCCATGACTTTATGTTGCTATATGATGCTGACACACACGGCCTCCGTAAATACAAGGCCAGACTACAGGAATTATCAGATTTATGTGCAGCCCCAAGAGGCCATATAGATGTGGATTTGGATGGAATGGTAAGGTACTCTCTAGATTCTGATAAAATGAATGTTTGAACTGCTCTGGTATTGAATTGACCTTATTGCAGCTGGGGCAACCTTTTATGTTTTTAAATTTGCACCGGTTACCGGGTTAGGCAGCAGGGAAAGGTTTAAGGCCACATGGATGTTACATAACAGCAGTGAATAGATACCGGTACATTAGCCAGAAGAGCATTGGGTTATTAATGCGATTTTTCCTCTTTGACTTTCAATTGCGACAACAGATTTATGTATTTCAAGACATCTGCTACTGTATGCCATTGCACTTTTTTGATACTGTAAATTCATTTATATTTGTGAGGTCACCTAAAAGAGGTTTCCACTGTGTTTTAAGGTTGTAGTTGAAACAATTTTGTAGAGTGCAGTTACTGTAGTAATATTGATAGAATGGAAGTACATAATCAGAGGAGAGGTCACTGAAAAAAAAAAATTGAATATTTCACACATGCTGGTATTGTGCACGTATTGTGGCAGAAAAGAGATTACCGGTAGTGAACCATTTTTCACATTATACTGTATATACAAAAAATGTACACCGTGTAATTACTTGCAAAAAGTCTAAGGCAAGGTCTTAAGGATGGAAACCGAGGTAAAAATCATCTTCTCTCACCTGTTGGATCTATGAAACCTTAAATGTTATAAATAGGACAGACAGACATTCAGGAATTAAAGGCTGTAGCACTGCCAATGGTGTGAAGCATGATAAATGGGAAATTCTGCATGTTTAATGTTAAACCTTGCACCCTTGGCAGCACGGTGCATCAGTGGATTCAGGATGACAGATTCAGGGATTTGGCTGGCTTTTTTACACTTGTAGAGAGGCACGTAAATCAACATACAGGAGTGGGTTTTTCCAGGACAAGAGTGAGCTAGGAGAGAGAGGATGGCAACTGAACAAAAATGTGATTCATCATAATGTGTCCGCATGGTGCACAAGTACTGAGGGTTGGTTGTTCCAAAATCTTTCATGAAAGGCAAAAAAGAAAATTTTCTTCAAGGATTGTTAGCCACCGAGAATCAGACCCAACATGTATTAATCATTCTATTTCAGGCCATGAACTATTTTCAAGGGGTTTCGATAATTACCTAAAATATCAAATACCTTTGAATTAGTAACTTGAACTTACTGTATGTACACATCAGCATCAATGTCATTATACTGGAAAGCTAAAAAAATTGCATCTTTTGTGTAGGCCTTTTTTTTGGTGAAACCCTGAGTGGTTCTATATGTTGAGTATGGAACTACTCTGAGGTAAGCAGTATCACGTTGCAGAGCCTTTCTAAATATGGCAATTTTCTCTTCATATTCCAGAAATGCAGTCCGCAAAGTGATCGACACTGCTAAGAGCATTTCTATCCTGCGGTCTCAGACGCACATTGGCGACGTCATGCACTACGACATCGACAACCACAACACCTTCAACATCACCAAGGACCTGTACGACCTGCTCCCCGAGACCTCTCCTCTCGAGGGACGACTCTTCAACTCCTGTGCTATCGTGGGGAACTCCGGCATCCTCCTGGGGAGCGGGTGTGGACGAGAGATCGACAGCCACGATTTTGTCATCCGCTGCAACCTCGCTCCCGTGACGGAGTACGTTAAGGACGTGGGCAGGAAATCGGACCTGGTGACCATGAACCCTTCTGTACTCCCGACGGCTTTCGGAGGGCTGAAGGAGAAGCACTGGGAGGAGAAGTTTGTGAAGAGGCTGCGTATGTTGGAGCACTCCATGCTGTGGATCCCCGCCTTCACCACTATCAACGGGGAGAAATACGTGCAATATACAAACAGGATCATCCTGAAGAATGACCTAAATATCAAGACTCTTTACCCCACCAAACACTTAGCACATTCCATACGAGGGTGAGTAGAGCATGTACGATGACGGTTAGGATGACTCTGGGCCTACCTTGTCTCTGTCAAAGAGTTATACCAAACTTTCATTAACAGGGGGTGCCCTAACTTCGCACGTGCCCTAACTTCGGACGGATTTTTTTTACTGATCTTATTATGCAAAAGTATGCCGTGTTTGTTGCCACTGACTTTGCTAAATAAAAAGATAAGTAAACATTGTCATACAGCTGTTATTTGCATGCAAAGTATAGTTCTATATATTTATTTATAGTTTTGTCGAAAAACAAAATTTCAGTTGTTTTCACCAATCATAATGATGGCGCTGAAAAAGGGGTCCCTTCGTAGCGGCGGCTCGTGCCAGATATAAACGACCTGTACCAAGCAGTCACATAGTTGCCACATACATAACAAATGAAGCTTTACGAAACAGTAAAAATTTGGGTGTCCAGGGTTTTGTGTAGTAGAAAACCAACCTGAGAAAACAACGTCAACACTACGTCAACACCACTGTCGTCTGCATTTCCCATGATTCCTATGGGACCGCGTTGATTGCGTAAGACGGGTTTTTGGTCAAACACGGACTGAACTGCATTCAATACAGCCCTCCTGACGTGAGGTGACAAGTACACATAATCGCAATTATACTATCAAAAGAAAGCTTAAATATCACAAAATTCAATTTTTTTAAACTTAATTTCATCATCAACGCCTGAACAGAGCAAAATTACGAAAGCGTTCGAAGTTAGGGCATACTGTCTAGCGTAGTACATTCACGAGGGTAAATTTACGAAAATGTCTCACAGCGTTTACCGCTTATAACGTGGAGCGTGAAGGGCTCAGGAATAGTATGAATACATTTTTTATCCAAGTATACTCTTTACATAAAGGTTTTCAAAATTCATTCATCAAAACCTGACCACTCTCCGACAACTAGCGATAGAGCGCCGTGAGTTCGAGCGTGTAAAAAAGCGTTCAATGTTAGGGCACCCCCCGTTATACTTTAATTGTACTATTTACTTTACCAAAATGAAGATTTCTGTGAGATAATTGTCTATGCAAGACAGACCATATCTCTTGACAGTGTAAAACTGGATTCCTCCCAAGAAAGCCTATATGGTGGCAGATATAACGGCATGAATACACACGCCCATTGCCTAAGCAAAGCTAGACTTCATATTTCTAGGAACTGAAACTGAGAGCACTGTTGAAATGATCCTCCACTCTGTCACGCTGCACCCGTTATCTATCTCGGATAGCGGGTGACCTTTGAAAGCATTTTGAGAGAGTGTGATTTTCCGCTCACCTCCAGCTTATGCTCCTGAGCTGGGGTAAAACTGAGGTGTTGTTAGCCGCAGGTGGTACTTGGGCTGTAGTGGGGGATGTTATCAAGATAAGGTAGCAGCACACCTGGGGGCAGGGCCACAAACTAGGACAACCGATACACACTTCAAAACAATCACCAGACTGTGCTTAAATTAAAGAGAAACCACTAGGGCTCACTCACTCACTCACTCAATCCTCTTCTGAACCTAGTGGTTCTTGAGGCGACAGGAAGGATTTCCATCTGGCCCTATCTGCAGCTGCATCCGGGGCTGTGTCCAGAGTCAGCCCCCTCTCTTTTAGATCTCTCTGCATTGTTCTTCTCCATGTTTCTTTCGGGCGCCCTCTGTTTCTTTTTCCTGTTGGCTTCCAATTTATCGCACCTCTAGTTATTGAGTCTAGGGGCATGCGGCAGACGTGGCCAAGCCAGGCCCATCTGCGCGCTGCAATGGTTTTCTCCAGGGTCGCCACTCCTGTTCTACTGAGAAGTTCCTCGTTTGAGATGGTGTTTGGCCAGAATATCCCTATAACCACTAGGGCTAGGCCACATCAATTAAATTTTTCGGTTCTTGGTTTAAGAAAAGGATAATCCTTGACTGGAAGACAAATATGAATACAGATGCTAGAGGACATCTGCGGTAGAAGATTTATCAGATAAATTTTGTTGGGAGTTGCCAGCTATTTATGTGCTACACTAGATCTCCTTCCTTGCGACGTCATGCAAACATTAATGTCAGATTCATAAGAGTGAGGAAAAGTGATTTTTGCCATAGCAGTTGTGATTAGTTTGGGTATTTCAAATGCATTGATCCTTCCATCCGAATCGTTACCTTGTCATCGCTGTTCAAACGTGGAGCTCATCACTGAGCCAGACTGTCCACAAACAAGACAAATGAATGCTGGAGAGGCATTTATCAATTTCACTGGCTGGATGGAATAGTATTATTGGAGTGATTGGTAGGGATGCACTCTGCATCAGTTTCCATTGGATGAAGCTTTAAATGGATTTAGGGAGAGTGTGGGAGATGTTTTAGGGAGGAAATTTGTATCATGGACTCAGTGCTGCATCCAAAGCTCAGACAGAGTGATATTAACCTTCAGCCTGCTAAGTTAGCCATTTGGCACCAAATCTATGTTGAGTATGGTGATATGCAGCAGGGAAAATGTTAAGGATAGGCATGTCATGCAGGGAACACTGCATGCTGGGAAACATCTCTCAGGAAATGCATCATTCTGCCCCCCTCCCCCATAGAATCAACTCGAAAACACCAAAGAGGAGGCCTGAGGGTGTAGGTACAAAATGTAGGGATGATGAGTCAGATAAGCAAGGCCTATCATCAAGTCTAGACTTTCTGCTTCTAATGCCTTCTGGTATAAGGAAGCTAAAAAGATAATAGTGATTATTTGACATCTGTTTAAGCCAAGGCAATGACAAACATCGTACAACCACGAATATACAAAATAAAATCTGAAAAGTGCTGAGAGGTGGTATGTTTTGCCTCCACCATTGTTGTTTGGAAAAGATGTATCTAGGTCTACAGCTTAAGTACATGTTGAATAGCATAATAGCCTTGTGTGAAAACTCATTCATGTACTTATCAGTATCATCAAAGAAATCACATATGCATACAGTGTCCATGGGGGATGTGTGTTGATGATGACAGCATAAGTTCCACAGGGACTGCCATCTGTGAAGTGCCTCATTACAGATGACATTAGGAATCAGTCAAGCAGGCTCTAATTAACTAATTCATCACACATCAACCTAATTAGCCCTGACACTGTCCAGATGCTGACACTGTAATGACTTGTAACAAACAGAGAAGGCCATGTAAGGGTCAATGAATATCAATCTAATATACCTCTTTTTTGGCAATAGTGGTGGCTTATTTTTTGGACTGCAAAATTGTCAATATGACTGCAGGAAATTACATACAAAAAGTCAGGGGCTTGCAACAGGCAAAAACATAAAAACAATCTTTAAATGCAGCCTGTGTGTATCTGAAGTAGCTAATTTAGAAAAATAGAAAAATTTCACAGTTAACACCATTCAGCACCATGGACAAGTACAACTGAGTCTCAGTACCATGGGCAGGGACCGTAGATTGGGGGTACACCATTACAGTATTGAGTAATATAAATATGACCGTTTGATTCCCAAGGAAGGCTACATTTTGTGGTTTCAAGTATTGATATGATTATGAATTAAAGATTCAATATATTTCAAGTGAAGATGTTAAAGTGTAAAAGTGTCCTGTTTACATTTTCCTGTGTTCCTTAGCACTACAAGAATCATGTTATTGCAGAATGTATCAGTTTGCGGCATTGTCTACTGATGGTAGTAGAGAATGTCCAGCTGGAGAATAAGCATCATGCATTACACTACATTTCTTGTCCTTCCCTAGGTTTTGGCTGCAAGCCAAGACAAGGATCAAACGCCCAAGTACTGGTCTCTACATGTACACCATCGCCACCAGGTTCTGCGAGGAAATCCACCTGTACGGTTTCTTCCCTTTCACAGTGGACGTCAACGGGCGGCCTGTCAGATATCACTACTACGACAACGGAAAGTACAACTTCTATGACAAAAGAAGACCTCATTCCATGCCAGTGGAGTTTCAGGCACTGCGCCGGTTACACGACAAGGGTGCTCTCAGACTTTTGACGGACAAATGTACATAGTAGTAGTAACATGCTTCCCTTTGGGGCCTTCGCTACGTCTCAGAGTTGGCTTGTGTTACTGTTCTTACATTAAGAAGGCATCAGTTAAGATCTACTGTTTTTAACAGAAGCAAGACAATAATTTAAGATGGAGAATGTTTTGTTTTACAATTATAACTATGGACATACACATGTACAAGATTCTAAACATCATATTGCTTCTTTAACATTGGATCAAAATCAAAACTTTATCTTCAAAAGAATTGTTTTGTATGCCATCTTCAATAAAAATGATAACAGACATTGATTGAAACTAATTTATTATACTGTACCAAAGACATGACTTACCAAGATACTACCGGGTACATGTATAAACCATACCACCAAAAAAATTATTTGCCATAGTAATCATGTAACAGTTGATGCTGACAAAATTCTGTCACTGCATAGTAGTCCTGTTGAAAATGAACATACTGTGGAGATGTTCATCAACAGCAAAGACAAAATACTAGTAGCCTAATGAAAAGAAAGTGATCTTTCTGATGAACAACAACCAAAATAAAACAACAAAATAGACTAAGGCTCTAAACATATCAATTAGCAAGGCTTGTCATAGTTCATACACTTTTTCTACTAAAAGAAAGAAGAACATTTAGTATAACGTTATACTCAACATGGAAACAAAATACACTAGGAGGGCATGTAGTCATTTGTGTAAGAAAGATAACAAAAAAGCAGAAAAAAAAAGAATTTTGCACAACCCACTGAAATAACTACAAAAAATTGCACCAGCACCACCCCCTTCACAATCCATTGTGGTCCAACCCTTACAACAGTAGAACCTGATGTATATGTAGAAAGATAATGTTTGATACAAGAGAACACAGATAAGTGAAGACTGACCTAAAATGAGTGTAAGTGTCATCGCCTGACTTCATACAGTAATAAGATGAAAAAAATGCAACTCTTTGAGCAATTGTGATCACACTGAAGCCAGGCTGCCTTTCTTGCCTTTTAAAAGATTTTTTATAAAGACAAAGTTAGTCCAAGATTGTAGAATAAATAGTAAAAAATCCCTTGGTGCTCAAAACATCATAAAAATGTGTATAGTTTGTCCCTTGGAGATTAATGTGTAGCTTTTACCAAAATACGGGTACTGTACCTGAATAGAATAACAAGTACTTATTTTGTTACTAAAAACAAGTTATTCCTCTACCCCATAGATGAAAATTTTATACAGGAAACAAAATTATAAAAACGTTGCATGGGCATTGAAATCAGTGACACTGTGTCATCTTTGATCTTGCGAGAGTAAGTTCTTTGCATGAGATACTATAAAAGTCTACATGAACATTCTTTTTACTGTTTCTGTCATCATTGAAGACCACAGGTTACTTTGTTCAACTGTTCAGGTACAGGACCTGGTACAGGTCCAGACCTAAACCTCTGTACCTGATGTTAGGTTTAGGTATGCAGCCCTAGTGACAGCTTCAACACAATGGATAGCACACTACACTGTAACAGTAGCAAAATATATCTAAGAAACCACAAATATTTTGGTATTAGCTCAGTCCCCAAGATATTTAAATGTAAACATATCTTTAAACATTCCGTCAAGGGTTTCACCTCTCTATGCAGTCCACTTAATTTCCCTGTGGGAAGAAATGCGAGAGTTTATGTATGCTAACGTTTTATTTTGAAAACTAGTGTACTATTATAGGTATTTGTATACAACAATCTTGAATGATACGATAGAGTTCTTTATACTGTACTTGAATATATTTATTCAATAGTATTGTGTACTACCTGCTTGTTATTACTAATATTAGTATACATGGAAGGCAGAAACAAATTGGTTCTTGATGACCAGAACCTACAGAAGATAGAATGAGGAAAGAACTCAATTTCATGTGTGGATTATCTGATAGCAATGAATATACACTACAAGACTTACTGTAACAGTGATATTTCCAATGGCAACATGATAGCAGCATATTTCAGATCACTTTCAAATTTGATGTAATTTTTTGAGGTTTGCAAAATTTGTATGCTTAATGTTATAGACCTTACACAATGCTTGTCTACCTTCTATTGATTTAGGAATAACTCCTCTTTTAGGATGCCTCCAACCACTATTGTACCAAAATGTTTTCATCATTTTGCATGTCTCCTATGCTATATAAAAGTAGATTCATATGCATGTACATGTATATATTACCATGCTACATACATTTTGTAGGTTTACAAAGGCCAACCTGTTCTCTTCAAGCCTTTTAAAATACAAAGTTTGACATCTTAAACAGTTTAGTGTTTCAGTAGATGCAACTGCAACCATTTATGCAGTTTGGCAGATGATAATACCATAGTTTGAATAAACAAGAAAGAAAGAATTAGTGTGTGAATCATTTATGCTCAGACTACAGTAATTTTATTTCTTGGTTCTTGCATTCACCGCTTCATTTTAAAAAAGATCACCAACCTTGGTAACCAACGGTGGAATATATAATACATGCATACCGGTATATAGAAAACTGTGTGTCCTTTTCCATAGAGCATTTAGAGATGTGTCTGGCACAGGTAGGTAGTATGTAATCCTTAAGGAGACCATTGCCTTAGGAGGCAATAATGCAATAATAGAAAGGCATACTAAACGTTGCAAAAACACACGTATAACACTGAGAGTGCCTGCCATGGAGGTTAGGTAGTATGTACACATGTGCTTCACACAATAACTAAAGGTGAAAACAGGCAATGCGGCACTACCAACCAACTCTGGAAGGTCTTGCCCACTTCTTTGTCATGCTCGAGAGGCCACGAATTATGAAAACTGAGCATCGGTCTCCGCACAATAATGACTGACCAGCTATTCAGGTCAGCAAGCAAAACTCACATTACAGGTTTGCACCATCTGGGTACTACAGGAGAGTGGAGAGAGCACGGCCTGGGCCACATTGACCTAGATTCACAATGGAAGCCAATTATTGAAATGGAAAGGAGTTCTGGTAAGGTACTTTTGGACACAGAGAACAGATGGGGTAACTAAGAGATGGAAAAGATGTGCTCAGTCAGTGGAGCAGCCAAATGGAACCATCACGTTAATGAGGGAAATATTAAAAGGGGATTGTAGAAAGGTATAGGGATCAAAGTACAGATGATGGGCAGATAACAGGGTTAGATGGGAGAGCCATATCACAGGTTGACCTATTTGAGAT
Source organism: Branchiostoma floridae x Branchiostoma japonicum (assembly GCA_013266295.2). Classification (NCBI taxonomy): domain Eukaryota; kingdom Metazoa; phylum Chordata; class Leptocardii; order Amphioxiformes; family Branchiostomatidae; genus Branchiostoma; species Branchiostoma floridae x Branchiostoma japonicum. Next base: position 21,258,351 of record CM023823.1, read on the forward strand.
AATGGCTCAGAAAGGTCTTTTATGATCAACCCTACCAGCCTGCCCGTACTTGCACACTTGTGGTCACTGTGTGCTACACACAAATGTACTTGTATTAATAAGGGCAACAGTTAAAAGTCTCTCAGGACTGTGATAATAAGGCTCCCATTTCTGTGCCTTGTGTTGAAAATTTATGGAGAAAAAATGTCTACAATGCTTCATAGTCCAAAGCACGTCAAATGTGATAATCCATATTTATGTACAATGTACATGTATATTACACATTCTCACTAATTCACCCTATGCACCAAACTGCTAACATGTAGGGTTATGCACCCAACTATGCTGGAAAAGACTACTACCGGTAGATATTGGTTTTAGCTACATTTTTTCAACCCCCCCGATATCCTTAGTGAATTGCTATGTATTTACTTCCAAAGCTTGCTGGCAGAAAAACAGTGATTAAATTTGGCAGGCCTGTAAGCCTCATGGATTTTTCCTCACTAATCTTACCTGGGAGTCACATTCCAGAGAGCGCTGAGTCACAATTTTCCTGCAAGACACAAATCTACAACTCTCAAAGGGGCAGTGATGTCGGCAAGTGGTCGCTCTAAAAATAGGTACCCATGACCTAGATATATCACCCCAGGCTAGCTCCTAACACCTGGGATTGTTCTCAACACTCCGGGGACTATAGATTTTGGACTGGGGATAATTGTAATTATTGGAAAAGGGAGAATCAAACCGACCAGATGATTACACACCACCCCACACACCCAGCCTTCCCATCTACCTGGAGAAGCATTAAGCATCTTTGCTGATGATGAGTTTTTCGTACGTTATTGACTGACTGCGATCGATTTTAGAAGCTTTAGAAACATAAAATCAGCAGAGCAAGTACAGCGGTGATGTAACACCAAGCAAGAACTGAACAACTTATTTATATATTAATTAATATTAATATCACTGTTTCCTTCATTGTGGAATCATTGCTTAAACTTCTAACTTTTAGGCCATGTCCTAGTGGCATCAATGGCCAAGTGGTAAGCTAGCAGACACAGGTTTATTCCTGGCTAAATGTGTCTTTGTGAGAGGTATTTAACACTACTTTCCTCACTCTTCCTGGAGATGTAAAAGGATACCAGTAACTTTGGTTGGGGAGGCTATGGGACCTTTAAAAAAAAAAAAATATATTGTATGTTATCTACTGTGATCAAGAAAGTTATAGTCATCCAGGCATTCATGAAAATATACATGCACTACAATAATGCAATATACGACCAACAGGCTCATGCAAATATACAATTTGGTGCAAGTATATTCTTTTATTTGTAATAGAGCAGTTAGAGTAGTATTAGGGTGCGACCGCTACACTCCCAGTGCAACTGTTCTGAACTTGTTAGGCTGGACCTCGGTAGCACAGCACCACAAATGAGCCAAGGCTATTTTTATATAGCAAGCTGCACTATAAATTCATTTGCAGTCACTAAATGACTTGACAAAATTCTAAATCTGAGATGTACCTGGTATAATACATCATCACAAAAAAGACTGCTAGTGGTTGAGGAGTAGACATGGGGCGAATTTCTCACTTACAAAACTCACTTGTCCACACCCTCCTGTGTAAATTCATTGTAAGTCTTCCTCTTCTATGTTTACCAATGATATACTGTACACGTCTACTTCAGTTGTTCCGTTGAAAGTCAAACATAAGCAAGATTCTAGAATTTTACAATATTCATGGTACAAATGTACATGTGTAGCTTACATGTATATCAGAGTAAGGGTCAAAAACATACAGGGTGTCCCAGAAAAAAGTTTAGAAGTTAAACTACTGTTTCGTATGTTAGGTTCCTTATTACATTGTAATTACGCTTCCTATTGATACCCTAATGACATTTCTCCAGTCATTTAACACAGAGCAATACAGAGCAACAATGGTATATGTCCAATCCCATTTCAGCTCACCTTCATGTATATTGAAGAGGAGCTTCATACCGTTCAGTCTTTACCTCTCCCACAAAACTTCAAGTGTTTTCAGATCTACATGTAGATAAGGATATCCAAGAGCCTAGAGTACCGGTCAGAATAATGAATGCCTTTTGTGTGAAAAACAGCTACTGGCATTAGAACGTTATCTTTAGTCTCTCTTCTCAATTACACGTTTGGTGCTGAGGCCATCCATGCCCCAGCCATTCCCATTTTCTCTGTCGGCCCAAATGACTGTATAGATTTTCCCTCCACCTGTGTGAAACATCCATTGAGATTCAGCAAGTGTAACAAGCAGCCATACAAACTTTGTAAAACAGTGGAGGTTAGTATAATGAGGGTGGCCGGATCGGTAGCACAAATGAGCCATGTGTTAGGTCAGTGATCGAAGCCACACTGTTGCTGTTCATTGATTTATTCCCAAAAAATCGACTGGCCACTGATTAACCTGTTGACGTAATGAGCAGTTGAGGCTAACTTAATTGAATAACTGAAAATATATGTACATATCTAGATAGATTTTGTGAGGCTTGACTGGTCATCCAAGTTAAATCTATGTCCTGTTCAGAACTCATGGAACAAAACACCAACTCTTATATTTTCCAGCCATATTAGTATCTGATATCATTTCACAGCAGATTAGGAGAAATGTGAACTCAAACAAACTTGGACCCTCAAAAGTTGTGGCAGGTCAGAAGTCGATGAGGTGACCTACAGCAGGTGACCCTCGGGCAGCCCCCCTGCCTGATGTGGGCGTGTCCGAGAAGCTGTACTGGTGACTCTCTAATGGGGAGGGCGGTACCAAGATGGTATCATCCACTCCTGAGTGGAACAAGACAAAAGTCAGGAGTTCTCAAAACTGTAGAATAGGAATGGATGCTGCTTATGATGGCATTGGTTATCTTCATCTACATATCTACCATCCACGATTCTTTGCATGAAATGTCAGAGATGCAGAACTCATTCAAGAAAGTATGGTAAATCTCTTGAAAATTTGATGGTGGTTTTAACTTACAGACTTTCTGTCAGTAATACACTATGTGCCCACCACGGACTTAGACATAGCAAACACCTTTTACCCCATACTGAGAAATTAAGTCCCCTCAAGCTTAATTGAATCTAATGCACAGTAAACAGACTTGTAATCATAATATGATCTGAGTAAGACTGACATAAAGATGTCATATAATCCATGATTGCTTTTAAAGGGGGGCAAAACTAAAATTTTTTTAGTCCACTGCAGTATAATAAATAAACCACAAAGTACAATTCTTACTTGTTTTACATTAGTCCATGACAGATTAGCGTTGTTACACCATTTCAAACTCGCACCTTTAATCTAATTTAATCACTGAGGTCTCACGTCCTTTGACCCTTGTGACGTCAGGCCGCAGCCACCACGCATCTCACAGCACTAAGTATCCTGCGGCCTGACGTCACAAGGGTCAAAGGACGTGAGACCTCACCGATTAAATTAGATTAAAGGTGCGAGTTTGAAATGGTGTAACAACGCTAATCTGTCATGGACTAATGTAAAACAAGTAAGAATTGTACTTTGTGGTATATTTATTATACTGCAGTGGACTAAAAAATTTTTAGTTTTGCCCCCCTTTAAAGTACATGTAGTAGTACAGTGAGGTATTGCGAATGTCAAATCCAGAATGAAGAAAAAAAGTGGTACATGACACATTAATATCTTGTGAGGCTGGTTTTACTGTGGTCTAATAACATTTGTCACACACAAAGAATCAAAGTTACCTAGAAATGCTCCCAAACTCTCTCTCCGTGGTAGAAACTCTGAATCAGCATCTGCAACAGAAAGTGTGTTAAGTTCTACTGCATAAAAATCATGGTTTCAGACAACTGTGATGTGGACAATTCATGTGATTTTCTCATTCATTAAAAGAGATCATCAAAAGAGATCACTGCCTAATAAAGACAATGAAACAGAAAAACACACACAAGATACACGCATGCTGTCTAAGATTCAAGAAAAAACATGAAGCAAAAACAAGAACAAGTAGTCATAGGCGACAACTCTCCGTGAAGTTTTAATTTTGCAGATTGGGAACAGTATAGCGAAGTAAACTGTATGAGCACTACCTAACAACTGTAAAATAAACATCTTGCCCAGACAATTAAAACGACCTGACACAACAACAAAAGACCCGAGCCTCCTGATGCAACTGTATGGTAAATGCAAAATTAGCTCACACACGCACAAATGACAACAACAGCTACGATTGAATTGCCAGCCTAAGCCCCCCCATCAGTAATTTCACTACTTTCGGTATATGTCAACTGCTTAGTAAAAGCAACCCACAACAGGCGACATCGCTGCTCCCGGGGAGGTACCGACCCGCGTTGCCATGTCAACGGTACGCACCCAACCTGACACACTGCGGACGACAACATTTAAAAAATAGGGGTGTGTCTGAAATATTGCTTTTACCTCAATATAGAAACCGCTACGGTAAAAACAAAAACATGTGCATCATCACGGACATAACGGCACACCACATGCCCAATTACATAGAAATACAACGTACAGAACCATGACTTTTAGGTGCGAACACATTGGACAATTCCAGCCCATACTTAAACTATGGTGATGCGCATCTGGTCCTCATTAACGAGCATACCCCACATCTGCCTGAAGTTTTCTCTCCCCCCCGCTATTCAAAACAACGGGTTTTTTGCGGTCAGTCTCATATGCCTCTAAATGTAGGGGTGCTTCTGAAATATTACAGTGACCGCGAAAACAGCTACGGTAAATATTAAAATACGTGCATCATCACAGGCATGCCTGCAGACGACGTATAAAATTACATGCCGATTAAACAAAGGGAACCGTGGGTTTTAGCTGCGAACACGAAAAACTGGCTGACCACAATACTCTTGCAGGAGGTATGCCTCCTTCACGGAGTAATAATCCACACCTATTACTTCTTCCTTGACCATTCATTCATTGTGTAGGCTTAGCACCAGCAAAATAAAAGAAGTGGTCTTACTGAGAAAGTTGGGCCTGCCATCCGAGTGGAGCCAGTCAGTGACGGGAGAGTTTACTAAAGTACTTGGGTCCCTAGTGCCTGATGCTCTCATAATACGATTCACTACAAAACAAGAAAGTATAGCATCTTACAATATCATCTATGTAATAGACTTCTAGATGTGAACATTATTCTAACATTAAGTTGAAATAGGATCTTAGTAAACATGTGCCATAGTTCACATGTGCCAATAAAAATACAGTGCACTACTAGAAACTAAATGGGTAGGTACAATGTACATGTATGTACCCTAACCCTTGTATCACTTCTGAGAGTAACAGGTGTAGTTTGGCGCAAAACTGCTAGAGGGAGCTGTAACAAGGGTAGCCATACCTGCAGGATTTACAGGTGCCCTGTCGGGGGTAACTGTCTGAGTCTCAGTCCAAACTGGAGCAGAGGTCAAATTGTACCTGTCTCCACTGGAAAGAAAAATTGCTCCAAAATCAAATACAGAAACTAATAAGGTTCAATGTTGCTATTTACATTTGTGTAGTGAATGCATACAGGTTGGACAGCTGCCTATATTCATAATGTAATTTTCTCTTTTAGCAATATATGTTATCAATTCTTGCAATAAGATCACTATCATAGCATTAACTGAAACTGTAACAATGGTACATGTACATAAATAGCACCCATATGTTACAAACTGCAAAACAGATTTCAAACTCCCATTTGAAAAGTGTCTGTACATCTTGTACTGCAAGTCGATATACCGGTATATCTCATAATCTGTTTCTTTCAACATGTACTTGAAGTTAATGAGAATAAACAGAGATGAGTGTCATTCCACCGACATATAATTATTAAAGATGGCAGTTCCAATGAATGATACTAGAATGTACCTGTCTGTTGTAGTTTGTCTAGGTTCTACATCATCCTCCCAATCCAGCCTGCCTCTCGGCTGTCCCAGAGGGCTGGAAAACACGTCGTCATGTAGCTCTAAACCTGACAACCCTTTCCTGTGGTCTTCCTGATCCTCATCTTTCCGTGGAGAATGCTGCAGGAACTTGTCACTCAACGGTGGCTCAGTGGATCTCACTACATCTGCAGTGTTGATAGAAAGCTTTGCCAGCGTATCTTGTTGGGAGTCTGTTTCCACGTCCTCTGCCATGAGAGCCATGGCACTTGCTTTAAGCCTCTGGTATCTGGCTATCACATCTTCGGGACATTCAGCAGCCTTCCCTGCAGTACCGTTCTCGCTGGAAGGGGGAGCTGATGAAGAGTGAGAATCCTCCAATAGTGACGCCCCCTTAGAGCTGTTCATGGATTCATAGGCAGAGTAAGTGTGCTCCGTGTGGACCTCTGCAAACGTCACACTCTTCCCCGAGTTGGTGGTGGGGTGCCGGTCCCGCTGTAACCTGCCTGTGCTGCCAGAGTCACTCCCTTCTGAAGCAGTCGAGCTGCCATTGGTCACAACAGGAGATCTCTTCTGACTGCTGGCAAAAATATCCGAGAGAAGCTTGCCCTCTCCAGCACTCGTGCCGTCAGGGGACTTGGCTGAAGGATGTTCGAAACTGTCAAACAACTCAGGTTGCCATTTTGGGGTCTGACTCTCTGAGAGATGAGCGCTAGTGTTGCCTGGGGTGTGCAAAGTGCCCAGCCGTGACCGAACCTCCAGCGTTGGAGTGCGAGAGGAAAAAATCTCGTTGAAAGTTTCCTCTACATTTTCAAGCCTGATTGGCAGGTTGGCCAGTGTAGTGTTATCCTCTTCCGGTGCCATTTCATCACCAGGGTCTGTCCTTACAGGTGATTCAGCATCTAACCCCAAGTTTGCTAGGAGTTCTTCAATAGGAACATCTGAGGGGATTTCATCAGACAGCCCAAGAGGAGTTGTCGCTATTCTCATCATAGTTACAGCAGGTGGTATCTTCTGCATAGTCTCTGTGGATATCTCTTCAACAGAAGAGGAAGATGAGGACTTCCTCTCAAACATGTTTCCACTGTCTTTCTCCAAACCATCTCTGATCCTTCCTCTCGCTTCACTTTTCCTTTCATTCACTTTGTGGGGTCCACCTTTTCCGTTACGCACTTTTCCGCCGTTCATGGATGAAGGTACTGATGATTCAGCACTGCTGAACGTTATCAAGTCTTCGAAAGATTTGCCCTCCCCATGACTCTCCCTTCCCTTTTCGTTCCCATTCAGCAAGGAAAGGAGGGAACTCTGTGTGGAGACACTTCCAACTGGCGAGCTGGGTTTCTCGGACTCGGAAGACTCTTGGTCTTCGATGGATGGATATCTCTGCTTGCTGAGCTGTGGCCAGTCATTGGGTAGTTCTGTAAGCCCGTCTCCTATTGGTGGTTGTTCTTGGTTTGCATTGTCTGGTGGGAACAGTGTTCTTGTTGGAGTGTCCTGCCTTCCTTCTTGAGACAGAATATCTTTCCACATTGGAGCTGTGATATAATATTATAAGAACAAACAAGTTAAACATAATTTGAAATGTAGTACTGTAAATCTTCTTGCAGCAAACTCATCACACTATGATCATATGCTCTGTCTTGCAATGCGTTACTATGGTTGTTTCAAGTGCCACAAACTTAAAATGAATTTACAGTTACTATTAATAGTTGAAGTTAAAACCTTGGCAAAAATTAATTTAGTTTTGTTTATCCTTGTGGTGCACTATCCAAGTAATATGTAGCATTACATCTCAGAATGACCTTGATTTTCAAAATTAATGGACTGCAAATTTTAAAACTTGACCAACACACTTCTCTTCCTATTTGTAATACTAAAGACAGTCTGTCATCTGGAAAATGTTGGAATCCAAAGTACTGGGTCAAAATGTTTTACCAGGTCTTGGCTTGGACGATGGTGTTCTCTGAAGTTTATCTCGAGAAGTGAAAGCAACACTTTCATCTGGAAAGGAGAAGAATCAAGAGCTTATGTTTGAGATTGTCAATGCTGAAAGGAAACATTCTTTGGTACATGTCCAGTGTGTAGCACTGTAGAACAAGTAATTTTGTTGTATAGAATCCCAGTTTCCTTGACTGAAGATTATCTGGAAAAAAAAAACACTCTTTGTATTGACGACTTTCACTTACATTTCTCAAGTCTACATTTGCCCATCTATAGGCTAGTACTAAGCAGGAGCTGTGAATCTTGAATGTTTTGCAGTGGTTTTATGTTCGCAGTTTTTGTTTTGACCTGTCCATCATCACGCTGCTATCTAGTTCAGGAATGCAATCCATGCTCAAACATGTCCTTTCCCCTACTATGAAATTAGGTCCTTGCGAACTTAGAAGATTTTCCAGTACTACAGACGTCCCTACCACTACCTCCACAGTGTCGTACCTAGAGCAGCCAGTGGGTCCTGTAGAGGCTGTAGGATGGGGGAACTGGGAGGGGAGCGGTCAGAAGAACTGGCTACAGAAGGTGTCCTCTCTTCTGCTACTGCTGAAGCAATCTGCCAACAAAAAACAAGTCAGTATTGAAGATAATGCATATATATTTATAAATATTGTATTTCCTACATTGTTAGATATTTTTTTTGGCTACAATAATTATATTCAACTGGTGAATACTGTTAGAAAAAAATGTATTGTGTAAGTCATGGAATATTTGCAGTTCTTTTACATGTATGTTAGCGGTCTCATAATGTGCCAACATGTGCTCAGCCTTATTACTGTCCTTCTGTTTTGTTGAAACAGCAACCTTAAAACACCTTTCCATGAACTTACAATGACTTACAGTACTAAATTTACCAGTCTAAATCAATAGATTTTTTTCTATTTCCATACACACAGATTTAATTCTCATTTTCTTTCTACAGTAGTACAGTAAGGCTATACCTCATCGATCAGGAGTTGATGTGCCTTTGGCGTAAAACCCTGCAGCCCCCTACTCGGAGTGGAGGGATCTTCCATGGGTCTCCCAGCTGGAGTTCTCCAGCGCTGGTCTCCCATTGGCTGTTTGGACTGGGAGGCCAGCATGTCCTGCGCCCTTCTCCGCTGATGAACCGGCGTCATCTCCACCCTCATCTTTGGGTCTGTCTTCAGGGGTGTGAAGATGTCGTCTGTGTGGGGACTGGTGGGTACCGGTGCACGCAGTACCTCCTGCTGGACCCTAGGGGGCATCCTGGGCTGCTGGACAGGTCTCTCCTCTCTTCTCTTTACAGGTATCTTGGAGGCAGGCTGTATGCTTTCCCTTAAGGAACACGAAGTAAGCAATGCACTTCATATCAAATACACAAAACATTGATGGTGATAATCCACAAGTCATAAAATCATTTCTTTCACAGTTGACTTGGAATACACATGGTCATTAAAAGGCGGGTCATATATTTATGATCAGACTGAAAATAAAAGTTTTAGATGTCAAAGCCAGAGATCAACATAATTTGAAAAAAAATTCACCTTTCCTATCAACCTCAATGTCTTTTGGAAGTTCTGTGAATTTGGATGGAGTCTACATACGGCACAAAGATACCATGTCTATGCAGCTGTAAACAAATCGTACCTGAAAGTCTGTTCTCCTGTCAGCACTCCCCTGTCGTACGTCGGAGTGCCCTGGGCCAACAGACCTGTCGTCCTGCGTGCCGCCCTGTGGACTGAACTGGCCAACCTGGACACAACCTCTGGTGTGGACACTACATGGAGATGGACAACACTCAAAATGTTCTACTCAAAATGTGAACCCATGGCATAGCAAACAGCAATCTATAATTTACAAACTAAACCGAGGCGAGTACAGCTACATGTCCTTTCTGAAGGGGACGTAAATCTGGCACCCCATGTATGGGAGAACTTCAAGCATCAATCCTCTGCAAGTTAGAATAATACACTTACTGGTATTGAGAAGAGTAGGGGTGACTTTCTTTGGCTGAAAATGGGATTTCCATTGCCCTACTACTAGCTACATGTACATGAAAAAACACTATGCTTTGCATCAACTGGGGATGACTGCTTTATGTGAACATGTGTAGATGAAAGAACAGAGAAGACTGTGACACATACCTTCAGGAGAGGGCCTGCGGAGAGAGGCTGCTGGGGTGAGTCCTGTCGTCCCTTCCTGAGGTGAGAAGGACACAGGTGGAGTGGCCGGCATCAAGCCCAGACCCAGGGACTGGAGGAACAACAGGAATTCAAACACTGACATTTCCGTCTACAAACTTCAGACACAGATTGTTTGTGAACTTGTTGAGTTTTCAAGTTACTACCTTAGAAAACATAAAATTCATAGCTATGATGGTAATTCTCTGTACTGTACTACCACATACCCCAGCTCCCTGTTGTGAATTACACTAATTTACAGCAAGTACAATACAACACAGCACAGTATAACATGAATCTGATAGTCCAGGGCCTGGTCATGGATGACGTGTATTTTCTATCTGTCTATGTATACCTATCTATATCACAGATCTATTTTTGTGATGTTCTCTCACATGTCAGTAAAGGGAGTTAGTCTGTTTTAAGATTTCCAACAAAACAAACCTGCAGTTTTATAAAAAGCTACTAGAAGGCTCAAATTAACAGCACTTATTCCTGAGCTCATAAGCTACCATAACATGTTCAGAACATATCAGAACATGGGATACCAAAGACATCACCTGCTCTGCAAGGTAAGAACAAACATGGGCATACCGGGATGGAGAGAGGATACGAGTCCTGTGTGTTGGGTTCTTGGGGCAGATTTTGTGAGTCCAGCTCCCTGGTTAGCCTGGCTACAGACTCCTGGAGATCAGGGATCACCTTGTCAACCAGCGAATCCCTGCAGGAAAAAAACATGTCAGTAATCAACTAGGTTCTAGTCAAAAGAACTGGCTGTCTTACAGAAATAAGAGTTATTCTGGAAAAGCAAAAATGGTAAGGCAAAATACATGAAAGAAAGAAAATGAAGAAATAATATTTTTTTGCAGCAACTAACAGCAAACAAAAGCCTTTGTTTGTCCGTAATGTCCCAGGCAACTCACCTGAATGCCTGCGCATTGGACAGGTGTGCATGGTGGGTGTGCACCTGGGTGGCAACCATGCCTGAGAAGTCAGAAAAGTTGGGCAGGCCACCTGTATGCAACAAATACAACATATGTCCATTACACTGTTCCCCTGTCCCATAACTGAATAGTACATGTTCTGAGATTAACATCTGTACCAAATCAACGGCTGTCTTTGTAGCTATACCAACAAGATAGTAACAACATCAATCTTATCAATGGTACCCCCCCTCCCAAGATTTCTAGTTTAAAAAATGCCTGTGCCCTGAGGTATCGCCAAAAATATCAACCAATCTAAAAAATATGACAGAAGAGGCAAAACACTATGCATACCTTCATGCAACTTTTCAATGTAAAGATGCAGGGCAAGGCTTGACAGCTGCACCAAACTTGGAGAGAAAATAGAAGGGTTTATTGTAAGACAAAGAAGCCTGTGAAAATGACATAAATCAATGTCTGCTTTCAAAATTGTAGTAAAAAGGACAAGTTCAGACAATGCCTGGCTTACCTCATGAGATTGAGTTTTCCTCCCTGATAGATGTCTCCAACATTTCTCTATATGATGTGATATAGACATGTGAACAGATGTGCAAACTTTTCCATAAAATCATCCAATAAATTCGGCTAACGTAAACTACCAGACCTCAGTCTACCTCTGACTACCGTAGTGGTAACATGGGCAGAGGCCTGGCTAATAAGTCAACAGTACCCAAGGCAAAAAAAGCAACAAGACACTTTAAAATGAACAGACAACAGATAAGGAACTGAAATGAAATGAACAAATTGATGTCATAGGCTAACATGATAGTATGATACAGACTGCAAAACTGGTGAAATTTGTGCCCAATGAATAGGCCTGGAACAGCATGTCCTGAACATCATAATAAAAACAAGCTTGTCTCAATGAGATCGAAGACTAACTGACCCAATAGGAGAAGCTGGGGTAATACGAAGGCTGCTCAGGAACATTCCCTGCCCCGTGTTTTGAGGTGGGAAATTTGAGAAATTTCTGTAAGGGCATAACATTGGAGCCTGTCAGGGGTGTGAACCCTGGACCTTTTGACTCTGGGCCAAACACCCATCAAGCCAGACAATGCCACAGTAATAGTAATGGCCAGATCCTCTTCCTACAACTTACCCTCTGTAATTCCCGGTCACACTCCCTGAGCAGCACATCCGGCACACGGACATCTATTTTGGAGGCGTCGACTTTATACTTGTCCAGAACTCCTTGCAATACAGACTCTACCACTTCACGCTAGATGGGGGAAAAGCATTTTTTCCAGAGATTATCTGCCACTTGTGACATCTTTCATGTCAAAGTCAAAGAACATGTCTCACAGAAGCACAATCTCTCTAGCAGATTTCCTTTGCGAAATTTGCATACCCATACATTATTTCTTCCCTAATGCATCTACAAGAAAGTAAGACTATCTTCCTGGTTTATCTTATGGGGTACAGGTTCTAAAGGATGGTAATGTACTTATGTAGTACCCCCGTAGCTCACCTGCTGTGAAGTGCCTGTGTACAACTCATCAACTCCTCTCCACAACTCTCGCACCTGGAAAAACAAAACAGCGACAACTAGCCTTTCACCGATATACAATGTACAGAGAAACAGCTGTGTAACAAAATATTTTTTTCATTGCCAAATTGTACCTGTTCTATGAGAGTTTTTCTTTTACATTTATGAACACGTGGAATGGTTAAGGGTTATGTACTGTAAATTTTTATGTTTCTACTGTGTTTTTGGCGACGTCTCAGGGAGGAGCCAAATGGTACAGTATTGTGTGTGATTCGCAAGAATTCTAGGAATTGTACAGGCATTTTGTCCACAGGAATGGAATGTCTACAGGCATGTCTCCCATTGTGACCCACATCTATACCCATTCCTAGAAACCTTTGGGACTCTGCTTTTGGAAGACCTCTTCCGGATGCCCTACTTTCTGTGACCCCGGGGCTTGTTCACTATACACTCAGGGGGGGAGTGCACTGTATCTGTATAGGTACCAAGTCTTCCTCAAAATCATGAAATGATGGCAGGGCCGCAGTTCCATGCAAACAATAACCCAAACAGCAACCACCGTCGCCATGGCAATGTATGTTTTCATTGCCAGTCTTGTTAAGTTTGTGGTTTTTGAAGTGATCTTGCATTTGTCCTGCCTTCTGCTGTGTTACCGCTATTGTTTCAGATACAAACTCAAAGATACGGCAGACTCAAAGATTTTCACTGTGCCACAAAAAGTGTGTGCTGCAAATTTAAATGATTTTACAGTACCTTATGGACAGCCTGTGTTCTCTTTACTCTCAGTATATCATCATGATGTTGGAGTCTTCCTCCGGACCTCCTTCTAGTGGGACTTAAGGACAACAACTGTTACTGTTGCTGTTATAGGAAAACCACAAATTAGGTAGCCTGTGAGAAATTCCCAGGAGGTCTATGTCCACAAACTCATGGAAGGGGACTGTTACGACCCTAATCAGTGAGAGTTTCTGTCACACAGACTAACTACTTGTATCTATTGATTTGTACTGGTACCCATATTTTCACAATGCACATGTACCTAGAGGTCTACAGATAATCCAAACTATATTCGGTTCTTTTTCTGAGAAAGTTGCACATATCAACACATGTCAATAGATACAGATAATAGAGTCACCTCATTCTGTTGATCTCACATGACTCTGCCAGGAGTTCGTTCTCTTGCCTTTCTGTCTCTCGCAACATCTTTGACAAGTGCCGATGTTCCTTCACCTGCTCACTACAATATCGAGACAAAAAATCAGAGATTTCAGACTTTCAGGAAGTACTTTGGGTTTTCGTGACCTTCAAGGGGGATATGAGTTTAGTCACGGTTGCAGCAGTGGGAAGTAGGACCAGTCAATATTGTCCTGTGGAAGGTAGAGGGAGGACTAGGGAAATATTGGCAGGTAAATCCTTGAAATTTGACTCTGCAATAAAGAACTGTATTATCCAGCATCAGACTTCTGAATCTGGATGAATACTGGACAACACCCCTTTACTTTAGTTGGGGTCAAGCACCCAAGGAGGCAAACTGTTACTTACGTGGCAAACTGTTTCCACTCTGCCTCCAGCACTTGAGCAGTCTGAGCTGTGTCCAGTGCCTTTTTCCTGTGCCTGACAAGCCCGGCCTGTACCCCTTTTAACATCAGGGGGGTCAGGTGGAGGTCAGAGGGCAGCACGGTGGGGCGTTCTTGGATGTCCCTTCTCTTAACACCTGCATACAAATGGATTGACAAACACATAACTGTCAATAAATTACCCACAACATAAAAATCCATTCATTCTCTTCCTGAGATATCATGTTTCGAAGTTTCCACCAAAAACATGCCTGCAGTTTCAAGAATAGTTGCTGGGGAGCACAAAGCAATGCCACTAATTTCTGAACCCATAAGCTACCTGCCACATAAAAATGTTCAGAACATGAGATACCAATGCCGAACGTTCTGCTGCATTACCATAGAACGCCACTGGCAGGCCCATAATTGAAGTTGTTTTTTGTGTTCTAAACACCTGCCCACATACAAAATTTCATAACAATTCATCAATATTCTTGAGTTATGCCGTTAAACAATGCACAACCATGAACACTATGGAAAACATATAACCTTCTTGGCAAAGGTAATAAAGGCAATGTATACAATGAGCACAAGAGGATTTGTCCGGTATGGCTTTGTTTTATACTTACTTTGCTATAGTGACCACATGTATAGTAACCAAGTCTGATACATGTATATCCATATTGGATGTATTCAATCATTTGCAAAATAGCTGTAGAGAAAAAAAGGAATGCTCTTCAGTATAGACTTAGGTCAACTGAATGATACAAATCGATCAGTAAGTTTTTACCATTCTCGACCTGGATGGCTTTCAGAATAACAAAGGCAGAGAAATGCAGCATCAACTTGTAAAATCTGTCTCCTGCAAAAGAAAAGAGAGAAAGTATCTAATATCAAAAGTATGATCGAGAAGTCTTCCAAAACTGCTATTTACGATTTTCTTCAGAGCTGGGTTAAGTATTGCTACATACTGGTATGATACAGCAAAAATCGTTTAGGTACAGGTACAACATACTGTGTACTGGTACTGTACCTAAATAGAGTTACACTCAAGTATACAGTCAAACCTAGAAGTGGCCACCTCTACATAAGGACTGCCTGGCCAATGTGACCACTTTTGGTGATCCTTTACATACATGTAATTTTCCCATTGACACAAGCAATCCTATCTATAGTGAATACATGTCCACATAGACCAGATCGGTCTCCTGCAGCTGAGTGGTCTTCTTGGGTAGTTTTAACTGTATACTAGTACTCATTTTGTGACTAAAAACATGCAATTCCTACCACACAGATGAAACTCAACTACTGGAAAACATTGTGTGGGTGTTAAAATCAGTGCCGTCTTTGATTTGAGATCCTCTTGCAAGAGTACGTTCTTTGCATGAGAAACCCAAAGTCCAAATAAACATTCTGTTCACAGTTTCTATCATTACTGAAGACCACAGGTTACTTTGTTGCGTTGTTGAATTACTCAGTCAGGTACAAGTCCTATCCTGTTACGTTAAGGTGCGCAGCCTTAGTAAGGTGTCAGGTGCATTGTTACCTCCTGGTGACATGAAGAGAGAGGCCACGATCCTGGGAAGGTTAGCTTCTGGTTCCTCCCTGGAGATCTGCGTCATCCAGTTGTTCACTGTCCTGCGGAACTGTTGTTCACCCTTCTTGTCATAGATAGGCCAGCAATCCCTGTATACAACATGACACAGTAGTCAAAGTGATCCCTACTGCTTTAAGTTCCAGTATGTAAAATGTACTCAAAAGTTGGGCATTGTTGCTATCACATGCACACGCACATATCATTCACACACACACACACACACACACACACGCACACACGCACGCACACACACACACGCACACACACACTTTTTGTAACAGTTGACATAGTTTTATAGAAAATGAGATTATTAATAAGAAATAAGTATACCTGAAAGCTTCCCTGGCCATGATAGGATCCAGCCTGTTGAACAGATAGTGGGTCACCACTTCAAAGGCCTTCTTGTTGGGCAAAGCAAACATGTCCCTGAAATAAGACAGAAAGAAACAGTTACACACATATCAGCGTGCGAAACACTAGGTTGCCCAGTTGCACCGTGCAACCATATTTTGCTTGGTGCAACCTATTTCTACACCCAGGTAGCTCAGTGCACTACCTAAATTTTGTGGTAAGGATGCCCCTTTCTTCCATTGGGAACTGTTTATTGAGAAGTTCCCATGGAAGAGCTCATCACTTCAGGAAACAACTCAGAAATGTATAAATGTACATTGCATACTAACAAAGTTAATCATAATGTAGAAGAGTTTAAATTCGGGGCAACCTGGAATTTTGATGGGCAACATAGCTTTCATCCTAGGTTGCCACTGGGCAACCTGGCTCAAAAAAGTATTTCGTACACTGCATATGATATGGTCCTAGGTATAGTGCCATGATTTGAACCTGAACAGGGAACAGATGTCAATGGAAAATACTTTGAGACATAAAAGTTGTGAAGGGATGGGGTGAAGCTATGCTATCCTCTCAAAGATTACAATTTTTCTAAACATTTGTACGGACCAAATTATGGTGTTGCAACTCCACTCCCTGGATGCAATGCAATGGTGTTGAGATAACTATGTAAAGAAATGAGAATCGACTTGATAATCATTCTACATGTAAATCACATAGAGCACCTTTAACATTCAGACTGGGTGGTTGGACTATACCTGCTGAATGGTATTTTGTGCTTGGCCTCCATGGAGGTCGGATCAAACCCCAGAAGCAGCAGGTTGGTGAAGAACATCTCTCTCATGTCTATGGGGTCAGCCATGATGCCGGCTGGCCCTGGGCCCTGGGTGTGACTCAGGTTCATACTGTGGGTCCCGTCCTGGCTGAGGTCCTGCCTAGTGGTTACGCTTGCTTCCTAGGGCTGATGTGACACTGAAAATGACATTCCCAACATGCAATGGGATTCGTGTAAAGACCTATCGATGTGCAAGACTAAGGGTCATACCATACCTGCTGAACAAAAGTTCTAACTTCTTTTTTTAGTTTAAAACAAATTTTATTTATGCGACAGGACCTCCTTCTTAAAACAAATTATGCAACTGGATGTCATTTGTTGCACATCTGTTACATCACTCAGGTCTAAGAAATTAGACAGATACATCAGTACAAAACAAAACTAAAGGTGTCTCCGTTCACTCTGTTGCCCCTGGGGATTTCTCCTGAAAAATTCTCGGCTCGTCCAGGCACACTGGTAGCGTGCTGAGAAACCGGTGAGAGGAACTAAAGAACTTACGTCCGGCTGCACGGATGCGTTTGCCGCAAGTGAAAGAATAGAATGTGATGGCGTTCTCGCGATTGGTCAAACCTACTATGACCAACTGCGGATATTTTTTTTCTGGGAAAGTCCCATCATGATTATGCGGCACGGCCTTTTTGGCCAGCATACTGATTCCCCTAATAAAAGCGAAAATGCCTTCTAGTTTTAAAGATTTTTATTTGTTGATGAAAGCATATCTATGGCGACATTTGTCTTGAATAATGATAAAAAAACTTACCAACTCTTTTTACTTTCCTTTTCAGCCAAGGGCAGCCATCTTGAAATACCCCGCCAAGAATGAACTGACAAAGTCCCGGATGTTGGGTCAAAGGTGACCCTGTGATATTACGACACGACGCAAAACACCCGGTTGCATAAATCGCACAAAATGGCGGCCGTATCTGGATGTCGTCTGCTGTTTGGGAGGATTTCTTGGCCGAAGTTGTCGCCTCTCAGTTCAAGTCCAAGAGGTATTTGTTAGGATAGAAGGACAGCATAAGTAGCAAATGATGTTGCAGTTTTATAATGGCCGCAAGGCCCTTTGTTCGCTAGAACCGTTGTCTTAGAGCCGTGTTCGCGAAGTTGTTTGTGATGACTTGTTATGAAAGCATCAAGTTTATTATCATATTTTATACAAGGAGGTTAAAAAAATGTTTTATGACTTTTTTCCAAGATTTGACGAAATAGATTCAGGCAACATTAGAATGATTCTTTGTCAGGTGTACTCACTTGCAGGAAAACTCATGATATCATAATTTATTTCCTCACTTACTGCATAAAAGGTTATCATCTAATCTCTGTTTTGTGTAGGTTTGCCCCTCTGGGACAGCCCAGCAGTTTCCAGACAATACAGTGATCAGAAGAAAACTGAAGAGAAAGCTCCACTCAGAAAGCCTAAAACACCAGCAGGAAAGTTGGACAAGGAGGAGGGTGACAGACATCCATATGCTGAACAGGACCCATTGCCTCCCTGGCCAGGTATATTACTCATTAGATAAATATTGTCATATGGGTTGTTGTGTTTGTGGTATTTGTCCTATTCTAGCTCTGGTTCACTCCCTTGCTGAAAAGTCTGGTACCTTTTGCTTAAATGTTTGACCCTTACATCATTAATTATTTGGGGTATCAAATATATCTCAGAAGCAGTGCTTCCAAATGTATGTTTGATCCCCGTTACCATTTCATTACAGAGGACTGTGATCTCACTTATATTTACACAAGAATTTAAATGCTGTTTCTCTATCAAGTTAATAATCTACATTGTCAAATTAAGCCATGTTTAACTACGAAATGAAGTTTATCGTGATTTTGTGTTCTGTCCAGATAATATCAACCCACACACAGGAGAGAGAGGAGGTCCCAGGGGTCCTGAGCCCACACGCTATGGAGACTGGGAAAGGAAAGGAAGAGTGTCGGACTTCTAGATGGGACACTGACAAACTGCCATGGCCTGTACTAACAGTTGTCAGCAAAGAACAGACAAACACAACAGCATTTGTTATGAGTACTGTTGATCCTTAGCATGATCCCATTGCATGTTGGGAGATGCATGGCATTATGGGTAGCACAGGGGTCAGAACATACTAGTAATTACCATGACTACATAGACTGGACACAATACGCATGCGCTGCATACACTGTCACAGTCATGGTAGTGACGTTGTTTTCTCCATGCACAGCTACCCACAATCCCTGTGTCCCTCAGTATGCAATAGGATCTGTGAAAAGGTCAATGACATATCAAGATACTAAGTCTGCGTTTATTGTAAGGCAATGGTGGAGGCCTACAAGAAAAGCTGCATGTGTGCATATTATAGGAAAATAAACAACTTGCTTTGTTTTTTCAACGTGTTGACCACCCATCCATTTATTGTCAATGAAGGCAGATTTGTAGACTGTAAAAGGGTAAAACAAAACCTTACTGTTATGTAAGTCACACTAAACAGGAGGACCAAATAGATTTACCCTGAAAGTATTATTTTTACTAAAATAAACTTAAAATAAGAAACATGCCAGCAATTCTACAGTACACTGAATTTACTGGAACAGTGTTTTCTTGTGTTTTTTTTCAATGGATATCGTTGATTCCTTTGACAGTTTGATATACCACATAAGAACTGCTAGTGATCGCTACCAAACACACGTAACAGTCAAGTATCATAGTCAGGGTAAAAACCAGGATAAAATACAAAACAAATAATCCCTTACAGATACATGCAGTACCAACATATGGTTTGATGGGTCACAGTGACTTCAAGGATGACCTATACAATTTTTGTATACATACTGAACTCCTTTTCTAGTTGTTGTACATATTGTAACAAGCAGCCATGACATCACAGCTCCATGTTGGCTGCTAATGAATATGTGCTACTTCTATTATCTCTAAATGGTAAACAGAAAATACTGTCCAAACTTAGGTAACACTTTGTAAACCCTCTCCACTTCCAAAATTGGCCAGCACCTTACAGGCTGTGTGGGGAAAAAAACAACTGTGGAATTTATACTGCTTGGAATTTGGCATTGGTATGTTGCAGGTACGAAGTATCACTGAGGGTTACTTGAACATTTTCGTTACAATCATCACTTGTATAATATCTGCGCAATAACAACAAGCCATCTTGTAACTTTTGGCTATCCACTGTTAGCAAGAATTCAGCTACATAGCAGATACTGTAGTTCACTGTAATACTGGATTAACTACGGGCTAAACAAAGGGAACTAGTGTATTATTCTGTCCCGCCAGGTCTCAACTGCCATGCAAATTGTTCGTAGCCTCATTGACCACTGGAAACATACAACTTACGACAGTAAAATAGTGGCAGCTGACCAGCAAGAGCTGGTAGGTCATCCACAATTTCCTCTTAATTCTACCACACTTTAAGGAGGTCGGTGTGTCATCTAACCTACAATGTAGCCTATAAGTGGCAGAATATCTCAGGATCATCTGAAGCCAAACATAATCACCATGTCTTCACATTATGTTGAGATATATGGAGTATAGTTGTAGAATGGCAATATCGCACGTTGAGTGTATCAAGGCAAACAATCGCCTAATGTCACATCTGATGATATGACGATGATGTTTTGCTTCACATAATCCCGAAATACTCGGCCACCTATCAGGTTAGGTTATACACAAACATATCAGAAGGATGCTAGAAGAGGAAATTGTGGATGACCTATCACCACTCGCTGGTTGGCTGCTGCCGTTTTGACAGTCTCCAGTGCCCCGTGGTACTGGTGACTGTGCCTTAAGCCCTCAGGGCGCAGAACTGCTGGAACACCTGGAGGATGTGGGCGTCTGTGTCTGAGGTGAAGAGCAGATTCTCCAGGGTGTCCAGGTACTTGGTAACCGTGCTGTGGTGCTGAAGGAAAGGAAACAGCAACAACACAGGATCACCAACAGGTTATACCTCATTTCATGCATAA
Source organism: Branchiostoma floridae x Branchiostoma japonicum (assembly GCA_013266295.2). Classification (NCBI taxonomy): domain Eukaryota; kingdom Metazoa; phylum Chordata; class Leptocardii; order Amphioxiformes; family Branchiostomatidae; genus Branchiostoma; species Branchiostoma floridae x Branchiostoma japonicum. The sequence continues at coordinate 21,279,120 of CM023823.1, forward strand.
AAAAGTTAACCAAAATCATGAAAATCCATTAATCCCTTCTTGAGTCATCCGGTTTCAAAAAAAACAAACAAGCATGCAGTTCAAAGCAAAGCCACTACAGGGTCCAAACCTACCGTAGTGTACACCAATTACTCCCGAGCCTGAAAGCTACCTTTCAGCAAGTTTGGTTCTGAGATATCGTACTTCTAGATCAAGCAGAACAACTTGAACTGAACATTTTCATTCTGCAGACCATCCGTACCTGGAGGAAGATTTGCTGGAGTCGCTCAATGGAATATCTGTACCAGGCAGTGTTGAAGTCTTTACCCGACGTCTCGCATCTACCCAGATGTTCTGTCAGCACCATGATGAAACGCTGTGTAGAAAAAATGATTAGTGACTTAGTGTTCATCAAACCCTATTCTAAACCTGGATGATTTTGTTTGCCCTGAGCTACCCATAGCGCACCATGTCTCCCAGCATGCACAGGGATCTGTGGAAGGTCTATGCCCTTAATGTCACTTTGGCAAAGAAAGTCAACACAAGAGGATGTTGAGTGCTATTGTGACAGTAACAGATGTAAGTAACTATTACCATGAATCCCTAAGACAAAACATGATGCAAATGTAGAAATTGGCCCAATAATACAAGCATCCTAATCAATTGATTTTTATTTCACTTTCATTCCCCTAAAACAATGTATACAAACTGCTTGAAGACTCCGGAAATTTGTCAAAACAAAGCCAGCTTACCTGGAAGATGACCAGGAAAAGTTTCTTCTGTTCACTCTGTGCTGACTCAAGCCTTTCCTGAAGACGTTCGATTTCCTCTTCGTCCACCCTGTCAATGTCCTGCATCTCATCCTCACTGCCACTCTGAAAATAAAACATGTCAAATGTTACCAGAGTGTCAGCATATATGGTTATATCCATTAGAAGGATAATATGCAGTATATGGTTTCCATGCAGCTACCGGAGTACGTCTGGCAACTTAAAGAGCATATGTTTTTCAAGTAGTATTCGTGAAGCTCTCACAAACATGAAAGTACACATATACTACATTTCTGTACCAACTCAGTGATCTAAAGACCAACAATTTATCACAACTAAACCAATATATTTTGTTATGACAGTTCATGGTAAATGTAATTACCTTGTCGCCGCTTTTCTCCGTTTTCTGCTGAGCGTCTCCCAGTTCTTTCTGCACCTGAAATAGTCAAAGTGCCTGTCAAACAAAGCCTAGAAATGTTATCAAATGGGATATACAAGTAAAACACAGACCACCACACATGTGCACAATCCAACAAAAATCATAGAGGGTACATGACTTCAATGTCTCCCAGCATGTCTTTTCCACAATCACCTTCCACATTTTTATGGTAACGTGGTACATTCAGTAAATTTTGATAGTGGGAAACACAGTAGTCATCCCTTCATTACTTGAGGTGATTTTTCAGCTGTGTGCTGCTGACCCTCAGTTAGCTCTGCACTGCACTGAAAGGACAATGTGTGGTACAGTGAAGAACTGGAGTACCGTAAACATAGTCACTTTTTATTGTTGTGTTGTGATAGAAGTGAGTCAGAAATGTGCCAGCAGTGCACCAGTAGTGTGACAGTAGACGTAGTAAGTGCAATCAAAATGATACCAGTTTTGAGGTAGAACACCTACCATGTTGAGCACAGCAATGCATGGCAAATCAGGCATGGGTTTTAAAACTTACATTAATTATAATGTGGAATGTGACAGAACCTACCTTGTCGACATGCTTGTTCATTTTCCTGATTGTAGAGTGCATGATCTCCCACACATACAGTCTGTGAAACAGAAATGACAAAAACAGTGCAACCATCATTCATTAACCTTCTCCCTGCTACCTAACCCCATAACCAATGGAGAATTGATGGCTACTTCAGTTTGCTAAAGGTTAAAAGTCATTTACCAAGAGCCAGTTGGTGATCTAGTTAAAGAAAAAGAGAATCATTGACCCCGCACCACTGAATGGTGCTCATTTACTGATTTCTAAAGACATTGCAGCAATTTGTTGATGCCAAAACTTCATCTAAAATAAAAACTCCACCTAATATCTTTTCCAACTGTTTCTCTCAAGGTTGATCACTGAGCTTAGGCTTAGGCCACAAAAAATTAATTTATCGGTTCTAAGCTAAGCTGGAAGATCAACATGAGTCTGAGGGGAAAGTCTGTGGCTTACAGTAGGGGGTGAGTATAGTTAGATTCATGTTTTCTTCTCAGATCCATGTTTCCATTTTGGCCTCTTGCGTAATTTTTGCTTTAAAATGTCTCAGAACCAAGGAAATGACTTGGTGTGGCCTTACCTGGTGAAGTCCTGGGACATGTCGTGGGAGAAGAGCCAGTTGGCTACGGCCGAACAGTTGACAATCTGTGTTCTCAGCATCTTGTCCACCAGCACAAACATCATCTATACGCAACAATAAAGTAATAAAGTGTAACTGTGAATAGTTTCAGACCACATCCCCCTCCCCAAATAAAACACATGAAATAGACCTGTAGTGGGCTAAGGTAAAACAGACACACTAACTGGATTAAGGAAAAATCCACATACCAAACATCATCACAATGCAAGCATGGCAACTACCTCAAACCCTTATCCACTGATTCCACACACATACATAAACACACTCAGTGAAAACATAACTGTTGCATTTCACAGAGGTAATTAGGACAAAGTATGTGTGTGTTTGGACTGTACCTGTGGATGTTTTTTCCACACATCGTACATGGTGCGTAGGATGTGTATCTGAGCTTCTTCCTCCTCTGCCAGCTCCCGGAAAATCCCATGAAATCTGTGCAGCCAAAAGTAAGTTCCAGTTAGTTAAAGTCCTTACCACACTAGTATGTGGGAAGGACTGTAACTAAATTGTTATTAAGTAAATAGGGCAGCAATATCAAGGTAAAAACAATTCAAATCATACATGTCATTGTATACCATTACAACCTAGGGAGCAGAAATGGGGTTCTTACTTGGCCAGTGCACTGAAGGCATGGCTGAAAGACTTGCAGCCGAGGTGCAGCACTGTCTGTACAAAAACGTCTATCTTCAGCGGGTTGAAGGCTGCCTCACCTGAGAAAGAACAGACAATACACTACAGGTTAGTCTGGAACACATCCGCTGCTCACAAGGCTCACATCAATCTACAGTTGAAGGAAAACTATCAAAGAGCCCTCAGAAGACTTTACCATCATCATCCTTCTTGGGGTTTGGCAGGTCCTTGAGTATGTTCATCAGCTCCTCGGGTTCAGCCTTGGCCTTGATAGAGGCGATCAGCTGATGGGCAGCCACTGTACCCGGCAACGAACCTGAACACACAGAAGATTAGCCTTCAACATAAGTAAATGCATAACTTCATCCGATAAAACAGTTCACAGTCACAGTGTTCTAGCCAGCATCCGTCTGTCATTTGACAGAATTTTGCGCTCGTGACGGACAAAAATTTTGCCCAATACGTCATCTTTGATGTCATATTAACAACTGTTGTAAGAGGTGATTGTACATGTGGTAAGAGGTGACTGACCTGCTCCCTCCTGTTCATACTTGTAGATGTGGTTGGGTTCATGTGGTAGCAGTGGTCCGAAGGCATCAGAGACTGTCTCTACGATCCTCTGGTGGTACGATAATCTATCACAGCAGAACAAACACAACCTTTACATACTCATCTACATGCAGTGTACGAAATACTTTTTTGAGCCAGGTTGCCCAGTGGCAACCTAGGATGAAAGCTAGGTTGCCCATCAAAATTCCAGGTTGCCCCAAGTTTCAACTCTTCTACATTGTGATTAACTTTGTTAGAATGCAATGTGCATTTATACATTTCTGACACAGAGTTGTTTCCCCTTACCTGAAGTGATGAGCTCTTCCATGGGAACTTCTCAATGAACAGTTCCCAGTGGAAGAAAGGACATCCTTACCACAAAATTTAGGTAGTGCACTGGGCTACCTGGGTGTAGAAATAGGTTGCACCAAGCAAAATATAGTTGCACAGTGCAACTGGGCAACCTAGTATTTTGCACGCTGATATGTCATTTTTTTTAGAATTGTATGATTTTTGATTGTGCAGTCCCATTTCATTCTAGTTTGCTATTAAATGTACCTTTGTTAAGAAGGTTATGTTTCTGGTAGCATCTGTGTTTGAGGTTTAACGGCAAACTCAAGAAGCTATGGTGTGAAATTTGGTACATGGTTAGTTGAAGAAATGTATAGATTTTGGGCCTCCTCGCAGCTTTCCAGTTTCTCATGCTCAAAAGTACATTTTGTATAAGAAGTGTTCAGTTGAGTTCTCTCCATTTTTCTCCCCGAGACTCTGAATGCTGTTGTTACTGCTATCAACAGCTTTATAATTTTCTTTCCCCTCCACCCTTCCAATCGTATCACCAGTGACAGAAAAGTAAGTATCTCAGAACATATGTACCAGCTACTTTTCCAAGCATCCTGCTGTTGGCACACACAAAAAAGACGCACTCCCCTGTTGCAAGCAAGGGACGTACTAAGAACAACAATGGTTGTACCTCCCATGGGGGACATATGACATGCCCGCTTCGTGTACACTAACAGTATTAGATAAAATTCAAACCCTTTACCTGACGCATTTTCCCAACACCTCCTGCACAAATTTGGGCTTGTACAGGGAGCTGTCCAGTTCCACACACGGAACCCAGTCATCCCAACTCCATCTGAACTGGAAGTTACTCAGGTGGTGAGAGAACCAGTTCACAAATCTGTAACAAGGGTTATAAGAAAATAATTACATGTATAGAGCATGTACCTTCAGGGCTCGAAATACTTTTGCCAGCACTGGTGCAGCTACATGTACTATTGAAAATTACCTGCACCACTCAGACTTTGAGAATTAAGGATCATACTAAAAACTGTTCAGAAACTATTGCCATTATTTCTTTTATACTTCAACAGTCAATGCAGCAAATAAAAATCCACATACACCTACATGTATATATAAATCCAGTACATGGACCAGTGCAGGTTAGGTGCATCAGAAATACGTGCACAGTCCCAATTTTACATGCACTAAAGTGCATATGCACCCAGTATTTCGAGCCCAGACTGTGCTACAATAACAGTGCATAAGAGACACCTGTCTGAACACACAAGAATTGCACACAGGTGAGGGCATGATACATGTAGTACTAGTGATTAAGCCTAAAAATTAAGCCCTGCTGGAGACAACATGACAGAGACACCTAGCAGAATAAAACGGTACTACAACATAAAGTAGTCCTCCGACCTGTCCACACATGCTATGTTCATGGTGTCTATTCTCTCGTACAGCATCTCGGTGGCCTGTGCCAGGACCTGGGGCAGGGAGCTGGGCTGGAGTTTACACAGCTCGATCAGCAACGTTGTGTAGAACACATCCACATGGGGGGCAAATGGTAGCTGGAACAGCTGCCCATACACAACCTGGAGAAGAAGACATGTTGTGTCAGGTCAGGGTGCTACAGGAGAGTCATTCATACTTTGACATCTCCAGTTTGTCGTCATTATCTGCAAATTTAACAACTGCTAACAACTAAGGATGGAAGGTGGAACTACTAGTATGCCACTAATGTCTTGTTTGAAAATTTCTGTCGTCCCATAGTTTGGGGTGAATATGTCAGTAGAAGCAATTTTAATGACATATGAGCAATTAAAATTGGCATTTGACAGAATTAGGCCTTATATCTAAGCAGTTACAACAGCTTCATGTATCAAACTTGCATTGGTACACATGGAAGCTAAAAATCTGTATATCAACGACAGAACTATAATGGTGTTATGTTTTTGCAAGTGGAATTTTCATGCAGATGATATTTTGAAACAGGATCCATATGAAATGATATCACTTACCTCAACAATGTGATAGTTGAGTGGAATCTTGTTCTTGAAGGGGTAGTTCAGCAGTTGGGCAGCACTGCAAAATACAACAATATCCATTTACTTTTTTGAACAGGACTAACTTCAAATGACCCAGTCAAAACATAAGAGTTTTGCTTTTTCTGGTATGGGTTGATATAGAAGTATCTTTACAGGCCTTGCTTTGAAAGTAATGAACCTATGTGTTTATGTAATGTTCTCCATCAATGGTGGAGTAAAAGAGAGAAAGAATGAATGAATGAATGTGTACTGACCATTCCTTCCTGTCCACAGCATATGTGTCAATAATCCTCCTCAGGTTCTCCTCTATCAGATATCTGTCCACAGAGTGGTGGCCCGGCATCACAGGACCCTACAACAAGAAACTCCCACTTCAAATCAAAATATAAAACAGGGCAACCACAGATGGCAGACCTCACCCCCTCAGATGATAAGCTCTCCCTGGTAAAGCATACAGAAACTACATTGCACTCAGAACATAACAGAAAGCACCAGAACATAGCCCACATTCAATATCTGTTTACTCCTGAAGGATTTTAACCTTTGACCTTACCCACAATCCCCGACAGTACCAGTACTGTGAGATGGCTTATTCGAATCAGCTGACCATGCCACATTTGCACATGTACAGACGTACCTCGGGTGCGTCTGTGTAGTCAAACATCCTGAAGACGACAGTAGGCATGGGGTAGGCGGAGTCGTCCATGTGTGGGGGAGCGTTATAGGGAGGCAAGTTGTGCTGCAAGGCCTCACACAGGATGTTATCGAAGGCCAGGTACGGGCGCACGATCTGTCGCTCCTGCCACTTGTCCATGCGCATCTTCTTGATCTGTGCCCACAGACAGTCCAGGTACTGGCAGAGAGGAGAACACAGGTTTCTTACAAGGCAATACCTCGTGTTAGGTACAAGGGGTCAGGCTAAAAATAGTAAATAGCAAAATACAATGGAAATAAAGAAATACAGCAAAATACATGGACACATTATTGTTTAAAGGAAAATGTACTTATTATTCAATCAGTACCATAAGCTAGGTTTTTACCATAACATGCTAGGTTTTGAATGATAGTGTGAATGTATGATGACAGCACATCATCCTTGTTGACACTTGAATTTTCATGTATTGTTACATTGCTGTGTTTGCCACCATGTTGGTGTCCCTATTTACATTCCAGTGAATGATAACTCAAACATTTTTTGGACAGTTAAAAATCTATCAACCCTCAAATAACAGACTGTACTAAATGCCTACAGCTCAAAGAAGGGAAGACCAGACGAATGTTTAAAAAAAACCCTGATAAAACCCAACATTGAATGCTGTGTATGCCTGAGCTGCAACCATTGAAATACAAATAGTGACACCAACATTTTAGTCAACACCTGCCAGCTTCATTGATATGGACAGTGAAAATGCTGTAAACTGATGATATGAGAAGACTGCCATAAGACCCTACCTCTTCCTGTGGGTGGGGGATATCTGAGGACCACACTCTCAGGATCGGCACATGCACCTTCTGTCTCTTACTGCAAGAAAAAAAAATCTGTTACTTCTGGGTACAGAATTTTTGTTTTGGATGGCTGAGCTGTGGGTTTGTGTGTCTGTTTGTCTGGACAGAGTAGGTTGACAGCATGTGGATGGGAGAAGATTCACCAAAGGAAGGACCAGGGGAAGAATGACAGGCTAAAAGGTCAGACAAAGGAAATGGGGGTGAAATTGAAGGTTACAAAAACCCAAAATACTTCCCAAAATCTGAAATCTTTGGTATCTAATGTTTCAGGATGTGAATATCAATACATATGAATGACAGAGTACATCAAGTTTGACCTGTACTGGAGTCAAGATTATTCGTCATGACATGTGCATTAAGGGTGTTGCCTAATTTTGTCTTTGTTTCTACCGGTAGTGTGCACCCCTAGCGAGGGACAAAAGTACTGCAGAATCAATTCTGATGGAAAACATCTACTTGTACTAGTAACTCACCTGATGTAGGCGTCAATGTTCGTTAGCAACCGTTCCATCTCAGCCTCTTTCTTCTCGTACAGTTCCCTTGCAACCTGTGTCAACAAGAAGGCCATCATACAATACACTGTGTGCAACAAATTCATTCAAATTCCCACACTTAGATTCGTGGCACGACGACAACCAAAAGTTTGCTGTATTTTTTAGTTGGAGGCTGAAACAATAGTAGTTAGTACTGCCGGTAGTAACAGAGCGGAAGGCAGAACAAATGTTTCCAGTGTGATGTACTGAGAATGTGAACACTATAGTGATTCATATGTGTTCAATGCAAAAACAAACAAAGCAAAATAGTAATGCATTTGCACTGTCTAATGGTACGTTTGTACTACTGTATGAAAAATGTTTTTAAAACGTTTATCATGTTATTTCTATACTGATACTCAAGCCATCCTGAAAGTGACAATTTCAATGATGAGTAAATATGACCTCACCCATGGTAGTGTGCTGAGGGTGGCATACACGAACCAGTCCGGTCGAACCTACAGGACACAACATAACAACAGGAAGCATATCTATTAGCATTGAAGTTCTTCAGATTTCGTAGTTAACATAGTACAGACCTCAGTCACCTGACACTTTGTTCCAACACAAATATGAAAACATTGTATGGGCATTGAAATCAGTGCCATCTTTGATTTGTTATCATCTACTGTAGGAAGAATAGGTTTTCAACCTTTAGCACACTGAAGTAGCCATTTGGCTACCAATTCTATATTGGGTATGGGGTTAGGCAGCAGGGAGATGGTTAAAATGAAATGCCAAAAGTCCAAATTAACAATTTGTATACTGCTTTTGTCATCATTGAAGACCACAGTTGACTTTCTGGAATGGTACAACCTCTGAAAAACTACCTGTGCAACATTTAGGTATGCAGCCGCAGTGAAGGGACTTCAGCCTTTCTGTCTCGTACTATACCGGACAAATTTGATGATCTGTACGCTCCACGTACCTGGGGTATGTCGTCCTCCAGTGTGACGTTTACAAACGCCTCGTACCAGGCTAGGAGCGACGGTGCTGCGATCACATGACAATTCACCAGGTCTGCCAGGAAGTTCACCTATGTACACAGATTACCACCAGACTTTCAAAGATCTACACACGAATCATTATGTACAATGATATTCAATATAGGTTATGAAAGATAAGCATTATTTACTACTTACATCAAAGAGGTATTGTTTTAGGTAGTGTTTTTTTTAATGGTGGTTTGCTTTGAAATGCAAACTTGTGAAAGGATTCATTAATGACTTTATTTTAGAGGGCTGAAGTTTTTTCTAAGATTGAAGTTTTTTTCTAAGATTGCAAATTGGGATATGGCAATTTCTCTAGCAGCCTTCTTTGAAACTGCAAATTATATGCATGTGAATGACATTGTAGGAAAAAATACAACTAGAGGTAAACATATGAGGAAACTCATTGGTGCACTTAAAAAAAGACAATGCAGAGCGATCATGACACCACAAGAAATGCCTCCACCCCTAAGGTGTTGCCAAAAACTGTGTACTCACAATGACCCTGCCCTCCTCGAACTTGTTCTCCTTCAGACTGTCCTTGAACCGTTTGACCATGGCGTCCACAAACTGTGGCAGAAACAAGACATAACATGTTACTAGGGATATGTAGTCATTGCATACACATGATGTACACAGTCAAAACGTACACAGTACATTGTAGCTTCAGAGGGATCACTTTCTAATAATACATGAATAGTTTGTAAATGCAGGAAACATGAGATAGTGAAACAGATGTGCTAAAATGTGTTTGTAAATGTCAACAAAATGAAGACTTTGTCATCCGCAATAGTATTTCAATACCACTGCCCAAATCCTGCCTTAAACCCCGGGGGAATCTATGTAATATAAGAAGCCCGCTCATTGGTCAGGCCAAAGTGGGAGATTTGAACTGACGGAAAGTACCCTTCAGTGGTGCTCCTGAAACATCGCTGATATCTCACGACTGAGGAAACACGTCAGGCCGTGTTTTGTCAGAGAGGAGTCTGAAGTATTTGTCTCCACATAACCCCCGATATTTTTCAGTGTCATGAAGAAAACATTGAAAAATCACCTATATTTTGAATCTATGTTCTATTTTACCGGTTAGACAGTGCTGGGTCGATACCAGGTATCGGAATCCCCGGGTTTAAGCACCTTTCAAACTTGACTCCTTACCTCACCCCCGAAGTTGTAGTTACGAGCATTCAGCAGGCCCACAAGCGTGGTGTACACAGACAGCTTCTCAGGTAGTTGTACAGCACTAAACAAGAAAAAGACATGCTCTTCAATGATAGTCAATCAATGTAACATCCCTGGTCCTACTTATCGCCATATCTACGATGTTGCGGATTATGCAGGATAATGGAACCATCCTTTGTTTATCTATAGTGCAGTCTGTAATGTGGTTTTGCAGGTATTTACTACCAGCTACTCTGTCCTTTGTGGGATAAAACTTTACCCAGTGACCTCACCGAGTCATACAAGATGGCTACTGGTGGAGCCCATATCCTCTAACAAAACCAGCAAAAATACAGAAACTATGGCACACTTGCCACTTTTTTTCCATTGAGCATATAGTGGAACATCTACTATCAATCTCATGTTTGCAATGTGTATTAAATCTTGAAATAGTTGTGGTGGTTCTCAAAAACTGAAAACTTGGTAAATTCTAAGAGTAGAAGACACAGTTACCAGTCAACAAGAATCTTGAGGATCTTGGCCTTGTAGTTTGGCAGGTCGGCTTCCAACACACTGGCCAGCCCCTCTAGGTTAGATTCTAATGATGATGTGCTCTGAAAAAAATGTTTGAAAATATATAGCAAGTTAAAATCTCTGTAGCCTGGGTGCCGGACCCTGGCGTTTCATGAGCGATAGATTTTGGGGGGGAGAAAAAAATGTCCGCTACCAGAAGTATACGCCCAGGCCCTAATATCTATCACGCCAGCGGTAGCGAGGAGATAATTAGGGCCAGGGTGCGAAATCGGGTTAGCGGGGAGTATGGTTTCCCCTGGCCGAAGAGCTTATCACTGACTCGCTGTAGGGTCTGGCACCCAGGCTAAAATCTCTGAGGAGAAAGGTGAATGTTTCGCTGAGATCTTCTCTGAGAGGTCCACCACCCCAAAGAAGAGAATGACAGAGAGGTCCCCAAGGTTTGTTTGTTTGTTTATTTGATCAATCTCCATTAGTTTGTACAGAATATCTATACACATGATACTAGTCTTCCTGGAGTCGTGTTACACATACACTAAACCAATGTGTCAAGGAAGACACATTCCTCACTGAAGAAGCTAACTTTTGGGCCAAAACATGTCAGAAAAGTCCTGTCAATGTAAGCAAAGCAACTGGACCAGACTCAATCCCTGACAGTGACTGGGTGCACCTGAACTTGCACAATCACTCTACCTTACCCATAGACATAGACACCTCTGGACTGTAATGTTAGCTCTATGTTTTACCAATGTCCTCACCTTCTCCCCCACACGAGTGATGAGTGACTCCAGTCTGTCTTCAATCTCCAACGGTTCGCTGGTCCGACGCCGTTTATTGCCGCGGCCTGTAGGCACAAGAACTGCCAATCAGGTTTGGAGCTTGGAAGGATTTTTACACATTTTAATTTATGGTGGGCCTGACTACACTAATGTTATTTTTTCACCAAAGAATACATTCTTTGCCAGTCATCCTGTCAGAGAATCCAGGCTGTCAGAAAACGTTACAATCTTCCACCCCAACATCTGCTTGGAGATTGGAAATCTATGACCCAAAAGGGACTTGTGCAAAACCGTGTTATGATGTGTTTAAAAATATAACAAATTACATGAATGCAAATGAACGGAGATCATGACTTAAAAGCGTGTATATTGACATCAATATTTACAATCAATATTCATACCTTAGCTGCAAATATGTGTTCTAGAAACGTCTATAAATTCATGTTCTTTTGGGTGGATCGCCCCCCTCCCCACCATTCATATGTAGACTGTGCAACAAAGCCCGAATATGGCGTGGCTGAAACTGCAACAACGTGAGAAAATGCGGTGTTAAAAGAGAGTTCACGACGTACCTTCGTCTTCATCGTCACTGTATCTTCGTCTTCGAGACATTGTTGTTTTCAGGATGCTGCGGAGGACGCCAAAATCACTTCGTTCTCCTGGTCGAAACTCTCTCCCCAAGCATATGGCGCTGCTTCCTGCGCGTGGGGTCTGCGCAGCGTGTCAAAAGCGCCGCCAAAAGGCTTCTTATCGTACTGCAGCTAGCTACCTAGGTTGCAGGATGATAAACACCCGCATGGTGACGCTTTTGACACGCTGCCTAGGCCCCACCTCAGGGACTGTCACCCCTGGCAAATTTCTCACCTTGTGCAGAATCCCTCTCTATATAACGTTACAGCTACTTATATAACTCCTGTGCACCTTTTAAAAATCTTTCGTTTTTCGAAGAACCCTTGTTGGGGGGTTTGTTTTCCTTGTGGCACTGCGGATACCAATCACATTGTGCCTAACGCATATAGGTAAAAGGAAGTGCACTTCAATTTGTGAAGCAACTTTGAATGTTTTCATCACTTAAAAATTTTAAACATAGATAACTGGAACCTGTTATGAGGAATAGAACCGATGTGGATTTTTAAAGAGAATATTCCTCCATGTTTACAATCACGCGCGCAATAACGTTTAGTTTCTTTTTTTTCGACTTTATTTTTGCATTTGAACTGCGACACCTGGCAACACAAAGAAATGTTAATACAACATGTACCTTAACATTAAATGTGCTCGCATGGAAATAGTGGTGCATTTTCGAAGACCCCCACTGCATTTTCGAAGACCACACCCAGTTTTCTTAGAATATAAGCTATAACTTTAAAATCTTCGCTTAGTCTAAGCACCTCATAATAATCATCTTAACATAATTCCCCATCATGTAAACTCAAAATGTCTATTTACACGTACTTGCTTTTAGACGTGATCAAGCTACAGTTGGAAGGAAAAATTTCACCGTACCTTATACACAGATTCAAACTATCATGTCCTGCTATCATATCTGCCTGTCTAGGTAATTATATAACGTTTAATGCATTATCAAGGCGGGTCAAATCATCGATACTTAAGAATATCATTATACCCACATACACGTTACTTAGCTATTAGTGTTTTCATGTGAATCTGTTAGACTTGTTGTTACTGTTGTTTTTGACTCTGGATACATTGTAGAAATTCAGACGTTTCATACTGTTGTGCAATAAAGCTCACTCAATATAGAGAGACCGTAGGTATGATGGATGAATACTGCAAATTAGCGAGGTCTTTGTAGCGCTTTTTCGTAAACAGCAGCTCATCTGCCCGGTTCGGCTTACATCTTACGATTCGGGTCGTCGTGAGGAGGAGGCTCGTTGTCGCCAGGAACCAGCCGCACGTGGTCATCTGTTGAAATAGGCATGGCGTAATACGTCTTTAAACCATTTTGGTTGCACAAGATATAAATCAAAGACCAACTATAACAATTTTGGATCAGAAAGGGACGTTTGCCGTTTGATCCGAAGAAAAAAAGACTCACTTTGCTTGATCCAACGGTGAACAGGGAAGTCGTATGTAGGTCCGTTGGTGTCCGGGTTGAGTTGGACAGAGATGGAGTCACAGTACCAGTCGTCACCAGGACTGGTACCATCCCGCCATAACTCCATCTGCAGAATCGGGGCGGCCACTTTTACATCCTTCAGTTTGTATCTGTGAACACAATGAAGGCCTAAAGTTTGTGGGGGTATTGCAGGTGATGACCTTGAAGTTAAAGCAATTGTTACAAAGTAAGTTCACCGCCTCTGCTTCTTCCAAAAGTACCAAGCAACAAGAGAGAGAGAGAGAGAGAGAAGTTTTTCAGCCAAATTTGGCAACATTTTAATGAATTGGTATCAAAATTTCCCCTTCTTTGTTTGGCAAAACGTTTATACTTTCACAAATTCACACACAACAAAATTCACTAGTTCTTGGAAGTTTTGAAACTATTGCCGTCTCTTTCTCAACCTAGATATCAGGTCTCGTCTCGGGGTTATTGTCAAGTAGTTGACGTTGACTATCACATGATAAGAGACAGTTGTACTTCCTTGTTATCAGGTCTGCTCTTGGTACTAGTAAATCTACTTACTCTCCGTCACTTCCCCTTTCAAAGTCATCTTTCCAACACACGTCCAGCTGCAGATCCCGGGACTGGTGGCCCCTGTCGTCATGCAGGCGGATGTAGACGTTTGAATTAGTTCCAGCGCCAGAATACGCCCCGGTCTTCGTTTTGACGAGGACATCAGTGCCATCAACGTCAGGGCTTTCACCAATTCCCTGTATATACAAAATTGTAATTACCTCCATGAAAAATGGACGTCTTGCTTTTGGTATGTGTGTGTGTGTGCGTGTGTGTGTGAGTGTGTGTGTGTGTGTGTGTGTGTGTGTGTGTGTGTGTGTGTGTGTGTGTGTGTGTGTGTGTGTGTGTGTGTGCGTGCGTGCGTGCGTGCGTGCGTGCGTGCGTGCGTGCGTGCGTGCGTGTGTGTGTGTGTGTGTGTGTGTGTGTGTGTGTGTGTGTGTGTGTGTGTGTGTGTTCAAAACTTACGTTAAGGATGTCGTCGAAGTAGGATGGAAAGATCTCCTTTAAGTCCCCAGCGTGCTGGACCCAGAACGACTTGACTTCAACTTCCTTGTCAGGTTGACTAGAGCGAGCTATCTTCGTCCCCGTCCACACCGGCGGCTCCTGGAGTTCCCACCCGAAGAAGGTGTTGAGAATGGCGATGCTGCCCTTTATTGTCGACAGCGCGACGTCTTTAGCGGGGCACATGTGGTTGTTTACGGCGGGTGTATCCACGAGTCGGCCGTGAAAGATGACGTGGTGTTCCCGGCGAGCTGCACCCTCAGGGCCGAGGAACCTGCGCCACACGAAGTCGTCTGGTTGGTCGAAGACGGCAGGGTCCTTCAGTGCCCAGTAGGAACTGGCATACACGCGTTCACCTTCCTTAATCTGGAAAGTAAGGGACAAAGAAAAGGCGGACAAGCTATATTATTGGAAACGTGTTCAATGTACAATTATCAAAGTAATATCATAAAAGAGCTAATGTTACATTTAATAAGGGTAATTCGAGAGGATAACGCTTGAGCTATGATTCACTCAAATGCGAATAGGGACACCAACATGGCGGAGCCAGTGATTACGTCACGGGATAACGTTTAATTTGGTCATAATTGGTACCTACCTCCACCGTGTGCTCGCCGCTCTGTGTTGTGTACTGGATGGTTGTTGGGCGTGTTGCGATGGTGCTCCAAAACACCGGGCTTGGACAGGCTCGCAGCACTTCTAAGACGAAGCTCTCAATTTTCGGCATCTCCTCCAGGGCCTCGCGAGTCAGGCCTCCGTGTTTCTTCAGGGCGGCAAGCGCTTCCTCCCGCAGCTCTTCCCGGTCCTCCGCGCTGATGGTGTCCAAGCGGGCGAAGGATGACAGAAGATTTGCCTTGATGCCACCAACCCCGTTGAAGAGTACCGGGAAGAGCAGTTGGCTTGTCGCCTCTGCTTCTTCCAATCCGTGCGATTTTCCAAGATCCATCAGCTGGCGGTATCTTTGAACACAAATCAGTCTGAATTACATAACGTTTGTCTGCATTTCATAGAATGTGTACACTCCTGTTCAAACACAACGTAGCAAAAAAAAATCCTATAAAGAGACTGTTTAACGGTTATCACTTACCTCTCGGACGTCTTTATTTTCCCAAGGATAGACCTCATCGCCCGACGTTCGTCGTCAAGATTCCCCCTTGTTAATGCCCCCAAGACGCATGATCTTAATTCAACCGCACCGTTGGTATAAAGGACGATTTCTTCCGCATCAAAATGTGTAGATTCACCGAAGATGTTGGGGAGGAGAGTATCCGCCACCACAGCCAATAACTTCGACTCGAAGTCGTTCAGTGGCTTCTTTCCCCACTGAGAGATGTTGGACAATACGGACAATGCGGTTGATGCCGGGATCTCTCCATAAGCCTTTGAGATGACTTCCATCAGAAACCCCTTATTTTTCTCGTGGATCTTGCCGTTGGAACTGACGCTTGGGCAAACCCCTTCCGTGAAATCCTTCCGGATCTCTACCACGCCAAAATGGAATTCCTCCTTCTTGAACAGGTCGATGTCGAAGACGGACTGCACGGCCTTGTTTCCGGTCACCACACGACACGGAAAACCGATGTTAGTCTCCACGAAATCTTCCTTGCGATTTGGTGCGAATGATTGGTTGCTCCATCCCAACAATTCAAGGGTTCCAAGTAGGTTACCCATGGTTATTCGTTCTGCAACGAATGGGACATCCGGGTATGTAAGTATGTTAATTAAGCAGACCATATCTTAATCAAGTAATCCCTAGCGGAATGTGAGGGAGCGCAAATAGATTAACCCAATGCAGGTGAAATAGACAGGTGGTGTATAGTAATGAGCTTATAGGCAGGTGGAGCTATATAAGACAGAGAGAACCACGAGGTAGACGTGCAGACCAAGAGTGCCGGACGGCGCGGGGGTACTGGAGTGAGGATGGCGCAGAGACCAAGAAGACACGACGGCGCACCGCCGCCGCCACCGCCACTACCGGTTCAGGGTCAAGCCCTCGGGATGCAGGCGGCACAGCAGCGTGGAGGATTGAGACAGGGTCAGGCTAACCCGCCGGCGCCACAGGTAGACATGTGAATATTTTTTATGGGTTTGGATTTGTGTAAGTATGGTGTATCATTGACAGTGTAGCTAGGTGAAGTCGGTATGGGACGCTCGGGGTAAAATAAAGGGGGTCTCTAATTTTCGCATATAACTTACTCGTCTTCATTACACAGCCTCAAGCGCCACAAGTTCCTCCGCAGGCCGTCCAGGTGCAGGTTCCGCAGCAGGCCGCGCCGCTGCACGTCCAGATTCTGGCGGCGGCTCCTCAGGCGGTACCAGGCCAGGCCCAGGCGGCGGCTCCTCAGGCGGTACCAGGCCAGGCCCAGGCGGCGGCACCGCAGGCTGTACCAGTCCAAGCCCAGGCGGCGGCACCGCAGGCCGTACCAGTCCAGGCCCAGGCGGCGGCACCGCAGGCTGTACCAGTCCAGGCCCAGGCGGCGGCACCGCAGGCTGTACCAGTCCAGGCCCAGGCGGCGGCACCGCAGGCCGCGCTGCTTCAGGGCCAAGCCGCGGCCCCTCAGGCCCAAGGAAACGATTGGCAGCAGGTGAGGGATATTTTCATCTAGGTAGGATCATTTTATCTATGAGGATTGATGGGTAGCTTTTATTTTTGCCCTGACGTGTTAGGGTGGAATTTCAACCAGATTAACATAATAAGGACGGAAGGAATGTGGCCGGATTAACATATTAAGGATTGAAGAAATAGCCAAGGATGTGTAATGGAGGACTTGGAGTCCAATCTTATAAGGAGCATGGATGAATATAAAGGAAGGAATTAGGCCACGGAATTTTTTTTGTGAAGTTGGACTGGGAGTCCGGTATGATAGGAAACAGGCCTGGAAAGAAGGAAGTTAGGCCACGGAAGTTGTAATTCAGGACGGGGAGTCCGGTATAAGGAAACAACCATGGAGTAAATAATGAATATAGAAGTGGTAATTTGAAGATAATTGTATGTGGCAAACTAACAGGTGCCTGTTTCCGCACGCATTGAAATATTAACTTCGAAGGAAGGTGAAGTATTTCTTAGGTACTGTATATAATATGGCAATCTTACAGTGGAACGGAGACTAGGGTATTGATTTGGAGTGATGGAAATTTTGTATTCCCCTTGATGCAGAGATTGGAAGCGCTGGAAAAAGCACATCGTACAGAAGGGGTGAGGGAGTCACTCGAACAGGTGTTGGATTTGGCTAAAGCTCCCTCTCACCTCAACCATGCCTTACTCATCCCGGCTTTAAGGAGACTGGAGGAAAAAGCCAGGGCGGCTGGTCATCCGGATTACCCAACGTATGCAGCAACACTCAGACACGCTACACTCCACGAGAGAAATAGTATGTTGGGGGAGATGGTGCTGAGGGCTTTGGGTTCGGATGTGGACGACAGGATAGGATCGAAGTTTGCTAAAGTAGTTAAACAATCGGGGTATCACACTCAGCCAGAGTGGCCGCCACCTCCCCCTCCGCCCCAATGGTTTCCTCCGGCCCAGGGGGGGTTCTCTACTGTGTTTAGGGGTGAATGTTACTCGTGTCATGCATATGGGCACTCGCAAAAATATTGCCCATACCGTCGAGGGGCATCCCGGGGCAGGAGAGGGGGGAGAAGGCCAAGAAACTGAATATTGCTAACTAAATTGGTCATATATTGGTTACAAAACTTACGCATATATTGTTTGTTGTGACAGAAGAAATTAATATGCACGAATTGACATCGGAAAGAGTAGGGTCCTATTATTCTTAAACAGATACGGGGATATACTAGTATTGGAAAGAAAACATATATTCATGAATAAATATGATGTATACATTGTATCTGTGTCGACATTGTAAATGAATACACATGTATTTTGGATTGGTAAGAAAATTGAGCTTTTGATCTGTTTTGAACAATTATTGCGTATACATTGTATCTGTGTCGACGTAGTAAATGGAAACACGGGTATCTGTTCCTGAACAAATAGTGTGTATACATGGTATCTTGGTCGAAGTAGAGAATGGAAACAATTAGGGGGGATTCGTAAGAAATTGAGCTTTTTCATCTATTGTAACAAATATTGTGTATACATTATCTTTGTCGACGTAGGAATGATTATACAGGGAGTTGAAATTATAAGTAATTGAGTTGCAGTATTCTTGGACATTGTGGATAAGCGATATTTGTTGCCGACATAAAGAAACAATATATGAAATAGGATGAGTAAAGAATGGAGATTTTCTCATGTTGTCCTTGAGCATTATGAATATTTGTATTTTCGGTGATGAACTGGACTGGCGAAGGACTGAGTTTGTTTGTCAATAAATATGTGAATATTGTGCCTGTGGTGTGGTTCGTGAACTTAAATTATAGTGTATAATAGTTACTTACACTTGGAGATAGAGTTAAAATGATGCAGTGGTAACTCTGAGTTAGGAATTACTTTGTTGTGATTGGTACTTTGAGCATCTGTAAAGAAGGTCGTTATGTTAGGACACAAAAGACAGGACTCACCATTTTCTTGAATGAAAGATTATAAATGAGTAATGGAAACGAATAAGGGAGCATAAGAAGCAGACATTAAAACCTGTATATTATTAAAGTACCCATAGGTTTAATAAAGGAGGTAGTCATGCACTCTGGCGACCAGGTCATTCTGAGCCTCAGTACCTGGGGTGCTGACACGCTTCCTCTCCTTAAGTATGAGAGTTTTGATTGCTTAATTTTCCTTAACTAGTTCCGGATACCACCCTGGGAGATAGGGGTATGGAAGGATGATCCCCCACAGCCCTCGCCAAATCTCCCAGCCACCAAATGGATTAACAAGGAGGGGAGGTGTGTCAGCACCGTGGGACCGAGTCTCGATGCAGAGTTCGTCTCATCACACGATGTTGCAGTCACGGCGGAAAATTTAAGATTTAGAGACCCTGGGACGTTTAGGGCGGGTGAAATACACAATCATGTATCGGAATGGGAGCGTATTGCTGGAGATAGTGTGGAGCATCAAAGGGTGATAGGGTGGATAAAGAATAAGGTAGATATCACAGAGTTTGTAGTGCCATTTAATGGTTCGTTCCAGGGGAAGCAGTATGATTGTCCATTCCCACCGCCAGCCTACTTTAGCAATGGGAAGGTCTGTCAGAAGTTTGCAGATTTCATTACTAAAGAAATACGGAATAGGCTGGGCACGGGGGCAATACGGCTTTGGGGGAAGGTGGGAGAGTGTAACCCCCCACACCTAGTTATGCCCCTGACTGTAGAGCCGTCGAAGCCAAGGTTGTGTTGTGACCAGCGATTTTTGAATTGTTGGATAAAGGATTGTCCCTTCACCCTTGACACATTGAAAGAGGTCCCAAGAATGGTCACAAAAGGGTCGTTCTTAACATCCGTGGACGATAAAAGTGGTTACGATCACCTGTTGGTAACAGATGATAGCCAGACGTTTCTGGGTTTCCAGTGGGGGGGTTATCTGTTCGTATGTTGCTCGATTTCCTTTGGGTTTAAGGCTAGCCCATTTCTTTATAACACTACAGGAATGGTAGCAACGTCATATGTGAGATCGTTGGGAGTACCTGTCATGCAATATATAGATGACAGATTAGCCGCTGAGTTATTGGCGCGGTTGCGGCGTAAGCTTAAGAATGACAAGGATACTCGTATGGATGCAGCTAACGCGGCTATTTACATATTGTGTCAGGTCTTAATCAGGTTAGGCTACTTCCTGGGTTTAAAGAAGTCAGTTCTCATCCCCACTCAGTATATCATACACTTGGGTTATGGGTGTGACTCTGTGCTACTGGCATTTATCTTACCCACAGATAAAAAGCGAAACTTTACCGGACTCCGGGAAGACATTCTGGCCCAAGAGTGGGTTTCCATCAAAACACTGCAGAAATGGGCGGGGAAGTGTGTTTCGTTTCAGCTGGTGGTACCCGCAGCTAAGCTGTTTGCTAGAGAGGCACATAGAGCAATCGCACATGCGCAGAGAAGGCAGGAGTTAATTCAGATTACGGGGAAATTGAGGGAGGAGATTGAGGAGTGGAGATTCCTGGATAACTGGGAAGGTTGTATGCAATGGCGGGATGAGAGACATCTCACGCTAACAATGTCCTCGGACGCTTCAGACCTGAAATGGGGGGCTGTCTTAGATTTGCCAGATAATGGGTCGATCACATACTCCGACTATTGGAGTGAACAAGATAGAGTATTCCATATCAACATTAAGGAGGCTAAGGCGCTAGCATACGCCATTAGGGCGGCTAAGACATTGATGACTAAGGCAAGGGTCACAGCCAAAGTTGATAGCAAGGTGGTCCAAGCAGCATGGGAAAGAGAAGGTGGTAAATCAAGGGAGCTTAATGACGCCATAAAAGAGCTGTTTTGGGCAACAGTTGAAGTAAACATTGCTCTTAAGTTGGTATATGTGGAGTCGGCATCTAACCCGGCGGATGCTCCGTCTAGGAGTCTCTCGAAGTTAGATGCGAAGCTGCACCCGGAGTTTTGGAATCACCTGCAGAGGATGTATGGGGGACCAAAGGGACATACAATAGATTTTATGTCTTTAGATTCTAATGTTCATCTCGACTATAGCGGGAAACCCCTCAGGCACTATACGCCATGGCCCACCCCACTCTCGGCTGGGATTAACCTTTTTGCTCAGAATCCTGCCATTAATAGGAATACAGGTCAAAGGGAGAACGGATACGTCTTCCCTCCTTTGCCTTTGATCTTCCCTACCATCAGTTTCTTGCTAGCTAACAGAGCGACTTTCACATTGGTAGCGCCTAGAATGCCAGACACCCCTATATGGTGGCCGATCTTGACGGCTCATACAAGAGAGGCCCGCCTCCTAGCGACAAAAGGCCAAAAGGCAGTCTTACTTTATCCCTCAAAAAAGGGATTTAAGCCGGACAACAGGGGCCTTCCTTGGGACTTATGGGTGTTCCGGTGTGAACCAGAATAGTTAACATAGTGTGTTAAAGCGGGTTGGAAACAGGTATGATGGAAAGATACTCAATTAGGGATTTTTTGGTTTTCAGGCCAAAGCCAAGCTGTGGTGGGCGCCAGCGCTGAGGTGTCGAGCATGTGGGGAGATAAATGATGGGGATTATAGGTATTGTAAGAGGTGTGCAGCGCCCAAGGTACATCCTGTTGAACAGACAGGACAGGATATCACTAGGGCAGCGGCTACTATTGACGTGGAGAGCTTGGATAATAGAATTGATAACTTGTTTAATACATCGTCGGCATATGAGAAGCAGAAGGAGGCGTTGCAAGTGGAATTGGAACAATTTGTGGCATCCCTACCCAACCCTAAAACAATACATGATGTATTACCTAAGGACCTATTGAGGTTTTTGGTCTGGAAAGAGGCGAAAGGGAAAACAAAAGTCCATCACTTGCAATGCCCTCAGATAGGGAAGAAAACTGTCTGTTCTTGTGAGTGCCCGGTAAGGCTGGCGGCAGGGACAGTACTCACTGTGGTTGGAAAACTGAAGTCCATGTTCAGGGCTCTGGGAAGAGGGGATAAATGGGAGCCGGCAACAGGGGCTACTAACCCGGCAGCTCATCCCACAATAAAGAGCTATACTAAACTTATTGCTGAGGAACAGGCTCGAGCCCATGTCACCCCAACCCAAGCACTACCGATGTTTATGGATAAGTTTAGACAGTTGATCCAACATATAGAGGCCAAGGCAGAAGTGGTTGGTGTTTCTGACATTGACGTGTATGTGCTTGAGAGAGATCTATGTTTCTTTAAAATACTGATGTTCGGTGGAGATAGGGCGGGGGATCTAGGTCGAGCCTTGTCCGCAGAAGTTCTGGTGGCACCAGATCAGGAGACTGTGGTGTTTAACCATACATATGGTAAAACACTGAGAGGAGGCATGAACAATATGTTTGGGGTGACAAGGGTACAAGACAGTTTAGTCTGCCCAGTGCAAGGGCTTATAAGATATTTAGATTCAGTAAGGACGCTGGGTATCTCATGGGTGGGGGGATATTTGTTCAGAACTACCTCAAGGGATGGTTTAGTACTACTTGCTCCGTTATCCTCAGCAGCAGCTGAGGGAAGATTGAAGAAATACCTGCGGGAGGCTAATCTGAATGATGGAGAAACTTTGCACAGCTTCAGGACAGGGGCGGCCATAACCTTAGCGTTATTAGGGGTCCCACTACCCCATATTATGTCGCACGTGGGTTGGAGGACAGTTAGATCTGCCAACCATTATATGCAGTTAGGATCAGTCTTGTACTTGAATCAGGCGTCAGAGGCCTTGGCCAAGTTGGCCGATAGTGAGGTTTCCGGTTCCCAGGTGCCGGACATACAGCGTTTGGTAAAAGTATATGAGGATATGAATATGTTGAAAGACTTTCAGCAATTGGTAAAGTAGATGTTATATATACATGGATGGAATGATGGTGTAAAGGAGGAAATTATGGAAGAAGCAATGGAAACAAGGTGAAAATATAATAAAACGACACAAGTGAAACATGTACCAAGAGTTGTTGACTGTTCTTTCGGGAAAGGAGGCTTCAGGGGAAGAAAGGCGTCTAAGACGAAGTGAGAAGGGTAAGAGGAAGGTAGTCAGGAAGAAGACAAGATCTTAGAAGGATAAAGATTGGGGGGTAAGGAATGAGGGTAGGGGATATAAAGTTCAGGTTTGGGAAATAAGTAGGCTAAAATAAGGGGAAACGGAGTGTTACGTGTTAGGTTTGGGGAATTTAGTAGGAGGTTTGGGAATAGGAGAAGTAGAAGGGGGAGGAGGATGGGAACAAGGAAAGAGGGTAGTGAGGGAAGGGAAGGCATAGGAGGTGTAGGAACGTCCCACTTACATCTGATGTCAATCCCCATACCTAACATGTGAGACGCTTCCTCACTGTAGCGGAGGGATACTTGAGAAAGATAGAGTCATATCTTAATCAAGTAATCCCTAGCGGAATGTGAGGGAGCGCAAATAGATTAACCCAATGCAGGTGAAATAGACAGGTGGTGTATAGTAATGAGCTTATAGGCAGGTGGAGCTATATAAGACAGAGAGAACCACGAGGTAGACGTGCAGACCAAGAGTGCAGGAAGGTGAGGGGGGTACTGGATGGGGATAACCGCGCAGGGGTTAAGGGGAACTGAAGGGGTTGTATGGAGTGGGGGGTGGGGAGGGGGTGTGGAATAAAGACATTTGGGGGGGGGGGATTAAAACAGCCCACCCACCCACCCAACATGTAACAGGTAAACTGGGCTAAGTGCGTTAAAGACAAGGCTCCGTCAGTGTAGGAACGTCCCACTTACATCTGATGTCAATCCCCATACCTAACATGTGAGACGCTTCCTCACTGTAGCGGAGGGATACTTGAGAAAGATAGAGTCATATTGTGAAATAGTGACCATTAGCTGGCGAGGGCAGCATTGGTGTCAGGAAAGAAAATTTATAGGTAGGAAAACCCACTTGGTCGTGGTTGGACGACAACTCTGGTTTGCAAGAGATACCAAATTTTACAGTTCTGAATCAAACGAACATGAATATATTGATTTCTTCATAGAGTTAACAATCTACATTGAACGTTAGAACATGACGTAAAGATAAAACTACCAACTTCTTCTTTTAAGCTTCATAATATGTTTAGTGTCTGTACACTTGCACTCTTCCTGGTCAATGAATATGGCTTTATATATGTGGCCGGCAAAAACGCTGAGAAAATGGAACACCGCAGCCACAAGACGTATAGACCACGGCAAGTGTTTTATGGATGATATCTTCTCCAAATCACTTATGCAACAGCTTGAAAAAACTAAAGAGGCAAAAATAGATGCCTAAAGTTGCAAACTAGAGACGACAAACACTGTAATAAGAATTGAAGCGACAGAACATGGTATCACAACCAACAAGTCTTTTGTTCTTGTATCTAATATGCAGAAAGTGACACTGGTGTGGTAGCGTAGTGTCCACATGTCGCTTCAATCACACTCAAGGCTATCGCACCGGTGTTGTGTCGCCGCATCTGGTACGTTTTTACGATAGATCAGATAAAATTTTTATCGTATCGTTTATAACATATTTTTCCATTTATGGTATTTTCTTGCCGTGTCGACCATCGTCGGAGGGGAACGAAGTTTCTTGATTTTTAAAAAAATTTCTCTTGAAAAAAAAAATGCACGCGTTCTCCATAAAATTTACTTTCTCGGTTTCCCTCTATGCTTGCGCATGCTGTCATCCATTCCTACGTGCCTTTTCCCTTGCGGCATGTAACCTCTTTGCTGTTGTGAGTGACCCTTCTTTGTGCCGCCAGGGCGTCAGGAACAGGTAACCCGAGTAAGCCGATAACAAAAGACTGTATAGTCTGGTCACGCCTAGTGCTCATACCCCAATTACCACACCTTCACACCTAAACCTCCTTGCCTAAACAAACTCCTTTTTTTAACAGAATTGGCAACATTCGAGCGTAATGCGTTGTATTTGAAAATCAGAAGACGTATTGGGTGAGAGAAAACCTCTGTTACTATATAATAAGCGTAAAAACTGTTCTAGTCTTTTAAACAGAGTTAGCAGCCATGGCAGCACAGGCTCTCTGGTATGAAGCACAACAAATATGTGTAGCGTTAATCAATACTTTCTACGGTAGCGTGACAAACCTTCTTCAAAGTTTTAGAATTGTACAATGAATATATTCCCACCTGTGATGCAAAATTGACGGCAATGTTAGAGATATTGCAATGTCGATCCGCCACTGAATCGCTTCTGTAAGAAATGTCGTCTAACTTGTTTGTTAGTCTCAACGTCAAATGTCAAAGTTTCACCTCTGACCCATACTACTAACGTTAGTACCTAGGGTGTTGAAATGGCGTTAAACATCCGATGCATGCTTATTATGAGTGAAGCAGACAGTGTAATGTGAGTGTAATCAGATATGCCATTCTACAGGGCAATAAAAAATCTTCTTAATGGTCTGAGACATCATGCTATTAATCTTGAAAAAGTATGGAGGGAAGTTTGCGCACATTATTTTTGCGACCAACTCACATATTCAGCCCTAATACTGGTCTCACAAATAAAGGATCATAACATATGAGTATCGTTATAAAGGTTGATACATAAGCTTTCCATTGATATATCATAGAATACAATCGGTAAAGCAACAACGAAGATATGATCGATCAAATTTTATGTCTCTGAACTCGTTTTTATATGTTTAACTGCTATTTCCACTACCGACGCTAGAAGGCGTTTCCAAAATTAGCGCATTGCATTCTGGGCCAGTGACTGTCAGGAAAAGCAGCCAAGATGTCGGCCCTAACCGTGATGGGAGAGCGCTCCACTGGAGATAACATCCGTACACAGAACGGTAAGGCCTCTATTCTCAACTTTATCTGGTCACCTAGATCTAGTGATGTGTGTTGCTCCTTTGTGCGGTCAGCTGGGGTCGTTACGTCCCGGCTTTATGGAGAAAAATGACATCCAGTGACCGGTCTTTTCAGCACGTGTTTCTGGAACCTTCTTGCCCCCCTCCCCTCTTGTGGTGTAAAAATTCTATTCCCTGACGAAAAATCACAATGTTTGCGTGGCCAAGATGTAAATTTCGGTTCTCCCAATATCTACTACCCTGTCACGTTATGTTTATTTGCATATATATATGGCGGTTTCCTTTGTGTAAGACTGAGTTTTATTCCTTAGCAACCGCCCATGTAACGTTAGCTAACGTTAGCTCAGAATCTGACAAAATTTGTATGTACCACCTCCATGTGCAAAATGATGGTGACAAAAGGACCGCCTAAGATATTCCAGGCATTGCTGCTTTAAATGTTTTATTTGGTGGAATCCTCTGAATGGGGCAATTAATGCTTAAAGGCCTTACATATTATGATAAAACGTGACATTATACTGTACAAATTATGTTACAACTTCAACTTAAAAAAAAAAAAAGTACAAGTGTCAACTGTTAATAATAATGTGCTACCCCAGATACCAGCTGAACTGGTTTTCGGTAACTTTCCCCCAAAAGAGCATTGTCACATTATCAACGTTAATGTTGCATTAGGTACGATTACCAAACATTTTGGTCAGTGGCCATTGAGTGACCAGAGGGAAGTCACAAGCCTAGTATGAATGACTAGTTTGTCTCCTAGACATTAAAAGACAGTGAAGACCTTATCTTTCTTTAATTTCAGTTATGGCTGCAACGTCCATAGCTAACATTGTGAAGAGCTCTCTGGGACCAGTAGGTCTGGACAAGATGCTGGTTGATGATGTTGGGGTAAGTATTCTGTTACTACTATACTAGTGTATGATCTTCCTCTACAGTCTACATTGTCCATCTGATGATTTGTTTAGACATTCCATACTCAATGCAGGAGGGCCTGCCTTCGGTTTTCCATGAGGCATAATCAGGAGTTTTGATTCCGTGTATTTCATAGCCTACAGCTCTAATTTAATGTTTGGGGCAATTGGCAATTTCCCATGATAATGTGTAGGGAAGATTTTAGATTTATGTTAAAATGTTGTCCATTTCCCAAATTTACAATTAAGTGTAGTGAGGATCCCCCCTTGCAGTTTATACAACTTCACGTTTAAGTACATGCATGTGGTGATACTTTTACTGAAATTAATCATGGGCCAACTGCTGTAAAATCAGGAGTTTAATTGTGTAACCACTGACATGAGTGATTGTCCCCTCCCCTTCCTCAGGACGTGACAGTGACCAATGACGGTGCGACGATCCTGAAACTGCTGGAGGTGGAACACCCTGCGGCCAAGGTTCTGTGTGAACTGGCAGACTTACAGGACCAGGAGGTCGGCGATGGCACCACTTCTGTGGTAAGTTATCCGCCCCACACATACACCTACACACACGCACGCACGCACGCACGCGCGCACACACACACACACACACACAACACACACACACACACACACACACACATACTCACAATACATTCATGAACACTTGATGTGTTGTGGTAATAATTTCTCCTGCCATCACTTTTATAATACAAGCGAACTACAAGGACTACATTCAAGGCATGCGTGTACCAATATTGTATTAGCCGAGTTCTACATTTTGACTGCCTAGCTACTAGCCATGGAAAGTTTAGACACTAGCCATCTTTTTCAGGTGATCATCGCAGCAGAGTTGCTGAAGAATGCTGAGGAGCTGGTACGTCAGAAGATCCACCCTACCTCCATCATCAGTGGCTACAGACTGGCCTGCAAGTAAGTAGTCAAGGATTTAACATAAACTAAATGCTGAAGTACCTTGAAGTACATGTACCAGCATTTTCAACTTAGTATTTAGTTTGTGAGGTACTTGTTTTATTTATTACAGCAATGTGAATTTTAACATGATGATAATGAATTATTTTACATCTGAGCTATGGATTAAATGCTGAAAATGTGTACCTCCAGGGAAGCAGTGAAATACATCCAGGACCACCTGACCATTAGCACAGATGAGCTAGGGAGGGAGTGTATCATCAATGCAGCTAAGACATCCATGTCATCCAAGCTGATCGGAGCGTATCCTTTCACAACAAGCAAATCGTGTGAAATCAGGCAAAGAATGCATTGAGTTTACTTCTTAGGTGTTCAACTTTTGTACAAGAAACTATGAGTTGAAAGATTAGCTCATGTATATAGGAGTTTAATGACTATGCTAGTTCAGGAAATATTGACTTTGGATAATTGTAAACTACATGTGCATGTAGCTTGTGCCCACTGTACTAGAACCTATTACTCTAAATTTCTTGCACTCACCTTTGCAACTGTGTATATATCCTGATCTGAAGAACTTAAAAAGGAATTAGATAGTTCTATTTGTGCTAAGTTTATTACTTTTGACGATATGTATTTCTTTCATTCACCATTGGTATTCCTTAACTTGTCATCAGTGATTCTGAGTTTTTTTCCAACATGGTTGTGGAGGCAGCCAATGCAGTAAAGATGAGTGATGGAAAGGGGGGAGTTCGAATCCCTATCAAAGCGGTGAATGTGCTGAAGGCCCACGGCCGCAGTGCTCGGGAGAGCATTCTTGTTAATGGTTATGCTCTCAACTGCACCATCGCTGCCCAAGTTGGTAAGTGGCTAGTTACCTCCTAGCCTGACTAAATCACATGTATAGCAGCCCTTCCACTGGTCAGGTTGACACCTCTAAGTCAGGAGAATTGGGAACATCTTAATCCTGTTGATTTATGTGCTAACATGGACCTATTATTGCCAAAATGGGAGCTGTCTGTTACCATACTAGTGTTGGAGGCTGTAATGACTGGTGACAGAGAATCCTGAGCTCCTATTGAGCTGATTTTCATAGGGATAAAGAACCCTGGGCTTTTACTGGTAGTTCTGGGAATGGGAGTGGTTCTCTCAAGTTAGATGTGTATGGCAACAAACTCGTGGGGAGGAGGGCCTAACAGTAACAGTAAAAGATTGTTACGTCGGTGAAGGTTAGACATCCAGGTGATAAGATACGCCAAAAACAATTACTCAAGCAACTGGATATGATTTTGGAAACGGTCAGACGTTTCAGGTAGCATCCACTACCTTTCGTCAGTGACACTAAAGGACTGCAGTCCTTTAGTGTCACTGACGAAAGGTAGTGGATGCTACCTGAAAGGTAGTGGATGCTACCTGAAACGTCTGACCATTTCCAAAATCATATCCAGTTGCTTGAGTAATTGTTTTTGGAGTAAAAGATTGTGTAACACAGGCTATTTCACCCGCATGGGAGTGAAATATCGTTTTTGGCATAGTACATTTGCTTATCCTTGTTGTGATATTGTTGCAGGCATGCCAAAGAAAGTGACCAATGCAAAGATTGCCTGCCTGGACTTCAGTCTCCAGAAGGCCAAGATGAAGTTGGGTGTCCATGTACTCATCAACGACCCTGAGAAACTTGACTCCATCCGTCAACGGTCAGTCATCCCTGATTGTTATGAACACTTACAGATGAATAAGAAATTGTAAAATGCAACACCTTAGAAATGCTACATAGCAAAAAAATGCACCTTTTCATTCCTAAACACCTGGATGATGTTTCAGATCCCAAAGTCTTCATGGCCAAAAGTTACTGATATTCAAGCTTTCTAAAAGTTGACAACTTCCAGCCATGATGAAATGATAGGTTAGTTATCTCACTGAAGTGTTCTCTTCTTCTACCCGAACAGAGAGTCGGACATTACCAAGGAGAGAGTGGAGAAGATCCTGGCCACAGGTGCAAACGTGGTGCTGACCACAGGGGGGATTGATGACCTGTGCCTGAAGTACTTCATGGAGAAGGACGCCATGGCTGTGAGGCGCTGTAAGAAGTCAGACCTCAAGCGGATCGCCAAGGCAACTGGAGGTAAATGTCGTTTGTTCCACCTCTTTTCTGCAGCTGCTACCATATATGTGTGGTACAACAGCCAAAGTTTGCTGTCAGTGAAGAGTACAAAAGGGAGGAGTCTTCTACATAACAAGTCAACACAAGCAAATAGAAAATTATTGTCAGATTTCCTCTGGTCTTTCCTTTCCAGCCACCCATGTAAGCAGCCATGGCATTGGCTGATTTTCTCTTTGTCTTTATTTTCCAGCCACCCTTGTAAGCAGCTTGGCCAATCTGGAAGGAGAAGAGTCGTTTGACCCCTCCCTTCTGGGCGGTGCTGATGAGGTGGTGCAGGAGAGGATCTCCGATGACGAGCTCATTCTCATCAAAGGGTGAGAGAACAACTTTATCCACGGGCTGCTATAGTGTTACCTTCTTTGTAGTCAGTACAAACTCAAACTTGCTGACACTTCCGGCTCAGGTATTTGTTATACTTGATATATCACTGTTAAGAATCTCGTGAAAATCTTAGATGCAGTTGTAGATATCCATTGTGTTTTTATGCCATAAAGCAATGATCCCTGTATCTCTCCTGGCTGTGTAGGCCCAAGGCTCGTTCAGCCAGCTCCATCATCTTGAGGGGTGCCAATGACTTCTACTGTGATGAGATGGAGAGGTCTGTACACGACGCCCTGTGTGTGGTGAAGCGTGTGCTGGAGTCGAAGACCATTGTACCTGGGGGCGGTGCGGTGGAAGCCGCACTGTCCATCTACCTGGAAAACTTTGCTACTTCTCTGGTTAGTTTCTCAGATGTTTTCTATTTTGTACAATCATCCCATGTTCGTAAAAAAAATTAAAGCACCAGTTAAACTGTTGTCTTGCTGTTGTTCTAACAAAGTACAAATTTATTGAGTATCATATGAAACAATTGTCTAGCCAAGTTCTTCTCCATTTGACAGGGTTCTCGGGAACAGCTAGCTATTGCGGAGTTTGCCCGCTCCCTGTTGGTGATTCCGAAGACGTTGGCGGTGAACGCAGCTCAGGACTCAACTGAACTGGTGGCCAAGCTGCGTGCCTACCACAACACATCACAGATCAACACAGAACGCAGTAACCTCAAATGGTCAGTCAGCTTCAAATATCATTGAGATTTTTCCCAGGTTTAGAATATTTGTAAAAATACATTTGAGCTTTTCTTTCTCCAATCTTTTAACATACTGACAAAGCACATACTAGCAGTTCGGTCTTGACTGTTCCCCTTCCCACTTTAGGGTTGGCTTGGACCTGTATGAAGGCACTATCCGAGACAACAAGAAGGCGGGCGTCTTCGAGCCAGCCATGTGCAAGATCAAGTGCCTGAAGTTTGCCACCGAGGCGGCCATCACGATCTTACGGATCGACGACATGATCAAGCTGCTGAAGGAGGAGAAGGAAGGAGGAGGGTACCAACAGGCTTACGAATCAGGAGCACTGGAGGGTTAATATTTAATTAGTAAATTGTTAGGTATTTGTGCACTTCTGTGTGTCTTATATATGTGTTTTTTGCATATGAAGTAGCTAGTTGGTCCATCCTCCTTTACATTTTGTTACAAGACCAAGTCATCTGTGTCCTGAATAAGGCATTGAATGAAATCTACACAATGGTGAATTAAAAACACTGCAACATGTTAAGCACCAGCAGTTGCGAGAAATTTATTTCACGTGTCAGAACTATTGATGATAATGTGTGAAAACAAGAATTTGTGTTGTGTATTAATAAATGCATTGGCCTTAATGTTACTTTGTCTGAGTTATGATTCATGTGTCAGAAATATAAGTCTGTCTTATACCTTGTATTGAGAACAATAATCATAATAATAGAAAGATTAAAAAAAAACTGCCTCTGTATTACTTACTATTATATGCCATAGAGGGACGGGAAGAAAAGGATTACTGAAATACATGTACGTTTGTACTTGAAAGAGACATACCCGTATGGTAATCGTCTTGGCACAGTACATACACAGCTGTAAAACTTAATTTTAGAAGTCACTATACATGTACATGTATAAGAAACCTAACTAGCTAAAGAAATATGTCGAGTCTAGAACCCTCCTCAAGTCAAAATCCCCCTTTGATGGCACTTCGGCTAGCACCTCCATGAGTTTGTCATGTTTGGAAACTGCAGTAGGGGAAGTCTGGAGTTCAGAAGGCAGAGTTCCGTACTCCTGGAGGAGGTACTTGGAGAGGTCCTCTAGGATTGGCTGGCTGTGGAGCGCCACGAACTGCTCCCGGCAGATCCTGTTCATGGTGTCCACGGTGCATGCGTGCGTCCAGAAACAGTCGTGGACAGAAACGTACTGTATTCCAGCCCTGCAGAAAGATGCACAGTGACTGTCAGATGACGTAAAGAGACAAGATGACTGCTTACAGTACTCTAACAGTACGACCACAATTGAAATATACCCGACATTATACAACACAGTATGGACTCAGTCCAACTGAAGAAAGAATAGTTTGGGTCCTCGTGTAAATGTCTTGAAAGCATTGAAGTGACAGATTAAATGAGTACACTGTAATTTTGTAAGGAGGAAAACATGCATTTGCTTGCAGACTTGACCTCAGAAGTAAAATTGGGTCAATGTTCTTCAGTCCTACAGAACTGGCTCTAAGAATTTCAGCAAAGGCAAACTGAAGTTTGTACTTACTGTTGGCAGTGGAGGGATGTGAGCATCATGTGAGTGGAGTCCAGAGAGTGGATGAAGTTTGGAGGAAAAGCATTCTTCTGTTTGATGATGTCTGGTCGTCTGAACAAACAAACAAACACAACAGATGGCAGCCAGGAGTTAACACAAAACAGCCTATCAGAAACGGAAACTGATAAAAATTTCATGGCATTTTGGTGTCTCTATTTGCATTTCAATGGATTAGTTATTTCATAAGTCATAGTTACTTACTCTGAGGTATCAGTGGAAACATTCAAGATGATGTTCTGTATCTCATTCCTGACCTGTGAGAGAAAAAAGTTTACTTTCAAGAAGCCTACTTCATATTTGTCGACATGTATACAATATTGCAGACTACTATTATCATCCAAAAGAATTGGACGTTACTGTCTGATGAAAAAATCTGAATGTAAGTATATGATGGAATGGGCCGCCCGGGGCCTTTAACATTCAACATTAATATTATACATGTATTGATATTATCACAGTATACTGCAGCAAGAAAAATTGTCAATAAATCACTATTAAAGAATACAAGTTGTGCTGGGTAATGGGAAGAATAAGGTTTACATTGAAAGTTTACATTGAAATTCCCCAAAGGGATGTCATACCAATTTGTTCTTGACTTTGTGGTAGGGCTGTACCACTGGAAGGCCGAGGGGGGTTACCCACTGCACAGCTGAGCCAACATGGGAAATCAGGCGGGCACTTTCTGTCAGCCAGTCCTAGATGCAGACAATAAGCAGGATAAATATTCATGTTCAATACAACTATGAAATATCTTCAACGAAACTGAATTATTCTTCATGAAAATATATTTGAGAGAAGAAACTGAAGACAGTCCTATCCTTGCGATAATTTGGCTGGGATCACTCTGAACATGAGACAATACAACTATCAACTACAAATGTACCTGAACCTATTAAGTGTTGGACACTGAATAGGACTACTGGTACAGTACTTTGTGAGAGGAATCAACAAGGCCATCTACAACAGGGCACACTAACCTTCACTCAACAGAGACTGCGGGCAGTTCAAACTTCCTGGCACTTCTGACCACTTGCTGATCTAGTTGATTTGTTGTTTGAATTTTGAGTAAGACTGCAGTAGGACAGTCAAATATAGAATTCTGTGTGCTTACATATTGTGTTTTAGCTCTATACTATTGACACAGGTGAGCTTTCATGCTAAAATCCATTGTTTAACTGTAATCTAGAGTGTATTTACTTGGATCTCTCTGGCCAGAGTGAAGATCTCCCTCAGACTCATGAAGACCTTCTTCACCAGGTAGCCTGAGGCCTCCCACACGTGGTCCTGGGGGAAGTCTGGGATATCTTTCAGCTGACGCTGAATCTGGAGACGTCCACCGTACCTCGTCACCCCGTAAACTACAGTCATCACCGTCTGTTTCACCACCTATTGACAGCCACGGCAAACAGGGCATACATGTATTAATAAAGTAGTCTGTGTGACACAAACTCTATATGGAGCCCCTCCCCGCAGAGTTTGTAGCCGTTCACCTCTAAACCAGGAGACATATTTCCAAAAAGTACCAATAGGAGCTCAGAATTCTTTATCACCATGAAAATGGGTTTGTCTCTCCAAGCAGATGTTTTGGTGGCTGCAAAATACAGTACATGTATCAAATTGGCCAGGCCGTATCTATTAGCTAGACTGTATGCTTGGAGATTATCTGATAGGAGCTCAGGATTCTCTGTCACCATGGAAACCAGTCATCCTCTAACACTATGGTAACAGACAGTTCTCAGTCTGACAATAATTGGTCCATGTTGCACATACATATTAGATAGATTAACAGAATTAAGATCTCCTTAATTCTCCTGACATATTTTGATCAACAGCAAACCTCATGATCTACAGTAAAAATCTTGTAAGCTGGAAGAGCATTTCACTCCTTGTAATCTCCGATAAATACATACAGTGTTTGCAAGATGTCAATCTTGGATCTCATTCTATGTTCTTCAGATGTGGTATGTCACAACACAGGCTAGTAGGTACATGTATATATAGTATATTACACATTTGTACATAAACATGGACTGCAGTACAAATTTCTACCTTTCTCTTGATGAAGCCGTCCAACACCTGGGCAATCTTCACCCCTTGTTCTGCATCTGTAGCTCGTAGTTTCTCCACCTATGTTGCAACAAATACCGAGATGTTGTCATCTTTACCATTTTAGCTTTTACAATACCAACCAGCATCTATGCAGAAGTGTTGACAACTTGTAGCAAGGTCTGTCAGCAGTTATCATAAAGTAAAATGTCATTTTGTCTGGCATTAATCAATCAGCTCCACTGCTTGACTCCTCATGATTAACCCTCACCTGCCGGGCTACTCCACTATAGACATCTTGTGGGGAGTCAGCAGGCATGAGGTTAACCTGGTGAGCACCGGTGATGTCCCTACCCAGAGCAGCATAATGTTGCAGTCCATTGCACGAACCGTCCTGCATAGAGGGGCAAGCAAAAGTCATACACAAACTGAAGAAGAGATTTAAACTACATTGTACTTTAAACTTTTGTACCATTCTTCTTTTAATCTGCTCAGTTTCCTTTTTATTACATGAAGTGGCAGTAGCTGTATCTGTATTTATATAGCCGGTATAACCGCCCTTCGGCGTAACACACCAGCTGTAGAAACTCAACAGGTACTCTGTCCCCTTACCTGGTGTACAGGGAAGTGTGAGACGTAAGCCTGAGGGTCAGGTGACCTCACAGCGTTGGCGATCTCCATACAGCAGGCCAGGGCCTGCCAGGGTTCGTCTGCCGTCATCCACCACTTACGACCCTGTAGGTGAAGACAGGGCGACACGAAAAAGCAAAATTGTGTGCTTTGTCTGACGAAAAGAAATGCAATTTTGGACATTTTTGCCTTTATCTTGTAACTGTGTCCAGTTTCTTCAATTCTATGACTGTGTAAATGAGTAAAATACTTCTTTGTATTTTATGACATGGATTTCATTGGATGGACTTATTACAATACAAAAATGCGACATTATGAACTGCTATCAAAACACACAAAGAGCAAAGCATCAAAGGGTTGGAAGGCTCAACAATTCAGACGTTGTACCGTCATGGGGTTGTCGGCGGAGTCAAGGATCTCCTCCATCATCTCATTTGCATATTCTAACCTCTCCATTTGGGAGTTCCTGAAGGGAGGGAAGAAGTGGTGGTCATTTCTATAGCAACACCACCTCCAGCTAATCTAACCTTCACTCTGCTGTAAGGTCATCAATACAAAGAATCTACAATGGTCCCATCATAATTATTCATATGTCAACAGGATAAAGGTCAATTTCACCAAGTGTTGCCAGGGCAGCATTACAGAGGAAGGCTTACAAAAGTATTAACCCTATTCTATTATGTAACTGCCACTAACTGGTGTTGCTAGACTTCCATAATTAATCTAGAATGACTTTCTTACCAACATGACATATTTTTCCTACAAGCTTACTTTTTCTTGAAGCCTGTAAGATTGACCAGATGGATCTTGAGCCAGTCTAGACCCTTTTCTCCCAGCGGATGTCCTTCAGCAAACACCAGGATACTCCTGGCCACGTCACTACCTACAGAACCACAAGGAAAGTCTCCATACATGAAAGTGAAAGTGATCTTGAACCAGTTTAGCTGAATGAACTGAATGAACAGTTGAGCTAATCTAGTCATGACAGATAAGACAGATGCTATGTACAGTATATAATACAGGTTCACTGTACTGGGGAAATTCCCCTAGCTTTTTTCAACATGTAAAATGAACTGTGGACCGTGGCTTAAAGTACCATCCTAAGGACTGCAACCCTTTCCAGTAGCATACAAGTGGGGTGAGCAACAACAGTGTGAAAGTGACGTACCTAGGTGGTTGAAGTGAGGAGGACACGGGTAGACTCTGCCCCGGAAATCCATGTTGTGGGGAAAGTAGAAAATCTCATGACGGAACTGAAGAAAAAAGCAGGATCATCCTTAATAGTAATGCTATGCTCAAACTTTCAAAGCAAGACATTTTGAAGTAAAAAATTAAGCAAAATAGAATAAAAACATAGGACTGAGAAAAAAATTGAATCTGACTATTAAACTGTTACAGGGTACAGACTTTGTTTTCACATTGAATTTCCATCAGTATTATTTGTTAAGTCCCAAAACCAACAAATTGAATAAGCATGGTCTAAATCATAACCATGACTTTTAAAAAAGTGAAAAGTGAGAATTACCCGGTTAGCAATGGACAGTTTGTAAAGCATGTCCATTCTAAGGCTGTGCATCTCGCTGCGTAACTTCCGCACTTGAGCCATTTGTTTCCTCATGACTTGCTTGTCTCCATTGGTCCTGTGGGGATAACATTAAGAACAAACACCTGTAATGTAGGTGGCAAATAACAGTTGTCCTAGAATCTATATGATAATATGGATAGTGACTTATAAAAATCCAAACAATGTAACTTAATGCTACAAACAAAATATGAAGTACAATGTATGAAGGACAACTTACAATATCTCCGTTCCCAGTTTAGGGAAGGTAGGGGCCTCCGAGACTGGTTGGGGAATATCCAACTCCTTACTGCCCTTATTGTTGAACACTTGAATAACCAAGTCCAAGATCTAAGGATAAAGGTAAAGCAGTCATCCTTAACTGAGGCAAAGCATCATGTTTTTCAAGTAGTTAGTAGTATTGCAATGCACCTTTGCCATGGCTTGTTTTCAGTCAAACACACTAGGTCACCCCTACTCTTCTCTACCTAAGGCATTGAAATGCAGAACATATTCATAAGTATGTAAAAACTAAATGTAAAAATCAAACATTTCGACAGAAATCTTTGTTCTTAAGGACATTTCTGTGTCACAAGATTACTGTGATATATTCTGACAGTTAGTTCCATAGTCTTTGATGTACACAGTTTTAAAGTTTACACTCTAGAGACGTCCAGGACTAGCTTTTGTTTTACACCAGTCAAACAAGGAAATAGGTTAAATCAAGCTGATGCTGCTTACTGGTTGGTTGATTTTCCAGGCACAGGTTCCCAACTGATTGAGCGAGTCCAGGATGGGGTACAACTCCGATGTCCCGACTTTCTCCAGGAGCAGTTCATGTTGCAACGTAGCGTCGTTGGATCGCATCAGCTTGGCTGGGGGACAACAACAGGGAATGCTACAATGAAGAACTTCAGAAACCTGCTCAGAAAACAGTAACATTATAGAACTTTGACTTTAAAACAACTGTTATTGACTTCTCCTGAAGAGAAACATTGCAAATTTCTAGAATCCTGTTGCTGTATAATCAACCATGAAAATAGACATCTTTAAAACAAGTGCTTTTGAAAAAAGCTGTCATTTCGGCCTGCTATCACTGCCACATGTTGTATATGTCACTGTGTGTCTGGTTGGAGATGGCTGTTTAGATATGTTAGTCTGCATCAATGAAAACCACGCTACATCTGCTTGGTGATGACACTAGTGTGGGGTGGACTGCCCAAACATCTCTCGGACTACCTGGAGTCAGTACAGAAACGCTGTCTCAGGATAATTGGGCTATCTGCTGACTCGCTCCCTACGCTAGCAAGTAGACGTGACAGAGCTACCCTGAGAACACTTGACAACATCCTTCAGGATAACACTTCTCCCCTCTGGGCATTTATAACCAGCCCGTCACACAGTCACTACAGTATTCGTAGGGGACGTCGGCACCGAACAGTGATCAGCAAAAGTAAAAGACAATTTTAAGAACTTAGAACATCAGATGCATGTATCAGATGCTGCTGTTGTTGTTGTTGTTGTATGGGTCGTCTTTTTTGTAAATGTTGCCGTAATCTTCGCACACAAAAAAACTGCCCATGTGTCCCAGAAAAATTATCAGACTATTGAACACAAAAAAAGGCTAGAGTCTGCAGTTTTTTCTAGGGTCGGTCGGGAAACAGGGAACATTTTTTTCAGGCCTTACCGGTATACAGAACGTGCATATGTGCTCCCCTCGATCCCCATACGTATACTTAAGCTAAAATTTCTAAGAAACGGAACGAAATAAACTGAATACGACACAACAAAAGCACTGGAGAGAAGACACTTAAAATTGGCAAGCATTTGCTGGCATTAAAGCAAGAAACTTAGCCTAGCATGCACTGGGTCATACGAAAAGGGTATAGATATTTTTTTGTTTCACGTTCCGGAGGGGAGGGGGGCAGAAGCCTTACACGGAAAAATCGATGCAACAGTCAAAGAAAGTACGATGTCATTGATTGTCCATGTCCTATACATATAAGCTATACAGTTTTCCTGTGACTCTATGCCTGATACGCTTATAACTGCTGATATTGTGGATCGTGTAAAGGTAAAACCTGCCTAAATGTCCGCTATGGCATCTGGTATGACGATACATCCGGGACCTGGTATGTACACTCACTCCCTCTTGCGATTTGAAGCAGTAACGCAGTGTTCGCCCGCCCATGGATCCATCCATCCACCCACCCACCCATCGATCGCATGTTGGTTTCCGCCTTAGTACTATTTCGGCCTAATGGCCGAAATAGAAAAACTACCTTTTGATGGATTGCTAATATGTCATAAATAATTGGTGATTCTTTAAATGCAGTGAACTAAGGATCAGACTTACTTGGGGACAACAGAAAGCCGCCCTTCTTGACAGAGGACCAAGGCACAGGAGGCATGAGCATGGGCAGCAGGCTGCTGTCAAACACCAGGCTGGTGTCCTGGGCACCTTCTACCAACTGTACCAGCATGGGGTGGGGCTAGGCAGAAACATAGGGGGCAGTTTAATAAAGGTTCTCTCTGACATCTCCTTATTGTAGGAGGCTGAAATTACACAGGTATAAATTACATATCTCTACAGCTCACATGCCTATTTTCAGTTTCAGTTTCACTTCAAAAATGTTGCAGAAAGAAGCACATCTTGGCATATATATCTCTATAGGTCACATGATTATTTTCAGTTTCGGTTTCACTTCAGCAGCACATCTTGGCAAGAATTACTCACCTTAATAATGCCCACTTGTTTGATGTTCCTATAGGTGTACATGTGGTACAGGGCAGGTATCAGCTTCCTACAGCCACAAGTGAAATCATGCATGATCATCAAAACATAACAAGAACAATTTTTATAATTCTTATGAGAAAGTAGAAATCGTTGTAGTAAACTGTTACTGTTACTGTTACACACATGGTTGTGGTAAAGGTTACAGTATGTTCCTATCCAATGGCAGGCTTTGAGCAATTAGCATCTAGCTTTTTTTACACAGTTTAGAACAAAATGGATAAGATAAGGATACATGTGAAAAGGATACGCCCACGAGGGGTTGGCAAAAAGGTGACTTCTGATAAGTGACAGCCCTCATCAATTAACATAACATAACAGTGACTTTTTCTTTGAACACCAAAGTGGCAATGTCTGATTTCTTGTTCAATAATGAATCACAAAGTTGGAGAAAAAGGCTAGTCAAGCTCTCTCTGTGCTGACAAATGAAAGTTTTACATAAATTTATTGTTTTCTTCCTGATTGCTTGAGGTATAAGAAGAACTACTTACTGTTCGCTGGTCTTCCTGAAGAGATTATTGTCGATCTTCACCTCTCTAATCATCACATCTACCAACAGACTTCCCAACTGGGAATGAGATGTACAACATTCTAATGTCAGTGCTTTGGGGCAAAAGCAAGAATCTTCTCAACAATTATTTCTAGCAAAAGCCAAATCATGTAACGACAAAACATTTCAATGGGGACAGGGACCAGTCTATTCTGAGTAAAAGCAATCGTTATAGTGGACCGGAGCTAGAATAGGATGGATTCCAGGCTATGTTGCTGACTGGTACTTACATTGATGATCAGATTGATGGGCCAAGCACACTCATCGCCCTACAGAAAGAAAAACACAAATGAATTAAATTGGTGTGCTGGTGTGGACGTGATATATGCATCTGAATGTATTTCAATAGTTAGCTGAATGAACGAATAAATGGATGAACAGATGAATGAAGGAAGGAATGAATGAACAAAGTGAAAGAAACACACCACTGCAGGGCCGACGGCGTGCTCCCCCTCCAGCTGGTACCACAGCTCCCTAGCCTGGCCAGGCTTCCCTCCCTGGATGTTGCTCACCATGAAGCTACAGTAGTCCTGGTAAATCTGTCTGATCTACAGAAGACATACAAAACAATATCTACATGTAGCAGTGCCTTTTATGAGCCTGTACTTAAATCTCTGCACCTGCACCTGATGTTACATTGAGGTACTAGTACACAGCCCTAATAGCCCCTATAGACTATGTAATCAGTGGCACCACAGGAATAGTGCATTGATTCACAACTAACCTTTTCCACACTGCCACTTTGTAGTTTCTGCTTGATGCGGTACTTCTGTTGGATCTTCATGCCGATTTCACGTGCTATGATCAGCAGGGGGTCACCAGTCACCGCTACAAGGCAGATCGCCTGTAGGGAGTCCAACAAAGATGAAACAATGTCATCTTAGTGGTACCTTTTAGAGGAACACAACACTGCAGCACAAAAGCCTCAATAAAAAAAATATTGGTATACTCTACTTTTCTGGAAAAACTCCTGCAAACGTACCTGCACCATCATTTCCACATATTCCTGCTCCTCCAGCACACAGAGGAAAGGATACATGTTCACCTGGCATTTAGCTGGAAAACAAAATTTTACAGTGATGTTCTTTCTGTCTGTTCTTTGGATGACTATAATTATAATATCTGTAGTATTAACATTTTGGGAACTTTTTTGCCTTTGTTATTTGATTTAATTTCATTTGATTGCTAATATTGTTAAAGAGCCTGGTATCCTTCCTATTCTAGATCCAATCTGCTTTTCTGATCACTACCCTGTCCAATAGTCTAAGTTAAAAGAACCACTGTCATTTCAATTTTTACCTAAAATATACATGAGAGTTCTGATTGGCTCTGAGTCACATGGTACTCTGTAACAGCATGGTACCGGGATTCCAACAGACATTCAAAAGTTTGATTCCTATTACACTGCTTTTAAAAAAAAATCTGATACCCCGAATAATTAATGAAGCAAGGACCAATCATTTTAATGGGGACAGGTGAAAGTGAAAGTGATCTCAAACCAGTTTATTTAGCTCATTCAGTGATCACTGAAGAGCTATTCTTCCACTGGTCGTGACAGAGAAGACAGATGCTATGTACAGTATTTACAGGTTCATTGTACCGGGGAACTTCCCTAGCTCTTTTCGACAAGTACAATGAACAGTGGACCACGGCTTAACGTCCCGTCCTAAGGACTGCGACCCTCTCCAGTAGCGTGCATGTCGGGTGAGCGACAACAGCCGGGATTCGAACTCCCAACCTCTTAGTCCAGAGGCAGGGTCGCTAACCACTGGACTACGCACGCTACAGGTGCCAGACTATCCAGCAGGAAAGCCATCAGAGGAGCCAGACCAGGATGGGCACCAGCCTACAGAGCAAATACACTAGAAGGAACAGGAGCCTTACCTTTACTTTGTCTGTCCATCTGTTTCTTGAGTGTCCTGAAAGCCTGCAGCAAACCGGTCTCCCACATCGCCTTGTGAGTCTGGAGAAGCTCTCGCTGTTGTAAAACAAACATGTGAATGTCAGCTCTGGAGAAGTCTTACAGACAATGTCATTGGCCAAATGTACAGGGCACTGATTCGATACTTCAAAAATCTTTCAGGTACAGGTCACATCGAAGTACATGTTGTATGTAGTATTACTTATTTTGTGACTAAAAACATGCACTTCCTACCTCAAAGAGAAAAATTTAGTACTTGAAAAAGACAAGAACATTGTATGGGCATTGCTATCTTTGATTCAAGCTTGTCTCATGAATATCAGCGTGAGGATTAGCAATAGTCCTGTTTACTGTTTCTGTCATCGTTAAAGACCACAGGTCACTTTGTCAAACTGTTCAGGGACAGGTACAAACCTCTGTACGAGTACCTGTACCAAATTTTATGTTGCTGTATGCAGCCCTAGACCAACATACACCCACCAACTTTAGGACCTCCTGACTGGACTGTCGCTGCCCCTCCACAGATTCCACTTTCAGCCAATGTTGGGTCTCCATCTCCACCTGGGCATTACATCGCTGTAAAACCTCCTCTTCTGTAAACAAGGGATGGACCTGTACGGACTTATCCTGCAAAACAAAAACAAAACAACATCTTTACATCACCCCAAGGGAATGACATACAGGTGTTATTTTTGGCTGGTCTGTGTGTTCATCTGCATGGGTTGTGATGCAGCTTCTATATGTTTTGCCAGAGGGTGCTTTTTTGTCAAGGTGACTATCTTTTTGATTGCCAAGTTTGAGAAAATGGAGTATGTTGCAGAAAAATTGAAACCTATGAGTCATCATCATCATCATCAGTCAACTGCTGCGCACATCTATGAGTACATGTACTTAAAACATATCACTGAATAGTTGTTTGAAGCATACCATTAGTAAACTAACCGTAAATCAAGAAAGTTTTTTATTTATGAAGACCTCTCCACTTCGAAATCATCACACTGTGAACATGTAATTGGTCTTGGTCTTCTGCACCCCCCTCCCCCTTGCTTCACCGCAGACACCTCCTTTCCCTATCTATCATGAAATCAAGTCCTGAGAATTTACAGTATGACAGGCTGGTGGACATTCGAGTCGGGCAAAGTTTTAGTATACAAACATCAGCTTGGCAAGAACAAAGGCTTACACTGTAGTTGTTGTTACTTTTGTCTGCATAGATAGATGATACAAGATCTGTTGTACACCTCTGGGGCAAAGGAAGCAGTGGTGGGGTGAAGTCTGCCATCCCGCAACCATCTTGTATCACCTGGAGTATCATGAAACAAACAGTCGGGACGAATCTTAGTGAACAGTAACAGTAGCGTGCATAGTCCAGTGGTTACTGACCCTGCTTTTGGACCAGGAGGGTGAGAATGTCATACATTGCTGTTTCCAAGGGCACAACATTGCGTCCTGCTAGGAATTCAGACTTTTTGATTCCATGTCAACAACTCTAACAACAAAGCCACTTTACCCACAGCATTACAGAAGAGCTAAGTACTTTCTGACTGTAATAAAGGACAGTTCACCTTTAATATGTACTCCTGCTCATCAGCTTGGAAGGTGCAGTCCCTGAAAATGTCCTCCAGGTTGAAGCCCTGTTGTGTAACAAAACATTCATAGTTAGACCATAATTGTGTTTAACTGAAGACCAATCTTCACAACTACACTAGCTTTATGTGGCATCAAACAAATATGATGTGGACCTGTAGACCCCGCTACTCACCTCCTTGTACATCTGTTTCACACACCTGATGGGCACGGCACCTGTCAATCCAGCCCTTAAGCAAATGGGAAAAAAGTAAAATCACACTTGAGTACATACTCCTTTTTGTGACTAAAACCACAAAGTGGAAAAGTTGCACTGGTAAAAGGAAAAAAAAATTATACTAATAGGTGTTGCATGAGATACCAACAGTCTCAATAATCATTGAAGGCCACAGGTTACTTTGTCAAATTGGTCAGGTACAGGTACGTTTAGATATGCAGCCCTACTTCAGGCTTCTATCTTTAGAAGTTTTGTACCTGCCCATACACTCCAGTGCAGCTGCATAGGACTGCAGGTTGGGTTGGAGGGCATCTTTGGTCATCATGAAGAACAAGTGGCGAATTTTGTCCATGTTACCCTGCAAGAAAACATATCAATCAAACTGAGCAAAAAAAAGAAAAGATAAAAGTGATTTGCTGCCATCAAGTTTGTATGGAAGAATATTATGGCACAGTGCTAGAAACTGCAAGCATTTGAGGAGGGCACAGAGAGAGTGAGCAAGGAGAGGAGAAAATTCCATACCTGTTTAGCCCATCCCTTCAGCACAACATTGTAGATATCAGCATTTAAGTGTTTCCTTTTCTTTTTCTGATTCTTCAAGTAATGCAGGGTTCTAGTAGCTCTCTCCACCTGTACAACAGCAATACAACAAAAAATGCCATGATACTCAAGGAATTTTACCTAGGCAATAGTCTGTAGTAATAAAGAATAAAAGAACAAACAATAATGCAGCTATATTTTTTAGAAATTCCCATTGAAAGGTGATGGTATAAAACTGTCAATAAGCCTTGTTTGAAGAGTAATTTCCAAAATTCATAACCTGTAAGTTTTTAACCTGGACTTAAAAAACAACCCTTCTTTATTCAAGGACACATGAGAAACATCCCTTAACAGTCAAGGAAAAA
This sequence comes from Branchiostoma floridae x Branchiostoma japonicum, assembly GCA_013266295.2. Taxonomy (NCBI): domain Eukaryota; kingdom Metazoa; phylum Chordata; class Leptocardii; order Amphioxiformes; family Branchiostomatidae; genus Branchiostoma; species Branchiostoma floridae x Branchiostoma japonicum. The sequence goes on from CM023823.1 coordinate 21,323,885, forward strand.
AAAGCAAAGTCCAACATACAGGTGTAGCAGGCTAGAATATACCCCTGGCCAGAATATATCCAGGTGCATTCTGGCCAGGGGTATATTCCAGCCTGCTACACCTGTAATACAAATTATACATATACATCTATTATGCAGAATGTGGGACTATTCATTATCCACTGCCTTCAAAGAAGAAGTCGAACCCCATAAATAACTAGCGTAGTAGTAGAGGTTTTCCAGACAGTTGTTGTCTGTCATTGTAAAAGCAATTAGCCTTCGGGCATGATTTTGCAATAAACTTTTCAATATTATCAGTTAGCACTATCCAAAGGAGCACATTACCTCTCCTATAGATACACATGCTTCCATAAAGGACAAGATATAAGCTTGCTCCTCATTCTGTCTCCTCTCAACGTTCTTCATCTTCTCCATTTCTTCCTGACTTCTTGCATTTTTCTTGTGAGCTTCTTCCTCCTCCAACTCCTCAACAACATCCAGCTCTTCCTCTACTACTGAATCTGTAACTCTTGGAGCACTTCTGAAAGTTTTTTTGTGCGGTGTCTGCCATCTTGATGCGCTAACATTTGTCTGTGATAATTGCATCTTTTCTACTTCATTGGATGTATACATGTTGATGTTTGCTTTACTGGATAGACTTCTCTGCGCATGCGTCTGTTCTGCCTGGTGAAGGGGGGACATCACAGGTTCAAGTCTTACGTGACTTGACACTTTCCTCTTCTTCAGGATCTCCTGTTTCTTCTGTCCCTGTCTGACAACTTCACCTGTAAGACAGAAAAAGAATCATAATTTTTTTTTCTAGAGCTACATCTTACCTTCATTTCTTAAACTTAGAATCATCAATTCTGCCAGTAGAGATTGCAAATGGAGTCTGTCAACAGATAATGCAATCAGGGTCTCTGCCAGTACAATCGACAATTCTACAGTAGAAATCCAAATCGGAGTGTGTAAATTTTTCTGTGTACATGTATATGGATGACCAATATATATATACACACATATATACATAATGTGTTTTTACATACAAATGTACCTTTTTCTGGTTTGCTTAACTGTTGGGCTCTAGATGACAACACTGGAACAGAAAAAAAAGACAGAATCATACATCAGAGTCTCTGGAAAGTCAAGCAACTGACTTAAGCACTGTCAGGTCTGGCATATGAGACAACCTAACAATTACAATTTGTTCCAAAGATAGTAAACCCTTTATTCTCAGCCAATACCTGTATATAACTCAGCACGTGGATCCTTCTTCTGTGCGGCCCCATTTGCATACGTCCGGAAGCCAACAGTATTCTGGTACCCTAATATATCAAACAGGAAAAGAACCAGTTACAAGTGTGATCTCAGTGTACACTATCTCACTTGGAGTAATTTTAAGTTCGCAGCTGAAGCAATGGTCCTTGTTTATACATTTGTACATATAACGTTACTCCTTTGTGACTCCTCAAGAAATATAATGTATCAGATTATAAATTTATACACAGCTGTGCTATATAATAAAACACTAACTCCTTCCTGAAGGATAGAGATGCTACCTACAGAGTCAACTCTATCACAACCAAGCCACAACAGTCCAAAGTCGGAATCCCACAAGGAGCAGTACTGTCGACAACACTCTGTAACCTCTACACCTCAGATGCGTACTCAGACATCAAACTCAACAACTTCCAGTATGCTGACGATGCAGCTGCATGGAAATCCGGTGAAGACATCAAAGCAGTGAAAGAAGAAATTGAAGCAAACATCTCCAAACTGATGCACAAATGGTGCCCTCTCTGGAATATGAGAATCGAACACACCAAAACCAAAGCTATGATCTTCCCACCTCCACAAGCTGACGACACACAAACTGGGGACCTCAAAGTCAATGGCAAGACCATAGAAGTAGTGAGCAACTACAAGCTAGTAGGAGTCACTCTAGACCGCCAGCTCACATTCGACAACCACATCAAGACCACACGAACGAAAGCGTTCAAGGCACTCAAAGCAGTCAGCAAGGTCACGCAAGCTAAGAAGAACCCAAACCAACATGCCCATATCCTGCTGTACACCACCCTAGTCAGACCCATCCTGGACTACGCTGCAGAGTGCACCATCACAGCCACAGACAAGCTAGACAAAGCCTACGCTCCCATACAGAGACAGGCACTACTGTCCGCTACGGGGTGCCTCGAGAGGACCAGCACTGAAGCGCTGGAAGCAATAGCAGGCATCCCGCCGTTGGACATCCACATATCTTGCAGACAAGCTCAGAGCTACCTCAGGATGACAACAAAGCACACTGGCAATCCCATCTTCGACACCATAACCCACTTAAAATCCCAGAAGACAGCAACTCAGATTGGATCCCCTCTACACCTACTACAAACGAGGCTGAATGAATTGAAAGGTGAGATGGAGGAAGACATGGTCGACAAGGAACCATACTATGATGCCAGACTTCCACCCTTTGCCATGGGCAGCATAACTGGCACCTTCACCACAGAGACAAATGCCGCCGGGGGGAAAGAAAAAGCAAGAGAGGAAATCTTAGACACACTCCAAGACATCGCAAGCAGCAACGAACCTACCACGGTAATCTTTACAGATGGATCAGCCCTGTCCAACCCAGGCCCCACAGGATGCGCCGCTGTCATCTACGAAAGATGGGGAGTCACGGAGCCCTTTGCTGTACGCAAGCCCGTCGCCGCTCAATCAAACAACTATGAGGGGGAGCTCGAGGGTCTCCACCTCGCCATCGACACCATCACCAGAAGACACACTCCAATCACCAAAGTACTCATACTGTGCGACTGCAAAGCTGCCATAGACAACATCACAGGGGTTCAACAAGTTGAGGCTTACAACAGCCTAGTACACACCATTCGCAACAAGCTACAAGCACTCAAACTGCAGGGACTCACAATACAAATCACATGGTGCCCCGGACACATGGGTATACCTGGAAACGAGATCGCAGACAAAGAGGCCAAAGAAGCTGCCAACGAAGCAACAACCAAACAAAGCAACACATCCTGGACAAAACACCAAGCCCTGAAACACATCCAAAACCAAGCACATGAAAGATGGGACAGAAGAACAAAACTGAACACAGGAAGCAAACACATGCAGAAAATCGGCACGCACCTGAGGAAGAAGGGCAAAACACTAGGAAGAAGAAACACTCAAATCATCATCAATCAACTAGTAAGCGGGCACACCAGACTGAAGGCCTACCAAAACTGGAAAAACCCTGAGACTCCACCACACTGCCCAAACTGTGACGCCCCGGAGACCACCACCCACTACTTGTACGACTGCCCTCGTTATGACAACGAAAGACATCACATGCTGCTAGAGGCTGACAGCATACACGAGGTATTCAACGTGGCAGACGAAAGCAGAGACATGGACATAGTCACCCTAGCCGGAATGAGAGAAGACCTCCCTGAAGAAGCAAACAAGCAAATGTACCTTAGCCTCTCCCGGTACATCGAGGGTACGCACCGTTTCGACGTGCCCTCCTAGAGACACCTCCTGCTTCACACAAGTACAACGCACCAAGAGTTAAATACCTTGAGAGACAATTTCTGACTCTTAGCTGAACCATGTGAAAACGAGCACCAAGAGACCACGTCTAGCGAGATATTAGACGTTAAACATGGACAACAACAACAACAACAACAACACTAACACTGCTAATCAGGCCACATTTAAATCATGTCATGATTATAGATTTAGAAAGTTAACGTTACTAGTATATATATTTTCGTTCTAGTCTGGTTCTAAGAGACTAAATGATGCCAATTTTTCCACGTGGGGCGATGTGTCAAAATATGAATCACCCAAACTACTTGGTGTCAAATCGTAAACATTCGGAGTGCTTCCGTCCTATTAACGAGCGGTACACGAATATATACGAACTAGTGAAAAAGAGTTGTGAGTATCTGAAATCTGAATACTAGTACTATGAAGTCCAGGAACTCCCGATCCCACACTCACGTGCAGCTGCGGTCCTGAGTTTGTCGCACGTTGGGCACCCTCCAAACCAGACCGATCCTAGGCCCACAGACGAACCCAGCGTCGGTACAGTCACCCGGAAACTTCGCACAGACGTCAGGCGAAGGATCAGAGTCATGTTCTGCTGTCGTTGAGCACGTTATTAACCTCCCACGCCGAGTTATAGAACCAAAACAACGTGACCTACGCATAGTTCTACAAACAACCCCTACGCCGCCATCTTGGAATAAACCAATGACACTTGGTAGAGGGGTGAATGATTACGCAAACCTTTTTCTTTGATAGCATGGGATGTTCAAATGCCCTAATCATTATCACCAAGATTAGAACTATGATTTATAAACGCTAATCGAATTCAGGAATGAGTAATAATGGGGTAGGGCACCAAGTTTTGCTTCCGATCAATCTGTGTGCAGTACTCATATATATCGCATGGTGATACTGACATGATTGGCACTAAAACAGCCCACACGAGGCGCGCTCAACTTGTGGTACCACCACAAACTACATTGTACCAGAATGTGAACAAACATGGCTGATAGCTGTGTTTCCAACTTTTAAACATACTCGTAAGGCGTCATATTTTGGCGCCTCCACTTCCCGAGTGGCACTCATTTGCAATGGAGTAAGGTTGATTTAACTTACTTTGTAAAGAAATGACCAGAAAATGTACTTTTTGTATCGTCCTAATGTTACATAATTATAATACAGCTTTAACACGACAGCTTCAATTTACATCACTTCTGAAAGGGTGAGTAAACCTGTAGTCTTGACCGTGTCACTCATTGTGTGATATTTTCTGAAAAAGCTTAGGACACCAACTTCGCATCCGACACCATCTTGACAGTATTTTCATTGGCTCTGGCAGTAGCGTCTCCAAGGAGGTTCAAGGTCTTTCCGAGTCTTGGCCAAGATAAACTTCTTCGCTCCTAAGTATCAACACTTTGGCGTTATCTGAGTCAAATGCTGGATTCCCGGCCGTAAACTCCAACCTGTGCGAATCCCTCGCATCGTCATCGATCAATCAAATGTCGTGATATCTCTCCAACAACAACAGGAAGTCCCAACCCTATAGGCCGCTGACAGTCCTGACATATCAATTGTTTCAAGTTATTTCCCATAACGACTTCTTGACGTTGTGCCTGTATAACCCGAATGCCCCCCCCCCCCCAGATAACGACATTTAGTACAGTGAAGTCACAGTTTATCAGCACCGAAACGTTCACAACTGCTCCCCCTTGCGGCCGTACTTGAGTAGGTGCAGAAGAAACAGTTTTCCCAGTATCATCACTATCTTTTGCCAACCGATTATTTGTGGATTTACAAACGCGAAGTTGCATCTCTCATGCAGAATATATCTCCAAACGTCACGCTCACAACCACGCCCCCTTGAGGCCGCCCCTCGTAGTGCAGCATGAACAACTTGGCCGGTCGTGGCTGTACTGTGTGTCCCTCGTACAAGACCTATCTTAATACCATCTCTTATACATACTTATCTAACAAAGTGTGAAAGTCTTTGCTATCCTGATACGAGAATTAACTTTTGGGATTCCGATATTTGTCATCTATATACTCCGTGTCACATGTCCGACACATGTTCGACAGTTCATTGTCGGTCACCCAAACACATGTTCACTTCCGCGTGATAATCCCCAATTAATCCAATTATCGAACAAAGTTATGTTTACACCGTAAGATATCTGTAATAGACATATACGGCTCTGCAAAACGGTATGGACAGCGCCCTTTCCAGCTCGCACGTCGTCCTCATTTTCCAGCAATAGTTCTGCTGCAACCCAATTCCTCCAGCATGTTAGTCAACAGGTGGGTGACTTCAGGCCCGTACACGGCGTGCTCTTGTGGGAATTGTCTATCTCCGCTCATTTTATCCCCAACTAACCAGCTGGCATATTGCACGAGACATTTTCCTATTTCTTTCTCTTAACGTTGCCAATTCAGTATCCTTCTTTTTCAAATCTCTTTCTTTTTCTTTAGGAACATGGGCCAGTTTTGCAAGGGAATACCGGAGCGTACCTGCTGTCTATATATTAATCCATTTCCGGGGCGAATCCTATGCATATGGACTGGATGTTGTAAGATTTTAAGGACAGGATGTCCACAGCGTCTGTTAGTGGACGAGCGGAGCTCATATTTGCACGTACAGTTAACTAGATTTAGTAACTTCCAGAAGAAAACAATGTAAAATATTTGAGATAACTTAAGTGCGGGTGAACTCGAACATGTACCTAATTCACGCCAAGTTCAAGTACATGCAGTACCTTAGCCCGCGGACCGGATACTGATATTGACAAAGACTCCAATTGCGTAGATCAATATGTCAAGTGGGATTTAAAAAACCAAGGCCATTTCACACATCGTCATGTAACAACCTATTGAAGTCTCCTTTATCTTAATCAAGACCTGCTAAAATCCCGTGCTAAACAGATGGTAAAAGTTGTTTTCTGATCGAAATCTTTTCGTAATTAGCTGGATGGGAGCTCCTGTTGGACAGACTGGTATGTACACCAGATGCAGGGAGCCCCCTGGACATGCGCATGTCGGGTCAGGGCGTGCTAGTGGGCGGGATTGTACTCATCATCCTGGCTTTCCTTACGCCACCACAAAAGTAAACATTTCCCTCCATTAACGTCTACGTTGTGTCATCGACACCGTCTCGCGCGTTCTGTTACTTCTTTGTTTATCGGATTTCAGCCAGGGATATCCTGGCATCGCCCTGCCATCTCTCGCGGTGCAGCAGCACAAGCGTGCCATTCCTGCTCTTTGTTTAGCGGCGAGCAACCCTGAAGAGTTCGCGTCCTTTTATATATCGGGGTTGGGACGCGCTGGTGTGTTCTGAGCCGGATCCGGGTACCTGACTGTATAGGGAGTACTATTGGTTGGATTTTGGGTTATTGGAGAGGTGGCCCGCTGTTTGTAGTACGGTGTTTGCGGTGAATGGAAGCCGTCTTATTCTGAGACGTGCTGTTTGTTTGCTCAAGTCCGCTCCTGGCAAGTAGAGCTGTGCTGACAGTACGGGACATGGACGAGTCCCGGGGCAGTCCCCCCACATAGTCTCGCTGCTCTGATTGTCTCCATGTGTTGCGTGCCGCCGATGACGTCTAGATAATCAGCTTCGTCCCTCCCCGGGAACGTTGGCGGCTCTGTGCGGCGGGTTTGGCCGAGGGGGGAGTCCTCAGTCATCGTCACGCCTTTTTGAGAACGTCGCGCGGGTCCATCTTCTCTGTTTTGTACTCAAAGATTCGCCTTCCTGTCGGGCTATCCCCCACCCTCCACCACACCAGTACGCCGGATTGCGGTCTTGGGTCTTACCATCCCCCGGAAACGACGCGACCGGCTTGCTGAACTCTCCTTCTTCCCTTGACTGACCTCAGGGCTTCGCGCCAAGATGTCCAGGCTGCGACAGAAGGTGTCGGGAAACTCTCACCACCGAGAGAAAAGTGCCGCCACCGTTCCCGAGTATAACATCGCCATGTTGGGATGCGAGGGAACCGGCAAGTCAGGTGAGAATGACGTCTACGTTTTGGCTGAAATAATTTCTGATTCTTTTTGCAATATTACGTATGATTTTTTGTGTGCATTTACTCATAGATGGGAATATAGTGTTGTAAGAAGCCAACTACGGTCCAATGTTATAAAGTCATCATCAGACACCTTGTAATATCAACATGTACTTTCATATCGTGTCATATTTCATATCATATCATTACGCATGATATTATAACACTGACATTCTAATGCGTCCTATATATCTTGACCAATTTTGGGGGAAGAAAAGTTCTCCCCATACACCAGCATCGCACCACTTCAAGTTGTTTTGAAAGATGGCGTCCAGACACTTTTCCTCTGGCATCCCTGTACGTCTGGCCAGACCGCGGTCTTTATAAGAAGTGAGCGATAAACACTGACAAGTAGGGGGGTTATGGGCCTTATCTGAGAAGAAACCTAGGAAACTACCACTGCTTCAAACAGAACCTCTTCTATCTTGATGATAACCGGGGGGGGGGGGGCATTTGCACCTGCCATAGAATGTTTCATCGCCAGCTACCCCCCCCTCCCCCACACGCCATAAAAGGACAGGGGAACGGAAGGCCATACTTAAGATGTATTAAGGCAATAAGGCCACAGATTAGCTCAGCTGGGCTTTATGACGTAAATAAAGTACTTGAACTGAACGAAATAGGTTAAAGACATTGTCCTCTCAAGATTTTACATCGAGACTGTAATGCATAATGACCAGTTTATTAGGAAATAAACCGGCGTGTTTTGTTTGAACAGGTGATATGCTACTACGATATTACGGCTGACTATTAGCTAACTATTGTTCATATAGAGATTGTTAAATGTGATTTTACTTGTGCCGATTTTACTAATTCCATACCGCAACTTAGTGTGAAATTGGCACGTGAAATGAGGCCAGTAAATGATCAGCACGGCGTTCTGGCAAGCTGGAACTCACAACAAACATGACACGGGGATTGTGGTTTTGACACGAAACATACTCAAATAGATGACGTCTTCTGTGTACGGCAAGTTCCTTGGTTCTGTCTTAGCGTATCCATACTCTCCAAGCAGAGGTTGGTGGGGGAAAGATCGTTACCTTTTTATATGTCCCGTTTTTTTCTATCGCTATCCCTACCATGGTGGGGATAGCGACAGAAAAAAACGGGGCATATAAAAAGGTAACGATCTTTCCCCACCAACCTCTGCTTGGAGAGTAGCGTATCCAGACGTCCTTCCTCTCACCCGAGAGACAGACTGTTCCACCAGGACGGGTCCGGTTTATAGCGGGTCTTTAACACGACTCTACACACCCCGCTTGACCTAATGAACTCTTCCTGTATCCATATCCAGATTTCAATCATAGGATACAGGAGACGCCAAGAACAGAAATTCTCAGTCCATCTACACTCCGTGGGGGTGGAGGTGTTAAAACGTTTTGTCTGCCAAGTCGTCTCTCCTAACCCGGCCGCGTAAGCATGGTTGACAGGTACAATAATCCGAAAATATCACCGATCTTTCTACAAATCTACGTCACAGTGATTACGAAAACTACGCATGCATCAACCTTCGTCTTTCCAGACGAACTTGGCACTTTTTCTGTTTTATCTACCGTGGCTGACTCGGGTGTATATGCCACGTATATACAAGTTCACAGTCCGTTTACGTCAGTGCCAACCACTTAGCCGCCGGCGCACGCTTGCCAAGTCACGACTTATTGCCAGCGTGACGTCTGCGGCAGCCTATTAAGATAGAACTGATCTCGACAAGAGTTACAAGTCAAGTGCCTGGACGTTTACGACACTCAACATTCCGCATATTGCGGCATGCTGTGCGGGGTTGTAAACTGATTCAGGTGATTGTGAGTAGGGCGACTGCTGTCTGACTGCTTGCTGACCAAGGTCTGTGTAAGAAAAAAATGAAATAGGGGGACAGGACGACCCCACCCCCACCCCCTGTATTTCTAGCCTACATTGCCAATGGTTTGAAATGATCGGGGTTCTCGTATTTTATCTTTAGTTATTTCTCTGCCACCCAGCCCCTCTTTTGTTTCTGGAAGAGCATGAACTCAGTAGTCATCCATCCCTTTACCTTTAAAGCCAGCTTTAGGAGCTCTTAATGGTGTTGAAGCGAGGAGGAAGCTTGATGATGTCTATGGAAAATCTGCTTCTCTAAATCTCCTTATTTGTGTATGGTTTGATTCCAAAGGTCCACAAAATTCAACAAACGGTTAAAACATGTACGTCAAAATTCCAACCTTGCAACGTCGCAGTCTGAATGACAATCGACGGTTTCCCAATAGTTTCAACCATGGCCCATCACCATTGATGACGCACTAGTTTGTGTTCTACAGTTGTTATGTACAACCACCAACCCTGCCACGCCAGTCAACCAGGTAATAAGTTTGTCATCCTCGAGGTTACAACCTTCAAATGTCAATGGTCAGATTTCCGCTTGTTGGAGAATGAGGACGTTTGTATACATTGTTGCAGGTTACTGCACCGCAAACCACAATATTTGCGCGTCATATTTACACGCGCTGGATTTTATTTTGTTTGGGGTTGATCGAATTTGACTAAATGGCGAAATACACAGGAAATCTAAGCTAGTTATGGTTATGACATATCCTTGGACAGAGGCTGTTTGAAGCAAGGAGGTTTTTACCTCCTAGGTTGAAGCAAACCCGGGTAAAGTTTTAACGCTACGTGCCGGGCCAATATCTCCGTGACCAGCGGCCGTGAGAGTATAGAGAGTGCTTCAGTTCCAGCCCTGTAACTCGACGACGGCGATATGATCACCAAATTCCGTCTTAACAAGCGTCGGAGAGAAAGGCAAACAAGGGGTAATTGAGGATTGGCAGAAACCGGAGCCTGTGTGCATGCTCTAGTTAGTACACACTTAGAGTGTGTGCACCCTACTACTGTATTTCCTTCCATCAAAACCCAACGGGCCGATTACGGGTCTTTGAGGGATCTGATGATGACGAGATAATGCTCAGTTATGGGCACGTAAATAGCGTAGATTGAGTCCACATTGGACAACTGTAAAGACCTTGGTGTTCCTCACTGCTGTACAGAAGTCTACTCCACGATTTGCGACTGGCACCAAAAGGTCTGGACGTTCCCCCGACTACACAGCTGCATTTAGACCTTATCACGAGAGAGGGAAAGAAATTAAGTCCAGGCTCTTGTTATCGAGGGAGAGTACAAGATAACAAGTATTTGAACTTGGCAGGCATCCCATCCTTTCGGAAGGCCTAGGGCAGACCAACAGTGGCACGGGAGGACAGCTATAATGACTTGTCTCCTGCTTGAAGCGCCCCGTTGGTCCGGTACATCACTGCTAGTCATGACCCCATACGCTACGGGTCTTTGGGCTCCTTTCACACGAAAATACAAGTGTTTATATGTGCATTATCCGTGGGACTTCTGCTGTGTAACTGTTACCTTTAAGGTATAATTTACTATGACCTTGTGCTGCGCTGCAGGAAGCACCGGTTTCTGAAATAAGGACGCTCATGTCCCTTACGATCTATTTTTGTCCAGAATAACCAGATCATGTCAGATCATGGCAAGAAGAATTTACGCTATTGCCCCCCCCCCCTCCCACTTGTATGTCTAGATTCGACACTACTAAGGTTTGAGAAAACGTCAAAGACAGTGATCAATAGAGTATGTACAACAAGAAGATACAAAATGTCAGCAGCTGCCTGACAAAGAAACGTTAATGCTGTTTATAATTCACATTGAGAAACTCATCTAAGACCCATTTACCTAGCCTGGTTACCAAACATATTAATGCTCCCGAATCCTACATCCTCTGAACCACGCTACCATTTACCAAGACATCGCGGAAGTAGAATTAGATTGCAGGTAAAAAAACGAAGTTGGAATCGTTCGTGCTTTCAATTAAAGTGTGTCCTGTTGACCCCTCGTTCTAGAGTCTACACAAGAGTCTGGAAACTGTTCCGTTTATAGGTTCATTTGGGCGTTGACAGTGAGAGGTGCAAGATGTTCACCTTCATCTTATATATCCGAATGGGGGACTTCAATCGAAGGGAATTAAGGCGAAACGATTCGACAAGATGTGAGAGATAAATGGGAATGAGTGGAAAAGCAAACTGTGAAACCTCAGTTGCGGTCAAGTTCAAACTTATATCTGTATATGGAACCCCCAAAATAGTTCCTCTAAGCTGGGAAGTGGTGTACATAACCTTCAGGCCCGGGTCGTGTCTGATCCCTGCACTTTTACGTAAAACAGACAAGAAACTCAGCAAGGGTAATAAATATTCGACCTCACTTGTCACTGGTGTGCATTCTCTGCATTATTGACCACCGATACTCCTTCTACTAATTTTTTCCTTGGCCGTTTTACATTTTAACTAGACAACCTAAAATTTTCGCCCAGCCGAACTCTACATGTCAGGCGTCCAGAATAAATCTCTATTTCAGGGTAGTTTACCGCTGTGTGCGTCTGTGGAGTACAATGGCATGCTAGCTGTGGGTGGGAGGGGGAAACCCGACCCTGACGGTTCACAGCGGCTGACTGCAAAATCTGTGACCTGCGAACATACCATCTTATCTGTGGGTCGTGACGCGCCGTGCCGGCGGTGAAAGGCAGACAATTGACCGCCTTTTCTTTACGAGCTGCGGCTACTAGACTCCACCGCCAGGCCCTACTTCTTGGATGCGTTTTGACATTGCTTGGCGTACGCGTTTATTTTTGCTACGACATCAAAATCGTACGACGACCTAGGGCGAATTTGACCCCGCCGTTACTGTGTTCTGATAGCATCGCGTTCTCTATGGCATTTCATTAAGATTCTAGCTCTAACAACAAAACATTATTCTTTAAAACCTGGATTGATTGTGGTATAATTTTTGTGAGGGATGTATGTAATGCCTCAGGCTTTATAACTTCTGATATACTGCTGACAAAGCTCACCAATAAAACCAACTGGTTGTGTGAGTACACTTGTGTTAAGCTATCAATAGGACGGAAATGGCTCGATGAAGAGTCTGTAGTAAGTCCAAGGTACGAAAATAATATGTTATGGTATAATGAAACATGTAAGGAAGTTGCATCGTACACTAGTAGGTACCTATACTCAACACATGTGCCCTGTAAGTGTGTAAAACCTACTGCTCAAGTGTATTGGGAAACTGTAATCCCCAATTTGGACTGGGGAGTTATTTGGAAGTGTCATACCTGTACAATTAAAAATAACAAACTGCGTGAATTTAACTTTAAACTATTACATAGAATATTGCCTTGTAAGTACCTGCTTAACAAGTGGAAAGTAAGAGACCCAACAGGAAACATATACAGCCCTACCTGTGACATTTGTAACCAAATAGAGAATTACCAACACATGTTCCTACAGTGTGATAGACTGGGATACTTTTGGGATAGAGTGAAAAATGTACTTCTGGAAAATGAAATATTTATTGATGTTACTCAACAAGAAGTGTTATTGGGAGCAAAAACCTGTAGTATCACCTTAATAACCATCGCTAAATATGCAATATACATATCCTGGTTAAAGTTCAAAGATGATACCAGAAAGCTAGCAAAACATGATGTATTTCAGATCATGCAATCTCTTCTTCAAAATATGATTTTGTAACTAGCAATGTTTGTAATTACTATATTTAAGAATAAAGTGCCGTGGCGGACACGGAAAAGTTGGAAAAAAAAAGATTCTAGCTCTATCAGAACACGGTATACATAGCAATCAGACACAATAGTGCGTATTGAGACGAAAAATGTCAATATAATCAGAAGCGCACCGTGGAGCCTGCCATAGAGGCTATCATGCATGTTGTTTCTTTGAAGAAATGTAACCTTGACAGCAACATTTTGATGACACGACCACCTGATATATGTGGAAAAAAAAAACATTTATATTAGAGATATCGTGCTTGGAGATTAGCAAGGATTAGTCATTATCAATACGGTAGATTTGGGGTAGATTGATCTATTGACGAAAGTTCGATCATCAAATGTACTTATACGGTCTTCTCTATTTGCAACACGTATCAACCAATTACTAGTAACTGCTTGCTTTACCACAACAAGAAAACTTGACCCAATTATAAAACAGCACCCGTTTTCCTCTTGTCACCGAGCAGCCATTTTGGGACTTGACCGGTGAAGATGTCGGAAGGACAGAACTCACAACAAACCGTGATGTTTACGTTTGAGGCATTCTAGATCATCTCGTTATCATCACCGGCTCGTTAATTAACGATCGTGTCTGGGGTGTGTTTACGATGTCCTGATTAATCACTAAATCAGCGCTTGTCTTACAAATAGGTGATCTAGATATAAGGTCTAGTCTACACCAGACTCCTCGGGTTGATAGGAAAATACCAGAATTTGTTGGGTGTGGTGAATAGTTTACCATAGTAGTAAGCCGGTCCACCTCTGGGACGGGCTAGATCCTCCGGCAATTTATTCAATCTCCAACTCCAAGCAGATGAATCGGTCGGGGTTATTTTGCAGGTCTTTTTTGCGACTTTCTCTGCGTTTCTATAGTCTCCACCAGGCTCCTTTGCAGGCTGAATAAATATAAGAAATTGGCCCAAAAAAGGAATATAATTGGCCAGGGGAGTTAGCCGCCATAGAAGGACAAGTTTGCCTGGCGGCTAACTCCCCTGACCAATTATATTCCTTTTTTGGCCGATTTCTGATATTTATTCAGCCTGCAAAGGAGTCTGGTGGAGACGTCGACTAGCGTTTTTACGTTTCTACGCACTTTCTAGATACCCTCCGGGCGGTGCACCACTAGAAAGACGTACTAAATGACGCCAAATGTCGCGTAAAACTCTGAGACTAATCCGGATTCTACATCTGTCTGGAGATTACAAATTATTCACCATATTTGGCTATTTCGTATACTACGTATTTTAGTATTTTTCCTGCAACCCAAGGCAGAGACAAGTTAAGGCCGTGCTCACAGCTTCCTGAACAATTTCGCCAGGAACACAAAGTTGTCTTACGTGCACAGATACATGTAGGAAATTGATGCCGTTTTCATCACAATGTTATTCATATGTGGTCACGAGAAAGTGTTCCCTCTCCGCCACACATTGCTTCCCCTATCAGACGGGTTGTCACTTTTAAGTTTAACATGCCCCGTATTTTAGTTTCATGTCCCTGAATTTACTTTCCGGTTAACCAACTTGGCCGACAGGGCATTTATTGACGTACAGAATTCCAATATTTTTTTTTAATCGTCCGTCTGTACGGTAGGCGTTCTGTTTGCACTCTACTACCATGAGAAGGTCTTTCCACTCAAGTGCATAACTGAGACCTGTTGAGAAGACTTTAATGAGTTTTCACAAGGTTTGTAGACTTGCCAAAAGGGGCTGAGTGGGAACACCATGCAAATAGGCACGTAGCAACGGAAGTCAGACGACATTTCGCAAATATGTCGTTGTACTTTTGGTATTCGGTCTGAATGGCCCAACACGGTGCGGGCGTGCCCCCGTGTCCCAGCTGGTACCCTTGTCTTGCACACAGGTGGTCCGGTACAAGGCGCCCCTTCTTCTCTCAGGTTGATGCAACAAAGATGTATCCCGTTGTCATGACGACCAGCTAGCACGTATCCAAGTATGCGGTAGCCGCGTGTTTGAGGAATCCCCTGTATTTGGGACAGTGCAAATATTTACAGAAACTCTTCTTTTGAAATAGACCTGCTGTTACGTTGAACTAGAGCAGGATGGGGGACGAGGTCGTGCCCCCAATGTCAGCATCATCCCTCCCGCACACCTCTCGTTCCCAGCCCAAAGTCCCGGATGTCTATCTCCAGTCGAAGATGCACAAACGCGCTGCGCTGTTGCTCTATCCACCGAAGACAGGTGCTACTTGTTAACGCTGATTTCAGTCCAACTGCGCGGAGGTTGAGATATCACTGACAACGGTCCAAAAAAGACCAGCAGAACCGCACTGTGAGCTCAAACCAAGCCTGATATGGCGGGAAACCCACACCTGGTGCACCACATCCGTGTTGAAGAGGGCGGCGAGAGTCGGCAAATAAACATGGATCAAGTCAGTTGTCACAGAGCGCGACCTGTAGTGACAGGGTGTTCGCAGGCGCTTCCCAGGCACTTTCCCGTGACCGACTGACATGCGAGAGCGCTAGCCTATGTTTAGGGTGGACTTTTTTTGCTGCATGAACATTGAATCATTCATCGAGTCACGTGGCTCCAATAAAAAAAATATGTGCCGTGTAGTTGAGGGTATAGATGTATTAAATTCTACTGCCTCGAACCATCAGCTGGTATCCATATCTTAGGTAACACTTGTGACTTGGGTTAAGCCTTAGCCTTAACTAGAACGCCCGGTATGGTAAGACAAGAATTCTCCCCGGGCCTCTCGGTGCTAAACCTCAGTGTCTGAAATCCTTTAGGATTGTACCACGCGACTTGTTCACACGGCCCTCTGATGGGAAATATAAACAGATGTCCGAGCTTACAAGGGGAGGTACTGGAAATTTTGAGTAAATGGTTTTCTTATATTTAGAGGAAAATAAATTGTGATGGTTGTCGCACTCACTCACTCACTCACTCACTCACTCACTCACTCATTCATTCATTCATTCTCACTAACTCCAATTTTATGTCCTTCTGTAATAACGCATTCAAGTTGATATGTTATTTTGTAGTGATCTACATTTATGCCTTCTTTTTCTTCAGCGCTTACGGTGAAGTTTCTGACACGAAGATTTATCAATGAATACGACCCTAACTTAGGTAATGTCTCAAACCTTTAATTCTCACAGTCAACGTTTTTGCATCTTTTGTTCTTCAAGATTTTGTATAATATTTCATGCTGTACTGATTTGTAAGGACGGATTGATGAAGATAATTTGTTGTGTACAGAGGACACGTATACAAAAGAAGAGTCGGTAGACAACCAGCCCAGTATCGTCAAAATAATGGACACGGCAAAGCAGGTGTGTCGAGTTTGTTATGTTTGCAAGTTAACTTGTGGTTAGGGACTTTTAAAGTATTCTCAAACTAATGTTCGCTCAGATACAAGTCCAAATTGTGTCTACAGCCTGGTAGTTGTTTTGTTTCCAACATTATTTACGTCAAGACAAGGATTTGCTTATAGAATACTGGGACTATTCCCTCAAGACTTTCGTGACGTTGTGGTTGTCAAACATTGTTTTCCCAAGCGGTCCTTCAGACCTACTAGTAAATGTTTTTTTTTAAATCTGTTTGTTGCTGCAGGAACCAGGAAATGGCAAGAACAGTGACCGGTATCTGCGTTGGGCAGACGCCTTTATTGTCGTTTATAGTATCAACAACAGGTACGCACACAACCAAACATATACAATGTAACAACAAACTAAAGAACAAAATACAACAAGAAATCGGAGATTTTTTCGGGAAGTATGCAATCCTCGGTCCCCCATGTCGACCAGATTCTGAGAACTTAACGTTCACCTTTTGACCTCCTGTCATTCTGTCTGTCAATCTTCCCCCACCCACGTGCTGTCAACCTACTCTGTCCGGACAAACAGATACACACACCCATATCTCAGCCACCCAAAAAGCAGCGGCCAGGAGAGCTGAAGTCGAACATTATATACATGTAACATATAAAGGACGCATTGTCTATTTGATGCCGTAACATTGATGATATCACTATCTATCATGATAGGTTGAGTTTTCATGAAGCACGTGACTACCTGGAGGAAGTGACGCAGCAAAAGCCCACCCAGCAGCAATACGAGCCGCCAGTGATTGTACTGGGCAACAAGACAGACATGGAGAGATACAGGTAAAACTCAGGACGTCTTGTCATTTAAAAATGATTGGCCAACATTTAATACTAAGGAAAATCGTATAAGGGTTTCTGCTTTGAGAATACGGGTATCTTATCGCTTCACCTTCCAAACGCGTCAGCCATTCAATTTCCCGACCTCGCGCTTGATCACTTCCTGAAACCTCAGACTTAAATTAAGAAACGTGTCTTGGTTACACATAATGTCTCCCTCACCGCCTCTGGAGACCCCCTGAGGTCAAGGTCACTGACCTCGCCACATTTCGGGCAGACGCGAGAGGCGTCCGGTTCCAGCCGCTGTGTGTGGGTCTTTAGAAAATAGTTTGTTCCCAAAACAGCCATTAGAGTCTGGTGTGGACTCTACCGAGACAATTGAGTTGCTTTCTAAGCTTCAAGTCCACGATTTCACTCTTAACTCGGGACTCGGTTTTGTCGATTATGTCTGTGAGTTTGTAAAAACAAAAAGAAAATCCTGTAATCTTCTATAGTACGCTACGTTTATTGAATTCTACTTCACTGTAGACAAAACTGTCGACGTCGTCCACTTAGAACCCGTGAGCAAGAGATTCCTAAGCGAGGGTAGCACAAATAGTACATCTGCAGGCGCCGCGCCGAGATATCGCCTAACATATTTGAGTCTACATTCTCTATACTTCTGATTTAGACAGGGTGCTATCATTGCCCGCTTGCTGATTTCTTTAACGCCATTCATTGGTTGACAAGTGCAACAGACAATACTGGAACATTTTGTACATGTAACGTTAGCCTGGATGCCAGACCCATAGCACACTAGGCTCAAAGTTCCCTGTGTGCCCTGCACACAGGGAACTTTGGGCCTAGTGTGCTATGGGTCTGGCACCCAGGCTACGTTAACGTTAGTGTATCGGTTATCATACTGTTCTGACTACGGCGACACTGTACTTAAACTACTTTGGCTTCATGAGATCAGCAGTCTCGTCCAAAGTAGGTTCTAGATCCATGGGATATCCTTGACCTTGTACGTATAACTGGCGCGGTGCCGGGAACGCTTTGACTCCAAGTCCAATGCCAATTTAACGTTTGCTGATACCTCCAAATCGGGACATACTTGTGCCCACCTCCCCAATTTTATCGCCTCATTTATAGATGCCTTTCTCAACCGGTCAGGACACCTCCCCGGCCCCGGTAGCCGTGACGGCTAGACGCCAACTTCACGCGCAGAGCCACGTGGTGACAAAAGTTTGGAAACCGGAGATGAGAGTTGATAGATCTGGCAAAGACCGACTTTAACAGGCTTTGGTGGAGGATTTTTCCGTCGGGCTTTCGCAATTCTTGGAAATTACCGTAACAAATGTCGCACTATAGCTCCCTGTAGAAGACTACATTTGTTATTGATTCAAAAACGATGGAGCCATTTTTCATGTGGCTTGAGCCACTATCCTTTTCTCTACTGTGTTCTATATCTCCCCCATCCTAAAGACTACTATCTGACGTCACAGCATCGTTATTTGGTACTTTAGCATCTTCACAAGGACAGCCGCTTTACTCTTAAGGTATTAAAGTGTCACTGAAGAGTGCACCTGTTATTTTTGGCGCGGGACGATGTTTGGTGTCGTCTGTTATTTTTAACGTTCAACCTATGACTTTCAGTGCAGCTAATAGTCGGTCTGACTAGTAGTGATGGAGACAGAACTAAACACTGTTTCTCCACGAATACCTTTAAATGTGCAAATATTTGGCCGGCCCCTGCGAAGTCATAATGAAACAACATTAGACAAGCTAGTCGACTAAAGTGAAGCAGGACCTGTTGTGTATACCCTCTACCACTTTCTTAATTTGTGTGTTTGTTTTGGGACTACTGTAGTTTAAAGCGAGCAAGTGTAGTTCTTGTTGAACCTAATGTCGCCAGTTCAGGAAAGCGGCGGTATTGAAGAACCTTTCCATGAAACCATGAACTTAAGGATGACAGTTTCACAAATAATTTTTTCTCAAAATATTTCCAAGCTGTCATTGAAATTATATCTGACGTTGTATAAGCGACAGAATGCCGACAAACTGAATGGTATTTTCCCGACAGGTTGGCTTTCCACAAGCCACACACAAACCTGAGTGTATATGTATACATGACGGAAGTCTTTTCTTCACTTGACAAAGGGGAAAGACAGACTTCACACTACATTTTCTATCTCGTTTGTCTACAGACAAGTAAGCAAAGCAGAAGGCAACTCCCTGGCGTCTCAGTACGGCTGTTCGTTCTTCGAGGCGTCGGCTGCTGGCGACTATGAAGGTGTACAAAAGGTATCTGCATCATTTTCAGTGCAGACATTGGAGGTAGAAAAACATATGTCGCCTTCAAAAAATCTGTAACCGAAGATTAGTAAGTTTATACTCTTACAGTTGCACTGTTGCCTAAACACTGCAGGTACAATGGTCAATGACTGTAAGTCTGTGAGACGTACCGATCTGGCAAAACAAACACGGAAAGGCGAGCTGCGGTTAGAGTAATTAGCAAAAACATTGAGCACGATATATGGCAAGTTTTTTCCTCTACCAGGCCATACACCTGTATAAAAAATCTATTCAGTAGTACAATATAGTAGGGTTTGATGACGCCCTCGTTACTCTGAGCCCATTTTGTATTTTGTACAGTGTTGATCGAGTGTTATTTATGCTTTATTTTAAATGTTGATGTTCCCATGTCATATGTAAAGTCAGCGCAATTCAGCGTGTTGTATGCTGCGAGGCTGATTTCCTTAATAAAACTGTTAAAGTTTCTATCGGAAACACCACCAATGGACTTGCTAACGAAAATCTGTACGGAAGTTCAAAACCTGTAAAATGACGTGATATTCTATTTGCTTCCACAGGTATTTCATGGGGCAATACGTGAAATCAGACGGGAGAGAGAACGAAACATGCCGCTTACACCTCTCTTCATATCCGAGGACAAGTCAGGTCTACCCACAACAGGGGCGCGCTCACCCGCTCCCAAGAGAGGGGGGAAATCCAAAAATGTGCAGAAAAAAACCTCACCGGGATTCAGATTTTTCAATATCTCAAAAATATTTTAGAAACTATATTTATATGTGTGTATATATATAAATATATATGTATTTTGACTGTGTAGGAAATATACTATGCTGCAATCGGAGAAGTGTTAATATGTAAAGCATATCAATAATCAGTACCATCAGAAATGCACAGTAGGCGCACGTGGCACGCACAACTTGCGACATACGAGGCATATACTTCACAATATTTCAGATATTAATTAATGTATGCGGAGTTGGACTTTTAATTTGGCGGGTTGAGATTTCGCCAAGCCCGTAACTGGTTGTTTTTAAAATAACTCCAACCTGAATATCAGTCTTAACAGAGTTTTGATAAAGTATCAATGTAAATAAAATTAAGAAAAGCTTGCTAAATCTTTACAGCACACCAGTATACATATATACTTTGCGTACACTGAAGCAGGGGTGGAGTGCTACAGGGTATATTTCCTCAATTCAATGAATAAAATCCACGCGCGCAATGGCTTTAATCAGTAACCCTTGCCATTCTCCCAGTTTGGTAAATGTTAATGTTTACAAGAAATTGGCATTTTGTTGCGTGATCTTTCAGAAAAAGCTTACCATCAGACATACAAAATATACCTGTCATTGGCACTCAATTTTCATCGAAGTTCTTTCCCCATGTAAGAACTTTGCCCCATTTGAGTCTTATCAGTGTGATGATGACAAATATACAAGTGTACCACAATAAACACATGTATGTTACATCCACACATCTGTTCACTGTGCCTCTATTTTGGTCTGTATTGTTATCAGAGGAATTCAAATTGGGTTAGCAATAGTGATAGCAAGTTGGCGAGTCATAGGCCTGGCATGTCTATTCTACTCTCACACTGCCTATTCCATGTATAGAAGAATCACAGTACTGTATTTCCTATCAATTGCAATTAGCTTGTCAACAAAACATAGGAGAACACTAGTAGGTCATGTTAGTGGTGATGTTTATGATATTCCTACTTTGTAATAAACTCTGATGCAATCATGTTCATTGTCTCTGTGCCTTCAGCAGTGCTTGCGTGTATCTTTGCTGTGAAGCTAATTTCTAACTTCAACTTTCATTGATTGATTGACATCTGGACACAAAAAAAACGACCATGACAACATCCGGTTCTCTTGTGTGGGCGGTTTGTAATACACTTCGACAATAATCCTCTTACAAGTAGGAAGAACAACAGTCATCAAAAAAAAGTGCCAGTCAGCAAAATACCTCTGACTTGGGCACACAAAAATAAAACACCATGCATGTGTACATACATAAGCTTCTGTCTAGGGAAGTGTTAACGACCACTTCTGCAAAATGAAAGCATGGAATGTCTTACAGACATAATAGAAAACAAGACTACTATCTTAAACTTTGTTTTTGTGACCATACAATCATTATCTTATCAACACTTACAAAATGTGCATGTAAGGAAGGATGAAACAGTCAAAACCACATTATTTCCCAGCTGTTACAATAGAGATACTGCAGTATAAGACATCTTTTCTGGATTAAAGTCATGATTAATACTGCTAGAGTTCTATGTTTAGTGACACCACCGTTGTGTTTCTTTAGACATGAAACATGCAAGCTTTTAACATGGGTACATAAAACAGCCAAACAATGGTGCTTAATAAAGGCTGTCAGATTACTTTACAAGATGTCAACTGGAACGTTTGGCTACTGCCAAAGATAACAGAGAACAAACACTTAGGTAGCTAAAATTATCCCACCCTTTGTTGTCCTTCAAACACCAATATTTATGGTTTTCTTTTTTCATACACCTTGCCATTTGACTCCCCTTCCACATTGATGTTGTTTCAACGGTGAACATGAAAAATCCTCTATGATTCTGACAACTAATTTTCCTAATACTTAGAGTTACTTCTGTACATTTGTCTGTGTTGACAAAAACAAAAAAACAATTCCTCAACAATCCTCCCATGGTACAGACCATACTGGTCGAAACCTTTAGATCAAATTTACTCAAATTACAATGTATTAAGATGAATACGATGCCTTGTGTTTGCAAGACTACTTGGCAAAATCATACAACAGATGATGAAATTATATCCTTCATGGGAAAATCAAATCTAGGCTTGAGCTAAGTCTGACGCATCTTCCATGGGCTCCCCACCTTCCTCCTCCCCATCTTTCTTGTCCTTCTTGCCATCACCTAGAGATGTGGGGAAAAGTAAGACAGTTGGTACACAGCTTTGCACAGAATTACGAGAATACGCAGGCAATCAATTCAGCAAACCAATTTTGTATAAGCATTAACAGCTGTGACCAAAACGTTGTGTTGTGAGTTGCATACCTTCCCCATCTACACTGCTGGAGTCCGTGTTCTCGCGCCTTCGCTTGCGCGGGTTGAAGCGCTTGTTGCCGAAGCGGGCGGGGCTGGGGAGAGGGTCCATGCCCAGGACCTTGTGGATCTGTCGGAAGGCCAGGAGCCGCAGTGCATGCTGGAAATAAATAAACACATGTTACCAATCCAGATGTCAACATCCACATTTCAATACATGCAGCAATGTCAACAAAAAAACTTCAGAAGCCAATAATTCTGGAAGATAACAGTTCCTCTGCACTTCAATCTATATAACTCTTGAACAACATATCACTGGCCTTCTTTCCACCTACTCCAGGGGCAACACTATTGCACATATCTATAGTCTGCCTCTGCTCCTTACCTGTGCACTAGCTGTGATATCCTCTCTCTCCTGTGGAGTCAGGGTGCCAGCAGCGTCCGTTGGCTCCTTCTCACACGGATCGTACAGACCCGGACCGCTGGGCAGCAGGATGCCAGAGGCGATGGCCTCGAAGTTTCTGCGGAGAGCATCGCCCGGACTCTGGTTGGTGCCACCACTGCTTACCACCTTCTCAACCAGGAGTTCCATGGCCTACATTTGTAGAACAGTAGAATGAGTACTCAGCACAAGCAAATAAAAGGTCCCACATACATGCTCCTGTCATAACATTCCATGTGGGTGTTCTTGACAGGCTTCTACTTGTATTGCACAGGTTTCCATAGAATTTGAACATGGTGTGAGGCCTCAGCTCAAGAATTTGGACATTGGTATTGATGTTCTTACAAATTTTAGGTTGGGGACACCATGTTTTCGCACCTTCTGGCTCGTTTTGCTGTGCAATGTGTGTTGTGACAGCTTGAGAACTTACCCAGCTCCGCAGAGGGGCCCAGGTCGGCACACGCTGACAAAGATCACGCAGGATTCGGATGACGATTACGCAAGACTGCAGTCCACTAGCCCTAGCCTTTTGAAGGGAACGGGGGATATGAAGAAATACATTCAGTACATAGAACAACAGAAGACAGAGAGACACTGACATGCATTGTGTATACAACAACATGCAGGCCAGGTCTATCCTAGGTGACAATTTGGCAGTGAAGTAATGAACGTAAAAAGAAAATGTAGTGTCTGACATGCATTCAAGAAAAATCTGAACAACTCCGTTGATTACTACTGTCTGACTTTGAAGTTGGTGGGGTAATAAGAACACAGGCAATTTTTCCCAAATCTTCAAATACTTGAAATCATATTGCAAAAATACAAAATGTTGTTTTGAGTACAAAAAATTGTTATCAAAATCTTTTGGCTTTCCTTCCTTTACCAACAAAACGTACACAATAAAAAGAAATTGTCACATAAGTCTTTACAACTGTCCACATAACATGGAGCTAGAAAACAAGACCATCTTATTCCAGGCATGTTTTCATCTTGACTGTGTGCTTCAACATTATAAATGATCTGACACATTCATTATAAACCATGCATGAAAACTGACTAATATTGTCATATATCTCCAATAAAATGTATCACATTGTTTCTACCAAAAGGAATGTTTCTACCATTTCTGAGTTATATCATTTCAGCAATGTTCTGCTCCCCCAATCAGAGTCAACCTCTCTGTGACATTATCTAACTGCCAAACTGCACCACTGTTTAACGTTACCGGTGGTAGAATACATACAGAAGCATGAACATGAAACTGCCATCCTATCTATAACAGAGTGCAAAGCAGCATGCACTGGTGTTGGCATCGGAGACTCCTGGAAGGCACCGGGCATGGCCAAGCCGTCGGCTTCCAGGGCTTCCAGTACACAATGTCTCTATTCTCACAGTGTGATTTGACATTGCTGCCAGACCACTGCATACAGACACAACATAATGCAACAGGTTTCACTAGCTACCAAGAACCTAATGTCTCCACAACAGTATATCCCTTGTTTTCCTTTCCAGCCTTATGCTGTTACCTCCAGCATACCCGATACATCGTGGCTTACGAACAGCTGGGACTACTGTGGGTACGAGTGACTAATACAAACGTACGAACATCAGAACACAATTATGATAAGGCTGCAAAGGTAAAAAGAGAAATTGGAGTCGAACCTGAAACCATTTTGCATGACGCAGTGCTGCCAAGGCATCCAGGCATTTTTGCCTGTCCAGTACATCCGGTGGGTCTTTCGCAACAACATCTATAGAGTAGGAGTGGGAATGGGTGTTTGACCACAGTGCAACAACAGCACATTGGGCTTAGTGTTCTGCCACAAGTGGGGTATGTGTAAGGGAGGTGGACACGCACCATGGCATAAGCAGGGGAGGGTGGAGGATGGAATTTTAACAACACAATGGAGCAAGAGAACTTCTTTATGTCATGGTATAGAGAATGTAAGCTGTGACAAAAGTTGTTAAAAGATAGTAAGATGTCAAGGAAAGTGAGTCGAGTCAAATGGTATGGATGACAGGGATATGAAAGCAGAGTGGGCAGGATGTGAAGTTCACATGCCATGGTGGTGTGTTCTGCCCAACAAGACGTGGGGCTTAACACTAGCGCCCTCCATGCTTGTCACCCACGCAGACATGTGGTCAAAAATCCTTCCGCCTTTTCTCTCCTGCATGGAGCTAGTACACACTGAAGAAGGCTTTGCTCTCAGAACCCTACTAGTAACTGTGAACAAAATGCACTTAACAAATGGCATCATTAGAACTGGAGAGAGGGCATCCCTCCAGTCAAAAGGCATCATCAATGCAATAAACAAGACGTCATCATGAACATGAGACAAGAAAAGTTACTTTTGACATGATCAGGTCTTCAAGGAATCAAAGCCTTCCTTCCCTATCCGGGTTCCTCACACAATGCAGTTCTTATGCATGCAATGTTCAGGGGAAGAACATTACATATCATAGTCACAGACAATATGTACAGAAGCAAACTATGGATAAATAGCTGGCTTTTCCTATCAATCCTTTGAACCATGGGACAGCATTGCTCTTTCTACCTCAGCTACACTACATTGCTTCCTTTAAGCTGCACATAGTATCCTGGACATTGCTACTGGGACGTCCCCTACCTCAAACTCCAGACAGGTCTAATCAGAGCCAATGTTTTTTTTCTGCCACACCACTTGAAGTCTTCAGTACTATTATGCACTGTTGTGGTCGAGTCATGTTACAGTGATTTAGAGCAGCATGCATGGCACCTAGCAGGTAATTCAAGTACTGCAGTCCTTTTCAGAACTGTTTGAAGTTGGACCACAGGGATATGACAGAGCAATGTCCAGGACTACCTGTGCAAATCAAGGGAACAATGCTGGGCTGGGATGCTCTGCCACCAAAAAAACAGAACAACATGTTTCCTGCTGACAAGGCTGTTAAGAGACAGATATGTGTGAAGACGTGTGGGTTTGTTGTATCCATGACTCTGCATGCAGGTACCAATCTTGCCAGCACAACCAGTGCCACCTGAAAAATGAAATCAAAACGACGGCAGAAAAAGAGAGTTGGCTTTCTCAGCGTCCAATCTCACAGCCCTGTAACACACATATGCCAGCGGGAAACACCATTCAAAAGCACAACAATGGCACTTGTTTCCAAATTATGAGTGACAAAAAATTGTCATGTGTCAACAGACATTAAATGTGAGAAGGCTGACTACCTGGCTGCCCCATGGTTCATCAGTAGTTACAAATGTAAAACTATCATAGACATTAGACTAGATATTAACAATACTTACAGCAGGTTCCTCTATTGTTCAAGCCACAATCCCTACCTCCACTTCAGAATAGACTGACCCAATCTCAATGAAAGCAGACAGCAGTCACCTTTTTAAAAACCTAAACAGTGACTGTAGACTTTGTAGCTGCATCCAAGCCTTGCCTTTATTAAATTTGTTCCATTTACAGACTTTGTAGATGAATCTGGGCCTTTCCGTTTCTGAAGCATAGGTAGGCAGCGAGGTTTGAACAGTTGTAGCAGGAACACTACAAGGCTTGGGCTGGGTTTGTCGGGAGAGAACGTACCTCCTCCCTCGGGCTGACCCTCCCGCATGACGGGGGAGGTCAGCGTGATGGTGCACTCCACTCGGATGTCTTCTTTGGTCAGGCTGGCCACTATGGCTGCCTCCTCCACACTCAACTTCACCTCGTACTTCTCTTCAGTCACAGTCTGAGGCGTGAAACAACAGAAAACACCATTCACTTCAACTTCAATGGTTTCTAATATACTGTTCTTCCAACAGTTGGTATCACCTGATAGTATAAAAAAAGTCCAAATTTCAAGACCAACCACAATTCCAGAACTGAATATTTTCAGCCCATGCCCAATACTACCATTGGCTGTATGAAAAAGAAATCTCTTGTTACATAACTTCTAATGGAGTGAAGTATTGTTATTGGAATGTCTGTGTCTTTCTGACCTACATAAAATGGGCGAAGTCTGCCATCTCTGACTGCCTTGTTACTTAAAAAAAGGAGTAAGAGGAGTGAAAGACTTACAGCCAGCTGTTTGGGGAAGTTATCAAAGACTCTCTCCAGAAGAGTCCGTGTTGGTTTCTCCGCACAGAGTACCACCAGTTGTACGTTCAGGTCTCCGTGGAGCAGCAGCCCCTTGGCCAGCACACCCACACGCATCACGCCCTTCAGGGCGCGCTGTTGCTGTTCCTCTGTCTTCTTCTCGCTGAAAGAGGTGAATGACCTGAGCAAGGTCAAGAAGAATTATCATTACTGCATTTGTCTCACAAAAAGTGGTGACAACTTTCAAATACAGCAAAATAAAAGAAGATTGGTATCTCCTAAAATTACGTTGTGAAAGGGGACGTAGTGGCTGACCCTTCCTTGGTCTCCTCCTCTCCTTCCTTCTTCTCCTCCTTGACCTTGTCTGTGTCCATTTGCTTGGGGTTATCACTAAGAGGACAAAACAAGACAGTTACAATGACCCTGCAAAAACTACAAGGTCTAGATTCTATTGGAGGAAAACCTGGGCCTTCTATGGAATGTTTACAGGGCAGTTTCAAATTCACTTTTTGAAGTGAGTGTAAATGGAGTGTAAATTTGGGCAGTTACATGTTTATTTCTTGCTATCTTGAAATTCTCAAATCCTTTTCCTCCTTGTGGAAATTTTAGTTAACTATCAATTTTTCTGTTGGTTTCTTGAGATTACCTCCAGATAATGCTAACAGTTCTATGTTCTGCTTCAACACTTTGAAGCAACCATGGGCAGACTAAGGCTCTCCCAAAAAAGCACACCCAAATTTTTGAACACTAACACTTCAGCCTTATCTGACGGCTTCTCAGTGGTCTTCCCTGCTTCAGAGAGGTCATCACTACAGACAGGATAAAAACAGACATGGTCAGCTAAGCCAACCAACCGACAGACATAACAGCTACAGTTCAGCCTGTATCTGCTTATACAATACTGATTTCATTGCCTGCAACAAAAAAAATATCATATCAAACTTTAGGCAGGACAAGTCAACTCTAGCCAGACCAAGCCAAGCAATGTTCAGGGATTGCCATAGCTGCCCAACTAAGGTCTGTGGTAGCCTCCTTCGCAGACTTGTGAGCGGCGTTATTTTTTTCGGCGACCGACGGCAGTTATGTCGCGGAGGGACGGTTTGCAGCCAAGGGAGTTTGCCGGGGAGAGAAGGTTTCGCCCCTCAACAAGTCTGCTATCACTCGGCGACTCAAAGGGACGGGGATTAAGCCAGCCTTTCATAGAGACTATTAACATGTTCGCGCAAGGGCAATTCACATGTTCGTGCAGGGGCAATTCACATGTTCGCGCAAGGGTAATTCACACATACGCGAGGGGTAGGCTGGCATGTTTTCGGCTTGCGTTTTAGCGGAATGTTTCAACACAAGAAAGGGGCCCAACATTGGTTGAGCAACAATTGTGAATATTTAAGCATCATGTACAAAGACACTAGCACAAGTACTATTTTCGGTGGTAAAATTTGCCATCTTTTCTATTACGAAACTTGCTGTAGTGCGCTAGTTTCCCCCCATCAGTGAGACAACCCAACCCGCCACCAACAAAACAACATGGCCGCACATTGTTTATTTGTGCCGACGTCTCCCTGCAAAAACACGTTTTGAAGTTGCAGTTTCTTTGTGGTTGTCTTTTAAAGCTTGTTTTTAGCAGCAGCTGTAATGCTACGGGATTTTGTTGAGTGGATAGGGGTTACTTTTCGGGAATAGGTGGCGTTCTACCAACGCGATTGATCGGCGACCGACCTAGAAAGTTGTAGCTCACCGGGCAACGGGGCGTGAACCTCCCTTTGCTAGTGTGCCGTGGCGTTTATTGCGGGAAGTTCGCACATCCATGCCAAATGGTATTAAGTGTTTTTTAATTGGGCTTTTTAGTCGCCGAGTGATAGCAGACTTGTTGAGGGGCGAAACCTTCTCTCCCCGGCAAACTCCCTTGGCTGCAAACCGTCCCTCCGCGACATAACTGCCGTCGGTCGCCGAAAAAAATAACGCCGCTCACAAGTCTGCGAAGGAGGCTAGGTCTGTGGTAGGAACACAACTAATGCAGAAAAGATATTTTGGTAAAAAATATCTGGTGCATATGCTGAATGCTAACTTTGATGAAAATATCCCCATGGATTAATTTTTCAATGGCAACAAAGAGAACTGAAGAAATATTTTACACAAAATTTTTGGCCACTTGCAAGCAGTGTTTCATGCAACAGCATGACCATAATGGCAGCCAACATGAAGCAAAACACTGCAATGCTGATCTGCACAATTAGAAAGACACTGACGTACCTCTCAGCAAGGAAGTCTGACACCAGTTTCAGGGCCTTCTCGGAGGCAGACACTATGTTCTGGACTGCTTGAAGCTGTAGAGCACAGTATGACAGTGACCATCAATACCAAATTTAGTTAACAACATTGTTCTAATCATATTGCCATATAGCGACAGGGCTACAAAAAGGGTATAAATTTTCACATTCATTGTTTATCAGTTCCCATTGCTATTGCAATACATACCTGAAATGATAAAGTAAAATAATGCAGAAGAAAGTGAAAGTCGGGTGGGGTCCACTCTTACCTCTGCTTCATTCGGATAGATAGAAGAGTGCTTGGCCATGACATGGCGGTCATCGGACGTGTCTGGACGGCGCAGAGGCTTCAGATAGACAAGCAGAAATATCGTTTTTGATGATTACCTTGGCTTTGAATACACAAGTTAATACACTTCACAAGCACAACATAGATACACATTTTCTATATCTTTTATAGATTCTCCTTTCTTCTTGTACCAACAATATTTGCAAAGATTTGAGTTTGTTGATGGAATCTCAACCATGCAAGGCAACAGACATTCATATTGGTTTACACTATTGCTTACTTACATTCAAACGTTCTGTAACCTCAAAAGTAGAAAGGTTTTAAAAGTCATTGCTACTTCCAGATGTATGCATACCCTAAACACTATGTCAAGTCATCCACCCATTGTACATTTGTATCTAGACTGCACATAAGGAAATCCAATATACCGTTCCCTTGATACACTTCCTGTAAGTCTTGATAATTTCACAAGGTGATAGCTTTACAAGAAGAAGGCAGGGGCTTGGATATTTTACACAGATTACACAGAACCTTCTACCATTGCTCTGGCACCAAGTTCAGAGCTGTGAGAAAGACAAAGAGTTATGTAAGGAGAGTGGAATTTTCAAGACTTACAGCGTCTGGAAAATCAGCGATGTCCCTCATGTTAAAACCGACGAAGTCTGCCCTGCGACCCCTCTCCCTTCTGTGTGATTTTTGAGTAAGACATAAGGAGGGACACATGTTACTGTTATGTGGGTTGCAGTCTAGCATGTTCCAGTCAGTGTTTTCAGCCACATGGAAGGATTCAAGTCCCCGGTTATTTCATGCCTCCTATTCATAGGAACATCTTCTAATGTCCGGGAGACTTTTCCACACATGTTTCTGAAAACACTGCTGTCAGCTGTGGGGGGAAGGGGGTTAAAGGTCACCGCACGTGCTCACCATGTCCAACGGTTTGGGAGGCGTTGGAGGCTGAGGGGGGAAGTGCGGAGGTGGCGGGTGCCCGCGTCTGCGGTAGAACTCCATCTCCTCCTCCCAGTGCCGCCGCTCTTCCCAATATCTTTCCTCTTCTTCCATCCTACGCCAATACATCATCTCCTCTTCATACAGCCTAATGTACATAATGTACACAAACCTTCTACAGGCAGCCTTACATACCCAGCTCTTCCCTCAATCATTCACGGAACTCAGCCACATTGCACAAAGCATTGAACATTTCCTCAACAGTGCTGGGTATTGTGAAACATTGCAATCACATATCAAGCAATATTTACCAATGTATATCATCATCAAGCTGTGACATTAAGACTGTCCAATCTTGCCAGGCTAGTTAGGCCTAGGAAAAAAAAATATTGTGTTTCCTGTTTCAGTCCTGAAAAAATTAGGGTCGGTAGGTAGGGATTATGTTTTTTTTTTCTTTTTTCTTTTGTAGATTTTGGTGATCTCTAGTGATCCAACTTATACAATACAGTATTTTAACAAAGTAAAAATTGCATGAGGACAGTTATATTTTCAATGTCAATGTTGGAAAACTGATTGAACAATGTTTCATCACTCAGGTGTCAGATCATGGAGCTAGAAAAGGTCGATCAGCTCAAAAAATTTATGTCCATCCAAAAAAAGGGTAGGGTCGGCCGTTTTTCTAGGGTTGGTCGGGAAACAGGAAACAACATTTTTTGTCCTAGGCCTTATCCAGGTGAATGTGATGAGAAGTAGTGCGGGAGTACCTGTACTCCTCCTCCTCTCTCCAGCGCATCTCCTGTCTCCAGCGCTCCTCCTCGTCACGCCGCCGCCAGTACTCCTCCTTGGCCAGCTGACGCCGCATCTTCTCCTCCTGCAGCTTGCGTGCGCGGATGCTGGGCTTCACCTCCACCTGCAGCTCGGGGTCCACCTTTTTCTGTAAGATTGCCACAGTATATTAACAGTGTTGAAAAATCACTAGTCGTTGTATCTTCTATGGCATAATAATCAACAACCATTTTCAAATACTATTGAAAAATCTCTAGTCATTGCACCTTCTATGGCATAATAATTAACAAACATTAAGAACTACTTATGAAAAAAAATCTCTAGTTTCTGCACCTCCTATGGCATAATAATTAACAACCATTAACAAATACTTATTCCACTATAAAAATACAATGCCGTATATAAACAGACCTTGTATTGCAGGCGGTGGCGTCTCCCCTTCATGTGCATGTCCTTGGCATTGGGGTCATTGAACTTGCACTCGCACAGCTTGCAGTGGAACTGTATGACCTTGCCATCGGCATTCTTGATTTCTTCAATGTATTCCTCCCCTGAAAGGAAGCAGACAATGCAAGAATGAAAAATGCTTCAATCATGACTTTGTGGAAGTGCATATCATGCCAGAACGAAGCAAACCACCCCTTTTTTTACCTAAACAAGAAAAGTCAAACTCAGTACAAGTGTTTCTCACTTACCAACTGGCTGCACCTCCTTTGCCTGTAACTCTTGTAGCAACTTGGAAGCCTCTTCCTGCTTGCCTATAGAACAAAGGAAAACCCTAGAGATTAAACAAATGAATGACAACTGCAAGGCAAAGAAAACTACACAGCACTGTTAGATAGACTAACTCTTTACTTGCTAAGTTGTTTGTTAACCTTGTCTCTGTTACTTTACCCATAACCAATAGAAATCGACAGGTAGAAGGTACTTTGGCCTTTAAATGAAAAACAAAGCAGACTTTAAATATAAGTTTTTACCAGCGTCTGTCTGTGCAGTGGATGTACTGGCGACAGTAGCCTTGGCTGTGATCTCTGTCACCTTGGTCTCCTCTGCCTTGATGCCACCTGGAGTCGTACTCAGCTTGGTGCCACCTGTGGTAGAAGCTACATGTTGGTCCAAGCCTCATTATTTGGTTTGATTTTCCAGTGACAGCACCAAGCATCTTCTTACCTATTGTCGTCTGTGTTCCTGGGGCTCTTTTTTTTATATTTCATACAAAGTATTTTAGCAGAGAACAGTTCAGAGATCTATGCATTTGGTTGAATGGCAGAAAATGGATGTGACTTTGATCTATAGCCTGTAGTAACTATAATCCTCTTATCTATGGAGACATTTTTGAGAATAGAAGGAAGCAAGCAGGTCATACCAACAAAGGTGATCTTGGGGGTGACGACCTTCTTGGGCACTGCGGCTGCTACAGCTGCTGTTGCAGCTGCGGCTTTGGGTTTGGGCACCGTGCTAGCAGGTGTAGTAGTGGTGGTTGCCTTGGCGGGGGCTGTTGATGTCGTTGTGGACGTACCGCCACCTGCTGTCACCAATACAGGCTCCGTAGACGGGATGGGCTTGCCCAGCTTGGTGTGTAACTTCAGCACCTGGGGTAACATGATTTCAACAGCTCAGACTTAGAACATGTTTTACTGCACTGCTACAAACAGTACTGGGAGCTTAGCTTTTCAATTAGGTTTTAACTGCTATTGAAGGTGTTTTACTTCGCACTGAATGATTTAACAGGTCCTTGATTCTTTGGAATGGCAAGTCTGTGTAATGAGCTTAGATTTCTTGTTAGCATTCTTCAGTTGAACCAAGAATGCAGGAACACACACACACAAAAAAGAAAGGACAACACAACTGATATAGAAACAGCAAAGGTATAAGCTGCTATTGTTATATACTGTATTCGTATTCCCTTCATACAATATATAGTTTATCTCCTATGTTTCCCTCGTACCTTTTGATGCTTTGCCCCACGGATGTGTGCATTGTAAGCGTCAGTGCCAGTGCAGGTGACGTCGCACAGCTCACATCGCAGCTGGCTCTGTCCAGGCCGCATGGCCGTGGTGGTGCCACCTGCCTTCAGGGCTGCCTCCTTCTTCTTGTGCTTCTGCCCTTCCAGGTGCTCACGGTAGGTCTGGGCGGGTTTTGCAAAAACATCAGGATTATTCAATCTTACTACACAATCCTTCTTTCTGATGGCTGTAAATTGTCATATGTTCCCTCTGACTTAATTTGCAGTAGGAGGTGAAAGAAGGAGTTTTGACTTTGCAGTTGAAAGCAAGATGTTTGTGACGTACTAAGAGCTCACTGCGAAAATGGCACACATAAAACCACTGAGAATATTACACAATTTACAGTAATAAAGCCGACCCTCTAGTGTCTTGTTTGACAAAATATCAACTACTTGATGTTTTAAAGTTCACAACAAAGAGCAACATTAATAAAGCTGTTCCATACAATTACAATGCAAAGTAATAAAACTACAAAAGGAACAAAAGCTTGACCAAGATTGCATTACCGCTATGACAAAATAATTTCTACGATTCCGCAATGTTGTGACCTAGACCATGTTACGACCCTGAACACGAAGACTCCGTCCAATGACAAGGGAATTTTAAGAATCTAGTTAGAATTTACTTTGAGTTTACATTATAATCCTTAGTTTTCATGATACAAATATGACTGGATGTACCTGTGGCCCAGCACAACTGATCTTGCAGACTTCACAATAGTGGATCTGTGGCTGCTTGGGTGGCTGTTTTTGTTTCTTCTGGTTCTGTCCAAACTTGTTTTTGAAGCCCCAGCCCAGCCCGGTCTTCTGTTGCTGCTGTTGTTGGTAATACGCGGTGGGCGGCGGAATAGACGGCTGCATCGTAACCAGAGTAGGTGGCTGTTCAGGACATGTAGAAAACATGTTCAAGGCAATGAACACTCTCAAAATGGTAGCCTCAAGACAGTTTCTAGATTAAGCATCACAAAACTGTGCCCAACCCGATAGAGTCATACAGCTTAGAATTGCCTTCTTTCTTCACATTGACAATTGACTCCAGGAAGCATAAGTGTGGCTACCATTTAATGCAGTATACATGTGCACCATATCTATGCTAAATCATATGGTACTAAGCAGTACCAACATCATGCATATAAATTTTGTGTTGCTACCATTTGAAAACAAGTGCAATCGAACAACAAACTTTATCTAAACAATAACAATCATTGAATGACAGATCTAGAATAAGTTGAAAGTTTGCCCACCATGATTACCTGTGTACGTAGCCGGGGTGGTGCTGAGGGTTGTCTGGCCGTATGACGTCGTGCTCTGGTGCGATGTAGGGGCGGAGTAACTGCTGTAGGAGGCTGTGCCGGGGGTTTTCACAGTGGTGGCTGCTCGAGCAGTACCAGTGGAGTACCCGGTACTGGCTGGGGTACTGTAGGACTTAGCCGCTGTAATAGATATGGTGGTATGTGCTTGTAGCTTGTTACGACATTGTAGACCTTTGAAATATATAATCGTTTAATATACGTGACAGACAGACCAGGTAATTACCATTATCTTCATTACTGCTTAAGTCAGTTGTTTGCAAAAATAAAATACTAAAGTGAAACTGAAAGGTTCTTAAAGCCATGTTCATTTCAAAATAGCGCATAGGACAGAATCTATTCTTTGTACAAAAGACCCAAACTTATCAGAAGACACTTCTGCTGCCATGTGAAAAAACTAATACCGGTAAGACTCGTTCTGTGTTTCCACCCAAACCCTACCTGTAGTAGTCTGGTAGTAAGGCTCAGTGGCAGCATGTGCTGCGGGCTGGGCAGCTGGAGTGTAGTACTGCTTACTCTCATATGCAGTGGTGGCAGAACCGCGATCATAACTGTATGACGTCTGGAAAAACATGAATAAACGTGTCAATCAAATAAATAAAAGAGAAACAGACTGCTATACTTAACAGATAAAACAACTTTTGACTTCATGAAAAGACTTCTACAGACTTTACAAAGATGGAGTTACATGTACTAAGTTAGTATCTGTTAACTACCTGGTAACTCTGTGTGGACGCTGGTGGTGGGGGTGGGGGGTCTTGCTGTCGTGAAGTGTACCCATACTGGCTGGTAGCGTGAGAGGCGGAGTAGCTCTCGTAACTGGTGGCAGGCTGGGTGTGGCGAGGGGCTGTGGCCGTGGCGTACCCTGCAGCAGCGGCAGCCTGGTGAGTCGGCTGGTGCTGAGCCGCGGCGTATGCGCTCTGTCCCGAGTGCTGCGAGTAAGACCCCACCGGCTGGGCTGACCTATACATGATAAGATTGAAAAGTTGCGACCTACACAGTTTGTTAACAACATTTCTAAACCTGCAAGGAAGCCAAATGCAACACTACATACACCTGTTCATTTAATCTACATGGACATCTTTTTAATCTTAATTTTACAGATACTGATATGCAACACTGGAAAATATCAAATGTAGAATATAACTAAGTACTGGTCTAACCTTACAGTGATGCTACTAAAGACCTCAAGAAATTACTGTATACAATAAAAAGAATTTCGTAGTCTTAAAACTTCCACAGTGGTTTATTTGTGCAGTGATGGTTTCCCTGAATTCACTGCAAATTGTGTGCGAATGTGTGTTTTCAATGTACATGTATTACTACGGTACTTCATTGTTTCAATGTCCTTTTCCCTCCTACTGGAACAAATACTGGAAGAAATAAAACCACTGCAACAGTTAACGAATTTACAGTAATCAGCAATATTTTTTGTACTATAGAAATGGTTGCATTCCATCTAATATAAATAAATTGTTCAGAACCTAATTGTGATAGTCTTCAGTTTCCAAGCTTTGGCCAAGTCACGATTGTGGACAAAAATTCAGATACTGTCTTTGGTTATGACCATTTTCTCTTGTCAAAGATGTCTTCCTATGGCATGTGCCCCAAGCCAATTTAGTGGGTGGGCAATACTAAGTGATACCATTGCCCTGCCTACCTTGGTCAAAATGTACAAATACGAAACAAAATGGTAGAAAAACTAACTACATCAACTAAGATAAGGCTATTTTGTTGGACTCCCAGGGCCAGTCTATTCCTGTAGTGTTATATCCCATGTAAATAGCTTTCACAAGGAAAGATGTATTTCTTAATTCAAAGGTTTACCTTGTTTTAAATTCATAACCAACCAGTATGTCTAAAAGCAGAAGACATGGTACAGTATGTATAATTCAGAGCCCCAAGGGATTAGGGATAAGGGTTAAGAGTTTATTTGCAATACCATTGTATCCAATGGACTAGGTTAAGGTACTCAAGAAGGGTGGCTGAGGCATATTTTGAATATATTTTTTTTCTATCTAAAATGGTAGCCATATATGTCTATTTTGTTGATTTGACTTCTATTGTGTCTCCGATATAACCCCCTCAGCAGTAAATCTGATGTGAATTTTCCGTTTCGAACGCCTCACGCATGCGGGGGTGTCGCCGCCGTTTGGAACGGCCCAAAACAAACTGAGCCCCGCGCGAGCCAAAGCAGATGTGGCGGGAAAGCCTCCGCGGCGCAGCCAATCAGATCGCGTCGCGTGACATCATGAATAAATTACTGCGCGCCGGGGAGTGCCTTGTGTGACATTCAACGATGTTCGACTCATGTGTGAAGAAAGTTATTGACATCGGGGTGTGAATTAGTCCACATTTCTAAAGCTTACCACCAGGCCACCGGCATAATTTCTATTGTTTCCCCAAACTGAAGGCACGGCAGGCATAATTATGGGGACTTCGAGTAGAGTGGATTTTAGAAGTTTTGTGATTTTGAGGACAATTTTGAAGCGGCTGGAGATACCGAGCTCGCGAGGACAGCGATATTAAAAGAGGCCTGTGCCACAGAAGACAAACCCCCGCGACAGAGGATACTAAAGCGGCAACGCACGGAAGCCGTGTAGCTGCAGTCAAGCTAGCTGTAAAATATTCACATGCGATTTTTCAAACCTACAAAAACGTTGGCTGGCTCAAAAAGCATGATAAACCAAAAGTGGCTGGAAGCCATGGAAGTAAAAATTACTCCTACCGTACAAATTACTACTACCTTTTGTAGAAACACGTAGAAAAATACTTCGAAAATTACCGTACAAACTAGGAATTTATTCCGAGGTGCGTTGCCCGTCGTATCAAGAAAACATGCCTCCCAAAATTATGGAAACACGTAGAAAAATACTTTGAAAAATACCGTACAAACTAGGAATTTATTCCGAGGTCGTATCAAGAAAACCAGCCTCCCAAAATGTTATATTCCGATCTCTTCTCTACAGAGACCCTACCGAAATCATGGCCGAAATCAAAAATGGTAACGTTACAAACAAAAACGCAACAGGCCCAGAAAAATCGAACGGGCCCAACTCCAAAAAATACATGAATGGAACCACAGACCTGTACGTGTACTGTCCAGGAAAAAGTTAAATTTATCGGGGAAAATCCCCACAATTTTGTAATTGCAGCATAAATCTAGACATATTTCTTCATATTTCAAACTCAAAGGCAAAAAAAGAGAGACACGGACAAAGAAATGGCTGTAAAACAAACCCATGTTCATAGTAGAGCGATAAACAAACTATCGACGTGACCGCCATGTTGTGATCTTCAAAACGCCGTCGCCCTCCACCATAAATTCATGACACTGCAAATATGTCTACCCATCGCAGAATAATCTTCTTTTTGACTTTTCCACTGCTGCTGCACGCTTCTCGGCCGGGCGGCGAGACGCGTCCGCCATCTTGAATGATATTGCGCAAGGCGTTGGCGGGGATTCCATGACGTCACGCAAGGGGTCAAACTTGCTTTGGCCCTGCTTTGGCTGTTCTATCTACTAGACGTGTCCCCTGTCTGCCTTTTCAAATCGCGCTACAGCGTTAACAAGAGCGTGCCTAGGGGTCAATGACCCCGTTTTGCCGGAAGTCGGATCGAGGGCCGTGGAATGCAGGCTCAAAATGGGCGATTCCGGCGTTTTTAAAGCTCCTGAATGCAAATTACGCAACAACAACATCAGATAGGTGATTTTTAAGACGTATTTTCAATGAAACTGCACATGGGAGAGGCGAAATATGGGTTTAACCGGGAAGGTAACCCTCTGAACTAAAAATTTAAGCGAGGCCGACGCAAGCCGATGATATTTGAGATCGTGAGGGTTCCCCAACCTCTGGTGTGATCAAAATTCTCGAAAAAAATTCATAAAAATCAGCCTTTCAAAATAACAAAAAATCCTCGCATACATTGTTTGGCATTGCTATCATCTACATTTCTGTGAAATTTTAATGAAAAATTTTAAGTCATTAGCCCAGTACACCTATTTTTATAAAAAGGGGCGTGGTCCTATAACTCTTGATGACGTCATCATGACATCACAAAAATTTGCATAAATTATAGTTTTGCTATAAGGTACTTCCTATTAAAAAATCAAGGTCCATACTTATCCATAAGTAATATTTTTAGAACACCCCAAAAGTCCTCAGCCACCCTTCCTGGCCACCTTAAACAGAACATACACCAGTCCAAAATGGTTAGGATTGTTCAGAATATTGACTGAAAATAAAGCTGTCTAACTGGAACAGGGACAGCACACCCAAAACAATACTTCCCTACCCCAGAAGTAACGAAGGCAACGACTTATTAGACACTGCTGGAGAAGTAAGGGTGAAACCACACATAAACTGATATTGCAGAAACCGACCCATGGAAAAGAAGCCAGGGAAAAACTCCATCAATCAACTGTTGGACAGAAATACCTTGGTTGCCATAATGAAGGACAGGAATTGGTGAGGCAAAGTCAAGAAATGGTCCTGAGTAAGCTTGACTGAGTATGTGTTTTAATGGACACTTACAGTCATACACTAGTCTATGAGGCAGTGGCATTAATACCACTACCAGTGTCTGTGACATTATTGCAAGGAGGGCCACAGGCACCACTATCAATCTAAGGATGCAAGCATTGGATGTACAATATGTTGGCACTTCTGGGTGAATGGGCAGTAAGGTCAGGAACAGTAGTTAGCATCATTAGTTGGCTCTCACTGTCTCAGAGGGTATAACTTACAAGTCTGTGTATTACTAAGAATAGAAGGCACACGGCAAAGGCAGTTCCAAGTGCCTAGACTCAACCTTTATCCCAAGCTTAGTGCTCTTTTGTATGGCAACAAGGACTGTACTGCAAATTGCCTCGAGACAGGCTTGAGGAAAATGGAGTGCAAATATTCTCCAGGTGGCAAACATCGTGAGAACCAAAACTGACTAGAATTTACACATGACCATGGCTAGCAAGAGAACTGTTCTCTTGGGCATTAAACGAGGATAATATCAACAACTTTCATCCAGCAAAGTCAGAGTGAAAGTGATATAAAACACCATTTAGGACAAACTGGTAGTTTGCTGGTATGTTTAGAATTATAATGTCTCTGTGTGTGATAACATTCATGATATTGTGAGTCAGTCATGAACATGTTAGGAAACGATATCTTGCACCTATGCTTGGGAGTATTCTCACACCAATTTCAGAGAGAGAATTTGCAAGGATCCAGAAAACCTAGTAATTTTGGCAAACACAGAATTTGTCCAAGTAAAAAAGACTGCAAACAACAAGGGTATGCAAAATTATATAATGAAGGTATGTCTAGCCTTGTAATAAGTTGTCCTTTTTTCGGGAACAGCTCTAAAATAGTGAAAGAGTCAACCCTTCCTAAATTATTCAGAGATTTCATGAGATCGATTGGTAACAAAGCACAGTGGTGGAAACTGTTGAAGATTCAGCCTGGGGTGCATAGAAATCTAATTACTGAGCACGAGCATAATGTTTGCACTCAAATCTGGGTCACCATCAAGCCATTCGAGGCACTACGACCTCTATCTGGGAGATTTAAAAAAAAGTTATAGGTCAAAAATAAACACCGCATCTTTGAAAACACAATTGGTGACAAAGGGGGAGAAAAAAAAAATTTGTTCGCCATATTCCTATGGACCAAACATCAGTATTGGTAAGCGTTGGTGACAGCTGTCCGTGCAGATGACGCCGGTCTCCTTTCTCCAGACATCCAGGCCAGACAAAGGCCTTTCACCCGGCATAATTACCAAAGTCTCACATTTATACGCCACAACCAACAACCTCCTTCGCTTACAAGGTGTGTTCAAAATCTTGCACAGAAAAAAGTCTCCGCTCTGGATAGTCTAAATCCTGGGTTGGTAATTTTGTTAGTC
The DNA here is from genome assembly GCA_013266295.2 of Branchiostoma floridae x Branchiostoma japonicum. Classification (NCBI taxonomy): domain Eukaryota; kingdom Metazoa; phylum Chordata; class Leptocardii; order Amphioxiformes; family Branchiostomatidae; genus Branchiostoma; species Branchiostoma floridae x Branchiostoma japonicum. Next base: position 21,364,551 of record CM023823.1, read on the forward strand.
CGCAATGACATCAGAATTTTGCGGCATGCGGTAACCAGTCGTCGCCATCTTGGTCAAGGTAGTATATCAGATTGTCAGGGCGAAATAAAACCATCTTTTCTCGATTCTACGGATATTACTTGCCATGTGAACTATTTCTACTCCCTCCCGACACAATTTCCACAATGAGGTGAGAAAATGCTTACCCGTATTGGGTCCCTCCGTGGGTAAACCCGAAATAGTTATTTGCAGCCATAATTTTTTCAGGCACGCTTCTTCTCCTCTGCGCGACACGGGAGTCACGTGGTATATTAAAACCGCGAACTTTACCGAAGATGGCCGGGATTTCCCGAATGAAACCCGAGCGAGATCGGCACATGTCGTGTCTCTTCGTGTCGTCGGCGACGAGGGGAAGTCACCAAGGTCGATCTGGTGCAAACAGGAGAAGCGCGGCTCCGATATGTAAACGTTCAGCTGGCGAGACAAAAAACAGCTAGCAGCTGGGTGTAATGTCTGTGTCTTATGAAAGACGTCACATTGCTTTAACTGTGCAATTTATTTGGTAAGACTGTGCACTTTATGATACCAAATAGCTACGCATCTTTAGTTGCAGTTGAATGAGAGTGTCTTCCGGTGGGGAGGGGGGGCGCGGCCGGGGGCTATAGATCCGAATAGAATTTATAACGGCGTTTGTCCCAAGTGTGGCCCCAGTACGCGACATGCATAAAAAGTATGGTATGATTAGTCTGAGTTTCCACTATACAGAGGCGTAACTTCGGGGCCAGTATAAGGTGTAACGTTATCCTATTTATATTCAACTTAAGTATTAATATTACGCCGTTATAACGTTAACTATAACCTTGCTATAACCTATAACTGACGTTAGTATCGTGTCCTAAAAGTGTTGTTTATCACATTTTTGCCTGACAGAATATCATGTACTTTAAATGTTCCAGCAGTTTACAAAAATCATTAATTGTATATACTGTATGTCCTTTGTACTATGTATTCATGTTATTTATGTATTGAGCCTTGGAAGATTAGCCTGTTGCAGGCTAAAAGGTTTCGAAATAAAACAATAAAACAAGAAAGATGTTGATACATCCCTATAGAAGTTGCATACCCATGTATAACGTTACCCTTTGTCTTTCAGAGATAAAGCCGTTGTTTAGAGTCATGGAGGGGTCCCAAGAGGTGCTTGTGGATCGACCCAGTCCACAACAGGACCACCAGAAAAACACCAGGTTTCAGGTTGAAACTGTGGACAATGATGACAGTCAGCAGCACCTGTCAGTTCCACGATTGACTCCAAACGTCCCACCTTCTCCAACCGGCGCCAGGGAAAGAACCGAGTCCGACACTTCTCAGAACCCTTTTGTGGATGTAGAAGAAGGTGCAAGTGCAGTGAAGTTTTCTGATAATGTCAAGGAAGATACTCTGCCTTCAGATGGTCCCAAAGAACCACGAGAGTTTCGCTTGAAAGTGTGTGTTTTCATCTTGGCGGTGCTAATCATAGGAGGGGTCATCACAATCTGGTACTTTTATGAGGAGCCAGAACTAGAAGCTGACATTGGTCATACCTACAGACTGTTTGAGAAGACCAAACTGTTCTCTTTGGAGAATCGGCAGGGAAAGAAGATCCTAGATGGTCGCGTAGGCGTACACCTTCCAGACAGTATTGTACCGTACTGGTGCGGAGGGAAAAATACTGTTTGTCTGGAGTGGAAAACCTTTGCAAAGGTACACATAACTTCTAAGTCCATGGACGCAGTAGAATGTTACCGTATAGTTTGGGAAATTTATAAGCCTACCTTGGCTCCAGAGGACTGCTTGAACATGTCACCAGGACACTGGTATGGAGGGGCAGAGATGGACACACAGGAGTGGCCGTTAGAGAAAGGAAACAGAACCATGGTGCCGTTCGTGTCCTCAGATCTCAGAATGGAACCGGAAGGGTTTGGGTCCATCCTGGATCGCTACTTTCTATCCTCTATGGGAGTAGCAGTCATTGTTGATGACAATGTCCCACTCCACGTGGGCATCAGCAGTGAAAAGCTATGTTTAAAGGCATGGTATGACAGGTCGCCTTTTCCCAATCCCAAGAATGCACAGCCCATGCTGAACTACAGCCTGTGTGTTGGTTCTGATGTGAAAGCGGTGCACAAGTATGTCTTGGACAATGTCTTGCCAAGAGTAAACACCACAAAATCTGTACCAGACACAACACAGATGCAGTCCCCTAGATGGGCAACATGGCCGTATCTAAAATCAAACATGAACAATATGACTATTACCAACTATGCAACCAGCATTGTAAACAACAGTCTTACTCACAGTGTAATTGAAATCGGCGATAGTTACTCCACAAAGTATGGAGATTTTGACTTTGATCCAGTCAAATTTCCTGACCCTGCTGGTATGATTGGGCAGCTGAAACAGGAACAGTTTAAAGTCAGCTTGTGGATACATCCATTTGCAAACTATGACTCCATGACCTTTGTTGAAGGTCTCAGAGAAGGCCACTGGGTTAACAGTGCAAAGGGAAATGCACCAGGGATCGTTAAATGGTGGAATGGTTACGGGACTGTTATTGATGTGACCAGTGGAGATGCCCGGACTTGGTTTATCGGTAAAATCAGAAGCCTCTTACAGGATTATGGGTGTGATGGTGTGTACTTTGATGGCGGGGAAGTCAGTTACCTTCCTGCAGGCTTTGTAACAGAGTCAGAGCTGGTGGTACCGGACGAGTATGCCATGCTGTATGTTAGCAAAATAGCTGCTGAGTTTGGTCTCAGCACTCAGGTTGGAGTTGGCTACAAGACCCAGGACATTCCCATGTTTGTCCGCATGACGGAAAGGCGTTCTGCGTGGGACGACAGACGTGGTCTGAAGTCAGTTGTACCTACTGCCCTCACCATGGGCATTCTGGGATACCCCTTCGTGAACCCTGGCCCTGTGGGGGGTTCTAGCGAGGAACAGCCTGACCGAGAACTCTACGTGCGCTGGATGGAACTGGCCGTCTTTCTTCCTGTCGTAGAATTCTCCTGGCCACCGTGGCAGTTTGGTCAGGATATGGTGCAGTTTACTCAGAAGATGTTGAAGTTGCGGGAGGACGTGGTGGTTACGAACATGATCAAACTCTCAAGCGAGAGCCTTCAAACAGGACAGCCAATCATCCGTCCACTATGGTGGGTTGCACCGAAGGACAACATTGCCCAACTTGTGGACTCTGAGTTTCTCATTGGTAACACAACGCTAGTGGCACCCATCCTGACTCCTTCAACAACTACAAGGGACATATACCTTCCCACAGGCTGCAAGTGGAAAGAAGGACTTAGAAATGGTAGTGTCTATGATGGTGGCCAAATGCTTAAGGATTATCAAGTTAATCTGTATGAAATTGCATACTTTACTAGAGTTGACACTGAAATGTGAGTTTCACAGATGCAAAGAAAATGCAACTTTATTTCTCACTATTGCTTCTTGTATATTTAGTCTTATTTTTTGTGTATTGCCTAAATATTACTGTCTCTTGTAACCAGAGATGATGATTTTTAGTATAATATTACTCAATCTATGTATATTCAAAAAATGCTGCAAATTTAAGACTAAAGTTTCTGTGATTTTTAAACCTGAGTTTGAAGAAAAAATGCCAAATGTTCTATAAAAAACATTACTATTTCATAGATTCATACTGCATGGGTTATGTTATTGAAGCTATTTTACATGTTAACATCCTGGTACAATGTATGCGTTCCTGAATGTGCAGCTATTTTTTATAGGTACACCTCTGTTTGACATTGATGCTATACCATCACACCATACATGTGCGATATAGTGTTACATGCGCAACACAATGTTATACATGTACGTAGAATATATAGTGTTACATGTGCATATCACTGTTGATGGGCAGTGGCTTATTGCCTTGGTAAATCTGTACATGGTGCAATTTGTCAGATTTTGGTCATGCCTATATCATACTTCTCCAAATAGTAGTGGTAGAGTATTGTAATATTCTGGCCAGTGATGTGCTAGGGTTTAATGAAGTACAGAGTTGGCAGAACTATCATCAAATTCATCATACATGTACATTATGAAGGTGTTTGATGTAAGGTAGCCATGTTGAGAATTACTAAGGCAATGTATATAAATTTGTAATCTGTATCAAATCTGAAGGGTTCTAGCTGCATGAATGGATGAAGATTACAACAGTGAAAACAACATTAGTACCAACCAAGACATGTAAACAACTTAATGATATCACTTAGTATATACACGAATATATACATGTGATCAGCACTCTTGGTCACTGTAAACTGAACAGTAAATATGATGAGGATCTCGTATTTCCATGACATAATTAGAGTTTCTCAGATATGCCTTTTTTAATTGTAGTTTATAAATTATGCAAATAAGGTTTTCATAGCATTACATGTGTCAATTGATCACTTCTTGTCACTGGATGGTGAACATGACTAGTAGCAGTAGTATCCAGTCTTAGAAGATGGAAAATAATACCTCCCCGTGAATTAGTAGCCTGTTCCATTGACCCCATGACTTGGAATGTCTGTCAGCTGTCAAATAACCTGGTTGTGAATTACTAGAAATTCCACTTCTTGTCACCCCTGCAACTCTGACCTTTATCTCTTCACTTTCTTTCACTGTGGTGAGACTTGCATATATATATAACGTTATATATAGAGAGAGAGAGAGCAGATGGAAATATGTGGAAACACAAACTCACTAAAAACAATACCTCCATACACAAAGGTGATAACTTGAGAGAAGTGTGTGTGGTCTGCCTACAGAGGTAGTCTTGAAGAGAACATTACACCACAGAAGCTTAACCTGTGTCTTTCAGTGAAGTTGTCATTGACATGTATTTTCATTACTGCATGTTATATTCATGATAAGCCTTGTAGATATAGTGTAGCCAAGTGCTGCCTGTACTCTCGAGTAATTGTGATGGCTTATAATTAGCTGACCCAATTATGTTTCTTGAAACTTCTCAATTTTCAGTGTGAATTTATCTATTATGTAGGCAGACGATTGTTGTCAAAAAGGATGTAAAATCATAATTTGCCTACATGAAAATGTCAATAAATATCTTTGACATTGAAATTATTTTCACCGTCTTTTTTAATATCTACATCCAGTCCCCATTTACTATATTTTTTATGCACACAATATATTGCACATTAAATCCTCCATAACAGATACTTTCACAGCCTATGTCTTCCCATTGAGAGATTTGACCCACTTTCTACCTTGTCAAATAACTGTCCAAGCTTAGTCCCTCTCCTTCAGGGCCCTCTCCCAGAATTATTGGACTTTGACCTACATGAATAACATACCCATACTATTCACCGCATATTTAGAACTAATTTGGACCATTGTAACACTTGTAATATTGCAAACATTTAGCAACATATGTAAAACTTACATGGATACACCACTGGCAATATGAAGATGCTGTAACGTATGACAGTGAGAGTGCAGTAACGTGGGGTTATAAAAAAACAATCTGCTATAGTGTTTTTTTCCCTTTTGTGGTGGCACAGGCTACACTCTTTGGTCTGAAGTTTCATGGATGAACCACAGCAATTTCACTCGTTGGTTCTCAGACTTAAAAGAAAAAAATGAACTGGAAGATCAACATGAAAACAGAGTCAGGCGGAAAAGACTGTGCCTTGGCTCATGCAGTACCACAAAGGGAATGAATATTTTTAGTCTAGTCTTCCTTTCAGGCCCAATCCTGTCTTGCAGAAGTTTTGCTAACAAATGTCTTAAATATATTGTTGTGGCCTATAGGAATCAGATATCTCTTATTTAACAACACAAAAAAAGCATAGACAGAACCACACACTAATAATGTCATCCACAAACCTGTTTATCATCACCTTTAGCAAGTAAATTCTGGCACAGCAAAGTCACCATGTAAATGGTCACCAGTCTCAAATAGCTGGTGTTATGAAAAAGAATTTACCAACATAATATGCTAGTAGTTTCAAAAAATCAATATACAACTGAACCAGCTTTATAATATACTTGTAGATTATGGATATAGTTCTATTAGTTGATATAATAACTATTTTCCACATGCTGGCACTGGAAATAGCTTCTTGATGAACAGATTATAAGTATGGTCAACTGCTTTCAACAAGTAGTTAACTACTTTGACAAGACACAACTGCCGCTTCACATCGGACAGATTTGATTATATTGCAGCAATGGATTGAAGGTTCCATATGTGGGATTGTCCATTTATAATAGTATAACACTCCTTTGTTACCAATTATCATTTGCTTTTTCAAGCACCAAAATTTACTTTTTGTCCGAGATATATTTTGCAGTGGAAATCGAAGGCCCCCTTCCCAATTCAATCACCATTCAGAGCAGAGTCTTTTGCACAACCTGAGGTTAAATCGACTGTGTACTATGCAAAGCTAAGAATGTTCTCATTCACTCTTGTTACTTGATATATATCACCAGGGCTTGAAATAGCACCTGCATATGCAGCTGCAGGTTAGTGCAGGTACAATTGGAGCTGTGCAGGTATTTCTGATGTCTACCTGCTTCGGTCCATGTGCTGGGTTTATATATACATGTAGGTGTATGTGAATTTTTATTTGCTGCATTCACTGTTACCACCTATGAAGTACAAGAGAAATAATGGCAATGGTTTCTGAACAGTTTCAGTATGAGCTATACTTCCCAAATTCTGAGTGAAGCAGGTAAAATTTGTCTGGTGTTGGTAATTGTCCAGTGCAGGTATGCAGAAAAAAGTACTAGTATGTCAAGCCCTGATCAGCTTCTCACCACGGTTTACCAGTAATTTATACATGGATGAACAACATACCACATACAAGCAGATGTAATGATGTGTGGGAGTCTGAGTTACACTGCAATACAATCTGTCTGGAATCTCTGTACTTTCAAATTTCTAGTAATCTGTTCTTCATTTCAAAAGAAATTGGTTATTTTGTAATGACATAAAAAATATGTCAGCTGGGCTAGGGAGGCAGCACAAATATTGTGCCACCTACCCCATGCATATCAACTTCCTAAAATTATATGTAAACAGATTTGCCAGCATGTCATGCAAGGTATTTGAAGTTAAACTTGACACAGGACTATCAAAGAGACTGCTATGCCAAATGGCAGAGCCAAACATCTACAATTCACTGTCAAATTTCACACAACATTATGCAACAAGTTCATGATTAATGCATTGCCACAAAGCTCTCCAGTTTTGCCGGTATGACTCCTTTGTATTCGATCTGGAACCTCTTGATTGCTCTCGCAGCCAGACATTGCAAGGAAGTGTAGTTGAGGGGATTGATGGAATTCTCCACTGCCTTCTTCGGAAGTAAGTCGAAGGAAGTCTTGCCTTCCAGGTTGCAAGCGTCGAAGTGCAACCCTGCTTTGAGGAGCTCTTTCATAATGTCCGCCTGGTTATTTTGCGCTGCTATGTGGAGTGCAGTGTTGTTTTCTACATCCACTGCATTCAAGCATGCCCCGCACTCGATAAGTATCTTAACTGCTTCTAGAGACGGAAACTTGCATACTGGGTACCTCCCCACAGTTGTAGTGGCTTCATCTACTGCAAAATGCAGCGGAGTCATGCCTTTTGCACCCCGCGGTTTGAGGTGTAAGAATCGATACACCGCCTGTCTTTTCAGGAAGTCTTCCCTCACAGTACACTTGACCTTGGTGAGGAGACATATCAAGTGCATGATGATGAGAATAGCCCTGTTTAGATGAGTGATGTCCTTCTCTTGCAGGGGGGTTGCCATGTAGTGGAGCATCCCTTTCTCCACCTCTGCTACAGCTTTGGCAAAAACAGTCAAGGTGTCTAGAAATGTCAGCTTCCTGGTGTTGTAACTGTTGGGTGGAGGCTCTTGCAACATGTATGAGAAAAGTTCTGCAAAGGACAGCAGGCTACTCTGAGTCATGGGGTTGAGCGGTTCTAGATTAGACTGCTGCATGTCCAGGGCATACGTCCACAGAACGATACAGCGATCAAAGTTACCTGCGTCGGCGTACACGGCACCACGGTAACGAATGTAGTACGACGTGTCGGGATGAGAGGGCCCGAGGATTCTCTCCCGTATCAGTAGGGCCTGCATCCTCATCTCGTCTGGATCGGCCATTAGCTCCTCCAGTTCCCTGAACGTCTGAACCTCCACGACATTGTCGTACGCTGTCACCATCTTGGACGGCGGTTTAGTTACGATATCCCACCTGTTGGCAAACCGTTCATCCATGGACATCCTCCAGTACTCTAATGCCCCTGGCAAGTCCCGTTTCTTATCTACAAACGTTGCACCTAAGAGTTCAAGCGCATCAATCCTTTCTTTCCGAGAACACTCGTGTCTTGCTATCAGGTAGTGAACGATGTTGGTGTGTCCTGTGACGCTTGCTGCCATGAGTGGTGTCATGCCATACGAATCCTTGGCCATCTTGGCCCTGTACTTCAGCAACAATTTCATGATCTCCAGACTACCTGACTCGGCGCAGTCATGCAGGGCTGTGTTGCCCTTTATACTTTTCCTGTTCACATCTGCGCCGAGTTTCAGTAGATACTCTACAATGTCCCTGTGCCCTTTGTAGCAAGCAATCATGAGACAGGTATGACCATGACGGTTGGAGATCTCAAGGTCAGCATGGTGCTCTACAAGGTACTTTACGATTTCAAAATGGCCGTCAAAGCACGCAGCTCGTAGCGGGGTGGAGTTGGTTAGAGTGGTGTTGTTGACGGAGGCACCATGTTGTATCAGAGACTTGACAATGTTAAGATGGCCAGCGGCTGATGAGCACCACAGGGGCGGGGCACCTTCTATCGTCTCTCCGTCAAACGTAACGGATCCTCCCTGCTCCACGTCTGCACAGCAGTCCTCGATGAGGTAGTTGACGACATCGAGGTGTCCGTATCGTGCAGCTGCAATAAGTGGAGTCGAGCCTTCTGTAGTCGCATTTAGAAGAGCAGATCTGAAAAGGCAAAATGAAAACAGTAGTATTGTTGTTCTATCCTATTACCCTAGTACAGAAAGCAAAACCTCTGTAAACTGAGGTAAAAAGTTGCAACATTTTAGCATGTCAGACAGATGACAGTTTCTCTGGAGGTTTCTTGGTGATATAGAGTTTCAGGTATTCTTTTCAACCCTGTTTCAGTTGAATAGCATGTCGACACACACATGTAGGTACTGGGCTCACAAACACATCTTTGGACATAAGCAAATCAAAATTTTCTTCCTGATCAATATCACAGGAAATGGAAATGGGATAAAGGTATAGTAAAACTAAAGACTTGTTAACATCTCACATTAAAAGGTTGTCTTGTCGATTACGTAGACATTTAATGAAAACCTGTTTGGGCAGTTCTTCTTGACCACGTAAAGGATTAAAGAAGTCTGTAGGCTTTTAGTGCAGATAGTAGTACTGTTTTACACAACATCATTTTTAAGCCACGTTAGATTTTGTCGTAGAAGCGAACAAGGAAGAAAGAAATTGGGGAACAAGCGAATCAACTGACACGGACCATATGTTTTTTTGTGATACCATGTCGTGTGTAAGGATATCACTCCATATTTACTAGGATCATTAAGTCTGTATCTATCTTATTTTTTTTATCACGAAGAAACACGAAGAGGCGAGTAGTACAGTCTCCTGGTTCCCGGGATTCGAACCCTCAAACAAGAAACACAGCATGGAGCTGGTAGTGATCAAGAAAATCATGGATGGTGAGAAATCAGAAACGTACTTTCACTTTAGGACGTATTTTACCCAAGGAGAGGTAAATGTAATGCATTGAATCTTGTATGACACCAAGGATAGATCACTAATATATGTAACGTCAATAGTCATGTGCTGTCGTGCTAGATCAAGTTAAATTCCTGCACAATGCCAAAGGTTTATATAGATCACCTTATCTCTGGACTTTGCTGGTCGAGTAGAGCCCGCAGCACGGCCAGTTTCCCCTCCCTAGCCAAGTCGTACACCGCCGCTCTGTTCTCCATGGGAGAAACCGCTCTCTGTGGTATCATGAAAGAGTAACGATGGACATGGCAGCTACTTATTTTCGATCCAACTTCCTCTTTATTTGTCGAATTTCTCGCAGCCGACGTAACGATTGTGGCAAAACATGGCGGATGCTATGTGGAGTCGTTTTGCGACTGTCGTAAAATTTTGGCCGGACACACAAACCTTTGTAGCTCAAAAGCGACACCTAGTGATTTGAAGATGCCTGTGGCTATTGACATGACGGTCCTGTCAATAACAGAAAGTATTACACTGCTGACAGGACAGTCCTGTGAGTAACAGAAAGTATTGCACTGTTGACAGGACCGTCCTCACGGTCAATAACAGAAAGTATTGCACTGCTGACAGGACCGCCCTGTCAATAACTGAAGATATACTAGTAAGCCATGCATTTTCCCTTGGGAATACATTTGTCACACGGCCACATATTTACTCACCAGTTTCGAGGTCAGATGGAGACGTCCAGAAAGCCGCGAGTTTTCCATAGGGTGACCACTAAGACGGTTGCTCTTGATGTTTTTACAGGCTGGCTGAAGTCCCACCTCACTGTGCTAAGGCAGTCCCTGGCTGCAGTCAGTGTTGCCGTGTATAACGTTACATGTCATAGTGTGAGAAGAGGCGAAAGAGTGGCTCCACTGCGCGCACTTGCCTTGACATACCGGTGAGAGTTGCGTTCTAGGCATCACAGAACAGCTTCTGAAGAGCCCGCCTCTTCAATACAAGAGGAGTGAAGCTGTATGATGCTGAGTAACCCTTGGCTCCACCCCTGCTCTGTTGCGAACTTACTCCCCCGAGTGCCACACTGACATCAGCTCTCCAATGCTTCTCAAAAAGCGGCGAAAATTCTCCAGCCTGCTCCTCTTTTTCTTCTTCACTTCCAACTTGTCGGCCTCGTCCTCCAGGCGAAGAGTCAGGTACATCAGTAATTTTTCCTCTTCCAGCTCGCACTTTCCTCTCGACTCCCACCTGTCTATTGCGGCGAAGTACCAGTTGATGATTTTCTTGACTTTTCGTACCCTGTGGAGTGTGGTCAAGGCCAACGTGATGTTCTGCCATTTCTCAGCTGTGGAGAAGTCACGGGACTTGAAGATGTGTCGAATCTTCTCTTTCAGGACGACTTCGCTGGCGGCCAGATGTACCAGGTAGGCGCCGAGCACCCTGTCCTCCTCTCGATTCCAGGACCTCTTCCCTCCATGGACAGAGTTGACAACTGTCAGGTCTAAGATGCACTGGACCTTCTCCTGAAGAACAAATCGAAAGAGAAACATAGTTCTAATTGGTGTTTTCTTTTTGTTCCTGCAAAATCTATTATTTTGTCCTTGATGATAGTGCAAAAAAGACCCCCACCAAGTTTATTTGGGACACCGAGGTACGTCAAAATCACACAGCAGCGGAGGGCCTAGTGCCCTGGCTGGGAAAGGTACACTAGCCTCCCTGTTTTCAAACCTGCAAACCAACGACAAATAGGGAAACAATTTAATTTTGTACCAGCTTATTTAGTTTTATACGTTTACATGTTGATTTAATGACTAGGTGTGCTCTTACGTACATGCGCTTTTTTCGCTTCCTCCTGTGTAAAACTCTTGACAGGTCGGACAGACACTTTCTGCTGTCTCACTACGCTGGTCTCGGACCTGTCGACGTCCGTCAGCGTACCCGTGTCCTGTGACAAATCTGTCTCCTTTGGACGTTGGGGTTCAGCAACGGTACCAATGTTGGGGTATGGAACCTGGGAAGCCTTTGAGGCGCTGCGGAGACTTGTCTTCATGTCGTCCACGGTGAGAACCTCTTCCCAGACGGCTGGGTGGGCGACGTGCTTCTCCCGGATAAATGGGAGGATGGAGGCGGCATGATGATTGCACCTGTCCCACCTCAGCCTCGTGCTAACGGCGTTCACAAGAGAGGCAGATGGTGCCTGAGTGGTCGGGAAGAGTGGCGACTGCCCGCTTCTACTGTACGCTGATTCCCCTCCACCTGACGACAGGTCCAACAGCTGCTGCGATACCGCAGCAGACCGCTGGGTGAAGTTGCGGACGGTACGACCAATGGCAGCACCTACGAGACGTCCCGTAGGAAACATTTCGTCAATTTTAGAAGATTCGTTCGCTTTTGTATAGCAAAAACTCACACGTATTTGCAGCAGGTGCAAACGACAACGTCTGTTTACACGACGCTTTTGAGTTTTGTGTTCTAGAACAGGTAACCATTGTCTTTGTTGTGTCTGGTCAATGGATAGATGACTGAATGGTGTTCTAGAGCAAACATTCCTTCATGCTTCAGGCCGATACTACATAACCTGTCTTGCCGTACTCTACATACGTCGTTCCGTTCATTTATCAGTATATTTGTAGTCACAATACTACATGTCTTAAGGTGTTTTCTTCCAAGTTCAGAGGGCCTGGACACATTCGTCCCACGATCGTCGTACAATTGCAAACTGAGGGCATTCTTGGGATAGTCGTGAATGTGTCGTAGAAATTTCAGCTGCATGTCTTGTTGCCGAAAATGCTGTCATAGATCCTTGTCGGCTATTCGGTCTGTCACAGCCTGCTTGAAAATCCTACGACATCAAAATCATACGTCGACATATGATGAATGTGACCGCCGCCGCTGATTTCTGTCAGTATCTTGCAGCTTGTCTTTCGCAAGTGACTGTACTACGGCTTGTCCAAAAGATCCATTCATAATTAAAAGATGAGATGTTTAATGTCGTGAATTGATTAACCACAATCAATGGTCTGCTTCGGTTCCATCTAAATGTTAATAGATATGTATCCCTTTGGGAGTTTCTAACTCGAGTATATCATAAGATCTCCACCCTCCGAGCCGTCCTGTGTACTATTATAATAGTACGTCACTATCGACCTCTTCTAGCCTCCAGACATTTGCCCTCAGGGCCACGCTTTCATCACAGTTGATTGCTATCCCGTTTGAAACGCACGCGCGTATTTGATTTGCATCTTACTTGGCTTTGAACAGGTGCAATTACACCACTCTGATCATTTGGCTGCAAATGTATTGGAGGGAGGCCTAGTACGTACGCCTGATCAGCCAATGTGGTATTTGCGTGTTTAGATGGTGTATGTGTGTATTGAGCTCTTAATTGCTGGACGTTCGGTCCTTCTCAGAGCCCTTAAGAGGATCAATAATCTGGAGGGTGGTACGAGGAGTGGACTACTACAGCCCCGTGTCATCGTTCTCGTTAAACATTCAGTTCGTTCGTTCGTGGATCACGGCTGGAGAAGTCTGGTTCATACCGGTACCGATTTTCCAAGGGAGAATTCTGCTGTCGCCGATGCCATTCAATCTACCTCCTTTGGTTTTATGAAGAGACCTACAAGGAACTGCTATAGCTAGTAAGGTTTTCTATAATTTCTACGTTAAAATATGCTGGTATAATAATAGGTTATCATGTCTGCCGTTAGTTTATCGCAGTGTTCATATGGGTATGTTAGCCACAGCGCCATGTACTAACGTTAAGTTTACGTCAAGGTTGAGAGGCTGCGTCAGCAATGATTGACAGGCGGTAGATAACGAACCATTGGTGGTGACTGTACCGTGATGATTAATTAGGTTACAAGAGGTTGTCCCATACAAGGTTCTTCTGCTCCATGTGTTATCAAATATTGTCTAACGTCTAATGAAATTACACTAGGTATCCCTTTGTAGGACATATCATGTACAATAAGTTCCTAGTGATGGCATCTGAGCCTATTCGCTTCCTCTTGAATTGAAATGAGGACATTATTAAGTCGGCGGGGCTTTTGTTGACGGAACTGCACCGTCTAAGTTCTTGCAGATTTAAGTGATCATTTTCTATAGCTTTATAGTACACCTACGGGGATAGACTACTACGCTTCTATAAAGTCCTAATTAGATGAGAATAGCCTTGTTTCAGATTCTCATCCTCATTATTTCTTCGCAACACAAAGCGTGTCTTAAATTAAGGAGGTTCAATGTCACAATGAAGTGAGCGTTCTTGCTTCAACATGATTGATATTTGCTTTATCTATATGAGTTCACATCGTACAGCTATTCTGTCTTTTCTACTTTCAGGCAGCTTCTAAGCGTTTTCCACACGGACCACGCACAGAGATCTTTTTAAAGCTTAAAAGGCGTCGTCCACAGACAGCTTTTAAACGTTTCTCACAGACAGCTTTTAAGTGTTTTCTACAGACAGACAGCTTTTACTGCGGCGTCGAAGTAAGAATCATCCGACGAACCCGTGCAGCAAAAAGCACTCAGAACGTTAATGCACATGCACGGCAGCCATTCGCACGCTAGCTGTTTATAAGAACAACAGAGCAAGCTTTAAGAAGGGGGAAAGGACCTTTCGTTGAACCTGCATGGAGATACTATTAAATCAAATAAAATAAAATCAATTATACTTGGTTACATGTTGTTGTTGCCAAAATAGATCGTACAGTTTAGTTCAAAGCCTTTCCCTATCTAATTGCATGCACTGAAATCGCGAATTATTCTGTGGTTTTGACCTCTTCATCGCGAAATCGTTACACTTGTGAACATCTGTTCGACCTTCTCCCTTGCCCAAGGACAAACATGTAATTGCACGCCACACATACAAACTTCGTGTACCATTGGATTATGCTACATTCTCCCTTACTACACAGAGTAATCGGCACAGTAAGAGGCAAAGCAATCAAAACGTCTAATGGGGATCTATCGTGCAAACATGGAATTGGGTTGCATTTTAGATTTGATGAAGTGCTGCACACCGTTAGTGGCGAAAGATGGACAATACAGCCTTCAACGTCATTTTAGTTATTCTATTTCTCTAAGTCACAGTTAATTTATTTTAAAAAATATCTTAAAAAACAAGCAAAAAGACGTACGCGTACACCTTGAATTAATGCCACAGCATGCTAGAGATAAAACAGACAATTCAATTCGAGAAATCAGTTCTCTAGTCGACGGAACGTCTCTTTTTTGTCTTACAGAACCTCTAGGAAGAATTCGTTCTTTTTCCCCATAGGCATTAGACATTGGAAAATCAGAAATCCAATTCAGTCTGACATTTTACCACCCAGGCATTCAAGCAAATCCCGTATGTTCACTGGGAAATGATTCATTGAGCACTTTTGACATATTAGTTACAACAATGAAACTGATCATAACAGATTTTACATGCTTCATGCACATGTACTATGTAATGCATGACTGCACAAAATAAAGAAACTCAGTTTTTCTTCCGGAAAGGTACCTGACCGGGGATTTCATTTGATTTGTCACACGAATATGCCTTCAGTGAGTTTTATCATCAAAGTATGCATAATACGTATAGCGAAGACTCAGAGGCAAAACAGGGTTGTGTTTTCAGTCCCATTTCAGCCGTACGAAATTTGATTCTGCATAGGGGTGCCAATTAGCAGAGAAGTCGGACGAGATGATTTCAAACGGCAGCTCTCTTTTGAAGTTTACTTTGAAATTCTGGTCATGTTTTTCCATGCAGACACTATATCAGTCCTCAGTACGTGGCTTTGCGGCTGCAGACAGACTTACCGAAAACAATACCTTCTTTCAATGTGAAGGTGAATATGTAAACACAGAAAAATCTATTACGAAAGCTGGCATAACTGGTTTCTGGCAAATTAATTCTATCAAGTCTAAGGTATATATAGAGAGAACAGTGTAATTTAGTACCGCTCGTGGCTAGACGAGAAACCAGAATGTTTCCCTTTACTAATAACCTGACTGTGCTGTGAAACGTTAGGTGTTCTTCTGTTCTCAAGTTTTCAGTAGATTGCCTAATAGTCAATCTTATGACGTTAAAGTGCAGCTGCTAACCTGCACGTAGTGATATTTTAATCTCCCAGGCACAAAATTGATCTCCTAGCGGCCCGCCCCACTGATTAGCCCGGGCCGGGGAGTGACAGGTAACACAGGCTACATGCGCACAGCTCATGTTTTGATCATAGACCAACAGCTTCAATATTTCTTTCTATCCCAGGGGCAAATATCAAAGCGACGAGGCGAAGAGTCAGAGAACTAAAAATCGGAACGCAAAGATGGTGGGTAAAGGTCCGTTGAGTTCAGCAAATCTGATCGTACTTGCTACAATCGCAAACGTCATATTGTCGGCGCCAACGTCACCTGTAACAACAAAGGCTCCCCATCAGGAGTATGCTACGCTGGTCAACACCACCTTCTCTTTTCCACCGACTAAAATATCGTGGAGAACCAGTGTCTTCATCGAACCTGATGACGAAACACAAGGCAATTCCACGGAGACATTTGACAGAGCCACAAAATCCATGGTAATAGAAGAAATGCGAATGCCCACATCTGCAGACCTGATAAGAAAATACACTGGATTCGTAAAAACCAAACCAAGAGATCGCGTGGTTCCGTCTGTTCCAGTCATGTCTGAAGAAGAGGATGACGTGGAGGAAGAGTTCCAGAACAGTCCAGAAAAGCGGGTTATGTACATTCTGGTGGGAGCTGGTTTCGGGGCGTTGATGTCAGTACTCATCATAACCTTTATCGTCTGTGCCGTGCGAATCGCGGCTTCCACCATGCCCTCATACAAACGTTCAGCTGACTCCCCCGCTAGAGATCTGCAGGATGTTTTAGGGTTGGGTGATGACGTGATCATGGACATCAGCGGGAAGACAATTGAAGGTATCAAATTAACAGCTACGGTTGTCAGTCCACCAGCACTGAACACAGCATCGGACGGAGCTCGAGAGGACGGCAGCAACAACCGGCTGTGATTGGTCAGGCAAGAAATGATTTATTCTAACCAAGGAGATTCTACAGAAGGAGTAGTAACGAGATTTACCCCCATTCAACGATGTTCGACTCGGGTGTGAAGAAAGTTATTGACATCGGGGTGTGAATTAGTCCACATTTCTATAGCATAGCGCCAGGCCACCGGCATAATTTCTATTGTTTCCCCAAACTGACGGCACGGCAGGCATAAATAATGGGGACTTCGAGTAGAGTGGATTTTAGAAGTTTTGTGATTTAGAGGACAATTTTGAAGCGGCTGGAGATACCGAGGACAGCGATAAAGAGGTCTGTGCCACAGAAGAAAAACCCCCGCGACAGAGGATACTAAAGCGGCAACGCACAGAAGCCGTGTAGAATCTCCTTGTTCTAACCAAGCAGGTTGAAAATAGAACCCCCCTTTTTATTTCTAACACTTTCCCAGTCACATTTATCATGCGATATTTTTCGTCGAGGCTATTACAGAACCGACCGTCGACAAGGAACAACGGAAACATTTGTCCTCACAAGACCGTTGAATGTTGTACGACGCATAAACCATACGTCAACCTATCTTACAACGTATGTGCACGACCGGGCCCTCAGAGAAGTTTTGAATTAGACGCATACGTATCTAAACAAGTGCATTTGGAAAAAAAAGTGGCATTTAGGCTAGGTACATGTATGTGGATAGATAATGACGGTGTAGGAGGTTGCTTGATGTACAATTTATCACAGGTGGGTTCATCTAAGCTACATATATACAGCCATGTTTGTTATGCCTACACTAAGGTTTGAACACACACACACACACACACACGCACATAAAAAGAGAGAGAGAGAGGGGGGAGAGAGACTTGGGGTGAAGTTATGATACAGGTAAGGTAAAGCAGTCATCCTTAACTGAGGTGAAGCATGTTGCTTTTTCAAGTAGTTACTAGTACAATGTGGCTTTGCAACAGCTCATGCCTACTCTTCTCAATAAGTGTGTTGGTTTCTTTTACGTTCAGAAGTTTGGCGCTTGAGGCTAATGCCTGAAGCTTCCTCATACACGGGCCTGAAATGACTGCAATCCCTCACATGTCTGAGCTGAGCAGACCGTGGGATTGACCCATATGGCCAACCATCGGGATTGTGTTACCGATTGCACTGCAGGGACATGTCCATGTAATGGTACTGTAACAATGAAACACCAAAACACAATGCATGTAATTTATAAGCAACATTTAATATCAATAGCAGCTACACTGCACTCATGATGAGGCTTGATATGTAAATATTACAATACCAGTGCAGTGCCAGATATCTTTCATTAGGCTGTGCATTCTTGCTGTACAAGTGCTTTCCCCCAAGTGCTGTCATCATATTTCTGTACTTATATTGTCCTGTAACTGTATTCATTTACTTTATTCACAGATACATTAAAATCAAGAGTGCAGACACTTTATATAGCATCTTGTATGCAATGTACATTTTCTCTTGGCACAAATCACGTACAATGTAATTTACATGTAGTCCACATTTGAACTGAGAAGAATAGTTTCTGCAGTCATCATTAACTGAATCAAAAGGTGCTGTCAATAGCAATTGTCATGTAATTAACTCTTCACATTCAAATTCATCCATAGTAAAATGACTGCATTTAAACAGTCACAACCAACTGTAACACCATATATCTACAATGATATGACATTCCTTCATTACATTCATTTGACAGAAAGTACAGTAAATCGTTTTAAGTTCGTGGTTGGAGGGGAGGGGAGGCGTTCCCATTGTATCAAGTTTGTGGTTGAAACAATACAGTACTGGTAGTACAGACTACAGTAGTAAGACAGTGACGATTTCGCAGTGAGAGCTCACGAGAAACCACGAACACAAAACCACAGCGAATATTTCATGATTTACAGTACCGGTACCTCATCTATTTTCATAAAGACAATAGAATGCTAGCTAAGTGTTATTTCCATAGTTGCTGTACATAATGTAAAGCTGTGTCCAGGACCTGGAAGGTTGGATGAGACATTTGAGAAGACGTTGTTAGACTCCCTGCCTCCACGGAATACCCCGCTGCTGCGAGCTGTTGTGTTGTTTCCCGTACTGTGTCCGCCACGCCGCGCTCTAGTACGTGCTCCTGCAAAGCCCTGTAGTTGAGGAAACAGCAGATGAAAACAAAATTGAATATATAGGAAGTTGTGGCAGGTTCTAAAGGTAAATGTAAAAAAAATACTATATATTTTTAAGCTGTAGGGGCAGTGGGTTGTTCATCCACTGTGCCTGGGACAAGGTA
Organism: Branchiostoma floridae x Branchiostoma japonicum; assembly: GCA_013266295.2. Classification (NCBI taxonomy): domain Eukaryota; kingdom Metazoa; phylum Chordata; class Leptocardii; order Amphioxiformes; family Branchiostomatidae; genus Branchiostoma; species Branchiostoma floridae x Branchiostoma japonicum. The sequence goes on from CM023823.1 coordinate 21,383,587, forward strand.
TTGGATGGCAGAGCCAATCCATCTCCTTTCACCACCTTTTAAGTCTGATCCCAACCAAATTCAGGTACCCATTTACATCTGGGTGGAGTGAGGAAAGTCGTGTTAAGTGTCTTTTCCAATGACACAACATCTAGCAAAGACTGCAAGGAATCGAACCCGTGACCTTTTACATTCCCTTTTTACAGCAGATATATGTTGCCTGCTGGATACAAATTCAGACAATCTGGAAATTTTTCTTCTGCCCTTACTCTCCTCATACATTGGAACAGCATTTAAACTTGTGAGGCTAGTTAAATACATGTTAAACCTTCCAGGCAATTCTACAACATTACAGACAAGTCAAATCAAGTTAAATTGTGAAGGGGAGAACGATCCTGAAGAGACATTCAGAAGATTGAGTGAGTGAAAGAGTTTCTGAAGAATGACAGATGAAAAGTTCTGCCTACATCTTACCTATAGAGTGGAGTCTCCACCACCTGTGCAGCTAGGTGTCGGAACAGGAGTAAGTCTAGAGCCTCTTTGTCAACACTAGCCTCATCCTGCAGAAATGATAGCAAATTACGACGATTTATGGCACACTCTTGATCTGAGGTACCTCAACTGAAAAGACACCAACTCAGAGGTAAATACATAACTTGTTTAAAAAAATAGTAAATCAGTAAGTCCTTACCATGCCTTTCAGTGTATAGGGCAGTGCCCATCTCCCTTTCTATAGCCCTTGAGCCATATTTTGGGTTTTCGTGACCTTCACATTCACCCCATTTCCTGTGTCTGATCTTTTGACCTCCTGTCATTCTGCCTATCAATCTTCTACCCACCCACATGCTGTCAACCTACTCTCTCCAGACAAACAAACCCACAGCTCAGCCACCCAAAACAATACTTGCATACCCGGAAGTAACCTGCTGTAAAATTGAGATTCTATCATATAATGGCAAAACAAGAGTATGGCTACTGACCTGTGAATACGACTTGGTCAGCAGTGAAACAGCACCTGGGTACAGCTGTTCATAAGGGGACAGCAGGGTGACCTTAGCAGCAGCAGCTATCCTGTCCACTCCCACCAACAGTTCCATCAGGTGTTCTGTACACTGGGGATGTGGTGTCACAGTTTGGAATGTAGTGAGATATTTGTGCTTCTACACTGCTGCTCATCCTATTACTTACTATATGCTTCCATTTTGCTGCCTTAATCTGGTAAAATTGTATGGAGGTTAAAACATCCCATTATGAATATAATAAAAAATAGAATACTGGTAGTGCTGGCATCAAGGTACAGACTGGCGACTGGCATGTTGCAATTCCTTGATTCCACAAAATTAAAATGATACAAAAAGACCCAAACTTTTGTGGACAAATCTTTGAAAATCTTGTATCAAAATACATGTAGCCACAAACAATACTAATTGTAGTCTGATACAAGTATAGATTACACAAAAACACTCGTAAAAATTGTTGAGAGTACATGTTAGTCTACCTCTTTGTTGAACAGCTGTCCCGTACTGTCCAATGTGCTGACCAGACTGCAGATATCTTTCTCCAGGTCAGCATCAAGCTGGCCTCCCTGGGAACAGCAGCGAATCCGTGCTGACAGCACCTGTATCCAACTGCTGTTTTCTGGCTCACTACAAATGACAGGAGTGGGATGCAGTAACATATGGATGCTTTTGACAAATAAGTTCAATTACTGCCAGCAATCATCAATATGAACAAATATCTATATGTTTACAATTAATTTTCCCAAATAGTTCAATCTTAAATGACACAAAATTACATTTTCCACATGTTATCCTAGTCATAACTAAAAGTAAAGCCTACTAAAAGGAAAAACAATTTAGAAGCTTTTCCTTCCATGGAATAACATACCTTGCAGAGCTGGATGGCAGTGTAGGCCACATACACAGTATTGTAACCAAGGCCTGGAACTGCTCCACTGAGCTGCTTTTGTCCAGGAGGGTCAGGTACAGAGCTTGTCTTGCCGAGTTGTCAGCCATGTCCTGCCGCTGGATCTGTAGACCCCAGTTCTGCGTTGTCATGGCATTGGTGTGACAGAACAGCAGCATCTCTTTGTCTTCTAACTCCACATCCAGGTGCTGTGGGGAGGGGTGTGTGTGTGTGAAGAGGAACTGTATGTAGTACACATTGTATCTAATACAATGTCTGTCATCTTAGTGGTAATGATGCCTGTTCTGTCCTGGTGCTGAACAATTACTACTAAAACCCACAACTATGGTATGATGGTGTAGACCTGTCCTTGGTGCTAAATGATTACTACTAAAGCCTGCAACTATGGTATGATGATGTAGGCCTGTCCTTGGTGCTGAATGATTACTACTAAAGCCCACCACTATGGTGTGATGGTGTAGACCTGTCCTTGGTGCTGAATGATTACTACTAAAGCCCACCACTATGGTGTGATAGTGTAGACCTGTCCTTGGTGCTGAATGATTACTACTAAAGCCCACCACTATGGTGTGATAGTGTAGACCTGTCCTTGGTGCTGAATGATTACTACTAAAGCCCACCACTATGGTGTGATAGTGTAGACCTGTCCTTGGTACTGAATGATTACTACTAAAGCCCACCACTATGGTATGATGGTGTAGACCTGTCCTTGGTGCTGAATGATTACTACTAAAGCCCACCACTATGGTGTGATAGTGTAGACCTGTCCTTGGTGCTGAATGATTACTACTAAAGCCCACCACTATGGTGTGATAGCGTAGACCTGTCCTTGGTGCTGAATGATAACTATTACAGCTACAGAGATAGATATCTGACAGACCTGTTGTACCAGTTTGACCACGTTGAGCTGTTTGTCGCTGCTGACCGACATGTCTGCACAGAAGTCATGGACTAGTGGCAGCAGTTCCTTCACAGACATAACGTTTTCTCTGCAGAGATGAAACAAACAAATACTAGTATACAAATTACTGAACAAGTCACTTCTGTTGAGATTTTGAGTTGTGGAAAGGATGGAATTCCAAACGTGACTGAGTCTATATCCTCCCCACCCTTGTCTTTGCTCATAATTTTCTGCTGGATCAAAGAGGCTGGGTCAGAAAATTTGTGTGTGTGTGTGTGAGGGGGGGGGGGGGAATAGACTCAGTCACGTTTGAGAAAGCATCTTTGCTGTAACACCACCCCGCAGCAAGGAGAAATCCATCTATACAGGGCCTGATGAAGGGAGCTGAGGAGTTACAGAAATGTTGGCCAAGTAAATATGTTATAGGAAACCTACATTCCAATGAATGAATGAATGAGTCAAGTTCTTGTTGAAACCTTGCCCCTATTCATCCATTGATTACTACAAAGAACTACACCTACATACTTACCCACTCTGTGTACAGTCTCGTACATTAGTCAAGAAAGTCACCAGCTGTGAGGTTGAGTCCTGGTCAGCTGTCCCTTCCTCCCTGATGTGCTTTAGGATCTCCCTGAGTGCTTGCTTGGCTGCGTGGTCAACAGTGAAGCCCTGGACCCCAGCCAGCCTGAGGACTCTGTCCACTGTGTCTAGAGGGGCGCCATCTATCAACATTTTTACCACAAGGGCTCTTATCTGCAGAATAGAAACAAGAAAGCTTTTTAAAAAAGCTGGCCATAGGCCGCGAAAATGGGAAGAACTGGTTGGGTGGCATGGGTGTGCACTATTAATGACTTGCTCACCTTGCTCGAATTGCAGCAATGCTAAAAAATAGACAGTGTTGCTTCCCTTTGCTTCCCACAGATGAATCGCGTTCCTAAATGACGTGGACGTCAGAATTGTCCAATTGCCCCGAAATTGCCGAAACATAATTTGAATTGTCCCGAGCTGAAATTTAGCGTCATTTTGACATCGGGACATTGTTAATTTCGAGGCCTGGCTTGGCATTGCGTAACGCGTGTGATTAGACATTGCGCAACTTCTTGCGACCCAGCCTGCATTCACATGTTAATTTCGAAGCCCTGCTTCGCATTGCGTAACGTGCGGTTAGACATTGCACAACTTCCGGTGCGCAACTTCCGGATTCCTGCGAACCATGCTACCAAACGGATTCCGGTCTCTATATCATAGAAAAAATCATGAAATTATATGAGCAAAATAAAAAAAACAAGTATGGAGAGTCAGACCTAGTTTGTTGGCAAAAAGAAGTCTGTAAGAACAATTAAAATGTTCTGACTGCAAGTTGACTTTAGCTGTTATTATTTTTAAGCCCTGCCAAGAAGCTATGACTTGTCATAGTATTCCCTAGTTAATCCTGCAAAAGTTTCCATATTACATCATGGGGTAGGATGAAAAGAAAGGTGAGTAAGAGTCTTATATACCTTGTCTGCTTGTCCTTGGCTGAGGTCATAGACCATAGCATAACTTCTTTCCTTGCCCTGGAAAAAAAATCTTAGTTGGTCACTACTCGTTTATACAAAAAATAATAAACTGACCCTGATCATGCTAACTTCCATGTCAATAGTTTTTTCAGAATGTATAAAAAGTTCTGATGCATTTTCAGTATGACATACTAGAGTGATGACATTATGCAAGTTTATATCTTCACAGACTGTTTCAATGTCAAATTGCAGATGCAGTATTTCAGTAACTGCACAACATTTTAACAAACAAGCATATCTACAGATTGTATAGTACAGTAAAATGACCTCTGAACTTTCCCGGAGACCAACAATGACGTCGTCTGTTAATGTCTGTAGATGCTGCAGGGATTTCTCCAGCCAGTCTGAGACCTCTGCGACTGTGGTGCTGGAAGTAGAACAAGAACATAGTTGAAAGAGTTGACTAGGTTATAATTACATGTACATGGTAATCAGCAGTAAAAACGATAAGAATACTACGTCCATGTATGAGGGTGGGCTAAAGGTTAACATACACCTACTCTTTGCCTCTAATAGTTTATTTATTTATTTATTCAGAAATTGTAACATGACAATACAAAGTGTGCACTTGGCAGCAAGTATGCTGATAGCGTTCACACCTAACACATGATACTCATTTACACCTGAGTCAAGTGAGGAAAGTCGTGTAAAGTGCCTTTCCCAAGGGCACAAGGTTGGTGGCATGTCAGGACTCGAACCCAGGACCTCTTGGTTCCGAGTCGAGTACTCTGTCGTTGCGCCACACGACCACAGTTAAGCTGTATTTGTTAGAAATACGTAAATGTTGGCATACCTGTCTTGCTTTTTTGCATCTTTCTGCTTGTTTGAAGACTTGCTGGTGAAGTCAAGCACGTCTTTGATGATGGCGACACGGCTTTCCACGTACATCTGGAAGGCAGAATAATGGCATGTACAAGTCTACACTACAGCACCTTGCTGGGGGGCTGAAGTTTTGTTTGTATCATGACTCTTTCCAGCTGTATAGACATGCATGTATCTATCTCTGTCCTCCCAATTTGATGGAGCAAAACATACAAGACAAAAACATCCTCCTGAAGTTGTGTCCACGTACTACATCATGATGGGTATTTCAGTAGACAATTTCTATCCTGTTTCAATGGGTTCCACAGATTATGAAGCAGGTGAGAAAATCAGAATCTGAGTAAACTAACCCTACCTTCATAAAATACACAAAAGTACACCAAGTGGGCTGAATATCATATAATACACTGAACTTATGAATGAATGAAAATTGCTTTTAAATTTAGTTAATGTCTATTGACCTTGACTGGTGCTTCTGAGTGGAACACAACGTTGTCTGTGAAGGTCATGATGTCAGAGGGCAGCAGTCGGGGCAAGAATTCACTACAGGCAGAGAACCTCTCTGAACACTCCTCCTGTAGTATAACACATTAAAAGCATTAAGGTTGGTCCATCTAAACAGCTTCTGCTTGATCCAAAATACATTAGATATTGGTCCTGGATCTCAAGAGTCCATTGAATCACATGAAATCACTTTTAAACTCAAGTAAGGCCACACTGATTTAATTTTATGGATGACATCCTCTGGGGACCACAAAACTAATGCGAGAGGGCGAAAAAAAAAAATCCAGCAACAAAAAAAAAAAAATGCTGCTTAACCACAGGAATACAAAGCCGGTATTGCGAATTGAAGCACAGGACACAGTGACTGCATCAAACAAACATTCAAGTTTTTATTTGCAGGAGGTAGATGTCTTGTTCAGGTCTCATCCTTCGTTTTACGATAAGCCGCCCTTTTGCGGCATTTATGAGTCGGCAGTCTGTACTGAGTTCCAGCCGAGTTTTGGAGTTCCGTGAAGCCTCAAAAGACATGATTTTTTTTGGTGTGAGAACAGGTGAAAATCAATGCGCGCGCGGATGTCATCCATAAAATGAAGTCGGTGTGGCCTAATCTTGATTCTTGACAAAACCACTCAACAAAATACTACTCAGAAAACCTGTTTGTATATACTCTGAAGATACGCATCTCTAGTTCCAGTCCAAACTACATCTGACAGTTGGGTATTAGATTTATCTTAATCTATCTATCTATCCTTATCATTGTTGGGAATCAGAAAATGTACAACTCCTACCTTTGGCTGAAGACTAGCTCCAAAAGTATGAAGTAACCTTTCCCACTATATGTGGTCTATGAAAGGAAAATGGAGCTGCGTATACTGCATGTACAAATGTACCTTGTCCTGTAGCAAGTCTGAGTTCAAGGCCTCCTCATTCCAGAAGAAAGCAAGCAGGAAAGTACGATAGACCCCAGAGGACTCCAGAAAACCTCCCTCCTGTGAAGTAGAAAATATATTTTTCTTATACATTCTAGGAAACCAATACAATATCAATTTTCACACAAAACTGCTTTATTTAAAACAAGTTGAATACAGACATTATGCTGTGTTTAAACCATGCAGCAACACATGATACATTGTACATTACACACCTTTGCTGGAATCTTATTGGCCAGCTTGGCAAGCACATGCACATTACTGCTGGTCACAACACTCCTCAACACATCCAGGGGATCTGCTGTGCCTTCAAACAGTTGTTTGTAGTCAAGACCTGCAGAGAAAAAATGCAGCATACAAACATGAGAGTAAGAAGAATTAGAGATATATTGATACATTGTAGTTCATTCATTTTTTTTTCTTGGGCAGGGGTATTCTGTCCTTTAAACATTATATTATGTACAATGTAACATGTACATGTAACATGTATATACCGGTAATGTTTATCATTAATTTTTTTTTGTTCTATGAAGAATGGAATGTCTTTTACACCATTGATAGATTGCATGGGTCAGAACAAACTTATATATCATTATATCGAATTCCTCAGCCAAAACACATCATGTTGCACAAAACTCGGTCCCTCAGCAAACCTACAGTACTGAAAGTAATACAGTATCTGTAAAGTACTGATTTGATACCGACAGTTACATTACAGTTATCACAGTAATCCACTTATTGCTGCATAAACATGTACCAGGAGCAGCCGGTTTAATCTTCCTGAGTAGCGAGGCATGGACAGACGGTTTCAGCCCACAGGGTTCCAGTGATGTGCCACTGCCTGCCATGACCTGGTAGTAGTACAGGAGGGCCACGTGGTCTGTGCCAGCCAGGCTGGGGTAGACACTCTCCTCCATCTGCCGGGCCATGTCATCAGGGGACGACGCCAGCACGGCCAGCGTGTCAGTCTCCTTCAGCTTCTCCTCAATACTCTTGACTGGCAATCTGAAGGAACAAAATGTGAATAGTCACGTTTGAGAAAGCATCCTTGCTGTAACACCACCCTGCAGCAAGGAGAAACTTTGAAACTTTGAAACTTTATTTGAATAACCATTAGCGGTGGGCCCAACCGGGTCCACCGCTAGTCTTCATGGCATTTACACATATAGTACAAAACTATACAATACATTGCACAACAACAACATATCACATGCAACATTTACAAATTTACAATTAATTAAAAACAACAATCCTGTTGCACAAGTACTACTGCTGGAAATGCTCATAGAGAAATCCATCTATACAGGCCCTGATGAAGGGAGCTGAGGAGTTACAGAAATGTTGGCCAAGTTTCATCTGAATACTTTTGACTGGCAATCTGAAGAAACAAAATGTGAACACTTGTCAGTCAGAGATGGAAAATAGTACAGAATATGAAGACAAAAAGAGAAGACAATGTGAAGCCCCCTTTCATGTAAGTCTTTTTATGTTTTCAAGTCATCTACTCTATAAAGGATCAACCTTAGATTTCAAAAATAAAATGAAAACAAGACATACTGGCTGTCAGTGAAGAGGAACTCCAGGTAAGCCATGTGAACCTCCCACACTGGTATTCTGTACTGGGTTGCCATGGATACAGCTGCCTCCAACACAGACAGGTCCAACGTCCTACAGACAGATACATGACAAGGTTAGGACTTTCCTTGTTTGATTTGTAATGTAAATATTGCATGAACAAAATAGTATGTTCTCCATGTACATGTAATTTTACTTCTTTCCATGCATTTTCATTGAATCAAGATCAATAGCACCATGCTTAATAACTTTCCCAACCCACTCCATGGTATTAACTGCATAAATGTCAAAACGTCAGCACATTGAAAAGTTGAGAGGAAAAATTCCTTTCAGTTGTGTAGCTAAGAACCCCAGCCCGATGAAACTATTTATGGGGGTACATGTACAGGTAACTTTTATGAAAAACATACTTTCATACTCACATTGCCAGCCCAAGGATGGTCTCTCTCTTGTACTCTTCATCAGATAAGAACCTTGAAACATCAACACCTTTACAGAGGGAACAAAAATTGAAACAGTATTGTATGATGGTGTTCAGACTCTAGTGTAGTGTAGTGTAATGTTATATCTACATGGAGAAGCCCAGAAGTGTATTAGGGGCATGTAACATGCCCTGTTGTGTGCTTTTGTCCACAAGGGAAGTGATGTAACCTTCCATAAGTTGCCCAGGGACTTCAAGAAGCTACACAAGTGGCTTGTTAGCATGGGAATTAGCAAAGAAGCACACAGCAGGGTATGTTACTTCTTGGCAATACATGTACATTGGTATTGGTAGCCCCCATCTACCAGTAATGTCACAGCCCTGCTTGCTGGAGTCAAAATGTGTCGACAATAGTCATGGATTTGGGATTCAAATCCCAACAAATTGTGGATGGACAGGTAGAAAGCAACAAATTACGCAAAGATAACAGGATTTGGGGCTGAAAGGTCCAAATATTGGTGGTGTATACATATCAGTCTTGCAGGTACCTTTTCCTAGGTTTTTCAGCATGGACACCTGGGTGAAGTCTTGCAGAAGGCTGACCCATTCAGTAACCCTTTCCACTAACAGTCTGGCATCTTCTGAGGAGCACTGCTGGGAGTTTACCTTCAGAGTAGCCTTCACCAAACAAAAGAAACAAAACACATGATGTAACAATTAAGCTGTTTTAACTAATGAGATGTTCATGGAGCCAATCAAAGCTTGCTCTTATGTTTTACACGAGTATTCAATGCCTATTGTTCCTCTATCAAATGGTCAGCCAGACTACTTGGCAGGGAAGCAATCAGAGGAACGGACTGGAGCTAGAATAGGACAGATATCAGCTGATATCAATCTCCAAGAAAGCCAACAGTTTCAATACCCATATGACCTTATACATAAGTTAGCTCTTAGTCTTACCTTGATTAACCATTTTGGAGGGTAGAGGTAGCAGGGGTTGACATCGTCAGTAGTGATGGTGGGTTGTAGCCTTGTGAAGAGGGAGACAGCGTAGTAGTAGGCAGCCAGCTGCAGGGTGATGGCAGACTGGGGCAGACGTTTCAGGCACTTCTCTGCCTTGACAACCTATTGGTCGATAAAGAGATGATCCTTGAATGTGTGCCATTATCAGTACGAATATTGGGAAAGCATCTTTTGTGCAGTGATCATACAAAAAAAAGGCATGTCGTAATCACATAAATGTATATAGTACATGATTCACCAAAGCTCTTTTTAGTTACCTTCATCTACCTAGCTAGACGACCATGTGACAGGAACCCTTCTGATGGCAAGCTTCAATAATTGTATCTGACATGGAAGCAAGAGGTTCCACAATTGATCGTAACACAATGACAAATGATATAAAGATACGAAATATCTTCAGCAAAAACAGGTATCAGGATGACCTACCTCTAGTGTAGTAAGTAAGTGTGCCAACATCACAGTGATGTCATCTTGAGCAGAAGCAACAGCTAGACCTAGTGGGGCTGAGGTACATATGCAATGAAAATACATATCATTAAGTCTTAAACCCTAGTCATACATAATACATAATATACATACTTGATAACCTAAGATTTTGTTGGAGACTTGTGTATTCTAGGATGGGGTGGTCAGGATGTTTCAAACCACCCTTTCATTGTAACTATGATCTCTCCTTATACTTCATATCTCATATTGTAAATTTTGAAGAATCTTCTGCTGATTACAACCCTGTTAGGATGGTACTACCTACCCTGTACGTCCATGGATGCCTGAGTCTGCAGGTTTGCCATGTGGTACAGGACAATGCTGCGGAACAGTCTCCATTCTGGCTCTCTTGTGGCTGCTCTCTCAGGGGCCGTGTAGAAACTAGAAGACACCTCCTGTGGAGAGTGTAATTCTGTTTATTATCTATAAATTCAAAATAATAACTCTTGGATAATTACTAGACAATGCCCCAATCAAAAGGTCAGCAATATGCCTTAGAAAGCTTGGCTGGTATTAGTTGTGTATATACATGTACATTTGTACATGTTTATGTGTACATGTACTCTCTTGGAATCTAGTATAGTATTTCCCCTTTATCCTATATGACAGTTGGAACTAAACTGTACCAAATAGCAGTACAAATTCTGTTGTCTCTCAAATGTACCTTGTTTTCCTCTGTACTGGGAACAACGGTTGCATAGAAAGGCGGAACTTTTTGATGCTGGATGGGTGCTGAAGCAATGGGCGTGTTGTCGCCCCCTAGCAGTTTGGCTCGTTGCTGCAGGCACTGCTGTATTGCCTCCATCCATTCCTGGCTGCCTGGCTTTTCCTGCTCTGTTTCTGAGAGGTCTTCACTGTTGTAAACCATGTTCTGGAATAGAATCAAAATCATCAGCTTGGAGGCATATCCAAAGGGTTGCTTCTGAAAAAAACTTCACATAGGCAAGGTAAAAGAAAGTAAAGGTCCTATAGCTCTTTCAAGTCTGTAGGGGCAGTGGGTTGTTAATCCACTGCATCTCAAACATGGTGCATGTATTGGACAGTAGAGCCCATCCCTCTGCTTCCACCACCTGTCACCTCCCCAACTGAAATCAGGTACCCATTTTATACCTGGGTGGAGTCAGGAAAGTCGTGTAAAGTGCCTTTCCCAAGGACATAGCATCTAGCCAGAAATGATAGGAATCAAGCCTGTGACCTCTCAATCCTGTGTCCACTAGCCTAGCCACTCAGCCATCAAGAGGCAAGACAAGAACAAAATATATGTAGAAGAACATAGTCTACACCTAGGCTTGATGTTCTGTCCTGTGACACAATGATGGAATAGGACAGCACCTAAAATGACACAAATATCATTTTGTTAAAATCTAGAATAGAGTCGATCTTACCTGCAGCATGATCTGGTTCCTAACTTTGAGGAGAGACGAGAGTTGGTCGGGATGGCAGTGGGTTAAAGAAAAGGATAACAGCTCCATCCTATATTACAATACAAACAAAAAGAATAAAGTAACATATCTACAATAATCAGTGACAAATCAATCAATCAATCAATCAATCAATCAATCAACTACAATGTTGACAGAATTAAACACTCTGATTTACAAACTTAAGTTTTTGGTTGTAAACAAAATACATAAAAGAATAGAACATCGGTAAAGTTAATGTAAATTCATCTACAATGTATGTACATGGAGAATAAATCTCGCATAAGGAGTAGATAGGAAGAGTTCACTAAATTTGGGGTAGCACCATCTGTAATAAAGTAATGCAAGAGTATAATTTTTATGTTCTCTGCAAGCATTAAACCACTGCAAATATTTCATGATTTACAGTACCTTGCTCTGTAGTCTGTGAAGTTGTTATCAGTGGCCAGCTGCTGACACACCTGCCAGCCAGGTGCGTACCCCAGAGACTTCAGCTGCAGACACATCCTGCAGGTGTGGGAGTAGTCTGCTTTCTGCAAGATATTATTTTAAACATCAAGGTCAACATGGCAGTCAGCACCTGCCTGCTTCATTGATATGGAAAGTGAGTGAAAATTCTTTATAGTTTTTTTTAAAGACTGGAGACAATGCCTGTTGCCTGACCCTGTAACCTATGGAGAAATGGCTACTTCAGTGTGCTAAAGGTTAAAGAATACCTTAAGTGCAGTCTCTGCTGCGAGAGTAAGAATCTTGCCAGTTCTTTCTTCTTTAGTTCTGGCATGGATCATCAGGAGATCTCCCAGTTCCAGCAACTAGAATGAAAGATAACACCACAATGATGTTTACACACTCCACAACTATGACATTGACTTAACATGTGCATTGTCTGTCTAATGTTTTGCATATTGCATAGACTTCAGAAATCTATCAAGTCAATGTCCTTGTCAAGGAATGATTTTCAGTCTACAGAATGATAAAAATGATAATGATGATTCAAAAATTCCGAACTGAAGAGCAAGAGAATAAAGACAAAATTTGGGTAACCTAGGCTGTACATTAGCTTGTATGACAGCTGAACAAATAGACAGATAAAGACAAGACAAAAGTCAACATTTATTTAAAGATGCTAGAGTACATTGTGCATACGTGTATATAAAAATCAAGTGAGCTGGCAAGTTTGGTAAGTTTACATTTAGTAAGTGTCAAAAGTATCAGCAAAAGCAAGCAAACATACCTTTCCAGACTGCTTGTAAGAGTTAGTGTCACTATCTAGGACTTTTGAAATCAGAGTCAGCTTGTCCTCGCATAAACGAACTGTAAGAGACAAAGGAAACTTAGAAAAAAAATATCTGTACAATCTAAGGCTTCATGACATCTGGAAATTGATACTAATTGGCACATCACTAATGCATTTTTTTTTGCAAAGAAGTGTTTGTTTATAATACAGTAAACAGTTTCACCAAGAATATGAAGACCAACATTACCATAAAACAACCAGAAAAAGTAAGGAAACTTAGATGTGAATAATTTTGTGAAAGGATGTAGAATCACATAACGCTCAAAGTGAATGAAGTCCTACACTACTTATCCTATCAAGAAAGCCATTCCAATACCTTGCAGTGGCAATATATCAACATGGAAGTCATCCAGCAGTTGCACAGCACTCAGCAAGTCCAACTCCTGCTGGATAGTACTTGGCACATCTTCTATCAGCTGGAAACATTTCCTGAAAAATGCGTTGATGTCCTTATTGGCCAATTTACATAGAGCAAATCATCAATCCTAACATCAACTGAAAAATATTGCCTAAAAGAAATTAGAAAGATTGATGTAAGTGTTACAAACTTATCTCAATCTAGAAATGTAGAAAATCAGTATTATGCAAGATGCTTTTTCATCTAAATCTGGTTATACAGCTATATATAGAGATTTAGATAAATCTTTTTAAAGTTACAGTCCTAATGTCAGTCCAAAACTTACTACTGGTGTCAAGTACACAATTGAAATTGTAGTAGTAACACTGACCTTGCGAGATCCAAGCTGACATCTCTGGATTTGGAAGCAGAGTTGAAATATTCCTGTCCTGCCTTCAGAACCAGGGCTACAGTCTGCTCATGGGAAACCTGAGGGGGGTGATCGGAGTTAGAACTTGAGATACACTGTCCTGATAAATGTTAAATGTTCTTGTTCAAAGGATTTTAACATAAAAAGTAAGGTAAAGAAAAATACTGTCAAAATTGTACAAGTGTCAGAAATAATGGAAGAAGTATTTGGACATACAGAATCTGATGGTTCTTTCTTCCTCATGTGATTACTAAATATTTTTTCTCCTTTCCTTATTTTTCTCTTCTTCTATGTTTTCTTTTTCTTTTTCTTTTCTCTTCTTTCCTTTCCTTTCCTTTGTCTTTTTCTTTCTTCTTTTAACAAGGAGACTGTAACATTTAATATATCCCTATTCTACTAGTACATGCACTGTAAACTGATTTAAGTTTGCCAGGACTTAATTTCGCAGTATGAGAAGAAAGGAAATGTTCACAGTGTTTCAAGTTCCCAATTAAAACAGCTGAAAATTTAAACCACTACAAATATTTCATGATTCCAGTACCTTAGGAGTGATACCCTTTGCTGAGGGTGCTGCCACTGCCTGTCTCTCCTCCTCTGCATCACAAATCATGATGTCTTTTGCCAGGGTGATGTTGTCTTCACATCCACAGGTCAACAGGGACTCCGCTAGGATCTGGTGGAGAAGTGTGCATTGAACAGACTGTCAGCTTACAGGTATTTAGACTTCAGGTACAGGTACAAGTACAAGTGGGCAGACATTCAGGTTTATGCCTTCATAATTTTACAGGTACAGGAATTAACTGAGGTCTCTCTTACCTCATAGCACAGTGAGGCATCCAGGCAATGATAAACCTTCTTCTGCAGATCCAAAATGTCCCGTAGAACCTCCTGACATTCACCCTTAGTCAGGGACTGCTTCCTAAAACATATTAGGTATGTCAGTGCCTTTCAAATGGACAAACTATCATTTTGGTAATATTTAGCACTCTGGACAGCAACAAGGTTAAGGCAGTTGCTGGCTTTCAGGAATGATAATTATCTTTGAAAAAATTCACTCAGTACAAAGCAAAAATGCTATTAGGTCAGTACTATTAGGACAGGGCTTCACTGAAAATGTTCAGTTGTTATTAAGAATTCAAGACAGATTCTAGAGATTGCTGTGCACTTCTGGGGAAAGTTCTGTCCTTTGGAATGCCATTCAGCACCAGGGACAGCAGCACTCAATAGCACTAATGACAGGGTCTCACTTTAACACTGGCTAGTTATCAAGGGTTCAAGACTGAATTAAAGATTGCTGTACATTTCCAGGAACAACTGTCCTCTGGAATTCCATTCAGCACCATGGACAGTGGCACACTTGTGACGGATGTGAACTGAAAATCGTTGTAAACTACTGTAGTACTCAACTCAACTTATATCATGTAAACTCATTTTAGTCATGGAAACTTTTTAAAGGCAAAATTTTGGCTTGAAAACTGGAAAAGAGCAACATAACCAGCATGTCACTTACTTGTTGGTAATCTGCTTTGTCAGTTGAACAAACAGTTTTCTGGCACAGTCTTTGTCATCCTAGAAATTAAAGAAAATCAAGTAATACAAACAAGAGTAAAAATAAAAAGTCTAATAATGTTGCACAATTTGAAAACAGTGTAATGACATTAGAAATACATGATACACCTACCTCCTAGTTAGGATTTGCTCTAGGCATGAACTACAAACTTCATCACAAGTTGATACCACAGATACATGTAAAAGCCACACTATTGCTAGCTGATTAACATAAGTGAGTCTGCAGTACACACCTGTGTCTCTCTGATGCTAAAGACAGGTTTGAACACTCCATGTTTCTGTAGTACTTCAGCAGCACTGAAAATAACAGATTTGTCCATTAAAAACTGAGTGGAAGGAAGGTTACATCAGTTGTTCATGGAACACATAACAGTCACATAGTCACAAAGATAATGGCAGGAAGTTGTTTACAGTAATATTAGTCTCAGTAAACTCTGCGCATAGAAAGGACTTACACATTTTTGGCCAGAATGCTCTCCATAATGTATTAAAGAGAAAATCTTGCCTTGGGGATGTGGTATTTTCCACACTGCTTCTACACTAGCTCATGATCAGTGAGATGCCTGCAGTTTCGATAATTTGATTAGTACCTAAGAGACATATATTATATAATTTACCAACCTGAGATGGGCTTCTAGCTTGTCAACATCATCATGTAGCCCAGCTGTCTTCTCGGTCTCATTTCTGTGCCAAAGACAAAGAGCTGGAGTAAGATTTGGCTTTTATGACGACCAACTGACAAAATATGTAACATTAAAATCTGTGAAATAACACAGGGATCTGAAGGGGACTTACCCGAACCCCCTCTGCGGAAGACACTCCAAGATAGCAAACGCATGTGACAGTTGTTTGCTGCTCTCACATGTATAAATACAGTCCAACGCTAGGGACATGAGCTGGTCAACCTCAGTGATGATGGGCACTGCCTCCTATATAAAAAAGAAGTTCAGAATATCAAGAACTGTTGATGGTTTAGTTACAACAGGCAGAAGCTTTTTTCCTACAGGAGTCTATCCATTTCTGTATTTTCTGTATTTCTATACCAAAGATAACACAAATCACCTGAATTCATTCAATGTTGTGAGTCTCCAGTAAAGCCATTTTACTTGAGGAAAGTGAGATAACTAAAACATATTAACATTCTCCCTGTTGCCTAACCCTGTAAACAATAGAGAACTGGTAGCATTGTTTTTAGTTTGCACTGCAGTTTCTCTACATTCTTGCTATCTCTGATTGCCTTGTTTATCTAAGGATTCTTCACTCCACATACCTCAGGTCTGGAACTCTGGAAAATCTTTACCACCAGCGACAAGTCATCCTGATAATGCAAACACCAAAACAATACTCAAGACTCTTAAATGACTTTGTAATCTACTTGTACGTGGGAGGGATAAAAATTATCGTTGAATATGGTGACAACTTAGTTTTTAACTCTATAGTTTTATGCAACTTGTATATAATGTACAAAACTGGTGAGTCATTAATATTTTATATATTATTTTTGTCTTAAGGCAGTTTACTGCTTGTGCAAACAAACAGACAAAGCTGCTTACTTTTGCAATCATGACCATGTAATCCTGAAGTAGCTTGGTGCCACTGTTGGGTTTCTTAGCGTCGCAGCGCTGGAGGAAGGGTAATGCTCGGTGCCGTATATTCTTCATGTAGTCACTTGCACTAGACTGAATAAAAGACAGATATGCAAAATATGTGAAATAAACAAGTTAAGCATTACATTTTGACAGGAGACCAGTCCTAGTTATCAGCTATCAGCTTTCAAACTCAACAAGACAGTTTATCATATAATAGGTCAACAGGAAGAACAAAAAACAAGCTGGCATCTCAACATGATTTTTGACATTACTTTTACAGTGTGTCCTACAACTTTTCAAATTTCATAATCAGCTATGCAATGACCTTACCTGTGCCATGAGCAGCTGAAGTCTGTCAAGGTCAGGAAGCCTCTGGAACTTCTGAAGGTCGACTATGGAATCTGGTTGGCATTCGTACACCAGCATCTCTAGGGTGACCAGGTCATCGTGGAGAAGCTGCAAGCCCTGATGTGAAAAGAGTGATTTTTCAGTTCAGCAAGAGGGTTAAGTATTCTGCTAATTTCTTCTTTGAGCTGTAGTCATTCAGTAGTGGTTATTTGGACAATCTTATGAGCTATGATCCATTGAAATGCAAATACAGACACCAACAACAGTGACAGAATGATCGGCATGACGATAGCAGTCACTTTAACAGGAAGAGAAAGAGGAACAAGGTGGCAAAAATAGCGATGACGTCCCGTGAAAATGCTCTATAGTTAACTTGTGAATGCACCAACACTACATTTAATTGAGAAAGTTAATTCAAGGATTAGTAAAAACATAGAAGGGGCAAGGACACTGACTTGGACATCCCTCTCCATGCCAAGCCGCACCAGCTCCAAGGCATTGTCCACTTGATGAGACAAGGCCTCTATGGCCATGGCTCTCTCCTGGTACCACTGGGACACCAGGCTCTCATCAGGCAAGGCCACCCTGCATGGGGGGCAAATCAGAATACATGTAGATTATTAATAACTAAATTGATTATGCTGTAACAAGTTCAGAATGAACAGAACAACTGTAAGTATCGTGTTTAGATACCTATTAGTAAATGCACTATACACCTACCTGAACTTTTCCATCTGTGTGTTGTTTTCATACAGAAATGCTCCTGGGTCCACAACCAAAGGTTCCACAGCATTTCTAGTCAAAGAAAGTAGAAAATATTTTATTCAAAGATACAAATATAACAGTTACTACCTGTGAGATAGTCAAAGGAAATTTTCATTACCTTCACAATTGACCCTAAGAAAGTTGCGACTTAATTTAAAATGAAACTTGCATTGTTGCAAAATTATATGTAATGTTACAATAATTATGAAGATAGAAATTTGTTGTGAAGATCATATAACCTGCACGGCTCCTCCTCACACCAGTCTTTCTCTCGAGGTTTGTTTTCTTTCCACTCTTCCAACATCGCCTGAGTTTCCTCCACACTGTAGAACACACCGTAGGTTTGTTAGCAATCTACATGGTTTATCAGCTTATAATTTCGACACCTTAAAAGAATTACAAAAAGAACAATAAATCAGAGATTTCATACCTCTGTGGCGTTTTGTGACAAACACACCCAAAACAATACCACAGAGATAAGAATGGAAAGACAATGATATAGTTGAAAATGTTTGTACCTTGCCACTGGTAGAAGGGTTTGATATTCAAAAGGACTGGTAGTTTCTGGGAAGTTGGACAGGATAGCTAGCCTGAGAAGAAGTCATAGCCACAAGTGAACATTGATTTGATACAAGAATCCTTTAAAAATGGCTGACTATCTGAAACATATTCTTTGAACGTTATCATTTTGCCATCACCAAAAGAGAATGGCCCATGAATGTATCGCACAAACAAGTAATTACATCAGACTACTAACAGCTAATTCTATTAGGAAGTCTAATTGATACATCCACCTCCTCTGATAGTAGCACATTTGAACTTCTCAATATTAGATACTAATACTCTTAAACAAATATTCTATTTTGTTATTAGTCTAATTATGAACTAGATACAATATTGTAGATGGATACGGGTGACATATTATGTTGCTTTGTGAACAGACTGTAGGTACTAATGAAAAACTGTATGATAAATAATACATCAAATTTCACCTGTGTGGCAGCAGGTCTTCATAATGGTTTGCAAACAGTATTTCTACTGATTGCCACTCGTTTTTCTGTAGGGAGAAACAAAATAGTCAAAACCATAGCCTTAGTTTCAAATCATTTCTGTTACAGGGATGTTTGAAATACAAAGATTACCTATTTTAAACCTTAAGTAGCTTTATATTGATATAAAGAACCTATCTGCCATAAATAAATGTACTACAACTGTTACTATACGTTTATGAAGATTAGACATCCAGGTAGATAATGATAGTAGAAACAAATAAATCCATACTACTGGACAATTTTTGAAGTGTATACAACTGTTACTGTTTTCCCATCACATAGTTCATACTTTATTTGGATTACAACCAAATCTGGACTGTACGAAACTGTCTAGTACATTGTTAAGTACCATTCCACTGGTACTGTAGTTGATATACATTGTACATGTCCCTGCAATGTCATCATCATTCCTTTAAATTACAATGCACAATAAAATAATGCCTGTGCACAAACCAAAGCTACATGTACATTAACATACTAATAATGTGACAAATTGACACCAGTAGACATTCATGCAAAAATTTCAGTCCTAACCCTATCCCTTATGCCTAACCCTTCCTTCAGTGTAAGAAACAAACAGTGCTCACCCTGGCCATTTCCAGTGCTAACTCCACAATGTTCTGTTGGCGGAACACACTAAAGTATTGACTGCTGTACCGCTCTGCTGCCTGCTCACCTCCGCCAAGAATTTCCTGGTAAAAATTAGACATTCAGATTCAGAAATTCCACACAATTTTTGATTGCAATCTATAAATCTTTGCAAAAGAGCTCCAAAAATACAGGTTTAACCTTCTCCCTGCTGCCTAACCCAGTAACCAATATGAATTTGCTGCCAAATGGTTAACCTTAGCAGGCTGAGGGTTAAGCTTGAAATATAACAAATTACTGTGATCAAGTTTTTCCAACAGTTGTGGCAAAATGATAAAGTTAAAAGTTCTTACCTCATACGTGTAGAGGCGGTCTAGGTACACCAGTATTTTTTGTCGCACTCGGCATAGGTCGCTCTGCTCATAGTTCAGCCTGCAGAAAGTGTTATTAGTATGAGGAAGGATCTTTAAGTGCAAAAAAAATGATTGTCATATTTTCCTGTTGTTAAAATCTAAAACCATCACATCTTCCCAGTCCTATAGTACAATGTACATAATATGTACATTGTACATAATATGTACATTGTACTATAGGACTGGGAAGATGTTTAATTCCGGACTTCCAATTTAATTCTGGACTACTTCCCATATCTCAGCAACCTTACATCTACATTGTTGTAGATGGGCTAATGTTGTTAACTACGGGTAAAAATGATGTAAGAAATACGTAGCAGCCATCGAGAATTCTGCAGAATTCTGGGAACTCGAGCCAGAATGCAGAACTTGGCTCTAGTTCCCAGAATTCTGGCTCGAGTTCCCAGAATTCTGAAGAATTCTGGCTCCGGTTCCAGAATTCTGCAGAATTCTGTAGATGGCTGCTACGTATTTCTTACATCATTTTTACCTGTAATTAACAACATTAGCCCATCTAGATGTAAGGTTGCTGAGATATGGGAAGTAGTCCGGAATTAAACTGGAAGTCCGGAATTAAACTGGAGGCTTGTGTAAGGTGTAAGACCATTCAGCAGGTAAGTGATCAGAGGAGTGAACAGAAGCAGGATGGATACCAGCCTGATAGTGAAGAGGCTTTATGCACATTGTTAGCTCCATATATATATGCGCCGTACACTATATTTCCAACTCCCGGTACACAGGTTTGGCTAACACCCACTTGCTGAAGTCCACCTTCTCCAGCATGGCTTCCTTCCGAGCCTGTTCATCGGAATCACTCCGGTCAGCGTTCTCCAGGCTGCCCCATGCCTCTGTGTCCTCCTCTGTTTTCCTGTCAAAACAAAAAGAACTTAACTCCTCATCCTAGGAGAATGACAAACAAAACAAACATACTAGTGGTCAATGGTAATAGTGAATCCGGGTAGGAAGTAGTAGTTACTGTTTTTACATACTTGTCACCCTCCGTTCCATCCAGTGTAAGTAGAGTGTCCACATCCGACCGGCTGAGTCCATACTCCAACAGTTCCCTTGCAGCATCTATGTCCTCGGGCACACGTTCCAGACATTCATGTAGTACCCATCTCCTCTTCTGGATCTTAGTCTGCAGTCAAGAGAGAGACTTTCTGTACATTGAAGGTTTTGCAAACCAGTGTAGATGACATTACAGTTTCTCCATTTCGGCCAAGAAAATAATTGATGCATAATTGATTGTCTTAAACCCTAACAGTAACAGTTAAGTCTATCAAAGAAAACTGAGAAAACACACACCAAGTAGTCTTGTATACTGGATATGGAAACAGGGTGTTTGTGCCACTGTTTCTGATACACAAGGTCACTGTCCAGTCCGTACGCTTTGGCCAAGCTTAGAGCTTCTCCATACTCCTCATTCTCAAGCTGGAAATGAAGGTAATAAAATGGTAATATGGTCATCTAGTACATAGTACAATGTATATACAGATACACTGTAAATTCATTTAAGATTGCGGTGACTTAATTTTACTGTAAAAAAGGAAACCGACTTCAGCTACCTCTGGGAAGCATGATTCAGGCTAATCCAAAAGTTAGACCAACAAAATGAAAACATTGGAGGGTACTTCTTCTGACAACAACCAACATTTATGCAACATGTCTATCATACAAAATCATATCTGCAATTAAATGTACTTAAGTTAAAGAGGTTCACACTGACCTTTCGTTCAAAAAGCTCTTCTGGTGTCGTTGACCTTAGACTCATCAGACAGTAGCTAAAGTGTACAGCCCTACAAGAACAACAGAAAATGAGGCTTGAATTTCAAACATAATAATTCAACTAAAAGGACAGAATAGGAAAGAACATTAGGGTGAGGATGTGTTTTCAAAGTTGCTATAAGTTTTTAGTGCTGTCCAGTTTTTAATACTTTCTGTCAATATTCTTTTTATGTTTAATTTCTTTATTTCTAACACCTCTTAGGGATCAAGTAATCAGTGTTGAATTTTACAAACCTGGGTTTCTTTCTTGGTAGAGAAATTCTGCCACCTTTAGCTAATCCGATGACGACCTGAAATGGCACAATTAAGCAAAATTGAGATGGTATTAGACAGAATAAGCACAGGTTATGTGGCAAGTGTCAGTCCTATTATCAACTTTGAGGGACTGTTGCCATGTTACCTGTTTGACAATCTGTGCTGCTTGGATGATTCTGGATGTGTCTTCATCATCATCATCATCGTCTGCCCCCTCCCCTCCACTGTGCTCTGGCTTCTTCTCTGTCCTTTCAACCTAGAACATAATTTAAAAAAAATTCTTGACAAAATATTTTCTAATCATGTTGAGTTTCTTTCAATGAATCTTGAGCGACGAAAATGTCACTTATTTTCCAAGGACATCTATAAGCAGTGTAAGGAATGTTAAAGAACATTAAAAGTATTCCTTCTACTTTCAATTTGTTCCCTGAATTGTTTAGACAAGATGACCTCTAGTGCCAGGAACTCTCCGTCCACAGCAGCAGACACTTGTGGTCCTGGCTCGAACCACTCCGGCGACTCTCCCAGCAGGTTGTCCAGAGTCTCCGTGGAGGAGACTGTGATAGCCCCTGACTGACGTGCCATGATCAGAGCCTCATCAGACCACCAGTTGACATCACTCAGGGGGAAGGATGAACTGACACCTGCAGGTGGGAAATCACAGCAAGGGACAGAAGGTTATATGACTGGTGCAATACCCTAGAGGGTACAGGGCTCACTTTGCATTTGCAAGTTTAGTTTCTTTGAAGACAAATCCACATAGATTTCTAAAAATGAATCTTCCCCTGCTGATTATGCCCATAGCCAATACAGATTTACAGTCAAAAGGCCACTTCAGCATGAAGAAGGTTATTTGTACCTTTATTTCTCCTTGCCAAGGTTCCCCCCAGGTTTGGGTTGACCAGGTCACAGCCAGGCTGCTGCTCCAGGTGCCAGCACTTGTGTATGCGGAGGGATGGCAGCTGCCACAGACACAGCTGTCCTGACAGGTGCACTGTGACCAGCAGCTGTCCATCAGGTGACAGGTGCATCTGTACAACTCCATCCTAAGTTCATCAAATGATCAAGGAGAAATAAGCATCATCCTAAAGTAATCTTTTCCATACTAGCATCACATAAATGAAGAAGGAAAAAGGGTGCTTCACAACAATATATTGACACTAACTTAACGATAACTTGTTGAAAACGTAATTCAACATGATATACTTAAATTAATGTTCACCTATCAATTAAGTGATAGAAACATAAATTCCTGGTTAAATTTCAAAAGCCAGATTCTATTCTGTTATTACACGTATATTGCTTTCATCTATCCATACACATAGATACAAAAGACGCACAGTCCCATTGGAATTACAGCTCACTTGTTTTCTTCAAAGTCTTTTTCACAATTGTTACCTTACCTCTCCAAGAGGAATCTGAAAGAAAAGCCTGTTTTACCTGTGGACCTTTCTTGAAGAGGCCAACCACTTTCAACTGAGTCAATGATGCCAGACTTCTTGTCTTTTCCTGGAGGGTGTGAACAGGTACCAAAAATAAACACAAATGTTAGGGACTATAGGTAACAATATGTAAATTCAGCCTTACTGAACATTACACAAAGGGCATACACACAGAATATAAGAATAACAATATTTTTTTCATGGAGGCAGAAAAGATAGATGGAATGAAAGACAAAGATACATGATAATAACCTTCTGTCCCTCGGCAGTCCATGTCTCTGCCCTGGCGTAGTAAGGGTATCCAGACAGCAGCCTCCAACTGGTCAGTCCTGCTGCCTCAGCACTGCTGGCTTCATCAGCTGAGGCTGGTACACCTACAGGAGCACACATGTAGCTCTGTAATGCACAATTCTGACACACCTACAGGAGCACACACGTGGCTCTGTAATGCACAATTCTGACACACCTACAGGAGCACATATGTGGCTCTATCATGCACAATGCTTACAAACACTAGGTTTAGGTTTATGGTCCCATTTTTGCTAGGAAAAAGACACAAGCAGTCATCCTCTATCAAGGAGAAGCATGATGCTTTTCTATTGGTTAATAGTGCAATGAGACTTTGCCAGCACCCTTATTGCTTTCACTATTTACAAACAATACATAACATCAAATTTCAGAAGAAGCATACTAAAGTTCTTTCTTCTAAAACAAGAAGATTCTTACCTGTGAAGTTAGCGCTGCCCCCTAGCAGGAGCAGATTATGCTGCGGGTGGTACAGGATGTCTCCTGCCCAACCTCCATATGCCTCCACAAGGTAATGGCTGTGCTGCTCCATATAACCCTTGGTGTTACTGAAAGTAAGAAATACAATTTACCTACATCTGTCTTTAAAGTAAGTCACTAGAAACAGATGAGATATAAAATAAAGCTACTGAGTTCCTTATCAAACCAAGCATAATACTATACAGCAGGCTCAGCCCTGTGGTGTCACCATAAACTACATGTAGTACATCCACAAACACTGTTACAGATGCTGAATGTGAAATTCATACACTTTGTTCCCACCTTACAAAATAACTGGTCAGTTTCCCCTTGTAGTTCATAACAAGCAGCTCATACGACCTGAAAAATTGAAAATAAACAGTTAAAAGTCCAGTTAACAAAGCAATGTTTTCACAGTCAGGGGTTCTTCTGGAGAACAGGGGTGCTAGGCTCTCTTACTTTTGGCATGCATCCTTATAATCTTGGGACAAATTCTGCCAGAATTGGAAAATTCAGATAGACTGCTGCACTTTGCTGGGCCAGTCTGGTCAGGTCAGGTCAGGTCAGGGTATATAATATATGTCTTACCAAGATGGGTCGTCCTTTGCAGGAAGGAAGGCCATGCCTGATACAGCTGTTCTCAAGTCTGTTGGTCCGTTCTGTTTAGTTCTCTCCTAAAATCAGACAAAGTTATCCATATCAACACCAAGTAGAACTACCAAGTCATATTCAAATTTAAAGTACATTGTAAAACAAATTTTAAAGTAAAGTGAGATAGAAATGAATTAGACAACCAAAAAGAATTGTTTTGTCATACATCTGATCGCTTCTCCACCTACCAGTTGTACAACAGCCAAACACCAAAATTGTGCAACAGCTAAACCTTGCAGTATGTAAAAAACTACTAAAAAAGTAACTACCGGTATATACATTGTATAATATACATGCATCTCATTTACTTTCTTCTTCATGTAGTTTATAACTTGCAAATTCTTTATATAACAAATTGTCTAAGGCTGATTTTGGGCACAAAATAAACTTTCCTTCAACTACATGATGAAGTACATTGTATACACATAAGCACTTGCCTACATGTGCAAAATGACTAGTTTCCACTGTTACTGTCTTCTGATTACAGGTACAAAATGTACTAATGAATTAATTTTCTCTTTCATCATGCAAATTAGGCCTTTATTATTTTGCATACTTCATCTCCATTAATGTTCCTCTCCACCCAAGTTACATAATTTCCATACCTGAGGAATGTTAAAAAGCATTGCCCCCATGACGTCGTACCCCTGCACACTCCCACAGCTGTCAGCGTACACCAGCATGACTCCATCAGGACTCCAGCACAGCTTACGCCACTGGGGGTGGGGATCTGCTCCAACTGTCATGTAAGGACGACATGTACCACATGTAGAATGGCTCTTTACTTTGAAATGGTCAAGAACATAAACAGGTGTGTTGTAATCTACACTTGTACACAAGAGACTGGGATATACAATCATGTACCATATAGGACCTTGCAACATAGTCTGATTTTACCAGTAATTTCAATGTCATTCAAACTACATGTAGCATGCAGTTAACATTACATGTACTATTAATGCAAAGCAAAGGGCATGTACTGGAGGTAAATATCAAGCACTAACCACTTTCTTGTACTCACCAGTGCATTTTGCAACAGCAGTGCTGAACTCATCTCTTGAAGACCTGAAGAAGCAACAGTGTCAAATTTTAATGCAAAGTAAAAAATGCCAATTTCGTTAAAATTCAAAAGCAGTCTTTATACAGCATGAGGCAACTGAGAAATACCTAACCTGCATTTAATAAAGAAAAATCAATTTCCAGTATTTCCTTTAACATCAAGATAGATCCATGGCACAACATATAGAAAATTATTGCATCCTTACCTTATTTCAATCAGATGGTCTTGTAGTACAGCAATAAGTTGCCTGTCCCTAAATGGCATATGACATATGAATAACAATGTGTTACTGTCTTATTCATCTCATTAGGGAATGAGGTCTTAATGGCCAGTTAAACACAGTATCAAGAGGTTACGGGTTTGATTCCTGGCATTCCTGGCTTGACGTTGTGTCCTTGGGTTTGAAGCCACTTTACACGTCTTTCCTCACTCGACCCAGGTGTAAAATGTGTACCTGACTTCAGTTGGGGAGGTAAAAGGTACCATGCCCAAGGCACAGTGGACAACAACCCACTGCCCTAACAGCCTCAAGAAGGCTATTGGACCTTTACCGTTTCTACCTACCAGTAGTAGTTTACAATACCTCACCTGGACACCTGCAGCTCCCAATCCATCAGGGCATCTTTGAACTGGACCAGTGGTGCTGGCAGGCCGTGTAAGTCTCCTCGCCTAGAAACAGATGTAAGACTCAAAAATCTGACAAAAATAATGACCAAATCAGCATTGATCACAATAGCATTCTAATCTAAGAATGTCAGCATATATCTAGAATTGCATGGCAACATATTGTTCCAATGGAAAATGTAGTATGTTACAATAGCTGTTTAGTCACATACTGCTATCTAGGGGTGTTAGGGTTGCATTGCTTACATGTCACACCACTGCAGAGATAATCAATGGTTTGACATAAATTCTACATTCATAAAAAGTGATATTAGCCATAATACAGCTGTGCAAGGGGTAATACCAATGGGATAATTACAGTAAATAAATTTAGTTTTTTCATAATCTTGGTGTTTGACTCTTACCATATTAAAGATCCAAGTTTCTTGAACACTGCAACTGATAAACCTATGTGAAGAAAGTAGAAAAGTTTGTAAATTTGACTTTGTATAACATCCCTTAGATTAAATCTGGCTGAATTGTATCAAAACCTGACAACTACTAAATGTAAGATGTGGATCAGTATCAGACAAATACTATGATATACTACTGACATGCACCTCAAGGAATTAAGCACCCAGTGACTATGTCTAGCAACATAATAGACATTATTAAGTTAACGTTAAGTGACTGCCGATATCAACAACAACAACATACATGTAATTGCAATAAATGAGTAATGTAATTGTCAAGCAGATAAAAGCTCTATTTTTCCTTACCAACTGGTCCAAGTGCCAACAGCTCAGGAATATATCTGGATACTAAGACTTCATCCTGAGAAATACATTACAGCAATTTTAAAACTGATCTGTCAGATCATCTGGAATGGATATAATCTTCAAACAAGGATACACAAGAAAACAGAATATCTGAGGCAGGAAACATTGCTTGCTTGAGTAACTGTTTGTTTGTGTATCCCATTACCTGGATGTCTAACCTTTATCGACGTAACTTCACACAAGGAGGCTAAAAAAGAGACCTCATTGTTTCAACATACATAATTTGGGAGAGATATAACAAAGTTGCAAAGTTTTGACTGCCTTCTTCCTTCTAATTAAAGAAAAGGATGGATCTTTTGCCGACATGATCGTGTCTTGGTCTTTTTTCTCCGTGATATTTAAGAGCATCAGTTCGATCGGATCCAAATTGCACTATATTTATAATAGTTTATTTTTTGCGCAAACTACATATAGCTCATAAACTGGTGTTATTCGCTCTTGTTCTATCAATGTTTACAATACTTCAAAGTCGGGAAAACGCAGACGGCAATGATAATTTTCATATAGTCTAGACATCAGGAGTCTATCGCACGAGGGTATGACAATATGGAAAATATATAATTTGTTACTGCATCATAGTGTATGGGTTCACAGAAAAGCCGCAACCCCCCTCCCCCATATTTTCCCAAACGTACCTGTTTTGGAGGTTCTAGCGTCTTTTTCCACTCTGCCCGGAGAAGCAGCTCGTATAGAATGTTTTCAGGAGGGTTCAGGACTTCCATTCTGATGAACCAGTGGATTTTACTTGTCCAAGTTGGGCTCAAGCGGCATTTGAATCATCCGCATTTCAGAAGTCCACGTAGCTCCGTACGTGAACTTTAACCTCTCGGACAGCCTACCTGATGACCCAATAATGTAACGATGTGTGGGCAGGACCGCCTCCCGAGACGAAAAGAGCCCAACCCCAATATGGTTTGGGCACGGTGAACTAACGTTAAAGCTTGAATTTGTCGTAATAGTGTGGAGCATT
Source organism: Branchiostoma floridae x Branchiostoma japonicum (assembly GCA_013266295.2). Taxonomy (NCBI): domain Eukaryota; kingdom Metazoa; phylum Chordata; class Leptocardii; order Amphioxiformes; family Branchiostomatidae; genus Branchiostoma; species Branchiostoma floridae x Branchiostoma japonicum. Next base: position 21,411,891 of record CM023823.1, read on the forward strand.
GTGTACATAACGTTACATATTATTGTTCCATTTTAATATATATGTTCATGATTTTTAGCTCCCGGAGGAGGTCCTCCTCCCACGGGTGTGCTGTTTTACGTTGCGTCAAGTGTGTTCGCACCTTGTTTGGGTTTGTATGTGCTAGATGAATTTGTTTAAATTTTGGTAACTTATGTGGTTGGTTAACGTTATTGAGGTCCCGAAGAAACATAGCGATTCTATAGGACATCTTGGTGGTATTTTTAGGTACTGTAGCATAATAATAGGTCGACATCCCCGTATTAAGGGAGTTGTATGATGTTGTATATCTGTCATAGTCATGTCACCGCGAAATTAACGACGCCGCAGCGTTGGTGATTTTGTAATTTTTGTTGACCACTACTAACAACCGCGGTACACATTTGATTGTACATAATGTCGGCATTCCCGATACATGTACATGTCCTTATAGTCACCTAAAATGTATAACAGTTATGCATATAGTCACTACCTTACGACTGTAACGTTACATTTACGACTGCACATTTAAAAGCACGATACAACTATATGGCCCACATCACTAACATTAGCTAAATAATAATTGCATGTTCCCTGTGTTCATTAGAAGTTTAGAACTAGCAATGATGCAATAATTCAAAATCGTATACCCTATTCATTACTTCATTACACTTAGATTCCTACTTACATGTAGTATGTAACCATTATCTTATGTATTCATGTTGGAGACACATCGCGAAACAAACATGCTACTCATGAAGGCAAAGATGTTTGTCAATTTCTGCCATCTACATGTATACGCAAATACATGTACCTACATTATAGCCAGTAATTTTACCTGCCCTCGGAGCTTGTATGACTGTATGACATAAAACACAGATGATTTACTATTATATCAAATCAATCTACTAGTTGGACGCTTATATATGAAATACAGTGTACTGTAAATCTTCAAATTTCTACGGTGGTTTCAATTTCGCGGTTTATTGCTGATCTCTCTACCGAAAAGTCACTACACAGCGAACAATACAGTCAGTAATGCAGTCTACGTGCCCACCGCGAACTTACCCCTCGGCCTTTCCTTTCCTACCGCAAAATCAAAACTCCTCTAAACTTAATTGAATCTACAGTGAAATGTTCTTCATCTTTGTAGCAACCAACAATTGTTTCTAAAGAGTACTTCTTCAAAGTATTTTGTTTTGGTGAAGCAGGGATGTGTAGATATGTTGCTGCTGACCGCTGGTATTCCTCAGTGGTTCGTAGTGGTTTGGAGCATCAGCACTAGGGACAGCTGCTGGCTTATTCTGGTTCTCAAACTGTGATCGCTTATCATCTGTCTCATTCTGATATGTGACAACTTGTGTTGGAGCTACAGCATCTTTAGCAGCTGCTATCACATGGCTGTTCTCATATTTGTGAGGCTGTGGACCATCTCTTGCAGATTCTATCTCATCATTATTCTCATACACGATAGCCTGACCAGTTCCAGCATATTTAACTAGGTGACTATTCTCATATTTGTGGGACTGTGGAAGGGAAGGGCGCAAAACCGAATGACCAAAGGTATCAAGACTAGGCATGTTGCCTGAGCCGTGGTGTGAACTTTCTGATTGATTGAATTCCACTATTGTGTCGTACTCTGCTGTATCAGCATCGTCAGTTGGAACATCATAGATATGCCAGCTGTCTCCTGTCCTGTGCCGCGACGTTTCGATTTGACTGTTTATTTCTGCATATGGTTTCACTACATGCTGCCTTATCTGGTCAAGACCAATGAATGTGTCAGACTCTGTGGTGCTAGTAGTGTTTAAAACTCCCCTGTGGTTTGACACAGAAGTAGGATCCCTTTTCCTTCTCTTATACATGTACCATGCTGTAAAGGCAACGGCACAGAGGATGAGGACCCCAGGTACTACCTACCTACCTACCTACCTACCTAGTCCCTCGACCGACTTGGTCGTCGGGGGGACAAGGCAGTTTCTGTCTCAGCTCCGCTGCGGCGAGGAGACCTGGCACACTGAGGCATGTCCAGTCTTTGATGTTATCCATCCAGGTCTTCTTCTGCCGTCCTCGTCTTCGACCACCTTCGAGTGTGCCCTGGAGGATGGTCTTTGCCAGGCTGGTGTGTCTTGTTATGTGGCCGAACCACTGTAGTTTTCTCCTCCTCACAGTGGTCAGCAGTGGCTCCTGAGGGCCGACAAGGCTACGTACTCTGTCTCGGACGTACTGGTTCGTCTTGTGCTCCTGGTAGGAGATCTGCAGGAGTTTCCGTAGGCACTTTGTCTCGAAAGACTGGATCTTTCGTTCCGTCTCTGCCAGCAGCGTCCAGGTTTCACAACCATACAACAGTATGGACACTACTAGAGCTTTATAAAGCTTGTGCTTTATGGAAAAACTAATGTTGTTAGATTTCCAAATTCTGGTGAGACGAGCAAATGCTGATGTAGCAATACCAACCCTTCTGCGCACCTCTGTTTGGCTAGAGCCGTCCTTTGTGACTGTTCCTCCCAGGTACGTAAATGACTCTACCTCCTCTAGCTGTTCCCCGTTCATGTGGATCACTGCTTTTACCTTCTCCCTGCTGTTTACCATCACTTTACTTTTCTCTGTACTAGCCTCCATGCCGAAGGAGTCAGCACTCTGGGTGAGCCTGTCTGTGAGTTCCTGTAATTCAGCATTGGTGCCGCCAATCAGGTCAATGTCATCTGCAAAACGCAGATTGCAGATACCCCAGGTACTATGCACACTAAAGCAAGAAGGGGCACGGGCAAGATTATGTCGCGGACAGTAGGGCCAGTAGTGCCTCCTGTCGTTGTTGACTGAAAACCAAAATCAGATTTAGTAGTGACTGTAGAGGACCCTGGGGTAGCGTCAGCAGGCTGTGCTGTGGTGAGTGTTCGAGAAGATGCTGTAATCTCTAACGTTGTCATTCCTGAACGATTGAACAAAGAGGAAGTATCCATTGTAGACCGGTCTTTGTTGGAGTCAGCAGTGGGCTTGTTGCTGGATGTTGGGGACAATGTTGGTACCGTTGATGATGATTTTGCTGACTGATGAAAAGGAGAAAACCTACTGGCTGTAGACACGCTAGGAGTAGGCTCAACAATACGTTTTGTGCTATTTGTCAGGGAAGCCATTGGTACCATTGATACTGAGTTGAATGTGGAAGCTTCTGGCTGAGAGCTTGACGTGGAACTGACTTGTGTCGTCTCTTCACAGATCAGGTCGTCAGGATTTACAGCCAGTAAGTATTGCCATTGAAGGTTACCAGGTCCAGCACATATGATCTGGCTTTCAAATGGGTAAGACCCGCCCATCCTTTGCTTAAAGGGAAGAATTCTACAGTCACACTGCCAGGGGTTGTTGCCAATATTGACAGTTGAAATAGAGGCCAGTATGTCATATGCCACGAGTGGCAGTGTCTCTAACTGGTTATACTCCATCCTAAGCTCTGACAGCACTGAAATATCTAACTTTAAAAACGCCTCTACAGGGAAAGTGCTGATGCTATTATTAGACAGTTTCAGTGTTTCAAGCTGGGGTAGATTTACAAATGTTTCAGCTGGAATGGTCTTGATTCTATTGTACTGAAGATCTAGGAGGCGCAGTTGCGTTGTGTTGTTGAAGATGCCTGCCTCGATACTGCCGATGCCGTTCGAGCTAAGGTCAATTCTCTCCAGGCTATCAAGTCCCACAAATATATCGGATGGCAGACTGGTCAACGTATTCTGCTGAAGGTACAACCACTGCAGATTACCAAGTCCAACGAAAACTTCAGCTGACAAATGGGTCAAGTGATTCTGTGCAAGATCCAAGCTTTGAAGGCTACCAAGTCCCACAAATATGAAATCGGTTAGATTGGTCAACTGATTCTCGTGAAGCCATAAGGTCTGTAGGTTACCAAGTTCGACAAATATGTCAGATGGCAAACTGGTCAATTGATTGTTGTCAAGCCTTAAGAACTGTAGGTTACCAAGTCTTACAAATATGTTAGCTTGGAGACTGGTCATCTTGTTATACTGAAGATTCAAGTACCGAAGGTTATCAAGTCCTACAAATATGTCAGCTGGCAGAATGGTCAAATGGTTATTATTAAGGTAAAGTTGAGTTAGGCTGGTTAAGTTGTGGAATGTTTTGTAGTCGATTATAGAGATCTGATTGGAACGAAGATCTAATCTTGTCAATCTCCTATACCTTGAGAAATCAGGCTGACTTAAGTCTGTGATAGCGTTGCCCTGCAAGTAAAGCTGGGTGATGGTTGTAGGCAGGTCCTGAGGAACACTACCGAGGCCACTGTAGCTGCAGTAACAAACTGATGTACAGCTGCTGCTGCAGGCTGTGGTTGGTCCAGTTTCCTTCAGGATAATAAGCAGAAGAATCAGCATCCTCCTTGCTTTGTTGGACATACTGGTGTCATAACCTATGCAAAGAAGATTAGTTCATAAGCATAAATGTTCATTGTGTTGCCAATCTTTGTACATAAATATATTCCAAAGTCATTTTTTTCATCACTGTCATGGTCCATCATAGTTGAATACATTACTGAAGGTGGTCTGGATTTATCGCCTGGCCAAATCCTACTCGCCGCCATCTTGCCTGAAAGTTAACCGCATTATGACGTTATAGTGAGCTCCAAGCTTGCATATACAGCTTTGTCACGCTTGGATGAGTGCAAAATTATCGAAGAATGCGTCCTTAAGTTGCCTTACATTCAGATGCAAGTTTTACTCCCAGCCCTATGTTTTTCTCACTTTGACTTCTTGGTGGATTTGATGAGGCTTTATATGTCTGAGAAGTATGAGAGTTGGGAAATAAACTAACCTTGACTAAGATTCCTAAGAATGATATTGCTTCAATCCCTTCACTGCTTCAGAAAGGACTGCAGGGCACAGATTTCTTGGTGGTCTCAGACAATATAAACTGCAAAAATACAACACAGGCGTGTTAGGCCGTTTGCAGTTAAATTATTCATGATTTATTTAAAATATCCAAGAACACCTCGGTAAACATGTTGAAAAATTTGGAAAATAATTCAGAAACATAAAGGATTCCATGTCTTTATCTAACTGATAGTACATGGCTTTAAAAATGCGGTAATTGTTTCCTCTTTGTTGACACAATTATAGTTAAAACCTTGAAATCTTCTTCTATCGTCCCTGTATGAGTGTCTTAAAAAGTGGAAATCCTGGAAAGTTTCTTAAATTTTTAACTTGGGTAAAAAAGGTCTAATATCAGAAGGACTGTGTGTGACTGTGTGTCAACTAAGTGCCATCGGCCTTGTTTGACATCTCCTTATCGCCATTTTGTAATGACGTATGAATCAGATCGGACAACCTTTCGGGAGAACGTTCTCAAGGCCAAGAAAAAAAAAAGGTATCATGTACTGATGATGTAGGGTCACAGAACTTGAGGAAGTTGATTGACTGACCTCAGTATGGATGGCACTTTTCTTCAGTCTGCAAACTCCGTGAAGACCCAGGTAGTCTGTCTTTGAGTGTCTTCAATGTTGCATGCGTTGAAGTGATTGGGCTACCCAAGGTTACGCGAACGCGACATTGGGTTCAGACGTCATCGCCTATTGTCTTACATGCCCACAGGTGATACCTGTGATAGTTACATGTGCCAGTCATGTGAACATAATGAGCTGTTTGTGATACAATGTAAACTACTACCAGGGCTCGAAATGCTTCTTTTTTTTTTACACTACTATTTATCTAACATTTGGAATAAACCTGATTCACTGAGAGAAATTTTCTTAGGATGGTGGTCTTTGAAATTCCTTAAAGTCTGTGTAATCAAATAATTGTTGAGACGAGGCAAACGCATATGCGTATATATATACATATATATATACTGTACATGCCAGATCATTATCAGTTTTGTTTGCACATACTTTCCAATGAGCTTACATTGTATTTGTGATTTTTTATCAAGTCTGTTGCTTCTCGTATTTTTCAGGAAACATGTCACCAGAATTGGTCCTATTTTCTTACTTAGACCTTTACTTCGGGCAGTGTATTGATATATTCATCCAAATCCTGGCGTCACATGGTTTCATCAAGGACAAAATGGCGGTCCTGTAGATTTTTCCCTGAACGACCAACTTGGTTTAGTTTATGACCAGTTTAATGGGCCTGCCACCGTTTTCAAGCGATAGAATAAATAGCTATAGGTATAATAGCTATGAGTTTATATGGCTGTAAGAAAATTATGACGTTATTTCCCGCTAAGGTTATGTTCTTTGTGAAAACTTCAAACAGTGCTTGTTCCATTTTTGTGGCAGTCATGTACATTGTACGTGTCAAGGACGTCACTTAGCGGATGAGAAAGAAATTGCACCACAGTAGTACTAGTATTGTCAACAAAGCCCCGGTCACATACATGGTATGACGGACCTACGATGTTTTTTGGTCGTATAGGACTGTTCAGCCATAGCAGAAGCTGTAGGGCTGATATTAATTAGGATTTTACCATGGTCAATATTGACTGAAGGCGGCCAGATATATACTTAAGCTGTGAAATATTCAGTAGATGAAAGGGTTTCAGAAAACGGTACGGTTACAATAAGTACCAGGAGCAGCCTGGCATATGAAGTAAAGGGGCACATGGCATGGTGAGTCGTTCCACTTGTCTTTCCGAGATGGATATGAGGTGTAAAGAACGCAATCCTCACCACCCCGCCGGTCGTTTGGTTCTCCTGAAGCCCAGGAGTTGTACGTCCCAAGTGCAGAGCCATCCACCCACTCAAAGCTTCCCTCTTCGCGCTCATCGTGCAGCCCGAACCAGAAATTCCAATCGTTGCTCACGGACTTGTATAGGGAGATCAGGAAGGCGTTGGTCTCATTGTCTCGGGGCATGGCGAGGGTGCCGCCGTCTTCACGACAGGTAGCGGCCGCTCCGCTGAAGTTCTTTGCTGTGTCGAAGGCCTTGTAGCAGATTCCACGCGACATTGTGTAACCTCCGGGACAAGATACTGGAAAACAAATTTTGCATCAACAATAGGTGCCCGTGGTCTTGTGGTTAGAGTTGTTAACTCAGAATCTGAAGGTTCTGGGTTCGAATCCCTGGCAGGCCTCCCTGTTATGTCCTTGGGAAAAGCACTTAATACCTATTTCCTCACTCGACTCACTGACAGGTATAAAATGAGTACCTAGCTTTGGTTACTGACGTCCTCTCGAAAGGGACATAAAGCCAGAGGTCCCGTGTTTGAGGAGAGCCACAGCTCGAGCACGTTTAAGATCCCATCGCACTTATCAATAAGAGTAGGGGGTCCTTCCTTATGTGAGCTAGATCAAACCTTACAGTTCTGTCTTACGCACCTTGTACTTACATGTACAAAACCGGTGTGTTACGCCTGAAGGCTGTTTACCGGTTATGTGGGGTTTGTAATCTTATTTGATAACTAATATTCAGTTTGATACAGTTAAACGCTGTGTTTAAAAGGCGACCCCCCATACACATACGTGACGCAATGACCTGTTTTGAAACTAATGATGTTTCTCAAATAGACCAACGTAAAGAGCTGAAAACCAATTTACGTAAAGTCTTATTGATCTCGTGAAGACGCTGCTCCAAGGCGGCGGTTCGGCTTCGCTTGTTGTCCAGGTCACGTTTCAAGGCGTCAACAGTAGTGGACAGTTGGCGCATGTCGTCTTGGTCGCGCTTCAAGGCGTCAACAGTCGCTGTCAGTTGGGATATTTCCTATGAACGTAACATACATGTATACTTACGTAAGAATAACAAAAGTAAGAAACTAAGATAAGAAATACAGCAGCACATTCTGCCCCTCAAAAACACAACAGGAGAAGAATTCAGAGACGGAAGTTCTGCTGCACTACCAAGGTCATCTACCAGGAGGCCCACGTTTGACCTTGGTCTTCGCAAGACTTACCCACATACCAAATATCACAAAGGCTTTTTAAGGTTATGCTGACCACACATATGCGGAAACACACACACACACACACACACACACACACACACACAGACACACAGGCAGACAGACACACACACAGACAGGCAGGCAAAAAATAATACCTCCATTTTTCATGGAGGTAATCAACAGAGTTAGAAAAATAACTGGACAGCAGTCTTTGTGGTGCAAGAGTATTTACCTCTTGATTGATGAACGTTAGAGGGGCGAGTCCCAGAGAGACCAGGCTCAGCAGTACGGCGATGCCGGCGGCCATGCAGCTGCGGTGGGAGTGAAGGAGCCTACGAAGACCACCACTTGCTCCACCAGGATACGTGCGGTCTGCTAGAAAAAAATACTTGGCTCAGGTTATCGTTTACGTCAACATACCAAATCAACATGTTAATGAATAGATATACAACTTTAAGTTATATAATCTATTCATTAACGTATGTTGATTTGGTATGCTGACGTAAAAATGCCATATCCAACATAAGTCCTATGTTACATGATATGAACTTCATTGTTAAATCTATATCTAAACTACCTACATGTCCAAAATTATGAAAATACTTTGTTCCTTTCTTGATTTATCCTCTTTAAAATATTTTAACAGAAACTTGGCATTTTCAGGACAAGCTGCTAGCGGGACCAAACCTACACATCCTTTGTACAAAAAAACCCTACCCACAGACCAAATATTTTTACAATCCATCCAGACCTTCTTAAGTTATGCTGATCACAAACATTCGGAACACACACAGACACACACATCGCCACACCAAAACAATACCTCTATATTTCTTTTTCATGGAGGTAATAATTGATATGTAATCATACACCCTCCCTACAGGACACTTGTCTTCTGATTGTACTAATTGTACAAATATCCACTGTAAAAGGCAAGTTTTAAAAGCTACCTTCTGACGTGTACGCTGCGTAATGTTTCACCGCCTCTGCTTCTTCGTACATGTGTGAAGACGCTTTTTGTTCTTCTTCTAGCTTGACGGGATCGTCGTTGCCATGGCGGACACGCCCTCGTGAACCACCCCGATGGACAGGGCGGGGTTGGGACGGCGGCCCGCTGGTTTGGCCGCTGACGGGGCCGGAGAAAGGCGACCGGACAGGCTCTGCCTGCTCGTACATTTCGACCGTTCTGTGCAAACAACCGTCGCGCAGTATATGACTGCGAAGAAATACATGAATATAGCAAATAATACCGTATATTAGTCTGACGAAGAAAGGTCACATTTGCCCTTATTTGGAGGGGTGACGTGGTATGACGTGTTGCGAATGGCATTTTGTTTTTGTGCAAGAGACAGACTCATTTTTGTGGAAAAGAAGTTAATCTGAATTCTTGTGACGCATGCACCAACGTTGGCCTAGCAGACACGCCCAGGACCCCCCCCACACACACACACACACTTCTTTGCCTGCTGACAAAATAGTGGAATTTGCCTAAACGGCAGAGAATAAAACACTTTCAGATTCCACTGGTAATTCTTTATTTGTATCTGAAGTAAATTAAGATGGCTAGCTAGCTGGGGCATTAATATGCGGTTCATTTCAAACACGGTAGAAGAATTGTAATTATCGTGAGAAAAACATGGCTTCTCAAGATTCGTTTTCGAACTGGGTAGGTGTTTTAGAAACGGTGGTCTCCAGGCCTGATGAGGCTACCTAGTGACAGCCAGTGTGTGTGTGTGTGTGTGTGTGTGTGTGTGTGTGTGTGTGTGTGTGTATGTGTGTGTGTATGTGTGTGTGTATGTGTGTATGTGTGTGTGTGTGTGTGTGTGTGTGTGTGTGTGTGTGTGTGTGTGTGTGTGTGTGTGTGTGTGTGTGTGTGTGTGTGTGTACAACTACCATACCCTTTCTAGTGCAGTGTGCTAAGTAGAGAACGCAGTATATAACCCGCTCGGGGTTTGAACCCGCGACCTCCCGCTGCAAGGCGAACACTCTACCCACAAGGTTATCCCACCGGTCCGTTCAGTGACTCCCGAAAAACATATTCTCTTATGGAAAGTTTGATTGCTTTCGTACCGTGGTTTAGTTTCGTCACAGTCTTTTACATACTAGATTGGCTTAACAGTTACTAGTTATTAAATTTTTAAAAAGTCGGAATCGTATACCACATCACAGCGTAAACCTATTGACAAAAACATACAAATGGGGATTATTAGAGACTTAACAGCGACTTGATGTCAGATTATCTTGACTTTATCAGCTTTAGTGTCTCCGTAGCACGAACTCCGTCCGTCAGATTTTGACATGTCCAAATTTATTTAACACTATCAAACTCACCAGTGCCAGTTGAAGTGTGTGCTCAACAATCTAAAAAAAGTCCGCACGTTGAGGAGGTCACACGCCGGAAGAAAGAGTAAGAGATAACCTGTTTTTGGTAGTGGGTACAAAAGTGAGTACCGAAGTATCGTAGCAATGACAGCGGTGATCACAATGCTTCTAGGATCAATAAGAGCTTTATCAATAACTGCCAAATGTCCATTGTCTCAGCTGTAAAAAATAATTCCAGGCCTGCTAAGAAGTGTATGACGAGGGAACGAATCTTGTGAGTATAAGTAACGTGACATCGTTCGGAATGACTACAGTAGAACTAGCAACTACTGGAAGGGAAGATAAGGATCATGCGGTACGTGATTTGTTGTACGTTCTCACGTTAGACTGTGTCATAGTTAACTATGGCCCAGAATTAAGACATAAGGTACGGCTGTCTTATCTTGGTGCCGATGCAACTACATCAATACTGGTTAAAATCTTTGCACAGGAGTCATACTCATTATGATAACCGATTCAACGGGTGTGTCCGACAGGACATGATCTTATAATAATCAACAGTTTATAAGCTAAAGACACGAATGATAAGCGTATTTCCGAAAATGATAGGCCGGTATAGTGACGCCTGTGTTCATTAAAGTCGTAATAAACTAAGATAAGATTGCGGACTGATCTAAGACTTTTTGAAATCTAATCTTCATGATTCCAAAGTTGTTAACTGACGAGACAGATAACGTTGTTATTACTGGTGATACGACAACAGGCACAATCGTAAATAACCTGGATACGTCACGCATGAGATCGCAGCTCTGATATTAGTTTAGTTTATTTGTTTAACCAGAAGATACACTCAGGTCATTAGACCTGCTTTTCAGGTAGATCTGGATACAATAAAAATGCAGAAACAATACAATAATAACAATAATAACAACAAACACAGTACATAGCACATAATAGCCATACAGCAGTACATATACAATATAATTACAATGAGTTTCTGAAGGCCGTCACAGTTGGGAGCTTTCTCTGTTCTAACGTGAGCTGGTTCCACAGCACCGGGCCATGGCACTGCAGGCTCCCTTTATATGCTTTAATATTTGCCGGTGGAACAGCCAGCATGTTATTTATTTACAGCTATTATTTCTGATATCTAAGGTTTACATACGAGGCGCGTTCAAAATGTTGCGGCCTTACATAGATCATCATAACGAAGCCTTATAAAGTATAAAGCCACGTATTAACGTCCACCAAAACGAAGTAGTGATCACAGTGATTTGAGCTTTGGTGGATAAGAATAGAAGGCTTTCTGCTTTATAAGAATGCTCCGAAATTTGAGTTGTGCCCCTTGTTCCTAGGTGAGGCCGCGAACTTTTTGAACGCACCCTCGGATTCACATTGACATGCTCGCGATGACATACGAGAGAAGTTTCGACCTCGTCTCCTTGGCAACATAACACCACTGCCCTTGGCGACCTCTAAGACAAATGAACAATTTAAACAAATAATTCCTTTGCTATCTTATCAGCCTACAAGCGCTGGCCTTCGATTTGCCGATTCGATAATATTTTGAAAGGCAGATTTTGGGAACAGATGAAACGCATTCCTGACCTGACAACTTAACCTGCAAATACTTTGATGTCTCACAGTCCGATTGACAACACTGGCGTCTATTTACTTACGAATTTGTGTGATATTTACTTTGAAATTCTTCACTTAAGGCCTGTGCACGGGACCTTTTCTTTCGTTAAGGGAACTAAATTATTCCAAACGATACAAAGAAAGCAAGGAAGACAACGTAAAACTTTTGATAATATAACATAATATCATCCCTACTTGATATTAGATGTAGAGGGAGTTTGGACGATCAGATGCCCCCAGACAACTCAGTATTGCATCATCGATGTCTTGTTGGCTTTCAATGATTTAGTCTATCTAGGCCTTCCAGTTCTACAACCAGCAAATTGCCATGAAACCAGTTTTCTGACCAATGGAGACATATTTTGTGAAGATGTGCTATTCGTGCATGAAACGTCCCATTTCGTAGTTGCTACTGCTGCTGATGTTGCATAATAGAAATACATATATATCTGAAGTTGATTTGACAGAATGATGTATGTGTGAGTAAATAATGGCGTATGTACAAAATATGTACGTATCTAGAAAGGTCACAAATGTTAACGAGTCATTTCAAACATGCCATATGACCAGGGCGTATTCTTCACAGCGGTTTTACGGGTAATGCGTGAGTACACAAAACTACGGCTTAGTAAAATCTACATTCCAGTGTCGGCTTTGGGATATAAATGCACTTTAATCTATAATGACATATTCTGAGGGAAAAAAATAGCCGTGTTGCCATGGTTATCACAATAACATGTTCACAATGTTTTATAAATTGTTCGTTAGCGAACGCTTTCAGGTCTGCATTTGTCATTACGAAGGCTTATTCAGCAATTTTAACGTTGTCAGCAACGCAACGCCAATGCTCACCTTTTATATTCTGTCTTAGATTCATTTATGGTGCCGAATATAATTCATTTGTCTCTTTTCAAGACCACCGCGTTTCAAGCCATTGCCTACAATGTACTCCCTGTTTTGATGACTGTGGAAGGAAGAAAGCGAAGCCTTAGTGGCGAAAAGTGTCGAGATATCGATATCATTGAATCTCTTGATAGGAGACCTTTCTCAATGTCAGAGATCTTTCTTTGCGTGTTCAAATTGGCATTTCATAAAACAATGGCTTATGAATGCAAACAGGCACTCCCACACACTTCTGATCTTTAGTGAAAGGAATATTTTCACGAGTGTTAAAATACTAATGATCTACTGATCGACTAAACCATTGAAATACGTGAGAACTTTGGTTGCCATTCTCATGGAGTGAGCAACATGTCACAACCTGATAGGCAACGAACTATCAGGTTCTGGGGTTATCTCGTTTTTCTGTTGTCGGAAAAACGTTTCTTCATTTATACCTTTCAAAAATATTTTCACCGACGTTGTTTCTTTGATTGGTTGATTTTGAATAGAAAGAATACAAAAATCCACGCAATTGTCCATCATCAAGATGATTCAAGTAACTCCACGGTCTAAATTTGAAATAAAATCCATCCGAAAATTTCATGCACTACCTTGCAAAAACTCAACCCTTTTTAACATGATAGCACCATAATTTTGAAAAACTTTTCTTGTTTCCCAACCAACCAACCAACCAACCAACCAACCAACCAACCAACCAACCAACCGACCGACCAACCGACCAACCAACCAACCAACCAACCAACCAATTAACCACCAAGAAACCGAATAACTGACATACTCACCAAACAGCCAGACTGTCAGCCAGACTATCAGCCAGATAGCCAGCAAGCCAGACAGCCAGACGGCCAGCCAGCCAGCCAGCCAGTCAGACAGACAGACAGACAGACAGACAGACAGACAGACAGACAGACAGACAGACAGACAGACAGACAGACAGACAGACAGACAGACAGACAGACAGACAGACGGACGGACAGACAGACAGACAGACAGACGGACGGACGGACAGACAGACAGACAGACAGACAGACATACCAGCGAGTCAGCCAACCAACCAACCAACCAACCAACCAACCAACCAACCAACCAACCAACCAACCAACCAACCAACCAACCAACCAACCAACCAACCAACCAACCAACCAACCAACCAACCAATACAACGAAATAAACAAAACAACCAAAACAACAACCAACCTAGATGTAAACAAAGGTAACCTAAGCAAGTGTGGGCAGGCCTGTCCATCGCAATCGATTGTGAACTAACAGTCAGAGATTGTGACTTGGTATATGCCAACGGAGCGCATAGGTACACAGGTGTGCATGGCCTCTATTCTCAAATGACCCCTTTGGAAGTAAATCGCGTGGAAACAAGATGCCATGATTAGATATGCAAACCTGTCATAACACTGCTGTATCCAAGACGCATTTTGTTATTCGAACTGAAACAAATTGTACGTCGCTGCCACTAGCGTTTGCTGTTACTGTGCAGCTTTTTAATAAAGAAAATCACAACAACTAGACGATGCCATTGCCGCTAGGCCGAATCACAAGGACATGTACATATGGTCCATTAAAAATGTATATGTAATTGTACCCGTCCGAAAAAGCAAACAATGGGGTTCATTTATTGTTCGTCAAATGCATTTGTCAATGACATTGATAGATAGAAAAACTTGATAACAATTGCCCATTAAGTTATAATTAATGAACATTTCCCCCGTTACTATTCAGTTGGTTGGCGCGTGACTTGGTTCATTCACGCCGTTCACCCTTTGCATTCCCTTGTATCGCTGCAAGCATTTATGCACAGATAACGTAATAGAAGGTAAAAAAAGCACTAGTACTTTGAGGTCTGTTCAAGTTTCAGATAACACTACAAGTACTACAGCATTCCCTGGAGCACACAATAACTAGGAAGGTCTCCGTGTCAACAGACAGCAGTGGTCATTGAATTGCTCTTTATTCGACCTGTATTCAAGACAATACATGAACAGACATAATGTCAAGGACACTTTTGGAAAAATATATTGACTCATAAATGCTGGCTTAAATCATTTAGATGATATACTATAACCAAGTATTATGTAAGAAACTGGCTGAAAACTTGTTTTCCTATTCCTGTGTTTAAACCAGGTTCAACAATAAGAATCTAGCTACTTTATTTCATTTTACAAGCAGTAAAGATAGCTGGAGATATATTCCTAATTGTCGATAAGGTAATACAATGTGTAACATCATATATTTTTTCACAGTGTGTATTTTCATAACTGAAGAATATATATATATACATTATGTTTTATAGATATTCGATGATTGTTTAAGGTGGGAAACCTATCGAACTCGGCAGGGTACCCGGATGATATTAGTAACGCGCATCTCTGTGGAGAATGTCTTTGTTTGTTCGACAAATAGAGCTTACGTACTTTGACATGTCGAGACACTCCATAATTACAAAAGTTTGGCACAACACTTTGTCAAACAACGCCAAACAGACCACTCACGTCTTAGCCGGTGGTTGGTCAGCCTCTTTGGTAGAAACTCTGGGAGAAAGTGCAGCTCAAATCTTAAAGAAAAGTCACTTCTAGCCTTCCAATCATCTTAACTACCCGAGAGTTGTATTTTTTGTGGTGAAAAAGTTTTATGACAAAAATGAAGGCTGTAGTTCTTCTTTTCTGCGCGTGTGTTGGACTGGGCTTGACGGACGCGGCGACGAATGTGACCGCTGAGGAGATCGACGAAATCTTGAGACATCACAACTTTCTCCGGAGGACCGCGCCGCCATCGGCGGCCAACATGCTTCCATTGGTAAGTACCACTGGGGAAAATTGCATTCTTTATGGATTAGGGAGAAGGGAAAAAATTAGAATGACATCCACGAACCCTGTGGAAAATGGGATTGTTTTATGAATTCTTCCTTGATGACTTACAAATTGTTCGGGCAACCGGCAAAAACGTTGTCGAAGCTTTCAGACCAAAGCCTCGCATTGTGGCCATTTAATCGGTGGGATTTACGTGGGCTTAGGAATAAGACAGTGGGACTTACATTAGCGGTACGGGGAAAGTGCGGATCAGTCCTAAGCCTACAAACGTATTTGTTCTTACAAGCTAATATAACAAGCGGCAGAGACAGGGTTTGTATGAGAACACAATAGCTACTGGTTCCAACTGTAGCAATATTCCATCGGACGACAAGAGCGCACTTTCATAACGTGAAAATATTTTTTTTTTGCATTTGATGTACATGATCATCGTAAAATGTTATTTGGTGTTCCACACACAACTTGGCTGGTGGAACATTTAGACTTCGTATACATATCTTTTTAGTATACTATGTTCTCACGTTCATTGCTGACTCAGCGCTAGATCCAGACGTCATAGAGCACTGTGCATCTGCATACAGGCACATGTAGCAACATGTGAAGTTGCGGCGAGATATTTTAATGTCGTTCACGTTGCTGCTATGCTTTTCTACCAACATGAGTGTTTGTCCCTTGTTCATCACGACTTGGTTGTGTTGTGTTTATACCAGCTAAGGTTTGTGTATACCTTCTTTTGAACCCCCTTTATTGGACGAACTGCGTGTAGACTCCGCGTTGATCACGTATCAGGTAGTGTTTTGACCGGCCCCATTCAATGCCACTACGTGGTTGAACGTAATAGAAATACTTCTGTCGTCAAGGGCGAAAAGGAATTGTCATTGAGACAAAAATTACAAAACTGGAAAAAAACAGAAAAGATACTCTGGTATAACTAGTTACTGTGCGGTAAAACAAGTAGTCGCCATGAATGCGTGCCAAACATGTTCCGTCAAATAAACTTCATTCTCAGCTCACAATCACTGCTCACTCAATTGCATGAAAATTGACCCGTGGATGTTAACACGATCATGACCAGTCCAGACGTCGGAAAGTTCCACTGTAGCTAATAAAGCTGCCAGGGAGCGCAAAATCTAATCGTTTCTTTGATAGGTCAAAATCTAATACGCGCATACCAAATTCAATCCATCCAATCATACTGATAAACCACACTGTTACACCGTTACAAAAGCTACCAAAAATACAACCTTCTCTGCGTAGTTAAAAACATAGCAGCACACATACATTTTGTCCTACCGGATATTGTTGATGTTGATTTTTCTTGCGACGGTGCGTGGGCCATGTAATCACCGGTCAGCTAGTCGGGTACTAGACGCGCCTTAAGGCATATAACCGATAACTATAATCTAGAGGTCCCCACACCCAAATTGTTAAAACATGTCTGGGCAAATACATATGAGTATGAAACTTTGCACTTTGTCCATGTTAAGCTTGTGTCAGGATATATTTTGTCGGCAAACATATAAGGTATAACGATATGTATCAGCACTTTGCCTTAAACGTTACTGTCTTGGTTCATACTTTACAATCTCTGAATGTATGATAATGTACATAAAACTGTAATTTGTTATTTGAATTTATTTTGTACCAGGTTCCCACGTGCAGCTTGCTGATGCAGCATTGGATTAGATTTTTCTATTGCTGTGGCGTCAGACTTAAATAGTGATACATCCAAGTAGGGCCAAGGGAAGAAAAAACGTAAGAAAAATAACCATGGCCACAAATGTACCCACGTTTAGTTGTCAATAGGTGCACAAATAACAAAGGCTGGATATTTAGGATGATAATCTACTATGCTGCATAACCTACCAGTGCAACACATTTTGGTCTAAGACTAAAATGCTAAACATTGTTTATCTCACCGGCACCGACAAGATTCAACCAAATCCAAGGCATCACGCGAAGGGAATTAGATCCAGGCTATGCATGTGTTCGGCAAAATTTAGCTGTCTTGTTACGGAAAAGGCTGTCTTGGATCCTTGTCGCGACGTCAGCAGTTGGTTCTGTCAAAGTCTGCTTGAAAATTGTACAGCATCAAAATCGTACGGCGATCTACGACGGATGCGACCCCGCCGGTAGCCAGGATTTCCTTACCGTTGTCGCACTTAATTGAATTAAGATGGGGATAGATGTGTTTGGTACGTCTGTGTCCAGGATTTAATCCTCTCGAACACATTACACAGTGCTGTGTTATCTTGACATCATTTCATTACTGTGATAGTAAGCATCAAAAGATTGTATATATTGGTATAAAATTCATTATCAAAGATCATTAAGATAGATGATTAATATGCCTAAATAAGAATTGTGCTGTGCCGTTCTTTCATTGGGTATTTATGTAATGCTTGTAAAGAACAAATCGCAAGCGGTGCGGAATTTTAATATCTGAATTCTCAAATGTCATAGTTTTAACACGAAATTCGAAGCTAAACTTCGAAAATCGTTAAAAGAAATCTATAAGTTAGATTTGATTAGGTAAAACAACATCATACTATTAACAATTCCAGTATATCTAGATACTGTAGCGGATATTGGAAAGACTGGGGAAGAGATAGAGAGATAAGTGTGACAAAAGTCTGCGATAAGAATGTCAATGTAGAATTCCGCCTTAAAACACTGAAACATACATGTTTAGTAAAGGTTTTATTGTGTCTCTCCCGTCGTTTAAGTCAATTGCAAATTTGTCGAGAGAAAAAAAAGTTTTGCCAAACAAATCATTCTTCATTTACAATCGCTCAACTCTGCAGAATCTATCATTTTTCTATTTCAGCACTCTTACTTTTTTTGCGTGATAACAAAAAACAGTATTTAATGGTGAATAATGACAGCACGGAATCGAATGCACCGCCGGCTTTAACACATTTATAACCTTACCCGGTGACACCGCTATAGAATAACGATATGGTAGTCATTAAAGGATTATTTTCCCTGGATAGTGTGTACAAAACAACAGCGGATAAGGTCGTGGTGTCCTGTAGCGTAGCACCTCATTAATTTCTTTAATGATGATTGGTCATATGATGTTGATTTAATTATCATACGTGGTGGACTTTGCCATCATTAGGCTTAACTTATCGTAATCCCCCTCTCTTCAACTTTGACTCCTCCCCCTTCCACGTACACATGTAATGATGATATGGTTTATTGACACATGTCATGCCTTCTGTATGATCAAACAATGCAACATGAAACAAATCAATAAACAGACAGTGTAAACATACATGTACATATCAACATATGCCATACAAACAACACATACATCACAGTCGTGTTAAATCATGAATTGTGAAAACATTTTTAATGTCCAATGAAAAGATAGTACGTTCATCTGGACACGTACATCCCTAACGATCTCATGCTACCGTTGTTTCCCGTGAACACGTTTCCCCGTAGGTTTGGAATGAGGAGTTGGCAGACCAGGCTCAGGAGTGGGCGCTGAATTGTTCGATTGAGCACGGCTTTCCTGAGCGCCCCAACTCGACCTTCGGCACTTCAGTAGGTAGGTATCAGTCCATCCCTTCCCACCCTTTACTTAAAATCATCTTTGATATATCTAGTGTTTCATACTGGTTATGTACAGAGTTGTCATCGATACGGCTGGAGTGGTGTGTTTTGACAGATGGGGTGTACACTGCTGAAGAACACATTCCACCTCCGCTGGCAACGTGGCCGCGCCATAGCCCGGTAGTCCACTGCTCTACCTCTCACTGTGGGTATCTACATGCCCATGTTGGGGTCTACTGTTTGATTTCAGACGATAAACATAATGGGTGGGATTAAACCACCGGACGTTGAAGCAACAGTGTGATTCCTGTTGTTACGACATGGTTTATACACTATGGTGAAAAGAATGACATAATTCGGAGCTTAGCCGTTCAGTATAAAGTTTTGCCTTTCGGATTATTCTCTGTTTTGGTACAGATTTTGAGGGATCTTTGAGCAAAGACCTTTCACTTTTCCACAGTAGGAAAACCAAGCTATTAGGAGAAGCCACAAAAGAGTGGTAGCTACATTTTTTTATAATTCTTATGTAATATATTAATCTTTAACTTGCAATAGAGAGATATACAGGCATACAAAAGCCATACAGACATACAAAAGAAAAGTGACAAAAGACAATTATATTTTGTCCACCTCCACAGAAGGACAGAACTGTACAAAACATCCCCTATGGTGAGCATTTCATCGCAACAAGAAATTGGAGATATCAGACTTTCGGGACGTATTTTGGGTTTTCGTGAATTTATTTGAACAACCGAGGGGTTGTATGACGTACTTTAATCAAGACTAGGACAGAAACCATGCAGGGTTGGAGGGTCGCTCATGCAATCCTCGGCTTCCTGAATTCCCCCATACACATGTATATGGCGATATCTAATTCCTGCTGGCTCCCGGCTAGATACTGGGATCTTCAATTTCTCCCCCATTTCCTGTGCCTGATCCTTTGATTTCCCCGTTCTGCCTGTTGATCTTCCCCACCCAAGTGCTGTCAACCTACCCTGTACGGACAAACATACAAACAAACCCACAGACTTCCAACCCAAAACAATATTCCGTGCACGGAAGTAACAAGGACACACCATTTCCCCCTTTATTTCACAATCATGTTTGCTTGTCTAGGGCAAAACATCTGGCTCAGTTCATTGCACCACATCAACCTGACCGTAGTGATCCAGAGCTGGTACGACGAGATCGACTTCTACAACTGGGAGGAGACCAAGTGTTATCCTCCACCTGGCGGAATGTGCACACATTACACCCAGGTGGGGTACTAGAAAACATGCAAGTCACAAATGAGTACATTAGTCAGGAACCATTGTCTGCGTCATAAAAATGATATACTTCTTGCGGTCTTGGTTGTCCATCGATCTCGAAGATGAAGATACTTCCGCCGGTATGCTGATGAATATCTTGAAAGATATACCTCGTGTGAAGTTGTAATGTCTAGTACGTATACAGCAATATCAGGTATATACGGGGACACGAATATGAGGGTTTGCACGACGTGAGGTTCTTCGTTACACGTACGTTTGCACGCGTGTAGTTCCTCACGCCGCCGTAATTTTGCACGCGTGTAGTTCCTCGCATCGTGCTCTGCTGGCACGCGTGTTTGTCCTCGCGCCGCGCTAACCTTGCACGCATGTGGTTTTCCTCACTGCGGTGAACACGTCACGTGTATCTCTTCTCCTTGGCCGCTATTTGCACACATATACACACGCCGCGACCGTCCGCCCTCCCGCCCGGTATTAACGGTACAGCGGTGCAGGTAGCGTATGAATTTCATACGCGTATAAAAAAACACCGGAACGTATGAAATTATCGGCCGTGCGTACGGAACCTGCATGCCTGCGGGGGCAGTTTCGTACGCCTGCCTGTAAATTTGGAACGCTGCGCAAGTTTGCCTCGCTACCGGCGGCCCTGTGGAACGTGTCCCACCGTCGGCAATTTCATACGTGCGCCGGTGAATTTGATACGTACGCTGGTCA
This sequence comes from Branchiostoma floridae x Branchiostoma japonicum, assembly GCA_013266295.2. Taxonomy (NCBI): domain Eukaryota; kingdom Metazoa; phylum Chordata; class Leptocardii; order Amphioxiformes; family Branchiostomatidae; genus Branchiostoma; species Branchiostoma floridae x Branchiostoma japonicum. The sequence goes on from CM023823.1 coordinate 21,432,998, forward strand.
CGCTACGCAAAGCTGAACGCCGGCCAAGTCTAGCCCGTCGGAGCCTGAGTGTCAGCCTTTTTAGGGGCCTGTTTTTAGCTTTCGTCCGCTCCCCAGGATCTGCTACCGGGCCCGGCGGTGAACACGGCACGTGTATCTCTTCTCCTTGGCCGCTGTTTGCACATATCCCCTTCACACGCCGCGGCCGCCCGCCCTCGCGCCCGGTATTGACGGTACGGAGCCTGCCGTACGGCGGTGAACACTCACGTGTGTCTCTTCTCCTTAGCCGCTGTTTGCACACATACTCATACACACGTTGTGTTACGCATTCGCCTCCCCCCAACTAGCATTTTCGAGACTTTGTACCTATTGGCGTTCATAATTTAAAATATAAAAATAGAATATTTAATCCACAAGCACAAAATTGTGTCTCTTTGCTCACAGTCCTTGCAAACCCTGAAGTTCTGGTATGTGGTGTGTTCATGATGGCGACACCCAAGGCCAAGCGAACATCCAGGCCCGAACATCAAACAAAGGAATTTACAACATCACAGGATTTCAGGTCAAATAAATCTAAATTAAATCAAAAGTATATGTTAGAAAATTAGATAACGATAAATTCACTTTATTTAATAGTGATATTGGTATGCAACATGTGCACAGTCTGCCTGCGGTTCGTACAGTTTTTTTAGCGTCACTAAGCAGGATCACAAAAACAAACAAAATGGCCGCCTTCCCGAACTCGTATAACATCTCATCTCCAACCCACCATGGATATACTAGTACAGTACTAAACTACCTTACTAGACTGTGTTTTGAACATTTTTGAAGTGTGTTTTAGGCAGTAGGCCAAACTCTTAAGCTAGATCTGAACGCAACTCCAAGCTAAATAGCCATCGATATGATTAAAATATCGTTGTGGCCTATATGAGCTTTGGGCGCCAATGTGTGTAGTATTTTAGTCATGGCCAGTAAACGCATTACGTGCATTTCGTCGGCCTAGCCGTTGTCTACACACGGACTCATACGCAAGCCCCGCCCGTTCGATGTTAACGTTAGGACGGTAAACGTGCATGTTTAGACTTACATAGCATCCATGTTAGCGCGGTGTAAAGTGTATTTAATTTCTTCGACCACAATATACGAATAAAAAATGTTCTCTTTTTAACTCTTCACACACCAACTGTACACACGAAACCGCGACCATTTACAACAAGGTTTAAACCTCATTGGGTCTCCTTGGTATGTGCAATTCAGTAACTAGATTAATAAGACGCCCCTTCGGTGATTTTATTTCTGGTTGTTCAAGTTAGAGTTCTGTTTCACAACCCTGCCTTAGTGTTTTTTACACCAGATCACACAAGCGTAGATTTTAATTTTAAGCCATGTCACAGCATATATGACTAAACTTGAAAAATTGACTGAAATAGTTCGGAGAACTTGAAGATGGTGTCATACAATTGAACCTCCTTGGTTTAAATTACAAATGTCGGTCTGAACGTTAAAAATCAGGAAATTCCTCCCTGAACGTTACAAATCGAAAATACATATTAGATATAAGATGAAAGTGAAATCGCCAAGATACTGGCCACATACAATTTGTCTAAAGAATACGCGTACGGATAAATAACGACGGAGAATCAAGGACAGATGTCGGTCTTAACAAATACGGTAATCAATAGAGAGGAAAGCAAATTCTTCCCTGGACGTTATAAATCGAAAATACAGAATGAATATACGATGCAAAGTAAGTCAACTAGAATTATTATACTAGCAACATGCAATTCGTCGAAAGTGAAGAAATTATGGAGAATCACGCAATCAATCCCTTTTTTAACCTCCTTGGAAGAATCGAGGACGTTATATCATGAACGTCATTGGAAGAATCAAATTAACTGTAATGAATCGATTCTAAACTAATAGGCGTTTAATGTTATACTGCATTCGTCTAGTCTAATGGTTGCGGTCTCCCGCCGACGCTAATTTCCGTCTCGTAAACAGTCGTCGCCTTTTGAAACGGCAGATGCTATATCGCAGAACGGCGAAAACTATTATACGTTCGGATGTAGCATCGACCAGTCAGCGATATGGCATCGAAAGGCGACGGCCGTTTACAAGACGGAAATTTGCCCCGCGGACCAGAATGATATTTTTTTCGGTTTTGATTTTGTGAATAGTCGATGGTGTGGTCAAACAACTGGGCCAACGAAGCAAATTTGAAGTCTGGAACCTATATACACCGTATTGTCACAATAAAATTCGTCGTTGAAAAACATCTTGGCAATTCAAATTTTTTACCCCCACTTTTTTACCGTCGTGATTACAAACCTACCGTAGATCCGAGGTAGATCCGAGGTACATTTCAGATTCGTTGTATGATCAAGGAGGTTCTGATGCAGTTCAATCAGTGATCTTACCTTTCTTAACCGGTACCGTACTCGCCATTTGTTCGTGAGCTTGGGGATGGAAACTTTGTTGTGTTTTGCAGATACTCTCAACAATTATGTTTTATATTTATACTTGCTAATTCAAACAGTAAAACGTGTAAATCCACGTGCAACTTGAGCTATTAAAAATGTTATTTACAAACGTAGCACATGTTAGTAAAAAGTAAGAACATATAGCTTGCAAAAAGTAAGTGAACATATAGCTTGCAAAACTGAACAAACAGAACTTGGCCTGAACAAATTAATAATCCTAATGACAAGACGAAACGGTAGCTTTTCCCCGAGGGTCAATATCAGCGTGCCTGTTAAAAGAAAAAGAAACATACTAGAGTTACTAAATGCAAAAATAATAGTTATAGTAATAGTATTCATAACTTTTGGCCATTTAGACTCGAGTAATAATCATAAAGTACATGTAGTGACAGAGACTCTAAAGAATGTGTAGCACTACATACTACCGCTTTGGAAGAATTTTTATAGATTTCGCCATGGAAAATATTGTCCTTGATTTTCTTCAAATACTCAATTACATAGTATTCAACTCATAGATGGTAAGTGTGAAACATTGGACCTGGAATCCATGTTTGTTGCACACCTAAAACCGCCTTTGTTTACTAGTATTTCTCGACGTTGTATGGCTAGGGACAGACAGTGCCAGACAAAGCCGTGTATTGTTATTTGAGAATGACACTCCGGACTCGCTTCTTTGTTTTATGTGAGAGAAAACTCGTAATTTATTCATTATTGTCATGCACGGTCAAAAACATGAACCTTTGTCATTTTGGCGCAAATGCGTGTGACATTCCCTCCATTGTGTTCTTGGGTGATTTTGTCATCGAGCCAAAAGAAAGTACATGTAATCCTGTTTTTTTACTTGGATGAATCCTGGAGCTCATATACGAAGATTTTATTCGGTCGTCGATATGTAGAGTAAAAAAAAAAGATAAAACAATGTATGCAACAAAAATGTGCTTCCTACAAGGAAAACTACAATGACTGATAACGTGTAAGTTTTGTACATTGGGGCATTTTAAGCCCACACTTTTTATGATTGAAGTTTGTTAAAAAGTCAATTGAGAAAAAAACACTGATTATGCTGTACTTTCTTACGGGGTCGCCTCTATGTCACGACGCACCTATGTTACGACGCACCTATGTTACGACGCACCTATGTTACGACGCACCTATGTTACGACACACCTATGCATAATGTGAGAATATAACCTTCGGGAAAATAATAATATTTTGAATATTCCCCTTGTGCCGTAGACCATATTACATACTTGGCTCTCATACCTTACTATCATGGAGGTATAAAATCAATTTTATACCTCCATGCTTACTATCGCTCTCATAAAGTCATCCGCGGACACACCGAAACAAGAAATAGTCCAAAAATCATGCGACGAGAACAATGACAACAACATTGATAGCGACACCAAAGCCCTGTACCAGTTGTATAATGTCCTTGCCTGTACCATCGTGGAAAAGGATCTATTTTGCGGGCGAAAAGGTTATACAATTTTTATAGACACACAAAGTACCGAATATTTTACATATTTTTGGGACGAGAAAATGGGTACGCATCCACAAAAATGCCTGTAAACTCAGCAATCTTTATCGCACAGCGCCGAAACAAATATCAACATGTCCGCCTCTTCCGGATCCCCTCTCTCTCTCTCTCTCTACATACACCTGATCTTATGGTCAGCAGTCAATGGACAAGTTCAAAGTAAAGCGCACACATCTTTAGTATTTGATTCTTTTCCTGTTCTGTGGTTTCTCAACTCTAGCCACAATTTCATAAGAATATAAGCGGGATAACTCAAGGAGAGCTATTATTAAAATTGAAAGGTCTAATTTGTTTGATCTCACCTAGTTTTGAAAAAAAGATTGGTCAAATATCGAAAGTTTTGTCAGCTAGCTGTAACAGTATTTTTATGACGCGTCGACGTTGCCAAATTACCGCTAAATTGGACCACACTTTCCCCTCAAAAACTGAGCGTTACATGTCCGTGTATTTCTTACAACCATTGATACCAAACTAACTAATGTGGAAGGATAGCTGTATAGCCATTTCACCAAAAATTATTGTGATTATGCCTCGCACGAGCTCCTGTATCTGGACTCATGACTTGAACAGGACATGGACGGCGTCACGGTCAAAGGTCATTCCTTTTGTGGTGTCTTCACTTCGACGCGGTAAAAAGTTATGGTGCACTGTACTGGAGAAGCACGACGAAATAACGAAATTATTTAACGTTATATATCTTTGCAAATTCTAAGCGTGCCCAGAGCCCACAAGTGAAAACGTGTATGTGTGTGCTTACTGTGTTTTGTATATTTAGCCATTGTATGATGTGAAAGAATCATAAAAATTGTACTAGACACCCCTAAAAATCAATAGAATCACCCAGATGCTTTGTACGATTTAGTTACCTTGGTTACGCATGAGTGAGCAGTGCGCATGTGCGCATATATTAAGCAAGGCCGCGTCACTTGAATTCTGACAACAAAGCAAGATGCAGCTAAACTCCGAACTTATAGGAACCACTGAACTCGGATTTACAAGCTTGGAGCCTGACTAGTGATGAAACTGCCGATTTATCATGCTGCTCTGCACAGGTATGAATTTTGTCAGTTCTATCTTAGTGGTTACTTGTTGGTTAGGTCGTAATGCTGGGCATAGTTTTACTTTTTAGCGTCTTTTTGTACGTGTTTTTAGTTTCCTCTTTCACGTTGTACACTTTTTAAATCAACTATAATACATGTAGTTGTGGAAAAGACGACCATCAAAGAAAAGTGCACTGTAAAAGACGCAAAAACACGAAAAGACGCTAAAAAATACCCTAACAAATCTCTGTTATAGTCAGTAAACGCATGTCTGTGTAAATCTAGGTGGTAGTGAGGAAAAGCACATACGTGCAAAACACCGTTGTAGTGAGGAAATGTACGCCCGTGCCGACGATCTGTTGTTGTAAGGACCGACGCACCGTTGTACACCCCTGCCGATTGATTCAGTGATATGTCCCTACGAGAAATACCACGCATCGTATCAAAGTGGTCGGTTAAAATTACGTCGCCGTTCCCCCGCTTGTTGTACCCACGGAACGCTTGGAAACTTCGCTTGTTTTGAGCCAAATTATGCACGTGTCTGTGTCTGTGAACTAATCCGCACACCTATGCCAGTCAAAGTGTCCAGCCTTCAGTCTCCCATTATACGGTCGCGAAATCCGTGTTTAATCGGCTCGTAGGGAGGAAATGCACTTACGGGTAAATTTAGCATGCCTCGAGGAAATGCACGCACGGGTAGTTAGCCAGACATTACCTCGTTCTGCCCTCCACTTTTGCGCCCACAAAATGCGTGTTTACTCGGTTTGTAGTGAGGAAATCCACGTGTGTGCGAAGTCAGCGCAGCGCGAGGAACTACACACGTGCAAAATTACGGCGGCGTGAGGAACTACACACGTGCAAAATTACGGCGGCGTGAGGAACTACACGCGTGCAAACGTACGTGTAACGAAGAACCTCACGTCGTGCAAACCCTCGTTTGGGGTACCCCAAATATAGCTCGCAATATGCCACATATACTATTTCCAGTGTACGGTGATACGTTGCGTTCTGATGTTGTGTTTTGGCCGATAGCTGATGTGGGCCAGTACGACTGATGTGGGCTGCGGGTACTACCATTGTCCCAACGGGAATGCAGCCGTGGTGTGCAACTACGGGCCCCAGTAAGCTTTTCACACCGTTTATTGGTACCATAGATGTAGCTCAGCAGTTTGCAATAGCCATAATAATGAGCTTAGTATCTACTATCTAGTAATCTTTAATCTATAACTCACCATTTTATCGTTATGAAGTTTGTTATGAAAAAATATCAAGTTCTGATGATTATGAGGGCCAATGTACCAAATACCCATGTCGTATCTCGCTTATGTTTTTTGTGTGTATAAGTTGCAGAACGACTTTTTGGCGTACGGTATGACAGGCTATAACAGACCCGATCTAACGTTACGGCAACCTTTTCCGTCACAGGACAGCTGAATGTTGTACGACGCATACACCAACGACTGTCCCAAGAATGCCCTCAATTTGCTGTCGTAAATCTGCTGTACGTTTCATGTGACAGGTGTTTTGTTCATCTGTATTGTTCATCTGTGTTGCTCTCGTGACATTACTAAGACTTAAACGTTACCTTACCATCGTTACTTCAGAGGAAACCTGGCCGGCACCCGGCCGTATCTGGCCGGCCTTCCCTGCTCACAGTGCTCCAACGCGGAGGGATGGTGTGATGAGGGACTGTGTGGTGAGTGTCCAGTATGTCTAATCTACAACCCTGTCAGCTGCGCCACTACACGTATTAGTAGCAAATTGCAGCTCTGGAAATGATACAGTGAGAGTAGGGTGTTACATGTGTTATGAGATCTCGATAATGATTTATGTCTAACAGAACAACAAGCCTTTCTATACATTGTAATTTGTGAAATTTGACACAAAGTATTGAATAGTTTGATTGACCAGACGTCTTATGTCATATTTAAGACAGGCAAATGTTGTACATTTTCATACGTTGATCAATCGTCTACGATGACTGAAACCCATAAAACTTAAACATATCTTCTTTGTTTATACACAGTTGACTGCCCTGCTCAAAACTGCGGTAAGTATCTATATAATTATATATAAGCCTAGTGTCAGGTTTTAACCTAGGATACAAATTGCTGACAACATCTCGCATCTCGAGTAGTTCGTACATGTAAATTCAATTTCTCGCAATTTCTCGCAATATCGTAGTTTACACTACGTGATATTCTATCATTAGTATCATTTGATAACAATAGTAGTTAACAATGGGTGGGCACTATATGCAACAATGTAACATACACGTAGTTTGATTTCAAACAGACATTACGATAACCGGAGGCCAATGTGTTCTTTTTTTAATCAAACATTTCGAGACACGACATGGTGACGGCACACTCAAGTTTTTTCAACTTATTTTATGCCGCCACCAACATAGGACAAATACAGGACAATACTCTCTTACACCTGAGTCAAGTGAGGCAAGTTGTGTAAAGTGCCTTTCCCAAGGGCACAAGGTCGGTGGCATGTCAGGACTCGAACCGGGGACCTCTTGGTTCCGAGTCGAGTACTCTGTCGCAGCGCCACACGACCCCCAATGTGTTTATGGAGTGTTAGCCAATTTGTTATAGGTAGCATGCATAAAAGTGTACAGAGTGTAATGTTGAAGGTTGTTTTTCTAGATTGTGCACTGGATTGCAAGAACTGCGGAGAGCTTGACCCGGCCACCTGTACATGTACCTGTAAAGACGGCTGGGATAGTCCCGACTGTTCAGGTATACACATGTTTACCAGGCATTGTTCAGAAACCACCAAAGTGTTAAATTTGGCATGAACTATAATTGATAGAAACACCAGCGAGGTGCCGTCAAAAGTAAACAAAAAATGACAACGGTCAAGGCGCAGTCATATACATCGTTCAATTAATTTGCCGTACGTTTTTAGCCAGGCTATGACAGAACTAATCATTGACAGAACTAACCATCCATAATGATATACGCCAAGTTTTTCCGTTGCAATTTATTATTGTTATGCGACACATCCACGACCGTCGTGCATCTGTCGTGCGACGTATGTCCATGACATCGATCTATACGATCACGAATTTGAGTCTTACACATTTATAACATTTATAACATTCATAACGTTACTTTCTGCATGTGTTGATTTGGTGACTTTGTATCCATAGTGCCGTGTGAAAACGGTCATGCTTACTGTGGCGCGAACCCCGGATGGCCAACTCCAGCATACTGCACCATGGATGGGTTTGATGTTGTAAATGACTACTGCAGGGAAATGTGTGATCATTGCGGTAAGAATGTTAACATTTATAGGCCATATACTAACTGTACTCTTAACGCCATCCTCTCATGCAAGGTCTGCCGCCAGTATATTCAAGCAACGGTCCTGGCATTCCGGCCTGCGATCCCTCCTTTTCACTTCATTAGCGCTGGGCAGCCGTCAGCCAATCAAATACTCCCCAGTATACCCCCCTCTTGTTGTTGGAGGGAGAGCCGCCAACGCTAACGTGGCGAACCTGGCATAAAAGGGTGCATAGTACGCTCAGCCATTTTGGTCATGGGGATCGAGTAAACTTGGCCCAGTCACGTTGAAGCAATGGTAGAATATATATTCTTTACTATAAAAGACGTCATTATGATAATAGTGTATTTACTCTGACTTTTTTCAACGTTGTAATTCTCAGGAAGCATCACATCTTATCTGCAGATACTAAAATTTGCTTAAATGATTTCCATCTTACACAAAGTTACTTAAATGATTCGCTAGCCTTCGCCACCCCCGGAGACCCGAACGCTTGTTGTGAAGGACAGATGTGCTACCATGGCGGGTACCTGGATGAGACGACCTGCCTCTGTGTCTGTCCAGCGGGATTTGATGGAGCGGACTGTAATGGAGGTGACTACTCTGCTAGAACTAGTACATGAAACTACATTGATACAAGTTACAAGTTTGTGCCTGCTGATTACTTAGTTATAATCTTGCCAGGCTTCAGTTTCATATCATTTCTAGTCCATAGGCCGCCCTTGGCCACCGTCCGTAAAACCACCCATGCTGGATAGTCTAAGCCGTGCACTAACCCTCCGCTGCCATACACAGCTGCTGTGACAGGAACTCCCCCCGACGTACCAACCGAAAAACCAACGGAGTCATCCGGACCACCACTGGAGTGCTTCGTGTGCAGCAGTGGAAATGTGACCGAGAAGGACCCCTGTCATCTTGAGCAAGAACCGCACGCGAACACGGAAATGTGCGAACCCGGCGAGCGGTGTATTGTATGATGTCTTCGTTCTTTGTATGCCAGATAGAAAAATTGATGAAGTACAATGTCAGATCTTTTAATATCTTTCTTAGTACTAATTCATAAAGTTCATTTCCTTTTTCCCCGAGTTGCATCAGGTATCTGTTGATATCTATTCCATACGAAAGCCGAACAATGGATTAAGCATTCAGCACCAGGGACAGAACATGCAGAAAGACGCCTGTGCAATATCGCTGCACAGTAGGATATAGCTTAAATTCTGATACTATTTTTGGACACAGTTTCAGTTGTAAGTGAACCTCTTATCTGCATAGTGATTGTCGAGAATCAGAGTATTTCACGACAGTTTTTTTAAGATTCAGGCCCAACGACCAGGAAATTAACATTTAAGTGTTGGATTTGAATGTTTTTCTGCAAATCTTTCTCGCATGTTGCCTGTTGAGTTCTACTTGACTATGACTTTCAATTTCTGGATGTATGTATAATCGTTTTCTGGGCAACTCGTTCATGTCCTTACGAAATCTCGAATGTGACGCTAGCTTTACTCTTCCACAGGTGAGGCAGACCGTAGATTCGGAGGGGCATGTCCTGGCAGTGAACCGGTCATGTGACCTACTGAGCGACTGTGGCATCGAAGAGGCACCATTCGCTTTCATGGCCGCTGAGCTTACGGAGTGGCGATACTGCTGCGACAAAGACAAGTACGTACAGATGCAGGAAATTTCCCTCTTCTTTGCTGTTTGTATTTGCAGATATGACTTTGAAGGTGGATTGTAAGTTTATTGTTGACTTTCTCTTTATACTCTTTTCAAAAATTGTGGGAAGGATCCATTGGGATCTATTCAGATTCAGTAATGTTTGGCGTTTTCGTTTTTTTCACATGAAGTAGATAAAACAAGCGAACTTCCGGGGATTTTTTGGGGTTTTTCGTGACCTTTAAGTTCACCCTATTTCCTTTGTCTGGCCTTTTGACCTCCTGTCAATCTAACTCTCAATCTCCCCAACCCACGTGCTGTCAACATACTCTCCTTTTGACCTGTCATCCTGCCTGTCAATCTTCCTCCACCCACGTACTGTGAACCGAATCTGTCCGGACAAACAGACACACAACCCCACAATTCAGCTACCCAAAACAATACTTCCGAGGTCATAACGCTTTAGTCCTGTTGCACTACATTTGACTGCTCTTCGTCCGTTCCATGTATTTGCAGATGTAACGGCCAGTTGTTGCGGATGGCGGGGTCAGACGGCCCACGACTGGCTCCCCTGACGTCACCCCTTCTCTTCTGCCTGGTACTGGCGACGTTCCCTCTCTGGGACTAGCACAAAGTTACAAACCACACAATATTCTCCACCACAAGACAGGAATAGGACATACAAGCACGTCGGCAGAACGTACTGCATCTGCGTGAAACCCGTAATGTATTGTGGATAGCACTTTGGCAAAACGTCTCATATAAGGTTTTATTAGAGCATATAAGGTTGACAGCCTGTCTGTAGTTTTCAGATGTTGTATAGGAAAAGATATTGTCTGCAACAGGCAAATTTTTTATGCAACAATGACCAAACATCCAATGAAAAACGTGAAAAATCAGGGTTTTGCGCAGGCGCAGTACGTTCTGCTGACACCCTAAAGTCCACATTTGATACCTACATGAGAAACAAACAATGGACACAAATTTGGATTACGAACTTGTGAAACAGGATTCCGTCTTTAACACGATCTATGGCTTTTATCAAACGCCTGAGAAATGTCATTTTGTCTAGTGTGTCTACCATATTCCCCAAATAATCAACAAAATGGGCATGTAAATAAGAGAATAAAAACAAACGATACATTTATATGCGATCATTTTAGTGGCTAAGCTGTGACTAACATTTGATCTGTGAGTCAATGACATTGTGTGAACTATGAATTGCTTTGTATTACTTCTTTTCGACATCAAAAGAGGACCTAAAATCGTTTGCATTTTAAAATGGAGATAGCTCTTTGTATGGAGATATTATAATGAGTTTGTTTGGCGTGTATTTGATCGGAGGTATTGTCGTATCATCTACATGGTACTGTAGAGAATCGCTTTCCTATGACGTGCACGCTTGTGTAGGGTTATGTCTTACAATGCTGGTGTAGACTTGAAGAAAAAATGTTTCTCTTACATTTCGACATAACCCCGAAACTTCGGCATTGTAAACAGAGTTAAAAGCCAGCCGTACAGATGATGCCTTTTGACAGTTTTGTGTGTCGTGGCTACGCACGGATGTTTATGAGGGCATTTGGTGTGTACTTGATATGATTTTGATTAACACAATGTTTTGTTGTTTAAACAAATGGCATGGAATTATATGAAGAGAAAAACTATTGCCATTTGTCGTTTCTTTGGTAAAGTAAGACTTGGTAAGCCTTAGTAAGTGAAACAATTAGCACAATGGAATGAAAGCGTACCGTCGCATGCTGTGTTTAATTCGTATCTATAGTCCCATATACTCAACATGATAGCAATCTCTACGCCAATCAACTGTCATTTACATTGGATCACGTGAAATGTACTGCTGTGCATGCATATAACGACACGTCATGTAGGCATTCCTCGGTCTCATAGGACCATGAATAGTACGGATTCTACACAATGTACATGTACTACAAACGTCTGAGTTCTCTGTTTTTCTTCCCCACGTTGTAAACCCTTCTTAACTTCCTGTCTCCAAAGAGTTTGTTTGCTGCAAGTGTCTCCCATGTGTTGTTGTTCATATCCATGACTTTCATGTCCCGTTTAAACAACATCCTTGAAACGCAGGTGGGGACGACCACGTGCTCTTGTCCCAGTGGTAAGTTCACTGTACATTAGGTCCTTTGGAATTCTCCCACCTGGCATACGGCAGCATGTACATACTAGGTATCTTAGCAAGTGTGAGAACAGCTACATTGGTGATATAATCATTCCACTTAATGCGAAGAATTCTACGTAAACTACGCCACGTGAAATGTTTCTTTTCCTAACTTGAGTACAGGGACATATAACGATACGTATACGAGGATAAACGTATAGACACGCGTACGAGTTTGAAGATGTCTCCATTTCTTATACATACAAGACCACCAAATACATTATATTGAATAAAACAAAAGTCAAGGGGAAGAAGATACGAGATATCTTGTCTATCCGGTTCACACGTTTATCCCTGACAAGTTTTCCTGTGATTCTAGACATCCTTTTGCTAAATCTAAGGAACAGCCGGTGCTCTTTTGTGCTCTTAGATGTCCTTTGTGAGTCTTCTTCACTTGAGGACGCCTGTACTTTCACCCTTATGTTGGTACTTCTTGTCTCATCACAATCGGGTGAATGACGAATTGCCTCCTGTCTTCGCAGCTGTCTCTTGTGATGAGGCCATGAGTAGAACGTGGTTTCTTGTGAGAAATTGCCCTGCTGGTTCAGAGACACATCTGTATCTCTGCTCCCCCTACGTACTCTCCTCTGTCCAATCTCCGTCAGGACGCAACTGACGTCACTATCGACCTCTGGGTACCCATGATGGGATGACCGATGACGCTTTCTGTGGGATCTTGTACGTAACGTCTCTATCTCGACGCTGTACCTATGTGGAGCTCTTCGTGTTATTCCATCTGACGAATTCTCACTTCCAACAGGCATTTCAGTATCAGTGCAACAGTCCATCCCACAGCCGTGATTTATGTTTGTAACGTCTTGTTCCAAATTTAACTTCCGCGTGACCTCCTCCTTTGACAGTTTTTTCCTTCTTTTTATCCTTTCTTCACTTATTTTTCTGTCCCCATTTTCTCTTCCTCTTGCCCATCTTCTTGCCTTACCTGCTCGGGTGAGATCAATGACGTCATCTGAGTCGTCCTCTGTGTCGTCCTCACTAGAAGAGTACATCCCCTCCATCTCCCCACTAGATTCCTACGATTGTAATATTCAAAGGAATAAAAACAGCTCATGTTTCGTTATACATATTTTTGGTGACGCCTCAGGGGCAGAGGCGATTAGAATATTGCGAAACACGAAAATATGTTTTCGTAAGGTTTAACGCTATGATGTTGTTTGTGGGGTTTCTTGTTTAGGTGCCTTTCTACGTTGGTGTTTCTTATTACTGGAGAATGTCATATGCCATGCATTTTACGTTTTGTATTTTCACAGTACATTACAAATCAATGAAGTTAGTTTTGTTTATACATGAAGGCTAGCTGTGGCTTCAGCGTTTTGGGTTGTGAAAAAGTTTCAGGAAAATTAAGGATCTCACCTCCGAGCAGCTGTAGATGCCTGCGCGGTTCCTCCGTTTCCTCATAGCTCTCATTTTCCGTCTCCTGTGCAAGAGAGCGGACATGTAGTAGTTGTGATTGACAGCCGCGTACTCCGCCACCGCGCTGAAGACGTACACCAGGCACACCCCCAGGTACACGTCGATGGCCTTGATGTACGACACCCTGGGTAGCGTACTCTTAACTTTCGCCACGATGTTTGTTATTGTCACTACAGTCATGATTCCTGAAAAAAAGAAAGATGCTGTACTGCTCCACATGTAAAAGCATTGCTTGCAATGTTTTATTTTGCGTTGGAATGAAAGCAATATACATCAAGGAGGTATACACCAGGACCCATCAACCCACGTTGAACCGGGACGGTGGCAGGTATCGCCTTCCAGACACATTTTGACCCACTCGGTAACCGAAGAAGAGAGCGTGTTTTAAAGTTTAGAGCCACTACATAAGGGGAGGGGGACGCCATAACTTTCTGTATCTTTTAATTAAAGTGACCTCCAAAATTCCTAATTAAAGTGACCTCCTAAAATTCCTAATTAAAGTGACCTCCCCAAATTCCTAATTAAAGTGACCTCCAAAAATTGCTAATTAAAGTAACCTCCAAAAAATCCTAATTAAAATGACCTCCAAAAATTGCTAATTAAAGTGACCTCCAAAAAATCCTAATTAAAGTGACCTCCAAAAATTCCTAATTAAAGTGATCTCCAAAAATTCCTAATAAAAGTGGCCTCAAAAATTTCTAATTAAAGTGATCTCCAAAAATTCATGTGTTCTATCTGCATAAAATAACGTCATAGATTGACCATTCCTTGGCAAAGATTGGTGCTGTTTAGTCGAAAATTTGTGGGAGTTTCCATTTTCCTATTGTGTTGGACAATTACAGTTTTAATCACGTTGTATACGGGGTAAATGTATGGTCTATAATCACCTAGGAAGACCCTTGCGTTTGACTCATCGGGGCCGAACCAGAAGGACAGCCAGGAAACAGCGACGATGAAGCCTGTCGGGAGATACGTCTCCGCCACGACGTGCCCCATGATCCTCCGAATCACGAAGAAAACTGTCAAGCCTGAAAAATCCCCTTTAGAAAAATGCAAGAAATAGTTCGTAATGAACGGATCACGTGCAATTGCTTTGGGGGGGCGGGCAGTTTCCATACCACAAAAACATAATTGCATTTTTAGTCACTTTCCATATCAATTACGTAGGTAATGACCACCATGTTGGCGTCCCTATTTGCATTAAATTGACCGTGGCTCAAGCAAACACAGCATTTTCGTGTTTTATCCACAACTTCGTGGTTCCCTCCTCTTTGAGCTGTAGAAATTTAATCTAAATGCCCCTAAATTCTTGAGCTATGATTCCCTGAAATGCAAATAGGGACACCAACATGGCGGAGGACAAAACGATGACGTCACACTCTATAGACTATAATGGTCGAGTCAGGCTTAAAACTTCCTGAAACGTGTTTTGGCCAATCTAATCTAAAAGTAAGATTGTAAGAGCCTCTATAGCTATACAGACGATACACACCAGTGCTGTATTTTGATGTAGTTGCGAGGAAGTCAAAGTCATCAATCGTAAAATCAGCAAGTCTAACTTTCTCGAAGCCTCTGACGGACTGTCTTCCCCTGTACCAGTAGTAAACCACGTCTGAGGTAGTGTATCCATCTGTACAAGGGAAAATTGCGTTAAAAATCTTCATGTAGGATCCATACAGTATCTTGTTTATATATTATGTAATACAAAAATTATGCTGATTTATATTCCATTTGGGGCATATTTGCATGAATTTGCATCAGTTAGCATAAACGGCCCTAGACCCACGATGTCCACTGCCTGTTAACATGTACTTCAGTGTTCCATTATTGATTACTAAGATTGTTATGAATATATCTTACACACACACACACACACACACACACACACACACACACACACACACACACACACAAAACGAAACATAATAGAAGTGCAAATATACGTTTTCAGGTAATGTGTGTAGCTTACGCCATAGAATACATTATACATAGAATCATGTATACCCACACGTTTCAAAACAGGAGGGTGCAGTTTTGAGTATCAAACGGGAACAGGTGCATCCTCATCCAGCACGAAGCAATGGTAGTTAATCTACAAAGCAAGAACATGAACGGAATCAGAAAGATTCAACTTCGTCATGATACTTGATCGAGACCGGTGTAATAGCCAGTAGTGGGTAGAGTGCTCGCTGTATAATTGCTTTCAGGAGGTCGTGAGTTTAAATCAAGCAAGGAGATTAGCCCCTTGAACCAAGTAGTGTATTTTGTTTGTGACAATAAATTCACAAAAACTCTAAACATTTCCCGGAGGTTTGAAACCTCCGATTTCTTTGTTTTGTAAAATGCCAACGAAATGCCAGTAACTCGAGTATTTCCTACCTTATAGTGATCTGAAATGTTGCAAATGTACCTTAATTTATAAAGCACTCTTCCGTCTCTAAATACGTGCATTGTCTGTTGGTCCTTGGTGACGTCATGGAACCTTGACCCTTCCCCATTCTTGATGAAGGTGTCCGGACGCCAGATCTTCAAGGTGTCTTGTCCAACGAAAGTCATCTTCTCGCCGTCGTAAAGATGGCGGAAGTCTAGCCTTTCGTCAACCCATGATTGGCGGATGTCATAGGTCACCGTGTATTTCTAAAGCAAACAACAACAAGACTGGCGTGACGTCATCGCGGTGTCCGTCGCCATGCTGGTGTCCCTATTTGCATTTCAGTAAATCATATATAGCTCAAGTGTTTTGGACATTTCAAGATCTTCCGACCTTCCCGAATACCAGAAGAACATTTACAAACTTGGCAATGAAATACAACAAATGCATGCTGTGTACCGTTGAGCTACAACCAACATGGTGATCAGCACCTGCTGCCGGCTCCATTGATATGGAAACAAACGCTCTATGTAGTCCAGATCTCTACCAAATCAAAAATGAATTATGTAGGAAAAAGGATCCCCCGAAGCGAGTCTTAAGGCCTTAAGAATAGCAGAATAACTTTGTACATAGAATAATAATACCCTACCCAATTTTACATCACTCTGACAAGTCGTGAACATGTGACTACTTGTCCCTCCTAAAAGATTTAAGGGAGGAAAACGTTAGGAGAAAGATGAATTAAATACAGTCGCTCTATGCTATCATGAGTATGAGGAAATGAATGACACCAACCATATCGAGCTCTGAAATGTTGTCAATACCAATGAGGTCTATGACGACACCGATTCTGACCGCAGCACCTTCAGAACAAAACAAAAGATCCATGCCTTGTATGAAAAGAAAATCTACAAGAAAACATAAGCTAAAATTCATTTCACTGGGGTCAAAATAAAAATTCGTTTCTATTCACTACAGCCGATGCACTGGCCGAGTGCCCGTAGAGTGCTAGCCTTACATGTCATCTCTTAAAATGGTGTCCCCACTATCATAAGACATCTTATACAATCAATCAATCAATAAGTCAATCAATCAATCAATCAATCAACCAATCAACTTTATTGCTCAACAACTGTAACTGGTACAATGTATGGCAGAGGATGAACACAATCTTATTGTGGTGTCCCACTTTCATAAGATATCGTAAAATGGTGTCCCATGGATTACGATGTCCTAAAATGGTGCCCCTCTATCATGAGATATCCTAGCTAAAACACTGCCCCACTATCGTCAGAAAATGGTTCCCCTCTATCATACATAAGATATTGCAACATGGTGTCCCACTGTCAGGAAATATCGATCATCACTATACCAGTGACGTTGGGTCGAGTTCGAAGGTCGTAACCTTGAAGAAGTTGTTCAATGACCGATGTCATATTCCATTGTCCCTCCATGACACTGCAACAAACGGTCCAAGAAGTCGCAAAAACATCAAAACAAACAAACAAACAAACAAACAAACAAACAAACAGTACTTTTGAATAGAAATGGAAACCATTTAATCTGTTTATTTCATCATAACACAACTGAGTAACCACTTTTGTATACAACGAAGCAAGTACCTTACCACGATTATTGCGACATTATCATATATTTAAAAGCATCAGTTTTCCCTTTTCAGCTTGTTCTAACTCTGAGTTGAGGTAGTGTCGATGGCCCAGTGGTTAGGCTAGCGAACACTGGATCGAAAGGTCACGGGTTCAATTTCTGGCATTCCTGAGTCCTTGAGAAAGCCACTGTTACTTTCCTTACCCCCCTCCCCAAGTATAATTGATAAATGACTTCGGTTGGGGAGGTACATGTTTTTGTAAAAAGGTGCACGTGGTGGAAAGGGGAGGATGGGCTCCGTCTTTCAATACCGGTGCCATGCTCAAAACACATTGGATCAACAACCCACTGCCAACCCACGGTCTCAAAAATGGCAATGGGACCAGTTTTTTTACCTACCTCTGAGTTCCTCCTGAAGCTGGAAGAACCATGTTCATCACAGACAGTCGGATAGCCCAGAGTACACAAGGCGGGCAACCCGCTGTATACGCCATCCTCCTGTCCTATATCATCTAATGGAATCATTAGTATTTGAGGAGATGTTTTATTTGTCGTATATAAAACACAAGACACGACGTTCATCTTGGCAGACTTGATCACAGTCCTCCGAGCAACAAATGACAGCCGTTTCAACATCGACCATTTTGCTCTATGGAACGTAAATGTAATATTACATGTTACATATTACATGTCAGGATTTACAAAAAAAACGTTCATAGATAGAAGTTTGCATGAACCTAGGGTACTCTTATTAATATATAGGTCTTTAATGGCACTGGAGACGAGTTCATCTTGGCATACTACCATTATGACCATATTCCTCACAATAAATGACAGCCCGTTTTAACATCATTTGCTGTATGGAGCGTAATGCAATATTACATGTTGTTTTTTGGGCAATATACATGTGCCCATGGATGTCAGGATTTACAAAAAACATTCACATAAGAGAGTTTGTTATAGGCGCGAACTAGGGGACTCATTAATATTACTGGGTCTTTAAGAAAGCAGGAGATGTTGACATACAACCATTCAATGAGTTTGTTCTTACGTACAACGGAAGAACCATATGCATGTATTTAAGTAACAGCCTTCAGTCGTGACGTTACTGATTACGGCGTAAAATATTACTTGGGATTGTTTCACTTGGAAGGACGCCAAGGTGGAATGAAGTTGAGCGTAATATGACGTCCAAGGAAGGGATTACATTTTTGCATTCATAGATTATTTATCTAGACAAATGAATATAATAAACTCACTCACCAGTAAGTCCAATGGTTCCGATCTATCCCGCTGACGAGACCAAGTTACTCTAGCCTCTGTTGGTCAAACACAATCAGGACAGACAGGCGGTCAGAACCCGATAGGTATAAGGAAACTGCTTGTAGTTGTTAAAAAAACGGCCGGCGGAGTCTAACAGCATTCAGGAAGGCTGCCGCTACCGTCTCAAGGCTGCCGCTACAACGGCTGCAATCACCCATGTGTAGGACAACTAAAATTAAGAGGCTTATTTTTACCTGAGAAAAACTAAGGAATTTCCCATGGCCACCACATACGAAACATACCTGGACGAAGGTTGTGCTTTTACCGATGTCTCCATGTCTGCAAGTGTCCCGTCGGACGCACGCCGACGATTATGTACCTTACAGCATCGCCACACTAAGTCACGCGGTGAGTAAAGTTGATCCGCCTACAAATCAGGCTGGTGTTATAGCACCTCTATAGGTGCTACTCTAATCAGTCTTGTGACGCCATTTCTACACTTCTATATACGTAAAAGCTGAACCATAAATGAAACACCTTGTACTTTCGAGGAAAAAAATTACATTGCGGTAGTTAAAGTCCCACAAATCTCTGGCAACATGATATATGTAGTTATATAGGGTTTCGGGGATTCAAGAGATAACGTTCGTAAGGTCTGACACAGTTACGGTCGTCAGATCATCTGACAAGAGACACATAACTCATACATACATACAAGCTAACAGTAGTACTCTACCAACTGCCAGTGAATCATCTGATTTGAAAGCATCTATTTGGGTCATTACTATTAGTTATCAGATTAATTGCATTGATATCCATGGCTTAGCCCTCTGGAGAGGTGTAAGCACATCTTAATGATTTACACCCCCAAACAGATCGTGCAATGCATTTGGGATTAATGGTTTACATTGCAGCCAAGATTAAAGCACCCATCCTGAGATAGGTACTGTGATAAGTTGTCTGGAGGTAACTAGAAACCAGTAGCACATTTGTCGACTAGGGTACATATCCGGGAAGATTGGTAACACTGACTCAACTTTACGCACGTTTGTAGCACTGCAATAAATTTGGTTATCCAAATCCTGCCGAAGGGAAGGAGCGAAACATTACTGGAATTGAGTGCATGCTATTAATGTACATAACCTCTGCCTGAGATATAATATAGTACTTTGTGATGTAAGGCAACAGCTTTATGGACATTGGTTATGGGAAAGCAATAGATATCATAGACCTTGAATGCTGAGAGACCATTAAGGCTTTTTTGGTAACTGATAGTGCAAGGCGGATTTGCTATGGCTCGCATTTATAGTCAAGCAAACTGGGTCACCCCTAATCTAGGTCAATGAATGTGTTGGGCTCTTTTGCCTTTTCTTATCTTAAAAGTTTTCCTTTTTGGTGAGCAGAGAAGAATTGTAATAAAGTACACACAAAGAAGACAGCAAAATACCAGATTTGAGTTAAAACACATTTACAGACAACTGCCTCATATAGCTAATGGCAGAATCAACAACCATGATAATAATAACTACAATGTTTACCTGACATGTGAGAATCATAACATTATAGGCTGTCTTCTGTGGTTGCCCAAAATGATGAACTTAAGCATGAAAAGCTTACAATGGGATAATCTACAAAAACCAAATGCATGAAAGCCTCATACACATACACTATACACATGGCATTCTGTGCCTATTGTATACAAATTGTTGTATGCAGTATTTTGGCACACAAAGTTATTTTCTATGATTGTAAACAAATATTTTATAGCTGCTCTAATCATGGCCCCCTAATTCTTGATGATAAAAAGGTAAAACAAGAAGCACCTACAAGACTATTTTAATGTGAAACACTCCTTGTTCAGATCATCTAGAATTACAGGTCTTTTTTTGTGACTCAAAAGCTTTGGAAGAAACAGTTAGAGCATTTCATGGGGAAGACCAGCATTGTATTATAAACCAGCAATGGAGACACTTTTTTAGTTATAATACATGTATTTCAATCTGCCACAAATATTCATACCAGGTAATGGAAAGGTGCATGTAGCAAATAACATGCAATGATAACATCACTTGTAGAATGCAGAACTGCCATGTAACAGGAATGTGCATTGTGTAGCTATTTAAAGGGATTTTTCGGTGGCTTGCAAGATTAGTATATATGATGCCCCCCTCCCACTCTACCAACATAAACTGTACAGTTTCTGAGAATGATTTTGCCAATACAAAGTGTCATCATAACAACTGTGTAGAATGGGATGCGGACAGGTCCATGAGTTTCCATGACGCACGAGGGTCAAACTCCTCTTGGTCCCTGCAGAGTGCCCAGACATAGATTACCTTCAGCACTTTGTTCTGAAAACAGATATACATTAACAAGGTTAACAATTTGGTAACAAAGCAATCACAGCAAACAACATGCATCCAATAAGCTTACTTGCAACAATGAGTTACATGTAGAAGAAGTCTAGGACTATGCAGAGTGCATGTACATGTACATGTATGTAGCTGGGTACCATCAGAGGAAACTAAAAAATTTAATGTACAATATACCTTCAGCATAAAGTATTGTGAGAGATAACTGCAGCTATTTTTGCATGCTTACATATGATCAAACAGAAGTTGCTCATCAGAAAATCCATTTCAAGGCAGCATTCCTTTGAAGTTCTATATAAAATTGGTTAAAATTTTTTATTAAGGAAAAGATGGGATGCTTAGCTTGAGGTATTGAGTTTGAGGACAGCCTCACCTCAAGCATGTTTTATAACCATCGCACTTCTTAATAAAAGTAGGAAAGAACATACAAGTACAACTTGGTTGTACTCATAAACATTAACTACAGACACTATGAGGGCATGGGATTCAAACAAGCAAAACAAAGTTGCGCTGTACTGACCGGGTCTCCTTCTGTGACGTCCCCCTTGGCATTTCTGACCACCATGATCTGCTGTGCTGTGAAGCTGATGACCAGGACTGGACCCTGTTCCATCACCTTCCCTGTAGCCAACTAATCAAGACAAGGATACAAGTTACACACTTTTTTGGTCAACACCCTGGGACAGAGCCTACTGTATGTATTTTGCTTACAATTACATTTACACTTGATAGCCAACATTTTACCACTAATACAAATGAGTTATGAATGAATAAAAAAAAACTTTGTTAGTCATAAACACAATTAATCATGCCCATCAAACTGTGCATGTGATCTCATGAAATTTGTCCTTTAAGTGAAGAGGTAAAAAAAACTGACAATTTTATAGTAAACATACTTGGTAGAAAACATTTCAATACAGTATTTCCTTACATACAAGGCATTGCTGCACCAAATATACAGTGAAAGACAATAAAACATAACAACTCACATCTAGATTGTCTATGTCCAGGATCTTTGAGTCATAATGACAGCCCAGAGCTTTTCCTTGCTTGACTGGTGTGGCTAGCACATTGTAGGGCTGCAAGAGTAGAGAACAGCACAACACGGTTATAACACAGGTCTCCAGCACATTACACCAGCAGTTTTTTTTTCCTGGACGGGGGCCTTGCACCTTCATACTTAAGGCATGTACCCTCTTACCCTAGGGGGAATATTCTGCCTAAGGTGGAAAGTCCAGTCTGTGAGTGACCACTGTTGACCATGCCAGGGCACAGGTGACCAGTCTTCAACTGTACCTTTCCTGACCATGATTTCACCCTCAGGAATCCACAGAACTTTCACAACAAATTTTCTAAAACTGTGCACTATCGCCCTGCTCAGTTACTCCCCTTGCATTGTCCTTCTACTCTACTTTTCTAGAAAAACACCTGACTGATGCTGACTACTGGAAACATGTAATTTTTGATCATGAATACTCACTGCTTCGAAGCACCAGTCCTTTAGAATCTCCAAGTCTCCTCTGATCATGGCCTGTAGAAGGAAGATATCATCAAATCAGTGTTACAGTAGTGAACCCTTGTCCAACAAGGTTACTCGTGTTGGTTGTCATAAGAATGGTACACGCACCAAATCTCACAAAGCACATTGTAAAAATGGCGTTTCAAGAGGTTAGTTCAATCTACGGTGTCATATACAGTAACTTCAATAATCTTTAAACTTCTCCTTGCTGCCTTACTTATAATAACTTAAAACTAAAAATTTTATGCATAGCTTGATTTTAACCTTATTCACAGACTCATTAACCTTCAGCATGCTAGGTTACTAGTGTACAAACCTGCAGGTGTGAAACATGCAGAGTAAAACTTGTAGACAAATAACTCTATCTGTATTCTGAACTACAAAATGTTGTACAATACTTACCTCCAGAATATTTGGGATGATGTCAGTCTCACATTGTTTGAGAAAAGCCTCCTTTGTAAAAGTTGGGTCAATTTTAATGATCTCTGTTAAAACCTCTGACATCTCTGTCTTGGAAAACAAGCCACCTGAAAGGGTAAGTAAGCTATATTAACAAATGCAGTTGCATAATATCAAAATAGGAAATCCCTGACAGAATTTGAACTACTATTTCTTTC
Source organism: Branchiostoma floridae x Branchiostoma japonicum (assembly GCA_013266295.2). NCBI lineage: Eukaryota > Metazoa > Chordata > Leptocardii > Amphioxiformes > Branchiostomatidae > Branchiostoma > Branchiostoma floridae x Branchiostoma japonicum. The sequence continues at coordinate 21,456,356 of CM023823.1, forward strand.
CTGACACAGGACCCATTCTTAAAAAAATAGGTACTATAGATTTTTTTAGACATCAAAAAGATTACCACATGACTGTTTTATGTGTGTAACCAGAGTCAGAGGATAGATATCAATTCAAGAGACAAAAAAATGTAGTAGATCAGGTAATGTTTTGTGAATGCTAGAGGCTATGACTAATAATTCTACTGTATATGCAATTTAAAGTCGTAAGCACTGTGTGACAGCAATGATAGACAGTATAGATAACTAACAGGGAAAATCCAATATATACAAGTCAGATAGTTTCTCTTACCTACGAGGTCTCCGACTTTGTCTGTGATGAGTCTGGAGGCCCTGACAACCACGTTGTCACTCTCATCATACTTCATCTTAAGGTCAAACACTCCTGCAATCAACAAATGAAACAGCTGGTACTAAAACAACTGCGTCTGACTACAACAGAGAGTCTATCTGTAACTGGTACATGTGTATACAGTTCATTTAGAATAAGACCATGACAAAATAGGAGGGTAAAACCAGTTTTAAAAGATTTTTAAGCTCACATTGACATATAAGGCACAGAAGATGGCACATGTAAAAAAAAGTCTAAGCTTTTCTCTCTAGGCTTCTTTACAAAGAATTAGACAATTGGGGGGCAAAGTTGTAAACAGACGTACTGTTAACTATAGGACTGTTGTCTCTGAAGTCTCTCCACTGTTGGTAGAACTTGGACTCTTTGTGCATGACAACACCAGTGGCTTCTCTAAAGGCAGGGGGAAAAGCAAAAGTATTTTAATGAATAATGCAAATATGAATTACATGAAGACTATTCCACTAATTCTTGTCAAATATTGTAGCATTTAATACTCCCAACAAATTTGTCTGATATAGCAACACATAAAGTATAATAGGGCGGTACCCTTCTCCATTTCTACAGTCCTTGGGCCACACAGCCATGTAAGCACTATAGCAGGGGCCTAGCCTACTGGCAGTCAGGTGTGTTTAACTGCATGTACAATAATCTCTAAAGTAGTATGCGCATATTTCATGTTTCAGTCTTTCAGTCTTTGGTATGTCTCAGCTGGAGATTGAACCTGAGACCTAGTGCATGCAAAGCTATCAAATACAATGTAGATATATACCTTACTTCAAATATGGTACCCAAAGTCTTTTTCACACACAAAAAAAATGTGATATGATAAAAATCCTAAATAGAGATCAACAACCTCACACTCACTCATTTGCCTCAATCGGTTTCTCCTCCATAAAATCTTCAATGTGAAATTCTTTTCTCTTCCTCAGTTGTTCTGTGGAAAATATTAATGGTTGAGATTAAAGATTAAAAACAATACAATTTCCTTTCAATAGCATTAAATTGAGCTAGGGGAAGGGTAATGTAATATATATGTATCTCTTAATGCATCTAAGATTCATACTCACTTGGTGGTCTGTAGACTTTTGCTCTGGATGCCAGACTTTCATCAAATTCTTCTTTTACCTCCTTTACACTCTGGACATTAGAAAATCATGATATGGTCAACATAGAAGCAATTGTAACATGTACATGTACTATATCTTCATTGTCATTAACATCTTTTTTCATAGGCTTAAACTGTGATTATCTGTTCACTGGCTTTAAATTGAAACACATGTTCTAGACCTACCTCTCCGACTTTGGAGATTGTTCTGTATGCAGCTGTCTTGCTGATGTTCTCTGTCTGCTTGCTCACAGACTCTGCTGCTTCCCTGGTTCTCTTTGTCACTTCCTCTCCCAACTCCCAACTCTTCTTGCCAATGTCTGACTTCTTGATTTCCTCAAATCCCTATCAAGGCCATGTCAGAGAAGGAAAAAAAACAAACAGTATAATTATATGGTATATAAAATCCTGTATCAGGGAAATTGGCCTACACTGTCTGAAATACATATACTTTTATTTCTCTACAACAGACATCACTCATCATGACATTGTTGATTACAATTCAAACAAGGTAGGATTTCTATTATTCATCTATCTATGAAACTAAAATAAGTATGAAAGACAACTTTACCTCATAGAGTTTGTCTTTTATTTGGTCCACTCCCTTCTGTAGGACCTGGGAACTCTTGGCTGTTTCAGCCTCAATCTTCTCCTGTAGTTACAACAAAAGGAGTTGTTTTGGTAAATAGACCAAGATATGTAAAGATTAAGAATATCTCATAGCCTTAAATGGCTGTAGGGGCAGTGGGTTGTTAATCCACTGTCTTGTGCATGGTATGGGAAGACAGAGCCCATCCCTCTCCTTCCAAGATGTGTATCTGTTTACCTTCCTAACCAGAGTCAGGTACATTTTTATACCTGGGTGGAGTTAGGAAAGTCGTGTCAATTGCCTAAGTCTTACATTTCCCAAGGACACAACATCTAATCAGGAATGCTAGGAATCGAACATGTGACCTCTCAATCACATGTCCACTAGCCTTAGCTACTCAGCCATCGATGCCACCAATGAACCAAACATAACACCAAACATGGAGATCATCCCTACCTGTAATACATTAAGGTACAGTCAAACCTGTATTAGCGGTCACCTTTGTATAGAGGTCACCTGGCCATTGCGGTCACATTTTGTCGGTCCCTTGAATTTTTCCCATTGACCTAATCATTAAGAATTGTGCTATAGCGGTCACCTGTCCAACGCAGCCAGCGGTCACCCCATTCCGGTCCCGCCGGCATATCAACACTGCCGATTGCGGTCGCGGCCGGCCGGCCGTAAGGGCTGGCCGTAACCCGCTCAGCACCACGGCCGTAACGCCACCCCACTTCCGGCCGTTATATTGAACCTTGTGATAATTTTCACCGCTGCATTATTAAAATGTGAACAGAATTTAGACTCCATATGCATTTGAAATAAAGAAACCTTCATTTTGACACGGAGTGTCTACAGTAACCCTTTGATTTCTGCGTTTCCGACTTTTCCCAAAAGCCAGTGCAGTGCGCGGCGCATGGTGCTTTCATGCATTCGATGGAATCGGCGAAGATTACAACAATTTTCTTTACAAAAAAAGTAAGAAATATCCATATATGGTTTTACAATTCCTTAAAACGCATAAATATGTGCCCAATTTCCGTTTTTCCTGGGGATAATTAAAGAAATTTGGGCTGAAAAAATGAGTTTCGTCTTTTTCAAAATGGCGCTGGTATGGTGGAAGAAAAGGTCAATTAGGGTCATCGGAACACTCCACTGTTGCGGAGGTAAATGTATCTAATTTTCTTTTATTTTTCTTTTATTTTATAGCATCAAATAGCGTGATACGCTTTTGAAACCGTCATAATAAATTACTATTTACGTTTAAGATGTAAATATAAGACTACAATGGGTTTTTCATAAAAGATATAAGTCTAAAAGGAGCGAATTTTCTGATGACTACCACATTGGCATAATGGCAGAGACAGACAACTGACGCGGGAAAACCCAAGCCGATATAAACAAAGGAAAGTTGTCGCTACATTTTTATGTTCAAAAACGACCTCAAATGAACAATCAGTGACATCTGAAGAGCAAATATTTTGTTGTTAACTAAATGAACGGCATCTGGATTCAAAAGAATCTGTTTGCATGATTGGATTTTGTATGTTTTAGTGGGAATGGTTTTGTAGTCCTCGTAGACCAACTGAGCATATCACGTGCATCTTTGATTTACTATTATTATGTCACACTCATTGCTATGTATTTCTTTATTTCTTTTTTTTTTCAAGCCCACAACTAAAGCAAAAGAACAACAATTGAACTATATACATGTACATCTAAAAGGGGCTTGCATGTGCAATGAATGTTTTCATATGTTTGAGAACAAAGACATCCCTGTTGGTACTGAAAGCATGTGTCACTTTTTTAGTCAGCTTGAACTAACCCGGGGCCTTTTCTCTATAGTGGTCACCTGTCCATAGTGGTCACATTTGGCCAGTCCCTTGAGTGACCACTATAGACAGGTTTGACTGTATATGACAGTAAGTAACATGAGGGAAAATACACACTAGTTTTTGAGTCTGGGACAATCTGTATCTGTTTAGCCGGTATAACCACCCTTTGGCGTAACACACCAGCTTCGCAGGCACGTGGCGCGGCAGCAGCTGGCTACATTACACCGAACGAGCTGTTACACCTAACCTTTGAACGTCTAACTCTAGACATTGTTTAAAGCTATCTAGTGACAATACCCCTACTGTACTGTCTTTATGAAGCAAACAGAAAGTTTTTAGTCATTGCTACTGCCATCTTTCTGTGATGAATTCATACATAAAATAATGTTTAACTTACATATTTTCTTCTGGCCTCTTTTAGTGCATCAGACTGCTCCAGTTTCTGTGCTTCTTCTCTAAATTTCTTTAAATTTTCCTAGAAGGGAGAAAAAAATCATACATATCTGTTAAATAATGTCAAGCCCCATGTACAATTCATCCATCCCTGAGGCATCACCAGAAAGTGAAATGATGAAAATGGTGACAGGACTTAAGCTACAAAGATACATGAAACTTGCCTTCATTTCTTTGTTCTTCGTCATTTCCTGCTTAAGGTTGTCAATGAACTGTCCCAAGAATGTTTTTCTTTGGTTATATCTTGCCTGAAAAATGAAAGTGGGGTTATTAAAGCATGTCATTGTCACTACTAAAACTGTTGTGTCACGTCATGTTTTCCTTCAGGAGTTATTAGATGTTAAGTGGTGTTTCTACATTTATAAGATGCAAAAGATCTTCAAAAGTCTGAAAATCCCTGAGCTATGATCTACTGAAATGCAAACAGAGACACCAACATGACAGCAGTCACAGCTATGATGTCACATGAAAATGTTTTATACAGGACAGTATTGAGCTACAAACATGATAATTTTCCCACTGACCTGACAGAGATGGAAGTCTCTTCGTACAGAGGCTGTAGCTAAGACTGCTGCATGGCTGTGTGACAGGGGAACACCCCTCCCCACCAGCACTGCTCTGCTGATAGGCCTCAGCATCTGCACAAGAACGGCCAAATTAGGTTAAAGGGAACAAAAGAAAATTGATCTCTCTTCTGCTGTACTAAGGGGTGCCAGACTATTCCGCAGAGGAGCGATCAGTGCTGTTAACAGGAGCAAGAATAGGTTGGATACTGGCTCCATTTGTACCACAGTATGGAAACATGAAGAATGAGTCATAATTCACAATTTTTACATCATCCTCTGATGTAGTAAATTGTGGTAGCTTTGTGCATAATTGTCTTCTGTGAATGCTAACCTTGTATCCAATGGAAGTATGACGTTTTCATCTGCATGTACAGCAAAGAGTACAAAAATTTCAGATTACTAGACAGGAACCAAAGCATATAGTGAGCATGATGAATAGTATCAATTTAGATTGCAATTAACTACACACTTCCGGTTATTACTAAGCAGAACCCCCCTCCCATCACTTTAAACACATGCCAAAAGACTGATCGTAGCGCATTTTGTGCGAAGGTCAAGCCTTCAGAACGTAATGTCCTTAATGTAATATCTACAAAGACTATGTTTGATTGAGAAAACACTAATTCCTGGCTACATGCTCGTGCATAGAAAACAAAAACGCAGAAATCTGACCTCGGGACATTTACACATGTGCGCCGCCATCTTTCACTCGTGCAGAATCACCGGATATTGCGTAAGGTATTCTCCAGAATATTCCATCTTTCCAACGGGGGAATTGATAAATTCTGTTGTAGATAAGATACAGTAATGGTGCAGAAATTAGTGTCTTACTAAAATACACACCTAATACGTTTTGTAATGTATATATTTGCTTTACAACTAAATATGAAAATGCTGCAATAATTAGAAGTTTAGGCCTTTCGATAAAGCAAAAAATCGACATCAACCGCCTTGGATAAAATGGGACAACCCTGGTGAGAAGCTCGTGCCCAGAGGGTAAGGGTACCATTTAAGTCTCACGAACATGCAAATGAGTAAGCTTATTATGCTAATGTCGCGTAATTCATCATAATACATACTTATACATGCATACTTATACACACATACTAATACTTTAACTTACATATTAATACATACTTCTATTCTATACTACTACTATTACATGCTATTACATACTAATGTGGCATACTACTACCCTCTCATACTACTCTAATGTGGCATATTACTCTACTCATACTACATGCTACTCTGGACATTCTCTATAACTCTGGCATTTCTGGGCTATTCTGGCCAACCCTCCATCCCTCTGGCCTTTCTGGGCTATTCTGGCTAACCCTCCATCCCTCTGGCCTTTCTGGGCTATTCTGGCTAACCCTCCATCCCTCTGGCATTTCTGGGCTATTCTAGCTAACCCTCCATCCCTCTGGCATTTCTGGGCTATTCTGGCCAACCCTCCATCCCTCTGGCCTTTCTGGGCTATTCTGGCTAACCCTCCATCCCTCTGGCCTTTCTGGGCTATTCTAGCTAACCCTCCATCCCTCTGGCATTTCTGGGCTATTCTGGCTAACCCTCCATCCCTCTGGCCTTTCTGGGCTATTCTGGCTAACCCTCCATCCCTCTGGCATTTCTGGGCTATTCTGGCCAACCCTCCATCCCTCTGGCCTTTCTGGGCTATTCTGGCTAACCCTCCATCCCTCTGGCCTTTCTGGGCTATTCTGGCTAACCCTCCATCCCTCTGGCCTTTCTGGGCTATTCTGGCCAACCCTCCATCCCTCTGGCATTTCTGGGCTATTCTGGCTAACCCTCCATCCCTCTGGCCTTTCTGGGCTATTCTGGCTAACCCTCCATCCCTCTGGCATTTCTGGGCTATTCTGGCCCACCCTCCATCCCTCTGGCCTTTTCTGGCTAACCCTCCATCCCTCTGGCCTTTCTGGGCTATTCTGGCTAACCCTCCATCCCTCTGGAATTTCTAGGCTATTCTGGCTAACCCTCCATTCCTCTGTTTAAAATCCACTTGTATTTCTTACGATGATAGAGTCAGTGAATGGAGTGACAATGAATGGCCAGAGTGATAGAGAATGGCCAGAGTGTTTGAGAGTGAACAGAGTGACAGAGAATGGCCAGAGTGATAGAGAATGGCCAGAATGATAGAGAATGGCCAGAGTGATAAAGAATGTCCAGAGTGATAGAGAATGTCCAGAGTGACAGAGAATGGCCAGAGTGATAGAGAATGGCCAGAGTGATTGAGAGTGAACAGAGTGACAGAGAATGGCCAGAGTGATAGAGAATGGCCAGAATGATAGAGAATGGCCAGAGTGATAGAGAATGTCCAGAGTGATAGAGAATGTCCAGAGTGACAGAGAATGGCCAGAGTGATAGAGAATGGCCAGAGTGATTGAGAGTGAATAGAGTGATAGAGAATGGCCAGAGTGTTTGAGAGTGAACAGAGTGACAGAGAATGGCCAGAGTGATAGAGAATGGCCAGAATGATAGAGAATGGCCAGAGTGATAAAGAATGTCCAGAGTGATAGAGAATGGCCAGAGTGATAGAGAAAGGCCAGAGTGACAGAGAATGGCCAGAGTGATGGAGAATGGCCAGAGTAACAGAGAATGGCCAGAGTGATAAGGATGGAGGTTTAGCCAGAATAGCCCAGAAAGGCCAGAGGGATGGAGGGTTAGCCAGAATAGCCCAGAAATGCCAGAGGGATGGAGGGTTAGCCAGAATAGCCCAGAAATGCCAGAGGGATGGAGGATTAGCCAGAATAGCCCAGAAATGCCAGAGGGATGGAGGGTTGGCCAGAATAGCCCAGAAAGGCCAGAGGGATGGAGGGTGGGCCAGAATAGCCCAGAAAGGCCAGAGGGATGGAGGGTTGGCCAGAATAGCCCAGAAATGCCAGAGTTATAGAGAATGTCCAGAGTAGCATGTAGTATGAGTAGAGTAATATGCCACATTAGAGTAGTATGAGAGGGTAGTAGTATGCCACATTAGTATGTAATAGCATGTAATAGTAGTAGTATAGAATAGAAGTATGTATTAATATGTAAGTTAAAGTATTAGTATGTGTGTATAAGTATGCATGTATAAGTATGTATTATAATAAATTACGCGACATTAGCATAATAAGCTTACTCATTTGCATGTTCGTGAGACTTAAATGGTACCCTTACCGCCCAGAGTACTTCGTGACTATGTGAGAAGGCGGGACGGTTGTATCGATGTTGGCCGGTAAACATTAGACTAAGAGAATACAGGGTTTGCCTGTAACGTTTCATAGAAATTTAATGGAAAGTCAATAGTCTGAAGATTTGGTTCATCTGTTTGATTGGCAAGATTTGACCATGGCGGACGTGAAAATGAAGGGAAATACGAAGGTAAGATGCCTTGCTGTGGACTCAAAGATAGAGCAATTTGCTGTTGAAAGTTGTAAAAAAATGGTTACTGTGGCAACTTAGATAAGTCAACAGTTGAAATTCAGTACTGGGATTTATTAAATTAAGACCGGACTCGATAAAGAGGGTTTTACTTTACGAAAAGTTGGTGATTTCAACATCAGGGAGGGATTAGGGAGCGACCAATATTCATCAGGGTCTGGTGTGTAGGTGTGTGTGTGGGGGGGGGGGCGTTGTTGACCTGAGGAAGAGCCTTATACATTTATTTATATATATATATATAATATAATATAAATATTGGGTCGGACCCTCCACACTCCAGCTCCCCCCCCCCGCACAATATTGAATGCACCCTTTGCATGATTTCTTTGACAATTTATTGGACTTCTTTGGAAGTTAATTCCTATACTTATGTGTAACGTTAATGTTACATAACATTACGTGTTACATAACATGACATACAACTTTGAATTTTTTTTTTTTTTAAATTTCTATAAATTATAATAGCTCTTCCATTTTCCCCACTATATTTCTTGGTTGATCCCTGACAGGATCTGGAGGAGGAGAACCAGCGGTTGAGGCAGGAACTACAGGAGGTGCGGAGTCTGTACGACCAGCTGGTACAGGAGGGCGGGGCTGAGCAGTGGGACGAGAGGAGAGTCAACATGCTCAAGTCACACGTCATCCAACTGGAGAGACAGGTTCATCACTAGATAGCAATGATTGGAGTAACTTAGAGATTTAATTTAATCAATATAATTAGATGCACTTTACAGGTTAGGTATGACACTAGCTGTGGCAACTGTTGCAGGGTTAATCTCTTATTTGCTGTCTTAATAATAATAATGATGAATAATAATAATACATGTATACATGTAATGTATAGCCTGTACAACAGTCGTGGAACACTGCACTGCAACAATAGCAATGTCTGCCAATATTCCCGAAATGGTGCACTGGCACCTCAATTTCTGGGTGTCCCTAACTTCCCAACACTGCTACTAGTACCTAGAAATCCAGAACTTAAGGCATTGTTTATACTTATAGTTATAACATGTTGCTGGTAAGCGATAACACAATTATAAGAGATCAGTTGCATTCACCTTTCACCACTATTCATGTTATTTAGTTAGTTAGACATTTTTTTTCATGTTTGTTGCCTAACAGATAGTTCAGCTGACAGGTGCCATGAGCTCCCACAAAGATGCCATGGTTGAGGCTGATTCTGCTCTTGATTCAGTAGTAACAGCACTCAGGTTGGTGACCTTGAACTTTCTGTCTACTTGTTTTACCATATCATGCTGTTTAGCATTTTGTCGGAGCCTTTAGATATATACATTTTTAACATAATAAAGGTTGCGGTTTTAGAAACAGAAATCAAGACGTACAAGATTAGGACTCAAGTTCACCGTTCAAAAAACAAACAAAGCTTACTACAGGGCTCAATTTTTTTCTGTTAGGTTGCCTGCAATGTCTAATTAGTAATTGCTGGAAAACTGCAAATTGATAACACTTTTTTCTGCGATCTCCCCAGGGGCCCAGTAAATTCTGGCAAAATACTTGGAAGAAGAAAACATGCCTCAGAATGTACTGTCTAGTTTAACATTTGTACTTGAGTCTTGGACATAAAATTGAATCCCTCCTTTCACTTCTCAGAGAATGGGTGGCCTGTGAGTCTCCAGGCCCGACTGTGTCCATACAGCGTGCCCAGCTCACCCACCTTATACACACAGTCATGGGAGCTAAAACAAGGATAAAGAAACAGGGAAAGGTAAGATGTCTCTAAGTTGTATGACATCCCATTTTTTTATGTCTTTCTTACAGGTTCATACCAAAGACTTAAAAAATGGTGTAAACTACTTTTGACCTGTAGCAGACCGATGATGATACTGCTTTCTCTGCTTAGCACCACTTATGGGAAAGAGTATGGAAGTAATGCTTGCACAACTGTGTGGCCCAAGGGCTATAGAAACAGAGATATGCACCACCCTATTCACTAAAAGTTGTGGGAAGGATGTTGTGTAACGTTGCAGTTTTGGTTACCCTCATTAGGCTGTGAGTGTTGTCATAATATAAATGTCTTCATTAATCATCACAAATATTATATTATTATTATTATTTATTATTAAGTATCTTTTCCCACCAGACTGGGTTTACTAGTGACAGTGTTGTTGGCCAATCATCCTTACTGAAGAGTGCTGCTGTTAAAGGCAGTATAGAAGGTGTGTCCCTATTGGACATCTGCAGTGGTGACATCAGACATCTCAACCTCAAACATGTGGTAAGAGTCAGCAGAACTGTCATTGGTCCGACATAGATACCGATTTACAGTTGCTTTATTGTTTTCATGCTTTTCAGCTACAGCAGTTTCAATATATATGTACAAAACTCGAAATACTATTGTGATAAGATTTTTCTAATTTTGCATTTCATGTATTTTGTTACATCCTCTCTCTGCGATCCATTGAAATGCAAATAAGGACATCAACATTACATGTCTCTGTCTGTTTCATTGGTATAGAAAGTGAGTGAAAATGCTCTACACTATAGTGGTCTCTAGGTCTGCCTGTACATGCATGATACCTTGTTACCATAGGCCTCCCTGGAGTCCCAGCTCTCTCAACTGTTCATGAAGCTGCTGAGATTGCAGCAGTGTGTGGAGGGCATCAGGAGCCACCAGCCTGTTCCACTGTTCTACCAGACAGACAGTGTGCTGTACGACAGACTGACAGGACTGGCTGCAGACCTGGACAAGCTGCTGTACCAGTGCTGTCAAGATCTGATGCACCTCAGTCTGCTTGTACCTTCTGCTCCCTGGGTTAGTTTTACTAGCAAATGGTTTTATTTGTATAAGTGACTGTTTCCCATTTAGAATAAAAGTCCTGTCACATTATGGTATTATATATTGAAAGGGAAAAGTAACATGACCTGATGTTTAATGGTACTTTGTTAATGTCCCTATCATGCTAATGAAAGTTGTCAAAAAGAGAAATGGAAATGATGCAATTGGTTCAGAACAATGACCACCATAGAACTGACATTTGTTGTTTCAGTCTGCAGTCAGACGGTTACCCAGCATGCATTTCTCTGTGGATGATGTCATGGCAAGTCTTCCCAGCATGCCACGCAGTAAGCAATACGAGGTACAGAATTTACAGCTCAAGATTTTGTCGTTAATTTAAATCTGCAGTTACGTACTTAATGAGTCATTATTCGTACGATAGATAAACAACAACAACTCATAATTAATGGTACATGTATATGTCTATATGTATACAGGTAAAGAAGACTGTGGAAAGTTTGATGATAGCAGTGGGCTATTCCAAACACATGACGGCTATACAGGTATGTCTAGTGATCGAAATCTATATCACAACATCAGTCACTGTTTTATGCTAGCATTTCTTATTGATGTCCATAAATAAGATGTAGTAAGTAATGTCAAGGATGGGTTATTCAGAATTGAGTAACCACCATACTATATCTTACATGTTTTGATTTAGTCTATGTGCAATACTTTGAGATATAGTGCCTTTTTTTGGGTATTAAACTTTTTTGCTTCTCTTCTCGAGAATATCTCTTATACTGTAAATTCATTTAGATTCAAAGGGACTTCAATTAATGCTAGTGGGTAAAAGGACTTAGTTTGCGATGTTAAATGTGTGCACAGAGTGCATTACTGACAGAAAATCTGTATTGTTTATGGTATGAATCATAATGATGATTTTATGTTGGAGAGGTTATTGCAAAAGTGCAAAGATGAAGCCACTGTGAAAATTTCAAAATCTACAGTACTAAATGTACTATGATGTTGACACCTACAGATAGCAGCTCTGGAGGAAGAGTTGACTCACTTCAGACAGGTGCAGAACCTACAGATAAAGTACACCACCACCCTGGTGCAGGCGCTAACTCAGGCGTACAACTCATTCCAACAGGACGTCCTACAGGGGATCAGTAGCCCACTGCAAGGTGAAGACGACCTCCACATCTTGGGGTATTAACCATAGAAGTGTATTATTATATGTTAGGGCTAAGTATTAGACCTTGGCTTGGCCTCAGAATTAACAGGTCTGTGATGCTGAATGATTAACACAAATATGCTAATATACATTGTGTTGCTTTACTTTGAAGGTATTTTGGAGTCATACAGGGAACTAAGGGACACAGCCTCTGAAAGTGCACTCAGGGACTTTCTTAAGACATTCAAAGAACATGCAGATCAGGTAGGTATCAATCACTGTTATGTGTACATGGAGATAGCAAAGTGAACATTTTGACATTGACGTTAACCCCAAACAGCTAAAGAATTGTTGTTGTTTTTTCAATACAAACCTAGATATAGCAACACAGTCTTACCTTTTTGGAATATATAGTCATTAACGGCATTTTATGATGATAATCTTTGAACCATTTTTTTTTTGCCTTGCAGTTGGAGTCTATAGCTGAATCCCTGAGGGAGCAAAATGGAGAGGAGGACAACACAGGTGAAATCTGCTTGTGTGTGCTATTGTGTGTGTGTGCAGCATTCAATCATTATGGTTTTTAACCTTTGCCTGTTCATTTGATGTAATGTCAACTCTCATACATGTAATTCTGCTGGGTACCCCATGTCTGCCACATTAAAATAACATTGTTATCCAGGTCCTTTCAAGAATATCTTGAACAGCTAAATATCTGATGTGTGCATACCTCGGGGATAACTGATGCTTGTATGTTTTTAAATTCACTGTTTTTTTTTGTAATGAGGCAGTATTAGGGCACCTGGTGGAATTATGAGAGTTGATGTTACACATAATTTAACCCTTGGACCAGGTTCTCTAGCCCTGAGTGGGTTCCAGGCACAGCTGGTGACAGCTCTACATCAGGTGCAGAAGGAATGTGCTGTCCAGCACAGCAGAACAGCAGCTGACCTGGAGTCCTCCTTGCAACAGCACAAGCAGAAGGTTACCCAGGCAACAGACTTTCTCAAACAGGCAAGGACCAATCAGGGGCCTCCGTCTACAGCCCAGGACAGCAGTAAAGGCGATGGGAAAGATTCTGAGCCAATAAGGACAAGAATGAGCAAATCAAACTCAGAATCTAGACTTAATGTCAGCAGGCCAACTGGCCGGGTAAATTCAAGGACGGCTGACACAAGTACAGGAAGACAGAGCTCAGCACAAATGAGGAAATCCTCCAAAACAACACTAACATCATCCAGTAGTATGGACAATGTTGCGTTAGACAAGACTGCTGCAGAGAAAAGTAGGAGAAAAGAGAGGCTGAGTCCATTGAAGGGGACTGCCAAGGATGTTGGCAGAAGAGTACAATCTGGTGGAAGTTCAGGAAAACAAAATATGAGCTAAAGATTTTCTTCGTCATATTTAAGACAGCTCACAGCACAGTATACTGAATGTACAGAATTACACTTGATCTTATCGCCTGCATGAAATGTAATCTTTACCAAGATGCTATAACCCTTAGTGGTATTGTTTGTTTTTTCACTTCCAGATCTGCCTCTTTCTTAATTTTGAAGGAATGATGGGGAAATACATGCAACCCACCATGTACAGTGAGCCTTTGTTACCCAGAAAAGTAGAAATAGAAGAAAAGAACAACAGCATGGTACTTTGATCAAATTTTTATTCTGAGGTGGACATGCTGTCTCATCAATTTGCAATACAAAAGTATTGACCATCATCGTCCATCAAGGACGTATACACATTGTTTTGTTTTTAAAATTCTTAAATAGTATATAAAAATAGATATTGGCTGTTCTGGTTAAAATCCTTCCAGATATTGAAATAAAAATCTTTCCAATAAGACATTGTGATCATGGGTGATCACGATATATATATGTTGTTTCCATTATTTGTCTGTTTCTATATATGCAACCTGTCCCTGATTGCATAGAAGGTATAAGTACATGCCACAATAACAGTATTTATAGTTAAAAGCACCATATACGTCTGTCTTTAAAAGTATGTCCACAGTTGCTTTAGATTAAAAAATAATACTAAAATAGTCTCATCTACAAAATACAGATAGTGACCATCTTAACAGCTGACTAAAGTTGCCTTTAAGACACCTTAAATAAACTGCTGACAGTCACAATTATTCAAATGAGAGCAACTATGAGCAGAACTGCTGCAAGTAAGAGTAGAACTGCGGCTGCTCGTCTTCACATGCAGATGCACCATCCTCCACTCTTGTCTGCAAGAAAATGTAACAAAGAATGTTCAAGATGTTATGTTGTTACATTGTTCAAGGCAGATTGGGCTGATATCATGTCCTGAAGTTGTTTGGCCAAAAGTAAGGCAAGTTAGAACTTAGTTTGCTACTACGTTTGATCAGAGAGAGAGAAAAATAAATTGGTAGTGTATTTCAGTTTTAGAAGGTAATGCTACACTGTCCATGGTGCTGAACATACTATCTGCACAAACATACAGGGCATTGATGCACAACACAATCTGCACACAAACATGTCCTTGGTTCTGAACACACCATCTTCACAAACATATAGGTCACTGGTCCGCAACACAATCTGCACAAAAACATGTCCTTGCTGAACACACCATCCACACAAACATACAGGTCACTGGTGCACAACACAATCTGCACACAAACATGTCCTTGGTGCTGAACACACCATCTTCACAAACATACAGGTCACTGGTGCACAACACAATCTGCACACAAACATGTCCTTGGTGCTGAACACACCATCTTCACAAACATACAGGTCACTGGTGCACAACACAATCTGCACACAAACATGTCCTTGGTGCTGAACACACCATCCACACAAACATATAGATCACTAGCTGGTGCACAACACAATCTGCACACAAACATGTCCTTGGTGCTGAACACACCATCTTCACAAACATACAGGCCACTGGTGCACAACACAATCTGCACACAAACATGTCCTTGGTGCTGAACACACCATCCACACAAACATATAGATCACTAGCTGGTGCACAACACAATCTGCACACAAACATGTCCTTGGTGCTGAACACACCATCTTCACAAACATAAAATCAATGGTCCACAACACAATCTGTACACAAACATGTCTATGGTGCAGAACACACCATCTTCACAAACATACAGGTCACTGATGCACAATACAAACTCTGCTCTTTATAGAATAGGTTGATAGAAAGTATCTGACATCAATATATACTGTCAGTATTAAAATTAAGGGAAATACAACTAACCAGTCTTATCATCCATTCCATCTTGAGTCTTCCCACTCTTCTTGCTGCCTTTCTTCCACCATTTTCTTCTTGAATCTTGAGTGGTTTTCTCATCTTGCATTCCATGTCCTTTCTCTGCCAAAACAATATTAATATCACTAATGCACTACCAATAATTCATTCATGTCAAGTCTTTACAGAGTCATAGGCATCCCTACAGGTGTAACTTAAAGAGAACCTGCCATTTCAAACATATCTGACAGAAAATTTTTGTTTGATATAACACAGTCAGTAAATACTTTATATAATTATATATATATATTCTGTATATAACCCAACAACATGTACCTTGCCAACTAGGGTGAGTACTATTGATATTTATACAGGTGTCATGGGAGTTAAGCCTCACCTTGTGACTGATTCTTCCTGAAGATCTGCCACCAGCTATTTCTTGGCTCAGCCTCTGTAATGTAATGGAAACAGATCAGATCACATGCTGTCAATATACTTTGCTAATACCACTAAGTACCAAAAAAATGTGACAGGGCAAATGTTTGGATATGGTGGATATACCATGTAGTGTTGACAACTGTTCATAAGTACTAGTAGTAGAAACTGGGGCTCGTAATACTGTTAACTTACAAAAGACTGACTGTAAATGTTTTCCAATTCCATACTGCCTCTGTTGGCCTAGTGAGTAGAGTGCATTTTAGTGGTCTGGGGTTCAAACCCAGCCAGAGGAGCACTCCGCACTTACGAGAAAAAGTTGAACACACAGTATTACCTACTGGCATAGACCCCTACTGTAGTGGCCATCTAAAAACAATGACAAGCTACTGATGTCAAACCAGTTGAAATACAGGTATAACCTTGCTTTCTCATACACCCCAATATTGATCATTATTTAGTAGAATTCTACTTACCACTGTCACTGCCACTTGTCTTTCCATTACTCTTCTTTTTAAAAGCTCTTCTCCACCACTTCCTTTCTTTCTTTGCATCTTTTTTGTCTGGAAAAAAATCTCATTGTTTCCACCTTGTCATGATCAAGTTAGTTAGCAATAAATAAACATGCTATGTGGATCTGGCAGCTAGGTAAAAAACGATCATTATCATATTACATGTACTAGAAAGAAAGAGAAAGCCATCATTTGCAAGCAAATGCAGTATATTTCACCTCTTATCCCCCTATTATATGTGAGAATGGCCTATTCTAAAATCACCATGTATAAACTTGAACCACTACAAAATT
This sequence comes from Branchiostoma floridae x Branchiostoma japonicum, assembly GCA_013266295.2. NCBI lineage: Eukaryota > Metazoa > Chordata > Leptocardii > Amphioxiformes > Branchiostomatidae > Branchiostoma > Branchiostoma floridae x Branchiostoma japonicum. The sequence goes on from CM023823.1 coordinate 21,473,082, forward strand.
ACAAGAGAAAACAATATATTTCCCACAATTAAAGCACAGACTGTTAAAGCATGATATAAAGTCTGATATATCAAACACAATTAAAGAAGAATTTTAAAACTGACCATTGTTGCTGCCATTTGTCCTGTCTGTGGCCATCTTCTCTCTCTTTCTTCTTAAATCCCACCACTTTCCTTCCCTCTTTTTGGGCTCATCAGTTTTGGCCTTCATGTCTTTCTCTGAAATGATTGAACAATATGTTGTAGAGCACAATGTGTTAACTTAGTACTTAGACTCATGTATGCTTCATAATTATTTTTTCCTCTCCCTTGTAAGCAACTTTATTCATTGTAGTAAAGCATTATTATTAAGGAATAGTCTTAATTTGGAGTAAAACATGGCTGAGCCTCTGGATTTCAACATAATCAGGACAATGGTGTAAGCCTTGTTAGATAGGCACAGGGTCAAAATGTAATATATGAAGAAAACAAATCACAGAATCGAGGGGCAACATAGGTAAGTCAAAGGAGATGCCAAATAGATTACAACATGAAAATAGCAGGTTTTGCACTACTTCTAAGAATCTATATTATAAAAGAGCAATTAAGGACATTGGATCTCTGAAGTGGTAGACTGGTCAGACATGTCAGAGTCACCACACGTACCATTAACCAAGTTTCCTTGGTCTTCCTTTTCAACTTTCTTGGGTTGGATGTCTGCATCTTGGCCCATCAATGTGGTAGGCACCATTTCCTGAGAAGCACCACACATGCCAGTGACAACTGAGTTGGCTTGATCTTCCTTTTCAAGACCTTGGAAGTCTCCACCTTGGTGGATGGATGCAGTAGGTATAGATTGGTTACCACATGTTTCATCAATACTGACAAAGTCTTGAGGGCCTTCCTTGTCTACTTTCTTGGCAGGACCTTGGGCATCGCCTGTTTCATTGGCAAAGTCTTGTGGCTCTTCCATGTCAACTTTCTTGGCAAGACCTAGGATATCTTCACCTGGGTGCATCAATGTATTGGGTGTTGACTGATCACCACATGTTTCAGTGACAAAGTTTTGTGTGCCTTCCTTGTCAACTTTCTTGGCAAGACCTTGGATATCCTCACCTTGGTGCATGAACTGGTTCCGAGTGCCACACATTCCATTGACCCAGTCTGCTATGTCTTCCACTTCAGCTCTCTTGGCAAGACTTTGTACATCTTCATCAACTGATGATCCATCCATCACCAGTCGTGGAGTAGACAGTGGCGTGCCTGCAGGGGACTGGCAGGTGTAGTACGGTATGTGTCGCAGGCTGTGCTTGGCATGATGCACAAAAAGTGTCGCCACAGCCGCTATTTTGACCCAATCATCTCGCTCCACAACTGATGTGGACTTTGGGGATGATGGTTCCTCAGCACAGCTGGCATGGTCAGGGTAGTGTGCACAGGCATCATCATAAGCCAGTGGCAATAACAACTCAGTTGCTGGTGATGATGGCCTTGGTGTGTTAACAGGTGGCTTCAACTCTGAGGGGAGACATGGAAATGGTCGGTCTGCTTGACCATCATTAGTAGTTGCCAGATCCATGGTTTCAAACTCGTCATCCTCTCCTATAAATGAAGCAACACATTGGCTGGAGTGTGGCTCTTCACAGTCAATCAAGACAGGGCAGTCACCTTCAGGGGCCTGACCACAGGTGAGCTGACCAGTGGATGTCACCACACTCAAGTTTTCTTCATCAGCACAACTCAACAGATCACTGCTTGCCTCTTGTAGCATGGAGGAAATGTCGAGATCATCGTTCATTCCATTTATCCAATCCTTCAAATCATCTTCGTCTTCTTCTTCTTCTCTGGCGAGGATTTTGATGTCATGATGTGTTGGCATGACTGCAGACTTCAGTGTAGTTTCAACAGCAGGCTCTGGGCAGGGTGTTGCTGTTGGAGTGGTGGCAGGAGAAAGCCCAGTGTAGTATGGTACCCAGCGTTGTGAGGTTTTGGCACGGAATACAAATAGACTGGCCAGTTCCTCGATTTGTGGCACATCATCTCTCTCCACTGTGGAGTGGTACTTGTTTGACAAGCTTTCTTCTGGATTCAGCCAGATGTCCTGTAAGTCTTGAACTGCATTGTCGTCCCAGCCTGGGGGTAGAACTGAGTCCGAATTCACAGCTTCGGCTGTTGGTGAAGTTGTTGGGAAACTTCTTTCGCTCTCACCGGTGTAGAACGGTCCCAGGAAGTCCGTATAAAGTGGTCCACCGTAGATGGACATAGTTGGGTAAGCACCGCCCAATTCTGGCCCGAAAAATTCCGACATCGCGAGAGGGACACAAAATCGTGACCGAACGCGGCGAAATCTTCTTCGAACTGAGGTAAACAGCAGGTTGTCAAGGATAACAACGAGGTACAATTGCGTTCCAGAACAAGTGACGGTTCCAACCATTGTTGACGCCATTTTGTTTTGCCCCCCCCCTCCCCCATAACGCCAGAAATTCAATTCAATCTTGACGTAACTCAATACCTACCTTCTGTAACATCGTGATTACCTGAAAGTAAGAGCAATATAGCTAGGTAAAAGTCGAATATGGTCCTCAACGTTACTACATGTAACGTTATCTACTTAACGTTAACTAGTGTTTTCTTATGCATATAACTGTTAACGTTATTATCAAACAACGTTCAAGGTCACATATAAAACGCAACTGAGTCACAAATGACTTTTACAATTTTTGAACAAACCCTTGTCCCTTCAGCTAAAGTATAAAGATTGGATAATACCTCTCTAAGTACAGGTCAGACATCTTGCCCCTTTGTTCCGTTTTCGGCAGGAAAAAACAACCAGTCACAGAGTTGCTTGGACTCAACTGAAGAGACAGTCGAACAGCTCAGAATCAGACGGCGGCCATCTTGAATATCTAGCGTCAACTCAACTTTTTATCTAGATATAACATAAGAAATGTCTCGTCCTAAATGAAAGATAGATGTAAATGATTGGTAGGCAAGGTCGAACTTGCTCAACTTTGCTTGATCAAAGGTTGAGGTCATTGCGCATATTTGCGGCAGTGAGCACAACAACACGTCATTTGCAACAGCAGTACGGAGCGGTTGTAAACACTTAGCTACAAACATCCACCTAACGCTATCTTCACCGGGTCTTATAACGATATGCCGTGTACTGGGAAACTTAAGGGGGCTGGCAAGCTCGGTGGTCTACCACCTGTGTGCATAATACTGAGTTCTTTATGCCCAATATTTGTGAACTTGCTTACTTTTTAATTGACTTTTGGTATTTTTTTTACAAATTATTGGATGAAACATGGACAACAGAGAAGGGTTCACAGCATCATACATAAATCATGCAAATTAGGGCACACATTACGTTTTAATATACTTGTTTTAACCCTTTTTTAACTATAACGTTACCGTTAAGTGATTTCTGTCACAAATATCAAATTCCCGTCATTGTAGCATCTTCTTATTGATTATGCAAATGAGGTCTTCAATCAATCAATCGTCCGCGAGCATGAGGTCTCAATTTACCGAAAATTAATTTTCAGAGCCCCATATCCAGAACATTAGATATTAAAACTGGAAGGAGGTATCAAATATCCATCTTCTTGAGTTATGACTCCACAAATGAACCCACCCACAAACAAAAGGCACCATATAACGTTAACCTTCCTAGTGAAGGTAAATAAAGGCATAGTAACAATTCCTTTCGAACAAAACATCATTGGCATTTGTTCAATCTCATAAGGAACAGTCAGGTGCGCCCTTCTTTTTTTCATACAAATTATGACCCATTCACAAAAGTACATGCACGATAAAACTTTATCAATGCTAAAATTTTGAAGCTTCAAGTTCAACTGGATATCTCACTGTACCCAAGGAGAATCTCCTTGCTGTTGTTGTTGTTGTTGTCTCTAGTCATCCGCTCTCTATCGTCGGGTGATGGTCACATGTGCTTTACAACTTCTTTTCCTTGTGCTTCATCATTTCCTCATGTGCTAGTCTCTTGTTGCTTTTCTCCAATTGGTCGGCATAGTCATGATCAGTGGTGGTTTTGCCTTCTTGTCCTTTTTCTTGTTCTTAGTTTTCCATTTTCTTCTCAGTCTCCAACATCAATACATCTTCATCCATTCTTCTTATTTTTCACATCTCTTTGTCGATATGATGTATTCAATCAGGGTTCTCTGCAACTTCATCTTTCCCTCATAGTTGATCTCCTCATGTGCACCTGCATATAAATCCAGACTTCCTTCTCGTGCCATATGTTGTAGACCTTCTTCTTCTTGACATAAGTAAGTGTCTCTCTTCCATGCTCTTCTCTGCTCTCTTCTCTTTTTCTTCTAAGGACTGGCTGGAATATAGGTGTGTCTAGATCAAACTGGTACTCTTCCTCCACGGGTGCTGTGGCTTTCTCTCCCATCACATGCCTATAACAGCTCTCAAGTAGTGTAAGTGTAGTGGGTGGTCTTTCCCCTTCTCTGTTTGCCATCCACTTGCTGAGCATTTGACCCAGAGGAGAGTCCATCTTCTTTGACAGCAGTCTGGCACATTCCTTTGCTTGACACTCTTGCAGGAACAGATCAGTCGGAGTTATGTTTGTGATGGCTTCTAGTGCTTCTGTTGACGTGTGGGACAGACAGCCAGTTATCTTTAGAAGTGCCTGTCTTTGTACCTTGTCTAGAGTTCTGTACACAGCACTGCTGTCAGACACCATAAACTCTCAGTGTGGTGTACTGCTGTCTCCTGGTCAACTCCTCTTCTAGGGTCAGTTACTCCAGACACGGCCTTGAGTGTTTTGTACCCTACCTTGCTGTACCCTACGTAAACCGACATTGACCTGTACTTCTATCTCCCTCGCTAGGGGTCGCTTGTGTCTGGGTGACGTAACCAGCACAAGTCAATGGTTCTCAGAATGCTCCAGGACCCGGAAGTATTGCATAGAGTTTCAAAAGCGCACCCCTCGCGCTGTGCGTAAAAGCAGCTGCGTCACAATACGTGCAAAAATTAGTCAACATGACTCGACGACATGCGGTATTCTATTGAGACCATTTCTTCATTTCCGTGTCCTAGATGCCGGTTGGTGAAGCAGCGGTTATGGCGAACAACAGTCGTATGGGTTGGGCTTGTGTTTTCTTCTTGGTGTTGGCTGTCTGCTCCGCTATAACTCTTATCACGTTCGGCCCGCTGTACGGTATAGATGGCGTTGCTGAATTGCAATACCGTGAGACAGAGTGCACCGTGAAAGACTCTTCTACGAGCGTTGAAACGTGTACGTTTCGGACCCGATGTAGTGGCGATGCACATTCTCAGTCATGTGACGTCAGAGAATCAACTCTACTTTGTTTGAACGTCACCGTGGAATATACAATTCCCAGTTCAAGCAAAACTTTCACAAGTCAGTTGTCGGACTCCATCTACGGCATTCGTCACCCCAGCAGGGTAGGTTCGATCCCGCCCCAACACTTTTTAATATGTTTTGTCTGCTTTCGTTATGTCTGGAACTGTAACATGTTTGGAGCAAATTTTCCATGTCATGCCTGATGTCATGCTAACGTTGTACTTTAATGAAGTTTATATTTTTGTACTTGATGCAGTTTAAATTTGTGCTAAAAAGACCATGAACGGGATTTTTTTTTAAATTTGTCTTTTTATGCAGTGCACCTTCAACACCGGCTGTCCTGGCTCTAGATACAAAGTTGAGGCCTACCAGCGAGACTGGGGTAAACATAACCTGCGGTATCCATGCTTCTACAACCCGTCAAACCACAACAACGTGATCCGAACCAACAAGGCGTTACTCGGCAAGTGGGGATTGTTCCATCTGTTCTTCTGGCCATCGCTCTTCACAGTTGTCGGTGTTGTCGGTACTTACTTCACCTGTCGCGCCCTCCCAGGCTCCCTCTGTGGAGACAAATCTGATAGAAACAGCGATGAAGCCAGGCGATCAGCTCCAAAACCTGGTCATCATCCAAACCCAGCTTTTGTCGACGTCACACCTCCATGTAATGCTAAGGTCACAATTCCCAACGAAAAGTATGATATAAAAGACAACCAAACGTAAAAAAATGTTCTTGTTTATTTTTCATTCACATGCACGAACAGCCCGGCCCAGCTTGGAAATGTGACCTTAATTTAGCATTTACTCTCCTTCACGTGGCTCTTCTTCCTGTGACAAGTTATCTCCAAGCAGATGTTGGGGGGCAAAATCGTGGAAAAACGGCTTGTTACAGAAACGGGGAGTAGGAAACCGTCACGATTTTGCCTCTCAACATCTGCTTCAATATCTAGATTGACACCGTTTGAAAGCAAGTGAAGCAGTCCTGTATGTACGAAAGCCCAGAAGAACAACTTTAATCACCTATGCAAAACAGTTTGTGGCATCAAGGACTTCCTTGTATACATGTATGGAGCATTTCTGAGTGTGTATAAAATCCAGTACTATAGTATTTTAGGATAAGTGAATTTTTTTAAATCCGTCTTAGATCTATGAAGCTTTTAAAGCCAGTACAGCCTTTCTATGCCAGTATTTTAGGCAACAAGACTTAATACAAGAATACATGATACTAAGGCCTCACCAATTCAATTTTTTTGTCTTCTGAACTTTTTGTGTTGATTGTATATCTATCAAGATCAAGCATTAAGCAGACAGCCCCAGGACTTGAGTAATTCTTTTAAGAATCTTTATCTCCTGTTGGCATACTTGAGCACACCTATTGCTATAAAATGTGAGCTGGAGCTATTTTCATATAAGGCAAATGCTTGATTCCACAATAATCCACTTAAAATCCTCATAAATTTACTAGCAAGCTTTAACAATTCCTTATGTATGTATGTATAATTTCATTTCAATTTTGATTTATAATTAGTTTTGGTTAGTATAGAGGAGGAGGGCTTAGAATAAGCTAAATAAGCTTTCTTCCTCCTCCTGCACCTGTTTTATTTATCATTATTGTATTATGTATATTTTTTCTTGTTGTTGTGCAAATAAACAAACAAACAAACAAACAAACAAGCTTCCTAATGATGATTGAGCTTATGTCAACTAATATGTTTTTCTACTTTATAACTTGCCAAATCAATTCATGTTAAGATACCTAAGGATCATCAACAAGATTATTACTGCAGCACCTTTTTTTTATTCCAGAAACATACCAGTACTCTTAAAAGCTGTCAAAGTGTAAATTCAAAAGTATAACTAAATCTAATTCTGTGTCAGATATGTCTGCATGTTGCCTCTTCAGGATGTCCCAGTATCTGGCTGGTACAGCTGATGTTCTTTGATATAGTTTATGACGGGGTCAGGGACCAGGTACCGCACACTTTCCTTTCGCTTCAGGGATCGCCTAACAAACAGAACAACATGCATTACTTTGCAAATTGACAACACCTGACAGACAGAAATAACAGTTACAACATGGCTTTACAAATTTAAAACACCTGACAGACAGAAATAGCAATTACAGTACGACTTTGAAAACTTGAAAACCAACAAATTCAAAGCATGGGTTGCCTTTAAAAAGTGACACTGTTCTATTTGATACACTTATTTTGCATTACATTTCTTACCTGATTTTTGTGGCACTTATCTCATTTTGAATCCATTCTGTCACTAGATGGATGTTGTTCTGTAGAAAAAGCAACATGAATTGTTTGTTCATTATAAATGATATTTGTACATAATATAGCTGAATAAGCAAGAAAGCTAAGGCAAGCTCTAGCTGCTATATTTTAACCTTCTGAAATCAAACCTGTAATATGTAAATGGTCCAGGATAGGTTTTATTTATTGATAACTTGCAGTATCCATTAGTAAAGTTAAGTATAACGAAAAGTATGAAGTAATTGAGAAGCTGCATACCTTATATTTGGACAACACATCTGACTCATAGATAAACTTTTCAGGATTGGACCCGGCTCTTGAAATGACAACTAAGCCAAAGTCGGATGCGAGTTCTTTGATCTGAGGAGAGAAAAATTGAAAAGTCAGAAAGGCAGCTACACAGGAATATAATTTTCCCCAAAATATCAACAAGAAACTCACAAGTTTGAATGATATTCATTATATTTACAGTTGTGCCACACTACACAATACAGATGAAATTTGAAGGACAGGCATTTAAATGTCCTCTTGAAATTTTTTCCTAGCTATCACCATATGCATATTTCTGGAAAAAATATAAGAGTAGAATCTTAGAATACAACCTTTTTTATCTTATGCAATTGCAAAGAAACAGTCCTTACATGTTCATCTCTCCAGAGGTTGGGTACAGCAAAGGACTCCAACAAGTCTGCACCGCACAACAGCTTCAGCTGTACATCACCTGATGCCACCTGTGTGCTGCTGCCAGCATCTTCATCTCTGTTGTTTGCTGCAAGAAGCATAATTAGAGACTTGTACACTAATCATGATTATGTGGCTAGTAAGAACTACACTTATGTGCATGCTAGATCCAACGTTTACTGGGTTCTTAGCTACACAACCAAATGGACCATATCAGAATTTTGTTGTGTAACTAAGAACTCAGTTTATTGATCTAGCATCTCATCCATAACACACTTTTGAGAAAAAAATTACTAGAAATATGACGTAAGCTTGAGTACCATTGTGTCGTGTTTTCCTCCTCTTCCTGGATGGCCCATCTGTTTCAGCGTCCGTTACACTGCCGTACTTGTTCTGGACCTGCCGTTTCAAGTGCCTGGCCACCATCACAGTCTCCAGCCAGCCTTTCTGTTCACTCTCCCAGCTGTCCACTCTGAGGATTTAAAATTCATTTGAACATCATTATGAAAACATGAAAGCTTTGTAGTCCAAACTTTTGTTATAAAAAAAAATAATGTGTTACAACTTATATCAAACCATTTTGCTCTAAGACTGGCAATGTCTGATCATTGACCAAAAAATTAATTCAATGGCAGAGCTATCTGAAACTGTGCTATAGAACATCATACAACATTTATAATATGAGTATCGTACATAGTAGTCCAGTTGTTGGTGACCCTGCCTCTGGACCAAGAGGTCGTGAGTCTGAATCCCAGCTTATGTTGCTTACCTGACTTGGACACTTACTGGAAAGGGTTGTAATCCTAAGGACGAGACATTAAGCCATGGTCAAAAAGACTCTAAGGGAATTTCCCTGGTACAATGAACCTGTAAATACTGTACATAGCGTCTGTCTTCTCTGTCACGACCAGTGGAAGTCTGGAAGAGTAGCTCAAGGGTTCATTGAGTTAACTGGTTTAATATGAGATCACTTGCACTTTTTTGTTTTCCTGGAAGTGTAACCAAAGAGTGCTACTTACCTGACCCAGTCTGAAGTGGAAAGTGCCAGTTGTGCCATGGCAACCCTATCTGTACTGGGCACCAGTCCCTGGGTAGCAAATGTACATGAGAAACTCAATAGCTACTTCATGAACTGTTGTTTCATCATCATAAAACACAGCTGAAAACCACAGTTACTTTCTTTTGAAACCCTCCAATGCAACACTAGAATAGAAGTGTGCAAACAAAGGTAAATGGAAGACAAAAGTTTCTTTACCTTTTTACCATATTTGTCATGTGCTGGTGATATGATCCCTTCAATCACTTTAAACAGGCCTGTTCTCTCCAGATGATCACGGGCAAGCTCTGGAATAGACAATTTTGTACTTGGAGTTCCATCCAAATTTAGGACAATCAGATGCATGCACAGAACAAATTTGTATTATGAGGAAGTTGATGAGGAAATACATGTTACATGTATGCACTGTACATCCTGAAATGTTTGTGGTGGTTTTATTTTGCAGTTTTCGTCGTGACCTATCCACTGTGAAATCATGAATCTTCAAAAATGCATTTCCATCATATAGCTAAATTCGTGAAAACCTTCTATCCCTCACATTATAATTAAACTGTTAACATGTTGATTTACAGTGAAAGTATTGAAAATATTTTGAGTAAATACTATAGAAAGACTGGGAGGCCTTAATCACGTAGATGTGTTGGGCATTAAACACGTATACTATCCAAGACCAAGGAGGTTATAGTACCTCCTTGCAGACAGAAATTATGTAACAGAGCCCTTTCTTCTGAGTCAGTTTGCCAAAGATGCCCCCCTCCCCACCTCATGCCATGACGGTACCCGTTTGATATGCAAAATATCTACCCATGAAACCAAACTAAAACAAAGCAACACAAGACTATGAAACTATTGAATGTTTCTACAAAATTACGTACCAAAAAGACGTAAGTGCATGTTGGTTATGGGGTTAAAACAGCCGCAAGCCAGCAACACGACTCTTCCGGGAGCCGCCATTTTGAAGATTTTGGACTATTGCATTTAGGTTTCGGGTGACAGATGTTTACATCTTAAAAATTGTCAAATAAGAACTGGACGTTTAAGGTTATATCTCTCATATATTGATGTATACTGATATTAATAGTGGATATATTGTAAGTCTATTGTCAAGAAAAAAAGGAAATACTGGTAAAAGAAAAGTTAATAACGGTAGAATTCCCCTTTCATAGTAGCCAGATGGCATATCCCAGTGCTGTGACGAAACCAAGAGCCAGTTTACAACGTGACGCACGTAATAGAGAAGTTTGTGGATGAACATTGAGGTTATTGGGACAATATAGGTATCTTTGTAGTAAGTATGATGCCAACTAATGGATAATGCTATCGTAATCTCTGTGTTTGCGTACAGTTTGCCAATAAATTGTTTTGGCGCTCAATGAATGTAACCATAGATGATAGAGCCTTTTAGAGGAACCAAGAAGGTTTTGGAGGAACTCACTGAGATTGAATTTGAACGTACTTGATGTAACGTTACATCCTTGGCCATCATGCTGAGTTAACGAGCGGACTGATACATGTATTAAATAACAAGTTACTAACTTAACGTTACAGTTGACAGTTGAAGAGCTTCAAGTGTTAACATTCTTGCCCATAAATGCATGAATACTAGTACTACATTTTTTTCTGACACAGGTATTAAATCAACTCATCAAATTAAATTCCTGGCTAGGACCATCGCAATCCCACTACAGACATGTTTGTGCCAAGATCTGTATCTGTCAAGAAGACCACCAGGCCTGTTCAACCGAAACCACTGCCCATCAAAAAGGTACAACAGACGGATTCAACAACACACCCTGAGAATACAGCAAAACCTTCATCCAATGTTACATCCACAGCAACAACTACCTCTGTCAAACTTGACAAGCAAACAGAGTTATTAAGTGACCTACCTCAGAGTAGTACTGCTGAAATTGACACTTCAAAATCTGTGAAAGATGACCTTTCTGAAGATATCAGTGAACAAGGTGTATCAAAAAATGATGATGATGATGAAGATGAACCCATTGTGTCCTTCAGTAAGAACCAGCGCTGGCCCGAGGAAGGGGAACCGATCTGTGTTGTTTGTGGCAGATATGGGGAGTACATCTGCGACCAGACTGACCAGGATGTCTGTAGCTTAGAGTGCAAGGCAAAGCACCTCGCCCTCGTACACCACGAAAAACAGTATCTACATCCTGACACATCATCAAGTAGGGAAGAAAGTGAAGAAACTGTCAATAGCCTCTCCAAGTCACAGAATCTATACAAGGAGCACTCAACATTATCACAACTGAGTAATGAACAGGTTGAAGAAATCAGGAAACAACTTGGGATCACTGTGAAAGGGAGAGATGTTCCTAAACCTATCTTGGAGTTCTTTCACTGTGGGCTCAATGATACGGTCAATGTGAACATGTCCACGGCAAAGTACGAGATGCCGACGCCTGTTCAGATGCAGGTGTTGCCTGCAGGGATGATGGGAAGGGACGTGATGGCAGCAGCACCAACTGGATCAGGGAAAAGTGTGTACTCTAACTACTAGTACATACTGTATATTGTAAAATATTTGCAGTTTTATTTTCACAGTTTTTGTGGAGAGGCGAGCTCTCACGATCACTGCAAACTCATCACACTGAAAATGTGTGCTATATAGTATATAGTATATCTTACTACTGCACTATTGTATAATCTTTTCAACTACAACTTTTTACTATACATCACCTCCTTTCTCCTTGTACATGTACCATGAAATTAAGTTCCTACAAACATAAAACAATTTACAGTTATCTTTTCGCTGTTGAATTTTAATAGATTGTTGTCTGAAACATCCCTAACTCATTTATTTTGAAAACACAATTGTTACTCCATGTTGTTTCTGTTTTAACCCCATATATACATACAGCTGCTGCTTTCCTGCTGCCAGTAGTAGTAAACGTGTTCAGGGCGGTGTCTAGTGCTGTAGGTGGCAGAGACCCCAGGTGGACACACCCACTGGGCTTGATCTTAGCCCCTACCAGGGAGCTGTGTATGCAAGTGGAGGACCAGGCCAAGCAACTCATGAAAGGTCAGGTACAAGTTTAACCCTGTCTGTACTCTGGTCCCCTTTACACATCCAATTTTGTATTGTTTATAGCAGAAGTCAGCAGAAAGATAGAATTATGTACTTTTATAACATGTTAACTCTTATAACTTTTAATTAGTGCACATATTTTAGAATGAAACTGCCTGTTTTACCATCATACACAGATTTATTCTCCTGCTTTTTCATTGTATAAAAAAGGGTAAAGGTCTTTTTAAGCCATAGGGGAAGTGGGTTGTTAATCCACTGTGTCTTGGACATGGTATTGGAAGACAGAGCCCATCCCTCCCCTTCCACCGCCTTTCATCTCCCTAACAGAAGTCAGGTACCCATTTTACACCTAGGTGGAGTGAGGAAAGGTGTTTAAAGTGCCTTTCCAATGGGCACAACGTCTAGCCAGGAATGCCAAGAATCAAACCAATGACCTTTCAATCCCATGTCTGCTAGCCTAACCACTCTGCCATTGATGCTGTACTCTGTGACATTGAATGAAATTTTGCCAATTTCAGGACTGCCCCACATGAGAACAGCCCTGCTGGTAGGAGGCCTGCCCCTCCCCCCGCAGGTGCACCGGCTGCAGCAGGGGGTACAGGTGCTGGTGGCCACACCTGGCAGGCTCCTGGACATCTTGCACAGGAAAGGTCAGTGCTATGCTTCAGCATTTCAAGGTTTTGTATAACAGAACATATTGTAAATCATAAAATATTCACACTGGTTTTGTCTTTGCAGTTTTCACATTGAGCTCTTTCTGCAAACTTGATGAGTTTGTGAACATAAAACCACAACAAATATTTCAGGACTTACAATATTGATTGCTTTCTTTCCCCAGATGTTTCCCTTGAGTCCGTTAAAACGTTGGTTGTGGATGAGCTGGACACCATGTTACACCTGGGCTTCAGGCAGCAGGTGTTGGAGATCATTGACAGCCTTCCCACCCAGAGACAGACCATGATGTTCTCAGCCACCATTCCACAGCCTATAGAGGTCCTGGCTGCCTCCATACTCAACAACCCTATCTATGTACTTGTGGGACAGGTCAGTAGATTTTAAGATGCCTACTCTGCTTAAAGGGGAGCTAATTGAAAAGCAATGTTCCTGACTACAGTTACTCCAATAACATTGTGATGATGATTTTTAAGGAAATGATTACGACAATGTAATTTCAAAGCATTTGTAATGATGCTATGAAGGGTATTTCATTGCCTTGTTTTAATTGGGCTATCTATTGTGGTTTAAGAACAAATTCCATTCAGCTAAATAATGTTACCGCTTGTTCTAAGCAATAATTTTTCCGTGATGTGGAGGACTAATATTCAGTAACAAGTATGTCCTGCAGTGTTCGAAATACCCACTAGCACACTAGCAATATTGCTACCTGATTTTCTTGTGCGCTAGTTGCTCCCTGACTCAGGTAGCACACCATGCAACCTGAAAATATGTACCGCTGAACTCAAATGTGCACACTGTGCTACCTGGTTCAAAAAAGTATTTCGAACACTGTCCTGTAATAAATGTCAACCCTCTTCATAGGCAAGCACCCCCAGCCCTTCGGTGAAGCAGACAATATTGTGGGTGGAGGAAAACTCCAAGAAGAGGATGTTGTTCACCATCCTACAAGACCCCAAGCACTACCAGCCTCCTGTACTGGTGTTTGTGGATTCACGCATGGGAGCAGACTTGCTCGCAGAGGCTGTGCAAACGGTGAGGTCATCATGGTAGAGTTTACACAGCCTCTTTTAGCATGGCAGGAATTTTGATAGTGAGAGTTTCTACTGATTTCCATATGGTTTTTGGATTGCTGATACATTCTTAGTGACTATGTAATTTGAAATTGCTGCCTTCCTTCTGTAATGTATGTAAAGTTATATGTAACTACAGCATTATGTATTATGTAACTACTCTTACTATTTTTATCATTTATCTGCCAGATTACATACATTTAACGTTATATCTGCCACTTTGAAAAATGTGTTTAAAGAGGTGTCCAGTGTAATACCCCCTCTAATATGTTTTGATGTCCTAGAAATGTAATGTACGAGCCCTCTCCATGCACGGTGACAAGCCTCAGTCTGAGCGGACGGCAGCTCTGGATTCCCTGCTGAGAGGAGACGTGGACGTGGTGGTGGCCACGGGGGTCCTGGGGAGGGGGCTGGACCTCTGCAGGGTCCGGCTGGTCATTGTTTTTGACATGCCTCCCTCTGTCAATGAGTACATTCATCAGGTGAGGCCTCTCTGCTGAAGGGTGGCTTGCTATAGAAGGTTTTCACTCACTTTCTGTACCAATGAAGCAGGCAGGTGTTACTCCCAATGGAGATTAAAAATATCATATTCTAGAAACCCATTGAAACCCATACTTAGATATAAGAAGGGTCTGCATAGGGGCCACTATTCAGTTACTGAATTATATTAGTCCATTTCTTTGTTTATCTGTGATGTAATTTTACAAAATTCCGTTGATTTTGTATTCATAACAAAAATGATACCCATTTAGAAAATAATACCTGCACCTGCAGTTGAGTTCTAATGTGCATGATTACATAATTCCTGGTGTTTGTCATGTTACAGATTGGGCGAGCTGGCAGACTAGGTTCCAGTGGAAGGGCCATGGCCTTCATCAACAACAACAACAAAGGCCTCTTCCTGGACATGGTTGACACTCTGCACCCCCTGCACTTACAGATGCCCTCACAACTGGTCAATTCTCCCTACCTGCAGCAGCAGAGAGAGCGTAAGGAGAGGAAACAGGCTAGGCAAGACGGAGAGACGTCACGGACTGAACAACATGGGGAGAAGTGGGTACAACAGAAACACAGCAACGTCGCTTACATGCAGCGTCAGAGGGCCAAGAGAGAAAGAGAGCAACAGGGTTCCACAGCCAAACATCATAAAAAGTATTAAGAAACAGTGACAGACCAGGAAATTATGAAGATGGAGTGTACACACATGTATTTGAAATTTGTGAAGCCTTCTGACATATGTAACATACGAAAACGTCATTTTGTTGTCCATCAAAAGAAATTAAATACCTTTTAGGCATTTGTGATAATGTCTCTGTGTTGACTTTTTTTGGCCAAGTTCAAGTTAAGATACATTTTGTAGTTAATGTTTTGGGAGAATAGGCAATGGAGTATTCTGAAGCTGGCCTTGTAAACCTAAAGGATGTCCCATTGAAAAAGCAAATGGTGTCTACCATAGGGGATTAATAGCATTAGAACGTTTGAGTTCAGACACAAATCAGCACCAAGGACAGGTCTGTATAATATTCATGATATTGATTCAATGATATTGTTAAATAACAACAATGGCCAGCTTTTTTATCCTTTCGTTTTTTCGTTTATTTTTATTCTAACATTATACCATAACTTAGTTGAAAAAACGTTTTCTTGTGCTCTTCTACTGTCTGCATGCACTTACCGTTCGTGTAAATTTCGCAATATTTAGAACCTTACGTTCCTCTACAATAGGAACACACTGGTATCCGGGCAGAGTTTATGACGTCACCAAATACGACTATATAGAACAATTAGCTTCCAAAAGGGTCTAAGCAAATGTATTCTTTTTTGTTGCATAACAAAGGAGTAAATTCGCGCACAATGACGATTGTGTAAGTGTAGTAGGACCATCTTAAATACATTCCACTCAAGGTTTGTACCGGTCTGTTGTGGTGGTTAAAATGGGTTGAAATTGTGTGAAAATTTGTGAGCCGACCGAACGGAAGCGTTGGAAAATCGGTCCCGAGCGTTCCATCTACCGGGATTCCACCCCCTGCTCAGTTCTGTTTCCATCATTTACGAAATGGATGTTGTTGCCAATATAGATGCTACTACAGGGGGCGTGTCGTCGAGAACAGGAATGGACTGCGTGGCATTTTGCAGGTAAGAAATGTAATGACTCGAACCCAGTGTTAAAGTCACGTTAGACGAAAAAGATCCTAATGGGGTTAGTAATGGTTTTATGGATGCGGCGTTGGACTGGAGCGTTTACTAAATATATAATACAATTGCCGACGCGATACACTATTCATTTGTTTTCTAATCAATATGTAAACGTTGAGCATCTGACGTGATCGGTAATTCGTTGCTCCTCAATTTAACCACTACTGATTTTTCAACAAGCCCCTTAATATTACCATATCACTTCTCTCTAGAATCTGCCATGCTGACGTCGACTCCCCCCCGTCTCCAATGATATCCCCCTGTAGTTGTGACGGAACCATGAAGTACGTACATTCTGCGTGCTTGGAGGAGTGGATAGTTGCCAGGTAGGGTCAACCGGATGCCACATTAAAATGTTAACCTTGTTGGTATAGATAAATAGATTAGGAGAAAGCATTGGAAATTACCAGTCCTTCTATTGCTGTTTTAAAGACAGACTTATTAAAAAAAAATATGTACTGTCAGATACCAAATACTTAGAAACTGAAAAAAGTTTTCAAAAGTTGAATAAAAAAACTGCGTTTTTCTGTTCCACCAGGCTAGCCGGCAACCCATACAGGGAATATGTCGAATGTGACGTCTGTAAGCGACCTTACGACTTTCGCTGGAGCAGGCAACTGTGGTTTGAGATGTACAAAGTAAGTAACAAATCTTCAAACTCGCCATGATCTTTTTAGCTTCGTCCGTCGATTTTGCTAACGACTACGAATAAGACGGGAAAAGATTTCATTTACATGAAGAGTAACTAACTGTTCGTATCATTATTTCAAATGTGAAGTGATCATGATAGTTATTCTTAGAATTATCGCTGTCAATCTGCAATGATGCCTCGTGTTATATTTCAAGAAATGTACATAAAGACCGTATGTTCTGCGAGCAATGTCGGCGAAAGGTAGAAATGGCGTAATCATTAGTAACGTTTCTTTCCAGAGATCGTCTTGGCTGTATCGCCACCGCTACTGTCTCCTTTCCAACATCCTCAGCTGCCTGTTGATGTACGTCCTCTTCAGAATGATACCACCCAAGGACAACATCGCTGTCTTAGTAGCCCACACTACCAAGGAAAGGAAGGAAGACTTCGATTTCGTCGGACTCTTTTACGTGCTATACGTGCATAACAATGCCCCTGTTCTTTTCCTTCTGTTTGCAGCCATGTGTTACAACTGCATGGGGCTCCATTCACAGCCTGTAATGTTGCTAGCTAACATTGCTGTCCTATATGTCTGTGCTTTATACAACACCGTTTGCTATCCGGACAGGCGCCCACCCGAACCGGTGTCATTCTACATGATCCCAATCGTTGGGCTTGCCTACGCTCCGATCGCACACATTGCCGCCCTCTTAATCATCTGGATACTTCTGGACGTAATGCTGTCTATCTGGGGAGTGATTCTGATCGTGTGTACCATCTTGGATGTTCTACACTTGACAGGGTACGCAGCCAATAGGGCTCTCTTCCCGCTGCTTTGCATTGACGATGCCCTACATGACCTTGGTAACCGGAGGTATTTTCTGATACTTCACGCACTGGGACGACTTGTGCTCCCTGTCGGCATGTTCTTCCTGCATGTCATGTGTTTGTATGTCAAAATCGAGTTCTGACGTCCATTATTGATTAAAGTCACATCAATGAATAGTATGGTTCTCTGATATTTCAGTCTTAGGTAGAAGGGGGGATGCTCACTGTGTCACCTGTTCTATCTGCATGAATTGATGTCATACAAGCAGTGGATTGGTTCATTCCTTGAAAAATACTGGTGCTGTCCAGTGGAAAATCTGGGTCCCACTTTTCTTTTGTGTTGGTAATAGTCAAATCCTGCTATAGAATTAGACAAAATGTATCCAATGTAACTCTAACTGGGAGATCGCCATTTGTCAGTTGGACCATGCTACTTTTTTTTTTACAAGCAAGGTCTGCACTTCTAGATTTACAGTTAATCTAGAAGTGATAATCTAAACTAAATGTTAACATTTATCAAGACAAAATTATTTTCGAAAGAAGAAACATGTTCAGTGTATTTATTCCTCTCAAGAACTCTTGCAACATAAAACAACATAAATGTACATAGAGAATGTTAGTGAGAACAAGAAACAACATCGGTGGTACAACAGGTTAAATAACAGTGTTAATCAACTCTTTGAACTGAATAGCGTTTTACTTGTTTTTATAAAACAGGGAAGTCAATTACATCATGTCACATGATAGTTAACCCATGTTCATACATGTGTATCAGATGCGATCAATCTTCAAACAATAGCTCCAAAGCCACATCAACAATTATGTGTATGTTGTGGGGTCTATTCTGAAAATTCATTAAATGTCCATTTAGCACAAAGATGAAGTTGTAAGCTTGAGATGTACAAGTTATAGGTCATAATGTGACAGTTCATGTAAAACAAAAAGGTTTCCCAGAGAAAAAAAATAGTCTATTGCTTTGTTGTATAATTGCACAGTTTGCACATACAAGTATATGTGACGACTCAAATCCATTACTGTTGTACCATGTAAAATGTAAAAGATGAACATTTCTTCAACAGGATGCATCAGGTACATCATGACCATAGACCTCAATTGCAATACAAGCTCAGAGGGTACACAATATCATTGCCATGACAACATAGACCAGATGGTGTGGGTGCAGAACAATAGTACAGAAAACTACATGTAGCCTGGCATTGCTTTAGAATAGAAATTCAGGTTTGGTTATTGCGTTAGAAAAATATCCCTGATGACATTGGATGGATATAGATGCAGTGTGATACAGTCGATGGTGCACATAATGTCGACCCACACATATTCTATCTGTCTGGTGATGATGTCACATAATAAGACAATTCAGCCGTCGCATGTTGGGTGGGGCCTCTGCTGATTGGATGATTCCATACCACCGCTCAGGTTTGGCCAATCATATTCAAATCACCGACAGATAGAATACTGGTATGTGCAGGCCCAGTCATTTTGGCAGGGAAGTGACCTAGAGAACATACTAAAACTAAAATGGCTGGCTGTTATTAGCACATACACAGAAGTAGTAGATTGAAATAGAGGTAAATGTTATGATTTACAATGTATATAATGCGATGTCTTTTAAAGGACACAATGCAAGCCACATCAAAACCCCATGTAGCTGTACATGTATTTGGTGACAAGAAGATTTTTAACCAAGGCCATGTTTACACATTGTAACAGTCCAATGGAAATGAGAACCAGAACTTCATTTCTGCCAAACAAGGCAGAACCCTAAGCAGCAGTTCATCAACAGTAACCAGCTCATTGGAAGACAGGGTTGACATCTCAGTCCTCAGACTCTCTTCTCACTTTCCATGCTTTTGATACTTGAGAAGTTCAGCTTTGAGTGAGCTGACCTTTGACCTCTCCTGCTCTAGTGCTGCGTGGAGATCTGCAACCTAGGTAGTTAAGGAGAGAGAGGCAAGATTTACCCTTGGTTTGCAAAACAATGTCTTTATTTATATTCTATTTCTTATATATACATGAACTAGCTTCATGATGGTTGTCCAGGGGGGACATACTGTAAATTTTAAATGTTTGCTGTGTTTTTTGTCATTTGTATAACAATTGTATTACTACTTTACAACAGAGTTGTGTCAACCACAAACTTCAAATACAGCTAAATCCTCCTTTCCCCTCCTACTGCAAAATTAAATTCCTGTGAAAAAATAGATGGATTTGCAGTTTGAGGCAACCACTATGTGTGTATGCTAACGGTGAAAAGGTCTATTCAGAAGTACCCACCTCCTGTGTTAGCTCATCCCTGATCTGACTCAAGTCATCCACCTGCTGTAGCACCTCCGCCTTGTCTTTCACTGCAAAACCACAAGAACTGTAAAAACTGTACAATGTCACAGCATTCATAACAAGAAATCAGAGATTGTAAACTTCAAGTTCACAGACTTTAAAGAGGTGTTTTAGGTATTCATGCAAGTATTGGAACTGGGAGGGGGTGTAATTTAATCAGGTATTAAACCACTTAACCTCTCCTATCAATCCACTGTCAAAATCACGTCCCACCCACCATGCAACCGAAGCTATTAGGACATTAGCAGAGATACTAACCCACGACTCAGCCATGCATAACAATGCTTCTATATCCAAAGTAATTAAAGATACTGCAAAGTCTTGACTTGCACAGTGCCCTGAAATTCAAGTGCTGCAAACTTGAAATGAATGAATTTACAATAGTACTCACTTTCACCCTGAGCCAGAATTACCAGCAACTGCTTATTCCTTTTCTTGACCTGCAGGTGATCACTCTGAAAAAACCCAGATCAAACAAATCATCACAAACCCTTTAACTACCCTGCTGATCCACTGCTGGCAGTTTTCATATCAAAAATGCTGCAGAAACACAATAAAGTAAAAGTATGGGGCTGTACCTTTAATTTTGTCATCTCCTCTTTGAGTTCTGCCATCTCCAACTCTTTTGCTTCAAGTTCTGCCTGCATCTCAGCAACCCTAATGCCAGCTCCTCCTCCATGCTGCAGATGGTAGAAAACAAAGACGATTAGAACGTCGGTGAAGGTTAGACATCCAGGTGATAAGATACGCCAAAAACAGTTACTCAAGCAACTGGATATGATTTTGGAAACGGTCAGACGTTTCAGGTAGCATCCACTACCTTTCGTCAGTCAAAAAAATTGTCTTGACTCGTCTAACTTTTGTTTCCTTTTGGCCTTTCACAAAAAATTGTCTTTACTTATTTGCATATCAATCAATGGTTTGTGCTTATAAACCAGCAATTCTCCTGCAGTCCTTTAGTGTCACTGACGAAAGGTAGTGGATGCTACCTGAAACGTCTGACCGTTTCCAAAATCATATCCAGTTGCTTGAGTAACTGTTTTTGGCGTAAAGACGATTAGAATCTTCATATGACTTGTATTGCGATTACATGTAACTACCTACAACACTGTAAATGACATCTTGCAAAAGTACGTGACAAATGAGAGTGTGAGGCAACAACACAGTTCAGTATGATATTCCACATCAAAAAATGGAAATCTATGTGTGCTGGTACAAAACAAATTAGCTAACAAACAAACAAACAAACAAACAAACAAACAAACAAGCACCCACAGTCCTAAAAATAATACAAGGGGCACAGCATTGTATCACTTCCTTCTGAAGCTGTTCTAAACAAGTACAGTGGTATGTCTTACATCATTAGCTTTAGAAGCCATTTTAAGTTCCTCCTTTCTTCTCTCGATGTTGAGTACTTTCCTGGCATCTTGCTCTACTTTGTCAAAGAACTTTGTTCCATCTTCATCGGCTGCAGGGGATTTCTTTTTCTTGCTTTTATGCTCTTTGAGCTCTGGTTCTGTCCTCTGGACAACTGCCTATGAAATATGATGAAGATAGAAGTGGGGATTGCAATGGTTTTAAGTGGTACAGCTGCAAAAGTATACTGTATGGTTATGTAAAAAAATTGTGACCACCCTATCAGATTAAATTTACACTATTGAGGTGTACAGTACAAAATTTAATAGGTTACCCAGGTAGTGACAAATGGTTAATCAGCGTGCGAAATACTAGGTTGCCCAGTTGCGATGAGCAACCATATTTTGCTTGGTGCAACCTATTTCTACACCCAGTTAGCCCAGTGCACTACCTACATTTTGTGGTAAGGATGCCCCTTTCTTCCATTGGAAACTGTTTATTGAGAAGTTCCCATGGAACAGCTCATCACTTCAAAGTTTATCATAATGTAGAAGACTTTAAATTCGGGGCAACCTGGACTTTTGATGGGCAACCTAGCTTTCATCCTAGGTTGCCACTGGGCAACCTGGCTCAAAAAAGTATTTCGTACACTGTTAATATATAACTTCAAACACTATACATTATTTAATTCTCCATTACAAATTGGTACGGAGAATTCAAGTCATATAAAAGTTGATACTGGTAGTACATATTACATATACATGTTGTAAATCATGATCATATTCATAGTTTGAGTTTTTGGTTTGTTCTTCCACATCTTTAAGTTGGTGGCATTATGTGCTGGCAGCAATTTAGCATGGCAAGGGAAAACATTTACCTGTGGTACTAGTGTTTTCAAGTCTTCTTCTGCATCTGTTGTAGGACAAAAGTACATCTAAGATTAGAAATATAATATACATACATTTGGAATTCCTATCATTAAGTTCTGTATCAATTTCCGTTCGTACAATTACCGTTCGATGATTTGTTCACGGTATATTTCGTTATATTTGAATTTTTGTTATAATCATTTCATATTAGTTTGGAATTCCTATCATTATGTTCATTATGTTCGGTAACAATTTCCGTTCGTACTGTACGCTGGATGGTTCCTTCTTTGTTTAATAAAAAAAAAAAAAAAAAAAAAGAAATATACATACTATTAGACAGTTATGTAATATACTTATGACTCTGCATCATCAACAAACTGCAAAGTATTCCACTTTACCTGTAGGTATGTAACTGAAATGTAAATTACATGTGGTCAACTTGTGCACAAGGCATTTGCATAAATATGTACTCCAGATTAGGTGCTTAAGTCTTATGGCCGCACCTGGGGTCGTATTGAGGTCACCTGAGTTAGCGCCGAATGGCAGCCGCTCCAGACCCTTGCGATTAAGCCCCACCACCATTGTAAGCTCCTCACAATTCAGCCCTTGGCTGCAAGGAGAGAGTAAGCCGGCCCACCAATCTATCTATCTATCTATCTAAGATGGGTGTTATCACCTTTAGTTAACTCTTTGGACATGTTTGAGGGAAGAGGGCCAGTGTGAACGCCAGAGCCACTACTCTTCTAATGTTACAAGATGAAGAAGAAGGTTCCCAAAACATTCACCGTACCTGCCACTGCCTGGAACTGATCTAAGGACATGGTGACAGGCTTGTCCTTCCCTTGTAGATGTTTCCTTCTATCTTTCCGGTTAGGACCTTTGTCCTCTTCTAAAGCTGCCTTTAAAGCTGGGTCGTCATAAAACTGTGGATAGAATAATTGGCTTTCAGAACATTGGAATCCAAAAAATAAGAGCTTGTAGCTGTGTACTGAAGTGTAATAAATGCATATATCATGTATTTCTGTTTTTAGCATAATGAAAATAATACAATGACACATGGGTATAGCCAAAAACAAACCCATTCTACACTATGAGTATGATACATCTAGCTCAAACATTCATTGAGAAATTAAAATCAACGCTTTATAATTTGGAGCAATGTCTCCACTCCTGAGGAATTCTCTCTCTATCTCTAAAGCTCACTTACCAATCTTTGTTGTTCATATTCCAGCTTGCTCATCATGATGGCTTTCTGCAAGTCATCTTCAAAGGTATGGTCTGTGAACTATAATCAAAGTATATCTTACCAAAGATACATGGCTGTGAATAACTTTACTTGACTCCACTACAATTTTAATGATCTAGGGTGACTTCTTGGCTTATGTTTCCATCAAAAGTGATGAGGATTTATAATAAAATCTAAAACTCTATATAAACAGATCCCAGGTACACCAACATTTAAATTTTCTTTGGAAGTTCCCAAATACAACTACATTGTATGGCAACAATTATAACAATCAGCCAATGGGCTTATCACTTACATGTGCATATATAAATGTGACAGCTGTAAATTATTGCAAGATGGGGACAGAATCTCTAGCTTCCACCAATCATATACTAGTACCTTGTTAAAAATCACGTTACAAAGGAAAGAATACCTACCTGTGTATCCTTCATTTTCCACTCTTCCCATTGGTGGGCTGTCTCTCCATTCCTAGTACCAGTACTTGACACATGGGCCCCACCAACACCACCAATGGGCAAGGCTGTTACATTTGGACTGTGGGTTGTTGTGTCTCCACTTCCTATTGGTGGTGCTTGTGCAGGTGCTGTAGCTGCTGCTGCAGGTGCTGGCTTGGGCTTCGCTCCACTCTTTAATCCAAAGGCCAAGTTGCGAAGCTGGAAATTAGTAGTCATATGAAAGGAATAAAATCTCACAATTTTTGTTATTGAAAATGATAATGCTCTCTGAACTATCTTTTACCATACTTTTGATAAATACAATTTGAGGAGAATAGAAATATATACAAGTCCTGAGTGTGAACCACAGGTATGGCTGGATGACACAAAATAATGCTAGTAAGTGAGTGAGTTACTGGTACTATTTTTCTAAGTAAAAATGAATTGTTTCCTATCATCCACTGTTACTTTCAGAAGTACTGATAATTGTGAAATTCTTTAGGCTCATAATTCACTGGTGTAGAATTTGGATCTCCTGTGGTACAATATTGTTACCATATATAATGCCACATATCTTCTGTTATCACATTTCATTAGGTACAAGTTATTACAACTTGATAAACCACTAAATGCATGTCTTGTACACAAAATGTACTCAAGAAAAACCAATATTAGTAGAAATTCTTCCTTTTCAGTTAAGTCAGAACAATAGAATTTAGGACAAACTTTCTTATCCACACCTAAGACCTTAGTTTTATGGATCCCCAATTGCATGCTGGGAGACACTGGGTACTATGGGTAACACAGGGCAAACAGCATGTTGTGTCCAGTATGTGTTTTCATGGTAATGATGCCGTTTTTGTTGTGTTACCCATAGTGCCTTCCATCTCCCAGTGTGCTATGGGATCTGTAAAAAGGTGCTTTTCGTGGTAAGCAAAATAGAACATAGTTTGACACACAATGATGCCACGATTTAGATTTGTGCGTTATTTTGTGTGACAATTAGCTCATCTTACCCAGCCATACCTGGGGGTTGGGTTTGCAGGGGGAACGTGCATACACACTACGGCATGACGGACACCTGCTATCACCCTCATTCAGAATTCTGTGCCAGCAAAATCCACAAACTTGGTACCGACAGGGGCAGGGGAAGAAACGGCGACCGTCCCGATCCAGGAACTCCATGCATATTGGGCACTCTTTACATACTGCCTGATTCCAAATAAAGTGGATTAGATATCGGTCAGGTCAAACAGAACTTCTGACGACTAATAATATTTCTACAAGACAGGATCCGATTCCAAAGGCAGATACGAGGTATTCACTGGACAGGTATAATTTGTGATTATTGAATAATTACTCACTGTGAAACTAATAATACAATTGTGATACTGACCACCTGATAGACAAGTACCGGTAACACCATCCTTTGTACTAATAATTGTGTATCAGTGTGTATATGCAGATAACACGTGTGGGGAGGGGGGCGGATAGCGGTTTCGAATCCTGATATCAAATTTGGATGCTTTTCGATAGATGCGTTCAGTTAGTCGATATTACAGCTATATTTGATACCTGTAGATAGGTATAAATTTGAGACGTCTACTTCTAAAGAAGGTAGACTATAATATAACGTTGGTCAGATGAAAAATATGCGTGTAGTAGTACGATTATGTGACGGGCGTCACGTAACGTTAAGTATACAAATCCATACTTCGTTTGTAACTGCGCTGTCGTTTTGCTTCTTTTTCTTCTTCCCTTTCTTGCTCTTAGCACTGGTGGCCTGCCTGTTGTTCTGGGACGTGCTCTGCGCCTGTCCCTCTCTGGTGTCATCCTCGTCATCCTCGATTTTCAAACAAGCAAAGCGAGAGACTTGCGGAGTTGCCATTCTCGTTTTTGTTGGAAACCAGTCAAATGTTCCAGTCAAACTAAATCTCGCCTTGGGCGAGAAAAAACGAGACCGCGCGAGACCGACCGGATTTGTGGATACACTATGTAGCTACGCTATATGTAAGCTATGTACAGTTTGTAACTTTTCAACTTTTCGGACCGAAGAAAGAGTAAACCATGGAGATAAGAACACATGGACGACACTCACAACACAAATGCAGTATCAATTCATTCTCAAATTTCTTTACGTATAATTTCCCTTCAAAAATATATTGGACTGATCTGGATATGACTTTGACAGCTTTGGCCAACAGTTTCATTTTCAGTTTCTTAAACTTTAAGTATCCGAGTGTGGCTGAGAGCCAGCAAGCAAAAATTTCAAAATAAAGTTTTTCACAAACTAACCATCGAATATGGTAGTTAAGTACCTCTATTTTCATAATCTGACATGTTGAATTTTTACGGATGTACCGCTACTTCACAATTTTACTAGCGAGGTTGCTAAGTAATATCCGTAACGTTAAAGTTAAGTTGTACGAATAAAATTGTATTTGGTAATACTAGCATTCGAACAGAATTGCTGAACTATATTCAGTATGATTACTAAGTATAATTATGCACACCTGTGAATAAGGGTTCCTGTTACAACGTTAACAAAACGTTAACCTCTTTAAAAGCTTTTTAACTCTCTTTTAGTTTTACCCTGGCTTTAATCGTATAACCGCATCAATGGGCAACTTTATTTCAGTGCTAAGAAAAGATAACTTAACGTAACTTTGGACAAATTTTCACTCACAGTGCTCAAACGAGCGTGAAATTGACATATAAAATACAGCATCCTAGACGCACATTTTCTAAGGACATGGAAGTGCTATTCATATGGTCGGTGAACCTTTAGTGAGCAATGTACAAATTAGTTTCGATGCTTTCTACGTGGATTGGGGTCAAAGGTGAAACGACCAAGGTAGCGTAGGGCACACAAAACACCTGTTCGTTGAAGGTGTATTTGCTGTCATAAAAAGGTTTGTCGGCCGCTTTTGTGTTATATACTTAAGATTCCGTGCAACATAATCATAACCTAATTGTCCTTTACTTACTGGTGCCTTTTGAACTCTTGTAGTAGTCGGATTTCCGCACTTACCGTACATTACGCTACCTGTGGTGACCTTGTTGCGAGACGGTATGCTATACGAACATATTTTATACGTTGCAATATCATATCGAATATCTTGGTAATATGTTCGCAGCCAGCATGATATTTATATCATTTATTCTGATTCTATAATATCTATTCAGTAAAATGGCTTGGTATGAAAGATACGAGCAGTGCGAGTACCGTGTGGAATCAGAACAGTCGGAGGAACAGCTTCTGCCCACCGACCCGGACGAGAAGGACACATCGGACGAGGACAGGGTGGTCGACTTTCAGAACCGTTTCCACGGAGAGACCGGCTTCGAACATTTAAACCGCCAGCGCCACACCGGGGAGTACACTGACATTGTGCTGAAGGTGGGTGTCACATGTGTTAATGTTTAACCGACGACTGCGAGACTGTGATTTTTGTGTCATTCAGGAGTTATTTGCAAGTAGATGCTAGAAGGGAAAAGGGACCGTGTCGCATTTTTCTCACACACAGCAAAAAATGAGACAGAAACGGTACTATTTTCCCTTCCAACATCTCCTTGGAGATAAATCAGTCAGGTGCCTCTTTACTCGACTGTTTATGAAATGTATACAAATGACGTCATGAATCAACAGGTGGGGGAGGCGGACTTCCCGTGCCACCGGGCGGTACTTGCGTGGAACAGTTACTTCAAAGTCATGTTCACCCACACCAAGGAAGACACCGTGCAGCTGGAGGGGGTCAGTGTGCACGTATTCGACAAGCTGTTGAACTATCTGTACACAGGCAAGATAACTGTTACCACAGACGACGCACAGGTAAGTAGGTTCTTGAAGTTGGAGATTTTAGTATTTGAATCGAATGTGCACGAATATGGGTTCATTGTTTATATCGTGAATGTACTTTCGAATGTGGTGCTACTTACTGCCGTCATCACCACCCAAGGGACACGTGACACAAGGTCCTGGAAGTCTATGTCCCCCCCCGCCTCGGTTACTATATCTCCAAAACAAGGCTTTCATTATGGGCGTTGACAGCTTATGCCCAAATAGATCAGTATGCAGTTTTGAAGTACATGTGACCCCTTTTTTCATCCTGATTTCAGGACATCCTCGCCGCTGCCACTATGTTTCAATTCGACAGGGTGGTAGCAAATTGTGAAGAGGTCTTTTTGCAAAATCTCGAGGCTGCCAACTGTTTGAAGGTTCTGTGTATCGCCGATGTCTACTCTTGTACAAGACTAAAAGAACGTGCCCTTTCAATGGCGCTGGAAGTCTTCCAGAAGGTTCTCAACTCGGAAGAAATACTTGAGCTTCCCGCGGAGCTATTCATTGAATACATTTCGGACAAGAAACTCGTGGTCAAGTCGGAAGACGACGCCTTTCAGGTTGCGTTGCGATGGTTGAGCAAGGATGTGGAAAAACGCGTCGCCCACTTACCGAGAATTCTGGACGGCCTTCGTCTCACGCAGGTGAAAGAGAGCCTCCTAGCGAAGTTAGCCGAACATGCAGCCGTGCGCGACTTGGAAGAATGTCAGGTGAAGATCAGAGTAGCCCGACAACAGCAGCACGACTCTGTAGGTGGAGACAGCTGTGACGACTTTTCACAAGTGTCTCTGCGACAGACGATGTCCCCGGACGTTCTCATTGTGGTTGGAGGGTGGACCGTGGAAGAAAGCCTCAGGTAACATCGGCTCGGTCACATTTAATTTAATATTCATCCTACAATTTTTTTTTTGTCCCTTCAGCGAGGCTATCAGACAGAACTGACCGGCGACGAAGCCCTACGATAACGTTTTCCGTCATAAGACAGTTGGGATTTTTTGTACCACACATCCTCCACGTCATAAATCTATCGTACGCGTACGACGAATGTGACAGTCCCTTAGACATTAACCTAAACTGGATTCTATCCACTAAGCCTTCGTATACGTAATTCTTTACGTCATGGTAGAGACAACTTATTTATAGAGAAATTCTGTAGAACAGTTCTGCAGTAGAAGCTCTGATACACAGAACCCATTATCATGTTTTATTTGTAGATTTTCGGAGGACGTGGAAAAGATTAATCACGCCTCGTCGCCATTGGCGTCGATTCTGAGCTACGACTTGGACCACAGAGTGTTCTACAGGTGCACAGATCTGCCGACCTCCGCCATGGGGTACATAAGTACAGTACTGCACAGGGGAAGGCTGTATGTAACAGGTAAGGGTGGGCTTTCATTGGATTCGTTGTGTGGTCATGCTGCTTCAATTGTATTAGACACATTTGCCGTACGATAGGCTTACGGCAACAACTTAAGGTTATTTTTTTGGACAGTCATGTTTGTATTGTGGAAAACTCAGCTGTATTGTGATAAAAACAAAGGTTACTGAAGGTCCTTGACAGTCAGCTCTCTCATAACCTTGCTGAAAGTCCTAAAAAATTTTAAAAATATCGACTGACGGGTGTGATGGTACTTTTACCACAAACCAGCCACCTTTCGTCGTTTTCTGCAAGAGTTTTTTAAGGTCTCCTAAGATAATGTGACGATGGGAGGAATTCCGTGGATATGAAACAAATATTCGGCATATTAGAGTTCATGATTTAGAATGAGTCTTTCTGATAATGCCAGTTGGCCATGTTCGTGATGTATTTTTGACTAAAATTTGATTCCATATACTTTATTAGGTGGAACGGCGAATATAGGAAATAGCCAAGACGCAGGAACCTCAGAAATGTTCTGCTATGACTTCGTGTCGGACACGTGGACTCGACTAGAAGACATGCCACGCGCGCGGAGAGGTCACCAGTCGATTGTTGTGGACAACAAACTCTACGTGCTTGGCGGACAAACTGAAGAGCAGCATCACACAGCGGACTGTTATGACATTGCAGATGGCTGTTGGTCTCCGTGCAGATCTTCACCCCAACCCGTGTCCCGTTTGTCCTTGGCCAGAGCTGTTGAGGGGAAGCTGGTGGTTGTGTGTCTGACGAAAGAACAGCGTCCCACCTTCAGGGGTGTATCCCCTCGTGAACAGAAGACGCTGATGTTGCAGTGCTACGACCCGGCCTCGGACTCCTGGACCTCCGAGCAGACGGCTACCCAGTGCGATACGCCCCTCCTGGCGTTCGAGTTGGACGGGGTACTGTACATTGGGAGCGAGTTCTACTACTGGCAGTTGTATCAGTATGATACTCGTTCGAATTCGAAATCCGATGGTTTGCGTGTTCTCAGCTCTCAATCATTTCCTAGGTGAGTAATTGATAGAACTTTTACCTTAACCGCGCCACCACGAGCCCTCCCACTTCAATTCATGATTGTTCACTTTTTGGTGACGCCTCAGGAGCGGAGAATTTTTTCACTTCCGATGTGTCTCGTCGTATGTCAATTTTGTATACGTATGTACGTATAATGCTATACTAAATTTGGGATAAAAGTTTACTTTGACATTAATAAACATTTGTGATCTTTCTTACTTTTTCATAGTTTAGAGTTCACCGTGGAGCCTGAGTACCGGACTATACGGATGCTATCCGGATCACCGGCCGGAGAGCCACACGACATGATTCACCGGTACATATTCGAGAGGAAAGGATGGGAAAAGGTAAACGTCGTTGTATTGTTTTGATTTGTTTTGTTAGGAAGTTTACAATAATCAAAGACTTTTGCTATTATATAGTAATGCCATGATTTCGGGATATAGTATTAGAAAACACACGTATCTATACATCTAAACATACGTTAAAATTTTAAAAAGTATATAATCCAACCAGTGCCTTCCTTTCTGTTCTGTTCTAACGATGCTGCTCTTGAACAGAAGGTGAAATGGGAAAGAGATCGGAGACGCACGGTGCATCTTCCGTTTGGCCTGCTCGGTCACTGCCTGATGGTGGCGAGGAAAACAGTGATTGGATGGTTCTGTAGAGACCTGGGACGCTTCGGAGCTCCGGACGAGCAAGACACATCGACTATTCTGGACGACCAAGACACATTGACCAACCCGAATCCAAACACCCAAGACAGGTCTACTATTCAGAACGACCAGGGCACGTCGGCTGCTCAGGACGACCAAGGCACGTCGGCTACTCAGAACGACCAAGGCACGTCGGCTGCTCCGGACGACCAAGGCACGTCGGCTACTCCGGACGACCAGGGCACGCCGGCTGCTCCGGACGACCAGGGCACGTCGGCTACTCCGGACGGCCAGGGCACGTCGGTTGCTCCGGACGACCAAGGCACGTCGGCTGCTCCGGACGACCAAGGCACTTCGGCTACTCAGAACGACCAAGGCACGTCAGCTGCTCCGGACGACCAAGGCACGTCGGCTACTCCGGACGACCAAGGCACGTCGGTTGCTCCGGACGGCCAGGGCACGTCGGCTGCTCCGGACGACCGGTCTGAGATGTAAACTCTGTTTCGTCTATTGACGAGGGCCTCCTCCAACCGGAAGCGGACACCTTTCCTTCAGTGTTTCTCATTGGGCCGTGCTGATTTGATTATACGGATGACATCCGCGCGCGCATCAATTTTCGTTCGTTTCCAAAAAAAAGTTTTCAACCATACTGTAATATACTAAGCAGCTGCAAATATGTGCCGTAAATTGCCCCCCAAAAATTGAAAAACGGATAGTAATGTCATAGAATTCCAAAGTCAATTTCAAGGTCTAAGAAGAAGATGTGAAAGAACATAAATGAAAAATCTTTTCCTCGGTATACCATACTGTATGTTTAGTCATTTGTTCCACCTTCCTTACCAGTTAGATTTCATAATGAATACAACTTGGGGGGGGGGGGGCAAACCGTTTTTTTATTCGCACGCTCGCATCAGTTTTGGGGTTCCCAGAGGATGTCATCCATATAATCAATTCAACATGGCCTTGGTGCAGTGGAAATATTTGGCACGTGTAACTTGTAATGCAGGGAAGGGGTAGTCTCCACTAGATTAGTACTCTTTTGCATTCTTAATACATCAAATAAGGTAAATGATTTTCCAGAGGAGTAAGTCAATCCGAAAAAAAATTGACCGGCAACCGGCTGGCTTACTCCTTTGGCAAACTTCATTCACCCTATTTGGATAATTTCTCGCCAATCCAATGTTAATATTTTTTTCAGTACCCGAGAGGGTAATAGACCGTTCCGAGCTGCCAATAAAAACTAGGTATTCTGCCAATTAGAGAGAGCGGGAATTGGACATGTGAACATCAGCGGGCTTGTCCGCCATTTTGGCCGATCACCGCTGATTTTGACCGAGGTATTTGAGTTACTAGAGCGTTGCTAAGGTAAACTATTAAACTAAACCTTATACTATGTCCGTACCTTAGAGAAAACACTACAGCTGTACACAACGTATACGTAGAATCGTAAAGGTTGACATTTATTGGGTATCATTCCCAAAGTCTAACGTAAGGCACACCTCTCATGATCTCAGTATTTGCTGCAGAAATGAGCATAGCCAGTATCAGATAAGTCGGTTATGAAATTCGAAATCAAACAGCTTCATATGTGCTAGATTGTACGGCATTGTTCCTTTTTTCGTTCTTGTGCTATTTTATTCTAACAGTAACACATTTTCGCAGTCAAAATGTCAAGACGTGCTATGATTTCTTAAAAACTTTGTTAGCTTTTCTTTTCACAGTTCAAACGTTTCTTTTCCATATTTCTTCCAGTCTATACCAAAGGTTTGATAGACTTAAACCATGTACATACGGTTGCCGAAATGTACCTATGATTTTTTTTCTTCATTTTTGTGACTTTTTTAAGCCTTAATAGGCAAAGAATTATGGTATAAAAAAGCGATCTTTGCATATCTCTATATGCTATCAATTTTTCTCCTACTCTGCTTCTACATCCGGGTCCCTCAGGATTTCTTCTTGATGGGAGGAAGACGCGCTTTGTTGTAGGCATTCAATCTGCGCATGTCCTCAAAAGTAGGTTTGACTCTCGACGATCTGTCCATGACGGCGGCGTCTGCGCATGCCTTGCGAGGTGCCAACTCTAAACATGAAAGAGTGGAACAAAAATAAGTTATTTTCTTTCATGATAAAGATCTCCTGATTCAAATGAGTAGTGAATTTGTTACACGTGACATGAAATTGTTCCTAGTTGACATATGAAAACGATACTATGTACATACATTTATCTCTGATTTTGTATTTTCTCAGTTGTAGCGCAGTAAAACGAATCATTAATACTTTGCATTGTAAATATTTTTTTGTTTCATTTAAGTAGCTATATAGTTTTAGCCTTATCTTGCCGTAATGGTTCGATCCATCAATTAATTTATTCATCCGTTCACTCGTTCATTTATTCGTGCTTTCATTCCTTCACCTGGTCTCCTTGATGTCTTGGGCCGGGGGCTGCATACTTCATCTACTCCTGCCCTAGCGCCGACCTGACCAAGCCTCTGTTGCCTGGCTTTCCCGCGCTTTATTCCGGTGCGGCTGTCGTCCGTTCTCAACCCGACGTTTGTGTTCGATCTGACGCTGGCGTCCCCTTCGTTCTTCCTCGACCTTCTCTTCATTTTCCCGTCGCTTCTTTCCTTGGTGCGGTCGCGGCTCTTACATCTGCTCACCGACCCCTCCTCGCCGTCACCTCTCTCTTTGAAGGTTGTGTTGGGGGTCAGATGTCCCACCTGTTCACCTTTTGATTCCGAGTCAACATTCGGAGAGACGCCTTCGTTCATGGACGACTTGTTTGTGCGTCTGTGTGCAGACTTGGACTCCATTTGTTGAGGGAATCTCACCCCCTTCATGATCTGTGCTCGTGAGAACGGGCGCTGGGCGGGTGGAGGCACCACATCAGCCGCCGCAGACTTCTTCCCAGGCAGCGGTTTGAGTGGGAATGCTTCGACTTCGATACATTTCTTTGTCAACGGAACAAGTTTCCTTCCGTCAGCAGACAGCCTCAGGCTGGGCCTACTATCCCCCAGACAAGTTAGCACGCCATCATCTACTGGCTCCTCTTGGGTCAGACACTCTGGCGGTGGGGTCAGGCAAGGGGAGGGCGTACGCTTTTTGAAGCGGCAGGTTGTGGTGGGGGTCAGCTGTCCCACCTGTTTACCTGCTGATCCTCGTTCTTCAACATTCGGAGAGAGGCCTTCGTTCATGGACGACTTGTTTGTGCGTCTGTGTGAAGACTTGGACTCCATTTGTTGAGGGAATCTCACCCCCTTCATGATCTGTGCTCGTGAGGACGGGCGCTGGGCGGGTGGAGGCACCACATCAGCCGCCGCAGACTTCTTCCCAGGCAGCGGTTTGAGTGGGAATGCTTCGACTTCGATACATTTCTTTGTCAACGGAACAAGTTTCCTTCCGTCAGCAGACAGCCTCAGGCTGGGCCTACTATCCCCCAGACAAGTTAGCACGCCATCATCTACTGGCTCCTCTTGGGTCAGACACTCTGGCGGTGGGGTCAGGCAAGGGGAGGGCGTACGCTTTTTGAAGCGGCAGGTTGTGTTGGAGGTCAGCTGTTCCACCTGTTTACCTGCTGATCCTCGTTCTTCAACATTCTGAGAGAGGCCTTCGTTCATGGACGACTTGTTTGTGCGTCTGTGTGAAGACTTGGACTCCATTTGTTGAGTGAATCTCTCCCTCTTCATAATCTGTGCTCGTGAGGACGGACGCTGGGCGCGTGAAGGCGCCACATCAGCCGGTGCGCACTTCTTCCCAGGCGGCGGTTTGGGTGCGAAAGCAGCACCTTCGACCAGGTTTCCAACACCTTTCTTTGTCATCGGGACGAGTTTCCTGCCGCGATGGGCAAAACCTCCACCGCTGGATTTTTCTTCAGGTCGTCTTGTCTTCCAATCAGGAGCCCCATTTCCTGGAGGACCACCGTCGTCACGAACCTTTCCAGTAGATGTGTCAACATCATTCTGTACCAGGTTTGCTGGGGTTGCCGCATCTGACTCACGTTTGGAAGACCACTTCTTTCTGTTGGTCTGTCCACCTCGTGAATCCTTCTCCGCCGTGCGACTAACGCTAGTGTCACCGTTCTCTCTCTTCTTGCGGCCCTCTCGGCTTCGAGTACGGTTCCGCTTGACATCTGATGCCGCGCGTTTACTCTGTGTGGGAATCGGAGAATCTGCCTTAACATCAGATGTGGACTCTTCTTCCCTGTTGTCAAAGTTCTCCGTCTCTGAATTGACTTTCTCAACTGCTTTTTCTCTGCTAGGAGGACTGTTCCTCGACTGAGGGTTGATCGTGAGAGGCTCGAAATCGTCATTGTATTCTTTTGTCAACGGAACGAGTTTCCTTCCGTCTGGAGACAGCTTCAGACTGGGCCCACCTCCACCCAGATACGTCAGCACGCCATCTTCTACTGGCTCCTCTTGGGTCAGACACTCTGGCGGTGGGGTCAGGCAAGGGGAGGGCGTACGCTTTTTGAAGCGACAGGTTGTGTTGGGGGTCAGCTGTCCCACCTGTTTACCTGCTGATCCTCGTTCTTCAACATTCGGAGAGAGGCCTTCGTTCATGGACGACTTGTTTGTGCGTCTGTGTGAAGACTTGGACTCCATTCGTTGAGTGAATCTCTCCCTCTTCATGATCTGTGCTCGCGAGGACGGACGCTGGCCGCGTGAAGGCGCCACATCAGCTGCCGCACACTTCTTCCTAGGCGGCGGTTTGGGTGCTGCTGCACCTTCGACCAGGTTTCCAACACCTTTCTTTGTCATCGGGACGGGTTTCCTGCCAAGACGGGCACGACCTGACACTCCGTCGCTAGATTTCTCTTCAGGTCGTCTTGTCTTCCAATCAGGAGCCCCATTTCCTGGCTGACCACCGTCGTCACGAACCTTTCCAGTAGATGTGTCAACATCATTCTGTACCAGGTTTGCTGGGGTTGCCACATCTGACTCACGTTTGGAAGACCACTTCTTTCTGTTGGCCTGTCCACCGCGTGAATCCTTCTCCGCCGTGCGACTAACGCTAGTGTCGCCGTTCTCTCTCTTCTTTCCGCCCTCTAGGCTGCGAGTACGGTTCTGCTTGACATCTGATGCCACGCGTTTACTCTGTGTGGGAATCAGAGAATCTGCCTTAACATCAGATGTGGACTCTTCTTCCCTGTTGTCCAAGCTCTCCGTCTCTGAATTGACTTTCTCGACTGCTTTTTCTCTGCTAGGAGGACTGTTCCTCGATTGAGGGTTGATCGTGAGAGGCTCGAAATCGTCATTGTATTCTTTTGTCAACGGAACGAGTTTCCTTCCGTCTGCAGACAGCTTCAGACTGGGCCCACCTCCACCCAAATACGTCAGCACGCCATCTTCTACTGGCTCCTCTTGGGTCAGACACTCTGGCGGTGGGGTCAGGCAAGGGGAGGGCGTACGCTTTTTGAAGCGGCAGGTTGTGTTGGGGGTCAGCTGTCCCACCTGTTTACCTGCTGATCCTTGTTCTTCAACATTCTGAGAGAGGCCTTCGTTTATGGACGACTTGTTTGTGCGTCTGTGTGAAGACTTGGACTCCATTTGTTGAGTGAATCTCTCCCTCTTCATAATCTGTGCTCGTGAGGACGGGCGCTGAGCGGGTGAAGGCGCCACATCAGCCGGTGCGCATTTCTTCCCAGGCGGCGGTTTGGGTGCTGCTGCACCTTCGACCAGGTTTCCTACATCATTCTGTGTCAACGGGACGAGTTTCCGTCCGTCTGGAGACAGCTTCAGAATGGGCCCACCTCCACCCAGATACGTCAGCACGCCATCTTCTACTGGCTCCTCTTGGGTCAGACATTCTGGCGGTGGGGTCAGGCAAGGGGAGGGCGTACGCTTTTTGAAGCGGCAGGTTGTGTTGGGGGTCAGCTGTTGCGCACCTTTTTTCTCCATCGTGGCGGGCGTCAGGCTGGGTGACCCATCGCAAAGATATGTCAGAATGCCGTCCTCTACTGGCTCCTCTTGGGTTAGACACATGGTCTGTGCTCCTGAGGACGGACGCTGGACGGGAGGAGGCACCACCACATCAGTTACCGGGCACTTCTTCCCAGGCGGCGGTTTGGGTGCGAAAGTAGCACTTTCGACCAGGTTTCCAACACCTTTCTTTGTCATCGGGACGGGTTTCCTGCCAAGACGGGCACGACCTGACACTCCGTCGCTAGATTTCTCCTCAGGTCGACTTGTCTTCCAATCAGGAGCCCCATTTCCTGGCTGACCACCGTCGTCACGAACCTTTCCAGTAGATGTGTCAACATCATTCTGTACCAGGTTTGCTGGGGTTGCCGCATCTGACTCACGTTTGGAAGACCACTTCTTTCTGTTGGCCTGTCCACCACGTGAATCCTTCTCCGCCGTGCGACTAACACTAGTGTCGCCGTTCTCTCTCTTCTTGCGGCCCTCTCGGCTTCGAGTACGGTTCCGCTTGATATCTGATGCCGCGCGTTTACTCTGTGTGGGAATCGGAGGATCTGCCTTAACATCAGATGTGGACTCCTCTTCCCTGTTGTCAAAGTTCTCCGTCTCTGAATTGACTTTCTCAACTGCCTTTTCTCTGCTAGGAGGACTGTTCCTCGTCTGAGGGTTGATCGTGAGAGGCTCGAAATCGTCATTGTATTCTTTTGTCAACGGAACGAGTTTCCTTCCGTCTGCAGACAGCTTCAGACTGGGCCCACCTCCACCCAGATACGTCAGCACGCCATCTTCTACTGGCTCCTCTTGGGTCAGACACTCTGGCGGTGGGGTCAGGCAAGGGGAGGGCGTACGCTTTTTGAAGCGGCAGGTTGTGTTGGGGGTCAGCTGTCCCACCTGTTTACCTGCTGATCCTTGTTCTTCAACATTCTGAGAGAGGCCTTCGTTTATGGACGACTTGTTTGTGCGTCTGTGTGAAGACTTGGACTCCATTTGTTGAGTGAATCTCTCCCTCTTCATAATCTGTGCTCGTGAGGACGGACGCTGGGCGGGTGAAGGCGCCACATCAGCCGGTGCGCACTTCTTCCCAGGCGGCGGTTTGGGTGCTGCTGCACCTTCGACCAGGTTTCCTACATCATTCTGTGTCAACGGGACGAGTTTCCGTCCGTCTGGAGACAGCTTCAGAATGGGCCCACCTCCACCCAGATACGTCAGCACGCCATCTTCTACTGGCTCCTCTTGGGTCAGACATTCTGGCGGTGGGGTCAGGCAAGGGGAGGGCGTACGCTTTTTGAAGCGGCAGGTTGTGTTGGGGGTCAGCTGTTGCGCACCTTTTTTCTCCATCGTGGCGGGCGTCAGGCTGGGTGACCCATCGCAAAGATATGTCAGAATGCCGTCCTCTACTGGCTCCTCTTGGGTTAGACACATGGTCTGTGCTCCTGAGGACGGACGCTGGACGGGAGGAGGCACCACTACATCAGTTACTGGGAACTTCTTCCCAGGCGGCGGTTTGGGTGCAAAAGTAGCACCTTCGACCAGGTTTCCAACACCTTTCTTTGTCATCGGGACGGGTTTCCTGCCAAGACGGGCACGACCTGACACTCCGTCGCTAGATTTCTCCTCAGGTCGTCTTGTCTTCCAATCAGGAGCCCCATTTCCTGGCTGACCACCGTCGTCACGAACCTTTCCAGTAGATGTGTCAACATCATTCTGTACCAGGTTTGCTGGGGTTGCCGCATCTGACTCACGTTTGGAAGACCACTTCTTTCTGTTGGTCTGTCCACCTCGTGAATCCTTCTCCGCCGTGCGACTAACGCTAGTGTCGCCGTTCTCTCTCTTCTTGCGGCCTTCTCGGCTTCGAGTACGGTTCCGCTTGACATCTGATGCCGCGCGTTTACTCTGTGTGGGAATCGGAGGATCTGCCTTAACATCAGATGTGGACTCTTCTTCCCTGTTGTCCAAGCTCTCCGTCTCTGAATTGACTTTCTCAACTGCTTTTTCTCTGCTAGGAGGACTGTTCCTCGACTGAGGGTTGA
Organism: Branchiostoma floridae x Branchiostoma japonicum; assembly: GCA_013266295.2. Taxonomy (NCBI): domain Eukaryota; kingdom Metazoa; phylum Chordata; class Leptocardii; order Amphioxiformes; family Branchiostomatidae; genus Branchiostoma; species Branchiostoma floridae x Branchiostoma japonicum. The sequence continues at coordinate 21,511,967 of CM023823.1, forward strand.
TCGTGAGAGGCTCGAAATCGTCATTGTATTCCCTATAAGAAAGTTCGGGACTTGGGGATGGGGTGGGATTCCTCTGTTCTACCTTCAGGCGTTCGCAGGCTCTCACCATGAAGAGTGGTTTTTGGTCGTTGTCGGACGGCGGGTTCTCGGCCTCCCCGACTCTCTCCAAATCCTTGTGCTTTTCCTTGTGCAGCCGCCCAAGATCCTCAAGTCGATGGGGCGACAAGATAGCGTTCTTAAGCCAGCGTAGCGCACTGACCTGCTTTAGAGTCGGCCGCCCATCCTCATTCACATTAAGTAACTTACAGGCTAACCTTTTGGCCTCTGAAACCAAAAATGATATAGAAGATCAATCAGTGATATACATATACATGGTCTTCTGTATGATTCAAGAATGGTATCAATGGCGCAAGATCTTTTCTTTATACCATACATACCGTTTGAAATACATTTGTTAAAGCTTGGCAGTCCGCCGCATTTCCGGATCTCGTTGGCGTACAGCTGGACTCTCACTTCCGGTAACTTGTGTTGCGGAGCTGCGTAGGGCTTCTCTCCCGCGAGCATCATGTAGAATACGACTCCCCTACACAGGATCAACAATGAATATATATATATATATATATAGGAGATTTAAGACTTTCGAGAAGTATGTAATCCTCAGCTTCATGAGACGTTATTCCGCCTGTCAATCTTCCCCCACCCATGTGGTGTCAACCAACGTACTCTATCCGGAAAAAAAAGATACACAAACCCACAGCTCAGCCACCCAAAACAATACTTCCGTACCCGGAAGTAACGACATGTGATGACACGTCATATGTAACGACATGTGACGTCTGTACTACAAAATTATGCAATAAATAGCTTCAGTTCTTTCTTCGGTAAGTTTCGTCCAGCCTCCCAAAACAGGACCTTTCAGTTGTACATTTTATGGCTTATTTGTGAAGACAGACAAAGTGAACATTCAAATACATTGGCTAACAGACTTATAGTTTGACACAATTGACTTTTGTTTATTGATATGAATGGAACAGTCCTTACACGCTCCAAACGTCCGCCGGTTTCCCCAGGTACTTGTCATGACGCAGGATCTCCAGAGGCGTGTACTCCGTTGAATGTCTTGCCGTTTTCTCGAGGAAAGACATGGTTAAACGGTCAACCACAACACAGCCCTTCTCCAACTTTGTGGCGAAGCCAAACCCTGAATACAAGGGGCGTAAACAACGATCGAACGTCAGACATGCACAACTGTGGCTCTTTGATCTTCCATTACGTTATACAAGAAGCGTATTCGTAGCCATCATAATGAAGTGATTATGATATTGAAGAACTTTATTGCACGACAGTTGTACACGGTACAATGTATGGCAAATACATAGTTCAGAAATAAAGAAAGGAAATTAATATCTTAATTACTAAATAACAAGGGCTAATACAGTATTCGATAGGGCTAATCATTAGTTTCGGCATTTTTCCTAATAACAAAACAGTCTTTTATGTATTTACCTATTTTTGCATTGTAAGAGTTGTTGCATTTGAAGATATATGACCACCAGTAACCGTTCACAACTTGAGCTTTCTTCCTAAGGGTCCAGTAACGTACGTCGTGCGATCGTCACAATAAACGTCCAGCCACGATGCCTACTATGGGGTTTGGAATCCATTAGCTCTTTAACACAAGGTAAACTCTTATTACAAGATTAGCGTGACGCCGTGGTTGGTCTATCACCAACCGTTACCAAACTTCGGGGCAGGCCTGTACACGGTTTGCAAGATGTCCACTATCTACTGAGTCATGCTGCTCCAGAAGACAATACTTTGTACTTACCGGATATCTTGAGGTTGTAGTCCCCATCTAACAAGATATTATCGGCCGTAAGGTCCCTGAAACAAAACGTGCAGTGGCTTTGTGATGGATAGATGACAAACTGAAGAAAAGTAACAGTACTGTTTTCTTTGTTGTTTCATGAAAACGGGTTTCAGACAGTTGAAATCAACCAAGCGCTTGAGGACTAGTGGCTGGAGAAAGCTATATTAAGTAGCAGCGATCTGAATGACAGAATCCAAACGCCAGCTCACCTGTGCACGATGCCACGCTTATGCACGTACTTCATCCCATTCACCAGCTGCTTGGTGAAGTGACGTACGACGTCCTCATCTAACCCCAGGCCCCTCCCGGCCCGGTACTGCCGGATATACTCTCCCAGCCTCCCGTTCGCACCACAGTACTCCATGACCAGGTATGTACGGTCAGGCGAGTCGAAATATTCGTACATATAGATCTGTGGCAAGAGGGGGGATACGAATTTACGTGCAATCAAGCATTACAACTAGAAAGGCAGACATTTGCTCAGGAGCAAATGTAGCATATAGGTTCACCACATCCCCCGTACCAAAAATGGACCTGTCCCCCTCCGGTACACACAACCCTGTCCAATACTTAATCTAAAAAAAACATGCCTCCCCTCTTTAAGACTGAATTCTTGTAATGACCCCACATTATGTTATGGTCCAGTTAAAAAGACTGAAAAACAATCTTTACCACACCCCGGGATCGAACCCGTGAACTTCGAGACACTGAGACTGACGCTTGTCCATTTATCGTGCTAAGCCACTATGCCACACTGACTAGCTACGAATACATAGGCTATTTGTATACATAAAGGAACCTAATGTACATTTTGGCCTGAAGTGAAGTTCAAAAGTCGCAAAAGTGTGAGGAGATTTCTGCGGCATGTGTTCCCGAAATCGCCATACGGCGCTTTCAGGACTAGTACAAATTTTCGTACTTTTGACAGGATCCACGCCACCCTGTATCTGCTTCGTATGGCAGCGTCAGAACAAAATATAGTATTTATCTGATCACCACCGTTCAAAATTGAATTTAAAAGTAGTTGGAAGAATTATATTACTTAGTTACATGTGTGCCCATGTACGTGTATGATTGCAGCTACGTAAAAACTGCACCAGACATGTGCCAAACTTTTACAGAGGACCCACATAATCATAGGGAACAATATTAATGTCAACAAAAGGTCAATGACCTTACCTACCACACCACTACATGTATCTACAGCTAATTTGGTTAAATTTAAAATTTAAAAGATAGCAAGGTTTCTGAAAATGTAGGTTATGCCACATGTTTCCACCGATTTACAACCCAAAACATTCCTTTTTCCTGACCAATACTTAAAAAAAAACAAGGTATTTTTTTCTATTATTAGTATGTGGCACCAAGTGCAGGTGTTCTTTGAGCAGATAATTCAATTAGCTGACAGCCAATCAGCAACCACATCTGTAAACAAAGCCACACCTGCTCGTACCTCTTACCTGATCAGTAAGTAGGTCATATGTGCCAAATATGGTCATGCATACCATTTGTGCCAAATATGGTCAGGCATACCATATATGGTAAAAACCCAAATAACACCACTAGTACTTTAAAAGCCTGTATCAAAAAAATGAAAAAAAAAATGTCCGAGGGTATTTGCCCACTGTACCTTCATACCAAATTTCAGATCATTTGACCCAAAACTGGAGAAATTGAATCCATTTCAAGAAATGGCAGGAGAAGGAGAAAAAGGAGAAGAAACATGAGTAAAAACAATATACATAGGTCCACCACTAGTGGTGAACCTATAACTATGGATTTTGAGCAAGAAGAACACTTTTCTGGGACGTTGAAACAGGCCTGGATGCCCTTTTTATGTAGAGCGTAATCATCCGTTATAAGGCCACCTAAATTTGTAGTCCGACGCAGAGCGTAGTGGGTGCGTTCTTCGTTAAGCGTAGTACATAGCAGGCCCATTATTCGTATGGCATTGGCAAGCTGTCATAATTTCTCGTACTTGGTGGCCAAAGCTATTTCATTTGACGAACTGACTACAGCACTGCTTACAGCGTCCCGGTTTCTTCCTGAATTAGCGTAATACGTAGGCGGCCTACTGAATGTAGCGTAAAACTAAAACGTTTTCAGGATCGCCCCCCCCCCCCCATTCAGGCCCTCATATCAACTGACCTGACCACTGCATGAAATGTGACGCTAATGCCTGTAGGTGAGAACATTCCAAATCTTGGCCAATCGCGAACGCCGCCGTGCCTAATCACATTATATTCAAATTTCCGCCGCGATGACGTCACCTTCACCAGGTGCTACATTTTTCCTGCAGCATGCCTGTAGGTGAGAACATTCCAAATCTTAGCCAATCGCGAACGCCGCCGTGCCTAATCACATTATATTCAAATTTCCGCCGCGATGACGTCACCTTCACCAGGTGCTACATTTTTCCTGTAGCGTACGCTTCGGTCCACTTCTGCGGAAAAGTTATTCACCAGAGTTGTAGCGAAGGGCTTCGGGAATACACTGCCGAGAATGACCAGACAAAATTTGGTGAGCCGCTTGGAAGGGCGTTCGGAAGACTTCGGATGCAAAAGCGTGACTCAGCACCAGGTAGGTAAACTTACCTGCATGTGCCTGCATGCCATCTTCGGGAGGTAGCTAGTAGTAGTATCAGTGATCTAGCTAGTATCAATGATGTACTCCAAATTGGCCCAGTGCTTATCCAGTCTGTTCTTGAATTCGTTTACAGTCCTAGCATGGACCACTGTCTGTGGCAAAGAATTCCAATCCTTCACCGTTCTAACACTGAAAGACTGCTCCTAGCTAGTGTGACGTTGAGTTTGTAACTATGCCCTCTTGTTGAACTCTCAGCTGGATCATGTCACCGCGATGTGTAAACTACAAGGAGGGAAGTCGTAATACCCTTAAAGTAACGGTACGGCAGGTCTCTAAGACTTGCTGGGAGTTTTGTCACCCTTTTCTGTAGCTTTCTCCATTCCCTGCTAGTCCTGGCGGAAGTGTACATGTGCCCCCCCCCCCCCCATACTACGTTTGCATATTCCCAGTGTGGCCTTACCATAGCTTTGTACAGCAGTGGAACTGTCTATAAGTCGAGGTTATTAGAAGGCTCTTTTCATAAGCCCTAAGATCTGGTTGCCTTTCCTGGTTGCAGTCGCTGCATTAGCCTGGAAGTTTAGTTTGTTGTCCACTCTGACACCTAGACACCTAAGTCCTTTTTGTTCTTGTGTTTCTTGTATTTCCTGGTCCCCCAAAGTGTATTTTGCCTTAGTGCTGGTCCTCCCTAGGGGCGGCAGCTGCCATTTATTGGGCCGACCCTCTACTGCTTCCATGTCTTGTTGCAGAAACTCTCTGTCCTCGATGGTACCCACTTTGATGGTAGAATTTGCTATCGTCAGCAAAGATGTTGATTCCACTTGTCACAACTTCTGGGAGATCATTAATAAGGCCAGAGCAAGTAATGTTTATGGATGACATCAGCGCAAAACCTACCGGGGAGCCTAGTTGAACTGCAGGGCGACTGGGATTGTCTACAGGCCCGAAGATAGCCCACTCAAACTACGATAAAACTGGACACCAGTCTAGTAACTTCGCTGCCTCAAGTGACTTCTTAAAGATTATGGTTAGGGGGCGTGCCGTTTTTCATTTCATTCCATATCTATTTTACCAGTAGATCACACTCAGGTCTATGGCCTGTTTTTCAGGTGTCCCTGGGTACATAAAAGGAATTCATGCATACATACTCAAGCAATAAAACAAATTAATTACATTGACATAAAACAAAATAACGTAGAACCTATGTTCAGAACAAATCTGGGGCTAACTCCTTCAACAGCCTAGGGTGTAGACCATCCGGTCCAGCAGATTTCTTCGGATTCAATTCAGCCAGCTTCCTCATCACAACCACCTATTTGATCTCTAGATTCTCCAGTCCTAGCCCTGAGTTAGCCTCCACGGGTCGCGAATTGGAGCTTCTCTGACCGGCTAACTCCCCTGGCATTATTCCTTTATTTCGGCCAATTTCTACTATTTTTTCCAGCGATCCGCGGTGCCTGGTAGAGGCTAGCCCTGAGTGCCTGACATCAACACTGGGGATGTGTACATCCTCGGTGGTAAAGACGCTGCTGAAGAATTCGTTGAGAACATTGGTTTTCTCCTTGTCCGTCTTCATCACTGTACCGTCGGGTCTCACCTGGCCATTTTGCATGTTATACACGGTATATCTATATGTAACACTATATATGTGTCTTTATGTTGCTTATACGTAGGGTTGATATGCCAGGTGGCTTTCAGTTGCCTGCTTTTTTTGTCCGAGAAAATGTGTAGTGTCCGTAAAGAAGTACAAAATGGCTTATAAATAGGAATATAAAAGCTATGAGTGCATATAAACTCAATGTCTTGAAACATCTAAAGATGACGGCCTTATGACAGTGGCCACTTTGATAATGGTAGTAAATACATAAAATGATAGTCATAAATTACCATGATAATGGTAGTAAATTCATAACATGACAGTCATAAATTACCATGTTGTAGTGTCCGTAGAGGTTGTATACCATATACGTACCAAACATAAGTGTAATAACATTTTCTGTAACAATGTTGCAATCTTTAAAGAAAATTGTCCCCTCCTTTTAGTTTTGTGACATCATTTCACATTTGAAACAAATCTTTGAAGGATATAAAAAGTATTGTTGTTATGTGCCTAAATGAGCTGTAGAAAAATTATGCTGAATTCTCAGGCTGATGCGTCAAGACTAATTGTCAACAATTGTTTTTGGTAGCCACACATTCAACGGAAACATTAGCTGCAACGTTACATATTAAATGTATGGGCATTCTCTTTGTTTTTCGCCGTAGCTACAGCCGGATACACGGCACCCAGTCACCTTCTTCAACGTGAACAACGGCAACACTTCATATTCCTTCAGAACAAGGCCACACTGATGTAATTTTATGGATGACATCCTCTGGGGACCACAAAACTAATGCGAGAGGGCGAAAAAAAAAAATCCGGCAAAAAAAAAATGCTGCTTAACCACAGGAATACAAAGCCGGTATTGCGAATTGAAGCACAGGACACAGTGACTGCATCAATCAAACAAGTTTTTATTTGCAGGAGGTAGATGTAGATAGTCTTGTTCAGGTCTCATCCTCCTTCACAGCTTCCTCCTTCGTTTTACGATAAGCCGCCCTTTTGCGGCATTTATGAGTCGGCAGTCTGTACTGAGTTCCAGCCGAGTTACGGAGTTCCGTGAAGCCTCGAAAGACATGATTTTTTTTTTTTGAGAACAGGCGAAAATCAATGTGCGCGCGGATGTCATCCATAAAATTAAGGCGGTGTGGCCCAAGTAAGAAACAATGCCCAACGTATTACCTTCTGCTGTTGTTCTTCAGTACAGTTTCTAGTGTATGACAAGATAGTAGAACATTTTCAACCACGTCTAGCGTTTTGATTTCTTAACGTTGTTGTTTGTGATAGTGTATTATAATTGTGTAGTATAGCCTGCTGCCGCCGCGCCGCGTGCCTGCGAAGCTGGTGTGTTACGCCGAGGGGTGGTTATACCGGCTATACAGATACAGATACAGATACAGAATCATCCCACGTTGCACAGTCAATATTACTGACTCTCACGTGCACTACAGTTCGAGCCGGGCCAGGATGGACATATCTAAATAGGTGAGCTTGTTTAAGTAACGGCAAAAGCGCTACTTTCAATCGCGTTTTAATTATTACTTCCTTTTATATTATGACTTCTCTATTATTGCAACAATTGGGCGGCGAATCCGTCTCTCCCCGGCAAACTCCCTTGGCTGCAAACCGTCCTTTCGCGACATAACTCGCGTCGGTCGCCGAAAAAAATAACGCCGCTCACAAGACTGCGAAGGAGGCTACCATTTACGCGCTATACATCCTGAGCACGGCTATCGCGCGCATGCACGAACCTTCACATTTACAACACTTCAATCCTGGTATGCTTTGGTGAAGGTTAGACATCCAGGTAAACAATACTCATAGAAAATTCAAGCTCTACTACTACTGGATAAATTGCGGAGATAACCTCCAGACGTTTCGAGTGACATCCTCTTCAGCGTCACTAATGAACTAACAGAACTAGCCAATCCTGGTATGTTTCCATGAAGTACCAGCTCTTGACCGGCGGCATCAAAACTCAGTATAATGTACAACATAACTGACCACTTGTGGATGATCCAGCCGCCGCAGGATGTTCACCTCCCTCTGCACGATATCACTCGCGTCATCCGCGTTTCCCGTGTGGACGATTTTCACTGCCACCTGGCACAAAAGACACACACACTAGTACTTTCAAGCGTTCTTGCCACGTATCACCTACCGTCTCTTAGGAAATAGCTTTTATGTAAGTCATGTACAGACGTGAAACGTAATCGGGGCGATCATTGAACAGACAAAACTGACAGTAACAAGGACAGAAAATGGTATAGGTAGTGGGATATAACACGTCACAACAGAACAATTCTACTGCGAGCGCCACCGTGCGGCGTTCGAAGGTAGCGCACCACCATGTATATATACATTCTGTGGATGGTGTTCAGCACCAAGGACAGGCATGTTCACCTCTGCGCACAGTGTTCAAATACTTGATCAATGCCAGCGTAGAGAAAGTTATTCTCTTAACAGGTATATATAAATTGGTTTTACAAAATAAAGCTGTACAAGGCTGAAATAATACGGATAAATGGCAGAACCTACCACACTGTGACCCTTCTCGTCCGCGTCCCTGGCTAGTGGTTCCACCCTCTCCAGTGCCGAGTCCACGGCATTAGCCAGCTTGATGTCGCCAAACCTCCCGATTGCGATGGTCTTAATCAGGGAGTACCCGAAGTGTTCACACTCCCAATTTATGGGGTCTCTCCAATACTCCGAAGGAATCTCTCCTGATTCCATACTGAAAAATGACGGCATATAAGGCACAGGTATAGCAACATGTTCTTTATTTCTCGTCCCTGTTGTTAACTAATTGGTATGTGGAAGGCTGAGAGTACATAGAGTTTCCACTGGTTTCCGTTGCCTCAAAAGTTAGGCACGCAAAAAAGACTTTTAATGTTTTACCCCCGTGAGGCCATAGCTGATCATGTTACGCTATAAAGATCACAAACATATATCACTTTACTCGCGTTTAACTGACTTACCTTACTTTGTTTACCGTCGAAATTCCAAGAAAACCTTGAAGATATATCTCCGAAAGGCAAATCCTTGAAAGCGTAGGTTTATCTCCATAGATTGTTTGTTATACCAACGTGACATACGGAGGCGTCTAACAAACGTGCTGTCTCTACTGAGTAGATAACAACAATGGCAGGACAACGAATTGTCGAACTTTAGAACGTCACAATTTCGAACACAATGGAGAACGCTCCTACAGCGAGCGCCGCCATGCGGCGGGCGAAGGCAGTGCAATGTGCCGTGTGTGAATCGTGTTCTAATTCTGCAGTCATGTCCTGCTTATTACGCGTACGTTTGTCATTTGATATGATATTTGACAACATGACAATAAGTTTTCGCTTATTTATATGCTACTCTGCCACCTATTGGGCTTGATAAGGTTACACATCGACCTATCTGAAGAGCGCTTAAAGAGGAAATTGTGGACGACCTACCACCGTTTGGCCTTGGCCATTTTGATACCGTATAGGCTGTACCCGTGGGATACAAAGACTTCATTGTCACAAGTGTCGTTTCTTTAGATTAGGAAAAAAGACAAGACCAAGAGAAACCAAGTAAAATAGTCCGTTTTATTGTCCTCCAACAGGAACCGAAGTATATGATCAACTATGCAGAGGAACATGTCGTCTCTGCACTGTCCTATTATGACCTGATATGACCCACTACAGTAAGACCTTTACTTCACAGAACAAACAAGGAACTGACAGCATTTACAACCTTGGCTTCTACACAATCTGTTTGTTCAAGTAGTATTTGTCGACTGTACATGGGGTTTAACAAACACCCTTTTCCATCAAATGTCAATTGGAGTGATGTGTGTGTAAACAGCGATAGGACAATGTATTCGGTTCTTCCCCTTGCAGTTGGTTTGTAAGTAAGTAACTATGTTCGTTTCTTATCAGCCGGTGTAAACTCAGTGCTGCATTCTTATGCCACATATGAGGCACAATAGATAACTTTAATGTATCCTATTGTTCATCAAAAGTATATCAAAAGAATCATCTGTGTGTGGTATAGTGCGAGTCCTTTGTTATCCAGGGTTAAACACGTTCATTTTTACATGTCTCTTGTTCTAGAACATGGTAAGAGATTTCTATACACTTGGTCAGGTGTTCCCTTGAAGACACCGTGGCCTTGTGGCGGTTCTGCTCAATATCCTCCATAAGGTAATCGTTAAACTTCAAAACTCGGACCACGAACGATTGATTGGCGGCGCTTGACGAGCGGAGACATATTTGTACATTCTATCTCGCTAATGCCACGAAAACACCCATATGTCAACAACAATCGTGCTTCCAAATGTTAAAAGTACACCAACTCTTCACGCAGAAATTCCCCAAACACCATGAACACATGCAATGTTTTTTTTAAAAACATTATAACAAATTGACAATTTCATGCTCTTCGACGACGATACTGACGACGTTTCGGATCTTAGTATAACGAACAATCAAAACTGGCATAAAGAAATAGAGCTGATGATTTTGTGTTGGTATGATCGCCCATCACTCGCCGAGTATTCATTATATACAAATCTACCTTCCGGAATTGAACATTCGCGCACTGTATATGATAATAAGTTCTCAAGATCACATGGTCACGGTCGCAACAGTCGTGTGTTTGTCACATTTTGACGACCTACATAGTAGTAATACGTGTACATGTATATGATAAGTGGGTCATTGATGTACATGTATGTTTTTCACATTATGTAGTCTAGTGCAAGTCTACACTAATCCGATAGGTGGCATTGAGTCACCATCTGAGCATGATAACTTGTCGTGAGGCACACTTTTTCTAAAAAAATACACTACCATCTGGGTTAAAGACTATGGGATTGTAATTTGATCCTACCCACCAAATGTCTTGACAGAGAGACGTTCTCATTGTTGCCACTGACATAAACTCGCGCCGTAGGATTGGTTCACAACAGATGTACTTACAACAAATGTGACGTAATGATAATTTGACGATAACCGAATGCCACTTCTGACACCATTTCATCTTCCTAGGTCATTGGAGTCTTTGTATTCAGAGCAGTAGATGGAACCTTCAATAGGAACGGCTAGCTCTTAAGATTATACACATTTTTTTCGTCAACATACATGTAGCAAGACAATTTCCTGAAGTGATGCTTTTGCCTTCGTGTCAGATGTCAATTTTTTCATGGATCAAAAGCGGCATCCATTAGCCCGCTGCAGTACTGCAGAAGGATGATGACGGAATGATATCATCCGAGACTGGGCTGTCCTTTACAGAAACACCTTTACACAACATCAGAAAAACTGTACATGGAACTACTGTCGTATCTACACAGGTGCATCGAGCACACGCATCATGATTGTTGACCCGCACACAATACACCAGGGCAGAGATCTGCGTGCTTCCTCGGATTAACAGTGAACTAGTTGACACACATGTACAGGTATACTGTATAAACATTAAAGTCTATGGACAATCTCTGTACAGTACAAAGTCATCCTGTTTTCAGTCGTAAAAGGTTCACTCTGCACCTCCTTTATAACTGTTACAATGTTACCGCAATGCTACACAGTCTTGTACTAGCAGACGGTTTCGACACTATAGAAAGGAGGGTTGGTCATTTTGCTTGGTGAGTTGGTCACTCTACTTGGTGTGTTTTCTACTACTTGGTCCGACCGCAGTTGTGGAAGGGATCTTGAGTTTTCTGTCCCGAACACCGTTCCGTTAGGCACAGGAACAATTGTTTCCTCGATGAGCCAATAAGTCTTCATTGGATGCGGCCGTCCCTAGTACAGTGGTACACCACAACATAAGAAGTCGGTTGTACATAGCATATCTTTCAGCCACAGTAGACACCCAGTACAATGTTGATTGTGTATGTGTGTGACGGTGAGTGCGTTTGTGTGTACGTGTGCATGTGCGTATGTAATAAATAACTTAATATGTACGCCGAAGTTGACTCACTTTGTATTTGTATTTGATGTAGTGTGGGTTCAGAGCTGTTATGAATTGTGGCAAAAGCGATGTCACATAGTCTCTTCAGAAAACGTTTAGTTACCATTGAATGATGTAAAACTATGTATTTGGTTGAGATCTTTGTTTGGAGAAGTTGTATTATAGTTGATGACGATAGCCCACCAGTTTCCTAATTATTTTTGCATGTCTATGTTGTCATATTGCGAAAACATAACGTAGATTGTCAGCCCTTGTATATAAGATGGAGACTAATTACGTACGTAGGTAAACATAGTCAAAGAAACTTCTGTTTCACTCCGTATCTAAACACGGCAAATGTATCAGTATTTACCTTTACAGTAGTCAGTCCTCTGTAGTCAAACTTGAAGTCTCCAGATTCGAGCAGATTGTGAGAGTCCTCAGACACATGAATCTTCATAGCTGCACAGTAAAGATATAGAAAGTCTCAAATTTCAGCTTAAAAGCTGCATTTCCCAGATTGTACAAGTCTCTTCGAAAGATCTATCGACGCATTTGTTACAGAATAAAAAAGTGAATACAAAACCACGTTAGTATTAATTCAAACTATCGCAAAAACCAATCATCAATACATAATGAAACCTAAAAAAATAGAAGTTATGGAATGAATAATACCAATTAAGAGCATTTATAAGCTAATGATATGTCTTACAATGTACAACAAAATCGAGAAAACTATGGCTGTGGCTGAGTTCTGTTCACTGCGACGACGCTGAAGTAAGCTGTGATGCCAGCTGTCTGTATACACTTCGCTTCTGTTGTTGTCAGTTTAAAGCAGTCTGTCTGTACATGTAAGCTGCACGATGATATATTTTGACAAGCCATACACATCGTACCTTCGCCTGTAGACTCCATCCTAGAGGCAATGTTGACAGTGTCTCCGAACAGACAGTACCTGGGCATTGTCTCCCCCACCACACCTGCCGCACACTCACCTGGAGGAGGGGACGATCTTAATGACATCGTATCCACACAACGTCTTTCTCCATATCAAAGCAATTTAATACATGTTACACTTACATACCTTTTTTTCTATATAAACACACAGGGTGGTGCCACAACCACCATGTCGGTTGTATGTGTAAACCTGGAAGAGCTAGGCCTATACATACCTATGGCATATTTGTATACTGTGTACTTAGGTCATAATTACATGTACGTGACTGTAATCACATAAACACATCCAGATGCTGAATTCCAGTAGCTGGCAGCTTCTAGATCTGACCAACCACCATGGCGGACAACACGTGCGTCATAGCCACATGAGTGCGAAGACCCAATACTGAACAATTTTCCTCGTGTGTTACTTAGTAGCTAATTCGTCCCCCTCAGTTTTGTGATCTTGAATCTTTTTCTACCAGACTGGGATATACGAATGCATCGTAATTAACAGGTTTCCGTTGGCGAAAACGGCACCGATTTTGCTGCTATCCATGGAACGCCCATCTTTTGGTAAACTCACCGGAGTGAATGCCAATGCGGATTTTCAGCACCTCTTCCGGTCTGCCCCGAATCTTGAACCCGGCGACTCCCCGGAGAATCCCGAGGGCAGACCGAGAGATCTCCTTGACGTGCTCGCTGCCGTTTTTCCGCGGAAGGCCGGACACAAGCATGTAAGCATCCCCGATCGTCTCCACTTTGTAGACGTCGAAGTCGCCGATGATTTGGTCGAACATTTTGTACAAGTCATCTAGTAAAGTGACCACCTGGAGAAAATAAATTACATAGGTGACATATCAGCGGCAAAACGTTCAACATGTGAGCTTATAAGCCAGTTCACAGTTCCATGTGCGCATCTGTAGTCCTGATGCATTGTGGCCTAAGGTCAAATTGTGAGGTGTTGGGCGCCTGGTAATTGTTTGTCTACATGTCAGGGGCCTCAAACTTTGAATGATTAGCTCACCAGGATCACTGGTTTTAATCTCAGCAACTACTTCCTTAAAAACTGGCATCACATATTCACCGTTTTAGTGAAGGATGAAAAGTCTTTGGGATTTTGTGTGTAAGTCAATTAGGAAACGCCAAAGAATGACCTCGACAGCTAGTTAGTGCAAACAGTGAGCATGTGGCCCTTTCAAACAAAAACAACTAAGAATACTTCTGTGGCGGCGGCAGTCTATTACCTCCATGGGCTTCATCTTGTGGACCAAGGCGGTAAATCCAACGATGTCGCTGAAGTAGATGGTGACGCATTCAAACCTCTCTGCCTGGACCTTTTGGGCAGACTTCAACTGATCCGCGATGGAACTACATGATTGCAAAAATAATCTCGTTGGTTAGATAATAGTTTATTGGCTGTTCACCATTGGCGCTGGCTGAATAGAAAATAAACTCTACATCAATGTTAGAAATGGGTATATATTGTTGAAATAGGGAGGGATGAGGTTTTGTGTATAAAGAAAATCGCTACCACATATTGTTCACGGCTCACCTAGGCAGCATCCTGTAGAGTAGCATGTCTGATTTCTCCTTCTCCTTCCGTAACTCCTCCGTCCGTTTGTCCACGATGGTCTCCAGGTTGCTCACAATCTTCTGCATTCTGCCCAGCAAGTTGTCCACAAGTGTCTTGTCCCTGCGAAGAGTTGAGTAAGAGGGGTGTCAAGAGGCGCTATACTGTGTGCTGAATATGATGCTTATCTTAGATGAGACAGAAGCTAAAAGTCGTTAGAAAGTGATCTTTTATCATGCAAATAATCCAATTTTATGTGGTATTTACCTTTTCTATAGTATTTGCCGAAAGCCTAGCTTGTTTTCATTTTATTCAACATTTTTTCTTATAACGATTTAGTGCTATGTGCTAAGCAGAGAAAGCAGAATATACAATTTTAAAAGTCTTTGGTATGACCACTGTGAAATAATTGTTTACCTGCCAAGAAACTTGCGCACGTGGCTGAACAAATGGTTGAAGTCTGGTCTCTGGATGGGATCCTCCTGCCAACACTCCGACATCAGTCGTTGGACCTCCTCCAAGAACCTACTCATCATCTCTTTTCTTCTGTCCTTCACCTGAAGCAAGAAATGAAAATACGGTCTTCAACGTCAACATCAACATCAACATACCCTCCTGGTAACACAGACACACCTTAGCACCCTTTTAAATGTTCTCTCATCACACTTAAAGTTTGATATGAGCTCAAGCTGAGCTGCCCAACCCATCACCAAGCGCCTCATCTCTTCAAGATGCAGGAAGCTTTTGGATTGGAAGCAGATGGAGTTGTATGCTTTTACAGCCAGTTAACTATATTATGAAGCACGCGTGGGTGTTAGAGGAATCTAGTGTTAGTGTAAGCAAACAAACACGTTGTGTACAGTGAATGCAATGTTAGGGAGGACTAACTAATATGGCTACTGCAGATATCGGACGGGATTCAGGCGAACCTTATCACGAGGAACGAGTGGTACCATGTCGGAGCTCCTGGAATGAGAATGTGGAACCTGTGTGGTGTGGGGCAATTGGGACGAAAAACATACAGATGATCATGAGCGATGATGTAGATGGGACAGATGAAATGTGTTTGTATCGTAAAACAGTTGATGGCCGGCCACACTCATCATCTCATGCCAGGCCAGCCGCTCTGACTTGTCGGCCTGCCAACCGCCCTTTTCGCTGCATTAGCGTTGGCCCGCCGTCACCAGCCAATCACGCCGTTGCCTACGGTCAAAAGGTAACGTGATTGGCTTGTAGCTTTCCCTCTAACAGTAGGAGGAGAATGTGATTGGTTGACGGCTGACCCCCACCAACGCAGCTGGAAAGACTGGTACAGCGGGCCGGTACGCCAGAGGCATTGCTTGATAAACACAGGCGATAGGCCTGGCATGAGAGAATGGTCATAGAGCCATAGAAAACTACTGTTTGGACAGATCGATATACATGTACATGTTTCATCTGTATTGTTATTGTTGTTACCGTTGTAAACTGTTCTAATCACTTAGTAGCGGTTGATTCAAGGCAAGACGTGATCGGCCTAACACAAGTACTCCATTCTGTACGTGATTAGTCTATGATTGGCCATATATGGGTTGCTGCAGAAGTGATTAGCTGGTCCACAAATGGTTGCTTCACAGGGCAAACCCCAAAACTATCAATAGCTCTGAATCTATCTTTATTTGCCATATGCAGGGAAGACTTTAGTGTAATTTTACGGTACATGGACGATTTTACACCTTGTCTTTTGCGGGGGAGTTTGATGAGTTTTGGCTCAAGTCCGGGATCGTGGCGTTGGCGTTAGAGTTGACGGCAGGCTGTATGTCATCCTCCAGCTCTATATCCTCCATGTCGTCCAGTGTTGGGAGCGTCGGGCGGAAGAGTCTTCCTCTGCAGTCGGTCTTCTTCAACATGACGTGCTCTACTTTGGCTGCAAATAAAGCACATAGCGAACGAGGTCAACGGGGTGACGTTCACATGGCAATACCAATGGACTGATATGGGCGGAGCGTTCATGGTACAAAAGAGCAAAACGACCGTTCAAGATTATTCACTGATAGGTATAATCACATATCCTGGCATTGTGGACTAATCACAAGCCTCCATTGCTATTGGTTGTACAGCTATAACGTCTGGGTTAATGAAGCAGAATGATCGGCCAATAATGCATACTTGTAGAAATGATGAGATTTCAAATTTTAAACAATGTCAGTGATTGAATAGGCTGTATGATAATACCGTTAATGACCCGCTTTTCCCTCGTTGTTCTTTCGGTCCCCCGATGACGCGTTGTTTTATTAGGCGGATATAGGGTCAGGCGTTATGTCAACTTAAACATTAACCAAGTCATTTGAAGACTAATTAAGATATCATAACATGAGTTCTTGGTATAAATGAGTTTGTGTCTGTCAGCTGTACTAAATGGTGGCCTAAGGCGAGCACGTGGCAGAGACTGTAGGCATTGCTGTAATGACTCCCATCGTGACCAATATTCTCTAATGAGACATTGGGGAGATATGTAATGAGATACAGGGATTAGAATGAAAGTTCATCTGTGTTGGTATACGTAGCTACCATAGACAGAGATACATACAATCATGGAGTTATGATACAACACAATGCTTTTGGGGGGTTGGATCGATGTTTTAAAATGTTTTAGCTCTATGCAAAC
This sequence comes from Branchiostoma floridae x Branchiostoma japonicum, assembly GCA_013266295.2. Classification (NCBI taxonomy): domain Eukaryota; kingdom Metazoa; phylum Chordata; class Leptocardii; order Amphioxiformes; family Branchiostomatidae; genus Branchiostoma; species Branchiostoma floridae x Branchiostoma japonicum. The sequence continues at coordinate 21,529,104 of CM023823.1, forward strand.
ATGTTACCTCTGTACAAATGGACCATTTGGCACCATGACTGTAAAAAAAGTCTGCAATGGATACATGCAATTTGCAAATGTCCATGCATACAAGTATACCTTTGGCCATCATCGAGTCGTCTTCTTTCACGAAGAAAGGCCCCTCACGCAACATGATCTCCTGCATGATGATTCCAAAGCTGTAGATGTCGCCTTTCTGTGTTCCCTCCTTCGGTGGGTTCTCTTGTCGCAGCAGTTCTGGAGCGCACCATAATTTCTCTGGTGTAGAATATAGATTAGAAAAGGTAAAGCAACCAATCTGGTTCCGTATATAGTAGTATGGCAATGCAGCCTTACTTGCGTTTTCAGCCAGGCACAACGGGTCGCTCCTACTCTTCTCGATAAGTGTGTTGGGTTTTCTATTATATCAGTACCTGCAGAACTTTGATGTCTGACGCTTACGCCTGAAGCTCACCCTTACACGGGGTCACAGGCTTTAACCCCAAGAGGGTTCGAATCTCAAGTAAGGACTAAACATCCGTAAATAGTTTCATCAGGTTGGTAAGTCAATTCGACATAATTTTCTTACTTTACAACCAAATATTTTACTGCGCCGACATTTGGATGACCTCTCTGTCGTCTTCATCAGGGCAAACTCTCAGTCGTATTTTTTTCCCGTTGTGCTGGAAATTACAGTTAAATCCTAATGTGGAATCATCACACATCGTAAATAACTTGACGAACTGGCTCACTTTCGTAAAAGGCATGAGTCATCTCGCCTTCCGATGGATCTGAAGAGTGTCTTCCTTCTCCCAAGGAAGATCTGAAGGATGGCAGCCCGAAATCGCCGATCTTTACCGCAAATCGGGCGTCAACCAGGCAGTTTGATGACGTCAGGTTACCATGGGAGCGCATTTTGCTGCTGTGAATGTGGCGCATGCCCTGGAGGAAGAAACAGGTGTAAAACATGTCTATCATTGTATTGCTGTCAAAACATCTTTGGCATAGCAAAAACTAATGTCAAAATAATAAATTGGATAGCCGGTGACTACTTAGATAAGAACGAAGATGACGAATCTGGGGAAGATGGCGTGATGCGAAGGGTTAGCGACCCTCGTGAACGTTGTGTATAGTGCTGCCAATAAAGTTAAATGCTGCTGTAGTCTGACGTTGGTGCCGACTGCCATAGTAATCATTTTGGCTGATTAATAGTCGACACATTAGGGCAGCATTGATGCCAAATTGTCAAGGAATCTGGATTGAGGTGGCTTCAATGCCCAAAATCCATTATCGATGCAGCACTAATGCAACATTACACACCACTTTCACACGGGGGCGGGACGTGTACGTGTTCGAGAAGTCGGAACAGATGCTCTAATGGAAACTGGAGGAACTAGATCTACATGTAGGTGGCTACGTGGGACTGCTGCCGGCAAATTTGTAAAGTTGTAAGAAGATAGCAAATTTCTGTTGTGCGATCATATAAGAACTTGGACGTACTTTGATGATGTCGTTCATCAGGTTACACTGGAATACCCAGTCCAGCTTCACTCTTTCGTCCTGCAGGACATCCTGTGAATACAAAAATCAGCCAAAACAGTTACTTTCAATGTAACGTTCGCCTCAAAATATGACATCCTATATATACATTTGTATTAGTCAGATGATAGAGACGGGAGACACCATAGACCTCTTGCAGCTTTTGATCCACTGCTCACGGAGTGATCGCATAAAAAATGTCATAGAACTGCTCATTCCTTGACAAAGACTGGCGTTGTTCAGTCGAAGATTCGGGTAAGTCCCTTTTTCACTGTTTTGTTGTTGAAATTATAGTTGAATCCTACTACAGATTGTAGTAACGTTACCTCCTGGCAATGTGGTTACGTCATCAAATGAAGAATGATGTTGCGAGTTTTGTCCTTACCATAAGACTGCCTTTGGGGCAGTACTCCGTCAGGATCATGGTGGGGTTATCGAAGTGTTCCCTGCACACTCCTACGAACCTCACCAAATGATCGTGGCTGTTGCTCAAGTCTCTCATCTGCATCAACAAAACACAACCATGGTCAGGACCCAGTGTCAATGGTTTCGTGGATCTCGGAATGTAGATATATCATGATTACGTACAAGAACTGTGGGAAAGCATTTGTAAAAAAAAAAAATAATAATAAATAAATAAATACATGAGTTGAGAAGGAGGTTCTATCAAGCACCAGTAATCGTAACGGCAATGGGCGGCTGTGGGTGAGAAGGGCTTCTGAAACTTGTCGTGCAAAACTAACGGTTTGGTAGTATATACATCGAACTGGAAAGCTACGATACAAAACAATACTCGACCCAGCCCCCACCAACACCACATTGTCAATGGAAGGTTTACCTACCTCCTTTAACTCGAGAACAATCTCCCGGTCGCTGATCTGCACCACGCCGGTGTAGCACGTCTTCTTGATCCGAACTCTCTGCCACTGCGTGTTGCCCGTCGCCTAGGAGAAATCATCCGAGAAAAACGTGATAAACATATCACACAACAACAAAAGTACACTTCCAACAGTCGCTTACTTTTATTTGATAGAAAATTTCGATCGAAAAAATATTCAATATGCAAACCTCCGTCCCTAATGCAGTGTTTGGCTCGATTTCTTACCTCATCTGCTACTTTACAGTACCCAGTGTCTGCGAATTGTTGGGACTGGAGCTGGCCGTCCATCAGGGATCTATATGTCAAAACAAAAGCTGGCATTTCCCCCGTCTTGTATACCAAAAAGAGAGACTACAAACAAACACTTGGACTAGGTGCCAACAATTTTACTACTCATAGAAATACCTAATGTGTATATGAAGCCATACAGTTTCTTAAGTTAAATTTGTATGAATGCTTATGACAGCGTCCGCAACGTGCTGCCTAACATGTGAAAGTCGCTTGGGAGCGTTGTTTATATCACTGACCCACCAAACTAATTGTGAACTTTACTATGACTCCTAACAATATTTCTCAATGATGGCAAGGAAGAGGGAAATGATGACGGTGACATTGAAGACTACCCAAAAGAGCACGGAAAGTTACAAGTTATGCTTTGTGCTTCAATACCCCATTTCTTCCAAACGAAAGGCCCGTGTACATACAAGTTGGAGTCCCTCCGCGGCATGTCACGGGAGCGCTCGTCAAGGAGCATCATGCTCGGGCCAGGTCGCATCCTCCCCCCGCAGAAAATGATATTGTCCTTTGGTATGATGAGCATCCGCCGAGCCCTGTCAAGCTCTTGGTCATTTCTTCTATTCCTGCACGTAAAACAAATCAGAAATGAAAGCACATTGACACATGTGGAGGAGGCTATGTGGAGGAGGCTATTTACGCCAGAGTCCATATAGTTCTCTGGACCAGAACGCTGGCGGTATAAACTTCCGGGACCCTTTGGCCCACTCCTGACGTCAGTTGTCACGTGTCCAAATTGAGTGGGTCAGAATACCGAGAAGAGACTTTCCAAAAATCGTTTTTTAAGTTATTTTCATTGGATCATCACTCTAAAAGGAATTGAACTACTCCTACAGCTGAAATTGCATACCTCCATATATACAGACAAAAACAATTATAGCTACATTTGCTGACAAAACTATCGCGCTAGGGTCACATGGCCCTCACGCGCAGGAGATTACGGACATTTCAGACAGTTCTAATAACGTCACGACTCCTGAAAGCTTTTGCAGCGTACTGTTAGTCGCACCAAATACAACAGTGATGCATGAATGCTTGTCAACTTTATCAGCACATCTATATATGATAGATCTCCGCGCTACTTTGCCGTTGTATAAAGGGATGAATAAGTTTAGATATAAGAAATGTAAAATTGGAGTCTAAGTCAGTATTACATTGACCGTACGTCTCACAAATATGGTGGATGCTGATTCCCGGAGAAAACATATGGCGGCACAGCTCTGCAGATGTTATCAGGCACAGCATTTTATGTGCAACTCATAGACTACTCGGAGAATCTGAACTGTATAGACAACTGCATTGTATGTGATTTATGTTAACGTCCTTTACTGTGTGCTCATTTGTGCCAGGGAAATGTATACTGGACAAATTGCTACTGCTGCCAGAACGACACAGCCCTACCGTTCATTTCTAAGATGTATATACATTTTACGGGTGGGATCTCTAAAAGCCAAGTTTCATTGCCCAAACGAAATTGCACTCAAATGTGCTTGTCGGCGTCCAAAGTGCTTTTACCATGCACCCTTGATATTACAGAGGACCAGGGGAATGTAAAATGGACCATTGGCTGGAACATAACGCCCACAGTTGAATAAAATAGCACTCTGTGTGCGCTGCCCATTGCCCTGTCACCTCTAGCTTGTAAATGCATTGCTTGGTCAAGACGTCATCGCGTAATTAGAATGGGCTGCGAGGCATCGTTCAATTCACTTCCTCGGAAAGAAGGTTGTATCTAACTTCTAGTATGTGTTTAAGGTCTCCACGGTGACATTTTGAAAGAGTTAGAAACGTTTTTGATATATTTTACTTTCACAGTGCTCTGGTCTACATTTACAGTCCACACCGTTTTCCATTTCTGGTCCTACGCCAATTTCGGTATCTTTTTTGCCAGTCGCTCTCCGCTTGTGTGTCTCAATCAATGGCCTGCCATCCGTCCTTCTCGCTACTTTAATTGGATACTCCCTTCCCTGTTGTTGGAGGGAAAGTTGCCAGCCAATCACGTCTCTCCTCACGGTCAAGAAGTAACGTGATTGGCTGTCACCTTTCTCTACAACAACAAGCCTAGGAGGAGGTATGTGATTGGCTGACGGCTGGCCAGGACTAACGAGAAGGATTGATCGCAGGCCGGTACGCCATGGCCGTTGCCTGAGATGCACAAGCGGCGATTCTGGCATGAGACGGTGCCTTTTCTATCGCAAAGGCACGTAATTCATTTAGTACCGCCGGGTTGCCGCCGTATTCTGGTTACGCTTGGATGAGATAAGATTAACAGGATTCTTTTGTCTGCCTTGTAACGACGCTGCCGGACTCCCATTAGATTACCAAGTTTGCTTCAAGTCTTCAATCAATTTTCTTCATTCTCTTTCCAAGTCCTGGTGACAGTTGTCGGGCTGTCGTTCCGCAAAGTTTCTACGTACCAGAAAGTGTATGTTATTGAGAAAATAATAGAAAGCTACCTGCTATACTGTACCATTCTGGTTATGAGAGGTGCAAGTTTTTTTATGCCTTTCTTTGCTCTCTTTCACTCGAACGGTTTTGTTTCGGTTCTAGAGAAAGGAAAGACCTGGTAGTTTTGAAACCATCCGATCCCGAGAAGTTACCTTGAAGCAGGGCCGCTCAACCTTTTCAAACAGCTGTCTCAAGACCGTTCATACTCATCGGTCACTGTCCGTTCTAGAGTCATCTTTAAAAAACAGCGCAGTGTGAAGGATATTTGTGCATAGTTACGTAAAATGAAAACTCCCAGAGAATAGTGTACCCTTTCTGAAACTTTGAGCCCCTAGGCCTGTCACACATAGCCGAATATGGCCTCCCGAACACTAGCCGAACTCTCCCCAACCATGCATGGCTAGGAGTAGGTCGGGAGCAAGGTCGGCTGGTGTTCGGCAAGGTGGGCTACTGTTCGGCTGCGCCAGTCGAATGTTTCAAAATGTTTAAAACATTCGGGTGTAAACGGGAGGTTCGGCCATGGTTGGCTGGTGGTTGACTGGTGTTCGGGAGTAGGTCGGGGTGTGGTTGGCAGTCAGGTCGGACTCAAATTTAAGTCAAATTCGATTCCATTCGTATAGAAGGGTAGGCGTGGCCTAAATCTGGTCAGACCGATCCCGAACTTCAGCCAACATTAGTCGGCTGGTGTTCGGGAGAAGGTTCCAAATGTGTAACAGGCTTTACCGATGCTTTGACACAGTTTTGGTACGCATCTGTTTTATTTGCTTCCTTAGTTCTCATTGATGTCTGTTTTGGGGGAGCATGTCGTATCACTTACGAGGCAAGAGTTCACCTTTATGCCTTAAGGCTGATGTTATATAACGACCACGTATACAATATACACTACATTCTTTCTCTGAGATGGGTTCATTAAGAGCCAAATACATGCACGAGACTGCCCCCCCCCCCTTAAGTTAACATCCCTACCATCACAGTCGCGCCCCGAGCATAGAGTTTAGCTTGAACCTGCCTTGATTGTTTTTGAATTCAGAGTGAAGTGGATATCGATCTTCTACACAATATTTACATGCACAAGCTAGCTATGGTATGGCAGGGAATACATCATTGGTGGAAATATCAAAGCAGAATTTCCTTTATCTAAAGTACTCTGGGAAAAAGGCAACGACAGTTTGCAAAGGGATATTGATGGTGTTACAGCAAGGGCACCGATGGTCAGTGCACTCTCATTGGAAATTCTGCGGCGTCTCGTAGCAGATGTATTTATGCCGGGATGTTTGGCCAGAGGCCAAATGTACGCTGTCTTCCGTGGTGTGACTTGAGCCCCTTTTTCATTTAGACGTAAATAGTAGAGATCGTTTTGTTCTCACACAGCATGTTGTGTGCGCTCCTCGTGGGGTTTTGGCTATCAGTGTACACCAGTACATCCGTCAATCACCCGCCGGTGCCGTGCATTACATCCGGCCATGCCCTCCTGGGTTAACATGAATCCGAGGATCCGTGTCCGCCAATTAAAAGGCTGCAGCGAGCGCCACAATCTTCATTCGCTGAAGGCCGTGTCGGACATGTCGAACTTAACTCCCTGCTATCTTCCTGACTCTCAGAGCTATGGATAATGAAGTGTCGGATCAGTCCTTAAGTGCCTGAGACGCTCGGCAGGGTCACCATCGGAAATTGCTAGATAAGGACTTAGTCCTCTACAAGCCCACGATACACAGGAAGACAAATACTCAGAGGCATTCTCTTCTTGACAAGTAGTGATTGGGGGGGGGCGAACAATGTATGATAAATTAGGTGGAGTAACAGAATGAAAAATTCATTTCATTCTCCGCTATAAGTTGTTCTTTGAAGAGCGTCGTTGACATATGTTTCGTCTATGATTTTGTTTTATGTTCTGCTAACTCAGTGAATATTCATGTTCAGAGAACGTGAATGTTATCTATGATATTTGCTAAGGCAAAAAGAGGCTCCTCAACAAAAATCATTTTGAAAGAAGCCCAGCTATATAAAAGTACAAATATTAAATATTCGTTAGTTTCACACTGCAGTTTGTTAAAGGTGCTGTCAGGCAGCTTGACGAAAGTCCAGATAGACCAGACATATCGTCTGCGAAATTGGGCAAGACGGATAGACCCGCACGGGTTTAGTAGGTTTCACCACAGGAAATTAACTTCTGGTATCAGTTATTCCATTTCTTTCAGCAAATTCAGAGCGTTCTGTGGTGCAATCAGTCTCTGTCACGACTAGGCAACAGCGGGGAATTGCGGTTTGCCTACGGGGGATTCGAAAAATGCCAAAGTTGAATATTCCGTCATCTTTGCCGCGGATGGTGTGATTCTTAAACAGGCGTACTATTCATTTCATGTACTACAACCGAAAGACACCATTACTGGCCATATGGATTATTCATGTTCTTAACATAAAAGCTGTAAAAGAAGCGTTCAAAACGAGCAAGATCAAAGTCCCCACCCTTTGTCAAACTTTGTGTTCAAAATGCTGTTCGCACGTCTGCCAGATTGATGCCCAAGGCTACCGCTAAGTTCGGAGATTGCTTTCGTGCGTTGAAGCAGTAGCTTGGAATGAGCTCTCCAGAAGCAGCGGAAACCGTCATCAACAAATAAGAAAGACCAGGCTGCTATATTTTGGAGCGTAGAATGATGCATTATTATATCATTGCGATAACAAGTGGTGAGCCCGTTAACCCCGCCAGTGATAATACCGGGTTAATTTAAACACAGTACTGAAATCAGCCGCACTCTGATGTCATCACACTACTTTTATATACTTTCTTATAATGTTTGTATTGTTGTGTACATGTCCGCGGTACTGAATCTAGTATGATTGTGTGCTCGATGAAATCAAAAGCACGTCATTCACATGCAATCACCAACCTTTGTTTTCCAGACCAAATTTGAAGAAAAAAAAAGAATGCAGATGTGACATGTTTGAGTGACTGCCATTGCAGTACATAGTTGATGGTGGTGATGATATTTTAAGAAGTAGTAAGTTATGAAGAAATGAAAGTGCATCTGCTGTTGATGGTGGCCGTGACAGATCGTTACCACCTGCGGAAATCTTTCAATACTGTGGAGACATGCCAGCGACGCTAAGGGCAACCTATTACTTTTTCACTTTGATCTTCAAGCCGTTAATCCCTGCTCTTTTAATGCCGCCTGTTTGTAAAGCCTCCATGGAAAGGCCGTAAAATGTCAGGCTTTACGGCCAAGTCTAAATTACAGGCGTGAGTTGTGTGATGTTTGGCACGAGCTTTTTCACAGTTCAATGATTTCATCCTCCACTGCTGGGCTACCCGGAGCCCTGCAGTTCAAGCTGTCACAGTACTGACCGCCGAGGCTTAAGGTATGTAATGACAACACCTATATGAAACAGTCGTCCACAACCGTCCATACTTTTTCCATAGTTGTATGTTCTACTACTTGTATGCTCTTCTGATGCTGTGCTGTCCAGTGAAGTTCAAGCAGTCACAGTACTGATGGCAGGATCAACGATTACTTTAAGCCAGGTAACAGTTTTTAAACACCTGAAAAAGTCGTCCACAAGCTACCGTGCGTTTTTACTGTGGTAGCATTTCTAAGTTGACTTTGAAGAAAGTAAGTATGGTACCTTTAATTATTAACTGTACAGCTATGTAAAGTTGAAAGAAACCCGCAAAAAAATTCACTCTCGCCACGTTATCATAATTTCAGCAGGATCCACTTCATATCTGTTATTGAGGAACACAATAACACCACACGAATTCATTTACGTTCAAGTAATTTTATCAATATTCAACATGACTTAGTACCAGAAGTATCAATCTTTGCACAGTATGACGATTACGCACGACGAAGTCTATGCTATCCAAGTCCGCGGTTTTATAATGGCTTACTTACAATTTCGTACGGTTATAGGAATTGTAGATATACTCACCACCAAACGTACGTCAGAAAGAACCCCACCAACACCATAAGTACAGCAATGAGGCTGTACAGAAGTATTTTTTCGAGAGAGTTTATGTCACCTAAGATAAAGAAAAAAGGAGTCAATATTGCAGCTTTTAACTCTATATATGCCCAAGCGCCAATACGCTATGTCGTATGTAGAATCACAGTTTATTCTGACTATTCTATGATGAAATTGCTCCTATTGATACTTACTGTAAAGAACAGAGTCTGACGCAAAAGGTCGCTCTATAATAATATTTCTCATAATTTTATATATTAATTTGTAAATATCAAGTGCATAGGTTTCCTAATGATTGAATACATACATACGACATTGCAAACGACAAAAACATCGTGGCCATAGCATGTTTAGAACACGAGGTACTAAAACCGGAAATTCTGCTGCAGTACCAAGAAAAACCGCTAGGGGACCAAACTCTAAGCATTTCTTTGATAGGTCGACTTAGCCACATACTACATTTCATAACAATACATTTTTAGCTTCTTGAGGTATACTGCCGCAAATAAACATCGCTACACCGTTACAAACGTTACCAGAAACAACTTTCGCGTATCACAATGCTAATCTCACAGTAAGATGCCTCAACATCATCCCTGCTCCCTTGGGCACTTTTAGCACCAAATTTGTAACATTCACAAGATTAGGCAGCTGCATGAAGGAAGGGGTTAATGGGATATCTACTGTAGCTACTACAATGGACATTTGATACAGATGGGTCATAACGTAATTTGGTAAAGACATCGTCCAGGAAGCGGGAAATCTCATTTCCCTTGGCCACCAGCAGGGATGTACAGGCACAGAAAAATATGGATAGAAATGAAGTTAGCAGGTTCGGGGTCAGACGTTGATTAGGCAACAGAAACAGCGCGGCGCCATCGTGATTTGTTAAAGGCTGTTCTGTGGAATATTCTGGGAGTTGTGAGTGCAGGTACGGCCTTGGAAAAATCAGCTTTCTGTTACTGACCAGGAAATGCAGAAATACTCAAGATATGTTTAGGTAGAGGGTGAATCGTGACGATATAGATATCCTAAACAGGATGTCTGCTACGAATGATTTATGTTTATTAATGACCCTACTACGAATGATTTATGTTATTGTAAACAAGCATCGAAATTCAGCCTTGTACGTCACGGCTGCCAGTTATGCTGTTGTTGATACAAATAAACCAACCAACAAACAAACAAGGCAGTCATATAGTTAAAATGATGATACCATTCTTGCACAACAATGCTGTAATAATATGCAGGTCATGGCAAGTTCTATCAACATGGAATGTATGTATGGAATGAGGCTATGTACAGTTTTTTGTGGACTTCCTACCACTTTTGGCAGTTTCATAACCCAGGGATTGATATGTCAGCATATAGTTAGTTAGATTTGGTCCATCCATCCATTGAGATAAATATCGGTATAGGGGACGACATGAAAACAATATATTACGCATAATCAAGACATCATATTACATGTGGAACATTCGATTAGAAAATAATATTCAACCTCTACCAGTTACGTATGCTGGTGCACCATATACACGGATACACATATCTGATATATAGACAGTTCTGTCGCTATACGCCTGCTCATCTGCAGCCTCAACGAGTACCGCTGCTTTTCATTCTCAGGTCGTATCCACAGGAACACCAGGTGTTTTGATTTATCGTCGGAAAATTGAGTGCCCGTGTATCTCCAGAGTGGCTACTGAAGTGAACACGTTGTAAAATGAGATGGGCGAACCAGAACAATGGGGCCAATTTTCAGGAAATCCGAATTCCACTCAGACGGTCCATATGGGACTTCCAACTCCAGCAGTTTTTCCTGGCAACTGTGACCTTTCAATAGAACGCGACGGGCAGAGTTTCCTCGGAATCTTAAGCCACTTGACGGAAGTTTGGCCACATATAAGATTATCATTTCTTCCGCCAAGAAGGTTGTTTTTAGTAGTGTTTGTAACGGTGTAACTGTGTTTGTGGTTTAGCAACATAACTCAAGAAGCTATGGATGGATTGTTATCAAATTTAGTATGGTGTTAGGTCTTGATTTATCAAAGACTTCATTAAATTTTAGACTAATTTTTGTAAATGCTACAGTTACGATGTGTGATGGAGTGGCAGTTAGCTATTGTTTTCTGTGTTTCTTATTCATATTTTGTTAGCATTAGGTACGTTTGTGAAATTTTGCGCTTTAAACATCTCACTTTTCACAGCAAATCTCGTTTTCCTTTCCCCTGTGGTAACCCTTTCCTAAGTTCCTTTCTCCAATGTGTCCTGTTTTTCCTGCAAGCGTATTTCATGTGTTGGTGCTCATGTTCGGGACTTGAAATCACATCTTTCAAACGCAGGTGGGGACGTCCTGATGTATATTTGGATGCTAAATTGGTTTCCCTCTTCGGATCATTACCAAGTGATGAACAGGTGTGTTCGCATACAAAAAGTGATTTTACTTCCAGCCAGATACATGCCCATTATTAGCAAGGAGCATGACGAACCGAAGAGCATGTCTGCCATTTTTTTACTTCTATCGATTCGCTTTGCCTTGTCATCTTACTGTACTTTGGCACGAGAAAAGTAATTGCAGCCTTTCAGCAAGCTTTTCTCTGTGGGAGAGGTATCATATTGGATACTCTGGGGTTCTGCCAAAGGAAATCCAGTGAGAAATCGTACAGGCTCAACCACTCTTCCAGTAATATAATGGCATGCGTAATACTCGAAGCTCATATTTCTTTCTCATTGAAAAATCATCCAAAAATTTATCTCGATAATATGTCCTCTGTTTTTTATGGCTAGCGTCGTGTCTTATCATTAATGTCATTAAAAAGCTTGTTTACTGCCCTTTGAAAGTAAACCTCATTTCTAATGACTACGCTTTGTGTGATTTCGTGTGAAGTGACCCCAAAAGTGTTAAAATCTGCCTGGTAATGTCAAACACAGAACTTAACTGTATTGGCAAGAACATTTAGGCACTTTATTCTTGAGACCCACTCACATAAGCAGCCCTGGTGCTCAACCCATGAACGAACGACTACAGCAAATGAAGTACTAAGTACCATAGGTAGGGATAAAAGAAGATACAACTACCAGATCAATGTCTCTTGAACTCACGCTTACGTTCAAACGATATCTGCTATGTCGATGACTTACTTGGACAGTCTTCTGTGGGTTGGACACCGTTGGATCCTCGCAGACCACAGGGCTCCGGATCAGGGGTTACGTTACCTGGCCAATCCATTTCCTGTCTAGATACATTGTTCAGCGTCTTTGTAAAACCCATATAATCCCAGTAAGGCTGAAAGATGAGCACCATATGTCAACAGTATTAGTTTTCCGACATCCTTAGCATGGGAAGATAAGTGAAAGCGCAGTAATGTTTTTATTACGCAGTGGTATGATTCTATTCTCACTTTCATTTTCACTACCAACATCTTTGCCACCATCAATTCCACGTACCATCATTATTTGCCATGAATTGTGCCAAGGCTATAGCGTACCATGGTACTTTACAGACCCACTCTATGAGAGAGTCTGCAAGACGACCATCTCTGTAGGGATTCGTTGTTGAATAATAGTTTGCACATGTGAAGAATAGAAAATTGTCCATAGATACTGTAAATTCGGCAAATTGTTAAAAAATCAAGGTGTTTGGACAGCATGTCCGAAAAAGATAAGGTACCGTATGTTTTAGACAGCTGTCTCATGCACATTGTGTCCGTGCATGTGTCTGTGTGTGTGTGTGTGTGTCTGTATGTATATGTGTGTGTGTGTGTGTGTGTATGTATGTATGTGTGTGTGTGTGTGTGTGTGTGTGTATGTGTGTGTGTGTGTGTGTGTGTGTGTGTGTGTGTGTACGCCATGCATACCATGAATTCTCCAGAATCTTTGTTCATCTCGACAATAGTGTAATCAGTGTCCCTGTCTCCTAGCTCGTCAATACTGATGTTGTCTTTTCCCGCACCTGTAACATAGCGAGAAAATATCAGTAGAAAACAAAAGATCTGAGATTCCAGTAGTACATAATGCATAATGTTCACAACAACTGCTGACAATTTCAGACATCACATTAACAGCAATGTTACCAGTTAAACGCTACATAACTTAAAAGATGGGTGATATCACACTTATAATACACAGTACAGGCTTAGCCCCACGACCGAAAACAGTACCTTCCCGGAGGTAATTATATTCATTTATCATACTTTACCGTGCACAGGTATATAATGTAGAATAATATGCACAATCAGGGGAGACAATTAGGTGATAATTGCCGCTAAATTATTCATATTCCATCAACACACAGAGCAACACACGGCAAATTTCCTGCTGTGTACATTAATTTCAAGGGTACAAATGTATGTGTACAGACATTTAAAGCCCTTTACATGTCCTGTACACCGAAGCGGTGTACATCCCAGAGTTTCCAGGGCATATACAGGACCGGACGCACCATGCACGTACATAGGTCAGAGGTCCCCGGGTTTTACTGGAAATCTCGAATCACCCGAGGATGCGTATGGCAATTTTCAGTGATAATAATAAGTACATTTTAAGTAAAAGTATTTTGTATACCATATGCAGTCCTCTAGGAAATGACCTGTATTATGTGACAGTAGTCAAGCATATATAACGTACGGCGGTTGCTTACCCTTGGGTTTAACATGTCAAGTAATGTCTGTTGTTTATTTTTCAAATTATGTTCCTACCAGGAAAACAACCCCCCTGTGGTTCTCTGATAGTTTCCCGGTTAATATCCAATGCACTAATAAAAACAAGAAAGGGAGAGATTAGAGCACTATGGATCATTGCAGCACGCATACAACATTGCATTTGACAACTGTTTGTAGTATGTTTCTCGTTTTTAACATGCACCTCAGTACTGTGGAAGATGTTTGTAATTAAATACAACAGCCTCCAGTTTAATTCCGGACTTCCAGTTTAATTCCGGACTACTTCCGATATCTCAGCAACCTTACATCTATATGGGCTAATGTTGTTACCTACAGGTGAAAATGATGTAAGAAATACGTAGCAGTCATCGAGGACCCCTTAGGGGTTAACCCAATTCTGCAGAATTCTGCAGAATTCTGGAATTGGAGCCAGAATTCTGGCAACCGGAGCCAGAATTCTGCAGAATTCTGGGAACTCGAGCCAGAATTCTGGGAACTAGAGCCAAGTTCTGCATTCTGGCTCGAGTTCCCAGAATTCCAGATGGCTGCTCCATATTTCTTACATCATTTTTACCCGTAGTTAACAACATTAGCTCATCTTGATGTAAGGTTGCTGAGATATGGGAAGTAGTCCGGAATTAAACTGGAAGTCCGGAATTAAACTGGAGGCTGTTTTACGTATTCAGACTCAATATTGCAACAAGACTTCTCTACGTCATAAAGCACAGCAGCAGATTCACTCATTCTTTGACAATGGCAGAAGTCCATCCAAAACAGTTCAGATACGTCCAAATTCATTTGTGTTGGAAGTTATAGTTCATGATTTTCTTCATGATGACTACTAGTAACACTGATGCATTTTCATACTTTAACTTAATATATGTACATTCACAACGGCAGGATAAGTTACACAGAACTTTTTCCCCACCCACGCCTTTCAACCTAACGTCCATCTACTACTAGATACATTTATCAGGGCATGATATGGGCATCAGTCGTTGACACTGTTTATGTTTTATGGCCATTTTTCTTACCATACCAATTGTAGTCATTTGGCATGTAATAAATGTATGTAATATCAATGTAATACGAATGCTTCCGACCTTTTCATCTGGTATTTTCATCAATTTTGGTGCTCTCTATGACATTTATGTTATCGTGTTATCAATGACGTCGGAAGCCTTTTGTCGAAGCTTTCACCCTAAGAAAGGATGGCGACTTTAAAGTATTATGGCATCTGATATATAGCACCATGGCCAGAGGTAGCCCAGGCGTAAAGTGTACGTCCCAAGGAGCGTCAGATATTTCATTGCTTGCACATACAAAGTTTGCGCGAATACGTGATAACACTAGCAAGCAAGCTAGGCCAATATCAGCTTGCGAATGTCATATATGCCCTCGACGAAGTCAACAACAAGATTATATCTATTAGAACAGAGGTGAGATTTTGGGCCCTTTGGATCTTCTAGAAGATTTGGCTATAGTAGAATAAGTAAATATAATAAGTACATCGCAGAAGGGGCACTCTTTATTTGCTAATCTCAAGCGCTACAGCCATATCAGGTTAACTTAGGCCTAGGGCTGTACCCTTAGGCGTTTTGCTCACCCAGTTCCTAACAATTCTATGAGCGGAAATAGGGAAAACCTCAGGGGTATTTAAAAATAGTGTTTGCAAGAGTCCCCTACACATGACTACAATGTGATTGGCTGTTTGCGTACATCCCTCTGAAACTCGGGTAAGTACTTTGCAGTGGATAGTGATGGATATGTTCTTAACCTTTTCTCACCAGCCTCTACCAGGGCTGTAGGCTATTATTCCTCGGCGCTGTGAGCTTTTATCTCCGCCTCGCCAACTAAGCCCATCCCGGTGATTTTGCCTGCCTGGATTCAATGAGAAGCCCTAGGACCTGCCAGGGGGGCTGCAGTAAAATTTCATAGGAGATGTTAGACCTGGAGCTAGCCTGTGTGGGCCAGGACAACAGTCTGGCTTCCAGGTCATAGATTCTGCATTTTAACAAAGAAAATGTTGGCTTTCTACGTTCGATGACATTATTCCAGCCTTACCCTGAAACGTGCGGTTCCACATCTTCTGTAGGATGAGCGAGCCGTTCCGTTTGAGGTACGCCGGGTCCACCCCCGCGGCGATGGTCTCGTTCAACGCCGTGGCGAACAGCACCATGGAGTCGTGATACGCCGTGACGTAATGGTTCTCCTGCAAAGAGGGAGGGGGAGAAATCTTCGTTTTACATGCTTACCAACCGTGAATGTTACCATTTACCACTAACTTGAGAAAAGGCGCTAAAAGGGCACTGAAGAAGAAATATAATTATTTATAATAGCAGACATGGAAATGTATAAAACTGGAATTTATCTGCCAGGAACGGAGGAATGGGGCCCAGCAATAGGTAACGATATATGAAAGGGACCTTTTTACCTCCTTGGTCTGTTTTGCCAAGTAGTCATATCCTTCAAGCAGATGTTGGAAGGCATAATCGTAACGTTTTTCTAACTCCCCATTCCCTAGGAAGGCAGTTTGTAACAGAAACGGGGAGTTCGAAAAACTTTTCGATTTTGCCTTCCGAAATCTAATTGATAGATGGATACTGTCCAGGAGAAATAGTGTGCTTATTAGAACCTTGCAGATCGGAAGAGATCGGAAAACAAGAAGATGCTGTTTGCAGTCACGTGACAGTTGCAACATGACAGCTGTTGTGAAGTCACGTGATAGTTTATGAAGCCACGTGATACTTGCTATGAAGGCACGTGACAGTTTTTCTGAAGCCATGTGATAGTTGCTGTGAAACCACATGACAGCCTCTGTGAAGCCACGTAGTGAGACTTCAGTGTGTTTGTTGCTATCCGATTTGATTGTTACCTGCAAGCCTTTTTTTTATTTACTTCAGTTTTCACCTCAAAACAAGGCTCGTGAGAGCCACTTGCATGTTTTGGGTTACAGTGAGGACTGCGTGGTCAGATGTTTGTTCACCCTAAATTTAAACCGTTGGAGGTCGTACCTAGTGGGGAAACATTCACGGGGAAGCTTGTTCCACAGTAAAGTGGTTCTGGGGAAGAAACTGTCGGCATGGAATTTTCTCTTGAGTGATGGAGTATTGAGGAAGAAAGGGTGATTTTCTGCTGTTGAGGTGGCAAAGCGTGTTCTTGCAGAGAATGTTCGGAGTGGGGGTACAAGGGAGTGAAGTTCAGCAGAGCATCTGCCGTGGAAATTGCGCACTCGGTGTGCGTCTTTAACTTCTACCCAAACTTTTCTTGATATCATTCCATCATCGTTGAAGGACATCACGCTAACGTCCTTGGGGCTCCTTTTGTCTACCAGACTAAAAGCGAAGGTGACGAAATATCCCTTGAGAAATTTTCAAAGCTGCTGACGTCTGAACCCCAGGTTCACGAAATGGATAAGACCTAAGGGCACCTTTTAAACCATCTATCGCTCTTCTGTTTTTAGTGAGGCGTTTATCAGTCTGTCTGGAAGTTAGGTCACGTGGGACCGGACTCACAAACATTAGACAGGAAGACCCGGGGCAACCTCTTAATGCGTCTAGTACGTACAATACTCTAGATGATATCTGAGTAAACTTTATCGATCAAAACTACATCGAAAATACATTTCACGATAGGGCTTAAAGCGTTAAAAAGTGCTCTGTAGTTCCGTAAAAGATATGTTGGTATATAAGACATTACACATGGCAGACTTCATGTACGTTATACTCAACGTCAGCGGCTAGAGCATGCTGTCTGTTTCTAATACATTAGCTATACCCGTCCTCCCCACAAAGATAGATACCAGCGATATCACAACCCTGCCTGATGACCTACTGGAGTCAAAATGTGTGGACATGGATTTGGGCTGGGTCGACGGGTGGGGGGTCTTGGATCACGTACCGACAGTAAACATAATTCTGAGTTTAAAGCCCCAAACACATCAAATGGCAATGCGTATTTTATATGACAAGTATCCCTTTTTGAGCCGTTATTAAAATGTCGCTTGCTGACTTGTACATGGAATATTGCATTGTTAATAAACTGTTCGTGTTGCTTTCGCTCCTAATGTGTAGCTAGCTTATGCATTTCTTTTCGCTGGAACAGGAAATGTTTTTTTTGGCAAAGACAGGAAAGGCGGATGGCTACCAGTTCAGTACAGACGAGGCGGGACTTCGTTGGTGAATCAAAATAAACTCAATGCTAAGTGACTCTGTCGGGTTTCGTGGCTCACAAGATCAGGAAAAAATTTCATCGGATCTGATAAAACTTTTTTTCCGTGTCAACAAGATGTAGACTCTGTTGGACGTATATCTCTTTTACGGGCTTATCTTAATCTCAGATTCATCGTCCGATAAACTCAGGTTGGCTTGAAGATGTGCGCGCATGATGGAATCAGCTTTAGGAATCGATAGCATCGCAAAATTTCTTAGAAAAGTGTCTTTCCTCCAAGCGCAAGCGATCTAGAAATATCAAAGGAAAAATACATCACAAAACCTTTCTTTATGACCCTTTTTGTGTCAAGGTAAAAGGGCTTATCTACGGCGAGAAATCTTTTCTATACGTCTTTGTCTGTCAATGTTCTAAGCAGAGTTTCCACAGCGTTGTCAAGATGCCATCACTGACAACATGTAGAGATATAGTCACTGCCATTTAGCATCAAAACGATTTATCAGATTACGCTTTTATCCTGTACATCCATCCAGTCATTACCAGCTGCTGTAAAACCACGGTAGTCGGGCCTTCATACCGACTTTCGCACAGAGTCCATACAAAAAAATCTCATATCTGCTTCCCGTACATCTATTTACATCATTCAGCATACGTGTGATATCAAAAGGACTAGAATAACCATTAGCACATATGATCCCATCCATTAATATTGGTCAGGATATTTCCGGTGAACTTAGTCTGCCCCCCTCCCACGGCGATCTTCAAAATACCAGTGACAAGACTGACTATATTTTGTAGCTCAGCTCTGCAGGAAAGGTCGCGAGATCCTGGAAGACGAATGTTCTGGCTTTTTGGAATCTCTCGAGCGAAGAAAATTGCAAGACGTCTGTCTCTGACTTTATGAACGGATCAATGCACAGTAGTGCCATGACGTTCATCCTGGTTGTGTGACAATATTTGTGACATAAATGATTCATCAAAATCGTTCGCACGATGATGTTGTAGTGTTGTTTATAATTTCCCCTGGCTAGGTTTGTGTAATTAAACAGATTGGACGACAGTAAACGACAGAAGGGAGCTATTTAAAGAAGCCACCAAAATACATCCTAATTTCTCCACGTTCACAGACGAAAAGAAGCTACACGCCTCCTAGAATCACAGAATCCATGCATTACGGAAAGGTGGAGTCTTACGTCTTCCACTGCTTCTAAAAAAATTGAACCCAAGAAGTTTTTTATTAGTATTGTTATATCTTTATTTCCCACTGAGGTGTGTAGATCCACTATAGTGCAATCACGTCATACGATTTACCTGTCAAACTCGGCAAGACAAATTCCATTTCCACTTGGGAAAACCTGTTCTCATTTTCTGTGCATCTGCCACATACATGTCTGCGGGACCGTGAAAGAAGTTAAGTGACAGTGTGCCTGTAGACGATCATTAGGAAGGGTGAGTCGGGTATATGCGTGCAACGTATATCAACCGTTTTTTACGTCTCATGAATCTTTTGCGCTCGCATCAATTCCCCCAACGCTTTACTCTCGACATGATGTATGTACATGTGCATGTCAGAGTTAACATGCTACAAAATAAGGTTTTCATGAGTACTAATACAGTCACCGAGAGTTTTGGAACTCAACGGATGGGAACCCTCTTGTCAGTTGAGACACCATTTCCTTTGTCATGTGCCTCCTATCCCATTCTTCTGACAGTCTGTTCCACAGAACACGTCAAACCGGCTTTCAAGGTCCATCGTGAAGCAGGTCTTACCACAAACTATACCTGCCTGTGGCTGGGCGATAACACCGCGCCGAATATACCAGACAAAATCTGGAACTAGTGGCAATTAACCTGTATTTGAAGGGGTAAACCAGCTTAGGGGCTAAACTGATGGCACCTCAATTGATTTTGATACGATAATGTATTGCTTGACATTTTATCACTTTGATACTCACCTCATCATACGGCGTAGTCAGAATACAAATTTCCTTTCTTTTCTTTTGCACCGACTCCATAGAATTTTCATAAAGTAAATAGCACGTTGAACGATTCTGTGAACACGAAAGAACTGTGAAGGTTCTTCTTCTTCTTCTTGATCTTGATAGTTTACTGCACAACGCCCCTCAGTTGGGGCCACACGTGCAGGGGTGTGTGTGATTTTTTAATGGTACCCACATCATCTGGCCACTATCTAAGTCCAGAAAGGATCATCTGTGTATTGGGTGGGAAATTTTTACTATGTACAGTATTTGAGTTACCAAAATAAAGTTCAATTATTGGCCCCTACCAACCTTCCGTGGTACTGCAGCAGATCTTCCAGTTTTTTGGATCTTATGATCTGGATATGTTATAATCATATCTTTTGGTTGCACATTGGCAGAGAGCTCGTGGTCTAGGAATGAGGTGGTATATGTTTGGGCCCCGTAGCTACTTTCTAACTGCAGGGACCACACACGGTATGCATCGATACAAGCAAAATGACTGCAACCTAACCTTAACTCCCCTGGCCTCTAGCTTCTTGACGAAATCTTTGAATTCCTCAGTTGCCGGTTTCCGCAGGGTGATAGCGATGACTGAACGAAACGCTTCAATGAGGTCCTGCTCGTCAGAAGAACCTGCAAGTTTACAATTGAAACACATCTGAGAAACAATTATCTATTTTCTCCAGGTTCACCAGTTAAAGTTATCTCTATAAAGATGAGATTGCATCAGCAGTTACCGACAAGATTATCCTCACGCCAAAAACAGTTACTCAAGCAACTGGATATGATTTTGGAAACGGTCAGACGTTTCAGGTAGCATCCACTACCTTTCGTCAGTGACACTGGCGAAAGGTAGTGGATGCTACCTGAAACGTCTGACCGTTTCCAAAATCATATCCAGTTGCTTGAGTAACTGTTTTTGGCGTATCTTATCACCTGGATGTCTAACCTTCACCGACGTAAGATTATCCTCAGTTACTGAGAGTTTAGTTTGAGTTTGCATTTATACATGTACTCATCTATTGTCACATACAATTCTTCATAACAATGGTGCATTAAACTATTCCATACAACAAAGAGGCAAAAGAATCGATTCTTCTTAAATATGTTTGAATACAAATTAGAGGACATTTAAATGTTTTTTTTCCGTAATGAGTATATTTATTATTCTTTATGTATTCATATTTCGCGTTATTCAATACTTTTGTTTTGGAAAATGCTACACAAAAAAAGCATTGTGTTAATGTTTATCACAATGCTGCATTCAGATATTTTTTTGTACTTTGTTTCAAGTGATTCGCATCAGTATGTATTGAGCTTGACTAGTGGTTCACCTTTAGTTATGCTATCCCGCGAGAGACAACAACGGTAAACACGTAATAACGCGACAACCTAGCTCAGACTGCACCGGTAGGCAATACGGACGTCCCCCTAGGAAATTGCGGTAATCTTCTATTGCACAGGTGAGGGATATTGATAAGGAATGGCCAAGATAGCCCTGGCGTTGTCCCAAGAACTCTTCCGGGGAACTTCCACGTATTGATTGATGCTGAATGTATTCACATCTTTGTTACTATATTCTGCTGGCCAAATATTTATCAAAATCTAGCCAGCCGCAGTAAACCGACGTAGTTTTACCAGGAAGAGAAATCCTAATGAGCCGTAAGGCACAACTGTAGGTACTTTTTGCAGAAAAGTAGGTACAACGTAGTTGCCACAGTTGACTACATACATGTCTCTTGTGCAAATGAAAATTACAGAGAACGTACAATCCCCACATTTCTGTCGTAACGAGAGATTAATATAAATGTCACAAAAATGTATCGAAACTTTTGAATGATATCTTCTTTCCTTACCATCTTTACCATCTCTGCATGCGTCTGTCGCCGTTTCTATCTGTCTGTCGTCCATGGAGTAGTTATACAATTGGAGACAGGTGATGCGGCCCTTGAACTGATCACCGACTGTGATGGGACCCTGCGTGCGAAGGTCGACGATGCCGATGGACTCGCTCGCCACCTCTTTCCCTTCGTGCCACAGTTTGGCGATCCCGGTTCGATAATCGTACGTGGCACCGACGTAGTTCCACTGCTCTGGCTTTAGAACGTCGTCTTCGTTGACTTGTTTCAGAATAGTGCCATCCCTCCGTACAAACCTATGATGAGGAACACACAGATCGTAGGTCCATCAGTTATTTCGGTAATATTAATAGTCAACCGCTTGGTGGCCAATCTATTAGGTAATTGAGAAACGTCTGGGGAAAATATGGATAACTTTTTCACCACAAGTAGAACGCAGGAATTCAAACCGCTACTACTGCTGAGTGAAAACTAAAATCCTTCCCAAAGTTTTTCGGTGTGCAGGGCGGTGCACATCTCCATTTTATAGCCATTGGGCCACACATGGGGTTAGTCCACACCGATTCTTTGCTACTGCTGCTGCTGCTGCTGATGTACAATGATGGTGATTTTGACTGCGATGATGGTGATAGCCATTGGGACACCTCAATATACTGGCAGATATTAAAGGCACAAGTCATCAGTATGTTAACGCAGATGTACTTCCCACTAGGTTTTCATGTCACATCAATGAACGTATCATACGAAAGCTTTTATGTGACCTATACACATGTACATGTAGGGCTGCCTTACCTTGCTGACAAGCCTGTTCTCCCCAGCTTCAGGAGCTCCATACCACTTCCGTTGTAGCTGAAGATGGTGCCGTTGATGGTGTCGTTGATGGGCCAAATTTTGACCAGCACCGTCAGAGACTGCCGGACGTCCAACACGTGCACGCTCTCGTTGTTCTGAGGCGGAATGACCATCTTGGAGCCGGGGCGGCCCATGAAAAGAAATGACCCCCCATAAGGACCTTCACCCTCCTCTGTGTCGGTCATGGTGCCATCGTTGTTGTTGCCCTTCCATGTTCTATCTCCATTCTTGCCTCTGTATGATTTGCTGACATCCGTCGCTTGGTGTTTTCTGTTCAGTGGCCACAAGCCAACAGGTCCTATAAAGCCAGAAATAAAAATGCAAACTTTAAACTTTTGTTGTACATAAGACATATGATATATGTTTGCAATTTCCGTTCTCCTTTTTCGTTTGATTTTCTAGTCCTTAACCTGTTTGGAAAATGAGCTAGGTAGTTTTATTTTATTCCTATTTGTATTTAGGCGTTTAGTATGTATGATACAGAGCCCATATTATATCAAGTGTGAGTGTTGTATTTATGCACTTTGCGTGATAAAGTGTACATTATGTGCGCTCAACTCAGGATGTAAATTAGAGGTCTTTGGACGTAATCTGTAGGGGCAGCCAGATACATATACATATTGCCAAGGACACTGGCTCATAGACGTGCAACTGAATCATTCACCCATGACAATGACCTGAAAACTTTATAGCTTTATTGCAAACTCAATAATAAGTTATTTCAATGTAAAGGCGCGAGGTTTTGTACCTGTCTTCCACAGGTGAGTACCGCTGTACATCCCTTCAAACTCCGGGTCGATGGCGATGAAAGCAAACCTTCCGTCAGTCATGCCGCGTTTTTTGGCAGCTCGCATCATCTCCTGCAGATCGCTGATAGGCGTGCAGGTGATGACAACTGCGGGCACAACAGAAGCATGTAGTTCAATAGAACATTCTTTATTCATTTTCTATATCAATGAAGCAGATAGGTGCTGACTGCCATGTTGGTGTCTCTATGGATCATAGCATTTTTGCGTTATGACTTATGTCGGCAAGATCTAAGCATTCGTCTGGCACTCTTGTCTTTATATTGAGCTGTAGATATTCAAAATTTGAGAATGTCATAGGGTCCGAAAACCCTTGAGCTATGATTCACTCAAATAGGAACACCAACATGGCCGCTGAAACAGCAATATATACTGAAACCTATTATGTTAAACTAATTTTCAAAGTTTAAAAGTGGCAATGTGTACATTAGGTAAGCAGTTACAACTTACACATTTTCACCTTAACTGCATGTGATTGTATATTAGATGTGTTCACGTTCAAGTTTTTAATACGTACCAGCAGATCTTTATACAGCTCTACAACGACAACATATTGCTACCTTATTGTTCATTTACCTGGAGACTATTGACTTAAAAGAAAGTCTTTCATTAGATATCTAGATGTTATATAATCTCATGTAGACTTCCACAAACGATGTATACGTGTTGAACTCATCCGAGCGATATCGATACGATTTGACGTTGTGTATCGACGGAAACATGTTAACATTGGTACATAAATAAGGCATAATATAACAAATAAAACGCAGGTACGCAGCGATAGATTAATCGATTACATTTCTTTACGATCAAAGGCAGAGAGAAGATTTTCATACTGATAGCAACGTTTCTGTTCTAGCGCCCAAAGGCGTTGGTTGTCACAGACAAAATCATTTGTAACGAACGTGAAATAGATTGTTCTTATCACCGGCGCCATGTTCACCCATTAGACCAGCCCCCACCGTTTGTCAGACGACCCTTTTGCAAAAGATTTCCTGAGATACCACATGCCACTATGGAGAGGTGGAGTTCATGACGAAGGTCAACGTCAATTTGAAACAAGGATCGATAGAATTAAATTGCCCTGCAAAGAGATCGCCGGCGTTCCCAGAGACACCGCCTCAGTAGACAAAATACAATAAAGAAAACTGCAAATGGAAGAATTTAATTGCTTTCTGTAGGGATTTAGCCACGGAGAACTGCGCGCATCTCGTAAAATATTATGTCTCCAAAGGTTAGAGTTGGTTGCCTCAATAACAACTGATATACAACCAATATATAAAACACCAGGCGCCATGAACTGGTAGTGCCAACCATTATATCACAAGCTATTCAAGAAATTGCAGAGTTGTGTTGCGACAAAAAAGTGGCTTTGCAGGAGAAAACCCTATGATTAAAGTTTATGCAAGCATTGTAACACAGAACAGACTGCAATGCATCTTTTCTACCAGTGCAAGCATGCAATGCAGATATGGGAGCAATTTTCAATATGGTGGAAGAATGAAAGTTCCCTCATGAGCCTGTCAGCGCAAATTGTCATCACTTCGGGTCTAGGCAACCGCGTGATTGATAAACATCTTAACCAGATATGGAAGCTGCATTAAGATGTCAACAGGCAATTGTTTTTATCCATTAGTTTTCTAGTGGAATTAGAGGATTTGCCTAAGGGAGGACGTGCAGAGTTGAATTTTTTCGCTTGATCCTCTGCGCACAGTGATCACATATGGCACCATGACGTCTGTATGCCAAGGGATAGGTTCTGGATACTTCGAAGTATTTCACTTTCTTACACGACATGATAATCTTTACGCTACAATATGGAAACAAAGTGACAGGGTTACAATTTATTGCAAATTGTCTTCAACATTGCAGTGTCAAATAGCATCAATGATCTTCTTAGCAATTTGTTGGATATTGGGAGAATAAATATCATTGCAGCTTGTCATTGAAGAGCAATGTTCTTCGTTGCAACAGGCAAAAAGTATATGGTAGCTCTTGTAATGGAAGAGTAGTTCTTTGTATAACAGTTATCGACGACAGTGCAAATGATGACATATTCGCGCCATGCACTCTCGTATCAGCGTCTTCTCCAATAATTTGCTGCCAAACTTGGTAGACACACAACAGCATAATGTCGTTAGCTGTTCAATTATTGATCTTCTGTTCTAAAATAAGGCCGTCGTGGGAACTAGGTCTCTCTCCCCCATGACTTGTAAATTGTTATAGATCGCACATCAGTACGGTTGGTGAAAAACAGATACAGACTGAAGTTGGAATTGATCACCTACTTTTTTGCATACTAACGCACTTTCTACAAATAGAACGACGATGCCCTTGACATTGAAGGAACAGACTGCCTTCTTCAATTGGTGTCTTGTTATTGAGAGCTATTTAATTCAAATTAAGTAGTGAAAAGAGATTACAATGAACCAAGAGATAACACACATGACACGCATAGTTTAAGTCTGAGATTTCTCCCAAGTTGTTTTCATGACTAGCTCAGTGGACATTGGACATTATTGTCACAAAAAGTCACTAGTGATAGATTTGTATAAACCTCTTATTCTATAACGCCACAACCTTGCAAAAATAATTATTAGCGTTTCCATACCCAAATGAATCTCACAGAGTTGTTGGTTTTGCCATATATTGTATCCTGTGCAATAAAGTTTATTCATATTATATCCCCAATCGCAATGAATGACTGCTGATGCAGATGTTGTCATGCGCCAGCATACTAGCTCAACGACATACCATACAAGCAAAAAATTCATGGCGTTACAATTACATTTTACAGTCCAGCGTACCGATATCAGGTGCCTTCTGATGGATGACACGCTGTCGATCGTCCGAATTTGGAATAAACAGAATGTCTGGGAAGGTAAATTACGGTTATGTCATATCATACAAACCGCACGCACTGGAACTTGAGTGTCAATTATAAAAATAAAATATTTCATATCGTATCCTGGGCAACAACGTTCAACCTCTATTCCCTATGTCCCAAAGAAGATTGCCACCAATATCCTGCCATTTTTCATTTCTTTGGCATTGTATACATATTATATAAACACCAATAAGTGCAGTTCCAAGGAAAGTCGCTAGAGGGTCCAAACCAACACTGCTTATTTTCAAGCCCAAATTATAAAAGCTAAAAAATGGGAACTATTGTAAAGCATGTCCAGAACTTGAGATACCAAAACCTCAAGGTCTCCTGTATAAACATAGAAAGCCAGTAGGAGGCGAATTATCGAACTTGTCATTTGGTTTGTTAGCAACTACTCACATGCCAAGTTTCATAGCAATCCATCCATAGCTTCTTAAGTTATGCTGTTACACTACAAAAACACACACACACAACCACAAACGCTACCAAAAGCATAAACTTCTTAGCGAAGACAATAAAGAAGACGTCGGGGCAACAGAAACGTTACAATCACCGCTGCTTCAAAATGACCTTGAAAGAAATAGATGCCACTAATAGAGCTTTGTAATATGGCCTACTTTGCAGGACTCTAAAAGCTAATGCATCGTCCCATGTGCCCTGTGGGTTAGAAAAGTAATTCCACGGTCAGAGGCTTCCGAAGATCAACCAAACCAAACGCCAAAGGAATGAAAACTAGGCATGCCAGTGGCCGAACTATCCAATATCACGGGCATTTCTCGTCATTGACAAGAAAATTGGATGCTTCTGATTTGCTTTCACTGGTCCCAAAAGTAGTACTTGTATCCCCGACAGGAAATGGAATATTGTCTTGATGGCCCATCCGTCCACCATATAGAATCTAATTTTCCAATTTCAGTTCAGAGGGCAAATCCATTACACAAGGCCGTGAACCAGTCGGGAGGCTATGGGTTCAAACGCCGTCCGGGTCATACCATAGACTTGATAAAAACATACATGTTTCTTTCTCTGTTTTGAACTCAGCACTTATGAGAACTAGCATGGCAGTTAAACACAAACCACTACCAGTGAACTATTGTGCGTGCGTGCGTGCGTGTGTGTGTGTACATGCTTCATGAACTGTTTCTCTTTGGGTACAAAAATCTCTTCGTACGTGCCTCCCAAGTGAGATTCATGAAACGCAACAACATCATTCTGTTTACATTTCCAATCCCCTCTGCTGCAAAATTCTAGGCCGCATACGACATACTTCACGCAGCATGGATGTCATGGCCGGCACGGGCTGTGGAAATGTAGGGGTGGAAATATCCATCCAGGATATTGCTTTCTTTAGGGGATTAGACGCAGCTCATATTACATGGCTCTATTCAGTTCCAGATGTGGTTAAAATGTGTTCACATGGCGCAAGGTAGTTCTCCACTTTGCCCAGTTAGAAAGGTAAAGTCTAGTTGAGAGAAAACTCAGAATTGTTTGTGATTGAACATCTGGTTTCCCCTTATTTAATGGCCAATATCAATACGCACACCCCTAAGACTGCAGATCTTGCCAGTGTAGTCATTTGTTCTCACAAGAGTAAAACACTTGAAAGCAAACTTTGATTTGGTCTTGAAAATGAGATATCGTCAGATAAGTAGAGAGACAAATCTTTATGTGGCATATGTGGCGGTTATCAAGGTGCAACGATCGGCGGGAAAATTGGATATCCAATCAGAAGACAGGAGGAAAGAAATTCTTCAGGCTCAAATGATTGACATGGAGTTAGAGGAAGGTTTTCAGTATGACGTCAGACGAGGATTCAAAATAGGCCTTTCCACACAAGAGCCAAGAGCCAGAGAAACACAGCAGTCATGATAATGTCCGCACAGTAGCGTTACGGTTACTCTCTGAACATTCCGCGATTTGATATCCAGACAATTGGCATCGTCAAGAAAAATATACGAGTGAAGTAATCAGGCCAGACACCTGCAGTCTCAACTAAGTCTTCAGTTACCCGCGTTCTTCTCTACAGTTTCTACAGTATGTACAGCTTGTAGCTGTCGGCGCCGGTGCGACTGTGCCTTTACGCCGCCTTATTAGCAGCTAGGTATCCCCCTCGGCAAGCAGTCTGGTTTAACCAGATATTGATTGGATTAGTCTCTCAAATAGCGCCGAAATGTACCTTACTCCTTCAGGGCTACAACGTGTTGTTCACACATTAAGGCAATATCCCCAGCTGCAAATAACCTCCTCTGTACGTATCTATGGGATGGTGTGTTATATCTTGTTACATGTGTTTTAGCATTTCTCTTAGGGTAGTAAAGTCCACTGAGCTTGATTTTCGTATTTTGCAAGTTGTGGAGTTATTTGAAGATATTTTTTTTCTATTTGAAAGATGGCTTTACGCAACGTCTGTGCCACACCTATCATTTGTGTCTGAGTAGTGAATGTCATTTGCGATTCCAGTAGACTCATTTGCTATTCTAGTGCGTGTAATCTTTGCAAGAACAATCCATAGGACATGTGTGTAGGTGGTGGGGTAAATAGGAAACAGAAATATTCAGTTGTCTTCGAGAAACACATTCAGCACCAAGCTCAGCGTCAAGTTACTCTGTGTGTTTTGTAGACAAATAAAGACGCATGGCTCATCAATGGAATATACGTACACGGAGAAAAAAATGATAAAAAAATAATCAAATTGAATTGTTACTAATACATTGTATATGAATGAATGAATGAATGAATGAATTTTATTAACGTGTCTTGCGACTTTTGTCGCCCAGCCCATATGGGCTTCTAAGACACCAAAACATAAACATAAACATAAGCATAAATATAGGTACAGAAATCATATAAACATAAATACAGGTCCGAGTCAGAAGGTCAGATTGGTAACATCAAATGAAATAAGAAACTTAATACAAAATTGAACGTAACATCATAAGAGTCAAAAGTGTCAACTCAAATTGACAGGAGTACATAAATGCAACTCAGAGAACATAAAATAAAATGAACTTAGATATGTGACCTAGTCCGGGAAAGAGAAAAAGAGAAATTTATGAATAAATGAAGGTTTTACGCTTTTTCCAAGCTTGGTGAATATATAATGCAATTTCAAAAACACACTCATATATTTGCTACTACTACCAAAGGAGCCTCGAAGGCATGGGGACATTTGGGGGGGGGGGGTACGTATATCCGAGAACATAAACATTCATTTGGTTGAAATCTTTGTATTGAGAGAGACCCTAGGATAAATTGATCATGTAGATGGATAAAATAAATCTGATTAATATCAATGATGGTGAAGCGTGAGAGATTATTCTTCATAGACTCATTACGAGCGCCATTTTTAAATGTGTTCCCGCGAGAGTACAGTATTGCGGGAACATACGTGAGCTTGCATGAAAACGAGGGCGGAGATGGATGTTTGTATAAAATGGTCATTTTGTTGGGGGAAAAAAAGGCACTAATTCTATTTTCTTTTGAAGAGAAGACTAATATAGAGCCTGACTTACCATCGGTTAAAAGTATTTTCACCAGGGGCCATTTCTGGCAGACAGGTCGGAACCAACTCTTGAAGATAATACCTCTAAGCCAAGAGTCAGGACCCAGACCTAGGCGGCAGTTTATATCACAGACTGATCTCGCTATTGAGTGCATGAGAGCAAATGTCTGCACATCCCATAATCGGTTTTGTTATTTCTAAATTTTGAAATCCAACAAACGAGGTCTGGCGTCAACGTTATGTTTTTAGCAGTGGCTCAGTGGGAAATATAAATACATACTTCTAACATTGCAGTGCCAGATGAAAGTAAGGCCTCGCACAATGTCTGCACACTCCATAATTGGTTTTGTTATCTCCACATTTTGGTATTGAACAGACTAGGTCTGACATAAACCTTATGTTATCTATCTGCTAGTGGCTTAATGGGAAATGTGATGACTGCGTCTGCAATATAAGCTATATGTCGCCGTACAAGAGTTACGAATAGATTGAGAGAGCGATGATTCAATAAACCATCTCATAGTTCAGGTGCAGTTATGGTGCATTGTGCATTCAAAGGTCCCTCACTTGTAAACAATTCTTTGTCTAGACGTGTTTTTGCAACGTTCCCACTTGAGGTCTTAACCTCTGACATTACCCACCATCCCCTGCGGTGTTGGAACTGTGAGGTGACATTCAAATCGAGCCTTTTCAGAGCAGCAAAGAATATTGGGTTATATTCCATACACCGTACATGTGCCTGTACGGCTGGTGTGTTACACCGAAGAAAGGTTCACTACCGGCTATACAGATACAGATACAGATACAGATACAGAATGGCTTTATCATTTTTGTGTACCGACGAAATAAATTTAATCGGATTTGCACCTCCTCAGTCCAGACGTCTGAGTGCGCTATGAACTATTGAACCCCACCCGTTTAACTCCTGATATCTTTACATCAGTTTCGCAGCTTAACCCTAATTACTGAAGAACGCCAGGCAGTCAATATCATATCTTACTTATTGAAACACTCTACAGTAACCAGAAGTGTTTTCGTGCGGAAAAGACGCTTCAATTTGCAGAAGCAGCCCGCGGGCAAACGACCCACGGTTTATGCAAATGATCTCTTCTGACATGGAACGTCAGAGATGACATGGAGTGGATCAGCGTCACTGCTACGGGAATCAAATCTGTACACGATTCCGTCAGGTTTGATGATGGGAATCTAGCGAGGGGTGTAATCAAGTTGACGTTATTTTCGCAATGACTATTCTTGAATATGACGTAAAGTTTCCAAACGTTAGAAACTGTACGTCATATTTACGATATACGGGAATCAGTTTGTACACGTCATAGGGCGGCAACTTTCTCCGTTTCTATAGGCCCTTGAGCTGCACAGTTGTGCAAGCACTACAACAGCTGCAATGGGCTTGTTCGATAGTGGTGTCCAACTCTTTCTTATTAGAGAAAGCAGTTTGTACCATGTTTTAAAAGTCGTTGGTATGATTCGAATGAATTGAAGCGATATGAATCAACGTTAAATCGAAATGAGGACACTTGACCATTTTGCCACGAGCTATTTCTCCTGTTTATTTTGTCAAGGTAGACAATGACCTACAAGATAAAAAGCTATTGACGGTAAGATTTGACAAACATGCGACAATTCACTCCAGGCACACCACGAAAAACATTAACATGCCTGATTTGCAGGTCAGTCGTGCGTTCTTATCAATTCTGCTCCACTGAGTAGTTCATGCTCAATGCATAGTTCATGCTTGATCAGACAACAGTACTATCTTCACTCGTAACGAAACGCCCTGACTGACTTTGAGTCAGTGTAAGATTATCTACTCAAAGGTCACAACGACCTTCACACTTCGCGCCCGCGTCGTATCGGTTAAGTCAAGGTGCTGATTATGTTCCTGATTCTGGCAAGTTGGTACGGAAATAAACCTAGGCAAACGGACAGTTACAGGTCGATAGTCTGCCATCCATCTATGTTTCTTCTCTGTGGTAGCCCTATCAAGCTTAAGAGCCCATTGCCCTATTCAGTACCTATTGCCTTATCCAGTGCCCATGGCCTTATCCAGTACCCATTGCCTTATCCAGTACCCATTGCCTTATCCAGCACCCATTGCCTTATCCAGTACCCATTGCCTTATCCAGTACCCATTGCCTTATTCAGTACCAATTGTCTTATCCAGCACCCATTGCCTTATCCAGTACCCATTGCCTTATCCAGTACCCATTGCCTTATCCAGTACCCATTGCCTTATCCAGTACCCATTGCCCTATTTAGTACCCATTGCCTTATCTAGTACCCATTGCCTTATCCAGTACCCATTACCCTATCCAGTACCCATGGCCTTATTCAGTACCCATTGCCTTATCTAGTACCCATTGCCTTATCCAGTGCTTATTGCCTTATCCAGTACCCATTGCCTTATCCAGTGCCCATTGCAATATCCAGTACCAATTGCCTTATCCATTACCCATTGCCCTATCTAGTACCATTGCCCTATCCAGTACCCGTTCGAAAAAAAGGGTCCTCTATTAGGGACAAGTAACGGATACTTGGCTAGCAGGTGTCATTATGATGAGGCTAGCAGGTCAACACGGCAAAATTGCACATTCTAGAACTGAAATTTCTGGATCTTGACTCTGCTCATGTACTAGCTTCTAATATTTTGCCGACTGTGTGATGCAACCCGACTATTTTCAGCGAAAAAATGTTTACAGGAGTACATTGAATTTGTAGGAATGATAGGTCTAATATTTGTCGAATCCCGGTAGCGTAAAAGTGAAAATAAAACTCATGATTTTCCTTCATTTCAAAAAGCGTCGAAGTATATCTGTATGCTTTAATCGTGTACGTCTGGAGGAGAAATGTCCATAGCCTTGAAAGGTAAAGCCCTCCTTATGTAATATACATTTGCACCTTGTTGTGCGTGACGTGTGTTTTTGGTGATGTCTTCTAATAAGTATTCCAGGTTTGTGGTGATCAAGAACTTGCCTTGAGCCCCGCATGCGCGCATGCGCATTGCGTTAACTTTTGTTCGTACATACTTCTACATTTGACCTTAACATTTAACCCCCACAATTAGTAAAAACCATGAAAATGTCAAGCCTTAATTTAGAGGAGACGTTTATCAGACTGATATCTCTAGCTTGACTTTCAAGATTTGACTTGTAATTTCGCCCGTCACCTTTTCACAATCTGTAAACTATTTTCTCATGTTTATCTGAATTTTTTTCAATCGTTCAATTGGGCAATTAGATATTCTGTTAGTATAAATTATGAGTAAATACATATAATATCTAGTTTCCGGTAGTATATATTTTCCGGTCATCAAAAGAGTTCCAAACTGTCAAATTCTCGTCAAAAACACCGTTAATTTCGTGAAAAGAGTAATTTAGAATTATATATATGTAACCTGTACACTGGACCACCTTTTGTCCACCCCGACGCTGATGTGGTCAGAAAGTTTCCAGTAGCGCAAAGAGAAAGATGAAATAATGAAATAGGGATGATTGGCATTTTCTTAGATATGTCATTAAAGGGGCGCAAAAATCGTTTTTCAGAAGTGTGGAATTCCTCATTACCTGCAGTCGGGTGGAAAACGCACAGAGATAGATTGGAAATTAGCTGTCAAACGTAGAGTGGAAATCTTTCCACCTCAGTGTCACGACTGATCCCAGAAAGAGCTTTCGCCGACGGCGGCCCGGGTACCCCACCCTCCCATGCTAACTCACTGGTGCACGTGTGTATCTCAAGCTGAGGCCACACCAAGTAATATTTATGGATGACGTCCGAGCGCGCATTGATTTTGGCCTGTTCCCATAAAAAAAAACAAGAAATTCCGCTTCCTGTAACTATGACCAAAGAGTCACGAAAGTGCTGCAAATCGCAAGATAAAGGGAAGATGGGATGAAAGGAAAGAAACAGAACAGGACGACAACTGCTGTTCCACTAAATTATTGCTATTTTCATGACAAATAAAAATGTTGGTTGTTACACTGTGTTCTCTCATTCAATTTGTGTCCTAACATTTGTCGTCCCTTATAATATTTCAAATCTAGGCATCTTGTTTTTTCGGCCCTTCTTGTTTTTTTTCCGCGCTGTCGCATTAGATTTAGGGTCTCCAGAGGACGTCATCCATAAATATTACTTGGTGTGGCCTGATAGAGACACACAGTCGATGTGCCCGGCACGAGAGAATGTTGTAACTCACCTCTCCTGAAACATTGTGTGCCACCTATACCCCTAAGGAGAGAAACTACGCCGTCAGATTGCTACAAAACTTTACGACACATCCCAGGATTACCAGCTTTAGATATCAAACAAACATGCGACAGTCCACGCATACTGATGAACACCATTCCTGCTTTCTTTACAGAGGTCGTAAAAATGTGTTTATCGATCATGTGGACTGTTTGATGTTGTCACGGTGAGCGGCCGTTTGTCAAGCATAGTGGGGCAAGGACAAATTTATTGTCTCTGTTTCAAACCAACCTCCTTTGTTCAAACAAGGTGGCGCCTTGATTACTATTACATTGAAACAAATTTCTAGGAGCTAGGGGTGGGGAAGGGGCGTTCTGTAGACCCTTCCAGCTAATCTCAACAAACAGGATCTCCACCAGATAAACCTATCATAGGCTGTGACTATGCTTGAATGTTACCCAACTATAAATGATACAGAAATACCGTTTAATCAACAACTTGTAAATGTAGCTGCTATTTAGAGTTACAGATTATGGAATATATTTCAAACGACGCCATTTTGTCCCGTAAAATTTCCAACCCGCGGAATTCCCTCGTGTTTTCGGTGACGTCTGAGCTTGTCAAGCCTGAAAATGACGCTGTCCCGTTTTCTTGAGGCGTGCATTAAAGGTTACAGTACATGTCTAGCGTGGAAATTGCCACTTTGACTGTCCTCAAGCCTGTCACAAAGAACATCGGGCTGTACATGTCAGTCCGTAAGGACACAAACGCTTGTAATTTTAAGCGGCGTCACTTTGTCTGTGTGCTCGGAGGGGTCTGACTACCGGGAAATCCTGCCTCTATATCTTTTCCTTAACTCCGATCGCTTGCCTGTTTCTAGAGCCGTTATGGTCGATCAAAGAGACTTCTAGATCTCTTCGGGGGCATTAAAAGATTCAGGGAAATGAAGATGTAAAAGTCGCTCCCCTGGCGTGTCGGAAAAGCTTCGACTTGCCGATATAGTCAGCACAGTCGTGGCACAAATATTCAGTTGACGGTATTTTGTTACATTTAGCTGCATATACGTCGAATTTATGATGCTATGTTCAAAGATGACATGAATGGTTGTGGGAGGGGGAGCACATCTACACCGAAGGATAGGCGTGACAGATAGATGAAACACATTGAGATGAAGAGAGGCAGATGTATTTTATTTAATTACCGGAGCATGACTGTAGTATTGAGCATGATCGTATCGGCTATTCTGTCAAACCCAAAACTTGAATATAACTGAAGACACACCGGAGCCATTTATTTCAATATTCGAAATTACAGTCTCCGTGGAATTATGCATTAGCGACCACTGTTCCGTTAAGTATCTTACACATTCTCCCTTCAATCTATCTTTCTTAACGTGCTAAAAGCATAATGTTATCATGCATATGGTGAAGTCTACCACGTAGCACTCTGAGTAAGAATGATGTGCACGAATCGGCCCCTTGCTCAAAAAGCGCGGTAGTTGGGCGATGGCTACCCTGGCGCAAGCCATTCATTTCTATTTGCCTTGTGGTACTTTCAAACGAAGTGCTTCATGATCTATTTATCACGAATTCCACTGACGATTCGCTTAACTTCTGAGAAGCAATAGCTCATGCCAGATTTATTCCTATGCCGCACGGGCTCAAAAGGCTTAGAGAGAAACAAGGTATGGGGCTGTACAGATATTCTGAGAAATGAGAGAGAGAGAGAGAGAGAGAGAGAGAGAGAGAGAGATGGTTTGTTTCTTAAAAACAAACACTAGCAGCACAAATGGCTGAATTGTGGTTTGTACAGTAGCAGCCGTATTAAAAAAAGGACTACGATAAACTTAACCTACAGTTCTTCTTCGATGTCAAGTTCTAAAGAAATGAAAGTAGGGTATGGATTTACTTGTACTGCGTACATATAGCAGAAATGAAATGGTTTGCTGACAGATTATGTTGAGGCTCAAAACTGATATTTTGTCGTTCTAGAAAACACACGATTGTGTATTCAATTTAGTTCAAAGTCCCCATGATTCATAGCAAAAGCACATGTCCTCCATAAGAAAATGACTTGAATAAAAGCGTACATTGCTGCATACACAGCTTCAAGTTTTTTCATTGCTAATAAGGGCCTGGGCACATTCGTCGTGATCGTCATGCGGCCTGAGGACATTTCCTGGAACGTGCCGTCCAAACCTCAGCTGTCTAGTTCCAGGAAAGGTTTCCTAAGATCCTTGTCGGCGATTAGTTCTGTCACAGCCTGCTTGCAAATTCTAAGAGATCAACATCGTATGACGGCCCACAATATGTGACCGCGCCATAATGCGCAAAAACCCAGAAATAAAACTCAACTGATGAGAAACGGGAAATGGCTTCTTTCTTGATGCGACTCATCTCTCAAGTCTACCGTTCATGAGTGCAGCTGAAATGGCAATTTCACGTCGCCGCGGCGAGGTAATAGTTTTGTGGCCCGTGCGTTCGGTTCATCACGTTGGCTTCATCGGGGTCTGATTACCAGCACCTTTCCAGCCCATCCCCCGCTTATGGTCAGGGCAAACAGGTCAACCTCAGCTCGCGAGCTCTTCGCGACATTCACGGTTTTAAGATAGGCCCACAAATCCCTGTACCATTCTTGTAAAAGTGAAGAAATTACCAGTTTCATCTGTGGGTAAAGTGGGTCCGAAACGTGCATTAGAATTTATGGCCGTAAAGGGGAAAGTTTTGAATTGCCTCGATCTCAACGGTCAGCGTTGACGTCATGGAAGGGGACCTCCGACCTAAGAGGACCCATATGGTTGGTTATCAATAAGTTCTCATTGGGAAATAAGACCCACTGGTAGTTTTTCATAAGCCCTACGATATACAATGTGTTACATTTTCATTTCTGTGGACGGCCATTCACAAGTACTAGTTATTGCCTAGTGTACACGTTAATCTACACTTCGAAGGCACAGGACTTCCGACTTGACAACGTTGGCTACTCCAGAGTCGGCACGAACATTCGTATGCACTTTGATAACTGTTATTAACAAGCCTGTTCACATGCTGAAAGCCTTGCCATGTCATCTGTTGCATACTTAATCCAAAGTGGTTCTTTACTTGCCGCCGTTAGAAGTGGGCGTAAATGGACTCTTCAAAGGTCCGATCTTACCACAAGCCCCATACGCTTCGCTACCTGTAGTCAAGAAATAGAATCGTGTTCAAAGTAGATTTAAATTGGCCTTACTCAGCCCCCTCCATATGAAATGAAATTTGAAATCCCAAGAAATGTGGTCAACATTAACGTTGCTGCTTACAGCACATTGGCTACCGTGAACGGATGGCTGTTTGCACTCACGTGACTATGACGTCACAATTGTCCGCCATGTTGGATTGTTGACCTGGAAGCTGACACCTACTAGTATATTTCTAATTACAGTCACCTAAGTGAAATCGTATCGTGATGAAAATGTTTCGGCCTGGCTCTTTTCAACCAGCCAGCATGGCGTTTATGACGTCACGCTAAAACACCATGTGTAGCACAAGGTGAGAAAACGTTGATAATTAATCCTGTATCTGATCAACTATCTAAATTGCAGTTTCTTTCATATAGATTAATGGGGAACTAGATAAGGGGGCAGGTAGCGGCAAAGAGGCGGGCTTATCTATAGCTTACAGGGAGTCTACCTGTCGTAACTTCACGTTTGATACGAGGATAATTGCAAGAGGATTCACAAGGGTGGATCGTGACTATGTATGGTAGGCTGCATTTATATGATTGACAGTAGTTGCTTGGAGGAATGCAGTAACTCGATCGTTGAACGCTCTAGTTGGCTTTGTGACATTTTGAGACACATTATGAGCGTTCACTATATACCTTAGCACTGGAATGATGGTGCGTTGTTAACAGTTTGCTTACGCAGCGCTTGGCCATATCTAAGATTTAATGATGCAGTAACAGACACCATTAAGATGATTGTCGTGGAATTAGTGGAAAGCAACAAAAAATTATGCTAATCCAATTTGGTTTCATTAGGTATTGTAAATCCAATAAAATGCCATCTGCACTGAACATCGTTGTAATGTCTATCTGTACATTCTGCACAGCTGCAATTATGCTCTTCTGTACGGTGTTATCATTAAGACTTAATAGGGAATTGCGAGTGGGCGAATTCTACAAGATTATGTTCCTGGAAAATCCGCTTAGAGCGTGTTCCGGGAAAATCTATCAGGGGGTGATGGGAGACACCATTGTGAATACCGATAAACGTTATAATTTGAACATTCCAGGAACAGCACTATCTCTTAAACAAGACGTCCAAATTGCCCCCCCCCCCCCCATCTCCCTCAGACAGCCTGCAGTTCTACGAGAGAAGTGCCGCCCGAGTCCATTAAAATCTCCTGCTGAGTTCAAGTCTGACTTATCTGTGAACCTACAATGATAAGTTGAAATACTTAGTGGACGCGTAAGCTACTCCTGACCTCACCTGAACATCGTGTATCTCTGTCTGGCGACATCCCTACATACAATCAATTTTCGTGACTACGCCTTGTCGTATATATGAAAGGCCTGGGGTAATCACTGATCACGTAGCCCTTCTTGCTTTGCTATTAAGCTAGAATAATAGGGTTCCTTTCGACACAACCTCGAGGACATTTACCTGGCTGATGACGTTATGGTGACTCGTCGGCTACCTTCAGCAGAGCCTGAATGGACTGTACTACTCCTTGCCGCATGGTGGTTTGGGACAAGGATGCGGTCCCAAACGTGAATGAGTGTGTTATACCTGTCTCCTTGTCTCAGTTTATGACTAGTGTGTACTTTGATAATGTTAGCTGAGCTATACGGACGCGGAAAATGCCTTAAAAACACGCGTGAAACACTGGGCCAGATCTTACATATCTGGTTGAAGATTAACTGTTTGTAACGTCGCCAAAGGTTAACAATTGATATGCAATCGGTGATATCTACAATTCGCAATGACATATAGTGGCGTCTATTCGCTATTACATATATTTTCCCAAAACCAAGGTCTACATAAGCCAAAAAGAAATTTCCCTGCGTGTGACTTGTAGAATTGCCAATACCGACTACCTAACTCCGCCGTGCACTGCGCACCTGAAGGAGGTGGATTCCAGGAATGATTCATTGGTTTGGGCTCTTGCAACAATATAGGCTTTCACCCCGATAGCCTTCTGTTGAATTACAACATTGCACACTTGTGGGTCGCACAGGTCGAAGAGAAGTGTCGGCTGCCCTTGGTGATACGTGAAGAATTGCCCTCAATTTTGCCAACTGATGCGCGCGAAAAGTATGGTGGGATACATCACTTAAGTTGCGGGCATGCCGGCAAAATACTTATCATGGACAAGACATAGCCGCTTTGAGATAAACCTCACTTTTCCTGACAATAATACGCTTTTAAAAGGACAAGGAAAGTTCAAATCAAGATCAGTTATTCCAAGTTCTAGCCCACCGGGTAACGAACAAAGTATGTTTTCGAATCGGATATGGAGGACACAATCTGGACAAGGACGTTCTGTCATTGACACCACTTTGCAATACAAAAGAAACGCGAATGATTGCAAATGTGACGTTACTTACGCTAAATAACCCCGCTATTATAATGCTTTGGTGGTAAATACATGTAGCCCCAGTGGCAGTGACAAGACTGACAGCATGTACATGAGTTCCATGGGTATGATTGCCGGCCGTAGTCCCATACGTTTCGTCGTGGCTTACACCAGCTCTGTTCACTCCAATAATGTACAGATGTAAACTGTTCTTGTCATACCGTGCGTCATGTGACGTAAGTGTGGCCAATCTTGGCATGAAAAGAAGTTAATTTGTGAACGGTAGGACAGGAAGAGTGCCCCTGAGCCACAGCGAGTAACGTCACACCCTCAGCCTAAATCCGAGTCGGAAACGTTATTCAGGGTTTATTGTA
The DNA here is from genome assembly GCA_013266295.2 of Branchiostoma floridae x Branchiostoma japonicum. Classification (NCBI taxonomy): domain Eukaryota; kingdom Metazoa; phylum Chordata; class Leptocardii; order Amphioxiformes; family Branchiostomatidae; genus Branchiostoma; species Branchiostoma floridae x Branchiostoma japonicum. The sequence continues at coordinate 21,569,055 of CM023823.1, forward strand.
AGAAAAATCCTCTCAGAATTCTTAGTCACATGTAGATAATAAAACAGAAAAAAAAGTTTTAAACATAATAAAAAAAAGGAAAAAGTTTTAAACATAATAATAAAAACAGATAAAAAAAGTATAGCACAGAAAGACAAAACAAAAGATCAAATGTGGCATGCGTCAGCTCTTCGCGTGACATTATAGCTTTGTGGACTGAAAACAATACGACAAGCAATATAGCATGTCTGGAATTTTCTATTTTTATCGGTGTCCTTAATAGACCCATATAAGAGCGATCAAGCTGGGATTTCTTTGCCTTTTGGCCATACAGTAGGTCAAAAGAGCACGCGAAAAACAGAAGCTACCGGCCAGAAAACTTCTCCCCATATCCCCTGCAGTTTTAGACGTGAGAGGTTTGAGTCTAGTAGTTAATGGCGGAGTGGTCTCCACTTTGAGCGTCCATAAGGGTTGGCCTGTTAACGAGCGGCTGCTAAAACGCATGCTTGTGATTCTGGAGAGTCACTCCCCATCCACCCAGGTAGAACTTACGAGCGTGGGTTGCCTCCTTCTGTCGGTAAAAAAATATCTGAAGTGCCCAGTCTGTAATTTTGCGCAGGCGCGATGTTGACATTACGGCACGTAAGAATATATATACGTGCACGACAATATGGAGTAAGGTGGGATCATGTCGTTTAAAGAGAATAGCAGCGTGACGAAATATTGTCGTGTCTGATGTATCTTACTCACGGTTGAGACTTTGAAATCTCGCGGCCTGTATTTAGTTACGATGATAATAAGACGCAATAACAGCTGTTTTCAACCAATTCTGGAGAAACCGAAAAATCAACAAAAGGATCACAAAGAGATCATTGTAAACTGTATTATGTATGCAACAATGCAGTAAGCTGTAATTAAAACATGTGGAAGGCTATGCTGGATAGATGCTTCTGGGGAGCCATGGTGGTTCCAACCTGGTCACCTGTCTCAGTCTGAGTCTCGGCACTGTAAGCGTCTATCCCCGCCTGGCCACCTAAGCCCACCCTGGTGTTTTTTTTGCCTGCCTGAATTGAATTAACAACTAAGAGTGTTCCTCAGTAGTGATGCTGTAGCAAAATTTTCTCGGGGCCATGTTGGCCTAGGTGCATGCCGAACATGGAGCTGGCCTGTGTGGGCCCTAGCAGCAGTCTGGATGCCAGGTTATGGTAGTTCGAGCAGCAGCTGGGGACAAGAACTCGACATACATGGCAAGCAAAACATTGGATTGATATTTTCTTTCATGAGAGTCTTATCCCGTCTGTTTTAGTTTCCAAATTCAACTTGCTTCACAAGCAGTAGAAGCTGGCATTTCGCAGACCGAAATCCCCAGATCCAATTGAAGTAGAGCCAAGCGGAATATGGTGCAGCTGTTGCATGTTTTCAAATTCCGTCCGTAGACTCTGATTATAACACGACACACTAGGTTGGCATGAAGATGTGGGAAAACTCCTGACTCGAACATCTCAAGCATTCTGTCTGAAGGAAGCAGTGAAAAATAACAGCAATTCTTTGCAGCTTTTGTAAATGAGTCCACGAAGAACTTGATCATGATTTGAATCATAGATTAGAGTAGAAATTTGGTCACTAATAGCCTAAAAGAATCATTTTCTTTCATGTCCCGCTACACAGAACCAGTCATTTGTGATAAGCCCCTCCATACATAAACATATACCTGTCTCTGAACCAACCTCGTCTTATTTACATGGAAATTAGACTGCAGCTTATCGGAATGACAAGTAATTTTCATGGTGTTGACATGATGATTAAACTGGGCGAGACTACCACTCACGTTTAAAAAACATTTATTTTATTAGTTAACTGGGTGCATAAGCCTTACGCCTTGGTGCATTCTCTTTAGGCTTTCCATGGACCTCTATACCATAGGAGACAAAAGTAGGCAGTCATCTGCTTTGTAGTCGCGAGGAAATCTTTGAACAGATCGTAAAACGCCTGAAGCAAATGTCAACCTATTAGCCATAAAATGTTTGCAATGAAAATGCACATGAAAACAAAACGGTTTCGGTGATTTCTTTTCATTTCGTTTGGAAGGAAGGTTTGAGACGTGTCGTTAACGAACTGTAATCGATATATTCAAAGAGACGCCTTTAGAGCACGTCGGCAGAACGTACTGCGCCTGCGTAAAACCCTGATTTTTCACGTTTTTCGTTGGATGTTTGGACAACGTTGCATCAAAATTTTGCCTGTTGCAGACGATATCTTTCCCTATACAACATCTGAAAACTACAGACAGGCTGTCAACCTATATGCTCTAATACAACCTTATATGAGACGTTCTGCCAAAGTGCCATGCACAATACATTACGGGTTTCGCGCAGGTGCAGTACGTTCTGCCGACGTGCTCGCCTTTAGTGCCTCCATATTGAGTTCCAGGACGTCGTACCTTCACCAAATGATGTATTCACCTTTATGACTGTGACGTATTATAAAGGTTTCTCATTGATGATGCAAATAAGGTTTTTGCGCAGATTATGTCTGTTGCTAATCTTCTTTATGAAAATAGCACACGTTATCAAAGGTTGGAAGTCTTATCATGTTCAGAACACAAGATATCAAAACCGGAGGTTCTGCTGCAATATCTTAGAAAGCCGCTAGGGATCCATAATTTAATCATTTCTTCATTCTGAACAAATATCATTACGATTAATCCGTAACTTCTTGAGTTATGGTGTCCACAGATCCACTAACGGCACCGAAAACATAACCTTCTAGGCGAGGGTTACAGTATCAGAAAGCAGTGGCCGTTGCCTGTCCGCTTCTGTTACAAAAAGGCTTGATAACAGACCGCGCCGGAGGCTACATACTAAAGAACGCACCCTTACGACCACAGGTTTATTGGAACAACATGGGAGTACACTAAGATGCAATCTTCAGAAAATTGAGGCTGCCAGGGAAGTCTGAGAGATTTACTTGCCACGAAAAGCTAACATGAAGGCTTCAATGCTAATTGAAAAGAAACAGCACTGCCCACCCACCCACCACCGGCTCCCAGGGACAGCATGGTTATGGCCTGGTTATCTCCAAAAAATGTTCAGCCGTCATATCAATGACATGCCTTGATAAGATAAGCTGTAATCCCAGCTTGTTGTCAAAATGATTACGATGCTTGATGCAGCATGACGAGCAAATGGGCTAATTGGGAGACACTACACTGTCCGCCCACCCTACGTCCCACTGGGTTCGGTACAGTTAGGACGGGAACAGTTGATAACACTAGCGGCACAGAGTATGTTTATAAGGGCCTTCCACCCAGGGCACATTGAAACCCGCAAATAAGTGAAATATATTAACTGAAACTGAAATGCAGATCTCCGAAGAGATGTTCAGCTCTCATATTATCGACCTGTGTTGATAAGATTAGCTATGGAACCAAACTGTTTTGTGAAATATGCCGATGGAGGTTACATAGACATCCGGGTACATAATACATTTATCATACAAAGTGAATCTTTATACAAGATCAATTGAAACTAGTCTTTCAACAGAATCAGTTCCCTGATGAAAGACAGCTGATACTGTCTGAAACGTCTGACTCTGTCAGAGACTTTATCCAGTTGTTTGATTTATTTTGTATTATGTTTTGAAAAAGCCTAGTTTGTCCGCTTTGGACTGGTACGAATGTTTCCACGTTTTCATGAGTCCAGGACCCGATAGCCCGTTTTCTCTGACTTTGATTCCCATTAGATTTCTTCTATAGAAGCATGTTGACAGAATGTTTCAGGGTTGGTAAACTTAACTTCTCTCGTCCCCTGGAGTTTTCATTTCCTGTTTTTTGAATCACGAAGCGCTTTTAAAATATCACGAAAAGCACTTCTTTCAACTTCCCATAGGAGTGGACCATCGCCTACAGCCAACTATAACCTCCTTGCTACAGCGTATTCAAGACTGTATTTCGGAAGGATTTCTATTCATCAAGTACGGCTGCGAAACGGAACGTAGAGCTCTTCTGAAATGCTCGTTTATCACCTCCGGTATGGTTATATTTTCTATGCCTTTATTTTATTTAGTTAGATGCTCGGATCCAGCTCAAATTTATTTATTTCTCCAACAAGTTAAACAGTCGATTCTAGGATTTAGAAAATAATGCTGAACTAGAACTTAGAGGATCAACATGGAAACGGTGTCTGGTAGGAAAATATGTACTTTATCATACACATTCACATATGAGCATACTCAGACTAAAGTTTTCCTCCCATCCCTTCGCACTTTGGCTTAATGGTTACTTGAAAATGTCGGGGAACCAATGAAATACATTGGTGTGTCCCAAAGTAGCAATTGAAGATGATAAACGTTTGAGTTATTAGAATACTTGCAGTAGGCTAAGATGACAATGTTTCGCATTCCTAGTGCTTTTCCCAGGTTACGCCTGCATAGGCGTCATGAACCATGTATATTTAACAGAAATGTGTCAGTGTCTGTCCCTAGACACCCTGGTAATCAAGTTACTGTGTCATCAGAGGGATGGGTGGTCAAGGGTCATCCTTGAATTAGAATGTAACACAAAAACATGATCTACAGGAGTACAATTATAAATTACAATCTGTTTATGGTGACAGGGGTAGTCATGCCCACGGGACACGTTGGCCTGGTTGGGCCCCCTTTACACTAGAAGTTGGACACCGTTGATCGACCAAAGTTGGGCTCGTACGACCTATGACTTTATTAACTGAATATAATCCAGGATGTAAAATGTATGATTTCAAAGATAACGAAATGAACAAAAGTTACAAAGTACAGTTCATCAATGAAATTCGTTTAAACAACTAATGAGATTTGTCGGGTAATACGGGGAATGGTTTTTATTAACTTGAATTCCAATGTCATTAGCTTAAGTAATTGAGGTGTGCATTTTATCAACCCATCAATTCACCTGGAAACTGAAATATGACATGTCAACCTAAATAGTCTTTAATTTTGTTAAATCTTCATTTTTATTCTATTTGCTGTGGCATCACGGGCACTTTGAATAATGTCTAAAGAAACCAGACGTCGTCCAAAAAAGATAGACAAATCCCATGGTATCCCATTGTTCACGTTGCTCACACGGTGGCATATTCGGTTGTTATAGGAACCGACCAGGCTTTATGCTACCATATATACCTCGGGGCGGGGCATTAACTCTTTGATGTACAACTAAAAAGTTGCAATTGTCAAAGTGTACTTTCTGTACCTGGCCAAATGCGCAAGTCCGCACCGCACAAGTTATCCACATATTTATTTTTGTCTTACAAAGCCTTTATTTAGTGTAAACTATTCCATCCGCGCACGATGTAGAATACCGATCAATCTAACAAGCACCTGTGTATGGTGACAAAGACTGAATTCAGGTTTGCCAACAATCACAAGGACCGTCACGTTTGAATGTAACGTTAGAATAACAGATAAATCACCACATACACCTGTACGTACATGTAGGAACAAAGACTGCAGCCAGGGTTGTCAAGCGAACACAATAACAGCCACGTAAGTACACGGGACTAAAGAGTCAACATTTTCTTGGCGGTTTGTGGGTTTGCATTCGTCTGAAGTTCTTTCGAATATGTTTGAATTGCTTGCCTGCGTCTATGCTTGCCTTTTTGTTGTTGTTTTTGTCATCTTTTTCTTATCTTACAAGCATTTTTTGAGAGTCGGGCAAAGATTAGCCCTTCCAAAACACCAATCGTGACCTTTGGCCTAAAGTGTGGAACAATAAGAGAGCCTGGCACAACCTCAAACGTTCAAACACTCGTATTGGCAACCTGTTTGCATTTGATATGGAAATGGAGAGAGTCAACACACCCTGTTGTACCAGAGAACAAAGTATCTCCCCGACTTTACACGAGTCATTAAATGGAAGGCGTGTTGCGACACCCAGTGTAAATAACTGTCTCTTTTTCCTTATTGCCTGAAATGAATCATACCGCAGTTATGTACACAGCTCTAGCACAGACACTGTTAAATTATTTAAGGCATTTTGAACATTTACGCATGACAACTTATAACTAATGGGCCTGAGTACACAGTTGAGTTTAACACAGCTTACTGAAAACCTAGGTGATGATCGAATCTGTCAACGTTGTGTGCACACAAATCCCGCCAATCGCGTTAAGTCATTCTGACAAAAGATTTAGATTGAAGACAAGATAACTGGCATACCTTAGCGCATGGTGCATTTCCATGGAGAAAAGTAATTAAAAACCACCATAAAACAACAAAAGGTGAAGCCATAAAAGCATAGAACTGCCATTTAAGATAGGAGTCATAAAATCAAGTGGCGCACAGTAACAGCAGTGCTCTTGTATGTGACCTTCATGTAAGGGCACATGGTAAGAGTGTTTAACAAGGGTGTGTCGTCAAAGTTTGCTTCTAGAAACTTGGCCCAAGATACGAAAGGTTACAGAAAACATGCAATAGATTGTGGAAGGATTAGCTTGATAGTCGGTGTAGGTAACAAAGTTTACCTCACAGATAAGCAAACACTTCCCTAATCGTTTCCTCTCCCGAGAAAAGGACATCAAACTCTGATGTTTTCCCAGAAAACCTGCTTGTGACGTACGCACGTTGTTCCTTCTTGTCGCGCAACACGGATGCAGATGGCACTGATCAATGTGCTGTACCAGTCGTTGAGACGGAAACACAATTAAATAACATTTATATCTGTATCTGTATAGCAGGTATCTGCCTTCGGCGTAACACACCAGCTTCGCAGGCACGCTGCGCGGCGGCAGCTGCCTATATCACACTGAACGACCTGCTACACCTAACTTTTGCACATGTAACTGTTTCAGACTATCTAGTGATGATGCCCCTACTGTACCGTTATTATATCTGATAACGGAAGGTTCCTCATAGCAAGGCTTGTTGTGGCCGTCTGTCAGCTCTAAATGTGTGACGTCACTTCTATATCGACGATATCGTATATTATCCATGGGCTGGATTTGGAAATGCAAGCAGATGCAGACATGAAGTTTGCGGGAAAGAAGAAAATTGAAAACTCAAATAGAGCACTTTCTCACACTTTCACTATCAATCGGAAGTTTTTTTTAAGTTTTAGTGTTCTTGCCTGGAGGCTAATTGCAAGTACATGTAACATGATAAAAAAAAAGGACGGACAATGGATAACAATATAACATGTGACTACTCTAGTCTGAATTTTGACACTAAATTCTAGCTTATGAAGCGGGCACGTACTGACCGCGATGTTGGTGTCCTTGATCAGGTGCATTTCTATTGACCATAGCTGCAACGTACACGGCGTCTTTTAAAATTTCATCGGCAAGGTAGAGGTCAGTGAAGAGGGTCAAAAGGTCTCTAGATGTCCGAAAGCGCTTGAACTACGATTCACTGAAAGGCAAATAGCTGCGTTCCCCTCTATATTGGTGTCTTATGACGTCACATGAAAACGCTCTATACCCTCTTTCTATATAAGAGGAGTTTATTGCAAACACATGCCCGAGGGCTAATTGCAAGTACAAACAAGTAACAACAAACAACATGGAAAAGAATATACAATGGTGTGAGGGACTACGTGATACTACATTCTACAACATACGTGGTACTAATTTGGTTGGGTTTGACTTCTTCTTTTCAAGCAGTGGGAGACGACTTTACCCACTTCGTCTATAATATGTGGGTTCTTTGATTTTAGTAGGAAAATTGTTTTCTTTTGTTGAGGAATAGTGGGAAAGTAAGGGTGCATTTTGGACACGATGGTAAATAATTGATTTCTGATATCATTATAAAATGTACAATTAGACATGAAATGATATTCGTCTTTCACTGCGTTTGAGGAACAATATTTACAGGTCCTCTCCAACACGGGTAATTTCATATATATTGAAGTAGCCTGGGCGTATATTCCGTATAACTGCTAATGGATAAGAGATCGTATTTAGTCCACTAACGAATGGTGATATATGGACCAATGATCCGGCTTTTAGGCTCAGACTTGTGGACTCGGTGGCGACAACTGATTATTGTAAAATCGTTTCTCTTAAGAAATCGTGCCAAGAAACTCGTTGCCCTCATTTGAAAACTAACCGTCGTTTGTTTGATTTGATTGCATGCTGACACGTACATATACAACCATGGCGCAGAGAGACGAGGTGTGGAAATAAGGTTTGTAGCAGCATAGATCACTTCTTGGATGTGCAACATATTTTGTCAGCAAAATGTGTTTGTACAAAACACTTTAGTGAGAAGTTGATTTCTATGAGAATATAAGAAAAGTGACTTTTGAGTGCCAGGCATTTTAGATTGATTTGCTTGTGTAATACAAACAGAAAACGTCGGGCGTTTCTGGTAAAAATTTGGGTTCAGTATTCTGCTTATCCTCCATGCTGACCCCATAGGAACGAGTGAAGGTCAGCTCAGAGGAACCTGACTCAACCCAGCAACCCCACGGTCACGTGTGTTCGATAAGTGCTTGACACACACATTCGTGGGGTGTTGTGGGTTGAAAATGTGATACAACCGTGAAACAACCTGTGGTTGAGTTTCCAGTCCGTTGGGTGAGGTATGTTTGGGGCCGGTCACATTATCCGTACGATCGTCGCACCAACTAAATTCATTCTTGAGATAGTTGTGCATGTGTGTCATATAAAAACAAGATGTTCTGTTACGGAAAGATTCTATCTTCGATCCTTGCCGGTAGTTGGCTCTGTCACAGTCTGATTTAAAATTCTATGACATCAAAAATCGTACGACGGCTTGCGACGAATATGACCGCGGCGTAACCCATGTTCCCGATCAGTTCACCTACAACCATTCTCTATGCGTTCGGACCTTGGTCTTATCTACAAATCGATCATAGCTTCCAAACAACTTCATGCCAACCACACAACACCTCAGGTTACGTGCGTGACACGGCCATTATTTTCTTTCATGTCTCCCTGAACTGTTCCCTTGTTTGGGAAACAAAAGGCAAAAAAGGGAAGGTTGCCGTGGAGTGTCAACATGGCGAGCAAACAGGTGAAGATTAAGGAACAGGCGAGCTGGTCTCACGGTCATCAGCCATTCTAATGATCTTACGAGAGATGTGTATTTCTCACACCCAGGTTATGAACTAACAACAGATGACGTCGACCTTAATTGTTGAAGCCTAAATAAACGTGAAATGATATAGATATCACAAAACAGGTAATAAATCATAAGTTCATCCCCCTCCTCCAATTGGAGACAGAAACGGACACTGTGACTTCGACCGCCCAGTCACAAGTATGCAGATTAACACGTGCATGCACTCAAACCGTCTCCCTGAGAAAAAACCCAGTGTTGCTGACCTTTGGCATATTACAGATGTATACAGGTACTTTCCGTAAAGAGACATGGCACATACTAGACATGCTTTGTATTATGAAAACCATAAATGACAACAAAAAAAGCTAGCATTCCTTTTCAAAAAAACAAATACACGCCTTTAAAACGCCTCAAGCCAAGCGTTGATAAACTACCCTCGGCGATATGGTCACCTATTTGTAAGTGATTACAAACTATGCCTAACAATAAACCTAACACATAACGTGGGATATAACATCTGTAGTTCTGTGTTACTGAGTATGTAGTTGTAGTGTAAACAGTTAGAGGCTCAGACAGAGGTCTGCATGGCACAGCGGATGTTTGTAGTTTTGTGCCCAGTACGTTCTGTTTATTTTCACACATGCTGCTCAGCACTGATTGACTTCAGATGACTGAATCGCCTGAACTATAGCCTACTTGGAACTGAGAGGCTGAAGGTACATCTTTATGAGAAATAACCAAACACATATAGATAAATCCTGACTTGTTTCGAATTTATCTACAAAAAGCATATATTACTTCAGTATATAGACTTTTCTTTCCTGCAGTGTCATGTACTGCTCTATTCTTATGATTACTGCCTTAGGGTTTTCACAAGGAGAATAAGATACATTATTAGAGTCTAATTTTCCCTATCACATGGCAGCTCACATGACAGATCGCAAACATCGGTTTGAGAAGCACGTCTGCAGAACGTACTGCGCCTGCGCAAAACCCTGATTTTTCACGTTTTTCGTTGCATCAAAATTTTGCCTGTTATGTAGCAGACGATATCTTTTCCTATACAACATCTGAAAACTACAGACAGGCTGTCAACCTTATATGCTCTAATACAACTTTATATGAGACGTTCTGCTAAAGTGCTATGCACAGTACATTACGGGTTTTGCGCAGGCGCAGTACGTTCTGCCGACGTGCTTACGAATCTTGTCCATCACTGCTGTGTGATAATGACGTCATACCTAACCCATCATGCTCGGCGGTATGGCACAAACTTTGCTCGGAGACCAAAGAAAATAGTCTGTTTATGTAACATCAACTCCCACATTTCCGTCTGGTATCCTAAAACCACCACATTATAATAAACGGTAATTTTAAAGAGATCTAGTAATAGAGCATCGCCCAGAGTTGTGCACATTTCAGATATCCAGCTGTTCTTAACAAGACATTCTTAACAAGGCGTTTATAACACCGGGGTACCTTTCTTTTCATTGTAGCGGTGTTAGGGTACCCGGCGGTTCTACGTCATGGGAAGTTCTTGAAATACATATTCTGTGCCTTTCTATTAATTTGTGTATATACATCACAACGTTTCAAGAAGCTCCCGCGATATACCTTAACAGCGAAACATTTTTTTAAAAAGCAAACAAACAAACAAACAAACAAACAAACAAACAAAAAACGCATGTAACAACGTTTCAAGAAGTTCCCGCGACATAGACATACTGCAAGCCAACTTAAGATTAGTTGTCACAACTGTTAGAACTAGAACTACAACTTCGCTCTCTGTGCTGGAAGAAGGATCACCCGGAAGAACTTCCAGGATTTCATAAGCGTCGAGTCGACTCTCCTCTTCCGTGCCTTTGTATTAACTTTGAAATGTTGGAGGTGATTTCTCGATGCCGTTGACGGCTCTATTGTGACATTTTCATTACTCGTGCTTCCCTCTTCTAATACAGAATATGACAGACTTGCATGTTATAAATTCTCTGACTGATGAAAATGAAAATTACCTGTCAGTGTGCGTAAGTGGATCTTCGGAAGTTTGAGAATTGGATTCATTTAAAATGTCGAAGTACCTAACGCGTTACGATGTTGTCAGCATGTGCAATCATTCGGGCATTGCCACTTGATATACGAGAAGACGATGGGCCATAAAACAGCACCTGGGATCGTTTCAAATGCGGATGCCCTTTTCTTCCAAATGTAATATATACGTTTATCGTGTAGCATTATATATATATTCTTCACTCGTACTTTTGTAGGTATCGGTTTGTATCACGGGTGTCAATGTATTTCTGTATCTATTTCTGTACCTCATTCAACAAGCATGTGTACGGTGAACTTAACCTTCGGTCACAGTCGTCTATTTGATAAGCAAAACTTGCATGAAAATAAAAGACAACATTAGGAATTGACAGCTGTGATACAAACTGGTACCTAAAAGTGGAGAAAATCTATATATATATATAATGCTACATACGTGTGCGTTTGCATGCTATTGATTGAAGTATTGTGTGCCTTTGTAGTATATACTGTAAGGCGATTCTTGTTGACCATTGACTTTTGTAGTTTCAGCATAACGGGACCTCCTTCGTAGCATGTACCGTGAAGGCTCGTCAATTGACCATTCACTAATGGGCAAATATTTGGGTGTTGTAATCGTACTGAACTACACCATTAACTATGCTGGTCTGGTTTGAATGGCAGAGTTTGACAGTGATTGTTGCTGCGTGTGGTCCACACACTTGTTGCGAAGAAGCACAGAACCGGCGAGTCCGACCAAAAGATACAAACTGAATCCAGCACTAATCAGCTGACAAATGTCTATGTATAACTGCAGTTATGTAAACTCGATTGTTGCTGTAAGTGCATGACTGGCCCGTTAGATTTGAACCGTTCTACACCCACCTAACATGAATGGTGGAAAGCGGGGGGGGTTGTCGTTTAGCTCCCAGAAGAGCCAATTTTCGACTGGTCGTGGCAGGAAAGGCAGGCGCCTGATACAGGTATTGGCAGACGATACATTTACTAACAGAAGAACAACAGACGTAGTTGTAACGTAGAGCCACACGGAACTAGCGCCGGGTGATTTATGGTTTGAATTGCCGCCCAAAGCACCACACACCTGCCGCCATCTGTCCCCGTGTACCCGTGCTGAAGGAACCAGCAGTCGGCGCCCTGCTGAGAAGCAAGAAACTATTGAATTAAGTACAGTGAAGCGCGACAGCAATGTAGTACCAGACTAACTGCGCGGGCTATAATAGGGAGATATTTGCTAGGGGAGTCTGGCCGCCTTGAGGTTGACTGGCCGCGCTTCGGAGGGGGGGGGAAACTAACCCTCCCGCGGACCGACTCTACTGGCCAGCTATTCCCTTCTTTTGCCGAATTCTACGATCCGTACCCCCGTAGGAAGGCCTGGTGGAGACTAACAGCAATGCCCGTAGGTTCAAGGTCTTCTCACGGACTGAACCCCTCGGATATATCTCATGGATCGTCCCCACTTCATAAGTTGGGAATGAGTGGTTTGGAGAGGCGCTCCGATGCAGTGGTGCGTTACGGCTCAACATTGGCGAGCCAAGTAATTGCACCATGCCTAGCTACGTGCCACCTTCTATAAAAGCTATAACTGGATGAGGGGAAAAAGCAGCATTCCACGGAAATTCGAGCCGAAGCAGGACACGGATGTTTTGCGCTTAGCGTGTAGAGCGAAGGGCACTGTCTCACTGAAGTAGAAATATATACACAGCATGGCGGGCTGTTGTTATTTTGCAAATTCCGTTCTAACAGCTGCGGAAAAAGAAAAACCAGACTTGTTATGCTGGCAATCTTTTTTTCCTCTTTTGATGACTCTTTTGAGCACCGCTGAGGCGCTACAATAAAAACGTCGGCTTGCCTCTTGCGAGGGCCCATAATCAAATTTACAATCCATAATAACGTTTGTGTCTACAACATCAGACTAGTGTAAGGCTTTGAAATATTCAATTTGATGAGACTTAGTGAAAGACCTGTAGACAGATTTTCTTGTTCAAATCAAATGTCTGAGGCCTGATTTAGTATATCATGAAGTATTATTCCTGCACATTTTCGCGTATAGGCGTTGGACAAATGCACTACCCGTGCTACAACAGATTTACCAGGGACGTCTAGGTTATTGTGTTAGGAAAATTAGATTAATGAAACAGCCAATGAGCGATCGTGTGCCTGATTTCTTCCCATCGGGCCCGGTAACTGCCTTATTTCTGTGTGATTGCAGAAGGACAAACCCCTCACTCGTCTAATGCAATTACATGTTCTCTCTTTCTCCTGTGTTTCCCCTCCCTTTACACTGTGTCTGTACGGGCGTGAACGTCACTGAACCCTGTATGTTTAAGTAAGTCGGAAACGACATGCTTTGTGGACTGAAAACAACTTAGCTCATAATATTTTCTGTTTAAGTTGTTGTGAGAAGAGGAATCCGTGTAACGTTTGGACGCCTTGCCTAGTTTTGGAACGGACGGCTGATATTTAACAGATGTTAACATTGATCTTTCCTATGGGGAGGGTGTCAAAATAAAGATACTCGTATTACTTGAAGGTCGGGGGAAGGTATGTTTGTTTGGCAAGAACCATGTCACATTCAAAGACGCCTTACCTCTAGCTCTCTCTGCCAGCTCGACAAGGAAGTTGTCGTAAGAAAGGTTGGAATCCTTGTCGTACGACTTGTCTAGCACCAAATCAATCGGGTCCTTGTCGGCCGGGACCTTCTCGTCTAGGGACGTGTTGCTGCGGACCCGGTCGAGTTTTTCCTTGATGGCCTGCGCGCCGTATTTGCAGTCATTCTGTTGGTTCCTGGCGTCGTAGTGTACTAATGCTACCCGTTTCCAGTTGTATTTCCAGAGAAGTTCCACCACAACGTTCGCCATCTTGTTGTAGGTGACTCCCATTCTAGTCAGGGTCTTGTACTCGCCGTGGTACCCACCTGTCTTATTACGGAGTGCCGACGGCTGCCCCCCGGCAGATATGATCGGGACGGCCCAGTGGCTGGCCAGTCGCCCGGCGTGCCCCACCGCGTACGTGCACGTCGGGCCGATCAGAACGTCAGGCCGAACGTTAGCTTTGTAGTACAGGTCCACAAGTCTGACTAGCGTCATGTAATGACTGCATTCCGAGTCCACTGTGTGCGTGGTGAAGTTATGCTGTCCTAGCATTCCCGTTTCCCCCACACTCTTTATGGCCAGGTTGACGGCGGGCTCTATCTGGTCCATGGTGACATGCGCCAGGCTTGTGTCTGTCCACTTGTACTCCGCGTTTCGTGGCTGGACAATCACAACGTTGAACTCGGCTGTAGAAACCCTCCCTGTATGCATCACCACTGAAAAAAGCAGCCCCAACAGAAGGTGTTGTCCGCAATCCATGGCGGCTTTAGTCTCAAGTAGCACTGTTGACTCGCGGAGAGAACTCTACAGTGCGACTAGGCTGCTCGGTTTAATCATTGACAAATATATCGACCAGGAAGCGGCGGTGCGCATGACGTACTGAGCGATGTGAACCTGTGCGCCTGCTGACTGCAATACCAGCAACGTCTGCGCTTCGCCGGTCAATAGATGGCCTCCCCTGTTTATTAACACTTCTTCAGTAGATAGATCGATGGGAAATTTGCGGAGAGTGCAGAGAGAGTTCTCGCAGGAAGAAATTTCTTCTGACATAAACAGAGGGCCCACATGTCGGAGTCGGGAAACACAGGTCTATTTTCAGTAGCGACAAGTGAAGTGCCAGGGGTGCATTGACCTGACCGCGGCGGTGCATACATGTACACCTTTAGCAGCAGCTCAGCGCCGAGCAAGGGCGTCGGATTACTGCGGTAGAATCGGCTGGGTGTTCCGCGGAAATTCCACGCGCGTTCGGTGGTCCCCCGTTGTGGAAAATATGCGCTTGGCTCGCGCAGATGATTGAGTATCCCGCCAGATATCTTGTCAAGATGCGCTTGGGCTGGACGGCTGATTCGTTAATAGCGATGTATATAGATGTCGTATTGATATAGAATTTCCCCCGAGTAACTTGCGTTTGTCTTCTGCTTCTTTTACCCGTTGGCAGACACTAAGGCTCAGCACGTACAGGGAGATGCTCCCAGCCTCCGCGATTAGGCAGAAGTGATGTTTAAATTATATACCGCTACTAAAGGGCCGCGGTTCGGCAACCAACTGCCGTAAACACATTCGACATTTGCATTCATGCATGCGCAGGTCGCAATCTTGCAGACGATGTCGTGGGCGAGAATTCTTGCGTCACACGCCTAATGATGCCCCTTTGAAGCTACATGTACATGTATCTGTGTCTTTACAATTCTCTATCAATAGAGCTTAATTGGCTTAAACTAGCAAGATGCACACGCACACAAAAATGAACCAACGAGCAGGAAAGAATGCAACATGGCTTGCCTCTTCTTCTAAAATAGAGCGTAAAGTCAGAACATGTGTGTATGAGTGAGTGGGGAGAAGACTCTAGTGCATTGTTCGTTTGTAACTACAGTGTTCCTGGTCGCATTTGTGTCTATGACCGACAAAACATAAAGAAAACACTCCCCATAAGTGGCATAACATGTAAGTACTTTGTATTCTTGTTGTTGTTTTTCTATGAACGAATGTGCCATTAACAAAACAAGACATTGTGGGGTAGTGTGGCGCAGCGACAGAGTACTCGACTCGGAACCAAGAGGTCCCGGGTTCGAGTCCTGACATGCCACCGACCTTGTGCCCTTGGGAAAGGCACTTTACACGACTTTCCTCTCTTAACTCAGGTGTAAATGAGTATTGTCCTGTCGTGTATTTGTCCTGTGTTGGTGGCGGCATAAAAATAAGTTGAAAAAACTTGAGTGTGGCGTCACCATGTCGTGTCTTGAAATGTTTGAATAAAAAAAAAAGACATTGGGCTTCAACAGAATTGTTTGATTGACGCGTGTCTACTTGTGATGCACGGCGGACACTAACGCAAGAGTAAAGAAGGCAGGAAAGCTTTTCAATGTTTCCTTGACAGAATCAAGAGAGTCAAGTGGGATAAGAAAAGTGATTTGTGGTGTACATTAAAGCTATTACGGTCTGGAAAGGTTGCTAGGCGATGGTGACACCAATACAGCATGCATGCCCAGGAGAGGCCAACGGGCTTTATAACCGTGATCAGCTTAAAATTCAACGTCACATTCGCCTTTCACGCATTTGAAATAGCACCTGGAAATGTTCTGAGACTCATACCAGCACAAATCAACAGTAAACATGGAGAGAAACGCAACAATTCGTCCACCCGTAAATGAAATGTTATCCCACGAAAACGGATCTCAACAAGCACTTATCATGTATGTATAATGAGCAGGGGGCATGAAGTGCTATGATAACAGTGGAAACTTCTAACATATTATAAGGCTATGTGTTGGCCTTGAAACAACGTAACAACATAACAACTTAAATTAGAATATCCCCTCTAGCTCTCTCCTCCACTCACCTCTAGCTCTCTCCTCCAACTCGTTTAAATAGAATCCGAACGATGGCTTGTTTGTGTAAGTTCTGTCCAGCACGACTTTTGCAGTCTGGTTTGCTGCGAGCTTCTGTCGGATGGCCTGCATGCGGTAGTAGCAGACATCATTGTCGCTGTCCTCGTTGGCGTAGACCAGGGCTATCCGCGTCAAGTTGAGGTCCACCAGGAGACTGTCGACCACGTCTGCTAGTTTGTGATCCGTGTGTTCCATCCTGGTCACCGTCTTGTACTCCGGGAAGTCACTATGACGGATGCCCGGGGCCGTAGCCCCCGCCGTCAGGACGGGCACCTCCCAATGACTAGCGAGGCGACTTACCTCCGTCGTCACGTAGAAGCAAGTGGGCCCAATGATCACATTCGGTTTCAACGAGTCTTCGTAGTAAGTATCTAACAGCTCGGTTAGAGCTATGTAGTAGCTGCATGCTGAGTCAAAAGTATCGATGTGGAAAGTGTTGTCGCCCAACACTCCATTTTCTTGTAACCCTTCAATTGCGAAAGCCACCGTTGGCTCGATCTGGTCCAGAACGTAAGGCGCCAGGCTCTGGGTTCGCCAAGGGTACGTCGCCTGCCTCGGCTGGACAATAAGAACGGTGAAGTTCTCGGCCTGTGCCTCGCGACACCACAAAAGTACTGCCAGTGTTCCCAAGAACAGCTTGGCCGCCATTATGTACCCAAGAGGTCTACAAGTACTTCTGGGACAGTTCCGTCTCCTTTGGCCTATAATGGTCAATTATTAACAACCTTTATATATTGACAACAGCCCCCACAAAGGGGAGCTATATATCGACATTACCACCCTTGAGCTAGATATTGTTTACCGAAGTCTTATGGCACAACTGCACAATGATTTTCTAGAGTCAGTCGCAACAAACAAAGTGAGACCATTCTGTCAGGAACATGTAGCTAGTTTTAAAAACACTTGTTACAGCGTGCGTCAAAATTATGTTACTCGACCGTGTACACGGACAACATGGCCGTCGTTTTTGGGTAAACAAGCCGCCATATGGACGTGTCGCCTGCTCGGACGACAAGGCCGTCTTTTATATCCCATTAAAACAGACTTTGCAGTGAGGCAGTTAAATATCCAAGTTGTATATCAATTAAACAGTCCATTATATGTAAGTGGGACTGCAATGCAGCGATTATCTACACCGTTTGACTTACCCAGCAATAATAATGCTAAAAAAATGTCTGCGTAATTGTTGTCTCTCCCAAGTATAATATATTGCGCTATATTGCGGACCTCTTACAGCTGTAGTTTTTTTGTTTAAAATCTTATCTTAAGTTAAGTAACGCAGACAAAACAGATTTAAAGTATTTTCTGTAGAAAAATTAAACAGAGCACTCTAACGCTCACCTAATCATAATAAGAAAAGATTCCCCAATCTATACTTGTCATATCTATACTTGTCATAAATAAAACTGTAAATGGTAAGGGGGGCGGAAAGTTTTTCAAATCTTTCACCAGATAGATTGACTGTTATTGGAACAAGATTGGAACACGTTGAGAACTCAAACCTACACCAGCGTAGCTTCAGTTTCATTCATAGCACTCACGTGCTTCTAACCTGCAGTCTAAAGCTACTATGGGGGCTACCCATACGAATTACCTTGCTAAAGCAAGGAGTATATGAATCCAGATTTGACTCAAGGTCTTATCCAAAATTTTACCATTTCTTATTGAGACCAAGAAATATAATAAAAAAATTCTGTTTGTTCCACATGATCACCACTGTTATGAAAAAAGTGCAGGAAATTTGAGGCATGAAAACTATTTATCATAAGTGAAGATAATTTGTTATTCTTGTGCCTAAAAACGTACGTACCTCTTGCTATGCTCCCGATTTCATCTAAAGTGGCGTAAAAGTCATAGGAAGTTCTGTTGGTGTATCCTTCATACAACACAGTCTTGTTTTCCATCTGCGTTTGCAAACGCTGCTTGATGGCGGTCATACGGAAGTAACAGGGTCTCTGTTGGATGTCCGTCGGCTCCGAGTGGTACACCATGGCTATCCGAGTAAAGTTTCTCTCTGACAGAAAACTTAGGACAGCGTCGGCCATTTTACCGTCCGTGTGTCCCATCCTAATCAGCATCTTGTACTCACTTTCGAAGTTACTCTGGGAGCGGAGTGTTGAGGAGGAGCCCCCTGCTGTGAGCACGGGAACTAACCACTGGCTGGCCAACCGACTCGTCTCCGTCACCGCGAACCTACAGGTCGGGCCGATCACAGCATTAGGCCTCACGTAGTCTACATAGTACAGGTCCAATAACTTAATCTTCGTTTTGTAGTTGTCGCATTCTGAGTCGAGTGTATGGATGCTCAAGGTGTGTTTTTCCCCCAGCAGTCCCGTGTCGATCGCCCATTCTACTGTAGAATTTATCTTCTCTAAAGACCACGCGTAGCTCTCCTGTTGCGGTTGGATAATCAGGATGACAAACTCCTCGGAAAATACGCCTCCTATCATCGTCACCAGTACACCAAAAATGACTAGGAACAGTCCGGACGCCATGACGCGAACTTTGATTCTGGCATGAGGAAATTATTTTTGCGTTCAACTTCGGCCCTTTCTGGTAAATTATTAGCAGTTCTGTGCATAGACAGGTCAGTACACGTACAAAACGTCAGAAAAACTACACTGTGTTATCGTTGCCCCCTTTTCTGAGTGGCCTGGTGTTTGCCAAAGTCTATTAGAACGTTGGCATAAAAAATAATGTTTATTTGACACTCACTCATAGAAGTCTGTCTAAACTATATTCATTTAGTGGACACACAACGAATAGGTTACGAAGGTATTTGCCGTGTTCCCTCATACAGGTTCTGTAAACAAAATTCTTAGATAGCTTGGCAACATGTTCCAGCAATGCCGTGTGGGGGAGGGGGGTGCTTTATCTTTGTCATGTACATGGAAGTCTGTGCTCAAACAGGAGGGCAGCAGAAGGAAAAGCCCTCTACCTATTGCATTCGCAGTAATTCATAACCGATCGAGGCATACATTATCCACATTATACCTGAAATATCGCTTTTCCTCTTTTCTACTATACCCTGAACGTGATGACTTACATTGTTACTCCGTGAAGGAGGCATACCTCCTGCAGGAGTATTCGGGTCAGCCGGTTTTTCGTGTTCGCAGCTAAAACTCACGGTTCCCCTTGTTCAATCGGCATGTAATTTTATACGTCGTCTGCAGGCATGCCAGTGATGATGCACGTATATCAATATTTACCGTAGGTGTTTTCGCGGTCAAGATAATATTCAAAAAGCACCCCTACATTTAGGGGCACATGGGACCGCCCGCGAAAAACCCGTTGTTTTGAATAGCGGGGGGGTCGAGCATCCTTAATGCAGATGCGCGGGGCGGTTTTTAATGCAGACCAGATGCGGACCGTAATGGTTTATGAATGGCCGGAATTGTGAAATGTGTTCGCACGTAAAAGTCATGTTTGTGTACGTTGTATTTCTATGAATTTTGGCATGTGGTGTGCCGTTATGTCCGTGTTGATGCACGTGTCTTTGTTTTCACCGTAGCGGTTTTTATATCAAGGTAAATTTGATATTTCAAAATCACCCCTATTTTTATAATCCTGTGGAATAGGCCGTAGGTTAAGTAGATATGTGGTAGGCGAGGTTCTCTAAGCAGATATTAGGTGGTTGTTGTGTATATTCGTTTGTGAGTATCTGTTGGGATTGTGACTTATGGTTTGCACCTAAGGTCAGGTCTATTGTCTGGCAAGATGTTAATATCATAGTTGTTCGGTAGAGCTCACACACTGTACTATTTATAGCTTATAATATAGCGACCTGAAATTGGTCGGAGCGCGGAGAATGCGCCAAGATATGTGTTGTTTCCGTGTGGTGATCATGTTGTTTTGTTAAGCAGTTGACTTGAGCGGCAAGTGTTAAAATTGTTGACGTGGTTTTAGACTGACCGCCAGTTGCGCAGTTGACTTTGTGTACGTGTCTTTGTTTTTACCGTAGCGGTTATGTGGGACGGTGTTTTCCGTGTGCAACTGTGCTAACCGTTGCTGTTGTGATCATGTTGTTTTGTTAAGCAGTTAACGTTGACTTGAGCGGTACCCGTTTTTCCGTGTTCGCAGCTAAAACCCACGGTCCCCTTTGTTCAATCGGCATGCAATTTTATACGTCGTCTGCAGGCATGCCAGTGCCAATACCACCTCTCCATCTGCAAATTATAAAATTTCACGGAGAATTGTCGCCTATGGCGTCTTGTTGAACGTTACCACGGGTCAAAAAGTTGTGAATGGCCAGCGGGTGGTTTTATCGCTTTGAGCCGTCCGGTGGTCTGCACGATCTTTTAAAAACTATTTAAGGAGAGATTTATCTTCGTGCTGAATCCGTGCCTTTCTCATATTCTACTGAATTGTCAACAGGGCTCCGTACAGGCCCCTCCGTTAAATAAGTAGCAACGGCACATCGGCTGTAGCTTGGAAGTGCAACTTGGCAGAGTTCTAAGTATGTAAGGCATGCCTGAAAAGCTGTACATGCTCAGTGGCGCAAATACTGTAAAGTGATTTAAGTTCGCGGTGACTTCATTTCAGAAAAGGAGGTGTTGTAATTCGTGGTGTTTTAAGATCGCGGTAAAAACAACTGATGTAATGCAAGACAGAACATATGATTGCAGTGAAACCCGTGAACCAACCATTTAGGTATCAATAACTCACAAGCTAAATAAAGGTGGTTTACGCACAAGCTAAGGGTCCTTCAGAAAGTTGGTCGTGATTACCTGTCAATTATATACACATGTATAGCCTCATTGTTTTGGCATATATCTCAAGTTTTAAGATCGATCTCCGTTTTGAATAATGGCTCTATTAGTAGATAGTAGTAGATTGGGCTTATTGATTAATCATGATAGTATTACACGTAAAAAGGTATGAATTAAAAAAAAAGTATGACATCAGTCTATCAAATGCCAAATCAATGAGCTTATGGCATCCCGTCAAAAGCAAAGGGCAAAGTACATGTATGCCTCACTGAGTAACAGATCCAAGTCAGACGACTTTGATCCGCTTAGATGTAACCTAACCCATAACGGAACAACATGGCAACACTAAAGCCGTATTGTCCACAGTAGGATGTGGGTAACATATTATAATATAAAGAACTAACAATAAACAACTATAAAGATATTAACACCCCGAACGGACAATCTTAGGTAGGAGATCAACCGACGTGTTTGGATTGCTTGCGTTATGGTTCTGTTATTTTTATTGTTATTGTTTGGTTGTGCGTTTTATAGTCTATGTTTATTAACCCCCCTGTTCCACTAGGACGGCGCTCTCGCTGCGACTTGAATTGAATTTGCGTAGCCCTTCATTTCATAATTTGAATATTATGTTAAGTATATAAGTATGACTGAAAAAACAACAAAACACACAAAGCGTAAAAACATTCGTTTCTTCATCTATGAAATTCGTTGAGCGCTCTGTAAAAATCTTAGATCGTAGAGAGAGCGCCGTCCTAGTGGAACAGGGGGGTAAGTAGTAAGCTTACCTCTTGCGACTTCTGCTACATCCTTGAGTGTGCTGTCCAGTTCCTCGGGGCTCGTGTATTGTCTATCCATTGTTATATTAGTAGTCCCGTTCAACATGTCCTTGATGGCTCTGGTACGGAAATAACAGGTGTTTCCGTTACATGTGTTCTGAGAATCCCTGTATACTATAGCTATCCGAGTCCAACTGTGATTGGACAGCAAACTTCCCACTGCGTCGGCTAGTTTGTTGTCCGTGTGCCCTACTCTCGTTAACATCGGGGCTCCCTGAAATTCGTCTTGGCGGAAAGTGGAAGCCGACCCGCCTGCCGTGATGACTGGGACTCCCCAGTGGGTCCCCAAACGGCTGGTCTCCGCCACAGTGAACACATCCGTAGGGCCGATAATCACACTCGGCCTCAAAAGCTGTTCGTAGTAGAGGTTAGTCAACTTGACATTAGTTCTGTACTGGCTGCATTCTGAGTCCAGTGTGTGGACCCTGAAGATGTTGTCGCCCCTAGGCCCTAGCAAACCCATGTGCCCTAGATCGTCGATCGCCCATTCGACAGTTGGCTGTATCTTGTCTAAAGACCACGCGTAGCTCACGTTCTGCGGCTGGATAACCAGGATGACAAACTCCTCGGAAAACACTTCTATCTTTCCGTTCAACAGAATTAGACTAAAAGTGACAAGGAACAGTCTAGCCGCCATGATGGGATGGTTGGCGTTCATGTGAGGAAGTGACCTTTGTTGCCAACTCTGGCCTTTTTGGTAAATCATTAAAGCATTTTTCAGTCGCACAGAAAAGAACAACAAGAAGTGTTCTATAATCAACTTTTTCCTAAGGGGTTCAATATTTACTTATGTCTTATGAAATATTATAATAATTGCGATATAGCTTATCTGTCTTTTGGGGAGGTAATTTTAGCAATGTTTGTCAGGAAAAGGATGTCGTATTTGGTTTTAGTTAAACATACATACTCTTGGGTAGTTTGGTGATGTATTTAAAGTGTTCCGTCGTGTCGTCCTGTGGTTTGTTCATAGCAGGAACAAACCAGTGGTAATATACGTTACCTATCAACGAGAGGTTGTGCACATATTGCACAATGAATGCAGCGGAAAATGAAATACGTTATATTTGTCAATGTCTCCAATACCAATACCAAAGAATTGAATTATTAAAGCAGTTGCTACAATTTCCCTTAGTTTTTCCCATGTCATAACCCTTCCAAAAATTATATTCATAATCACAAAAAAGTGGGTCATTCAATTTTCTGTTGCTTGAAAAAAGAAGCCAAAGTCAACAATAGTAATGAATAGACTCTCACGGTAGATTAGACACCTTGTTCTATGTTAACTGTGTGTTAGTGTACGTTATCATTTTGTCGCTTTAAAGCTTGCAATTCGCCTTCGGGCATGAATTTCCATTAAAGATTATCATTACAAGGATATAATGTCCCGACCCGAGATTTTGCATGCATTTCTTATTTTAAAACGTTAATATTATTATATGTGGGCTATCTGTACTTCACGTGAATGTGAAGTTACAAAACAAAAGTTCACGTACATGATTTTTTTTTCATTTCAGATTAGCAATTATCTACGGTGTGTATTCTTTGAAACCTTTATAACCTTCTCCGAATAATGTACTGTAAATCGTGAAATATTCTCGGTAGTTTGATGTTCCTCTCACCGCGAATAGATAGAATACGTGACTCGCGGTGAACAATGGATGGAAAGTTTATGGCGTCCCCCGTCTCTGTTCTGGAAGTACTGCATGTACAGCATGCTAGCAGGTAAAAGGTCACCTCAGGTCACCACTGTGGTGATCTAGTGAAAGACCATCAGACAGAATGATGTCACTACAATAAGCAAGATGGATGAAACAAGAGAGTGCCGTGTGTATGTAGTAAAGTAGTTCCATTTGCAAACATGAAAAGCAAGGATTTATAAACTGCGGAGAACTAATAATGTTTTTATTCGCAGGGCGCAGTTTCCCCAGGACCCGGATGTTGAGGCTGACTGAGGCTTGAATGTCGTCTGACTTTACATCGTCCCTGTCAGCACGCGTTTGTTCCCTTATCAACATAGCCATCATTACCGCAACATAGAATGCTTCATCAGTCCGTGGAATGTGATAATCCCTTCTTGTTTTCCATGGTACACAGCAACTACAGTCGTCAACGTCTTACCCAACACAAAATAACACAGGAATGCCTCGCGCCTGAGGGTGTTGGCAGCTGTGTTTTGGCGCGATAGGTGTTGTTACAGAAGAAAGGGGAAGAGTGACCGATGTCGTATGCTTAACGATAAGTTATTACATAGAACATATCGCTGGCTTGTATACATACGAACAGACGTTGTGTTGAGACTGCCAATGACAGAGTAGCTGCAGTTGTATTTGTGAACATAACTTCTAATCTATACTTACAGCGATTCTTGCCATGACAGTTTTTTCATAGCCGACTTGTGCCACTGATGGGGTTTATGAATATCTCCCATTCCTTCTGTACACTAAAATGACCTCGACACCTGTCCTCCATTATTTTGTGTCTAACCCTGTGACTCACCTTGTGCTTTCACTCAAAAACGTTTTATGGACTATTGTACTATACTGCACCAGATACCGGCTGCATCTGATACTGCACTAAAGAGGTTTTGGCTTTCAGGGCCCGGGCCAAAAGGCCTCCAAGACTGCATTCTTCTGGCTTTTAGACCAGACATTCAGGGCAATCAAGACCGAAATTTGAACAGATGCAAACTGTCAGATATGAACACACCAGGAGGTCTGCAAGGTTTTGCGTTGTTGTGAGACCGTTTTAAAGATGTTCAGAAAGACAGAATACTATTAGGTACAAAATTCTCATAGCCCGATTGTCAATTGTTGCAGGCGCCACAACATGATTCTGTTCAGAGGACAAAAAAAACTTCCATCAATGCATCGATGGCGGGCATTTCAGGTCAAGGTTACAGCTATGGCTAACGGGCTGGCTGCAAGACGTTCTGTTCTGGAAGGAGGATCTCTGACGCCTAGTCCTCATGCCGCTCAAACTGACTCCTTTTTGGGGAATTGAAAAACAAATTGAGAACGCAATCGAGTATAACTATTTTCTCAGCCAACAAAAACATGGTTCGTTGACATTTTGATCAGAGTAGCCACGGTGAGCCACTGCCACGGTACAGACCGATCCGGCTGATCCAATAAGAAAATGGGATTTGGTCACATGACTGTAGTGTGTAACTGACACATTATTGTCTTTGTCATCTTTGAAACTGCTTGAAACGTTAGACCCTGCCTACTTCTGAGACTAATTAGTACTGGAATGACATCCACAACAATCCAGTGTCCCCCACAAGACGGTGTTTTCTTACATAATACACCTTATCTGAGTAGTTACACATGTACGCTTGTAGCTGTCCATCAAAGAATACATGTGTTGCTAAATCTAGGTGTTGCTATGTAAATACGCCAAAAACAGTTACTCAAGCAACTGGATATGATTTTGGAATGATTCCAAAATCATATCCAGTTGCTTGAGTAACTGTTTTTGGCGTATCTTATCACCTGGATGTCTAACCTTCACCGACGTGCTATGTAAATACCTTGCGATAGGCACTAAAGACTTCTGGTAGCTTATAACTATACCTAATCTCCAAGCAGATGTTGGAAATCCGCTTGTAACAGAACTACAAAAACGTCACGATTTTGCCTTCCGACATCTTGGATATAGAACAGGCCCACATCGCTTCCATAATCGTGAGATAGCTTTCATTAAAGATTGCATCATATTTTACCTTCGTCTCTGTCCATTTATTTTATCTATCCACACATACTGGGAGGTCGCGGGTCATACCAAAAAAAATGGTATATATTGCTTTCTCAGCACTTATGAGTATGGTAGTTATACACTTCCAGGTACCAGTAGACTAGCGCCCTGCTGTAGTGCTTGTACAACTGTGTGGCCCACATGCTATAGAAGAGATGGAAACAACACGGCCAACTGTGTGTCTACGCACGTACTCAGACATTCTTTTTATTTAGTTAAATTTCCCTGAAATTGCTCCAACACATTGCTGGGAATGTTTTCTGTTTCCTCTAATAGAGTCCCTGTGTGTGGCTCACAACATGTCGTGAGCTGCATCCAAAATTCCCTTGAAATGAAACAGTACTCTCCCCGACGCGATGCAGCGTTTAACTCATTATTGTCAGCATTGAGTTCTGTCGTCTCTTTCTGAAATACATAATAGTAGTACTACTAGTAGTAGGAAAACATTTTTTCTAAAAGTACGTATAAGGCCCTTCATTGATCTTCTAACCACTGGATTTGGTATTGTCGCTATTTGAGAACGCCACGCAATTCAACAATTTTGAACGGACCGAAGAAGGGTAGTACCGTTGTACACATTTAATATTCGTCGTGGGCCGTCGTGTGATTTTGATGAAGGAATTTTCAAGCGGGCTGGGATAAAACCAACCGCCGAAAAGGATCTGAGACAGCCTTTTCTGTAACAAGACAGCTGGAGTTTGTACGGCACATTCACGATTATCCCAAGAAGTTTGCGATCGTATGACGATCGTACGACGAATGTGACCGGACCCTAACGTTTTACGTTTGTATGAACTGAAAAAAACAACTCTCTCCCCCTGTACCCTCTCTAAAATCTTGTCTTCATGGACACCACTGCTCACAAGACGTGAAATCTGACTAAAGATTCATGAATAAGGGCATGTCTTATTGTGCAATGTTTCCTGCTTTAATAGGTTTCATATATGTCACTGCTTCGTCAAGACCAGTCCCATTTCGAGCCTATTAAAATAAGGTTTATCTGAATACGGCGAAAATATCTATTTGATAATTAATGTTTTATACATCCCTTTGTTGAAGTATAGTACTTGATCTCTTTTTTTTTCATCTGTACGTGCAATGTTCACTCTTTAACGAATTGGATCAACTGATTACACTATTGTAAACAAGTTTGAATCAGTAATTCATGCTCACACACACAGCCCACAAGAGAGGCTGCGTAACACCCCACTAATGAGCACTCGGAATGGAATTTAGTAGCGGTGAAGTGGTTATAATTGAGAACATGGGATCGAAGATCTCATACCCCCGTGAAATAAGTTTTGTCAATTTCTTGTTTTATTTTCACCAATGGGAATTTCTCGCTGATTCTGTCTATGTATTTTCCCACTGGCTCCCATAAGGCAACAGACACTACTATTTTATTCATTACTACGTTTTAGCACCGTAAAATTCTACCTGCACAAGATGAACATAAAAGATATTCTCCATCTAGCAAGCTTCGATGAATGTAGGGTTAGTCTTGAGAAATAATTTTAATCATATTGTGTAAAATAGTTTTTATTTGTGCAATATCCGTCCGTCATGTCATAATGTATGTACCTGTATGTAACTAGTTTTTATTTGTGTAGCATCTGCCCGTCATGATACACTGTATGTACCTATGTATCTTTGTATTTTTGTCAATAAAGGTGTTTAAAAATATATATATAACAGGCGACACTTTAAATCCGGAACAACACTTTAAATCCGGACAACTTTGATTATTAAGACATAATCATAAGTGTGAGAAGGAAACTTAATATTCTAGATTATCACATACTACATGATAACAATTACGTCTACTAGGTAACATTGGTAGGTCCCGGTGGACTAGGTCAGTTCTGCAGAATTCTGCATCGGAGCGCAATTTAAAGTGTTGTTCCGGATTTAAAGTGTTGTTCCGGATTTAAAGTGTCGCCTGTTATATATATATATATACATACATTATCTTAGTACCGTACTAGAGCTGACGAGCTTGTGTGAACGGCACCACTGAATACGGTGTGTAAACTTCAAGGAGACAACAACAGTACAGAAATTTTCGTCCACTGTAAATAAACGCGGAGGCGGAAAAGATAGTGCTAGGTAAAATATTAGTTGAAACATTCCTTTGTTCACATTTGGCATAAAACAACCAACTGGATCACAAGATTCCGATTTTTATCATTCTTTGATAACAAAATAGAATATTAAGCCACGCACTCTGATTTATGTTCTTAAGACGTTGCTATTGCTGTCGACGCCGGGACTTAACACGATCATATTTCCAATTTACCGCAACCTCTCCACCATTTTTAGTAATCCTCCTCTTACTAGCAAGGTGATCAGTTCTATAAACCTGTGGGTGATACCGAGGCCAAGGATATCATTGACTATCGGATATATCATCGTACTTATCATGTTTGTAGGCTTGAAATGTGGATACATTTTTGGTCAGGAACCAGAAAGGAAATAATTCAAGGGAGAAACTTTGCCTGGGGGAAAACATTTTCTTAGATAGGAGTGCTTTGCCAAGTAATTGGTTTGATGTTTTACGGTTGCAACGTCGTGTTCCGTCGTTTTATTGGCGATATAGGTTTACAGTTCCACTAAATCTAATGTATTTCTTTCTCCCTCTCTTGTCGTTATGGTTATCTGATATTTGGTGCAATCTCCGATATCATTCATATGGTGCGTTCGCGGGTATCGTTATGATCATGGGAGCCATGGGACATGCCTCACATTTATATAGTCTTTACCTGCGGCCGTCGCAAAGTTCAAAGATAGTGCACTTCACTGTGGCAGTGCCTCAAGGAGTCAGTAATTAAGGGTTAATGATCCGCCCCGAGGTGTATATGGTGTGATAAAGCCTTGTCAGTTGCTATAACCACCGAATAAAAACACCGAGTGAGCGGAGCGAACGAGGTGGTTCTATGAACCTTGTCAGTTGGTATAAGGTCAAAGTTTAAAGACACATAGACAAAGAATGGCCAGCAGTCTTTGACATTACACCACATTGCATCCAGACTGCACGTGCGCACGTTGAACTGTGAACTGGCTGATTTCGTAAGTCAGGCAAGCCGGTCTAACGAGATTAATTACATTTCAAACAAATCGACCATATTAACTGTTGAAGACCTGACCTGCGGAGTCGTGGAACTCATTTTTTCTAACTCATTCCATGTTGATATCTTATAATAAGAAGTGAGAAGAAAATCCCTACATCCTATGTTCTACCAAGCTGATGAAATCATTTACTGAAATAATACTGTTAGAGTGGAAGACGTGTAGACATCGACCAGGCTGCCAATTAGTGCACACCCTGCCGAACCGGTGATAAGGACATGCCGGAGTGTTCCATTCGTGCCGCAGATGGCATCCATGTGGGACCTAGCTGGATCCCAAGGTTGGCTGTGGTTGACTTATTTGAATAATCTCTCTCGGTGGGGATGTCAGTATGGCCTGTTTGTCAAACTTGTTGGACTGATAAATCAGGTGTTGGAGTCACGTACGCATCTGCGGCAGCGAAAATTGATTTTATCCGCTGAAACCTGGCAAACTGACCCATAATGTACACACTCCGCGTCACGGTAAACTGCACGACCGAAGAAACACGAACATATCTTTGAGATGGGCTTGTGGATCGTATACATGTGGTATAACCTCGGGACGTGTGCCTTGTGGGACGGGATGAATCGGGCAGTTAAATAAATATTCAATTTGTCAGAAAATCCCAACGAATGCTTTGCACGGCGAATGTACTACATATAGAATAAAAGTAGGTTGTCATCTCAAATATAGTACTGTTGAATACAGCAATTGTAACCAGACGAAAAGAAACAACAGCCAAAACGAAGTTTGCATCGATTTCAGTAAAGATTAATGACAAATATTTAGTATCTACGTAAATGTTATTGATAAATATCTAGTACCTACGTGAGCAGCTGATCGGCTGAGATGTCCTATAAAGAGTTTTCGTTTCTATGTACGCCGCCATGTTGGTGTACCTATTTGCATTTCAGTGAAGCATTTTCGGACATTTCTTTTAACCCTCTTAGATAATTACTATTACATGTCCACAACCCAAAGAAGAGAATGCCAGAGTAGTTTAACATAAAAATGATGTGTACACTTGAGCCACGAATCATTGAAATGTAAATCAAGGATACCAACATGGCAGTCAGCAGCACCTGCCTGCTTCGTTGATACAAAAAGTGGGGGAAAGGCTCCATTGCAATTGTGTCACCTTACTTCCCCTCACTCCTAGCACCTAGGCCTAATCTGACTATAAAATCGGAACAACTCCAAGTGCTGCGAAGTTGCTAATGGCCGCTGTTGAACTCGGTCCAATGTCAGACATATCGCACTGGAGTTCCCAGGACTCCCATCTCGTCAGTAGGAGCGCGCCACGAATGATATCGGGGATTGCGACGTGAGGATTGCATCAAATATCAAATCACCACAACGACAGGAGAGGGAGACAGAAATACGTTTCCGGAGCTTCGAACCCAATCGTCTTTTTAATGAAATATGAGATGGGGACTCAACATTGCAGGTATGAAATATCAAATCAATATTTCATCCTGGAACATTGAAAACAGCGTTTCTCCCGGCAGTCGTTGGTTTTTATTATCTACAAATATGCGTTGTTCCCTCATTTCTGACCTCGTAGTACCTCAACATTATACGTACACTGATATCGTAAGAAGGCAAGGTACGGATAAGGTATGGATTGATTGATTGATTGATTGATTGATTGATTGATTGATTGATTGATTGATTGATTGATTGACGAAACCTTTGGAAGACTGAAAGATAAAAGCAATGTGATTGTGAAAAGAAGACAAGGAACCATGCAATATAAGATAACGCTACGAGACCCCAAATTCTCAAGTCCAAGGTGCCCTCAAAACAGATATAAACCTACGTCGAAGAAGAGATGTTCTATTCTGTACTATCCGAGTACAAAAATACGAACTGCTGAAATCTGTCCTTCCCTTGAGAGACAAGTTTATCTAAATAATTCAGGTTCGGGTGGAGCCGTTACATTGAACCTGCAGCCCCTACAGCTAAGCTAAGCTTGGATCATTTCTGACACTTCGAGAGTTATTTTGAATGAATCCATAATGTCAGTCATTATTGTCTGCTCCTGACCTACTTTATAAAGTGTGTCCAAGGAAACAGTGTGGTTTCAACTAACATAGCATGTGTCTGGTTAATGTCGGATTGGCCGACAAAACTGGCGATGATAGGCATTTTCTCGGCTGCTTTTATCACGTGTGTACGTAAAAGTCGTTTAAAATCCTTTGGTTCCAACCTAAGTGTCTTCAGATGTGTCCACATATACCTTTAAAAAGAAGTGAAATGTTGTATGGAAATTTCCGATGCATGTAATGTTCATGTTAATTCCATAGGCTCCACTCCCAGCCGCGTGTGCTGACAATACATTTTGCGTATCACTTAATGAGAGCTTTTTGTTGAAAGGACCCCAATCCAACACTACTGATTACTGTTATTGCCCAGGAGAGTTGGGTATTAACAAGTCGTAATTCATTGATGATCCGTGTCTGCAAATTGTCTGCTGTTTATCGCTGGATTACATTCAAATTCAGCTCGCTAAAATCTTTTCTTACAGAAACATTTCCCCTGTGCACGAGGAGATAAAATTGAGCGTCTGTCCGCGATTCTGGTTCTGATTCCGACCTCCTGCACGATTGGGTATGGCGTTTCTGGTCACAAACGATACGTTTTACCTGTTCTGCATGAAACTGTATGATTTATTGGCTTTCACAGAATGTCTACTTTAACAGAATGTAAAGCAATGTATAGGCTAGTCAAGTATAATTGCGGATATGTGGTGGCAAAGCTGTAGCCTTGTGTCATTGTTACCCATTCCATATTTTCTATGAAGTGTTTTCGATTTTAAAAAAATATAACGATTGCGCTTGTGCTGATGACACTGCTTCCAAATTTACACTGCTACCAAAGCACAGAAGACCTTCTGGCAATGGCACACTGATTTCAAATTACCAGGAACAAGGCAGTCACCAAGTGCCGTCAGGCCATCCTCACGAGATATCTAAGCTTTAAACAACACCTGGAGACAAACGTGCAGGGGTTTAAGATGTGACAGGCCGTTTGATGTCACATAACCAGCTGCCGCCGCGGCACGGGGAAGCTGGTGTGCTACGCCGAAGGGCGGTTACACCGGCTATGTACGGCACGGTGAAGCTGGTGTGCTACGCCGAAGGGCGGTTACACCGGCTATGTACAATGCAGATGCAGTTAACATCTATATCTTTCCATACAGAAAAGAAACATGAGTACGTATGCCATTTCCGTATAATAACTATCCTAACTGGCTTATGAAATATTCCCTCTTGCTCAAATTCCCCCCGCTCCCCTTCAGTACATACGTTTATACACGCATTTATGCTATCATTACATACTGCAATCATGATGGGTTCAAATGCAAATGTTATAATGTGACACGAAAACAAGGCAACTAACTGCCATTTGAATGTGCCTCTCAAATGTAAAGTGTAGAATAATGATTAATGTACACTAAAAAATCTCTTCATCATATTGCATTTTTTTATTCCGTTTGAATTTTTGTTTGATATTTGATTGATATCTTAGAAATGAATTAAGTATGGAACAGATTTTCCACCCCATGACCATGGCGACTTATATTTTGAGCAACCAAACACCTGTGCATTTTATTACTAAAGCTATATTAGAGCCGACTGACTCGCGAACATATCGTTTGGTAATGTGCAGTTCCCAGATACTGTGGTGCAAATAAGCAAAGAAGCTTTCAATCTCATATGTCAAATACGGTATGGAATACGTTATGATACTATCGTTATTCCAGTGATCTCCCCACGAGTAGTACACTAAAAGGACTTAATTAGAAGTCCACACCTCTACCTAGTGCGTGTCTTGCACTTCGAAATACAACTCAAAAGGCCAGCGAATTCAGACACGCCTGAGTTTGCAAGCAGATCCACGATTTCTCTGTCTCTGGTGCCTTGGAAAGCCTATTCCCACCTAATCAAACAGTTGGCGTGCAGCAATACGATGCGCATGCTAAACATGTTGTATGAATACCGGTTGACGTACGTTTGGGATGGAAGGGCACACCTAACAAGGACCGGCCCGTTGTGAGACCTCATGCGTATTGACAATGTTACTTTGAAACATATGATATGGAAAATGCTTTCCAAATTGAACAGAAAAAAGGAGAGCACTTGAAGTTGAAGATAGGGACTTAGGGTAACGTCCTAGTGCAAATATGCCATGTGTGGCGCGCAACACCGATGTAATGACGTAGTGGGTGTTCGCTTTGTGAGGTCGCAGGTTCAATTAAATCCCGGCCAGGTCATACCAAAGGCTTTAAAATTGTATATATTCCTTTCTATGTTTAGCACTCAGCATTCATGAGAATGCATGGTGGTTAAACACACACCACTCCCAGTGGCCCCAGCTGTAGCGCTTGCACAGCCGTGCGGCCAAGGGCACCGCCCTATACATGATTGAAAGGTGTGGGGAGGATCTGTACGGTGAAAGGTGTGGGAAGGATTTAGGGCTAGCTGGGGCTGTGTTGTGCTCCCATGACAAAAAAAAATACATGAGCTGCATTCTGTTGGAGGTAAAACCGGTGAATAGAGAATATGTATGCTGGAGAGCCAGGATATCATCGCTCACACTGGTGGACACTTCGCTCACATCGCGACTTCTCTTTTCAATCTCTGGAAAAGAGCCATATTTTTCCCTAAGGTAGCGCAGCAGCTAGCTGCAGTCATTTCTTTTTTCGCGACAATATCACCCCACCATCTCAAGGTGAGATATGAATCAAATTTCAGAAGATTCATTTATGCAATTTTATTCTGGGAATGGTGATCAGTCGTCATGTATTTGTGAATTTCAGCCACACGCGTCATGGTAATACTAATTATAGTAATAGTAATAAATGATATAAAAATTCAAAATTACAAATGATAATTATGATATCAAAATTTTAGAAATAAAAAAAAAATGAAATAAAGAATAGATTAACAATGGAATAAAACAAATAAAAGATAAAATAGAATTGAATAGAAAATAAAGGGAATAGGAAGCAAATGAAAAAGATAAAAGATTTTGAAAGTATTAAAAAGGCGTCATAGTGAGGTAGTCATCAGTAGTAGTAAACTTGGCACGAGCCTAATCATCATGCCAGAGACTTTCCGGCGACGCCTCTCGAAAATAAATCTTACCTTAAACCCACATCTCTTCCAACCGTTTGCATCAAATTGAATTAGGCTTTAGTTCCATGGATGAACAGTAGACAACCTGCAGGAGACACAGATAATCAGTAAATCACATTTAGTTATCCAACTCCGAGAACAGACCCGGCAATCAGCAGTGTTGTCGTCACGGTGTGTTTTCAACAGATGGGTCTCGTTAGCGTATGGATAGAATGCAGACAGCTAACAGGTGGCAAATCATTTCCAGATGGAAAAGGAATCATCACTAAAGCCACGGTGACATTTTTTTTATTTTTTATTTTTTATTCCAACATTTCATGACATGACGTGGTGACGACAAACTCACGTTTTTTCAACTTATTTTATGCCGCCACCAACACAGGGGACAAAAATACAGAACAGGACAATGCTCAATTTCACCTGAGCTAAGTGAGGAAAGTCGTGTAAAGTGCCTTTCCCAAGGGCACAAGGTCGGTGGCATGTCAGGACTCGAACCCGGGACCTCTTGGTTCCGAGTCGAGCGCTCTGCAGTTGCGCCACGGAGACCCCACGTTACGGTGACATTTGCGGTGCTATTACAGAACCGACCGTCGAGAAGCCTCTACTACAACAACCTTTTCCGTCACAAGATATCTGAATTTTGTACAACACGGCCCCAAGAATGCCCCCGACTTACTGTCGTACATGTATTGTACGAAGAATGTGAATGTTCATGTAATACATATAGAGCTGCGAATATGAGTATCTCCATTCCAACCTAAGTCGTAAACGTGCCAATTCAGTTAGCAGCCTAAACGGCGCCATTTTCCTCCCAACGAGTATACAGCAATCAGGAACAGAGAGCAATGGCGGGTGACATGCCATGTTCCACGTATATTTGTAGTGCCAGGAATCATTAATGATCTTGACTCAGCTACGGTTTCAACATAGCGGCATTCACACAACGTGTGTAAATGGGTAATTGAATCAATGCAGTGTCTTTAGGGAAGACATCCAATCACCAGTCCCATCTCTGATTGTGTAGACTGTGTGTAAATACTCGGATTATCCCAGGGTACTCGTGTATTAAAGCAATCAGCGCCCGGCATGGGAACGATATAAAATAGAAATAGACTTGATGAAATATTGATACAATCACAAATGGAAAAGTTATAACCTTATTCCAACCTGGAGACAGAGATGAAAAGGAAATTTCTTGATAATTTCACGTTTAAACACCTAAGCCTCTGCAGGGAATATGGCAAATAGAAAACCAGACAGACACAATATTATCGCAAACTTTCTTATCGTCAACTTCTGACCAGAATGTATATGTATGTATTTCACGTGTACCTGTGCGACCTGGGTAACGGCAACGCCAGATACACTCTAAACCGCCACAGTTTACACTGAATTTCAAGAGATCTACCAATGTAGCATCAGTTATCCCCGAGGTATGTCCAGGTGTTCTTGACATTCTTGAGAAGGCCCATCGATAACATTTTTTTTAAATGTGTCGGTCTTCCGGTACCCGGTGGAATTATGAGAGTTGACGTTAATCCTTACTCCACATTATCATCTTAGAAACGTCAGCATTCTTGGATCACAGCAGACTTGACGGGTGGTCCATGGGTATAAGTGCCAAGCGATGATATTGATATTAAAGGGCATACCGTGAGGTAGGACTGGATATTATTTTATATACCTGTCACTAGGCTGTCAGCCTTTACCTTTCCTGAAGATCAGTGAGGAAGAACTATCGAAGCTTCAAGTTTCACCAGTGTTAGATTAGGATTCACCTGCCACAGAATTCATTCTGAAGTACGATTAAACTATACGGAAAATGGGACTCACACAAATTTTGGACTGAACGGCACCAATCTTTGTCAAGGGATGAGCCAGATGCATTAGGGACTTCTAACCATCCCCGAACAGAGACGGGGGACGGCAAGAACATCCCTGCAACTTAACTTATAATTCACTACCTACCGTGTCACGTGTTCTACCTGCATAATGTCACGTCATACAAACAATAAATGGATGTGCAGTTGAAAATTTGGGTACAAAACACAATGCCGTCCCCATTGGTATTGTGTTGGAAATTATAAATCAATACTGCTTCAGAAGAAGTACATGTACTACTGAGTCTTTGCAAAGGTCTGAGTGTGTGTGTGTGGGGGGGCGGTATAGTCACATCTCCTTTACTACTTACATAACTTTAAAAGAGAGTTTGATGCGTCTGAATGCTTTACTGTCGTCCCAAAATAGATTATCCAACGGGAAAATGACGCTCCAATAGAGCATAAAGGTTATTTCGTAAGAGTAAATGGAAAAAAACACAATATGATTTATATCGATTTCAATAGTGTTGTTGGGGGCTATGTGAATCACAATTTTGAGTGAAATAATGTCTCTATTAGTCATCTTCAGTCTTTCAGTCACCCATAGTACGGATAGATTTCCAATACCAAAGCCTTGGGCAGGACAAAAATGTCTACGCAGCAGAAGTTGTAAACTTCTGCGGGCACAAACCTGTCACGCAACTGTGCAATTTCCATGCATCTACACGTACAACCGTTCTCACATATCGACATTAACATATCTAAGTTAACGTCTGCCGTTGCAACTATAGTAGGCATTTGTGCGTACAAGTTTCCTACACACATAAACGTTATTAAGGTGTCGTTTTAGAGTTATATTCGATTACGTTTTCTTCTATACTACCATATCATGCACTACCGTTTGTCATGCAGTCCTCTCGATCTCAAAACCCATTTTATTACCTGTATCAACACATACAAGGTAGTATATTCCTCCTCACTTTGACTTGCCTCCGTTTACTCGTTTGTTTGTTCACAACCATTTATAGCTTTCGAAAATTCAAGAGCTTCAAGAGCTCTCAGTTAATCGAGTTTGCAGTGGAATATGGTTTGCATAATCTTTTAATGATTCATAGTGTCGTTCATGAAGCACTCATGCAACAACAAGTGCGTAAACCAAAGTTCATTAATGTGTTGTGCATGCACCTGGAGTTTATTGTCAGCCATCTTGTTCATGGAAAGCAGTGCACCTTCTCTGATGACGTAAGCATTTCTGTCGTACTTTTCAAAAACGTTGACTGCTTCTACATGTATGATGACACGACTGTCAGTGGGATCTTAATTATCAGGATATGAGCGTTCATACTTTGTAACTATTCACGTTGTTAGGTCGATTTGTTGTAGAATGTTCTGTTGCTTTTGTAGTCGCATTTCGTAAAGTTTAAGCAATGTGATGTAGCTTCAAATGCCAACTTTTCGAAACCGGTTCCTTAAGCCCAAACAAAACACACACAATGTACTTCTTACTAAATCACAACGATGAAATGAATAAGGTCCACGTTGTCACGACACTCCTAGTAGTAATGATTTTGACTTTGAAGTTTAACCGAGTACAAACTGGTGATATAACCTGGTCATTTTCCGTGGGCGGACGTGCAGTAATGTGCACCTCTAAAAGCTTTCCCTTAGAGTCTGACTTGAATGATTGTCCGTACGAATCACCTCTCATATGTATGGAAAGGTCGTCAACGGGTGAAATGGCGTTTCAAGCCGGCGTTCTCGATTGCCCTGAGCCGACCATGTATCTGGTATTAGGAAAGGACTTAGTCACGGGAATCGCTATTTGTTACATACAGTTTCCGGTAATGCAAGTTCGTGATATGCAGTTAGATGGCTTTACCTGTACCCCGGTCATGTACAGAAGCTTGGATCCCTTTTTTACCTTCACATCCCTTCGTACGTTCGTAGGATATATAAAATAACTTCGATTTGTGGAACTTTCAATCCAAAACCATTTACTGTAGGTGATTCCTTCCTGTCCACCAGTCCCACCGCAATTTGGAGCAATTTCAAGCCCAAATCCATGTCTACTCATTTTGACTCCAGAGGCGGGGGGATGCTACCATTACTAATGCAACAATTTCCTGCTGTGTGTTTCTTAATTCTGTGTTCCATGCTAACAAGCTACATGACATTGTTTAGGTTCTTGAAGTCCCTGGGCAACGCATGGAAGCTTACACCACTTCTCTTTGGGCAGAAGCACATAGCGTTTGTGGATGGGGATAGAGATCGAAATGTTATAGCTAGCTTATGTAAAGGATGCCGTTTCCTTTTCCACGGGGTACGGAAGCCCTTTCAACGCTAGGAACTGAGTACTTGAGAAAAACTTGTCAGAGTTTCTGACATCATGATGCGTTGTTTGTATTTTTCGGGCCGTTCTGTATACGAGTATTAAGTTTCATTTCTCTAGATTATTGACAAATGAGTTTAAAAACGTTCAAAGAACAGCCAGCTTTCGCAGGACTACGATGATGACTTTTTCTGGGAAGTCGTACGTCTCAGACGGATATGACTAGGTCTCGCCAAAAACGCTTAGAGTTCTCCCAAGGAGTCGGAGCGATTAAGATGATGAAAAATGGTATTAGATAAGACGTTGAACCGGGAGCTCCAAAGCAATAGCCTTGCCGTGCCCTCTCTGATGATGAATCTCTCCCATGATTGCATTCTGTGCAATATACTTTTGGAATCGCTTCATAAAGCTTTCATTTCTGAGAGGAACACATCACTCTGGTATTGATTTAAGCGGTGCCTCGGGACCGAGACATTTTAGCCGAGATCTAGTAGTGCCTATGTTCCGTTCCGGTGTATGACGGTGACTACACAGCGGGACATTAAACAAGCTCCCACAGCTAAAGGTATAAGGTGAGATCGCCTTACAACATTTGTTACAGAGACCCCAGAGGAAAGGGGGCGGACGAGAGGCTAAGTAGAAAATGGAAGTCAAATTCTGTAATGTCTTCATCCGATATCTCGCTCTATGCTCAACAAATGAATATTCCTTACATTGAATTTGTTCTACTTTCGCTGTCTTCAATATGTACAAAAATCCATTCTTTGCCAAATAGAATATCAATATATCAGTCATATTTACTTGTAAAGTAGAGCTTATCTAGAAAGGTCCAATGGTACATAGGGACTGCATTATGGTTAAAATGTCATCAGCCTGTAAATGCTTTCTTATACAGCACTCTGTCGCAGTCAACTGTAGCCTAAGGCTTTTTGTTTGACTCATTTATGTACATAATTAAATCAGGACACCTTAATAACGGTCTCCATGGAAACTTGAAGATGAAATGAAATGTATTTATCGACTCTGTGGTGTTCAAAATGGCACGATAGAGAGCGTGATGAAGGATGGTGGATGTCCGCGGTACTGAAAGTCTAGCTTCATTGAATACTCGTTAGAATCGGTAACGATATCAACACTACAAGCGCGGCTAAGACAGCTGCACCTAGGAACACTAAAGGATACTGACAACAAGATTTACAAACGTTTGTTGTTTGATGATTTCATATAAAGTAAAAAAAAAGAAAGAAATGGAGTTATATGATATGCTTGGTTGGTTGTACCTTCATCCCCCAGTAATTAGAATTTTACCCTTTGATCTTCTTGTATTCTGAGTACATTATTCGGATTTAGCACGATGTATCTTCCCTTTAGCAGTGGGATTTTCATTACACAAAGAGGATTTGGTGCCTTAATCGTGTATGTCATCAGGAAACTCACTGTTGAATCAAGTAGTTCAATTAGAAAGCAAATTTTTGCGTGTCTTAAGCTGGCGACATCTTGTACTCAGTTGGTATCATTATGATGTTATGAAATCGATAAAATAGCACTCCCGCCCCCGTCTCCCTCCTTCCCTTTTTCCGGGCCTCAAATCCCTCCAAATGGAGTGTAAGCTCGAAAGCCGGAAACTCAAATCCAGCAGGACCTCTCATCTTATTTGATCCGTTGAAATCTCTATAAACTCAACAGCTATTGATTCATGCTATTAGCAACATTTGTAACCTCCCCTAATAACAAGTTCATACGTAAACACACCCATTCAAAAATAAAATTGACAATTATGTGGAAATGTGTGACAGGCTGAATAAAAGTTCTAAACGGGAACTATGCGGCTCCAGATGTCTTACTGAGGGACGACTGCGTGTGCAAGATGTCGGTTAGCTTGAGGAATGAATCCCCTCTACTATATAATACACCCATTCAAAATAGTTACAGCGTAAATAAGCCACCTCACAGTTTCGAGGGCGCTTGCGGGAGTGATGCATTGTGGTCTAGGTCAAAGTTTCCACTTGTCTGCATGTTTATGCGACGCTCTGCTGCTTTCCGAGGGCTACGCTTGTTTTTACCGACTTTCATCATTATTTAAACCTTCTGTTGTGTTGCAAACTAGTTTTGACAATTAAGTGGAAATCGTTTACTACCAGAGGGATCCCAAACTTTGACCTAGACCATAATGCATCTCTTGCATATGCGCATTCGGAACTGTGATACTGCTGTCGGTTACAGCGTAACAGCGAGAGCATAGAAGGTGGACTTGAATTTCCAGGATTCTCCATAAATCTTAAGGTTTATTTGCATATTCGGTACACTTTCTACTTTACCGTAACCCTTAAGATTTATGGAGAAACCTGGAGATTGATGGCGAATGTTAGGGAGAACATTCGGTACACTTTCTATGCTCCCGTAACCCTGCTGTCCAGAATACCCTTTCCATGAGCAAAAGAGTGGTACAGCAGGCCTGAGGCCTATTGATATTGGCCACACATGTACCCCATATAACCTATTAGCAACGGCGCAAACTTGAGTCTACCCACGTCCGCTGCTAACTGTGCATTAATGGCCTCCCCCCGTAAATCCACAGCTCATCATTGCTACAGTCTTAAAAGCTATCACCATAGATATACTCGTGACGGGAAAGGGCATGGCGCCATCCGTCGAATTGCTACATTGTTAACAACCCAATATACTAGAAATCACTGCACAAGCAAGTCGGTGATTTCAAAGTTAGGGATATCCTTCATTTCTGAGGTTAATCTCTCTTTGTCACCCTATCTCGGTGGTAATGATGGCGCCTTGCTGGAACCGTGCGCACAATACTCAATAACGGGGGATCTCTGTTACGGCGTGTGCATGGGGCGTGCGAGTGAAATTTGATGAACTGTCAAAATGGCTACAGAACGCGACGAATAATTCTAAATTTTACCGTGGGTAATGAAAATATTGATGACGACGTGACGAGATTTTAAAGAGGGGTGGTGTTTCTATAGTATTTCAAGCAACAGTGCTGGCGGAGGTTTGTGTGTACATGCAGGTAGGTAACATTACTCGGTGAGTGGCGTGAAGGGTCAAAATATCGGAAATATAACATGCCAGGGTCATGACTTGAGTGAGAAGAGTGGAGTCATGAGAAAGATGAGATATTGAAAATAGGGTAAAGGTGAAGTTACACAATAACCGTCAAACAGACGTTGGAGAATGCATCACCAGAATACACGTAGCTTTCTAAAGCAAAAAGAACAATGAACAATGCTACAAATGAAACCCGAAACATTTAAAGTTTAGTTAATAACATGAATAAATCAATATCATTAAAAATCCTTCCTACAGAACGATTATTTGTGCATTTTTTAAAAGACGTTCGCCCACTCTGTAGTTATTCAATAGGAACCGATTAGGCCTTATTATTCCTAAACTGATGATGATGATGATGATGATTCCTGAACTAGAGTTCTTCGACCACATACCTTCGCCACCTTCGCAGTAGACACATCATAAAGGCTTCTCAATGATTATAGAAATAAGGTCCTTAGCATAAAGTATATTAGTTGATGATTTGCTCTCCACTGCCCAAAGTATGAAAGTCTCATCTTATCGAAAAGGCATTTTTTCGTTAATTATGAAGATAGGCCCTGATTCGCATGATTTATGTCTAATGATATTCACCTTTATTTAACTTCTTAACTCCGCAAGTATAAAATTCCCGTTATTTACCACTATGGTGTCATAGTATTTTCTCGTTAATTATGAGGTCGCCATTTGCATAGTTGACATGTACCATTGTTGCTCTCTTTTTCAGCTACAAATGTCACAAGTTCTAAAGACCTACTAGAGCAACGTAGTGGAATTTTGAACTGTCCTTGTGATTTATGCAAAGTAGGTACTGATTTGCATAGTCCACATCTAACTATGTCAATCATCACTTAAGTTATCTACATATGAAAAATCATGGCGAGCGCTCAACCCTTGCGTCTTCAATTATTCTTATCCGGGGTCTCAAACAAAATCGACCGCTGCAGTTAAAAAGAAGCTGCTAGTGACATAGGCCAAAATCATGAGCATATCACATATAAAACCAGAAGTTCTGTTGCAGTATGATATAAAACCAAAAGGATAACGATAAAATATAATAATTTTTTTTTCATTTTGCCAATACCTACCAACAGACCAAACGTCAGAACGATCAATCCACAACTTCTCGGGTTATGCTGTTTACAAATAGACACACAGGCAGACACATAGACCCCGTTCAAACGAAATCGCTCAAAGCGGTTTCGATGTGGTTTGGCCGGATTCTGGATTCATGTGGCTCCATCTGAACGCTCCAAATCGCATTGAAAGCGCCTCGATCCCAAACCACATCTGGAGGTAGTTTCGAACCGCCTTGACTGGATCGCGATTTGCGTCTGAACGCAATGTGGTTCCACCGGTTTACTTTGCATATTGACCCGGTCATGGATTACGGGGCGATATTTCTGTATTTATATGCATTAATGCCAAAATCTACGTGGCAGCAAGTTAAAGAGCAGTAATGCCCGAATAATGTGCCCATTCTAGGACTCAGCTTCACTGTCTCTGGCATGACCACGTCGGCATTCGGCCCAGGTACGCTGGGAGGGGGGCAGCAGCTAACAGGTCGTTGACCCGTGATATTGATAACACGCTACCTTGCGTGTTTTCATCAAACAACAGTGAATGTAGTTTAGGCGAATCGTGCTCGGGCACGGTTTAGAAGGAACGTGTGTCACGTGGACCAGATGTGAGGAATGTGGTTTACCCGAATCGCGCTCAAATCGATTCCGTTTGAACGGGGTCATGGCTGAGATAACATAACCTTCTCGGCGAGGGTAATGATATGTATAGCTAACTGGAAATACCATTCATAGTCTTAGGAAACGGCCCCCGTAAATACTACCTTGTAAGACGTCCTCTCACGATCAAAATGAAGCAAAATGCGTTTCATTCCACTTGTTTATCCGCAAAATTAAATCAGTACACACGAGACCAGTTACCATGATAACTGCAACATCAAACGAAACTTTAGTTATCAACTTTAAATGATATAATTAAGAGAGTGAATAGATGTTTACGCTGTTATAAAAGGTAATGTTTTATGAAGACTCATAACACTTGTTAACGATAAACTGGAAGTTTCCACTGGTTGTAGATTAATCGGGCTAAACGAATGTTAGATTCAATGGGTACGAGAAGCCGTGGAATTTCTGGTTTGTAGTGAAAAGAAATAAGATATTCAAATCGGACAGTTACGAGGAAAGGAAAAGAGTGGTGATAACTGTTGAAACAGGACGGGTCGTGGAGGAATATTCTTTGCTCTTTCAATCTTTTTCAATCTTTATTATTCAAGAACGACCTCGCAGACGCAGAGTATGAATTCAAAATCCATACACGTTAACTACTATCTCGTTTGAATGTTAAAATATCATACGAACGGTATACAGCAACAATAGTTTTAGATAAGTTGCTGTTGGAACACAACATCACGAATAACAGTTTGAACTTCAGTGTGCCACATTAAGCTGCCTGTGGTACCTGCGGCGTTGTGATATTACTTATCTATCGTCGTCGCCTCTCAGCTCATCCTCATGAGACCATGCTGATGTTGCTCCGGTTTCTCTCTACAAACAACATTCATCAATACGAGCACTGCTGTAAAGGCCCTCGATGTAAGAGTAGGACGACGTTCTAAGACAATCTTCTGGTTATGTCTAGGATTGGTTATTTATCCCATTTTTTTTAGTACCAAGAAAAAATTGTCTTGGAAAAGCGTGCTAACGGCATTCACATGTGCTAATGATTTCGTACAAACAACGGTATAGCACAACAATATTCAGGCACTGAAAATGCGACATCTTGTAACACACGAAGATATAGAATAGCTGCCGCTTTGTTGTGGTGGTGGTTTTACATCCCGCTGGTATGCATCTATTGTTACCACCATAAATGAGGCGACCATGGTGCGGGTTATATAGGACACATTCCATCTTATCCCCCAACGACAAGGTCAGGCCGAGGGACTAGGTAAGTAGGTATTAGGTTCATGAATTAATGCAGCGAATGTGCCGAAATGTGCCTGGCCTATAAATGTCATAAAAATGAAGATGTCATTATCCGGCATA
This sequence comes from Branchiostoma floridae x Branchiostoma japonicum, assembly GCA_013266295.2. NCBI lineage: Eukaryota > Metazoa > Chordata > Leptocardii > Amphioxiformes > Branchiostomatidae > Branchiostoma > Branchiostoma floridae x Branchiostoma japonicum. Next base: position 21,613,443 of record CM023823.1, read on the forward strand.
TTTTCAGTTTAGCCGCATTAACACATGCTAAAGGCAGGGGCGTACGCTTGATACACAGATAGGTGTGAAATCCACCATTTCTGACAATGCTAAACAACTTTTATTTCTCCGTGGTATTTTGTCTTATTCTTATGATATCAACTGTAAAATTATGTTAGCCACGTAAAATTATATAAAAGATACAAAACGTTTTTAGCTGACTGTGTATAGGTCCTGTTTTGCTTTGTTTTGTTTTTTTCTTCTGGGAGGGGAGGTTTGTTTCACGCCATGTCTTCCATGTATTTATATTTATTCAATGTCTTGTAAGATACTTTTTTTCCATTGTAAAAGTGACTGCGAGAATATAAGTTGCTCCTAACTTGAGTTCGCAGCCACTTAGTCCGTGTCCATTCATTTGTATTTATTTAAGTGTTTTGAATGAATAAAAAAATTTTTTTTTAAATTAAAAAAATCCACCTTACTGTCATGAAGAGACGAGGGCTGTTTTGATGGTTCTACGTACCTGTATCTACCTCTGTATACAGAGAACCCTAAGGCAAAAAAAAAACACCGCCGAAGTTTTCACCGTGCTGACGGTTTCCCTGGCGTTATGTCGATAACGGCAGGAATGTGAACTGTTGATAGGTTTTGTGGGATTATATATATTTAGAGAGGGAGAGCGCACGTATAACTAGATTTTCACGACCTCATACCTTCGACAAATGATGTTAACCTTTACGGTTTCTGACTGATTATGCAAATAAGGTCCTCATTTGCATGAATTGGTTGCTCATATTCTCTACCAAAGGAGCCCTCGAATGACATTCTTATCCTATTCATTGTTGTGTGGGTTGGCTACTCTCTCCTTGCAGCCAAGGGCTGAATTGTGAGGAGCTATTCCAGCATATCTGTATCAATGCAACATTATTCCAAACTGTTAGTGTCATAATGGAAGCTTAGGCCTATGCTATACCCCTGACATATCAAAAAGCATATTCCATACTAGTGTCGGTACAGAATTACACAACAAATATAAAACTCTCTCCTTCCAAGTTACAGATAACAGGTTTCCTAAAAAATGACAAAATATTCCCCAGAAAAGAACTAGCCATGATATGGTACCATGATGACATGACAGCACGTTGGATATAACGCTGCCTACCGAATTGCTGGCGTTATTTGCCATATGCTGGCCTTGTGGCTCTACCCAACAAGATAAATTTGCTATATACTGAGAACTGGTGGTTAAATAAAAGGCTTTGGGTTAAAAAAGTAAATGGATTTGGGTATGAAATCGAGGAAACGACAGTCACTTTCATGAACATCCACATGGACTGATGACATGAGCTGCACTTACACTCAAGGCACAGGGAGACAGGCGAGGCACGAGAGGAAATTTCGCTGGTGAAAGTTCAAAAGTCTGTAAGTACAAAACTCTGTAAGTGTTCCAGAATGTCTGAATATTACTTCTCAAAAGAACCTAAATGGGCACTGGAATCCTGGAACTGTGAGACGGCTTGTTCAACAATGTACCCCATGCCACCCCACACCATGCAGCGGCAAATAAGATGTACGCCAAGAGGGCAACACTATTTAATGGTCGGATGGTAGCAATCTGTAAAAAGTCGATTTGTTCGTCCTCTGGAAACGCATTTAGCCCTTCGCAGGCGATACATATTAGCCGCTTTACTGTGCAGAATGAAGGGCCTCCGGCTAGTGTGTAAATTCAGACGTCGTGGTGTTAGCTTCTGTGGCTTCCCGCCGTTAGAATGCTAACTTCAAACGGACGGACGGATGAAGCCTCAGGGCTTTTCAATATTACAGCCTTTAGTCCAGACAAACCGAGCTCATTTATTACATGGTGCTCAGCTCAGGAAATATCTATTCGCAACACTTGTCAAGCGAATATTAGGCATCGTTTACTATATGTCGGAGTTACATACATATACATGTAAGAGCAAAGGAATAGATAATAGACAGTTACATGTCGGTACATGATATGTGTGACTAGTTTTCATGTTAAGTTAACACGCCTTTAAATTTCTTTCGCATCGATATCGTAATTTGAGTATCTTGCGGCAAACACAAGGCTCAAATTGGAGCAGGCATGTGCATTACAGTAGGATTTGGTATTTTTTTAGAAGTCAGCGAAACCCCCGAGGGTGTCATATATACCACAAATGACATCAAACGGCATTTGCGACATCAAATAAATGTTTGCAACAGTTTACGACGCCACGTTAACAAGTAGAGTGGAAAACCCCTCCAACTTTCTTGCCGGCGGCCGCCATCTTGTTGTACTCGTCCACTGCCTTCTCTGTCTGTAGCACGACACATTCCACGCCTCGACTCTGGACATGATCAATCGTTCTTTGAGGAACCTTTTAAAGGGGAAAAAATCACGACATTGAAGGTTCAGATCAGAAAGTAACGATGATGTGTAGTGGTTGGACTGGAATATCTTTCGGGGTGCATTTCAAACAGATATGTATATCAATAAACCCATAAATATCCACCGGACTCGACAGCACACTTTGGAATTCTTCAACATGTGTGTCATCTTGAACCCATATTTCCTCATGTTGATCGCCATTCTCTGAGTTGTATGTAAATATATATAAACTCTATTGCAAGACTATAACCGTTATGTTAGAAGTTTCACATGATCGTTGCATTTGGCATTCATAACGCCCCTTCAGTCTTCCGACAAATAACTGCTAAAAATTTTACCTTGCACTTTGAGGTACAAAAGTCAGCGGAGACTTTTGCACATCAGTAAGAAATGGATGGAGGAGTTTGATGGTACTGACCTGGAGAACTTCATTCATCCCCCGTCCGATGACTAAAGTATTCACGCCCTTCTTTAGAACCTCCTCTAGGTCAGCCGGCTGAACTCCTGGTCTATGCTGTATAATTACATGAGATTTTCTACAATTAAACTTATCCGTCTTATGATATCTTAACGTCTGCATTATATTCATCTCTGTCCACCTATTTAAGGATTATAAATTGTTTTCGACATCTGCAATGTGATCTGAACAGAATTGAAGATGGTCGTCATCTTATAATAGAATGTATATTGTACAACATAGAGAGAGATGCACTTTATTATAGGCGAATTCACCTGCTCTCTATCAGAAAACCTATTTCCAACATTACGGACTACAATATTGTAGATTCAGTAATTTTATCAGCTTGTATACATGTATTTGTAAACATGTTTTCGTGACCTGTATTAGATCAGTGGGGCAAAATGTTAAATAAACGTCTTCAATTATTTACCTAATACTCTTTTATATGCTGTGCGAAAGCGTGAAAGATGCAATGATCTGTATGACGCCCGACTACAAACACTCAGCCATAACTCATTTCTAGCCGCCCTGACAAGTAATTTCCCCTGTGAGAGCGTGCCGAAGGAACAGGTGTTTAACCTGGGTGCCCAGCAGTCGGTAGGGCCGGGAGTCAGGCCGACCCCGGGGCACACACACGTGACAACTGCCTGGTGAACGAGCTTAACATTTTTAGTTAAGCCCCCCCCCCCCCCATCTGACTGTTCCTAAAAATCTACCCACAAGAGAATGAAATAACATTTTGATTTCTGATAATAAAATAGATCAATCTTCTCAAACTGGATGGATAATATCTAATATAAATTCCTCTGTAAACATTCACTTGTACTGATGAAAGGTGTCGGAGGTACACCTGAAACGTCTTATACCTATTAAATATTATCCATCCAGACTGAGAAGATTGATCTATTTTATTATCATTATTGCCACCCTGGATGAGTAACCTTCACCGACGCATTTTGATTTCCATTTACCCCCAAAAAATTCAACGATCTGTTGTTCGTCGTTCTACTTTTGGCATTCTTACACTGCATGATGTTTTGGCAACCTTCCCGGGCTGCGTGCTAATGATAGTATCTTGTAAAATGGAAGGCGTCAAACCGATAAAGACAGTCGAAACAAATTCGCTCACGAGTTCTCAATTTAAAATGCGGATGCATACGACAGACCTCGTGGGGAAATTATAGTTTCTTACAAGCAGGTCTTAGAACTTGGCACCCGTTTGAAGTTTCCACAAATTGGTCCCACAAGAAATTAAGGCCCTTTGCCGATGATGCATTACAGAAGAATGCTGCTTCTTAGCTTATCGATTCGAGAAGTACCTAGTTAGATACAATACTAGACTTTCAGAATAATCTATAAACTTTCCTCAAAACTATGCATCGTCCAGTATGAGTGAGTGTAGAGTGTTTTCAGTCACGTGACTATGGCGTAAGTATTGTCTGTCAGAATGGATGTAAACCTGGAAGTTGTCAGGTACTAGTACATTTCAATTTGTATGTATTGTTAGATTCACATATCTAACACATTATATACATGCATCCTTTACTTTGAGAGTCACTGATTGGTCCGTTCACCAGTCACGTGGTACCTACGTCAGTGCCAGTTTCCCGCCAGTCCCACGCGCGGCTGCCGCCCGGCCACACCTTACAGTCCTTGTAACTCCCGCCCCCCTCAACACGCATCGACCCCCAGGACAAGCTGTTGATCTTCGGTGACGTCATAACTACAAACAAACAAAAAACAAACAGTTGCAGATGTGGGAGACTATAAGTATAACAAAAGTATCAGCATCGCCTTGGTAGAAATTGGACCGATAAAATGGTGGACACGCCAGCTGATGATCAGGTAGCCAAATTCCGTTCTCTAATTGGCTCAATCCCTTAAATTTTGAGTGGTCTTTGGTTGTTCCTCCAGAACTGGAACCAAGTGTAGCACTTGTGTAGCCGTGAAGGGTGCAGAGGCTGCAGTGCCTCGACATCTTCCCCTCCCACTCATGTGCCCCACGTTCGACCGCTTAACCCTTTAAGATCTCCATTTCAGACCTCCCTGTAGTACAGTATCTTCTGTTAGGATCTAGCTCAAATGAAATACAGAAACCAGGCCTGAAAGAAACGTTGGCAAAAAGCCGGCTGGGGGAGCCTAAATACTTATTACAGTTTGTATCTCCCAAAGCAGTATTCTTCACTTGAAGGGGAAAGTACACACGCTCATTAACATTGTTGATGACATCAATGATACAAAAAATTACCATTTACCCATCATGGCATGCCATAAAGAATATTGTACCTCCCGATGCCAATGTAGCACAAACGCCATCTATCGACTACTTCCATTATGACAACTTGTGTTATGCCGAGACACGGCTGTACATTACATGTGGATAACGTTTATATCACCTTTTGGGCCTGTTCCAAGCCTTAAATCTTTTTCATATCGAATATTTGACAGTTTTAGTCTGCATGCACATGTAAACACCATGATCTGAAATCGTACAAGTAGTTGCTCTCCCGTTTCTGAGACCAAATTTTGAAATAATTCAGTAAGTTGCTTGGCAACTTTGTGTGCTACGGTATAAACTGTATGTGGTCATAGAGGGCTTTCAATCTCCCCAAAATAGCAGCACCCCGCATACCCAACATTGCAAACTGGCGCTTTGGCAACAGCGCCTGGCTTGCCGGACAATTCCAGTACTACCCACCCTGTATTGTGTATTGTGTATTGTCTACGGAATTTTCATGCGAATCACCTGAGCCTCGGCTGCGGTTTCTGACCCGTACGTTACCGTATAATACGGGTCAGAAACAGGGGGCTATTCATTAATACGGTGACCTGCACGTTTGCATGCAGCATATACAATCAAAGGTTGTAATGTTGCTGTCCAAAATACTCACTGTACACTGCTTAACGTAATGTTACGTACATTAAATAGGCACTGCACTCAGTCCGCTGTTCACGCAACTTGAAATAATCGCAGTTCATTGCGGAAAATGTTTATTTTGTAAAATGGATGTCAACCTTATACATGATGGTAAGCCAACTGTTAGGAAATACGTTCTTGCCCATGTTTTCAGTTCAAGGTCATCCCACGTTCCTTACCTTTAATAGAGAGACCAAGACACAACCTGCTGCGACTTGGTAGAAACAACGTCGCTGAACTCTGACCTCCGCGTTGGCGCTTTCCATTCGCCCATAGGGGTGGTGAACATAGACATGCCACCATGCTACTTATTACCATGCATGATGCCACATGTTAGTATCATAGACTTTCTTGCGTATCCCATTGCATGCTGGGAGTGAATAAAACAAATTCTCTATTTCTTGTAGCTGCAGATTTGCAGGTTTTCTAATGCTCTTATCCACGTAGCCTACAATGTATGATGGGAGAGATATTCCAACAAAAGTCCAAAATGGACTAAAACAGATTTGCACCAATCACCATGAAGGGGAGTCGGACCATATGTGATATAGGATCAATAATGACGTGCTTGACCGTCCTCGACCTGTCTCCTTTGTCAGGAATGTTAGGCTCGTTGCCAGAACCCAGCGTGGGACGATACTTCGTTTCTTGTTCTGGTATCTTGATCTATCTTTTTCGTCGGGGTGGCAAATGGACACTGCCTTGCGTATTTCATGCTGTCTTGTCAATTTGATACTGCCCAGGCGGTGGGGGACAGGTATCACGTGACGGGTTTGTCCAATAAGGTTGCTTGCCTTGCAGTCAGCAAAAGATCTCCATGGAGATTTAAATAGATAGTCGCGCCAATCCGGAATCATTTAACCACGGAACATTGATGTAAACAGTAAACAGGCATGCTGTGATTGTGACCTTAGAACTACAAGACCTCAGAATTCCCTAGATCAAGGATTTGTGTGTAATGTCCTTGCCTAGATCATGATTTCCTCTGGGGAAAACACTCGCACACCTTTTACGTAGTTGTAGGGCATGGAATGGATTATAAACTACTACAGAGTGCCGACTTGTGTCGTTTTTGTGACGCCCGGTATTCTTTACAGGTTGACTCTCGGTACATTTCAGTTGCAAACTCCGATCTCTACTGGCGAATCCTACCCTGACATATATCTAGTTTTCTCACCTCTCTAATATTGGTGAAAACCTTTCCGCCTGTCACTTTTAAAGGCGTTACGGTTTAACCACACATATACATCTGTCTCTCTTTCTCTATATATATTTATCGAGAGGGATATATATATATAGAGAGAGAGAGATCCATGTATATTGATATAAATAAAGAGAGACAGATAAATAGATATATATTGATGTTAATTGACAGACAGATAGATAGATCTATTGTCCTTGTCTTCCTTTAAAAACCAACAAACCTCAACCCAAACTATACCGTTAAAACAGAGGAGACGTCCCGTCTCTGGGCATCTACCTGGAGTCTAATGAGATCTACATGAGTGAGCACACCGGGACCCACATGGACGCACCCGCACATTTTGCACCAGGAGCTTGGAGACGTGAGTTAATATATAATATGTTAAACTAGTATAATATATAAAGTTATATACAAAAATATATAAAGTTGTATACAAAAACGTAATCGTCTGCTATGCCACGTACGGATGTATTGTGTGTGTTTGTGTATTTGAGTGACAACAGTTGGGTGGGGGGAATTCCCTAACCACAGACCACAAAAGGTCAGACACGAAAAGTTGCATGGGACCCGGAAGCTGACCAAGAGCCAGTAGCAAGTTGGCAAAGTACAAGTTCAAGTCGACAAATGAAACAAGAAATCTGAGATTTCAAACCTCGGGGAGTATTTGCCACCAAAGAAATGGTCTGGCATACTTTCAATGCTATTAGTCGTAGGACAGAAATGTTGCCGCTGAGAGCTCTACAAGTGACAAGCCCTAAATGGGTGACTTGCATGGATGAAACGATCACTTCCTCCCAGCCTGCCAACTTGACCTTAAAATCTGCAGTAACCCTCCCCCCCTCTAGCATTCAAATACCTACCAACACAGACAAGCACACAAACATACCCAAAACCTGTACCTGAGGTAAGTATCATAACTTTGTCTTCTGATTTTGTCCCCAGTTGACCAGATCCCTTTCGGTTGCCTGACCGGCCCTGGAGTGATGGTTGACGTGAGGGATAAGATAGGAGACAACGTCGACTACGCCGTCACACAGCAAGACTTACAAGACTGGGAACGAGAGTACGGGCGTATCCCTGATGGCGCCATTCTCATGAGTGAGTCTTTCACCAATGGTTTACTATGTGAACAGTCAAGAGGAACTATTTAGACCAGGCGAAATGTTCCATTCTTATCGAGATAAGAGCTATCTGCCACCCAAAAATCATGACACTGGCATGTTCAGAACATGACATATCAGCACCGAAAGTTCCAAGGTAAGCCACAAGGGGTCTACAATCTAATCATTTCTTCGATAGGTCAAGACATAAACTCATACCAAATTTCATGACAGTCCATCCGTGCATAGCTTCCTGAGACAAGCTGCTAAACCGCATACAACCAAACATACATTCAAACATACAAAAACTACCAACAACATACTAGTAACTTTCTAGGTGAAGGAAATAGTTGTAAAAGTTTGATAATGAAGCCCTAGCCTTGGTGTCATCATTGTTAGTTTACCAGGGTATTCAGCAAAACCTCAGATATCTAAACAATAACATTGTTCAAGAGTCCTGTCCTACTGTCCCCTATGTGTCCTTATCCTGCGCATCAAGGTATGGTAAGTAGAAACGTGCCACAGGGCATAATACCCTGTCATACACATAATAATTCTTCTCAGGCAAGATGGCCTCCTCTCTCCAAGCTTCAGCTGACCTGTCGTACACATATACCAGGTCACGTTGTTCCTCTTGTTCCGGGCCAATGTCACAGGGTAACAATATGTGCACCTGGTTCTCCAGTAGGAAGAGATTGGGCCAGATAGATATACTAAGATTTCCCGGGTTCGACCAGCCTTGTAGCTTCTGCCAGTGGTCTGACTCTGTATCATACAGCATGGTGTCGCTGAAAGAAAAGTTGGTGCAGAAAATCTCTGTTCCCATGGCAACAGCTGTGCAGACATCGGCGATGAGTTTCGGTGGGGTTCGCTCGTGCCAACGGTCCTGGTTTGGGTTGTAGCAATGCATATCGGTGTTTGTGATGAAATAGATGTCCGGACCGCAAGACAATACAGCACCGAAGTCTTCGCCTATTTCTTGGTCATATCCCAGTTGTGAACACGCTTGCCATTGGTCAGTGTGCGGGTTGTACTTTCTCATCTCCACCAATGCACTGAATCCTCTTACATCCGTGCCAATGTAGAATAAAGTTTGATTAACTTCAACTAGGGATTCGCGGTAAGGAAATGGTATTTTAGATACTGGGGACATACTGGCATGTTCCCATACATTGCATGCATGGTTGTACTTACGCAGGGACACTTGGTCATCATCCTCTGACTCATAGGCCAGGGCATAAATATTATTATCACTGGTGACTGTCACACTTCTAACTTCAGGGAGGTTTTCACGGTCATAACTGCGGGTGATGTACTTCCCTTGCTGAGGGTTCATGTAGTGGACTTCACTCTTCCTAGACAGGAAAAATTTTGTCATAAATTGTCAATAGAATTGACAGCAAAGTCCTCACAGAATATCTCACACCAAGCACGCAAACAACAACATTTCACATCTTACACATAAAAGTAGAGAAAATAGAAAAACTACTTGTCTATGCATGCCTACTGCTGTCCTAGATTTGCAGCAATTTGTTATGAAATGCAGAAAGCAGGAAGTATTTACATACAAGTACTTTTTACATACCCTGTATCATGTACATTGAAAAGCAGAACCATTTCCATGGTCATCCCAAGCCTTGGCTTCAGCTTGGAAGCCTCCTTGACCACATTCCTGATGACCTCTTCCGTCCCAGGATCCTCCCTGACCAGGGGGTGCTCCAAGATGGCCGTCATGTCGTCTGATGTCAGAAGGTTGAAGCGGATGTGAGGGAGGATGCTGGGTAAACTGTTCTGTCTGTAGGGTACAGGGTAAAGACAGAATCAGCTGGTTTCCTGGTATCACGGCAGCTTCTTATTCAATCAATAAATTTACAAGTTAATTTCAAGTAACAACAACAAGATAAGGACAAGAAATTTCAAATTTAAAGAGATTTCAAACTTCCGGGAAGTAGATATAGTTTGCATTAATGATGAAACGTACTATGCTATATAACACTATGGTTTATGTTTCATACATTCCTGGTGACCACATCATTGAACACAGGGCATACCGGGTCAATCCCCTGTCAATCAAGCAAAACCCAATCTCCACATCTACATCTTAGTTGAACCAATAGAACACTGCTGCCCACCTGTCCTCCCTGCTGTGCTGCACCCATCTCACCACAGCCTCCCACACTCTTGTCTCCTCTTTAACATCCAGCTCATCATGGCTGATGATCTCAGTCAGCTGATCCACACTCAGGCTGCAGAACTCCTCACTGGAGGCAACCTGTGGAAGTACAGAGAACATATACATGTTAGGCACTGTGGAAAAACAACTTTTCGTTACAAAGAGCTTATTGCCAAACTATTGCAAAATCAAGTTCGTTTCTGAGAATGTCATTTAGAAATTCAAATTTTGTAGCTGTCCTCAGAATAATTTAAAAGAATATAACTGACTTGGTAGTGTTAATTTTTTTAGTTTTAACAAGCCTCATAAGACACAAACTCATTTTTGCATGAGGGTATAGGAAATTTTCCAGGGAATTAAAAAAATGAAGTGAAATTCTTCTTCTTCTTTTGTCATCCTCAACTGACTAGTGCAATGTGGCTTTGCTACGGCTCACGTATTTATCAAAGCACACCAGGTCTTCTCGATACACATGCTGGGTTCTTTTACTATCAAAATATCAGACCCACCTCAATGAAGTTTCTCTGGATACACTGCAGACAACACTTCCGGACAACGTCCAATGAGAAGACATCAGCACACTTGTACAGGTCCACACAGGTGGAGCGTTCTACGTTCGCCACCATGTAGCTGCTGCAGGTGTCTCTCACATTGTCCAGCTGCAGGAAGTCAGCTGCCTGGTACAGGGGCTGCACTCTGTCCAGTGACACATGGAGGGTTCCCGAGTAGATGTAACTCAGGATCTCCCCAAACGTGTCTGCATCAATACCCTAGCAGAACGATATAACGTAACACTGTTCAAACGTTTACCACATGGCAGGAAAAGAAACTATGTAAAAGCTAGAATACATGTATCTGTTTGGTTATACAATGGGGGTCAAATAATATTTTCATCATTTTATCAGTTACACTCTGCATGCATATTTACTGATATGTTTCTGCTAACAGAAAAAGAAAAATTATTTCAGGTCAAAACAAGACTTTTGGGATGGCATTTGTAAGAGACTAAGACCTGTTGAAGTCATCATGTACATCTTGGCCTGGTCTGCTAAAACATTGCTACGGTATGATGCTGTAAATAGTACAGATTTCGGAAGAATCGCTAGAATTTTTCCAAACTGGTTACATACTTTACGCTTCTTATTTAGGCTCGCCACAGAGGCGTCGCCAGAAATGCTCAGCGTTCAGTATACCCGTAAATGGGGAGGGGGGCAAAGCGAGGGACACATCACACACAAAAAACGACTTGTTAGTTTTGGCATCTCCTTGGTTTTGGTGGTATAAAAGAATATAGACTAAACCCTCTATTGTTCGATGCGTAGCATCTTAACTGAAAGTTTCCAGGAGCCACGCCACCCTTACCTGCAAAACAACAGTCTTCTGCCGACTTTCCGCCATGTCGCTTGTAAACATGGCTCTGAAGTAGGGGCTGGCCGCGGACAGAACAAGCCGATGGCAGGGAAACCGCCGGCCCTCGACTTCCAGGACGACATCCTGCAGTGCCCCATCCTTCTGTAAGTCACCCACAGCTCCAAGAAACCCGCGCAGATAGCTCTCGTCTTGGTAGGAGTGAGGACGAACTGCGCTCTGGTCGTCCTGTGTTGAGTACTTGGAATACTCCATAGAAATAAAATCACTAATACATCAAACCAGGCCGTAAAATTTGTCACCGTAATGCTGAGGAGTCGGAAAACCGCGTGTAGTTCCCAAAAGGACTTAGACTTCCAGTAGAATCAAGGTTTACCACGTCAAAATTTGTCCTTACTCAGATTTCGGGACCTGAGAATTCCGCCATAACCGTAAACAAGGACCACATGTGCACCGTATTCACATGTCCCATAATGCATCTGGGTCGTGACCTGCTGGAAAAAGGCGGGAGTCGTGGATTTTTACCCGCGTCAGTCTCAGCGCGCGAAACCAGCTAAGGGGGTAACCTTGAATAGGACGGTAAAACCTCTTGGTAAAACACAGAAACGCTGAGTTGTTCGTAGTAGGATCATATAGAACCAAGAATTCCACAAATCTGATCGACTTTTTAATTGATTTATCATTGAAAACAATATGATTATTGAACGATGTTGAAATTGCATTAAAGATACATACATATAATCACAAAATGAGCTAAAAGTGAGAGGCTAGTCACCGTGTATTTGAATGTGTTTGAGTAGGAATAAACAGAGCAGTGGTTTGTTAGACTAGACCATGTGAAGGTAGACATTATACATTTGCTTTGCAATTCTAATTGCTTTGCATTTCTAATTCCTTAGTATTTCTGTATTGTAACATTCATTCAATTTATCGTCAAATCACACAATTGTTCCCCTGACCATGTTTATCTCCTAAAAGCACACTCCCTTATTCCAGTCTCACAGTCTGGTTTTGTTGTGATGAGTACTTTTGATTTGCATACGACATTTGCAACGTTACCTTTCTTTCTACTGGAATATAGCGTAGTACACAAGTACATGAAAACGAATTCATAGATTATTGTCTACATATTGTATATACTATTCTTAGGCTGCTAATACGCGCCATAGGAACTTCTTTGGTACAAATGCTGGCAATACATTTCCCAATATAACATTAAGAAACTATGCCCAAAGGATGTATCAATTATCCCATGGGTCTTTGTGCAATACGTTATAATCCACACGACTTTCCAAGATGCCCGACCAGCACGTCGGCAGAACGTACCGCGCCTGCGCAAAACCTGGATTTTCGCTGGATTTTTGGTCAACGTTGCATCAGAATTTTGCCTGTTGCAGACCATATCTTTTTCTTCACAACATTTGAAAACTACAGACGGGATGTCACCTTATATACGCGAATTCGACCTTATATGAGACGTTCTGCCGAAGTGCTATGCACAACACATTACGGGTTTCGCGCACGTGCTTGCCCGACCTGTAAACGGTAGGCATGACGCCATGTCCTACTCTGGAATCACCTCAAGTTCCGGAATCATCTCTAGCTGTAACCTCCTGTCTTGCAGCGACCAATGTCTCCATGCGCACCTGAAACATTTCTGGTGCCTCCGAATTTCCCAGCATTCCCTGTCGTCTGCAGGTTTCCTGATTGGTGCCCCACACCTGCAGCAGTTGACACGGATGTTGACCGTGCTGCGGCACCTCTGTCGGCAGGGCGTGTTCGGGTGGTGCACGTCATCACACGGGTGGCCGCACGGGAGGAGCTTCTTACATGGGATAGCTGGAGGGAGAAGTTTTTTTTAAATTTTTTTATTCATCAAAACATGAAAACATAACAAGGACAGTGTGACGCTGCACTCAAGTTTGTAACTTATATTAACAGCGCCACACAACAAAAAAGTACAATTAACATTTAAATACACAAAGTTGACATATCAGTGCGCCGTAGTCCCAACACCCCAAGGCATTAAAAATGTTAATACTAACAAAGTTATTTGAAAGATAAGGTTACGTGGTAACCTCCTATATCTCATTGGCGGAAACACATCCGCCAATCAGAGCTAGGAGGAGAATTTAGGCCCATAAACACAGTCGACGGGAGAAGTTTGACGCATTTGGTGGTAAATATCGCGTCAGAAAGCTTTAACCACACGACACAACTCCAAAGTTCATTAGATATTTGTGAAATAGAAACTCGCTATGGTATTAACTACCGAGATCAGCCTCATTAGAAAAAGATCTTTTTCCGAAGTTTCATAGTAAAGACTTTTTATAGATCTTTTCCACTTAAAAGTGTAAAATATCCTTACCAGATTTCTTATTAGACTGCCAAACTTTACGTTGGATATTACTCATAACTTTTAGTGAATAAACACACCACCCCCTGTTTTGGACAACTGACTAGCATGCACGTTTTCTGTTCATACCCTATTTCAACAACAACAAAAATTAAGTGTTCCAGAAAGTCTACATTTGTCAATACTGTTTAGGACATCCGAAAATTTCACATACGGATGGAAAAGAAAAAAAGCTGGCTTCGCCCCTAAGGCATCGCCAAATATCGTAGACATTGACAAAATGACCAAATAATTCAAATCCCCCCCCCCCCCTAATATAATCCACGCTTACCTCTTGTTTCCTCAATAGTACCAATCACCACAGAGTCTAACGGCTCGTGGGACGGCAGGAACGTCAGGTGCACCAGTTGGTCAGTGACGTCATCGACATGGGGTAGGTCAGCTTCCAGCAATGACGTCATCCTTTCCTCAATCTCTTTACTCACGTCCATCATCGCAAAGTCATTGCCATGAGACAAAACTTTCCGGGCAAATTCCAACGAACTCTTCAAGCTCGCTAGCGTCGTTTCCAGGAAATCTTCGTGTATGTTGAGTTCTTTTTCGCGACTTGAGACAATTTCGCCCAGTTTCTTCAACAGCAGTTTGTGTTGCTTGTCGATCTTCTTCTCGACGCGTTGCTTGAGCTTCTCCGTCGCTGCCGCTAGCTGGCGCTTCACCGCAGCCTTGTTCTCTTCAAGAGTCAGCGAAGTCTTGGCCAGAGCGCTTTGGACAACCTTGATTTCATGGATCCGCCCCTCGCTGAGAGATGAAAGCTCTGTGAGGACATCTTTTGTGTCGTCTACTAGTTCAGACAGGTAGACATACTCGTGCTCTGGTTCTTTGTGGTCGAGGACGGTACAGTCGTGGCACACAGGAATCCTGACAAGGTTATAAACAGTCTTAGTATTTTGTTGTGTTGTGTTGTGTTGTGTTGTGTTGTGTTGTGTTGTGTTGTGTGTTGACTTGTGCGGCGTTGGTTGTGCAATGATGAGCTGTGTTGTCTTGTGTTGTGTCGTGCCGTGCTGTGCTGTGCTGTGCTGTGTTGCGACGTTATGTTGTGTTCCTTGTACTGGAATAAGTATGAATTATGTAAGTATCTTTGTATGTGTTGTGTCGTTCTGCACTGTGCTTAGATGTAATGCACTGGAAGTTATTACATACAAACTCAACATAAAAAAATATCGAAAAAACACTGACAAATATGTAGCAGTAGACAGAGCCCTGCTGTAATTATCAAAGGACGCAGATCATTTGGCTCACCTGCAAGTCGTGCAGAAGAACCTCATGACTTGATTGTCGTGTTTCTCACACATGGGTGCCTTAGCGTTCTTCAGCGGTGCTTCCGTCTTGGACGCCCGTATGGTGTCCAGCGCCACCAGGCAGTGATCCCGGGTCAGACGGACTCGCTTGTGAGCTGCAGTGCAAGATATATTAGATAGTGCTGCTTTATTACCTTTGCCAAGAAGGCAATATGTTTTCGGTAGCGCTTGCGGTTTTAAAACATCATAAACTCAAGAAGTCATTGATAGATTGTTGTAAATTTAGTATGTGAGTTCGATAATGGGCCTCCTAGCGACTTTCTATGGTACTTCCGGTTTTGGTATCTCAGGTTCTGAACATGCTGTAGTCACGATTATTGAGTGCCAGGTAGCGTTTGGGGTGGGATTAAATGGTTTTGACCCTTTAGTGGCTTTCCTTGGAACCACAGGATTGTCTTTTATACCCTATTACTCTTTTGAGAGAAAGAGAAGGAAGACACCGGACTTCAGTGCACACTGTAGGAACTACAGCTGCGTGTATAGAATAAATTCATAGAATGAATGATACTAATATTTACTAGTCATTAAAAAAGAGATACAGAAAGCATGAAATTGGTTCAGGAGGAAATCTTGAATATATTTTCCACCAGTTTCCCCAGTTCAAATGAATAATTGCACATGTGTTGTAACGTGTCCTTGGATAGTCTCTACCAGACTAACTGCGCGGGCTATAATAGGGAGATATTTGCTAGGGGAGTCTGGCCGCCTTGAGGTTGACTGGCCGCGCTATTCGGAGGGGGGAAACTAACCCTCCCGCGGACCGACTCTACTGGCAAGCTATTCCCTTCTTTTGCCGAATTCTACGATTTGTACCCCCGTAGGAAGGCCTGGTGGAGGCTATCCTTGGACTGGATCCTCACCACATACTCTAGCCCCCCCCCCCCCAGGGCACCCACCTTTGAACACACGCCTACTGACATTTGTGTTTCTATCAGTTCAGTGACCTTTGAGAAATGCTATCACACCCACCACTGACGCAGTCCGGGCATAAGAACTCGTCACACGTCAGGCAGCGAGCGGACGCCGCCTCAGGGCTGTTGTTCTCCACACAGTTGTTGCACATCACGTCCTCATGTTTACTGAAAGGGAAATGATTCGTGTTTATATAGATTATATAACGAAGCTTAATTGGTGCTTAATTTACCCGTGGGAACGTTATTTCTTCCTTGCCGCGCGGTCACGTGCATCGTAGGCCGTCCCACGATTTTTCAAGCATGTTGTAGAATTTTCAGGGGCGCTGTGACGGACCGCCGCCAGTATTTCTCGTAACAAGACCGCTGAACTTTGTACGACACATGTACGACTATTCCAAAAATGCCCTCAGTTTGCGATCATACCACAATTCTACATACGACAAATGTGACCGGGCCCATACGGAGAAAAAAAGGTCTTATTAAAGACCAACGACAAGGTCACCGCGACGCAATAACCCGTCTGAAGTCAGCCACTTCGGGGCATTTATTCAAATTACATACTAAGCATCAACCGTGTGATTTTGGTAACCACACTCATTCACGCATCAACGCAGTACTACAAAAGATTACTTTTGATCCCGCAGTATCTGCAGTAAGACTTATAAATAGGTATTTGGACAATGTTCAATTCGTTGCAGGCCCTATTGAAGGAAGAGCTGTTGCGTTCTACTGCCTGCCGTTGTCTCAACATATGTCGCTGCATGAGAAAATTAAAGCCATGGTTGTAATCCTACTCACGGTGGCATTAATAGCGGTTTATGTTTTTAGAACATATCACAGAGTGAACATCGAATGTATACCTGTGAATTTTCCTGTATATGTCCACGGTATCTCGGAGACTCTCCACGAAGAAGTTGTCCTTCAGTTTGGTCACGCCCCCCTCGGGCAAACATGTTGTCGTCCGACATGTTGGACAGAACAGTCGGCTCCTGTTTCTCTGTTTCTCCAGCGACTGTTCCAAACACTCTAAGCAGAACGTGTGCAGACAGGCCAAGACTTTGGGCGTCTTGTAGGGCTCGTAACAAACCTTGCACTGTAAGAAGTCGTCTGAAATCTGGCTCAGAAGCGAAGAAGACGCCATCATGTCGGTGATGTGGGGTCATTCGTAATGTCGTCCTGTATCTGGGTCTTTCTCGCGCGCGTTTACAGAATGAGCTGGTCAGGTCAGTTGTGGGGACATGCCTTGAGGCTAGCGGCAGTATTATAATCATTCTTACAGCAACAAACTCTGTTTACTGGTGTCACTGTGACCCTTGTGCTTGTCTGTCGTGTATCGAGTATTTCTAACAAAATTAATACTTTAAAATGTTGGTGAGCGCTTGAATTTTTACTCAGTTTAAGACATCTTATTTGTAGGAGACGTCTAAATTCGGGAAATCCAAGAGTCTTTATATGGTGCTTATCTGTCCCGCGGCCCGTGAGCTGAGAAACACTGAAAGAGAAATATCGTATCAATATGATCTCATTTGAAGTCCAACTCTCTAAGTCTAGTCAACGCAATCCATGGCCTGGGTTCCATCCGTGAAAGTTCTACCCGCTCAGTTCTACCTCCGCTCAGTGTTCACGGATGGAACCCAGGCTATGCAATCTACAACACTGCGAGACAGCACGTCGGCAGAACTCACTGCGCCTGCGCAAAACCCTGATTTTTCACGTTTTTCGTTGGATGTTTGGTCAACGTTGCATCAAAATTTTGCCTGTTGCAGACGATATCTTTTCCTATACAACATCTGAAAACTACAGACAGGCTGTCAACCTTATATGCTTTAATACAACCTTATATGAGACGTTCTGCCAAAGTGCTATGTACAATACATTACGAGTTTTGCGCAGGTGCAGTACGTTCTGCCGACGTGCTCTGCGAGACATACATATGTCAGTTAAAATAAGCTGGCGTTTGCATGGAGATCATCATGACAAGGTCCCCCAAGAACCTTCTACTATACGATCGACCTATACCTCTTTCAAAAGATGTGCATAGAACTTATTAGGCCAGAAAGAAAATTGTACACATTTATCTTACACCTGCCATGTCCGGTGTTGGCCTCGGCATTTTCAACGACTTCCGCCAGAAGTCGCTTTCACAACAATTCGAAGACTGTTCCAAGACTCGTTTTCGTGTCATGTCTCCACATGCTGGTCACGTTCACTGTAGAGTGACAGGAAGTGACCAATGGACACAATTAATGTTAATTAAAACCTTATAATTATTGGACTTGGAGGTCTTGGAAATTAGTCTTATAAACCCTTATAAACCATATGCCTCCTCGGTTGAACTCAAGTAACCGCCCCGCGTACCACCATTACCCATAATGACCTGCGATGTAACAGGTCGTTCACTGTACGTTGTCCTCGTGTGACCCTAGCTAACGGTCACGGGACGGTTGGACTGTTTGCGAGCCTCCTGTGTGCCAATTGCAACATTTAGCTGTTACAGTGCCAAGTTCTCATCTCCAAGTAGATGATTATTTTATTTCCGAGGAAGCGATCGCGAAGAGTTAAATGTTAAGAATTGAATGCTGATACTGAGTCTTACATCTGCTTGGAGATTACACGCCTTCAGGAAAGAGAGTAGGGTGAACAAACGGACGGAATGTTGCATGCCGGGATGACATCACCCCTGTACCGTTCTGATGACCTGAAATGAACTTGCTCCTCAAGTCACTGGGGTTCTTTGTTCTTCAGCGACTGTGACCAATCAGCGCTGACAGACAAATATTGTGCTCTATTTTGTTGACTTTGTGCATATTTTGGAAGGAAGAGGAATACAGGACACTCTTTGTATGCCTCACAGGGAAGTGTGCGACTATTTGTGCATGGATCCAATATGAAAGAACGTCTGGCAGTACAATTCCGTGATCCCATAACGACTCGATAACATCACCGCCTAATGAATAACACATCAGTGGTTGGTCATTACCTCCGGGTACCATGTCTTCACGTCACTCTCAATCAACGAACGATATGATAAAATCCCATATTTTCTTTTAACGTTAATCGTATTCAAGCACTTCAGTTTTAGGAAAAAAATGAATGTTTCTATTCTTCTTTTCTGTTTTTTATGTGTACATGAACAAGCATATGCACAAGCCACATACATGTAACACCAGTGTGTATGACATTAATCAATCAGTATACATGTGCTAGCGTGTCAAGTACAATATAAGTAGAACATTTCACGTACCCCTAGCAACAAGCAGGTGATTCGAGCGTTACTATATCGATTCAAATTGATTTCGTTATTAACGATTTCAGTTGAGCTGACCGATCAAATAATATTAGAAACAAATGTACCAAAATATTTATCGTCAATTAGAACAGAAATAAAATACTACTCCGGCCGGGAAATGTTTTCGTAAATTGATTTGGGAACAGGAAAGCCCGGGTCACGATACAACGGACAGTCCTACTTAAAATAATACGAGAAATTGAGAATGTGAATTTTGATTTTGAAGCGATGTTGCACTTAACGAATTCGAAGGTTCTGTTAAAGGTTGAAATATACATTGTATATTCAAAGGCGTACACAAGCTAACACTCAGAAAAACCGACAACAAAACTTTCGAGGTAAAGATAGGCCGTCAGAAGAAAGTAGCCAGTCCTTTAGTGGGACTGGGGTCGGCAAAGCACCTCTATGCCGGCCCGTGGGATTGTGAGGCTAGTAAAAAACGGGACCACTCTTTCTTCTCCCTGGTACATTTATGAAAGGCTCCAAGATCTAACGAAGCTGAAGAATGTCATCTTCCCTTTGCAACATGTCCTGGCATTGACCTGTGGTAACCCCGCTTTCGTCACCTGGCTGCGGTTTTACCCCGTACGTTGACACGCGTCCTGGCCTTATTTAACCCTGTCAGGGCCTCAACTTCACCTTAAAACGCCCTGAAGTGAACCCGGTGTGAACTCAGACTCTTTGTTTGTTATGTATGACATCATCGCCCAATGTGCAATGGTAGTGCCCGGATGTGCCGATCCCGCTAATCTCCAAGCAGATGTCGGAGAGGAGCAGACGTCGACACTGGGTGGGCAGGGGACCTGGTTTTGGAATAATGTCGTAATATTTCATGTCAGTGCGACATGATCGAACTTAACAGCTGTTTTGTGCGCGTTCAAAAAAAGTTGCTCTTTTCCTAAGTATACTGATGGCTATGGATCACATTTACGTCTGGAAGCAACAGGGTACCTTTGAAGCAAGGAGGAATTGACTCACCAACAGATGTCTCCTACACAGCTATAGCGATGATTTACAATTCTAGACACACACAAAGCAATCTTGCTGGCCACAGTATCTCAAATATGCTGGCTGTTATTAGATAATGTAATTTAGTGTAGACCATTAAAAAGAAAAGTGCATGACACATAATGAGGACTAGATAGTACACTTTCTTCATAACAGTATCGAAATATGACACAGTTGGCAAGCAGAGCACTACAGCAGGGGCCTAGTCCAACTACCATACTCCTTCTTTCATAAGTGCTGAGTAGCATGTACCATTTGTAAAAGTCTTTGGTCTCCCATAAATGCAAAGCAAACACTCTACCCACCTGCTATTGCACCGGTCCACTGAGTCAGTGAGAAGGTATGACATAAACTGCCACAACAGTTTACTCGATTGTAGCTACATGATTGTACAGATTGGCAGTCAAGTCAGTGGAAATCAGGGATTGTGATATCTAAAAATGCTCTGTTTAAATCTGGAAAAAAAAACTGTAGACAGAGAAGATTGACTAGGACACCCCAGCTCATATTTACCTAGCTTACAAAGCTTGAAAACTGTGTCTTCTCTCAGTTCCAGTGCTTCAGAAGATGTGGTTAACATCATAGATTACTGTCCTTCAGAAGTTAACACATTACAGAAATGTTTACAAATGCTTGTTAAACTTTGCACTTACGCCACAGTGCATCATGACTGCACATGCACATTCGGAACTGTGAGACCACTTATACTGTATCCAGCCTTATCCTCTTACTACCTTAATGGTAAAATTATTGACACAGTAATTTACTAGTATGTTCACTTACACAGTCACATAGATACATTTCAAAATATACAGCTGTATAATACAATGTAATAAGTACACACCTATACTGATGATAGAATGTCCTTGATGAGAGGTATTGAACAAATTTGGTTATCTAAGGTTGGTGCTACAAGATCCTGACATGGTCATGATGTTTTTCTGAAGTTTGGTCATATATTAAGTGTTTCCGACAGGTAACTGGCTGAATACCATTGGGACATATGAGTATTGATGTGACACACAAAACATTAAAGATAGTCAATATTACAAAATTATATAGTCTTATACACACATTATAACTTCAACACTGAGCAATTACTTAAAACATTTGGCAAGAAATAAAACAAGTCAGAACTGATGCGTCAATTGCATCCTGAGATAACACTTTACAGGCATCACGACTTTTGAATTTTTCTTTTTTCTTTTTTTCTTTCTTCAACATAATGCCTGCAGAATTACTTGATTCTTGAAATAAAATGAAAGGGAACAAATAAAGACTAAAAGTACTGACAAGGAGCTCAACTGGTGAGGCATCAGCTTCAGAAAACAAACAAATTTGTCCATATTTGGTCTCTACCTTTTGATTGGATCAGTTCCCACTATAAATCTAAAAGCACTATTACATGATTGTGTATGCAATAAAAACTTCTCTTAGATTTACTTTATATGGATAAATAAATCTATCAAGTATATATTATAATATGTGATGTATATAATATATATCATACATAATCACCATGATAACAGCAAGGCAATGAAAGATCATTTGATTTTCTTATACTGTACTCAAACTGTGCAATAGCCTTTGCGAATTCTGTTTGAAAGTTTCAACAGAAAACATAGTATGTTTTCCTCAATGGAAGAATACTATGCACACAATGGAAGGAGGGGTTTGTGGCAATGATTCTTACTGCTTTGCAAGTAATATGTTTTGATAGTAACATTATGCTTAAAGACAAAGCAGTGTTGACTGACAGTTAAACTGTTTTTTCAATCTCCAGTTTTTGCGTTCCAAATACTGTCAGCAAGTATAAACTAAAATTTCAGGTTTTGAGTACATGTCAATATGCTTCTTAAACAAAGTAAAACGTGAAGGAAACATAAAATCTTCAGATTAAATAAGCACTCCTACACTTCTAACACATTGGTCAAGTGTACTTTTATGTACACTTTATTTACACTTGACTCTTATTGAAAAAAATCCTTTTGAAGGAAAAGAGGTAATCTTTTGCAACACAAAAAGTTGCAATACCATATTTTGGACCAGACCATTCATCAAAACAGGTGACCTTACAGAAGTGTGTTGGAATAAGTTCAACCTTTGCCATAAGTGATATTTCCTGATGAAGATGGACTTTCCTGCTGAAATCTTACTCTTTGTGCTGTAGGTACTCGTACATGACCTGGGTTAGGTGTTCTTTGAGCTGACACAACAAGTGGAAGTGCCCGGGTTCAACTGTGCCCCTGATGCAAAGTCGGCACATATCCTGCAGTCTCCGTGGTCTGTCTGAGGAACAGAGAATAATATCAGTAGTAAATATCGTGGGCCAGCAATCATAGGCATCATTATCTTGCTCTGATTTCCAAAACAAATTTGCCACTTTTATGAAAATTAAGCATGCTGCCTAAACAAGCTTCACAGACCAAGCTTGTCACATGAAGCATTGCCACTTACTTTTGATGCTTTCAAAAAACTTGAAGGTCTCTGTGTTGGACCCAGCCCTCTTCGACATTGCCAGAGCAACTTGATATGGTGAAAGCATGAGCTTTTCCGACACCCTCATCGGGTCCATGCCGAAGTCATACAGCAGCCTCGCAAACCTGACATTGTCTTTGAACACGGCCCCAAACATCGGGTTGAAGCCGCCTTGGTCCCAGACGTCCACCTTGGCCCCATACATTAACAACAGTTTGGCCAGGTCATAGTCAACAGTGTCTGACGCATGGTGCAGAGGCCACCCCTTTCCCAGGTTTGGATTGGCCCCCTTTTCCAGAAAAGTCTGCAAACACAAGAGCTTGCGGTACTGTATGGCATTCACAAAAGGCGTGGTGCCTCTCTTGAACGTGGATATGTTCCAGTTTGCTCCGCAGTCGAGCAGGACCCTCACCAGTTCCACTCCGATCGTTTCGTCCTTGTGTACGACAGCAAGATGTAGAGGGGTGTGGCCCTGGTTGCTCTGCGCGTTGACGACTTCGTGGGATGAGTTGAACTCCAGGATGGTCTGTGCGATGCGGATGTACCCCCACCTGGCACACCCATGCAGTGGGGTGTGGCCACCAGTAGCTTCATGAATGTCTGCTCTGGCTGTATGGACATATGGAAAAATATGTTACTAATGTAACATTAGGAGTTTAAAAAATATAACGCAGTCACAGGCCAGACCAGTTTCACAGTCACAGAATGAGATACCTACCTAATTTACAGCTCTCACAGGATGGCTAGACTTTTGGCAAACTGCTGAAGCTGATATTAGTTCTCACCTCCATTTTCCAGCAGGAGCCGTGCACACCTGTCATGCCTGTACATGACAGCTAGGTGGAGCGCTGTCATCCCGCTCTTCAACACCATGTTAGGATCCATGCCCTTCTGGAGGCATTCCTGTGAACATGCCCAACAAACCATTCAACTTACAGTGACAGGCAACTAATGTCAACAGTCATAATTCCACCGGGTACCCTAAGACTGCCATACCCTAACCCTGTACTATTAGAATAAAATACATGTACATGTACCAGTAGACCTTTCTGCAGATCACAAAGCATGCTGGGAGGCACAAAGCACTATGGGTATCTCATCAGGACTAGCAAACAAAACCATTACCATGAGAACATAAACCAGACTGGACACAGTACTAGTACACACGGGCATGCACCAAATATGTGTTGTCCGGGGCTCGGGTAATGATATCGTTTGCCTCCATAAGCTACCCACAATGCCCCACATTACCCATCATGCAATGGGATGTGTGAAAAAGTCTAAGATGGATTGTGGTTGCCAAACTTTCTCCATTATGCATCACAATGATAAAACCTTCTCCATGTATTACTGTACTTAGGTGGAACAGTCCCCACCTTGACCACAGCAGTGTTCCCACCGCGGATAGCCTTCTCCAACTCTGCCCACGGACACTTCCCCCATGTGTCACGCTTCTGCCGGCTCTTGGGCATGTTGAAGGACTCTGGAAGGAAACAAAGATAATGTCAGAGTTATAGTACTGACATATCCTCATTATACAGAGCTTAATCTACATTTCATATTTCTATAATGGAGTAAAAAATGCTTTGGCAGTGGAACCGAAAATCAATTTTTTTAGTTAGAGCATCAGAAACAGTTCAGAAATAGAATAAAAAATGTAAATATACTGCAGTACCAAGAAAAGCCACCAGGAGGCCCAAAATTTACCTTGACCTTCGTCTTCCCAAGACATACCCACACTTGAAATACTTTCACTGTGACAATCCATCAGCAGCTATTTTGAGTTATGCTGGCCAAGGTAGGCAGAAACACACACACACACAGATACATCAAAAAACAACAAAATCATATTATAAATGCTTGAAGTTCTATCTGGCCTACATATTGCATTGGCTTAAATCTGACCATGGCCAATATTATTGTATATACTAGACTAAACATTATACACATCTCCTTTTTTTCCACAATAATGATACTCACTTCTCCTTATAATACCCATCTCTATCATTCCTGAATTGGCATCTATTCAGCTTAGGTACTTGAGCATCAACTGCTTCATGTTTAATTGTACTCCAGAGTCAACCACACGTTACTCGTCTCCACAATATCACCACAGTAACAAGTGCAAACATGGACATGATGCTAGGATAGACAGCGTGTGCCAGAAATCACACAGTATTTGTGTTTGGAAGTTGTGTTTAACAGTGTCAGGTATCCTGACCACGACATAAACAAGTACAGTGAAGTAACTCATCTATCATGTCATTAGAAATCTAGAAAATTTCAACTATTGTGAAATTGATGACCTTATATCATAAGACAGCAGTATAAAATACTATAAAAGGCATTGAATTTCATAAAGTAACCTAGTAGTAACTACGAGTTCTATGACCTCATACCTTCACCAAATGATATCAACCTTTACAACTGATGAATTATAAATGTTTCTCATTATTATGCAAATAAGATCCTCATTTGCATGAACAATATCAGTCAATCACATTCTCCACCCAATGATAGTCTTATCTTAATAAAGAAGGCTATTCTAGCATTCATTTATCAAAAATTATGCAAATGAGGTCCTGATATGAATAAGTTATGTACAACTGATGAATTATAAATGTTTCTCATTATTATGCAAATAAGATCCTCATTTGCATGAACAATATCAGTCAATCACATTCTCCACCCAATGATAGTCTTATCTTAATAAAGAAGGCTATTCTAGCATTCATTTATCAAAAATTATGCAAATGAGGTCCTGATATGAATAAGTTATGTTTAATTATGTTCACCTTCACTTAAATTCCCAAGTATAAAATTCCCAGCAGTTACCACTATGGAATAATATCAGTTTATCATTGATTATGCAAATTAGGTCTTCATTTACATATTTTATTATTAATTAATATCTGCTGATGTTCCTCTTGTTCTCAATTATGTTATTTACAGATTTTTTCAAATGTAAATCCTGAAAAAACTTTCTCCTCCTACCATGAAATTAAGTCCATGCCAAAAAAAATAAATTTGCAGGAAATGACAAAACCCATGTGAACCTGATCATGTCAGACTTTCAGAGTTAATATAGAAGATGCAGAACCACTGATTCTCTGACACTGTTTAAACAGTCGAGACTGTCTGTCCCTCAACCTATAGTTAACAGCAAACCTCTACCACCCAATGGCTCATTACCACAACTTAATGCCTAAGTGACAAATACAACATGTCAAGCCATGGCCAATCTGTCCCTAAATGTAGGTAATACCTGTACTTCTAACTTCACGCTATGTTGAAGGTCTAGTGTTTAGGCTAGCAGACATGGAATCGAGAGGTCCTGGGTTTTATTCCTGACTAGATGTTTACAGTTGTGTCCTTGGGAAAGACTCTTTACATTTCTCACTCTCCCCAGGCGTAAATAGGCTATAGCCGACTTTGGTTGCACTCAGGTTAAAAGGTATTGGAAGGAGAGGGATGGGCTTGGTGTAACAGTGGGGTTCACCTTTTAGCCGACTGTGGTTAGAGCGTCCACAAACTTTTAAGAATCAATTTACAATACTTAGTTGAAATACATGATTGTACACATGTACATGACTTCGGGCAATTCCAGCTGCAGCACTATAAATAGCAAAAAGATCAGTCTCTACTTCCAACTTATAAATCACCACCAAATTAATATCTTAATGATCTTTCAAAATGCCTGCAGTGCCCTGCACCAACAATCAGGTCAGCAATAATTCAACCTACCTGATTTCCTGCACACACAAAAATGACCTTTAAGCATAATGCCTTTTTTACTGATCTGTCCATGGGTAACGTAAAAGTTGACTAGTGTATGTGACGCTGATGGTACTGTTAGCTTCATGTCAACAAACCTAAGGTCACTTTTCGGGTTCCACAATCACTAAAAAGAAATCTTGTTTCTTTGTTAATTTTTTAAACCAAAAGTTGAAAATTCATTATTTGAAACAGAAACCAGCCTGTATGTTTGGATTTAACACAGGATGCATCTTTCATTTTTATTTCACTTGCCAATTATTTTCCTGCAAAAAATTGGAGAACTAAGAAATCAAATTTGGTGAGGACTACTTTTTATTCAATACATGTATATGATGATACCGGCATTAAAATGATCTCTACCATCACCCGTGAAACATAAGTGGTTAGGCCCAAACAAAAGTACACAGTGATCTAAGGACACCCTTCCCACAACTGTTTACATGTTGGAGATGACCTTGAACTAGCTCTTGGACAAGGATGCTTCACCTTGATAAGGACATCGCTGTCAGTTAGGGTAAATCTGGAGGTCCATAACAGCCCATAACATCCTGGGTCACAAGTTCAGATTTATAGCTCACTGTCATGACTGCTATAAAAGCTGATAGTAAACAGGTGGATTTCTTTCTGTAATCTCCAAGCAGATGCATATAAATTATGCCTGGCTTTAGCTGCTTTGTATGTCTTTTTGCCTAATTTTGAATGCCTTTCTCTGTATGCCAAACTTAAGTTTTCTGCTTGTATGTGATGAGGTAACACACATTGGCTAGAAAAAAACTAGAGAAAAGAAAGTTCAAATTCTACTCGCAAAGTAATTAAACTCTTAGCTCCATTGTGTGGCATGCCCTGAAACTTTAAAAAGTGTACATAGTAATTAGTATGTGTGTATGTCTTAAGATATATAGCTCTTGCACCACACTGTTGAGCAAGCACATACAGTATTATAGTACAGCAGGGGGCTAGTCCAAGTTGGTAGTGATGTGTGTTCAACTACGACATATATACTCTGAGTGCTATGCAGAGAAAGAAACTCATGTACCATTTTTAAAGTCTTTGATATAACCTGGCCGGGGTTTGAACCTGCAAATGTATGCAGACGTGATTATTGGAACTTAACCTTAACCCTGTCACGTACCCAGTTTCAAGGACAGTCTGCTTTTGGTACACTATTTGTCACTTGTATAATACATGTCAAGTAGGAATCGTTATGTAGGAAGGTGTCATGTTAGCCACATGCTTAAACTAGTTAAAGAAGGTAGAGTTTTACTGAATTAACTGGGTCCTTCTTTTCTATCTGGGAGTCATAGCACTGTAAATGTGACACTTAAATTTAGCAGCATTGTAGTGAAAATCAAGAGTATGTGGAGTTTGTGGTTAAAGCAACGTTAACCGTAGTAAGACAGAGACAAAAAATTAAGTGAATAAAAAATTCAGTTAGAAAAACTAATTAAAATGCTGCAACAATAGAAAAATATATTTTTGATTTTTAAATCATAGACTTATCATCAAAATGAAGTCTATTGAAGCTACAATTTTATTCAATGGTACAACTGCACAAAGTACCTGTTTTTCCCCAGCCTCCCTGTCATTATGTTGCAGATGCTAGAATCAAATCATAATTGCAAAGTATAGGCTTTACCTACTGACATTTGGTAAGCTATACATCAAGCTGTATAATTATATGTACTAGTGCAAAATCACGAACTTCAAAATCCTGATTCCATTCTAGATCTGTTTTCATTTCATCTGGAAAATTTTATATTCGAAGAAAAGATACAAAATGGGGTCTATTATGCTGCTAAAAGGCCAGACATTCTGAACATCTGATCCTTAGTCTAATAAGTGATATCTATGCATGGCTTTGACCATGTTTAATGTACATCAACTGAATGTTGATCAGTCTAACAAGAAAGGACTCACAAAAGAGCCCACAGCATTCCTTGTTCATCATATTGATTGCAAGCAAGATCTTTGCCATGCTCCATTGTACAATCCATATTGCAATATGTAGCCAAGTCATTTCAGTATCCATTGGGACTAGATTTGAATGCAGAATATCAGACCCCTGAGAAAATCAATTCTACCACTGACATATCCCAGTCCATGTTTTTTCTTACACACACACACACCATCTTTGATTCATTGAAAAGGCTGGGGTTATTTTCCGGGCAAAATTTATACAAAATGCATAATGGATCATTTATCGAAAAATATTCTTCATGTATCAATCAATGTCACACACCTGTTGACAACCACAGGTAATTAAGAATCTCTAACAGTAACAGCCCAAGGGGTGAAGGCAGAGCATCTTGCAGCAGATATTCAAGTACACATGTAACGTTACATGTGATCTTTGCATTAGGTTTTGTTGTTCCCCCAGTGGATAACTGTGATGTCTATTGTAACTTGTTATATAAAATTTAAGACAGCTCAATGACAATCATGACAAGATGATGATGAAAATGATGACATCTTGATTTGTGAAGAAAGCAATTAAGGCCTAGGGGTAATCTCATTAACCTCTTCACCTTTTATATTCAGTCCATGACATAATGTAAAACTGAAAGGGCATGCCAATATCCTGGGGACCATCCAACAAGCACACAATGATGGCATATGATATAGGTTGACATTATCAGCCTTCCATCCCCAAATTTTGGGAATCTCCTTAATGAAAACCTTAAAAAGTGTAGTAATATTATATTATTATTAAGTAATTAGTACATATGTCTTAAGATAAAATCCTTCCCATACCTTTAGCTGGCAGTGCCTATCTCTGTTTCTATAGCTCTTGCACCACACTGTTGTGCAAGCACAGTACATAGGACAGCAAGGGGCTAGTCCATTGGTAGTGCACTTAGTGAGGGTCTGCATGGGGGGTCCTGATTACGCTTTACGCTAAATTCATCGAGGCCCGCAACGCTTTACGTAAAATTTAAGAAGGCCGGCAACGTTTTACGCTAAATTCTGGCGCTTCGCTTCGAATTCAGGCAGAGTTGACTGGTCTATTTTGTTTGTCAACTGATTTACATCAGTGACTTCGCTGTATTAAACACTGTCACGACTCCAAATCGCTAGCCTGGGTACCATCCTGGTTAGTTTACGTCCGCTCCCACAGTCGCTATCGATAGCGACTGTGGGAGCGGACGTAAACTAACCAGGATGGTACCCAGGCTACCAAATTGCACTGATACTGGGTCAGAATGGACCCAGAATGTGATAAAATGCAGACCATCACGGGCGTTATGTGGTCGAGCCATCGTGCACCACACCTGGACGCAGATGGGAGAAGGAAAGCAGAGACGGCAGCAAAGCGACTCTACTTCTATGGGAGGGGCCAAAATAATATTTTACTGCAGCGCCGAAGGCGTGACTCATCGCATACATTTTAGGGGGGTCCGGGGGCATGCTTCCCCAGGAAAATTTTGAAATCTTGACCCTCTGAAACAGTATATTCTGCAACTTTTTACGTGCAAATCCTGCGTACAAGGATGACCCAACAGGTCAACCGCAAGTTCATCCACTACGGCCTACGAAAAATTGGGAGTCTGAACTACGATTTACGGGGAATTTTTTGGCTCGATTACGCTTTACGTGAAATGCACTGGCTACGCTTTACGCAAAATTTTCACCTCCTCACTACGAATTACGCTGAATAAAATAACTTCCCTACGAATTACGGGAAATTTAAAAGGCCCGCCTACGCCTTACGGAAAAGAGCATGCAGACCCTCCTTAGTGGTGTGTGCTCAACCACCATATAATTATACTCTTTCTCATATTATTAAGTGCTGAGTACTACGCAGTGCTAAGTGCTAGGTCAAGTCTTGGGCCAGGGTTTAAACCTGCAAATGTATGCATGACATGTTTATTAACTGCACTTAACCTTAACCCTGTAAAGACCCAAGGACAGTCTGCTTTTGGTACACTATTTGTCACTTGGATAATACATGTAGGAAGTTGTACATGTAGCCACATGCCTAAAGAAGGCAGAATCAAATAACATTGATCCAAACTCTAATAGTACATATAATGCATAGTTGCATACCAAAACCTGAACACAGAGTACCAGCATCTGCACACAACACAGGAGATCCTTCAAACATTTTCTTCATTGGTTTGAACTGGAATTCTATAAGGCAGTAGTTATACATTGTAGTACAGTAACTGGTAACTGTTTCAATAGCCGTGGTATTGATTGATTCGTATCGGGATTTGTCTGTTACTAATATAACACTGAATTCGTACAAAATATCTTCCCTGTTCTGTTTTTCCGTTCCGCAAACGGGTCTAGAGGAGGGACTTCTGGACGATTGCGTAATCACCACCGTCCGTAAACAACATCACAGCAGCGCACACTCTTCCAACCTTACCTGCGATCTTTTATCCTGAGATTTCCACGGCCGGAAACAGGTGCAGGGAATGCGATATTGGGCAAAATCAGACCAAAGGAAAGCAGAGGAAGCGAACTGGCATTTGTCCAGGAGAAGGATCACTAGAGAGCGGTGTTGTTGTCTGTCCAAAAAATTGTCACGTCTCGGCAAGCTGACAAATAAAGCTACAAGCCCAGTATTCTTGACGGAGCTTAACTCCCTAAGCTAAAACGATACGTTGCAACTGGAGATCAACCAACCTTTGGAACCGCCTGTGCCAAAGTATCCCGCAATGTTGTGTTATTAAAACGCAAAAACTGCGTCATCCGCGGATGCGCCAAAAATTTTATATACTGCCCGCCATCTTCTGACGCAAAGGACTGTGGGAGAGGCAGTGCCACTCATGGAAAGGGGATGCTAGATCTAAAGAAACTATTATAGTCTCAAGTGACCTAAAATATCAATTTAAAAAAATGTATTTCAAAAATTAGAAATATCCAATTCTCCAAAAATACTTTAGAAATAAAAACTATGTAAACTATTTGACATATATAAATTCAACACTTACAACTTCCCCCAATTTTGAGCACTGATGATTTCGACCACAAACACAAACATAACAACGTAAATGGCGCGAAAATCGAAAGTCCCTTGTGACAAGTGTGAGTTTGCTAATGGCATGCTGATTGAAATAGGTATTCAGTTCAGACACGTCAGATGACTATTAATATGGATAATACAACTTGACTCTAGGTTTTCCCGAGCAAGAAGAAATTTGAAGAAAGTGATGTAACGTTATATAAAAACATAGGCGAAAGGCGATGTTGCAAATGTAAAGCTTCGTTCACGCAGTGGTGATGTTGACATTGGTGAGGCACACAGGACTATTGAAACAAAAATTGATGATTAACATTTTACGTCATAACTCAGTAATGGTAAAAGTTTGGCCAGGCAATACTACTTTAGCAACTGGCACTAGGGGCAAGGGTCACCATTGACGACTACGTTGCCCAGTGTGACCAGCCAAAAGGGTTAATATTTAGCCAATAGTCCGTGCCTTTTGTACTATATAACCACAACTGAGCTACGCAGTGAGACAAACAACGACGACAAGGGACAAAATGGCGATTGGAGCCTTCATACTTCCCCTTGCTTGCGGCTACTTTCCAGTGAGATTTTTATTTTAAACTCCTTTTATTTCACGATCTTTAGTACCTTATGATCAGGTTTAAAAAGTGTACATACTATTTCCCATCACGTATGGCCACAAATTGGCGTGTATTTGTAAACTAAGGTCTAAGATGGTATTTCCTTCTTGTTTCAGGTTGTGCGAGCAATCACACTGTGTTATGGCGACAAATAGTGAGTCCTTTGTATTCGCAGTCAAATTCTCATGACATACATCCATGTTCTAACATAGAAATATCGAAGAAAACGCGGGCATGTTTTTGTGATAGCAATGACCTCAAGTTTACAGTAGTAGTGAACATTCTGATTCTACAGTGTTTAGTGCACTCACATCGTATCCTTCTAGATTTGGCTACCTGGTCCCGTTGCAATTCTATTCGAACGGGTACACTATGGAGTAAAAAGAACAATTAAGAACTCACGCCTCGACACTTGGTGAATGGTGTACCTCTGATCTCCCACTACATTTCTATTGCAACATTTCTTTTTATAGCCTTGTTAGAAGCCCAACCTGCTACGAGTAGTCGTGACGGGTTTGGATTTATTAGTAATTGTTATCAAGTTGTGTTATCTATGTGGTGTAGTTGCTATATTGTAAATAATTATGGTAGAATTGTTATGTTGTAATTATATGGAATTGTATGTAAAGGACTCCAGGAATAGTAGTAATTAACTGTTGTTTTTTTACTAATGGAGATCCTAATAAACATAAACATAAAACAAGATTAGGCAACGGGTACTGAAAAGGGCTATCGGGCGAAGTGAAAATAGGGATGGATACCAGGCTAGTCAAATACTCATTTACGGGCGGTCTGGTGACCTATTTATGCAAGTCTACATACTAGCGTAAAGATACGTAGTATATTATGAAATAAACATTAGGTGTCCCGTTAGGTATTAAATATGACACTTTTTTATTTTTTGTTCATAGCTGCAAACAACAGGGCACTGAAACTGCTGTTAAATAGTAAAAATTTGGCGTTGCTAATACTAGTATGTTGTTAATGTTACCAATACGTAGTTGTCCCGATGGATACTACTGCTGCCGTGACCATTGCTGTGCGTACGTCTGGTCATACTGGTACTTCTGGTAAGAAACCCTTCCAATTTTCTTCTTCTAGCGGTTACAGATTTTTGTCAATTTTCCTAGCCCATTGAATACCCATATTTCAAACATATTGTTGACTTCCTCAACTTTTGACGGCAATATTCCACATGTGTAACGCCATGCAACTTGTAGCTCGGACCAATCGCATGGTCAAGCCTCCAGTACATGAATAAAGGTTGCTGGTTCGTGTGTGACTTTTGCAGTTGGAAGACTTTTTTTAACATAATGCATGTCGCAAATTTTACCTTGACTCAATAAAGATTTGTTAAATTATGCAATGCCAATCATTTAATAACTGGGTTACTGATGGCATAAACTACAGTAAGATATCATATCTCTGAATAAATACGGAAACTCCGTCTTGATATTCTCGCCTAGTCACATGACTTCCGATTTGTCAATTGTTAAGATCAACAGTTTCCATGTATGAGTGATGATAAAATGTCACCAAGCAGTAAGTGAATAATGCCGCCATTCAGAAAAAAAAATGCGGCAAATTTCAAACGCTGCCATTCGTATGTCTTCCTGGATGTCACGCTGAATTCTTCCTGAATCTATACTCCAATACTGTTTCGCCATCCTGATTGGTCAATCCATTCTGCCTATATGACAATCCTGTATCGCCGTCAGGTGTGGGCTGTTCTTCTTTCTGTTCGCTGTCCTGTCCGGCATCATTACGGCCTGCAGACGGTGCCGAGCTCGAGCAAACCAACGGAACATTCCAAGAACAAGCACTAACGGTAGTAGCGCTCATCAGATGACCAGCTACCCACCACCAGAAGTAAGTGTGGCCCTCCCACCGTACTATCCAAGGTCTACGACAACAGACCACAGGACACCAGCATCGCAAGGTAATAGTATGATCAAACACGATGCTTTCAATGCTTTACTCCGCTGCTATTTTGTTTCATCATGGAACGTTTT
This sequence comes from Branchiostoma floridae x Branchiostoma japonicum, assembly GCA_013266295.2. NCBI lineage: Eukaryota > Metazoa > Chordata > Leptocardii > Amphioxiformes > Branchiostomatidae > Branchiostoma > Branchiostoma floridae x Branchiostoma japonicum. The sequence goes on from CM023823.1 coordinate 21,647,805, forward strand.
CATAGTACATGTACGTGTACTGAAGTGTGTGTGTGTGTGTGTGTGTGTGTGTATGTGTGTCTGTGTGTGTGTGTGTCTGTATGTGTGTGTGTGTGTGTGTGTGTGTGTGCGTGCGTGCGTGTGTGTGTGTGTGCGTGCGTGCGTGTGTGTGTGTGTGTGTCTGTATGTATGTGTGTGTGTGTGTGTGTGTGTGTGTGTGTGTGCGTGCGTGCGTGCGTGCGTGCGTGCGTGCGTGTGTGTGTGTGTGTGTGTGAGTGTGTGTTCCTGACCTACGTTAGGAGGAGGGATGAAGTCTTTCTTTCTTGGTTTACATTGTTTTGTAATGAATTGTCTTGCACATATTATGCATTTCCAGTGGCTTCCAGTGAGGAATACGACAACCCCGGGTTGCTGTTTGATGACCACTTGGCCGACCTCCGACCCATTCGTCCTGGAGAAAAGCCGCCACCTTACTCACTGTACCCTCCCGAGTATCACGGAGACCCTACAACCATACCGTCATCACAGCTAACCTCTGGACAAAATAACAGAGGCCAGCATACGTAAACATGTACTTTCCCCCTGTAAAATATCAACGTCAATATCAATACATGTATATTTGAAAATGCTTACTGGCTTAACATGTCTGCCGGCGATGACGTCACTTCTGGTTCATTGTGTATACTTGTCATGTAAAAGATTATTACTGATCAGCTGCTACTGATGAATCAAATTCTTAACTGACAGGTTAAAAAATAGTACCAGTTTATTTCAAAGAATGTGCATTTCTAGAGTTGATTCGCTATGACAGAAGTTCTGACCTTTATACTTGCACCAAACGGTTGTTTTGAGTGTTTTCAGTATGTTGAAGATTTGCTTGTTTTGTTTTGCCTCAGCCATATTGACAATAGTTCAGAGTTTTTGGGCAGGGTAACTAAATTAAGCTTATGAATACGATTCATTGTATGGTTCTCAATAAATGGATAGCTACTTTGCATGATTAACGAAATGATATCATTTAGCCCGAGTCGTCTTTAAATCATCTTCTATACATGCAATATCTAACACAAGAGGCAGACTTTTCATGTAGTTTGTACCACACTAACTTTAAATCTCATGGCTCAAAGTTCAACAAAAGGGCAGTTGTATCATAAAAAGTATATAACTTTGCCTTCTCTAAGACTCCACAAACCACAACACAAGAAAACACAACTTCCCATTCACATATTTATTTTTAAGAATAAAAAGCGCTACATTGTGATACCCTGAATTGTCTATATTTTGCCAGACAAAAGTGGTCTCCTTATTGACCAAAAAAATTCCCAATCTACCCCAAATCCAAGTAATGGCCCTTATATATTGCAGTTACATAAAGATATAAATCAATTGCGTGATAAGTAGAGCTTAACCCAAGAGGACAGAGAGCATGAACAATATTCCCCACTTGCATCAAAGTAATCACACAAAGCATATTCCCCAAGAGACAAATCAATACTAAATTATAATCATACTAATATTCAATACTCTTGCAGCAATCACCAGGCCCTAAAGGCCAGTACCCATTATTGGTAGAAACTTCCTTGGATAATCATCATTCAAGACTTTTGTTCTGATTAATGGAAAAATGGCATGATTTCTGACAAGGTATGTGAAGTAGAGTCACATCCTTCCTTTAGAATGTTCAGTGAAATGATTTAACAATTCTCTAGTACAACATGATGTTAGTCTTGAAGGGATTTTGAACAGTTGTCATTCTGTCTGAATTCAACTACTGCAGCTATTAGCCTTTTACATTCATCCTTCTCACCCAGTAACTCTAGTATGGCAGCCTGGAGCTAAATTTACAGAAGTAGGATTCTGTGTGATACACAAATTGAGCAACAAGGGTTAAACATATTATCCTTGCTCCACCCTGATCTACTGTATTTCTATGCATCTAATATTATCAGTCAAATAATGATTACTTTGCAATTATCCACAATTCAAAATCCATTGGTGGCAATTCAAATTACATTCAACTACAATGTACTTGAAGACAAAATCAATTCACTGTCTCAAGCAAAAAGAAATTACATCACAATTAGTCAATTTTGTTATTTCTGAAAGAAGTGCACTGCAGCAGTAATAATCATTGCTTTGTGTCTTTGTTCACAATGTCATTATAGCACACAAGCCGATGGTGACTCCATCTACATGAAATTAATTACATGATTAGTACAGTCTTCATTTCAAGGCTACAATTACGGTAGGTGACCATTTCCAGGACGTGGTGTTCAACACGAATTACTGGTGACATTGTCAGTAAAAAATGTTTCATCAAGTATACACTCAGGAATGGTTAAAAGACCAATACAGCATGGCCGGGTATGTCAGCTATGCTGTGCTGGAGGGGTCTACTGCCTGTAAAGCTGGAGGCTCTGCAATCTTTTTCTCTTGAGAGTCTGTAGTTTCAAGTGCAGACGGCACTGTATCCTGTAGGTCTGGAGGCTGCTGTGTAAGTGGCATGGCAGCGCTCTGCTCTGCCTGAGCTTCAGCAAGATCTGCAACCTGCTGCTCTGAAGGTTGTACTGTCTCATCCTGCAGTTCTGGTGGACCAGCAAGTTCTGCAGGGTTGTCTGTCTGCTGCTCAACGAGGTCTCCTCCTTGTTGGTCTGGGACTGCCTGAAGCTGTGGAGGGTCTTCTGCCTGAGGTGCTTCATCAGCCTCAGGAAGTTCTTCAGCCTGTAGGGGTTCTTCAGCCTGAGGAAGTACTTCAGCTTGTGGGGGTTCTTCAGCCTTAGGAAGTACTTCAGCTTGTGAGGGTTCTTCAGCCTGTAGAGGTTCATCAGCCTGTGGAGGTTCTTCAACCTGTGGAGGTGCATCAGCCTGTGGAGGTTCTTCAGCCTGTGGAGGTTCTTCAACCTGTGGAGGTTCTTCAGCCTGTGGAGGTTCTTCAACCTGTGGAGGTTCTTCAACCTGTGGAGGTGCATCAACCTGTGGAGGTTCATCAGCCCGAGGAAGTTCTTCCGCCTGTAGAGGGTCTTCAGCCTGTGGAGGTTCTTCAACCTGTGGAGGTTCTTCAGTTTGTTGTTGGGCAGGAACATCAGCCTGTTGTTCAGTAGCTCCTGGGGCCTGTTGCTGAACAAGTTCCTCAGCCTGCTGTTGAGTTGCTGGAGGATCCACTTCCATCCTTTCTACTTTTACTTCCATCCCTTCTACTTTTACTTCCATCCCTTCTACTTTTACTTCAGCAGCCTCCAGCTGTGGAGGGGCTGCCACTGCTGCCATCTCCTGAGAGACCATGGCCCCATCTTCTACCATCATCTCATCCACTTCAGCCTCAACGAACTCTGCATTCCACATCATACGGAACTGCTCGCGCTCAGACCTGCACAGAAACGGACATGGAAAAGTACCCATGAGTACCTGATACCAGCAATGACAGGTTACAACTGCACCAGTGAACATCAAATCTAACCTATTTTCAATACAAAAGTTTAGGAAGTGAACAATGCATGTTCTGAAGCAGTATTTATCAGTAATTTCCAACACATACCCAAGTTTTTTACTGTACAGCACCAATCTCTGTCTAGGAATGAGTCAATCCACCATGTCAGTTCATTCCTTGACTAAGACCAGGACCCCTGTACTGTCAAAAAGTTGTCAAGTCCAACTTTTTCTTCCGTTGGAAATTACAGTTAAATTCTGCTACAGAATGAAGTCCTACAACACTGATGAACTTTTATAGCTAATTTAGGATGTGTGTAGGACTACAGACCAGTTGCAGATCACATCTGCAACACCCTCTTGTAGAAGTAATTGCTTCTATCACAAGGTATCACATGGCAAACCAGGACATTGACCTTTAAGAATGGACCGTATTGATAGCAAGAAGGTTTGAATGTCACCTGTTTTAGTATCTATGTAAAGGGTCATTGTGTTTCATAATAAGACTTGTAGTTTTTATCCAGAGGTACCTGAAGAACAGGTCTGGACCTGAGATGTATTTAACTGGCTAAACAATAAATAAACTGAAGCCTGTGATCACAATCACTATACTTACCTCCTCTCCTGCACCACAGTCTCTAACTCCTTAGACTTGACAGCAGCTACCTGGAGGATGCTGGGAGGAACATTTGCCAGCTGTGCCACGTTCAGACCATAACTGTGGGCTGCCATGGAGGGGACCAGCTGGTACAGGAATGTCACCACCTCTGGTAAAGGTGCCTTGGGTTTGTTCGCCCCACTCTTGCTACCATCTTCTGGTTGGTCACTTATCATTTCTGGAATTGAAAAAATTATATGTTTATAGAATGGAGGTATGTGAAAGTTTAAAGAATTTTGGACCATAGATCAAGCATCTTGGGACATAAGATCTTCTGAAACAACTAACCACTATCAAATGCCTACCACTCAAAGAACAGAACACCAGAACACTTAAAAGATTGCCAATGAAATACAAACAAGCTGTGTATGCTGGAGCTACGATCCATTCAAATGCAAATAGGGACACCAACATGGCGGTCAGCACCTGTCTGTCTCACTGAGATGGAAAATGAGTGAAAATACTCAATATACATCAGCGTATGGTCGTATCTATTGTCCATTTATCACTTCAATTAGAGATTCAATGTTTCACTGTAATTATTCAACCTCAACTGCTCAAATCAGAGGGCACACAGTTACACTGACCATCTCAGCATAATGACCATCCATTCATAACAGAGGACTTTGACTATAAACACTTTTCTGGAATAATGTTATTAATCAGATATGAGATAGCTAAATTGAACAACAAATCTGGTGAGACATGCTACAGTACATGACAGTTACCCCCTGCATTATTGTCAACTGTAAGAGTTGTACTTACCTTGCCCCTGGTTGATGACCAGGAAGGCCATGTGGTAGTTACACATGGACTCAGGGTACAGAGCCTCCAGCTCACCCAGTGGTGGGAAGTGGGTCACAAACAGAGTCAGACTCTTCACCTACACACACAATACAACCAACAGGTCAAAACTTCAGCCACATTTATGCAATTTGAGACTAAGATATCAGAAACCAAACACTGTTATCAAACTTTGATCATTCCATCCAAGTGGAGAGAAAAAAATTCTGCTTTCTTTCAGATTCTATAAAAAAACCTCAGTTACATTTCTGTTAAGTTACCAATGATAACAGAATGATTTGTCCAATGTCTGCATTTAATTTGTTAGACTGATGCTAAAATCACAGACCACAGTTTTCAGAGAAAATCTTCCAAACCCTTTGTAAGCAATGTTACAACACAAACCTCTGTGACCAGATGCTGCAGGGTTGCGTACGCGATGGCGACACCGTCGTGTGTGCTGGTGCCTCGACCCAGCTCGTCCAGGATGACCAGGGAGCGGGACGTGGCGTGGTTCAGGATCTCGGCAGCCTCCTGAAGCTCCACCATGAAGGTGCTGCGGCCGTGGGCGATGTCGTCACTCGCGCCCATCCTGTGGGGACAAAAAGCCTTTTCTAAGAAATTTCTCAGGACTAACCCTTTTTTGAAATACTGTGAGTTGGTTTAAGTTTGTGGGGACTTAATTTTGTAGTAGGAGAGAATTTTGGCATTATGAACCAGTACCTTTTGCATGTACATGTATTCGTATTTCTGCATTTCCAGTGTATTTCAATATTAAGTCAGACCCTTAGCCATACATACCTTGACATCACAGCATCCACGATCCCCAGTGAGGCTGACTCTGCAGGAACGTAGCTGCCGATCTGGGCCATGATGACTATCAGCGCCACCTGGCGGATGTAGGAGGACTTGCCTCCCATGTTGGGACCAGAGATTACCATGCATCTCTTTCCATCACCCTGGCCAAAAATAAAAAGCCAACAACGGTCATCATTCTGCAATGAATGCCATGATAGAGCAATTGTAATATCAAAATGCATCACTGTCCTCTTAATATTGCAATTTGATAGAAGAAAAAAGCAGCTCACTGAAGCAAAACACAATGCTTTATCAATAGCCAATAAGTGCAGTGCAACCCTGCTAAGGTTTGCATTTTCAGCCATGCACACTAGGTCACACCAATTCTTCTCAGTAAGAGTGTTGGGTTCTTTTACATGTAGGGGTTTGATGCCTGAGGTTAATAACAGGGCACAAGGGCTCAAAACATATATATACAGTCACATAGAATGACACAGCACCATGTAGTATTATTATGTATAATTATAAATGTAACAACACAACACAATGATGTGTATATGTACAAGGAAAGATGAGAGAAGCTATTCTTACATCCATCTGAGTGGAGTTGGGCACGAATTGTTCCTGCTCATCCAGTAGCACGTCGATGACGGGGTGGCGGCCATTTTGGATGTGGATCAGGGTTCCACCATCGATGAAGAATGGTCTGAAATCAAAACAACCAGTTTAATGTTGACTTCCAGGTCAGCGTGACAAAAAGATTTGTTCAATGGTGGGCAGGATGAAGTAAAAACATGGCTATTGTCTGTTTTGCAAAATTGGTTTCAACTTAAAGCTAAGGTGATGGTGGTCATCATTGATACTGATGAAAACAATGAGAACTTTCAGTTTTTCAGTCAGAATTAATTGGAGAGTCAGTATGTTCTGATCTGTTCTTTCTCTACAAAGGTAAAGACATAAAAATGAGCATACTGTAACTATAGAATAAAAACTATTTTACACCAATATGAAAACAATAGATGAGTTTTTGAACCACCACCCCCCCTCTACCTTACATTACCATATGCACAAGTATTTAAATCCTACTGAACATCCACCATTTCATTCAGCTGGGTCTCCGCACACTTTTTGTAATTCAGACATACCTGCAGTATCCGTCTTGTTTAGCCACATTGGCTAGAGAGAAGAGGCAATCCAGAGTTGCCAGGTGATCCACAGCCTTCTTGTACTGGTAGTAGTTTTCACAGAAGGTACTAGGGGGAGGGGAGCAACAATGTTATCTCCACAAGGGACTTGATTCTGTTACAGAAAAATAATACTCATCGCAGCTGTTTGGACATATATAACATATTATTGAACAGTAATAACTAGTACTGCATAGTTAAGTGGGGTCGTGTGGCGCAGCGGTAGAGCGTTCGGCTCAGGGCCAAGAGGTCCCGGGTTCGATCCCCACCCATGTCACCGATCTTGTGCCCTTGGGAAAGGCACTTTACACGACTTTCCTCACTTTACTCAATTGTAAATGAGTACCTAGCTTCGGTTAGGGACGTCCCTCGGATAGGACGTAAAATGGAGGTCCCGTTAAAGAACCCACCATACTTATCGAAAAGAGTAGGGGTTCTTCCCAGTGTGAGTGGTTCAAACCTTACAGTCTGGTCTCAGGTTTGACATCTTGTAGAGGTGATAGTCACCTGTTATGTCAATCCTTCCACAATGTGGTAAATCTTCATAAATAAATAAATAAATAGTGTTTATACCTACATGTAAACATAATATCTGGTACAGGTACAAACACTTGGCAGGGTGTTGATGACAGGAACAGTAAACAGAATAATTCTATGTTTCTTTGGACTTTCAATATCTCAGTGAGGATCTCTTTTTTTCCAGTGCTAAATTTTTTTATCTTTGTGGTAGGAACTGCATGCCCGAGATTTGACAGCAGTTGCACAAAGTAGTGAGAAGTCTTGTGAGAAACAAATGTCTGTGATTATGACTTACTCAACAAAGTTGAGCCAGGCTTGCTGACAGTCCAGAGTGAGTTGTTCTCTCAGCCTCTGTAACATGGCGTACATCTCACGGGCTACTGGGGTGTGGAACCGGGTGGCAGTCTTCGTACTGAAGGTCACAAAGAAACACCGTCACTTTCCACACACAGTATAATGGTTGTTACATTTCAATTCTATTCCAAATCTAAAATCACTGGGTCAAAAGTACTGTTCACATACAAGAACATATTTAAGTATTACTCAAGCACAAAAAATTCACAAAATTATCTTTAAATGGTGATCTGGACGTTAATAAAAAAATCACATAAGAACACTCCAGGAGAATCTGGAACATTCAGTGTCATACCAGATACACTCTTTAGATACATGAACTTAGATGTTATAGCTTTAAGTCTTATATGACCCTCAGCTGCCATCAATCAACTTAAAATAAATCTATAGATTGTGACCTGAGCAATAGAATATACAAGAACTTGGAAACATGCATGAATTTTGTTCCAAAAGTAATAATAATGTACGTGTCCAGAAAACATCATGCACTGCATTAACAAAAATAGATATTGGTGAAAGACTTCTCCCGAAAGAAATAAAAACAACTCACGCGCTGACTTTGGTCCAGTCTTGTGGGACCAGCTCTAGGAGATTGTTCCTGACTTCCACAAGGAACTGTGAACAAGGCATGACAGAAATCTCAGCAAAATCTGTCAAATCTTTACCGTAGACCCAAGCCCCTTACACTGTATCTGAGCCCAGAAAAGTCAGCTTTAAGTGGTACCTTTTGTGTAGGTATAAATGTGAAGTAGATAGTATTACACACTTCTACATGCATACATTTTGACATCGCCTGTGATAGTTTCATCAGGTTGATACGTGTACATAAATGTATTAAACAGTTCTTTGTTTCACAACCAAAAGGATTAACCTTCCAATGTTTTGGTAGTCCTGAGGAAGGTTACAGAATACCAAAATCTTGGCACTGGTGAATTATTTTGGTTGTGTAATATCTATATTTACACATTGTGAGTAGTGCTGTAGTATAACACATACGGTACTTGATGTAAACGAAAACAACCCAGCATATAATCGTGTTTCTGTCCGTACTGACCTCCACCCCTCCCACCATGACGTAGTCCTGGGACGGGTTCTTCAGCGTGAGTCGGATCTCCCTCCGATGGTCGCGCAGAGCAGCGGTCACAACGTCAATCTCCTCTTTAGTCTTCATGACAGCAGGGAACTGACTCCAGTCCTCAAACAGGTCATTCTTCATACCCAGCCTACACAGTCAACACAAAAAATGATCAATTTTTCTCCATCATGGGAACATGCTTGGATGACTATGGTTACAAAGGCCTGACAGAACATTCTTGTAAATCTATATTTTCCAATGGATTTTGACAAGTAAATATTTTGCTGGCTGAGCCAATTTAGAGTCACATATTGAACTTTCTGTATTTGTCAAGAATGGCAAAAACCTCATAAACAATAACAACTTTGAGCTAAATTGTGTCCTCTGCATGAAGAAGGTTAAAACTCATCCTTACTTTGCAGCCTTCTCCTTGACCATGGACAGGAACTTTGCTGTTCCATCCAGGAAGGCTGGCACCTCAATAAGGATGGTCTTCAGCAGGTTAGACTTGAGCTGGTTGTCTGCGATACTCTGGTAGCCATGTAGTTCCACCGCCACTTTGTCCAGTGCACTCACAATACTGTAAAACTCAGCTGTGGAACACTGGGCAAAAATAAGGGGAAACTAGTTTGTAGCAGTGAGTTGTGTAGATGATACAGGGAAGTTTCTATTTCCAACAGAAGTAACACTGGAAAACAGAACATGTGTTTGCGGTGTGATGACAGGTGACCACGAAAAACATAAACCAAACATTTCAAAATCAACAGTTACTGTAGCCTAGATGCCATCCAGATTAGGGTTATTCTCTTCTCCAATAGTTGAGGAAAGTGAGTTAGGAGGCAGCCTAGACCTAATGCTGTTGATATCCAGGCTATTATGCCTTATGGCTACTGTACTTATTAAAGGCCCCTTGTGTTGCCCACCTACCTTCTTGTGATAGATGGAGGCCAGTCCCCTCTCCAGGTCAGGCAGCTTGCCCAGCATGACTTCAGCCTTCCTCAGTACCTCCAGCCTGTCCTGGGTAATCTCTGTCACTGCCTCCTGTCTCTGCTCAATCTCACTGAACATTGAACAGCAAGCATCAGTGTCATGCCCACAGGGGGATACACAGACATGGTACAGACTGCTTTCTCTGCTTACCACTTAACGTGGTAGTTAAACACACACCACTACACACAGACTACCGCCCTGCTGTAGTGCTTGCACAACCGTGTCATTCTGGCACAAGGGTGAAAGAAGCAGAGATGGACACTGCCATAGATTTCTATACAGGGAATGGTGTGGGAAGAATTTTAACCAATCCAATTTTCACAAATCACATAGAAAAATGCACAAGCAAATTTGTGCAGATACAATTCACCAAGCACTGCCTTCTGCAGTAAGGGATAAACATGAGCATCAGCAAATCAGTAACTATAAGTAAGACAATATTTTTTGAATGCAACAGACTTTAACCTTTTCCCTGCTGCCTAACCCCATAACAAATACAAATTTGGTCCCAAATGGCTAGTTAAGCAGGGAGAAGGTTAAGGTGAATGTAGTGCCCATGAGACAATAGACCATACCTGAGCTTCAGTAGGGGTTTCCCCAGCCATGTCTTGAGTGTGCGGGCACCAAACTTGGTCCTGGTGTGGTTCAACACCCAGAACAGACTGCCACGTTCATTACCATCAGTCTAAAGGGGAAGGGGGTAAAATAAGAATTAACAGGGTACAATAACATTGCACTGTAAATACACACTGTACACACGGTAATAACACTGTACTTATCAATGTCAGGTAGTTTTTAAACAAGAAAGTAAAATTAAAAAAATAAATTGTACCATTCAAATACATAACCCAATATAAACATGAAGAGAATTACTAAGCCCAATATCATAAAGCAGGCTCTGCCTGAGGTGTCAACAAAATGTTAGGTCATCTCTACAACAAAGTCAACTGCAACAACAAAGGACAACCAAGAGGCTACTGTTGCAATTATGGTAAAATGTATGCTGTGTATAAAATACATATACACATTCACATATTCTTCATGTTAAAAAAAATTATTTAAATCTGCCCTACGTGGTTGGCAAAAATCTCCAGATTCTTGAGAGTGGTGCTGTTGAGGATCATGTGTTCCAGCTCCTTCTGGAAGGGCTGGGTGTTCCTGAAAGTGTTCAATACAAAACCTTTATAACAAGGCCTTCTGAATCATACTCAATACATGCAGCAAAATCAACGTTTTCATAATTGTCTTGAATAAGTCATACATGCCATTGTGTACTATAGAATATATATTGTACATACTGGGCAAAGGAAGGGCAGATCTAGATCTAGATGGATTTGGCTATTCTAGCACCAGTTCACTCCTCTGGCTGCTCAAAGTTGTAGTATTTTCAGTATCAAATACTTTTTAGAATCAGTATAACTGCAATCAAATGTCTAAATGCTTGTTTGTCCCGTTATCATGCCATTAAAGATGACCATGACACTCAGACTACATGTATCCTGTAGGGATTACTTATCAGAGGGGCAAACTGGAGCTAAAATAGCACGCTGTCACAGGGGGGATGAAATCTGGTGAACACTGCACTCATAATCTTCAAGAGTACAGTGAAGTCCTTACTTGGTGATCCGTAGAGCCCTCTGCAAGCCGAAGTCCTTCAGGTAGATGATGAGAGCAGACAGACAACACACCACTGCCTGAGGGAAGTTCAGCTGGAAAATCTGAGCTAGCACAGTCTCCTTCTCCTCCGAGGTGTCAGGAGGACTCCCTTCCTTCTTCACATTCTTCTTGCCCTTCTTGGGCGTCTCCTGCTTGGATGTGTCTTGTTTTGGTGTCTTCTCTTGTTTACTTTCCTCTGTGGTTTTCTCCCCGTAGAACTCCACGACCCTGTCCACGGCGTGCTGGTAGTTGAACGCCTTGTGTGCGATCCTCTCAAGCCGCATTCTGTCGTCTTCACGGGGGCTGAAACGTGAAATTACACATTACACGTTGGTTGATGCAGATGAACTGTGATTCCTATGCAATACACCTGGCAGTTATGCTTGGAACTACAACCTACTGGTACTTATTTCTTGTCCCAGGCTGCAAGAACAGTGATTCTCAAAAAACAAGTTACCACTAAGCTTCATTATTGCCAGCAACTTCAGTGTATTGTCTGTGCCAAAGTGATTTTAAATTGCTCCATGCAATGCAAACATGTAGTCTGGATTGTGGTCAAAGTACTGTAAACTCAATCAGGTTTGACAGGAGGCATTTGTAGCGCTCTAAGTTAATGCAAGACAGAGTACATGTTTGTGGTGTGATGAGAAAAACCGCGACCAAAAAAACCACCACAAATTTTTCTGAATTTACAGTACCTGTTGGCTGTAATCTCTGCAATGAGTCCCTCTGTCTCATCTGACAGTTTGGGGGGAACGAGCAGCTCCACAGGCTGGATGTGAGAGATCCTGGTAGCCAGCTCACTCCGGGCCTTGTTGTCCACAAACCCATCATAGATGATCTCCCCTGTGGACGGCTGCACTGCCTGTGGAGTTCAAGTGTGAGTACATAATTATGGACCAATTGGAAATGCTCCGGAGGCATCAGCAAGAAGGTAAATGAAATGAGTGCTCCATAAACATTGAATAATTGGTAGGGCAGAGCAGAATTTTGTATGAAATATATTATCCTCATGTATGCCCATGTATGTCATTACATCAGTTCTAGTGTAGGAGTATATACCATGTCTCATTATCAAACTAAATTTGGCAAAACTAAACATCTTTTGTGGTGCTGGTGTGCTTTTTTAGTAACAAAAAGAAAGAAAAAGAACAGCCAAAGAGTGCCTCCAAGCATTCCTAACAATGTGACATACACCAAATAACAAATACTTCAAATCATTATTTCATGTCCATCATTTTAGCATTAGAGAAAATTGTAATAGTAACCTCCCTGCTAAGGTAGCCATTTGGCACAAAATTCGTATTGGTTATGTGGTTTGGCAGCAGGGAGAAGGTTAGGAAAGAGGTAGACAAGTCTAACACAAAGACAGAAGAGGAAACCCTGACCATGATTCCAATCTGAATGGCCCCTCTGTTGGCCAGGATGGCATCTTGTACTGGTAGTTCACACACAGCCATGAGGAAGGAGCTGGGGGCTGCTACTGTAGCGATGTCAGCCTCCCCCTCTATAGTGGTCAGGACTGGGTTCACATGTGGGACAGGTCAAGGTCTATTCTAACCTTCAGGTGCAAATATCATGCACAACTATTTAGAAGGGTGTTAGGTAAAGATAATGTCCTTCCCATAGCATATGGCCCAACTACATTTCTACAACGCATTGGGCTGCATAGAAGCAACATAGAAGGCAACAAATTACTAAAAAGGATATCTTCTCCAACCATGGTAGACTTGGTGTACAGTGCTGATAGCTCTCTGGTGAACAGGTCCCTTGGTTTGTCTCCGGCTGCTTTTAGAGCAGCTGTCTCTGTCTGTTTTACCACTCCAACCTGTCAGAAATAGACAACAGCGTGACATGAAACACTGACTTACATAAAAGAAGGATGTCCTTCCTTCCCGGAACTGCAAACTCAGATTGACCATGCCAGTTTAAGTGGCCAGTCTTCAGCTGTGACATGTTTAATGATAATTTCACCCTCAGGAAGCCTAGAAGGCTACATTTTTTGTGTCAAATTCTCTCAAACTCTGTGTTATCCCCTTCCCTTTGATTGCTCCACTCCATTGCATTGCCCTCATACACTATTTTTCTAAAAAAGATCCTGCTAATAAATGTCCTATATGGACCACAAACTTCTACTTTCACTGATATGTCACCAATATTCAGTATCATCTTAGTATCCCACCTTGTGTCCCTTGGCCACCAACCTCCTAACATGTACAAACAGTCTCTGGTTGGGGAAACTGCACGTCATAAAGTTGTGGTCAATGTAGCTTACGAAACCCAGCTCTTTTGCAGCAACCTGGAATGACATAAGATGAACATATTAACTATATTAGCATATGCAACCACCAGTTTTCAACATAGATCTCATTCAAGGCTGAACCTTACACATTTGAAAAAAAAAAGAAATTCTAATGGAAGTTATTGTAAATCCACCCTTTTGTGTTGAGACAACTTAGTTCATTTGAGACAATTTAGGGTGGCAGATATATGTGACCTGGCAGAGTTATGATAGTTAACATTTCGCTTCAAGGAAGAATCAGACAAAGATATTTAGCTGTTATTACCAACTTACTCTGCTTGTAATGTATTGTTGCATACCAAACACATGCCATAAACAAGCAGATATTTTTCCTGCACTACAATGCTAAAGAGTTGGGACAGATAAACCAACTCATAGAGAAAAGACCACAAGTATTGCTAACATGAGAAAATACGGAACTTACCACAGCATCGTCTCCAAACAGCCTGTACTTATAGCCACACTCCACCACCAACAATGCATCTGGGTACTCTGACTTGATGTACACCACCTGTAACATACAACAGCAGGAATTTAATGCTTATACCATTACACAATTAAACCAAGCACAAATGTAGTTCAATTTTATGGCAAATCAACTGTTCGTTGCAGATCGAATGTTACCATTGAATAGATCATTTTCGTGTGGGGTCATCATGCCTAACACCAAGTTCAAAGCTCAAAGAAGCGAATACCAGAAGAATGCTTACAAACTTGCCAATAAAATGCTATGTACACTAGCTCCAGCCTCTAGGAAATGCAAATAGGGACACCAAGATGGCAGCCAGCACCTGTCTGCCTCATTGATATGAAAAGTGAGTGAAAATGTCTATACTAACCTGCTGTTCCAGTGGAGTCATCTTCCTGTAGCCTGTCCCCTTCACCCACCATTTTTTCTCTTCCTCTTTCTCCTCCTTCTTTTCTTCTTTCTTCTTCTCAGGAGACTTGCCTAAAGACTTTCTCAACTTTGTGATGGTAGTGACGAGAGCCTCATCCTTTTTTCCTTCCTTCTGGCTTTCAGTTTTCTTGCCTTTCTTTTTTCCTTTCTTTGTAGGTTTCTTCTTCTTTTCTTCTTTTGCCTCCTCTTCTAGTTGAGCCCCCTCTTCTGTCTCAGCCAGGCTTTCTTCAGCAATGTTCTCCCCAAGATCCTCTTGCATGGGCTCTTCCACTACATTATCACCCTGTTCCATAGGTACCTCTTGTTGTTCCATACCCTGTACCTGTACCTGCTCCTGCCCCCCTCCCTCTCTCACTATCTCCATGGGTTCTACGGTCTCCCCCTCCTCTGCTCCCACTGTTCTGATGCTGGATGCTATAATCTGTTGGGAGAAAAAGGTACACAATTCAAAACGTTTTCTACTTCGCTGAGCATGTCATCTTTTTTGTGTCAACAACAGGATGCTGGGAACAGTTGCAAACTGTATTTACTTTTGGGCAAAATTTCTGGTCAGTGCTGAAGTAAAATGAAAATTGAGAGGGGAAAGAAAATGACAAAGCAGTCAATGACGGCAAAACCTAACAGCTGTAACAGCATTCAAAGTTTCAGGCAGAACAATTGAATGGCTTTGTTCTATGCTAACATTCCTAAGAATGTTGACCCATGACATGATGGCACAAGCACTGTGTTTTTTACTCTAACCGTGAAAAGGTCTACTAGGACACAATTATGCACAATGTAACATTACTAGTAAGAACACCAGAATGAAATATATCTAGTAATACCTGGGACAAGTCCCCCTCCTCCCCTACAGCCTGTGCCTCCTGTATTTTCTCTCCAGTTGCCTCCTCAGCTGCCTCTGGCTCAGCCTCAGAGTTGTGGATAGGCTGAAACCCCCCATCGTGATGTGGTTCAGTCTTCTCTCCCTCCTGGTCAGGTATGGGCTCCAGACCTCCAGCCTTCTCTACCTGATTTCAACCATATTTTCCAATATTGTAGTTTATATTCAGAATCTTATAATAAACAGAGACTGGCTAGTAGTCACAATCATGTTTTGATATAAGTCCATAATGACAGCCTGGAATTTTCAGAATTTCACTAACTCACACTCACAATTCATTTCCATGTCCGTTTTGCCCCATTGTCCAAGGGCTAGATGTGCAATGGATATCTGGGTTTGATGGCAAACTTCCCACTGCTTCTGTCCACTGGGTTTACATATATGTATATGTACAGTCACATATTTCACTGACAAATTCTACTGTTATACTGTTTAAGAGTTGTATTGTTTTAAAAGAGTTATGAAACAAAGAACAAGAATATCTTTGACAGCAGAGAAGTATGACAGTCACATTACCTTTGCTTCTGCAGCAGAGACCTGTTCAGAAGATGGTGCCTCAGTGGTGACACTCTGAGCCTGTACCTCCCCATTCTTTTCCTCTGTCTTTGCTGGCTCTGGCTTCACCTCTGCCTGGACATCATTATCTTTGGCCCCAAGCAGAAACTGGTTCAACTTGCTCTTGGTAGAAGCACACAGCTCAACTGGTGGTTTGGGGGCTGAGAAAAAAAGGTAGAGATGCATTCTAATTTCATAAAATTCAGATTTTGTCATGACTAATTGTCAACGATCTTCCCGAGATATATATATACATGTTGTAGTCTCTAATATTCTTAGCCCCCAAAATTGAAAATTTCAAATGGGAACAAAAAAGGTACCTTTAAGCCCACTGTTTCATAAGAAAAGGACAAAAACATACCCTTTAAAATAATATAAATTAGGCCACACCAATTTTATTAGTTGCTTCTCGGATTTTTTCAGAAAAAATATGAAGCGACAGGGCGAAAAAAAAATAAAAATAAAAACAGGCCTGGGCATCCTTTTATAGCCCCAAATGCTAGAATAGGTGCCATGAAGTCAACACAAAAGACTGGGTTAAAATTTTTACAATTTAAACAATGAATTTTTAACTTTTAATCAAACCACTACATTGGTAGATGTAACAACTAGGAAGAAAAGGACTTTCTTCAACTGTTGGAGGCAAAATATGAGCATTTTTGAGTTGATTTAGAACCAGAATTTTTTATTTTTTTTGCAAATCAGAAAAAAATGAAGCGGCGAATCCGAGAAGCAACAAATTAAATTGGTGTGGCCTTATGAAATATTTGCATTTTTGTCTGTGGCTTTCATCACAATGAAAACCTGTCTTTGATCTTCCACATGCCCCCTTCCTCCTTGCTTCACTGCAAATTTAAAACAATTGCCTCTCCTTATTGAATTTTCAGTAAGTAGACATTACAGTATCAGAAAATACTAGGTTGCCCAGTTGCACCGTGCAACCATATTTTGCTTGGTGCAACCTATTTCTACACCCAGGTAGCTCAGTGCACTACCTAAATTTTGTGGTAAGGATGCCCCTTTCTTCCATTGGGAACTGTTTATTGAGAAGTTCCCATGGAAGAGCTCATCACTTCAGGTAAGGGGAAACAACTGTGTCAGAAATGTATAAATGCACATTGCATTCTAACAAAGTTAATCATAATGTAGAAGAGTTGAAATTTGGGGCAACCTGGAATTTTGATGGGCAACCTAGCTTTCATCCTAGGTTGCCACTGGGCAACCTGGCTCAAAAAAGGATTTCGTACACTGCAGTATGTAACCTGTATCCCAGTGTTTCTCAGCATACATGTAGTTGTACAAACTTACGTTTTGGTGGTTCCTTCGGTTTATCCTCGGCAGGCTTGGCAGCTGCAGCTGATGGTGATGTGTCGAAGCGGACACGTTTAGGCAGGGGTGAGGCCCTCGGACCAGGTGTGCCTTGCCCAGGCCTCTTTCTTTCAAATGGAGATGAAACCTGAGGAAAAATTAACTAAGATATGATTTTCATGTAATAGGTTATAGGTTGCCCAAAATGCCATAAAAATACAAGCCTTTCCAATACATGTAGAATGCAATGTAGCCTGACTAAATCACACTCCTACTAGTCCTAGAGGCCTGCCTGACTGGCAACAAGAGATTGTGTAACACAGGCTAAATTATAAGTGTGTGTAATGTCCTTGCATAATGCAATGTAGTTGATAAAGTATTCCAGAGGTATGATCAACTGAAATCAATTTTCCACCTTTTGTGTTGAATGATGAATCTATATGAGAGTTGTTTTATATGAATGTTTTTGCACTTTTTCAGATGCTACTTCTTCAAAAGCTTGATTATGTGAATTGGAATGTTGTATTATGTTTTAGGTTTTTATGCTCCTACAATCAAATGTATGAGTGATTATATTCTCATTGAACAGTTAGAGTTAGTTTTGACCACCATGCATTTAACAGTGGAACTGCAGACTGACAGTGTTGCAGAAATACTAAATCTATTAAATATGAGAGTGTACACTTCAGACATGTCTGAACCTGTATGTCAATTTAAATATTGTGGACCTATCATTATGATCGTAGTAGTATGTTGTTGAGAAGAGCTGTACCCTGGAAATAACTAGCATGTAAACAATTTTTACAACAGTCCTTTATTGGGATGGGAGTTAATTGATGGTGTGTAAAGTACAATTCCATACTAATATTTACGGTAAATTACCATACTCATTTAAGTTTGCAATTGTAAGTCTCAGTGACCCCAGTAGCACATAATACATGGAAGTTATCAAAATATCAAAACTTTTTATGATAAATTGTTATCAAACTTACTAGAACATGTATTTAGTACATGTGTACTGGCTCTTCATGCATAATGATTCCCCTCAGCTGTGTTATTACAAATCAAACGTACTAGTATATCCATCTTATGAACTCCACCACTAAAAGTTAAACATCATACATTGTGCATAGACTTTATTAAGATCTTATAGTTTATGAAGCTCTACAAAAACTAACAAGGAACATTTTCTACATGCATCAAGTAATAGTTTGTATTGGGGGCCTTGGCTTTTAGTATAAAGTAAGGTCATAGTCATCTGAAGTTTAATTATTCACAGATACACACCCAATGCAGTTGTGAAATTAACATACTTATACGATACTATCAAACGAGGTTCCATGAACCAACTCTTGTATAATGTCCTTGTCTAATGCAAATCTTTCCATGATTTCCTGGCCATTCATTGTACAGGTGGGATGGTTGCACGTCTATCTCCTAGCGGTTCATATAATAACTGCATTCCACGCCACTCCCAAAATTTTCGCACTTTCTGTCCAGCTGCAGCCAAACAAACATGGTAGACACCAACTGGAATATAAAGAGGATAAAAATTTGTAATATTTTAGGACAAAACTCACGGTTTTATCCGCCACAGGCGTTTTCTTGGCGCCAGCGTCGGTTCCAACAGCGCCCTCTGCCGACTTACTGTTGCGCGAGACAAAGAACTTGCTGACGACGGGCTGTTTCTTCTCCGGACTCTTGGCCGGGTAGGTCTTCAGGCGTGGAAATACTGGTTTAGGCATGTCGGGGTGATATCTAAGAACGGTCCTGTGGTCCTGTATGATTACTGGCTTACGAATTATTACCACAATTCGATGAAAAAGCCAGTTCGCAGAAAAATCGGTAGGCGTCGGCCATGTAACGCTGAAAGGAACTGTGGGATATCATGAGTTTAACCTCTAACCTCATATATTTAGACTGGTCCAAAAATTCATGGGGTTGACAATATAAAACTAATATTTATATTGTCTTGCTCTCATAACAACCAATTTCCCTCACATTTGTCTAAAATTCTACAATATATATTTTCCTGTCTGTTTTCTTTGAATGTTTTTTTTAATGATTTTACGATTATATTTTGGACGTAAGTTTACCTGTCTGAGTACATGGACTATTCCAGCAAAACAAAGGGTGACAAGCAGAGGGAGGAGTCTATCATCAAAGACCTACTTTTGGTTCAGAGGTAAGGGTCTTTCCTATAAACTTCCGAGGCTCGAGATCCAAAATTCACAAGACGTTTAAAACTACAAACGAGTTGTTGTTCAAGGTATTTGCTAAAATCTACACGGGTACGTATAACGTAGGGGGGGGGGGAGGCATACGTCTGTCGCATTTCCTCGAAAAAAAAAATGTTGATGAAATCAACAGCCGGTGAGTCACAATGTAAATATTTCCCACCTTTAATCCAAACTAGGAGACAATTGGATTAAATCGACGCCTGGGTGCAAATATAACCATACTACATTTAATAACCACGCTTTTTATCTTTCAGTTTAGCCTGAAGTCCTGGGAAGAAGATTGAGTTGATTAAATTTGAAGTCCAGGATCAAGTTTAAAGTCGAACATGGGAGCCATTCTGAGTGCTGGGTGCTGCGCTGCCCAGGTAGGAACTGAAGTTGTTAACATTAACATCTTAAAGGTTGTTCAACAAAATTTGGTCAAATTAGGAGTTGAGTAATATATAAACTGTGCTTGTACAAATAGAAGAAGTTTCGCTATTCCCAATGTGGTGATCAATTTAATCGATCATGTAGTACTATTACATTCCTATGTACGACACAATACATACTTAATATTGGCAATAAATTCAAACACTTGGAATGTGCCCTTGACATTCAGTGTTTGAGACATTAATCATTCATGCCAGAATGAGATTAAAGGTCTGGCCTACTCTAGTTCTTTTTGTAAAGTATATATTAACTATTTAAGGTTTAATCGTCAAACCATGTTCTGACCTTTGCATTCAATAATACTGTAATGTTACTTCTCCCCAAATAGGCTGAAACTAGTAAAAGTTTGAATTCTTTATTGCATTTTGTTCATGTCATTTTTAGTGTTGCTACATTGCTTCCGGTATTGCTTCAAGTACTACATGTACATGATTGTGTATCTTCTATCTATTTTCTATGTTTGGATCATCCATTGTCTGAATCTGCTCAACAGATACATGAGTAATGTTAAAAGTTACAGTCAATGAATTACATTCAGCTTATAAATTGTTACTCATTGGTTCTTGGATTTTGTTTTCCCGAAATATTGACATGAATCAAGAAGGTGAAAGAAATAAAAGATTCTGTATCTGTATCTGTATAGCCGGTATAACCGCCCTTCGGCGTAATTAACACACCAGATTGATGTCTGTCAGACTTATAAACCTTTTTACAGATCCCATGGTATGCTGGAAGACCAATGGGCATTATTGGTACTGCCTCTCCACAAAAGGCTCAAAAGTTCTGGAATGCATCTAGTACTACTAACTTCTAATACTTCAGAGATGGACAGTATTACTATAAAACAAAATATAATCCTGAAATTAGATACTATACTTAAATGGACACCCTGAGCACTAGGCCATAATATTATAATTTTAAATTTTGTAATTCACACAAATCTTATGGTATGGTTAGAAAATTAGTCATTTTGTTATCCGTATCTATTTGATGATCAATTTTATGATCATGTAGTAATACTAGTATTACATTCCTATGCACTACACTATACATACTTGATATTGGCAATAAATTCAAACAGCAGGTACCTGCCCTTGACATTCAGTCTGTGAGGCAAATCAATAATTCATGCCAGATTAAAGGTCTGGTCCATATATATGTCATAAACTAGTGCTCAAAATAGTCTCAGCAAAGATGTTGTGCTCTATTTTTTTGTTAAGTATGCATTAACTGTTTAAGGTATTATTATTTTAATTATTTAAAAACCATGTTAGCCTTATTTTGTAGCTATATATTTGTATTCAATAATACTGCGTAATATTGTACTAATGATACTTCTGGATTACATTTTGTACATGCCATTTGACAAGTTATAAATTATTAGTTTGTTCTTGGATTTGTTTTCCCAAAATAAACTGACATTCATGAATGAAACCAGATGGTAAAAAATATTCAAGGCGTGACGTCTATCAGACTTATAGACCTTTTCATGGATTCCATGACAATTGCTAGAAGGTGCACAATGCATATGTGGTGGTTGTGTACTGTGTCCAGTCCGGTCTATACTGTATTAATGATAATGATGTTGTTTGCCCCCTGAGTTACCCATAGTGTCCCGTGTCTCCCAGCATGCAGTTGAATCTGTAAAAAGGTCTTTTGACCCAGCTACATGTATCTTGTATTTCGTGCCCAAGACTCCACGTATTAATAGTGTAACATGTCTGACTCACAGCTGGCCTGCTGTTTCGGGTCAGCAGCATGTTCGCTGTGCTGTGCCTGCTGTCCCACTGTCCGCTCCTCGACCACCACCCGGATCATGTACACCTTCTTCCTGATCCTGGGCACAGCCATCTCCTGTATCATGTTGTCTAAAGCTGTGGAGGACAGGATTCAGCAATCAGTAAGAACAGAATACTAGTACTGTACAATCTTGTCATTCATTCATAAAAGTTAATTTTACAGTAGGGGAAAGGGAGGCATTTACTAAGTGTTTAAAGTTTGCAATGGTTTTCAGCTCAATGTTTGCAATCAGCTACAAGTACAAATCACTTGCTTGGCTAAAAGGCAGAAACACAGTACATTCAGGGATATATTCAGCAAAAATCTCTACATGTACTAGTAGATTGGTTTGTATATCATCATTATGGATGCATGGATGTTATACTTGACTTTTTGTATGATAATGTACTATTGTGACATTATTTAAATCTTTTTCAATGTGTTTCAATTTGCTGCTGTGAATCTAGATCCCAGGGTTCAGCCAAGTTTGTGACTTCCTCAACCTTGGCCCCAACTGTAACATCAGCCAGGTGATCGGTTTCCTGGCAGTGTACCGGGTGTGCTTCTCCATGGCCGTGTTCTTCTTTCTGCTCATGATCCTCATGATCAATGTGAAAACTAGCCAGGACTGTCGAGCAGGCATACACAACGGGTAAGTCTTCTCTGTGAGATGTGTGCAACATTTGTGCTTTATTCAATCATCAAAAAACACATTATGAATGTTAGATACACGTCATTGAATGACTCAAAATGACATCAAAATTTGTTTTCTATACTGAAGCTTTGGAAGCTGCATTGATCATTGCATTTATTTCATTTTGAAGAAACTAGACTGGTATGGCCTTACATATACATCAACTTGATAATAAATAGCTATATAGGCTATTAGAGTTCTTCAACTGGAAATATAACTTCTTAGCTTCCCTAAATATTTTGGTAGTTGATCTGATGTGCAAGACTAAGAGATACAGAGACTCCCCCATTCCATATCTAACACGACTTGACTACCGGTACTTCTCACAACAAGGTAACGCTGTGACAAGAAGAGTGTTGTCCTGAATGTGGCTCGAAGTTTGAAAACTCTAATATCCCATGATTTACTGAACCAGATGTAACAACCAGGTGTTATTCACAGATGCTCAAGAACACTAAACAATAATTCTTTTACAATACAATACAATACAATACAATACAATACATTTTGTAATAGTAAAAGATAGCTGTAAAGGTGCTCTTGTCTATGTGTCCCCAGATTTTGGTTCTTTAAGCTGTTGATCATTGTTGGCATCTGTGTGGGAGCCTTCTACATCCCTAATGAGCAGATCTTCCAACAAGGTACATGTATCTCCAGAAATTCTTACTTCGTCACATGTTCTTAATGAGAAATTTTGTTATGTTTTCAATAGTCTATTAATAGAGACATATAAGCAACAAAAACATGCTGTTGCAATTTCTTCATTTTCCTCCTGTGCTAAAAGTATCACACAACTCATTTCTAACAGATGAAGTGTATAATTCATTCAAGCATGATCTGTCCATGCAGAATATACGTCATTCAATATCATGTTTTAATTTGGACTCAATACTACTTTAGCAGTCCAATGTAATTCCAATGTGATGTTATTTTCCACAGTCTGGATGTACATCGGGATGGTAGGAGCATTCCTGTTCATCCTGATCCAGCTCATCCTGCTGGTGGACTTTGCTCACTCCTGGAACTCCAACTGGTGAGGACTTACAGCACAGGGGTCACCTTCATTAGTTAGATTGGGTGTTTGCTTGTCCCCTTGATTTTCCACATTGAACCATTGGAGTGACTTTCACTTGCTGTGTGTTTCCCTTGTCCAGGGTGAGCAGGGCAGGTGATGAAAGTTGTAGCTGCTGGTATGTAGGTATGTACTAACTGTAAAACACTTCTCCTGACAGCAGAAATAGAGACCTGCAGTATGGTATACATTGAGCTACAGCTAGGATTAACAGGTGTGTTGATAGTATGGTATAATTTCTCTCCATCTGAAATCAACAATTTACCAGATAATGTCATAGCCAATTTTCAAAAATCCTTTAAAAAGCCAATTATTCAAACCTGTCTGCCACCGTCTGTATGTGCCAATATCCAAACTAAAAAAAAATTCAATTTAAGCATTTGCTATGACCCAATAACATAGTTCTATTGTCTGAATTATTTAGAGGACCAAAAGATAGTCTACATGTGCACAACTAAAGGACATTTTCTCTGACTTGTCGTGTGTTGTTCCAGCCTTGATGATCTGCACCTTGTTCTTCTATGCCATCACACTGGGCGCATTCATTGCGCTGGTGCTGTTCTTCACCAAGCCTGCCGGCTGTGAGCTCAACAAGTTCATCCTGGCTCTCAACCTCATCCTCTGTATCGTCATCTCCTTCATATCAGTGCTGCCCCCCATACAGAAAGGCAAGTAACATACTAGAGGGACATTAGATAGAGAGTAAGACTGTTATTGAAAAACTTAGCCAATAAGACACTCTGATTAGTTAATAATTATTAGAATCTGAGAGCAAGATATTACCAATCAATCACATGAACTGTTATTGAAAAGCATTATTATAAGCCAACAACCTTCCTCCTTTTCACAAATAGACACTCTGATTGGTGGAACAGCTTACGACTGGTTACAAAGATGCAACAGAGGAGCAATTCTTATGTGTTTTACAGTTGAAATGTCAGATAAACCACTGCCCTTTGCAATAGTCTGTTAGTATTAAGTACTTATGGTAAACAGGTTAAAGATTATTAATAGTCCCTGCTTAGTTGTCTTTTGACCCATTTTTTCTCTGCAGCTTCCCCCCGATCTGGACTGCTGCAGGCCTCTATGATCTCAGCCTACTGCATGTACCTGACCTACTCAGCCCTGTCCAGTGAACCTGTGTCCTATCACGGTAAGCCCTAACCTTTGCAAGCCCTGTGTTTTAGGACATGAAAGAATGAAAGGAATGAAAGGAATGAATGAATGAATGAATGAATGAATGAATGAATGAATGAATGAATGAATGAATGAATGAATGTATGTATGAATGAATGAATGAATGGATGGATGGATGGATGGATGAATGAATGAATGAATGAATGAATGAATGAATGAATGAATGAATGAATGAATGAATGAGGGAATCAGTGCTTGGATGGATGTATGAGTGAATGAACCAGCTAGAACAAATGGCAATCATGTTGTAGTCCATACATTGTGGAACCTAAAACTAGAGAAATCAAAAACTTGATGATATGCAATAACCTTATTATTATGTTTGGTTACAGTGGGGAGTGTTTTCAACACCACACTGAATGCCACAGTGGAAGCACAGGTGGAGGACGGCTGCGTCCCTTCGGAGCTGGTCCGATCAGACAACAGGATCGTGTCCGGAGTCATCGGCATCCTCATCATGTTTGTCATGGTTGTCTACGCCAGGTATGAATTCAGTACATTCAGCACATATGTCATATTCTTTCTGTAACAGTTTTACTCTTTCAGCATTAATGCAAGATTGAGGGTTTTATTTTTGAAAGCACCCTCATACAGAATGTGATTCACAAAGGTAATGACTTAAAAAGTCCCACACTACCCATAATATACAAGGACCCCAACTAAAGTTGAGTGAGGGAAGAAAGTCAAGACTGTATCCATGGAAGAATGCATGTTTCTTTGATCAGAAATTGTGTAAACTTTAAGACAGGTAAACATAGCACAATCAGATCTTTTTAATCATGGAAAACTGCTGAGTAGACTACAATACATTGGTCTTATCCTGCTGTGAAAGCTTGTTACAGATACAAAGAATAAATTAAACTAAATAAATGTGTTGTTACAAGCACAAATGTTATACTACCAGCTGTTTGTTCATCTTGCACTCAAGCTTGCTTACAACAAGCCACGGAGGCGTCGGGACGTAGGTACCCACGGTGCTTAACATGTGGATGTGGCTCAAATCTCACCTCTTCCTCACACGTGTAACACTCTTCCTAACTACAACTGCACTCAGCATTTTTTTATTCACTATTCTACCACAGGTGTTTTACACAATATTTACGGTACTGAATCTTCTGATGAATGTGAAACTTTACATATTTTCCAAGACCTTTCTGTTGGACTTCACTACAACTGTACTCAGTACTATCAGCAGTTTTGTACTGATTCACTATACATTTTATTGTGTCTTCCTTTGTCCTAGTAAATGTATATTGTCTCCTGTCTCTATCTACTACCAATATGGACACATGGGTACATGGTGTGATAAGCACAAGAAGAAACAAAAGACATGGTCTTTGTGCTGTGATTAATCAATATTATTGCATCATAAAAGGCCTGCATGTATAGGGAGTTCAAGGGACTCTATTTACGTATAGTTACTATTCTAGACCTTTTCACTTAGTTTCCACTTAATATTGTCTTCACTATTCAAACAGGGTGTACTATGGTACTTTGTCAGGAAATGGTCTCCAACTTCCTTTTTGCCTCATCTTCAACATCCCACAGTTTATAAATTCTGAGGACATGACTCACTCCAGTGGTGTGTAATGCTGCCCTAATGCTCAAAGTTTTGACGCTGATGTAGTCTGGCATTGGTGCCAACTGCCATGGTAATTTCACAGTAATGTTGGATGTTCAAGGTACCACTCCCTAAACTGTCAAAGTCTTGAACCAATTAGTGGGGCATTGGTGCTGTTTTCTGTCACAGAAATTAGTTATCCTAAGTCAGATTGTGTGAGGGGTCATTTGTGTGCAAGACTGGAGTCCTGAGTGCAGGGGGTTAATTTGGTGTGAATGTCTCTGGCTACAGTCTGAGAAACCTGAATGATAAATGATTAATGGTTGACCCATTAGGACAGCATCAATGTTAATTTGCCAGGGGATCTGGGCTGAAGTGGCATCGGAGCTGAAAATCCAACATCAATGAAGCACCAATCCAACATTACACAGTCACTACGTTAGCAAAGGTGCTTAAATGTGATGAACTTGTTTTTCCTCCCCAGTCTGCGTACCTCAGCCCAGTCAGACAGGCTGGGTGTGTCCACCTCTAGTGCTGATGCAGTCGAAGCTGGGGATGGGGGATGCTGCGGATGTTGTGGTGGTGTGGAGGAGGATGGTGGAGGTAACTGTAATTGATCTGTTTTTGTAATTTTTTTACATGTAAGTCTTCTACAATAATCTGAAGTGTGTCATGCAAGATCTTTATCAAACTGCCCTGCCCTTTTGTCATGAATAAAACCCTTTGTTCTAGATGAGGATGGAAAGAAGACGGTTGACAATGAGCAGGATGGGGTGGTGTACTCCTATTCCTTCTTCCACTTTGTGTTCCTCCTGGCCTCACTCTACATCATGATGACACTGACCAACTGGTACAAGTAAGTCACAACACAAGTTCTTTCAATTTTGGATGTGTTTTCAGTCTATCAAAGTTGTGTTTCAGAATGGGTATATAACGCCATAATGTATTGAGACTTTTTAATCATCTAATCCATTGGTCTGCTGTATGATTTCATGTTGTTACATGTGTTGTTGTTACATGTGTAGCTATCATCATGTCACACATTAGATCATAAAAGTCATACATCATTTCATATCAGTGTCACAATGTTTATGTCAAGTGTTTTCCCCCCACTCAAGCCCAAAGTCAGTGCGGGACGTGCTTGAGTTCGGAGCAACCTGGGCGTCCGTATGGGTGAAGGTGGCCTCCAGTTGGATTTGCTTCGTACTGTACCTGTGGACACTCATAGCCCCCTTGTGTTGTCCCAACCGAGAGTTCCCCCAGTAACAACCAGTTGTCAATCATTCATGTAGGAAGTAGGCAAGTGGCAGTGGTTGGTCGGCACTAATTAATCCTGTCAACATAGTTCTGGCAAGATTTGGCAGCCATTGATACCAGCAATACAAATTACCTATCCTTAACAAAGGAAATAGTCACATCAAGCAAAAAAAGAGGTTTTAATTATCAAGTGAACATGGTTTTGTGTAGTTGTCATTCCAAACCAGAATTTTGTTCACAGATGCATGAAGTAATGTTACTGGTCTCTGTGTATCGTTTACAAATTTCCCAATACATTTTGTCTGAGCATTGGAGATTGAAAGAAAACTGTAGAACTGATGCATGTTTTTTGTGGTTCACATAATGCATTTTGGTTGAATTTGCTTTGGTTGAGTGCAAGGAGAATGGTGGTGGTGTTGCATAGCCGGTGACCTCTCCATGGTGACCCTTCCCATCTGCAGTCACCATGCTTACTTCTGACAGCATCTGGCAGTGGTATCATCTGTGTGTTCTGACCACCGTTATTTCTTTGCAGCCATTTGTTTGTATGCTTCTTGTCTTCATAACACCATCCTTCAAGGAAACAACTCAGAATGAATCTTGCAGTATAGATTGTCCCTTTCCTGCAGTTGATCCTAACACAAACATAGACTGTTTCCTATTTCATTAATTTTTTTTTCATAATGTGGTATCTTTAAAATCTTTATTATTTATTTATATTGGTCTGGAAATGCCAGATTGCTTCTGCTTATTCTGCAGGTGCCTATCTTCTATCTTGTGATGACTGTGTTTTGTATACTGCTACAGATATGCAGCAATATTGTCCTTTTTTTATATACTTGTAGCACGGTGGTAGAGGCTTGCACTGTATTGAGTTTCTATCTCAAATGCTTTGTGTAAGTCCTAGGTGCTGCACATCTAGTTTCTTCAATCACTATAATTATAATTATAGTTTTCCCTTCTAGCCACCCTCATGAAACTCCTTTCACCCAGAAATCATGGTGCTGAGGTGTTCTGAACATTGGGTGGGATTTGGACAATGCAATTTGGTAGAATTACTAGAAAGTTGGTCAGAATACATGTATGTACAGGAGAATTGGCCATGTGAAACTTTGTAGCGTTGCCATCAAGGGTACTTAAGACTACATGATATCACTATTCAACAAACACCGATTTCGGTGCTTGGGTACAGCACATAGTCTACAGGAATTGTGTCTAACGTACCCTACACAGTAATACTACACAGTTTCACATGGCAAGTCCTTTGGTACATATTCTTGACCAACTCTCCACCAAATGGTGCTGTCCAAATCCAAGCACCGTGTCATGCCATAACTGGTTGCTCATTGAAAGGAGTTCAACGGATGTGCCACCAGCACAAGCGTGCCTTGTTTTTTGCACTTCTTTTGTGGTGTTTGTGTTGGCTGTATAGTTACCATAATGTCTTGTTTTCTGCCTTCTCTCCACTCTTTAGTCCGGGCAGAGCAAGCATTGTAAACTTTGGTTTCTCCTGGGCATCGGTGTGGGTGCGGCTGTCCTCCTGTTGGGCATGTATGGTGGTGTATGTGTGGACTCTGATCGCACCAATCTGTCTACCAAACAGGGAGTTCTCATAGGAACATTGTAGAGTCTCTTACACCTCATGGAAAAGTTTGTTCTCAGTTAGAGACAACTTAGTGGCCAATGGGGAAGGATGAAGGGTTTGATGAATAATCTTTTTAGACTCATGTTTTTAAACAGACATTTTGAAAATCTATAGGCAATAGTAATAAAAAGCAAGATCGTTTAATAAGGGTCTTTCTGAAGCAAAGTTGAATTGTAATTTCCAACACAAAAATTGGACTTACCCAAATTTTTGACTGTCCAACTCCAGTGTTGGTCAAGGAATGAGCAAGCCACCACTTGAATGTATGATGTGACATGTGGCTTAGTGGATCATAAGCACTGCCCACTGAGTCACATGTTGGAACTTTGCTTCAGAATGATTTCTACCAACACAGATGGACTTTCAAGCTAATGATAAGGATATTTGCATGTGACATCACAGCTATCATGCTGATTGGTTGAACCTGGAAGAGTCAGACCTGTGAATTTGCTGGGGTAGCCAATATCTACATCATAGTCACATGAGTGTAAACAACCTATAGAGAAAAAATGTGAAAGTATTTTCATGAAATATGTTCTGTGATCATCATGTCGTCATCCCTCACCCATGGATGTAAAATGTTTGTCAATTTGTACTAAAGAAACTTGTATATTTACATCTTCTATTTTTTCAACCCATGTGCATTATTGGCTAACCTCATAGGAAATTGCCTTATTTTAAATGTTCAGGAACAATAACAAGGAACCTCAATCCATGAAACCACACTTGCCATGTTGACTTATTTAGTTTGCTTCACTCAAGTTTCATGAACTTGATATTTCATCGATATTAGGTGAAGAGCGCTTAAGTGTACTTTGTGCAGTTTCTGAGTTCAATAGTGCAGATGTGCTAATAAGATTGACTCTCAACTACTTCAAATTATACACTTATGGTTTTAGAAACAATAGAATGGATTTTGATTGAAAAGTTTATCGTTATAAAGCCATACTTTATTTGCTGACCACTCTATGGGAATTTAAGAATGCCCCATCAATACGGAATACAGCTTTTATCCTACCAGAAAAAACATTGAAAAGAAGTAACAGTTAAACACTGGACCAATAAAAACTGTGCCACAACTAGTTGTGCATCTACTGAAAACTATAGTACTGCAATGTTGTAATAGTGATAAAAGGACATTTGCTATATATACATGTAGTCATAGTACATGTAGGATTGTGGCAGTGGCTACAAAAGTGTCTAGAAGCTTGCCTAATGGGACATGTTTAATGTATAATTTGGTTTGTCAGGTAACAATGGCCTAAGGACAAAGTAAAGAATGTTTGATACCATTTTAAATATTGTACATTTATTTGATAAGTGGTACCTTTTACATAGGATGAGTTCCTTGTACAGCAATTGTTCCTTAGTTGTTTGATTTAACAAGATAATCAAGGATCTAGTGATGCATAAGATTACAATGCTTTGTGTTTTTGCATGGTTCGATTTATAAGCTGCTGAACACTCTGTTTAAAATAGAATAAAAATGTAAAGAAAGGAGAAATTTTAAAATTAGTGCAATTACTTTTAGCATGTAACAATCAAGAGAAGATACAAATTTGTGTACAATAATTTTATTCTAATCAGATGCAGGGTGTATTTACAAAGGTTTAACATTGCATAACAATATGATATGATATGTAGTGTTCTGATTGTGTACAATGTAATATATATAATCATCTGCTAACCTGGATGTATTTTAATGTTCCGATAATAATGATCTTGTACATGTATGAAAGGTGATCTTTTTACCATTTAGGATCTGACTTAATATCACGCAGAAAATGTTGACATGCATCCGACCAACAACTGTCTAAAGCTTAATGTACAATTGCCAGAGAAAATTACGAAGTAAACTGTGAATTGATGAATGTAAGTTCTGTGTATGTGCAATGAAATGTCATTTACATTTTTTTTCAAACGATAATCGAAGCTGCATGTTTGCAACTGTAACAGAAATTAAAGTGTCATTAAAAATTATCATGTATTATCTAGCCACTGTCTTTGTTTTAAGTATGATTGTTCAATAAAGGTCAGTTTAGTCAGTGATGGTCTGTGTCCGGTCATGTAAATCTATAAACCACAGCTGTTGGCTGGCCAATGGTATTACAGACTCATAATCAATATCAAATACAGGTTCCTGATTGGTCAATCACTTCTGGTTATATGATGAAAGTTGTTGCTACATGTCCAGTCTGTTTTGGTTTTCAGTGTCTTAAAGAATAGTTCATAACACCATGATAGGCAAACCCACAATGATTTAGATCCTGGTTCCTAAGGGGAAGTTGATCATAGACAATTGTATGATTGACACATGGTTTAGCATGCCACAGCTTAATTGTCTCTTGAAATCCATATATCCACATAAGCGTCTGCACTTGGGCCTAGGACACTATTGCCTATAGGGAAGGGGCTTATTGATGTTCCTCTGTGACAAAAAAAGCCTCTGCCCCTGAGGCGTCGCCAAAACACTGCCCAGCCTTGCATTAAGCTTAACTTACGGGTATCAACACAACAACATATAGCTGACCACTGAACTCGATACAGTAAATCCTCAGGCTATTTTCGTGGACAAATTTCAACGAAACAAAGTCCACCGTCGGAAGTATAGATTGCAAATTATGCGTGCTTGCCTAGTATTTGATCGGCGGTCAGGTAACCAAGCCTGTATATATGTAAATATTACTAACACACTAAATTGACCTGTCTTGTCTTTTGCACACACAGAATCAGTTACCTATGTTCATCAGTGCCTTTACCTTTATTTCCCTTTGTTTACTTACCGGTCACTTGTTTTGTAACTAGCGTGTATGCGCAACTTCTGATAATGCAATTGTTATTGGGCTTAGCAGTGCGAAAGAAAAAGATTCGAAGAAGCCGCTCACAGCTGGAAAATTTTCCCGCTACATTTTGCTATAGACGCATGTGACTGTGACCTTCGACACTCGTGAGAGCTCGTTAGTATGCATGTTAATGACTAGGTGGTGATTATTTCTGTCCCATGAAGAGCAACTTGCGGATGGCTAAATGCGAGAAATC
This sequence comes from Branchiostoma floridae x Branchiostoma japonicum, assembly GCA_013266295.2. Classification (NCBI taxonomy): domain Eukaryota; kingdom Metazoa; phylum Chordata; class Leptocardii; order Amphioxiformes; family Branchiostomatidae; genus Branchiostoma; species Branchiostoma floridae x Branchiostoma japonicum. The sequence continues at coordinate 21,680,086 of CM023823.1, forward strand.
GCCGATCACATGAAATTTTTCTCGTGAGATTTGAACACGGCCATTTCGGCTGCGCCGGCGAAACTTGTTTGGTCTGAGTCACTTGACATGGGCCATGGGTTGGGCTGGCAGTCGGAGGTGGAGGTGGAGCTTGTGAACCCAGAGTTGGCGCTACCTGAGGCTACACGCCACGGGGAATCGCGCCTGGACAGACGAGACCCGTCCCCCACATGTGTGGCATGGGTATTCTTATTCTTGGACGTGTTCTTGCGGAAGGCGGCCTCGCAGCGGCGAAGCATGGAACGATTCAGCACAAAGGCCAGCGCCACAAGAAAAGCCTGGGCCGCGCTCAGCACTGTGAAGATATAATCTAGGACCAGGCTTCTCACAAAGGACACCGCAAATCCCAACCCCCAAGTGAACCCTAACAGGACAGTTATGCGGACGTACACCCACAGGAGGCTGCGGCTCTTGTCACGCCGTATCTTGGACACGGCTTTGGTTGCCTTCTGAAGAGACACCACCGTGAGGACCATGAAGATGGCGTTCGTGACCAGAACCAGCGCGACGGGGCCACCGAAGACCACCAGGAGAGCATACGGTTCGCCTATCCAGCAAGCCTGCCCGCCATAGCCCACAGTGACGGTGGTGATACACGGGCAGAAATCCACGAAGGCGGCCACCCCAACAACAACAGCGGGTAACAGCCAGGTATACAGGAGGTACAGGCGGTAGGAGTTGAACCTGCCCTCGGAAATGCCGCGGGAGAAGGTGTTGTGGAGGTCAAAAGCGAGAGCGCTCATGGTGAGGAAGGCAGCAAGGAAAAGATAGTGGCCCAAAACGGCGACGAAGTAACAGAACGCAGTGGAAACCTGTGCAACCACCCTGCCCAGAAACACCGACTGGGCTGCAGTAAGTGTGATGACGAGCTGCATCTTCAGGCGACCCGGGATGGAGTGATATTCCCGGGTTACCACACAGAGCGCCAGGTAAACTATACCGCCTACAGCCGACAGCGCCGTCAGAGCAATGTTCAAGATACCACTCACGTTGTCCTCGGAGTGATGTGCCTCTGTAGTGGGGTAGGTCTCCGGGGTTGGCTTGTCACAGTCGGTACAGTTGTATACCGTGGTGTTCGAGCTGCTAAACTCTTGGCAGGGTTCACCATCTATACTTATGCCTTGCGTCTGTCCGTCAACGCAGATCTCGCCGGGTGGCGCTTGTGTCGGACTGGTCATGATTTCCCGACACTGGCGGCTGAGGAGGTCGTAGGTACTGCCCGGCGGACACTTGCTGGAGGAGTGGGAGTTGAGCGGGTTGAAGTTGAAGAGAATGGAGAGGGAGAGAAGGTGGAGCTGAGAAGCGCTCCCACACGACCTGCAGGATGTCATGCCGCAACTCAGAACTTCCAGCTCCTGGGGATGCACGCCTTCGCACTGGGCACAATACACGTTTCTGCGGCAACGAGAACGATTACATGTAACACCGACTCTCATAAATCCGACGGAAACCCTAAGACCGCCACAGTTGATAAAAACGGTGTTATCTAGACCTCGGGTAATAATTTCTTGAACACCTGGATAACACCTGCTGCAGCATTTAGTAGAGCCCTATAAATTCACAGTTTAAATATTTCAATGTGGTGGTCTTAGGATACCCGCGGAATAATGAGAGTCGACGTTAGACTAAAATATACCCGGGCATACAAAATCCACAACACCAAAGAAGTGAGAGTGTAACTACTAGTATCTAGACATGCTGAAACCTTTGAAAAATCTCACCTGTATATGCCGGTATCTCCGCTGACATACGCTGCGTGCCCCGCGCACAGCTCCGCAAAGCAACGGCCTCCTTGGTCACCCTGGTAGTTAGTTTTTCTGGGCACGCACTCTCTAGTCTTTACTAGAGGCCTGAAGTACGCGCGCCCCTGGCCGGACTGAATGGCTGCAATGGTGGCGTTCATTTTAGCCTCTTCCGACCCAACAAGCTCAAGGTTACCGCTTATCCCTAGCGTCCAAAATGTGACGTTGAGCGCACCGTTACACGCGGCGCAGTAGACATTCCTGTAGGCGACGTCGGACGTGACGTCGCTGACCGGGTTGTAGAAGATGACGTCGTTGACGTCAGTGTAGTCGACATCGGTGTGCAGGCAACCCTCGCGCGTGACGCTGTCGGTCCACGCTTTAGGACAGCTGGCGACCATCCAGACGTAACTGTCCGTCCCGCCGTTCCACAGACATTCGTAGGGCGCCGTGTCGTTGGGTACAGTTCGCGGCGGGACGTCTGGCGGGACCCCGTCCACGGCAGAACAGTGGTCCGAGCAGCAGGAGCCGTTCCCGACGCACGACTCTGTGCAGTCACAGAAAGTCTCCGCCGCTCCTGATAAGACATCTGGCCCACAGCGCCAAGTACACGAGTCAGCCATGACGACTGGTCTGCTAGCGGTTTCTATGTCTGAAACACAAAGCGTGTACACGAAATTAAAAAAATAAAAAAATAAAAATAAGACTGATCTTGACATTCTTGTGCCCCTTTTGAAACGATACAATCTTCAAACACCACACCATATGCACAGAATTTGATGGACTTAGTGATCTTCGGACTTAGTCGTATAAAATTTCTGTTAAACAAATATCACTGTTTTGGAAAGTTGGAACAAATTCTTCAAGGTCGTAAACTATGCTCTATCACACAAAACATCACAATACATATCACACCATGCTACTTATAATTAATCTCCATGCAGATTTAGCGGTGGCACGACAGTGTAAAAAATGCAAAAAGACAGGGAAAAGATTCCGTGGCTTTTTGCATTTGTGCATTTTGTGCTTTTTGCATTCTTATTGTCCACTGTCATGCCACCGGTAAATTTGTTTGGAGATTACTTATAATAGTTACGTATGCCATTCACTATATTATGATTCAGATAAAAAGTCTTCAAACATTACACTGTGACCTTTCGGGGAGGATGGACAGTCATGTCAAACCTACCATCGGTGGTCGAAGAGCCTCCACAGAATGTGTCTACATCCTTACAGCAGTCGTCGAAGAGCCGACACTTGGGGTCGCACTGGCACATGGTACCGGGGCTCCAGGTGCCGCACCTGTCGCTGCAGGTGTCGTTAGGGTGACAGGCGGGAGGTGTAGGGACGTACAGCAGGGGTGGTGGGGTGGTGGCGTCTGGGACGGGCGGCGGGCCGATAGGTGGAGGGCCAAGGTCGCCGGGTTGTAGACCTGCCACGGAGAGAGCAGAACAGAAGTGCCAAGGACATCATGTCAGGCCACATAGTAAACAGATAGAAAAGTCATAAGAAATGAATTCAATCCATCGGTAGGCAGCACACTCACATTGCATACAGAACAATATTCCTGTCCTACAGACTTTCAAATAAATCAATAGTTTTCACAGTCCATATACACGTACTTTGAAGAGTTGTTCTATCAAATTTTCTGTTATACATACGTCGAACTTTGTTCTTTTGTGAAGAAGGAGCTTCGAAAAAGATTGCTATGTGTACTTGCCACCATTTTACTACTAACTGGGATACTTGTGAAGACAAAGCTGCGCTAGCTATATTCTGAAAGTTTGTCGACATCAACTAGTGAGACATCTAGTTTTCTTGTAAGTAAAACACACCAAAAAAAAACGTTTTCAGTTCGAGCGTTGGGGAAGATGTTCGCACCAGTGACAGTATAAGCGACACTTGGTTGTAGAACAGTGCAAGGAGTTTTTTCTTAGTTTTGAGAGTCGGAAGCATCGGAAAATGCACATCTACCCGAGTTTTGCACATATTTCTGAAAACCTACCGGTCAACACGTATCTGAATTGTATCAGTTCTGCCGTTTTTATTGCCTCATTTATATATCTATATCCGATAGCAATAAAAAAAATACCTACCAACATTCTGAGCGGCCACTTCAGATAGAAACAGCAAAGCAATCGCAGTAGCGGAAAGAGAAGTCGTCGTCCTAACCGTCCCCATTGCTGCGCCGTTCTCTTTTGACAACTATTCTCGTGTGTCGCAAACGAGTTCTTTACCACTCTATAGAGAGCCATAAAGTAATTTTCTGTAATCATTGATACACAAAGGAAGTCGTAAACAGCATGGGAGAGTATAAATCACCATCCTTTGAGGTCCCAGAAATGGTAAACTCAACTTGCTACCAGCTAATACTGGACAACCTACCAACGCACCATCACTATAGCATTGTTTAGCGTTCACCGGTGTTTTGACGCAAGTGTATGTTTGGAAAAGGTAACCCGGTTGACACATAGTTGTGGCACACGGTCCATTGTACAACACAGCACACAAAAGGCTGTGATGGCTACCATTACAAAAAACACCTGGCTGGTTCCCTGGCATATTTCTATCGGTTTACAATATAGAGCTACCATTTACGTTTCTTAAGGGCCCCACTGTCAAACCAATTTCCTAATCAACCCAGATATAAATGCCTGAAAGTGCATGCAGGTATCCATGAAGAAAGCCCGCATTGTATATGAAATAACTTTTTAATTTCACCACCCTGGAACCAACTCAGGCTTGTTTGACATCATTCTTGATTTATATGCAAGACCACACCAATTTCATTTCTTGGTTCTTGGATTTTAAAAATAATGGAGCGCAGGCAGGCAAAATAAAAAAAAGAAACAAGTGCATCTTGTAATAGACAAAAATGTTACAACAGGCACAGTAACCACAATGTCAACATACCTGGCTGGTAATGTTTCAAACAAGGAAATTTCAACTTTTAATGCATTGATAAATGGGGAAAACTGGAATAACTAGGAAGGCAAGGGCTTTGTGTAACTGTTGGTGCCAAAATATGAGCATTTTGGGGTCAATTCATATCATGAATGGTACAGATGATCTTTTTTTCAAATCTGAGAACCGACAATTAAATCAAGTAAGTAAAAACTATGGAAATGCAAACATTTGTCATTTTTCCAACTTTATTTCAAGTTCAATCTATTTCAGAAAAATATTTAATTTAACATCTACATTAACTCAAATTACAACTTATATGCAATGTACATGCATACAAAACTTGTTATCAAAATTATGCGTGTTTAGAATTCAAGAGTTCCTGAATTTTGGTAGGCACTGAATGATGTTGTAACATTGCACTTCAAAACTTGAAATCTGTACTAATGATAAATATGTGCCTACATGTCATTTGAATATCTGTGAATATCATGTCATCTATATCCACTGTATATACAAATCTGTTTGGCAAATTTCACTTCCAGTCTCTTATTCAAGTTCACTCATTGACAACCATGCATACTTTACAATGAAGTCCCCATAATAAAGGGCAACGTGAACATAAAACCACATTTCATGATTTACAGTACAGTATTTCAAATTTACCCTCATTTATGTCCTCTACCTCTATGAGCACCACATAATTTATAGATCTAAAGTAAAACAGTTAAGTACTTCCTACTTACATGTACGACAATGCTTCTTAATATATGAATCTATATTTTGATAAAGATAAATAAGCAACTAACCTTTACATCACAATTTACAATGTTACAATACAAATGCCCATCACAAGACAGTATCAGTTCTGATATCTTGCGTTAAACATGCTTTTAAAACATCTCAATAAACTGCAATTATAACATAGTAGAAATATATGCCGGGCCCATTTTCAATGCAAATACATTATGTAGAACAATCCTAAAACAGAAAACCGTCCAAGTCTAAAATTATAATTCTTGCATGGCTCTAACACGAAGGCAAAATGCTTGTTGAAAAAGGTGATAAAAAGTAACAGTCAGTATTACATACATTAGATTGACAGGTCTAAAAAGCTGAACATGTAAATATCTGTAATACATTGTAAATACATTGTTGATGTGCACTAACATTGTAAATGCAAGTGCACATCAACAAAAGTAAGTTCTACAAAGGTCCCAAATCAGTTTTTCCCAGTAAAATAGTGTATAAGGGCAATGCAGGAGGGTAGAGTTTTAGAAAATATGAAAATAGAGCATGCTAAGTCTCTTAGGCTTCCTGAGAGCAAAAATTATGATCAGATAGGTCACAGGGGAAGGCTGCATCCACCTGTGGCCTGGCAGGCTCACATGTACAAGTGGCCAATCTGTAAGTTTTCCTGATCACTATTTGTCCAGAAACAGTACCTCATCTACAGTCATGTCATGTTCTGACACAGGTATGTGGTCACACATCTGTTCCCTGAACGCGAGAGCGATCGTGTATGGCCGTCCTGATGGAAGCATGGCACATTTCTTCAGGTAGCTGTCGTAGTAGCCTTTCCCTCGTCCCAAACGGTGGCCCTCCGCGGTGAAGCCCAGTCCCGGCATGATGATGAGGTCTAGCCCACCTATGGGTGGAAAAAAATAGGCTAGAAGGAAGGAAAGAGCAGGGACAGACGGAAGCAAGGGGTCAGTTTAGAAGCTTTCTTTGCTGTGATTGGTCAGGACACTTAATTGCATTAAAGGAAGCAAAATGGTGCACAAAAGCAGGGAAATGATAAATGTGTTAAGCAAGTTTAGTGGCATAGCTAGAGTCAGCAGTGTATGCTAGCTACTCACCTATAGTGCCATCTTCATCCTCTGTTAGCTTCCCTACCATGCACTCTCCAAGCCAATGGCATAAAACAACTCAAGTAGTAGCTGCTACATATACATCTTTGTGGAGGTTAGATACAGGTGAATAGAAGGCCACAGATCTAAATCACCAAAGTTATAATCATTTACATGTCTCTTTGGCACAAGGTTGATGACAAGTTGGAGAAAACATCAGCATGAGGATATAAAGGTGATATGATGCAGAAGTATTGACAAGTGTTCACAAGGGCTGTAAAGAACATTAATGATGGCAGGCAAAGTACCTGAGAATTGTCATAATGAGATAACAGACTGAGGCTACATGCTGTTAAAATTAGATAAGGGGGGCAGAAACAGAAAAGAAATGATAATCATACGTTAACTGTAAGGAATTTTCATGCACTATAATAACCTTGAAATGCACTTTTAGTGTGTAAACTCTCTATAAGTACCTGCTGAGAACGCTTCTTCTCTTGTGTTGTCATCATCTGCAGGTTGTTTGATCTTCCATTTGGTCAGAGGTAAGCTGTCATAGTCCTCCTGGGAGTACAGTCTCAACATGTCCATCTTGTCGCCAACATACCTAAACAAACATCAGTCACAGTAGATTTTTACACAGGGGGTCAGCATACCACTGGACTACACAAGATACTCCTTGGATCAAATTAGTCAGTCTGTACACAGCTTCTACATGTACTAGTAGTTGTACCTTGGTATGAAGACCCTCTTGCCATTCTGGAAGATGTGCCTGAGGATGCCTTCTGTACAGACTTCGTTGGAGAAACTTAGATACAAGGAGACCTGCTTGCTGGCCTGGTACTTTGGGTTGGAGATGAGCTGAAAATAAGACACAATTAATGAAAATGAACTTCACTGCTCAAAAATTGCATATGGTACAATTAGTGCTGCGTACCGGTTCGCTGGACCGGTTCAGGACCGGACCGAATGTTTCGGTTCAAGTCCAAAAAAACCGAAACGTTGAGAACCGGTTTTGGACTTGTTAAAAAAATAGCACTAACATACATTCCAGTGTTTAAAATACCCGGTGTTTAAAATAATTTTTTCTGTGCGAGACTTATTCCGAAAGCCAGGTTGCCCGGAGCGCAAGTTATTTTTACAGCGGCTGGGTTTACGGCCAGCGGCTTCTGAAATAAACAGTGCCGCGGTCCCGCCTGCTTGATCTCGCCCCGGTCTGCTTGCGGTAACAACGACCCATTTTCCATTGAGAAATGTTCCTTGAGAAGCTTCGTCCGTAGTCAAGTTGCTTTAATGCGCCTATAAACGCAAAAATTCATCCGAAACACGCGGCTGGGACGGACGAAAACATTAGCGGCCATCTTAAACCTCGCGAACTCACGTTAGATCTCGCAAAAACACGCGAGGAATACGCAACGCCCCTAGCGACATTGGTGAGACTGCAGCCTATTGCAGGGTTCCAGATATCGGTAGAGAGCCGATAATGAAACAAATTAAATCTAGCACCGCGTTTCCACCGCTATTTTATCTCTTGGGGCGAAATTAAGTACTTCTTTGCTGTTGTTGCTATAAAAAAATTGTACTATTAAAGCTGAAAAAGATTTTTTCTTAAATTATACACTGTATAATACTAGTAGCTTAATAACATGTGTTTACTACTGAGTATAATAATACAGTATTCATTGACTCATGATTATGAAACACCCATATTAGTAATTAGGTCTATATACATTGCATTTGTAGTTCAGCAGTCAGCTCAAATTAATCCAAGGCTTTAGGTAGGCAAGTCGCTTTGCTTACATCATGCCATGGGTTTAGGTCCGGACTTGCAAGTCCGGACCTGAACCTAAACCTCTGGACTCGAGTCCGGACCTGAACCTGAAAATTGGTTTAGGTATGCAGCACTAGACCGTACAATGTATGGGAACATGTACAACAAATCAATTCTGGGAAAGTAATCTACTGAACTTAACAACAGACTATGTAGTACATTTGTATATACATGTATGAAGAGTGGCCCAAACTGGAATTCTACAGTTCCTAACCTGACCAAAGAGTCTAACTCTATTCTACTCTATATACAACTTTTATTATTATTATTTACAAGTCCTGATACATTTGCAAGGAGATAAAGGGATCAAAGCTATATATGCAGGCATATAAACCCTTTTCTGGCTTATTTTTAGGTTTAACATTACTTAATTTACAGCTTGGGAAGTGTATTTCAAAATTACACATGAGCAAAAACGAGTTTCATTTCTAAGTAAATGTTGACCATGCACTATTGATTAACTGACTGTTATTTCTGTTGTGACGAGACTAAAACACATTCCAATCTGGGGATCTACGTGTACACGAACATTTTACAATTCATTCTCAATTGCATAGCTCTTTGTCAGATATTTTCTCATTTCACAATGGAAAGACTAGAATCTGTATTACGTTATCTGTATCTGTATAGCAAGTATAACCGCCCTTCGGCGAAACACACCAGCTTCGCAGGCACGCGGCACGGTGGCAGCTAGCTATAGAGTCTGACAAGATTCATCACTACTATTTACCGACGTCTCCACTCTACTCTTATGATACCTGAGGCCATGAGGGGTGTGTCGGGGGTGGGGTCATGACGTCAAAAGGGTCGACTTTCGCAGTTTGGGGTGATGCGGCAGAAATTGTCCTCTTTGCACGCCTTCGCAGCCGTTTCACCCACTCAATATGTAACGTACCTTTTGAGTTAGAAGTTCAGATTGTCTGTGTTTCTCCTCTTCCGTCAACGCGGCCATCCTAGCCTTGATTTCCTTCCGTAAAACTTTTTTGGCTGCGTGGACCGCACTCAGCGCCGCCATCTTGTCTCTGAACTATGGACCGACCCAATTTGCGACACTGTCGTAATTGCTGCTTGGGGACAACTTCAAAGCAGATGTGTAGGTGTTAGCTCGTTTTTTAATAGTTTTGCAATAGCAAGAACTGTATCTTTCCTGTATTGATTCAGCTGTCAACCATGAAGGAAGCCATCTTGGTGTCACTTACCCAGCCCAAGCAATCACACGTCTTTTTTTAGTTATTATCTCCAAAGCCCAAGGCCTGTGGCTATTGACAGAAACGTCCTGTCAGTAACAGAAAGTATTGCACTGCTGACAGGATCGTCCTGTCAGTAACAGAAAGTATTGCACTGCTGACAGGATCATCCTGTCAGTAACAGAAAGTATTGCACTGCTGACAGGACCGTCCTATCAATAACAGAAAGTATTGCACTGCTGACAGGATGATCATCCTGTCAGTAACAGAAAGTATTGCACTGCTGACAGGATCGTCCTGTCAGTAACAGAAAGTATTGCACTGCTGACAGGACCGTCCTGTCAGTAACAGAAAGTATTGCACTGTTGACAGGACCGTCCTATCAATAACAGAAAGTATTGCACTGCTGACAGGATCGTCCTGTCAGTAACAGATGGCTCTCAAGAACTCTGACATCTACCTTGACTCTGTCTTGGCAGAGAATCTGAAGAACCACTCCGTTTGCAGTCTGGTCAAGCATACCGACAAAATCGTGGCGATCGTGGTTGGTATGGTGGTAGCTGTCACTGTCGTACGTGTATGACCAAGGAGGTTGACGCAGATACCGCTCGGGGTTTGATAGGACTGCATGTGTTTGTAGTTTCTCTGCTATGGGCATGCTTCTGGAAAGCTACAACCAGATATTTACCCATGCATTTTATTGTCTTAGCATTTGTCAAACGCATACCAGTACCAAGATACGCATTTTTAACACACCTGTCCCCGATCATCATTCACACACACTTCAAACTACATTGTATCTGTTCTGTTTTCCTTTTTAATAAATGTACAATGTAAATTACACGTATCACCCAAGATCTAGATTTGTGAAGTTGTGCAAGTACATATCCTGTATTGCATATTATAGGATACACAATCTCTCGTAGTTTTCAAAATCAAGTCACTCAAAAGCATCAATATCATTCAAAGTCATCCATTTCAACAAGAAGGTATGTGTGGTCCAGTTACCAATGGGGTTATTCTGATTACTATGTGATGTGTGTACTGGCATTGTCAGAATTAAAAGTATACATTGTTAATTTTCCAGTGCAACACATGCCTTTCCGCACTGTAATGGTTACCAAGTGCATCAAATTGTCACAAAATTGTGTCTCTAAAACATCATCAAAGCATGTTATCTAAATTTCTCTAGACAAATTAAGGAGCATGTTATCTTCAGAAAGTTTCTGTCTGTAGGAAGACTGCCTACAAGTATATGTACGAGTTGCCACTTTTGACAGCAGTACCTCTAAAAATGCTAGTTGTAAATCTTATTTCCCAGTTGCAGGATTGGTGGACTCAACAATTTTGTTACATTAATAGATTCTGCAGTGGCAGTATTGGGTAAAATGTATCTCTGAATAAAACTGGTATCTGCACCACCAGTCTCCTCATTACAGCATGCAGAAAGAACTTTTAATTTTATCTGGTCAACTTGCCATTCCAGGTGTAGTGAACCTAGTATGTGTAGTCCATATTCAGCAGGTACGATCATACCATCATCTTCCATTTGCCAAAGCTCACCATCACAGTTGGCATAGAAATATTTTCTTCACAGAAACACATCTAATTCAGTTGCACAGCTCACTTCTTTTAGATCATCAAATAGTACATCAAAAAAATCAAATGCAATTTCCCTTTAAGCCACGGAGGTCTTCGAGGCTGCCATATTCTATTCTAATGCTTCTACTGCTTAAGTGTTGATTCTTAATATACAGATTCCATTCGGGTGAAAATTGCACAAAAATTTTCAGGACAAAATTCCTAGGGCAAAGCAATAAACCCATTGACATAATAAAGACCTGAAACATACATGTACATGTACACAACTGGTAAAATCACCTTTCCACGTTATCCAGTATATAAACATTTATTACTTATGCTAGGAAAGAAATATCAGAAGTACTATACTATAGTCTACTCTATAACCTTCTAAAGGACAGGATAATAATTTGAAAGTGATTCTCAAACAAAAGACTTTTTTCCATTATAGCTTTTATGTTTGACACATGTCAATCACATGAATTTTTGTCCAATCTGATCAGAGACAATCATTGGCTTTTTTCAGGACATATCATTAAATGATATTTTAATATCAGATACTCAAAAATGATGAACATGTGTCCAACATAAGAAAATGAAAAATAGGCCTTTTACTGGAAAATTCAATACAACTACTATACTATGCTATCCTATAAACAGGAAATATAATACCTAAACCAATTTCAATTACACATTGTAAATCCTTTAGCAAGGTAATGATCTTTTTTCATATTTACATCTTCTCTATGTGATTTTGCTATTTTGAGATATAAACAATTATCATTAATCAAATGACAACTTGAACGTGGTGCAAGGCCCTATGGAATAGGAGAAAGACTTGAAAAGGTCCTCTGCATCAAATGGCACAAGTTTCCTTAAAAGCAGGCTCCACCCCTGGGGCGTCACCAATAACTCCGCTATCATTGAATGATTACAGCCTTTCCTTCTACTCCTAACTACTCGGGAGGATTTGTCTGAGTTGTAATGCCAAATGCTGGGGCAACGCGCTGGAAAAATTTCCTCATGATGAAGCGTAACTCTGGTTTCAGCTCGAACACCATGGTGTCACACAGAGGGTTGTAGTACCTCGCTGCATGCACACGGAACTAGACAGGAGTGGAGAAAAAAATATGAACATTAAACATTAACTTTTATAACAAAATGGCTACTAACTCACAGACATTTTAACAGACACTAGTAGACATGGGTCACTATGGGTAGTGCAGGAAGGAAGGGGCAAGCAACATCATTACCATGACAACACAGACTGGACACAGTATGCATACATAGCACACACTCTGTCATGGTAAAGAATGCCCTGCATCTCCCAGCATGCAATGGGATCCGTGGTCTACAGGACATGTGACATGACAACAAGCTACAGAATGTGCTACCTTGTTCCTTGCTTGTTTTTAGTACCTTATCTTATCAAGGTACATAGCTACAAAATTCTTTCTACCCTAAAATGTAGCCATTATTTCTGAATCTTTTTAATACTACAGTTACTAGCCTGACTAATCGCGCTCCTGGCGGCTGGCCGCCCCGAAAGTTGGGGTGGGGGTCATTATACCCCCGGCCGAGAGCTTGTAAACACAGGCTAGTACACTTACCATTCAATAACAAAGCCAAGTACAGAAATTGCAACAATTTGACGATCACCCCAACAATTACCGGTAAAAAAATTACAATATCTTAGTACATTAGTCTCTGCTGAGCTCTACCTACCCTGTCCTCGTCCATTTTGTTGAGCCTGGTGAGAAAGAGGATGAGGAGGGAGGTCCAGGCATCCCTGTGGCTGTCTGAGCCCAGCTGCAGGAAGTAGTCCAGCGCATCTCCACACACACTACAGGAATTATGGACATACAAGTTACCACAAACATCAACATTGAACATTCCTTACAACAAGTAAAAGCATAACATACCAGTTTTGTATGTTAGGTACAAGCTCCATAATACCAGACTGATGGGTTTGATCTTATTGATAAGAGTGGTGGGTTCTTGGGATTTTGTGGGTCAATATAACACCCTGTTTGGGTGCTAAAGCCTTCTATCACGTTTCACCTACCTGAGCAGCCTCTCCTGTACTGCAGGCCAGAAGTCCCTTCTCTTCTCATCATAGTACATTCTGAACAGGATACGTAACGAACAGGCCAGACTGGTGGTCTCCTGCTTCAGCAGGTTGGGCTTGGACTTACCCTTGAACCCTGCAGAAAGTCACAAGAATGACATGTGTTCCTTAAGACACAGTTGTGAGTGAGGTATCACCACCAACTACCATGCAACCAGGTGTAGTTTACCCTGGAAACAATCATCAGGTACAGAAACCATGGCCAGACTAATTTTCATTGCCATTATTAAGATTCTCAACCCAGATGCCTTTGCTTTTCAATTGTCTTAATAAATAAAAGTTTCAGTTACGAAGCAAAAAGTTAGGTACAGCCAGTTTTGGAAATTTCTAAAAAAATATTCCTTTACTCAAATCTTAGCACCCATTTGAAGTGTTCAGTAACAAATCTATTGATGAACACCTGTCTGTTCGTTACAACACGTAAAGGGAAAACCTATGTACTGTTCTAAAGAAGCACTTTAAGTAGCCAGCATAGAAAATAAGTCTGACCGAAAGAGTGGAATAGGTTAGTGAGCAAAACAAGGACACAATACTGTTAGGCACCCTACAGTCTAGCTTACACCCCTTCCCCATCTACAAGGGCTGTTCCAAAAAGATCTCCCCTGACCCACTTCCAGATGGAAGGGGGCTGAAATCGCACATATATAATCATACATATTTCTACAGGTCATATGCCTATTTTCTTTTTTAAGCAGCTTCTTTTTACAGCTGCTAGGATGGTGTGAGGTGTGATATTGGAGCCAAATGAATTCAGAACAGCCAACAGGTCCTGTATATGCAGTATGTTCATCAAAGGTCATCGTAGACTAATTTTCCATGGACAAAGAGGAATTAAACTTAGTCTTTAAATGCCTAACAACTGTGCCAAGTTTCATTCCTCTTAATCTCTGGGATATTAGCTTATGAGGGCTTTTAATGGACATACTGTGTACTCAGGACAATGATGACTGCTCTAAATTCAGATGTGAAAATGGCCATTTGATCTTTAGAGAGAGATAAAATATATATACATGTACATGTATAATTTTTACATAGACTGGAAGTGGGTCAGGGGGAATCTTTATTGAACCTCCCTGGTAGATATCCCCAACGTGCAGATGAGTGCTTAGTGACCACGACGTGACAAGCAGAGAGGGAGGTGAAATTTGGAGTGTGTTTTTGACTACCAGCACATTCCCAGGGAGATCGCTCATTCATGTCGTAGTGCAGATCCAACAGGTTGGTAAAGTGTCCTTCCATGCCACTTAAACTGACTGGTGGGAGAGAATAACCAAATATACAGTTCACACGTATATCTGGGACCACTTTCTGTGGCACTATGGTCTCAACAAGCTCCAGTGAAGCCGGGGACTGACATAGAACACAGAACTGTAATTGGAGTGGAAAATAGGGTATGTACGAGTGGGAAGTATGCCCAGAAAAGGAGAAACCTTTTTTTCTGCTCAGTTTTTTTTACATCATAGTCTTCTTTTCACCTTTGAAGTAAAAAGTGGTCTATCCATCAAATCAATTTGCAACAGACCAAAAATCACTTACACCAAGCTGCCATCATGTGTATTCACAAGACAATGATATCGACTGTATCTTTCAAAATGTGACTTTCTTTTAGTCTTGAATCTCAAGCAAACGTTGAACTACATACATTGGCAAAATCCAAAACCCCTCAAATTTCACACGGGTAGGCTCTACTACACTTACAGGGTCACTTTACTCCTTTCATTTCAGCATGCTTACTTTTCCAGCATACCCTACAGGCAAGCCAAACAGTTCTGTGTATCTATAGCAATCAGTAGCTAGCACAACAGAGTCTGGCAGAGACAATATGTTGGGGGGCCAGCAGACTACATGCTGCATCATATCTAGCAACACGCACAGAACAACACTCAATGTGTATTAGTCAAATTATACACAAGATTCTTTACCTATGGAACAAAGGTCTGTATACTTCAACATATGACTGACAGAAACAAAGAGCTCTGAAAAGGAAAACGTACAATACATCAACAAATTGTCAGCTTTGGGAGCTTTCTTTCAAGCAGAAATTATTAGGGAGTGTGCAAACACCATATGCTGAAAAAAGGCACTGTGCAAATGTTAGCAAATGGGCAAATGTGTGGCAAAGAGAAAAGGCAGGCATCCAATATGCCAGCCCACAGGTCCAGCACTGCAGGGGATTGTGGGTAAGGTCAGAGGTTAGATCCCTTAAAAGTAAACACATCCACGTCATCACGCATCTAGAATTGTTTCCAAGTGAGGGACCTTGACTCTTGACCTAGACCACAATGCATCATGACTGCAGATGTGCACTTGGAGCTGTGAGATGGCTTATTCAGGGCAGCAATTGCAAGGTTAGCTTATATTGCAGGATCTAGCACACAGGAGGGATAAATGACTTGAAGCTTAACAAGCTTAATAAACTACTGATAAATTCACATTTCCTGCATTTCAAGATTTCCTGAATCCTCATTTATCAAGAAAGCTATTCCTGATGATGCCATGCAAATCTAAGCTGGACAATGGTTTATTTTACAAATTCGGCATTAATTTAGTTATCACAAGGTAAGACAATGCCTGGCAAACCCTGTTCTACTTTTACATTAGTCTGACCATGGGATTAAATTTGCACAAAATTCATGTATTTACTTTACACATATTAGCTAGAATATTAGAATTTTGCATTTAATGTAACAAAGCAAGGACCAAAAACATTGGCACACAGTACAAATGTACAGGGGATGGACAAATTCAACCATCAACGACTTCTCTATAAAACATTATGTCCCATTATGTGTTATCAAAATTCCAAATGGTCATACAGACAGCTAGAGAAACAAAAATGCTATTGGAAACACGTGGAGAGGCAAAGAGAAATATTACAACTGTACATTGCTCAGCAAATAATGAATGAGAACTTATAACAACAAAAAATTCACAACAGGACAAAGCACACAATATTTGATTCACAAAAAAGCACAGCACCATATATGAGTAAACAGGGCTCAAAATACCAACCTCAATTTGCAGAAAATATTTCCAGGGTGCAAGTAAAAATGTAATAAACTGCAGTTCTGCAGGGTAGAAAAAATCCAGGCAAGGTAACGACTTGCCACGCTGCAGGTAAGGCCACACTGACTTAATTTTATGGATGACATCCTCTGGGGACCACAAAACTAATGCGAGAGGGCGGAAAAAAAATCCAGCAAAAAAAAAAATGCTGCTTAACCACAGGAATACAAAGCCGGTATTGCAAATTGAAGCACAGGACACAGTGACTGCATCAAACAAACAAGTTTTTATTTGCAGGAGGTAGATGTAGATAGTCTTGTTCCGGTCTCATCCTCCTTCACAGCTTCCTTCTTCGTTTTACGATAAGCCGCCCTTTTGCGGCATTTATGAGTCAGCAGTCTGTACTGAGTTCCAGCCGAGTTCCGGAGTCCCGTGAAGCCTCGAAAGACATGACTTTTTTTTTTTTTTAGAACAGGCGAAAATCAATGCGCGCGCGGATGTCATCCATAAAATTAAGTCGGTGTGGCCTAACGGCAAAAAATATCTTGAGCCCTGCTAAGACTATGTACATGTTGTTAGTAAACTCACCTGCTTTCCAGAGCGCAGTTCTCTGTTCGTTGTTGGAGTTGAAGGCCTTGGCAAACTTGTGGGACTCCAGTAGACAGTCCAGCAGCAGGAAGAGTTGCTGGGACGTCAGTCGGTCATACATACCCTGGTCCTCATGGAGCGTGTCATGGTCATCATCAGGCATGTCAGGGTTGTGACTCTACAGAAGAACAGAAATGAAGTCTTACAATTCTAAAAGACTGGAGAAATATGCCCAGAGGTAAGATTTGTATGATTTAACTCTCTCTGAAGTACTGTACATCAAAACTGTGTAGTAATGTCATTGATGTGAAGCTATTGAAATAATCACAATTACCTACCATGTGTACAGTTGCATACTATAATTCCTTCCTTAATCATAATCATATGCAGAATCTCCGAGGAAGCTTTGTACTTACCTGTGCTGCCGCCATGTTGGCTGCATCTTCCCTGCGACTGGTCGCGGGGAAAAACACAATGTTGTCGATGGTCTGAATCAGTTCCAACTGCACCACACACTTAATCAGCAGTCCAGCAAACAACTTGTGGTCAACAGATGATCCTATATGGAAAAAAAAATAATAAATTTTAACAGTGTGTGTATCTTCTGGAATTAGGTAATGTAAAAATTTGTTTGGGACTGTACATAGATGAGTAACAGAGGCTAGGGTTGGGTAACAGTACACTGTACACTCATTCTAAACAACATTGAGACAGACAACACATGTTACACTAACTTTGCCGCTCTCCCGTTGGCCGTCTCTCCCGTTGCCCCCGCGACCCTTCGCTGCCAACGCTGGTCAGACTCTGCTGACTGCCTCGTCGCTCCTCGCTTCCAAGATCGCCTACATCTACAGAACTTTGCATGCTGAGGGACTTCTGTGACTGGCTGTCCAGCTGGGAAGATCATCAGGTAAAAACAATATCAATCTATGTTCCCTTTTTTAGTGCTGCAAATTTACTTTGTGAAGCAATGTACATGTATTAATGTTTAATACCAGTATGTTCATTCATTAAACTTAAATTTCCAAAACATTTATCACATTGTTAAAGTTTTTCTTACCTGGCTGTCCTGTAATGATTTGGTGGTGGAGGGGGAGGGGGGTTCTGACTCAGGACCTCCCGGTTTCCAGGTCAACAACCTGTAGGTCAAAGTTAGGAACATCACTTTTTTTATAACGGCAGTAAGTCATTTGAGTTACCTTACATATGTACATCCAGCCAAGATGAAAGCATTATGTTAGACCTTACTTTGAGAGGAAAGAGATGACACTTACGCATGAGGTATCGTTGTCTTGAAGATGTCCAACATAAGGTTACATGTTTCGTCCCAAGTCTCTGGAGTGAACTTGCTGCCGTTGGAGATGACCATGTTTTCTAGGCAGTTAGTGCCAGACCTGGCAAGTTGTTCATTGTCTACAGAAAACAGAGCACATTATGGTTTAACATAACGGTGGTGGCATGGGAGCCTTGTGGTTAGGGTTGCTGACTAAGAATCTAAAGGTTCCAGGTTCAAATCCCCAGTAGGTTCCAATGTTGTGGCCTTGGAAAAGGCAATTAACAGCACCCACCAATTTTCTCACTCAACTCAGGTGAAAATGAGTACCTAAATTATTCATAATACCAAGCCTGAATTTCTTTAGCCAGCAAAATTACAAGTTGTACATATTTCTTCCTGAAATATTTCAAATTTTTCTGCAAATTACAGACTGCAGGGGGTATGTTGTGCTATCATTGATTTCACCAAAAAAAGAGAGTATGTGTATACTGACCCTGCTTCACACACCAGTGTAACTGAGAGAACAGGTCACTTAGGAGAATGTCACACAGGATATCAAAATACTGTGTGAACACATCACTGATGGCGTACAGGGCGTGGTTACAAGTGGTCGTCATCCATTCTGCTTTCTGAAACCACAAACCAGTCATATGTTGCTGCTATTAGATCATCATTGGTATCAATATGGTATCATCAACAATTCCTTCTTCACACGCAATGTTTAGATACAGTGTGTACTAGGGCTGCGTACCGGTCCAGGTGGACCGGTACGGACCGGAAAAATAGTATCGGTCCGGTCCGAAAAAACCGAAACGTCGGTGGACCGGAACAAAAATTCATACTTGTAAGTTGTTAACGTTACTACTGATGATCACTACACACAAGGAGGCCTGCCAGGAAAATGAACATCCAGCGTTGAAATAAAAGATTTACCTTAGTTTCCGTCTCTCTCATTTCGCAACAATATTTTTCCAGATTTTCGTTACCGACAGACATCTACGAATCAAAAAGAAGAAGTTTACAGGACAAATTGTCAACACTTTATTAATGTTTTTGTCATTATTGAAGAATTTCAGTAGAACATGTGACGGGCGTGAATTTTCAGGTACAGGTACAGGTCCGGACCTGGACCTAAACCTCTGTACCTGTACCTGTACCTGTACCTGATGTTACGAAAAGGTACGCAGCCCTAGTGTGTACTAGGTTTATGGTACAGCTCAAGAAACATACATGAAGATTTTCAAGTTGTTTCGAAGAACACTGCAGAACAAACCGCAGAAGTGTTTGGTATGTTATGCTCAAGGGAGTGTGCCCTTTTTGCAGAAACTTCCTGGGCCCTCAGAACTGTTCACTACTCTACTGTAACAGCTTCCTGGTAAATGCTCTAAGGTATCCAAAGCAAAGCTATAAAATATCAATAATGTCCATGTTTATATGGACACACATAACATAAGATAACAGCATATACAGTGTTATATGGTTGGGAATAATGATTTTTCATTGGTTCAGATCAAGCCACTGACCTCTGGCTGTTGTTCCGGCAGCTTCATGTTGTCAAAAATCCTGAAGACGATCCTGAAGAGGTCCTGCCACCAGTGCTGGTGGAACGTGTGGCCGTACGTTTTCATCACTTCAAACATCACGGTCAGTGCTCTGGAACAGGATGGAAAAGGACAGGTCATGCTTTGAAATCTGATGGCGTCCACCTTGTGATCATTGGTGGAACTGCATAAAATTTCAGAAAAGTGTCACCAAAAAAGGAAAGGACATGCTTTGAAATCTGATGGCATCCACCTAGCAATCATTCAGCAGCCCTTTCTTAATTCAATTCTAGCAGCCAATTCAGCATTGAGATTCCACCTGATACCATGATATATAAGCACAATCCAGCCAGTTTTTCTTAAAAGATCTTGTTTTGAAAGTTTTGTGTCTATGACCTCACCTTGTTCTGACGTCCAGTTTACACCTGTTGATGACACAGGACAGTTCAAACAGCACAGGGAACCAGCCCTTCACCCACACCCTGTCCTCCTCTGACACCGACACGTTGAGCTCCAAGTCACCTCCATGTTCACGGAATGCCTGCGGTCTGTCTGCCACATACTTGGCACAGCTCCTACAATTTAGAAAGGAGGAGAATGTGGCTTATCTTTGACAGTATTTGAGTAGAGTAGGGGCGTGCTTGGCCACATTGCACTACTACTAGCTACACTAGAAAAACATCATGTTTCACCTCAATTGTTGAATGTTGAATGGGTGATTTACCTTTTTTCTCCAAATCTGTTGGAAATGCAACTGGCTTATTGGTAAGTAATGGTTACATCATCTGGTAGTCTACTGGATATGCAATACAGAAACAAGCAGAATAGTACACAAAATTGCCAGCTCCACTCCTGAGGTATTGCCAAAAAATGTAAAGATCTTTTCTTCTTACCTTATTAGACGGATGGCCTCCATACTTGTGTCTGGAAAGGCAGCGTTGCACGCGAATTCCGACAGACACTTCACGGCATCTTGGAAGGAGTCGATCACGGCATAGAAATACTGTTCAAAAATGCTGGATATGATCTTTCCCGTGGTCTGGAAGGCCAACTCAACAATAGCCTCCTCCGAATCTGCCGCAGCCAAGTGGAACACAGAAAAGATGTTCTTCCACCCTGATTTGATGTTGGGGGCCTGTGAAGAATGAAAAAGCCTTTTAAGACATTTCTCTGATTAACAATTACAAGTTTTTCTTACCAACAAGCTAACAAGCTTTATGAAGTCATCTGAAGGTAAAGTTCCTCTGAAACAATGAAACATTTTTTATCTTCCAATGTTGAAGTTATATTCTAATTCTTCAAAATATTTAGCAATACCCTTCTTGTGTTGTTATCAATAACATTTTATTGAGAGACAGCAGCAGAGCATATTAATTCAGTACATGTACTAGTCTTATTTCACCAGGGTGTTCATAGGCTGCTTTCAAATGATTTGTACAAAAACACTACCAAAAATCTAACTGAAATGTAAGAAAAAAGTACTGCTTGTGCCAGAGAGAGCAGAAAGAGAAGAGTACCTGTGAATTAACCATCTGTGCCACACATCGAACCACCATGTCCCGAATGGTCGGGGACTTGTTCCGTTTCACGATGTACTCAAAAGGACGCAAGAAGTCCTTTTGGAATCGGAAGTTGGGCAATTCTCCTCTCTCGAGGAATTTCATAGATAACTGGCGAAGGGAGTCCACCGCAAAGAACGACACATCCTCATTCTGATGGCATCCACACTGCAAGTACAGAAAAGTAAATTTTACACTTAAAAACTATTAATAATAGTTGGTTTATCGCGCCTTTACATGCAATCTTTTAAGACATTGATCGACAACCACAATTTACAGAATACTTGACGATTGCAGGTAAAAATATGAACGACTTGCAAATTTACAGGCTCAGTAATGTGAATTACAAGTTAGCCAAGTAGCAGTATTCAAAGTAGTTCATATTCTCCCTGAAGAACATAGTTTGAAGAGACAATGCTTAGAAGCAAATTGTACACCCTATTTCCCTTCATGTTTATTGTATGCACCATGATAACATGAGCTTCTTTTTAAAGATGGAACAGCTGCATGGGTATTTGTAGAAAGATTTTCCAAACTGCAGGCAAAATTTCTCACAACTTGCAACAGAAGTAAAGGAGGCTCTGCCCCTGAGGGTGTCGCCAACAAGTATTTCCAGCCCCGAAGACTTAAGTGTAGTGAGAGGTTGCCCTACCCTGTTGAAGTGTTCTCCCAGGACTTGCCACAGTCTGGACCACTGCAGCCTGATGCGGCCCATGTTGTAGTAGGAGATCTCCACGATCTTCTGTAAGCTGAACATGCGGGGGTGGGTGGGGGACGACAGCTCGTCCGTAGACACCAGGCACAGGGCCGTTACAAAGTGTACTGTGAAACAAACATGGTAGAATTGACTTCCACATCTTCATACCATATCTACAGGAATGTCTGGCAATATCTGTCATAAAAATTCAATATATAACTTAAGTGTGTAACATACTCACAGCAACAATTTGTAACACCAAAGTGAATCTAGTTTAAGACTAAGTAGAGAGCCAATGCTTGTGAGCAAACACAGACTATTTCACTCCCCATACCGTCTCCATGCAAAAATGGACAATAGCAAAATCACTTGTGAAAACATGGACTATACCAGACTTAACCTATCCAAAAATGAACTATTCTGAAGCTATTCATGTGAAAACATGGGCCATTCCAAAGTTATCCCCCCTACAAAAATGGACTATTCCACAATCAAAACCCCACCCTTACCAACAGCATTTCCATCTAGTCTGGTGGAGCCAGTGAAGATCCTGTCCACAGCGACGACCACGCTCTGGGAGCTGGTCTCTCCCATCGACTCCTGGAAGGACGCCATCTTCTGTTTATCCACAAGCCCCGCTGTCCGAAACCCTATATCGTCAAACAAGGCACAGAAAAAACACAATGATACTGTTGCTCTGATGTTTACAAGAGAGGGATTAGAACAAAATTTCTGAAAACCAGCACAACATATTTCAAGTGGCAAACATATTTCTACCATAGACAGATAAAACAAGATTTCAAAAATCTCATACTTCCATGAATTTTGGTGTTGGTGAAATACATATAGTAAAACAATCATATTGACTTTCTCCCTGCTGCCTATCCCTGTAACCAATAAAGAATTGGTAGCCAAATGCCTACTTGAGTGTGCTAAAGGTTAAAGGGAGAATAAAAATCTATCATATTTTGTAAACTAAAAATCCCCACCTGGTTCCAATGAGTCCACCGTGTCTTGGTGTCCCTTGCTGTTCCCCCCACCGATGAAGCGGGGTCTCACTCCTGTACCTATGAGCTGAGCCAGTTCCAACTGGGAGATGCATTTCAGTATCTGAAGCAAAACAATTAGTATCAATCAGTACTAGTAAGTCATATCAGTGTGCAAAGTTCTAAATCAGTCTTGATATTGAAGTTGTAAAAGCAACTTGTACTGTCATAATTTCAGACTTTGTTGACTAGTGGGATGGGCAAAAGAATTCTTTTTGAAATATACTTTCAAGTTTTGGAATGCAACATACATGTGTGTGGCATTGTGCTAAATCTGTTATTATTTATGTTCAATTCAAGGTCCAAAAAAAGCCCTGACAATGTTTTCATGGTCAGGCTACGGCTTGGATAGGGCATATTTTGTTCGAATCCCGACTTGGGGGATACATTGACTCACCTCCAGCCAGGACTTGCCCAGGTAGTTACCATCAGTGTGGGCCACAGTGATGAGGGTTTTGATGGTGTTGATGTTTTTGGTCTTCATTTCTGTAATCTCTGCATTTGCAGTCAACAAGGTGAACCTGGCAAGTGCTTGTACATAGGCATCTCTTTCAAGCTGGAAAAAAGTCAACAGCAGATATATAACATCATGGAGGTTTACAATATGCCTCTGCCCCTTAGGCATTGCCAAAAAACAACATACAGTACCTGTATGAAAGTTAAGGAAGAAGTAGATGGACTTACAATATGCTGATTTTTGTGGTTTCAAAAAGTTTGTGCTTATGTACTATGAGTTGTCCCCACATGCAAGATAGATGATATCAAATATTATCAGAGTTTATATTACCGGGTATTACACATGTACATTATACTACTAGAGATGTTCTTCCCAAGGGGAATCATAGGGGGCGCTCTTTCCTGAACCCTTATCTGGGTCAATAACCCTACACATGGCTATCCCTGTTCCAATGTGCCTACCTCCATATTGAAGATACAGGCGATCCTTATTGCACATCTGATGCCATCCAGACAGAGGTTGGCTATTTCTGTGTCATCACAGTCCTGCAGTCCTACACTGAAGGCTGCCAGGAATGGTGTCCACACCATCTGAAAACAACACGTTTCACAGCAGCAGCTCAGACACATAGTTCAGCTCTTTCAAGAGTTTATCAGATAGTAGGTAAACACTATATTTAAACAAGTAGACTCAATTTGATTTAAAACTATAATACCAATCAAATAAGAAAGTTAAGTTCAAAATCATCATCCATTTCAATCTATGGACTGACCTTGAACATGGGTCTGACATGTTCAAAATGTGTGGCAGAGGTGAAGTTTGTTTGGACGTGGCTGACGCTTTCCATCAAAGCCTTGGCCGTTTTCTCCATGTTCTCCATTTCCATATTGTACAGTAGCTTGCGTTGCTTCTCAGTCTGGACATCTTTTGCTGTAGGAAAACAAACATTACTCATTAAGTAAAGTTTATACATGCCGATATAGTATTATATCGCAAATTGATTTAAGTTTACAGGGACTTAATTTTGCAAAGGAGGTGTTTCAAGTAAGCAGTTGAAACAACTGTAAATGCAATGTAAGATAGAACATTTGTTTGTGGTGTGGTGAGTGGACAGCTCAGCATGAAAATGGTGCCACCAAAAATGGCAAAACTCCAAGTAAAACATCAGAATCTGGATCTGTATAGCTAGTATAACTGCACTTTGTAACATACCTGCCATAGGCTTGGGCCCTGGGGCCCTAACATGCTCTTTCATAGAAATTTTGTTCCCAGCTATCTCATCATAAATAGCAGATAGGTACTCTTCAGGCAGATCTTTGCTGTCATTGATGCCCCTGTTGATCTTGATGTAATCTTCTTTGGTCATCTTTCTTTTGACCTAGTGTGTAACATAAAGTCATGACAGCTGAGCAAATGCTTTATACCAGAAAATTAAAGGAGACATAGCCCTTAATGTTTACACTTACACATCCAAGCATTATTCAAAAGATATGGAGAGGCAGTATATCACATGTTTGTAAGGTTACATGTCCTATTAGTAAGTGATTGGCCATTCACATCTGATGAAGACTGCAGTTTGTAAGGCCACATGTCCAAAATAAGAACAGCCAAAACTTTGTGGCACATTTTGTATGGTATTGGAACACAGTTTACATGTGGCTTATGTAAACTGTTGGTCATCATCATGTACTCATACAGATGACGAACAGAAAATGCTATTAAACCTAGAGATTTAGAGGGTTGCGCATGGGATGGAGTCAACTGAACTGCACCCTGCACAAAATGAGCCTTAAAGACAAGACGTGTGCCTGTGGGGGCCCCCTCTGAAACAGTACCACACTACTTGTTACATTGCCCTCTCCACACTGAGCCACGCAACACCCTTGCCTCCACTGTTGAACACCTTACTCAACAACACCTAACCACATCTGTCCTGCTCCAGGGTTCTCCAGCTCATAACCTTGACACAAACACAAAACTTACAGATGCACTCCACACCTTCATTGCCCAATCAAAAAGATTCTGTGTTTCTTCCAGCTGAGCCATGCCAACCATTTATTTGTTGTACAGTTATAAATTATAAAAATTACAGGTGTGATTCATTAGATAATGTTACTCAGGTATTATCTTGTTTTAACTATTTATTGTTGTTCTTACGTCATATGTGCTGTATGTGTTGGGTGTGCACGCTATCAGCATACTTGCTGCCTAGTGCACACTCTGTATTGTCTCGTTACAATTTCTGAATAAATAAATAAATAGAGATTTACTAACCTGGGCACTGTGGAGGTCAGTAGTCAGCATGATGATGGAGTAGGCCAACACATAGGCAGTGTCAGCACTGGCAAATATGGCTAAACTGTGGAGAAAAACAAATATCAGTCTGGCATTAAACAAGCCTGCGAAAGAGTTTTGAGCAGAAGATTATCTTGAAATCACTTTTATATTGATATACTGGATTTGTAGCAAACTTACAACTTCTACATTTGACAGAAATTTATCACATAAATGTCAAAGCATCAGACCTTTAAAAACAGATGTCTGTTTCCAGTAACATGAAATATTACACGACTTATTCACAGAATATTCCAATTCATAGTATATTACAAGATATCTATTATACCTCCACATCATTTATTCCACTTCAAGCTGACTGCTAATAGAATTATCTACAAGTGTCCCAAATTAAACCATTTTATTCCAGACACGCACTTGGGGTTTGTTTCACAGTATCTGCCAGCAAACTTCTCCATCAGCCTGTCAATCTTCTGTGCTTCACCAGGGAGCCTGAAACCCTCCAGGAACAGCCTCAGGGCAGACACAATGTCCCGACCTGAGAAGTCCAGCTGGTCCACGTACGTATACATCACCTCCATGTTGAACCTGATATGGAGGGAATTCAAAACACGTTTAGCCAGGAAGTGGATCACAAATGCCTTTTCTTCATATACTGTAAATACATTTCAGTTTGCGTCACTTCAAATTTTGCAGCAGGTGAAAATAAGTTTACAGTATGTTTGCTGAAGCACATATAGCAGTAACACAATTGAAAGCAGCATATATGTCTGCAGTGTGATGAGTTTTTGAGACACTGTGAAAACTGCAAAAAACACAACCAAAATTTCACAATCTTCAGTACTAACAACCTTAACCCCAATTTTCCCACAACAATCAGTCGTCTTTTTCACCACACTTATAGGTGATGCAAAACATGTCTGAACAATGGCCACTCTAGTTGTAAGAAAAGCATGGAATGTATTGTACATTATACCATTATACCATTATACTAGCATATGCTGCTTATCATAAAATGTAAGTAATCAAATGTATATGCTTACTTTTCATTTTCTCCTAGAAAATCTCCAATCTGTGTCTGTACAAAAAAGCAAACAAATCCAAAGTGAAAAGCCATGTTGTTTTCTACTAAAACTGGTGGGTCGAAAAAAGATCATGTTTCAGACAAGACTCGTGGAAAGCTCTGTGAACAGTGTTAACAACACAAGTTTAGAACATTATTAGCCACATGTACATGTCTCAATATTGTTATCTTCATTCATTGTATCATTTACAAGTATATCTTGTCACATGTAGAATCCATTTGCAATTAACCTTCCGGTAATAATTTGTAATAAACATTATCATTATCATCATGATCATAATCTGTAGCATATAGTCCTCAGACAACTACCTTGTCCAATCTCTCATCAGTGTGGAAGAAGTCAGCCACATCCCAGGCACTTTTACCCAGCAAGCCTTGCTCCTGAAGAAACTGCAGCCCTTTCTTTGGTTTCTTGTTAAATCTGAGGAAACAACGCGAGCAAAATTTAGACTCAGAACTACTTGACTTTACGTGTAAGTGTTAGAGTCAACATGAGAGGGAATGGGCTACAAAGACTTACAGTTCTATGCCTTGTTCCCAAATTTCCTTCTGTTGTTTCAAGGACTCGAACTGTTCAGGATTGTCGTGCACAGAGGACCCCACGCTGGGTGAGGAGGAGTTGAGGGAGTTGTCGCTCGCGTGGCGTGCCATGGTGCCGTGCCCGCTGTCCGTATCCACATCCTTGGATGCTTCTTGGCCTGAAGAATTGACATAATAGTGAATTTTTGTATCACATAACCAGTCAATAGTCTAAAGGTACAATGTATAACACATCAGGATATCTGTCATGCAGCAACTGTACAGTACATAGGTCTGAGACTTACCCAGATTTGCCTGCAGATTGGGGTTGACATACAGGTCCTTACTCCACTCTACCATACACTTCAGTATAGAGACAAGGCACTCCAGTCCTTTCATTCTCATGGTCTTCTCCTGGAACAGCACAAATCTGTGTATTAGTATTACAATACCCCTGATTGTTCTGATCTACTGCATATGTGTTAATCTTAATTCATATTGACATATGACATGTAAAGTTTGTTCTGTTGTTGTTCACTGTGTAAATGAATTACTGTTTTCATGTTGTCAACATTCCTTGGAAATTAGAAAGTAAACAGTCAATTGTGTTGATAATAATAGTAAAGGAAGGGTCTGAGCTGCAATATATGATATAAGTGGATCAACCCTTCCTTGGCTCAAGAGATGGTCATGTTTGTTCTGTGATTTTTTTGTGGATTTTCAGTTAGGCGAATCGACAAGAGTCTATAACATTTTCTGTCACCTGAATTTTGTATGACATCAATGACTGTCCCGATAATGCCCTCAATTTCCAAACCTACTACTAGTATATGACTTGATATAGAAAATACTGTACTGCCATGGCCACATATAAGAACAGACTTACAGATTGAATTTGGTTGGGCGTGGCCCCCAGTTCCACCGCCCCCCTTCCCTGGGCAATCCTCGTCAGGTCATTCACCAGCCTCTCAAAGATGTTGGCAGCCGTCAGGTCACAGTCGTAGTTCAAGTAGATGTCTACCACACTCTGGGCATCTGGGAACAGAATTTAGACAACACCACAATGTGATATTACAGTACTGTATATTGATTTAACTTTACAGAAACATAGTAGGAAGGAAAAGGAGGTGTTCACTATGTTTTAAGTTTGCAGTTGAAACACAAACACATGCAAGACAAAGTACATTTCCCAGTGAGATGAGTTTGCAGTAAGAAAACTATTGTATTGTGAATATTCTAAAGGAACAACCTACCAGCACAGATGCGTGTGAGTGCCTGGATAACCATCCACTTGTGTTCAAACGTTGAGCTAGAGGATTCCAAGATGTTCAAGAAGATCTCCCTGAAAAACACCTAAAGAAAGAAAGAGTTTGATCAAGCTACTAAAAAATCTATCTAGAAAGGAGATACATAGTACAGTGTATATCTATCTATCAATACATTGAATTTTTTTTCATTTGTATGAGGCATTTGATGACATATGATGTAAAGCTTAATTAAGACCAGAACAAATTATTTCATTCTTTCTGTCATTTCTGAGTAAAATTCAGTGAGAGGTCAAGATAGAAACAGGGGGCTGGGAAGAAAACTTGCAACTGACTGTGAACCATGGTACAGCCTTTCCCATTTTGAGCATCATTTTTTGTTTAATCTGAAAACCAACCAATCAAATTGGTGTGGCTTCATCTAATCATCCACTGACCTCAATCTGCATCTTCAGATGGGTTTTGAAGTGAGACAGAAGAGTCAGGAAAATGGCCAGGGACAGCTCGAACACTTTGGGCACCGGGGAGACGCCGTTCTTGGAGAGGGCGACACACAGGTACTGCTTGATGGCGTTGATGAACATCTCGTTGGTGCGGAACACCGGCCCGGCGTTCTGCAGGATGGACAGGAGGAGCTGTAGGGACAGCACCTTGGACCGCAGCTCGTGGGACCTGGGGGAACACAACATGGAACAGTCACTGTTAAAGGAATAGAAAACAATCGAGCAACACCATGGCAATGTAGAATCAATCCCTATTTCAAACCTGACATTTCAGATGTCATTATGGAGAGATAAATGAATGAACAAAAACAATTATTGATGAAAAGCTTTTCTATCACAAGATTTGTTTGCTCTATCTCAGTGAGAAAGAAAAAATATGTGCATATCATGAAGCTGTACAACATAGTCAGGAATCTCTAAAAAAACCTGTTTGGCTTCTTCTTCTCATGGAATGACAATGCAATCAGTAGTAAATTCAAAGGACTTACTTTGGGTCAGGAGGTCCATCAGGCAGGGGCTTCATGGACAGCTTACAGAGGGAGCGGAACACCAGGAAAGCGTCCTTCTGTAAGACATGTGAGAACCTGGCTGCTGCTGCCGCCTCCCTGGCCTCGGGTGTCTCCAGGTTATAGTCCTGGTTCTCTGGGTCATCACCTGGTGCAGTAGGGTCAACCGGGGTCAGGGTCTCATCTGTCGCCTGGCCCTCTGGAGCTGTGTGGGGAAAAAATGCATTGTATCAAGATACATGCACATGGGAAGAAGGCTGTAGGTGGGTTGTTGGGTGCAGAATTGTAAGCTGGAGCCCATCCTTCTCCTTCCACTGCCTTTTACCACCCCAACTAAATCAGGTACCCATTTAAATCTGCTTATTGTTGCCATTTTTTGTATGCCATGTTAATTTGCTCAGTGGTCCTCCTCTTCAACTTTGCTCTCTAGTATGGAAAGGAAGATATGTACAGAACAGGTAGCTTATAAGCAACCTTTACAAAGGACAAGGACTAACCTTCCACTGCAGCAGATATCATGTCATCAATGATAGATGCCACCACACTTTCCACTGACTGTTCATGTTCCTCTGACACTGACTCTGTAACCACCGTAAAATCACAATATTACAGTATGTAAAGAGAAAAGTAGGTGGCACTTCAGCTCTTACTTAGTCTATGACCAAATACATAGTAATCTAGTATGCTTTTGACGTTCAGAAGGAAAATGTAACTCTTGGAGAGTCTGCCTGTACTGTTTAGACAAAAAAAATCTGCTTGGTTGAAGTACAATTACATTTCACTCCAGTATATGAGATGAAAGAAATGGGATGGATTTCTAGCTAGAGATACAATGGTTGTATCCTGACCTGTGGGGACAGGTGTGTCTTGCTGTGTCCCTTCCTGTTGTACTTGCTGCGTCTCATTGCCCTGTTCTGTGTCGTGTTGTTCTGACTCGGGTAAGTCTGAGCTCTGCTCTCCCGAGACAGACGCTGTTTCTCCCTGTTTCTGTCCTTCACTGCTGGAGTCAACAGATCCCTGCTCCTCCTGTGTCCTGGCCTCCAAGTCTTCCGTCTGTGAAGACTCTACATCTTCCCCTGTTTCCTTCTGTGACTGAGTTCCATCCTCTTTGTTGTCAGCCATATCAGTGACCACCTCGCCATTGGACAGCCCGTGTGGTGGCGGGGTAGGGACGGGGGTCCCTTCACTACCTTCACTTTTAGTTAGGGATGCTCGACTAGAGGTTCTCTCAAGCTGTAGCGCCTGTTCTTTAGCCTACCAAAAGAAATATGTTTTGTTATTGGCTTTGCAACCTTTCCAGTCCCACATACAAAAAACAGCAGTACTAAGTACGTATGGCAATGCTGCATTGTATTTATTAGGAATTGCAGAGAAATACAGACACATCCACATAGGCAGACATGTTCACAAGCCAAAAACAACATCAAGCTTATAAACAAATGTTATCATGTCTCACAGCTTGTATCTCCATTCTGGAGAAGATGACATTTAACATCTGAGTGAGGGTGGCGTTGGCAGTTGTCTGGTTGATGAGGTTCTTGCTGGCCAGGTAGATGTTATAACAGGTCCTGACAGCCTGGAGCACAGTGCCTTCATGGACCTCACAGGTGTTAGATGTGACAGCAGTCAGTAAGGCCTGGAGAACAGAAGTGTACAGACTTATCAGGGCAGTGCAGACACATTAGATTTCAGCCAACATTTGTCAGCTAATGCAAAATATTTCACTCCCCACCCCCCTCTACACATAGACTTGGACTTATGTAAAAATTGACCAATCCAAAACAACTCAAACTTTTATGAGCACTCCAAGTGATGTAAAAGAGAAATGCAGCTTAGGCATCACTCCATGAATGTTAGAGCTATCGCCTTGTTCCATACTAACCTTGATGATTTGTAACTGTACCCCATCGTCAGTGGTGGTGCCCGTGAAACAGCCACAGATTGTCTCGATGATGCGGTCAATCAGCTTTTTACCTGGAGTTGTGCTGTCTGGTGCGTCACCGACAAGGTGACCATACGCCATAAGTTTCTGTGGAAAAAAACATGTCCAAATCATTCCTTGTAAAAATATTTCACCCTAGCATTTTTACTTGATGACAATCAGTGTCAGTTTCAATCATTTTGAGGAGATGCAGCAGCCTGGTCATCACCCATGTTTCACCTTCCAACATTGCTGTGCATGACACAATGACATAACACAGCAAGCATAAATCTCAAGCATGAAAGAGGGAAGTCTAAAATCTCTGATTTCTGTTCCTACCTGCAGACAGTCCAGGGCAGTGCACACTATCCGGGGACACTTGGACTGACAGGCCAGCTCGAAGGGCAGGAAGTACTTATCAGCATCTATGCTTCTCTGTTTGGACTTGGGCAGGGGCAGGGCTGAAGAAGAGTTATCCTCGATAATTTCTCCTGGGCTACTGCTGTGGACAAATACAGAACTGATGAGACGTACTCAAAACTATAGATAGATGTAAGACAAATTACGCTCACTGTCAATAGTTATATTCTACATCTACAAAATACCTTATTTTGTTGTACATGTATACTAATCTATTTCCAAAATTACTATTGAAAATTAATGAAGCCAGAGTTTGAATGTCGATTTTGAATCTTATAACTGGTTTATTGAAAATCAAACTATATATCACGCCAAAAACAGTTACTCAAGCAACTGGATATGATTTTGGAAAATCATATCCAATTTTCCAAAATCATATCCAGTTGCTTGAGTAACTGTTTTTGGCGTATCTTATCACCTGGATGTCTAACCTTCACCGACGTAACAAACTATATATTCTACAGGCAGAAAAATTTCTACAATGTTTTGTTAACCCTTTTATAGATATTACGGAACCATGGTTCCTAATGGCAAAGTTGCCTAGTACAAAGCAGAAGTGGCAGCAAAAAGGGACCTGGTATTATAATACTCACGACTCATTGTCCATTTCTCCCTTGATCTCCTCTGCAAAATAAGAAATTGTTATGAGTACACAAAAGTAGCCGTGGTTACTCTATAAATAGATCACAAGATATCAATGTTAACTGTTTTATATAAGGTTGTTGCTTAGATTTGTGAATCAACATGTTAACAGGAAAATCATGTTCTTGTGATGTAACCTAAGGAAAATGTACCTGCCTGACGTTTTGGCAAGAAATAGTTAAGTCCACTCAAACCTCAGGTCCTGTATCTAATCTAAATGTCATGGGAAAACTGAAACAGTGGTACATGTAGTTTGTCAAAGCATTGAAGCTTCCATGTTGTTCCTGTAGATCTATCAAGCTGTTTTACAAAGGAAATTTTACCATAGAATTTTCCAAACTAGTCAGATCAGTGTTTTTACATCTTTACTTGTGAAATTTGTAGATATGAAAAATAAGAACAGACACGACTGACAAAAGCAGAAGCTTTTCTGTAACATAAAACTGTCCGATTATTAATCTGTAAAAGACATGTTTTTTCACTTGTACGTGTACCATACAAACTGGCATACAGGTTTGCGTGATCTGTTCACATGATATTAGTCCAATTTACTTTCATGAAAAACCTGAGGGACTACCAGTACACCAATGCCAAATGCTAAACAATCAATCGAACAATAGATATACATGTATTTGTAGTTCTTTTGGTAGGTAAGAAAAATAATGCATTTATTTGTATGGAAAAGGTTTCAGCCTACAAGATGCTCCCTCATTCACACATCAGAATGCTTTTGACATGTGTTTCATTGTTGTTTTGACCATTGGTTTCAATTCCTAGTCTTATTTCTGTACAGGGTGACATAAAGAAAACATCACAGCCCATTCACGCTCAGTAGTGCATACAGACTATTTGTCCACCATAGTAGACAAAGTGTTTTTGAATGGGCAAATGATGTTTTGTTATACACTGCACTTAGTAGTCTTATATGTACTTTTACCATCCCTAAAGAGGACTGCATTGTGAATATGTTCACATGTCAACAACTTAATATGATTAGAATTATGTAGTTATACAGTATTAGTTAGCCAACTTTATCTTTTACGGAGGCTTCATCAAAAAGGTCAACAGTTACGTTTTTTCTCCATTCAAGACCTTGCAGACAACTTATCCTGTGAAATTGACCACACAGTCATGGATAAGTGCTATCATGTCTGGATTTTCCTAGCCTGATTAAATCAAGGAGGTTCAAAGAAGGTTCTTTTTGAACCTCCTTGATTAAATCATGCCCCTAATGGCCTGCAAAACAATAGGTCCTCTAGACACCTAATGTACCTTTAAGCCAGGAGAATCTGACCTACCTAATATGGCTAATCTTATCAACTGACATTTCATTATTACAGATTTTGAGCTCATGGTTGCCATTGGTTGTTATGTTGTGATTCCAATCATAACTGTTCTGCTTTTCTGTTTCACACGAGTTTCCATAGTGACTCCCATACTGGCCTCTGGTTGGTGTTTCATTTTGTTGAAACCATTTCTGCCAAGAAAAAGGTCTATGCCTACTAATTCTGTGGGGAAGGGGCTGTTACAGAAAGCAATAGTTTGTATTATACAGACTAGTAACAACCAACCTCCCTCAATAACAAACAGAAAGCAAACAGCATATTCTCTCAAAATAGACAGATTGGCCCATAGAACAAAATTACATTAAAAATGCAAAGAGTGCTTCTGGTTGCTATTTTCATGCTTTACAACATGTCTCATCAAAGTTTTACATCTAACAAAATTACATAATGAGGGAATCATATTATACAATCTTCAATAGAAATCAGAATGAAGGGTAATTCCCTTAAGTTGAAATAAACTATAGATATATACATATTGCCATAACACTATTGGTTACATGAAAAATAAATAGATCCATCTGGTGTAGTACAGCCATAATTTCTGACGTACTACCGGTAAAAACAATGCTATGAGTAACCTGGCTATTCTTTCTTCTTGCCTTACATGTAATTTGGCTCCTAAGAACTGGCTACTCTTGGTTGCAATGAAGCATAGATAGAACAAAGATACAGAAATGACATATGACAACTTCGCTTTGGAAGTTAATGAAACTCAGATGTGAATAACTGTTGCATTTTTGTCTCTCTTTACACTACTGGTTTGTAGTGTTTACATACGCAGGATAGTAATTTGTACATAGAAACATTAACAGCAATACCATGGTTCATTACCCGGTATTCTCTCTCTGATATTACCTGGATTTATAAATTTAGCATGCTCAAAAGTCAAACAAATGACAATTCTTGCATTGTACATTCCACAACAAAAATACACTCAAAGTCATCAGAGGGGAGCCTGCATGGGGCCCCGATGACACTTAACGCTACAATCGGAAGGGCAGTCTACATATTACAAGTTAAATTCAGGAGGACCTTTCACCACATATATGTGGCAACCCACTACAAATTATGTGAAATGAAATAGGCCTTCCTACAAGTTATAGGCAATCGGGATAGCTTGCCTATACCATTTGAAAAAGGGGCATTGGAATTACGAAGACCCCAATGGAATTACAAAGTTGTCTGAATCAGTGAATGATGACTCAATGTTGGTTTACTCATGCTGTATTATGTAAATAAAAGTATATTTATTCTAGTAGGGCACCTTTCCTACTTCGGGAGGATACCTTTAAGTTTATGGCAATAAAATCATTAAATGAACTTAAAAGGAACCAGCTTTGAGCTGGGATAAAGGTAAACTATGGCAAATTATGAGCCACCTCTTATACTTCACTGCATAAACTACGTTGATCCAAGGTTGAT
The DNA here is from genome assembly GCA_013266295.2 of Branchiostoma floridae x Branchiostoma japonicum. NCBI lineage: Eukaryota > Metazoa > Chordata > Leptocardii > Amphioxiformes > Branchiostomatidae > Branchiostoma > Branchiostoma floridae x Branchiostoma japonicum. The sequence continues at coordinate 21,715,441 of CM023823.1, forward strand.
CAATCATACTATATTATTAGGTTAGTATTTAGAGTCATTATTCTGCCTTTACATTACACGTTTTACTCTGTACATCCTGAGTTATTTATGTTATACAGAATTACCAAAAGTAAAAGCATCAAATCGTCCTAATTAGATTAATTAGAAAGTGCACCACGTCACCCAGGTAAAGGTAACCGCACCGGCCCATCCCACTTACCTAGTGCCACCTCGCAAGCCTTCTTCAGCTGCGAGTGGTGCGACTTCTTGATCTCCCTGTCGCTAAGGATCTTCTCCAGGGCGCGGATAAGAAACATCGTCTTGGTCTTCTTCCCCTTGTGCATCTTAAATCGACAAGAGTGGTGGGAATTATGAAAAGACTACGGAGCTAGAGGGTGATTTTGTCATGTTGGAGTGTCGGAGTCACCAACTCTCTCCCAATGTCGCCATGTTGGACCTCACGTGACCATTCCCATCATCCTATGTCCAAAATGGCGTCTTAGATCCCAAAATCCGCCGAACAAATTTTTGCACCGAATTTAGGACCAAAAAAATCCCTCGGCACACAGAATTTGGCTTCTAAAATCACTCCGTGTCTACAAAGGGATCTCAAGATGGATGCGAAGATGGCACAGAAGACTTGGGAGCTAGCCAATCAGATGGAAACCGTGAGTAGCGTGGACGAGATTTACAAGTACGACAAGCGGCAACAACAAGAGATTCTGGCAGCAAAACCATGGACAAGGGAGTAAGTATAAAAGTTTGCTATTAAAACGTAAATTGTTCACAAAGTCTGTTCAAGAAATTAGACTAACGAAACACTTAAAGCTCTGCGTGATAAGCTTGATGAAATATACAATTTTAAGTAGCAGATGCTAGATGCTCAGTGGTATCTGTCAACCCTTTTGAATTTATGTCACATATTTTTGGTTCCATGAACCTTACAACAAATTAATATATAGTTTACGGATTTTGTAGACGCTCTTTTCCCCGAAGGAATATTTTGTTGTTGGGATTCCGGACGTATTTGCAGATATGTAACTTCCTTTGTGTTTGTATAAAATAATTTGTTATGATACTATATTGTACTTACTATCAAGTTAAAGTTTCTGTTTTGTTGCTCTGCCCACAGCAACCACTACTTCAAGTATTGCAAGATTTCTGCTCTGGCACTGCTGAAGATGGTGATGCATGCCCGCTCCGGTGGGAACTTGGAGGTATATATAAAATAAAAGCGTTTTTAAACAAGAAATCAGAGATTTCAGACTTCTGAGAAGCACTCTAGATGCACTCCCCAGCTTCCTGAATTCCCCCAGCCCATGTCAGCTATTAATTCCTGCTGGCTCCCAGCCAGATTCCTTCATCAAGTTTATGTTCACCCCGTTTTCTCTGTCTGCCATTTTGACCTCCTGACATAATTTCTGCCTGTTAAACGTACTTGTACTGTCAAACTAGTCTGTCCAGATAAACAGTCACACAAACCAACAACTCAGCCACCCAAAGCAATACTTCCTTACCCATAAGTAATCAATGGAGTATGAAAAAGATGTCTCACCCCTGAATTTGTAAGTTTGGTTGACAAATTCCAAGATGAAGACATATAATAAAATGTTTCTTGTGTGATAATGTGATGATACATGTACTATGTGGTTTTTGTTGCAGGTGATGGGGTTGATGCTGGGTAAAGTTGATGGGGAGACCATGATAGTCATGGACTGTTTTGCCCTGCCGGTGGAGGGTACAGAAACCAGGGTTAATGCACAGGCAGCAGCGTACGAGTACATGGCAGCCTACATCGAAAGCGCCAAACAGGTGAAAATACATCCGTAAATAGTTTCATCAGGTTGATAAGTCCATTCAACGTCGTTTTTTATGTACACAACCATAATTTTCTCTTTACCAGAGCAACCCATAGTGCCCTGCATTCCCAGCATGCAACATGATCTGTGAAAAGGCCTATGTTGCTGTCATCTTGAGTGTTTGTCATCCTTGTTTGTTCATATATATAGGTGGGGAGGCTGGAGAATGCCATAGGCTGGTACCACAGCCACCCTGGGTATGGCTGCTGGCTGTCTGGAATTGATGTGGGGACTCAGATGTTGAACCAACAGTTCCAGGAGCCATTTGTCGCTATTGTAGTAAGTTTGTTTTTGTCTCAGCAATAATTCTGCTAATGTCAATGCAGGGGTCGAAATACCCCTCTGTGCGCAACTTGGTGCAAGTAAATTTGGTGTCGTGCAACTAATCTTTTGCCGGTATGCACCGCGGCGCAGGTTTGCTTTATCCGCTGTTACTACCAGTAGTACCTGTAGAAATACCCAATAAAGAACTGGAAAGGGAACAAAACCAGAATCCATGAAGTTTTTATTTAAGTTACTACATGTACTTTTGGTTGTGTTCGTTTTATTTTTGGTGGGTGCAACTATTTTTCTTCTGGTGCAAGTATTTTTTTTTTCATCTGCACCAGTGCAAGTTGGCCCCAAAATCTATTTCGACCCCTGCAATGTGATGTGTTTTTTGTGCAATGTCATTGCATTCTGTTTTTTTTCCAGTAATTTGGTAATAGCTTTGCCCTGATCATAGATTTGAGGCTTTAATGGATTTCTCTTGTGTACCATTCCATCCCAGATCGATCCTACAAGAACAATATCAGCAGGAAAAGTGTGCTTGGGTTCATTCAGGACTTACCCCAAGGTGAGTGTGTGGATTAGTTTGTTCTTCATGGACCAGGGCTGTCTCCAGCTTCCATCCTTCCACCCCACCGCGTAAATATGCTGCTGAGGACCGACACAAATTTCATCCATTCTATCCCCCTTAATGAACAAAAAAACCAAATTTCATGACATTTTCATTAGGACATCAACTGTGCAATCAAAATTAAGTTGAAACCATTTGAAATTTGTCCCCCAGAATGTGTGGAATGCATTCAGTGTGACAACATCTCAGAATTTCGCAGGGTAGCATGCCCCTGAACCCCCCTAGACCACTCATGAATGCATTTGGCATTTAACAGAGACTCCGTGAGAGGACAGACTAAAATTTACAGCTAAAGAGAGCCGTGATATAGACACAACTTTTGGCGTTCTGTTATGGTTGTCTATGTTCACTTTAGAGGTTGTAGATGTCATTATGTTCAAGAAAAGATCATCAAATTGTGTGCCTTTATCTCTCATGTAGGGGTACAAGCCACCGGATGAAGGCCCCTCTGAGTATCAGACTATTCCTCTGAACAAGATAGAAGACTTTGGTGTCCACTGCAAGCAGTAAGTAGACAAGCATACAGCTTTATCTACCCAGAAACAATTCTGCCCATAGGTAAAGGTACTAGTAACGGTCCAATAGCCTTTTTAAGACCGTAGGGACAGTCTGCTGTTAATCTACTGTGTCTTGGGCATGGTATATAAAGACAGAGTCTATACCTCTTCTTCCACCACCTTTACCTCCCTAACTGAAGTTGGGTACCCATTTACAGCTGGGTGGATTGAGGAAAGTTATGTAAAGGACATAATGTGTAGAATGCTAGGAATCAAATCTGTGACCTCTCGATCCCTAAGCCTTGAAACTTCAACTCACATTCTCTCCTATTTCTAGGTACTACTCTTTAGAAGTGACCTACTTCAAGTCAGCCCTTGACCGGAGGTTGTTGGAACTATTGTGGAACAAGTATTGGGTCAATACACTGAGCTCCTCATCACTTATAACCGTAAGTAGTAGGAATGAAAATATTCTCAAATTCTCAAATTCTACCTGTGACATAAGTGTGTAATACATGCATTTAGATACAATTTTCTGATGTTAGTTTTATGTGTCCCTCTCATGCTATGCTCAGCACACAGTAACAATGTCTTTTTAAACATTTTTGCTGATAACAGAACATCCTTAAAATTCACTTTGAGTACTGGTCAGTCAAAATCAGTCATTGCCTAGCAGGGGATTCCCTTTCTGTAAAAATACTGTAAATCCTGGGTTGGGTGTTGCAGTTGTTGGGGAACTCTCACTGCTAACTCATCACATCACAAACATTCATTGTTTCTACCACAAACTTGTAGATTCAAGTGTCTTGAACTAAAATGGATTTACAGTATTATTTTCCATTCTTTTAGAATGCAGACTACACTACAGGGCAGGTTTTTGACCTGTCAGAGAAGTTAGAGCAGTCTGAAGCCCAGCTGGGTAGAGGTGGCTTCATGTTGGGAGTGGATCACCATGACAAGAAGTCTGAGGACAAACTGGCCAAGGCTACAAGAGACAGGTACCTAGGGGGTCTTGTGCCCTGCTTCCTTTGGAATCGACCAATCCTGGCTGTCCATCAAAATTAGCTGTCAACCAATGAGAGAGTGGCTGCATGTCCTAAAAATAGTTGTGTTGGTATTGTTGACAAAGGCCTCATTATAACCTCCATGTCAATACAGAGTAAGAACCCCTTATCAATCTGATACATGTACATGTACACAATCTATATACTTCAAATTCAAATGTATATGTTCTTTTTGGATTTCAATTTGTATCTTAAGTTGTGTCGTTATTCTATTGTTTTTCCAGCTGCAAGACCACCATTGAGTCCATCCATGGATTGATGTCACAAGTCATCAAAGACAGACTGTTTAACCATGTTGGCAAACCCAAAGTCTGAGGTGTTCAACACTTGTCATCCAATACATTATAGATCTGTTATTTGTCATAGTACTTGTCTATCAAGCATTTGGACTGTTTATACACACATTTGAATAAACACATGTAACGGCAGGTTATTGCTGGAAATAAGATGATTTTTCACATTACAAAATTAATAGAATTCCCAAGTATATTGTACATCTTTGTAAATCCAGAATAAAAGGTAAGGACATTGTAACTCTTGCATGGTGTGGTAGGAAATGTCTCAAGTTGCAGATAGATTAGTTGAAACCAGTCAGAAATGCTATTTTACTTTTCTGGGTTTAAGGCCAAGTTTTAACTTGTTTACTTTGTTGAATATGTCAACTGGCAGAAAGACTTGCATCAAATTTCCTGATATGGTTAGTGTTTCCCAACTACATATCATGTCATGGCATTTTGTGGCATTACATCTTGGTCTTCTGAGCTGAAGCTTGCCCTTCCAATGTAAGTTCAAACAAAAATAAAGAGCATGAAAAAGAGCATGGAAGTGTCTTTGTACATATCTTTGACAATATAAACTGTAGTACTTTAATAAGGTGAATTTGAAGTAGCTATCAACTGTGCCTTGGCCAAACTTAAGTCTACAAGAAGAATTAAACAAAACTACAATGAAAGCATTTTACAACTAAGTGTTTTAATTCTTTACTACCTACAATAGCTTTACACACAGTTTATACAATATTTCATTTACACAATTTTAGAGCCACCCTATAGCAGAAAAGCTGCTAACATTATGGATGAGAACTTCCCAAGACAGTTACCAATACCTGTGTAATTAATTCTGAATAAACTCAGTAACTCCTAACCTGCACAGAGCTGACACACCAAATACAGTGAAATAATTAAATATAATGGCATATCTACGTGTACATGGAGGTGATTTTGATGGTGAAAAAACTTTGGGACTGAAAGTTTTGCCAAATGTTTTGAACAATCTTGATATTAAAGTGCAAATATCGTCTAACTTAGGGTGTTCCATCAATGGTCATAAGTAAAAAATATTATAATACATCCTTTTATGAATGATAACTTGGAAATTTTAATGTCCCTCTCAGCCCTTTCCAATGGTATCAGACTTTGATAGATGTAAATGTATTCATTTGCTAAATGAACACATGTAAAGAAAATGGACAAACCAGATACAAACTACATGTAATGTACTGTGAACAAATGTGCCACATAAGATAGTGATCACATTTACATTTTCATCATCTACAGCTGGTACTTTCTTCCTTTCAAAGAAAAAAACTTGATGATGTAACAAATTTTTATGTTTCACAAATTTAAAGAAAAAAATATTAACCATCTTTGCTTAGATATAGCTGAAAATTGAAAATATCTTACATCTAGATTTGCTTTATACAGCAGTTTTATTTCTTACATACAGTACTAGCACACTGACACTGCGATAGTTATTTCTGTCAAGGGTGAATGTGGGGCCATCTGAAGCTGTCGTTAGTCTGCCATCATCGGCCCATGTGCCCTGGTGTCCACATCCATGTCATGATCCTACAGGTAACAACAGAGGTTCATATGTAAACATCAGCTCAAATTGTATACTCTGCCGCCATGTTGGTGTCTCTATTTGCATTTTAGCAAACCATAGCTCAAGTGTTTTCAGATATTTGAAGATCTTCTGACGCTCTCAAATAACCACTATGAAATGTCTACAACACAAAAGAAGAGAATACTAGAAGACTACTTAAAAACTTGCCAATAAAACACAAAAACGCTCTATTGTTCAAACTGCAGCCTTTCTGAGCCATCCAGTTCAACTGACCTGGTTGAGTTTCTTGAACTCCACGACCTGTGTGAAGACATGCTCCAGGATGTGCTTGGCATCCCGACTGTCCAAAGGAAGCTTTGGACTAACTCCTAGTATGTCACCACACTCACGCACATAGTACTCCAGGTCATCGTCAGTACCTGGAAAAACAAAGTTTTAACCATGCAGTTATAGTCCCGTGCTGTAGAAGGTTAAAAATACATGTATATATTGTACTGTATTCATCAACACTCGTTAATACCGGTGATGTTGTAACAAGGTATAGCCATAACCATTCAAAGCAACTCCCACTCAGAATCATCCAGACATCCTCTTATATACACCAAAATACATAATCAACAATAGCTCTATTTCTTGTGCTGTTTGCTCTACTGTACTACATCTACCGATACTTACATTTGTTGGTGAGCTGGGCAAGGCGGACTTTCTCAGAGGAGAAAGCTTCATCCAGGTCAAACAGATCCAAGGACGGGGCAGGCAGCTCTCGGAACGCTGGTGGGAAAACCTGTACAAACAACAAACTCAACATTCATTCATCATCCTGTAAAGGCTTGAATATATAAAATAGGATCCATCCCCGTGGTGTTGCCAAAAAGTGTCAGAAAAAAATTGAAGTTGTGCCTAGCAGGTCATTTTCTTGAGAACTATGAAACAGTGTAGTAATTGTAAACTGGTAAGCCCTGTTGTTGTACCTACCGCAGGTTGCAGTGGAGGGAGGGGGGTCTCAAACTGTGGGGTGATGAGAGTCAAAGGCTCATGCTTCACATTCAACGTCTCATAAGCCCTGAAAAATAAAGTACCACAAATTTAGCCCAGTCTTATGTGCAAAACCGGTATGTTACACCTAAAGACAGCTCATGCAAACAAAGAGACACAAATTTTTGTATGCTGGTTATTGCCTGGCTACTTACTTGATGACTTTTGGAACTACACTTGTGTCCAGCTTGTATATCCCGGAATCAAACAGTTGTGTGAAGTCCCGTGGGATCTGTTGGGAAGAAATTAACATATTTCCAAAGTTACTTACGAAAAGATACAAATTTGTTTTAACGCACGCTTGGTCAAAGACATTTCTGGTGAAGGCTGTGGGACAGACAGCCCAAATTCAGAGAGACTTATTTGTTGTGAATTGTGATGGTATGTAGTTTAGATCTTTACTATGTACTAAAACTTTAAAAGTAGTGCATAAAAACAGGTACCTAATAACATGAGTGTTTGAACATCACAACATGATCAACACATCAAAGGACAAAATTTACATGCAGAAAGTTTCAAATCATTAAAGGAGACCACACCCACCTCTTCACTCTCCTGCAGACAGACTCTCAACCTCTCCGACAGTCTGGCAGTGTCAGGTAGCATGTTGTAGTCTGCCACCTGGGGAACATGGACATTCACTAAATATGACAAATACATTGTACAGAAGTAGCAAACTGTACTGATTATGACATACATGTATACTTAATTGTGTCTTCATCAAATATGATGTCCTCGTGAGCTGTCTACAGTGTACTATCATGCATATTCTATTCTTCACTTTAATGTCATTATGGTGAGAAAAAACTTGTCATCCTGATGAGGGAATGAAGCTGAGAATTTACCTCTGGGTCCTCAGCATCAATGGCATTCAGCTTGATGTTGTCCGTCGTCAGCCACTGGAACAACACATCCTGGGAGAACATGTAGGATTACAGTTAGGAGAGTCATTGCAGGAGCTGTCTGGTATAGTCTTGTAGTTACAATATAGAAGATGATGTATTTTTCACATCTTATAATATCCTACCAGCTTGAACCTGTGTCACCAGTATATGAGACTTGTACACCATATATGTTTGTGCTGATTCCACAGGTTCAAAATGAAGTTTTAGACTGCTGTGTTCTTGTCTGTGTATTTGTTTTGTAACATTGCTGACATTGACTTGATCAATTTTTTTTTCAAATTAAAACAATGCTCATTAGTTGACAATGCATAATTATGGATGATAAACAATGCATTGTTAAAATCGTGATAATTATGTTTAAGAAGATTTACTTACTTGTATTTTACTGTTTTCTTCTTTGTCAATATACTGATCACTGAACATGTGCACCGAGCCCGCCACAGCAATCTTTCCTCTGGAGTACTGTAAAAAAAAAAGAAACATATTGAGTGCTTCAGAATGCACGACAGTTACAAAAGCACTGGAGGTACTTTTTTTGGCTACACCTTAGAGTTGGAGTTGGAGGCGATAGTAAAATCTAAAATTCCTTCTCATATGCACAAATGTATTTCCTATGCTTTTTGTCTGCACCACATGCATACAAGTTCAAGTAGGAACAGCTTGTACTTTCTACAATTAACAACTCCTACTTCCAAACCTTACCTTGGACTGATGCAGGGCCAGGATGGGTCTGTTCAGAGGGAAACAGACTGTTCCGGTGGACAGGGCTGGGACTGCTGGTTTAGCAACATTCAGGGTTGCTCCGTATGGGTACACAAATGTTAAACCCCTGAAACATGCAAATGAATGAAAAGTCAACAAACTAAATAGCTTATGCCACATACACTGTAAGTTGTGTTGTTGCACTACTGTCAATCTTGTATTCTGCTGCTTAGTCTACAGCTACACAAATGAATATAACAGCAACTACAATCACTACATAGGCAGCTGGTAGCAGTACAGAGGTTTATAACAAAACAGCATTTTACTGGTAGTAACAACAGAGGAGTATCTGACAATACTTACTGCGATACATTGGAGTCCTCTCCCCCTGATCCTGGCACAGCCTTCCCTGCTGCTCGACTGATCTCTCTGAAATTATTAGCCATAATATTATTTTTTTTAATCATATGGTACCAGGTCACATGTTGAAGTTGTGGTGACACCTTAATGTGACACCGTGATTATAGCTTTTGCTTTTTCAAGTTCTTCATACAGGAAAAACTCAGGAGCTTCAAAGGTACCCTGTTGTATGTAGAATGTAGAAGGGGCTAGTCTTACCTGTTGAGGACTCCATTTGATATCAAGGCCTCCTTTGGATGATGGTACTTGTAGTAGTGATTTCTCACCACAGCATCTACAAAACAAAATTTTATACAAACGTACAAAACAGGGCTGTTCCATTTAAAAGTGGATGTTACATATATAATAACTTCATACAGCGACAGGAACATGCTTTCAGCACTTCTCCCTTTATATCACTGTTAGTAAGTTTGTTGTGAGTTAAAAATCACCAGATATTGACAACATGTTAGCTTTCTTAATTTCATGTTCCTTTTCTTTTATAGTCTGAAACAACTTTATAAGCTATCAGAACAGCACATTTTGAGAATTTTTATTGCTACTCACCATTGTTGACCATGATGCCATAATCTTCCAACAAGAAGTTGATATTGGTGTCTGTCTTGGTCTCTCCACCTTCTCCCATCATTACCAGTACACTACCCCCTGACTCAATATATCTCTTGATACTGTCGAACTCAGCTGCGGTGAACTTTTCCCTTGGTCCTCCCAGAATGAAGACCCTGGCCTGCCCAATCTTCTCTTCTGTAATCTCATCCCTGTGTCTGTTAGAGAGAACATCACCACAACTTTACCATTGAGGTACCGTAGGGAAGTATTTTGCTGATATGAGACCCACCCACAAATCAAAACAACAGGGATATACCATAAGGCCACACCAATTTAATTTGTTGCTTCTCGGATTCACCTCTTCATTTTTTTCTGATTTGCAAAAAAAAATAATAATAATAATTCTGGTTCTGAATCAACTCAAAAATGCACATATTTTGGCTCCAACAGTTGAAGAAAGTCCCTTTCTTCCTAGTTGTTACAGTTGTTACATCTACCAATGCACTGGTTTGATTATAAGTTCAAAATTCATTGTTTAAATTTTAACCCAGTCTTTTGTGTTGACTTCATGGCACCTATTCTAGTATTTGGGGCTATAATGGGATGGCCATTTTTTTTTTTCGCCCTGTCGCTTCATATTTTTTCTGAAAAAATCTGAGAAGCAACAAATAAAATTGGTGTGGCCTAAGGAACATTTTTGCTGCTATGAGACCCACATGTGATTATTCTATTCACAGGTGGATTTTTTACATACGTGGTGATTTTCCACGAGGATCGCAGTTTCCTGTTCAGGCTCTTGAAGCCATTAGCCGGAGTAAACACCTCTCTCTTGGCAGCGTCAAACAATATTGTTGTTTTCTGTCCTTTTTCATCCATGGCTCCCTGCAAATGAAAAAGAAAAAAACAGCTATCAAATCCAAGCAAAGTTGCATATTTCACCATGGCAAGGGCTACCCTTACAATGAAAGTTTATGCATACTGTTTGTTGGTCTCCAACTCCAGATTCAACCATTGGGAGGCCAGCAGCAGCATTGGTCTGTTTGATGGTAGATTTTTATTACAGGTGTAGCAGGATGGAATAGACCTTGGGCACAATATACCCGGGTACATGCTGGTCAGAGGTACATTTCGATCTGCTACAATTGTACAACAGAATCGTTGAAGTTTAGCTTGTTACTGTTTAACAAGACATAGGACACCTTTCCAAAATATGTTCTGGCCTTCACAAGGCTATATCAACTACATGATTGTACCATGATATTGAAGGGGAAGTGTTCTAACTCAGCCTGAACTGTAGCATATCATGATGGTACATGTACAAGTCTGTTACTAGCTGAGTTAGACACCAAACCAACACTTGCGATGATCGCTTTTTTGTTGTGCAGGGCTCACAGCAATGCTTGGTTAGCACAAACAAATAAAGATAAATAAATAAATACCAAAAACCAATGTAACAAATAATAAGAAACCATATTGATAAGCAAAGTGAGAAATGACTAAAAAAAACAATACTGCTCCAATTTGGCAACACAGGTTAGTTGTAGCATGAACCAAACCTTAAAACAAAAAAGAAACCAAGGAATTTTAAAACAGTCACAAAGCCAGGCAAATGTCCATACCAGTCACAATACCACCTACACAATGGAGAACAACTTTCATATTAGAGAGAAAACATTTATGTTAGAGTCCAAACACCCATCCGGTAAGCATGCTGCAGACAAGACTTCTAAAGCAACCAACATGACTGGAGATGCCATAAACTTGCTGCAACTTTTGATCAACTTTGGCTCCAATCTAACAGAGAATTTACAGTACATTGTACTGGAATTCATGTTGGTTGCTACAGTCTTGTTTCTCTGTTCCTGGGGTGACCAACCTGTGGAAGCGGTGCACTGTTGTACAACTGGACCTTTTCTAGTTCATCCCAGTTCAATCCTGCTCCTACTTTTTGTCTCAAACCAGCTGACATGGTTGTCTCCTAATCATCTAAAAATATTTCCTTTTGTCTACTACTAGCTGTTTCTGTCAATTTTCCCCTTAACTTCTTGCTCTGATGACTAAATAAGAACTCCTGGTCATAAATTGCTGACTGTAACCTGTAAAGGAAATGTATAGAGTCTTAAAAAATGCACTTGCAACACAAAGGAATAATAGTGATAATAGCCTTGCCAAAGAAATATCATCGACAAAAGCAGTTGTGCAGTGAAGTCTAAAGGGTCCTTCTTATGGGTGACAATTTAGTACACATGTTTAGGAATTTGTCATCGTGCATTGATGCAAAAATATTTACCAGTCTTTTCTACCTGGATGTACAAATTTTTCACATGCAGAAAACCTGCTCCCCCACATGTTGCCAAATTAGCAAAAGCATATGACATGATGTTACAAAACAACTTTTCATAAGAATATAGAGAGTCTAGTCTTCTGTAAATTCCAAAGTTCAGTAACCAAGGACTTTATGAAGAAAGTTATATAGCAAGGTTATAACTATTTCGGTTATCATAGTTTGATTCCTTCAATGATTGACTATTCCTCAGGTTTGTTCTAACGTGTTTGTTACAGTTTCAGGAGAAAAGTGCCGTGCATTTTACAGATGTGGTGGACTCGTGGAGTATCCCCATGGAAACGACGCCAAAACTACGTATGAGCAAAATAGTGAGCCAGTTTCGATGAAGCTGAATCCTTACTATTTCTACGTAAATTCACACTCTACACAAAATCAAAGAAAATGGTAATGAACATAGAATACTTATGTACTTAAGAGTGTTGAATGGGAAAAACATGAAGCTGATAACGACTAGAAAATTAAGGTTTTCTCGGTCAGCACAGTTCTTACCTCAGGAGTCGGCGCCATTTTCTCTCAAATATGTGAGCAGAGCATGATGGGAAACTAGATTGATCGGTTAATTTTGTAAGAAAAGTTTAGAATATGTTTTATAACTTAAAAAATCAATGTTTAAAAAAATTCCTTAACAGAAATTATTTGCATTTGGTGAATAAAATTTTCCTAACAGTAACGATTTCTACAGTGCGACGGATTTACAGCTGTAAAACTAGCAGATATTTTAGTAACTTACACTTATATCAAACTTTGATTTGCCAAACTGCTAAACAAAAACGCAAATTAAGCAAAAATATGATATAATCAATCATTAAAGGAGAGATATGGGTTACTAGAACGTGTTACTGATTTTAAAAGTGTATGTTTCCGAAATAAAATGACTAGGACTAGTAATAGTTTAGCTGTGATGAATAGTCTGCTAGCTTTCTCTGGACCCGTGACCCGTGAACCTTGTACCGTATGGTTACGCCGACAAGTTTTTCTTTTCGTCCTCATCATCGACCTCACAAATTTAAATGTAAGTGTTTCTCTTGCGTTTCCGATCGTTTGTTACAAGTAGAAGTTATCAGGCGGTGTGTTCGTCTCAGTACTGATTTGAAAAAGATGTTGACGTGTCTTGAAATGTTTGGATTTATAAGTAAAGTGACTTCCTTGTGGTGTCATGTCAGAGCCGGCCGGATGGGGGTGGGGTTGGATAATTTGTGACAGTCCAAAGGGCAACTAAAAACTTGCTTTCACATAAGTCGGTATTAGAAGCGGGACCATAGAAATGCACCTACGTCATCAATGTACGCAGCCTGTTAAATTGTGGCTTCATTTTGGAGTAGATTTTGCAAGTAAGCAGCTGTTTTTGTTGTTTAACCTGGCGTGAAGGAAACACTTAAAGGGTTTGGGCAAGGCTCCTTGGTTTGGGTAAACCATGGAGGTACTGTGCTCTATACAGTCCTGTCTCCCAAATCATTAACACTGAAACAAGCTGGTCAGTTGGTGAGGTATGAACCCCACTGTTACAACACTACCAGTGACGTATGTTTTCACACAACCATTACTCAAAATGTTTTTATTTTTTGTATTATTTATATTGTGTTGAGTTAGCAATTATTTATATTTGTTTGACCCCTGACGCTCCTCCCAACTTTTGTTCTCGACCTCCATGAAAAGCGGCCTGAGCAGCCGATTGGAATATTTTCGAGATTAAATAAAGGCACAAACAAACAAACAAAAGACTCCCTGAAGTGTGATGATCATTCAGTAGTTGTTAACGTTTTGAGGGTGAGTATTTAACAAAAGATCATTCTTTTCACACATCAGGTCTTCAGGGATCCATCATATGATGTGTAACGTAACCAACACTGAGTGAGTCATCAGTCACTGCTAGTGCCACCTGGAGGATTGCGGCAGAAAGTCAGCAGAGGACCCTTGTCAGAGATAGATGTTGTATAGCGTAACATAAGTGGCCGTATAGACGATCGCCATGGCAGACAAGCTCCAGGCAGAGATCACACAGGCTGAGGACTCATGGCAGAAGAACAAGAGATACACAGTATGTAATAGTTAGATAAATAAAGATTAGACATCCAGATAAAAGATACATCATACAGAATTAATCTTCGGACTAATCTTGGAAACTGCCTGATTCTCCAGCTGACTGAATGTTTCAAAAGATATCCATAACCTTTACTCAGTGTCACTGGTGATATACTAATGGAACTATTTTCAAACACTATGGATTATTGACTTTCTTGGTCGTGGGGTTGATCACTTTTATAGTTGTCAAAAGACGTGAATGAATAAATAAATAACACACAGTTCTTGATTCATATTATTTCCCAAAACTTTTATCCAGGTGTACAAAGTTGTGGTAACTGTTGGTGGGAAAAGCTGGTTCATCTTCAGAAGGTACACAGAGTTTGAGAAATTACATCAAATGGTAAGGGGCTATTGTCTTACATACGGTAAATTTAAAATTTGTGGTATTCTCCGTGACCTCTCACAGCAAACTCATCACATATGCAAACATATGTTCTGTCTTCCATTGTGCTACTGCTATTGTTTCAGCTGCAAACTCAAAGATGCCGAAAAGTCTTGATTTTCAAAGTGCCACAGAATTTAAACGCCACAACTATAAATGAATTTACAGTACATTTTGTCCTTTCTATGCATTATTGATCTAATACAGCACAAACATGTGCCGTGTTTCCATAGAAGATAGTAATCTTGGTTAATAACAAGATGTATACAAGAAACCTACACTATACAAAGATCAAAGGAAGTAAAAATAGATACCTATCTTGACATCACAATATTTCTGTTTATTTGCATAAATGATGGCATTATAGTTACAGTCAGCAGTAAAGAAATCTAGTTGTATAAACTTACCTTGGATATCTCGTGCTGTTCATTTGAAACAATTGTAGTATACCATTGTGTTATTCTTTGTCATTTATAATGGACAATTTTTGACTTTTATCCCACAGTTAAAGAAGAGCTTTCCTGATGTGTCATTCAAACTTCCAGGCAAGAAACTGTTCGGAAACAACTTTGATCCCAGTAGGTTTTATTCCTGTTTTTAACACACAACAGCAGATGATGTTTGTGTTATTACTCCGTGAAGGAGGCATACCTCCTGCAGGAGTATTCGGGTCAGCCGGTTTTTCGTGTTCGCAGCTAAAACTCACGGTTCCCCTTGTTCAATCGGCATGTAATTTTATACGTCGTCTGCAGGCATGCCAGTGATGATGCACGTATATCAATATTTACCGTAGGTGTTTTCGCGGTCAAGATAATATTTAAAAAGCACCCCTACATTTAGGGGCAAATGGGACCGCCCGCGAAAAACCCGTTGTTTTGAATAGCGGGGGGGTCGAGCATGCTTAATGCAGATGCGCGGGGCGGTTTTTAATGCAGACCAGATGCGGACCGTAATGGTTTATGGATGGCCGGAATTGTGAAATGTGTTCGCACGTAAAAGTCATGTTTGTGTACGTTGTATTTCTATGAATTTTGGCATGTGGTGTGCCGTTATGTCCGTGTTGATGCACGTGTCTTTGTTTTCACCGTAGCGGTTTTTATATCGAGGTAAATTTGATATTTCAAAATCACCCCTATTTTTATAATCCTGTGGAATAGGCCGTAGGTTAAGTAGATATGTGGTAGGCGAGGTTCTCTAAGCAGATATTAGGTGGTTGTTGACTTGTTGTGTATATTCATTTGTGAGTATCTGTTGGGATTGTGACTTATGGTTTGCACCTAAGGTCAGGTCTATTGTCTGGCAAGATGTTAATATCATAGTTGTTCGGTAGAGCTCACACACTGTACTATTTATAGCTTATAATATAGCGACCTGAAATTGGTCGGAGCGCGGAGAATGCGCCAAGATATGTGTTGTTTCCGTGTGCAACTGTGCTAACGTTGCTGTGGTGATCATGTTGTTTTGTTAAGCAGTTGACTTGAGCGGCAAGTGTTAAAATTGTTGACGTGGTTTTAGACTGACCGCCAGTTGCGCAGTTGACTTTGTGTACGTGTCTTTGTTTTTACCGTAGCGGTTATGTGGGACGGTGTTTTCCGTGTGCAACTGTGCTAACCGTTGCTGTTGTAATCATGTTGTTTTGTTAAGCAGTTAACGTTGACTTGAGCGGTACCCGTTTTTTCCGTGTTCGCAGCTAAAACCCACGGTCCCCTTTGTTCAATCGGCATGCAATTTTATACGTCGTCTGCAGGCATGCCAGTGCCAATACCACCTCTCAATCTGCAAATTATAAAATTTCACGGAGAATTGTCGCCTATGGCGTCTTGTTATTTTTATGGTCATCATGGCTTCAATCTTGATTTTTCCATTTTTAGCATGTGTCCATTTTGTTATAAGCTTTATTATACTTTGGAAAATGATGTTGAAACAGAATGTATGTAGAAGTAATCTAGCCAATTAAAAATCTTGTTTCTCTCCTCATTTTGCATATGCGTAATGCTGTTCATATAAGCATTGCCTCTACACTGAAGTATTCAGATTGTTTTCTAACAGTTGTAAACATTGTTTCTGTCAGATTTTATCAAACACAGAAGAGAGGGTCTGCATGATTTTGTTCAGCAGCTGTGTGCTCAACCCAGAGTCCTTCAGCAGTAAGTAAAATTCATATCTGACAAATATTGGCAGGGCAGGGAGGGCTATATACATATCTTGTCTTTTTCCAGAGCTAAATTTTCATTTTTGTGGTAGGAATTGCACATTTTAGTCACAGAAGAAATATGTATTTGAATGATTTACACAGCCCTAGGATTACTATAATACATTTTCCTCCTTATGTCATCACTGCAGCCCAGAAGTGCGAACATTTCTCCAGCTGGACAACCCGAGAAACAAGAACGGTTCTGGAGGGGACGAAGAAGCCTTAGAGAACAATGATGTCAACGGGGAGGTAAACATTACTTTATTGACATGTTTTTCATACAAGTCAGTACTTTATACTTGACCTTTGATCATATAAGTACTTAAAGTTACTTCTATATTAAGTGCTGGCCATGGTATGTAAACAACACGTATGCATTTTAAACAATGTAATGTATACAATGTAAGATCACATTACAGTAGTAATTCTGTTGTCCATTTTGTATTGATTATACTTGATATAAATTTATGTACATGTCATGTGTTTGTATCATTTGTTTCATCAGAATGATTTTGTTACTTACACAGTGAATGACAAGTGTTTCTGATCAGATATACTTGATGACACGTAACAATGAAAAATTTTAATCACAACAAATAAACAGTAATCAAGTGATTACACCTTTAGAAATGTTTTTGTTCCTTACAGTTATGCTTTTTCTGTTTTATTGTAGGACTCTGCAGACTACAATCTTGGTCCTACTCACAATCCAAAGTAAGAACTCCATACATGTCTCACCCCATCATGTAACTCTGCTCACTTTACTCCAATAAGTCTTATAAACTTAGTGTCTCATTAAGTATAACATTGAAGTTGACATACCGGGGTATCAGTTAACAAGATTGATTACAAAGCGGCAATAGTACTGCATTTATTTCATAGTGTGCAGGAAGAATATGAAATACATGACCCCTTAAGATCAAATGTTTATGTCTTACTTTCAATAGCTTTCGATAACGATGTCTCAATTCACAGGAGTATCTAAGAACATGTTCATGTTTCCATTCAATTATATGCCAAGTACACATGTTCAAGCCCTGTGTGAATTGCCCACATTAAGCAAAAAAATTCAAAATGTTTTTACATGTATTGTTAAATTCTTACCAATGTCAACTTCCTACCTTCCAGTGCAAGACCATCTGATTTTGACTTTCTTAAAGTTATTGGGAAGGGTAGTTTTGGAAAGGTAAGTAGACAAACTTACCTTGACTCTAATGTTCTGAACTGCATCTCATTTTATATGCCACAGCGATTACCTGTATGTAACACTGAAGTTGGTGTCAATCTAAGTTTGCTGAACATTCCTAACTGCTTATTGATAATGTATCTAATGATTTATCAAAACTGCAAACCTACCCTTTCCCCAGGTTTTGCTGGCCAGACACAAGACAGATAGCAACTTCTACGCTGTTAAAGTACTGCAGAAGAAAGTCATCATGAAGAGAAATGAGGCAAGTTCAAATTATAAGCGGGATTTTTAGTGCTATTATTTACAGATTTTGTGCATTGTGACGATGAAATAGTATGATTGTTACTTACTTATGATTGTACACATGTTTGACTTGGCATAGTTGCATTGTTTATGTATATGTCACAGTAGAGATGCAAATCCAGTAGAGTTGGCAACTCTACTAGTAGAGATGCCAATTGGCATCTCTACTAGTAGAGATGCCAATTGAAGTAGAGTTGGCAACTCTACTAGTAGAGATGCCAATTGGCATCTCTACTAGTAGAGTTGCCAACTCTACTAGTAGAGTTGCCAACTCTACTAGTAGAGATGGGAATCCTAGTATTTATACTACTGAGTTCCAATCTCAGTAGTATAAATACCTGAGATGGGAATTCTGGTGTTTTTACTCCAATATCTACTAGGAGTGTTCCAGATTCTCTTACCAGACATTGGAATTCTAATCTTTTATAGGACAAATGGGAATTCTTTGAGTTAGACCAGGATATTCTCCAATTCTAGCAAGGAACAATTTTTTTTAAATAGACTGAACACCTAAAGTTTCAAATTTATCATATTATAAGGTAAGCCTACATTCACAATTACTATAAATTTAGTTAATTAAATTGCTTCATATTTCAGATATCAAATTGTGCTTCTGTCAATACACATTTCAACCATTAGCACAGCCGTCTGGACCAGACATCAGCTTTGGAACTGGCTTGGTATGACTGATTAGCTCTTATATACCCTGTCACTAACTAACTGGAAAAACCGGTTTAGCACATTGAGTCTCTAACTCATAATGGCCTGATGCAAATGTCTCTGTTTTACATTTCAGTGGCATGTAAAACAGCTATTGAGTGATGTTGGGTAATGATTGAGGTGTGAAAATATTCAGTCTATTTTCCAAAACATTTTTAGGTAACTAATATGACTGTGCCCTGCTAGAATTAAGGTAACTAATATGACTGTGCCCTGCTAGAATCGTATAAATACGATTCCCATCTCTACTAGTAGAGATGCCAATTGACTGTGCCCTGCTAGAATTAGGTAACTAATATGACTAGCCCTGCTAGAATCGTATAAATACGATTCCCATCTCTACTAGTAGAGATGCCAATTGGCATCTCTACTAGTAGAGTTGGCAACTCTACTAGTAGAGATGCCAATTAGAGATGCCAATTGGCATCTCTACTAGTAGAGTTGCCAACTCTACTGGATTTGCATCTCTACTGTGACATATACATGTAAATATCATGTGAACAAATTTCATATGACAGGATATATCGGGTATCATGTATATCAGACCGGAATATACCCAGGCCAGAATGTACCCAGGTACATGTATATTGTGGCCAGGGGTGCATTCCAGCCTGCTACACCTGTACCCTGTAATACACAAGGTACAGTAGCAGGGGTCGAAATAGATTTTGGGGCCGACTTGCACTGGTGCAGAAGAAAAAAAAAATACTTGCACCAGAAGAAAAATAGTTGCACCCCCCAAAAATAAAACGAACACAACCAAAAGTACATGTAGCAACTTTAATAATTATAGAATCCAATATTTGCTTACACTACTACTCTCACCTCTCAAATAGAAGTACCCCCTGGAATAAAAGTACCCCCTGGAAAATCCTCAAAATCTAATAAAAGTACCCCCTGGAATAAAAGTACCCCCAGGAAAATTCCATGCTACTTAAATGTAGTGTCTTCAAAATCTAATAAACTTGCTCACCGGAATAATGTTACCAAATTGACAACCATGTTCATCTTTGAAAATGCATTTTCAAAGGTCATTGAGTTGTATAATATTGAAATAAGAGTTCTTGATTTTTGATAGTCACTATAATATCAGAAATCAGGAAGATTACATTTAGTGGTTGAAGTTGAACAGAAATTTACAATATGCTAAATTATGCTAGACATGTTGATCGGTATAAAAATTTCCAGTAACATGGAAAAGCCATAAGGAAAAAAATTAACCATTGATACAAATGTAGATTTTCTATTGTCTAATGATATATATTTCTTTACCTTTAAAAATTCAATAGGTAGTACACACAACACAATCTACAACTTCACCCTTTATTAGTGTTGCAAGTCACCCTTTATACACTATTACACCCAGTTCAGACGAATAGCAACATTGCAACACAAAATCCACAAGCTGCCACAAACTCAAGGTTCTCAGGTTTCACTTAGAAAGCTTTCAAGTCTGCCCGGCTATAGTATGGAAATGAGGGAGGCGGGGCTACAGTTTTTGGACAGAATTTCTTTGAAAACTGGGGCATTCTTTTGTAGGGGTAAATTTTTTTCAAAACATTTCGATGTGATAATTAATATAACTAGATTGAAATTTTACTCATGTCTATAACTTTTATAATTACATCATATTTAACTTTCTTAGAATGCAACATGCATATGTAAATTTTTGTCAAAGGGTTTATTTATAGTAGTAAAAAGAACTGTTTCCCCTTCCTTGGAGTGAGCTCTTCCAGATCGTGGGAAGAACGTCTCTACTTGTAGCTGTTTACTTCATTCAGAACGGAATAGTTCCAGCTTAAATTGTCATGTTTGTGGTAGGATTTTGGACTTTTTGTGAGTAATACAATTTACTATGCTAAAAGACACTGTTATGTGGTATTGCTTTTATATTTTCACTGGAAAAAGATCGTTTTGAGAAACATGTATATGCGAGCACATGTTCCGAGCTCGCCCGAATTTCTGATAGTAACGTAACGTTAACCACTAGTACTGGCTCATATTTCCGACATGATACGTGTTCCTACATGTAAATACAACTTACATTAAATTTTAAAAAAGAGGTAATCTGTTCCTCACAAAGGGACAGGTACGATGATTCAGTAAATCTGCCGTACGTTTGGTGTCAGTGAAGTTTTTCCCATGCATGAGAGCAAACTTGCACCGTGGTGCATACCGGCAAAAAATTAGTTGCACGACACCAAATTTACTTGCACCAAGTTGCACACAGAGGGGTATTTCGACCCCTGAGTAGATAGCACTGTTGAATGTGAAGCTTCAACCTCCATATAGGGGATTTGTGGTCACCTGCATAGCTGTTGGCCGCCCCTCCCCTAGGGCACCTGGAATTTTGTTTGCCACATTACTCTTGATGGTTTCCTTCTGGCTGATCTTCAACTTTTCAAGTTGAATATACAGTTTTGTCATGTCTCATGGTCATATTGCTTGCTTCAGGCCAAACATATCATGGCAGAACGGAATGTCCTGCTGAAAAACCTGAAGCACCCCTTCCTGGTGGGACTGCACTATTCTTTCCAGACACCCGACAAGCTCTATTTTGTGTTGGACTATGTCAATGGAGGAGAGGTGGGTGTGTTTTTATGTTCTGTCATTGACTGCAGAGTAATATGCAAGTACATTGTTGTAAGTACATTGTACTTGACAATGTGTTTTTCCGTCTGTCTTTGTCTCTTGACACAGGTCCATCACAAACATGACCTACATTTAACATTGTTGCGTATTACCTTGTCATCAACTGTTTGTTAAGGTCTTAACTTTGCATTGTGAGGCCCTTAATTTTGCAGCAGTGTACACTTTTGTGTCAAACAATTGTTTGAAGATTATTAAACTAATTTTTATTTGTCTCTCCCAGCTGTTCTTCCATCTACAGAGGGAAAGGTACTTCCCTGAACCCAGAGCTCGTTTCTACGCGGCTGAGATTGCAAGTGCCTTGGGGTACCTTCATTCACTCAACATTATCTACAGGTAACAGTCTTCTGTAGGAGATCTAGAGTATAAGTTGGTAACAGAGGTAGCTTCTTATTGTTGGGAGTGGGTAATGGCAAAGATGTATTTATTATTAAAACAACTGCAAGATGTCAACCAGAAATTGCTTAGAAAACCAAACATTATGCCATTGTGACTACCTTTGTCCATGTGAAATGACAGAAAGCAGGACCTGTGAATATATCCAGCCTGTCAGCTCTTCCCCAGAGGTGTTGCCAAAAACTGCCATGTCTGTCAGTATTTGAAACCACTCATATATGAAGGGACGCTCCTTTTATGATTACACTCTCTGGCTATTCACCCATTGTTTGTTCATTTTCCACACTTTTGTTATTTTATTAATATGTAGAACTGCTTACCTGGCTACATCAGTTTGTTTGTATGTCTTTTACCTTACAGAGATTTGAAACCAGAAAATATTCTACTAGATTCTCAGGTGAGTTGTGTAAGAGTGCATACATACTTTCATTTTTGCTCTAAAGACTGGTTTTTGCTGTGAAACATATAATTCCTTTGACAAGGCAAGGCATCTAAGTTGTTTGTTCTTTTTTTTTCTTCTTAGGGTCATGTTGTTTTGACTGACTTTGGCCTGTGTAAAGAAGGAATTGAAGCTTCAGCAACTACATCCACCTTTTGTGGAACTCCAGAGGTATCTTGTATTCACGTGAGATTCATACATATGAATATCAAGGCAGGGTTTTGCCAGCATGTAATCAGAATGTGATGCATATGCACAAGGGGATGATCTGGGATAATACCCTTATATATGCTTACACAGCCTTTTATGCATTTTGAAGCATTTGAAATAAACATATTCCTAACTACATGTACTGCATCTATACTGTGTTTTGACTTTCAGTACCTTGCACCAGAAGTGCTGCGGAAACAGGCGTATGACAGATCAGTAGACTGGTGGTGCCTGGGTGCAGTGTTGTATGAGATGTTGTATGGGTTGGTAAGTGTTGTAAGCCTGGTATCCATCCTATTCTAGCTCTTCCAGTTTGCTCTTCTGATCACTTCACCTCAGATGTAAGTCAAGCCTTCATAAAAGTGTTCTTACTAGGAAACATAATGTTAAATGTACTTTCAGCCCCCATTCTATAGCCGGGACACTGCAGAAATGTATGAGAACATCCTCTACAAACCTCTCAAACTCAGGACCAACATTTCACCAGCTGCCAGGCACATCCTGGAAGGGGTGAGTATGCCAAATGGAACAACTTCATAAGACAGTTTAATTTACTTAGATTTTACTTAATTACTTAATACACTTAGATTTAACAGTGACACCTGGTATGACAACTTCCGATAACTTTATAGTTCTCTTCTAAGGCATCTACTGTGCAGTAAAAATTTACATGTCAAGTCATTAAGACAGCCTTGCATCTTCTCTTGTACAGCTACTACAAAAGGAGAAGGAAGACAGGCTGGGCACTGGAGACAAAGACTTTGTAAGTGGAATGATCAGACTATACTGACTGTCTGCTGCTATATGGATACTTTGTCACTTTGGTCTCCTCAATGTTATTGTGACTAAAACATGTGTACAATTTGCATAATATTATGTTGGAAAATTCTACATTACGTTTAAGCTGTATTATGTTTTACTGATAAATCTGCTGTAACAGTGCCATTTCTTAATTATCTATCAGATATGCATTCCTAACTGTTGTATTCTGATGCAATGAAAAGTATATATAACGAGCAGTAACCTCTGGAAGCTAGGTAATTTGTTATGGTGTTTTGTTCCCCAGGAAGAGGTGAAGACCCACGCCTTCTTCAGCAGCCTGAGCTGGCAGGACCTGCTGGAGAGGAAGATCCCACCTCCTTACAACCCAGAAGTGGTGAGTAAGAGTAACATGAGAACTGTTGTTTAACCACTGGACTACACATGCTACACCTACCCCTTCTGTATCTGTTTGGATGACTGGCTTGCCCTCTGCGTTACCCAGAGTGCAGTGTGGCTTTGGGACAGCTCAATTCTTGTACATGGGTGGGTGTCCGGCCAGACTCCAGTTCAAAAATCCTCCTGCTGGTACTTGTCTATTTATGTTTACCGAAGGAAAACATATTGTTTTTGCTACATTTCTTCTTCCTCTTCCTCCTTCTCCTCTCCAAACAGTGACCTCTGACCTGGTCAATGACCTGAACCAGACTGTCTGTTACCATGGTAACTGGTGTTGGGTTACATCATGTTGCAATTTTGTAGTAGGAGGGATTTAGACTCCTGTCTGACCACATATATGAATGTGTTTGAGCAAGGAGGTTAACCTCCTTGGTTTGAGTAAGAATTAACAGAGCAGACCATATGCGAAGGTAAACATTATGCATTACCTTTGTAGTTAAATTTCTTCTCTTTTTCAGAGTGGCCAACTGGATTTGAAGCACTTTGACCCTGAGTTTGTCCGTGAGCCAGTGCCTGGATCAGTGGGGAAGTCTACCGGAGTCATCAGTGCCAGCGTACAGGAGGCAGACGCAGCCTTCATGGGCTTCTCATACGCACCCCCCGCTGAGGACGCCTTTGAGTAAAGGAAATGTCTTCATTTCAAACTTAAGACATTCCATTTTTAACTTGGGGTGTTGTGTCATAGTAAGTTCTTAATGGCATGTAGCTATCTAAGAGATAACATTTCCAGCATAGTTGTCTTGTTCAATGTCATGCCATCATTTTTCTGGATTAACTTGCCAGAAGAGTCCCTTGTGCCAATAATCAATATTGATAATTGTTCAACAATCATGCATATCATGACAACAGTCCCTATTAGTATGTGCAAGCAATTTTAGTTTGGTTAGATGCATTTTTGTCATAAGGCCACACCAATTTATTTTGTTGCTTCTCGGATTCGCCGCTTCAATTTTTTGCATTTTTGAAAAAAAAAAAAAAAATTATGCCCCGAGTAGCCAACTAACACAAAACAGGTTAAATCTCCATTGAAAATGACCATACAACAGTTTAACCAATCAGAGACCTTCTTTATGGTCACATGCTAAAGAACAACCAATCAGGGAGCTCCATTCCAAATTCAACATGGCGCCATATTTAGAAGCCTTGTATAGTTCGTGCGCCAGTCAAACTCTCTAAAACTAGACTAAATTCGTTGTTTAAAACTCTAAGTTGAGTTTAATTTTAGGGTTTAGTTCTATAGTAACAAATTATGTCGGTCCAAGAGGATCCTAAACAGCAGAATTATGCGATTGTTCGGGCTTTTGAGGACAAAATTTCACCGAACTATTCAGGCCATGGCACATGGTAGACGATGGAAACAGCAACAGTTTGCAGGTTGGTGTTATTCAACTGCTTTTAGCAAATGTTTCTTAACAAATTATTCACGGTCTTCCCATGGGAAATTTCTATAATAAATATGGAAGGATCTTAGGTCTTATGGAGTACAGACAAAAATTTTGGGAGTACTGACTTTCTGATTCTCACTGCTGCTTGTAATATAGCATGCAAGGATGTATATGCATTACTAAGTTGTATACAAATTACTATTTGCTGATGTTGTTTTTTTATTATACCCAGGCATCATTCTCAAACTACACCTTCTGCACAACAGCAAAAACATGGATGGAATTCCTACTGTTTCACCTGGAATGTCTGGAGAAGGGTTGTTATCATAAGAAAGGACAGAGGATAATGTACTGAAGTTTGAAAAGTTTGTTTATCCAGGAAAGTACTTGTAATAAATTGAGGAGAAATGCTGCCTCAGACTGTTTTTTATGCAATAATGGCTTATTAAATTGTTGGTTGACATCATACCGTAAAAGTAATAAATGTAACACAAATAAATTCAGTTAAAAACAAAAGACTGTGGAAGACACAATTTGATGGCCTGCCTCAGTGCTAAGCACTGAAATGTGGAGATGATGACAAATGATGTCTTTTTTTATTCAGAATTGTAGTTAATAGACCAAAGGAAGGGATTCAATGCATAAAACAAGTGCCATGAAAGCTGAAAACTTGCATAATCCTGTTATTTTTGATGTTATGTAAGCCCTACATCTTCACCCCAGACTTTTTGAAAAATTTTATTTTTATTTTTTTTTCGCCCTGTCGCTCCAATTTTTCCCTGAAAAAATCCGAGAAGCAACAAATTAAATTGGTGTGGCCTAATGCAAATAATTAGGAACTTCTGATTTGAACAATTTGCTTGCATAGTTATGTAAATTGTTTACTCATTTGCATAATCGATGCTATCAAAAACTGATATGAAGTTTATCTCAGAGTCTATATGATTATAGTACATACGTGTAATACATAACCCTGATAACGGAACATAAAATTTAATGTGTAACATCACAAATATTAACTTAAAGATGATTTTTATATTTAGATATCTGTGGCAAGTGCACATACTGACAATATTGATGTCATAAGTTTCATTTTGCCATGACGGGGAGATAGCAAGAAAAATTGATAGCTTTATGGTTGATTCCTTTTTTAACTCTTATTCCCTCTGATGGGGCAATTCTGATCAGACTCAACAATTTTAAGTGCTAAGAATGTATTGTTTAGTGCCATATAGCATACTATATATTGTAAAACCCATGGCCCAGACCTGTCGTTGTACTTAAGTTGCAATGGACTGACTCAGTACATAATGTATATCCTTTCTACAGTAATCATTAGATGTACAGGATAGTACAATAGATCAGAGGATAACATAGCTGATATAGCAGGCTTCTTGTCGAAGGCTGAGGGCTAAGAAACACGATGATCTCTTAAATCAAACTGTGATTGAACTGAAGGTACAGAAAAAGTTTACTGGTACCTGTCTTAAATGAGCTCTTCTATCAAATTAAGCTACGAATCTGGAAGATTGTTAAGAATGATAAACACTTCAAAATCAGCATCTCTTTTAACTTTAATATGATCAATATTTTTATAAAGTGTCTTTGCTAGGAAATAGAATACCGATAGTCTTGGCCTCTGAAACCTTTAAATGTACAGTGATCTCTTTCAAACATATGGTCAAAGCAGAGTTGAAATGTAACATATCAAATGTATAGGGTGTTTGCCATCACATGACCATGATGTAATTAACCAAGACCAACATTGCGGACACCAAAAGACGTGTAGTTATGACATGAGAAATCTTGATTTCCTTCTACCTCAGTACACCTTATTTTGCCCCCTTATATTATGAATAATTCCCCTCTTAAAAATGATTGCCTGTATGTTCCAAATGACTGGACGCCATATTGGATCCACCATATTGGATCCACCATACGGGATCCAACATGGCAGCTGCAGCTTTCATAAGATGTGATGTTTTGTGCAAACACCCTATACTCAACTTTTGAAGAAATAAACATGGTTTCTCAACTGGCTTTTAAACAAACCTAACTTGAGTAAGTGAGTGAGTTACCATGGGTTCTGTTTTGGGGTTCATTACAATCAACCACACATTATAGTTTTTCAAGAAATGAAAAAAGTCTTTTGATAATTTCCAAAGTTTGTCTACCAACTGCCAATAGGGACAAACTATGTAATGTAGAAGAGGTCAGGTTTCTTTATTGTGAATATTAAGTTCTTAAAATCCCATCTCCTTAATAGGGTACTCCTCATTAATTAGTAACAGATGGATGATTACAGTAGATTGATAATATATTAAGTTAGATGTATTCACTCTCAATCAGCGAGATGAATTTTACACCATGACAATTAAATGATAAGAATGCTAAGGAAATCATTTCTACCGTTAATTGTATTTAATTTGTTATAATGTTTGGAGTTTTCTGTCTGTATGTCATATTAGTACTCATAGGTTATGTTTTAATTTAGATTTAGTTCGGAACTTAGCAGTCTCTGCCAGGCTGTGATAGGTTTCTGACAGGGAATTGAGGGCATTCTTGGGTGCCACATTAGTGGGTGTGACACGCAAAATTCAGCTATCTCGTGACAGAATAGGTTATTGTAGATCCTTGTCGCTGGTTGCCCCTGTCATAACGACAAAGAATCCTATGACAAAAAACTTGTTACAGTAAAAGTGACTGCACCTTAAAAAATGCCTTTAATTGTGGTCAAGAGATAATTTCATAATATTACTAATTGTATGAATGGGCCATTGATTAATGCAGATGCCTTTAAATTGTGTCAACAACAGTTTTAACTGCAACAACAAATATCTTTTACATCCAAGAAAATTAAATGAACACCCAGTTCCTTTAATTTGAAGTACTGGACAGGTGAACCCATTGCACCTACGTAATGGGTTTGATAGTGAATCTCTTATAGACTTCAGAGCATAATGTAAAAGTGTACTTTGTAGTACAGAGCACTTTATAAGTATAATTAGGTCCCTTCTGCACACAAGATTACTGTTTTCACAGCAATAGTGTTTCGAAATAGCTTTCAGATACATGTATTTTAATTCTTGTATGAAGATTTGTGTATACCCATGACTTGTTTTCTCATCCTGGGAGACCTTTGAAGTTTATACATGACAATATAATTCTATCTTTAAATTCATATCATTATAATGTTATACAATAGCTATCAATAAGATATTTGTATAATCGTATATAGAATGATCAATCTCATCATAATCTCTGTCCAGTTGTGAAGACACAGATTCCTGCAATATTAAGCTGATTTATGGATGTGTTCATAGTTATCCATTTTCATCTGCACTGGCACAAGATAAGAAAGATGGTTTCGGTAGCTTTACAAAACGTTGGCCATCCGTGCAACTTAATTGTTATATTGTGTATTGTAACATATTCACATGGAGCCCAGGCTATGTGTGAATCGTCAGATTTAGTTGCCACATGTATTTGCTTTATTATCTTAGAGAAATTTTTATCAAATGGATAAAGATACTTTTTGATTGAAGGGTTTGATGCAATTATCAATCCTTCGCATTTCTGTTACTTTTACCATTATTGAAGTTTAGGTTAGGTTGATAGGTGCGAATTAATTCAAAATGTGGTTTCGATTAGTTGCTTATATTCTGTACATTCAATGTAAGTCTACACCCATTTAGTTTCTTGGTTCTCAGATTCAGTTTCTTTTATTTCCAAAAAATGCTATCAATACATATCATCCCCATAATGCTTATATGTTGGCACCAAACGTTTTAAGTCCTTTTTTCCTGTCCCTCTATTTCATTTCAAAAAAGCCAAGAGCCAAGTGAATAAATTGGGTGTACTAATTCTGTCACTGTTGATTTATCATATCAAAGAAGTTTTGGTCGCACTGTTCCTGTGATGAGGGTTATGGAAGTGACCAGAAGTATTTTGTTTACATACAAAGCTGTAGTCTTCATTACTACTACAAACATCATCTGCTCCATTGATGAATATTTTTTGATAATGCTTAATATGTAAAAAAAACAGTACACTGGTTGAGTAGTTTTCTTCCAAGCTGCTCAGGTGTTAGAAAACTTCTCAACTAGTCTGAGTTTCATGTCTGGGAAAAGTGAAAAAGGATAAACCCAAATTTGGGATTTTTGAACACATCGATGTATGTGTTAGGGCAATTGTTCTTCCAAATGTCCTTAAAAACTCAGACAATTCTATGATATCCATATCTTGAAATGTTGGTATAAACCTTTTTCATGAAAATTGAAAGTACATGTAGCAGAAAATTACATGAAAGACGTGATTTTAAAAGTGTCAATATAGCAAATCCATTATAAATCTTTTCAAGGAGCATTTAATACAGATATGTATTTAAAGCGCCTTGTTTTTTGTCAATCATGATAATCATGATCCTATATGATAACCTGTACATACTTGATTTTCACATGTACTCTATAGTATACCTGTGGGCACAGTTTAAATGTGCAAATTAAGAGGCCTGATTACCTCTCAAAATATCTAGTCTGAAGGAAAGGTTAATACTATTTTTTCAGATGTATGTGCAATCCATGTATTTATATGTGATGATGAAATACAAATTAAAGAGTAATTCTCCCATGACAAGGTGCCCCCCCTTTGCTTTGATTATTTACATTACTGTAAATTCACTTAAGTTTCGTGGCACTTAAGTTTTAGAGCACAGTAAAAATCATTAGCATTTAGAGTATCTTTGAGCTTGCAATTGAAACAATAGTAGTAACACTGCTCCACTGTGACAATAGATACAGAACTTGTATGTTTGCGAAAGGCTGAAAATTCCCAAATTTACAGTACATCCTTCAATTTTTAGGTTATTGTGGGGGCAATTATCCTAATTTGCACCTTTTGTCAGTTTCTTATCACGAAAGTATATCAAAGGGTGGAAAATCTGTTTCTGCCAAAATGTTCAATAGCACTGCTTTGCACTGCCTTTTTAACAGGACAACTTCAAGGTGCAGGTATTATTATATTAAAAAGATCTAGAGCTCTGATGAACAAGTCGACCAATGTTTGTAAGCAAAATATTGTCCTGCGCACTGTATAGCATTTTATTGGTACTTCTTTTTGATATTTCAAAGCTAGCAGCAAAAACTTTTGCACCTCAAAGATGTCAAATTTTGTTACCATATCCACATTGAAATGAAGCACAGAGAATCATTACAATGGCCTAAATCTTTGAGATCAAAGTACTGCTACCACCCCTTATTCACTTGTTCTTAAGTGCTAATGCAAATTCTGCTGTTTGGGTTAACCTCCTTGGGTCAATTAACCTTAAGGCATGTTGTCCTAAAAACTGTTGACTGGACCCTAGACTAACAGGTGTCCTTGTTCAATTTACATGAAAATGACCAAGTTGTCCATATCTAAGATCACACACCCACACAAAATGTCCAGTAAAGATGAAGTAAACAGCAGTAGACAAAGATTTAATGTCATGCAAGGGATTATACTAGCAAAGGAACGCACGATCCGGGTGATCCTATTAAGTTATAGCAACGTCCTTGGTTATAGAAACACCGGTGCGAGACCATCCATGTTTGCCGCCTCACGCCACTCCTCACCTGACACTAGCAAGATGGCGGACAAAGGAGAGGGCGTGTACATTCCTCCTGATCATATCAGGGAAAACTCCCACGTTTCCTCCATAGAACAGTACCACAAGATGTACAAGGAATCTGTGGAAAATCCCGAAGCGTTCTGGGGTAAAATCGCCCAAGATTTCTATTGGAAAACCCAGTGTACCGGCAAGTTCTGGGAGTATAATTACGATGTCCGCCAGGGCGAGATTTTCATCAAATGGATGGCGGGAGCGACGACTAATGTTTGCTACAACTGCCTGGACCACAACATTGAGAAAGGTTTGGGGGACAGTGTAGCGTTTTACTGGTAAGTTACAGTCTTAAATGGCTGAAGGTAAAATTGTGAATACTACAAGACATTAAACAAAACAGTAGTTCCTTGATTAAACTAAACGCCTACGGCAACAAAAATGTTCACATTGTCTATTGAAGATGAAGAAGATGGCACCACAACAATAACAAACGGATCAGTAGCATCTTGTTTGCCCCCCAGATGTGGAAAATAAGGTATCTATTGTATGTGTAGTAGACAATTTGTATCATTCATAGCATACAAGTTGTACCATTTTATATAAAAGAGGTTGAAAAAATTAACCCATTTCAAAAATATTCAAACTTTAATATGGCTTGGGAATTTGCAAAAGGTGTTTACAAATTGAAGGTAAAATTAATGACAATTTGCAAAATTGCAGATGAAGGGAAAAAATATTTTGAGCCCTGATTATCAACTGTCAGAAGCGCTTTGGTTACTCATGTGACTAATGTGGTCAACAACTGAACAAGTTGACCCTTTGTCCTTGTGCCCAGCCTCTGAAGGTCCCTGTGGTTGCAGCTGTCTAGTATTTTATTAGCTCATCTCCAAGCAGATGTAAACATCCGGCTCAGTGTTTTACACAATGTTTTTTTTAGGCTTTTTTGATTTTTGACACATCTTTCCATTTTTTGGCATTTTTCTTTTTCTGCCTTCCTCACACAACAAGGAATTAACTCTGGACCCTCAAGAAAGGCAAGTAAAAAGATTAAAAACACACTTTAAAAGTGAGTCACTTGGGGACATTTGCTTGGAGATTCTGGAATGAGATAGGCCTGCAGCTGCCTATAACTAGGGTTCTATTTGCTGAGGTCAGCAGAGGTTAAACCTTTTAGTGACAAGGCTGACTAGAATGTGTTCAATGATTGGACAACCAAACTCCAAGGATGTCCTTGGTTAAACTTTGAAGAGCCTGCTTTCAAAGATTGGTACAAATTAACACAGGCTATATCCCCAACTTTTGTAATATTATATAAAGTGAATGGAATGAAATATGGTAATTTTCATATCATAAAAATACTACAGAGTTGTAATGTTAGGAGGTTCCTAAATTTGGAACTTACATGTGCCCAGCTCTACAAGGCTGTTGACGTCATTGAGAATGAGTCCCAACTTTTCTTCCTCAGGGTATATACTAGTATATAATCTATACCAAATGATACTGTTACAACTACAATTATGTTACTAAGCTGGGTGTGCTTCTTTCTTTTTCTTTTTAACACCAGGGAAGGCAACTATCCAGGAGATGCCAGTCAGATCACTTACAATGAGTTGCTGAAAGAAGTTTGCAAGTGTGCCAATGTCCTCATCAACAAAGGTACAAAACTGGATAGAAGATACCTTTCTGTCTAAAGGTCTTTTAAGGCTGTTTTACATCAGTGTGTTTTGGTTAAATGAATAATTCTAATTTTTAATAAATGTTTGTCTTTCATAACGATAGGAGTGAAGAAGGGTGACCGTGTGGCCATCTACATGCCGATGATTGTGGAGCTTGTAGTGGCCATGCTGGCCTGCGCCAGGATTGGAGCTGTTCACTCCATTGTGGTAGGTGTCCATTGGTGAGAAAGAATCGTGTATTATATTGATATTTTACCTCTTTCATTCTGTATATATACTGTTACATGTACTTGATTTACTGGTTCTGTTTTTTTGTTGTGTAGTTTGGAGGATTCTCTGCAGACTCACTAGCTGGAAGGATCTTGGACTCCAAATGCTCTATTCTGATCACTGCAGGTACATGAAGCACACACACATGCATACTCGCACACAATGTCCTGAGAATGAGATTACAGTTACTGGGATGGTGTTACATTGTAATATGTTTGTAGATTCATACCATCATAATCTCAAACAGGAATAAACTTGTTTTGCCTTGCTGTTTAAGTTTTTTTTTCAGTTTTACAGGATCAGTATTGCTATAACCAACTAGATATGCTACTTCAGATGCACCAGAAAATTCGAATTTGATGTTTACTCATCCACAGACGGAGTTTACCGAGGTGAGAAGTTGTTGAACCTGAAGGAGATCTCCGACACGGCGATCCAGGAGTGTCTGGACGCAGGCTTCACCGTCAGCTCCTGTATCGTGGTCAGGCATCTGGGGGAGAAGAGGGAGCCTGGCGCAGGGGGAGACACGGAGCACCATCCTCCAAAAAGACCGTGCATCAAGCTTCAGGTACGAAAAACCACCTTTAGAGAAACCTTACTCACCCAGGGCTTGAAATACTGTAAACAGGTCTGTTCTTTTTGTAAACTTTCTACAGTAAAGTAAATCAAGGTAAAGGTTGGCTGAAGCACAAGTTGACAGTTTCAAACAGTTTGTTACTGTCTTAAGGCCACACCAATTTAATTGTTGCTTCTCGGATTCGCCTCTTCATTTTTTTCTGATTTGCAAAAAAAAATAATAATAATAATTCTGGTTCTGAATCAACTAAAAAATGCTCATATTTTGCCTCCAACAGTTGAAGAAAGTCATTTTCTTCCTAATTGTTACAGTTATTACATCTACCAATGCAGTGGTTTGATTAAAAGTTCAAAATTCATTGTTTAAATTTTAACCCAGTCTTTTGGGTTGACTTCATGGCACCTATTCTAGCATTTGGGGCTATAATAGGATGCCCAGGCCTGTTTTTATTTTTTTTGCCCTGTCGCTTCATATTTTTTCTGAAAAAATCCGAGAAGCAACAAACAAAATTGGTATGGCCTAAATTGTTTATGGAACAGTCATTAAGTGTTAATGTGGGACTGTCATTGGCAGACCAACTGGCACAACGACCGTGACTGTTGGTGGCATGACCTGATGGCGGATGCCAGTGACCAGTTTGAACCAGTCTGGCTGGATGCTGAGGATCCTCTCTTCATGCTCTACACCAGGTATGTGATTATCGATTGTTCAACCTTCCTTTAGTTTGCATGTTTTTAAAATATGGTTACATTGCACCTTTATACTCAGACCTATAGCATTTAGGACTGGGTACCGGTTCAGCTGGACCGGTTTGGATCGGAACAACATTCAAGAACCGTGTCCAAAAAACCGAAACGCGAAAACCGAATCGGACCTGATGTACGTTTCTGCAAATTTTAGAGTATATTTCTGTAGATTGTACACACATCTTTAGATGATCTGGCCATGGCAAGTAAAAATAATAATTCTGAATCAAACTAGATTAGCCCAAATCCATGTTTGCCTCTTTCTGTAACTGTGGGTTCCGCTTTAGGCTGACAAAAAAGTTCATTCAAACTGTTGGTGGTAGTACTGAGTGATAGATATCGTCTAGGCATGTCTCCATATACTCACGTAAATTTTCGCTCCAAAATCTAAATAATCTCGGCATTCAGTGCTCAAACAAATTAAATATGGGACATCCAATGCTTTTTCTTTCTTGTGCACGTGTATTCAATCAATTCTTACGAGTTTGAGATGCATTTATGCTCGCATCGACGAAAACAAAGCGGCCATTTTGAATCTCGCTGTTTCTCGGGCTCCAAATCTCGCGAGATGCAATTATCAACAATCTCGCTAGAGGGCTCTCCAAATACGATATAGTACTACTGTACTACAATAATCAGGTCCAGGTTCAGGTCCAGACTTGGACCTGATCCTCTGAACCTGATCTGGACCTGAATTTTCTGAACCGGTACCCACCCCTAATAGCATTGATAAGACTTTTATTGTGAACTCTATGTGGATGTAAATTTCAAAATATTTTTTAGGGCATTACATAGCTGTGAAATATTTGGCAGCAAAGAGTGTTTTTTTATACCAATGAAGCAGGCAGGTGGTGACCACCATGTTGGTGTCTTTATTTTCATTTCATTGGCTCATAGCTCATAGCATTTTGTGTTTTAATGGCAGGTTTTCTCTGGTATTCTCTTCTTTGAGCTGTAGACGTATAATGGTGGTTATTAAATAGGGTCAGAAGATCTTTAAATGTCTGAAAAGGCTTAAGCTACAATTTATTAAAATGCAAATAGGGACACAATCATCAGCAGACACAGCGATGGCCTCATGTGAAACTACTCCATAGAGAAAATAGACAGTTGATGCGAATGCCTCCTGACTTGAAATGAATAATTCCTACCTTTTCCAGCGGGTCCACAGGCAAACCCAAAGGTGTTCTCCACACCCAGGCAGGCTACATGCTCTATGCAGCAACCACCACTAAGTACGTCTTTGACTACAAGCCTGGGGAAGTGTACTGGTGTACTGCTGACATCGGCTGGATAACAGGCCACTCCTACATCACCTATGGACCAATGCTGAACGGAGCTACAAGTGTTATAGTAAGTAACAAAGGAAATGGGGTAGTCTCAAAAGGTGATAGTTTATTGTTAGTGTTCTCAAGGAGTCTTACAAGATAATTTTGTCATTTCATAGACTTTCTCTACACCCTTAAAGGAAGAAGCGTTAATTTCTATGTCCAGGGTTTCTTTTATCCGTTAAACAATATTAAATATGGTCACCACTATAACTTATAGTACAAGTAGACATTACATACCCTATAACTTGTCGTACATAAAAATAAACATTTTGTTTTGATGACCTAACAAATTGTACATGAAATATGTAGTCTGATCTCAAATCTAATTTGAGTTTTAGAGTAGTTTTGACAACTAGCTCATGGATTTAATGAGATCTGATTTAGTTGTCGGAAACATTATTAACCCTCAACAGTACACCTTCCCGGACTGATTAATCTGTCCACCTGGGGTCCGCACGGACCCCAAAACAGTTTTTTGCTAATTTTTAGAAATTATCAGTATGCTACCAGCTCAATTGTTTTGCTGAATCGATGTGTGAACCTCTGAGTCCACATTACGCACAAAAATCATACATTTTTACCTTTTCCAATTTTTTGGTGAAGAAAAGAAGGAATCAAGAAATACCCGTTTTTTAAAGCTTTGGAGGTTCGTGGGACTGGGGGAGGGGGCTTATTGCCCCCCTCAGAACTCAGGAACGGTATATCGTATGGCCACCAAATTTTCAGAAGATGGTGTACTAGTAAAAATTAATCAATACAACAATTTTGATGTCGTTATGACGTAGTATGACGTCATTATGACGTCATTCATATTATTTTAATGGCTAAAACCGTTATAAATAGGTTATTCTCTTAAAACTTAATGGTATACAACGCAACTTTAACAAAAAGTGTTTATGATAAAATGATAAGGTCTGCTAAAGCTTATGTTGCCCTTAGCAACACCAGTGACGTCATACAATGACGTCATACATATTTAATTATCCGCCATCTTGGATCTTGGTTTTGACCAATGACGTAATCAAATTAGCATAAATTATTAATAAAAATCACATTAAATTATATAAAATGTCATTAATGTTAGAAAGCATGTGTCACTTATCAAAAAAGCCTGAAAATAAAGTAAAGTATAAGAAAAAAAGTAAAGTATAAGAACGCCAGTGTATCTATCACGATCGAGAGCCGGCTGGGGTCCGCGCGGACCCCAAAAGAAAACCAGATACAAAATTTTAAAAAAACGGAGGAAACGGAATTTTCTGCACTGTGTTGAGGCACAACATTGTGGGTGACAATTACCTGAAATTTCAGAAAAAAATCTTTAGAAACAAAAAAACTGTTACAGAATATATAGTGCTGGGGTCCGCGCGGACCCCAGGTGTACTGTTTAGGGTTAACTTGAAGTTCTGACTGACTAGTTCAATGTTCTAATTACCAACTAATAGTGGCTATGTATACTGACAGTTTGAGGGAATGCCCATATGGCCAGATGCTGGAAGGATGTGGGAGATTGTGGACAAGTATAAGGTCTCCAAATTCTACACCGCTCCTACGGCCATTCGTACGCTCATGAAGTTCGGAGAGGACTATGTCAAGAAGTAAGTTAGATGGAATTTTGGATTTGAAAGATCAATAGCACAAAATATATGTGTGATAGATACACCTATCAAAATTGCATTGCCAGAGCGTTCTAAAATGCTAAAAAGCACTTTTATACATTATTATGAAATAGTTGATGACAAAAGGACCAACTGTTTGAATTGGGACAGGGAAGCAATCAAAAGAACAAACTGGATCTAGAATAGAATGGATACCAGTCTAAATCCACACATCCTCCTGTGTGTGTATGTTTAGATCATTTTTTCCCTTTAACAGTAACAGAGAATTAACTCACTTCCTGTCCTCACAAGCTGTTTGGGTTTGATAAGAACAGTAAAATGAGTTTAATTCTGTAAAAAATGGTCCATTAATATTTTTTTTCAAACATCTCATCATCTCGGACCCCCAGAAGGGACATGTACATAACAATCGTCATTCAATATTTTGTAAATCTATAGGCACTCCAGAAAAAGCCTGAAGGTGCTTGGCACAGTTGGGGAGCCCATCAACCCAGAGGCCTGGCTCTGGTACTACAATGTGATCGGGGACAAGAGATGTTGCATTGTGGATACATACTGGCAGACAGAGACTGTGAGTTTACATTTCATACACTAATATAGTATGGGAGATGGTTGTTATCAATGGATAATGCAGTTCTTTTAAGCACAACCAAGCATATTTCACCGCCAATGTTTCAGTAGTTGTTCTATTACCTTTCTCATGGCAATAAAGACTGGTTCTACTTCTAACTGCTAGGTGGTGCTGTATTGAAAAAACCTGCTACATGACTTGAGTAGGTTGTCTAACCTATGTAGCGGCCAATTTGTTCATCTGTTGTCCTCTCTGTCTGTGATCTTGGCCCCTCCCAGTCTGTTACACAGTTGTAATATGATGATATGCTTAAATGGTTGTGCAACAAAGAGCTCTATTATCCATTTGAAATGTTACCAACCTGATGAAACAGTACCAACAAGTTGTGATGAATGTTTTCCTCTTGACAAGAACAAAGTAGTACAAATGAAGTTTTGCCGTCAGTCAAATTGAACTTGCATGTCATATTGCTTCAGTATAATGTTCAAGGTTAGGTTGTCTTGTAGTGATACTTTGAATTCCACTGAAACTTAGTCATAACTTCTCATTTATTAACTTTTTGTCTAGGGTGGACATGTTCTAACCCCTTTACCTGGTGCCACTCCTGCCAAGCCTGGCTCTGCAGTAAGTGTTACAATACTTGTGCTTCTCCCATCCATTACTGTAAATCATGAAATATTTGCAGCAGTTTTATTTTTGTGGTTTTATTTTTTGCAGTGACCTCTCACTGAGAGAACTCATTACCCTTAAAACACTACCGTCACCTCTTTCTGTCTTTATACTGCAAAAATAAATCCCTGCAAACTTGAGAAAGTTTATAGTAGTGAGTGTAGATTCAGCTGGAACTACAAAAAGCTATAATAAGATTGCTGACATTTACAGATACCAAGTATATATTGCACATTATATCAATACATGCATATGTTTAAACTATAACTGATGATGACAACTGCTTTCCATTGGAAATTAGGCTAAACCGGTGTCTCCTCGTGTTTTAATGTAATGATTTCTTTGGTATCTACAGACTCTGCCCTTCTTTGGTCAAGTCCCAGCTGTGGTGAATGAGAATGGTGAGGAACTGGACGGACCATGTGAAGGGTATCTGGTAAGGGCTGTTTGTTTGTTTGTTTTGATAACACATATGTATGTAGTAAACAGTATAATCATGATGAATAATGACAGTGACTTCTGTGACCAGCTCAGTCAGTCAATTTCTGGATCATGGAGCATCTAAAATCTAGAAAATTAATGTTGTTAGTAAGAAGGTTTGTGTGTGGGACATCAGGTTCTGAAGCAGCCGTGGCCAGGACAGATGAGGACAGTTTACGGCGACCACCAGCGATTTGAACGGACATACTTCCAGAAGTTCCCTGGTTACTACTGCACGGGTGATGGTAAGTCTTCTCTAACGTTGCTTCATCCCTGAAATGTGCAGAAACTGATGACTGCTAAGATTTTATGAATATCAATGAGCTCTTTAACATAAGTTATGATTTTTTAAAATTTTTGCAATCATGGCCATACTGTTTATGAATTGTAAATGACAAAGATAGAAACCATTTCTGCAAATTAGAAACCTATCGCCATCATTTCTTTATCTTCTTCTGCTTCAGAATTTTGTGTACCTTGTGTCATGCACACTTCTGGTACTCCATTGCCATTTTATTTTAGACAAGTTAGCCTCAAGTCACCCTTCCCATGGCAGGACACTAGGCAACTCAAGTAGCGAGTTTATCTGGTAATCCTTGAAAAATAGTATGACAGGCAGTAAAGAACAAAAACGTCAAAAGGTCTAGTTTGGAGGCCATGGTAAAGTTGTACCAGCTTGATCAAATTTGCATATCAGCTTATCCAATGGCTGCTTCTCCCAGGGTGCATCAGGGACAAGGACGGCTACTATTGGATCACGGGGAGGACCGATGACATGATGAACGTATCCGGCCATCTCCTCAGCACCGCTGAAATCGAGTCTGCCCTGATCGAACACTCGGCAGTAGCAGAGGCAGCTGTTGTCTCGTATCCTCATTCCATCAAGGGAGAGTGTGTGTACTGCTTTGTCACTCTCAAAGAGGTATGGTAACACTTAACATGGCCTACTACTACTGGTAGTGAACCTTAAAAAAGAAATGGTTTTCTGCACCACTGTAATGTATTGTTATGTGTACTGGAGTATTTTTGTGTTATTTGTAAGTATACATGTAGCTCATCTTATGCCAGCCTCAGTCACATTTCCAAACAGGTGCCCCTCCAGGTACATGTATAGTTCACAGTTTTTTAACTTTTTTGCACCTTTAGGAGGCACTACCAAGTGGGGCACTGGTTTTCGGAAATGTGACTGAGGCATAAGGAGTAACTTGACTTGTGTTTGCACACTTTACAAGTTTGTTTCTCCCTTCTGTATCTAACACTTACTAGTAGCTTATACCTCACTTAGAAATCTCCATCCAAAAATGTTTATTTTCCAGGGAAAGCTGTTCAATGATGCACTTGTTGGTGAACTAAAGGGCAAAGGTAAGATATTTGAATCCTTCTTCTTTGTGAAGCTTTGGTTGATCAGTGCGGTCCCATTGTATGATTATTACTGTCCTCATAAGTAATAAGGAGTTGAATTTGTGCCAGGGGCTGTATTGATTAAAAGTTTGCTATGGAAACTTTTGTCTGCTATTTGATCTATTGGAAGTTATCAATCATAACCCATCTATCTATGATGAATAGCATTAAAGATGTCGGTGTTTATATGAGTTATTAATTTATGGATGGATCGATCAATTCATATCTGTTACAGTTCGCCAGAAGATAGGACCAATAGCTGTCCCAGAATACATCCAGAACGCCCCTGGTCTTCCAAAAACACGCTCAGGTAAGATCATGCGGCGTGTTCTGAGGAAGATCGCCAGGAATCAGCAGGACCTGGGGGACGTCAGCACCATGGCAGACTCCTCCGTGGTGGAGGTGCTGTTTCAGAACAGGCCCAAAAACGTACAGGGCTGGGTGGAGTAGTCTCCAGATGAGATTATGGCAACAGTTACTGTCTCTGCAGCTAAAGATGCCAAGATCACATCACGGGGTACAACAGACGTCATCTAAGACATTAAAAATTTTCATCAAATCAATGTGGCATTTGGCAATTGTTTACCATGATATCCTCCTTGAGCAATGTTGCTTTCCTACAACTGTGCTTCCTTTATTGATTTGAAGATATGATGATAATTCTTGGCTTCAGACGTTCCTGAGATACTCTGTCACCTATTAGGATAAGTTAGGTTACACCTTTTTGAAGGAAAAGAAGAGTAAATTGTGGACGACCTATCACTGCTTGCTGGTTGGCTTCCTCATTTTGATGACGTAGGTTATATCCCGTGTACGTGGACTTATGATTGTAACTTGATGAGATGCATTCCAATGTAGATAATACTGTAATGATTCATATCCAAGTTTGTGACACATACATGGTAAGGACATTGTCTGTGTCCTGAAGAAGTCTTTCACTGTGATGATTGCCTGGTTCCACACCTCATGAAGTACAAGATATCATAAATACATCAACAGAGGGCATGGTATCAGTCTGAAGGGCCATCCCACCATGCCCTGTTTAAGTCTGCTGATTGGTCAGTTCAAATCATAGCATTGAAAAATAACTGCAGTTACCTTGTCATTTAACTGGTTTGGTTAAAAATCTGGAAACACCCACACACGATAGCAGTCGTTTTTAGTTAGCAGTCTTTTAACAGTGGCATCAGAAAAATTGAAATGGTTGTTGTTCTTTTTGTCAGTCTCAGTGGAAACATCAAATTTGACCTTTGACCTATTGTCCAGTATTTGTTAATCCAAAAAACAAATTTCAAGATGTGTGCCACTATCTCATAAATTGCCAAGAAAATCTTGTTTGAAAGGAGATCAAAGCTTTCAAGTGGGGAGGGGAGAAAAATTGAACAAATGGTAGAAGTACACAAATCACAGACTTTAAGGTAATGAGACCATTATGATTCATTGGGACCAGTCTTGATGAAATGTTTTACCTCATTTATGTGATTGTGTCAACCATATCTCATGTAGAAATGTGTGGAAATGTTCGAATT
This sequence comes from Branchiostoma floridae x Branchiostoma japonicum, assembly GCA_013266295.2. NCBI lineage: Eukaryota > Metazoa > Chordata > Leptocardii > Amphioxiformes > Branchiostomatidae > Branchiostoma > Branchiostoma floridae x Branchiostoma japonicum. The sequence continues at coordinate 21,757,179 of CM023823.1, forward strand.
TTGTTCTCTGTAGGTCCAATAGTGTGTGTAAACTGGTGACTGGAAATTTATTGCTAATATCTTATGTGAGGTCTAGTATCAGGCATTATGCATTTTATGGACATGACATTAATTTATATATGAGGGAAGTACATTTACTGATGAATAAGTTGACAGAAAATATGATAATTAGGTAGAATAGCTAGAGATATCTTCTGTTTTATGTAGTATAGGTACCTTAGTCGTATTCTTTTACAGAGCAGCCCAAACTGGAACTCCATAGTCCCTACCCAGCTAGACATTCTACGCTACTCCACTTCAGAATATTTGTGTTTATGTTTGAGCGCATAGATTTTACATGTTGAACTATCCAGGGGTCGTGGCTAATATGATTACTACTTAATAAGCCAGTTCCAAGTGCACATGTGCAGGAGTCAAAGTTTAGTCCCTTGGCCATCCTTTGTCTACAAGACAGGGGCCTTAAACGTTGACCACAATACATCACACTGCAGATGCACACTTGGAACTGTGAGCTAGCTTGTAGGCCAAAACTAGTCCAGAAAAACAGACCAAGTCAAACAACTTGGGCATAAGTGGATATCCGTGATTACTGAACGAAACAACCCAGTCATAGGGTGTAGCACAGTACAACAGTATTACTGCTGTATGGGACCCAGCTGAACCTATACCTTCAAAGTAAGGCTCCCTTTCTCTGGATGAGGACAGTTGAACAAAATTGGATTTGTATGACTTTATTAACTGAATACGATCCATGGTTTTTGAACTATAATGAGATTTTTGTCATTCAACGTCAGCCGCTTCAGTGGAAGGGGGTATTACCAGAGTATAAACAGTAAAAGTCAACAGCTGAGTTAACTGCTGTAGTGAAGATTTTTAAAAGAGATGGTCAGGGTAAGTGCAAAGGAAGCCATTATGTATAATGTCTACTTTTTTTTAATTGTCGAAGCACAAATGTAACAGCAAAACATTTTGTTTTGTAGGGAAAATGTTGGTTGCGACACGTGTTTGTGACCCAGTAGCCTTGCAGTTCTTTTCATAAAGATACACTGTTGTAGATAAATCTGTTCAAAATCAAGTTCAGACTAGATCATGAAGTTGGAAAGAGTCTAGATAAGCCACATAGTAAACCAACCTGGCAGCTGTATATTTTGCGCTTCCACTATAAACCTTTGGTGACTAAAATTTGAAAGCTGACTGTATGAGGTTGAAATAAAGTGGAAATCTATGTGGACAGAATTGTTGTGACTAAGATCACTGACCACCATGTGTTACTGCCTGTCTCACACTTTCTGACAGTCTCACAAGTATGCTCTCCCTGTTACACATTGTATAATCGTAATTTCAAAAAAAATATTTTGGATATTTTTCTAAAACAAAAGAATCAAAGAATACACGAGTTAGGGGGCAATAGTTTTTATATGGCATAACATTAACTGAAACATATTCCTCCACACACATTCAATGAGTTAGGTCTAGATTCTGTAGCCTGGGTGCCATCCGATTTTGTAACGGCCAGCCCGAAATTTTTTTTTCGGGCTGGCCGTTACAAAATCGGATGGCACCCAGGCTATAGATTCTGTGCTTTTGGTTACGAAATACACATAATCAACAAATGGTAGAATATCATCAACCAGCACATTAAATCATCTGGGAATGCAAAAGCACGTAAAGTCCAATATACATGTACTTGTACAGTGTACTTGTTAATATCTCCCTACAACAGACGTGCAAACCAATGTCAATGGGATCTATACATAAAGATACTGATTCTTTACGGTAAGAATTGCCTTTCAGTTCTTTATCACCCCATAGCAGAGACAGCAAGCTTCTTGTTTTGGTGGCGCCTCAGAGGCATTTTTTCTTGAAGGCTCCGTGTACCTCTACTCTTGGAGTAAAGGTAACTGTGTAGTGTGTACATAAATCCTGTTTGAAATATTACCTACTTTATCTTCATTCGTCATCACAGACTCCATGCTTGTCATATACTTAGCATACATGATGCAAACATTCTCTCCAGTAAACAGGGAGATTAACTCATAAATAAACAACACAATGGATCCCAGACTGCCCTCCTTTCTTTAATAAGTACAAGAACTCTTGAATGTTCCTTTTTAGACATGCTGCAATGGCAAAAACTGCACCTTACCAAGTTAAAGTTTACACTAGTGTGATAATGACTTTCAAAAAGTGAATGGGACTCTGAGCTTAATGACTTAATACATGTACTAGCAATCTTATGGCATGAAATTGTACTGTTACACAGGAAGAGAGGGACAGAGGAAATGCAAGTTGAACAGAATATTAACACCATAACCATACTCTTCCACAGACACCCTGAAGCAATGTTCGGGCCAATATTATTACAGTAGGATTATTGCAACCTATCTCACTTCATCTTTTGCACAATGACTGCATTTAACAGGTTGGCCTCTGCTAGAGTCTGACTCTCATCAGTCAGTTCCTTATTAGGAAACGTCGTCATCAGAACAAACGGTGTGACCGCTGTTTCCGGCCTGGCCGTAGCGATGAACTGCCTCACGTCGCTGACTCTGTGGGTGTGGTTAAACTTGGCGACTAGTCGTGAACCGTCAGCCAGCCTGATCTGGATACTAGTGGTCGGCTCCGAGTCCTTCATTCCCACATTACTCTGTGCTGTTGCTTCGTTAGTTTTCCTGTCGCCGCTAGCCGCAGCAGCAGCGGGAGCGCACACGACGTTGGGAGTCGGACTGCCCAGCTTGTGGCCCTCTCCTGAGAAAGCTTTGGTGGCGACCTTGGGCGGGGCCCACTCCTCATGACGATGGTCCTCCAGGTTCAAGGCTACCTCCAGCCCACGACACATCCTGATCAGTTCCAGGGGTACTTCTCTGTTGATGATGGGAAGAACAAGTGTTGATGATTTTATCTTTATCTTTGACATGTACACAACTGTACAAAACATGCCCTAGAGATGTAAAAGAAAAAAATGAACGAACTTCCCCATACAAGTAGTACTGCAGTAGAGGTTCCATACAAGACCTACATTGACAAAAAATTCAAGCTAGCCAACCCATGACATCACAAACCAACATGGCGGCACCCATTGACCTAGGGGTAAAACAGAAAAGGTTCTGCCTTGCAAACCTGTAATACAGCACTTCTTAGAATACCTCCTAAGTATTGCACACAACACAGATCCACTTACCCTTTGTTGATGGAGTTGAGGAATTCCTGGTTTGCTGGATCATCATATGCTCGTAGTTCTCCATCGTCTACAGTGAACCCATTCTTCCACATCCGTAAAGCGATTGTTTTCTGAAGAAAGAATGAACTGATGTCATCAAAAGGAAATATTCTTAACTGTGCCTTTTTTCAATACAACACATTGTTGGGGCATCTCCAAAACCAAGGCCACGCTGGCATGATGATAACTACAGACTAGCAGCCAGTTATGAGTCAACAGTCTGGAATTCTTAAAAAATAATAATAATAAACACTTCCCAAAAACCGTATGTTTGCTTTCAAGTGTGGGATGAAGCCATATTTGTCTAAGAATCTGAGATTAATTCCTACCTCTTGACGTCGCGAAGCATCTCTCTCCCCTTGCACAACTTGAGTGTCCTCTTCTGTAGCTCCAAGTCTGTACCCGGTTCCTTTAAATGCCTGGCAGCAAAAATAGTATTTAAGGATACCGTATTGAGGAATACAATGTGCTTTCAATTTTCTGTGCACAGGAAATAATGACACTGTTGAGTTTGAACATTTCTTGTGGATTCTAAAGCTTTAACTTGGCTAATATGTACATTACCAGTAGCTACTAAGCACTCCATGTTTCATAATAGCTGGGCATAAGCACTACCTTTGGAGAAAAAAATGAGAAGTACACTGGCAAAGATAGTGGATTGAATAGTTTTGAACACCCCAGCAACTTCCACACTGTGTGATACAGCTCCTGTTTGTAAGCTCTCCCTGCTTTCTTGTGCATGAGAATTTCTCAAACATTTTTTTCACCTTTCTTATCAATACTGTCATCACACAGCACATCTCTATAACAAATATCACCAGTGGTTCCCCTTTATGTATGTATATGTCACATTTACCAGGGGTTTTGGACGAGCAGCTGCCTCTTCTGGCTCCACTGTTTCAGCTCCGTGATCCTTGGCCGACTGGAAAAGCTTGTCAACAACATCATCTGGGGTGGGATTGGACTTCTTCTTCGGTGGCCCTAAGATCTAGAGGTAAAAACAGGAACTTGAAAATCCTAACAACTCACCATAGATTCAGTGAAAGATGAGATTGGCAATTAGGACAAGATCTGAGTAATATGGAAGGATTGGATACATGGAGTCCAACAAAATGATAGTTGCTATAAAATGGGAAAAAAGCTTCTGCCCCTGAGATGTTGCCAAAAAGAAGCAAGTCTATGGAACCTACCTGTTGCCCTCCCCCATGTTCTGAACCTCCTGCATAATACGCCTGTCCTTCCTCCTCATCAGATTCAGACTCCTGCCTTCTGAAGGCTGCAACTGAGCCAAATCTAGAACCGCTGCTTCCTTGAGACCTAGTGAAGAAAAATTCAGTGCAAAGCCTTAGAAAAACTGCCTTTTTAAAAGTTTGAAATTGATGTCTGTTTTACATGCTTTGTCTTACATATGAAATATAAGTAATACTGCAAATACAACAAAGAATTTCTGAAGACCAATATTACCACAGAAAGACAGTAGTGTTCAGTATGTGCTGTATGCTCAACAGTTCTCCTGCCTACTAGTCTACAATGCAAACCATTGGAAATTTTTTCTGTATATCTAATTCCTGTAAAATTGTTTACCAGTAAAACAGACAAAACAATTCTGTTTCCTACACCTCTAATGAGGTGGACTGATGATGATGATGATAATGATGAAAACAGACAGTTGGCTACATGTATAACTTACTGTACTACAAATAATTCCCTAAACTTGTTTAGGTCCAGGTCCGGACCTGTAACCACTGTACCTGAATATTCTAAAGGTACACAGCCCTAATATGCACAATATGTACTACACTGACCTTTCACCTTTGGCACTGCCCCCAGGTTGGGGTGCTGAAGTGCCTGCAGCTTGGGGACTCGATTCTTCCATGGCATCATCTCCTGCTGTATCATAGAAGTGGGCTATAGCAACCTAACCAATCAGACAAACCAACAGTCAGCAGTGCAGTTAAGTGCATGTACTACATGTTATCTTTATCACCTTTTGTATTTTGTTTCACCTACTAGTATTAACATTGTAACCATTCCACTCTGGAAAAAAATCTTTTATCTAATTTTACAATTTCATTCCCAGGAAAAGCTGTTCTAATTGTGATATCTATTAATGAGCAGGATAAGGTTTGGCAGAAGGAGAAGACACCTGTAAATCCCATTGTGCCGACTCCAAGAAGAACTTGGCTCGACCCTGGTCAACACCAGTTACTGCAACAAACTGGGATTGCAGCTCATCCTACAATTTAAAAAAAACAAATATGTGAGATGGCCATGTCTGAGACTACTATTTTCTGCTGACATCGCAATTTTCAATGTATCATAAGTGGCAAACTACCATCAAAAATTCTTCATAAACCAAGGACATTATACGTATATTATGTTCTTGCATAAACATAAGCAACAAGTAACTGGAAACCTCTAAATTTGGACAATGAATGGCCAAGGAACAAAAGAAAAATCCTGAGTGACAAAGCAATATTTTGAAGCTTTCCTCTTGCTGTCTAGAGCAAAGTTTGTTAGTCGAAAAATCTTTCTGGTTATACTGATAATGGGCTAATGGAAAACTTGCAAACTCATGGTTTCAGTGGGGGAGGGGGGTATCACGGGAGAACGCATGACCAAAGGGTTTTGAAAACTAGGAAGGAAATAATGACAAAATTTTTGTCACGCTTGAACAGTGCTGATAACAGACTACACGTTATCCTCTTGGTATTTGTCCATTTACAAAACCTTTGGTCCGATACATGCGTCACTTTCGACCAATCTAGAAAGATCGATGGATCGAAAAGGAAACCGAAAATCGTGCCACACATGCTCCATAGCAAACCTGCAAGACTGGTGTTGCCTTTTCATTACAATCTGAGGCACGATACAGTGGTAAGAACATGTGCAACAACGCGAGAAGTTCTGTCACCTAAACAAAGGCTTATGACGAAAATCTGACAGACATTCTTCCAATAAAAGGTTCGCAAAAAATCCAAAATTCTTTACCTTCTCCGCCATGATTGTTCCTCAGTTTTACCAAGGATGCCGGGTAATTTTATGGCAAAGTCTAAATTGACACGGCTTTTAGGGGAGCTACTGATAAAAAAATTATCGGTAACAATTTTGCAAAAACGCCATAAAGTAGCTTTCACAGTTATGAATCTACAAAGATAAATATACACAATAAAGATTGATAAGAATTGTAACCATTCTCTGATTGACTTGCTGACGCTGCTATTTTTCACACCCCTTCCTTGTAGTGTAACGGTCTGTAAAGTTTTGAAGTTACCAGGGGGAAGTTTAGACGTTCTTGTTGCAGCTGACCATGACTTGTGTGTCATTTGAAGAGCTTCATTTACGTTTCCACTGCAGCTGATCCGAACAGACGTCCCCACCACAGCTTGTAGATGCTCTACCCAACATCATGACCGAAGAAGGAGCTTGAAAACGGTTGGAAAGCTCGCTCATCATAACGTAGTACATGTACATGTAGATCAACACTCCCAGCTCCCAGGCATAATTTTTGGGACAGCCATTTGGTTTTGTCGTGTAAATTTTGTGTATTCATAACGTTCAGGAATTTGTGAAATGTAAACTTGTTCGTTTGTGCACGTTTTAAACTTAGTAGGCACTTTGTGACATGGTCAGGGGGTGGTAATTGTTGCACTTGAACAACAGACATAATTACTAAATGTTCAGTTGTGAATTGAAGGGGTCATGGGTCATGCTACATAATGAAACATGTTAAATGTTTATGACCATAGCATAATACTATGAAGAACCTATTTTCAATTGTTTTCTGATCTACCTAAAGATTTGAACTTCAAATACAGTACATTCAATTTTCCACCTGAGAATACTGCAGTAGGCAAATCAGTAGAGCATGAAATTTTCCAAAGATTTTGACCAGGACACACCCATTCACACAATGGTATGTCAAGAGGCTGAGCTGTCCAGAACAATGCTATGCTAGCTTGGTATCCATCCTATTCTAGCTAAGACTGATTTTCTGGAGACTCCTCTGAATGCTTCCCTAGAACAAATGGTCTGGCACTGGTTAATAGGAATCATCATCATCATCTGGGTTTACCAAATAACCACAGCTGGGGGGGGGGGGGGTGCGGAGGGAGGCCCCAGGCTAGGGGGGGCAGGCCTGCAGTCTGGCCCGGAATGTCTCAACAGTGGAAAACGACACGACCAGGCCAGGCAGCGAGTTCCACTCAAGTATTGTCCGGGGAAAAAATGAGTACTTGTTTGACATGATTGTCCTTTAGATATTCACGTTTGGCTCCAAGCCACATCATTCCAGGGATCAGATGATACATTTTAGATATTTCTACCTCATCAGGTCATCTAGCTGGTGCTTCATAAAAAGGAACAGCAGGATGGCAAGTCACCTGAGTAGACATCTTGTGGAGAGTAAAACCTCTGAGCTGAAGATCGTGCCTGTGAGCTGGAACGTGGACATTACAAAAGGACCCCACTTGCAACTGGAGCTGAAGATGTGCCAGCTAAAGGATCTTACATGGGACTTCCAGTGGGGAGAAGGGAGGTAAAGAGAAGGGCTCAATGTTAAATGGCTTTGGTGCTAGAACTACTGGCATAGAGCATTTTCATGTGATGCCGCCATGTTGCTGTCTCCATTTGCATTTCAGTGAATCATAGCTCAAGTGTTTTTGGACATTTAAAGATATTCAGACCCTTTCAAACAATCACTATTGAATATCTATAGCTCAAAGAAGAGAATACCAGAAACATACTTAAAACTTCCAGACACACAAACACAAAAATGCAGTGTATGCTTGAGCTACGATCCATTAAAATGTGAACAGGGACACCAACATGGCAGTCAGCACCTGCCTGCTTCATTGATAAGGGAAGTGAGCCAAAAGCTTCTGTGACATTGTGTGAGCTGCTGATAGTCTCACAATTTGCAACTCATAATATTTCAAAGAAAAGATTGCTTTTTGACTACCAAAAACTGAGACCATATTGTGTTGCCAATCCTTACACGTAACCTTATTCCAGCTGATGTTAAAGAGGACGGCCTGTCGCCCTCCCAAATGTATATTATTGGCTATTTAATTGTCTGAGTAGCAGGGAGGTGAAGGAAGTCTCCTGGGCAATAATGCAAGTTGCCATCTTACAATGACAGAAACAGGTGCCCTCTAGCAGTCACTGTTTGAAGTGCACCTGCCAGGATATGTCAGTCTTTAGAAGTACACATTCTTGTACCAAGCTCGTATGGCTGTTTTGTCCCTCTGCAGCAGCTTTCTGACCTTCCCCCTTCAAACCTTAATCATCAGATTTTCTTGTGTCTTTCCCAGAGAGATGCTGTGTCTTTTTTTATTTCCTTCTACCTTTCTTTTAGCTGCACAAAGGGGTCCCAGAGTGTGACATGGTCCTGGTGAAAGTAACAGAAATAGATAGGTAAACAAATTCTTTCCTTCCCTCTCCCTGTCTCTCTTTCTCCCCTCCAATAATTGCTATAGAGACCATAACATTTCTACTGATTGATTGATTTCCAATGGGTAAACATTGTATCCGAAATGATTAGTTTGACCATTACAGGCACTTAAGTTAAAACACAAAGAGTACTTGCAATTGCTTGTTTGCAGCACACCACCTTTGAATGGCCACTAAATAGACTCCAGTGTGTAACAGAGGTCTTCAGATTAGATATATATTATATGATGTTGCATAATGTATATTGATTGCCAACCATCTGACTCTCTTACAGAACTACAAGTCCTTCAAGCCCCACACCTGTAAGCATTGTGGACCAACCAGCCAGGTAATGAACATGGCGAATGTCAGATTTTATCTGATATTTTAAACACCTTTTCTGAAATAAATATACAGAAACTTGAGTGAATTTTGAATGGTTTATTGTTTTAGGTGTTTGAAAGTTGATGTGTCCCTGAATGAACTTCAGTCTCTACACCACAAGGAGCTGCTGCCCTTCAGTAGACTGTACTCCCTGGACGCTTCTCTCAATAGGATTACAACGTGAGTATAGAACTACCGGTAGTCTGCTGTCTATCTATGCACGTCCAGATGTAGTCAACAAAAGCTGGATGGCATTTAGGCCTAGGCTGATCAAAGATTCGACTGTTGCCAGTTTTAGCCAAAGCTTGATCAATCAAATAGAGGTGTACATGTATATATCATTGCTGGCATGCCATACATATAAATGCATACAAAAAAACATAGTTACTTAAGAGTTTTCAAATGTTTGCATTTCTAATGTCTTCAATCAGTAAGATTTGTTTCAGGTACTAGTAGTACTAGTATATTATAAACCAGAAAAGGTTCAAGTAAAAGGACCATCTTTTTGTTTTCCAGTTTCAATGGTGTAGAAGCCCTCCCAAACCTGGTTACACTCAACCTCTCTCACAACAGCATCAAAGTTGTGGATGGGCTGGAACACAGTCAGAATCTGCAAGAGCTGGTGGGTTTGTTTGCTTGTTTCCGTTTATTTGTCCATTCATTTGTTTTTAATTCATCTAAGGGGTTAACTGAAATTTATGAGAGAAAATACACTGAGTATTTTTATGAGACGACGTATATATGCATACATGTACTAGCTAGTGCATGGTTACTCTTTTGGTATTCACAGTTGTACCCACCATCTTTTAGTTACCCTTTCCATCACTAAGTTTTGATTTGTATCATCATGTGAAACATTTTGCACGGTGTTAGAGGAGACTGGAACAACAGGGCCTTGTTGCTATGTCATTAGCTCTGGTTATTGTTATGTGAAACCTGTAAATCTATCGAAGCCAATATCACTTTATTTATTTCAATACTAGTATCCCTTCAAGGTTTAGAATAGTTACAGCTGTTTCTTTTGTACTGTTTGTGTGTGATATTGAATTATAGGATTAGTTTAATTATGGTACAAAGATGCTTTGTTCAACCAGGTGTTTTGTCCCCACAGCACCTGGAGATGAATGCCATTTCTGACATCAGCAACATGCCGATTCTGTACAACCTCACAGTCCTGCGTCTCAACAGTAACCAGGTAACATTCATTTACTCTTTGCCAACGTTCATACAACAGTACTGCAGAGACTTTTCATTTTGCAAAAGATTTATAACGCTAAAGTTTTCTTAGGAATCCATCAATTTTTCAAAGTTGCTTGTTTGCGAAAAAGGATTTTTGGAAAATAAAACCCAATTATTTTCCAATTGTAATTCATTGGAATTTAGCTTTGCTAAAGTTGGATCGTCTTACGGTACTAACAATTATGGTAGCAGGTCTCTAACATGAGAAATCAAGCAATGTGACGTTTTCTTTTCAATCTGAAGTTTAGGTCAACAGATTATGTTTTTTGCAGGCCTAAGCTATATGCATAGAATTTTGCACATAGTTAAGCACACATAGAAGTACATGTAGCACAATACAAAAGAGTAAAAGATGCCTTTTTTTGCTCCTTGCTACAGCTTACATCCTTAGAGGGCATCCAGTCCCTGTCAAGACTCAAGGAGCTTCATGTGCAAAAGAACCACTTAGTAAGTCTATCATTCTTTTAGCACTATGAATGAAGAAATCCCCAATTGTTCTTACACACCTGTACATTTGTATTTATAATTATATAATATACATGGTAGTAGGTCAGGGGAAGTCTTATACTCCTACTGGATCTATGTTCTTCTCAAACTGATACTGAAAAAATCTTTTGGTGCATCATACTTTCCAAACAACTTTGTGTTGTTGATATTTTTTCAATAGCATAAGTCTTAGTAAAAATTTGAAAAATGTCTATTTTCCTTAGAACATTGCAGCATTATGTTGTGTTGTGTTGTGTTTCAGACAGATTTGTTCCCCCTGGTGAGCAGTCTGGGACTGGTGGTGCTGAACGCTGCTGATAACCACCTGCAGTCCCTGTCTGACACCGTGGATGTGCTCAGGGGACTCAAGAGACTGCATGAGCTCTACCTTATGGTATGGAAAAACTGTCACTGGAACATATGCATATAACGTCATGTTTGGGTATTTGTACATGTACTGTATAAGGAATATATCCCGTATGTACATAGTTTTCATATTGTCTGTCCAAAAAGAAATCTTATGCCATACACATTTGTCAGTTACTGTGATGAATTTTACCGGTACTGGTAACTACAGTACAACAACAATTCACATGTCTGATAATACATTGCAAGTATTTGCAACTGAGGTACAATACTTGTTAAGGGTCAAATTTAAACTGTCTCGTTGTTGTTAACAGTTCACTTTGCTACTGATTATTGATTGATAAAATAGTTTACCGGTACTAGCCAGTCTCACATATGGGCATTTCGTTCTGGGTATGGGCTTTTTTTCTGATGGCATGAGATGAATTTCTTTGAACATTTTCCATTTGTTGTTATTCCAGGGCAATCCACTTCAGAAGGAGAACAGGTACAATGCTGCCTTGACTACATCGACATCGGTGGTCATGCTGGATGGACACAACATCAGTAGTGGTGCAGCAAAGCCTACAGTAGCACAGGTACATAGTGTTACCATTATCTTCTGATCTCTTAATGTCTAGTAATGACTGTTTAGAAAAAGCTATGTTACTTAGATAGAGACTTATGGATGGAAATTTCTTCTGGTCTGGTTCCGGCTGTACAGGCCGGCAATAGATAGATAGAGAATGTCTAGAAATGAAATATAAGATTGTACACAGCTTACCCCTTTATTTGAAGCCCAGCATGAGATACTCTTATCTGTAAATGTGGTTCAGGTATGGCTGAACATGTTATCTCCGACATAAGGGCCTATGCAAATGACTGCAACTCCTACCAGTTGTATGCAAATCTGTGTCCAGAACATCAATGGGTATGTTAGAACCGAACTCCTACCTTTTACCCCCAGTGTTAACCATGTCTTTCCAGGTAATGCAGCCCCTGCTCCTGCCTTCAGGAGACCGACCCCAAGCTCTTGCAGACCTGAAGTCAGCAGCTCGAAAAATCTTCTATGAGCAGATCGAGAGACAGAAAATGAGAATGGATGAAAATGTACACTACTTACAGCAGAAAATACAGTAGGTTATTAACTAATTTGTCACCAGTTAGTGTTTTGGTACTTGCTACTAAGAAAGGTTGTGTTTTGCTGGTGACTGTATTTTACTGTATGATAATAACTGCAGCTGTAAACTGTCCAAACTTGCATGCCTTCTGTTTTGGGCAAAGCTTATCTTACCGGTACATCTACCAGAAATGACTATAGATAGTAATAGGTAGAAACATAGTAATGATAATCAAAACATGAGTAAATAAAAGTGGCATCATTTGGGATTTACCCTTTAAAGGGCATGTTTCACTTATATTTCAACCAAATAGATTAAATGTGTAGCTTCAGCTCAGCCTCTGAACAGTAGCCAAGGTAGATTGTTGATTATTTTTATAAGTGTATGTAGTAAACAGTTTCATATTGTGCTCTAAATGTCTTTAAATTGCTTTTCTCCAGTGATGTCCAGGAAGAGTTCAGGCAGTACGAGGCCAAAACACTTGCTGATCTTGACTCTTGTCTAAGGTAGGTATACCTGTGAATGAATTATTTTGCCCTCCCCACATTTTTGGTGACACCTCAGGGACAGAGGCATTTTATGTTCCTGCCAACAGATAGTTCAGCTTATCCAAAGACTTGAGAACTGAGAAGTTGACTGTGCTGATTATAAATTGCTTGCATAAAGACCAAATCAGCACCAAGGACAGTATAAGTAGCATTAACAGTAAATTTCTCTCAAATAACTACCACTACAGATCAAAGAAGAGAATACCAGACGAACACTGGCCGATGAAACACAAAAATGCTGTGTGCACTTCAATGAGCTACGATCCATTGAAATGTAAATCAGGACACCAACATGGCAGTCAGCACCTGCCTGCTTCTTTGACATGGAAAGTAAAAACAATCCATAATCCCATAAAGTATATGGTGAAAAGAAGAATGTATGAAATTTTCCCTGTACTGAGCTGTACAGTTTGTCTGCAGATACATGGACCACCTGTCCTTGGATGACATGTCTGGTGCCACACAGAACATGCTGAGGGACATGATGGCTAGGCCTGGTCCGGGTCCATGGACTGAGGTACAATCAACTCCAAAAAGCAGAACATTTAACAGTATGGAAAGACTGTATTTGGTAGTGATGAAAATGAAATTCTTCATAGATTATGTCATTAGAAGGGTAAAGAATTTACATTTTGTGGAGTGATGTTGGCACCAGAAAGTTACTGTAACATCATCTGTCTGAAAAGTAATTCCCTTATGTTTAAAAAAAGAACCACAGGACCCAAAGAGTTGTGTGCATGGAATACTTGAAATTGACTGTATTTGGCAGTAAATTGCCTTGGAGAAAAAGTTGTTCATTGCTTGTGTCCTGATATACATTGTTGTGTGTACTTCATTATGACAAGCAGGTAAGGCATTGTCGCAGTTGTAATTTGTTATATTCTATTCAGCAAAATATGCATACAATGCCATTAACAATGTGCCATTTTGAACTTTGACGTACCATGTTGTGTACATTTACATAGCCCCCCAAGGTTGAACAAGACAAAGCTGGATCAAGACATAGCACGAGAGATGGAACAAAGCCAAAGAGCCAGTACAAAGGTGTGACTGAACCTGACGAGGTGGGTGCTTTGTCCTCTGTGTTGGACTTAAAAAATGTCACAGCAACAAAGATGATATCATTTGTTATTTGTTTCAATGTCAATGTTGTGTAGATTATAGAAAGCAAATATCAGCAAAATCATTGGTAGAAAAAATGTTACAAAGGAAAGAGAAATAAGGAACAGTAACCAGTGCAATATCCTAGATGGTAGAGTGCTTGCTTTGCACTCTTGGAAGTCACAGGTTCAAACCCCGGCTGGGTCCAAAGACCATCACCCTGCTGGAGTGTTTGCACAACTCTGGTACTCCAAGGGCTAGTAAAAGGGAGATGGGAACTGCCCTACTAGTATACACCAAATGGTGTGAGAAGGATTTAACTTAACTGAACAAGTCAAAATAATGGATGAGAGATTTCCTGACTATGCCAGTACCATTTACAAGGAGAAAGTGGTTCTGTCACTTCTTCAAGAGGATGAACTTGACACATTGAAAGATGTACCTAGTACCTGCCAGGCGGTATTTTAGTCCTCATACATAATCCTCTACTGCAAAGCATGCGCGCAGTAATATATACATGCCTAGAGTCTTAGTGGAATGAAGTAATTGTCTTAAAAATTGGAACATCAATGATGTAACAGAGTTGATATTACATGTAGTTTGTTGATATATTTCTCTTTTGTATTGCTTTTCATTGTTAGAATATCTGCCTAGCTGTTTATTGATTTGTCCCACTTTTGTTATATTCCTCCTTTATTGTTGTGACATCATGTCTGTCCTTTACTGACCTCATTAAGTCAAGAACAATACAAATACGTCATTCATAAAAAAATGACAGGAAATGATGGTGGTCACATACGTACACACCTTTTATTGATTTCATTGTTGTCTTATAATTGATGGGACAGGTAGTGAAATAATCATTTTTAAGCAGACGTTTCTGCCCCCATATTTTAGCTTTGTCGTCAACAGTCAATGGCTTAGTGGTTAACATTAGGCTGGCAGACACAGGATTGAGGTAACAAGTTCAATTCCTGGCATTACTGGCTAGACGTTGTGCCTGGGAAAAGTAATTTTTTAAACGACTTGCCTTACCCCTCCCAGGTGTAAAATGGGTATATAGTGGTTTGGGAGGTAAAAGGCAGTGGAAGGAGAGGGATGGGCTCCGCCTTCCAATACTGTACCCAAGACACAGTTGATTAACAACCCACTGCCCCTATATATGGTCTGAAAAAGGCTATGGGACCTTTACCTTTGCCCTAGGTTTGAAACACTGATGACTTAAATCCATTTTTGATTTCTATACAAGAATTGTGTGTAAACTATGTAAAAAGTGTCCATTTATTTTAGGTCCTGAAGGCTGCAGCAGAACTTCTGTCCAAGTCAAGACAAGAGGAGGATAGAGACAGCCTCAATTCCGACTTATTATCCTGATGGAATACAATTGTTATGTATTTTCGCATGTTCTATCAATCTATGCAACACTTTTATTCAAATTAACTTTGGACTTTTTTGTGGATTCAAAATGTTGTACAGTCAAAACTGCGCAAGAAGACCATACAGGGGACTTATAAAATTTGGTCTATGTGGACAAGTGGTCTCTATGGACAGGATTCTTAATGCTTATGTCAATGGGAAAAATCATGTGGTCAGTGGTCACTTTGGCCAGATGGTCCTTATGTAGAGATGGTCACTTGTACAGGTTTGACTTATATATAGCAGCTATTCTTCAGAAGATTTTGCTATTCGTTCAAGAATGTTTTTCTACACAATTAGATTGGCAGCATTTCACTATAGATTGTTGCCAACCACACCCCCAAACCCCAAAGTGGATGAATTCCCATGGCACCATGTAAATATTGCACTGTTATTATAGTAAGGATCAATTCGTGTCATTATTTCAGTACATTGGCTTATTGAATTATGAAAGCAGTAAAGGCTGTTCACAAAACAACACATGCTCAGCCATTGTAAATACTGTACAGTACACGAAACTGTGGTAGTGACATAAGTTTTGTCTTTCCATATGCATCATTCCCAGCTTTGGAAAAATTCATACTCAAATAAAGACTCATGGTAGGATCTACCATGTACAATTGAGGTTAGCTTGCATTTGATATTGATGTTTTTATTTTCTGCTACATGTAACGTTATTTGATGTTTCTGATATTATCTTTTTTTCTGATCATTGACCCACAGGCACCTACAAGCACTGTTAAGCTTGGGCATGTAGTTGTAACTGTACCTCAGGGTTTAATTTGAAAAGATTAGATGACAAAGAGACAAATATTTACCACTTTAAAAACCAAATACAAAGCTTGCATTCTTTTACAGCAAGATCAACTGTCTGTTACACAACTTACAGTATATGGAGATTCCCCATTGGCATAATGTACTGCATGGGGGAATGGTGACCATTGCATTTACTGTTACTGTACTTTTCCCTAGTGTGTTATTCTGTGGTTTGTATGGCTTCGTCTTGTTTGTGTGTTCCCTTTTGCTTGTTTTGTATCTTTTAAGTGGTGTGTTATTTTCCCTGCACAATATGCCTTGCACACCAATTGAAAGAGGTACAGTAGCGGTGACAAGACCCACAAAACCGTACATCTGCTTGGAGATAAGGTATCATGGTCAGGGTCTCCATTCAAGCGCAAACGTTGGTCGGTAACTACACTCCTGAATACTCGGTGGTCACGTAAGGGCACGTTTTTCCCATAGGATTTAAACAGGGAAAATAACGTTAAACCAGAAGAAATACACCTCTATTATCCACAAGTCGCCATGCCTCCAAGCGTTTCCCACACGTTCTTATCGTCTGCTTTTGTGGGTCAACAATGACGCTCTCCACTAAATTCTTCAAGCCTTAGAAAAGTCGAAATTAAATTCTGTCACCCGCCTCAAATTAAACAAGGTACACTCAGCCGATCTCCTGTCGCGCGAAACCATTGTTGAAGTCATAAATCATGCAGTGAGTAAATGTAATGAGATTTCTCGGACGACAATGCAAATATGTCACTGTGGTAACCTGGTCATAACAAATAAACAGGAGAAATTGCCGTGCCCCTGCGCGTGTCTGCTGGGCAACCGCAGCTTTCCCAAAACACTCGACACATCGGGGTGGGCTTTAGTTACCAGAACGACAATCTCGAAGAGAGGACCTTTTATTTCTGCATCACTCTTTGGTATATATCCGCGAGGTTTTAAAGTCAATATGGGTTGTTCAGGCAGCACACAAGCGAACCAAACTCGCGCTCAGAGCCCGCCAAAAAACACCAGGCCCGGCTCGGCGCCGAAGGAAGCCGCCGTCAAACCGACCGTCCGAGAAGAGCCCTCAGCACAACAGGAAGAGACGCCTGTCATTGATACAGACCCCAAGAAGGAGGAACAAGACAAAAATGAAGGTAAAGTTTACGTCAACACCATATTCAAACAGGTGTCATGTCAGCTCAGGCGCGTATTGCCAGAACACTTGGGTTGCGTTGGTTTAGCTCAAGATTTTAGATTTTTGTGTTGATAGAAATTAGGGACGTGATATTGAGTAAAGGGAGCGGCAAATGTAAGTCTCAAGTCATGTAAATTTTGTCAGGAAAGTGTGGGCACCGATGTGAACATTCAATGTACAAGTTCGCGGCACGAAATATCGGAGAGAGAGGGTTGGACAACAGGTGGGGCGCGCACGACAAACGACTTCCCGCCATCATTTCCGTCAGGCCAAAAATCACGATTTTTTTTACGGTATACTGTCTCTGTACAAATTGAACCACCTAAAGACACCAAGTAGCGCTTTCGATGTTGCTTGCAACAGCCACAAAAATTCTACCGGCTGTTGTCTTAAAATTGTGGGAAGAAATTAGAAACTCCGTGTTTCCGCTTGAACTGAGTTGTTCGTGTACACGTTACACACGGTGGCTCCCCACCATCTATAAACTAACCTGACTGGAGAACCGTCAAGTGGCGGGGGGAAAGGACGTTGTTGAAACAACTGAATGCCCCTTTTGTAGGTGGACGATGTTAGTCAAATGGTCAGGTGAATAAGATCAGTAACAGGTGTACAACTGTAATGGTGTAGTATCTTTTGTTCCAGCTGAACTCTGTGGCACGGACTGCTTTTGTACTGTCGCCATCTTCTGTTTAACAAGACCTTGGCTTGATACAGTCGGCCTGTAGTGTACTTGAGACTTCCCAGACGGGATTACACCTTTTTTGTTCAGACTACAATGTAGAAGATTGCGATTGAACATAAAAATCAACTCACTGGTAACGTTAATGGCAATGTTATAAAGAAGGGATTGAGTGGAGCCTGTTTAAGTTTCTTAAGGTTTGCATTCTTTGGAAATGACAAAGTAGCACTTAAAGAGTGCGAAGTCCATTTTGGATTGTTGTGCAGCATAGAAAGTTATCACCATGCCTACTGTTAAGTGTTTTTTGTCCCAGCTAAGTACTGTATTATGGCAACATTAGAGTTTGAGCCTAATATAGGGCCAAGCTTGCCTCTAAGCTTACCTTCCTTCTCCTAGACTACCATAGGGGCTTATGTTGGCTATGTCATGTGCTTTCTTTGCTTTTGTGATGTAAAACGTTTAGGAAATAACATTACCATGAAAACTTAAATCCAATCAATTCAAATCTGACCAAATTTTGCGACTCCAAAACATTCTTTCTAAACCCCAGTGCTTTACAATTAAGGTTCGAATTTTACCAGCCCAAAAACCTTGTTATGTTACTGCGTTGGTCCTTGTAAATTCCACCTGTCATGCACACCCGATTTAAGGCCCAGCTGGCTTTGTTCTCAGCTAGGGTGTTTACATGGTTACCAATGTTTACTATGGATACAGACTTGCTTGGGTGATTTGGGTCACATGTTTATTCACCTCCCTGCATGTGTTGACTACGACCTTGTTTTCAGTGCAAATGTTTGTTATGCTACATGGTTAACAATAACGATTTATACCATAACATGACAGGAGGGGCATTAACAAAAGGTGTAGTAGTGGTGCAATCACTCGAGTTGTTATGACATTTGATGCGCTTTTGTCCTCAACAGAAGAGAAGAAAGATGAAGAAAAACCTGTAACCGAAGGAGAGGGGACGTCGGATGCACCAGCGGAACAGACAGACAACAAACCAGGTGAGACAGTGTTTGTGCAGACGAGAAAGAACAGCACTGACCATATTCTAACATCTATCATGTTACACCTGCACAGTTGCTTGTACTAATTAAAAGGTAAAAGAAGGTCATTCTCCAATGAGGCAAAGCATGCTTTTTTAACAGCTGATAGTGCAATGCAGCTGCCCCACCTTAGCTGCATCTAAGCAATGATGTTCAAGTTTAATGGTGTACAAGATAAAGTTGAATTTCTTTTGCCATGTAAACATCTTGGAACACATCTCATCATACGTACTGTTCTCCATGATTGTCTCTGAAAGTTTTTTGCACGACTAAGATAATTATAAAAATAGAAATGAAAGATTAAATGATATAAATCTATGAAATGTACAATTCTTTTGCTGGCATTATCAAAAATCATTGCATACATTTTCACCCATGACAGTGGTTATGTGTTCCAATTTTTACTCAATGTGTATTTTGTTGCTTGTTTACAGAAGATACAGGAGAAACAACAGAGCAGCCAGCAGGAGACGACACACCAGCCACTACAGAACAGCCTGCAGAATCCACAGAACAACCAGCAGAGTCAACAGAACAAGCACCAGGTAAGGCCCTATGGAACTGTAATGCTTCAGCCCCATCATGTTATAATCAACACATCATGTAAAATGTTTAAGAAAAAAGCATTTAATGTTTTCAAACCATAAGAATGTTTCATGGTGTTCACAGTGTGTTTGTTAAGTAAATATTGTCTTTGTCTTCACTAGACCTTGATACCTCAATGAAAGTCAGACGTCCAGGTACATAGTACATTATACAAAGTAAATCTTTAACAGTCACTGATGAAGACATAATGGATACTGTCTGAAACGTCTGACTCGGTTAGACACCTTATCCAGTTGGTTTCTTCTGTATAATGTAGGCTACACATTTTTGATCTTTCATCATTTTAGGTTCAAATGGTTGTGATCTAATCTTCAAATCATGATAGGTCTGGAAATTTCATCAATCAGCTCAATTGTTTCATCTGAATGTTAAAGTTTTAATGTTTTGTTCACAGCTGCAGAAGAGCCAGCGGCAGAGCCAGCTGCTGCAGAGGGTGGGGAAGAAGCGAACAAGGAAGAAACACAGGCCCCTACAGACGCTCCTGCAGAGGCTGACGGTAGGGCACACAGAGCTGTTCTGACAATAGTATCAATCAGTTACACTGTAAATTCATTTAAGTTAGCAGCATTTAATCTTTATGGCACAGTGAAAATCAAGAGTTTGTAGTTGAAACAACAGTAGAATGCAGTGAAAGACAGAGCATGTTTGCAGTGAGGCAGCTTCATAAAGCACAAGAATCAAGTTTTCGATAGATTTTCTTTTAAATCTAAACCCCCAAACAATTGCTTTATGCTACAGCTCCAGCAACTGAGGCCACAGAAGCACCTGCAGCTACAGAGGAACAAGCTCCAGCAGCTGAGTAAGGAACACCTGGCAGTCACTGGGTGTCCATCCTGGGCACACTAAATATGTACACAAATATTTTTTGTCTAGTCACAAAATGTATACTATGCAATAGAAAATTTATTTCATGCCTTGTGAATGGCACTGGTTGGTTTATTATCATTATATATTTCAAAATAGATTTATCTTCTTAATTCTGGGATTGGGACAACGTTCGAGCAATTTGATGGGTGCATGTGCAATAAAGACACACCATACTCATCTGAACCCAGGACATTGTTACATGCAACGTTCTCAGTTTCCTCCAGGCAAAACAACACTAGGCCTTACAGTTTCCACAGTGTACCTGAAATGAGGAAGACAACAATAGGCAATATTACACTGGTTATCCTTCTTTGTAATTGGGTGATGCAATACTTAGATGAGGAGGTCATCTTAACATACCGTCCGTTGGATTGCCATATACCTGTCATACACATCAGTATTACAAGCAACAGTCTAAGATAGCCTCTGGGATAGGAGACTTAAAGATGCCTTAAAGCTGTTTATATACATTACAAAGATTCCTACCAATTGTGGTATGACCGTCCTTTTTAGAAGTCCAACCTCGAACTAACATATAGAAATATGGGGGGGAGTGTACTGTGCCCTTCAAGCAGCATAATCACACTCAATGAGTGTTTGATCAGTGTATCAGAATAGTACATAATTTTTCATTCTTTTCTTGCCAAGTTGGCTATCATGTACAAAGGTGTATATGTTGTACATTTTGTAGCAGAAACATCCTGTAGATTTTTTTAAAATGCTTAATTACAGCTTTTATAGTCTCTATGGTATATTAATAGGACATGTTTGTCAATATACACGATTTACTGTAGAAGTGCAAATTATTGTTAGAATATCTCAACCCATTTCACAAATGACAGGAGCTGAAAAATAGCATCAAATCTTAGAGTAATACATACTGCATGGTGCTACTGCTGAGCAGTTTTGTACCCTGAGTGTAAAATGGTAACACGTCATCTGGGCTTATGCACTTGACTGGAGGTCTTCATCGTTGCCCACTGTATATACTTTATTGCAGAAGTTACAATGCACTATTAGTCTAATAGATACAACTATAAGCACATTTAATGTCTAGCAGATTCCAGCATGGCGTGATGCAATACGACACCTTTATCATTATTGTACCAAAGACTATTTGAGGTAGCTATGGGTAACAGGAGAGGATATGGTAAAAGATGTTGATCTTTATTAGCTTATAAAAAAATTTGGACCAATTTTGTATTTATTAAATTTTCTTTCTGAATGTATAATTGTTTTTATCAGGTATAATGACAATAAGTGATAAGAGGCCACCTGGAGAAGAAAATCACCTTCTATAATCACACTTTTATTTTTTGAGATCATTTTTGAAAAGATCAAACCAGTATGACATCAATTTGAAAAAGTCCATGGTTATGTACAAAGCCAATGAAAAAGCCTCCTAAGTACCTGGTAGTAAAATTATTGAAACTCAAAGTGATCCATCAGTGTACCCTCTCCTTTTACCTTGAATCTGTCTGAAATATTATTTGCCCCAAAAGGTATTTTTGTACCTACACAAACCATCATCTCCAAGAGCAAACGGTACATGTACTTGGAAGTATCCATTTTTATTCAAATAGGTGGTTTTCAATGGTAAACAATTTCTCCTGCAATTTTCCCCTACATCAGTCAGTCATCATGTATCAGTCTTCTGGTCCAGTTGGTACAAAGAAAAGATGATCTCATCTGTGACAGATGCTACTGAGTGATGTAGATTTTACTGTGAACTGATGATAACTTGTCCTGTATGTAGTTGCTATATACATTGTAGCCTTTGTGAATACTGATCTACTGTATTCCTTGCCATATTATGCACATCATGAATATGGACTCATCAAACACATGTATTCATCACAGCTGATACAGTTTAGATAGGTATTGTTTGTTCGATTTTCCAACAGAAGTGAAAAATGGTCAAAAGTGCACAATGGAATGGGAATACTGTATTAACATTTACAACATGTTTGAAATCTACAAATTTAAGTGAAAGCTCCAAAGTATGGATTTTAATATTGTCAATGAAAATTGTATGAATAACTTTAACTTAGAATTTTATACAAACAACTTGGCCTAGACGACCAGCATTTTACCAAGATCTCTTCATGTGCATGTTGAATACATTACATATTTTGAAGAAAAATAGAAAGGTGCATAACTGTCAGCAGTTTTCATCCGTCCTCAGATCAATAGCAGCAACTCTCATTAAAATGATTTCAATATACCTCAATCTAAGTGAAACTACTTTTCTACACTATTTTTGTAAAGGTTTCAAGAAATGATTATTAATATGGCTTGTATGGAAGCAGTTTAGGGATTGTAAAAATCTAATAAAAGTAGCTTCACTCTCAAATGTATTGTATGCATTAAATGATATTAAATGTCTACAGTACACTATTGACTCACACATACTCTGGAGGGTTTATAAATTATAAAATTTTGATGTGCCGTCTTTGGTCATTTTGTAGCCTGGAATCCATCCGTGAATGCTGTGTAGCCGCTCCGGCACAGCGGAGAAACGGAGCGGATACACAGCGTTCACAGATGGATTCCAGGCTAGTCATTTTGAATCATAAATTACCAAAGACATTGCATCAAAATCTTGTCAACTCAACAAGACAGGCCCTTTTAGTTTCTATAGGGTATAGGATAAGTTATAGTCACCATTATGTCACATTTATCATATCATAACTATAGCTGACTGGTTGATAGAATGCACTTTCTTCAAACAGGTGATCTCCATAATTGCCTCATGGCGGGGGGTGACGATGCAGACTTGTCTTTTCACAAACAAAAGTTGCCCATAGCAGCCCAAGAAACAAAATACACCTGCTTTAATGACGATCCCTGGTATGCACCTGTCCTATTATACTGCCGGCTGACTACTAGGAAACAGAAAATAACAGTGGTAAATGCCCCCTGGTGACTGAGCCATTGCAAGAACAATAGGGAGGTCTTAAAGTAGGTTACAGCATTCAATCCGTAAGGACTGACCTCTCTTCATTATTCATGGCACGCACTGTGAAATGACAGTGCCCAATACTCCAGGGACCTATAGACTATAATCACATGATGTCACCATGTGTTATGGTTCCAGCAAATGTTTGAATAGAAGTGACACATGTAACAACCTTGCGCAGTTAATGATTAAGAAATTCCTCCAGAACAAAAATACATGAAAAGAGTTTGGATGCACCTGTAACACACACAGTTATAGTTTTCATGTTTTATGTATACCACTGCATGTGGTGTTGATAGTTGACATTGCACACCACAGTGAAGATATGCTGTGCTTGCACTATAATGATTTACGACTGGCCAAGACTTTCAGTCATATAAAATTCTGGATATAAATTCTATAGATCTAGTGTATTGATTCTTTAAGCATCCCCCATGGACTTCAGCCTATCCACTGAATAGAAACTCAAGCAGGGACTTTTTTATACACTGTTGGAGAGTATTATTAGCTGGCAACCCCACTGCCTAAAAGGTAGGAGTGCTGGAAAGCTATTCAATATATTATTAAACCTTCTTAAGTTATCCTGTTTCAAAGTCTTGGACAATGAGCCCCTGCACTTCCAAAACACGTCGATAGGGGGCCCAAACCTTTACCACTTTTTGAGCTCAAAAGCCACTATCAGACATCCAACAATCATTGCCATAGCAATTACTGTTCAGAACATGAGATACAAAAACCAGAAGTTCCACTGCTATACCTAAGAAAGGAACCCAAAATCAAACTTTACCTTCATTGAATCATGGAGTTATACTCCATGATTGAAGCCATTGAATAGAACCTCCTTGATGAAGTTGACCTTAATCACTCACATACCAAATATCATTTTGTTATCAACAGCTTATTGAGTTGTTATGTTCATAAACACAAAGTTGAAACAGATGATGCTATCCTGCACTGATGATGCTGTACTGCAGTTCTCACCGGGCCCATGTCACTTAGTTGCGTTGCTGATCCCCTTACCTTACCTGTGTGACTTTAGAATAAAGAGATGGTTAAAACAAGCCTTGGTAATGTTAACGTTAAACTTTGAGAAACCGAAAACAACCATCAAGGACACCCCTTGCAACCAAGGAGGTTCAATCAAATTGACTGAACCTCCTTGTTGTAACCCTCTAACCTCCTTGTTGCATTACCATATCGGATCACACAGGGATCAATCACACAGTGATATCGGATGGTGCTATCAAGGACTATCCCACTACCACCCACTAAAGGGGGTGTCACCTTTTAATACGTAGGCAAAACCATGCCTATAAAATTATGAATTGGCTCTATGAAATTGATTTTTTGTTTGCAAACTTTAGAAACTACATGTGTATGTGGAAATTTAAGTTTAAAAATGATCTTATTTACTTGTAAATGGTAGGGCCCACCCAGTTTACTTCCGGGTCGGGTCACCACATGTACATGTGGAACCCGGAAAACACTTTTCACACCAGGACAAAATTATCTCTGCCCTAAAACTTTATAGTTTGCAGACCTTGCAGTAACAGGGCCTGTTGGCTACCAAGGTATGAGCAACGATTGTTTGATTGTTTGTGTTATGATACATTTTGCCGAGATATCGTTTTCCCTGCGTCCAGCAAGTTCACAGCTTCGTCACCACATCTACTGATTTATCCATAGCCTACTGGTGCCAGAAAATCCTTTTTCCTCTGATTGAACTTGATACAAGATTGTAAAGGCCATATCAGGTGAGTGAAGCTTCCAGTGGGCACACGGGCAGGCGAGAGGTGGTGTCACATGAAACGTTCAAGTACACGTTAAGTAGGGTGCAAAACGGTTGCAATTTTATCCAGTAGATAATTTCTGGTTAACGTTATAATAAGCTGTGCATATTAACGTTAAATGCTATTTTACATATTTTGACCGGCGAAAAAATCGGATACGTTATACAGATTTCATGGCCGAGGTCACCCTGTAGGAAGACGTTAGGTTACAGTTTTTACACAACATTGCTGTATAGTGTACAGTTATACAATATATGTAGTACTGACAACAGAGGATAGGGGGAGTGATTACCAGTGTGTACCCTAGCTAGATACCATTTAGTAAGTAGCAGCTGATTTTGACAGCAACTAGGGGCAGCTACTACCTATACGGAGTAGGCAAACCCCATCTTGTGATATAACGTTATATATATATGACTTTATCAGGTTATGGTCTATATCCTTGGAACATTGCATCTGTAACGTTAGAGATGCCTCAAGAATCAAAGTTTCACACTTTGGTCAGCAGAAACAGCTAGCTAGCCAACAGCACCCAATAGAATTAAATACAAATAATTTGACAAATTCCTCTTTTTTTTCAGATACCCAGATGCTGTCTGTCATCTTGAGTCCCGCTTCTTGGGGAGGCAATCTAAGACTAGGGTTACACTTACAGACATGGTTCAAAAGATACTGTACAGAAGGCAGCTTTTTCCTGTTTTCTCCTGTGCCTGTACCTCTCACTGCTTGTAGAATTTACTCCCAAGCAAAGATTCCCTCCAAGCATCTTCAAGTCGTGTGCTATATCACAACAACACTACAAAAGTCAACAATTCCGAAGCTTGATGCATTTCACAAGAGGAACCTAAATGAAAGGCATAACAGAAGTGGCCAGTTTAGAATCAAGGACTTCTTAGAACGTCCAAAGAGCGAAGAAAAGTTTGATCAGAAGGCTGCTACAAGAAGCTTCTATGAAGACTCAGACAGATATCTCACAGCTGACAATTTCCTTAAGTCTCATTGTTGCAAAGAAAGTACAAATGATATAGATGTAGAGAGTGTCTTAGCTGCGATCAGCTACAACAAAGAAGATGTTAGTCCTGCAATGCTAGCTGACAGTCTGTTGGCTTTAGCTAGGCAGCCACAGAAGAGGATTACACAATTTTTACAAAGTGATCATTATGACCCATGTCTCACATTGGTGTCAAACTATTGCAATGTGTTCACAGATGAAGATTTTGTAACTGTTTTAGTCTCCCTTTACAACTTTGGGATCCCGTTCTGGCATCGAATCTACAGGAAGTTCATTTCAGAGTGTGAAAGGAGGGTCCATGATTGGGACGTTGATACCATGCTTCTTGTGTCGGATACCTGGCGAGCGATTGGCCGGATAGTTGCTGATTACAATGGTCGAATGTTGAAGCGCGTGGAGCCAAAGTATCTCGAGCTGACGCATCACCAACTGGTGCAACTGCTGTATGTGATCGGAGAAAACAGGACGGCACCGTTATCCCTCATGAAGAAATTAGAAGACGTGGTGCTTTCGTATGTGGATGAGCTTACAGGAAACGAGATTGCAGCCATCTGCTTGGGTTACTTCAAATCTCAGACTATCATATCCTCTGCTGCATTGTTGCAGGTTTTGGGGGACAAAGCCTGTGAACATTTTGACCAACTAGATTTCTTCAGTGCAGTCAGTGTTTTCAAGGCCTTCAGACATGCAACAACAGTCCACTTGCCTCTCTTTAAGAAGGCTGCAGCAATTTTTTCCAGCAGTATTCAAGACCTACCGCTCGTGTCGGTGATGCAATTGATCTTCACATATGGAGCACTCCATATATTGGACAAGGACTTACTTGAAGCTGTGGCAGAGAAAGCTGTGAAAGATGCCAAACTGTGTCGGATCAAAGACATTGCCAAGTTCTTGTGGACATTTGGGCAGTTAAACTATCGCCCAGCTAATGTTGACCTATTTTTGGACACAATGGTAAAGGTATGTATCTTCTGTAGGACAAAGTTAAGTGTGTCTTGAGTCTGTTGGAATATCTTTCACAGTACTATCAGTCTATCACCCACCAGAGCTCCAGCTAGCTTGTATTCATAATGCAATACGCCAGCACCGCACCCTGACAAATCACCCTATAATCCGTACTGCTGGGGTGTTAGCTGCCCAGCACTTGTTCCCAGGCAAAGTCACAAAGGGACACTGCAGTTACCAACCATTGAGTACAGCCCCTCCTGACCAGGGGTGACCAGATTGGCTGGTAACTTCATAGCACCCTTTGCAACCTTACCCAGCAACAACAGCAATTTTGTGCAAGTGCTAATGCCCCAGATGGATGGATTGTAGCAATTTGTAGGGCTGTTTGGCTGAGGGTAATATGTATACGCTTCTAGCATTGTAGTACAAGCTAGCTGTGGCCTTGATAGGTGAGGAAGTTTCACCTGTACATTGGATTGGACCTTTGGCAGTATCAAGGCTTGTGTCATCTAGTAAGACTATACTTCCCCTTGGTGTTCCACCTTGTTCATATCAGTCAAAAAAACTTGATGAAGCCAGAGATGCTGACAACCTTTGATTTTTGTTGTTGTTTATTTTCCAGGAGTTATACGCCCGCTCCCATGAGTTCCAGACGTTTCCTGAACACCTTGTGTACAGTGTGGTAGCCCTGGCCTACATGGGGAGATTCCCATATGACCTCATCAATACTATGTTCAGTCCAGATACCCTGCAGCAGATAAAAAGTCAGTTTTTAATTTGAATGTTACCAAATATATCATTCCTCTATGGATGTTTTATGGATTTTTTTCTGATTTTTGACTAAATGAAAGAATTTGAAAATTGTCTCGT
The DNA here is from genome assembly GCA_013266295.2 of Branchiostoma floridae x Branchiostoma japonicum. Classification (NCBI taxonomy): domain Eukaryota; kingdom Metazoa; phylum Chordata; class Leptocardii; order Amphioxiformes; family Branchiostomatidae; genus Branchiostoma; species Branchiostoma floridae x Branchiostoma japonicum. The sequence continues at coordinate 21,785,215 of CM023823.1, forward strand.
ATTTGTACATGTCATTTTAACCTTTTTTTAAACGTCCCTACCAGAATACTGCCCGTGGGAGACCATGCGTGACCTGTATGTTATGGACGGTTCTGTCAGAGTGGAGTGTGAGGACTATACTGGACACAAGCTCTCCCAGGAGTTCATCAAACAACTACCAGAGGTTAGAGGTCAAATTTGATGTCAGCCTGCAGTGGTCTTAGTCCTGCATAAGGCTGTTTGCGAGGTAGCTATGACCCGAGAACAGAATTTCTCCTGACAAAATATCATTATCTGATACACGTTTATCAATCAGAGCTGGTTAACCTTCTTGCTCTAACATGATCTTTCTATAAAATAAATTCTTTATGAATAGAAATTTTTCCTCAGTAAAGAGTTATTTTTGGTAGCACACAATTGTGGCTTTTTGGTTTATCAGCAGAACACAAGAAGCTGTGGATGGATTGTTATGATATTTTGTAAGTGATGTTCCAGGGTGCAGGAGGTACTGTGAAACATGAGCTGACATATCGGGAGAACTTAGCGGAGGTGGTGAGGGTACTGGAACAGATGATGGGGAGGAAACGCTTCACGGTCCACCACATCCTGCCACACTTCAAGTCCACAGGTTAGACTTATCACTTTGAAGATGATCTATTCAAGTTATGCATATACCTGTGTAACAGGTCAGAATGTATCCCAGCCTGGCCAGAGTAGGCCTGGGTATGTTCTTACCAGAGTATATCCTGGCCTGTTACACTGGAAGTCCTGCAAGATTTTAGAATTCTATTGATGTATTTTCCAAACAATTTCAATTCAATGCCTTGTAAGAAAAACTTCCTCTGGCAAAACCAATCCCAGAGATTTACCTGCTTGTCTCCTTAGCTGTTAAAGTTTTTCCACTTATTTTTGCACTAAAAGTTCAAAAAGGCCATTTTGTATTATGTTTTCTTTTGGTTGTTGTTTATTGTTGTAGATATAGAGATACATGTGGACCAAAGAAACCAGGCTGTGATAATGGCTGGTTCTGTCCCAACACCTCGTGGCAAGAACAAACAAGCAAACATCAGGCTGAACAACCAGCTCATTGATATCCTAACAGGTGAGAGGCTTTAACCCTCTGTGTGCTTACACCTGCTGTTAACAATTCAGATTATGGGACAGAAATGGGCCCACAGCAGTGAGCAGGTTAATGTCTTGTTCTCAAAATTATTGTTTTATAGGATTATTATACATGTAACTCATTTTTTTGTCAATTAGAAAAAGCTTCTCCTGCATATATTTTGTTATTGAATTCACTTGTAGTTACCATGTATGAACTCATGCTCAAAATCACTTGTAAATTTAATGGGTTTGTTTTTACATGTATGCATGGCCATTATCCAAAACATTATAATTGATGACCTCTCAAAAAGTTAAAGACTTTCTAGCAATCTCCTGTAGCTTTGTTGAGTTAGACATTTGCATACTGGCAACAGCCATGAATGTCTAACTATGTGTCACATGACCCAATTCTGGTCACAGGACAACAGTGCACATTTTGATCATTTTTTAAGATTATTTTTCAATTTTGTTGTATTGCAGGTACAAAATCAGAAAGTAGTTTGGAGGAGAAAGAAGAAGTAGAACCTTCAAAACAAGACACAGAAAATGTAACAAGGTATGAATATTTGCTGGAAATTTTGCTCCAATGCTAGTACATATACATGTACCTGAAAATCAGCCATTAACTGATAGTGGTATCATTATCACCAGCATAGTTTGTACTAGCACCTGACAATTACTTACCATTATAAATAGATACAGACTAGAATTACTCTGTTGTCTTCATACCATGCAAAATTTGAAACAAAAAATTGAGTAAATTTAAAACTAAATCTAAAGTAACAAATACATGTACAACTACTGGGTAGTTAATGTTGTAAAAGGGTTTTGCCAGTCTGCATAATACTTTTTTTATTAATAGATAAAGTTGTTAAATTGTACTGTCCGCACTCCCCAGACTGGCTGTACAGGTCACCAGTATGAAACACCACCTCTACAACAGCCACACTCTGCTGGGGGTCCATGAGATGAAGAGGAGGCAACTCAGGAAGCTGGGGTACCAGCTTGTGGAGGTGAGAACAAGAGTCATCAGCCACATTACAGATATACACATATCTTTTTGGCCACCCCTCAGGGGCAGAGCCTGCTTACTAATAGTATTGGGCTTGATTTGAAGACACTCTGCCTATCTTAGAGTCCATGAATGAATGAAGGTGATTAATTCCTGGCTACACTTCACTGGGGTGGTCCAGATGCATAGCAGATAAGAACTCTGCAGGTTGTGTCGGTATATCATCTATATGTGTGTGTGCACCAATATTAACATAATTTATGTCAGTTTACTAAACCACTCTACAATTCACCTTAACTTTGCAACCTTGATTTTTGTATCAGGCATCATGGATTGATGTTAACCAATCTAGATTTAATTAAAGGAGAATGGAAAATGGGTGTTAAAATCAGCAGACTTTTGGCAGTGTGCCACTTGTGCGACATGTGTTTTGTAAAATGATATCAGTATCAATACACCTTTGCAGATCCTACCTATGCGTTCCTTACATGTATTTCACTTTGCTTAATTCAGCATTGATATTTTCAGCATAAATGCTGGGAGATGAGCACACCAAGGTCAAAGCACATGAGACGATTATTGCTCATCTCCCAGTAACTTATTTTTGTAACGGTAACCTTACTTTTTGCCAGGCACATTGAGTCATAGCTAGGCACATTCTGGAATTGTTTAGAGTGTACATGTACTTCTACAGTTTACCAGAGAACTGATGTTTCTTTATGCACTCAAAACTAGTGGGTTCTTTATTGCATACTGTGAAGTAGTATGCATTTTTCTTTACTTTGTAAAATTATTATCTATTGGAAAATGACACCTCTTTCTTGTCTTAGTGCTCCTTTAATGGTCCCACAGACAAAAATAGCAGCACTACAGATATAAAAGGGGATGGAGTGTGCTATCTCTGATTGCCTATCAATGTTTTACAATTATGGTAGGACACAGGGCAATTTGGTGCCTCTTTTTTGTATTCCCTATTGCCTTTCACTATAAAAATAAGCCTGTTTTAATGTTGGCACATTTTTATTCCTCACAGATTCCCTATTATGAGTGGCAAGAGTTACCCAGGCACCCGAACGACGAGAGGAAGGAATACCTCAGGAAGAAAATCTTTGGTCACAGCTAGTAGACTCAAAGAAGCTTGTTCTGTCAACCATCCAATTGCTGCCATATTGTACTGGGTGTAGCTGCACTTGTAACTTGTGATATTGTCGATCACTCATTGTGTAATGAGCATTGGAGTAAATATCAGTAAAAAGGATTGTAAAAGTGAATTTGAAGTGCTTTTCTTGATAAAGGCATGACTAACAAATTGTACGACAAAGGAAATAAAGGTTGAAACCTTATTTTACTTTTACTGAGTTTGGACACTTTTGTATGTGATGTCTATTGCATTTGGGCACAGTAGATGAAGTGATATAGACAATGGCACTTAGAAGTGTTATATCAAGGTTTAACGAGACAAATTAGGCCTGCACATTTCAGGAGCCTATGCTTTGCTTAATGTTATGAAGCAACTATGTGTATTAAAAATCATAAACAATATAACGTTACATGTGCACATTGTACACTGTGTAGACTTTTGCTCCTGTTTTTGTTAGCTTTTGAAAATCTTTAAGTCAACCACTTAATGAAACATCAAAACAACCAGTTTGAAACCTCTTTGTTTCCTAAGACTTGTGTGGAAAACAAAAATATTTAGACAGTTGAGTTTCTTTACACAAGCCAGTCCATATTTGTGAAAGCATGTGGTTCTAACACTTTCATGCCACATACTGATATAGTGGAACTGTGCCAAATATAGTCACAATGCCTGAGCAACAACACCCAGGGTTTCCTTTCCTCCAAACAATATTGTGTGTGTGTCGATGGCCACAATGGGCAAGCCATTAAAACTCTGTAAAAATTCAGATTCTGCAATCTAACTAAGAAATATTTGATTTGGAGACAAGGTTCCCTCAACTGGGGACTGGGTACTGTGCCTAAATAAAATTACACTCAATTATATATTAATATTGCAAGTAACGAAAGAAAAGCCAACAAAATGTCTAAAGAAGCTTTTAAAAATGTCTGAAAACAGGCCTAACCTCTACTGGAAGAGTAACACAGCTATACTGGCATTTTGATACAAAACTGTATGGCAAAAGGAGCAAAGCATTGATAAGCAGTGAAGTCTACAGTTGGATAAGTCATAATCACAATCAAATGTACATCTTGCCCCACTTCATTTTTTTCTGGTTTAATGACTGGTACAAACAGCATGGCCTGACACAGAAAGGTGATCTCCATATTAAGTGTCCCCTATTTACAACAAGTGCCCAGTAATTGTTAGTGTAAAACATGCTCTTCCTTACTCTACATTCAATGGTCCTATAACATGTGTCAGACATGTACAACTTGAGGTATCTGACAGGGATTTTATGACTGGTACAGTGACAGTCATAACCTTCAATACACCTGCTTAGTCATTTTCATATGATATAGTTTATAAGTAGTAAAACCTCTTTCACTCTAATAGATCAAAAACATTATGAGCAGGTGATAACTTTTTTTACAAGACTTTTCTCGATGTTAACTTGAAAGGTTCCAAAACTCTACATTCCTTTTGAGCTTTTCTAGATCTGGGGTGATCAAATATTCATAAAACTTTGTACAAATACACTACAGCAAAATACTTTTGTACAGATAACTTACTTTTTTTGGAGCATTGCCAAAGTACAGAGATTCACACAAATAAAGAACACATCCTTGATTAACATTTTGAACTGCCTTTTCCTAACAAAGATAGTGTATTAAACAGGAATGATTTATTTCATGCCAGACAATGTACTTAATATGTAGTCATCAAAGTTACTTCAAATTCATTTAAAATACTACAGTCAGACACTTGCATCAACAATGGGAAACTCCCAGGAATTTTGAGAATGTTACATACTATATGATGCCACGATGATCATTCTCCTTGTCCTGAACAGAAGTCTGGGAAACTTGTTCTTGTTGGCTTTCACAGTGCAGCAGTCAAATACCAAAACTTTAACCCATCCACACCCAAGCTGCACATCAAGATGAAAACTGACTGGAAAAGTGTTGCTCCCAAAACCGCAATAGATTGCACATTTCCAAGTTGCTTCCACTCCCTTCACATTGGATGTGCATGGGTTGGGATCACACAAGTTAATTTTGCTTTAAAAGGCCACACCAGGAAAAATTAATTGGCTATAGGAAATAAAGAGGCAAAAATTGCAGGTGAGTACTCATTTTCACAAAGCCAAGAATTTGTACATGTATTCATATCTGGAAATGAATTGAATATGAGCGCACACTGACATGCTGAATTCAGTTTTGTTTCACAAATGTTCCACAACCAAGGAATTTACCTTGTGTAGCCTTTAATGGACACGATTCCCTCTCTTACAACTATTTTCAAAGTGAAACTAGGCCATCATCACATAAGAAGTCTGTAAAGCTTGACTTATTATTTTTGCCCTCTTCTTTCTTTGCTGAGCAGCAGCTGAGCTAGCTATGAGCAATGATGTTTTTTATTCCTTCTGAATATTAATAATGTTCTTTCTGAATAACGCATGCAAATCCACACCTGCACTCTTCCTTAGAGAAATCCATGTAAGACTATATCAACTGACCAATCTAGTCTGCAAAATCAATCTCTGTGATACAAGAATCTCTTGACAAAACACCTACAGTATTATACTCATTACATGTAATTCTATGTCTTGAAAAGATGCCTTGCCAACACAACATGATACAAAACTCTGGTATTGTATGTACAAGGAGGGACTACATAGAGTAGACCATACAGATCATATTTACACAATTCCAGCATTTTGTTTACCACAAAGATGACAAAATAAACTAAGTGATGAAGACCTAAGTCAGAGCATGTGCTATTTGCAAAAAGAAACTTTTGTATGTCTTTCTTGGCTAAAGTATGGACAAATGAGCAATTTCTTTGGTCCGCCCTTTGATTTTGATAAATGAGTCTTATGAAAGTAACAGTTATAACAAAAGACACAATGTGATGTGATGTGATGTGAAAGTTTGTGATGCAACATGTACCTGAGACGGATATACCTCAGAAGTTCCTGTCTTTTAGCAAAGTGCTTAGTGTATTTTTTTTTGTTCCTCACACAGCAAACGAATCTAAAACAAACGTACATGCACAGTACTTTGAAATAGAACCAGATTGCCACCTCCATGGAGTGTCCATTGTGCAAATAAGAACCAGTTAAGGCCAGACCAATGAATCAACAGATCTTCTAGTCTTGGTTAAGATCCAATTTTGATGATCTGATGTTGGAAAATTAAAAGTGGAAATAGTAGCTTGTTTTTAAACTATTTCTCCAATTGTGTTTTTTTCCAACCCTTTTTAGCAAACTATCTGCCCGAGCAGACAGACCTTCTTACTTCTTTTCATTTATCTGTGACCAAAATAATCTACTGTTAAACTTGCATGACTTTACTATGCTACATGTAACACATGTTGTCAAGCACACAGACACATATACAACAAATGGCAGGGCAAAAATTGAGATACTTCTGTAAACTTGGGGCTTCATACAGCCCTACAAATACACGTATGGCCTCAACATAGCCAGCTGACTTCCATATATGCTAGCTTGTACCTTAAGGTCTTTTAGTCTTGTGCATACATGACCAAAACGGGCAGCATGGGTTTGTAGATTGTATTACAGACTAATTGTGGACCCATGAGGTTTGAGGCCTCCACACATGTACATGTGTAAATAAAACCTAGCATATATACAAGACAGCTAAATAAATTGAAGCCAGCTTACTACAGGGTTTGTGCAGTTCTGATTTTTCTGGATTTCATACACAATTTTTTTCATACACAATTTTCTACAACTGTCAAGAGATTCTTTGATTTTTCCTTCATTTGTGCTAGAGGCACATTCCTGTGTGTCAATGTTATCCCCTACATAAGTATGGAATACTCTAGACAAGAACTATTTTTTTTTGGTGACACCCCAGGGGCAGAAGCATTTTGTTAAATGTCTGCCATGCCCAGTTAGTAATACCCTACACCCAAAAGGGAAACCAACCTCCCATCATGCTAATTAGAAAACCTTTACAACCAGCCCAACTCCCCATATACATACAAACACCGTCAACAAAGTCAAATTTTTGTTCAGTTTCCCTGTCCAGTTAGTTTGCAAGCACCAAACTCTTTCCTCTGCAACAAATACACGTGCACCTTTTCATTGATCTCATTGCATGCTGGGAGATGCAGGGCACTATGGGTAGTGCAGCGGGCAAACAAAATCATTACCATGACAACACAGACCATACAGTATGCATTTACTATGCTATCCACAGTGCCCTGCATCTCCCAGAATGCAATGGGATCTGTGAAAAGGTCTACAGGCAGACATAAACAATAAATCCTAACCCCTTTGACCCAAGTATTCCACTTCAAAGAAGTTAGCAAGAACTTATCCTAACTTCTTTTTGAATCCTATACATGACTGTTGTTGATTGACAAGACAGGGTGCACGAGAAATCTGTTTGTCAACAGTTAGAAAGTGGTCACACACTGTTAGTGCTCTGATTATAATTAAAAAATGAAACACTATAACCAGGTTGTGGGGTGTCAGCTGTCGAGGGAGCGACATACCTGTTAGTTAACAAACACCGCTGACAAATTTTTTACCTCTTCTGTTGATGCATATATACACCATTTGACATGGAATATGTATAACTTGTAGGTTCTACACGCTACAATGCCATGTTACAGAGTGGCAGGGTCCTGCTGGTCAGGGCTGCGTCAGCTCCGTCGACACAAACTGTTTCAACCTCTCCAGGTACTGCCCGTACAGTTCCACGTCGTTGTGGCCTGCCCCCTCCACCCACAGGGGCTCCACCGCACGCGGACAGCGCTCGTAGATCGCCAGGCCGTGGGAGAAGTCGATGACCTCGTCTTCGGTGCCATGGATGACGAGAACTGGTGACGTCACCTTGGAGATCTTGTCAATGCTAGGAGGAAGAACAGTTGACTTAAAATCGTAACAGGAATTGATTAAAAGGTGAGATTATTTGCCGATGACTGCTTGCTATATGTAGAATTGTCTACACAGAATGACTCACAACTTCAGCAAAAAGATCTAAACACCCTCAAAGAATGGCAAAGCAAATGGCTAATGCAGTTTAACCCCGAAAAATGCTATATTATGCACATAACAAACAAACGAACCCCACATGTAACTAGCTACCAGTTTTGTGGTCAGGCTTTAGCAACAACAAAAACCCATCCGTACCTGGGTGTTACACTTACAAGCAGCCTGAAGTGGGGTGCGCAGGTTAACAATATCACAATGAAGGCTAAACAGACATTGGGAGTGATCAAACGTAATCTGTGGGCATGCCCAACAAGAGTAAAATCACTTGCATACACATCACTTGTAAGCCCCAACCTAGAATATGCCGCGACAGTATGGGATCCATATACAAAGAAAGACAAAGATAAACTAGAAAGGGTACAGAACCAAGCTGCAAGATTCTGCACGAACAACTACGAAAGGTGTGCCAGTGTCACGGAAATGAAAAGAAACCTACAGTGGGCATCACTGGATGACAGGCAAAAAATGCCCAGACTATGCATGATGTACAAAATGACTAATAAACTGGTGGATGTACCAACTACCAAGTACCTAGTACCAGCTCAGAAAAGAACAAGAAATAGTCATGCATTCAAGTACCAGAGCTATCAACCAAGGATTGAGGTGTTCAAAAACTAATTTTTTCCTAGAACTATTGTAGAGTGGAACTCGCTGCCACCAAGTGCAGTAGGGGCATCGTCCCTAGATAGTTTTAAACAATGTCTGGAGTTAGACGTTCAAAGGTTAGGTGTAACATGTCGTTCGGTGTAATGTAGCCAGCTGCCGCCGTGCCGCGTGCCTACAAAGCTGGTGTGTTATGCCGAAGGGCGGTTATACTGGCGGTTATGCCTTCAGTGTCCTTTTGTAAGTTATGATGTACTAGTAAGTACATTAATTCTGGAAGCCAGCAAGAAACTACATTGCGAACTTATGATGGTGGCATAACACGTAAAATATTTCAAACATCTTCCATGGTGTAAATGCTACTGAATAAGTGGACTAACACAAAGTAATGGTGCAGCTGTACTAAGTGTTCTAGCAGCCTTGATGAAACTTATCTCAGCTTTCAGATATCATATTCCGCACTGAATCATAGTATTTACTGGTAAATGTCAGCCTCTTTACCCAGACTTTTACATCATACAGTCACCTGGAAACCTTGGCCTTTGTTATCCATACGACTGGTGAATACAAGTTCAGAAAATGCTAGCACAATGGCAGGAGCCTAACTAACACCTTGAATCCTCAGGAAAAGCCTACTTAAACCCAAATCCTCGCACACAGTCTCACAAAACTAGGCAACAACAGGCTTCTCCGTACATACAAGGATAGACACATTACTGGTACCTTCCTAAGATTTTCAGTGTTTTTATGAGCAAAAATCAAATGTCTCTCATCATAAGAGTGCTACATGGAGACCCACTCTGATGGCAAAGTGGTACATTAGGAGTAATAACAGAGAGAAATGACTGCTAGCTGAGGACTAAAAACACATCAAGAGGTCCAGAAATGCTCAGGATAGAATCAGAATAACACTGAGTGGCTTTTCGGGGCCCATTACTGGGATGACAGTGAAATAATTACCACATACATTGCAGTGTGGACAATTGGAACAAGGGAGAACTCATCATGATAGGGCTTGGAATCAGGCAAATGGTAACTTTTCAACCAGAAATCGATTTTCCTTGTCTAGGGATATACATGTGTAGTAGATGAGCCAGATGGTAATACAGAAGGAAATGAATATTGATAAGGTTTGATATACCGCCTTAATAAGCTTGGTAGTAATGATAAGACTTTCATTAAATTAGTTAAAATCTTTCCCAGACATTTCAGTGTATAAGGTGCCGCCCATCTTCATTTCTATAGCCCTTTTTTTACTCTTAATCTTATATTTTTGTGGATTTTTAACTCAGTGCTTGTCATTATAATACACGGGAGTCTAATACATGCCCTGTAGTCCAATTATACAAACATGTATATGTACAGTGTACACACACAAACACACACACACTTATACGGTACAAATATGGGTGCGTGCACACAAACAAGTAGAGGTATGTACATTATAAAGACTACACATACACACACATACACAAAGCAATCTTCACCACCCAGTGTACGAAATACTTTTTTTGAGCCAGGTTGCCCAGTGGCAACCTAGGATGAAAGCTAGGTTGCCCATCAAAATTCCAGGTTGCCCCAAATTTAAACTCTTTTACATTATGATTAACTTTGTTAGAATGCAATGTGCATTTACACATTTCTGACACAGAGTTGTTTCCCCTTACCTGAAGGGATGAGCTCTTCCATGGGAACTTCTCAATAAACAGTTCCCAATGGCATCCTTACCACAAAATTTAGGTAGCACACTGGGCTACCTGGGTGCAAAAATAGGTTGCACCAAGCAAAATATGGTTGCACGGTGCAACTGGGCAACCTAGTATTTCACACGCTGCCACCACATGTTCAGCTTTCAGGCTCACATCACAACTCCTCCTAGCAGAACAACTCACCTGGGGAAGGCATCGAAGCACCAGGTCCTCTTGGTGTCGGGAAATGCCACCCTCATGCCGGACATGAGCGGGGAATGCAGGATTACTGCGCCGCACTCGTACCGCGAGGCCAGGTCTATCGTTGGGACAGTACCTACAGAACGGCAGTAGAGATAGGAACAACATATTGCTAAGAACATAGGAACACAGCAAATGCAAGATCACTGCATCATACAGATATAAATAATCATTATATCACTGACTGGGTATACAGATATGGTTAATATATTCAGACTATAATTGCCAGAAAGGTCGTGATTGTGCCTGGTACATGTATCATTGTTGTAGCTATGGCAAATTCATCTAGTTGGCAGCACTTAGATGTCCTGAAAAGTCCAAATTAAGAGTTTGCAGTGTCTTTTAGTTTACAATGGAAAGAACCGTAGTACCACAAAGCAACACAGAGCACATGCTCACAAGTTCACATTGAGAAATCACCGATTCAACTGTGAACATAAAACCACCACAAACATCTCATGATTTACAGTACATGTATTTCAAAGCTGTCTGTTCATTACAGTCAAAGGTCAAACAACCCAATGATAAGTTTTGAAAACTGCTGCTTCATTATATCTACATCAATCAAGAGCTCTACCAACTAGGAGGGTTGTGATCACACGTACAACAAGCTTCTGATTAGGTGGCTAATTTCTAAGCCTCACACGCATGTGTAGCAAGATGTAGGTCTCCTGATACCATTCTACATGTACATAACATCTACTTCATTGTAAGTACATGTACATGTACCTCCTTTTCCTAAGTACTAAATTACATTCCTCCAATTGCACAGATGAAGTACATGTACACGCAGTTGCTACATAATTATAACAGATATCTTGAAGCCATCAAGCTATTCTGTGTTAAAAGCCCTGTCACATGCTACACTGTTCAAACTCAAAGACCTCTCCATGTGCACTATAGCTGAGCACCACACTATCCCCAGTGGTATTTATGCAAGACCACCCACACAAAGTTGGTCTTCAAGTTGACTCTCATTCTCAAGACTCAAATGATAAGTCACACCTGGCTGGCTGTGGCATCAACATTGAAAGAATAGCAGTTTTGAGACAGGTAAATCCTTCACACAATGCTAATTCTAGTGATAATCTGAATGACCCACCCAAAAATCATATGACACATTTACGGAAAAAAAAAAAATATCTACAGCAACAACACATATCTAGCTGCAGAGAGAAAAAAAAACAATTACAAGCTCTTATCATAATGATCTACAGCAGGCAATATGTGCTAGACTTTGTGATGTATTTGTGAATCTATTTTGTGGTATGTAGGGAGAAATTGCCGTAGCTTTCTTAGCATTAGCAGTCAAATAGCAGATTGTTCGTCTCATAAAAAAATGTTTGGCCTGGTTGAAATAAGAAAACAAACATTTTGGTACAGGTGTAGCCAATAACAAGTACTGAGCAGGAAACAATTAGAAAGGACCATTACACCGGCCCTAGTCAGTCCTGACTGGAAAATCATTACAAAATGTTTTCTCTGTTTACACACAATCTACCAACAATGCTTTGAACTCAACATGAGAGGCATTGTTGGAAGTCATTTGCCATGGCAACCCTGTAACAAACACTGAACTTCGAAACACACATGAACCTTGAAATACCATAAATAACAAGTCTTTTTTCAATAAATAAATTTGCACAAAATAAAGGTAGAAAATCAGACATTTTCATTTTCTTTTAATCTTTTCCCATTTTCAGTTTCTATATCTATATGCTAGCAAGTTAATTTTTGGCCCAGTCACATTTGAGCATTTTAGAGCGACATAATATGCAAAGTGGACAAAAACATATAGAGAACCAACAACTATTTATCAATACTGGTAGCCATCCTAGAAATACTGAAGGTTATCACTGCTGCAGTGTTGATTTATATCTGGTATGCATGATGTTGAAGTTAACCATTAATGAGTAACAGATGTATGAGTGAGTTCACTGTCTAGTAAGTTCACTGTCTGTGAACTTCTTGTTTCCTTTTGGAGTCTGCAAGAAAATTCAAAGGAATTACCAAGTCAAATCCTAGGAGAAAAATAAAACCTGCATGGTCAAGAGAGTATGGTATTACAGGAAAATTCCTGGCAAACACCTGTCCTGAACTGTAACATAAATAATTAATGACAAAAGATTTAGAACATACTGTTCTTAGAAAATGCAAATACTTGATGGCACAACCAGTAAGAAGTAATCAAACCTTATGAAAATAGAGATAGTAAGTTTTGCTGAAGGCAAAGTATAACTATTGTCTATGATGGATAAGTTCTGCTGAATGCAACAAGGCATGATGGGTAACAACTAAGAATCCTTACCTATTGACTGTCCATACAAAATGATGTGTTCTGGTGATATGCCGTATCTTGTTCGTAGCGAGTGCCAAGCTGCATCGATATCTGCATACAGGTTCTTTTCACTTGGCTTCCCTGTCGATACGCCATAGCCTGAGTAGTCGAAACTGAAGACGTTACAGTTTATTCTTGTTCCCAGGCCAATGTAGAATGACGACATTTGGCCCAAGTCGACAGCGTTGCCATGTGAAAACAGGAGGGTGTACCGCGCGGATGGCGAACATCGCACGAACATGCAGGCGATGCGGTTACCCCGGTTGGTACGTGTCATGAAGACTTCGATACAGTCCAGTTCTCGTTGCGTATATTGCCATTCTGCCCGCTCCGATAGGTGCAGAGAGAAACGCTGGCCCGAGTCGTCTGGGACAAAGGCATAGGTGGGCTGGAGGAAACAAGAATAATATTGTCAACTTCTTTTTGTGATTTAGATGAAAAAAATTACTCAAAAAATTTCTTACCATTTTTTGTTACTCTATGGGGACATAATCATAAATGACTAGAATCACCAACTGGACATGTTTGAATTTTCCTGGAGGGTAATAATATAAATCTTTTTTTCTGATAGAATGACTTGTTGCAGTCTTGGACCCCCTGGGGGCATATTTGTTTGTTTGCTTGCATAACTGGTTAGCGTAACTATTTTGTGCCTCAATTTGAAGCTGTCTAGGACTAGACAGATAGTTTTGATCCACACACACACTGGGATGGACCCCAACACTTTTTCGACAAGTGTGGGAGTTCTTTAAATTATGCTCAGGTGCGGTTCTCCTCAAACAGGGGATCTCAGCTTTATGTTCCATACAAGAATAGCCCTAGTCAAAGCATGGCACTCATTTTCACCTGAGTCGAGTGAGGAAATAATTTGGCATAATGTGCCTTTCCCATATATATCTCAATCATGACTACTGTAGATAAAAACATGGATAAGTTTAAATGGCAGACATTAGGACTCCCTCACCTGACCAGAAGTTCAAAGCAGACTAAAAGTTCTGGTAATTTTTTAGTATTGGGTATAAAGTAAAAAATGCATCTGTACAACTTACTTTCCCTTATTCATGACTACAGCAATCTAAATGTTTACAATGAGATTAATTCATCAAAAAAGTAGGTTGATACAAAATTAAAGGCATCATCTCACCCAAGGGTGTAGAAATTCACATGTAAACAACGTGAAACATAAGAAGTCCTACAAAGATTCTTCCATATAAAGGAATTGGAGGCTGAATGTGAAAGCTTACAATGTGTTTACGAAGACTATACATGTGCGAATTTTTTAAATCAGCCAGACCTTCTCAATTAACCCCGCCAAAATGTTTACCGGAGTATTTTATGATTTTTCTACCTCGGGCGGAAGGAAGGCGAGCTTGGCGGCGATCCTGGCCGGGCATGGCGGGCAGCAGAACAGGCAGCACAGCTCTCCTAGCGATAACCCGTTCATCTGGAACAGCGGCTGGTGATTCCGGTAAGCACAAAGCAGAACGAACCACAACGACACCGAAATTCCACGGCACGACTCTACAACAAGATGGATAATGGGGTGGAAAAAATTCTTCCCTCTGCTCAGGAACTCAGACGACCAGCTCGCTCTGGCGCTCAGGGGTACAGTACTTGAGACAGGAGTCACAATTTGGGCGTATTTTAAGCGTTTCCTTCCCTCAGCAAGGAACCTTCATTTCCTAGAAAATGGGCGGAAAAGTGCTGCTAATCTCGTCCGCCAAGATTTGTCCCAGCTCGCGACGGATCCAGACTCAGGAAGGTGAGTAAACGCTGGAGGGAAGTGTTGCAATTTTTTGTGTTTCACTCCAGGCCGGCCATGAGCCTGACGTCATCAACCACCCGGATATCGCCTGTACGCATGCGTTACAAATCCTGCCCGTCAGCCACCGCGGCACCTTCAACTTTGACCTGTCAATCAGATGCACATGGCATTCCCTCCAGAACTTACAATATTTGTGTTTATTTGGCTGTTTTAGGTCATACATGTGCATAAATCACATGAAAGGTCAAATATACCTGGAGACCTGAGGAGAGCAGAGAATGATTCGAACGGCCACACTACGTACCTTTAAAAGTGGCTTTTTTGCGAGGAAAAATTGTTATGTCGTCCTCCACACAAGGATTCTGGCCAGATGTTGCAGCTCACCATCACAAGATGGGAAATATCTGCTCCATGAGCGAGATGGATTATATGATCACATGACCAGGGGGATCTTAGATAAGATAGAGTTTGACGTTGATGACATCTGTCAGAATGTGGACAGTGTCGCCCAGCAAGTAAAGGACCGTAAAGGTGAAATGCAGGTAAGTACATCATCATCATCATCATCCCCCCATCTAACTCCATCCACATTGTACCATTTATCTGTGTCGTTAATGATCTTGAGGAAGGCTGTAGATCAGCTGAAATGTTAGTGCATGGGTCCAACTTCCCATTGAAGCAGATGTAGGATTCATCTCAATTTTACGTATGTTTTGGAAGGATAACTTTGTTATGTCTTCCAATAGCCATATAACGTTATATAGTATAGGAGGGAAGCAAAGAGATAAAAATTTGGATCGCCAGAAAGATGTTGAAAATGCCTCAAAAGCATTGAGTGGAACCCTACATCTGCTTGGAGATTAGTGTTTTACTATAGTAACATTATATGGAACAAAGTTCAGTTATCTGAGAAGTAATGTTGTCTTCCTGACCTTGGCAGGAGGATGAAGTGTACAGGCTGGTTGACCTGTGGCAGGAGAGATGCAGGGTAAAAGCCAAGGTGGATGAGCTACAGGAGCAGAGACAGGCCTTGGCAAATCAGGCAAGAAGTTTAAAAGGTCAACAGGACAGCACTGAATTTAAGGACCTGCAAATGAAAGGACGCCAGGTAAAGATAATGCTAGCCTGGGTGCCAGACCCTACCGCGAGTCATCAGTGATAAGCTCTTCGGCCAGGGGAAACCTTACTCCCCGCTAACCTGATTTCGCACCCTGGCCCTAATTATCTCCTTTATATTAGGGCCTGGGCGTATACTTCTGGTAGCGGACATTTTTTTCTCCCCCCCAAAATCTATCGCTCATGAAACGCCAGGGTCTGGCACCCAGGCTAAGATAATGCCAGTACATGTACATTATTTTGTGCTTTGTCAAATGAATTAAAATCATTTTTATATTAGACTATCGGACTATTAATTACAAGCCAGAGATCTCACAAAAATTATAGGTTGTTAAAGGTGTTTGTTAACTACAATTACAGTAAGGAACTCCTGACTGCTTTTCCCTCCATTTAGCTCCGAAAGGAATTTACTGATTTCAGCCATTCTGAGACTGAGCTGAACAGCCAGCTGTACAACATTCTCCTCAGGCTACCCAACAGGTTGGGACTTTATGAATTTTTTTTTAGTTTTGTCAAAGCAATTTAGAAATTGTGTTTGAATAGCTTGTACTCTAATGATAAAGTGGCAATGTGGCATTGATGGCTATACACTGTGTCCTTGGAAAAGATACTTAACACCACTATCCCAACTCCACCCAGGTGTAAATGAGTACCTGACTTTGGTTGTAAATTGAGAAGGCTGTGGAAGGAGAGGATGGGCTCCCAAGATACAGTGGATTAACAACTCTCTGCTCCTATGGCCTTAAAAAGGATACCAATACTTTTTTTTAATGAAAGAAACAATAAAGTATAACTAATGTAAGTACTGACATTGACTTAGTTCCACTGTTAGATCATGTGATTACTGTAACCAATGAAAATTGTGTCCCAGCTGCCATCCCTCTGCCCCTGTGGGTGACGAATCACAGGCCCGGGTGGTGGAGATGGTTGGAGAGAAGCCATCCTTCAAGTTTGTTCCCAGAGGCCACCTGGAGCTGGGAGAACGGCTGGACATTCTTCAGCTGCGACACCTGGCCAATGTGTCGGGCCACAGGTGGGGTCTTGGGGTTTTCATATTCATTATCTGAATTGCATGACATATACCAGCGTTACAGGGGAGGAGCATTATTACCCAAGTCTCTATGATAAATAACCAAATTATGACTTATCTTGCAGGTCCTACTATCTGAAAGGTGCAGGAGCACAGCTACAACATGCCCTGGTACAGTTCACACAGGACAGACTGTACAAGCAAGGTTTCACCCCTCTGGTGGTACCAGACTTCTTCTACCCTGCTATACTGGAGGGCTGCGGCATGATGAAGGCTGGAGCATTCAATACTCAGATCTACACCTTAGACCCGACCAAACACGAGCCGCTGTGTCTGGCAGGGACGGCAGAGGTCGGGATTGCGGGGATGTACAAGGACCATGTGTTGCAGGTAGACCAGCTACCGCAGAAAGCGTTTGCAGTCAGCACATGTTACAGAGCAGAGACATGGAGTGGGACAGAGCCGCATGGCATCTACAGAGTTCACCATTTCACAAAGGTACTAGTTTTTACAATGCATTATTGCTGCATATCTGTATGCAATGGGCCTTGAGCCGATACTGCAAATTATGGCATCAAGTGTGTTGGTTACATTGACATGTGTGGGACCAGTGTATGAAAGTTGATTAACTGTTGAATTTATGTATTTATTGATATGTGTCCATCCAATAGGTAGAGATGTTTGGAGTGACTGCCAATGATGATGGCACTGAAAGTGAGCGAATGCAGCAGGAGTTTGTCTCCCTACAGAAGGACCTGTACTCAGAACTGGGGCTGTGTTTCCGCATTCTGGACATGCCGACACAGGAACTCGGCCTCCCTGCACACAGAAAGTACGACGTGGAGGTGTGGATGCCTGGAAGGGACTCCTTCGGCGAGGTGTCCAGCGCCTCAAACTGTACTGACTACCAGAGTAAGAGGCTGCACATACGGTATGAAACAGAGCAGGAGGAACTGAAATACGCACATACAGTCAACGCCACAGCATGTGCTGTTCCACGACTGATAATCGCGATACTAGAGAACTTCCAACAAGAGGATGGGTCTGTGATGGTGCCAGAGGCCCTACAACCGTACATGGGAGGGAGGAAAGTTATAACTGTCCAGGATGGGTTACCCATGAAGTACATGGGCAGGGAAAGGAGGGTGTTTAAACAACATCAGAAAAAGTTTTCCAAGTACCGGTAATAAAAATACTTGCATGTCCCATTTTTTGCAAGGTCAGTGCAATTTTTTTGAATTTTTCAAAATGATGTAGAAAATCTGGAATATTACAAAGGATTTATGCTGCTTCAAGTAACTTGGGCGACTGCAAGAGATGATTCAGTATATCCAAGTTCAGTTGGATCCAATGATACCATTGTGACATATATTTTTATTATCATTCCTGGTTAACTAAATGAATTGAATGAATTGAATATTCTCTCATGTACTTGGTATAGACATAATATTTTGGGTTATAATATACTTTGATGGAGCATTTACCTCATTAATGTGCTTTGGCATGTCAACCAAAATTGTACTGATAAGCTATCGTCTGACAAGCTCCATTGTCCGGATGGAGACTCTAGAAGTGATGGTGAATGCAATGATACATTGATTAATAAATAGAACATTATACTATCATAGTTCATTGCAATGATAGCATATTTATACAATTTATAGCTATAGTTTTAAATCTTGGTAGCATTGAAGTACATTGTTTTTCATTTAGTGTTGAAAATCTGTATTTTCAAATCCAAAACTGAATCCAAAAGGTCTAATGAAGAAATGGTGTTAATATAGATATTGGCAATCCCGCAAGACAATATTGTTATAATAATAAACTATGATTATAGTAACAGACATTTTTATAGATATATATGGAAACTCTGCATACAGCGGTGGCAGGTAGAACAAGCTTTTATTTAACCCATACTGGTACAATGTACATGGAAAAGAAATTTACAGGAAATATCATCACATGCTCTCAGTACAAAACAGAACATCATTTGATACAGATGTGAACAGTAGTAAGTGTCATATACAAAGTATATGTGATCACACCCTGTCATCATTTGCACCATCTTAGTACTACACATCAAGACAATATATTCACCACTGGCTGATCGATTAACATAATCTGCCAAAATCTTTCAAACAAAGATTTTTTAAAGTGAAAGTACATTCCAGTATGTCACAGTCTATCTCAGCTACATGTATAATCAAGCATCTTGGATACATGAATACTAAACTACACAAGCTACTTCACCACTGTTGTGTGTCTGTGAAGTTCTTATACCTTCTAGTACTTTCTTAAGAAATCATAAAATTGTCATAAAAGGTGAAAGAATAGCCATGGCACATCCTTATAACATTTATTGACACAATTATTGACCTAAAAGCATTTTATGCTTTAATATTCTACACAATAAAAAGTACACGTAAATGATGGTGACATAAGATAGAAATTTTCTATTTCAGAACATTTAGCTCCAAGTTAGATAATAAGAAAAAATGATAATAAAAACAGTAAATAATGTTGCCATGACTAAACAACGGGCTCTGCATAGCACTAGCTCTGATCATATTACCCACAATGGTTATGCACAACTGTTCAACTGTAGCAAAAATTGTACATTCAGACACATCAACAATGTAGGCCTTGTACAAAATGAAGGAACACGACTTGTCCTGCATGAGAACTCAAAGGATATTGTGCTGTTCCTTCATGTCCTGACCTGTGGTTAGTTATGTACAGACCCATAAAACACAGCCTTATGAAAGCAGGACATTGGGCATGTATAAGGCATAAAAGAAACTTGGCCCCAAATGAGCTTTCCTGGTACCTCACCCCTTCGTATTTTTCCATCAGGGGTTTACCAATCACATTAGATGGACTTAGTTTTCAATCTTGTGTGATTTTGGTGAGTTGTGTGATTTTGGTGAGATTTTATTCAGGCCTAAATCAGGTCAGTACCTTTCTCCTGGAGGTACTTGACATGCCCAAAGTCCAAGGAAAAAATGGCAAAGGCTTTTATTTAGACTGTCTGTTATGTTGCTTTCATTCTTACAGATGTGCTTTCACCAATATTCAGTGGATTTACTAGCAGTTCATTTACAACAAATCGTCCTATGATGATGTGAGACATCAATATCATCACACATAACAAACCCATACAGACTCACCAACTTGTATCATGAGCACAACATCTTTATACTACATGTATCGTACACAATGGTCTGTTGTTTAAGTTGTTACCAAAACTAGATATGTAGACTTTACATACATGTTTAGAAACATTCAAAAATTTGTATAAGCCTTTCCTAGAGCAGAGCCAAAAGTCGTTGACATTAATTTTTTTTCCAGTAACAAACTATTTGAAACTTAGGCCACACCAATTTAATTTGTTGGTTCTCGGATTCGCCTCTTCATTTTTTTCTGATTTGCAAAAAAAAAAAAAAAAATTCTGGTTCTGAATCAACTCAAAAATGCTCATATTTTGCCTCCAACAGTTCAAGAAAGACCTGTTACTCCTAGTTGTTACAGTTATTACATCTACCAATGCACTGGTTTGATTAAAAGTTCAAATTCATTATTCAAATTTTAACCCAGTCTTTTGTGTTGACTTCATGGCACCAATTCTAGCATTTGGGGCTATAATAGGATACCCAGGCCTGTTTTTATTTTTATTTTTTTTCGCCCTGTCGCTTCATATTTTTTCTAAAAAAATCCAACAAAAAGAACCAACAAATTAAATTGGTGTGGCCTTATGATTAGAAAAAAGAAACAATAGATAACTGTTACATGCAACAGTAATGTACAGATTTCACAACAGTTGACAATTTCACTTGATACAGTAAGCAGAATTTCACCTGCTGAAATTCATGGGAACATCTTCATGATTTTGAGCCCCAGGCTGAACATTTTTTTAGCAACAATCATTACCACAGCAGAAAACATTGAGTTGTGATCCAGAAATGTTAGATATGCCACATCAACAGACTTTCCCTCCTGTGAACATGTTTGTTTACTCGGAGAAGGTTGTAAACATGGACAGGTCTCCGAAGTCCTCGTTGTTGTAGTTGCTGCCGGTTGGGGGCTGGTCTAACATGGTCAACATGTCAGGAAACATCTCCTGGGGCTGTTGTGGGGGGTGCTCGCTGGTGCCAGACTGTGCCGAGGCCCCCTGCGGCCACTGTGCAGCCCACGGACCCAGGCTACCTGGGGGGACTCCATCTGCAAATGGGAGACGCCAAGCCTTTAGTACAGGGGCCAAACTATCTACAATGTCCTGAACTAAAGGTGGAGAAATTATGATGTCCTGTCATGTACATGTAACATAGAGAGGTGTACCAGATATCCTGTTTCAAGTCTTTTTATCCCAACTTTAGGAGAATACACAGTTTGCAACACAGGCACATGACAAAAGAACATTTGACGTGTACTACCTTTTTCTCCCTGGTACCCTGGGTAGACCCTCTGTGAGGAGTTGAGCTGGGTGTAGGTGGGTCCAGGGGACGTTGCCGTGGGGCTGTAGCTGACAGCTGGGGACACCGTGGGTGGGTAGCCAGCTGCAGCCCCAGATGCCATGGTGGTGAAGGTGGGTGACTGGGGTTTACTGTTGCGAGAGTTGGATGTCTGCAAACAGAGCAATGTCCATGAAACACAAAAAATATGAAAAGTGTGAGTTATAAGAACTACTGACTTAACTACTGAAAGGAAACAAAATGAATCTCTATCTGTAGCCATGAAATAAAAATGTAGAATCTGATGCCTTTTAACATTTTTGTACATTTGACAAATGTATGACCCTTACATCTTATATGTCTCACATATATGTAAATATCTTGTAAAAGTTCATGGAATGTGACTGACAACAATGGATCTCTTGTAGACACTTGGGACCCTACTTGGTACTCTTACCTGATTGGCAAACGGAGGTGATGACCAAGTGGCTGGTTTGGGCCCCTGTCGTCGACGGACCATCTCGGCCAGCGCCCCTCCAGCGGATACCATGCTCTGTTGGACAGACCCAGGACCATATGCCTGGAATAGATGTCATATGTTAATGTATGTTTAATGTTTGTGTCTCTTTCCAGTCCGTGGTTATAAGCTGTTCTTTAAAAAGAGAAATCCCTTTTCAAAAAATCTTTAAAAAAATCATTTTTCCTTCTGCTGCTCATTTTCATAGTCGAAGTCTATTGCTCAAGTTGAAGTTCCTAATGGATCAAATTTCTGGCAAGCCCAATCCTCAAACATGTATGGAACTGTCACCTAAGTCCTAACTAATGTTTAGCTTTCATGTTTGCAACACTTCATAACACTGGACTGGAAGAGAACACTGTGGGGTACTTGTTATGAAAAGTGCTGCCTGACCAAACAAATGTTACAGAAAGGAATCAAGATGATAAAGATAGAATTGAAAGTTAACATACTATTATAATGAATGAATGAATAAGAATGGTGATAATACAGGTTGTAGCCACTTTCAGCGATACAAATCAGAACAAGTAATCAAGTTCAGTAACAACGAGGATAAAAACTGTTAAGAAATAATGAGTCAATATGAGTCTAAGAAAGAATACAGTCCAATGTAAAGATAACTTCAAACAAAATATCTGAAGAAGTCAGGCTGATAGCAATTGAGGAGTTGTCTTACAATCCAAGTGCTGTTTCCCTGCAAATGTTACTGTTTGAAGAGGGATTGTGTTATCTCATAGGCCTTCTGTTTTTCTTCAGATAGAAGATCAAAGTCTAATCAAAGCAGCAATATGGATTCACAATGTGTGAGACTACTCCTCAGGGTTTTGCTCAGAAGTCTTCTGCCTTCTCCTCTCTTTAAGATCTGAGACTGTCCGTCTGCCAGCAGCGTAATGCTCGTGACACTGCGTCACAGCTTTGTCCCCTGTTTCAATGCATTCACCCACCTGGGGCGACCTCTGCGCCGTGAAGGCGGCGGCTCGGAAGGATCCACTCACCGGAGGTGAGGCCAGCGGCTTGTTGGGGTCCTGAACGCCGGGTGACGGCATCATGTAGTTCCCCGTGGCCTGGTACGCCTCACGGTTGTCCGGGTAACCAGATAAGTCCTTTGCCTTGTCATCCTGGTCCATACCTAATATGACACGTCAGAAGAACAGGTTTTGTAGCTAATGCCTACCAATTTACCAAATCATATTTAGTACAAAAATATAGACAGTATATTACACATGTTCTCAGTGTGAGTGAATCAAACCTATCTGCTCTTACCCAACTTAAAAAACTACTGGTGTGTTACATCTTTAAGCAGTTTACCAGTTGCGTGAACAAACAAACCTTGTACAGTCTGTACTTGTGTGGGGTCGAACTGTGCAGAGGTGAGTGCAGGCATGCCCTTCCCCTCCATGGCTCGTAGTCTGTCCATCTCCTGTTGCTGCTGCTGCTGTTGGAGATTCCTGAACAAGCAAGGAAGTCAGTAAATGATACAAATTGAGGCTGTATAAAGGGCTTCAGATGAAGCTGAAGGTCCAGTGCTTGAGAAAAGCCACACCTCAAGCATGTTCAAGAGCCCACTATACACATTGTACAGTATTGATATGAGTAGGGATATGCCCTGATCAAACCTATCAGTCCCGTCTTCTATATGCAACCTGTGCTAACTGAGCAAAACTGGAGCATTACACTGGCAGCAGTTTACTGGTTATTTGCAATACCAACAAAGAAACATACACAAAATTGATGTCTTACTGTAAAAACAGCGTGGTGCAGTACTTACTTGACTGAAGTGTTTGTGCACACGATGTACTCCACCTCGTCAGTGTAGGGGTTCTGAAAGCTGAAGAGGCTCGTTCGCAGCCACACCCACTCTCCGTTCTTGGCCCGACAGCGGTACATCACCGACATCACCTGTCCTTTCATCTTAAGTACTGGAAGGCAAGAACACAGAGACTTAGACTTGAATTAAGAAAGTAGAACCAGTCAAGTATAGACTAAAAACGTGATGGACAACAGCAATGGGACGCACTTCAGATACTTACCGGTAATATCACGCTATTTCTTACAATCTCTCAGCTCTCAAAGACAATGACTTGGTTTATTAGACTTAACATCTTTCACTTTTTCTCTGCCATTTTGTACCTTCTATTTCACTGATAAGATCTTACCTTGCTCAAAGCTCTCCTTCAAGTTGGGCTGGTCCTCAGGATGGTAGAAGTCGAAGCAGGTTTTCCCCAGCAGGTCTGTGGGCTGGTAGCCCAGGACAGGGATCACTCTGCACAAATGTACCACAAAAAACGTCTCTACAGTGTACGAAATACTTTTTTGAGCCAGGTTGCCCAGTGGCAACCTAGGATGAAAGCTAGGTTGCCCATCAAAATTCCAGGTTGCCCCAAATTTAAACTCTTCTAAATTATGATTAACTTTGTATCTAACAATGTGCATTTATACATTTCTGACACAGAGTTGTTTCCCCTTACCTGAAGTGATGAGCTTCTTCCATGGGAACTTCTCAATAAACAGTTCCCAATGGAAGAAAGGGGCATCCTTACCACAAAATTTAGGTAGTGCACTGAGCTACCTGAGTGTAAAAATAGGTTGCATCAAGCAAAATATGGTTGCATGGTGCAACTGGGCAACCTAGTATTTCGCACGCTGTCTCTACCTTCTCGTCTCTACCTTCTCGTTGGTTCTCCCGAGTTAGAGGCTTACATATGTGTCCACAAATTCTGTGGGGAAGGGGACTGTTGCTGCCCCAAACAGTGAGAGTTTGTGATACACAGACTACAGTTCTAACAACTCAACTCAACTGCGTGAGACAGTGCCTGCATCGATATTCAATAAAGCAACGACCACAGTGTTTTAAAATTTGTCATTTTACCCAACCTACTGAAGAGTGCAAATGTCATAAAATGCACACAAGTATTATAAAGGCCCTGTGATCAGATATCAGTAGCTTTGATAAATTTGTATACAATATAACATGACACTGAATGTAAGTGTAACTGCACACGGCCATAACACCAGAGTGCTACCATCATCTTTCGAGATGGAAGGATGCCTACTGAATGTAAGTGAGCTAGTCACTGCCACATGTTGGAAAAGCAGTTGTCTTTCATCAAACGGCATCATGCAGGTATATGTCACAGGTGAGACTGGAATCCAGGGCAATCTGGAATTCTCCAAGGGGAGACTGGAATTCCAGTCTGCCCTAGGGGAGACTGGAATTCTAATCTTTCCTAGGACAATTCCAGATTCCACAGTCGAACTGCCCAAAAAGACCATTCAGGGGGCCGAGAAAATCTGGCCTATGTGGACAGGTGGTCGTATAGACAGGATTCTTAATACTTGGGTCAATGGGAAAAATTATCTAAGGGACTGCCAAAAAGTGGTCACAATCATTTGGCAAGGTGGTCCTTATATAGAGGTGGTCACTTGTATAGGTTAAACTGTATTCTTCATACAGACTATGAGCTGAGATCAAGTATATGGTCAGAATTTAAAAAAAAAACTGGTCCCTCTCACCTCTGGTCTACAAAGGTAAACTTGCCATCCATGCTGTGTCGGGAGATGAACTCTGTGGGGGGCGACGTTGTGTTGAGGTCGCTGCAGCTGGGGGAGCTGGTCACCTGCAGCCTACCGATCGCAACCAAGCAGTAATGGCTGTTGCCATGACCATCAGCATCTGCATCCTGCTGTTCCAGGACCACACCTAGGGGGCGCACCAGGAAAAACAACTGTTCAGTACTTGTGATCACAGCAATCTAGATAAACTAGCCTAGTATCAATCCTCCTCTGATTGCTTCCCAGCTGAAAAGACTGGCAACCATCCCCATCTAAACATTGGAAGTATTCTAATATCTTTTGGCAGCAGCATAGCTGGGATTGAACTGAATGCCTGTTCAAACCCAGGTTCATTACCACTACAGAGGATTGTGCAACTCGGAGCTAATTAGAGCTCTAATGTACGTTTAGGGTGAATATTTAAATGCCTATCAATGAGAGCCAGGCAGGGAAGCATACGGAGGAGTGGCCTGGGGCTAGAATAGGATGGACACAAGACTAATATACACCCGTTACGTGTATACTTATGTCTTTGGGTAATACACAGCTTGACGGACGATAGACACCAGCAGCTGATAGAACAGAGATAATTTTACAACAAAGACCCCAACATTAGACAACAGAGGAAGAGGAATTAAAAGAATGTACATGAACAAACAGTGATGGAGTTTCTACAATATCTTGCTTATTTCAAGGTACACTTTTGCATGCAGTACTAGTGGAAAATAATTGTTGCAGCTGCATAATGTACTTGTACTTTGCATGGAATATCTACAGATGTTATACTCATGTTATCATGAGCTCTGCTTGAGGCCTTATCCAAAAGTGCTGACTGTACCTAATGGGTAGTAACATGTATGCCAAAGCCACTCTGGCAGTGACTTTCACTATATTGCTACAATTAGTATTATATATCACTGTACTGGAAACAGAGTTTATGGGGGCTAATCTCATAGTAGCCTTTGTACATAATGATAATTTATAACAAATAGATGATCAAGTCCTTCAAATGAAAACATCTGCTTGTTTTCTACTGGATAATAATGATATCTGGTTATTAGGTCAACTATCCTACAAGATCAGCAATCTTTTTAGCAAAAATGAGAAAGTAATAGGGTAAGTAAGTCCCATACATAGAAATGCAGTAGAGCAAACTTAAGGCAAATAAACAAATCATTCAATAGACTACAGAATACTGAACAAGGAAGAGAAGATGTGAGTATGCAAAAAAAAAAAAAATGAAAAGAACAGGGAAGTAAGGCTAACCCAATACATATATTCATCTCCTTCAGAAATGAGGAACTCCTGGTTTAAAACAACAGTGGTTAAGACTGTGACTCCCTTGCAAGGGTACCTGACCCCAGGCAGTATTGACTAACACAGCTACACACCCGAGTACAGGCACATACCACCAACTAACCACCAAACAAAGCCAGGAGGGAAAAAAAGACTGACACAGACGGCAGTGTTCTTTTCACATTTGGTGGCCTTACTGATGGTGATACATATAGTGATAAGCTCACTGATTTTAGACTCAAAATCTCGCAGCCGATGATATTTATAAGACACTGAGACAAATTTTGACGTGGTGTGGGTTATGTAGTGCATTTGACTTAACATATGTATCCATGCATGATCACATGATGCCCACATTGACCTCAATACATACCATCCAGCCAACACATTAATATCCAACATGTCATTGAAGATATCAACATATGCATGTCTAAAAGTCCCACATTGCAGAAATAATAACTCTGTCCAGATAAAAGTCTTCTGATCTGACCAATGCTAACCACCAAGGCTGAATGAAGCATGAATTATTCAAATGATTATCTGACATGCAACAAAATACATTTTCCCAATACAGTGTACATCACATACATTTCTACTTGTTGAAACACCCATTTTACAATCATCAATGCTGAGCTCATAACAAAATGCATCCAAAGCAGAGTAGCTGTGGAAATTCATGCAAGAAGCTCTTTGAAAAAAAAAGAAACCTTGTACAAAGACTTCTGAACTGAACCCATAGACGACAAGGCGACATTATTTAAGAAACCTGGATTTCCTTGCCACTAACGTACCTGCATTGACCAGCTTAGCGGCAAGTTTTCCTGGAGTCAAAAACAAGAATTACAGCATTGTTCAATCATTAGATCACAGCACTCATTTCATTCTGTCTGATTCAGATTTCAGTGATTTTGTGATCATGCATTCATCCATGCTTAAATTCACCAGCAGCATGCACTACTTTGTGTGATGGACTTCAATGTCTTTATTAGATCATCCCTGAACTAGAAACTTTAACATTCAGCTGACATGACAAACAACTGTTTCTGCAAAGAACAATTTAAAACATGAATCGAGTAAGAAAGTATGAGGACATAGTAGTAAATAATACCTACAAAAAAGGAAGAAAAAAAGTAAACACTATATTTTAAGCCTCCTGGATTAAGTTTAGTCCCTAATAATGGGCATTGCACAGATGCTCTTTTCTACAATGTACACTGAAGAACATTGAGTTTAACATGAATTTAGAAATGACTATTTGAGATCCTAGAACACTACCTTTTTGAGTGGTATGTTAGGCTCCTGATAAGATATAGATCTCAAACTCATCAGAAAATGTTCTTAAGGATGCAGATGATTTTGACAGAACCTTAAAGATGTCTTATAACTCTTGTTATGACACCTAACATGTGATAAGCGACCTAAAGCTTTCCTAAACTTTGTTCCTACAGTGTGACTTCAGATATTATTGCATTCACCCAGCATTACAGTCGTATTATACATCTTTTTCTTACATTTTTTTCTTACATTTTACTTTTGCCTACTTCTATTTCTTTTTACTTGCATGACATGACTGCCCCATGCAAGCAGAAAATACATATCAAACCTCTTACGAAAATGCTAACTTTAAAAGTAAAAGTACTGTCACATAAAATAGGCACAGACATACTAATATCTAATTAGTTCTTACTCTGCACTGCAGCTACGTTAAGAATTGAATTCAAATGAATATGAAACCTCAGCTACATAGGGTGGTAGCGAGAAGCAGTATATAAACAGCAAGGTAACAAGAAACTACACGTAGTGATTGAGGGGGTATCACGATAGCTGAAAATCAGAAAGAATTTGTATACATTTGTACCAATGACTTTTTTGGGGACTCGATACATACAGATAACCTCCAGCTATGCAATACCCTGGTACATGAGCATAAACCTTTTAATGGATCCCACTGCCTTCTGGGAGACTAGTGCAAGGGACAAATAACACCATTACCATGATGTTGCCCTCTGAATTACAACATGTACCCACAGCGCCCTGCATCTCCCAGCAGGCAATGGGATCCGTGAAAAGGTCTATGGGTAAACCACACCTGATTTACATGTAACAAGTACCTACAATGTGCCTGTAGTTTCTAATGCCTTTTTGACACATAAAAAAATGGAGGCAGCAGTCTATAAACAGACAAAGTGTACATCTAGTAGTTCTTCCAGTACAAAGCTAACACATGAAACAGTTGTCTCATTACTTCACCCTCAAATTTTTGCTCTTCCTTCGTATTACAGAAACACTGCATGTAGAATTTTCTCATGTTTTAACTTACAGCCAGTCCAACATACCGAAATGGAAAAGGCATCTTGAAACTTTTGTAACATGAGAGGGTTTGTTGCACTGTTTATTTTAAAGAAATACAATACCTGTGGGAGGCCATGACTTGATGTATCCCGTGCAGTGTACCACAGCGTACTGCTCCCCGTCCTTCCCCGGCGGACCCAGACCATTCCGCTGTCGGATGTGAGCTAGCCGGGAATGCTGGGAAGGGTCCTGGATGGCGTTGCCGACCCGCATACGACAGATGAAGCCACGTCGAGACCCCATGCACAGACGAATGGACGCTGCACAACAGTGGGATGGGGAAAACATTCACTTTGCTGGCAATGTTGTGCATACAGCATGTACAAGTCATATTCCTCATCCCTACAAGCATTATGGTTTTGTTGGTCTTCTATACTACAGTCATAGTAACTGTTATTCTTGCCTTTAAGCTTTTATATACATGTACATGTGTTTGTATTAATAATAACACCTTCAGAAGCAAAACTGACAAGAAAAAAAAAGCACAATATGTATTTTCACAGAGCTGATGAAGAGCTTCAAGTAGGCATATAAAGAAATCAGTTTAAAATCATCAATATGTAGTTTTAAAAGTCCAAACTACAGTGTACTTACACTGGTGTCCTTCTTTCTTCACAGTTCCAGCTACAAAGGAAGGAGGATACATGTATTACTAGTTTTAATTTTTCATGATTACATGTAGGTTCCAACAGGTGCCACATGTTCCTAATGTTTGTAAACTACAGTTTGTACAGAAGAAGACAACTGTTTGATGCCCATCAGATCAGAACTATACTAACACTCAGTTCTCATACACATACACTTGCCTAATTCCTCCACTTTTGCTAAGGCCACAGCAAGTAAATTTTATGGATGACATACTCCGCAGACTCCAAATCTAATGCGATGGATCCCTCATGGTCTTTGAACCAAAAGACATTTACGGTATGTTGACCAGCGTCGGAGGACACCAAAATGATCGTAGGGAAAGGAAGCAGAAGGCTCTACATGCTAAGGACACTGTCCAAGTACGGCCTGAACACTGTTGACCTTGTACTTGTCTACATCGGGTTTATACGTCCAGTTTTGGAGTATGCTTGCCAAGTGTGGCACCCAGGACTTACAGTTGCTGAATGTCAGTCAATAGAGAGAGTACAGAAGAGAGCATGTAGAATCATTCTTGGACAGAACTACATCTGTTACAGCTCGGCCCTGTCAGAACTCTCCCTAACCACACTTTCCCAACGACGGCATGAACTGTGTAGAAAGTACGCCGAGTCGCTGCTGAAATCCCCGATCTTCAGAAACTGGCTGCCACCAAGCCGTGAGGCCATATCCGGCAGGACGACAAGGTCCAGCAAACAACTACAAACTTTCAGAGCCAGAACTGTTCGATTCACTAAGAGCTCGATCTACTTTATGACAAACTTGCTGAACGATACGTAGGTTTTGTAACATATCGAACATGTACAGTTTTATCGTACTGTCGATTGTGTATTTTAACGTCATTAGTATATGTATACTCAGTGTAAGTCTGTACCACTCGTCAAGATATCTTTTGTAAGAAGTCGTCAATTCAGCCATCTTGGCTGCCACAGACTTTTAACCTGTATGTTTTGTGTTTTGTGAATAATAAACCAGTCATCATCATCAAAATCTTTTTTTTTTTTCAAAATCAGGTGAAAATTAATCCAAGCGCTGATGTCATCCATAAAATTTACTTGCTGTGGCCTAATTACTGTATACATGTAGAACAGTACCAGTACAGAAAATGGACATATATGGACATGCATTGCACAGTGCTTCTTTTTCAAAGGTGCTTCTCTCTGTTTTCTGCGAACAGTTTGATCTATGTGACCTACATGTATGCCTCCAATATTGCTAATTACTGTACAGTTGCAAAGGTAAAGGTTATATATACATATATGTATTGGACATACACTGCTTCTTTTCCATAGGCCTCTCTCTTGTATCCTTAGAACAGTTTGATCTATGTCACCTATGCTATCTTTATTGCTAATCACGGTTGCAATGGTACAGCAGAAAAGGTCAGATTGGGTGTACAGTGCACACAAATGCCTTACTCTTGAGGTCCAGAATACGGCCCTGATTGGGGTTCTCCGCCGTGCTGAGCTGCTCACGGACCTTCTCCACATCATCAGGGTGGACAAGGTCGTACAAGGTCGAGCCAAACCAGTCCGACTGGAAATGTAACATTTAAGATTCAACCAAAATCGTATATTTGGGACACATCAAAAGAATTTCTCAAAAGTAGTTATGAGTGCTTATTAAACTATGCCTCACCACTTTAGAAAGAAAATGTTATTGTGCGGGCAATGAAGTAAGAAAAAAAGCTATGTTCTCCTTTCACATTAGGGAGGATTTCCACCACCTCAACTTACACACCATGAACCCACAGGATAGAGGCAAATGGCAGGCTGCCATCAAGCCTCAGCATCAACAGTTTCTCCAATTTGAAAAAAAAAAAGGTTGAATTGGATTGGAGAGGCAGAAAGTGGGAAAGGTAGGAAGAGCCACTTTTCCCAGCTTCGACTCTTCCTACAACAGACTGTTAACCAGATTGTGAGTGGAAGTGGGTGACATTATTGATGTAATAAAATTTACTGCATCTACTGTTGTCTCCTAGAATAAGAGAAAGGTACTCTTTGGGACCATTTGTATGGAACCAATTTACCACTACATGCACTTGTACCTGTATGTTAACCATGTGTGTATTGAAAGCTAATGTGTATTACCCAGAAAACAGTCACTCACCTGTGATTGGTTGAGGACTGGCACCACAGAGTCTGATACATAGATGATTCTACCAGTCTCGCACGCCGACACAAACAAGAAACCATCAGCTGCCTAAAGAGCACACAGAAATCACTTTCAAGCCCAACCTCTTCTGACTTCTGTAACCAATACATGCATACATGTATATACAAATGTAGTAGATTTGGATTATAGCAACAAGAAGAAAATAAGAAACATCCAATCTACATGTATATCTCTGTCAGCATAGCTGTAGCTTTAAAAGTTAAAATTCTTCCCAGACCTTTCGGTACATAGGGCAGTGCATTTCTATGGCCCTTGGGCCACACAGTTGGCTCACTGGGGGCTAGTCCACTGGTAGCGGTGTGTGTTTAACTGCCATATTCTTTTTCCTAAGTGCTAAGTAGTATGTTCCATCTTTAAAGTCTTTGGTATGACCTGGCCATGAACCTGCAATCTGTCTGCAAAGCAAGTTCTCTACCCACTAGGCTATTGCACCAGTGTGTTCATGCCTCTCCTTACCTCCAGTATAAGGTGTTTGAGCTCCTGGTCAGTGAGGAAGGAGGGTTTGTAGGTTCCCTCTGTACTGGTGTTACCTGTTCCTGGCAGAAACACAAAACATACAAAGTCACTGTTTTCAAGTACTTTCCCTGCGCAACTTAAGCAGGTCCTTTAACCTAAAAGTCAACCACAAAATGAAAATTGGTTCAAAGTAAACACGCCAAACACCATACTCACCTCTGAGGGACTTCATGTGCGATACAGCCATGCGCAGGATGGTCAGCTTGTCGGGTTTCCGTGCCAAGGCGCTGCACGTGGGCACCATGTCCGACAGTTCAGCGATGTACGCTGTCATCTTGTTGCGCCTGCGACGCTCAATCTCGCTATGGTTTTCTCTGGAAGAGACAAGGAAAAGCTTCTTCCACTACAAAATAGGAAACAAAGGGATGTCCTTTCTTCAGGTTTAGTTATTGACTACTAGTAACTACAGACATTGGTTTATTAGGACACCACAAAAATTGTTAGTATGACAATGGAAATGTTCTTTTTTAGAAGGTAAGTCACAGCCTGCAGCATGTGAAGCTTTCATTTGACACTGATCCAAAGGTTGGAAGATCAATCCCACTGGTTCTATTACTGGTCATCTCATTGACTTGGTGAGATCCCGGCTACATTTGTCATACGATATGTTTACAACAAATTGAGATGTGTGATACAAAATTCAACTGTCTTGTGACAGCAAAGGTGGTAGATCCTTGTGGATGATTGGTTCTGTCATTGCCTGAAACTTCAACCACAACATATCATAGTTCATACAATGAATTTGACCATATGAGTTTGTCCAATGTAAGGCTGTAATGGAAGGATCTCTTCAGGCTGAGTGGTGACCACAGCATAGGGCAGTATACACTACAGCACAATTAACAACCCCACTGCTTGGACCTACATTCAACAAAAAAATAAAACGTCAGCAATGACAACGTGTCTCTTGCTATATATTGTGTTTGGCCACATACATGACAAATCAAGGATCTGGAAATGGTCATTCCTCCTTTCTTAGCTGGAGTCATTAGAACTGTCCACTGCCTTGCAGTACTATCCATATGATCTGCTAAGAAACAAATCACAATTGCATCATCATCGATGGGAACTGTTCACTGTTGAATGTGTTGATACAATCAATTTTAACATCAGTGCATTGGTTGGACATCGTGACATTTTCAACATGTTTTCCTTCCCCTGTAATCAAAATTGTGGTTAGGACACTTATCATACGCAGAACAAATCACATGCTTGTCAAGTTCATTATCACCTTATCTTGTGCAGGATATTATAAAAGGCAATCCAAACACAAATCATGATAAATAGAGATTCCTGGAGAGCAGATGAAAGCTTTTGTGGACAGGTGCCAATCAAACTGTCAAAGATGGAAGGTAAGTACAGTGCAGAGAGCCTAAGCCTTGAAGATACAGAAGCCTACTATAAGGGACAGATCTACAGCTTAGAGCTTTAGCAAGATTAGGGTTGAGATGTGCTCTACATCTAAGTTATCACGTTAAGTTTTCACTGAATTATGCAGAGTTTGTCAAGCAAAATGAATGAGATCACGCAAGCAACAGAGTGAATGAAAGAAAAAAGGAAAAAAGAAAGAAAAAAAGAACTGAAGAAGGGGCTGCTGCATGGCGCCCACAGCTCTGACCCACCTTGCAAACCTTTCCTTATCGTTCTCGTCTTTCTCACAACCATCGCGCCTGACAAAGGAGCAACAATCAAGAATCAGCCTGAACCCAGACCTCTGCCTTTTTTGTAGCAAAGTAGTGATGCAGTTTATCCTGTTGCTGTTTTTTATAATTAGAGAAACTTAGTCCTCAACAAAGCATAAGCCGAAACAAGAACAGTTTTGAATGTGGCTCTTCAAGTTCAACCTTTCAGTGAACTCTATACTAATACTATGGTGCACAATACAGTGACCATTCATCAATGCTACTGAGCAGTGATGGCCGATACATGTGCAACAGAAAGGCCAGTCAAAAGTTACCTGACCACAATAACAGGCTGTTAACAAATAGGCTCTCATCACTGTTTAGGGTTTTATTGATACAATTAACGTCCTTGGTCACATTATGTTGCAGCATAGTAGAAACGTAAGTGCTGAATAAATATATATTAACTAGTCTTACTAGTAATACTCTAAAATTACGTTCACATTACTTGACAGCAAAGTTGAGTGTTAACAGGTTTGAAATTACATTTTATTACCAGAGGAAGTTTTTAGTTCTGTCACAGAATACAATGTGCTTTTTGATGACTTCTTGGAGGCTTAAACTGGCTATTGCATAGTACAGACAGCATTTGATGATTCCACAAGTATGACAAAGTCACTCATTCTTTCATCTGTGTAAACAGAACTGTGTGACATACAAATGTGAGTTCCTTTCTAGTTTTCTGTTCCTAAAGACTTCACTTCTGGCATACTCTAACTGATTAAATACCCTTTTAGCCAGGCTATTTCCCTAATGGAAAGACATCTGTCATCAAAGGTATTTTGAGCTCAGAAACTGAAACATAAACACCAGTATTTTTTCTTGATGTTGATGTAAGAAAAAAATTGTAAAGAAACTAATAGTTTTGAAGGCGCCATGTAGAAAAATGTAAGACACCAACATCAGAGTAATCTTTCTGTCCGTACCAGAAATTTGGATCAGGTAGCGGGAATTGATCACAAACAATGTAGATCACATTGTTTTTAAAAGCTTAACTAAACATATGGAGGAGGCTAACTTGATACCTAACACCAAGAAGCGAGAAATGACCACAACACCTGCAAGCAAGCCACAGGGAAGAGGCTAACTAAGATAGGCTGAGCAATATGTTAACTTAAAGATATATAGCAATGGCACACAAGAATTACATTTAATTTAGTGATTAATAAGTGCTATTAAAACTAAGCAAGGCAAGTAGAAAAATGCAAAGGTTGATACATGATTAGATTAGTGAACAGTTTGTCTGCATAAGAAATGTTGTACAAGAAGGTAATTTCTGTTATTCACATGATATATTGAACAACTGACTTTTCTTTTTCAGCAATCTCAAATATTGGACCACAAAATGGACTGCAAACGACTTTGTCAAGCTACCACTAATTGCAATCATGATCTTGACTTGCTAGCCTTTTCCAGCAATGGCTTTTCTTGTGCATTCAAGGATTTGAACATCAAACAGACGGCACTGTGCATACAGCTCTGCAAGCCTTTTTACGTCTTTGAAACATTCAAAGGTTACATGAACTACTCAAAACTACTCAACCAATATTACTACATGCAATGTTTCACCTTCTGTGCATCTTGTGTGAAAGTAAAGAGAAAGAATTGTACCAGAGAGCAAGACAAGGAAGAGCCACATTCACAGTTGCCACTTTTCTTTTGCAAGGCCAGGGAGGAGAGTTCAGAAAGAAGTGGATATAAAAAAAGTCACAGTTGTGGAAAGGACATGTTCACTTTTGCTCGGCTGAAGCAGTGCAAAAGTACATTTCAAAGCAAACACCGAGAAGCCACTTTCTACAGACACTTGATTTGGTTGCTCTACTGTCTGATCAGGTGAGGTTCTGAAGAAAAACGAGTACTATACAGAAGCTTGAGGTGACCTTCAGCCTTTGACCTCACCTGGCATACTTGGTGCCCTGTGAGTGTGACCCACCCTGGCTGTAATCATCGTCATCAAACTCTCCCCTGCAAAATAAGAAATAACCGTAGGTCAAATGAAAAGGTCGCAAAGAAATGGGGTCAAAACGTAAGGAAATGATTTCCAAAATGTTCAAACTTGTGTTCCCCCCTTGTTACTTAGTTATTAGTTTTCCATAAAATAATGTAGATTAGTCTCTTTGTACCTTGTACAATTGTTGCACTATTGACTTCATTCATTCAAACTTGAAGGCTAAAACTCAATTCCTGCAGCTTCATTGTAAAATTAAAAATTTTCATGTTTTAATAATGATCATCTCCTTTAGTTTTATCTACTTCAGGAGGCTAAATAGAAATCATGATAATGATATATTGATGAATAGTTTAAGTTACAAAACAACAGATTGAAAAGAAAAATTCAGAGAAGAAAACCTTCAATGTGAAGCTGTTACTGTTGTGTCATCTTGGACATTTTAGAGTTGAAAATAAAAGCCTGGTTTATAAACTGTTACTGTTCCCATCTAACAGTCTTCTTATTCTGGGAAAAAACTGCATTCCAGATTAAAGTTTTCTGGAACAACCTCCAAATTTTGAAGTCTGACCAGGAGGAAAAGCCATATCACTTTGTGGATAATTTCACCCCCTTTCTGACTGATACTGGGAGTTACTTCAGCAGCTTCTGGAACCTGAAAGAAATCTGCAGAGATGCACTGAGAGTTACAACAAGGCTACATGTACTGCCATAATGACCACCACCATTGATCAAGTGCTTTGAACATTTTACAATACAGCCATTGAACTTTGCAGCCATAGCTGTACATGTACTTGTCCCCACATGAATACAGCAGTAATATGTATTTTGAAAATGACCTGGGTGACTTTGGCTTAAATCTATAGAACTGTCCTTGGGCAA
Source organism: Branchiostoma floridae x Branchiostoma japonicum (assembly GCA_013266295.2). NCBI lineage: Eukaryota > Metazoa > Chordata > Leptocardii > Amphioxiformes > Branchiostomatidae > Branchiostoma > Branchiostoma floridae x Branchiostoma japonicum. The sequence continues at coordinate 21,822,273 of CM023823.1, forward strand.
ATCTGACAATAGAGACTGATGGCTGTGCAGGTGTGAGGAGGATGTACATGTACATGTGCAAGGTGGCCTGTGGGGTGAAGAGGTTTAGTCATCGATCAAACTCCTATTACCTGTGTAGACACTTCACAGCCTGGCAAACTATATCATCAGATTTAACCATTTTTGAAAACTTCCTTTTGTGAAAAACGGTCAATTTCGCAGTTCCTTGTGACCCCTGGTATAAGAGAGGGCACAGCATGTAGGCTTGCCTATCCATCATACCTTACAGGACGTGGCTCAGCATAAAGCTGCCTACTTAAGCCACAGCAAGTAAATTTTATGCTTGACATCCGCATTGATTTTTCCCTGATTTTAAAAACAAATACATGTAGATTCATTCCCCTCCGGTGATGCCTTAAAGGGGGCCAAAACTAAATTCTTTTAAGTCCACTGCAGTATAATAAATATACCACAAAGTACAATTCTTACTTGTTTTACATTAGTCCATGACAGGTTAGCGTTGTTACACCATTTGAAACTTACAAGAGAGGGATGTATTTGGTCATGCTAAGAAATACATTAATCATGCAAATTAAGCTATGATTTACCTAGATCATTACATATTATACATTGTACTCACCTTCACATGAAGTACATGTATTTATTATGTGAATTCTGGTCAAATACAGCTTAGTGGCTACATGTAAATCTTTATCTGGAAAAAATGTAAGTTTCAATCTTTTGCAGTGCCATCGTGTCTTATGGAAGAATGATGCTTCATACTCTATATACCCGGTAGTAGGCCGGTACCCTTTTTTAAAACAAAACAAAACAAACTTGTTCCTGCACTGTTCCCTTTGGTTACACATAAGCTTTCTAAAGCTTTGGGTGTGTGCATTTGACATAGCAAGGACAAGCACTTTTAAACATACATAAACATTGAATCAAGTCTCTGTTTTGTTTTCACAATATCCTTTAATAATTTCTTTGCTGGATAAAGAAGATAGGAAAGGGTTATCATAGAAACATATTGATGCACTATAAATATTAGACATTCATTCTTCTGTCCATGTACTGCTGTAGCAAACACAAAATGCAAAACACACATAATGTCTTGTCAACTAGTCACAATGTATATGCAGTTGACAGACATCATGTCATTGACATGTACTGTCTTGTTCACAGTTCTTGAGATATTGTGCTCAGAAGAATATTGGCCTACAGATTGACACTGATGGCAATGTTTTTCTTTTTTCTGTGCACTTGCACTTGGACAACCAACTGCACCAGCCAAACAACATTCCCACATACTTTATTTTGAGAAATAGCAGTAGAGAGTATATAATATTAATACACATAATATTAGCTTTACATAACGCATATGTCTAATATATTACCTTTTTCTCCACATGCCTCAAAATGTAAATTGAGACTGTGAGAGGCAACAACAACAGTGCGCATGCACACACACACGTGCGCGCGCACACACACACACACACACACACACACACACACACACACACACACACAGTTATCTATATTTGAAGCCATTGGTGACACATTCTAACTTCCAGGACAAATGTGACTTTTTCTTGTTACTCATGCAGCTTTGTGCATCCTCCATGGTGGCTAAGTTCAGTTCAGTTCATCCTCATTTATGAGCTGCCACTAAGATTGAAGTGTATATACTATAGCTACTGTTTTCATCTCTTCCTTTTTCAAACATTGCCAGGAAGAGAGGGGTATGCTCAATGGTTGCAGTTTATGTGCAGTCGTCCTTTGAGTGGGGGAAAAGTGTGTGTAGCCCAGCCTCAACACACAACACTTGACAATGACAGACATGTGGGTAGTACTCACTCCTTCATGCCTTGCTTCCTCTTGCGACTCTGCTGTCCTGTTGGGTCTGGCGACACCACACTCTGCGAGGATGAGGAAGATGGGGCCTCCTCACCTGAAAAACACATCAACGTCAACATCAAATGAAGGCTTGGTGGTTCTGGGTTCGAATCCCTAGCAGGTTCCAAACTAGTTGTGCCCCTGGGAAAGATGCATAACACCAATTTCATCACTCAAAATTTAGCACCCAGCTTTGTTTTGGGACATCCTCTCAGCTCAGATGGGGAGTATTTGAGGTGAGCCACACCTCAAGCACATCAAAGAACCCAATACATTTACAGACAAAAGTAAGAGTTCATCCCAGTGTAAGTGGATCAAACCTATCACTAATAGTAATATCAGTCTGGTCTTATGCCATTTGTACTGTAGCTGTAGCTGTACTGTACCGTTTGGCTACCAATTCTCTATTGATTACAGGGTTAGGATGCAGGGAGAAGGCTAATGTGTAATGTCTTGTGGCAGACAAACTAAAGACCTACCATACATAGGTACACTAACAGTATTCTGCAAAACATATATATTCACCATCATACTCAAGAAGAGTCTAACATTGCAAAGCTATATATGTATTAGTAACATTCCTATATGTTATATATACAGTACAAGTATATCACAAACACTTGAATACAATCATCAGGCCCCTGCGAAGAACAGCTAAGATCAATAACAGCTATTCAGGGCACCAAGGTTCCACATTGTATTTTTCCAACCACCATCTGTCACTTACAACCAGAGGTTAGAGTCTCAATAATAGAAAAGACGATGCAAAGTCACCCTGAAAGAAAGAAAGAACCTGTTATTATAGTTACGCAATGAGTCAGAAGTTTTCCCACGGAATACAAATGGTTCTGGTTCTTTTCTAAGTATGAAATGCACTATACCTGTGTACATGTATACTAGTACATGACTTGCATGAAGGTGATTACATACAGGTCAGAGGATTCTGAGAACTGGTTCAATGAATATGGAACATATTTGAATATACTGGGAACTGACCCACAGCAGGCTGGAACAAGATGATAGCATGTCCAGAACAGGAGATACAAAATAGGACATTCTGCTGCAGTACCAAGGGAAGATGCTAGTAGACCCAAAATTGACCTAATCCTTTGTCTTCTCAAGTCCTAGCCACAGGACAAATATCATCACAATCCATCAATAGCTTCTTGAGATCAGCCAGCCAAATAAAGTAAACTTAAACACAGACACACACACACAATACCTTCATTTACGGAGGTGATTGTCATACAACACAATGTTTTACTGCACTACACTGTCTTTCTGGAACCATGATTGATAAAGTAAAACTTACACCTTCCAGCTTATATATATGTTTGTTTGCTTGTTGAACTATACCTTGAGAAAATGAGGTCCACACACTGCAGGCAACTGAAGGAATCATATTGTTCTGCTTGAAAGCCGTTGTTTCAGGACTGGTCAAGTTACACATGTCGCATCATCAAGGAGGTTCAAGACAAAATGTTGAAAGGGATCACGCTACCTATCTTTGAAAATAAAAATGTATTACATTTGTATTACAGGGCTATGCTATAATCACATCATCCCCCTGACGGAGACCTGGCGACCCCGTCTTGTATCAGCCAACGAAAGGGTATGTCACCCGTAAGGGGCGGTATAACCCCGTCTGAGCGGTATAATTCCGCTAGTCGACCTACTACTACTACTATAATGAAAGAATCTTTTTTTTTTAATCCAACTTTCTCAAAGAAGAATTAGTATCGGATATCTGATCTCTGATCAGAATGAACGATAAAAAACAAAGCTTTGGTATGGTAGTTATTCTATGAAACGTCCTGCATAAATTGGCAAATTAGACCCAACTGCTGCGCAACATAAACAATGTACAATATAGGTATATGTACGCTAGTATTCATCATGAACCTCCTTACCATAGCTCTACCACCAACTCTGGTCAAAAGGATCCACCTGTTGTATTTATACCTGGCCAGGTTGTTTCCATATTTAGATGCTAATCTTCTGATGTTTATCACAAAATGGAAAGTTCCAAACTTAGGACACCTGATTGATTATTACTCTGGAGGAGTGACGTCAGTTCCAACCCACTTTAATGACAAGCTACTGTGCAGTGGGCTGATGTGTATTTATTCCATACTATATATGGTCATGGGAAATTAAAGGACCGCCATTGGATACAAACAGAAAACCCATGGTTTACATTTTGTGTTACTATCAGATCTAAAAGAAGAAGCACTTATTCAAAGAGAAACTTGCTTGTATATGCTTTAAAAAATTAACAGATACCATACATACATGTATATACAGGTAGCATGATGTTTACAATGTACCTTTCACAAAAGTATGTATGCCATAGGTGTAAAAATGGACCAGGCAAGCAAAAGACAAAGAATATATAATTACTGTATTTCTCCTTTCCCCCATATGGTGCAAGGGGAGGGATGTCTAAAAAAAAAAAAAACATCCCATCATAGACCCAAATACTACGACAGGAGCCACAAAGTCAACACAACCAGGCTTGCGTATTCCATGGAATTTGCAGGACCTGGGAATTTGGATCGAAACTATGTAACAGCATCAAGTATTTATTAGAATAAACCCTATGTCATCCCTAAACCAGCTGGTTTCAAACATTTAATTTTGTACATGTACTTTTAATGAATTGATATGGATTTTTTGGTCAGCAAAGAGACACTTCACATGTACAGGCTTTGACAGCTATACTCCATAGCCTTTGTTGTTATCCATATGCTGATTTATTGCTTGTTACAAAGAATGACAGGAATTTTGAATAGCTCTGCTAGTAGTCTCTGTATTATCAATCTTCGAATGAAAGTTGAAATTTCATGTTGCATTCCAAAATATAAATGTAGATGAGCAGTTATCTTGTGGAATAGACTTCAATGTTAACAGTTATATTATTCTGTACTTTGAAACTTTGTTCATAAAAAATGTTGTTATCCTGAAAATATCATCTTCCAGATTTCCTCACCAAAAATACAATTTGTACGTACCATTAAATCTAAATCTCATTTATGTTAAACATTAAACATATCTGCCAACTAGCCAAGGATCCAGGATCAAACATCTAATGCTACTGTGTTTCTTTGAAATGTTAATCTTGGTAGGGAATAGCCCTGCTTCCACCCAACTGCACAATACATGTATACATGTGCAGTATATCATAGCTGCTAGTGCTTTCCTTGGTATAAAATAAGAATCAGAAGCATAATAGTCTGGTAGAGTAAATGCAGAAATATAACTGCCCAGTGACAGATCCACAATAAAAATGTTCTCACCAAAATGTAATAAAAATCTACACTTACAATTGAAGTAAATCAGTCAAGGAATAACAGTACATTTACAAGCAGATTTTACAACACTCTTCACAATCGGATTCACTGCATAGGCATATTTCCTAAAGCCAAGTTCTCACAAGAAGGGGCTATGCAGATGGTATAAAATTACAGGCATGCATTTACAGTTACCAGTTGTCATGATAAAATGCACATAACTGAATCAGCTCCAGTAACAACACCGACAAGAACACGCACATACAGCACTAGGCCATCGGGAAGTTCAAACTCACAAAAGTTCCTGGACTATGGTAGACTCTTTGGGAAGGCCTGGTGGGCAGTTTGGAGGCTGAGTTTGGCAGGTAAAGGTTGTAGGAGTGATCATACAAGATGGCTTCAGCTGTACTTGCAAGGGACTGGATTCATGCAGGAGGTGGTGGTGGTTGTGAACGACGTGATCATGGTGTATAAACAGATCCCTGGGTCAAACCATTAACAAGTCCCAACAGGGGTCCGCAGCATTCATGTCTCAAAGTCACACATAATTCTTTTGTAGGAAATTGGCTTTGTAGATCATTTCCTTTAAAGCATCTTTGTGCTCAATATCGATTAATTATTTTTTACACATCCATCTAAGTTGTTTCTGTGGACAGGAATTATTTCCCATCCCCCTCTTGGAACCAAAATACTGCTTCCATAACGTGCCAGAGAATATTGACAATCAGCTCCAGGCCTGGCTGAACTGGTGGAACATGCACGCGCATACTAAAAACCTTATTATGACAACAAACACTCCTTCTGGCATGCTGGCCTTCCATAAATGAATTATACAACTGAATATAATTTGACAGAGGCTCTTGAAGGGAAAGGATGAAAGGGGCGCATGAAAGGCAATATGAAAATATAACCCCAAGGCAAAACCTTCAAATTTTTCATGCTTAACAACAGTGCCATGCACATTCTAAAATACACATGACACTACTACAAATCATTTTCAATGCTCCAAGGAACAATTACAACTTTGGTATGGTACAGCAACCGCAGACTATATTTTAAGGTTGAAAGGGGCAAGTATTTTGCCTGCAGTAATTTGTAACATATTTGCTCCCTACATGTATTTATTATTTACATTCATTACTCAGTGCCCAGTATAACAAATAAAATATCTACTCTTTGTAATTGCAAATTACAGTGAACAAGAATGAAGTTGGATTTTCATGCATGAGAAAACAAAAAAAAAGTTAATTTGAAATTAGCCTCTTACTCTTGAAATAATACTAGGATGCATGCATACATATGACTGCATGTTAATCCTCTAAAACTGAAACTGGCAGCTGGTTCCTCCTTGTGCTGCATGCTAAACTAAGGTCCCTTGGGCCTTCGGGAGACAGCAGAAAGCAATCATCACTCTTTATGAGCAATGACTGTAATGACAGGGATGATCAAAATTTCAACATCATACATACATGGGATATCTTGTGTCTGACAAATTTACCTTTAATGATTCAAAAAACAGACATCAGGGGTGGGGATAGGCTGCCTTGTTGTATATCTAATCAAATCAACTTCTGCTTTCTCTTTATATATGATTATGATGTGTAGAATAACTGTTGTTCATACCTTAGCCAAAATAAGAGCAAATTTATACCATCTATATTATCTTACATTTAAAACCTGATACAGATTTGAGTATGTGAGTAATTAACATTTCTTGAGAACAACATTACATGAATCAAGGCCAAATGTGCTAGAAATATGTAGCCATGCTTACAAAATAAATCAGCCATGAATGGCATTACAAACTTTTATTGTTTATTACAACATGCTTTCGTGTTGAAAAGGACAGATATATAAGTAATAACATTTTAACAATGATATGGGTTGCAATTTTAGTGTTTTTGATATGCCAACAGAAGAAAAACCAGCATTTATCTCAAAGCAGCAAGGACATATATGTACTTGATTGTGGAAATATTGCAACATTTACATTGAAAACAAAGTACTGTTACTGCCACTCTACTACTTCAATTTCAATTCTAATGTTTGACTCAAAGTGTAGGCATCAAATGATCTTTTCATTTCACCTGACAATTTTTCACAAATTGCTCTCATTCCACATTGACAACATGACAAAGTATGCCAGCAATGCCAGAAGGCCAATTAATCAAAAACTGAGCAGGTGCCAATTTTCATTAGCCATGACTCATGAGTGACAGCCTACATGTCCAGACACATTTCCAGGACTGACATTTTTCGTATATTTAACTACAAGGATAAAGGCTAAATTGTACAGTCCAGTATCACATTAGTCTACATGCAGCTTTTTCAGGACCTAAATTACAATTACATGTACTTGACAAGTTTTAAATTTAATGCCTCAGGTTATTCCAGGGAAAAAAAAACACGTTTGGGTCAAGTAGTAATAATTGAAAACTCATGATCATACTCTCTAGTACACCTGTTTAAAATGGGCAGATGATCATGACCTACCTAAATGTAAACCTTTTGTCATTTTCATTTCAAGAATCAGTAACTAAATTTATCCTTAAGTCTAACTTAAGGCATATCATCACACAGATGTGATTGAGAAGTTTGTAAGATTATTTGGATAAAAAGTAATCAATACATGATACAGTAGATTTAATCATGACATGTATAAAAGTATCAATATAATAATGCTTTTGTTGGCCTTTCCATAGAATGTCATGTCAAACAGTGGCTTCAAATAGCCGAACCACCACGCCATCTGCTAATAAATCATCCGTCACTGACACTCTTCCAAAACAATGCAGTAACAGTTCATCGCACAGACAGCAGGTGCACAAATAAAGTCTACCTCTTGATTATTTATATTATAATGAAGTTAGGAACATGACTACAATCTCCATTTTGTCAATGACAAGAATGTTATCATTCTATTGTGATGTGTTTTTTTTTTTCATTCAAGTTGACCACACCAAGGGACTCCTGGACATACATGTACAGTACTGTACTCTTGTCCAGATCATAAAACTTAGAGCGAGAAGAAGTGACATAAGATATAAACACCTTAAGAAAACACAATGCCCAAATGCTAGACATCTTAGAATGTATATTTGGTAAGGATCATAGGAATACAAAGGAGCATCAGATTTGGTATACTTTAGTATAATAACTGATTAAGTCTTTCATTCTTCATATAATCTAACTGACCTTACAAACTGGTTAATAAGTGACACACAGCAGTAGTAAAGCTATGTCTTATATCTGCATTGATAGGTAAAATGGGCTGAGTCATATGCCCAGAAGATTTTTTTTTACACAGTAGCTACCATGTAACAATACGATTATACGTGAAAGCTACTTCAAGGTTACAGGTTTCACAAATAGTACAAGCTCAACCCATTGAGAGTTGAGGGTTACTCACCCAACGGGAGAAGCAGGGGTTATGAAGGCTGCTCGAAAACATCCCTACCACATTTTTGTGTGTAATTTTTTGTTGTTCTTCTGAATCTGATCATTCCAAACTCACTTGCATATAGAGATGCCTACCCCACATGTAAGTTGGTGCAGCCTGCAAAAACCAATTCAACTTCAAGCTTTTCAACAATTCATGTCTGTCAAAAACGGACTATCTTATAATTTGCTTAGATACCATGCCCAGGGAAGGGGTTTGCAAACACCTGTGCATACCTGTACGGATTGGTAGCTTGTTTAGCTCCTTGAACAAACTGCTAGGTACATATTTGCCCACGTTTCCACACAAAGCAGTTATTATCTACACAGTTGTAAGCCGCAATTCGTGCCGAAGGCAGAACTGTTCAAACATCTCTAGCACAGTAGCCTGTACTTTGAAATAGAGGCAATTTGATAACAAATACCCTGCATCTTTTCATACCTTTATCTGATTCTGAGTATTTTAGAGTCTAAAATTTCCACCTTAGATTTTGTGTCACTATCACACAGAAAAGTATAGAAAGCTATGACAGGTGTGTTACACCTTATGGTGATTTACTGGTTATGCAATATAAACATAATGAAAAGTTACTTCACATACATGTATCTTTCTGATCAGATTCATTCATCTATAAATACAGATAATGTTTGGTAGATAATATACATTTTCCTTCCTTTAGTTTTGAACAAAAAAAGTACATCATGGACATATGTTTGTTGAATAGAGGATATCTTTGATGAACCCAATGTGACTGTTCAAACCTTATCAGGGTATTATCTTGTGATAATCAGTACCCAATTAATCACCTTATCACTTCATTAATAGCTGGTTATATGAAAGACAGTTGATTAATAACCACTTTAAGTTGTCTTATGTGTTACTAGTATGTCTAGGCAGGTAGGTAGGCTCACCTTTTGTATGTTACTAGGTACAAGCAGCTTATAATTATGACCAGATGGTAGGTTTAATTATAATTTGATGCACTCACAGGTTGTAGTTGGGAAGGTACCCCTATTAAAAGGCTGTTACAGATAAGTGTGGTGGGTTCTTTAACGTGCTTGAGGTGTGGCTCTCCTCACACGAGTAATGATGAAGATTAAGAGCTCCAATGGAGTAGCGAAAAATTTACTGATTCAAATCTATGTTTGATAAGCTTTGTGAGAAGTCCAAACTTTCTCTTCTTCATACCATGGTTTACATACCAATGTAACACACAAATTGAGGAAATCTTACCTAGTGTGTTTGTCCTATGTAAGTTGAATCTGCATTGAAAGTTGTGCCCAAATTTTGCGGAACAATGCACAGGTAAACACGCAGCTTTTTTTCTCACCCGTACCCCTGACCCACTTCTACACTTGAAAACTTGCGCCCCCAGGCGGCGCAACGTCTCGATCGCAACTCCAACTATTCTGATCGTCTTTGGGAATAAATATAATCTAAAATTGTGGACTACCTTTCAAACTTTCCTTGTCAAAATATTTTGTCTGCGTATAAATGTAAATGTTTGATCAGCCCGCGGCGGCGAGAAAGTGAGAACAACCAACCAGTTACTGACAACTGGGACGTAGTAGACGTTTGTTTTGACAAGAATTTCTCATTATACTTTCGTTTGTAGCGTGTCTTGAAAAATACCGCAACATTATCAATACTGCCTTGCAATAATGAGTCTGAGGTGAGTTTTTTTACACGTAAAACTGCTAGATATTCCGCGGAAGTGATCCCCTGAAACAATGGTCATCCATCAGATAATAGGAGGCCTGAAGATCCCCGCCCTCGTCCTAGCGGGACCCACAAGCTACTAACCCTTTCGCCGTGAGACTTACCTGCACCGCCGCCGACTGCAGCGCCAGGTAACGCCATCGTGGTCACCGACGACATGTCGGTACCCTGTGGGAAGTTGTTCGCCTCCACCGTACCTAGTTTCCTCTCCGCTCTTGTGAAAAAGTTGGTTCTGATAAATTTGTTTTGTCCCAGACGGCGACGATGATGGGCTAAGCAGTCGCGAACTTCCTCCTGTCAGCAACTGGATATCGGGAAAAAGCCTGTGTCTTACGACCACCTAATGACTATAGCAGAACTCTTTAAAACCTTCCTAAATCGTATATCTACGCTAATAAATGCCTGCAGTTGACATGAGCATGACCATCAGCAGAAATCTCCCCCTCCCAGTGACACAAACGGCAGACGAATCTCTGTGCTGCCACACAAAAGCTGTATCACGAGATTTAACGAGAATTCGCGAGATTCTACAGACATTACTACGAGATTTATCGAGAACCTACGAGATTCTACGAGACCATCCCACAATGCCTTGCGACAGTACGCCCTGGGGGTCAGTGCGCATGCGTATGACATCGATGGAAGAGTTCATTGATTTGTGGTTAACTATCTGCGCGTTAATTAAAACTGTTGATGGATTATCTGTTTGATCTCGGCAAAGAGTGAAACCAACTGCTGACCATTGATCTCCCTTAAGCCGTAACTTCTTGACCTTCAGGGTGCTGAATGATCATGGGGTAGGTATCTGCAAGGAGGTTATACGGAGGATTAGCACAGCGTCGGATGTCAAATCTTGATATTTTGCACACAGATCTTATTCCTACAATTATAGACTACAAATTAGATTCAATGTATAGAACTTATATGTTAGTTACAGAGTGAAAGTTCACTGATTTTTGTAATGTAACGTAATTTGTACGACTCAGCCATGTACGACAAAAATACCGGAAGCTATTACATAAATATTATAAGCGGATTTCCGCATGAATACCCTCTTTATCAGTCAGTGGTATTCAGAGGCCCTCCCTTGTCGATGTTTACATGAGCTAATGTGGTCTGGGAGGGGTATGTAAACATTGGTCATGTCTTGCCCCTCCTTGTCAATTTGTGCTCATCTTCCTACAGTTAGGTGCACTTGGGCATTTGTGCTTAAACCATGAATTTCATGAGGAAATGTGAAATTATTTATAAACATGTACAGTAATACACAACAGAAACTATCCCAAGAGAGATCCTGAATTCGATCTTTCCAGCATCAATGTCACAATCAGAAAACAATGACATTAAGCTTTTGAGGCTTTGGACTACATGATCATGTAAAAGAAAAAGGATTTCAGTCTGAAACAGAGTAGAATGAATGCCATATAATCATCAAAGCAATAGTCACTTTCTATGTTTTCTGCTTTAGTATTACGTATTACTATATTCCTGCTTACATATTCTCAGACAAAGTAAACTTTTCCCAACTTTATATAACTTAGTTATCTGAACCAAGTAATGTTCAATTGTGTCAACTGAAAGTGACAGGCTAACAACAACGTGACTACGCCACACCTCTCAATGGCTTGATTGCATTATCGCGTCGTTCTTGCATTATTGCAATTAGATATTCAGTGATTCCTCACTTGATCTAATTGTCAGCCATCTTTGGAGAGAGAGGACAGCGACAACATCATAACCCCGACCAAGAAATCTCATTATAGCATCATCCAATTGGGTTTATCATGTCTCGGTTTCCCTTCCCTGACTTTAGCTTCAGCATTTTAAGGTAAGGGTCGCAGAGACGTTCCATCCAGCATTCAGTGCATCACATCCTGCTGATTGGTTAAGATTAGAATTTTCTCTGCGGGGAATTGTGTCTGTGATGAGCAGTGGTCCTGTACTGTAGATAATTTTGGTGACTACGCGATGGGAGATGCAAAGCTGTGGCAGGCTGTCGCTCTTGCCTTTCTTCGGTAAGGATGACAATAATGCACGTCTTGAAAAACGTCTGTGTTGTGCATTTTACTGGTGTGAAAATAATGATGATCAGATGATACCTGGTATATACCCCAGTACATTTTATATTCATGTACTTTGGTGTTGTCAAAAAAAGAGAAGAATATTGCTCCATGTTCTCCTTTTAAAAGGGTAAACCTAATCCAATATACGCACTACATAGTGTATATGAATGTTTTGGGTGTATGTTTCTTGAATATATCAGGCACGGATGCATTCCTTAATTGACTTTTTGGATGAGATGAGTGCAATATTGCTTGATTTTATTTCATTTCTATTTTCCAGAGCTTAAATTTAAAAGCTGTCTTTCTTTCATCTTCCCAAAGCTTACTCTGTTGGTAATTTATCAGTATCCTTACTTAGTTACTTGACAATCATAACAAGATCCAACACACCACTGGAAGTTTGTTCCTTCCCCTTTGTAGATCTCATGACTGATATTGTGATATATCACCCTGGCAGTTTCCTTGTAATGTGTAACAAAATAAGGGGAGATTCATATCTAAATTGTCTAACGTCTTTAACTAACCCGATGCCCTGATTTCGATAAGCAGAATGACCCTGCTTTAAGGTTACTTCCTGTCTTGGAGACTGTCTCCTCTTGGTGTGAAGAAAACATAAGAAATTCCTTGGAGAGAAAGAAGCCAGGAAATGTTATTTCTGTGTTCAGTACATTTAAAATACCGATACTCATCTGTCATCAGATAGACAGATGCTGTCCCGGTGTGTATGGAGTCTATGGACGGTGGGCTCATGTATGTACCTAGCATCTGCATATACTAAGGTATTTGGTTGTGTGTCAAGTCAGACATAAATCATACATGTTTGCAACTTTGGGAGCCAGCGTGAGGCAGCGGAAGAAGGCTTTTTTTGGCGAGTCGGATGATGATAGCCTTTGGTGGCCTCCTGAGCCATTTCTTTGGTAAGGTTACTAGTGCTAAGGATGTGTTCAGATTGCCATAGAATCTGGAGACATAACTTACTTAAGTGAATGAGCTACTTCCACAAGTGCCTTTTTTTCTCCAGATATGAATAACTTACTGACTTGTATAAGATGAGGCATACAAAGATGTACAGCTGTATACATTTTTCCTTTTCAATCTATAACTATAAGTAATTCCATGCAGCATTGCTTGCTATTTCCCAGCTGTGACTAGGAGCAACTTCCCAGCAAGAGATATAATGTCAACTAAGCTCAGTTATATTTCAGACAAAACATCTAGGATTATTGTTGGCACCAGATAGGTCAATATTGGTACATGTACAATTAATGGTTTCGATTTGAACGGTCTATTTTGTCTCTGTATAAGCCAAAATGACGCTAACTGATGATAAACCAATCTGAAGTGCTGACAAGTTTGTATCTACTTGGTGATATTTCATACAGATGTCAATAGTGTGCGGGAAATAGAGGCTAATCTTCAATATCTGTGCAGGCAATGCCATGTAGCGATATTGGAAATGTTTGTTACTGACAAGAAAGCCAGAAGCAGTCAGTTCACCAGTGTTGTGCATGGTGAGGACAGTGTTACAAAAGCTGTAAGAGAAGAGCACTGTACTGAGCTGCTTTTTGTTATGGACATTATAAAATAATGTTGAGTTGTGGAGAATACGAGATCATGAAAGGTTGTTTTCACTTCAAGTTCATTGCCATGACTGGCTGTAACTCCTCGTTTCTTGGGCGCAGCGAGCAGCCGGTGTTTACCACCAAGGCACATGTCTTCAAGATTGACCCGGAGACACGGAAACAATGGCTGCCGGTCAGCAAGCAGGCGGTGGGAGTCTCCTTCTTCTTCGACAGCACACGGCGGACACACCGAATCATCAGTGTAGATGGGTCAAAGGTGAGATCTCGCGACCTAATTTTTTTTAATGAATGAATAAAAACTTTATGCTTGTTTATTAAACACTGGCTTGTAAAATTGTGGTCTGTAACCCACACTGGTACTGGTTCCCAAAAATACAGTACATGACCAGGACAGTAGCTACATGGGTTGGAAATTTTCTATTGCATGTCATTACATATATAACAACATGGTGGTTCCTGTGATGTATTGAATTGTTACGTCATTCCGCCACTTTTTTTTTTCCTTTGTTGATTGCATTCCTTGGTAGAATAGAGAACTTCTAGCAATACCCAGTAGAAATGTTGGGGTTACTTAAGGTCAAATTATTATTACCTGGCTCAAAATACCACCTGCACATATAGGTTAGCACACGAAAAATTGGATCTGTGCAGGTATATTTCTTGTACAAATGTACAAGACAAGGAGTGGTGCAGGTAAAACTTGTCTGGTGCAGGTAGTTTCGATGCATGTTACTTGCACTAGTGCACTTTTTGACAAAGGTCACACATACACCAAAATAGGCCTCATATTCCTTTTCACTACCGGTAATAACAGTCTAGACCATATTCAAGGCTGCGATGTTTAATTCATATGGAAGGGTTGACCTGCCAATTCATATACTACTTCTACTACTGTTATTGTCAGGGTGTCCGTATTGTCAAAAACATTGTCACTATGTGTAAGTGTGTATTTCAGGGTGGGAGCGGGGTTGAATACTAGTATCCTTAATTGTCAAATAAGATACAAATTTTCTTTGGCTTTGAAAATTCCTCAGTTTCTGTATTTTTGGCCTGGTATACCACAATAAAATGAAGGGAAAAAGTCAAACAATATAGCATACATAAATTGCACATGTCTATGTATGTAATGATATATTGTTGGGTCTTTCATGGGAAACTTGTACATGATGTGGGTGGATTGTCTGCTCATATTAACAAATACAAAAATAACAGATAATAAATGCATGCCACCAACCTGCTATTTTAGGTTTATTTCTACTCCTAAAAAATCCAGCCAAGCTTGTACATCCTTGGAGTAATGATATTCTGATTTGTTCCAAACCTAAAAATTCTGTTTACCAAGTGAAGCAGCTCTGTTTATAGAACATTTACATTCACAAGTGTAGTTCATATTGCATTGTAATGTAACTTTCAAAATCTGTGTACCATTGGATTATCCTTCTGCATGCATAATAAAGTGGTTCCAATGTATTTGATAATCTAGTGGCTCCCTTTCAAAGAAAATCTCTTCATATAAGAGCATTATGCATCAATAATTCAAGACCCCTTTATTTTGCTGTCTGGGGCAGATGTCACATATTCCCTGTGGATGAGTAATTGGGAATAAAGTTGAAAAAAATCAATGAGTGGGAATCTAGCCAAGAAGATTGTTAATGCATTGTACATGTAGGCGTTTCTATGGTCCATCAGTGTTGCAAGAAGCAAGAAATTAAGGACATAAATGCTTTTGAACCAGAACTTTAATCTGTTACTGTCCATACTGTACTGTAAGTTAGATATGCAATGCATCAACGAAAAGTCAACTTGAAATGACAGCAGTTCAGCATTGAAGTTAATCTGATTCTTTCAACTGGTGACATGCCAGTCTTTGACTGATGAATCATAGAAAATGTATAATATGGTGGTCAACATAGACAACCTTGCTACCCTATGGTGTCTTGATCAGTCATCCAAAGAGTGCATTGATTTTATTGTTCTGAGCCAATAACATTTCGAAGTGCATCAGGTACTACTGCCTCTCATACTACAGTCACACAGTCATGTTTTACAGATATTGTATCATGCGACCATTTCTCTGGAGTCAAATCTAAAGTGCATCAGATTACTAGTACAGTATATGTATGCTACAAAGTTGTTTCCATTCTGTTTTCCAGGCCATAATCAACAGCACCATCACCCCCAACATGACGTACACCAAGACGTCACAGAAGTTTGTACAGTGGGCAGACATCAGGGCCAACACAGTTTACGGCCTGGGATTTGCTGAAGAGTCAGAGCTGTCAAAGGTAACAATTCAACCTCTTTAAGTTAGTCTCAGGGATTGTGAAAACACATGTCTGTAGTATAACTTGAACATATGCTGAAGAAAGAAAGAAAGCTAAGGTCATGATTTTTGCAGAGGTTGAAGCCATGCAACTTTAGTGTTATTTGGTTCTGAAGTAGTTCTCAGAATTAAGAAAGCAACTTGTCAACATTCTGATGCTAATTTTCACCACAATCCTCCCAGCATATCCACAATCCGCTTTTCATCCTTCCTTGTTTTCTGTTCAGAATCATTTTCCTGAATAGCAGGTGGCCATGCAGAAGTGAGTGCTAATGGCATGAGATCACAAGTCATTAGTAATAGTATGCCCTCAGGGAAGACAAAGTGACCATTTTCCATGGTCATTAATACTTCTGAATCAGTATTTCGTAAACCAATAAACATACTACATGTATATTGTACTTATTGGTGTACCAGTAGAAAAGTCATGTTATTTTTGCTCATCCCATTTGTGCTATATCTGCACTATCCATAAAAAAATATTCAGAAAGTGAACAGCCCTCTCTATCACTATCAGGTCTGGTCCCACAAGGGTTCCCTCTTGGCCCTCTGCTGTTTTTGCAATTGTATTCTTCATTATGAACATAATTCCTGTTCTCTGTGGTATCAATGTCTGACTACCTTCAAGGTGACCTTCCTTGCAAATCTGGAAAGCAAGTCCCTACGGCCAGACAGTTGAGCCCTGGGATGACTGCGCTTGCCTTCTAACGGCTTTCTCTGTCAGACAGCCTCGCTGGGCTCAGAAGTCAATTATTTTGTAGTCCCTGACTAAAAGGGATGGGCCCAGAGAAATTATAAAGGGGTTGATGGAAAAGTGTCACAGTTTTTTTCAGATCAACAGACCCAGTACAATTGTATATGTGTGAGTCGACCTTTCTTTTGAATATCTATTTTAGTGTTGTTTTACAGTAAATGAGGTTTGACTTGTATGGTTGAACCGTTCTATATGTGTTTTAGAGTCTCACCCCTGTGTCTGTCCACAGTTCCAAACCGAGGAAGGGGGTCTCATCTCTGTATTCCTTACAGTTCTTATTAAAGAGGGAGGTCTCACTCCTATGTTTCTCTACAGTTCCAAGCAGGGAGAAGGTCTCTTGAGTTCCTAGCCAAGGTCTCGTCTCTTTCTCTCTTCACACTTCCACCTAGGAGAGAGGACTCACCTCAATGCTTCCTCCATCGCTCCCAACTAAGAAAAAAGTCTCACCTCTGTGTTTCTCATCAGTTTCTAGTCAAGTTCCAGGAAGCCAAAGAATCAGCCAAGCAAGAGGTTGAGCGCATCCGTGCTAGGAATAGCCCAGGCACGCCTAGATCATCCCGACAGAACCTGCAGCAGAGAGAGAAGGCTAACGGTATCTCACCACCAGTGCAGCATGGTAACACAGTACCAAAGGCTCCAGGGACACCAAAAGAGATGCGCAAAGCAAAGGAAAAGCAGAGTGACGACAAACCTGTTCAATCAGATGAAATCACTTCAGAGTCCAGCAATCAGGAAGAAGAGGTTGATACCATGATTGATACCAGTACAGTCAAACCTGTACAAGTGACCACCTCTACATAAGGACCACCTGGCCAATGTGACCACTTTTTGGTGGTCCCTTGGATAATGTTTCCCATAGACACAAGCATTAAGACTCCTGTCTGTAGTGACCACCTGTCCACATAGACCAAAGTTTATTAGTTCCCTGAGTGGTCTTCTTGGGCAGTTTTGACTGTACTAGAAACTCCTGAAGCACTCAAAACAATAACTCACCTGCTGACTTAACATAATGGATAAACGTTTCTTCAATAATATGACTCTTAGTAGTGCACAGTCTTTTCCTGTTACCACCACTAAGGTTACCCTGTACATTTATTTGTCCAGAACTGACATGCTTATAAATGAAGACCAAACCCCAGTATTCAATAGTAATACACAAATAAAGTACATAAATATCGTACATGTGAATAAGAAGCTTGACAACTTCAGTGCAATCATATGAGTGAACAGGGTGGCCTAAGTGGTGGACTGACATGTCTGACTTTCTCTTCTCCTGGACTTTAGGTCTTGTTGCAGTTCAATGACACTGTGGTGGTGGTGATCTCTTCTGTCTCACTGAAATATAGCCTGATAAACTAACACTCAATTAAGCTATGGTGATGGTTCTAACTTTTTTCTTCTGCCATACATTTCTATTCATGATGTACATGTATGGACCTGGATTCTGTTGGGGGTGTGTGAATTGATACGTTAGTAGTACGTTAACCCCTGTATTTTATCTGTACCAGCCCTAAACCAAGTTTACATGTAAGATTGTTCTCTTTAGTTCATCGAGAAGTTCCAGGATGCTAAACAGTCAGCACGTCAGGAGGTGGAGAGAATCCGTGCCCAATCGGGGGGCAGTACACCGCAGACACCTCACACACCGCAGAAAACACCAACTGTCAACGGAACAGCTACCTCACAGGGCCTAGGTAAGGGATACTGTACATGTAGGTAGATTTAAGTTCACAGGGACTTAATTTTAAGATAGGGGTAAAAGGAGGTGTAAAGTGCATGTCATGATTACTGTTGTTGCACTGTTAACAGATAAGTTGTAATTTTAATGAAAGGAGTCTTTCCACTGTGTCTTCATTCAAGATGTTAATTTCTCCTCAGCGGGTACATTTCCCCGCGACCATCGGAGTTCCCAATCCCTCAACCTGCCTCCAGAGAACTCGGAGTCCTTCCACGATAGAGCGGACGTAAAGAGCGACAACGGGCCATTGACTGCCGACTCCCAGCTGAAGTACGAGAACGACAGACTCAAGATTGCCCTTGCACAGAGGTATGTGTTGTAACCCACAGAACTGTTTTTTTGTACTGTTAAATCACACTAAAACCATCACACACACACATGAATACACACACACACACACCACTTCCTGCTTCTACCATCAGGTCATTTTCAGCAATGCTATTTTTCCATTGTGATTTTCCGTAGCTCTGCCAATGCGAAGAAGTGGGAAGTGGAACTGCAGACCCTGAAGAACAACAACACCCGTCTGACCACGGCCCTGCAGGAGAGCACGGCCAACGTTGAGGAGTGGAAGAAACAGCTCGCTGCATACAAGGAGGAGAACGAGAGCATGAAGAAAAAGGTAAGGCCACACCAATTTTATTTGTTGCTTCTCTGGTTTTTTCAGAAAAAATATGAAGCGACAGGGCGAAAAAAAAATAAAAATAAAAACAGGCCTGGGCATCCTATTATAGCCCCAAATGTTAGAATAGGTGCCATGAAGTCAACACAAAAGACTGGGTTAAAATTTAAACAGTGAATTTTGAACTTTTAATCAAACCACTGCATTGGTAGATGTAACAACTGTAACAATTAGGAAGAAAAGGACTTCCTTCAACTGTTGGAGGCAAAATATGAGCATTTTTTAGTTGATTCAGAACCAGAATTTTTTTTTTTTTTTTGCAAATCAGAAAAAAATGAAGAGGCGAATCCGAGAAGCAACAAATAAAATTGGTGTGGCCTAATGGCATTCTGTGTGTTTGAATGACTGAAGAAATGGCAAGACATGTACCTTTGTTGTGCCATATGCCTGAATGATATGGGCTTATCCGTGCATGAAGTAGGTATTGGTCATAGCTTAAATCAGCAGGAAAAAGGTTAATGCAATTAGGAACATGCCTCATAGTAAGGAATAAATGGGTGAAATGAAATGTAATATTTATTATGCAAAACATGTACAACATTGCTTAGTATGTATGGCAATGCTGCACTATATAGTATGTATATTGGGAATCACATATTAAACACAGGCAGACATGGCAGAGAGACAAGACAAAAAAACACTTCACTCCCTTGGGGTGGAGTAACAAGGTTAATTGTATAACTGGAGGGATAAGTGCACTTTTAGAAATCACTGTTGCCTCTCATCTTGTTGCAACAAATATTAGTCTCTTAGAGGAATACCAAGTCAAATTGGTCTGACGCCACACCTAGGGCAGACTTTTCATTGCCTCAAGCATGTGTAACGATAAAGAACAAATACAAACAAATATTGCTGAATCCCTTTAAGGTGTATTGTCTGCTGTTCCCTGTCTTGCAAAGGTCTGACATGCTTGCACGTCAAATGTGAACGGTGCACACACCAATTCTTCCGCGACAGGGGTCCGTGGTAGTGCGCGGTAAAAAAGTGACGAAAGGGTTTCGAGGGTTCAGGTTTGAGTTCACATTTCTCATAATCTGCTGCGAAATGGCATTAACTACTAAGATGGCTGAAAAGTATAAGAAGTGGTGTGTTTTGGGTGAAATTTTCTTTTGGAT
Organism: Branchiostoma floridae x Branchiostoma japonicum; assembly: GCA_013266295.2. Taxonomy (NCBI): domain Eukaryota; kingdom Metazoa; phylum Chordata; class Leptocardii; order Amphioxiformes; family Branchiostomatidae; genus Branchiostoma; species Branchiostoma floridae x Branchiostoma japonicum. The sequence continues at coordinate 21,842,854 of CM023823.1, forward strand.
TCGAGGCTTACTTCCGGGTATCCCTCCGCCTTGAATGTGGTGCGGCGGTTTGACCCAGATTTACGTTTCATGCATTCTGTGGGTGCTCTTGCTATGCCTCGCGCGACGAGGTATTGCGAAAATCTCAATGTTAGGATTTCCTTTATACTTTTCCTGCTTATACACAAGAGTTTTCTCTTTCCGACAATATCAGTCGTTTGGGTAGCTAAATTATGGGTGAAAATGGCCAATTTTTCGCATGATTTTTCATAGGAAAATCCTTTTCTCCCCTAAACTTTATCAAATTGTGAAAGGTTAAAGAAAGGGAAATTCTGTTGTACTTGTAGCTAGAGAGATATCCTTCATTTCCATACACAGTGTTTTTTCTTCAGAATTATTTCCTGAAAGAGACGGTCGCTAGACTTGAGGGTGTGCAGAATCGAATTGAGTCCCAAAATAAACTGGGGTGTGCCCCCTTAAGGTTAGATGGCATAGTACCAGCTACTTCTGTCCTGTGGGCTGGCACTACTGTAAATCTTTAAATCTTAAACTTGGTTTTGTTCTTGTGGTTTCCTTGGTGACCTCTCCACCACAAATTCATGATACTGCGAATATGCATTTCCTACAGAACTGATTCAACCGGAAATTTAAAACACAGCGGAAACCTCCTTTTCCCTCCTACCACAAAATAAAAACACTGAGTAGGTAAATGAATTTACAGTATAAAGTTTGAGATAGTGGATGTCTTCTGTGATGAAGTCACCACATCAAGCAACCTTAACCTCTTTGGTTCTGTTGTGTATTAATATAGTAATCTCCAAGTAGATCTTAGGGTGGCCAAAGACAGTATCCAATTGGCCAGACAGTTACCATTCAGCCACCCAAGCTGAATGGTAACGGTCTGGCCAATTGGATACTGTCTTTGGCCACCCTAAGATCTGCTTGGAGATTATTAATATAGATCAGTTTCTCATAGCTACATGAAGGCTAAGAGTATGATGTTAGTCCAGTGTACAGTTCCTACAGTTACATAATATCACATCACTCTTTCTCAGTATAAAAATACCCTTCTTGAGTGGACATAAATTTGGATCCGTATGAAGTACCGTGCATGTATTTACATTTTCATGGGCTCTTTTTTGGGTCAACAAACAACGAATGTGTGTGTGTGCTGACTGACGAAAGTAAGTCAAATATGTTTACCACATAGCTACAAATGTTTATGTCATCTTGTTAAATGGAATACAACGTTGTGTATATATCCTGATATTACAACATATAATACACAACATCATTCAACATTTCTAGTGATTTGTCCCTTTGGTGTTGTTGTAGGAAAATCTCCATTCCTTGAATATTTAGTGAGCGATACCTTCATTAATATGCATCATTTCCCTGGGTAGTAGACCATTTTCTTTCCTCAAGTTGTCAACAAAATATCTGCACATTCTCCCACATTCTCTGTGTGAGGTGTTTTTGTCTAGATGTAAGTAGACAAGGTCTGTAAGTATTATGGATGATTGCTGTCACATTTCAGTAACATTGTTTGCTTGTTTTTCTCACATTTACTGGCGTTTAAGGTTTGTATTTAGCCGTACGTGTGCTAATAGGTCTGTATGTGTATGTCTATATTCTGGTTAATGAATACTTATTGTTAGTGGGTTTTCTGAAATCTAGCTGATTTTATCAAAAGAAAACAAACAATGAAGGAAAGCAACTGGAAAAAGATTCTAACAAATTTCTCAAACAAGAATCTCAATCGGAATAAGTGTAGAACAGGCTAATGCCGTTTGGATAATGTTTTGACTGGCTGAGGCATTGTACATTACTGTAAGATCGTTGTATTTTGGTCTTGACCAAAGAATTAAAAAATTTAATGTGTTTTTTGTATGTACCGGTAGTTAAAATTTACAACAGTATGTGTGTAGAAAGGTCTAACACTGTCTAAATAAATGCTTTGACTGACTGTTGTAATGCATAATATTTTGATTGTAAGATGGTTGTATGTTAGTCTTGACTATTTTTCCATTTGATGTGAAGTTTGAATTGTTTTTTTTCCTGAACAGGTTGTAGAGATGGAGGGGGCAGGTGCTCAGGATCAGCTGGATATGGTTCTGAAGGAGAAAGCTCAGCTTGCCGAGGAGGTGGAGAGACTCAAGACTGCTGTCCAGAAGAAAGACAAGGTATTACAGGCCCAATCATATTTTGTCATAATGATTTTTTGTAACAGGAGAAAACCGATTGCTGTCAAGGATCTACGACAACCTTTTCTGCCACAAGACCTGGAAAAGTTAATGGCATTTTAGAATAAGTACAGGATTTTAAAAAGATTCTTGCTCTATGTAAACAATCTGCTATTCAATTCTTTTCCAGGTACATATACTTATAGATTACTCCAATACAATTAATACTACATAATATACCGGGGTACCCCTATAAATGATGATACATCCTGTAAGCTTAAGTTAGGAAACCTGGGAAAATGTTTTAGTTTAGATTGTCTCTGTATGAAACTTGTTACACTCCATTATTTTTCTTACTGTTTTTTTTTTCTTAGGAATTGGAAAGACTGCAAGAAGAAGTCGAAGCCATGAAAATGAGAGATGCCAAGAACCAAGGGATCCAGCAGAGACTTACGGTAGGTTGATTCTGTTTTCCTTCACTGCTGTGTAGTGTTCTATGAAGCACATCTTTTCTGTACATCACATTGAATAGGCTATTGATGAGAAAGAAATTATAGTAGACATTCTTTTTGGTCCTTACAAAATAGATTGTAATATTATCTAGTATTGTTTCAATACATGTATTTTTTATTACTTTGTCTGAAGCAAATGAAAAATTCTTCCATCTTACGACAGACAAGATATACAAGTCACATTGTTTCAGTTCAGACTGATTATCAGAGAACTACCATCAGTCTTGCTCTGGTAGCCAACAACTGTAATTTTAACAGTACAGAAGCTAAGATGTTGCTCTTTGACGCCCCCATGCAGCCTGGGATTGTGGTGCAAGAGTCCCCTGTCGTTGGTGACGTAAGTTGTTCTCTTCCACGAACAACAAGTCATTCCAACACAAACTCACCATACCACCCCTATATGTGTAAACATGTATACGTCCCCTCAATGAATGTCCAGTCATTACAGCACCCGCTTGTACTCAACCACCCCAGCAGTATTGGTATCTCCCAACAAAAGCACAGACCTTCTCACGGATTGCATTGCATGTAGAGAGATGTTGGGCAATATGGGTAATACAGGGGAACAAACAAAATCATCATGGTGACAACACGAACCCGACCAGACACAGTACTCATGCACCACATATGCACTGTCTTCAGTTGGTGTTGTTTTCCCCTTGCATTACCCATAATGCACCACACCTCCCAGCAGGCAATAGGATCCACAAAATGGTCTTCCTCCTTGATGTCACCCTCTTTTTCCTGACTTCTGTAGTGACCAGGCTAGGCTGACTATATTACTTGCTTCTTGCAAACATTTGCTGGACTCCAATGTATTGTGTTTATTGAGTTTTACTCTGTCATCGTACATAGTAACTACTAACAGTTGTTGTCCTGTCAGACTTGTGAGCAGGACAAGCGTGACCTACAGCAGAGAGTGTCGACTCTGGAGGGCCAGCTGGACACCGTCCTGTGCGACCACAGGCGAGACACGCAGCGCGTACGCGACCTGGAGGAGCAGATCGGAGACAAGCTCCACGAGCTGACCATTCTGCACCAGCAGCTGGTCACCGTCACCGCCAGCAACCACAGCGAGGAGACCGAGTTTGATGCCTGAGAGATCTCTCTGTTGCCTAGCTACCAAGCAGCAGACACGTATACCTAATGAGAAACATGGGATAACAGCTTACATGTTAAGATTCACTCATTCAACATACCTAACGTCAAGTTGGCAACTCCGTTTGTTCTATCCCACAGCTAACAGCATTAGTTCTTGCCATTTTGTTGAGGAAAGAGGAAAACCTTGGAGCAAATTAATTGCACAATAGGGCTACTGCAGGTATTCAAGAAGCTATGTACTTCTAATGTAATTATGCAACAATTTGAGTGTAGAGGTACAAAATGTAGGGTGTGAACAAAATCAGAGGAGATACCAGACTAATATCAGTGCATGCAAATGCCATGGCATGAACCATTTTCTAGACTGAAATCTTTGTGAATCGTGGGTCTGGGAAGAAAAAAGGGAACGTGGAAAGAGGGAACAGCATTACACGGTACCCCGTAGCACTACTGTTGTCTCTTGCCAAGTACATAAAAGAGTCATTTATTCACGCCACCTATCCTTCCCCTTATATACTGCATGGATGACACATGAAGAAGTATAACCCATAAGGAGTGAATACTTGAATGGCCAGATATAAGGTTTTTTTCAGTCTTACAGCATTAAGCATGTGGTATAAAAAGTACCAAAATGGTTGTGAAAAGTTGAAGACATGAAACTTAAAAAAGAAGTACTTGTACAAGTCACATGCAGTACAAGATATCCCTAGTACTAAAGTGATAGTAACATAGTTTGAAAATTGATAAAAAGTTCTACTTTAATACAATATATAAGTCTTACTAACAAATCACAAGGGAGCAATTCAAGCACTAAGCTTTATACTGTCAAGAAGTTGTTCTACCACCTAATATTACATGTTACTTATTTTTAGATTTGTTTGGTAACATTTTGCTTTTATTATTTAACAAGTTGCATTGTGAAATTGTTCTTTATGTTCAGTGTTATTAATAATGTTGGGTATGTGAACACTCTGTATGTGTAAATGACTTCATATATTTATATACAATCATAAGTGGAAGTTAGTGGTTAATGTAAGAGATCTGTGGAAGCTTTCAATGTGTTTTGCCATTTTTTTAAGGAATGTTATGACTAACAAATTACTGATTGATCTGTATGAAAGCTATCTGTGTACAATATAAGTTACCCTAATATTGTCAAATGTTTTGGGTCACAAGAGTATATATTTTCTGGATGATCTCATGTACATGTAATGCTCCTATGTACATGTACATGTAATGTTGAACTGAAAATGATATACAAGACTTGGTGTAAGATCGGGCTGACTACCTTATAGTTACACCCATATTTCTCACTCCTACTTGTTCTGCTTGACCCGATGAGGATATTATTTGCTGTGTTGATCGATATACTTCAGGGGACTGTGCTACAGGGGACATAGTCAATTCCATTGATATTCCAATATGTCCAAACAAGCTAGATATATGTTTGAATGTTGTGCATTTACATTGTTGGAACGCATTGGAATGTTGACAGATCTGACATGCATGTATGTCCCCAGTCAGTGAAAGTGTAAACTGATCTACTGGGCTGCCAACAAAATTTCTGGCCCCACCTCTTCCGTTAAACAACATTATGCAGACCTATTATAGCATTTACGGTAGTCATCTCCTTCTGCCCCTTACTAGACTGTGCTTTAAAAAGCATGAACACCTTCATTGTATAATGTATATATGACTAGAATTGATACCATGAACAAAATTGTAAAATTCCCATGGTGCAGAGGCCAGTAGTATAATTGTGCCTTGTGGGAACTGTGCAAGGAATTATGTAATTAACCTCTCTAGCATAATCATCATCAACCTATGTAGCAATGCATCAATATTACATTGTACATGTATATGTACATGTAATAAGTCATTAATTAATAAGCTGCCTCACAGCACATGCGTGATGCAATGTGGATACTAAGGTCAAAGTTTGATATCCCTAACATGTAAACAATTCTTTGCCTAGACGTGTTTGTGACATTTCCACTCAAATGTTTGTTTACCTTTGAGGGGCTTCAAGCTTTGACCTTACCCACACCCACAATCCCCTGCAGTGCTGGAACTGTGAGGTGCCTTATTAAGAGAGGCTATCAAGTGAAACTACTTTCAACCTCTAGGTTCAAAGGCTTCCATCAGAAGATGCCAAATTTCAGTTCTTGCCAAATAAAATAGTGTCTTTACTAATTAAGAAGCCGTAGGGCTTCCTACTGTATTGTTTAAGAATTGTTACAAAATACTTGTCTTCTACTAATTTTAAGTACCAGTGAAGTGTGATGCAGTTTAACTTTTTTGGTGACACCTCAAGGGCAAAGCCTGTTTTTTTTTTACGTATTATTGTTTTTTTTCAAGTGGAAAATTGATTTTTAAAATATATTTTAGAACAATTAAGTTAAGGACTTCATGTTAATTTATCAAATGAAACTTTTGGCCATATCATCTGTTTTCAGTGTATGCTGCTTAACAAGGTGGACACTTTATTTGCAGTAACATCTCGTCCATAGAGATACATGTATTCTGTTTTAACATTGAAAAGAGCTTTTTTATGTTAACATTGAAGTTTATGGTTCTTGTATTGAGTTTTGTCAGGTGATGTAACAAAAATGATTAACATTGTGATTTAATTTCGTCTCAGTCCAATTATGTGTCTGTTTCATGAATCATGTCCCAGCAGTTTTTGGTGCTTGTTTCTTGTATATATAAATATATATATATATAATCATAACATATTACCCAGAAATTAGCATACTGAGTGACATTGCAGTACAGTAACACACAATAGTTACATGGATTCTCTGTCCTAAACTGCAAAAACGTAAACTCCCAAAAGAACAAAATGTTGATAGAGTTTACAGCAATGCAGCAGACGGAATGAAAATAATCACCCACCACCATATATGGTACTAACAATAACAACATTATTGAAAGGTTTTGAACGTTTAGAGTTTATGTGGTGAACATAACAGGATAGTTTAACAAATTAATATGTGGAGAACTGCAGACTTCTTCACCTTTATACATCTATTGAATCAGATATATTTTGTCTTTTTTAATGCCAAAAGCTAGAACTTTGTCACTTTCCTGTTGTTAGAATGGGATTTGAAATTAACATCACACTAGTCAAAAAATATAATCAATTCTACTGTTTTCTGATTAAAAAAATGTTATGCAAGCAAGACTTGTGCTATTCAAGATATGTTACATCGTGTTTATCAACATTGTCAGTGGTTGTACAATGTAGGTCTACAACTGTTCCATGTATATGTAACTAAACTGCTGTAAAATATAACTCATCAAAATGTGTGTGGAAAAAGCCATATTGTGTCATGATGCACAGCCTCTTTTATGGTAAATATAGTTTACACCTATTTTCCAATTGGTAGCAAAAAAAGGGCCGATGTATTATTTCTCAACCACTGAAAGAGGAAAAGTCTCCTATGACTTTGACATATTCAGAAACAGGGTACAAGAACATATGCTAACATGTTACTAAACTTCTGTTCAATTCAAACAAATATAAAGATACAACTGCATGTGTGTCCTTGTGAGTGATGTCATTTACTTATAAACACCATGAATGTATGGACAAGTCCAGAAAGTGTATGTACAACAAGTCATCTTCAATCTACAATGAAGCATTTGTTGATAAATGAAGTTCAACTTTTCAAAGGGTATTTGCCAGTTGTAAGCGTCTGAATTGTTGGTGTCCTTGCACCAAATCTTGTGTAGCCGATAATTTTTCATCTGTAGCAACAGAGAGAAATACTTGAGCAGAGCGTGATAGCTTGTGGAAGACTGGGACAGCTCATAACTATTGGAGTGTGCTTTCAGTACCAAGGACAGCATCTTTGCAGAGAGGTGGTTTTGGGTTGGTTTGACATCATTTCTTCAGCGGTGGGGATTTTAACTGTAAAGATCAGCTTTCTGTACCAAGGACAACACTTATGATGTTGAATTTGTAGTTTATGGGAGTCAGGGACAGTCCTTCAGAGCATGGCTTTCCGCCACTTCAGAACAGCACCCAGGACAGCACTGGTACTTCGGTCAGGCAAATACCAATTTTAGCAATGACTACTGAAGCGCCGCCTAGTGATGGTTCATTGGTACTCCAACCAAGCAAAGCCTAAGTTGAGCAGTAGCCATTATGACATGTACATGTATCAGAGTTGTTACTGATCTTTCTCTCGCATTCACATATATCTGGTCTTGAAATTCTGGAAACAATCTGTACAATCTGTAGAATTTTTATCCTCAGTCCTTAAACTTGATACAAACTTAAAATCCATTTTCTGTCTTGTAATAATACATATCAAGCAACTATGTCAAATCTGACACCAATACTGTTTCTCATTCTGCACTGTGCTCTTCGGCTTGAGACAGAAGTAGAGGTGTCATTCTAGGAGAACAGTCACAACATATTTCATCCCTAAGACACTCCCCATGCCCCAGGATGGTACAGTCCAGTCACATTACACAGGTCCAGAACAGGTTGTTCTATTGCCTCAAATAAGGGTGGAGCGTTGCTAATATACTGGCCCATCTTCCAAAGCATCATCATCAGCATCTAGGTAGTCCTCTCCATTGTCAAAGTATGACAAGGCATAGTCGGTCCCCTGAAAGTACAACAGGATACTGTCACACAATTCACAGTCCAGTGATCTCCCAGTGGCACTGCCAATATGCAAATAAGCGGGTTCGGAACGGTAACGTCAGAGCAAAGCATTAATCATTGCCACCGCGGCAGGCGAGCTAGGAGAGCGCGAAGTTCAAACGTGTGCACAGGGTAATTATTTGGCCGACTAATGTGAAAATTGAAATATGTCAACTTTTTAATGCATAGACTACTGGAAAATAATGAATTTAATATTCTCTGTTGCTTTCCTTTAAAGTTCATCCAGTCACTACATCTCTGTGAGAAATACCATCTATATGTCACAAACATCTATTTCAACTCCTTCTGAAGATGGGACTGCATCACAAAGTTGATACAGATGGTCCAGGAGTAAATATGCTTTTAGATCTTTACAGTAAATATAGATTACCATAAATAGTATAACAACTAAATTGGAAGAAATAAAAGCATCAGTAAGACTTCCCCTTACCTCCTCTATGTCCTCATCATCATAAAACTCCTCCTCTTCCTCCTCCTCCCCCTCAGCCTCCTTCTTCTTCTTCTCCTCCTCATCTTCATCATCATCCTCATCTCCATCCTCCTCAGCCTGCAGGATTTGCTGTGGAGAATGAGATACATGATTGTCCATTGACCATTTTACATTTCATCTGTAAAAAAGGTCTTTGAGCAGCATGAAGTGTTCCGGCCATTATGAGCATTTCAAGTAAGTGGTCCATGTATTAGGATTAGGGTGAGAAAAAAAAAATTCTTTGTATTTTGTTCTTGTTGATGTCAAAAATTCCTCTGTATTCTTGTTTTCACAATTTCGTTCTGAAAGTCAAACTATTTTGAGAAGCAACTTGTAATAACAAGATGGCTATATTGTAACCATGTATTACTGTTTGTGTATGTCAAGTACATGTACCTTTAACTTGTTCTCTGCCTCCTTTGTGTCACCTTTTTGGCCTTTAGCCTTCAGCTTGGTCCCTGATAATGACGGTTTTACTGAAATCTCTGAAATGAGAATCACAGAATTACTGATGATTGTCAAGATCTTATGAAATTACGTCTGAAACAAAAGAAAATAACATAGCTATAGGCACAGCAATTACAAGGCTTTGTTGTACTTTATAGTTGTGAATTATGATATCAATGTAGATACTCCATACTCCATATCATGAGGATTTCTGTAAGTTGAATGACTGGTAAGTATCACTGCATAGTACTACTGCACAGATGTACAATGCAAAAGGTAACTGTAGATAATTATAGACAGTTCAAAATGTACTAGGAATCATTCTTGGAATATATTTGAATATGACAAAATATTCCGTGCCACTTACTTAATCTCTTGGGTTTCTTTTCTCTAATTCTCAGCTCCTTGGGAAACGTGTTCCAATCTGAACATTGGTTCAAAAGACAATTGTAAGTTGTAATGAGTATTCCTAATTTCAAGCTCATATTAACCAATGAATACAAACATGGATGTGAGCAAAAACTGATGAGTTCCATTAGTTCTCACAGCAGGGCTCAAAATACATGTAACTATTTTTTCTGCAATATCGTGGCCAGGTTCATAAAATCAGGCTTCTATTCTTTAAGTCCATACCAAATTTTTTAGCTTGCTGAGTTTTTTCTGCATATTACAGGTGGGTATTTTGAGCCCTGCAGATGAATTATTAACCAATAGCATGCTATGTTTATATACCAAATCAAACACAATTTGAGGGGAGATTGAGAGCTTCTGGTTACAGTTAAAAGTTAAAACCTTCAGCATATAGGGGTACATCTCCAGGGCAACAGGGCACTGGGCCACTACAGCAGGGGGCTACTAGTACTAGTAGTAGTCAACTGGTGGTGATGTGCCACTCTTTCTCGTAAGTGCTGATTGCTAAGGCCTAGGAAAATAAATGTTGTGTTTCCTGTTTCCCGACCGACCCTAAAAATAACCGCCGACCCTAGCCTTATTTTTGTGTGGAACCCTGCATATTGCTGTGTAACAGTACGCTGGACCGGTTCCAGACTTGTAACGTTAAAAAGGAAAGAAAAAACGGAACGTCAGAAATAATGTCACATTCCCCTTTTTGTTCTAAGCCACCTAAAGCCTTCCATAGATCGGAAAATTTCGCTACAAAATGAAGAAAACATAAAGATAAAATAAGATAATCCCTACCTACCGACCCTAATTTTTTCAGGGCCGAAACAGGAAACACAACTTTTTTTTTCTTGGCCTATTAAAGCAGTCTGCATCATATATATATCTAAAGTCTTTCGTATGACCTGACTGAGGTTTCAACTGGCGACCTCCCACATGCAAAGCAAACACTCGGCTATTGCACTGGTAAAAGGCTAGCTTTAACTTATCAGTTACTAACCTGGTGTCCAGCCGAGGCCCTGCCCTTTGTTCTGTCCATTCAGCTGGTACTTGTCTGAGTACCGTTCAATATCTGCAATGCAGGCAGAAAATCTATTTATGCTCTTCACTATGATACAACACTGCAACAATATACATGTATAAAAATTTTACATCAGTGATTTATTGTTGCTAATATAGGAGCCAAATTAGAATGGTTTGGTCTAGGGGCGAGTAGAGTTCGAATCCCTACCATTCTTGCTCACTCAAGTCATTTATAAATGAAATATCTGAAACAATAATCTACCTTTCTTGGCACTCTGTGGTTTGATGAAGTATGGAGACTCCCTCATGGATCCTCGGAACTCCTGTTTGAGAGCCAGCAGGTAGTTTGCCTCCTCCCCTTCCTGTAAGGGGACAGGCTTGAACTCCAGAGGCTGGAAAATACAACATTACCTTACAACTCTAATACTACACATGGTTACTACATCAAGTGGAACACCCTACCAGGTACACTTGTATCTAGTACAACCTTGAATTTGTTTAAGGCGGGGTTGGCCAATCACCTTGGCCTCCCCGCCAATACCCAGCTGTAGGGCCTTTTTTTTTGTATCCTGGTGTGGCTCTGTATAGTTGCACAGTTCAGTTCTATTTTTGCACGTTATTCTTTATTATTATTATCATTTTTCGTCTGTTTGTATATATATTTTTTTTTTTCTTTCGCGCACCACCACCTGCCACACCAGCTGCACCTCAGTTCCCAGGACGTGATGTGCCGTGAGGCACCTTGTCCTGTATGATGTAGATGTAGATGTATGGTGAATATCATTACTATTCCATCTCATGGTGAGATTGTGACAAAGTTTGAGGTTCATATCGCCATGCCAACTGTTGAATGGCTTCTCCAGGTCTTTCATACCTTAGCCCAAGGAGAAGCCCTGCAAAGGTCGCCACCACTAGGGGACTGTACGATATTTAGCGGGGGGGGAGGGCCGGTCGTCCAGGGGTAGGGCTAAAAAAATTTTCCTAGGCCCTCCCCCCCAGGTCAAAAATTTTTTCCTAGGCCCTCCCCCCCGGCTCAAATTTTTTTCCTAGGCCCTCCCCCCGGCGTGAATTATCTAAAGGAAATTTCGTACGGGGAGAGGGCAGATTTTCGAGCGCCGAAGGCGCGAGCGCGAGCGCCGCACGGATCAGACAGGAGCGCCGAAGGCGCGAGCTGTCGCGCCGCACGAACCAGGCACGAAGCTAGGGGGGTTGGGGGGCATGCTCCCCCCGGAAAATTTTGAAATTTTAACCCTCTAAAACGCTATTTCCTGCATTTTAAGGGGTAATTTTGCTGGTACACCGAGCTAAGTTTATTCCTCTTTTTCGGGCTATATTTCGTCCACGATCTTCTTCCACGTGCTATTTACACAACCGGGAAAACAATTTTGTCAGGTTGCTTTCAATTTACTTTGGAAGGACATTCAGAGAGGTAAATAAATGTTGTGACAGTCCTTGGTTCAATCAAAATACCTTGTTTAATGCGTCCACATCCACGCCGAGAAGTTCGAGCCGAACGTGGGGCGGGATCTTTATCGACAACGCATATACGATTTTAAACAAGAAAAAACTACCGTTGTGCGGCTGGGAAGGGTGCGTTATGCCGTGAAAATTAATTAAATGTTCTCTTCAGAAGAGGCTTGGCTGCATTTTTATCGATATCGTTACGAAAGCCGCTACGAAACGCGAGTTAGTTTGGTTGTATCGTCGAATTTCGGCTTCGCGCCGGGCCGGCTCGACTACCAGCTTTCCAAGGCAGGGGGTTGTGGGAGATTTGGGCGAATCCACTAAAATTATAGGGATGCGTACTTTTTTAACGTAACATTCTGCCGATTCCACAGGCCGGCAAATCACTACGGTACATGTGAGATCACGTTTTTGAAATTATCAAAACGTCGGAAGGATTCTTGGATCTTGGAAATTTTTTTTTCCTAGGCCCTCCCCCCAGGTAAAATATTTTTTCCTAGGCCCTCCCCCCAGCTCAAAATTTTTTACCTAGGCCCTCCCCCCTCTGACGACCGGCCCTCCCCCCCCGCTAAATATCGTACAGTCCCTAGGGTTCATAGAAATTCATGTTACTACATGTACGTGTCATAACTGTGAAAACCTCCTCAAGCTGCCAATGCTTCAGTATATCCTGATAGCCACACATGTTTACATGCCCGTAGTATTTTTGGTCCTTGAACTAAGAAATTTAAAAAGAATCTGTAACAAAAGTTGACACTGGAAGAACGTACAATCAGTATAATATACATTCCCATAGGAGGTATGGTAAATACTAATCGCTGTTAGTGGCACTTTTTTTATCATCATACAGACAAAAAACACAGCATACACAAAACGCACTAGTACTAATAGTAAAGTCTTTCAGTACTGTGAACATACTGGATAGATGGGCGGTGGCTGGAGGGTGGGAGGGGGGAGACCCTCTCCTCTACCAAACCCTAACGCGCCGGGGTCGAACGACAATCCACGGTGGCCCCCTCTGCCCCGACCTCGCCCCGCCATCCCGTTTTACAGCTCTTTCAGTTAAAATCAGATCATAAAATGTATGTGACGACAAAATGCAGCCCAACAAAGTTTGTAAACATTGGGCCGCCCCTCATCAGCTACTGGGCGCAGCCATTTTGAATCACGAATGATGGGAATGGAAAAGTCCATTTCCTTTTAGGGTCCAATAGACTAGCACGTGCCAGAAATTCACACACAATAGCAATCTTTTGCTGCCTGTTTTTAACAAGAAAGTTTCAAACTGCTGTCAAGCACATTTAAAAACGTAGCCCAAAGCTATAAACACAAAAGAATAACTAAAAATCCTTACAAAAAACTTTCTGACTTACAGGATACAGGGGTGGAGGTTCATCCTTGCTTTGCGGCAGTTCCTTTTTATTTTGGAACCCCAAAGACTCAATATCAAACGACAGTGGCTTCCCTCTGCCTCTTCCACGTCCCCTGCCCCCCATTTCCTAACTTTTACCGCTCTTTTGGGACGAAGGTCAGCGGCGACCAACTGTGTCCGCGTGTCGCATCTGCACCGACTCGGAAAATGTTTCAATCCAGACACGACCTTTGATATGTAATGGTTCAACCTGTCGTCCAATCAGCTACGCCCTAATCTGATAGCATTAGTTTATGATGGTCGTTGGGTAAGCTTTCTGTCGGTAAAATGAGTTTTTTTCCTCACGTAGTTCAGCTGAAAGAGACATCCCAAAATGATATCATTTATCACGTAGTCCAAAGTGATTAATTGTTGCATTTACTGTGGTTACCCTGGTAACGTTATATGAAAAGCAGGTTTCGCGCGTCGTTCCTGGCGAAATTATTTTTCCTCGCGGTGGAACATTAAGCTGCTGACTCGCCTATCTCGTGATGCAAATCAAATGTTGTTTTGTGGCATGCATTGTTGTACGATATTGGTAAGTAAAACTAGGTTTTTGCATTTTATAAAGAATTCTAGACGCACCTAGCACCTCACGCTTTTGACCGCTGATAAACCCCAGGCTGTGTAGCCTGCAGTCCAGTCTTGTTAGCTTTAGTCCGCTCCTCAAGATCCGCTACCCCGTAAATACTGACTGGACTCCCGGCTAGCAGTTTTGCGATCATTTTATATGACCCACTGAATCATGACGACAGGAAAACGGTTGGCAGTCGTGAGCAGCGTTCAATGTGTAGATTTCGTTCTTTATCGTACTGCGTCTTTCTGTTGTCGCACCAAACTTGTACAATGTCAATACGAATTTCTAGACTATCTGCGAGATTTTCGCCTTTTTTACACATTCTTCGCCTAAGAACTTTTTGGCTATAATTGAACAAACACACAGATTATAAACAACGCAGTCTAAAGTATTGTATAAATTCAAATGTCTTTAATACAGTTTCAAGTTGGTCGACCCTACTGACATACAACAACGTGTTACATGATACATTCATAACGTCAATGCACAATAAAATTGACCAAATAAAGTAACATAACACATAGTTGGCCCACTTTACCAGCTCCAAAAGTCGAGGGGGGGTGGCTCAATGCTGAATATTCCTAGAGATTTATCGTAGAAAAAAAGCAGGGTTAGTAGGCGTTACCCGCTATATCGTTCCTGGACACAACATAGTACTGTACTCCATGCCAGCAAACATTATATTGGATTCGCCAAAAACAGTTACTCAAGCAACTGGATATGATTTTGGAAACGGTCAGACGTTTCAGGTAGCATCCACTACCTTTCGTCAGTGACACTAAAGGACTGCAGGAGAATTGCTGGTTTATAAGCAGAAACCATTGATTGATATGCAAATAAGTAAAGACAATTTTTTGTGAAAGGCCAAAAGGAAACAAAAGTCAAGACAATTTTTGTGAAAGGCCAAAAGGAAATACAAGTTAGACAAGTCAAGACAAGGATGATGCAAATTAGTGAAGAAGCTCCTGTTGTTTCAGAACAGGAGCTTAAGTGTTGTCTGTCCTTGGGGCTGGGAGCGCCAAATCCCAAGTTCCCGAGAGGTCTACCCGTAGCCCCCCCTCCCTGTTGAGGGTGGGGTTGTACATCCTTTCATATATAGCTTCTCTAACTCCTCGTTCCCACCAGCGGGTTTCTCCTGCAGTCCTTTAGTGTCACTGACGAAAGGTAGTGGATGCTACCTGAAACGTCTGACCGTTTCCAAAATCATATCCAGTTGCTTGAGTAACTGTTTTTGGCGTATCTTATCACCTGGATGTCTAACCTTCACCGACGTATTATATTGGATTGGTTATCCTTCAGTGTAAATACACAACCTACCATCTATAACTACCATATCTACACATACACTCAACTTATATATCAACTAATATGTTTGGATGACACTATCGCAATAAGACAGTAAGGATAAAAATATTACACAAATATATTACACTGGTGGTAACAGCAAACTTTTCGCATCTAATCTCCAAGCAGATGTATGGTTAAGGTTTATTTTGCTTGGAGCTTACCTGGGGGAAGTTTGTTTTCGATCCCCAACATCCTAAGTCATAAGGCAAGCCTTCCGCTTTCATATATGCGTTCTCGGTGTAAGTTACTACACGGCAGTGTTACTGGGTAAGTCCTCCATGGCAGCGTTAGCAACGCCACCGTCTGGAACCTTTACGTCCTGCAGCTCCGGTGACCCGTGTACTGGCTTGTCATCTTCTTCCTCCGGGTGATGCAGTGCCACCATCAGCGTGTAGACCAAACCTCCGACCAGTCCGCCGATTAACGGCCCAACTATTGGGACCCACCACCAATGGTTTCCCGCCCTGAGAAATCAAGAGGATTAGCAATTTGTTCACAGTGTGACCCTCTGCCTGTAAAAGTGACAGGTGGTTGTAACAAAAAGGTGACTGGAGGCGGAAGACGCTTCAGAACTCGTCTACAAGGTATTTTCTTTAATCCTGTATGCTATTGCATTTCTGCGAATTGGCGTAATACTTGGTGTAGCTTGCTAAAGGTCGTGTACAGTTATGAGCACAAGTTTCAAGACGAATTGCACCCTGTCTAATGTTAATACACGAAGGAAGAATATACAATCAATTTTCGTATCTCCAATGATTGCTGTCCATGTTTCATTCTTTATCACCCTTTTTACCTGAAGACTTCCAGGCCCCAGCCTGCCATCGCCGTGAAGAGTCTCGGGCCCAGGTCTCGGGCAGGGTTGATCGCGTACCCGCAGTTGAACCCGAAGGACGTGCCGATGGCGAACACCAGCAGGCCGACAAGGAGAGGCTCCATGCCCGCCGTTACCTTGTTGTTCTTGGAGTCAGTCAGAGCCAGAACACCGCAGAGCAACAGGGCAGTGCCCACTACCTGTCAGGTGAAGCGAACACGGGATCATTTACTGTCCTAGCAGAAACGATTAACAGTTAAGGGGCACAGTCACTTTCTTCGTGCGATTTTCTTGTAGTTAAAGATTTTCAGCAAGTCTATGACAGAATGAACCATCGACAGTGGTGTACGACAACCTTTTCCATGCATCACAAAACAGCTGAATTTCGTACGACACACACAACCGTGCTGCATGGGTTCTCAATACATGCTGTCCGAGTAGACACAGCGTCGTAGGATGGATGTAGGAGGGCCCTTACTGATGAGCTCCAGACATCAACTTCTTGATGTGCGCCCCATTAGGCAGAACACCACAAATAAATGCCTGTTCTGGCCCAGCTATCAACGTCATTGAAGTCAGAAAGACTACCGTAATGATACCGCCCCGGCCACCCCCTCCCAACCGGCTCACCTGGTCCAGTACCCCACTGCCGATAGACAGGAAGTCTTGCGGGTACGTACTGAAGATGCCTCCCGTCCCGTTCACACCCACAACTACCCGGGTCCCACCGTCAAAGTTCACCAACGCATCTGTGGAGAAGGTTTAGCATTATCATCAGCAAAAGTTGCATCGTTTCTATTGACTTTACCTATTGATATCTTTGGGATGTCGACGGAATGCTTGGACGTTGACAGTTAACTACAAAAACAATGAAGTGGTCGGTAAAAATTCTTTCCTTTTTCTACAGTACAAAAAGACGTGAGAATGGATGGGAGTTGTATATTCTTTCTCTCCGTTTTCAACAATTGTAGACAATAGTGTTACAATATCTTAGTATTATATTATATTATATTATATTATATTATATTAAGTACTAAACAGCGAACAGAATATTCATCCTACATCACAATTTTGCGAGCATTGTTGATGAACTCTATATGGCTTTTACATGTTTTTCGTAATAAAACTATTTAGGCTAATCGCACTGTGGCAATTTACCGGCACAGTCCAAGACATGGATGAAGCTTAGTGTAAGAATGCCATTGATAGCTGTGACGTTTTTTCCATTGCACACAATCTACACTCAAAGCTATGACGTTCTTACCATAGTACACAATGTACACACAAACTGCTGACAAGAAGGCCCCTATCATCTGAGCCATGACGTAGCACGGCAGGTACACCCAGCGCAGTTTCCCCAGGACTGCCATGGTCAGGGATACCGCAGGGTTCAGATGGGCTCCTGAAAACACCAGAAACATCAACATTTTTTTTTTCTCTGTAAGAGTTGTATTCATGGATTTGCAAACCTTCTGGAGCTGTAGAAGATTCTGTATCAGATTTTCTTTGTAAAAAAAGCAGTGCTAGCCCATTGAGAACACGACAAAATGTAAAGAAAACTTTTGTGCAATTCTGATAAATATTTGTTATAAAATGTTGCTGTGGCTTTTTATGAGTGTCAACTTCAATGAATGAACGATCAACAGCGCAGACTTATTCAAGAAAATAAAAAACGTGACAAATTGTGTTATGTCATAAGTTATGAATTTATTGCTATATAGCTCGAGTCGGCTGAAGCTGCAGTTCACCTGAGACACTCCAGGAGGCGTACACGCCGATGACTACCCCGATGCCGTACCCCCAGTTGATGGACAAGAATGTTCCCTTGTCCTCCCGACTCAACACGACCTGCGCCACGGACCCGTTTCCGATCGTCTGAAACAAACGGAAAACGTTGCTTTGAATATTGTTGTATACAAAATAATGTGAAGTGGACGAAAATAACCTTTTTTCCTATTCATGATCACTCGGGCAATATTTCAAATGTGTGCACACTAGTCCCCATAAAACACAGATCTATGTCTTCCGAATAGCTTGTTCATCTGCCAGAACGCAGCAGCCAAACCAGTAGAGCAAGGACGTTCTGAGGGTATTCTATGCAAATGCCGTCCAAAATGAAAGTTAAAGATTTTAAGTCAAGAAAAGACAGGGCCAGTCCCCCATGCATACCCTTAGGGTCCTGACAGGGTTATCGTCGTACTAGTCGTAGCCTGGCCAGATAACCCAGGTTTTTTCCGTAAACCCCAGACACTTAATAGGACTCAGCTGGAAATGCAGTCTCTAATAAGAAGTTTTCACACAACATCCTAAGTTGGAATTCTTGTTTGGACCTGATCCATTTGCGCAAATGATGACCTTGACACAAGTTCACGATCCTAGGCAGCTGTCACAGAAACTGTACTACATGTACTACCAAGGACATTATATAGGTCCTATATAGTGTCCTTGGTACCATGGTATTACTCAGTGCTTCTCTTTGTCATCTAGCTCAAGATTAAGCATTTCTAAACAATCAAGTACACTATTTTCAAAGTTGTTTCTAGTTAATCATCATCATCGTCGTCGTCGTACGAGTACAGCAGGCCTCACGTTTCATCCATACATGTATGTCAATCAGACTCGGCCATGTCAGCAATTGACCCTGGTTTGGGGTCTACTAGTAGCCTGGGTACCATCCTCCGTAGTTTTTGCCGCTCCCAAAGGTCTCCGTGGTGGCTAGCGACCTTTGGGAGCGGCAAAAACTACGGAGGATGGTACCCAGGCTAGTCTACTAGTAGATTGTAGTTAGCACTACATCCAAAACCAAGAAAGGCATCCGCGCTTGATGTACAGGTAATAAATTGCCAGCATCAAGATATCTGTGTATTTTCAAATGTGGAAAATCTCAAATGGTATCTCACTCGTAACGGGACAGCGAGCAATACAAGTGAGTATATATATATATATATGTTTTCTTGTGACTTTGCGAACAACGGAAATATTGGCGTCATCTGCAGTAGAAACCAGATGTCTATAACGTTAAGAATTTTTTCTCGCGTGACTCCAGGTATCGTGTGATGTTGGGACGTGAGTTTGGCAGGGTGAGCTGATGGCATCGCTGGTGAACTCTTTACCTCTCCAGGAGGGTTGAGAGAATCTGGAACATCTGGCCAACAGCCAGGCCACCGACTTTGATACGGAGCAGGCTTCGGCCTGGATTTCTAGTCTGGAAGCCAGGATGTTTCTGTACACAGTACAGGCCAGCTCCTCGGCTTCCTAGCTAGCTTCCAGTCTACGAATATCAGGCTCAATCGGGGTTACACTGCAATAAATTCAATTCAATTTTAATATGATACACAGATGATTCCTAAATATCATTCTTTACACCGCAGGAACACAGTTTTCCCTTTGGACACTTGCGGTAAAGGGCTCTGCTGGAACTTCAAAACTAAGATGAAGTAGGAATGGACATCAAGCAATGATTCAGTAGCTGATAGGGTTTCTCTCATCCAACATGTCCAACGAATGTGTAAACAATTTGTAAACTTAGTAGTGTAGAATATGAACACCACTTTGTAGAAGAAAGTACATTGTATGGCAATTTAGACTCTGAGAAGTACTTTATGGTCACATACAGGCTATATTGCTCCTATTCATATATACTGACACATTGTATTTCTTATAGCTTATGCGTCTAGATAAACCTGCCACAACCACACCCATCTATTCTTATATACCCATCATTACAGAGAGAAGCAAGGAGAAGGCGTACTATTAAAAGCCCAGGGGCAACCGCACAATAAAGTTCTTCTTCAATCAACATGGATTTCATGTTGATTGAAGAATCAGAATACCGCTGTCAGCTAGGTAGAGTACCTATCTTATTTACATTTAACGCTTCTGTCAGTCTTGTAGAGACTGTAGTCATGATGACGCTCTTCCTGGACTAGCCTGGAAACCAGGCTGTTTCTGAGGGCCCGCATGTGAATCAGTAGCTAAGTCAACATTTCCTCAGGCCTAGGGGCATATTGGCCCTGGAGTCGAGGAGCTGCCCTGTGCAGGCTATATGAAATCTGGCTTTCATGCTATTCCTGGACGTAGTCTTGCAAGATAGGTCGCGTTAGTATCTCTCAAGTTGGAAAGATGGTGACGCCGGTTTCCTTTGGGACCTGGAGTCATGAAATATTCGCTATTACGGTCAAAACTAGAAACCAATGCGTTTTGTTAACTTGGTATCGTGTAAATTATTTAGTTAGAAGTGTACCGACAACGATACAAGCTTAAGGGGGGTTGTCGGTCTACGACAGCTAGGCGAGACCAGTCCTGACACTTTCCTTCGACAGCTTTGACTAACCTTGACTAATGAGACTACCATACGTGTTGTTAGTTTGCTTTATCTTTAGGTTTTCTTCTTGTCCCACGATTCTAGAACAACTATCTGCGCAACAGTTGGACTTCGATATGTCGTGCTAGTTGTAGCCCGACCAAATTGTTGTAACCCTCCTCCAAAACCAGCGTAAAGACTGACAGTTGTCTGGCGCACTTCGGCACAAACCTTCGCGCTAGCACTGGTGCTAATTAAACTCCAATCAATCTAATTTTGAAAACAACTTACCACCAGGAGAAATGTACCGAGCAGTTCCGCCAATGCCACTCGAACTACGAACCTCCTCACCCGAAGAGCGCTCACAACTCGTTCCGCCCAGGACGGTTTACCCATGATGTTCTTTCTACCTTCTATAGTTCGCCTTGTGACTTTGCTGACGTTTTGTTCCAACTAAACAGTTGGTATTTTTCTCCCGTCACAGTTCTGACACGCAGTCCGGTGAAAGGGCGGAAAGGGGGAGTTGTCTGGTTAATGTTTAATATAATGTCAAGGAGTTTCCTTCAAACTCAAACATAAGGTTGTGATTGGGCCAGATGATTCCATTTTGTAACTTGGGGGGGGGGGGGGGGGGGTAAAGGTTTATGTTTGTTTATAAGGAGTCATTCGCAACTGAGGCGAAGCATGAAGTTTTTTTCAGTAGTTAGTAGTGCAAAGCGGCTTCGCTACGACTCTTTCTCAGCCAGGCACCCCAGGCAATACTTACTTTATATCGATATGTGTGTTGGGTTCTTTTGCGAGCAGAGGTTTGACGCGGCTAACGTCCATAGCTCCCATACACTGGGCCACAGTGCCCGAGCGACGCCCCGCCCTCTGGATTCAATGGAAAGGAAGGTCATTTATCATATTAATCTCATATCTATAGTAAAGTTTTTTAATTAAGTTACTAATAGGAAGGTGGAGGGCCCTGTATAAGCCCTGAAAGCTTCCCGCCCCCTCCTGCACGTTTCTCTCATGTAAATTTCTAACTTTTTATTTTAAAATTGTGCAAATAAATAAACAAACAAACAAGATCGAATAAGCTTTAGAGATGTCAGAAAATGTTCCAAGTGTGTGCTGGTGTGTGAAATATCGACTTTGTTGAATGTTGTTAACTTCGATAAAAACGTATTGACAATAACACACTTAAACTGTCTATAATGGTAATAAGATATTTAAATTGTTTATTTTGATATCAATACATGTAGCTACATGGTTACTGATATGACGACATTGGAGACCTTACATAAATTTTGGAGCTCAATATGTACATGTCAATTCGAAGTCCAAGGGCAATCCCGGAAATTCTTAAACGAAGAATCATCGTGTAGTAACAGTCAATCAGGAATTCATCATGTTTACATACGCATGCTCATTGTTTGTTGCACTTGCAGGTAGCTAGCTTGGCTTCACCCCACGCATCGACGAACAAACAAACATCTTAGTTTGCTCTTAGTACTTTAGACTTGACCAAAGAGAAATTTCTGTGGGAAGAAGTTAACCTACGCTGTAGGAGTGACGTTGATATGGCGCGATTGCTGTTTTTGCTTTTGTTGGCGACTCTGTTCAAAAGCTCCATCCAAGGAGGTATGTGGGTTCTACATGTCTTAAGCTGAACAGCAAGTTTGAACAACATGCTGCTTAGCAACCTGCGATGAACATACATTTGTATCTATTATACATATATCTGTATGTGTATCTGTATGTGTATCTTTATGCATATATGTATATATATGTATATATATATATATATATGAGTATATTGTGTTAGGACGTTGCTTGAACCATTGACTTCAGATACGGGAGACAAGCAACAATGTAACTTCTCAGTAACAATGCATGGCACTGTTACTAAGAAGAAAGCTCCCGCAAACTGTGCTCCAAACATTCTCTTAGCTCTCGAAAAAATACGAGAAAACCTGGAAAAAAACGACATCTACATCATTTGTAGTTTCGATCTTAGGATATTGATCACTACTGCAGACATATGGTCGGTTAAAAGAGGATCTAGGAGATTTTAAAAATAAGCCGCACGGATCTAGAATAACTGTCATCATGACTGTACTGGTATGGTTAGCAAGTTCGGTTATCCCCTGATCTTCTTGTCCAACTTTGGCACATGTACACTTCACAGAAAATGCAGGATCATGCAGGCGCATGGAGGATGATGAGACAAAATATTCGTGAAAGCGGTCTTTCGTAAGAGTGTAGATAGCTGAATGAGAGCATTATTGTAAACTTTCAGGGCAGTTCGAGATCTTGTTCGAGATCCTGTTATAGTTACTCCGTGAAGGAGGTATACCTCTTGCAGGAGTATTGTGGTCAGCCGGTTTTTCGTGTTCGCAGCTAAAACCCACGGTTCCCTTTGTTTAATCGGCATGTAATTTTATACGTCGTCTACAGAAATGCCCGTGATGATGCACGTATTTCAATACATATGTATTTACCGTAGCTGTTTTCGTGGTCAATGTAATATTTTAGAAGCACCCCTACATTTAGAGGTATATGAGACTGGCCGCAAAAAAACGTTGTTTTGAATAGAGGGGGGGGGGGGGGGGAGGGGGGAGAGTAAACTTCAGGCAGATGTGGGGTATGCTCGTTAATGGAAACAGTTGTGCATCGGTTTAAGTATGGGCTGGAATTCTCCAATGTGTTCGCACCTAAAAGCCATGGTTCTGTACGTTGTATTTCTATGTAATTGGGCATGTGGTGTGCCGTTATGTCCGTGATGATGCACGTGTTTTTGTTTTTACCTACACCGTAGCGGTTTTTATATTGAGGTAAATGCATAATTTTCAGAAACACCCCTATCTTTATAATCCTGTGGAATAGGCCGTAGGTTAAGTAGTTATGTGGTAGGCAAGGTTCTATAAGCAGATATTAGGTGGTTGTTGTGTGTATTCGTTTGTGAGTATCTGTTGGGATTGTGACTTAATATGGTTTGCATCTACTACGATACCCTATCAAATAAATAATATGTAGTGCACTATAATGTTCCTAATCTGCCAAATTTAAAAATTCACGGAGGATTGTCGCCTATGGACACTTGTTGTGTTTCACTTTAAAGGTTGCCCGACTGTTCGAATTTCTGGATCATACTCTGACACGTCTGCGTGGCTGACAACCTACACCATGAACAGACAGCTTCACGATAACCGTCCGGTGTACAGATCTTCACGTCGTGACTATCTGTACTACGACCTAAGCGACAGGACGTGGAATGTTGGTGATACTGTGGGGAGCCTATATGTGGGGCTGTACGTCTTCAGCTCCAGCATTTACGCAGACAGCACATCCGGGACCTGGTATATGGCCAACACCTACAGCCCCGGTCATAGTCCAAACTATAGAGTGAGCGCCAGTTGCGTCAGTGAGTACATGTTTATGTATTACATGTAAAAAATGTACTAAGTTTTCCCGACAGCGTTTCTTGGTATATCCATTTGTGACCAGCTGATTGAAACGAGCAAGGTCCTTGAATTCGACTTCTTTTCGTTACTCTAAACATGGACCATTACTAAGAAGCGAGAAGAAGTCAAATTCACTTAGTTGTAGTTACTTGACAATGTATATATGTAACATTATCTGTATAGTATTCTTTTGTTGTGACCTGTACTTAACCCATGTGTGTACAATAAAGATATTCATTCATTCATTCATTGATCTTCAGTGCCCCAAAGGGCTAAATACATCATCATAAATCATTGATCTTCAGTGCCCCAAAGCCTAAATACAGCATACTAAATAACTAGAAGAAAAAGCGAAAAACGTGTATCATACTACATCTACACATACAGTTTACACACTTCTTCTCTTTCCTTAAAACATGTGTAAACGAATTCACAGAGTTATCGATTACATCAATATTTGAGGATGACAAAAGATACGAGACCATGTCGTCTTTTGCTAAACAAGTACATCTTCTATGGCCTAAATGTAAAGGGCTGACAAAAGAAAGTAACGTTACATTCTAAGACAAATTGAACCTCAATTTCTATAAATGACAGACAGACATGTTCTAGGTTTGAGCCTACCAATGACTATATTGGTATGCTAAGGTCTATACGATTACAAACAATGTATAGCCATTCTATCTCCTCTGTATGTTACCTACCTTGCCTGTTTTCCCTGTGATGTTTCATCACACTAGTATGCTTCACTTTCACACACTCCATTTTTATTACTCCAGATCCGTCTGCAAGAGTCAACGGGCAGTGGTCGTACTGGGGTAGCTGGTCCACATGTACAAGATACTGCACCTGTGGAGACGACACCTGCGTGGCGCAAACCAAAACCCGAAGTCGCCGGTGTATCACTCCGCCTCCGCGGAACGGCGGCGCCGACTGTGCAGGGAGCTCCTCCAGTACGCGGGACTGTGACTGTCGGGGTGAGAAGCATCATAGCAGCTACAAATGTACCCTACAACTAGAATGCTCGCTTTGCTTACGGGTTGGTTGGGGGTTCAAACCTCGGCCGGCTCATACCAAAGACTTTAAAAATGGTACAGACTGCTTTTCCTGCTCAGCACTCAGCATTATGGGAAAGAGTAGAGTTCAGTTCAGTTCATCCTATTAAGAGTCCCACCACCATTCGAATGTAACTAGCCCCTTGCTACAGCCAGGTTATTACCATGGCTGTAGTGCTTGTTCTGTGTGTCTCAAGAGCTATAGCTATAGAAACAGGGATGGGCACCGCATTCAACCGCCTATACACCGAAATTCCACGTTAGAAAGGACCATGACTTTAAAGATCATGTTTTCATGCAGGACGTTTGTGTATCCTGAGCATGTTGCATATAAACCCACCCTGTTCAGCTATTGCCCATCAAATCTGAATACTAGTAAATCTGGATGAAATGCATTTTCTCGATCTGCAGATGTAAACGAGTGTTTGGACGATGCTCTCAACAACTGCGACCTGGACAACGGCGGCTCATGTGTGAATACCCAGGGATCGTTCCACTGCGCATGTGACAATGGCTACAACCTACAGGCAGATGGAAGGACTTGCCAAGGTAGCTCATTTATTACCTTCGCCAAGAAGGTTATGTTTTCGTGGCCGTGTGTCTGTGTGTCTGTGTGTGTGTCTGTGTGTGTGTTAACAGCATAACTTGAGAAGGCTTAGATGGATTATCTTCATACTTGGTAGGTGGGTAGGTCTTGATGAGACCTCGAAACGATTAGATTTTGGGCCCCCTGGCGGCTTGTTATGGTACTGCAGCGGAACTTCCGGTTTTGATATCTCGTGATCTGGACATGCTAGGGTGATGATTTTTGGATGGTAGGTAGCTCTTATGCTCGGGAAGAAGTGACGTAAGTTTGGGCCCCCTAGCGACTTGCTCTGGAACTGCAGGAGCATTTGTATGAAAATATTTAAAGTAGGATAACTCAATAACCGGTCGACGGATCGTCTTGATATTTGGTATGTAGGTAGCTTAAGTGATGCTTGACATAATTAGATGATAATTATGCAAATTGGGATCTAATTTGCATAATTAATTAGGGAATTCTATAATTCAGCTACCTTCCATGATAGGACTATTATACCTTGTGACATGTGTAATTAAGAATGAGAAGAACATCGCCATATATCAATTATGTAAATGAAGACCTAATTTGCATAATTAATGAGAAAATACTATAATTCTATAGTGGTTGATGTTGGCAATTTCATACTTGCGCATTTCGAAGTTGACTGGAAGTGAACATCATTCAACATAACTTATTCAAATCAGCACCTCATTTGCATAATTTATGAGGAAATGCTAGAATTACCTTCTTTGTTAAGATAACACTGTCATTGGGAGGAGAATATGATCAACTGATGTAATTCATGCAAATGAGGATCTTATTTGCATAATTAGGGGGAAATCTATAATTCGTCAATCATAAAGGGTAACCTCATTTGGCGAAGGTATGAGGTCGTGGAACTATAGTTAAGAGTAAAAATGTATCTCGTAATCAAAGTTACAATGTGACTCCAAAACGTAAAAACGTAATTAAGTAACATATACTGAAATATATTGTTAATTTTGTCTTTGTCATTATTGAGCATTTATCTGTCAGGTTTCCCTTTTGCCTTGGGCAATTTCTATGTTCTAACGAATCGCCTTTCATATGTTTGTAGATATTGATGAATGTTCATATATATCTATCATATATATATATATATATATATATACACACACACATATATATATATATATATATATATATATATATATATATATATATATATATATATATATATATATATCTCTCTCTATATCTCTCTCTCTCTCTCCTCTCTCTCCTCTATCTCTCTCTCTCTCTCTCTCTCTCTCTCTCTCTCTCTCTCATCTCTCTCTCTCTCTCTCTCTCTCTCTCTCTATCCTCTCATCTCTCTCTCTCTCTCTCCCTCTCTCCCTCTCTCCCTCTCTCTCCCTCTCTACCTCTCTCCCTCTCTCTATATACATATATATTCTTAGTTTGTGTGGGGAAGGGGGTATCAATTGCAATATCTGAACTACATTACTTGACCTTTGAGATTGTCCATGTTTGCAGATATCGACGAATGTGAAGATGCCAGTACGTGTGTGAATGGCAGGTGTACAAATGGCCCAGGGAATTACACCTGTACCTGCAACAGTGGTTACAGGTTGAACCCAACCACACAGAACTGTGAAGGTGAGAGGTAATTAATGATCACGTAATCAATTGTTGTCGTCATTCCGTAAGGAAGATAAACAGAGAGATAGATGGGTAAAAAAAAAAAAGATCCACTAACTCAATTGTTGCCATTGCGCTAATAGGAATTCTTTATTCAGACTGTGCTTTTTCAAATCTTGTTTCAAAAGTCGTCATGTCACAGTTCCAAGTGCACGTGTGCAGTCGTGAAGTTCAAGGTCCCTCGCGAGTGTTTGAATTATTTCCTTTCCTGTGGACATTCCTGATCATTTCTTTACTTCTGGAGGCAGGCGTAACCCTTGGCCTTACCCAAAATCCCCTGCGTTGCTGGACCTGTGAGATGGCTTACACTCCTGTGTATACATGTACTCATTGCCATTTCCAGGACTGTCCATTGGAGCGATCGTTGGCATCTCACTGGGGGCTGCTGCGGCCGTTCTGTTGCTCGCGGCGGTCATCTGCTGCTGTTGCTGTAAGAAGAGTGGGTCTGTAGCAACTGCAGAGAATACTCGGTCTGTCAATGACAACAACCTCCAGGCTCCACCTGTACCAGCCACCCCACCGCCGATGTATTACCCCCCAACACAGGCACAGCCAGAGGGGTCGCTGTTTGTTCGTGTGGTTCGCACTAAGTAACATTAAAACGTATCATATTATGTGATACATGGTTGTGGATACAGCTCATATAGCTAGCTGTAATACGCTCAAGATACAAAATAATAATAATAATTGCTATCAGCATATGCCATTTTCCTAACTCTATCCAGATTTGGGGGAAATGATTCTCTTTATTACTCCGTAAAGGAGGTCAGTGACCTCGGGAGGAGTATTGCGGTCTGTTGGATTTTTGTGTGTATGTGTGTTCGCAGCTGTAACTGATTATCCCTTTGCTGCATTGTCATTGATACTACTAGTATGTAGTCTGGCACTTTGGCACGATTCTGAAGGAACTTACGGCGCGCGTACAAGATGTGAGGGATGCGATTTACCTGAATCGCGATTCCAGCGGTTTTGTCTGAACAGGGCCTTTTCCGTTTGGTATTTCGTAGTGGATGGTTTCTGGCGAAAAAAAAATGGCGGGTAATCTCTCCACCTACTGTAACCTGGTTACCAGCGTCTCCCGGGGCTGGGCTAGAACTACAGCCACAGGACTGGCCAACTAAGCCCACCCTGGTGATCTCGTCTGCATGAGAAACCATGGAGGCTGCTGTAGATCCAAGCAGATGTATCAGACGGATTTGTTTTGTAGCCTTTTCAGTGTTTCTACGTCTATCTAGTAATTCATTTTTCTGTTCCACTTCTCCATCTGCTTGGAGAGTTTAGGAAACCCTCCTGTAGCCCTGGGAGAATCCTGCTGTGAAATATTGGTTTATCAGTTTAGACAATAAATAGCTAGAAAACAATGGACCTTTCCAGACTGTCCATCACAATTATCTTTTCAGCCAATGATAACATGGCAATTAGCGGTGCAACCAATGAGAGGGTGGCTGAATGTCGGTCAAATATCTGCATTTCTATGTTGTGACCGAGGTAGGCGGGACTATAGGAAAGGTCGATTGCTTGAGTGCGTCACCACTATGTACTGTATTTTTTTTTGCACGTTGAAATAAAAAAAAATACGTCTGGTAAACTGATGTGTACCGACAACTGGACAAGACGCTTTGCTCGTTGATGACAGGTCGACAGTCTTAGCTAACATTGAGTTATGAGACCATAGTGCGTATCTTTCGTTATGACCGACGATTCTGCCAAGTTTTCTACTTATACCACACATTCGGAAACAATTATCTTTGGGCATTTGGACATTCATGTCGGCTGTATGAGGGCAGTTCGATAAAAAATTTCCATGATCCACTTTTCATTACTGTAAGAATAAAGCTGAAATTTCACATGGACAATGAAATGAGGAACGACAATTGGCACAACCATTATTCTTTTGATAGCTGAAAACATCTAAATAGTTTCTCTCAGTCCTTGGAAAATACGTCTAATCTCCTTCGATGACAAGCTCGGGTCCAATATCACACCTTAACGTACCTTATAATTACGCAACTGTAAAAATAAATTGTTTATAGATGAAAACAACGATGTGACCCTTACACTAGTTAGTTACAGATATCCATTATCACACATTCAGCAATTTCGGCTTCCTACAGTGATATTTGGTCAGGGAACTCTTTATTGAACTGTCCTGGTCATGGCATCACAAATTATTGACGCTCCGCCTAAAGTACCGCGCCTTGTATACGGCTATGCCCTTTCACCACAAAACTTTCGCACTAGCACTGGAACTGTTTAGAATTTAATCTATTAAAAAAACATCCATACGTACGACCAAAAGAAATGTGCCGAGCAGCTCCGCCATCGTCTCCCGAACTACAAGTCTTCTCACCCGAAGAGCGCTGAGAACTCGCCCCGACAACCGACGCTGTTTTTACCATCTAACACATCGACTTCGCCACTGGTGCTTTGTTCCATCCAACCTTGACGCACTTGACTTGGGTGGGAGTCGGAGTTGTCCGGGCACTTTCATCATGTCGAGGATCTTTCTTCAAATTAAGGTACTCACGTATATTGGGACTCGTTAACCTGATATGACTTACATGTAAATGAGGTAGGGGCGATACCATTATGTGATTTCGGGGACACAAGCGTCGGATTATGCTAAATGTCATAAATAAAAAACAACAACGACATATTGTAATTGTTTTTTAAAACTCCACAAACAAGTTTGCTTTAAAAAGCTACGCTGTCCCTGGTGCTGAACACCACCCACACAGTACAAGCACATCTGGACTGTGGATAGCTGCACAGAAAGACCACTACTCTGCAGTTAATTTTAAGATGCTCCTTAGTAAGGGTGCACATGTCAACATGGCAGATAAGGTGAAGCCAGCCTGCCACATTTAGCGTAGAACATTGACGCCTCCCTTCCCATGCAGGCCCCCATACTATAGTGGAAGACTATTCCTACCCGCCTCGCTTGTGTCAGGAGCGTAGTCTTGTACTCACTCACTCACTCACTCACTCACTCACTCACTCACTCACTCACTCACTCACTCACTCACTCACCCACCCACCCACTCACCCATTCACTCACTCACTCACTCACTCACTCACTCACTCACTCACCCACTCACTCACTCACTCACTCGCTCACTCGCTCACTCACTCAGTCCCGTAAGTTCTCCACCTCTGGGGTAAAAATAGTAAAAGACGTTTTGTCCGCCAGAGTCGTTCACATATGGCGCCTAATTACAAATCCATTACGACATCTGCATTTTCTGTCATACTTGATACATGGGTACAGTCTTGAACACCTGATATCTGAAGTGGCGGATTACCGATGCTGCTACAATAGAGCTTTCTTGTCTTTCTTATGTGGCTTGGAGGTGCTAGAAACTTTTTCTTCTCAAATGAAAGGAGTCAAGTATCCAGACCCGAACCATTTTATTTACAGAAGTATTTGAAGTTTTCGGATGAAAGACCATTGCAACTGCGAAAACGTATTACTACAAAGTACAAACCAAAGCGTGTTTTCCCCGATACCCTGGATACTTATCCTTCCTGCGATCCTTTCTCAAGCAATGGCGAATACACCGCATCTGGCATTGTGTACAATACAAAGTGTTTCGTCCTCTACATACGCTTACTACCTAAAGCCCCCGCATAAGCAGTGGGCTAAGTCTTTAGTTAAAGAGACTCCTTCCATTGGACACAATCGGGGTCAGTGTAATTAAATCTAGCCAACTGTTTGACTTCGTACGTGACGTCACTAAATAACGGGGTCATATAACCCCGCGGTTCCCTTGGTTGTATTACTATTGTTGTTGTGTGATGGCAGACGTTATGTTGTTGAGTGCGTTAACATCATGAAGCCAGGTCACCGTTGAGAGAAAAGTATGCAACACCTGCTGCAATCTCATTACTGTGAGGAGGAGCCTGACTCGGTACGGTGTGCGTCGTGCGGGCAGGAAGCCTGGTGCTCGGCGGAGTCAGAGGAAATGGAGTCCCGGTGCAAGACAGCGCCGACGGCGGGAGAGCAGGCCGCGGCTAACATCGTGGCGGTCTGGGAGATTGAAGACGCCGCCGCCACGTTGTGTTTCTGCGCGGCGGATCAGGAGAGGCTATCGGGCTGGTTCCAACCGGGTTCCTGCAGTCACCAGTCAACTCTCGGCGGCGTACACGCGGGAGAGGCCGCCAACCTGTCGCCAGGGTCCCGCAGGCCGCCGCCGAGGATCATCCGAAGACCCGATCACGACTCGACGGACCTGTACGAGTTTCGGCACCACTCGGACATACGGAAATACATCGAGGACTACCGAGACAGACGGAACAACAAGAAACGTAGAAACGAACAGCTTGTGTCCTGTCTTCATAAGGCCATGATCAAAGCGAAACAAGCACAGCTACAGGAACAGAACGAAGTCCCGCCTGCTAACAGCAAATACAGGTGAGGATTACACTATCTGACTCTAACTACGCACTTACTTGCTGTGAAAATGAAGCGCTTTCTTCCTTGAGAAATTATGAATTATCTTAGCCCATGAAACGGAATACAATCTCCTTTTTTGTCTGTCTTTGTCTGCCATCTCTATAGATTTGTAATCTTTTGACTGTCGTCTAGGTCACATTACTCTATTACAGTACTATCATTTGCGAACATCACTAGAAAAATATGCTGGCTAGAATTCAGTGTCACTATGGTGTGGTCTTAACGTTTTGAAATAAGCAGAGCAGCACTAGTTTGCTGAAATAACGGCTCTTCAGGAACAGAACGTTAATTAATCGCCATAAAAGGAATTGCCAGCCATGAAACCACTACAAAAAAGTCGTCAGTCTACCCGGAGTGATTGCGTCGTCAGACATTTTAATGGCTTGTTGTTGAGAAAGCACACAATGGCCTAAATTCTTGTTATGGGCGAACCGTAATAACCACGATGGCCCAAACACGGGTCTGATACACGGATTGCGTACACAGAATCTGTGCACAAAATATTTCAAGTCATGTCGGTAGGGTTTTGTGAGACGTGTTTTGTGGCAGGTGTATTTTGTAAGCAGGTGTGGATCCGCCATGTTGACACATGCCGAATTCGCTTCGCTACAACCCGAGACGCCTTGTCACAAACTACACTTAAACACACACAACCAGTTTAATAAATCTGTCCAAAAGTGTGCCAAACTATTGTATCATCTAGTATTATAAATGTATATCAAGACACTTGGCAAACAATCTACGTACAACTCAAATTGTGCCTTGCCAGAAATGCCACATCTAACATACTGTACGCCCAGTTTGATAGACGGTACCATAACGTTCTAAGTGTGCACCAATTTCAAACAAATTTGTCAACCGCTGTAAATGCATAGAGGACTGTTTGCCGACAGTCTATTGGATCCCTAGTCATGGGCTCTCGCAACATTTTTTGTAAACAGAACCAACTCTAACCACGCGAAAAGTGACAAGACACACGGAGAATACTTGAGTAACCTTTATCTGTATTTTTGGATCCACCTTCGTCTTTTGAATAGAGATATCTTTTGTGTTGTTCAGACAAACTGTCTTTATTTGTTTTGGGGCGGCGACGTTTTTAATTTAAGCCTGAGCAAGCACACACATTTCATACCACGTAAGCAACGTCTACCAGTTAATGTCCACATTTTCAGTAGTTTATGTCATGTTGTCATGTTTACAAACTTGCAATGGAGGATATTAAAAACCGAGAGAGATCACAGGAAGTTACGTATTTATGTACAAAACTGTGAGGGCCCACAAGTAGGACACTTACATGTCGTATCAACAACGGTCTTACTAAAGGTGGATTGTTTGTCACATGTTTACAGTACACGGTAAGCCATGATATCGCTTTCTTCGCAAGGTAACACCGCTATCTGTAACCCTGTACCCTGTCTCGCACGGTCGCACATGAATAACCTATTCATCTGGTCTTGCTATTTAAGTGAACGTGGGGAGAAATTTTAGAGAGTCGACTGTGACCTTTTCTTACCTCCTACCTCGTAAGGCTACATTGTTTCCAACCGATGAGATGAACAGGCAAACTTTCTATCACAATCTTACGGATCTGTGGGTTACTGAGTAAATCGTACGCAGGCTTCGCGCTCTACAACTATCTGTTGCACTAAATCATTCGGATAACTTAACGATGAGGTAGAAAATAGCCTAACCAGTTGAACAATGCTGGCGAATACCGTGCGAAAGGCACGCTGCGAGGGAGGGAGTAATATGAACCTCTACGTTCAGGGTCCTTGAGAATCTAATTCAGACTTCCTAAACGCTTTTCACGTTTTCAACGAAGTGTGTCATGTCCATGGAAACAAAAGGCCCGCGGGCGAACTTGAAGAAAAAAGAGTCAAAGTTACGTTGTCTAGTTTACAAAACTTGGCTGTGGTGGTAGTAATAACCAAGTGTTGGTCTGCGAGACTTCAGTATGCAAACAATGTGGAACGCTGAAGCCAGAATTAGATTATGTTCAGCTTCTCACGGGAACACTGTTTGTAGTGATCATTACATGGAAACATTTGAGCCTAGGCACCGTTACTAGGGATTACAGGTTAGTATAAACAACGTCTAACACACGCAGTGAACTTCACCATTGCGGATATTGAGTTTGAATGTTTGATAGATTCTGTTTCCGCAGTGAAAAGAAAAATAAACCACAGAAAACAGAGACAAATGCAGTACTGCTATGCCGTCCTTGTTATCTGAACAAAGATTTAGTCAAAAGAAATTCCGGTACGAAGGCCAATGCCATTGTGTATAAGTAGAGAAGGATTCGCTTGATAAGTGTCAAAAGCAAGAAATATTTGTTGTGATGAACATACACAAACGTGCTATCAAGCGTTGTATGGAGACATGTGACAAAGAGTGGACACAACTCTGTGATCTTTTGTAAAACAATGTCCGTATTTATCATAATCATTTCATCAAAAACGACTCTCCTAATCTTGATACTACAATGTAGTTTGATTCGGGAGGCAGTGAGACTAGCTGGGTATACCTTTATAACTTATATCCATGTGTCATGTACATGATATCGATGTTCAAGCGTGGTTTTTTTTTTTCATTCTTCTTTTCAGAACGTTCCATCCATCGAGAGACAGTGACCAGGGTGACCCTAGTGCCCACGGTGACCATGGCGACCACAACCACAGGCCGGAGGCTGACTTCCTCCTAGCGCCCGAGCCTAACGTTCACGGTCCTATGGAAGAGAACACATGTATAAATCTACCGAAGTTAACGAGTAGAAAAGCCGGCGCGTCGACGAGATACTCTATGCAGCCGACGCGCTGTGCTTTCCCTCACTTCCAGGAGGTGGAACCCCTCCCCATTCTCACCAACGGCATGCCCTACCCGTTCAAAGTCGTCCAAGAATACACTGGTGGGGGGAAGAAAGTTCTTCGGTACGACCTTTCGGACGTCGTGAGGACGAGAAAGATCCCCACGGGTCGGCTGGTCCCCCACCCCTTCTCCTGGTCGTCCTGGGACCTGGGAAGCTCGCCTTCCTTCAGCCCGAGCTCGGGCAGCAGCGGCGGCGGGACGTCGGACTTGGACGGTAACTCCGTGAATTTCCCGCGGCTGAGGTACACCAAAGGCACCGACGTCACACACGAAACGTTCGGCATTGACGGCAGAGGCAACGTCATTTGGCACGCAGACAGGAGAGATCCCGCCAAATCCCTGGTCATGCAAAGGATGTTCAGAAGAAAGCCAAATTTTGGCGCTCTGACCTCCAATAAGGGCAAATTCACGGGTGACTCCTTACAGAAGGCTGGCTTTTCCAATGGCATAAACGGGAGACCTTACCGCACCACAGAACAACATCAAAGATATTTCCAACAGATCGCTCGTTCCTTACACGAAAGAAAGCAACACACAGCACGTCAGAACGTCGCATTCAACTCCGTCGAAAATGATACATAGGTTGGCTTCTTTTTAACAGTACAGGTACTACCTAGGTCACAGCCACTGTGTACTTTCGGAGGGCTCGTCGTAAGGCAATGCCTCTAACATAGATAGTATAGGATAAAATAACAGTTCCCATACTTTATGCCTAGATGTATCATAGCGTTGTATAGGTCAACTCATAACGGAGTAGTAAGGGGATTCCTTGTCATGCCCTTTTAATGGGAAATTTCTCCAGGTCCGACGATGATGTGACAATAACTATGATGTGAATAAAACTATGTTTGTGCAACTTGATCTTTTCTACTATATATTGCTTTGCCTTTTAATATGAGGCGAGGGAACAAGATTTTGACCTATGTTCATACTAGCTTTTTATCACGTCAAATAGTATATTAGTGAGTAGTGTTATACCAGTGCACTGTTGCTTCGCCAATAGCAATAGGTACAATATCCACCTGTTGCTGCTTTATATGCAATACCGTGTATTGCCGCAAGAGGTCCCCATCGAAAGAAGTCGAGATTGGCCTTTATCAAGATAGACGATGTAAGACATGAAGCTGATCAGCAGCCTGAATTGTTTACCTTAGATATGTGGTATTAAAGAGGAAATAAAATAGATTACCTACATTGACGTTTCACCGTCCTTCTTTCCTTAATTTGGCACGACTGAACAGGTCTAATTAACTAATACGTGTATTAGAAACTTGTGACCAGTTGTAACATTATATAGGGCAAAACGCAAAACAAATTCAGTATTGCAGAATTTATCAGGGGAATACTGTTTCGCTTGTTGACAGGGAGTATGTGTGACCTTTCTAAAAATCACATTCACAAACTCATTCAGACATAATAGACGAGGAATACAAGTTAATTTTCAACCCAGCAAAAGTTTATTCTTCAACCGTATTACAAGATTGGTAAGAACAATGAATGCTATAAGTTTATACATAGAGGCAACGGAAACACCACTATAGAAAATAGAAAAGTAAGGTTTGTAAATTCCATCCATCATGCACGAAATCAACGCTCATATAATGTATTGTAATCTTTGTACATGTATTTCATCCTCAGTGAATATTTACAACGTGGACAGCAAATTTTTAAGTTAACTCCATACAGTTTCAGTGGTCCTTAGGTCCAGAACGGTATACAATAAAAGAAATCGATACTAAGACTGCCTCTATTGCTTTTCAGTCCTAATAATAGAATCCAATATCTTTCACAAAACTCAGCATGTCGATTCTCGAGGAAAACTTAATCTGACAGAGCTTACATTAGGGAACCAATATACATTTGACAATGATACAGTACACATCAACTTTTATATTATCTACACGTGACACGTATATGTTCCACAGAATTTCACCCTAGAGGGTCGAAACTTAGATGACATACCTATACCAACAAAGGAGGCTTGACACTAGTGTAATACAGCCTCGTTGTGGTGCGGTCCCCGGGAGATTCAAAAGACTCATGTCGGCCGTAATTGGTCCATTCCGCCTGATACCCTAAGACCACCACAGCAACAAAAGTTTAAAAGGTCTGCTAATGTAGCACAGTTCAGATGTCCAGGTGTTCTTGAGAAGGCATGGATAACACCTCCATTTAAACCTCCACGTTTTAATGTGGCGGTCTTAGGTTTACCGGCATGGAATAATGAGAGTTGACTAAGCAAAATTTACATTTGAAACCCTGGCACATCCTAGAGCTGTTTTCAAAGCAAGTTACAAACTAGAAATGTCCTTATTAATAAAATGAGGCAAATTGTTTTGTACAACACATCAAGTTACATCCGTGCTCCCCGCGGCCCGTCCGATGATGTATATTTACATTCAAATAACATAGTCAACGCGTAAGAGCTAAGTTTTCCACTGGATTGACCTGTGTGATCTTCTCCCCTATGCAAGCATAGCCCCGAAGTCTGGGTTTCCAAGGATTAAGTCAACACAGATCAAACCAACTCACTGTTTATCAAAAATAGAAACTTAAAGGTCACAGTGCTCGTAAGTTTTGTGATCACGATCATAAAAGACACTGATACGCATTCATATCAATTAAGTCTTTGCAAATTTGATATCCTCGCGTGAAGCAAAAGTTGCCTCCGGGACACTGATCAATCCGAGCAGTGAAGTGAACGTTGTGCAGCGATCAATATGTAAAAGGCTGCCAAGCCCACATCTCCAACAGGCCCCTCATCCGAACCATTTCAAGGCCACATCCCCATCAGGCCCCACCCCCCATTTACCACAGCGCCAGCAGGCCCCCCAACCACACCCCCATTTACAACAGGTCCAGGGCCAACCAAACCCACAGCCCCAACAGGTGCCCCAACTAAACCCACAGCCCCAAAAGGCGCCCCAACCAAACCTACAGCCCCAACCTGAGGCGCTCCAACCATACCCATAGCCCCAACAGGTGCCCCAACCATACCCATGGCGGCAGGCCCCCCAACCATACCCATGGCGGCAGGCCCCCCAACCATGCCCATGGCGGCAGGCCCCCCAACCACGCCCATAGCCCCAACAGGCCCCCCAATCATACCCATAGCCCCAGCAGGCCCCCCAACCAAACCCCCATTTACCACAGGCCCCTGGCCAACCAAACCCATAGCCCCAACAGGCCCTCCAACCAAGCCCCCAACGCCTACATGTAGGCCTGCGCCAACCACGGGCATTGGGCCGACAAGCCGTTTCTTCCTTTGGCCAGTATTAGGCCTACTAGTGGACGTGCGCCCGTGGGAAGAGTGTCCAATAAGATTCAAGCGTCCGAGTACATCGGCAGCTTTGGGTCTGTTGCGATAGTTCACACTTAGCATAGACAGACACAGCTTTTTGAACGCCCCATTATTCAGGCTGGTTAGAAGATGACCGGAGAGATCGGGAGGAGGATTGTTAAGCAGTGCCTGGCCGATGGGGACTATGGCACCCAGGCTGCCCTTAATGAATGCAGCTACTGTCTTTCCCGGTGGCACCTGTTGCAAGTCAATCATGGCCACAAAAATCACGCCCATCGAGAATACATCACAGTACATTTTGTAGGCCTGTGTTGTAAATACTTCAGGTGCCAAAAATAGCAGAGTACCACAGGGAGACTTTATGTAGTACTGTGACAAGGAACCGTCTCCAACCCCGCAAACTTTAGCCAATCCAAAATCAGCCACCTTCACTACCGGATTGTCACGGCTACCACTAAGCAGTATGTTGTCTGGCTTGAGATCTCTGTGGACGATGTGGTTAGAGTGCAGAAAGCTGACTGCGTCTGCAATCTCTATCATTTGGCGCATTTTCACTGACATGCCAGGCTGCCCCAACAGAAAATCATTCAGCGTTCCCACTGAACAATACTCTAACACCAGCCACAGACTATTATACATCAGTTTAGTCTGAAAGAATTTAACAATGTGCTGATGAGACTTATTTTGCAGTGCAATCAATGGTATCAGTTCGTTTTGAGCAGTTTCTACCTGACTGACATTTCCAATTTTCAACTGCTTGATGGCCACAGTGCCCCCGGTAGTGACGTCCTTGCCTTTGTAGACTTTGCCAAACGCTCCTTCTCCCAGCAACTTCCCGACTTCATACTGCCCCAATCTCATCTTGGATACCGCTGTAAAGAGAACAACTGACTGGTTATAAGAGGGATGTGTTTTCGATGCCGGTCGTTAAGATTTGACACAGGCGGTGATCATCCTTTGATCAGCCTTGTGTCTTTGGGACAGACTATTCTATGTACTTAGTTCTTAGATAAAGTGAAGTGAAAATGGTAATATTTCATATGATAAACATGCTTGTGTACTGTAACTCTTGAAGTCAGCCATGATGTACGTCAAACTGTGACTTGTAATGACGCATTGAAAGGTAGATACATTCATGAGATTCTAGATTTATCACTTTGTTTGCATGGGTTACGTACAGACCGCCTTCAGCAGTCTGTTGAATCTTGTCCGGTACGAAAGAAAACTACCGTGACTGCCAAACGTTGTCCGCTGGTCAAATTTAGTGTAGTCAACAAAGGCTTTGTTCGCCACAACATAATCAAACAGTTTGATCGTATTTTTGGGATGAGTCCCCAGCCGAAAGCATTCTGCCATGCAGAACGTATTGTTGCGGGATAGCTCTGCATGGGAAAGTGAAAGTGAAAGCAGTGCGTCATTTTGACATCATGACGCCAGGTCGACTCGACTTCCGCAAAAAAACTGTAAAAACCTGGTCCAAATTTGTCCATGACCTCAGTTCTTTCAAAGTCGCTTCGCAATTATCAAACTCTCATCGGATTTGGGACGATCTGGTGATATTTTGGTGTATTTTTGTGGTTTCCGCTTGGTTTCAGGAGACCGCCCTTTGTCAATATGTAAGTTCTCATGTTCAAGCCGCCATCTTGGGATGTGGATACAAGTAACACCGCTTGGTCACACACACATTAACCAGTGCGCAATTTCTTTGAGGGCTTGGTCACATTCGTCGTACGATCATTATATCATTGATTGTTCAATCGCAAACTGAGGTTGTCCTTCGAGTTAGGTTAAGACTCTGAACTTGTGAGCCTGTTTGTGAACAGGTGGTTAACATTTACTTTCCAAGATGGTGGCTTGAACTTAAGAACTTTGATATTGACAAAATGCGGTCTCCTGAACGAAAGGAAACTACAGAAACATACCAAAAACCACTAGAAACTTCCTAAATCCGTTGACATTTGGATAGATACGATGTGACCTTGTATGGCTTTGCAAGAACTGAGGTCATGGATGACGTTTGGACCAGATTTTGAGTCTGGTGTCATGGCGTCAAAATCTATGCACTGCTTTCATTTTCGACTACGGATAGACACGACAACCGTAAAAGTTAGTCCTTGATTTCACGTTCTAGGTGAATTAAAGAGGTTTTACCTATTAAACCTCCTTGGATAAATTAAACATCTAGTACAACTCTAAGGGTTCAATTTGAAAATTCTTACCTTCTTTTTATCTTTCCAGACAATGACGCTACACTGACTGAGCTGTGTTTTTGTCCAGCAGTACGTACCTGTTGTCTTGGTGTGTAAAGGGGACTTTACACACCAGCTGATCCACGGAAAGGGGATCGGAGGGGCCATGGGAGTTGCGCAACAGAGCCCAAGCTCTCGGCCGGAGGTTAATGACCTTGGGGGGGGCGGCAACCAGGAGCGCGGTTTAGTCAGGCTACCCACCGTCCATACCCATATCATCTTTGACCTTTAAAAAAAGATTTATAGTAAATTATACTTATTTTGAAAAACATTTTTTTCTTGGGCAAATTTGTTCAGAAGCATGCAGTTTTCTGCTTTCTGCTTGGCGGAGGAGAGAACTGAAAATCTGGCAAAATGTTGTGGCTTTTTCCTGAATCAACATCCCCATTTTAAACCAAACTAGAGGTCGGAGATCTCATGTCTTCGTCAGAGGGACATTGTTCTAGAGAAATGAACATGTGTATTCTTTACTTTTTTTAAGTAATCAATTTGGTCTAGAATACAAAAGAATCTCTACTACTTTTTTTACTCTACGGAACACTGTGAAATGGTTCACAGATTTACAGACTCACTGCTATCCGTGTGAGCTTTTTTTGATTTTGGACTGTTACTGGGAATCAAGTACTGTTGCAAGAAATTCTGCTTACTGTATTATGATCAAAGTGTCACAACAGTGTTGCAAAATGTAATAAGAGAAGGTGCGATGAAAGGAAAGAATCAGAACAGGGCGACTACTGCTGTTTAGTTGAATTATTTTGATGCTTGTTTGTAGTTACACTGTGTTCTTTTATTCAATTTGTGTCCTAACATTTGTATTTCTACACTCAGTTAGTACATTCCAAATCTAGGCATCTTGTTTTTTTGGACCCTTCATGTTTTTATCGCACTTTCGCAATAAATTCAAGGTCTCCAGCGGACGTCATCCATAAAAATTACTTGGTGTGGCCATAGGTAATGACCTGACCGACCTTTCCTCCTCCCGCTGAAATTACAGAACAGTCCCTTAATGTAAACAACGTTATCTGATCCCAGATGGGGTCCAGCTGTCCCCATGTCTCCAAGCAGAGGTTGGTGGGGAAGATTTTTATCTTTCTAAACACAAAAGGTCCAATGCTGAAACGTAGGGACCCCCCACAAGCCCCATTTTCGAACTTGACCTAGTCCTCAACAACGGTAACTTGCCTACCAAAAAGCATGACCATCTATTCAAATATACTCGACTTATTTTGTTAACAAGCAACAAACACAAAAGGTTCACTAACGTGACGTACGAACCCCCCCCACGAAGCCCAAACTTGCACTTGACTTCGGCCTTAATAACGGTAATCTGCCTGCCAAATATCATGGACTTCGAATCATGGCATCCAGAGTTATATCCTTAAATCCGCTGTCACCCACAATGCGGCGAACCAATTCCATAGTCTTTCTGACGAAGACAACAAAAGGCTGACAAATCCAACTTACGGATAAGGCTTCAGGTTTGAAATATAAGTAAATGTGTTATGAAGCCGGGAGGTTTCAAGAAACCTCCTCATGGAGGTTTCAAGAAACCTCCTTGTAGTGATTGTTTTTCATGACATCACTAATGTAACGTCATATGTTCCAATGCCATGGAGTCCATTTACTCAGGCTGGCCCCTCCCCTAAACCAAATAGTACGCTGCTTTCTGGAACAAAATAGAACTACCATCCTAGCAGAAGTTGGATAGGGGTATCGTTACCTTCTTCTGATCACCCTGCTTTCTGACAGCCGAGTACACCACCTACGACAACTTCAGTGCGGTTTGTTTTAAGACACCCTTGAAATGCTTTAAAAAATACCGTCGCTAATGGACTGCAGGAATCGCCCTCAATCTGAAAAAAGTTGCCTACATGTACAAATACATGAAGACAATAAAATGATGAATTTCAAAAATGGTCTTTTTTGCTTGTTTTAGGGGATAGTTTTAAGAAAAGAAACATGAAAGGACATTTAAAACAGACATATCTGTCAAATAGCCCATGTCCATATGTAATCAAAATTTGTCTAACACAAAAGCATATAAAAACAAACAAACAAACAAACAAACAAACAAAGAAAGAAAATGAAATTGGACCAGTTAGCAAATAATATCTTTCGATCAGAATCAATGATTTCATTTTATTACATAAAATTGCATCTAGATATCTTGCACTTAGTACACACTATAACTTTGGTTGTTTCTTTGAGCTGCAGTTCACATTATGTACCACTGAAAGCTTTCAAATAATTATCACTGCGTCTCTGTTTTTAAGTCCTATAGTATTCGTGTCAAAATAGCTCACTTTAGTGGATGAACCTTGTATATCGAGAATTCCAGAAATAGCAAACCACCTTAATGGTAAGTGCCTCCTAGTGGAACATACAGAGACTGCAGTTGACATACACTCAAAACACAACATTGCGAGATGGGGAGGGGGGTGTTCAGGCGACGCTAATGTATTAGGGAGAACAAGCGAATAAAAAATACAAGAGGAGCTCATTTTGAAAACTTCGATTAATTCTCTAACTCTAATAATCTCCAAGCAGGAGTACATGTAGTGTCCGGCTCAGTGTTTAGGCGTGGTTTTCTTATTCGTCTTTCTGATG
This sequence comes from Branchiostoma floridae x Branchiostoma japonicum, assembly GCA_013266295.2. Taxonomy (NCBI): domain Eukaryota; kingdom Metazoa; phylum Chordata; class Leptocardii; order Amphioxiformes; family Branchiostomatidae; genus Branchiostoma; species Branchiostoma floridae x Branchiostoma japonicum. The sequence continues at coordinate 21,885,779 of CM023823.1, forward strand.
GTCACAGTTTTTCCATCGTGTGGAGTAGAAAAAAATGAGGTCTAGACTACTAGAAAAAAGCATGAAAAGCCTCCAAAAACGCATGAAATGCTACCATATATAAATGGCTTACAAATAGTTGTTTTACAAAATAAGATTTCAATAGTTATGATATATTAGTACAACGTTACAATACTTATAAAGACGATTATTGTATCACAACATCCTTATCACAATTATGACGTGTCCCAAGGTCAAAGGCCACTCTTTGTTTGAGTAGAACGCCCGTGCATAGTTTTGTTGTCAAGTTCTAGAACGCCATTTACGCGCGGCTAGATTCATATTGCGACAAGCAACCATTCGTACAAGACGTATCGAAGATATCTCTCTCGTGAAAAATTATCAGCGGAAAGTGTTTGGTCATCATGAGTCGATTAGTGGACCGGACGTTTTCGGCCGTATTCACAGTCTTGGAGACCCTGTCCTTGGTGAGACTAAGAGGGAAGGGAGAGGGGAAGCCCAAGCTGAACGTGACCGTCCATTCAGCAAAACACGTTCCTAGTCATGGAAAAGTGTTTGTGACCATGCAGCACGGCGGGGAAAAGTGGAGAACCCGTGTGAAGAAGTCTGGAAACCACGTCTGGGAGGAGACAGCCGAGTTCTCTCCATCTGACCCACCGGACAAGGGCGTCGTTCTTCTAAAAATCAAGAAAGTGCGAAGGTGTAGGGAGAAGACCTTGGGAACGGTTCGTGTCGACGTTGCTGAAGCACTCTGGACTAACGGACACCTGCCAGCGAAGAGGTGGTATGAAGTCGAGATGGAGAAGAACAGAGGCGTTCAGGAGAAATCGTTCCTTCAGGTGTCTGTGACACTTGACGGCATACAGTCGGACAAGGAACCCCAAAAGCCCTGTGAGGAAGATGCCCGTTTCTCTTTCATTGATATTTTTACGTATTTCTTGTTATACGAATATTCTGTGTTACACATGTCTCTCGCTGCCAGGGGCTGATTGGCCCCCTTACGGAGATTCTAAGGGGCCGGTCAGTCGGACGAACCGCTAGGAGCGCGATTTAGTCAGGCTGTGTCCTTTTGGTGTTGGACATTGGGTGTATTTTAAACGTAAACAAACTATTTCTTGCAGACCAAATCGAGTCCTCGTCAGAAGCTGTCAAAACATCGACCGCTGAGGTAAAAGGTGAAGAATCCATTGATGACTACAAGAAGCGCGAGGCCGCTCTAATGGAGGTGTTCAAAGCAATTGAGCGGGAAGCATCCGGCAGTGACACCCCGTCAGAATCGGGCTCCTCTCATCGGTGGAATCGTGCATATAAGTCGGAGCCAACAGGCGCGACCGCCTCTAACGGATCCGGAAATGGCGACGAGCGCCCAAGCTTCTCAACACGCTGTCGTCAGTTACTACAAAGCGTCGTGAAGAGAAGAAGGCAACAAGACAGCAAGAACGTGGCGTCATCTTCCACCGAGGTGGGAAACAGTCGTCCAACAGATGACTCGACTCTTCATCAACCCCAAGACTCGGGTGAACCAGATTACCGTAAAGTCGTCATGTCGAGTATTGACAGCTTGTGGGATGACCTGTCGGCTAAGAAATCGTACGTACAAGACATTCTGTCGTACATAGACTCTCTGCGGGCAAAGTTGGTCAGTGTGGCTCCGTACGTCATGGAGTACGTCAAGAGTTTGTCGGAGAAAGTGCCCGACAGTGTATCTTACCAAGGAGGTTATACGGGTCTCCGTATAATCTCCTTGATCTTACATACTCCCCGAGATAGTCGGGAAAAGTGTGGAGGAACTGAAAGAAATCGAGAAGACGCTGATGATGTTGGTAGAGCAAGAAGACAAGCGGTCCGTGTTCGTGAAGACACATTACTTGGAAAAGATCTGTGCGGTCGCTGTGGAAGAAGCTCCGCAGGTGCTGGAGGCTGGGCGATGACTCTGACCGTAAAAGTGGACTGCAAAACCAACTCAAAACTGACCTCAAAACTGACCGAAACAAAATTGACTGCAAGTCTTTCGAAACCGCAAGGGGGCACTCATGATCAAAGAGAGTTTGAAGCCATTTGGCGGCCATTCTGTTGTGATGCTTCCACATACTATTGTACACAATGGGGCTGATAAAATGTTGAGAACAATAAGGTTTGACAGTTTTCTTTGTTATATGTTTTACTTGATGCAGGATCTCTGAAAAGTTTATTGCTTGTTTGAGAAATTAAGGTTTGTGAAAAGTTCCGAAAAGTTCCTAATTACAGATGTTTTTCCAGAAGAATTTGTAGTTTTGTGCAGTTTCCTATGAAGGCAATTAAATGGTGAATTTTTGAAATTTGTCTCAAGAGATTTTTTGTTTCTTGTAGGGGATAGTTTTACGAAAACAAAAGAAAATTTAGCACTGGAAAAATATAAAAACATGAATGATGAAGAAATCATCAGTACCATCTTTGATTCGAGATTCTGTCAAAAGTACGGGTTCCCTACATAAGATACCTGAAGTCTTGGTAAATGTTCTGCAACGTTATTCATGTTTCTCACATCATTTAAAGCGATATTATGTAAGATTTTCACTAATTTAAACATCGTTGTTTTACACATTTTCTTGTGCTATAAGCCTACATGGGTTCATACTGACATTTGGGGAGTAAAACATCAATGTCGTTGCGCCGCAAAAACGTGTTAGAAAACTGCCATCTCCTCGGCGCTATAGCACGTATAGCGGCCATGTTTGTTGTCAATTGCTTCTTTATAGGAGCCTCCTAAAACAATAGCGGGTCTGATGCAACTTATGGGGGCACACCCCAGTTTATTTTGGGACTCAATTCAATTCTGCACACCCTCAAGTCTAGCGACCGTCTCTTTCAGGAAATAATTCTGAAGAAAAAACACTGTGTATGGAAATGAAGGATATCTCTCTAGCTACAAGAACAACAGAATTTCACTTTCTTTAACCTTTCAAATTTTGATAAATTTTAGGGGGGAAAAGGATTTTCCTATGAAAAATCATGCGAAAAAGTTGGCCATTTTCACTCGGAATTAAACCCATCACCCATAATTTAGCTACCCAAACGACTGATATTGTCGGAAAGAGAAAACCCTTGTGTATAAGCAGGAAAAGTATAAAGGAAATCCTAACACTGGGATTTTCGCAATACCTCGTCGCGCGAGGCATAGCAAGAGCACCCACAGAACGCATGAAACGTAAATCTGGGTCAAATCGCCGCGCCACATTCAAGGCGGAGGGATGCCCGGAAGTAAGCCTCGGATCCGAAAGCAAATTTCACCCAAAACACACCACTTCTTATACTTTTCAGCCATGTTAGTAGTTAATGCCATTTCGCAGCAGATTATGAGAAATGTGAACTCAAACCTGAACCCTCGAAACCCTTTCGTCACTTTTTTACCGCGCACTACCACGGAAGAATTGGTGTGTGCACCGTTATTCTCGCGCTGCGCTGAATTGCCGCGAAAGGGAAATGGCAACGCTATAATATGTTGAAAGTTATTGAAAATGACAATCTAGATGAGAAAATTTCAATTATTTATAATTACAGTTTTGGCACAAAAATCTTACATAATATCGCTTTAAGGCCACAGGTTACAATGTACTTTGTAAAATTTTTCAGTTTCAGGTACAGGTCTGTACCTGCAACTGTACCAAACCTATACTGTACCTTTCAGGTACGCAGCACTAGTCACTTGTGTTTTGAAACCAGGCGTTGTCTTACAGAAGGTTCTTGGGGACGTCCTTCGCCTCCTCGTGCCCCGCGTGAGTCCGGGCACGGCCATGACTAAGACGATTTCCCTCGAGCTCGCCTAATTAATCTACGACAACTCCCACTCACAGGGCAGGGACCCTAACATCTCCTACCGGCAGTTAGTTTTATCCAGGCGTTGAATTGAATTTCAACAAGACTGGCAATGAAAACATACATTGCCATGGCGACGGTGGTTGCTGTTAGGGTTATTGTTTGCATGGCACTGCGGCCCTGCCATCATTTCATGATTTTGAGGAAGACTTGGTACCTATACAGATACTCTTCCCCTAAGTGTATAGTGAACGAGCCCCGGGGTCACAGAAAGTAGGGCATCCGGGGTAGAGAGGTCTTCCCAAAGACTCCCAAAGGTTTCCAGGAATGTGGGTATAGATGTGGGTCACATGCCTGTGGACATTCCATTCCTGTGGACAAAATGCCTGTACGATTCCTAGAATTCTTGGGAATTGCACACAATACTGTACCATTAGGCTCCTCCCTGAGACGTCGCCAAAAACTGATATGGGGCCCAGATTCCTCTCACTACGTCCAGATCACAACTACTAGTTACCACTCAAGAACCATGACCATAGCAAGTTCAGAACAAGAGATACCAACTCATGAAGTTCCGTTGCAATACCAAAGAAAGACGCTAGGGAACCCTATATCTAAACTCTCTATATACATGTACAATGTATCGGCCAAATTTTGAATATCATTAAAAAATCCATCCTTAGCTTCTTGATTCATTCAGATAAACCCCAAACAAAACCAAATCTATCAGGCTGCGCAAAAGACATCGTGAACCTATTTTCTATCTCGTCAACACAGAATCGTCTGCCGACAAATCGTCTGCTCACTTTCCATCGGAATTCTTCAGTGACATTCTGCACATAACAACATCATGGCGGCCCAACCTCTGCCTCATGGCTGGGAGGCCAAATATGACGCCGGAACAGGACGATAGTAAGTCACTTTTAGAATAAAATGTCCATGTTAGACCTCCTGAACACATTGTAGTACACATTGGTGAAGATAGCAGCCTTTCTATCCCTGTATTTGTGTTAAGAAGCATGTCTGTTTGCCACACCCCGTCTCCCATGACAGTCTGTCGTCTGCATATAAATGTGTTGTTGATGACCTCTCGGTCGCTATTTCTCTAACAATGTAGTTTTAGAGGAATGAAGTCGGAAGGCTTACAGGCTGGTGGATCGTTTATCCGGACCAGTAAACTTCGTGGAATGCTGTCTTCTTCGCAACAACAACTTTCTTTTTAGTATCTAAAGGAAAATTTTGATACAGCCCCCCCCCCCCCATAGCATGATCTCTCTTCTCAGTCTGACTATCCAGGACAATTTTAGCATCAGAAATCATGTTGAAACCAATTACTAGTATTCTACAAGCCATAGCAGCCATGTCATTCGTTAGTGCTTCAAAACTTCAAGTTGTCTAAAAAGGACCCGTCTGATCAAGGAGCTCCTTGGTCTGATACACTTGAAGCATTCGTCAGGTTTGATCAAGGAGCTTCTATCAACTCCTTGATACAAACAACAAATTCTCAATATGTAGGCAAACATAATATAAATGTTTGCTGTAAAAAAATCACACGTGTATTTTTATCAGTTATGATTATATGATATTGATATTGTACTAATACCAACTACAACATATTTCCTCGTTTAGCTTTTTCATCGACCATATAAACAAGAAGACAAGCTGGACAGACCCGCGCACCTCCGTGCTGGCGCCACAGCCGCAGCCAGCTGCACCCAGGTCACCTGCCAGGGTAGGTACAGGTGTATCACATGTAGCATTGAAGTCGGTGAAACTGCACAGCTGTATGCAATGATTACTGTACTTTCTGCAAGAAAATGTCAAAATAAAGAGACTGTTTTCATGTCAGAGAATCAACAAGTTAAAATGACATGGCCTAACGAAACCCATACATGTATATAAGTAGTAGTAGTAGTAAATGGTCCAAGCAGGAGTTTGGCCAACATTGGCTTCGCACTCGTGGTGTATCTCTTGGTCCCTCTGGCCTGGGAGTACTGGAGCGAGTTCCTCAGCTGCCGACCGTGCTGTTCTCCCGCGTCGGAGGAAGCCAGCAACAGAAGCGGGGCGACTGTCTGACCTTTTTTGCAAAGTTCAGGCAGAGATTGTATCTGCGGTCAGAAAGAGGTTCAAGGTCCAAAGTTCTCAAGGCTTCAGGGTATGACGTGTACTGCCGGCCCAACACAATCCTACAAGCACGTTTCTGGACTCGCTCTAGTCTGACAGTTTGTCTGTTGGTGAGTGCAGCGTTCCAAACTGGGGCTGCATACTCAAGCAGCGGTCTAACATAGCCGCAGTATACAGTGGTGAGGTCGACTGTTGGGAGACCAGCCCGTCTCAGTCTGCACAGTAGGAAGTTTAATGGGCAAAGTTTTATGATAATGTTATGATACTGTCTTAGCTATTGTGTATTTTACTATAGCAGGTACCTGTACTAGAATACATGTGGACCCAAATTTGCTGTAGACTGGTTGCTCATCAATTATTCGCAAATGCCATTTCTAACAGAGCCCTCGCCAAGAAAACATCCAGATGACTCATGTTGCTAAACCAAAGTGTAAGACCTGCCATGCCAAGGAGGTAAGTCTTGTTTGTTTTCAATTAGTGAATCACCTTAAGGCTTAATATACCAACAAATAAAGTAAAATGTACTGCCTATACTTAGATACTAGGTTGTAAAAGGTAAAGGTCCCATAGCCCTTTTGAGGCCATAGATACAGTGGGTTGTTAATCGAGTGTCTTGGGCAAGGTATTGGAAGCCAGAGCCATTCCCTCATGCACTCCCTCCAATAACCTCCCCAACTGAAGTCACAGGCACATTTACACCTAGGTGGAGTGGGGAAGGTTGCATTAAGTGCCTTTCCCAAGGACACAACGTGTAGACAGGAATGCCAGTTATAAAACCCATTACCTCATCATCCTGTGTCCTCTAGCCTAACCACTTGACTATCGATGCCACTAAAATAATGTAACGTCAGGTAAAGTTTACATTAAAGGTACATTTGCTCCATTGACACATCGTGTTGAATCATCCTACAGGTCCAGCTATCAGGGTGGGAATGTTGGCAATGCCAGCAGAACAGGCGTTCACAACTGCAACAACAACAACAACAACAACAATTAAGAGAACAGGAAGAGGTTAGCACTGTGTTTAATTGTATGTGGCCAGGATCATTGTGCTGAATGATCAGTAATTATTTGACACTTGAAGTATGCATGTGAGTAAGCTATATGTACATGTCCTTTTATCCCCACTCAGTATACTGCATATCCTCACTCCTCAGTGTAGCACATGTTTCATATTACAGTACTCAAACTCAACATGTATATAGTATACAATCATTTCTGCTGTGTTTTTTTTATATTATCAGTATTTCTATACATCTGTCCCATGAACATGCATGTTTTTTGCTTAGTGAGCATAATTTTACATTTTGCTTAATTTGCACAATGTTGGATGTAACCAACTGTGTTACATTAAAACAATTCAAACTAAAATTAGATAGAGTTAACTATACAATGATACACATGTAGGTACACATTTTTGTTATAAAACTGTAACTTTTGGAGGGATGCCACCAGTAGTCATCAGTCACTAAGTACAGGGAAATTATTTTCCGAAGTCTAAGTTTGAAGGGATGTTGACATGTCCATAGGAGGAAGAGTTGCCTCCCCGTCCCCGTACTGCTGCTGGCAGGGAACTACATAACCTCCTACAGGAGGGTATTATGGCTGTAAGGCTCTGCTGTGATGGGTGTAGACTTTTGCTGTGTACTCTTCTTATAAAGCTGTTCTAGTGTGCTTCTATCGTCTGAAATTAGGAGTATCCGTAATGCTTTTTAACTCATCTAACACAAGTTTGTTCTTTTTATGTAGTGTGGTTTTCATAAATCTTATATGGAGACCAGTTACAATGTGCTGCATCAACATCTTTGACATTCCCCATAAGTTTGCATCTTTTGCTTAGTGTTGTGTAATACATTAATTGTATTTTTCAGAGTGGACAACTAGTCTGTGTCATTTCATGGAAAATATATGGGCAATTGTTCAGTTTGGCTGAATATGTTGACCTTAACAGTGCAGTACTAATTTTATAAGCCCCTGTCTGCTGACAATATTGCACTCTGTTGTGAAAATTCTAAGTTTGAAACATTAGTGTAAAATAATCTTGTGTACTTGTCCCCAGGATACATCCTTTACCATTGACACTGCTGCCCTAAACAGACTGTGTCATGCCTACCCTGCTGCCAAGAGAGATATCGTCAGTACAACACTGGAGCTGTAAGTTTGTTTCTAACCATTTCAAAAACAAGGACATGTACATGGAATGAAATTCATTGACTAAGAAGATGGTATGTAATACAGTCTGTACAGAGTGTGTTTACTGTACTTTAGGTCTTTCACTATTTTAGACCAATAAGAAAGCACAAGAAGTGTATGTCCAGCCATTGGCACAGAATATCCTATATTGTGCACATTCACTGTCAGATGGCTATGGAAAAGTTACATGCTCTTTCTTTTACACGTGAAAGTTTTAAAGAAAGGTCCTTTCTAGTTAGTTTTAAACAGCTGTCGGTATGTGCTAACAATGGCTTCCACTGTCATGGTTACCAGTCTGATGAACGATGAGCGAGAGACTGCGGAGACTCTGGAGCAGATGGGGTACAGGAAGCGAGGGGCCACTCCCAAGGCTTCCCCAACAAAGACTACTCCCAAGAAACCCTCTCCTAAGAAGACTACCACAGTACCCAAGCCAGCACCACAACCTGCACAGCCTCCACAACTTAGCGAGGCCCAGAAAAATAGAGGTGTGTTGTTTGTCCATCTTTTGTACACAAAGAATGTAGTACACGCTGTACTGTACATTTGACCAGTGCAATAGCCCAGTGCTTACTTTGCATTCAGAATGTCACAGGTTCAATCTGCAGCCAGGTCACGCCAAAGACTTTAAAAATGGTACATACTGCTTTTTCTGCATAGCACTCGGCACTTGTGAGTAAGAGTATGGTAGTTCATAACACACCACTTCCAGAGTACTAACTCCCTGCTGTAGTGCTTGGGTAACTGTGTGGCCCATGGGGTATAGAAAATGGGATGGACACTGCCATATACACAAAAATGTATGGGAATGATTTTGATATAACTAATAATTATGGTCCAAACATAGAGTTTTCCTTTTTCAGTGAGGTCTGAGGTGAAGGCCCTGTATCCCAACATGCCACACACGGTGGTCCAGATGGCGCTGGAGTCAGCTGACTACGACAAAGAGAAAGTTGTACAGCTGCTGAAGTTCATGCAGGACGATCAACAACCTTCTTCTTCTAATTCCAGATCTTCACATGTCACAGAGCCAACAGGTAGGAATACAGTCAAGTGTTTGCACGTCACAAGCCACCATGCTGATTGATTGAACATGGAAAAGACAGGCTTATAGATTTGCATGTGTGTGATGTAATGACATGACTGTAGTTACATGTACAAATACAACTTTACCTGGCAGCTTCCAGGTTTAACCATCCAGCATGGAGGAAAGTACTTACATTATGGTCACAAAAAAAGACGTTGGTTTCCATTTCTTTATAACAAACAAATGTTCTGTAATTGTCTTACAGCAGGATACTTGGAATCTTACAGTTGTCCAGTTGTTTGAGAGTCTCTGTTGAACACCTACCAGTCCATAGAATGTAAACATAGGCTCAATTTATACACAGGTTTTCCCGACGTTGCCAATATCTGCCGCTGTCGGGACGGCAATGTCGGGGCGGCAATGTTCTGAAGTATGGCAGAACACCCGTAGCGCTTGGATTACGTAACCCAACTCCCTGAAGTTCAGCGTTCCTGACCGTACATAACTTGCTGCTGTATGAGTTTTTCTTTCCCTAAATCTTTGTGGGCAATTTAGGACTTATAAAGACGCACGAATAGCGAAAGACAGCATCTACAGTAGCCAGTACATGTATTCTACCCGTAACTTGATTGATCGCGGCCCACAATAGGCCGCAATATGGACTGACGTAAACTCATCGACACTACCACAGAATGTTGCCATTGTATATCCGAAAATAGGATCTGAACAGAGCGCCAAACAACAAATATGGCGAGTCTTCCGGCCGAAATACGGAAATTTACGTTGTAACCCCTGACCTAGATTTTTGGCCGACGTTGCGAGCCCGACGGGTTGGCTTTATACGCGTGCTAAAGCCGTCGGGGACTCCCGCTGAGCCGTCGGGCGACTACTCCGGAGCCGTCGTGAGCTTTTCTCCCGCTGTCGGGAAAAAGACCATAAAATTCCTCTCTAGACGCTGAAAAAAGCTGCTGTCGCAAAAACCTGTGTATAAATTGGGCCATAGGTTGTTGTGTTGTTCCCACAGCAGGCCCTGCCCGGACCACCTCCCCTGCCCGGTTTGACAGCAGTAGTGGCTCCCAGCCTGTGGAGTTCTCCAGCTCACTCCGAGCCCCTGTGTTTGGGGACGACTCCGCCAGTCGCCGATCCCAGCCTGTCAGGCTTCCTGAGTCTGACTCACGCGGACCCGCTGTGTCTAAAACAGCAGAGCAGAGTCACATCAAGACTATGATTGGTGCATCCAGTTCCAGGCAAGTATTAATACTGAAACATGAATGTACACATAGAATACTTCATTTTAGTTTTAACCAGCTCTTGTTAGACCAAGTCATCTAAAAATAGATGATAGATGTACACAATTAAATTCATTGACATATTCCAGACAGAACATGTCCGAATATTGAGACCTATTAATCAGCAAAACTGTGTCTCAGAACAAAGCCATGACAAAAATCTTCAGTGCTATCAAAGGGACTGATTGTTGTCATGTTAGGTGTTGTCTTGTTTAGAAACTGATTGATGTCAACAAACATTAATATTTTTTGAATGTGCTCAAAGCTTGTACATGTATTTCCTTCCCTGCAGCTCTGTGCAGTCCAGAATGAAAACTTCTTCAAAGCCTACAACTCGTGCCACGACCACAGCTAGAACTACACCTTCAAGGTAGCATTTCAAATGGCAAAACTGTCTTCATGTCTTCAATTATCACAAAACGCACGTTAATGAAGAAAACAGAAAATAGTTAATCCATGAAAATGTGTATGTAGAATCATTTCTATAAAACGTACCGCCTATAAGTTGTTAGAAATTTCTGAAGTAAAACATTTCTTACACTTAGAAAATGTGTGTAGTCAAGATATTGAATTCACTAGATGATTCTGGAAATTTTGAGTCCTCTCTTTTGCCAACAGTGCAGGCTACATGTCCCCCCTACGGAACAAGCCAAATGGTCCGGACCGTTCTCTGCTTAGTGGACCTAACCGTGAACTGCTCATGTGAGTTGCTTAAATTTCTAAAAATCTAACATTTTGGTTAATCATTGTGGATAGTGTTTAAAAAACTTTTCAGTGGCTGGTCTTTTTGTGGTTTGCAAACGTTTACTTGCAAAACAGCCAGATTCGGCAAATATTGCTGTCCCATCTGTGTAGTAAACATCTTGTAATTACATGTCTAAAATATCGAATGGCGAGTGTTCCAGTACTGTACCTAAATAACAGTACACTTAGGTACATGTATATACTTTTTTTTACTAAAAATGCGTGCTTCCTACCACAAAGATGAAAATGTAGCACTGAAAAAAGATAAAAACATTATATAGACTTTGAAGTCAGAACCATCTCTGATTTGGGATCCGCTTGAGAGAGTAGGTTCTTTGCGTGAGATACTGAAAATCCAAATAAACATTCTGTTTATTGTTTCTGTCATCATTAAAAAGAGACCGTACTCTACCTTGTCAAATTGTTCAGGTACAGGTACAGACCTTTGTACTGGTACCTGTACCTGATGTTACATTTAGATACACAGCCTCGTGTACTGTAAAATAGGATATCCACCCTTCTGAACACTGTTGTCCCTATATAGGAAGGATTATGTGGAGCAGTGTGGCCCCAACCGTGAGTATGTGAAGGGGCCAGCCTTGAGGGAGGGGGCCAAACCACACCTTGCCAAGGGGCCAAACCCCGAGCTGATCCAAGGCCCCGGCCATTTCAACTGAATGTCAATGCAACCTGCGTGAAGAGGAGAAGAAGAAGAACAAACATAATTTTACTTTCAGGTACTTCTGCTGTTGTTGTTATTGACATGTATTCAAGCAAGATGTGTCTATTTTCTTCTCAGGACATTTTTTTTCTCTATCACCACTTCTTTGTGTGCCTTTTTTCATGCACTTGGTCGTTTCCATATAATTGCATGTATGATATATGTATAGGTAGCCACATAAGACACATAACTAGTAGTAGTACCCCAATATAATCCATAGCTATAACAACATGATTAACTTAGATATATAGTAACTATGTATAGTCTCTGTACATGTGGATGAAGATATTGAATTGAATGGTATAATGATGTAGTTATTATGTGATTAAGGTTGTCTTTCAGACAGCTGAATTGTGTATCTTGTGGAACTGAATGTACAGTAAGTGTCAAACTGGAATATTTGCACATACAGTATGCATATGGTTAAAATGTTGTCCTGTGGCCAGTTGTGACCATTCTTGTTTAGGTAGGTACCTTGCCAATTTCACATGAAGACAATTTTGTACAAAGTTGCCTTTGATGTATGTACATAGTTGTTTTTGCCAGCACAGCTACTATGCTCATAGAAAAGGAACGTGGGAATTGTTTTGTCTGTTAGAAAGTTATGGAAAGAGATGAAGATGGAAAGATAAATGGTAAGGACACAATACTAGTACCATGACACTGAGTTGTCAGAATTTTACCCCCTAGGTGTTTGAAAATGACTGCTGATTTGTATAAGGTACAGTTTGTATTGAAAGCCCTGGTACCTAAACAGGTCTATTATAAACTGTGAGATGCTATTCCAGATGGCAGGGTTGTGCATGATATTATAATGTGTATATAAGATTCTCAATGATAATCAATAATATGGAGAGTGTGAGTGAGTGAGTGGAGCTAAATGCAGTCATCAGAACGCAGTAATGATTAGAACACAGTATGCAAAGGTTAATACATACAGTTCTTAATTAAGAACCTCTTAGGTAATAATCCCCTGGGCCTCACCAAGGGTAATAATTCCTTTGTTGAGGACCCCTTATGTTTTGATGATTTTCAGGACCCTTCAGTGATAATTTGTTGGAATTTCACCCGGGGGATTATTTCTTTTAGGTATCCCTTAGGTAGCAATTCCCTTGAACTATAATTCCTTCTGTAAGGACATGCTCTCTGTTTATTTCCTGGGACTTAACCCAGGGTAATAATTCCTTTGTTACAAATCTCATAGGTAATAATTCCCTGGGACATTTGGTTCAGAACCCCTTAGGTAATAATTCCTTAGGACTCCACCTAGGGTAATAATGCCTACATTTAGGACCCCTCCCAACCATTGTAATAATCCCCTGGGACTTGATCAGGGTAATAATACCTTGGTTATCCAGCCAGTTTTTTGTTGTTGTTGGGGATCCCCTAGGTAATAATTCCCTGGGTTGTACCCTGGGTAATAATTCCATTGTTAAGTACACCTCTAGGTGATAATTCCCTGGGGTTGACCCAGAGTAATAATTCCTTCAATAGGTACACTTTTAGGTGATAATTCCCTGGGTCATACCCTGGGTAATAATTCCTTTGATAGGTACACCTCTAGGTGATATTTCCCTGGGACTGACCCAGGGTAATAATTCCTTCAATAGGTACACTTTTAGGTAATAATTCCCTGGGTCATACCCTGGGTAATAATTCCATTGTTGAGTACACCTCTAGGTGATAATTCCCTGGGACTGACCCAGGGTAATAATTCCTTCAATAGGTACACTTTTAGGTAATAATTCCCTGGGTCATACCCTGGGTAATAATTCCATTGTTGAGTACACCTCTAGGTGATAATTCCCTCGGACTGACCCAGGGTAATAATTCCTCTAGATGACAATTCCCTGGGACTGACCCAGGGTAATAATTCCTTTGATAGGTACACTTCAAGGTAATAATTCCTGTGTTAAGTACACCTTTAGGTAATAATTCCTTGGGACTGGCCCAGGGTAATAATTCCTTTGATAAATACACCTCTAAGTGATAATTCCCTGGGACTGACCCCGGGTAATAATTCTTCGATAGGTACACCTTTAGGTGATAATTCCCTGGGACTGACCCAGGGTAATAATTCCTTTGATAGGTACACCTTTAGGTGATAATTCCTTGGGACTGACCTAGGATAATAATTTCTCTAGGTAATAATTCCTTGGACCCACCCAGGTTAAAGTTATCTTGTTCCCCTGTTAAAGACCACTTGGATTATAGTGGTAGGTTGTATTTTCTTGGAGAACCAGCAGTGATAATTCCTTTACCAATAATCTATGGTAACCATTCTATGGGTTTCCACCTAAAGACGATAATTCCTTTGGTAGGTGTTTATCACCTCTGGGTTATAGTTCTGTTGATAAAGACCCAGAGGTAATAACGTCTTTCATGAAGACCCTGAGGTAATAATTCCTCTGATAAAGACCCAGAGGTAATAATTCCTTTGATAAGGACCCAGAGGTGATACTAGTAGTTTCTTTGATAATGACTCATAGGTAATAATACCTTTGATAAAGACCCTGAGGTAATAATTCCTCTGATAAAGATCCAGAGGTAATAATACCTTTGATAAAGACCCAGAGGTGATAATTCCTTTATCAAGGTAAAAATTCCATTGGTCTCAGTCCAAGTTGGAAGGTGATAATTCCTTGGTTAAAGACCTCTGCACTCATGTTACATTTCTAAATGATTTCTTAATGCAGATGTCAAATTTCTCTAAATTAAGCCAGATGTCATACCAGATTTTAGAATCTTAATTGAAATAGAATTTAAAAGCTTTGTCCACCAAGGCATACAATTAGTCAAGACATACAGTTCTTTATCACATCTGCTGTGTGTTCTAGCACTAAAGGATTTCTTTTATTTAAAATGTGTTACCATATTTGTCTGTTACATGTGCACATATGTTATGTTTTCTTATATTTGTATGACATTATGTTGTGGATAAACAATACCCCATGCATTAATGTTCATGTACAAAATGTATTTAAACCACTTTTTTATAAGATTGTCTTTCTGTGTAACAACTCTTCTGTTTTAATACTCAAGAACAAGTACGACCCAGAAATATTGACATCATTTTTTATCAAGACAACATCCAGTTGATAGTCCATACCCTTATGTGTGTAATTGCCAGCCAATTTAAAGATAATGCGGTTTCAGATTGATTAAAGAATCTGTCCCCTACAATGGTATTGCTGTCTTCACTTTGGTCATGCTATATTCACATACTATCACCATAAATATGTTATTTTCTGCATATAACAGATTTTGGTAGGCGTTACCTATCTATGATTTTGGCTGATCCCACATACATATAAATCAGTCACGTAAATGAGTCAAGCTATGCCTTGGGGAGAAAGTTGACACCAAGCAAAGCGTGGTGACGTCACACCATTGCAATATTTAATATGACTACATACAGTCATGCAGCAGCATATAAAGGCGGTCAAAACTCAGGGTTACGATAGCTTACGATAGCGTCTAAATTAGGGGACGTGGAACTGTCATTCTGGAATGTCAGCCTGCTTTTTGACAAAGGATGGCTGTGAAATTAGTCAAAGCGAAGGGAGTATGACCTTCATGTGATAAGAGACATTTTGAAGGTCGTTTGAAAATACTCATCATGTCACACAGCTTCCGTGAAGTATTTCTAAGAAATACCATCCTGTGAACCTCCTCGCTGTGACGTTGTCTTATTTTTCGATTCTACTTTTTTAAAAACTTATTTGTTGTCTCTATTTCTAAATCATATTGGTTTAAACATGTGTCAAACTTAAAAGCTATAACGTATCCAATGACCCAAACCGACTCCAAAGGACCTCAAATCATTACACAGTGAAAGTTTGACTTTTTTCCAATAACACAGACAATGTACAGGTAGAACGGCTGCCCTTAGGCGATCCACCGCGCTCTGTTGATGGTTGTCTTTCAAACTATAGGTTAATCGCAAGGGCGCAGTCGTAACTCGTAAATGCCAGTAATTCATTAATTGGTTGGTATGTTGCATGGTTAATAATCATGGGGCCGTGAAAAATTGAGTTGTTCATTTGACAACGAAGAACTTTTCCCGTTCGCAAAAGAAGATATATTTCTGCCTATTAAAATAGGCCAAGTGTTGTCACACATCGCAGAATATATGCAATTGTTACAATGGTACAGAAACTATCTAGCGTTGTTGAAGGACACATGATCTTTGATTCGTGTTAGATGTCACCGCTCACGGATAGCACTCATGACCTGTGATTGTCCCGGCTGTTCATCAGTGTGACCTGTGTGAATCGGCAGTCGCCATACCCACTGGTCGTCTTACCGGTTCTACTTCATGTGACACCCCGGGGCTCCTGTTTATAGGACGTTTAGATGAGACAAGATATAAGGTTGTTTTTTTGTGTTATCAACCGCCATGTTAGATAAACGATGAGCTACACTACCAATTATCACAAACCCGGGCTGGCATCGGCGCTGGGCAGTCTCTTCAACTTCGGCTCAGGGTCGCGGTCACAGTCGCTGTCGTCCCGATGGGCCGGCTCCAGCTTTGTCCGGTCCTCCCAGGAAAGGAGAAGCTTCTCGGGGACGACGCGTGCTTCTTCTCGGGCGTCCTCGGGGGCTCACCTTTCCTTTCGCTACACGTCCCCGGCCAGCCCGCCGTCAGTCAGCCGGTCCTACGGAGCCGACACGAGCCGCACCCGCCTGCTGGTTAGAACCTCCAGCGCTCCTTCCCTCCGCAGCTCCCTCCGCCGCTCCAGCGGGGAGTATTCCTCCCAACGGCAGGAGAAACCGCTGGAATTCGTCCAGATCGAAACTAATCTGAGTAACCATGCTGTTGACGGGGGACCAGAAAAAGTGGACATGGACGAGGTTTTCGGGAACAAAATCCCCATATCACCGCCTTCGCTCTCCCCCGTTTTTCTGTCGCCTAAAGCCGAAACCCGGCACTCTGCCAGAGCTAACATCAGCACCACCTCACATAACGCTGTTTCTGAGGTGTCGTCTGACGTCCTGTCCCCTCTAACTTTGTCCCCCCGTGCTCTGTCCCCGGTGTCCCCCCGCGCCCTGTCCCCGGTGTCATCCCGCGCTCTCTCCCCGGTACAGTCCAACTTGACGTCCGTCAGCGCCAGAGAGGTTGAAGTTGACGTCAATGCTTATATTCGGCGCACCGAGCAGTTGGAAAGAGACCTGGATCTTTACAAAAGCAGGTGGGAACCTCTTCACAAAAATATACTAGTATGCACAACTTACGTTACCAATAGTTGATACCAGTAAATCTATGTAAAGGTCGTCTTTCATTAGTTATTTTCAGCCGAAATTTATGGCTATCAGTTGCAGATAAATCAATGGTCATCATTCTTTTTTCAACCTATTAGATCTAAAATGGTACGATGGAATACAAGGCAGAAAGCAAATATTACGAAATTCCTCACATGACATCAAAGTTGTAACACAAAGCAAATGCATTTTCTCCCTTAAAACGTACCGAAGTAGTGGCAATAAAAATTGTGATTTTTTTTCAAAAATCTAAATCCGTTTTTTATTTTAAAAAATATTAACATTGTTACTCGTAAGGTGCACTCCATACTTATTGTAACCTGTCAGGGAAACACCTCAAAAGCGGTAAGCCGCACAGGAAGGCACGATTTGATGGTTCGTTGGGAACATAATCACTGCACAACAGGGGAGGGATGATGGTAGGTGATGACCTGATCACGGTGGCCGATAACTGCCACTACTATCGTCACTTGTCAGCAGAATGGAGTTATTATATAATTTATTTTTATTTTTATTTATTTATTTATTCTTTAATTCAGGCCGTCTGGCCCATATCACATCAAGAAACAGACAGACAAGAAGAAACGGAGGCGTGGTAACAAATAACTAATACCACAATAAATAAGCTATACCTAGAGAAAATAAACTACTAAAAAACTTGGTTAATGTAATGCCTCCAGAATGTGCTGAGGCTGTAGCCATCAGAGTGAACTAGCGTAGCGATGATTGAATTGTCACTGTGAAGTAGCCGAGTGACAAAAGAATACAATTGTTTCCTACGTCTAGCGTCAAAAGTGTCGATTCCAAGGTTGGCAAATAACTGGCTGTTGCTAGTGCTTCTGCTTACGTAGAGTAACAGCTTCAAGGCGCTGTGGTACGCCACCCGCAGTCTAGATATCATGCCCACACTATAATCTGACCATATCTGAGAACAATACATAGGAGTGCAATAGCTATTAAAAAGAATCCGTTTCACCTCAACTGAACTGTATCGGAACCGACGAAGTAGTAAGTTTGCTCTAGAGTAAAAACTTCTAACCTGGCACCGGATGGCTGAATCATCGGACAGGTCAGGGGTAATGTAATACCCAAGGTAATTGGCAGTTGAAACATATGCTAATGTGGAGCCGTACAACTTCAGTTGAGGAGGTGGGCCGTGCAGGCGGAAGCGGCGACATGGGAAATACATGCACATGGTTTTCTTATCGTTAAATAACATGTCGATGTCCGCTCCCGCGTGCTCACAAATGTCAATTAGTTTCTGTAGGGCCCTCACAGAAGGACAGTTCAAACAAATATCGTCCGCGTACATTAAGTGGTTAACCACAGTTTCACCAACAAAACATCCCACCCCGGACTTTGATAATTCGACGCTAACATCAGAAACATAGACGTTAAACAGGATGGGAGACAATAGGCTGCCTTGCGGCAGTCCATTACTAGCTGTGAACGTGTCAGAGAGGGTTCGACCCCAGCGGACAGAGAAGGACAATGTCTCATACCATATAACAAGAAATCTCACTAGGTACACCGGTACTCCTCGGTCAATGAGCTTCTTAAACAAAGTCCAGTGATTAACACGGTCGAAGGCTTTCGAGGCGTCCAGGAAACATACAAACACAGGGGAGCCCCGCTGGCGATAATACTGAATAATCTCCTTAAGAGCAAATACACATAGGTCGGTACCATGACTCTTTTTAAAACCAAACTGGTTACTAGGAGTAGCTAAAAAATCCTCTAGGCGTTTCAGTAGAATGCGTTCAATGAGTTTAGATAGAGGACTAGCGATGGCGATCGGGCGATAATTATCTCTGCTAGACGCATTGCAACAGGGCTTCTTAAGAATTGGGACAATTACCACGTGTAGAAGGTTTGGCGGGACATAGCAGTGTCTCAACATAGAAGTAATTAAGATTGAGAGCACAACAGGTAGCCGGGTCCCGGCATGTTTAAGATGCTCCGCAGAGATACCCTGAACATCGCTAGCCTTCCCATTGGGCAGATTACTAATAGCATCACAAACCTCATCTACTGAGATCGTACAGTCTGCACTAACACATGTGTTAGTGCGCCTCTGTAACAGTTTGCTTGTAGTGATTTGAGGTTACCGAGTTGAACAGTGACTTATAATGGCTCCGCCACATGTCAGCAATATCCGGGGCCCCGGTGTGGCCCTCGACAGTGTGGGGGAGGTTAGACTTGGAGCGGTTTTGGGCACGCAAGGCATTCCAAAAACTCTTGCAACCCCCCTGATGCAGATGCGTGGCTAGTGCGTCCGCTCTGCACTGTGCCTCAGAACGGCGGCACTGCCTAAGTAAAAGCTTAAATTTGGCCCTTGACTTTTTCATGATTTCCCAAACGGCTCCGTGCCTAGGCCGACCCAACTGCTGCCAGAGAAAGAAGGCGTCTCGGGCGGCATGATGGGCCTCCTTCACAACGGCGTTCCAGCCCGGTACAGAATGGGAGGAGGAGCGTTTAGAATTAGGAAGAGAGGCAGAAGCAGCAGATTGTAGCGTGTTTATTATCTGATCAGAAAGGTGAAGGATAGCGTCCTTATGAGTACTATTATTACAGTTAGGGTCATTACAGTAGAGAACATCATCAGGAATGGTGATCTCAGACAGGAGGAATTCAGAATAGGTATGGTAATGAAGCAGGTCAGCTGGAGACGCCCGTTCCCTATCAATACTGTCAACAACAGGAATACTACCATCAGCTGTGTTTGTAAACAGAGTGACCGACTCCCAGTCAAATACAACTCGTAATGGGAAATGGTCTGAGGGCAGTAAGTCGTAGTGAACCTGGATGTCAATGATGTTCTTGTGCATGGAATCCGAACAGACGCAATGGTCGAGCCAAGAAGTTGAACCGTGTGCGTCACTTAAGTACGTAAAAGTATCGTTTCTGAGCAACTCAACATCACTGACATGCAGGTTATTATCCTGGCAAAAGTCATACAACAATGGGGCAAATCGGCCCTCAGTACGAGTGTTAAAATCACCCAAAATACAAAGATTAGAAATACCTAGATCGTTACACAAAGCTTCAATTTTACCAAGTTTTTCCGTAAAAAGCTCAACATGGTCAACACAATCAGTCGGCATATACACACAGACAAGAAGCAATTGTTTGGCGCCAGAAATAATTCTGGCGGCTAAAATACGATCATCATCAACATTCTCAATACTAACCTCCAGACCCCTATTCTGTCTCCAGAGGATAGCTAAACCGCCGTAAGGGCGACCATGGAGAAAACCCTCTTCCGTGTTTATAGGTGAGGTACCATACGCTAGAAAGTCAACATCAAGTTCAGATAAGAAATGCAAGTCCTGTGGAAGGAGCCAGTGCTCCTGCAGGAGCTCTGTACTTATTAATTACTCTGTACTTATTTCAAACACGACTTCCACCGTTTTACCTTCACCAGGTAGGTTATGTGTTTGTGGATAGCACAACTCGAAAGGTTATGAATGAATCTTGATGATTTGGTGCAGACAAAAGGAAGCCAAGTTTGACAGTGGGCAGTTTTCTATGGTACTGTAGCGTTTTTTTTTTTCAAAATCTCAAATGCATGTTTTTGACAAAATGGAAAGTTCATATTTGCGACATGTTTCTTAGGTCGAGATTTACATCATCATACATAAATCATGCAAATTAGAGAATACTTTTCATAGCTAATGAGGCAATATTGGTTTGGCGAAGGTATGAGGTCGTGGAACTCTACTTTGTCATTCTGTCGTTGGTTTTGTCCATGTGTTTTCGACTGACAAATTTGTAGATTAAAGAGACGCTTGGAGCTATAGTGGTAGAGCGACCTCTGATCACAGTCTGGAGCAGAACGACCTTGATAATAACCAGGTGGCCACACCAGTCTTTTACAGAACTCAACACAAGAAAGACACTCTAGGATATGGCATACGTTTGAATGTAAAATATGAAATTGGCTCTCTAAAGTCACTTGTTCTTTCTCTTAAAAGATAATGTGACACAAAAAAATATCCAGATGGTAAAGACTTGTCAACGATGTGTTTGTGCCAACGGGGCCATGCACGACGCCAGTAAAGGTTTGGGGCCTTCGATGGGTCAGTGCACATTCAGCATACCCCGGGGTGGTGTGTGGCCCAAATAATATCTTTTGATCCCTTGCCACAATGACGAAAACATATCTACAAACATCGGAATGGGGCGACTCGGTGCTTTAACACGAAATGTCGTAAACACACATGGTTGGCGCATTACAAATCGTCCTTCCCACATCTCTTGCCTGAGGCAGGCAGGTTGGTAATACCTGTACATGTACATGTAATAACCTATTGGAGGAATTTGGAGCGGTGTCTGAAGTGTCCGGCAGATCTAGAAAAACCTACTTGGCTCACGTCTCAATACGCCAAAATTCATCATCATTTTCTCCTAACGTTAGTACGAAAAGACGATTTTTTGTCTTAAAACACGCACCCGTGTCACTTGACTAGTATTGGTCCTCAAGGCCAGAATGATGGTCGTCTGGCGACATTCTGTCGTTTTCAGGGACGTGACTTGGCAACACATGTGTCACAAGCACACATAGTATCTAATTGTAATTGACATAAAGCTTTGGAATATAGTGTAATTTCAACACGTTTTATTTCCTCAAATATAGTCAACTGCACTTTGTAGTCTATCGCATGAGGGCGTGATACCTTTGGAATTAACTTGCATCACGGGCTTTTTTGTTGCGTGTGAATATGTTCTGGAAACGGACTTTTGGTTGCCGTATATTGTATACATACTGACCACGGGAAAGACTTTAACTGTTTATGGTCAACTTAGTGGTCATTCGGTGGATGCATTTTAAAATATTAAAAGATACTCAACAACAACATTTTAAAAGATATTCAACAACATCGGACAAGACAAGAAGACATATTGATCTTTGCCGAATAGCGAACCAACAAGGGACAACTACAACAAGTCTAACGCTTTCATTTCTTTTTGCGCTCTCAGGTATGAGAAAGAGTCAAGCATCAGGAAAGATCTAGAGAACCAGCTGTCACAGGCTAGAGAGGTTAGTAACTTAACTTTAGTAATTATGTACCAGACAAAAACAACTTATATGCTACCCCGACTAATACTTATTGTCACATTTTTTCAGCATATCCAATCTCGCGTTTACTTATAATTCGCAATCAACTTTCCCACTAGTAGCTGCTATTGATACAATTTTTCAGTATGAAACATTGCGATTGTAAACTTTCTTTCTGTTTATTCAAACTTGAACCAATCAGCAAGTGCTAGAGTTTTTTCAGTATGGTTAATCGAAGTTATATTTTTGGCGACGCCTCTGGGTGCAGGAATTTTTGTTTTTCCAAATATGTACCTTTCTCCACGCCAGGAGATCACCGCGCTGTCAGGGATTAACCGGCGACTGAAGGGTGATAACGAGGCTCTGAGAAAGCGGTGTCACACGGACGAAATACACTGCAGCACCGGGCTCATGGACATGCGCAGTCACTACGAGAAGGTCGTCAGGAACACCAAAAGGGACGTGGAGGCGTACTACTTGGAGAGGGTAGGTATAGCTTCTACCAGGCTTCGGGAGGAGGCTTGAAAGAGTAGAAATGGGCCAAATAGACAGATAACACGCCATGGGAGTTGGCCCGCGAGAGGGTACGGTTCGGGTGCGGCAAAATGGGCCAACTCCTCTGGCGTGTTATCTGTCTATTTGGCCAATTTCTTCTCTTTCTAGCCGCCTCCCGAAGCCTGGTAGAGGCTAGGTAGGTAGAGGACAAAGGCAAAGGGTCAAGTAAGCGTAAGAAGGGACGCTGGGCGAAAACTGCGATCTCCAAGCAGATGTATGACTTTGGTCCGTAATGAGAAAGGAACAGAGAAAAACGTGCACCGCTAGAAAGACATGCAGAGGACACTGAAGCCACAGTCGGAAACCACAATAGGCAATAAAAGTCTTAGAAAAGAAATGAATAAACATAGATATTTACAGGTAGCTCATACCAGACATATCCTACTATAGTAGCTCTTTGTTTTGTATAACGTCACAATGATGGTACTTGCAGGGGTTTTATATTGATACAATTGTCTCCAAGCGAGTTGCAACTTACTAAGGCCCAGAACTATACGGAAAGAGAGTGGCGCCAAACCCTCTCTGGGCCTTTGAATAATGTAGTATCATATCAGTTCATTCACCGCTACGCTGTTTTCCTGGCTGCACCGCAGGTTAGACGTGTTACCGACGAAGCCAAACGGCACGCGGTAGAGCTGGGGAGGGTCACGGCTGACTGGCGAGAACTGTCCGAACAAATCAGGAGTCTACAGACGGAAAACGACCGGCTACGGAGAATGGTACGTGTCGTCTTTATCACAGCAGATGTCTCAACTGTTTGCCTTAATATAGTTTGGTTCGTCAGCATCATTTATTTTGAAGGACTGAGGATAATATACGATTCATATATGAGCAGTTTGAAAATGCATTCAATAGTGACAAGAAAAAGTAACGAAAGTGTGAAACATTTTCTAGTCTTTACCTAAACTTTGATTCACGCACTTTGGAGGTGGTGTAGTGGTTTTATCCAAATTATGGCATTAGGACCTTTCCACACTGTCATCTAGCGGAATTAGCAATAAAGTGCAGTATCATCAGCCGGCTAGCCCAACAGTCAAGTTCCTCTTTGCGGACTTTGATCTTTCCATTCGGTTTGCAAAAGAAACAAAAACTAATGATAAGAAGTTAGTGTTCCCCGATGTAAAGTTGGTGTTGATATTCTCTGCTCTCCTCTGTAGGCTGGATTCAAAGAGCCCTCTGGATCTTCCCCAACAACAACAACAACCAAGACGGCCTCAGCCGGGGTGGCAAAGTCTCCCACTAAAACCGTCACCTTCAACAACGGTCCTCTATCGGGGTCCAAATCAAGCACAAGGGCAACCAAGGTCACGCTGAAATACGTAGATGCTGCCTCGACGTCATCAAGTTCTGACGAAGACGACACCCAGACGGCGTCAGTACGCGCGAAGAGAAAGATCAGCTCCAACGTGAAAGTCTTCAGTAAAAGTAGCGATGTGTGAATTACGTCAAGGTGTGTTATAATTTATAAGATTGCCCGTGCATATGATGCGCCTGTGAAAACAGATTTCGGATACCTTGGGTTCATGGTGTTGCTGATAAGTTAGGGTGCTAGTAGTCTGGGATGTTGGCAGGGCTGGCACAGGTTAACTCTTCGGCACCACGGCCAACATGACCCCGAGGAAATTTTGTTTCAGCTCCCCCAGCTCCCACCCCACCCTTACTTACTTACTGTGCCGAGGAGACCCAGCTCTGGGAGAGGCTGGTGACTAGGTTAAGGTGCTAGATGGGTGATCGTCAGTCGTCAGTGGTACAGATGCTGTCGCAAGTAACGTTTATTTTACGTCCAACTTTGCAGGACGTGGATACGGCTGAGAATAATATGTTGAGTGACAGTTTGTAACCCAAGTTGAACGAATCTCTGTTATGAGAGGATAGCTTTGGCGAATTTGGAGCTATTTCTGCTTAAAACAGTCTGCGAAAGCTTTCACTTTATTGCGTTTTACCAAAGCTCGTGGCAGGGTAGCTTGTGAGCTAGGGCTCATGCAATGGTGGTAAAAGGAATGCACGTGTACTTAAAAAAAGTACATGCGTTTGTTTATATACAAATCGTAGGTGCAGTTGTTGTCAATACTAGTATTATATTTATTGAAAAAAAATCAGCTATCTTAATTTATGGGCTATTTATTAAGTAACATTACCCTTGGAATAAATACTATTTATCCATTTATTGAAAGGTGTCTGTTACGTCTTTTATTTCAATGATTTTACGTTGACTACTAGTAATTAGTTCGGATGTCAGAAATTGCGTTGAGTTGAGCACAAGATACATGTGTGCCTTACGCTTGCTCCTCCCGTGACGCCATCATTTTCTTTGCACACTAGAGCCTGGCAGCCGCTAGACTTTTTCACGAATCCCTCTGCATGCTGGGGACACGTAGGGCACTATGGGTAGCACATCATGACAACATAGGCTGTACAGGTACTGTGTCCGGTGTATCAAAGTTTCTGTGGATGGCATGATTTTGTTTTCTTCTTCGCTACCCATGATGCCCTACGTTTCCCAGCATACAATGGGATCCGTGAAAAGGTATCATCAGTTCAGACATAAATTATTGTCGTCTGCTTGATTTAGAAGTAATCTTGTGTCTGAAGGCGACAACAGCATTTGGCAATGTCATAATGATTTATATCTATGAATATCATATAGAGACATGTTTGTCAAATGGCCTCAAATGTGAAAGCTGTAATGAAGTTATAGTTTCCCCGTAACTTTGTGTCTGAAGTCGACAACAGCATTTGGCAATGCCATAATAATTTATATCTATGAATATCATATAGAGACATGTTTGTCAAATGGCCTCAAATGTGAAAGCTGTAATGTAGTTATAGTTTCCCCGCTCGCTCTCTTGTGGCCAGCTAATCAGACTGACTTCTCATCAAGGACGTCTCTGCCAAACTCATTGGGTTGCCGAAAAAAATGGCCAAATAGGGAGAATATGTCTGAGGAATCAGTAGGCCATAGGGTTGCCAACATGCCTCTGGCATATCAGTCACCCTATTTGGCCAATTTTAGGAGTCTGGTAGAGACTATAGTGAGTGGGGGTGATGGTGGGTTTTATGTACCGATAAAAGCTATCAGTCTGATCAGGTACGGCCACCATTTGAACTTTATACGGACGTCACTGGAAAAGCATACAATGTCGCGTGTATAGATATAGGGACAACATACCGTATATATAGTTTCCGAATAAATTTAAAAACTGTATCTAACCCTGATACAACGTAACGTTGACCCAAATCTTTCAGATATACGTCATTCACAAGAGAACAACTCCTCGGACATGCCTAATACACATTGCAACTGAGGTACCTTGCCGGTCAAGGGTTACATGGTGTCTATAGTTGTTCTTGACGGTCGACTTTGTCAGCGATTATTGATTGATAAAAACAATTCATTGGCAGAATTGAAGTATCAAAGCCAGGCTGAGCGCCGGGAGTCTCACGTAGGCACATTTCATTTCACCCAGGGTACGTGCTGTACGGAGCTAGTACTGAGAATAATTGATTACCAGTGGGAATTGTTAGTGGGAGGATGTTATGATCTTCTCCATGGCTCGCCGCGGGAAGCTGAACATTCTGTACCCAGGAAATATCACCTTGGCCTTGGCTGAACGGGGGAGTGTTAGCTCCACGGTATGTAAGTAATTTGTACACACTCGTGGGTATTACAGACCAGACAGCACCGGGACACCGGCATTGATCTTGGGGCGGGTCAAGTTTAGTGCAGCATTAGGGACAGACCATATACTATGATATCATGATATAGCTATGGAAGATGGAGGAGGGGTCGCTAACGTCATTCCGATATCATGTTGTCGGGGCATCAGTCTATGCGAATTTCGTCTTCTCTCATTCTTAATTTTTTGTGCGCCAAGTTCCTTGTGAAACTTCTTTTTTGTGGCAATGATCACAAACACTCCACTACCCTTCTTGATCGGCATTAGAATAGCCTGTTTACTAACTTTCAGACTTAGGCGACCTTAGGGCAGACGAAACAAGGAAATGCGTTCGGTTACCCAACATCAACCTTGACCTTAATCTTAGCAAAACCTGCGTACATACCAAATACCATCACAGTCCATCCATGGCATCCATGACTTCTTTGCTTACTCATCTCAATAAAAAATGTGTAATGTTCTGGGTAGAGCAGAAGCTCAACATCTTATGGACGAATGTTTCAAAGGTGACTTTTTTTTAGCATGGAACGTTTTCTAGAAATTTACACCATTGAAGCGTTTTGATGGTTCTTTTTCTTGCACAGTCGTACTCAGTTGCTATGTATAAATTTCCCCACCTACAATATGGCTTACATATAATCCAGCCGTATCCCCTTTTGGGGTGGGATTAGGCTCGAGGGAATATTGACAGGTTCCATTGGAAGTGCCCGTCTGGCTTGTATTTTCCACGGTTAGTCCCACTAATACGTACGATTTGTTCCGTGAATCAGAACTCACCTCTTTTGCACTTACCCCGGCCCAATTAACATTAAAATTTTATCACGTGGTACTTTTTTTTAACCAAGTGGAAGAGGGCCAAAGTGGCCTGCTGCAGGACCCTTGCCCGGGTCCAGGGGCACTTCTGGCTACTCCATCAACCGCTCGGGCGATACCACTTCCAGGGGTTATCACAGAAGGGGGTCAAAATTTACGTTCTTACCAGATATGGGCATTCCGGATTTAGATGAAAACCTCCTTCCTTGTGTCTATCAATAGATATTTGTGTAGCCTGTGGATGTAAAATAGTAAGTAACGCGTGTGGACACATGTGGGCGACTCACATCCGTATCTCGGAATGTGGAGTAAAACCCATGGGAGAGTCCATTTTTTCTCCCGTGGTGACGCCAGAGGGTTGCGGTGTGACACTTGTCAGGATTCAACAGTGGGGTCATCTGTGGTGTCTGCTAGCTGGTAGTGGCGCTGTGCTAGCTACGCTGACGGGTTTACTGAGGGGGAAGTAAGAATTGCGTGATCTTGGTGATCTTCGTTCCCACATCTCGAGTACAGTAGTCCGCGGGTCGGACAACAACAACTCTACAACACTACAAGGTAAGGAGAGCATTTGACAAAATGTTTTTGTACTGTAGATAATGTGTTTATAAATCGCCCCTCTCTTTCTCAGTCAAAAGGTTATGGCGCAACGCAGCAGACCTTTTTTGTGTGATTTTGTTTATACTTCAAACAAATGGACAATTTCGGACCAATTTGTTCAACACATTCGACTGTGTTTGTCGATAAGTATATGAAGTTACAAGTTGAAAAAAAATGCTGCTACGTATTTAACCTATACAATCTTGATCAATCTTGTTGTTCCATTGGAGATACTTAACTACAGGGGAAATTGTCTCAACAACCTACTTTGTGTATCAACAAACTAGTTTGTTTTTGTTACTAAATGCTGTGTTCGATTTTTACTGGAAATCCGAGTATTAGAATACATGGCCCAACCGGTTCCCGTGCATTCCTTGCTGATCACCTCTTGTGTGTGTTGGTGGACCTCGGAGGCCGCCAGGGCGACCATATGGAGTCACAGGGCGTCTTCAAACCCATGTGGCGTGGTCTGCTTCCGATTAATCTCAAATAAATGTGGCGTTATGAATCACAACAATAACACGTCGCATCTCCAATACCGGGGTGTTTATTTTGGGCACTATGATCAACCGTACGTGTCAGTACAGCTTATATAGTTCCATATGAGGGCCCAGAGAGAGCCACCCGGCTAGCCTGATCTACCCACTACGCCAAGAATTTGGTCCCGAGGGCATCCTTGCGGATTTATCTCATGCAATGGAGACTGTGGAGTTGTAGAAGTGAGCAATACTGCGCTAGTGGGCACTGCGGTAAAATACGGGACGCAGTATTGGAGATACACGACATCTATATTTGCGTCAGGGTTGCGCTGGAATCGATGGATGGCTGGTCACACGAAAATGGTGACCGTGTTTTTTAAACCACCCTCAAGGAGATTTTTTGCTTGTACAGCTCCAGATAAACAAACTAGTACGGGGGGGTCAAGCCAAGGCACCAGTCAATGGTAACCCCCGTTATAGGCTTTAGTCGTTTTAGAGAGGATGAATGCATCAGGGGGATTTCTGGTCGGTAATATCAATGTTGTCAGAGTAGAGTAATCGGAGTTCAAATGTCACTTGCATGCTATATAATTTTAGTGGCCAACCTGGTATCCCTACATGGCAACTATGCAACATTACCCAGTGAACACAAGTACAAGTTCACAGAGGTGAGCTTCCACAAACCGAGGGTTGGTAACATAAGTAGACTACATTGGAACGAGTATAAAAGCAATACGTATAGTTTTCAAGACAGTACTTGTATTACTGATTATTTGCTTAGTATTGTATTATTTAAAGGGAGGGTATAGAATCTGGCAGCAACATTTTGTACCACCCTCACAGTGCGAAAACTCTCAAGGGTCTTGCTCTATGCATGCAAATTATGTGATAATACTCGTAGCCTGCTTTCAATAGAATCATTTGGAATACCTTTTTGCAGTAGAACCCCTGAACTACGTCTACAGCACAAACAATCCCGGAATCCCTAATCCAAGAGGAACGTTAAGCTAGTCTGACAAAAATAATGTTTTCACCATAAACTTCTCCTGGTATACCACAACTTCCCACACACTTCCCAAAACATTCCCCCTTCGCTCGTATTGTTGATGTGAGCCAATATAAACATTCTCATGGGAAGGAACACTACAACACTCTGATAGCTGAGAACTCTATCATGATTTGAGATCTGTATACTATAGTAAAGTAGATAGTCAGTCCCTTGATTTTCCCTTTTATGTCAAATGTGTCCAAACGAGTCTATCATGTCTGAGATATAGAATGCCAGACTGGTGATTAATGGTCAATCCCTTTTTCGATCAGACGACAGGGTCTGTTTCACGCTATGTCTGACCAAGCGACCCTGTTTTGGCTTGGCGTGATCCCGTAAAGTTACTGTAAAAGGTATAATCGGGCAAACACACTACAGGTCACAACGTAATGGGGATACCTTCTGTTGACACACCTGTTACCGACGGAGTTAATTACAAAGCTGAATTGAGTAGAGAAAATCGGGGTGTTTTTTCCACGTTGACTTAATTATCCTCGGGTGTGCCAGCCAAAAAGCAAACCAGTCCCTACCAGTACTACGGAAGTGAATTGTCGGTTGTTCTAGCCTAAGGCTCTTCCGGCATTTATACAGTTGAAGCATGTATGCCGGATAAGCAATTAGCATGCACGTGGTCTTGCACACATTTATGATAAAGCTTTAATAGCTAAAAAGACTGAACCACTTTTCTTCAAAACATCTGCTTTGACGACAGAAAGGACGTGTAAACACAGACTTTACAGTTACTCCCACATATTCAGGCGGTTAGTTTACCAACCTTTATGGTCAAGGCCTGTGGCCTATACATGTATACGAAGAAAGTCATTTATATAAGGGAAAGGGATAGGTCACTACCCGCGGCACTGTCGGGGAGTCAGGACGATGACTTTCCTGACTTCTTGTCGTCCCTCGAATGCCGACCCCAGGAGGACGTTGTGCGCAAATTTAATTTGAGCTAATATTTATTTACACTATTGTGAGCATGCGTAGTCTACCGAAAAGTGCACGTAAGTTTACCCAGTCAAAAGTACTCAAAACTGAGGCAGAAACAGACAGACCATTGGTGAAGAAGGCGTCGGTACGACTACGATATCGCTACACCCTCCCTCAACCTCTGTCGTTTGAAGTAAGGATGAAAACGGGTCCTTTATCTTGTCCAGCCGACTTGACGCAAACCTGATGCCAGTTTTCAGTAACTTGACACCCTCAGGCGAGATTTAAGACTATTTGTAGTCAGGGAATGCACTAATCAACATCTTGGAAGGGATGCCGGGTTTCCTGGGGTAAAATTAACCTCCCAGTCCATCATTAGAACTGGGGTAAAGATCTACCCCGCAGCAAGACGTGCCCGATATAGCTTTATAACGATCCGATGGTGACGTCTGTAAGGGTCATGCGGGACCTTTGGCTTCATTGACGTTTGGTCTACAACCAGGGAGGTGTGATATAAATAAAACTTCACTTGGCTATCTATCTCTTCAATTTTAGAACACTGTACACGTATTGCTTTGGTTGTTTGCGGTGCCAATAAGTAATGCAATACTCGTCCATTTCTTCCTTCGTGTAATTATCTTTGTAAAGTCGTGTATGTCGTGTGGGTCAGCTAAAACCCACGGTTCCCTTTGTTCAATCGGCATGTAATTTCATACGTCGTCTGCAGGCATGCCCGTGATGATGCACGTATTTTAATATTTACCGTAGCTGTTTTCGCGGTCAATGTAATATTTCAGAAGCACCCCTACATTTAGTGGCATATGAGACTGGCCGCGAAAACCCCGTTGTTTTGAATAGCGGGGGGGGGAGAAAACTTCAGGTAGATGTGCGGTATGGTCGTTAATGCGGACCAGATGCGGATCGTAATGGTTTATGTACATGTATGGGCCGGAATTGTCAAATGTGTTCGCACCTAAAAGTCATGGTTCTGTACGTTGTATTTCTATGTAATTGGGCATGTGATGTGCCGTTATGTCCGTGATCAGTGATGCACGTGTCTTTGTTTTTACCGTAGCGGTTTTTATATTGAGGTAAAATTCATATTTCAGAAACACCCCTATTTTTATAATCCTGTGGAATAGGCCGTAGGTATGTGGTTATGTGGTAGGCGAGGTTCTATAAGCAGATATTAGGTGGTTGTTGTGTATATTCGTTTGTGAGTATCTGTTGGGATTGTGACTTATGGTTTGCACCTACTACGATACCCTATCAAATAAATGATATGTAGTGCACCCACAGAGCCAGAGACAGGAGGGAATGGAAGAGGCTGATACTGGATGCCACCATAGTCCCCGACCCTCAGACATGAGGATGGGACTAGGTAAAAGGTAAAAAGTGCACTATACTGTTCCCAATCTGCAAAATATAAACATTCACGGAGGATTATCGCCTATGGAAACTTGTATATTGGATTGCGGGCATAGAAAGGGATATAAGGGAAACAAACCCCTGTCAACATTATGCACACACCCAACCTCACCCCCACACAAATGCCAACCGTAACACGCCCGCTAGTAAGTTACATCTTGTCCATGTGCTTATAACTAAGACGGCAGGATACATTCTTCAGACTCCTTTATCTCCTTATTTGGAGCGTGGTCCAGTTTCACCTAACCCCTACTTGCCTCCTCTAGATCCTCTTGGTCAGACAGATTAGATAGATGTTATACAGTATATCTGTTTCATGATAAAATCATAGGTTAATTTTGAAGTTTATGAATAATCCACCAATCGTGTTGCATCTATCCTAGTATGATGTTCGACATAATTTTCAGTACGGTATAGTTTTCTACTCTCCAGGCAGAGGTTGAATGGAGAAATCGTTGCCTGTTTTCCGACAGCCTCTGCTTGGAATAGTTTTGCTGTAATGACAAGCTTCTAAAAGTAGGTCACAGTAATGAAATCCAGCCCTGCTTCCGTAGCGCACACGGCCACACTTGACCACAGTGACACTTGACCACAGTGACACTTGACCACAATGGCACTTGACCCTCCCTCATCGCTGACAGAACTTGAATAGTGAAAGGCAACAGGGACTTGCGGAGCAACCATGAAAAATGGACAATGTTATTTTTATCTATTGTCAACAGTTCGAGTAAGGAAACATTGTTGCAACAGAAGAGGCTCCACCAATTACTTGGAACATGGGATACTTATGTCAGTTATGGTCGTAATTATCATAATCATAAGGTACGTATTGGTTCAATTAAGGTCGTAATTGTCATAATTATAAGGTATGCATTGGTACTTTATCATGACTCACCAGCGTTTCTATTGTTGCATTGTCGTCTGCTGACCCCCGAACCCGTACCTGTTTGACTCCTGTACAGGAAGACAGGACATCCGATGAGACAACAGACAGAAACATGCAATTTGCAGGATGATTATACTGATACACCACAATCGCAGGTCCGGTATGCTGACAGTAAATCGTTTAATCTGATAATCTCTTGCGATAGTAAGAAGATGCGCATGCAGTTTTACTCACATCGGCAGAATATGGCTGCTGATTCGTATGCTCGCGATTCGATCTACGAACATTCTTACCAGACCTCTTGACGAACAGACAAATAGTAGAAATTGGCCAAAATAGGGGGGATATTTGATCAAAGGACAGTTGGTCGGTCATAGGAGCGCACATTCACCCACCCGTTGACCAAGTTGCACATGTTGTCGGCCGCCGACAGGTCTGATAGAGACTTCAAACGCGACTATACATTGTAATCCCTATCCCGATTTGCATTGATAGGTGCACGCCCCTTCCTCTCTAGATGGTTTATCTGCTGACAATAGGAAGACACGGTCCATTGTCTGTTTAAGGCCCCGACTGTGTACATAGTCACCTGGGTGGAGCAGGTACAAGGTGCCGTCCGACCGGTTTGACAAAGCCTAAGCCCCTTATAAGCTTATTCAACGTCGCTGTGACTAACGTCAAAAGAAGCCGATACTAAGGTGGTCGACCACACAATGTCAAACAACTGAAGAAAATGTCAACTTGAGTATATACTAAACAATAGCAGTAATGATCCTTGTGGATATTGATGTTTCATAAATACTAAGATGATGTAGTGCTAGGTTTAGTATATCATATTTTGACACCTTAATATCATTTTTAGTAAGTAACATCTTGATTTGCTTCAGCGCGAGACTTTGACGTTGGTTGGAAGTTATGGAAATCGCAAACGAATTACAAAATACAGGAGGGGGGTCTTTGTGTCACTTAGCAAATAGATGTTTCTATGTGTAAGTTCGTGGGAGGACACAGTTTGCTTTCGGGAATATTCCCTCTCAAAACTAGACGTGTGTCTAGTCCACTGGGTGTAAAAACTCCTTACAGGGATGTCCAACTTCTCAGAAGTCGCATGTGTCATCGGTCTGGCAGGCGGGGGTTTGTTGTGTCTTCAAATTGTCACTGACCTCCCAACTTAACAACCTAACAGGGGCACCCTTCTCGGTAAACCTCGATAGTTCTACAGACACTCAGAGCCAGGAAGTTGTCCCCAAACACAGAGCGGTACTTTCAACTTGGCCTTGACTCACACCGATGCTCTGAGTATGTAAACTCTACAGGTCAACTATATTTGGACGTAACGTTACTGTCACATGTACTGGCATGGTTTTGATCAGTCAGTTGAATCTCTCTCAATAAAAAGTCCCTTCCGAATTTCCTCGACTTTGCATTAACATCGATTTGAGTCTGACATTTGTTTACGGATACACATTACATCAGGAATGCTGATCCCCCATTGACGTACAGACAGAAGCCTAGAGCCAATATACATGATGAAGGAGGAGACTTTCTGGCATGTCTCGGATTATGGTTGATACAGCGATACGCATATTTTACTTTCTTTACAGATACATGTAAATGGTTCGGATGTATGTGGATCATTAGTATAAGTGGCTTTGGAGCAATATTTCCAGTGGATAGATTGCACTGTACGAAAAAAAAATGGGATGATGAGAAGCAGAACAGTCCCGACGTAAAGTATGGGATCCGACATACATACTCTACTATAGCAAGGCAATCATGCATGGCCTTTTCTGACATAACAACAAAGGAGTCACCAGGAAAAGAAGGTTATATTTGCGACTTATCAATTCTGACAATATCAATTGTGCCAAAGCACGAGACAGCACGGTTCCACTCTGAACTGCCGCTAGATGGCGCTTTGCTGAAGCGTACGCGTGGGCTTGTTCGAAATGAGCCTGTTCGCAGCTGACAACAGTTCACACGACTTTCTCCTATTTCTGTGAACTGCATTTTGCAGTTCTGTTCCTCCCAGTGCGGTTTTCGTTCCTTTGTTGCTACCTATTTCTGTTGATTTTCCATTTTAACGTTGCTAGTAGACTTTATTTGCTGCCGATTCTGAGGATTTTATAGGGACTGTACGAGTCTTTCCCAGACGGCCAGAGGTTGGTGTTGCTGTAAGGAGCTTGACGTTCGCTTTCAAGACCTTTAATTGGGCTGAATCAGCCGCAAAATTCATTAAATATCGTCATGACGTTATTCTAGCCTTTCAGACTTTCCCCACGTAATTCCTGGTCGTCAGTTTTGCTGCTTGGGAGATCCAGAATTTGCCAAGCCCCACTTTTTCCCCATGGCAACGCAGACGACAGCTTACGCATTCGTATCTGTGGACCGATATAGCCAGAGCGGGGATCGTTCAGTAGTATTGATGGTCCACTGTTCACAATATTTGACTTATACAGGGCTATTTCCAACCTAATCTTATAATGATTATTTTCAGTTGTAAAAGCACTCTTACACAGCATTCATAATATGCGATGTGTACACGCGTTCCTTTGGTGATGAACATGTAATTTTTATTATCATGGTATTATTAAAGAATGACAACAACAATGTTATGGGACGATCCCCACTTCCCCAAAATATAGGGTTGAATTTTGGGTCGCTCGAAACACTTAGGATATAGCTAACGTTATGTCTGTAGAAGAGATCATACCAATAATTTTGGGTGGTTATGTTATTGATAAACAGCCAGATGTCGAGGCTTAATATGGATTGACCAAGGATATTGCATCATACTACTGTTATTTTTGTAGCATAAAACAAAATGAAATAAAATAGAATAAATGATATTAATGCTAAATAGCAAGAAGGTACAGTGAGACAAAATCGTTACAATTAATTTTGAAGCAGTTTTTATTAAAGCAGTTTTCATAACAGTTGAATATTCAACGCCTTTATGAAGTAGCTGGTTAATTAAATGATCCATAAAATAGCTTGACTTGGGAGGGACTGGCATCAAAAGAAAGTGGGTCACCCTTAGAAACATTCTGCCACACATATGAAAGAGTCTTGCAAATAGTCCAAGGTCAAAGGGCACGCCTGCTGACCCCGCCACCCTTGACCTTGTGCCATCAGTCTTTTTGGGGGGTACTAGCCAAACATTTCAGAGGGGCGCGTGGTTAGAATCCTAATAGCCGGACCAGTCACCTATAAGAGGAATTTTCCAGATGTTTTCAAAACGAAGTACAGAAATTTACTCAATGAATTTGCAATATTGATTTCTTTCAATATGATTGTTCTTGTTAGATGACAAGCGTATACAAAGTAACGTAACAGTTGTGTAACATTGTCATGTACATTATTGATTTTTATCATTTGTATGCATGTCTGTAATAATAAATGATGTGGCTTATTTCAGTAACCTTACGAGAAAATTTGAATGTCTGTTGTTTTCGTATATATAGTAATGCATTGAAATAAGGTTGATGTGTGTATTAAATGATATTTTAGAATTTCTAACAAAAGATGCACATTTATTTTTCTCTAGTGCGTCAACAAGATGTATTTAGCAATATTTAGTAATTAGCAGTAAAGGTCGCCAACTTTGCCAATTTTACACGAGTCAGCTCATTGTCAAAGGCAGCACTGTTGTTGTCTCCCTACAAGTCACGTGACTTCTTCTGGCAACTTTCCCAAACGACGCCACTAAACAGAAGTTAGGACTGTATTAAAGCCTCGACTTCTCAGTCTGATCTTACAATTACAAATCACTCCTGATCGTCCATCCCTGACTGAAAGAGGAGATTCTTGTAAAAACAAAAATCCAAACGGAATGTTTTTTCCTTATACTATGTTTCAGCAGCCACAAACATGGCCGTTGGGATATGTTAGACTTGAATGTGACCAGGAATCTAATATAAGAAGCCACAGTGTTTCTGTCACGGGAGATCTTTATCTCAGACAAAACGTCCATTCAACCCACAGTGGGTGTGTCGGTTACAACGTCAGACATGTGCAGCTACTACACCGGTGTAGTTACACATAGTCACTCGTATATTCTTCGTGTTTAGGTTTATGTCATATGATTATCAACCAGAGAATCTTGTTGTGTGTTGATATACCACAGTAGTACCGGTAGCAACACGTTAGGAATATTTCCCGCCAACTTGTAGCCGCGATAGGGTTGTTTTACGGTTGACGTGACCGTGTATAATTATCGAAGACCCGTTTTAGGAGGCCCCGTGTTGGGAGTTAGTTCAACTGGCGTTACACTCATGATCAACACGAACGCAGTCTTAATATATGTACTCGGGGTATTTAAGTGCACGTTTCTGTAACCGAACAATAGCGTTGTAGGGAACAGGTCTAACCAGTATGCCCCATGGGTGTAAATGATCACGTCAGCTTCCATTCTTGTGTATTAAACATTTAGTAGCACAGATGTATTGGGGGCTTCGATCACCAATACGCTATAACGTGTAATGTATGGGGACATCGATAGCAGTTTCCGGTGTATTGACCCGATGTGCATCTTTCCGTTATTGCGAATCCCTGATATGTGTGTATCTCCATGCAATGGCGTCATGCTACACCTGTAGAAACAGATGCTTCGTTTGTAAACAAAAACAAGGACCGTGCTAACTTCAAAGCGAGAAGGCATTGGTCAGTGGCTGTCTCGCACGGTTTTTTGGCATGTAATTTTCAGGCACCGTTTGTGCGAGGCAGCTCAGGATAGGTGTGTCATCTCGGGTGGGCTGCCTTGTACGTCGCCGGCGGCACGCTCCCCTCCCTGTCCCGCCCCTCCCAACACCAGACACTGCCGGAGGGGCCCAGTCTGTCCTCCGCTGACAGGGACCTGACGTGTAAAAACACCTAGCTCAACGCAACTGAAGACATGTCCCACACGCAGTATTACACGCGGGAGCTGCAACAAACCGACCGCTCGCGCTTTGTCGTCAGGGGCAGAGATGCGGGTGTCAGGCGTACGAGTACGTCCGCGTACAGCGTGCCGGCGGCGCCCACGACTCGGCGCAGCAGCAGTGCCAACCCCAACCCCACCACCAGGAAAATGTCGTACCGAAGCCGCAGTCAGTCATCTGACAGACTGACTACCCGCCGAAACACCTATGACTATGAACCTTACTCCTCTGCCCGTCTTCTTTCCGAATCTAGATCCGGAGGAGGGGTGTCCAGAAAGCTTCGCTACCGGCAGCAGATGAACGAGTCGAACCAGCTGACATTTGCCAGCAACATGTCCCGCTCCATGACATCGCTGACGTCCCCCGACCAGGTGGTGTCCGCTCGGGTGTACTACCAGCCCATGTACCCTAAGCGGACACGAACGCTGTCCAGCCAGTCGCCGGGACGGTACGACTCCACCACGACTCGCACCTACAGCACCTACGCGTCATCACGACACAGCCTGACGGGCAGCGCGCCCGGGTCCCGCCGCAGCAGTATGGACTCTCAGCACTCGTACGACGAACTGATGAGTCCGAGCCCGGTCTTCACCCGCGCCATGTCCACTACCACTGAGATTGTCAAGGAGATCAGCAGGCTGCAGGAGACCAAGAAACAACTGGAGACGGATATCCTGGCTCTGGAGACCGCCAAGAGCACGGGGTCCGGGTCCACCACCGTCATCAAGACCCTTCAGGAGGAGACAGAGACCCTGACGAAACGGAACACTGAGCTGGAGAACGACATCAAGGACTTCAAGATGAGGTTTGTAACCTTTCTAAGAACTTTTTTTTTGTGTTCTAAATTATATCAGAACGGTATATATGATGTGTCATAACGTTGATATTGTGGTTATATTAGGTTTCAATGCCATTAATATATCGCATGGATACATTTAATCATCTAAGTTACATATCTATCTCACTATGTACTATATGTATATTATACCAAGGACCTCCAAGTTGATTATACCATAACATAGGTGGTCAAAAATAGTACATCTTCAATCTGATGTAAAACAATTACTCCCTTAGACACTGATCTGATAAACATTCTCCAAAAATATTATCCACATTTAAGCATATTGTGGGACACCGGCGGCCAATATTGTGAGTGCTATCGATCCATTTGCAATAAATTTAAAAGTTGAGGCCCAACAATAAATTCCAAAGTGCCTCACCGCACCCAAAAATTAGTAGTCGGGACGTATGGGTATGTTTGATCTGACGTAACCCCTTAAAGTTGTCCATATTTGTTGAGAGAAGCTCGTGACCTTTTCATCTCGTCCATTCTTACATTCATTCATTGCGTGACCTTCTAGTGCATCCGCCATTTTGTCGTCTTGTCGCTCTGACCTTTGTGTCACTGTCTGTTATTGTGCTCTTAAGTAGGGACCTTTCTGGACTGCGACAATTTACAATGTCCATCATGTCATGTTCCGTATGACTGACCTCTCCCTTGTATTGTCCAACATGTCCGTGGCGCAGGATTTAGACTAGAACATTATTTGATCTCACAGAATAACTTGTAAACACTTAACTTACTTCAAAAACATATCTCATGTTTACTGACCCAAAAAAACGGATGAGCTGACATCATGTTTTATTCATACGCCCCTTTTTTCTTCTAAATCATTTATTTGGAGTGGTTTTTATCGTTTTCTTCATTCCAAGTCAACCTTCTATTGTTCGTATATCTCAGCGTTATTGTTTCACAGATGTTGTATGCAGGTATTGTGTGCAGGAATAGATAAGAATAAAACAAAAGAAGAAACGATTTTGATGAACACCCACTATTCCCTTAGGCGATGGACGATGAGTGGATTGGGACGGAATCGCAGTAGCCTGTCTTTGCTCCCTTCGGTGAATTCAGAAATGTGATCTCTTTCCGTTTCTTTGATTTCAGTTTGAAATGTGTTATGTCTGTTTCTTCTATCTTGATATTTGATACATGGTAAGAACAGTTTTCGGCTTGAAACGTGGAAAAAGATGCAAACTTGCATTATTGTGAATGTATTCGTAGTTTCGCCATTTTAACAACGTAACCTTCAAGCAGTTGAAGGGTACACATTCCTCCTAACGATTAGATAAAATCCTAGCAATAAGCACAACTTCATCTCAGTGGCTTTTATAATGAACTTCCAAAAATGTGACAAGCATTTAGCGACACGAACACAATATGACGAGAACTGGTATGTTGATAGAGACGCATGGACCGAATCCTTGAGTGACCTACATTTCTAGATATATAGTTGAGTGCCCTCCTGGCATTTTGCACCCATACAGTTAGAATAGAACAAGTTAGACACCCCGCCAGTCTAAACACATCTTCTGAATAAGTTCTGATGCTTTCAACCACCTGCTTGACCTCACACAGGTTAGCGAGGTTTGCAAACAAAATCCACGTTTTGTGTATCCTTTAATTTTTTCCATGACCTAGCCCAGGCCCCTTTGAGAGGATTACAGCTAAGTTAGAAAGTCAGTTTGTTTGACAAGCCTCTCTCACACACCGCTGAACAATCCTGGCATATTTGTGATAACATGACGAGGTCGGTCGGTGTGCTTGCCATTGTGCCGCCCGTATCTGTGCACCTATCAATGAGAACTTCCAGAGGCGCGAGCGGTCTGTTAGACCCCTTCCATTGGATGGAGACCGTTGAGTGACCAAAATTAGATTTTGTATATATATATATGACCTGTGACTTTATAAATTGAGTATGATCCTCTATGTAAAATTATACCTGACAGACAACAAAACACACAAAAGTTACAAATTACACTTCTTTATCAATGAAGTTTGTTTGAACTACTAACGACATTGTTGGTCACTCAACGGTCGCCGCCTCAGTGGAAAGTAGTTATGATTTGCGGGAATGTTTGAATTCCTTCCACCTCTTCTAGAGTACATAGATAATACCTATACCCACTTCCTCTGGTGAAGGTTTTGATATATTTGTGTCTATATTGTGTCTATATCGTACCGGAAGAGTGGCCCTGTTGAATTGCTCCTATAATAAGGTAAAGCCATACCTATACGCTGGCGAGCGAGTACATGCATATGGTCATGCGTATTAGACGGTCATGTAAACAAATAAAGCAAGAACCCTTCTAGCCTTTGCATAAATAATGAGTATTTTCTGTATTTGGGTGAAATCTTGGCGTCGCCCCCAAAATTACATTGAAGAAAAAATGGGCACCGTATCGATAATTAGTCGTTTTATAGAGTTGTAGATTACACACAGCCCTACATCGTATAAAAATAGGGACGCAAGGGGATCGAACGAGGTGAGTGACCTCGTCACTTCTCACATTCCTGAGTAATTAGATCCCGTCAACCCTCCCAGAAACACCACCCAACAGCAGCCTACATAACAGACTTCTATACCAAGTTTCTATTGCTATGGAGGCTAACCCAAGCCAGCAGACCGACCCGTCTATGTGTGTATGTACGGTTGAATCAGAAGAAAAGTTAGTTGACTGTCAAGTCGCCCCCGGGTTCTTGATCCCAATTGGCCCCTAGCGTGTTTGGAATCCCGATGTGCCATAACAAGATTCCCGAGAAGTAAGCAGGGAGAAGCAAGAATTCCCCGTCAAACATCATGTACATAATCATATAGGTGTCAAAAGATGGCATAACTTGTTTTCTTCTGGATTTTGTCTGTGATTAAAGCCAAGGTGGAACTGGAGTTGTCTATCTTTTTGTTGCTATATCCCTCTAGAAGCGATCCCGAAAACTGAATTACCCATCTTGAAAAATGATGGCGGTTGATTTAGATTTGACTGAAAACACAATAGCGTTCAAATTGGCCCCCAAAAGTAACAACATGACACCGTTTCCCTTTTCCCCTGGCGAACCGTTCCCTCCAATTACCTACAATTTCACACCGCCGGAGAGCGAATAATAGGGTTAAATGTTCTAAATTGACCATCCGTCCGCACTGAAGAGGGTAATAGACTCTTTTACCTTGGCGTAATCTCGTGAACTCTTTTATCAACGCAAAAATCGGACATTCCTTACCTTAGACCTTAGTTCCTCCTGTGCCTGATGGCACATCGGGCAGCAAGCTTCCACTTCCTTTTGTCAGTAGCTACTGTCTCTGCCTCCTCCCAGGGGATGTTTGCCCTTCTCAGATCTTCTTGGAAGGTCCTCCGCCATGTGTTCTTAGGCCTTCCCCTCTTCCTTTTACCGTTCTGGGGGACCCAAGTCATTGCTGTCTTGGAGTGCCTTCTTCTGGGTAGACGGAGGATGTGTCCCGCCAGCTGCAACCTCTTCCGCAAAAATCGGACATTAATCACCGCTAAATTTTACCTGTCTGTAAACAATTTTATACTTGTTGATTGACAGCAGATTATACAAATAGCTGGAGAATGCCCCTGATCATAATGTTACCAAACAATCTTACGTTAGAAATTTTAAATAAACATTTACGCTGGCACATCAACGCAGAATTTCACAGGTACAAGACCCGAACAGATGTTTGTCGCAGATGTAGTGTGTACAGAGGTTTAGGACCCAAAATATGTATCTGACGATTTGAAAATTAAGAAAAAAAAACCCTTATGTATGTAATGATTGTCGTGGATTCGGTACATTGTGCAGTGACTATGTAGCATGCATGTTTTAGATTTTTTTCGTCAATGTCACCTAGATTTTCTGTCAATGTCACCTCCAAGCAAAGCTTGGCAATGTAACAGAAACAGGCTTCAACCACAGCTGCATCTCAAAGTTCTGAATGCACGACATTTTCTCTCAAATCATAACAAAGTGCACCTGGAAGTGAACTTGACAGGACCTAAATGCCTTAAAAGGTCACTTTGGCACAGCCTCAGAAGAATCCAGCAGAGTTTATCAATATCAAAGGTTGTAGGGGGTGGACGTGGCCTTGACTTTGTGGTAAGCGTCCCTGCATGTGTGGCCGATATGTCTCCACCCTGCTGTGAGAAAAGTAGAGGAGGGAAGAGATTGGGGGGGGGGCGTATTCTTCCGCAGATGTATCACATTGTCAGTTCTTGTGCAGCTTTAAATCCTATAGTTCTAGGGTCCGGGGTATAGCTGGTTATATTTTGCCATGGCTTTGTGCATTCATTTATACCCCCCTAACCCCTACTATCTATCGTCATCCCTGTTGTCGTCAATAAATTTAAAATCGTGATACTTATTGATGAAACGAAATTTTCACCCCACAGTATTTGATTACATATGATGTGTGTCTGCACAATAATTTGTTCCTCCTATGAGATATGACTGGAGCCCAGAACCATGTCTCTATCATTAACTAATGGGTAGGATTTATGACTGTTCAGTGTTCCACAGACGTGATATAACTCCCGATGTCTCTCCAACCGAACACCAGAAGCTCTCCTATTTTGCACCCAGGTAACGGAAGACGGACTAGAACGTTTCCATTAGGGAGATGTATGATTAGATACATGCTCGACGACACGACACCTATCGGTTTGTTTAGAGTTCGACCGTACCAAAATGCCGGGACTACGCCTGTAGTGTTCTAGTTTCATCCAGTCAGTGTAGAGCATCAGCAAACGACCAAACGTTAAATTTATTATTGCTTTATTCGTTCCTGTGATATTGATATTCGCTACATGCGCGGTGCTGTGACAGCCACTATGATCAGAAGAGTGAAAGACCTAATGTCGTCTCGCGAAGGCTCGACCTCCACTCGACTTGCCATTGTCTGTGAAATGTTAACAAGTCTTCCGTCCAAATCGATTTGACGCTTGTCGTACATCTCCAATCCATCTATTTCACTTGCTCTGGAGTTGTTCAGTAGCTGCATAAAACCAATTCTACTTTACTGTTGCGAAGTTCTAGGGACAAATGTACAAAGTAGAAACCTCATCTTCCACGGCATCAGAGAATGCCAAAATGAGAATATCAGAGAAACAATAGCCAGGACCCTTAACACAGTACTGGAGTCAGAAACACACATACTCAGAGCCTCCCGTATGGGAAATAAATCTGACCATTCCTCTACCCGCCCTGTCCTTGTGAGATTTAAAAAATACAGTGACAAACTAAATATCATACATCAATCACACATACTCAAAGATCTGAACATAGCATTTGAACAACCAATGATATCCTACGAAATTCCCGACTTGGAGTTTGTACTCTTAAATTACTGCAAAATAGCACTCGGTGTAGCGAAAAGCTCTGTTAACGCCGCTGTCAGAGGCGAACTCGGTGTTTTCCCACTGTACATCGATGCACAAACACAGTTGATAAAATACTGGCATAGACTACAATGTTTACCAAACAACAGGATCGTAAGGAAAGCATATGACACTTCCGTTGAGTTACAACAAGACTGGGCTGTCCATGTGCAGGACATTCTCTGTCGACACGGATTCCAAAATGTCTGGATAAATCCTGCCGTTAATGCCAACCAGTTTGGAAATATCTTCAAGGATCGTCTGGAGAACACATTTCTCTCTGGCTGGAGACAAGAAATAAAAAGTCTTACCAAACTCAACACCTATTGCAAAATCAAAACACAATTCTGTCTGGAAAACTATCTCTCATCAATTCAAAACAAATCGTTTAGAAATAGCATTACAAAACTTAGGATTAGCGCCCACCCTTTGCTAATCGAAAAGGGCCGCCACTATAACACACCAGCCAAAGAGAGATTGTGTCCCACATGTCATAAAGATGTTGAAAACGAATTTCATTTCATGATAGATTGTCCAACATATGATGAAGACCGACAAAAATTGCTACAGTCTATTGCATGTAAGACCGATATAACGCTACCTTATACAAAAACAGAGATATTCAATATGTTATTATCATGCCCTGTCCATATATCCACCTATGTAGGCCAATTCATATACAAATCACTTCAAAAACGAGACAATGTAATACATTCCTGACGCAATTTTTATGTTATTACCATTATAGCTAGAGTAGATCTAGTATAACTAGAATGTCTTTATTTGTTATCTATAAAAGTAGATAGGCTTCTTAGAACTGCTACCTACTAGAACTACCAGTACTACATGTATTAGATAAATGTTAGCGATACCAACTCTATATGTATATGTTGCCAAACATTGTATCCGTTACAATTGTCGTGCAAATAAAGTTCTTCTTCTTCTTCTGTGCCATGTTCATCCTGACTCGGAGAAAAGAGCGTTGACAGGCTAATGTCGTATGGGCCAGGCTCTCAGTCTAAGTGGATGTCTACTTTAAAAAAAAACAGAATGTTGGTCTACGTCTATAGCAAACTTCAAA
Source organism: Branchiostoma floridae x Branchiostoma japonicum (assembly GCA_013266295.2). Lineage (NCBI taxonomy): Eukaryota > Metazoa > Chordata > Leptocardii > Amphioxiformes > Branchiostomatidae > Branchiostoma > Branchiostoma floridae x Branchiostoma japonicum. Next base: position 21,930,616 of record CM023823.1, read on the forward strand.
TGGTTCCAGGGACAAAGACCACAGTTAGTATGCTGATGAAGTCTGTTTACTAGAATATACCTTCACTCCTGTTTCGTGCCATCTTCCTTACGATTTCGCCAGTAGAGTGATTGAACACAGCGGCCATGTTGGTTGGTTAAACCTGAAAGTCAGACCTTTTAAAAAACTGTAACTTGCAGGTTTAACCATCCATCATGGCGGACAGTACTTACGTCATAGTCACGTTCTCCTTTAACAGGAAAACAAAAACACATGACCACGACGATTCATGTACTTCAAAAAGTCCCGTGCCTGTTATACAAGAATAAATCTCTTTGGACTTTGATGACAGTCCTGTGACTTTCGCAGGCTTGACCTTTAGTAGCAAAACGATTTCACATGTAAAGCCTTCATCCTCCCATTCCAACATCTATACACACACGAGACTGCCATTATGATTCTCCGCTCGCATCTCAAACGTTGATGTCGCTATGATATTGTAGTGTACGCATTGTGCTAATGATTTTGAAGAGTCGGCCATAGTTGCGATTTCCTTTGCCTGTACCCCCACGTTTTATAATGGTGAGGGTGTTAAATCTACAGGCATTATTGCATTGGCATTTCAACCCACCCACCTGCTACCTTGACGTAATGTCTGAAATGCAAACTCTGTGGTCTTGAAATCACCTAACGTACGTGGGTGTTTGTTTTTTGGAGGGGAAGGGAATCTATTAAAATTGATAAAAAGAAATAGGCGTTACACATCACTGACTCCCACTCCCACAAAAGACCTTTTAGAATTGGTTCACTGATGATGGACATTTGTGGAGAAGGATTACGCACTCGGGCTGTTGCGCGGCACCGATGCTTGAAATAATATTGCCGTACGATGAATATGAAGTGACGTTCGAATTCGTATTTCTGCCGCATTGCGCTCTATCCTCAGGCGACCTTCAGTCTTGGCACACCGACTTCTGCAATCGTGTAAGCTGACGTCATTTCCTGCCCGTTCTGTGATTGCCATCCGCAGTAATCACATAAAAATGATAGTAGCTTCATCGTTACCGCGAGCATTTCCATGTGCATTTTGCTTTTTCATGTGGAAGGTATCATTTGCACAAAGACACCCGTAGAATATAAAACGTTAGCACCTAACTGTTCTAGACAGATCGATTGTAGCTTGCTATATAAAGCCCCCAAAACGCGCGACCCCAATCCGGCACACCTGATGTTCTCTAACACATTACTAGTATATTTGGTATGTCGGTGCACGTACTGTCTGGGGATGCAATAACGTGACCTACAAACTGACGAAACTTGAGAGTCTAATTTCCAAGTTTAATGGTTTGATGTATCATTCCATCAGTGCGCAGTTTTCTGGAAGTGCAATATTCAATCCGTGGTGAAATATAAATCTTGACAGGAATTCGGATAAAGGTAATGCAGTATACATGATGTATGATCGTACCACTGCTCTGCTGGAAGAGGGGGTCGATAGTGCAGCCTTGGGGAACACAGGAGTGTGTGCCCTCATCAGACAGCGGTCACGTTTAAAGGTTTCTACTCGTAGGCTAGATGACTTGCGTATCGCTCGGGAATTTGTTGATAACAAGATTGGCATGTGAAGTATATTAGATCTAATATTAGACCTACTTGGCCGAATTTGATCGCGCCGTGGTAAGTATAATACATTTTTACGAGAGGACATATGATAGGCCTGTACGATTCTTGTGGGGATGTGTATTAGACGAAGGCCCAATATTCGACATTGACCGGACTGAACAACACCAGTCTTTGTCAAGGAACCCACCTCTATGACGTCACTTTTTGCATCTAGAACACGTGATTCGTTGAACAGTGGATCAATGTTGCAGAAAGTTTATGGCGTCCCCCGTCTCGATTCAATGCTTCTTGTAACTTAAATAACATGAACTTAAGTGTAGTTTTACATTAACAAAGCAATTCCTCTGTTTTTCCAACCCAGGTTTGAGGAAGAGTTGACTCTGAGGAAGAAACTTGAAGATGAAGTTGGCAGTCTAAGAAAGGTAGGAAACAGCTAACAGAACGGGAAGGGGGCACGTGACCTGAGAGAATGGGAGCTTCAATACCACGTTCGTGTGGCGTTACGTATACCCTAAACATTAGACAAGTCGTTTTAAGTACTCAAAGAGATACAGTCGTGTGCATTATAGTACATTTAAGTTATTACCAACATGAAGTACTTACGATAGATAATATTATTATTGTTAATGCATCTTAAGCACAGCCTTCCGTTGGCGCTGAAAGAATTTGCAGTAATACGATAGGCTCTTACACTGAGCCTCTACCCAACATCAGATGTGTTATTCATAACAAAGGTATCAACAATGGCTTTAAAAATCACAATCATAAGAAAATGCGCATGAAGGTCTAACCCCTAACCTATAATATGTAATAAATTTCTACGTTCCTATAACTTAATCCATGCTACTATAGCAACTCCCACGATAATGATATAATATGCAGACCCCCGTAATATCACCAACTAACAACAACTATTAACAACAACTAACAAGTATAGTAAATATCATTTGTTAAAAGCCTAACGGTTATGTATAGCTTTACCGCGGGATTTACTCACATGAATTCAGGACGGGTTGGCCTGGTAAATGTCACCAATTTTACGTTCACTTTGACGGAAGCAGCATTGCACAGCTTTCACTACGTGGTGTTCTTTTATTAATATCGGTGAATAAGGCACGTTTCAGTTTTCGAGTCACTATTGCTTGCCCCTTCGCCCGTTGTCCTTGTAGGCCACGGTACTTAAAATAATTTCTTGGTGTAATGCACTGGTGAGAGGTGAGCAAAGGTAAAGATATCTTTACAGCACAATGGTCTTGATTAGATCCTTTGCCTTTCATCGCTGCCTTGCGCTCTGGAACCGCTAGGAGCGAGGGAGACTAATGTTCGAATCGGTGGCGGACTCGACCGCCGGTGGCGCCGGGGGCAGGGCGCTGCCCGAGCAGCTGGAAAGGTTGCGACGACACTACGAGGATTTAATTCGCAGGAACCGGGAAGAACTGGAAAATCACTACAAGGCAAAGGTGAGGGTAAAATGAACGCAGGGCGGGGGAAGGCTCACGCACCCGCCATCATGGACCACTGGTGACACCACAGATACTTTCTACACCGTGTTGTGTGTCACACGGAAACTCTCACTGAACCTAGCTGACTTTTCCCTCACTTCCCTCACAGCACAATATCATAGATAAACACCAAGAAAGTACTTCCAGCACACTGACGTTTTAACGTATCTCCCATTCCTTTTTTTTATCACTCTCGTCTTTCGTCTTAAATGTATAATTTTGCCATATTTTCTCCTCAACGGTTGCAGTCGCACCTCAGTTGTTGTTGTTGCACATACTGTAGCGACAGATTGGCATTCGTCACTTACCAGTCGTTTGGACGAATGAAAACTGGGAGTTAATAACGATAATCATGGGCGTCTTCGATACACCAAAAAATTGGAAAGAGACCTAACCAATGTAAAACTTTTAAACAAGAACGCAACATCCGTGTGTGAACAGGATAGTCCGACAACAAAGTATTATCCTGTCCAAATATGTACAGTCCTGCAATTTCATGAAGACTGGCGCCGTTGACGATATAGACAGAGGGCCAGCCGCCTTGGATTAAGTCGTACTTCGCCACTTAACAATTTATGTCTTCTACTCAACACCGTAGGTCTGTAAATGTCACCGTAAATACCGCAAAGGAGTTAGGACTTGTTGCCACAAGTTTCCTCAAAGGAATAGCTGTCAACGCCACAGCTTAGGTCCGCCCCCTCATTTCCTCTCCACCCGTGTAAAGTCAAGTTCTTGTTGTTTTACTTCTTCTGAAGGTTGACAGAATTTTCCAGCCTTGTTAACTTTAGCCCGCTCCCAGTGATCGCTATACATCCTGGCTAGTCTTCTATAAACCAGAGAGCGTGTGACTGTGACCTTGAGGCGCCACGAGGCGCCCGGTTCGTGACCATGACCAATCGGTCAGTCTCCATAGCTCCTTACTTTTCTTTATATATCCCTGTGCCCTTCAACGGTTCACACTGATAAATCCATGGATAATTCCAAAGATTTAAAGTTGTTAGCAGTGTGTCAATCCTACGACAGTTCAAGATTACTTGCACATGTTGCACCCGGCCCATTACACCACCGTCGCGTATACTCATCAGGGTACATTTTACCAAAGAGGTTGATTTTACAGGTTGAGTCTGCAGGAAGAGGTTAAAAAGAGATGCAGAATTACCACGAGGAATCACGACTCGCTGAACACCATCCAACTAGCTACTAAATCCTTATTTGGTCAGTAGTGTACTCAGTAATGTTGCCTTGTGCTAGTCCATGTAATCACAAAGCAGATGTTGGCAGGAAAGATCGTAAAGTTTCTAAAGAACTGTGTATTAGAACGATTTCCGCCTCCCATTCCCAGCATCTACTTGGGGATTAAAGCCATTGATTAGACCTGTACACTCACCATCGTCCAAAAATCAATTTGCGGAGTACTACTTGTTTCCAGGTTGCGTGCACTAAATATTCCTGGGCAGTCGGTGTTTTCTAACGAGTTGCACATGTTTTCTCCAAGGAGACTTCTACTTTGCCTGATGAAAGAAGTTGTACGCGTGGCTGCTAGATTCTTTTCAAGATAACATCCCGTTTAAAATAGCCATATTCCCTAAGGTCATGGGCAGTACAAAGAGGCTGTATATAAGCACTAATAATAGAACAATCTATGCTACGGACGGCCCAATGAATTATGCATATAATAAGTAGTTGATATCCACAGTAAGGGCCCGGTCACATTCGTCGCACCATGCATGGGTTTACGACAGCAAATAGAGTACATTCCTGGGACCGCCGTGGTTGTGTCGTACCAAGGGTCCTGTGACGGAAAAGGTTGCCGTAGACCCTTGTGGATGGTAGACTTTATCATACTCATAGCCTAAAATCCTACGGCAAAATATGGCAAGACAAATGTGACCTCGTTTTAAACAGTACTGCTTTTCCATGAGCAAATGACCTACACAAGATTAGTTCCATCACCAGTTTATATCCACGCGTTATATCGGGTTTCATTGGATAAATCCACGGGTAATTCAGGCAGCCTGTTAGCGGTGAATGTTTCTGTCTGACAGTCTGTGTATAGATGACTGATAGGCGATGAAAAGTGCCGAAGGGAAGTCTGGAACGTAATTCCCTGTGACATTTGAGTGGTGCCAGTGGGTGTAGTGTGATCATGGCAGAATGTTGGCGTGGATTCAGCGGAAATCACAGAACCTCATGATCACTGGAAGCTACACTAGCATCGTATTACATGTACATCTAAAGATGTATAAATACTTTGTGTAATTGCCAAAAAAATGAATTCAAACCTTAAATGTCAACTAGATCTTTCCTCATCAAGTAGTAACCATTATCAAGTGACATTCAATCCAATTTACATGGAAAGTTTCGAATTCGGCTTGATCATGGAAGAATGATGCAACAACTTTTATTTGGACTCTACAAACACAGACAAATATGTGTCTGTTTGCATCTTTTAGAACATGACTTTTGTAACATGTCTGTTTTTCTTTCAAACGTCTTTACTCCACAGCTTACGCCTTATATTCTCGTGTCTCCTGGCCTTCGCCAATATTAACACTTTGTGAGAAGTTTACACTGACCTGAATGACAAGATATAGGTTAACGGCATGCTATGTGTTCATATAATATTGTAGGTCAGATTTATGTCATGATGAATGATGATAACATACAAGTCACCACTAATAGCAGCATACGTAATATTCATCATACAATGCAATGTGCACATGGGCACTATATAAGGTAAATAATGTATACCCAACAGTTAGACGTATATAGTATACTTTTATGGATGGCAAAAATGAAAATAAATCTTAAGAGCTTCTAGTTTAAAATGACAGAAAAATAATTGGTAGATATGTAAATAATCAAACTGTTTTTGTTTGGCACGAACTAGTTTGCATTTATCTCACTATCAGAAAAAAAGATAAATTTGCATACACGTGACGACACTGTCAATAGAGCGTTTGCACTCACGTGATTATGACGTAAGTATTGTCCGCCATGTTGGATGGTTAAAACATATCTCTATTTTCTTGTATTTGAAATTTCTGCCAGATAACGGCCCTACAAGGCCAGACTATGGCGCCGTCGGAGTTCGTCTCCCAGATGGAGACCATGCAGACAGAGGAGAGCATGCGCAGTGGCAGTGGAGGACTGGAGGAAGCGGAGAGAAGAAAGTTCCAGGAGGAGATAGAAGAGTTGCGGACGGAGTTACGGAACTTCCGGAACCAGGTGTCACAGATGCAGGAAGGGTGGGTCTGGTATATCTAGTTACGCAACGGAATAACAGAGAGAATAGAGAACTGAGTGAAAACTGGCCAGCAAATTTTCATGATAGGGTATTATTTTGTTTTTGTTTCTTTGTTCAGAATTGTAACATGACAATACAAAGTGTGCACTAGGCAGAAAGTATGCTGGTAGCTGCGTGCACACCTAACACATGATACTCATTTACACCTGAGTCAAGTGAGGAAAGTCGTGTAAGAGTGCCTTTCCCAAGGGCACAAGGTCGGTGGCATGTCAGGACTCGAACCCGGGACCTCTTGGTTCCGAGTCGAGTACTCTGTCGTTGCGCCACACGACCCCACTTAAATTCATGATAGGGTAATTCTTTGTTTCATTGAACACTGTTGAAGAATGTATAGACGCACATCTTGGTTTGTGGAAGCTGTACTGGTCGACATCATTGTTATAGTTAAAATCCTTGCCAAATTTACCACTGATGTGATACTGCATGTAATCGTGAATGTTTATTGATATTTTTCTATCATGCCACTTCAGCATATTACCGATCTCCCAATAGGCGTTAGACACACCAGTGACACACATACACCAATATAGCACTGTGAGAAGCCTACCCGGTATGCTAATGACATACTAATACTAATACTATTAATATTTTAAAGGACGATTTTAGTTCAGAATTTTTATCCCCTGAAAGTGATAAACTTTATCTCCAGATGGAAGAAATGAGGTTTATATATAACGTTATAGTACCAAGACTTTAAGCCTGTAAAGCTGACCATCTCTAAGGCCGTAGACGTGATTAAGATAAGGAGGAGCCAAACATGCCTTAAGCCGGCGTCACACGGCAGGAAAGTAGCTCGCCCGTCTGCGAGCTTAAAAGGATATTTTCGGCAGCCATACGGCCGCTGTCCCCTCTTTACAGATCAGCAGATGTTAGCGCTAGCAGGTAACCAAACCCAATCCACTGTAATACGGTAAATCTTCAGGCGAAAAATACGTACTCTCGACTCCCTGGCGATTTTGAAATTTGGCGACCTTTTGGTGATCAACATATTCGGCCGAAGGTCGTCGATAGTGTGACGCCGATTGGATCATGTCAACGGTTGCCAAAACAAACTTTACCACTATCTTGTAAAACCGTAGAGAATAATAAGGACATCAATATTTTCTTCCTCTTTTTATTTCAACGTTATGGACCTGGTCTTCTTCCATTTCCATCGCTCAATATGGACTTCCGACTCTAAAAACGTTCGAATTCTATAAGACTAGCGAAGGATTGTCAGTTCGTGAAATATAGTCAACAACTCAACATATTTCACGAACTGACAATCCTTCGCCAGTCTGGTATGTTAGAATCTTCTTAATTTGTCTCCTTGTGCAGAAGAACTACCACATCGAAAGTTAACGGCCACGGGCAGGCTGAGTCGGATTTCCCGGGCGTTCCCTCTGCTTGTTTCATCCAGAACGGGGAACACCGGCACACCTCACACCTGAAGGTGGACCTGGGGAACGGCAGAAGCAACGTATACGTCACAGGTGCGTCACAAGTACCGAAAGACCAAGGTTCAAATGTCACATTTGTCACAAGAAAGAACGTGAAGTTCTCTTCAAAACACGTGAACGTGGAGACGTAGTTTTAACTGTGATTTATAACCGACAACAGTATATGTATTCCTATTGGTATCGCGCCAAGTGGAGGATACCATGGTGTTACAGCCCTCTCTAGCGGCCACAGTGATAACTACATGTACGTTTGCCTCCGCAGGTCTTTCCCTCAACCCAGCACGAATTGCGATGCAGCCAACTGGAAAGCCGCAAGGGTTCGTGTCGCTGTACCCAATCTCATGGTACTTCGACAAGGACCTCAGCACCATCCACAGTGCACAGAATGTGGTGACAGAGACGAAAACTACGCAGAAAACCGTGACGCAACAGAAAACCACCCAGCAGATGATGACGCAGAAGGGAGTGGCTAAGGATGACCCGAAGTACGGATCTGTACACATGTCCGTAAAGGAGGAAGAGATAGCTAAGGTTCTGAAAGGTACAGGGGTTTGCCTGTTTTGTATGACAAATCCGATTGGTACAGTCTGTAAAAAGTGCATAGACTATAGAAGTACTTTCCTTGCTGGTTTAAACGTTGGTTTTAGATTCTATGTCTGTGTGAAACTGCGCCAATCTGTATGTAAATTAGCAGGAAACAGAATAAATAAGAAGAATACGTGATGTTAACTGACGCAAAATGGAATTCCCTCCAGGTTATGGTTCTGCAGTACCGGCTCCTGGTGATAGGGGTGCTGATATCAGCGCCTCTGTAGGCAGGGCGCTCGTTGGTAAAACTAGGTGGCGCTTGAAAGGCCCCCAAATCCTTGTATCCTAAAGGGATATTCCATTCAAAACACTTGGGTCGAAAGAAAACAGCAACCAGCATTGTTTGGTATGGTGTCTAGGACATCGAAACTAGATTTGGAGCTAGATACTAGAAAAGAGAAGTGATAGTTCTGGAATCTACCCTCAAAGTTCAGAATGGAATACCCCAACGGTGTGGGTGGTGTTCACATGTACCCATTTCCCATTTCATCGGGCCGTGGTTTTAAATACGCACAGCTAACAGCCGCATTAGACATCAGGGCTGAAGGTGTCATCTAACTTAAACGTTTGTTTTTTGGACTGGGAGACAAGGAAACTTGATTAATCATAGCTACTAACCAAGATGTCTTACCTTGGCATTTCATGGTCAACATACACAAGTTACTTGTTGTGGACGGAACCGTATCAAAAAGGCCGGAATACAGACCATCTGGAAATAGTGCACGATATTACTTAGTACTTTATATCAGAGATCATCTGGTTCTACTGTGCTTCACCCAAATGCCAATAACCCAAACAACACAGCTGCCCCTTATGTGGACTATGGCCTACTATGGTCCAAGGTAGACTTACGTACTAGGTACTCGGGCATGAGCTGTTAAAATGATGCAGCAAATTCGGTTAGCACAAATTCGGCCAGAACAAAAGGGATATCTGAAAATGACACTACACATATACATTGGACACCCAACGTATGAACGCATAATTGCTAGAAATGATAGCACATCAGTGGCACAAGGTCTTCGCATTTCAGTGAAACCGATGAAAAAGAACAACAGGGCGGCTTCTCGGTCCAACATTTCTGTTTGACGTCGTCCTCGCCAAAAAAAAAAAAAGGTTCACCCCTTGAGGTAAGGGAACGGCTGTCAGATTGTTTCAACGTTAAGCAAGATAACACCACTATACATTAAACACCCTAAAGATATAACGTATGTTCCAGAAACTACGTAACAACTCTGTGGATGGGGAAAGTACAAGTCATGAGATAATGTTTTCTTACAGGTCGGTGGTTCCGACTGGCCCACCACGGCAGTAATGGGTTGGTGATCGAGGCAGAGGACAGTCCACAGTTAGGCAAGCAGCCGGTGGCGAAACAGAAGAAAATACCAACAACGTAAGTACGGTTCTGTAGCAGGATTTAACTGTCATTCCAACACAAATATAATAGGACTTACCCAGATTTTCGACTGAACAGCATAATTCTCTGTCGACGTCAATAGACATGATAGATGAGCCATCCACCGTATCTACAAACAGAACGGAAGTTGCAGAAAGTTTATGGCGTCCTCCGTCTCTACTAAAGGATTATAGCAAGGACTATATTCTTCTGAACATAGGTTGTAACGTCCATCAACTCTGCAAAATGCTTTTTCATTCTACACAAGCTCGGTTGGTACCTGTCCGTGGTATTTGTACATTTAGAAGAGTGCTCATTCAGTATTCTTATTTGAGCTGATTGACAATAATTTTCATTTCTTACCACCACAGTGACACACAACTCTGGAGCTATGACAAAGGCTGCTTCCGTAACAAGAAGTACCAGAACTGCGCGCTGCAGGTCTTGGACTACTTTGCGCCCTCTCCCGTGGAACTTGGCCCTTGCACAGGCGATAGGAACCAGAAATGGGTGGTAAGTCTTATTCAAAACTTACTTACTTACTTACTTATCCTCTTCATCCCTTGCGAGACATAAGGCCGTGACTTTTTTCTTCCATCTGGGTCTATCCTCGGCCACCTTCTTCATTGATCGCCAAGATGGCCACCAGGTCATCCGACACAGTTCTTCTCCAGGTAGTTTTTGGTCTACCTCTTTTTCTTTTGCCGACAGGCCTCCAATTTAAAGCTATTTTGGGTATTCTATTGTCGTCCATTCTTACAACATGGCCAACAAGTCTACCTTTTATCCAACATAAAAAGAAAGATGTCTCACCGAATTATCGGGCATATCCATCGGCCCCCATCGGCCTTCCTCAGAAGTCGATACCTGCCGCCGTCCCGGATGTTTTTTTTATTATTTTTTTTTAAAGGCTCTCAGTGGCAAATATGCAGATGTTGGCACATTGGCAACACCAAATCCGTAGTGTGTTTTTGGCACACTTTTAGATTAGCCTAGCGTCACTCCACCGTCAGGGAAAGTCGTGTAAAGTGCCTTTCCCAAGGGCACAACGTCGGGGCATGGTGGGTATCGAACCCGGGACCCATGCGATATGGGTTCCGAGTCCAACGCTCTAACCATTGCGCCACACCGACGCCGTCTCCCGGATGTTTGCTACATCTGTACTAAACACAATTGCAGCAAGTTTTCTGTGATGTATAAACCGATGTTCAACAGAAATGTTGATAAAAAATATTGTTTGAAACAGATTGAAATTTTCTATTTCTTCTGTCCAGTCCCAATTATCATCATCATATCTAAAATGTATTTTTGTTGCTATTACAGGAAGAGTTTTCAAATGGTGTAGATATACTGTACAGCTTCAACGTTAATGAGATGAAGCTTGTTTCAAAAATGTACGTTCACCGGGAAATAGCACTGTTTACAATTACAACTTTAGTACTACCGTACACAATTATTGGACACAAGTAACTACTGGCTCCTTCCCACAGATCCATGCTAATGGCGTCATCACCAGTGCGGACACGGACTTTGCTTTAGACATGGATGGGAGCAACATCATCATCAACCCACAGGATGCAGACGACTCGGCCACCCGCCAATCGTGGGGCATCGAAGTCGTCCAAAAATAGCCCCTGTACACCCCTCCCCACGATCCGTGAATGGGATATCCTCAGACAGCTCTTGACTAAGACTTCAGGCGAAAACGTACCGATACAGCGTTGGGAATTTTGTTGAAAGCGACACCGCGCTTCAAAAGTAATTATAAACGACTGCAACCCAAACTTAACGTTAAGACTGTCTCTGAGGTTACTCAAGTTCACGGACCTTTCTTCCCTACATATTACATAGAGATTATGATAACATATATAACTGTCAGTCATAGCATTCCTAAGTAATGACAAGGGTATTTTTTTCTGGGTGGCGGGGCGGATGAACAACTGAGTTGATGAATTAGGATAATTTCTGTCAATAGTCGACAAGCTATGACCACATTTCACTCTTACAGTCCACTGAGTTCTATTCACTCAGCTGGAATTGCACGTTTCTTGGCAGAGTAAAATGTTACTTGTAGGAGCCTATGGTTTAACGCTTCAGATCGTTAGTGTTACATTAACTTACAAACTGTTCGGCAAAAGTACATACCTCCACATTCCTCAACGGCCAAAGATCAGAAACTCACAAGTATACTGAAAAAAAAGATACGTTATTGGTGTTACATTTCATGAACTATGATGTGATGTACAATTCATGAACAAATGAGATGTAAGGAAGTTTAGTCTTGATCAATATAGAAACAAATAACAAAGTCATAACATTAATATTGCTTGAACCATACTGATGGATTCCAATGTCCATGCTAAGAATGATCATGTGCCTTGCAAGTACTAATGCAGTTGCAGTAAGCTTCTAATCTAAAGAAAGGGTAGGCTGGACTATTTTTGGAGAATGACAGAAAGGGGTATTGTAATAATTGTATCTCACCTTACAGTTGTCGTATTGTAAATCGTTTGACAGGAGAGAGACGTTGAGCAGCACAGTAACAAAGATGACTTCAGAAGTCGAGATCTGATATCTAGGAAGATATGCATTCATGCAGATGGTAACACTACAAAAAATGTTATTTTTGGCGGCGCCTCAGGAGTGGAGGCAGTTTTTATTGTCCGTAAAGATGTCCTGCATGTTTTGCTTTCCGCTCTAAGTGCTTAGTGTATATTTCTCCCACTACAATAGGGTTGCCTCGTCATCTGAAAGTTTTCCAAGTCACCGCAAAACTCTTCTCTATACAAGTATAGATACTGATATATTATTTATAAAGGTTTAGATAGGGGCAATATAGTGCATATCTATATGGTAGGTACCATTAACACTAGGTTTTAATTTTCAATTATTTTGTGTTCATTACATTGTTTTGGGGGGTGAACAGCTTAGTAACTTCGAAACTTCAATAATCATTTTAGGCGATTATAGTTCCTTGTATGGTGCTCTTCCCTTGGCTCAGGTGGTTTGTGGGATATGTGAAGGTGCTGTACACTGGTGGACTCTGGGATAGTATTATTTTTAGAAAAGTACAAATGATCTGGACAGGTGTCAACATTGCAATAAACTTCTAAGGAGGTTCTAGCGTGTGTTGGAGTGTTCTTTGTTGTATCAATGTGTGGAATCACTGTTAAGCATGTCTTGAACATATTCAAGAGCTAGGACTGCACTTGAAGTGTGTATAAAATGTGACAAAGCTAGACAAATGTACCACCAAACCATTGTTTTCTGTCAACAACATTATAATTTCAGAGAATAAAACATTGCTATGTCCCCTGTAGGGCTTCACAGGAATGCTTTATAGTTGCCAAGGCAAAATACATTATACACACATTGTACTTTTATAAATAGCTCTACACTACAAGCAGTACAGGATCTTGGGAATACTACACATCTAAAAAGGCTTCCTTACAAGGGATACAGTAAAATACAGGAACAGCTTTGTACATTAAAAGACTTTAAAAATATGTGTAGAATAGTCAAGGTGGGAAGATTTTTTTCCATGGGTATGAAATTAAAATTTGTAATATAGTGTTTATACATATATATTGTACTGTGTACATATTACATAACACTTGTGCACGCACGTGTAGAATTTTGCCCATCCATCAATCTACAGTGTTTGACACTAGTCCGAAGCAAAATAATATGAAAATAAGTCACTCATACGAACTACATGTAGTTCTCTCGTTTTTTTCCTACTCAAATCTTTAGTCTTTTCTGGCATATAGATTGCACTAGGATATGTACACTTTCTTACACGACAAGGGAGTATTTCATACCCCTTGTACAAGTGGTAGTTTTCAGTAGTTGTTCCATACACGTAACAAACATATCTGTACCCTAACCAGTGACAAGTATCTAAAATTAGACCTCTGCTACAATAAGTATTGTAAAGTCTGACCACGCTTACATAAGATTTACATGTGCAACATTCCCATGTGTGGGGAAAGATGGTCACATGACAAGACCTAAGGACCCAGCTTTCATTTTTGTTAAAAACACACCAGCTTCAGTTTTGTTAAAAACACAGCCAAATGACTTTTCTGAGAAGGTTCATGTTGCTAGAAGCTTGTTTGGCAATTGTAAAAGAAGGCAAAGCCAGAAGGAAAAGCTACTGCCAGCAGTCGTCAGACACACCTCATATATATTACATGTGTGCTTCACCAGTGGGAAAGGGTAGAGACAAGTAGCTATAATCTATCAACCACATGTGTGTACATTCTGTAAACCTCAAGCATTATGTCCTACCAAACATTTTGCTGCTTCACAGATTCAGACACATTATTTAACTAATGGGAAGAAACATTTCAATGGTTTTATCTAACCTAATCAGACCTTCTTCTTCATTAAATGTTTTAAAGGTGTGGTTGCCATGATTGTGAAAGATTTTAGTACATACATACATATACCTTGATTTCTACCTATGTTCTGTTTATAACATGTCATGTCTCTGAGCAAACTATCAGTGCTGTAAACCATTATGTTAGCCTAGAACTTGGGAAGACAGAATGTGATAAGTGACTTGTCAGTCAGAGTTCCAATCAGCATTTGTGCTTATTTGGGGCTTGGCTTTGAAATATACAACTAAGAGGAATTGCCATTTAAAAAAAAATTTAAGACCTTTACTAGCAGATTTCCACAGAATCTTCTTGTATTAGTCTATCATAAATACTGGCACACAAACACCTTTTTCAAAGTTTTAAAATTGACAAAACCAACCCATGAGTTAACAGTATATGTACACTGAGTTATGAGTAGGAACATGTACCTACATGTAATATTATTTCAACTGAAACAATTGTGGGTAGCACTCTACCCATCAAGTTATTTTTGAAGCATTATAATTTTGAAAAGCTTTTGTCTTCCAGTATCTGCCAAAAATTTGAGTGACAAATTTACATGATCTTTGGTAAAAGTCCATTTGAACCATAACCCCATGTGCACATTTGCTGACAGGAACAACAAGATTTTTCTGCTAGCTCTGTTTATGGTTATAAGGGTAACCTGTATGTTAGTTTAAAATCGTACTGTGCAAGCTCAGATGACATTTACTACAGGAAAGAGACAAGCATGTCAGTTAATAAAGTCACATTTGTGAGGTAACTATTAATAGATTATAGTCTGCCATAAAGCGATATCAGAATGCTGCTTCTTGAAATACTTCACTGCTATTTTCCTTCTCAAATGTGGTCCAACATATAAGATGTTATAACAGAGAAGCTGTGGGGACATCAACTGTAAGAATGATTAAAAAAAAAAACATTCAAAGCTCCCAGGGTCCTGTGCGCGGAAATCTTGGTCCCAGGTTAATTTTCGTCCGTGGCCTCTCTGCCCTCGTCTACGGCTACCATGGCACTCGATGCTGCGGACATGTAACAGGATACAACTATGCTTCCAGAAACTTTACAGCTGCCTTTGTTTTGGTGTTGCCATGCAACTGGGTTGTCATGGCAACAGCCAATTGCTATGATGATGGTCAAGGGTGGTGCAAGAGTGATCACCAGCAGTCGACTAGCGTTGTTTTCTTGCGTTGCCGTTTTCCTGCGCCCTCCTCCAACAGGTAGCTGACGTCTACAGCTGGAGTGGAAGACATGTGACAATGTTAGCCTCCGCTGAATCTGTCTGGCACTTCACATTGTATTCCTGTCAAACAAGAGAGTTCTCTTTCAACTGTTCTACTTGGATTTATTTATTTATTTACCCAAAAATTGGGTCAGCTTTTTGACGGAAAATTTACATACATTGCAAGTGCTCAAATTTTATGCCGATACAGATTGTTATCCACATAACCATGTTACAATGGCAACCTGTGTAGAGTGCAACTTTCCAAACTGAAGTGTTCACTTCTAAGGACAGATAATCCACTATCTTGTCTTCATATCATGTGAAAGACCAGCTTCACAAAAAACTGTACAGCCTTAGTTTTCTTTTCAAGAAAATGGTCTACTGTTCACTTAACATGTTGTCTATTTGACAGGCTTTAGTACTAGAAATAGACCTGCTGAGTCAGAACAAGTGACCCAGAAGACAGTTAAACCTGGACATACGTTTGTGTTTCCCAGGAAGTTTAGCCAGTAGCTTTAGAAGAACATTGTTGAGCCTCTCCTTTTGCTTCTGCCTCTGTAAAATCAGGAATACACACAAAAAATGAGAACGATTTTTTAGAAAAAAAACCCACAATATTCTTTAACACATACAATGCAATTGGCAACCATTATGTAGCTGATTTCATTTGTTAAATATCTGTGACGATATGGACTGTATACTTCAACATAGGTAGCAGGTCAGCATCAGGCAAGCTCAATTACAGGCACATTTGTACCTGTTTTGTCTTGTGATGTTCTGATGAGGTTGGTGCTTCTTCTGCAGAAGAGCTGCAAGAAAAAAATTAAAACACATGATGTAGAATATATATAATATGCGTTTCTCTTTTCATGGGTTCATATCTGTTAAATCTCTTGAATTCAAACAAAATGTCTTTCTGTTCTTTGTTAAACTTGTACTTTTATTTCCTTCATCTAAGATATCTATCAAGTTTTAAAACTTAAAAAAATAACAAAAGGATACGTAAGAAAAATAGCCAGAGCTGATATTTCTTGCCTTAGGAAAGACAGACAGATATGCACATCACATACACATTAAATTCAAAAAGGTATGAATTCTTTGCACTGAATTGTAATGATTTGACAGCACCTCCAGTTCTCACTATCATGTGGACAACACTGTGGCAAAACAACATGGTGGACTGTCAGAAAGACCACACCAAGGATAGAAAGTTGCGTACAGAAAATGTACCTTGGGCTGATCTTGTCAGATATTGCTGGTTCCTCCAGCCCTAAGGTGCTGGCCTGGTCGATGGAGTCACCCATCGTGGACGATGTCTCAGAGCTCCCATCCTGACGATTACTCTTCCAGTACGGCCTGGGACAGGTAAAGGTTGTATCGTTGGCTAAAATGTTCTCAGTTTTCCTTATATGACACTTTTGCAATAGAATTTCCAGCGAGGCTATGACAAAGTATTCCAGCAACAATCTTTTCCATTATGAGACAACCCCCAAAAATGCCAATTTGCTGTCGTATGGCAAACGTTACCAGCACTTTTAGGTTCATGATGTTTTTTTGAGACCAGGATGAAATCCCTGTATTGGATGTTTACATGGACCTTGATAGTGACTATAGTCTGAAACAAGCTAACAAGTCACCACTGAATCAACAATTTATATGTAGTGTATAAATGAGGGCAGGATCCTTATCTACACTTTTGGACCAAATTAAGAAAAACATAAACTCACCTCCCACCAGTTTTCTTGTAGTGCTCAGGGACATGATGAGGCTAGGGTACAAACAGAAAGTCAAACTCACTCACACTTAAACTGTTAAATCATAAAATACAAGTGTAATCAGCCACCTTACACAGACCTACAAAACACACACACAGAACAGCAAATAGTCAATTACTACTAGAATAATGAAGAGAAACAATGTACAACAGCAACATGTCTTACCAATATAATTGGCCATAAGTTATATGTGTAAGGGTCTTACTGTGTATGTTCTCTTGGGCACCAGCCTTTTCTCAAAGTGGTCAAATGCATAGGGTTTGGTGCAGATGGGGTACCTACAGAGGAATGGGGAATAAGGTCACTTTCAATTACAAGAAATACTTTTATCTTAGTTTTAAGTTTTGAACTTGTAACACAACCCTCCAGACTAAATTTTTAGCTTAGGCGCGCATGCGCTCCTAGCCTCAAAAAGTTAGGCGCGCAGGCAAACATTTGGGCGCGCAAACAAAAAATCTGGTCGCGCAAAGTACTTTTTAATTTACAAGCCAAGAGAATACTAGTAATACCAGGAATCTTTGAAAAACGCCAATAGGCGACATGTATTTCCTGGATAAATAAATAAAAAAAACAATAAAAAAACAAACAAACATGCAATTTGAAAAAAAAAGCAAAAATTACTAGTAAACAATGAATATTGTATTATTATACTCAGTAGTAAACACATATTATTAAGCTACTAGTATTATACAGTGTATATTATAATTTCAGAAAAATCTTTTTCAGCTTTAATAGTACAATTTTTTTATAGCAACAACAGCAAAGAAGTACTTAATTTCGCCCCAAGAGATAAAATAGCGGCGGAAACGCGGTGCTAGATTTAATTTGTTTCATTATCATCTCTCTACCGATATCTCCTGCACTAGGCTGCAGTCTCACCAATGTCGCTAGGGGCGTTGCATATTCCTCGCGTGTTTTTGCGAGATCTAACGTGAGTTCGCGAGGTTTAAGATGGCCGCTAATGTTTTCGTCCCGGTCTCGGCCGATCCCTGCCGGGCGTTTCGGATGAATTTTTGCGTTTATAGGCGCATTAAAGCAACTTGACTACGGATGAAACTTCTCAAGGAACATTTCTCAATGGAAAATGGGTCGTTGTTACCGCAAGCAGACCGGGGCGAGATTTGGCAGCCAATAATTTTAGGGGCACAGCGGATTCTCTGCCGGTCGCGCAGTGCGCGACCAGAGTAAAAAGTTTAGTCGCATTTCGTAATTTTTGGTCGCATATGCGACCAAATCGGTCGCAGTCTGGAGGGTTGTAACATCTCGAAAATTTCTTATATTCAACAAGAAAATGAGGAAAAACTACCGCTATTCTGAACTTACTTGGTTTTTGTGGTCTTGTAGAAAAGATGGGCTGTCCTGTCCAGTCTATAGTCGCACACATATACATCCTGCTCCTTAACAGTCTTGGGGCGGCCCTTACAGAAGGTCTTCAAGTCCATGACACAGCAGAGGCCAACCACAGCCTCCAGAGGGATGATCTCATACAGGGGCACTCTGAACAGCTGGGAAGGAGAGAGCAACAAGAGAGTTACTCCCCCTGGTGAAACACTTTCAACCTGCAGCATCATGTTATTTTCTAGCATCAATAACTGCCTCTGATACAATCTACTTTAATGCAAGATGTAGGAAAAACATATGTACATGGTTCCATGTATGGAGGGACCTCTGTATGTTTAAGAACCCTTCTATAAAAGTAGGGGTCTGTCATTGTGTGCATGGCTACAAAAATGTGAGCCGAGGTGCAGTCGAATTGCACAATTAGTTATCAACTGGTTACGGATATGCCTACTACAAAGTGCACTCACCTCATTGGGGAAGAACTTTCTGGAAGGGGCATGGTGGGTTTCATGTGGTCTGAAGTAGTGGTGGCCAAAAGCAAACCTCTCACTCCTGTGGAAGAACAAATACAATCAATCATTTCAAGACATAGTCAGGACCACATAAGTAGACTAGCTGCAACAATAACTGTCTTGCCTGTATAAGATTTCTCAAACTCTGACTGACAGTATCTTATTTGATCATCTCGACATCTACACTTATTTTCCATCGTTCAAATTTTAGTCTTATTAATGGTATGCTCATATTTGGTGTACGATAGCTTTAGGGCTGCAAGTGGAGGGCATGGTTGGGACAGCCATTGATGCATCATAGAAATAAGACTCAGCTGGCAAAAAGAGTTCCTTGCTGCAAATCCTAAGACAAAGGAAACTGTATGATGAATGACCATGCCTTTAGGAGGCTGTTGAAGGCAAGTCTTACTTTTCGTTCTTCCACAGTTTCTCCACGCGGAAGACGTCCAGCTTGTCTGGGCTGATGTTGGAGAGGAGACGGTAGGACGTACGGACAGACTTCCCGTCCACACTGCGCCGCTGGGACTGGTCGCGCATCAGGTACACACAGTCCCCTGCGAACAAGAACTCGAGTCAACAATACAGCGGGAACAGGGCTCCAACACAAAGTTTCCTGTCATGTTTTTTTAGCAGCTTGTGATATTCTTTTTCTCTAACATATCTTGAATGACTGCATAATTTTCATTGATAAAAAAGTCTCTTTTTCTTAATGACCACAACAATCCACATCAATCCAACACCGTAAACATAAAACTATTGCAAATATTTCACGATTTACAGTATTGTGAGGATGAGCCCTACCTTGTCTGACCAACAGGTCGTCCCTGAGCAGAGTCAGGTAGTACGTGCAGCCGCGGTTAGCGTACGGAGGCTGTGGCACCATGGGAACTTCCCTGTCCACCTGGCGAGGGTCACACTCCTCGCACAGGTAATGTTCCACGTCGTCTGTGGTCCGCATGCAGTCACAGTGCTGCCACACCTGGGGCATAGAAATGATTGCTCAGTGAAAACAAAGGACAAACTAAGGTTCATTGGCAAAAGTACAGTAATCTAGAAGAGCTACATTGGTTTTTCTGTGACAGGTATGTTGCCTGTGGGTGGATAGTGTTGAGCACCAAGGACAGGTGTGTTTGCATTTGTGTGGATAGTGTTCTGCATCAAGGACAGATATGTTAGCATGTGTGTGAAGTGTTCAGCACCAAGGACAGGTATGTTAGCATGTGTGTGGATAGTGTTCAGCACCAAGGACAGGTATGTTAGCATGTGTGTGGATAGTGTTCAGCACCAAGGACAGACCTTCTTAACCTACATGTTGATGGTATTTAGCACTTTGAACAAATGTTTTCAGGTATAATTAATACGCATGTCACCATTCTATTTTCAAACTTTAGACTTTCATGAGATGTATATGAAAACTGGGATAAAAGCCGGGATAAAAGCCAGTGAACTTCCGTAGTCATTATCCTTGTTTTCCTATCCTCTGTGAAGCCGCTGACATGAACAGAAAGTCTCACCATGCATTTCTCACACTGGATCATCAGGCCCTCGTCCTTGTAGATGCCACAGATGCAGCGGATGATGTCGTCGTCTGACTCGTCCTTCTCCTGGTCCTTGACAGTCTCCTCCACCGTCTCCGTGGTGTCAGGCTCCCCGGACACCTCACCAAGGATCTCCTGTACAGCACGGCACAGACAATCAGCGTGGAACAGGCAGTGATATATATTTAGGTTGTGGTGTGTGTTTAGCTCACATGCTCTGCCTCTTAAGTGCTGAGTACAAGGCAGAGAAAGAAGTATGTAATATTCATAAAGGCTTAGGTACGACCAAGCTGGGGTTTGAACCCACAACCTCCCGAACACAAAGTGAGCACTCTACCCACTAGTCTACTGCACTGGTGTATGTTGTGTGCAAGTTATGCAAAGGAGCTGATTACATTTTTAAATCTACACAAACATATACACACACTGCTATAATGTCTACATTCAGCTCTAGTGATTGTGACTCACTTCTAGCTGCCTGGAGGCGTCACTCCTGGCCGTGGTGTACACCTTCCTCAGCCGGCACACATCCTTCCCTATTGGTGACTTCTTCCCATGGAATTTCTACACAGGAATGGAGAACAGGGGAAATTTCAGCTACTTCTGTTTTCACATCATTCCACAAAAATCAAAAATCAATTATTGACCATTTTTCATTACTGTGAAATCATATTTTTTTCCTCCAACTTTTTTCTAGCTTGGTATCCATTCTATTCCATCTCTGGTTTGCCCCTTAGATTGCTTCTCTGCCAAAACAGTCTGGCACCATTAATAGATAATCAATTGGCATTTTAATATTACTGTAAAATATAAACAAAAAACAAGAATTCTGATTAGCTCCAAGCTGCATGGTCCTCTGTGATGGCATGGTCAGGAGGATTGAACAGTCATTTTGAGTTTGATCCCCATTGCATTGTTGCTGAGAAATATAATTCAATACCTGAAGTGATTCAGGATGTAAAGGGCAAGCGTTTAAACAGATGGGAGCCAGACAATTCTGCGGGAAGCCCTCAGAGAAGCAGAGTGGAGCTAAAATAGAACGTATACCACACTAGCTTTTTTCCTAACCAGAAATGGATTCTCATTCACCTTATTCTCCATACAAACTTGACTTGCATAGGCCGAGATGATCTGTGATGATTTTTTAAAAGCTTTTTATTTGCACATAAAAGCATTAAAAAGGCACATAGACAACAAGCAAAGTAACATGCAGCTTCTTCCCCACCTAACAGACAATGAAAGGAGGGGAGGAATAATTCAGATCACAATGCATCAAAACTGACAGCAGGATAATCAAAAAGAATGATGATATACAAATGAATTAACTCCTTCATCATTAGCTCATTAAAGCACTGATTTACGTGATATATACATGTATGAACTAGGAGCCCCATAATCTAACTTGTCCTTTGTTCTGTCAACACCTACCCACATACCAAATTTCATAATAATCCATCAATAACTTCTTGAGTTATGCTTTTATACCACAAATACAAAATGCTACCAAAAATATACCCTTCTTGGCAAAGGTAATAAAATAAGTGGGAAAACATTACTGACAGCTAGGTTGGTTTTGTAGATGTACATTAAAAGATGTCTTGAGACTACAGTAGGTACAAAGTCAAAACCACAGGTGAACATAACCTCAGGCACTAACCTCAGCGTTCCTGAAGACTTGTTGCATGTTAGCCTCGAAGTCATCCATTGTTTTGTACTTCCCTGTCATGATCTTGGTCTCAATGGTGGTGAGGTCCAGAGGATCAGGAATCATGGAGTAATACTCTGAGTTCCTAAAGGCAGAGAAACGAAGGAAAAAAATGGAACCCGAGTATAGGCCATTTCACAGTTCCAAGTTTGCATGTGGAGTTGTGATATCGAACCCATTGATATTTGGACATATTCGGGACCGGTGATAAAATGATGTTTTACAAGGAAAGCAACTATTGTGCATGACAAGGCTACACCGTGTAATGTTTAGGTCACAATTACAAGCACGTCAGCAGAACGTACTGCACCTGCGCGAAACCTGTAATGTACATGTATTGTGCATAGCACTTTGGCAGAACGTCTCATATAAGGTTGTATTAGAGCATATAAGGTTGACAGCCTGTCTGTAGTTTTCAGATGTTGTATAGGAAAAGATATCGTCTGCAACAGGCAAAATTTTCATGCAACATCCAACGAAAAACGTGAACAATCAGGGTTTTGCGCAGGCGCAGTACGTACTGCTGACGTGCTACAATTACACCCTTACCTTTTCCTGTTGGGAAGACTCATTAAGGGAGCTGCAAGCGCCTGGCCTTTGGTATCTGCAAAGGAAAATGAACATTTAGTGGTTGCTTTGAAGTTAAAGCTTAACACATTAAAAGAAGTGTGCCCTTCGTATGCCTATGGTAAACTAATCTTCTATCAGGACCCTATCATCAAACCTACAACGGTGCCCACAAACCAATAAACTGCAGGCCAATGTTGGCTGAAGTAATAATGTTATCATTATGACTGGTTACTGTACCAAAAGATGCTCTTGCCTCACCTTTGTGG
Source organism: Branchiostoma floridae x Branchiostoma japonicum (assembly GCA_013266295.2). Classification (NCBI taxonomy): domain Eukaryota; kingdom Metazoa; phylum Chordata; class Leptocardii; order Amphioxiformes; family Branchiostomatidae; genus Branchiostoma; species Branchiostoma floridae x Branchiostoma japonicum. The sequence continues at coordinate 21,953,764 of CM023823.1, forward strand.
TTGACCACAGTGTTGTAGATGTCTTTCAACACCTGGGCCAGTCTCGCTGTCCTCGTCACCTCGCTGTTCTCTTCAGCAGCTGCCAAACGACGTGTCCGCACGGAGCGCGACGTCTTCAGCGCCGTGAACTGCGTCATGAACACGTCTAGCGGGGACAGAAATCATTCAGTTCACACAGTGGCAGTTCGACATACATGTATAAATGCTTCTAAAGAGTGTAACTTTTCAGCCAGCTGAAATGTAAGTATGTATTATGAATACCAAAAGGCAAACTTCACTCTCTTTGAAAAAAAAAGATACTTTTGTCTCAGATTTTATTACATGTTCAAGCAGTAGTGCATATTATATACAATGTTGATCAGGTCAGATTGAACTGTACATACAACAATCTCATGTCAGATTGAACTGTACATACAACAATCTGTAAAATTCAGCATAGTATGCCTGGCAACAGATGTTTGAAATCAGTTTAAAATTCTGCAGAGGCTGAAAGTAGACAAAATTCAGCTTTAACTGTAAATCAACTAACCTTTAAAGAACTACATTGAAATATATTTGAAGAAAACTGAATATCACACAATAAAGGAAAACTGAAAAAAAGATCATTTCCCAGCACTTGATGTTTACATGTATGGTATAGTCTATAACAAGTTCAGTTGTAGGCTCTGTGTACACCCTCCCTCAACAAGAGGACTGAAAGGGAAGGGACTGAAGTCCACAGAGTCTGTTGTTTCCTGCAATGGTTCCTGGAATGTGCTGTACAGTGTGAGGAAGAATTACCTTGGAATGGCTTTTCCCTTCCTTGCATGTCAGAAGTCAGAGGTTAAACATGGGGGGTGGCCAGGGCAGAAGGCAAGTAAAAAAAATTGGTAGAAAAGGAAAAAACAAAAACAAAAGAACATGTCAGGTTGGGGTTGTTAAGGTAGTTCTACTCCCCGTGTTACCTAGAATATTACACCTCTTACAGAACCAAATACACCATATGTAAATATCTGTTTTGTTTCTTATTAAATCCAGCACATATGTTGAACTGGTAACAAAGTTATCTACTGTTAAGAAATAGTGGTGTTTATCATTCAAAACAATCATTTACTTGACTCCAAAGTTGCAGAGCAATTTATAATGTTACTAGTCACTGTGTAAAAGTTACTAGACATTTTGAATGAAAGATGAAGGGATTATTGAATTACTAGGTTCCCAAAATTTGCCTGTGTTAATACTTAATCAAAGGTTCCTTTAACATGAAATTCTTTTACATAACCTATGTTTCAATGAAATTTTGTACCTTAAATCTATTTGTAAAAAAACAACTTAGGAACAAAGGAAACAAACATATTGCCTGGGATGACAAGACAGACAACCAGTGATAGATCTCCAAGCCTCCAAACTTTTATACAAAAAACACAATATGGTCAAATTTTTCCATAAGCTATCCAACTGTACACTTGGCCTTGACTGTGCTCTACAGCAGAACCAACACAGTATCGCTAACACTGGATTTGACTTTTCCAAAGTTGCTGGACTTGTGAGCTGACAAGACTAAAGTTAGGACAAGGTTCTTACCTGTTTTTGGAATGTATGCACCGCCGACTGCAGTACTGGCTGCCTTGGTCTCCTGTGCCGATTTTTTCTTAATGGCCTCCCTTGAGTTACGCACACGTTCCCAGTTCCGTAAGAGGAACATCTTGTGCTTCTGGACAAGATTTCTATGCAAGGATTTACAACACAGTGAGACAGGCTTAATCAGAAACATCATTGTTATGCTCTGAATCCAAGTTATATCCTACAGTATCATGGCAATTGTTAAGACATCTTTTATTTGCATGACTTGACTTAAACAAGGAATGAATGCATATGTAACAGAAGTTAGAGATAGCTATGAAGTAACTCTACCAAAATATAAATTTTGTAAAAGTAATAAAACTTTTGATCTAACACTTTAGGACTAGAGCTACCCAAATTTCTTTCTCTCTGCACAGTCAAAAATGTAGTGGTGGATCGAAAGGTCTACAAGGACTTCTACCGACACAGATCAACTTTTATGCCAAAGTATAAAACCTTTACCTTTCCCTTGCTGAGAGAGGTTTGATGGTATGTGGGCAGGACTTGTAGATGACTTGTGGAGGTTCTCCAAACCTGGGCAGGTGGTGCTGAGGAGTCGGGTGCTGCTGCTGTGCACCCTGGGACTGCTGCTGGTTCTGTTGTTCCTGTACAAGTACAGTAAAAAATAAAAAAAATAACATGATCTGCAGTACACAACTTAATCACCAGAGGGCCTTGTTTAATATCAGGTAAAGGGCTAGATCATCAAAATTTTACCACAAACCTGCAGGTGGTATTTCAAGTTCAGGTGTACCGTAAGTGTGCTACTCACCCTCTTCTTCAGCCTCGTTTTGCTCTTCCTTGTCTTGGCCCCTGAGTTCTTGGCTGCAGGCTTGTTGTTCAAGGCACCGTTGAAGCGTTGGTTCTTTCCCCCGATGAATCCCCTACATTTGGCACTGCCACACTTGCAGATTTGCTGACAGAAAAGATGGAGAGCACAACTGTTTACACACACCTACCTGCTGGATCTACAAAAAAAACAAAACTTTTTCTCCATTTGTACTAGTGACGATATACTAAACTGTGAAATGTTCCGTTCAATGTAAGTTGACTGTCCAATAAAGAAAGTTTTGTAAGAAAATAACATTTCAGATAATCTTTTTTTTCTATCCAGTCAAATAATGAATAGAAGTCTCAATAGAAATATTTCATGTTGCTAGAGTCAGAATCTGCAGTACACAATTTAATCACTAGAGGACACTGCTATGCCAGTAACACAACAGTCATCCCTGTTTACCTGTTTCTCCATGTTGAAAGCGTGGAAGTTGTAGTCGTACGTCAGCTCCTCCCCTGCCGGGATGTCCCTGAGAGCAAAGAGTCCGATCCTGTACACCCCATTGACTGACCACTTCTGCATTTCACAGTTGGGTTCGCAGCTGTGGTTGACAAAGCGCCCCTCGCACCCGTACTTGTAGCCGTCGATGACAGCTCCGCTGTGCAGGTTGAGGCAGTAGTGGTGGTTGTGGTCGTGGTAGATCTCCACCGTCCGCCGGCGGAACTCCTGTTCGCTCACCACCTCTCCGACGTACTCCAGGATAAAGTTCCCTACAGGTGTAGAAGTGGTATCATTTGTAAAAGTCCATCCAAAGGGAGCATACAGGGTAATATTCTGCATGTAAACCGAGGCTTCAAGACCCCATTCAAAATGCCTTATACCATACCCAAGCAGGGATTGAACCACCACCCTCTGGATCCATGGAATCACATCCATATGGCGAAGCAGCAGGGTCCCTTACCACTTGCACCACGGAGACTATTTTATGAATATTCATACATATGACTTACCCTGTGGAATAGGTGTTTTACTCCTGACTCCGTAGCCCCTGTCCTTAGTGACAATCCTCTCCAGTCCCTGGTCCCACTCATGCCTCTGTATCCTCTGGTTGGCACACTGGTCCGCACATGGGCAGGTGTTGGGGGAACATTCCATGAAACTCATCCTAAAAACAAGGGAAGGTATGTTAGAAACTACAGAAGACAGCACAACAGCGAGCATGACATTCTACAATATTCCTACAATACATGATATACATGAAGGGCCATGATATACATGTACATGGGAGCTTTTCTATGTATGTCTACTTTATTTTCTAATACTATTAAAGAGATACTCAGGGAGGACAAATGTAGTACTCTTATTTATACGACATAAGCAAGCTAGAACATTAACATCATATAGCCATTATCACAAGAAAAAAAAACAATGTTCAAGACTTTTAGTTGTGAATGGCAACAGTATGGTAACATAACATTACTGCTTTGTTCTTCTGCTACACTCATCTACAGTACATGCATATTACGGTATGTCTGAACTAGTTGCATGCTCCTGACCTGTTCAGACAGTCTTCCTGGCAGGCCTTGTCCCCTGGCTCTGCAGGTCGGACACACGAACAGATGACCGGCTCACAACCAGACAGCGGCTTCACATCAACAAAGATGTCTGCGAGAAGAGAGACCATGCATTTAACACCCAAGAACCTCTCTTAGATTAGACATTTGCTGGCAAGTACTTATGGCCCAAACGGGATAATACCTTTTCCAATAACTGACTAGGTCACAACCCTACAAACAAAAGGCCAAATATCTTTACAATTTTGGGCAAAACTTCATGCTCGAATATCACGGCTTTCAGAGATGATCAAGTTTTCTCTCTGTTCATATAAAACTGACTGTGAAAAAAAATTTAAAGGCCATTCTAAAGCTTAGGTAGTTGAGCCTTGTAAGAGCACTATTTATCATTTTTTAGGTGGAACAGTAGTCCAAATTTTATCCTCCAATTACATTCCCGGGATTTCTAGAACACTTAAGATTTAAACAAATTCCTGGAACTCTGACAGTTTAAGAGCCACAAGGGAACAATATCTGGGATAAATATGAGTTCAAATTTTACATATTCTTAATGTTGGCAACATAAACTGGAACAGAGAACTCTCTATAAAGCCACTTAATGTGACAATGACGCTGTTAAAACTGGCAAACTGCTGTGTAGTGCGTCAAGAAAGATGAAGCCTAGTATGTGAAGTGACAGGGGGGAACGCTTCAAATCCCATCTTTACATTTTTATTGTCCAGGTCTTAACACACTTTCTCTAACTAAAATATATAGATAGGGCCAGGCTCAACCAACAGTAAATGGCAATTCTACAACTCAAAACGATAGATACTGATATAAAGATTTATAGCTGACTTAACTTGCTTATGTGTCACGTTTCATGATTTGCCTTATCCCTACAGCAGGTAAGACAAAAATCTTGGCACTGTGAAAACACCAACCGATCAAGCTTATACTCACTGATACAATGATACTGCCCATAATTCACCTACATAGTACAAACTTGACATGACCTATATGCTAGTCTGTTCTGTTACCAAATGCAGTCAACCTGGTAACACTACCAGACACAGCGTGCGAAATACTTGGTTGCCCAGTTGCACCGTGCAACCATATTTTGCTTGGTGCAACCTATTTCTACACCCAGGTAGCCCAGTGCACTACCTAAATTTTATGGTAAGGATGCCCCCTTTCTTCCATTGGGAACTGTTTATTGAGAAGTTCCCATGGCAGAGCTCATCACTTCAGGTAAGGGGAAACAACTCTGTGTCAGGAATGTATAAATGCACATTGCATTTTAACGAAGTTAATCATAATGTAGAAGAGTTAAAATTTGGGGCAACCTGGAATTTTGATGGGCAACCTAGCTTTCATCCTAGGTTGCCACTGGGCAACCTGGCTCATAAAAGTATTTCGTACACTGAGACACCCCATTTACATTAAGATCACCTGTCACAGTGTCACCGGTAGGGACTACTTTGCTTGTGGCTCCATCCTCATCTCATTTGCTTTCCAGTCACATATATCCTTGCTGCACCTCAAATATGTTAATTTTACAAGCTTACAGTTGACTTGACTGCCAGTCAATAAAATACTAAAAATATACATGCACATATGTAATATCTGCAGAGCTATATCGATCCCTGGCCCAATGCTGACTGAGTCACCATCACTCCACACTTTGAAGATAAACCGACTGATAACTGCCTTGGGGCCTTCCGCTGTATCTGAGTCATACATTTTTGTACACATACGCCTACATGTATAACTATCCGAATGGTGCATGTATTGGGCCTCAAGAATTATATTCTTTGGTTCTTGGAAAACTCTCAAAAGGCCAAAAAATGAAAAAAAACACAAGCACCCGTTGCTTCAGGGACATTTTTACAGCACAAAATGGAAACTTTTAGAAAAATACAAAATAATATATAATTCGATTAATTTTTCTTTGAAGTACACATCATGTTAGCACAGGTTTTCCCTGAAAGATCCCAGACACACACGGCAGCTAAACTACCATTCACGTGGAACTGCACCTTAATTGTGCTGGAATACGTGCTGAGGCAAGCGTAGAAAGGGGATGACTAGGACGACTCAAAATGGCTATCCTCTCAAGCAGCTTACAACGGACGTGCCACAACTGTGTAATACACCCACACCTACGCTGAGCCGGGCTCTAATTGCATATGGCTGTGCAACCGCACACAGTTGAGAGGGGATTTGGTTGAAGCTCTGTGAAAAATCATTTAGTAGTGTAGCAATTTAACATGCAGTAGCACTCTGCAGGCAAATGCACGGGTATTTCTGAATGTACAGCATTATCTTGCAGCTCTTAATATAACAATTGAGTCAAATATTGTTTGGAGGGATCAATACACTGGCAAATGTTGCCAAAAAAGACAAGGTGAATTGACCATAAATTGACTTATTACATGAAGAACTAATTATTAGATTTGACAGAAGACAAACTACTAAAACATTAAAAGATCAACACTTTGTTGGAGCTATATCACAAGCACAGTGACAGCATTACCATGAAGGCCTTGGCATGTACTGTCTTTATAACCTTTCTCATGAACTTCATAAACCTTAACCTTGGGGGTCATATATAAGGCTATATTGCAGTTCCTGCAGGAGGTAATATTTCAACATGGAATTCTAAAAACCAGCAACAAATTGTGAGGGCTTGATACCTGATACTTTATTCAGCCATCCAGGGCTGGTACTACTCTTACATGTACTTAGAAGTGTGGAGTGCTCAATATACACAAGATGTGAGCCTCTTATACTGAAGTTATAGCTTACAATGACTGCTCTTAAGAGCTCAAACAAGTGGCATTCATGTTGACATTTCCAACAGGGGGCAAGTACTATAAGAGAAACAGAAAGCGCTTATAAGAAGGGCCGCTGTACAAGCAATTCCAGCACACTTACGTATCAAACGGAGGAAAATCAACAGCACTTACTTGATCGGATTTTCTTGTACTTCGTTCTCTCATCTATCTTGGGGATGAGCTAGAAGGATGAAAAGAGCAGTCATGACTACTGGACCAGTTATGTAAAAATAATGCACATTTAGGTATTCAACAGCTGCTAACAGAGTCATTGGGATGTGTTTTTGTAACAATTGTTCTGAGAAGACGTCACTAGACTGATGCTGTCAGCGAAAAGTAGTGTAAGTTGTCTGTAGATTGAACATTATGATGTTCGAGTTAATTATCAAATCAGAAAGTCATGACATAATAATTTTTTTGTACAAAAGTTCTCCAGAAAGGCACTAATTTTTCACAATGGTACAAATGTTTCAGAGCATTCCTTTGATGTTCTTTAAGTAGTTGTTTTAGGACAACTTGTCCCTTACCTCAGTTCAGATCAATCTTGTTTTGTTGAAAAGTAACAGCCTACATTTCTATGTTGCAGTGCTAGCTTTACCAAACGAGACCATTCCATTTCCAGCTTAGCTTAGCCATATGGTGACTCATTCAATGTCACCCATATTTGTGCAAGAGGAACAGTAGTTGCACAAAGGGTTACGCCAATTCAATTTCTAGGATTTTTGCAGAATGATGATGAAAAAAGAAAGAAATATATGATCATAAGGGTCGATCAGTTTAACATCTCTAAATAATGTGCACATGTCAGTCATAAACTTAATTCTATCATCATGCTAAACATCGCCCAGGTACAGACTGCCTTCGTCACTTCACCTTGTTGTGCTTGTACTGCCACCAGATATCATACGGCATCTGGAAGTCAATCCTCTTCTGTCTCAGGTACTTTCCTGTAGCAAAGGTACAGTAGGTGTTACGGGTAGCACATACTATACAATATGTCTACATCAAAAGTACTCTAAGAAATGCCTCTGTGCCTGAGGCATTGCACTTTCCATGCCTAAGTTGTCAGTTCTTGTCTATGATTTCTTTAAAACTATCAGATTCTTGTCTATGACTTTTTAATACCGGTAACCATCACATGAGTTGCTCAAGATCAATTTATTCATTCCCATGAAATTTCCTCTTCCCAACCTAAAAATTTAAACTGAGAACTCATGTTGTTAAGGAAAAAGCTTCTTCACTGGTATCTGGAAACCTCTTACACCATGGATTCCATTTAAGCACTCTTACCTGATACTTCCAAGAATACGGAGTAGATAAGTCCGACAAATGGTTTAAGTACGAGTTATGATAAATGAGTGTGTGAGGAGATTTTGATTTCCTCTCCTTGGTGGAGAGGGTTAAGAGCATCAGACTCACTCCAAGCACCTGAGCTCCTAGCCTGATTAAATCACACTCCAAGCAGCCCTCTAACTGATCGGCCCTTCAGACATCTCATGGCAACTACCAGGGGATTACCTAACAGCTAACATTATCAACTGACATTGAATTATTCCAGAATTCAAGCCTATGGTTACCATGACTCTTATGAATTCAAAACGGTTTTGTTTTTCTGATAAGTGTGATTATCCATAGTGACACCTGTATTGGCCTCTCATTCGTGATCTTTTTTTTTTTTAACGGTTCCCTTAGTTAGAGGTCTAGGTCTACAAAATACAGACTACTGAGCCTGATAACAACCCTGGGGGCTCTGAACATGTACAGTCTGCCATTAGAGGGGCTTGAAAGCCTTCTTTTAACCACACATAGTATCCGTGATGTTTGGCTCAAGAGAAAAGAATAACATAGTACAAATGCTTCTGAACAGAAAGGTGAACTTATAAAGCTTTTATTTGACTGTATCATCATTCTGATGTTTGTAATTACATGAGATACTACAAAAGATTGTTATCTAAACAAATGTCACTGCTATGGCCAAATGTGTTTTTTCCCATTCTTTATTCCCACAATAGTTTCGATTATACATGTAGTACCTTACGTTTTTGTATATCTTCACAGCCTATACCAGGGTAAACTTCCATGATAGATTTCCAATACAGAGAACATGAATCAAAGGAGTTTTAGCGGAGTAGATAACTGCACAGATACGGGGCTTGAGAGAAGGGATGACTAATGTCCTGCCAGGACTGCTGAACCGATAACTGTTCATCTTTTCTCTGCTGCTTGTTTATACCCTGCAGGGCATGTTTGGCACAGAAACAAAAGGTTTGTAGTTGCAGGGGCTTTTCTAGAAAAATAGATTTTGAGAGAAAGGTAGCAGTACGATTGAGCATGGGTGATGGTGTAGAGTCCTTGATGTGAAAACGGGCCATTCTAATGTTTCCTGATGGTAAAATTATGGTCAGAAAGGCACAGTTGAAGACAGTGGCCACATGTAGCCTACATCAACTTTTGTCAGAGTCAAGATTATCAGTGCTTAGTCTCTGACCTTATGTCATGTTCCCTTGACAGTTACAACATGCATACATTGTATTTTAGACAACCAATCACAGCCTTAGGGCAGAGTTGTATGTATGAGCCGCCTCACATTGGAAGACAGAAAAAAACGAATGTGCCATCATCTGTTGTGTAATATCTGTTATCACTTGAAGCCAAAATCAATCATGCCCAAACTGAGTGAGTCAATAGCATGGTATTGGCTATGACTAAAATATACCTGACTGTGAATAGATATAGAAAGGTTACAGCCCTGGAGACCTAACAGGATCAAGTGAATTCAATCAAACCCTGGTGGCGAGATATCATACACATATACCTCAACAAACAATCTGAAGTCTCCAATCCTACGATAATCATTTGCAAGTTATACTTGCACATGTGGAAACAATGAAAGAAAATTAAATGTTCAAGTACAGCATACAGGTAATATACACCTACATGTACATGTCCAAGTAGTCAGTATTACAAGCCAACCCTCTTCCTAAGAAAAAGAATGCTGAACAGGACTATAGCAGTAGACAAAGATTTAAAAGCTAGAGCATATTTCACAACTCCATCTTGTAAATTCCAGGATTTTACAAAAAATATAGTGTAATTTGTGTGATCATGTGCGTAATGCCTATCAGAATCTGTAAGTAGACAACCACTGGTTGAGAGAAATCTCCATGGTCCTCAATCAGCAGCCTCCATCAGGACTCATTAACACTGGGATTGTGAGCCTACTCCTCTTATAGAGAGAAAGGCCTTCACCTCTTAGATAGGGGCAGAATCATTACTGATCAGTGGGAAATAATCAGAGCCTTCCTCAGAGGTTGGTTTGGCACCTCAATATGCAGATCTCTATAAAACAATGACACATCAACGACTCCACAGGCTAAACCAATGAGGAGAGGGTATCCATTCATAATGTCCACAGATGTGGAAACCTTCATCTAAGTGTGATCCACATTGCAGAACAAGATTCCAAAATAAAATTGCCGGGTTTTGAACTGGTCGCCACTGGTAAGCACTAATGTTCCTACTTACCAACATGGATAGGTGCGGGCAGAAGGCCATACTCAAATTTGCTGGGCTCATATTCCAGCTTCTCCTTCTTAGTCATCCCATTCTTCTGTCGTTTGGGCCTGCGGAAACATGGAACAGGCATTAATGAACTGTCCCCCAAACACACTGCAACATCGCACAACCACATTGAATGGCACCAAGAAAACAGGATGGTTGCTTTTCACATCTGATGCTTTATCATGATGAAAGAAAAAAGCACAAACATGCATTGAGCAAGCTTTTCAAGCTGGGACTGCAACTACATGGAACATTGCAAAAGGTTGTTATGTTTTGCTGCTACTTTGTTTCAATGAGCGATTGTGAGATGGTCCTTTGTTTTGTGATTTATTTGTATCCAAAGTAAAGAGCTAAATATGGTGGTGATATTTGCATTATAGGACTGAGAAGAGTATGTTATTTCAAATTACTCTCCTCCACAACTTAACAACAGAATCTGTCATAATGGCAGGAGTGTACATGTTTGTATGTGTATAAGAGTGATTTCTGCTAAGAGTACTATGTATTTTCAGAAAAGGTCTGGAATCATTACAACAGGAATTGTTCCCATACAAATGTATAAAATTATCAGGGACTGTTTCAAGCCTCTAGTAAGTTATTTTCGTTCTCTATGGGCTTTTTTTTTTTAAATCAGGAAAAGAACACTTGGCAGCTTTTCAGAAAAAGTGTCTGTTGAACATTTGTATTGAGTATTTTGTGCCGGATAATAAGTTACAAATTTTGCAGCAAGCAAGAATTTTTAAAACGTCTTTTCTATTCCTGTTAGCAGCAAGCAATGAGAACCTTTTGAAATGTAAAGAGAAACATTCTGGCATCATCACCCTGAGTCAGTGCCAGCAGGACTGTCATCAAGCCTTCCCTTGCCTAAACTGACCACTCTGCACATAATGCTGGAAAAAAACAGAAGAAAACTCAGGTACAGTTGCAACTTGCCAGGCATAAAAGGCTCTCGGCTACGCCTCTGATAGTTCTACAAATTACGCTAACCTTCTTGTTGACCTCTGTAGGTGGTTAACACAGGCAATCTCGTCAATTTACACACACTTGACCCTGAACTCATAGCCAACACATGTAATTGTGCAGAACATAAATAGTTTTAGTTGATGATGATTGTGTAACCTTTTGTAATTCTGGAGTGTTCATACCTAAGTCTTTTGGATAGACCCATTGTATACTTCTTTGGTACCTCAGGTATAAATATGTATAATAACATAACCAATTCTCCAAGTGATAATTTGACCACAATATCTGGCAAAAAAATCTATCTTAATGTCTTTTTTATGACCTATAGATAATGTGAATCTGTGTTCTTCTAAGATGAATTTTGTGATGAAACAATTTGTAACCCCAGTACTGATTTTCGTATCAAAACACGCATGATAAAAATTTGTGCTTGCTAATGCATCCTTGTCTGAGATGGAAAGGCAATGACCAGGTACAACAGTGCATGTAGTTTGTTAGCTTTGTACTTGAACTTGTACTTGAACTTGAACTACTAATGCAATAGGGGATCATTAGAATGGGATACTCTAAACATACAACTCTTTTTCCTTGTTTAAACACTAACTATGAGCTGACCAGTTCCTGCATTGGGCCACACCATAACCACAAGTCATTCCGCAGGAAAAAATAAAAGAGAAAGAAAAACACAGAAACCAACAGAGACTCAGGTACACTTGAGTCTGAAAATGGCGAGGATGTTGTTCTTGCTGTTCAGCTCTTCTTGCATAATCATTACCATATTTGTGAATCAAGGTGACTATTGGTTAGCTGGTATTCTGCTTGACTTAAGAATGCTCAATGCTTCCAACCACAGCTTAATCTATCACTACAGACCACTGCATACTCTCCTTCAACCCACAGCTCTGCCAGCTTGGAAAAACAGTTTGCTAGTAACTGACCATCTATTATGCAGACTTACATCAGTCCTAGCTACTTTCACACCACCCTTTTCGAAAGGAAAACAATTGTGTGTGTTACATACGGGTCAACCTTGAAGTAGTCGGAGAAGAGGCCGGCCTTGATGTACTTCTTGCGAGGCTCGTGAGGGTCTCGTCTCTTCTTCTTCACACCTTCAACAACGGCAGCTGCAGGGGTTTCCTTCTTCTCCTTCGCAGGGCTGGACTCGGACTCGTTGGCCCTGCTGGGTGCTGCTGCATTGATGGATGTTTGTGGCTGAACTAGTGCTTCCCTGTATGCAACATTGAAACATGTATTATTACACAAATACCAGCGTTAAAATATTCAGTGCTGCACCTTCCATGCACAGAGCATAAGTTTGAAGCTGACTTTGAAACTGACATTTGAACTAACAGCACTCTGCATACCATAAGTCAAAACCATGTGTGGTTAACCTTTAGATACTATGACTCTGCAAAATCATTGCCTTGGTTTTCGTACAGTTTTGAGTAAAATTTTAGCCAGGGGAAAACAACAACGCAGAGGGCTGGGAGGAAAACTTGAATCTGACTGCGGTAAATATACTCCCTGAAAATACGTGTACCAACCTCACAGTATTACCCTCACAGTACTGCCCTCAGATGTTTTCATGTTGATCTTCCACTTTAACAAATTAGAATTTGAGTGGCCTTAACTGAAATAAATCTTACAACCATCTCACCTTACATTAAGTGTACTAGCCTGGTATACAATGTCATGATAAAATTAGCAATACACAAAACATGTACTGTGGTTACAGAATGATATAACGGCAAGATATGTGATATTTTGATTTCTCAGTTCTACAGTACATTATTCCTTTCAGGATTTAGAGCATTGACTAAAACATTTCTTCTTTCATCCACATGATGCTGACTTGAATGATCTGTAAGCAAATTGAAAAGCCACAGTTTTGGGTTCCATTGCACAGTAACGACCAGTGATTGAGAGCAACACCTAGAAAATCAATAATACCCCTGCACCTCTGCCACTGTGACCTTTTCCAATGTTCCATCTCACATGATGAAGTCAGTGAAGCCTTATAAATCAACTTAAACTACCTCCGACAGTGTAAATTTGCACTTTCTGTGGTATCTGCTATCTGACTTCTTCAGAATATTATGTCTAACTCAATAATCCCTTAGAAGGAATACACTCTTTACTTACATTTCTCTAGTATTTTTTCTTCATACTTTTATACATTGTTATTTCTGTCCCCTATATATAGAATTGCATCGATATCAAAATTGTTTAGAACTGTTAAACAATTTGCCAAACATTGTACCTGTTACAAATGTTATACAATAAACTTTGACTCTCATTTTTGCTGAAGATTGGAGCCCTTTCTTGTCAAATTTCATTAGAAACATACAAACATATTTTGTGGATAGAGCAAGCCTTTTCGAGGGGCCTAGCAGGTGTTTGTGCTTGTGTGTCTATTGTATAATCAGTCTCCCCTCAACCATAGCAAGGTGACCTTTCCTGCCATTAGGCTTGGCCCATAAAGACTGACCTTTCCATATGTACATGCACCCACCATTTCACCACTTCATAGGATTACATTTCCAAGGCATGCTTGGTTCACAGGTAATTCAGGGTGCTCCATAGTTAAAGCAAGCAGCTAAGGTAAGGTAAGGAGCTGTCCCCCTCAATTCAGGTGAAGCATGATGCTTTTGCCAGTAGCTAGTAGTAGTGCAATGAGGCTTTGGTACTGTTTGTGTTTTCAACCAGGCATACTGGGTAACCACTACTCTTTTCAGTAAGTGTGTTGGGTTCTTTTACGTGCAGAGGTTTGACGCATAACACTAACGTTTGAAGCTCCCCCATACACGCTGGCTTTAGGTCCCCATCTGAATGCACAAATGTAACCCCTTGCAGTAGTGCCCAAACGGGGGTTGAACTACCGCCCTCTAGATCTATGGAATTTGATCCATATGGCAAAGCAGTGGGCAATGCTTACCACGGGGACACGACTCTTTGTATGATTGTCTACCCCATCAATTCCCTTTTGGTTTCAAAAGAGATTTGTCTATTCGAAAGGCAAGATTCCCCTTCCTCTCTGAACAAATGACCAAACCCGACCAGCGCGTTGGCCTTTAAAACGGCACAGAACAGTTGAGATTTAGCTTAGCGTTGTCTCTGGGGACAGGTTGGTCTTAAGAGCAATTGCAAACTCGTTCTTAATTGGTCATCCTTCTGACCTTTGATTTCATTATCCATTATCCCAGCACACATCACAGGAATACATGGCATGCCAATTACGCACCATGATGGCCAATTAACCTACTCTGCATTGCCATGGCAACAACCTGATTCCCTGGCACAACAAAGGTTGGACAGGAAACGTTTGGTAACATGAGTTAGTAACTTTTGACTTGGGGCCAATAACAGGGCACAAACACTCACATGGTAGGATGAAAACTGTACTACTGCCATTTCTCATGTTGCATTTCTTGGAAAGCCCCAGTGCAGCTGGCATCAACTCTGTGCCAAACCGAAATCCTGGGAAGAACTTGGAGACAGCTGGGAGTAAGGTCTCCTTCTTGTATTACTCAGAGTGTAAAATAGTCTGGTGGAAAAATTATTAGGCCCTCAAAAAACGTGTAGAGCTGTCATACATTCCCCTTCGGGTACATGAGATGAAAGCTTGTTTGTTACTGATCAGTTAGGTAAGTGTTGGCAGCCAAGCATTAAGTCAGATGTGTGTGCATTCTTGTTGTGAGGGCTGCGGTCAGGTGCTGGTAGCACAGGAGAGTCTGTTGCGGATAGCAGCATTATAATACAATGTAAATGCTACATAAACTTAAAACACCATTGAAAACAGTTGAATCTGGGAGTAACTTTTTACAGTGCCTGATGTGCTTGAAAGGGCATATAAAAAAATCAATAGAAATATTGCTGGTTTATTAGATATGTGGCCATATATGGTACATACTTTCCCATTAGCCCATATACATGAATGGGACCTAAACTGGCTGGTCCTTGGGAATTCAAGGGGCAGTCTACTGCCAGGCAGTGGAGATTGGAAAGGTCAGAAGGTCTGGTGTGGATTAAGATATATCTTCAATGGTTTCCTGTCAGTCCACAAATCAAGGTTTAAGGAGACTGACTACATGCAGCAGGCTGTCTGTCTGGATCTGTATGGAAAGGTTGTCCCTAACCAAAACTAGCTGGGTCCAATGAGGAAACGGCACAGTCTTGGGTCCTGCTTAAGGGTTTTTTTCTTGTTGCACCTAGGCTCTACATATTTAACTTCAAGTTTTGTCTTTAAGGCTATCTTATATATAAAATGGCCTGAAATTTTTATGACAAGTCCAGCCATACAATGGCTCTTGAAATGGAGAAATCTTCTGATTTCATATCAACAATATCACATTCAAAGATTTTTTTTCAGTCAGGACATTAGCTTCATTAATATATAATATGATTCATGTTGTGGAACCAACAACAGCTGTCAGCATTTGATGAGTCAATTAGAATCTCACCTATATAATTGAGACTATTGAGGAGATAAACTCTGTATAAACGTGACATAAAATTTCAAAAATAATTTGCATTCCATTATTGGCAATGTCAGTATCTTCCATAATATTATGTTACACTTTCCAACAGTTACTAATTCAAATTCTATAGTATTTCATTTTGACCAAGTGATAACAAAATTGTTTCTTTAGAAAAGCATATTGTGACAGACTGGTTCATCGCTACATTACTTTGACACCTTGTATTCCCATCATGTGTACATGCATGACATAGTACAGTAGATGATGATGTAACCATTCCTCACCTTTTACCAGACCTAGTGTGTATGTAAGGCCTGCAGAATAACAAACATTGCAGGTTAAATCATGTATTGAGGTCAACCATTCCAACATCCAAGCATATCGGAAGAACAATTCTTTATTCTCCTTTTTAAAAAAGCATGGTTTTTATCTGAAAAATTACTCTCAATTTCCATTATTCCATAGAACATGTACATGTACAGGGTTAAAATAGCTGTTTTCTAATACCTTCAACATTGCAGGTTGGCAGAAATTTTACCTGCAATTAGAACAAATTTTCAGCAAATACCCTTAGCCATTGTCCCTGTCTACTACAGCCTTCACAGAGAGATGAAGCCACTGACATCTTCCTGCATAGCTTTGTAATAACTACTAAGTTAGTACTAGCAATCCAGGCTTGTGTTTTCTGCTGCATAGCTAAATCATTGTCCCCATTTTATATTTATGTCAAGCCTAATTTTTCTTCTAGACTGCGAAATTACATGATGTTCTCATTTTTACCTGCCATTTGAACATTTTTTCTGTGTATTTTGAGCCCTGCACCAACCCCAGTCATTGACTGGGCCATCCCAATGATGTAGCTGTCCATTCCCAACAAAAAATACAATTACCCTTCATGGCTTCAGGCATGTTAGCTTTTCTTTATCACTGGGAGCAAGGAGGTCCCATATCGCGGGTATCTTTCACATCAACCCGCCCGCGCTCTTGCATATTGCGCTCCACGGTCAGGGAGAGTTCACACTTAACATTCTGATCCTGTTGGCAGCGGGAAGATTACTCTTCACCAGCAGCCCACCAGAGGTGCACCAAATTCCCCCCAGGTCCCTGGCTATCATGTTGTAATATACGGCTGGGCCATTAATCAACTTAACTTCCTTGTTTGCTAGGAGGAGCTGGGCAGAAGGGGGTAAATGCCTTGTTTCTGCGCACATAATATTGGACAGAATATTTCTGTTGTAATACATTTCTTTTTATAAAAACGGCAAATAACCATTATTTTCTTTTATCTATCTTTTTTAGAACAGGGATGCAAGACAGTTCCTACCATCTTCCCAAGTCACTAATTTTGCCAATGTGAAAACAAAAATTAATTCACTCTACATGCAAAAACAATATAGATGCAAAAGACCTCTTGAGGAATGATATGTCAGATTATATTTTATACTCTGCACTTCCACTATAGGGAAAAGGTAGACTGTAAAATGATAATCATCATCGTCGCCATCATCATTATGATTATCAGAGTTTACAAGTACCGGTACCATTTTCATTGTTTGGAATAATCCTAGCACCAAGTCTTTCCACATTTAGTAGTCTTGCATTGCATTACCTGGTCCTTGAATACAACTTTAAATGTTGATTTACACTATAATGATACCTTGTGCCAGTTGGGCTTAATTGATTAGCACATTTACTAATTACACAATGTAACATAAAATAAAAGAGAAAGTCAAGGTCAGGAGTTTGTTTGATTAGAATAGAGCTAAAAGTAAAACAAGCTAGCACATGCACATCTAAAATATAGAACGCAAAAGAAAACTATAATTACCTTCGCCAAGAAGGTTATGTTTTCAGTAGCGTTTGTCCGTCTGTCCGTCTGTGGACAGCATAATGGGCAGGTCTTCATGAGACCCAGAAATGATTAGATTTTGGGCCCCCTGGCAGCTTTCGTTGTTACTGCAGCAGTGCTTCCAGTTTTGATATCTCATGATGTGGACATGCTAGGGTCACGAATTTTGGATGGTAGGTAGCTCTTGGGCTAGGGAAGGAGTGACATGAGTTTGGGCCCCCTAGCGGCTTGTCCTGGAACTGCAGGGTCGTTTGTTGAAAAATCTTCTAAGGAGGATAACTCAAGAACCAGTCGATGGATTGTCGTGATTTTTGGTATGTAGGTAGCAGAAGTGATACTTGACATGACTAAATAACAATTATGCAAATCAGAACCTAATTTGCATGATTAATGAGGAAATTCTGTAAATCTGCTTCCTTCGATAATAGGGCTATGAAACACTTGTGACATATGTAATTGAGAACAAAGGGATTATTAGCAGATATTATGTAAATGAGCACCTGATTTACATAATTAGTGGAAATTGCTATAATATCATAGTGGTAACTGCTGCGAAATCAATACTTGCCATATTTGGAAGTTAAGTAAGTATGGTGATCATTATTTAACATAATTTATTCAAGTCAAGACATTTGCATAATTTATGAGATGTTAGAATAGCGTTCTTTCTAAAGATGAGACTGTCATTGGGTGGAGAATATGATCAACTGATATGATTCATGCAAGTGAGGCTCTTATTTGCGAGATCAAAATGTATAATTAGTCCACCAGAAGGGTTAACATCATTTGGCGAAGGTATGAGGTAGGTCGTGGAACTCTTGTTCATAAATAATTCATAATTACTATCATTTTGTAACAACTAAATGATAGCAATTTTATTATCAAGTCTGGCTTTGTATCTTGTGATAATTGAATCTGATTTAATCACCTTAATCTGTAAATAATTAATCCTTACTGGTTAAAAGATTAACCTAGTAGCTTGGCCACAGGTTGCATTATCAAGATCTTGTAAAAATGCTTTAACTCACATAATTGATCTTTCATTGGAGACAATTTTATAACACTGAGGAGATGCTGGAATTTATGAATGGTTTTGAAAGAGACGTCAAAATGTATCAATTTTTACCTCTTATTCAAACTTATCTGGTAAATTGTTATGAGAAGATGTAGGTTTTATTATAAATGAACAGGCATGCAAAATTGTGCAGACACCTGTTACAAAGCTTCTTACATTTCCAGTAACCCTACCTGGGCCTGATGTAACTCATAGTCTTACAACTTCAAATGTTATTATAAAGTAGACACACTTACTGTGGAACAGATGGTGGTGCAGGTTCAGGAGGTTCTTCTTGAGGACAGTCAGACTTTCTTCTCTTCCTGGGAGAAACACTCACTTCACGCTTTCTTTTGGGCTCTCTTCTTCCAGTCTTGTTTGAACTGTCCGACTTTGATGCCTCTGCCACCACCGCCTCGATTGTTTCCAAATACGTGTCGATATCGCTGGGCGTTGGTAACGTTCTCCTGTCCTGATCAGGATTACTCTGGTCCTTGGTCTGGTCGTTCGTGATGTCAGCAGTGTCTGGCTCAGAATCTGGAACAGGCGGTCGTTTCCGGGGCCGACCCGGTCTCCTGACCGGTTTGGGCACCTTCACTGCCTGCATCTTGGCCCTTTTGAGTATCTTGCTGGCCTGGTCTACCTGGTGGCTTTTGGTAACCAGAGGTTTGTGCAAGAACGTCCGTGGCAGCCGCCTCTGTAGCCCATCGTGTGTTACCATGGTTTGCTCCTGCAGAGAGGAGGGTGGGCTTGGCACACCTTCTACAACACTGGAAGACTGGCACGGTGTTTCCGGAAGTGCAAGACTGGAGGCCACACCTGAAATTGACAGCATCTTTCCCCGGCGCTTCTTGATGGGCATTGTTTCCTCTGCCGGTCGTGTTCTCTTACCTTTCCCTGCCTTTCTTGTCTCCTGGACAGATGGCGCTGTTTGACTTGTGTCCATCTTTGATGATGGAAGTGGCTCCGTGGTAGGAACAGTGTTGGTACTGTCCGTTTGCACCAGCGTACCGCCATCACTTTCATTGCTGACGTGACCTCTTCCTGCAGACTTCCTACTGGAAACTCTGGATGCTTTTGGTCTAGCTTTTGTCTTGTTTGCATCTTCTGCTGGTACACCATCATTGCCTGCGACCTCTTTTTCAACCTTCTTCCTACGTCCTGGCTTTGCCTTGGTTGCCGAGCCAATGCAAGCTTCTATCGCAGCAGCCATTGTATCAACAGCTGTGCTCTCCAAACTAGTTCCAGGTGTCTGCTGCTCAGTTTTATTCGCAGCCTTGTCTTCTGTGCCAGATATTTTCCTGATGCATTCCTCAATGGAATCCTGCACCGAGTCGGTGGTGGTCACCTCAGACTGGCTATGGACTTTTTCCGTGGATTGTTGCCCTTTTCTTGGTTGTTGCCCCCTAGCAGCAGTTTCATCAACTGCTGCCGTGACTGAAGGGTTCTTTGGTTTTCTTGGTCTACCTTTGGTAGTTTTATCTGTGCTGGTGCTTGGAACATTTTCGAGACATTCAGCTGCAGGAGATGACTTTTCAGGGGCTGTTGTTGGGGAGACATTGTTCTCGCCTTTCTCAGGACTGGTCTTGTTCTTCTTTGGTCTACCAGGCTTTCCCTTGGGAAGTTTCAATCTCTTGATTCGCTTTGTCTTCCCGTGTTTGTGTTTTGCCTTCCAGACGCGGTTGAAGTCCAACCTAAAAATGGAGGGAAGTGGACAGATGGGTAACACAGATCCCAAGGACGTGTTTCCAGGGACATATTGTGGTTGGGTGGGGGAGATTCTTAGTTCATGTATAAGGTCAATGACCTCGTCCATCTGCGTGAGGAACACAGGGTCAACGATATTTCGTTCTCTCCCTCGAATGTGCTTTTTCTTCACTTTCTTCTTGTGCTTTTTGAGCCTATCCAAACCTGCATCCTCCTGCAGAACCTTTGGCTTATGTTTCCGTTTGTGTTTCTCTTTCTTGTTCTCCTCCATAGCTGCCTGAGTTTTGCAGTCCTCAGCATCTCTACTTTTCCTTTTCTTGTCATTTTTGTTTCTCTCCTTGTCAGAGGTACTGATGTCAGTTCCAACGCCGCTGTCACTCAACATGCAGTCATCATTGGTGGTCTGTGTCGACAGGTCACTGATGGGTGATGGAGTCTCCTCTGTCTTCCCCTCAAGGATGACCTCAGGTGTCAAGACAGGCGGCGACTCTAAATCGGGGACCGGTTTCTTTCTTGGCCTGCCTGGTCTCCCTTTAAGTGCCCGTACATCCTTTTTGTTCAGTCTCCTATCTGTTTTAACGGGAAGTGACTCTGTCAGCTTTGGTAGTTCATTCTCTGTAGAGTTATCCCCTCTATGCAGACTTAGTACCGATGGTTCGGGCTCTAGTGAGGGTGGGGCATCTTTAGGAACAGCAGTTTCCTTGGCATCCTCTTGCTTCCTTGCAGGGGATGGTTTTATCGCAACAGTTCCCGTAGATTTCCTTTTTGTCTCTTTTATTGCCTTCTTACCCTCTTCCTTGGGAGTTTTTCTTCTCGACCTTCTACTGGCTGAACCAGCCTCTTTTGGAGCAGGAACGTCATCTTGAGACTTAGCAATCTCAGGTTCTATTGTTGACTTATTTGGTTGTGAAACTGCTGAAGACGCCTCTGGTGCCTCCACATGCTTTTCCTTCTTCTTTCCATTCTTCTCTTTCTTGTCTTCTTTGCATGCTTCTGTAACACCCGTTGGAACATTTTCTGTAACACTGGCCGACTCAGTCGCCACTTTCTGCTTTTTGGGTGAACACCTCGTCCTAGGTTTCACAATTTCTTGAGATGGGATCTTTTCAGCTGCCTGTGAAGTGGACAAAGAAATCTCAGGTAAATTCTTACTGACTGAGCCCTGGGGTAGAAGTTCAGGAGCAGTATCTTTTACCTCTGCTGCATCTTTCTTACTTTTCCTGGGTTTTCCTTGCCTTCTTTCCCTGGTTTTTGCCTTGTTAGGTTTTGCAGGTTCCTTTTTATTACATTCCTTTTGCTTTTTTGGTCTACTCTTCACGCCAACAACATTTTGCTTTCTGGGTTTCCTGCGTTGTTTGTCTGGAGCAGAAAGCTGTAAAGAAGGGGGTGACAGGTCACCATTGGAACTTTCCTTTGAGCTAAGGTTTGTCTCTACATTTGAAGAGCCTGATGTTGTTAGGGTCTCATCAGGCTTGTACACTGACGGGTCTTTTCTTTTCTTTGGGGACCTTGATTCCTGTTGTTTTGATGAAGTCCTGTCTTCAGAATTTGTTGACAGAGATTTTGTTTCCTCCTTTGACTTGGATGGGCTTACAGGCAGCCTGGAATCTGCTTCTTTCCTTGGTCTTGAACGAGAGCTACTTAGTCTGCCAGCTTTTCCCTTTACTGCTGAGGCTTTGAGCCCTTTCCCCTTACTCTTTGATGTTTCACTGTTAATTTCCTGGTCTGCTGTGTCCTTATCCTGCTTACTTGGCGATAGAGACTCTATCTTATCATTACTTTTCACTTCATTGGATTCACATACTGGTGTATTGGACTTAAGGTCTTTAGACAATGCAGAGGCATCTTTGGATGCCATCTTTGCATCTTTACCCTTTGAATCTTTTGACACAGACTTTGGGTCTTTTGCCTGAGATTTACAGTCTTTTGATGTAGACTTAGTATCCTTAGGTGCAGACTTTGAATCTTTCTCTATAGCCTTAGCCTCTTTTGCAGATTTGGCTGCATTCTGTCTCCGTGATGACGTCCTAGCAGACGTCCTAGATGCAGATCTACTACTGGCTTGTGAGACTGACTTTGTTCCTTCAGATTTCTTCCTGCTCCTGTTGTTGGCTTTTGGTGGTTTGACTTTGAGACCTGGGTTTGTCTCGGGTGAGGTTTTTGCTTGTGGTGCAATGGCAGCCTTCGACTGCACAACCAAAGAGCCCTGGGTTTCTTTCTTCCTTTTTTCAGATACAGACATGTTTTCGTCATCCGGTGTGGTAGCTCCACTAGGAACTTCAGAGACTTTATCGACCACGGCATCCTCCCCAAAATTATGCGCATACGAGCTGTACCCAAAGCGAGTGTCTGTCAGCGCCCCACCCGTGTCCACATCAGGAGAAGGTTCTAGAACCACCTCGCTCGCAATTTCCACAACAGTATCCGTCTCAATAGGAATGGGGACGCTCGGTGGACCACCCTCACTCTCTGCCAGCATTGTTGTGCCCTCCTCTGTGTGAGGGTTTTCCCTGTCTGGCAACATTTCCACCTCGTCAGACGTCAAATTTTGTTCGACATCAGTTTCAGGTGCTTCCGCTGGCGGAGCCACACGGCGGCCATTGCTTCCTTCGACAATTTCTCCCATGGAAACCTCCTGCTCCGCAAGAGCCTCAATGGCAGAAACTGTCACTTCTTCCCCAGATTCCGACATGGTGGCAGCGTACGCCTCACTATGGAAGCCATTGTTGATGATGTCAGCGTTCAGCTCAACTGCCTCTGCGTGGTGCGTCATCTCGTTGTAATCCTCCTGCCCTTCGTCTCTCGTTCTACCAGCCTCCAGCTGAACAGTTTCAACACTCCCCACGGCCTCCCCGTGTTCCTCCACACCCGAATCTCCGTTCCCCGCCGACAGCGGGCATTCTGGCGACACACCTTGATCAATCCCGCTGTCCTGCGTGGACTCCGAGCCGCCGTCGCCATTTTCTCCATCAGAATCATTGTTGCCGTGCTCCCCACTTCCATCACAATCGGCCCCCAATAATTCCAAGCTGGAAAGCGGAGGTTTCTCTGCACAATTAGCGAAACCGTTGGCGGGCGGGTCATACTCCGGTCGCGGCGGTGAAACCTGATCAGAATGCATCTTTACGGTGGCAGCTTGGTCATCCCCGTTGCTTGTTGCGGCGCTCTGCATTCCTGAACCCTCGGCCGGACCCTGCTTTGTTCCCTTCGCTTTCCTGGGGCGACTCTGGAGGGGGAGAAATGAATGTGCTGTTATTGGCTGTTATCCAAGACAGGCCACCCCAGCTGCATCAACCCTTCTGCCTTTGAACTCAGGATTTCTAATTGAGGGGGATCGACACAGCAGTTCTATGTTACATCAAAATTTCATGTCATAAAATATACACAGATTTACCTTTTCAATATAACCCCCAAAACCTGCTCTACAGTTCCTTATCAGCATTACATCAACTTTTAATATAGACCTTAGCTCAAGAATTATGGTTTACATACTTGCTAAGTTTAGGTAACCCAGCGACGATGAAATCAACAGATATTTTGCTCAGAAGAAAATATTCCTGTAATGGGGAAACCCCTGGATTTGAACTTTGACTGCTGCTAACATTCCTTGCATTAAACACCTGTCGGTATAAAGCTAGCGGACAAGGAAGTACCTATGCCTGTCCTTCATTACTGCAGTGATCCAAGCTGTTGTGACATGGAGACAACATTCCAGAAACACCCCAGTCACACTGCACCTAGCACAGCACTTTTCTTTTCATATAAACATGCAGACCTACTCCTTAGATCTTACAGCCTTACTGGAGGCCTTTGTTTACATCCAACTTATGGGTCATCAGGGCTTGGGCTGCCCCTGTGAAAACAACAGAGCTAGGCCCTTAAGCTCGAGACAGAAAATAAGGAAAACGGGAGACAGTTTGGATTACAAAATATTGCAAATTGGCTGTTACTCTCACACATCCAAGAGGAGCAAACATTCCAGGAAGAAAACAATGCACTGTTCAAAGATTTATACATGTATACACATATTACTAGACAAGGCTCAAGATCAAATCACAACCATCTGTCCCAGTTTAAGGAGCATTGCCTGGACTGTTTGGGTCAAAATAACAAGACCTTGACCCATGAAATACATTGTTGCATGATTGGTTTGCCATACATGTGTACCTAGCATGCCTCTCCTCCTGAATATATTATGTGTATTACTATTACTATTAGTAAACATTTCAAGGTTAAATATTAGAATTGAATAGAATAGAACTTAGATGCTCAACATGAATGGATTTTCTGTTACATTCTGTCAGATTCTATTGTGATGGGAACGTAAAAGTACACACACTAGACAATGGCATTGAAAACTTATCATATCATGCATCCCAAGTTGTCACGTGAAAGTTACCTACATGTTAACACCACATCAAGGTACATGTGGTACCAATTGTCATGGGTCACTATACACATACAATAAAGCTGGTTACGGATACTCAATAATGGACATTGTTTACTTACTTTAGTCCAAGTCATTCTAGCAAAGTGGACCTACCTATTCTATTGTCAATGATAGAATGTGCCATTGAAAACAAACCTATGTCATATAATACTACCTTCTCTCCCTATTTACAGATTCCACTGGAAGTACTTCCTGTATCATTTCAATTCAGGGCAGCTGCCTACAAATGTATATCAGTAAGCTCTGTGCACTCTACTGGATGATTTTGCACAAGGGATGGTCCATTAAAGATTACATGCAGTTTTCTCATGTGAAGAATGGTTTTAAAATGTCCCTTTTTCCTTTATAGAACAGTTGGTAAAACTACTAAAAAAGGTTTTAGATTCTCTGCCTACTATGGCTACTGTATACAGATAGATGTTTGGAGTTTGAACCACCTGCCAAGACATTTTGTGGTTAACCCCTAAGTCCAATAGCATCAACTGTTTTCATACCTGACTGCATGTTGGAAAGGAGATAATAAGCCACAATACTGGCAGGACTACTTGTACATATGCTCCACCAGCTGAAGACAAAAAAACGTTCTTATCAAGTCTGCTGGGTGCCTGGATTATCCCACATACTAGGCAAGTAGTCAAGCATAAAGAAGTGATTACAAACAGGGTGTAATTTGTGGTAAGAACTCCACCACAATGATGTCATTTACAACATTTTATGTCATTACCTGATCACATTGGTAAATAACAGGAAGAATACAAAACAGCCAGGCCTAGAAGTCGCATACACCCACGGTTGACACAATTTTTATATTGTTTTTGTTCTTTCACTGTTAGTTTTGCATTGCGTTTGCAACAGCCCAGACTATGTAAGTCCTTGAGGACCAACATGTTTACTACCAACTAACAGGACACCAGGAGAGATTGGTGGCAATCTGCCAAACTCTGGTTCCACGACTTTACAAACAACCATCCCAAAAACGACCTGTAGGAAGTACACAAATCAAAGTCTGTGGAACAGTTACTGTTGTAATTTCTCACAACTGACACGTAAGTCAGTTTTCTACTATTCATATCACCTTAAACGGTTACCTGCAAATACAATTGAAACCACAAACTCAACAGACTGGCCTAAAAAAACAGCTGTGAAGGTGTCCCAAATCTGGGCTAAGCTATACATACAGAAACATCAGCACCACGCCCGCCCACGGTCGCTGACCATCTGGGTCAAGGTTGGATACCACAAGCTGGCATACTTACTTACAGTGGACACCATACATACATCATACAATACACAGACCTCTCTACTTGGTAACACAACCCCTACAGCAACACAATACTGGAAATCCTCCACAACATAAAGATGGCCGCAGTGGGAAGAAGGCCACTCCCCTCAAATTTAATGGGGTCAACGCCAGTCAATCTAACAAACAACTACGCTGTGTAAGAGCACATCACCCGTGTAAAGGTCAAACAATACCTGCTCTTCTCCTGTCAAAAGCCATCCACATACATGAAGAGTCGCAAACTGATATGCTCAGGCAATTGTTTCCCTACAGGCTGTAACCCTTAGGCTATACCGTTTGAATAGTGACACACAGATGAGACTTGAAAGGATGTTTGTTCATCAAGCCTGGGGGGATGTCACAATAACAGACAATCACATAATCCCCTCACAACCTAGTCTCTACCAGACCACTTGGGTTGCTGAAAAATACTACAAACTGGCCAAATGGTGAGGATAACATGTCAGCAGAGGTACATGTTGGCTACCAATGGCATATTATTCTCCTATTTGGCAAATTTTTACTATTTTTTCAGTGACCCATGGAGTAAAGACTATGCTAAACCTATGAGTATGACAACATTTGTGACCTAACATCACCTCATAAATAATTAGTGACAGGCAGGTTTAAAATTATACTTTAAATTAAACTTTTAAAACTACTGCTTTGTCATATCTGAAAATGGGGTCACTAGTCCTTAGAGATACCTTCTTACATCTATTCACCAGAATTGAAATATAGAAATTGTATTACGGAGTGATATAATCTATAAAACTACAACAGAAACTGACAGGCTATCAGAACTATTAGGGTTCATCATATGTCTATAATGCCATTACCTGGTCTATGGCAGTTTTGCAGACTAGTAGTTTTAAAAATTAAGTTGATGATACAAATAAATTCAGATGCCATGATAATAGCTTACAAGTCAATACTGAGCAATAAAATTCCATGAATCATTTGATTCTAAAAATCGCAAAAGATAATCAGATGCAAACATTTTAGCAGATGATGATGAGATATATTACTAGCTCTATATGTTCCCTACCTTAAAAATGTATGTCTAGTTTGAAAACCTTAATCTGCAATATATTAATAGCCCACATTCGTCCAAAATACAAACACACACTTCCACTAAGATTGCTACCATACAGTCAGCGAGTGCCGTGAATATTAACACACTCCAACCACTGTAGTTACGCAACGTACTGCTGCGAATGCTAACACACCGGCAGGTTGATGGGTTCCAAACACCCCACAGGCTTAACCTCCTCCAGCCTGCTCCAATTCCCGGGCCCCATTACCCTCCCTCCCCTGCCATGTACGATCAAGTGCCAACCAACCTGCGTAATACAGTCTGAATATCGACTGGGGCAGTATTGATTTAGGACTACGCTATCATTCAGTGCTCAAAATGCCATGAAGATTTCCCCGATATCGCCCTTTCCCGAACGCGAGGGGATCATGTCGATACTTAGCAGCTCGTGGGAGACGTATCCCGGTCAGACCGTGATGCATCAACTCCTGATGAATAAAGGATATTACCTGGATGTTATTACCCCGGCCCCAGCATGTCATCCACCCTGAAAATTGATGTATCGTGAGTAAAAGGTTGCACGGAACCCCCCTCCCCCTCGGGGGTACCCCTTCAAAATCGATCAACGTACTGGAACGCTGTCAGCCGGCTTTCGGGGCCACTTCCCCCTGATCACCTCTGATACAGAAAACAGCGAGTCAATTACGGCACCTATTGATATTTTCGTTACCCACTGCACGCACTAAATAATGTATAAACCGATCAGACATCACTTTCATGGGCATGGCGACAGTCAATATGTGTGTTTAGCTGGCAGGGACGCCTGGCCTGGCCCCTCCTGATAGGATATGGGTAAATAGCAGAAGCGTGTTGTGGATGGCTAATTGGGGATCACTACTATCACAGTGACCTTAAATTCACCTGTGAGGAATACATAAAGAAGAACTTTATTGCACGACAGTTGTACACGGTACAATGTATGGCAAATACATAGTTCAGAAATAAAGAAAGGAAATTAATATCTTAATTACTAAATAACAAGGGCTAATACAGTATTCGATAGGGCTAATCATTAGTTTCGGCATTTTTCCTAATAACAAAACAGTCTTTTATGTATTTACCTATTTTTGCATTGTAAGAGTTGTTGCATTTGAATATATATATAAATCTGTCCATAACATCGAGTCTGTTGAAATTCCTTGTACTAGATTCGATAAATGTGAGTAGCTTATTACGTAGAACATCATATTTAGGGCATTTCATGATAAAGTGAAATTCGTCTTCAATTTCCTTTGGGCAAAAAGGGCAGAACCTTTGATCAGGGGCTACATTATAGTATCTGCCTGTTTCAATATTCAATTTGTGGCTACTGATTCTTAATTGAGATATCGCCTTGCGGATTTCAAAGTTATGCACATCGTAAAGGTAGGTTTCTTGTCCATAACAGCTTTTCGATTTGCTAAGAAAAGATAGTTTTGAATTATTTCTAATACCACTTAACCACTCTTGTATATGTGTATCTTGTAAGCGGGAGCGAAGTTGGTGGGTAACATAATCTAATTGGTAGGATTCCGGTTTCATCCATATATGTCCAAAGCCCTGGTAATTAAGAATGTCCTTTACATGATTAATCCAGTCATGGTCATCAGTAAGTACAGTTTTGTATGCATCATGGAGCAGAGAGTCCTCAGGTAAGTTTACTAAACGGTGCCAGTATTTGATGAGCTGAATTTGAGCAGATATCATAATGGGGAAAGTTCCTAATTCTCCTCGTACACCGTCGTTAGATGATTTTGAGTGGACTCCAAGTAGAAATTTTTGGAAACGCATGTCAATTACATCGAATTCTGGGATGGCTAGAGGAAGGCGTATGTTATCGATTGAGAAATCATCCTTTCTTAAATCAAACCTAGACGCGTGTCTTAGGAACAGGTCTTTGTCTGATCTTCTTTCAAAGTTAATGATATAAGAATGAGTTAGATCAGTACAAGAGCTTTTTCGGATCGATACTGGAATGTCATAATCAATTTGGAGTTTTTTCAATACAAAAGAGAAAATATTTTTTGGGGAAGACACAGGAATGTTTTTAGATACGTTAAGTTTCAGTGATTTTGAGGTATGGTCAAAGCATGTTAGCTCAGATCCATACAAAAGGATAGGTTTTACAAATTTGTCAAAGAGATTTTTACCTAACTTTATTGAAATATTTTCCGATGATAAAAGTGATTTTAATTTGAATATAGCTCTCACAGCTTTTGTTTTTAAGAATTTTCGGGCTGTTTTAAATTTACCTGAGGACGTAAAGGGGATACCGAGGTAGGTGTAACTGTCCGTAACTTCTATTTCCTTATTATAGATAAAGAATTCTTTAGAGATTTTCTTAGTAATACCTTTAGAGAAAACAATAACTTTTGTTTTAGAGACATTAACAGTTAGTTTCCAATTATTACAATATGTTTCTAGAGTACTGATGCATTGTTGGAGTCCATGCTTTGACAATGAGATCAAAGCAAGATCGTCAGCCCAAGACAAACAATTGATAGATTTTGAAGTTAAAGTAGCAGCATCACATTTGTCACGATCAAAACATTGCGGCAGGTCATTGATAAACAGGTTAAATAACAAAGGACTTAAGTTACACCCTTGTCTTACACCACATGTTGAAACAAAGGTATCTGATAAGCCGTTCTCTATCCTAACTGCATAATTAACATTCAAGTACATAGATTTCAATACATTAAAAAAGTTTCCACCGATGCCATAATGTAACAATTTGTAGAACAATCCATCACGCCATACAGAGTCGAATGCTTTTTTCATATCAACAAAACAAACAAACAATTTACCTTTCTTTTTTTGTGTATATTTCTCAATAAGGGATTTTAGAATAAAGACATTGTCGGCGGTCCGGCACTTTTTTCTAAAGCCGAACTGTGTGTCGGCTAACAAATCATTGTTTTCTATAAAGTTTTGTAATCTAGTATTCAAGAGACGTGTTAACAATTTTGACAAACAACTGGACAGAGCGATCCCTCTGTAGTTATCAACGTTGGACTTGTCACCAGATTTGAAAATTGGAGTTAGAATGCTTGTGTTCCAATTAGACGGAAAAGTACCTTCAGTAAGAATAGTATTAAAAAGGGTGACCAATGACAAGCATAACTGTTTTGAGTTTGCTCCATGTTTTAGCATGTTGTTGGAAATAGAGTCCAATCCACAGGCTTTTCCAGATTTTAATTGTTTTATGCCATCTAGAACTTCTTTTGCAGTGAAAGGAATATCTAACAAGTTACTAGTAGATGAGTTCTTATCAAAGTGTTCTAACCGTTCTGTAATTATATTTTCGAAATCCGTGTCAAAATTTCTGTGTTTTATCAGATTATTCAATCCTTTAAAGTGCTCTATCCAATCTGTACTTGTGATATTGGGGTCTGTAGTATTCTTTTTAGTATTTCCGTTGACTTCTTTTTCAAGAAAATCTAATAGTGACCAAAATTCTTTGGGATTTTTGTCGCTCATATGTTCTAATTTGGACAGTAATTCCGCCTTGTATTTCCGTTTACGTTGTTTGGTAATCTTTTTGTAATCTCTCAAAGTTGAAAAGTATTTAATTCTAGTTTCCTGAATCCATGGTTCTTTTTTCAATTCTATCGATAATCTTTTTAGTCGTTGGCGTAACGACCAACAACATTGATCAAACCAAACTTGATTCTTTTTAATTTGTGTATTTTTCTTAACATGTTTTTTACGTCTAACTTTCAGTGATTTTTTTGAAGCATCTAATAGAATTTCTGTAAAGCATGAAACAGCATTTTCCGCTGAAGAAAAGGTTTCTTTGCAAAAGTCATTCAGTTTTGAGATTGTGTCAGTGCCTTTTAACGTCGCCGAGAATGATTCATTTGAATTTTCAGCCCAAATAAATGCTATTGGTTCTGGATTAGCTGGACTCTCCTTTTGTACAATAAGAGGAGCGTGTTTGGTTGCCAAAGAAACTGAAATATGACAATGATCAGAAAAATGTGATAATGGACTAACATTAACATATTGAATATCAACAAGCATTGACCGTTGGGTGATACAATAGTCTACAACACTCGACCCATTATAATGGTAGCAAGTAAAATCCCCTTTTAAATCTCCCGCAATCCTTCCATTCAAAATAGTCAAGTCAGCTGAAGAACATAAATCAAGCAAACATCTACCATAATTATTAACTTTCACATCTCTATTGTTTCTATTTTTAAAATTGTCTAGCACGTCCGCTCGGAGTATATCGGGGAAGTCGGTATTAAAGTAGGTTTCTGTGATTGCCCCTGTTCTGGCATTTAGATCGCCTAGGATAACTATATCTCCTAAATTTGAAAATTTGCAAATATCTCTGGATAATGTTTCAAAGGGGTCAAATTCAGAGGATTTGGGGAAGGATTCAGGGGGAATGTAAACGTTACAAAGATATAAATCGTTAACAAGGCCAAAAAACTGTTTGTCAAATTTGCACCAGATAGTGTCAGGTGAGCTACTGTCGAGTTTAACAATGCCTTTTTTAAATGAACTTCTGAAAATAACCGCCACCCCCACCCGAATTACGCTTCGCCCTTTTGTTCCTAATTCTATTGCAACTAAAAACACTATAGCCTGCTAAATTAAAATCTACAAAACTATCTAACCAAGTTTCTTGAATACAAATCACGTCACTTTTGTCGACGTGTGAGATAAATTCCGCATCGTTGAATTTTTTACAACACCCGCCTTGGATGTTCCACGTGGAAAAAATCAAGGCAGACTTTTGGGCCATATCCAAGATTTGGAAGGAGGTGTATAACATAAGCTACATGGTGCCAGCCGTAAGAACAATTATCATGATAGAACAAATTCCAGTATCACTTATCTTGTTCAAATATATCTTACCCCCCACCCGGAGAGAGAGGGAAAAAAAAAAAAAAAAAAAAAGGAATTTTACCTTGGTAGTGTCGTAAGTTAACCTTAGCTGGATTCATAAATCATACAATTATGACATGAGAGCGTCCCACGCTTTGCGAATGTTTTTGCCTACTTGCTTCCATGGTAGCTTGAGATGCTTGAGAGCGCCCTGTTGTAGTGTTGTCAGTGTTGCAGGTTTCATGATACACAAAACACATAAAAGGTCGTATTAACCCTAAATCCATATCAAATCTATTAATGGTATTAAGAAATTCTATCAGTCAAACCATGGTATAAAGGAGACTTCTAATCACTTATCTCTGGTTTGAAAAAAAAAAAGACTTTGGCTGGTACAATCAGGTGAAATTTGGCTGTTCTTCTAAAACATGTCCACTTTTTGGACAGCCAAGCCGAGGTAAGTGAGGTAGAAAATCACTCCTGAGGAGGATAATATATTATTCACTCCTACTGGCTGATGCTCTCATCGTAAGGTAAACATTATAAATTATTTAAGCCCATTATCAATTTACAGCAGTCAAAAATATGCTTGAGGGGTCAACAGGCTATCAAACATTCATATAGATAGAATAACAAGATAAGCATGATACTTTTGTTATGTAGAGTGTTTATTATATATTTAGACTTCATTTAAAAAAATATTACACACTAGGTTGCTTCTCCTTTTTTTCTGCAGTTTAGCATTTCATACTTATTTGGCCAGTTTCAAGTCAATATCTAGAGCATTTGTTTTTTGATTACCTTTTTTCTTTTTACTAAGCCATTAACCAGATTTTTATAGGTAAGAATGAATGAAATTTCATTGTATAGCATGCAATGTTCAGAACGGCCATGTTTATGTACAATATGGTTGTTCCATTCCTCTCTCACCATACCATAGTACTCAGTATGGGAGGCAAAAATATTACATTTTACAAGCCCCCGTTTTTCGCTAACCTAGGGAGGAAGTCTGTAACAGAAAAGGGTGAGCTAGAAAAAGGAAACAATTTTGCCTCCCAACATCTGCTTGGAGATTCTAATACCGTTTTTATACCCACTGATTGATATACTGTTTAGGGCACTCTACACCTACCTTCCTCATGATATCCCCTACCTGTGCCTTCCCCAGGATGTATCACGGTGTATCCCCTATAAGAATGTTTGTGTCAGCAGCTCTCCTGTGGTTTATAGACACTGACCTTTTGTGGGGGCTACAAAGGAGGAAAACTGAGCCACTCCTGGCTACCTTCCAAGCAACCATAACAGCTCACCTTCATCCTTTACAGAGAAATTTTAGATGTCCTCGGGGATACTCTCAAAAACATAAATGTTTCCAACCGATATCTATTCATACTGCAGATAATTCATCATCATCATAGAGACAACTAGAAGCATTAAAAGCATAGATAGAGCAAAGTATACGAAGTACATGTTCTTCAAAAGAGCATTTCCTGCAACTGGAATTTTTTCAGAAAAAAATTGGTTGGAGACATTCTTGCTTTATTCAAGACAAGGACTAATGGGTTTTGAAAGGGAATATACAAAATTCTACTTCCTAAATTCTATTTACAGCAACCATGGAGGAAGTGGATTTTTAGGGAACTTATACTGAATACTTTAGTCGGCAAAAATGTATACAACAATCGGTACGATTAAATCCACTATTCAATGGTGAATAGAATCACTTATATGCCATACATTGTGCAAGTCCTATTAATATTCTTCACACACCTTTCAGTTTGTATGCCAAAGACATTTGCAAGTCCTCAAGCAACTTGCAACACTTGCCATGATAATGTTTGTACATGTAGGTACAGTGCACCAGAGGGTGGCGGCCCAGCTATTCTTCCCATCATTTCAAATAACAGCAGCCAAGGCTTGATCCTAGCCAACCTGGGATCCCTGCCAAAAAGGCAAATCTTCCAGAGCAATATGAGGAAGGACTTGGACCAGTGTAAATGTATCTGTCCCTTTTCTAACATCTATCCTCAGGAAGTAACCTTCGACCCAAAAACATAGTCACTGGGGACATGGTCAAAACCGTAAACAACACCAAACAATATTAGAACATTTGTCATGCCCGTTTTTCCAACTATACACTGGATATTTACCACATTAATAGTTAGTCTGTAAAGAATTACACAAGAGGTTGAGTCAATTCCCATTTTCAACAACTACAAGGCCAGCTGTATACCTTTCCATAACATGAAACGTATATTTTGCAGTAAAATTTCCAAAACCTTTTAAAAAATCTTTCACCAGTGATTGAAAAACGTAATGAAAAGTCACATGGTAGATCTATTTACAAGTTACAACTTCAGTAAGTTTCAATTTTTCTAAACCAAAGATAGGGGTCCATTTAAAAAGGCTTGCCAAAAAAGAAGAAAGGAAACAAAAATTATATCTTCATATAAATCATTAATATCTAAGGTAACATAAGGTGGTATGCAAACCATTAAATATAGGACAGTGCCCTGGAACTGGTAACAAACAAAGCCTGACCAAAACTCAAATTAAATCAGACTTCTTACAGTAATCTGTTTATATGATCCTCGGATCACATTAAATCTCCATTATCTCTCCCCAGTAATTATTGTTATATCATGGTCCCTATCCACTCTATACATGATGATGTTCATGATATGACATGCTTCATTATGCCTGACCTAATTAGGCAACTGTATGACAGATCAGATACACAATAATCATAATTATGCAACACAAAGCAGCGGCAAATTTGTACCTGTTTCCTATAAAATTACAGGAAACCAGATTATGTTTCTGTTAATAATGATCTGTATTAGAAATCAAAATTGCGTAGCTAATTTTTTGGTGCTGGCAACAAGTTCATGAACACAAGCTGCATTCTAAAGAAACATTTCTATATATGCTTGTTTTTCTTCTTAATTACAGTCAATGATTTGTTTTTAAATTCTAAAACTTTTTACATGAACAGTACACTAGACCATGACCGAACCATACATGCACATACAAACACATCCTTCAGAAAGAGGATACAAAAGAAAGTCTTAAAATCCTACACACAAAAAGGCATTATTTCTTCACATTATGCTCGGAAATACTTCCTGGGCTGCCACCAACAAAAGTACTTGACCCCACTGGTCACTAGCTAAGGGTTGAAATAATGCAAATGACCCCTTTCTACTTCAGGATACGTTCAATGTTCTGGAAGCATTCCTTTCACTGGAGGTCACGGCGCTATTCAACTGCCACCCTATACAACGTCCCCCTGCCCTCACAAGTACAACCCCTGCACTTATTCAGGAAGCATGTCACGTAAAAAGCGCCCCGCTACAAACACCGCGTCCAGATGAGGGGGTCAAAGTCCGGCTTTCTGATTGGTTCCCTGTGCTGTAAGGCAAGACAGGCTATTTTACAAGGTGGATAAATCAGGCAGGGCCTGGGGTCACATGTCAGTACCCAAGCAAAGTAAACCCTTGTGGCTTCCACATTCCCAGGCTATAGCTTCCCTATAAAACACACAAAAGAGCAACATAACACGCAGTACTGAAGAACCGAGTGGATTCCTCGGTATAAAAAAAAAACATCCACCTCTTTTACCCTTGAAGGTATGCCCTTGAAGTGAAAGGAAAGACTGCTGATCCTGTTTCTGGTTGTTTATCCCTGCACCCAATAATCAATAGGCTTGTGGTGGGACCTCTAGTGAAAAACAAGCTTGGCTCCCAATGGGGGTCAAAGGTGCTCCCAATGGCATGACAAGCAGGAACAACTACAGGCATTATCGCCAGCTAATTTCCCACCAATTGTGGCAGCGTTGCGATAAAAAAAATTATAATATGTCTACGATTCTCTTTTTCAGCGAGCAAAATATGATCATGCCTTGCTAAGTGTGATAAGTGATAAGTGTGCAAAAGTCTTCATCTTTCAACCAAATGTCCACAGTACTGGTATAGAAACATATTTTTCTTGTTAATGTTGTTTACAAGAATTGATCCCTGCACCAGAACACGCCTCAACAGAATGACAGGCAGGTACAGAGTATATATATATATATATATATATATATACAGCAGAACAAAGCTGAATGTTAGAAGGATATTACTGGATACTACAGATTAATCTCTTCACGCAAAACAATACAATCCCCCTGTACAAACAAAATCAATTCAAAGCAACAAGGACTCAAGGACATCTCGAATTCCGAACTTACTCAATAAATGTTTGGCTTTGAAACTAATTTTACCTTTTACTGATTGAACAGGTTTCTGTGTCAAGTACAGCTTGTAAAGATTAGATTATCTTTCGCAAAAACATCATAGATCCTTGTACTGAAAAAAGGATATTTTATGTAAAAAAAATAGAAACTTCTTGTTTCTTGTGTCTGACAATTGATTGTTCAAAACTTGTACATCTAACTACATGTATATCCTTCGTTACATTTTATATCCTCCCCAATACAGTTGTACTTCTTAGTGGCCAGCTTTATTTGTTTAGTACACCTTGTGTTAGCACAGCTTTCAACGTAAACAACATTTGACCCCATTCCCACAGCCACTCCCTTTCCCTTTATCACAACCTTCTATGTGTGAGCTTTCAAAATTCATGGAACAAAAGCTGTAAAAAAACCAACTACAATCCTAGATGAAAAACAAGGAAACCAAGCATCAGTAACTAACAATACATGTTTACTAATCAGAAACAATAGTACTGTATTAGGTAATGTCTTTAACATAGTTACAGCCTGAAAATATAGGTGTACAAAATATTACAAGAACGCTTTAGTATCCTAATTGACTAAAAGCCATGGTCATGTATTCAAGTTATCAATGCAAACATCCACATTCACTACCATACTAAATGCATTAAAAGTTTTTCAAAGGGTTCCGAAATACAAGAACCTACAAACATATTTTGGGCCCTTTTATGTTTTTATGTTACGGTCCCTCAACCAGCCAAATTAAGATTGATGGTGGATGCTCCATTATCATTGATAGAATGACATCCTTCAGGACAAAGGATGACCCACCTACCATCATTTAGACGGTTGTCTATCCAATCATCCCATCAGTACAACTGTTAAAGGACTGTAGGTCGAATTTCAATTTCAAAGCAGCATTCTCACAAGTTATTGTTCAAACAAATAAAATATTTTTTCATGTCCATGTGACTCCATACCCATCCAAATCATATAATATTATGAAGGTCATGAATAAACTGTATGACTGGGAAATGGTTGTACTGTTGTTTTTATGTGAAAATCTATTAGAACAAAACACTATGCCTGCATTATCTGTATACAGTTTGGGTAAAAATATCTGCCTCTGCATTGGAGACTAGCTGATTACCAACAGTTATTGGAAAAATAGTTGCAATTATCTTGCCAAGTAAACATTGATTCCTATTAATTTTAAATAAAATTAGAGAAGGAAAAAAGCTGAGTGAAGAATTTATACATGAAAAACATATTTGCAAATTTAGAGTCAATTTTCTTCAGTAACATTAATGTTTTTTTCAGGCCCCCTTGGAAATCAGCACTGTGCTACCCAGATTTCTTTAGATATAAGATATAAACACTACATTCAACCCTGTCTTATAGTTTTGATCCAATAAACATTTCATCCTTAAAAGCTGAAATCAACTTCAGTGTTCTGAATATTCAAAGCTATATGAACAAAGTATACATGCACTAGTAGTACTGTATCACATTTCAGTCTGCCTCCAAAAAAAGGCACAATCCTTGGCATGCCAACAAAAATGCCACCACTTTAAATGGTGCATGAGAGATTACAACCTTGTTTTGAATGAAGTAGTCCACTCAGTGGGTTCCTTCATACATTAGGTTGTATGGATCAATATTTTTGCAAAAATATATCCTTGAACAATCCCACTGTGAAATGCGACAACTACCCCCAAAAATTGTTTTTTTTCCTCTTTCACTTTCGAATTTGAATAAACATTTTTACCAAAAGAGCTGCATTAACTGCTTTCAACCACTGTAACTGTAGTCATTGCCAACCTTCATCAAGCCTTGTCCTTCTCTGAACTCTGAATAGCAGTGTAACTTCCCGCTTGATCATGGCTGATGTGCGTGTATGCACATATGGACCTAAGGTCTAACATCATTAGTATACTATCAGTAAGGTAGTTATTGTTGGTTGAACAAATACATATCTGACAGTTACAGTGACAGCCAGACAAAAGACATATCTGTCACATGTATTATTTTTTTCATTTTGATTTCTTTCCACCTAATTTAATCTGACAGGTGCCACTTCTTAATACAATGGAGGGAACATATGTTCAGCTATAGCTTGTAACCACTGCCACAATTTATGGCACAAAAATATCTCACTCATCCCTGCAGCAGTATAATCAAATATTGGATACTACTACTACTACTACCACTACCTTCAATTTGAAATCTTTTCTTACAACAGTATTTTTTATCAAATTTTCCAAATAGGTTAGAGCACAAGGTGTAAAATTAATTGTTAGAATACTAGTACCCTCGAGGACAAAGAGTTTAACAATCGTACAAGGTACAAATTAATGCTATTAAAATCACTATGCATCTTTTGTTGGCAACAATTGTCGCAAACACTGACCACCAGTCGCGAAGCCCCCCTTCAAGGCAACCACACAATTTGTTCAGCTATTGTCGTCCACTCCACTTCACTGGGCCATTTCAACCACCACATCAGGGGGAAAACAAATGACTCATAGGTGGACCATCCAATCCTCTCACCAGGAAACCGCACAG
The DNA here is from genome assembly GCA_013266295.2 of Branchiostoma floridae x Branchiostoma japonicum. Classification (NCBI taxonomy): domain Eukaryota; kingdom Metazoa; phylum Chordata; class Leptocardii; order Amphioxiformes; family Branchiostomatidae; genus Branchiostoma; species Branchiostoma floridae x Branchiostoma japonicum. The sequence goes on from CM023823.1 coordinate 21,992,570, forward strand.
GGGACTGTTACAATAGGATTTGAGGTTCCCTTGTGTACTTTATAAGAACTAACATCAACATCAATATGGACCTAGAGTGACAATGAGTAAATATTAGCCTAACAAAGGTAAAGCCAGCTAGACACAACAACTACTAGCAACAATGAATGAATGTGCTTGAGGCAAGGTCTTGAGTGATTGTAAGTCATTAATGAGACAAAGGCAGAAGCCCCACAGTTGATTGTGTGACATCTACATGTAATTGGTGTGCATCACATGGGATCATGCATGCCAAAAGCAGCAAAAAGGTCAGAAGGTTTCATCCAAAATAAACATGTAGGGAGTCAGTGTCACCAACTCTGAACACCATTTATGGTTCAGCTGATAAACCCACCGTGAAAATTTACTTGCTAATAATAAATCTAATATCTTCTTGCCAAGGGGACATATTTATACACGTATTTATAGGTACACAGTTTCAGATAAATCTACGGCTCCAATGGCAATCACAAAATCTACAATATCTAGTTCAGTAGAGTAGGTCAGGCTGTACAATTTCAGTAATTGTGTTGTCATACCAATGAATACAGAGGACATATGGCTTGCATTTGACACTCTTTTGACCGTCATAATGACACATATGTTGTAACTGTAAAAGGGAGCTTGTAGATAAGACATAAGAAAGTTGGCACATTCAAAGTCTGCCTGTCTTCTTGTCTGTCAAAATATTACTAAATCTTGACAAAGTTTGCAACCACGCTAGTGTATGTGACTGCATGGTTACTTTATTTCTATCAGCATTGATGTTTTTCAGTGTTGATTTCTATCATGCTGGTAATATTTCACCCAATTTCGGAGAGAAAAGCAGCCCAACGTAAATGTGTACAGTTGGATTTGACGTCAGTTGGTTAGGGTAGCGAACAAACATGGCGATCTATGACGCAAGAAGCCGTTATAGTCCCGCAGACTGCATGGTGGACCCATGCCAACTAGGGTGTGCTATGTGTCTGTGGCACTGACTTCTGCCATGCTGCACAACTGACATGACCTATTGTTCAAATGTGTCACAATTACTAAGTTAGCGTACCTGCTTACGACTGGCGGGATCCAGTTTCTCCGGTCTTTTTTCCGAGTCCGGAGGAGCCGGCTGTTCGTGGCATGCAGCCTTCTTGTTGGAGTGAGCAGGTTTGATAGTGATTTTTATGGAGGGGCGGCACACGTAATTTTCCAGACTCTTGGGCGGTTTTGTCACACGTTTGGTCTGCAGTTTCAGTTTTAACTGTCCTTGCTCAAAATTTGTCTCCTTGATGGAGAATTCCCGCATTCCGTGCGGCTCGCTGCCGTCGTGGTCGTGTTCGCTGCCATCTGTGCTGGAGGAGTTCAGGGATGAGGAGCTTGCGTTGGATGATGTCTCACTGCCATTTTCCTCCTCCACCGGAGACTCATGCGAGCATTCCTCCGCTGTTTCACCCACGTTGGCCGCCATTGGAAACAATGCCTCTCTCTGTTCCATCCTGCACTGATCGTATGACCTTCCCAGGGAGGGCGATTACCTTCTCCCGCTCACTCCACAAAACTGCTCTTAATTCCCGCCATCAAAGGAACCTATCAACACAGAAGCACACACATCATTGTGGTGCAGAGAAAAGGTCCAGCCCTCAGCTACCACACACACGCTACATAAACATAACATCCAGTGTATGAGCATTCCCTTAATACCCTTAAGCGTGTGGAATCATACGTATGGAAGCAAATTACAGCAGTGAGAAACTCGAGTCTATGCTAGCATGGAAAAATAAAATTCACAGCACATTCGCAGATCAGGGTTCACTGGCTGCATGGCGGGCAAAAGAAGGGCTGCACACGGATCGTCCCATCCGTCCACATTCTAGTCGCCTGCGAATTTTTAACGACAATTTAATCACATCAAGAAAGCGTAGGCATTACCTGAAAGTTGCACACTCGCCGAAGATGCTGTACAAGTCGGTCAACAGCCCGAACAATGGCGCGAAAATGTCACATTACCGACCGAATGCAGACATAAAGACTGCGCCACAAGACAAAATGGCGGTCCGGCACTGCCCTGCCACTACAAACCCGCGCTCATAAAATCCGCCAAATGTCTCCGGTCCACGCTAAGCTTTAGGATGAATATGATTTCTGAACGTATCCAGGAATAGTTTAAATGTGTATGAAGTCAATTTTGGGAAAAAATATTCAAACATTCGTAATAAATATGGAAATTTTACCCAGACTGCACCTCTTCAAAATGGCGGCGCCCATGAAGATTTTTCGCGAGCTTCGGCGAAAGGGTAATTTTCTGATTTTCATCTCTCATGAAGTGCTATATACATGTTTTTTGGATAAAATCCTGTACATGGATAGCAATTGTCATGTGGTTTCAAAAGTATGATGTTCACAATGGCATAGACAGTAACTTCTTGATATTTGTGTCCACATTTTTTGTGTGCGCCCCTCCGATCGTGTGACACCGGTAGCACCCCCCTCATGGCCCCATACACGCACACCTCACAGACATATGTTGTTTATACAACACTAAAACTACGTAACCGTGCTGCAGACACATACAATACTTTTTACAGGTGTTAACGGAGACCATTCGAATATATATGACATTTGTAAGTCTTGTGTATATAGGTAGTAACATAGGTGGATAATTTATTGGTTAGTGTCCCATCATTTGCATTATTTACAAGGTCAAGTGTTTGTGTACATAATTTGTAGCTGTAGGTGTTGTGACTCCTGTTTAGCTAACCTTGACAAATCGCAAAGTTTCCACACCTCGACCAATGATTGTCTTCCATCTAGTAATCAGTACACAGGGAATGTTAAACAGATACCTGGATGCCATCTTCAGGAAGGGAGGTGATGCCTCCAGCTTCACATATTGTACCTCATGTTTCATAGGACATTTGGCTCCCACGTATCTTTTGCAAAATATATACAGCTGGACTTAATCATCACAGAGACACAGGGAAGTGTATTTGTAACACAGGGAAGTGTATACCAATATGGAATAGCTTGAATGTAGATTTATATAGATCAAAGGAAAAACAACAAAACACAGACTGCACCAGTCTCAAAGATGTTACATATAAATGTGTCAAAGATAAGAAAGCTACACAAACTTTCAGAGACACAAAGTGAAATTTTGTGCTATTATTAGATAAAAGATATTGGAACTTATATAAGCAACTGTAGCCACTAGTATAATCACAAAATATTTGAACAGTAGGAGTCTTTATATAATATATACTGCAACTTCGTGCAAATTATTTATGGAACTTTATCTGTATGTGTACCAATGCTATGTATTATTGTTCTATAGGGTTTGAGCTGAGACATGTCAACCACGGACCTTTGCCTATTACCTGGGTAAGTGATGTTTCCCCTTATACTGAAACATGAAAAAGAATGTCTTGTTTGTATTGTCTGACGTTTGAACTAACATTCTTTATGTATTGCCTTACAAGAAACTGATTGATTTTTGTTAATATGAATATGATGTGTGAATACAATGTCAATATAATGTCAGTTTGAGGGCTAAAAGTGAGACAGATGTCTATACATCTGGTACCAAACAGGTTGTTGTTTGTTTGTTTAGTAAGGAATCTCCAGTAGTGTACATACAATGTATTATAGGTTGTTATACTTACAAGCCCTCTTATTGATAGCTGGGACATCCAATGAAAAAAGGTGTCACTGTCAACCTGAATTGTACAATTTCTCTTATTAATGCACATCTCCTCTTCATTACCCAACAATACATTTAGGTTCTGGTACATCCTTCATAAGAAGTTATTATAATCTTGTACATTTCCCAATTCGGTGTAAAATCTAGTTTATAGATATATGATGATCAACACATTCGGATAGATTGATTTTACAGTCTTGAAAATCCAAAAGATTACAGCAAGTTATGCTTGCCCAGGGTATTCTGGTATGCATCATTCACCATCCATAATGATTATCTATAGTTCTGTAGTGTTCTTTTGGTAGCAACACATCCGTCTACCTTGGCACTGAGTCAGATGGACACCACCTCCAACCTTTTCCCCTGTATGATCTCTGTGTAACCGAGGGCTTGGGTTCATGACGATGTCATAAATTCTAGTTTAGAATGGCCTGGAGGTCACAGCAGAGTGGCCAAGGTCAATATCACGTCACCCAAAGTCAATGTTGCCATGCTATGGAGATTTGTATTTAGTACAGTGTATGTCAATGAGGTATCCCTAATTCAGGATTCTGTGTATTGCTGACAGCCCTTTACATTGTATAACCATGAAAATGCAATCATTAACATCAATAGATACATCGGGAAAAGAAAGCATTATTGCCTTGGTATATTTTGTACTATTCTCCCACAGTTATGAACAATTTTCATTTCAATCCTACACAGCACAAATAATCACTGTCTACAGACATTAGCACATATCCCACATCTAGTTGTTGGACTTAGGGTATCTGGTCTTCTTACCACTCCTACAATTTACATGTGTCAACCAAAGTGTAAAACATCTTCTGCAGGGATGTTAAGTTGATTTTATCCCACCTACCCTGTCTGTTCTGCTAAGCATATTTCTTCCAGTACTTTCTACATATTTACATTCCAAGTGAGTTCCATTGAGTGGGTCCGAGTGTGTGATTGTAAAATCCTAGTAGCCTCATTTTTCATACAGCAGTATTCATTCATTCATTCATTCATTACTTTCAGGCCTCCAAAGATCACCAATCAAATGGGAAGTAATCAATCACTCCCAAAATCTGTTGGGTGTGATTAAGTGGCAATTACTTAGGCAGATTAATCAATCATTAATCAAGTCTTTAATTGTTTACTGGCTATTAGTTGGCAATTAAGAGATTGATTGATTAGGTGATTAATTATAACAGGATATGGTACTTGGTAGAGGCTGTACTGTTGTAGATTTTATTTGACATCACTGGTTGCTAGGAAGGTAACCACAAAGCATATACATGTAGTCCACTGCGGTTATGATACTAAGTGAAGGGTTGGTTGCTGTGTAATCATAACATTTTGTAATCGCCCAGTGCTACCCATACAGGGAGACCAGTACAGTGCTGAAACACTTTTTTTTTTCTGTCACTTGCAACTTTGCAAGTTGTGACAAAATTTACCTGCAAGTTAAAAAAAAAAGATTCTGGAAATATTTAAGCGGTTATAATTTTGCATATCTTAGTAAGGCCACACCAATTTAATTTGTTGCTTCTCGGATTCGCCTCTTCATTTTTTTCTGATTTGCAAAAAAAAAAAAAAAGAATTCTGGTTCTGAATCAACTAAAAAATGCTCATATTTTGCCTCCAACAGTGGAAGAAAGACCTTTTCTTCCTAGTTGTTACAGTTGTTACATCTACCAATGGAGTGGTTTGATTAAAAGTTCAAAATTCATTGTTTAAATTTTAATCCAGTCTTTTGTGTTCACTTCATGGCACCTATTCTAGCATTTGGGGGTATAATAGGATGCCCAGGCCTGTTTTTATTTTTTTTTTTTTTTCGCCCTGTCGCTTCATATTTTTTCTGAAAAAATCCGAGAAGCAACAAATAAAATTGGTGTGGCCTAAGTAAGTCTTAAATATACTTGAACAGGATGTGGAGTTCATGATTTTGTAATGCTCAAAACTTCAAAAATTGTTTCATCTTGTGCTCTTGAGGTACACAACAACAAGAATTATCAACTACCTATGAGTCATACTGGCTTTACCTTGCAGCATGCCTATGATAGTATGAGTCATGCAGGCTTTACCTCAATTTCTTTAACTAGCAACACTTCATTTATGATAGCATTTTGAATATCAAATCTTTTTTCTGCAAATTGCAGGTTGCAGGTGGGCATTTCAGTCCCTGCAGTGTAAGCCAGAATAATACACTTGAGCCATGTTTTAGCTCTGAAACAGCTGATCAAACACTTAGCAAAAGAGGTTTTAGACAAGTATCCGGTTATGTGATGCTAGAGAGCAAAGAGCCACAAAGCTACATGAAATCTATAATACAGTGCTGTGTAAAGAACTCTGAAGTCATCCTGGTCAACATAAGTGGATAAGAGCAATTGATTCCCTTACACATGTGGTAAATGATTAGAAATTTCACTTGAATAATGACATGGGTTATATTGTTGGCTGTTTTATTTTCCTGCGTGAAAATCTGAAAATTTCCTCAAATTGTTCCTCCCCAGGCTAGGTAAAAGTGTTTATCCTGTCTACAGAGTTGACGTGATTAAGTTGATGTATAATTGCTACTTGTGTGACCTACATGTACAAGAATACCTTCCTTCGGGATGACCTGTTAGGATGATCCCTTCTGTACCTATCCATGGTTGGAGGGCAAAAGGTCAGGAGGGACATAATGTGTAACATCAAAACAAATCTGTCAATAGTTGGATGATTAAGGCTCAGCCAATTCTATTTTTTGATTTACTTTTAATGACTTGTAGTAAGCTTTCCTAGTCTTTTGTTATTATCCAGTATAAAAAGAAATGCAATCATCTGAGGCCCTTGAAATCCAGCTGCTTCATCATATCACACATACAAAGCAAAAGCACTGCAACTGTTATGACATAATTATGTCAAACTATTCACGGGCATAATTATGTCATTTTCCAATACTAATATATGTACAAAACATCATATGCATTCAGTCATTTCTACAAATTGTACAATATACCATTGTAAAAAAAATGACACCAAAGTTCAGTCTAGGAACTATTACCATCAAGGATAGTGACCTTGAAAACTGGACCAACAGCAGAACAAGGCTGGGTCATCATCACTGAGCTGCTGCAGAGCAGTCAACCACACTTCTCATCCAGACTTGGCAATCAGAAGCCATGTCAGCAACAGACTCTGGTTTCAGGTCTATGTCCCTTATATGTCTCTGTATGTATGCCAGATCTGCAGATACATGTATGTAGCTTGTCTCCTGTATTCCTGGGATGCTCATCCCCAAGCAGATGTAAGGATCCGGTTCAGTCACACTGTTTTATCCATGATTTTACAACATGTACAGTAATGTAGTACGTCTTTCTAGTATTACACTCTTTGCCTCCTCATAGAGGGAGATAGAATAGTGAAGTAGAGAGACAACAAATGACACACAAAACGAACTGACATATCGGCTGGGAGATTCCAGGTATACCAGGCTACTAAACTGTGCATTGAGATGGCCTAATGACAATTGGCATGCTCAGCAACAGATCTGTATCATCAGAAGAGTGATGGATGATAGGGTTGACCTACTTCTCCCCTCCTGGGTGGTGTCATTTTTATGCAGCTGTGATAAATAATGAATCAATGAAGGAGGTTCGCAGACACAATGAGCAACAAATCGTCCCTAGATTGAATCTCCTATTACTCATCGAGACCAGGTGCACACTAAATATAACTTTCCTTTGCTTTGGGGTCTCATAGGTTTCAAGTTACAAAATATGTTTATTACATGTGTATGGATTCATGTTTAAAAAATATTTTTTTCTTTCTTGTACATATGGCACATGGCATAGATGTCTCATACACATTGTTCTGATTTCTGATAGAAAAAGGTGTTGTAAAAGTCAAATTTATCAATCATGTTATGATATTTGGAAAAAAATACGTCACATTCCTGTTGGTAGTTACTGTTAATTCATTTATTTTCACTGGAAGGATGGAGATTTACACTGTGTTTCAAGTTAGTGGTTTAAACAGTACAGTAGTTAATACACAGGAAATGTATATTTGTTAAAGAATGGTTTCACGATGCAGAGGTCAATGTGAAAATCGCAAAAAATAAACCAACAAGAACATCTCAAGAGTTACAGTTTTTGCGGAGGATGTTTCATGCGTTCAGTCATTAAACAAGTCCTTCTTTATAACACTTTTAGAGACCTTAGATTGGAATGACAACTATTGACCTCTTTTCCTGGTGTAACTGTTGATTGATTGTCATTAGTTTTCAGGATAGCAGACAGTGAGTATCGTTAATGGCGGGTTACTTCATTTCCACGACACTTTATATGGGCGTTTGGCCGATCTTGGTGGTTATCATCCTTCCGCAGCCATAGGACTTGCTCTCCGCACGGCAATCGAGCCATGTCGGATGTCGTTACGTACCTAGTACCATATTAAGGATCAGGAGGTTGCCGGCGCAAATGTCTCCGACTACATAATACCCTAGAGTTATTGCAGAGTTGTTGGTTATTGGCATATTTCGAAATGGCAGAGGTAACACTTTACTTGCCTTGGGTGGTGTGACCTTATAAGCTCGTTTGTAAAAGCTTTTGTCTCAGTGTCTGGGAGCGTGGTGCTTTTAGAACAACAAGGACCTGCTGCTGCCGCACCGTGTGCCAGCGAAGCTGGTGTTACACTGAGGAGCGGTTCTACAGATGAGGAGACAGAAGGACCTGTCTATGGTGCTGAAAATACATCTCAAACCTTTTAGTTTCATTGGAAAACTGGAGATGTTAAATGTCACCCAGCATCCAGTCTATACCTCACATTGATTTCATTGACCGCACTGTTTTTTCACCTTGTTCCCCTTCCCATTGTATCTACAAGTGTTTATACGTTTCTTCCAATTTCCAGAGCACATTAGTTCCATTTTGAATGTATCAGATAAGTTCAGACTGAATCAAAGTTCCTTTAAGATGATGTATGTTCTAAGTACACTGACTCTTTTTCTGAAATTGGGAAGTCAGCACTGATAGTGGAAGTACAAAAAAACAAGATGCTTTTGACATGCAAAGACAATAGTCAAGCCCACCAGTGTGCTTGATGATTACACTGGCAACACTATGGGGCCGTTCAAACGAATGCGCGGAAGCCGCATTCGATGTGGTTTGGCCGGCTTCTGGATTCATGTGGCTCCATCTGAACGCTCCGATGCGCATTGAATGCGCATCGATCCCAATCCACATCTGGAGGCGGATTCAAACCGCCTTGACTGGATCGCGAATTGCGTCTGAACGCGCCGATGCGCATTCATCAGGTTTACTTTGCATATCAACCCGGTCATTGACCTCGGGGTCCGCAAATAACAAGTGGCGGCGTGGGCAACAAATTCTTACAAGGGCCACTCGTAGCCTGCGTCTCCTTCGTACTCCTCTGTGCCGGTTGCAAGCGATTATCCCTAAAAAAAACACGACAACTTCTAGGGCATGATGCACTTTCACCCCTAACCTCTAACATTGGCAAGACGCCACTTTGCTTGTTTTCATCAAACAACAATGAATGTGGTTTAGGCGAATCGTTCTCGGGCACGGTTTAGAAGGAACGTGTGGCACGTGGACCAGATGTGAGGAATGTGGCTTAGCCGAATCGAGCTCAATGCGCATTCGTTTGAACAGGGCCTAAGTCATGACCTACCTAATCTCACCTGTCCATCATGATTACAGTATTAGATGATGACCAATCAGACTTACCTGTCAGTTACTGCTGGGGTCACATATGTAGTAATAGTGCAAATCACCCATCTGGTCAAGATAAGGCCACAGCTGCCACACCAAGTTAATTTTTTGGTTCTCAGATTTTTGCAGGAAAATAACAGAGCAGGTGTGCAGGTGGACAAAATGAAAATTAACATACTAAGAAATAAAAATGAAAACAGACATCCTGTGGTAGGCCCAAATACCACCACAGGAGCCACAAAGTCAACATACCAGTCAACATTTCAGACAATTATTTTTCAACTTTTAATGCACAGATGAATGATAAAACTGCAACAACTAGGAAGAAAATGTGAGCATTTTAGGGTTGATTCATATCCTGAATGGCACATCTTATATTTTTTTTAAATCAGTATAAAATGAAATGGGGAATTTGAAAAAATTGAATTGGTGATGCCCCTTCGTTTCTTATAAAGCTACAAATCACAGCTCCATGATCAATCCTGACAATTCACATGCCTAACAAGTGATTACTTGTATCATGTGACTCAATCTATGATGAGTGCAATGACCTCATATATACAAATTTCCCCGTGACCCAGTTCATGATGGATGGTGTGAGCTACTGTAAATGTCAGGAACTATTGACCTGGTTGAAGTGTCCGGATATAGGGAACAGTGTTCACTCTTATCACTCACTTTTGCAATATTCAATGGAATGTCAGCAAGGACGCAGAGATGATAGAATGAGTCAACTCTGTGAGGGAGGTTATAAGTACTGTAGTAGTTTGAAAGATACAGGAGTCAGCCCTTGTACTCAGTACATCTGCTTGATTATCAGTAAGATGGTCAGTGATATATGACTACAGAAGCAAGGACACTAGCTATTGATCCAAATTAACATGTCCTTGGACAAGTTACAGGTCGGTGCTTGGGTTGGTAATACTGTATGCAAGACAGTGCGTGTGATTGGGATTGGCTGAGTTTCCAGTGAGAGGTCAGCGTGAAAACAACAATAAACCACTGTGAACGTTTCATGATTTTTTCCACAGTGGTCTTTTTTTGGTGACAGAATGTTCTATTAGGGAGGGGTCTACTAGAGAGAGGCAGCAATGTTGTACAAGGCTTGGTGTTTTGAATCAATACAGAATCTACTGTTATTGATCAGCAACTGCCCGCACATCAGACATCACTAGTCTATCTATAATTATATGAAAGTAATTGATAACAACCTGTGCACTCCCTTCCCACAGACTATTGCTGATTTTCATGTCAGGTTGGCTGTGATTGACCTTTATCATTAGGTGGTGACCTTCAGCTTTATTACTGGAAATGAGGTCACCACTGGGGACTGTTCACTGATGCCTGAAAGGATAGCGGTAGATCTCCGCTATTGAAGTCATGATAACCGAGTATTAGTCATGTTAGAGGTATGGGCCCTGGCGTATTTGTCGTACGATAGGTTTACAACGAATTGAGGGCATTCTTGGGAAAGTGAAGATACAGTCCTGGATGTGTCCGAATGTTGCTGTATTGTGACTGAAAATGTTGTCAAAGACATGGCAGATCCTTGTTGATGGTGGATTCTGTCACAGCCTCACTAAGAATCCTAACAAAAATCATACAACAAACAAGAATTCAGAGACCTCATATCTCCATGAAATATGGTTTTCTCATGTAAAAGTCCAATCCTTTGGCAATGTTTCATTTCAGTATGTCATCATTTATTGCAGTACCAAGGTCAGCCACCAGGAGGCCCATATTTGACCTTGACCTATGTCTTTCTATGACCTATCAACATACCAAATATCATCACAATCTATAAATGCCTTTACAAGTTATGTTGACCACAAATATGCGGCAACACACACAGACAGACACACACACACACAGACAGACAGACAGACAGACCCAAAACAATATCTCCATTTTTCATGGAGATAATAAATACATGCCATCCATTGTCCACCATTGTCTTTAATAAAAGAAAGTAGTCAGATCTTTTAACACAATATTAATGAACTGAAGGCTGTATCCAGGATGTTTTTACCTATACTGTGACTTTTTCTGCAGATACCTGCATTGGACATTAGTATATACATGGAGTTAACATGTAGCTCCAAAACCTTTTGGAGTGGAGATATATTTGATACAAGTAACTGGCCTGCTTCTGTTGACACTTTTTCACAGTAGCCATTGGGTGTAACACCACGTTATTTAGACAAGGCCAGCTACGAAAATCAAGTTGTGTACTGCTTGAAAAGACTACACTTGTCTTTGATTGTGTGCCCAAGTGTATGTCATTCAAAAAATAATAACCAAAAGAAATTGGGAAAATTGTCATTTCTTACCTTGTATTTCCACAGAGCGTGTTACGCAGGCCCTATGGAGAGCAGACTGTACGCTACGCCAGGTTTTCCTCTGCGGCAGCGTCGACTGAGCCGAGTGTTCAGACCAGAGAACCTGTCTCACAACCCCCTCCTGTCAGGAGCATCTTCAGAACACCAGTCTCCAACCCAGTAGGTGGAGTTGTCTTGGCATGCTGGACTTTAGAACTACATTTATAATTGGTTTCTTTCCTCGTGTGTTCCTTTTTCCACTGTAGCATGCATAGTCCGGTGGTTAATGACCCTGCTTCTGAACCAAGAGGTTGGGAGTTTGAGTCCTGGCTGTTGTCACTCACCTGACATGCATGCTACTGGAAAGGGTTGCAGTCCTTGGGATGGGATGTTAACCTATGGTCCACTGTTCATTGTACAGAGGAGAAGAATTTCCCTGTTTAATGAACCTGTATATACTGTACATATCATCTGTCAAGACCAATAGAAGATTAGCTCTTCAATGAGATAAACTGGAGATCACTTTCTTGCCACCAAGAATACTCCAGTCTGCATTACAAGTTTCTGTCTGTTCCCCATTGAATCCAGGTAAACCACAGTCTGGAGCAGGAGGCACAGTTCTACACTATCCCACCTGATGAGTACAAGACAATGTTTCCTCAGGACCATGGAATACCCCCCAGGTTCAAGAAACAGGTTAGTTCTGTCTGCCTTGTCATTTGTCTTAATTTTTCCTTGATTTTAAGCACTAATTCTGATGGACAACTCATAAGTGTTGAATGTTAAGCAGAGAAAGCAGTGTGTTCCAGTTTTCAGGTCTTTTCAGGTGCTATTATCCACCTGGGGTTTGAACCCCTGACCTGAAGAATGCAAAGTGAACACTTCTAGACTACTGTACCTGTACTCATGTCAGGAAAGGTTCTCTATCTAGAAACCTGGAAGGTTACAGTACAAGTTTAGTGTGTGCCTATAAACTCCACTGTAAACTATTAGGTAAAAAATAGATAATCCGGCTTTAGTGTTTTAACCTTCTCCCTGCTAACATAGCCATATGGCACCAAAGTTGTATTGGTTATGTGGTTAGGCAGCAGTGAGAAGGTTAAGACATACTTGTCTGTAGTGATGTAGTGGGATCACATGGTTGTTAAGATTGTCGTGTAAGTGGATCTGCCCAAATCAAATCACGCCCATGAAGTGTGTTATTGCTGCAAGCCTGCATAGAGGTACTTGCAATAAATTGTGTTACTGGCTCTCTCAACTTGTGGGGGGAAATGTATTATTTTTAACAGTTCATGCAAAGGAAATTGATACATTGCCTATTTTACAGTGGCAAACGTGGCAAACACTTAACGTTAGAAATTTGAAAAAAAAAATGTTTGGAGGACCGTATGAAACACTTCATAGTTTCATTTTCCACTGATGGCTGTCTGGCTCTTAAGAAATTTCCTACAAGCTGCCTTAATGTCTTTTGACTGTTACTTATTCAACCTCTATGATTACATTTAGGGAAGAGAAACATAATCTGAAACACCCCCCCACTGCCGTATTCAACATTCCAACATGCATGGATGGACATTCCAATAAATTAACCATAAAGATTGGAATATGTTACTCGGCCAGGAAGCTGGGATTCCATAAATCTAATTTATGGAAGTGTTGGCATGTGGAAAATGGGCCTTGAAACAAGGTAAGGTTGCAAATCCCTGCATTTATTATCAGAGTCAAAAGCTGGCACCTGGGATTATAATATAGCAACATGGGACAAGGTGCTAGACACAAAGGAAAAAGATACATGTACAAAAATTACACACAAGAATGATGTTAAGGCCACACTAATTTAGCTTGATGGTTCTTGGAGTTAAAAAAGGGATAATGCTGAACCTAAGGATCAACATGAAAACAGAGTTAGTAGGGAAAGTCTGGACCATGATACACACAGTCAGATGCAAGTTTTCCTCTCAGTACTCTGTTCACTATGAAGATGTTCGAGAACCAAGAAAATAAATTTCATGACATACTGAAAATCTTTTTAGGTTACCTTGCTTCAGAAAGGGTGTAAGTGGATTACAGTGTATGAATAAGTGTAACTTAACAGTACCAAAGGGCTAGACTAATTGCTTTCTTCTGACTCCTTTTGAATGCCGGTGGCTAACTCAAGAGTCTGGCAAGGAAAATTCCTTCTGCCAACAGAGCTGAGCATAACAAAATATGGAAAACGAACAGTAATTGATGGAATTAGTCTGAAAGGGTAATAGCATCCTGTAAGGGACTCTGCAGCGCAGAAGTGGTGACCCGATAAATTGTGCTCATAGTGCAGACAGTGTGTAATCTGTCTATGTTGTACAGAATATAGAAAATATTCCATATTGACAGTGGGCACACCTGTATAGTCGTTGTCCCAAAACATTGAGCTTGAGGTTATATTTAGTGTGAAATATTCTATCTAAATATTCTTTTAATTCAAACTATAACCCTAAAAAGAATTGTTACTTTACAATTTTTTTCAAGTGGTTTTGATTGAAATTAAAAGACATTGTCATTCATTCCTGGATGCCTAAACTTCATAAATGTATCAAGGATATTCTATCCTATATGTATTGCTAAGATTCTCTTCAGACTTTTTTTGGTTACTGTAAGTTGCCAACTTGTAACCCCGTCTTGGTGCAAGTCCTACCCTTTAATCTGTACACTTGTGACTCATCATCATCATCATCTCTAGCCCTGCTGCCCATCATGACCTGTGTGAGTCACAAAGTAGCAGTATTAAATGTTCTTCAGTGGGTTTTTTTTTTTGTACACTGTGAGCAGGTTAGTAGACTGTGCATCAGTACATCGTACAATTTACATGACATGAAGACTCCTGGGGTACTTTCACACAGTATAAAGGTGTCTATTTACCACATCGATAAAGAAAGCTTCTAGTTTTCAGGTGTTATGACATTTTGACCTCTAATAGAAGGTATACCTGCAATGTAAATCAAACCTGAAAAGTCTTGCAGGAAATTGTAGCATAGCCACCCACTGACAATTGAATGAGTAAGTGTTTAGACCTTGTCATGTTTCTCCTTGATGTTATTGCATCAGTTAACGGACTGATATATCCTGGAGCACCATTATGTAAAACCTAATGTCATAAAACGATCTTTCACCACATTAAATCCTTGCACCAGTTTATTGCATATTGCACATTTAGAATGCTATAAACAGAGCTATGACAGGTGTATTTATCTCAAGTGTATCATTGAGGCTCCCCATAAAAGAGCACTCAGTATTCAGTCATCCTTGCCCCCGAGGCAGGAGAGCCGTGCGCTGATGATGCATCAGACGTACTATGAACTCTGATATTCACGATAGAGAGGCGGCGCTCCCTCCCATTAACAACGATATAGATCATACGGCGGTGATAAAGGGAAGATGACATGTAGCTCTGGGACAGAATTATCATTTAGTGTGCACTCAAGGCTTCAACTGTCATGTTTGTATCACTCTGAATCTGTCATTCCAGGCCCGGGGAGTCCCACTGTAAATAAGATACTCTTGCTTATCCTAAATGCCATTAACAAGCCTGTGCATCAATATAGTCGTAATTATTATTGTGACTGTTGTTATTAGATATAAAATGCTGGGTTATGTTCCATTTTTATTACAGCACTGGGACGTGAAAGTCTTGTACTTCATTGATGTACAAAATGTATTTGGCAAATGTCCTGGCTGGATTAAAACAATCAATTGGTTTTTGTTTATTAGTGTTGCAAAGGCCTGCTTTGTAGATAGGTTAGCAAGAGAATTTAACATAGGAAAAGGGTTCAAACATTTATTTTGAAATATAAAGATTAATGACACATGTAGTTTATCCAAAGGCAATGTTCTGAGGTGCATATTTTGTGCCAATCATCAGCATATAGATTCATCAAAATTATGTACAAAACTTGGAGCTTCCTGCTTTTCTTTCCTTGTCATCCTAACATCTCAGCTCCTGGTACAACATGAAATAATTAAAACAGTATGATTAAAAGTTAACTCCTAAGCTAAAAGTATGATTTAGTAGTAATCCATACAGGTGTATGTATATATGTATTGTTGATTTAGAAAGTGTACCCTAACACATGTATGTTTATAATATTTCAGGTTGATACCTTCACAGAGGCCTGTATAATGGTGAGAAAACCCAGTCTAGAGGTGATGAGCTACCTACAACAGGCCAACTACTCCCACCCTGCCATCAGATATGTTTTCTGTATCCTTTCTTCAGGGATCTGAAGTTATGCTAGTCTGAAGAGAACTCTCAGATTTCTACCATGTAGTTCATACTACAAATGACAGGTGTCTCTTCTGCTCAGATTTCCACAACTGAACAGGTGTTATTGAACCCTCCACAGCTGAGTTACCGGTACAAACATAATCAACAGTCTGCATTTAATGGAGAACACTGTACATTTCACTGCAATATTCTGTAAATAGTAGCTTTTTAGGCACAGCCCCAGGGGCAGAGGTATTTCTTATTAAATATATCTGCTGTAGCTGATCCTTGATGTTAACACCTCAGATGGTACACGAGGGACTGGGAAGACATTGTGCCTCTGCCATGTTCTACATTACTGCACCAAGCAGGGCTGGGTTGTGCTCTTCTTTCCTAAAGGTAATGTGTGCCGTATGGTTATAAACCTGCACATGTCTTTTGGGACTAAAGAAAAGAGGCTGTCCATTCCCACATAGCATGCATAGTCCAGTGGTTAGCAACCCTGCCTCTGGACTAAGAGGTTGGGAGTTCGAGTCCTGGCTGTTGTCGTTCACCCGACATGCACACTACTGTAAAGGGTTGCAATCCTTAAGACAGGACGTTAAGCCGTGGTCCACTGTTCATTGTGCTTGTCGAAAAGAGCTATGGGAATTTCCCTGGTACAATGAACCTGTAAATACTGTACATAGCGTCTGTCTTCTCTGTTATGACCAGTGGAAGAGTAGCTCTTCAGTGAGCTAAAACTGGATCGAGATCACTTTTACTTTCCTTTTCCCATTCCCCACACAGATATGAATGATGTAGCCAAGTCACATTCTTAGCCCAACATAACACAACCTTTTCTTTTACTTCCAGTTAGTGGCTGGGTAAAGAATGTTAAGGAGATCCAGCCGTCATTCCACAACCCGGAGCGGTACGACCAGCCGCTAGAAGCTGTCAACTGGCTCAAGACGTTCAAAGTCTCAGCGGCAGATTCCATCAAGGAAGTGAGTGAACTGTATCATTCCCTAACATTTCACTTTCATTTATCCTGCCACTTGCAAGGAAACTCCAATCATTTAAGGCTTCTTGACAGATTGAAATTACATGTGTATCATTTTTGTGATTTATTCTGCAATACTGGTACTTGCTTACACGAACAGCTGCAGACTCAGCAGAAGTACCAGTGGAGTAAGCGGGAGGCCACAGAACAGGGGAGCCCCCTACTGGAAGTGGTGGAACAAGGCATCGCACGACCCAAGACAGCCACAGACTGTGTAGGGGTTGTCATCAAGGAACTGAAGGACCAGGCACACCAGGGAAGGTGGGTGGAAGGTTGTAGGACCATTCTTACACAATGGCAATGTTATTCCCACTGCTGAGAAGTTAGAACTGCAGTTTAGGATTATTCTGAAAGGTGGCATGATGTACAAAAGATGTGTGCTTTTCTTTTGGTAGTTTAAATTCAATTGAGTTTGCAGGGACTTAATTTTGCAGCAGAAATGTATGTGGGAGGTGCTCACAGTGAAATCAAATACATTTGTATATCAACACAATGCAAGACAGAGGATTTTTTTGTTGGGTGATAGGTTTGTGGTGCGAGGTCACCATGAAAACAGCAAACATAAAACCACTGCAAATATCTCATGATTTATAATGAATGCCAGTATGCAAGTGCCTGTATAAAACATCCCATGTAGGAAGAACAACAGTAAACAATCAGTACTTCCTACTCCACAGGATACGTCTGCTGGTGGCCGTGGACAGTGTCAACTCCTTATTTGGGCGAACAGTTGTTCGGAAACCAGACAAGTCAATGGTGAGTTGTTATTGATATTGTGTGTGAATATTCTTGTTAGGTTGTACTGAAAATATGATGATGTTATCTGAAAAGAATAACTCAGAAGTTATTTTTTTATCCACACAAAGGTATGATAGACTAGTAGTTCAGCATAAGTAAACTATAAATAACAAGACTTTGATTACTTTTTTAATGGTTTCAAATGGAAAATCTAGCTCAATGGTATTGAAATAGAGGGTTATTTCAACCTTGTTGATTTCCCAAACAGGATTTTAGAGTCAATGTGATATATATTTTTTTATCCAATCCTCAAGGCTTATGGCAGTGATCTGTCATTAATCTACAATCTCCGCAAGCTGGTGCGAAATGACTGGGTAAGTTTCAACTGTCACACTATACATGAACTGTATTTGACATACATTTACACATTTTCAAATGCCAGGTATTCATACATGTATACTGTTCTGATGTGTGTCCACATTTCCTCTGATCACTTCGTCTCAAGGAGCTAAGTATTTGGCGAGTCTGTATGTAGATTCTTGTGTTTGTTTCTGAAAGAAAAGCTGTGTAGGTGATTATGTCATTGTTTCTGATTGTATGAAGGAGTGAAGTCTGCCATCTCTGAAGTTTCCATCAATAACTAAGAAAAGTAAAGCTTTTAGTGGCCTTTTGATGTATGCCACAAAAAGTTGGATTCTCTGTATGAAGTGAACTTTCATTCTTTGGAAAATTACATACAACTCTCTAAGGTATAATCATATTTTTTCCACAGAGAGGTGGTGCCATTGTCACAGCTGTGAGAGAAGCAGCGTTCCTCGGCATTGAAGGAGAGAAGAAAGACCACCGGCGCTATACGCGTCACGAAGACAATCCCGACTTCTACCACGACATTGAGGATCACGTGTCGGCTAGACCGCAAATATTCACTCCGGAAGCTCTGCTGGGGAAGGAAGGGTTTGAGTACATGGACCCGTACGTCCCTGTACTGGTGGAGAACTACACGGAGAAGGAGATAGAGAGCTGTCTGGATTACTACACCGACCGGATGTGGATACAGAACGAAAAATGTGAGCATTGTCCCGCTGGCTTTCTTTAGGGTTCTGTAAGAGGTTGTTATAAGGCTACATACATGTACCTAAGCATAACATCAGGTACAGGTACTTGTCATTTGGTATTTTGTACTTGCTACTACTGTATAAGATTTTCCCAACATCTTACTGGTACGTAGCCCCAGGTTGTTATCAGTACAATGTTGGCCACAGAGGCCTTAAGTGCTACAAGTGCAACGGAAAATTGAGGATAACTATGTATTGAATTGAATTGGGACTTAGCAGTACAGGGGCTGCAAAAGTTATTGCAGTGTATTTTAATGCACCAAGAAACATACAGATAGTTCCAGTACTACATGTATAATCACTTCCAACAAGTAACTTAGAAATACATTTATTTATTGGAACTGCAGGTTGACCTTTGTCTTTGAAGCTTGCTGTATGTATTTTGTGCTCACTTGGCAAAATGATATCTGCTTTATCTATAAAAACTAAATCCTTGCATGGTGTTTGTTCTTCTTCCTAGGTTGGACAGAGGCAGGCAGGCAGCAGCTGAAGTTTCTGAGTGGCTATCAACCCGCAGATCTGGAGAGAATATGTGGTCCCTTGTAGCCCATCAGAGATATTTTTGTCCTGCAAACAGCTGGCATAGATACACTGTATGACCCAGTGTTAAACATCATAGTGCATCTAGCTTAAGCCTGGCCTCTTAGCATGGAGCTCAGAGTAATCTGTCTGTAAAGGACCAGGGTGTTATGGACACACATCTCTCACAGAGTACATCCTATGTTATCAAAATGGCTGCAGCTGAGAAATAAGTAGTGGCAAGTCAAGGCAGTTACTAAGTAATTAGTGTCTGGTACAGAAAACACACGCGATATACACATTCGAATAGCACAATGTGTACAATCCTGAGGAAGTATAACATTATATGTGAAAACATGTACTTAAAAATAAACATTCAGTTAATAACTTTGACATACCAATAAAAGCTATACATAAATTGTTATACATGCAATATCATTATCTTATTGATATATGATAAATAGCAAGGTGGTCTTGTAGTTATATATATATTATATAATTATATAGGGTTGTTGACTTAAAATCCCTAGCAGGCCCCAATGTTGTGCCCTTCTGAAGAAAGGCACTTTTCACCTTTTCCCTTACTCCACCCAGGTGAAAATAAGTACACAGCTCTGTTGGGACGTAACGGCAGCGGCCCCGTGTTGAAGGAGAGCCACAACTGGAACATGTTAACATTATGTGTCCATGGTAAACAACTAGAACAGATCCCTTTTTCCTTGTAATAAAAAATAGCAATTTACAATGCTAAGCATATAATTTCTATGAACACACACACACACAGTCATATCAAAATACTGTAGCCATATACACTAGACAAAGACAATGGCGACTTATAAGTTATCTACAACAACCCAGATTTTCTGAACAACGCATGGAGATCTTACGACTAGTTCTTGAAGTGGCTAGGTCAGTAATCAGTGAGGTAACTTCTGGGATCTTCCTTACATCACTTCAGTCATGGGAATAGGGTTGGCATGACCGTTATGAGTACCATTTCTGTCAGTTCCAGCTACATCTACAACATTGTCACGAGAGGTTGTTTTTTCCCGGTTAGACATTTTTTTCCAGAGGATGACGGCAATGTCGGCAAGGAATTCCAGGATTTCCATAGCAGACAGACAGGACATCCCCACCCACAGGCCCAGCTGGCCACCAAGGTCGCCCAGTAGGTTCTCCACCTGGAGGAAGTGAAATACATGTATAGGGTTAGTTCAAATCTTGCAATGTGAAGTATTTCTGGGTATTGCAACTTACTGCCCACCAATACTCTACAACAGAAGGAAGTGAATGAATAAAGAGACTCTTTCTACACAACCAAGTGTTTTATTGCAATGTGAACCTGTCAGAATTGCCCTGAGGAAGGTGACAGACGGTCACCAAAACGTCGGCTGAATAAAACACTTGGTTGTGTAGAAAGAGTCTCTTTATTCAGTGACTTACCAACCTGATGAAACTATTCACGGATGAGAAGGAAGTGAAAGTACTGGGTCCACGCTTGATGTTGGTACATCGTTTTCAAGCTATGTATATTTTGAACAGAAACAGCTTGATGTAAGGTGCGGGAGCCTTAGTGATGCTCAACGCACATATGTACCTAAAAGTATAGACTGGCTATCTTGCACCAGGCTCCAGTACACCCGTGTACCTCAGTAATGGTGTTTTTTTAGTAACCTAATATGGAGTGTGTCGAGATAGCCTTCAGAAGGCTTACCTCGTATCCAGGGGTCTCAGTGATGGTTTCAAAGTTTAAGGCTTCATAGTAGATGTTCAACTTCAAAAGGTTCCTCCTGCAAGGGGAACAATACATACATGTTGAGATATTTGTAGATATTATGTAGTAAGCCTTATGTACACATGTTCTATTCCATGACATATAACGCATCATATTTTTATTAACATCAAAGTCATTTGCAGAAATCACAGCAATTTTCAACTACTTTCCCTCAGTGTAGTGGGAGACCTCGGGATATTCTTCACGAAGTGACAAAAGTTCAGACAGGTAGCTAAATACAATACAAAACATGAAGTCTATCATGAAAGTTCATCTGTGTTGGTAGTTACATGTTTAAAGTTAAGACTTTTGATCCAACACAACACTTCAAAGAAGCCACGTGACAAGCTTCACTGGGTCAGTCTACTGAGGAAGGCCAGAGTGACTGGTCGAAAGCTCTAGGTGAGAGAATTTTTTGTGTTGGATCAAAAGTCTTAACTTTAAAACATGAAGTCATTAGTAACAACTACAGAATCCCATCTGTACATTATTCTCCTCATATAATAGACTCACTTGAACTGATCTGAATCATCAAGAATTCCTGTTCCAGGACCACGCGATTTGGTCTTGAGCTTGGACAATACAGTGGGCTGAATGAAAAGAACAAATGTATGCATCAGTGATTTCGAAGTGTTAAAGTCAGATTTTTTTTTCAAGTGGCCTGAAGGTATACATTGCTTTTATCACCGGAAAAAAGCGGATGCGATACTTAATGGTTTCTTTTGGCACCAATCCAAGCTGCACCTCGACTGTAGCATTTATGAAATTAGAGCAGCGTTAACCGTTATACTACATGGAACTTAAGTAGGTATCCTTACCAGGTAGGAGTCTGCAGGCCATTCACTCAGACCTATTGCCTTCCGATATATGCGGTCACTGGGAGAAAAAAATGCAAAGATTTAAGATTTAGGAATCCCTTCTGAAAGGATCGGTCAAGATATTCCAAAAGTAGGCAGACTGCAAACATGCAGAAGTGTTTCAGTGGACAGTTTTATTCCGGACTCACCCTAAAAAAAGGACATTAAAAGAAATGTTTTCAGATTGAAATAACCCTTCGAAAATTGACATCCATTTTACAGCCATACCTATCTATACTCAACCACGTTTTAGTGCAAATTGTGTTTTTAACAATAGACCAATCAAAAGATATTTTATTGCCCTAACCCGCCCAATTCGAATTCGATCCAATTACGAATGGCATGTTTGATAGGAACTGTGCTTGTTGAGGAAGTATCCAAATAATCAGAACAAAGGCTCGATTTTTGTGAAACAGAATAAATATACATGTACATACGTGCAGCTGATTGGGCATGTACACGTCAGGTTGGCAGTTGCTAGACGCTCTTTAACCCTTTCCTCGCACTCCACTGAAACAAGCAACATTCAAAGTGCCTTACTGGGAGTTGCCTCATTACAAATTGCACATGGATGTAACAGCAGATTTTGTATAAAGGCACGTTGAAGAGAGACTATCATCGGAGGAAAGGAACTGGCACCATAAATACATCATGATATCAGGCTTTGGGCTCTTGCTACGTTTAGAGTAAACAAAATAAATGACAACGTTCTGACATGTCAACCTGGTCCAAGAGGGTCAAAAATAGCCTGGGTGCCATCCGATTTTGTAACGGCAAGCCCGAACCGTTACAAAATCGGATGGCACCCAGGCTAGGTCAAAAAGGGACTGGAAGAGACAATAAGCATGTTGGTTTGCCAGAACCACTATGTACAATGTGCACTATTTCATTTGTCTCTGGCACGTGAGAAAACCTCGCCATACACTAACCAAATACTAACCGACAGACGTTGAAGAATTGCAGAATGTTGCGTCCTGTGGCAGGTTGTATGTGACATCAGCACAGCCGCAGATTCTCACCATGTGCTCCTGATGGCAGGTGGCAATACAACTCTAGAGAAAACAGACAAATAAATAAATAAATAAATATCTTCAGCCTTCTGGGGCTGATCGGGTCACCTCAACCCTCTAATGTGGTGCTCATAAGAGGTTTTGCCAATGGCATAATATTTCATGGACTCCTGATTAATGTAACAGTCAAATTTTGTTTCTTTTGATTAAGATTCTACACATTTTTAAACAGCTTTAATTCCATCCAAACGCACTGTGAATAGAACCCTTTAATCAAGTTTGTTGTACAGTGTCAGTGATGACATCAACGAGAAGATGGTGCTTGAAATAGGCTGAAAGTTCATTCTCTAAAGTTTGAATTGGTTACAGCATATTTGAGCAGGTAAAAGGTTATGTCATTATCAAAAGTTGTACAGAGGGCTGACCTGTTGAGTGTACCCCCCGGAGTAGAGAAGTTGATGGCCCGCTCCATTGGTGCATTCCCCGTACAACCCACCTTTGCGAGATATGGACGTCTGGAAAAAAAACAAAGAAAGAAAGAAAACAAACAATAAAATTGATATATTTTGTAGAGAAAAGGCTGCAAGAAGACAAAATGTCCATTAAACAAATCTAAGTATTCTAAGATATGAATACATTACACAAAATAGTGCAAACAAATTGTCATGTCGAAACGAGGACTTTATCCAGATTCGGAACAGAAACTTTGACGTTGAACGGACACTTTATCCCGTTGTTTGAATTGTACCGTACCAGTCTGAGTCCTGCCGAGGTTAGGAACCCTGGGGGTGCATCAAACCCTTCGGACTCTGGGAACGGGAAGACATCCGGAGAGTGGATCACCACACGTACACCAGCCTTCTCCGCTATGGAGGGAATGTACTCTTCCTGTTCTATGTACAATATCAGAGACAGACCTGGCAGGACAGAAGATTCAACGTCAATTTTGCCACACAGCATACTGGTACTGCAGGTTTGATTGTCTGCATGTGGAGGGATATCTTAGGAACTTCCCACTTTGTGTTTTTCGACATGTAGACAACAGAAAACGTACATTTATATACATGTACAATGTATGCTGTACCTGCCTGGTTCATGTGAAACATAAGACTTGATTCTGACTATCTATGGTGCTTTCCTATAGTTGAACGTTAGCGGTTAAGTCATTCTGTGATAATCATCTAGAAACTACTGCTGGCAGCAACATGCATATATTGTCATCACTAGTGTGTTTCATCTTTGTTCTGTTATTATTAAACCTTCTGACTAGATAAGCTTGACAAGATGAGATAGATACTGGCTGTATCGTATATTGCAGCAAGTGTGATTGTCTACAAATGCATCTTTACCATGAAGAGGTCCTGCAGTTGTGGATCTTCTTGCCGGTTTCGCTGGCTCCTCCTTGTTGAAGGTAAAACAGTTTCCATAGGTACTGTCCGTAAATGATGTGAAATTCCTGTTTAAAAAAATTGGACTTTATGTTAGGATCTTCAAAATGTTATTCCAAACTTATTGAGAATCGAGTCACACCTATCGTTATATGTCTTCTCATCAAAAAAAGCATGCATTACATATCTTCTAATCCAAAAGAACATGATATTTATTTGGAACGTTGTAATTATAGGGTGTTGTTTTAAAAGGTAGAGCTGACCAATAAGAGGGGTTAAAGAAAGCTACATTAAGTGGATGGTAGATGTCAGCAATATTTTTCTCGTGCGGTGGTAGTATGAGTAGTTATCAAAAGGGAAGACATCAAACAAACATCATAAATCCAGCTCCATAAATCATCTTTAACCGGTGAGTTAAACTAAATTGCTGATAGGAAAGTACCCGCTGCCTCGGACTGAGTCAAGTTAAACTGCAAGTGCACAACATGATGTCAGAAGTGGGATACAAACCCACCCCACCCCCATTCAAGGTAGGTTCAGAAGAGGACTAACGTTACCTGTATGAGCATGCTCTTCCGTTATACTGACATTCCTGGATGAGGTCACGTGCTTGGTGCCCGAGGGACTCCCTCATGGAGTCGTTCAGTTGTACGAGGAGTCCAGTGAAGGAGTTGCGTGTATCAAAGTCACCGTGGTAGCCTTGGTAGTCATAATTCTCATCATCACCCTGGAAAAGGAACAGATATACAAGCCGATCACGTTTCCTAGTCTGTGAAACAAATAGAGGCGAGTACAACAGGAAAAACCCCTGGCTCCCAGGTGCCGGGAATCGAACCCGCGCCAAACCCGGGCAGCCAGCCCACAAGTCATCGTCATCATGAACCGCTAGGCCAAAAGGTCCAGGACCAGTTGGGCTGATCAGTTGGTGGCGAATGAACTCCACTGTTACATCTGAAATAGATTCAGCTGTGTAATGTCTCTAGCCATTCCCAAAGGAGCAACTACAGCAGTCAATACCACTCGTGTGTAGCAATCCTGAACGGTAACCTAAAAAGAGTTAACCTTGAATCCAGACCACAGTTGTGCCGGGGCTACACAGGCCAGCTCTTCGGCACTACGTTTAACCGTGCATATTACTCAAAGAAAAAATTGCCTCTGAGTCAGCTCCCTGAGGAAGACGATGCAACATGGACTGATCATTACTTCTAGTCGGCAAAAATCACGGACGAGCTTATTTGCTTGGCCAGGCGGGGTACAAGCTTACAGTGCGCCAAGAAATCACAGCCTACAGCCCCTGGGGAACAAGGTTATTGAAATTGGAGAAGATATTTCATTTCAATCACCAGAAGAAGACTCATATGCGTAGTTCTCTTTTTCAAATCAGTCTCCTGGTTTAGAGGTGAATGGCAAGAAACTCCGTGCATAGAGCCCTGGACGACGATGAAAGTTAAACAGTAGTAGTTACCACAACAGATTCTAGTACGGGTCAAACAGGTGTCAGTCTGTGTGGACAGTGCCTCTGGGGACGTTGCACCTCGTTCCCTTTCCTTGCTGGACCATCTCATTCCATACTCATCCACCCGACATTAAAATCATATCAAACGTTACAACTGAGAAATTAGACTGGACTTGCATACAGCGTTAGGTTGTCAACGAAATATGTCACTTAACATTCCTCATTTGTTTTTGATAAAAGAATGCCTTGTTAAACACAAGAAACATTCGCGCCTGGGGCGGAGATTATACTGTTCACTGGACCAATTAGATGTGTTCAATTGGAATGATTGCGCGCATATTCAACTGACCGGTTACTGACTCATAGGGATAATAACGTTATATGAATTGCTGAAGGCACGAGGCTGTGGGATACTGAGGTATAACTTCATCGCTGGTCAATTCATTAAAATTGAGAACATTCAAGTAACATTGATACATCTAGTAGCTCTCAAGAACTACAAAACAAAAATGATACCGACTGTGCAACAGACTCTGGACAAACGCGGACCTTGATGGCTTAGTGGTGTCCTTGTGATTTCGTGCTTTGCGGATGTGACCCAAGGATATGTAACCTATTACTAAGTATTAGTTCCATCACTAGTACTGACCATAGTGAAACATGTACAGTGACGTATGTTCATTCGAAAATGCCAAACATTCTGGCGGGGCAAACTGATTCTAAAAACGATGTCAACACCAATTCAGCCAGGACTAGAATACAACAGTATATCATTGGACCATAATTTCTTCTGTAATTTCTGACAGAAGAAATGTCGTCATACCAGTCTTGTATTCCGGAGGACAAAATCGTACCCGTCATTTCTGTGTTGTTGTTTTTCCAGAGATTTAGATCTACAAGATTCTGTCCTTCTCTCACAGAGGAAAATAACTGGTGTACTGGTTGCATGTTTACGGTCACAAATATAAAGATTCTGTTCCAAAGAGGGCGAAGAGCTTTCGTACATCTTCAGGGGAAACGACCCCCTGAAGTCTCGGTTGTCTGATATGGCCACTTCGAAGAGAAAATAAGTAGGGATGTATCGAAGCAGGGAGCTCAGTACGAGTTAGGGAGCACGTACACATCCGTCAGGTGCAATCACTATGTCACAACTGGCAAAGAACTTGGCAACAGAAGCTACGGTTCTGTTCACAGTTGTGTTAAAGCCAAAATAATTTACGGTTCTCTTCTTCACGAATAGTGAAGTAAACCCCCTGGTTTTCGTCTATTCACTGGTCAAAGACAAACGCACACCCTCGCGCCTTCAAGCACTTATCCTCTCCAGTTTCATGTCCGTGAAAAACATGACTAGCTATTGATCTGTTGTCAACAAGACAACTGAAGGATATTCAGCCCAATGGCAATGGTATCATCATGAGTGCTAGTGATGAATGCATGGATGAATAAGCTTTTAAAGAAAAAGATGTTAGTGTTCTTTGTGCCACTTGATGCGTCATAGGCAATGGCAGGATATCTGTCCGGGTGGTACTGCCAGGTACAAACTATAGTAAGCTCATAAAGGACACCTATTTACAATCTTTCACAACAGAAATGCGTAACAACAACAAATTACAAACATACAGATTACTTAAAACTACCTACAACGAGGAAATCTACCTAAAGATAACAAACATACGGCACATAATAGCTATCACAAAACTCCGGATTAGTTTACATAAACTTCAAGTTGAAAAAGGTAGACACAACCGCATTCCTTTGCAGGAAAGAATTTGTCAATATTGTAACCTAAATAAGATAGGAGACGAGAGTCATTCTATTGTGGACTGTACCTTATATAACAACGAGAGAAATATCCTCTTCAATTGTATACAAGATAAGTTCCCTAGTGTTAGATATTTAGATAGCAATGAAAAATTCATATTCCTCATGCAACTAGATAAACCATATATTGTAAGCTCCATCTGTTCTTACACCTACAACTGTGTTCATTGTGCACATGTGACACTTGGTGCATCATAGGCAATGGCAGGATGTGTATCCGGGTGGCACAGCCAGGTACAAACTGTGACAGAATCGTAATAACGGAAGTTAGTCGTTATGAAATTGTCCGCTGATTTAAGACAATGTAGCCTGCGGCACAACTTACTGTGTACCATGGGAACCCAACAAACAGTACCGACCCACAGCCGGAACAACCTGATGATCAGTTTATAATCTGTTTTGAACCCCGGGGTTGTTTTCAAGGACAGGTTCTTCATAATTTGTTTTGGTCGAGTGAACTGTGTGAACTCCATTAGGTTTGAGTTCACAATCTGTTGGTCACCAAGCAGATATTGCCAGAGAGAATCTGGCTGTGTAGTTTTTAATACCCCTTTAATCGTTACTCTACAATTGTAGGTACATTTTTTGTGATTTTGAGCATATCCCCTTCCCATTTATCCCCGCATCAGCAGGAGTCAAGCAGAACCAAATATCCAATAATATTGAAAGAATTTTCATTCAGACGGTATTCCGGCTCATTCCGTCTCTAAATCGCATTTTAGTAGTTTTTATCTGCTCTGTATTTTAGATATTCTCATAATTGTAAATGTTGGCTCAATTCATGTTTTGAATTTTATCGAACATGTCATGCCAATGTCAATAAAGCTGAATCTGAAAATCTGAGTGTGAAGGGGGTATAAAGCCGGCGGACAGTTAGAGTATATCATCGTACATATCATTTCTGTCGGTTTAAACTTTGTTACAGGTCTCTTTTTGGAGCCAGCTGTCACCGAAAGTAAATGGAAATGTTACAGTGGGACGAAATAATCTTTTCCAATGAGATTAAAGAATTTGCGAAAGGTAGCATCTTACCGAACTGCTTTGCGTAGTTGTTGGCGCTACTGTAGTAACTGACAGCGGCATTGATCCATTCGAATTCGTCGGAGGGTTTGGAGCTTGGGGTTTTGGTATGAAGCCAGCGTTCTGAAATGCCTCGCCTCCGAGCTGGACTAGATGATGGTAGCGAAGGGGGTTGGTGTTACAGACGGTCACGGCGGGAAAATCCAACTCCGACCACTGGATCGTGACGTCCGTGTTGACGGGGTAAATAAAATACTTGCTCACGAGCGTTTGGGCTTGATACAAGAAGTAACTGAAGGATGCCAGGAACAGGCATGTCCAGAACAGTCGGCGGGGCAGCGACTTTGTGGTGACGGCGCGGGGGATCCCGTGTGCCGAGGTGTTCTCCCCGTACTTCCGCAGCGTGGAACGAACGCTGGGCCTCTTCGCATCCATTTTGCAAGTCAACTTTCTGCGACACCACGACGGTTTGCTTTGACCACGGTCAGCACTAAGTGCAACAAGCTTAGGCTGTTTTGATTCTTTCACTGAATTATGTACGGTGACGATATGTACAAATCATCGAAGGTAAGGCTGTCAGTGTCTATCTGCTCAACAGGTCAACAATGGAAAATCCGACGTCGGCTGTCACCGGAGGTCTGGCGCCCTAAACTTTAACTTAACTCAGGCAACTTAAAGCCTTGCGAATCAGTCAACTCCAAGCTGAATTTATACTTCAGACAAATTCTGGTATGACTTGAAGGTGTGACTAAAGCCCGCGCACTGCCCTGTCTTGTGGGAATAGCTCAGGAATCGACAGAGTTGATAGACAAGGTAGCAGGATGACGTCAGACTAATTCTACCGGCCCCGCCTCCACAGTAGACAAACAATACGACCAACAAGGCACTGAACATTATTCGTTTTCTGCATATTTTGTTTTGGGCACTTAGCTTTTTCGTTTCATTCTTTTTTTTAATGCTCGATCCAAAACGAAGGAAAAATTCTCTTGGCATCTGTTTAACGCGAAAACCCACAAAAATTCCACTAGAAAACAGCAATCACGAAAGTCAGCTTACGATGAAAAGAATATGTACAATTCCAGGTGTTTATGAAAGTTAAAATGTTCTCGAAGCACGCTCAGAAGATCTACTCTTCCACTGGTCGTGACAGAGAAGATAGACGCTATGTACAGTACTTACAGGTTCATTGTACCGGGGGAAATTCCTATTGAAAAGAGCGATGTGAGTGACAACAGCCTGGATTCGAACTCCCGACCTCCTGGTCCAGAGGCAACTGGACTATGCACGACTTCCATATCATCCTACTCTTATCGGGAAGTGTGTGACAAGGTACCGTCCCTTTCTGAAGCTAGCTTTAGGTATTCTTTTTCACTTGAGAGGACATTCGTTCCTCTCTCTAGCGCACATCATCGGAGCCGATCTGAACCACTTGGTTTCCAGGTGAAACACCATACCCGTTAGTCCACACGGACGCCACATGAAACGCTGTCTCTTGTCACAACAGGTGCATCCTACCTTAGTTGACAGCTTTCACATGCGACGCTTGGTCCTAAGTACTTTTTACTTGTTATTCTAAGAATCTACTTGACATCTATAATGCCCATAATCCTAGATGATGAAGCGATGTTACTTGTAAGTATCTGGCTCTTAGCAACAGCTCCTGTAAGAAGGATAATACGGCAGATTATACCGTCATGTCTCCCATACGTCAATTAAATCCTTATGAAATATTTATCATTCCCTTCTAGCTTGAACATTGGATGATAGGAATTTTGAACCCGGATGAATCTTTGGAAAATTTGCCCAGAAAAAGTCTTTACGATATTTACACTTTATTTTTGCATCAAAATTATTTTCTGCTTGTCTATACACATTTAGAAAGAAGTAGTGACCTCGCAGATAAGGCATGTCACCTTCTTTCTACTACAGGTAGGAGGTTTCACAAGCAATATCTTCACATTTTCACACGAAATGGTTGAATCTTGCTAAAGTGGTTTCAACTAGTCTATACAGAAGTACATGTAAGGTTCCATTGTCAGGGACTGAAAATATCTCAGATGACATCTCACTCCAAGTTGAAAATAAAATCAGGTGATTTTTCTGCAGTCTTCTGTTTACCATTATTTGATTTGTCACTGATAAAACTAATTTGCTAATTGGGTATGACTTGAACCAGGTCACATTCCAGATATAGCACACTATGATCATTCTGTGCCTATTACGACATGTACAGTGCATTCTTTTTACTTTGACTACTCACTCTCAAGAACTAAGTTTTCAGGAATTTCAAAATGTTGGCAAACTTCTTCTTACAATAAGAACCTTTCCAAAATCCCATTCTAACCCCTTAACCCCTCCTGTGAATATCTATTCTTTTCTGCATATTTTTCCCCCATGTTTTCTAGAATACCACGCAGTAATCCACCTATAAATGCTAGGTCTTCAACTCTGTGCTTTTCTTACACCAATGGCATTCAGTAGTGCTTTTCTTATAAACACTGACAGGTATTTTGTCACACAATATAAATTTACTATTCACATATATATGCATTATATGCCATTCAAGCTAACTCCATCATATCATCTTTTTACATTCCATTCCTACTTTCTTGCTGAATAAATACCACCATGGATTAGTGCCAGGATAACAAATACTCAAATGCCACCAATATTTTACTTTCTCATGTGATCATTGCATATCAATATTGATAAAGACAAGACAACCTTTTTGGGGGGCAATGATTTGTAAATTATGAAAGTTTTGGCTACAGTTATTGAATTGAATTAATCTTCAACATCCCTTTTTTACAGGGTATTTTTGTTTGTAACCACAACACTACCTCCTGGCAGCCAAAGGGCTGAATGGCGAGGTTTTGGTAAATAAGTTTGTTTGTTTGTTTATTAATTACTGGACTCCCATTCGTCCATGTCGTCATTTCCGTCCTCGTCATCAGAAGGAGTTTCTGTTCTCCGTTTGATCCTGTCTAAAGCGTCCGTCAGCAGCTTGGCGTTGCTGTCAGACAGGGATGTGACTTTCGGGAGGGTGCTCGACTCCACTGGCTTCAGCTTAATGCCAAGTTTCAGCTGGGCTAGAATGTTTGTCATGGGGTCGCCTGAGGAGGAAAGAAAAACAAGCGGGCTTTGATTTCCATAAGTTCTGACTGTCAACTGACCGGGCTTTTAAATGGTGGATGCAAATTTTTCGTTTTTCCCAAGAACTATGATAGAAAAGGACACATTGTTACCAAATACAGTAAAGTCATCCTCACTAGGTAACTTTAAACTGTTAACAACACCTAGAATTACATATAAATGGGTTACATGTAGGTGTAACAGGTCGTTGTGAGATAATTATATATAATCAGCTGCCACCGCAATTATTTCCTGCAAATTTGAAAGTTGTCTAGAGTGTGTGTTTTTAACGCAATCTCAATTGTTGGCCTGCAAATTGCACATTACATGCAGGTGAGTATTTTGAGCCCTGTACATTGTATGTGTACCACTTCAAATACATCACATGCTCATCTAAGTTGTTAAAATGCATGTGCATGTTGACTGTTATGACAAACATCCCTGTTGTGACGCAAGCACATTGTTGGTCAGTAAAAGTGTGATCTCATCTGCTGTGCATGAGCTATTCAACATACCTCCACCATGCATATTTCCAGACCTTGTTTCTTCAGGAGGTTTCTTTAAGTGTTGCCTTGCAGCGACAATATGCTTGGGATCAATAGACCCCAGAGTTTGCTGTTCTTGCTTCGTCCTGTCACTGTTTTTCCTGGGTATTGGTTTCGGCGGGAAGCTCTTATCTCCAAGTGGGGTTTGGAAGCCAGGAGGAGGAGGAGGAGGAGGAGGGGGTGGCTGTTGTGGAGGCGGTGGAGGTGGTGGGGGTGGGGGTAAGGTACACCCAGGGGGTGGATATGGTGGTGGGGGAGGGGGAGCAGGAGGAGTTACCATGGAGGGACTTGAGGACCCATCTGTTGGTTTGTTGTTTGATTTAGATGCCACAACATTGGCCTGGCCACTCTTGGAGCTGGGACTTTTTCTGTAACAAAAAAAATCATGCATTTCTTGATTTCAAACATGTTATGTTATTAATAATCCACAATACACAATAACAAAATGATCAATGCTTTCCTCAAAGACCAAATTCATCATGGGTCTTGTATACACAACTGTAGCAATAAACCAATACACAAGATTGTATAATATCACAAAAGTGGAAAATTAGTGCATATGTTTCTTTGACATCACAAAAGTGTGTGGAAAAGAAGAACACATGACTGTATGACAAATTCACAAGTGTGTGGGAAGTAGTACAAATGATAACCATGACATCACAAAATATGTGGAAAAGTCGTACACATCATTGTATGACAATGTTCACAAGAATGTGTGAAAAAGAAGTCCCATCTCACTTTCGAGTGCTCTGCACTGTTTCCTTGGGTTGGCTACCTGTGCGCTTCCTCTGACCAGGCGCCTGGTACCGGGGTGGCTTGATGGTTACGGGGGATGGGTACTTCTGTATGTTGTAGGTAAAAAAGTTTCTTCTTTTTTAAATCCCAAAGAGGTTAGGCAAAATGATATATGTACAATTCCAATACACACAGTGATGGAGGGTCACTCGGTGACCAGATAACAACAGTCTTGCTGAGATTTATGTCTTTACCGTACTTCAACTCAAGGATCAGAAAGATTTGTTTACAGCATCATAACAACCTTGTAACCTCCTGTACCTACCTTCTTGTAATTCTTTAGTCTGTCCAGAGCTTTCTGTCTCTCACTGTCCCTCCATTCCTTCCTGTTCTCTTCTTGTTGTTTCTGCTCATCACGTTTCTACAAGGCCACACCAATTTAATTTGTTGGTTCTCGGATTTTTTCAGAAAAAATATGAAGCGACAGGGCGAAAAAAAAATTAAATAAAAACAGGCCTGGGCATCCTATTATAGCCCCAAATGCTACGATAGGAGCCATGAAGTCAACATAAAAGGCTGGGTTAAAATTTGAACAATGAATTTTGAACTTTTGATCAAACCTCTGCATTGAGAGATGGAAAAACTGTAACAACTGGGAAGAAAAGGACTTTCTTCAACTGTTGGGGACAAAATGTGAGCATTTTTGCGCTGATTCAGAACCAGAATCTTTTTTTTTTCTTTTTTCAAATCAGAAAAAAATGAAGAGGCGAATCCGAGAACCAACAAATTAAATTGGTGTGGCCCAATCACACAAAAACAGGCATCATACTGTATGTTCAGTTGGTACCTATCCTGGAGGATTCAATGTCATAACGATTGAAATTATATCTGAAAGATAGCATGCTGATACTCATTGTATGGTGTATTAAATTTTCCAAGATCACAGCTAAAAGTAACTATACAATTGACAGAACTAACAAAAGGCACAATGGTCTTTCTCATCAGAAAAAAGGTAATGCGTGTGTTTGTTTGTTCATCTGTGTGTGTGTGTGTACTTGTACCATTTGTATCGCATGGTGCCTGGTGACTTCATCTTGCTGTTGCCTCTTTGCATCTTCTTCGTCTTGCTTCTGTCTGATGAGCATTTTCTGTAATGACACAACAAATACTAGTAAAAGATATAGTAGAAACAGAAAACAAATTTCACATGTCTTAATGATGGCTAGCATTATCGTTAAGTATTATATCTTAAACTAAGTATTAACGTTAGAGTTCAAAAACTAATGAGAAAATGTTCCTTGATCTGTTAGTGTACTGAGTTGTTTCAAGTGTTCTGTGCTATAACATAATAATACCACTTTGGTTGAAGCTACACAGAATGGTGGCTTTTGACTAGATATGTTCATATATTGCCAAGCTGATTAATTTGAAGATATTACCTTATTATTTCTGATGAAGGCCCTTTTCCTGAAGATTTTGTTCAGAGTCATTTTGAGCTGTGTGACTTGGGGGTCAGCCCGGCTGTTGTACTGTGGCATGTAAACATCCTCCAGGTCCTCTGGAGTCTCACAGGCATCATAGAACATCACAGTGTCTTCTTCATCTGCAGACAAGTTCAGCAAAACAGATATGTGAACATAGTAAACTTGGCAGCCTTTTGTTTTTTTACTCAATTGTCACCCTATACAAAAAGACCTGAAGGCCACTTCAAGGTTATAATTTTCATGTATAACGGGGGGTGCCCTAACTTCGCACGTGCCCTAACTTCGGACGGATTTTTTACTGATCTTATTATGCAAAAGTATGCCGTGTTTGTTGCCACTGACTTTGCTAAATAAAAAGATAAGTAAACATAGTCAATGCATATAGCTGTTATTTGCATGCAAAGTACAGTTCTATATATTTATTTATCGTTTTGTCGAAAAACTAAATTTCTGTCGTTTTCACCAATCATAATGATCGCTCTGAAAAAGGGGTCCCTTCGTAGCGGCGGCTCGTGCCAGATATAAACGACCTGTACCAAGCAGTCACATAGCTGCCACATACATAACAAATAAAGCTTTACGAAACAGTAAAAATTTGGGTCTCCGGGTTTTTGTGTAGTTAAAAACCAACCTGAGAAAACAACTTCAACACTACATCAACACGACTGTCGTCTGCATTTCCCATGATTCCTATGGGACCGCGTTGATTGCGTAAGACGGGTTTTTGGTCAAACACGGACTGAACTGCGTTCAATACAGCCCTCCTCACGTGAGGTGACAAGTACAAATAATCGCAATTATACTATCAAAAGATTTAGCTTAAAT
Source organism: Branchiostoma floridae x Branchiostoma japonicum (assembly GCA_013266295.2). NCBI lineage: Eukaryota > Metazoa > Chordata > Leptocardii > Amphioxiformes > Branchiostomatidae > Branchiostoma > Branchiostoma floridae x Branchiostoma japonicum. The sequence goes on from CM023823.1 coordinate 22,027,988, forward strand.
ATCACAAATTCAATTCTTGTTTTTTTTACTTAATTTCATCATCAACGCCTGAACAGAGCAAAATTACGAAAGCGTTCGAAGTTAGGGCATGCTGTCTAGCGTAGCACATTCATGAAGGTAAATTTACGAAAATGTCTCACAGCTTTTGCGGCTTGTAACGCGGAGCGTGAAGGGCTCATGAATATCCAAATATACTCTTTACATGAAGGTTTTAAAAATTCATTCATCAAAACCTGACCATTCTCCGACAACTAGCGATAGAGCGCCGTGAGTTCGAACGCGTAAAAAAGCGTTCGATGTTAGGGCACCCCCCGTTAACCTTATGTGTGAAGGAATTATCATCTAGCTCACTAGCCATGAACCTTTGTCTGAACTACATGTACGTCTTCAGATAGTTTTGGCCTTGTAATGTCCAAATTGTTAGCAAAATTTCAGCAAGCAGTCAAGATGAAAATAGGGGGTTGTGACTTGTGATAAACACTAAGAATCTGACTATAAACGGTCCCCCTGAAACTGTATACATGTATACCCTTTGGGTACAGACTTTCCCCTCTGACTCATGTCGATTTTCCTGTCTGCAATCTGAGGACCAACAGAGATACCTTTCAGTTCTTTCTGGATGACCCCGAGCTGTTTCCTACACAAGGCTTCCTCTTCCTTCATGATCTTCAACTGCACATCGTACAGCTTGACCTGAATGGCGTAGTACCTCTGTTCCAACTTCTCTAGCTCTACCTTAAGGTTTGTCCCCTCCTCAAGGAAAGCCATCTGGATTGAAAAAAAGAAAAGTTTTGTTTTTGTTTTCTGCTCCTACAATGTATGGATGGACACATTTGACATTCTGACAGAGGAAACCAAATCCAGAACATTCACAAATATAATTCAAGTAAGCCTGATAAAGCTATATCTTTTTTTCAAATCCAAAGTTTGATGATAATAACTTCCTTGCTCAACAACTGTATGAGATACAACATATGGGAACTTCAATTACTTAACAACAATTTTAGGAAACTAATTTACTGCTAACGTTGTTTAAAGAGATAAATTGTAGTATGGAACATTAACATTATAGTTATTTTGTAAGGTCGAATTTCAACGTTTCTTGTATCAGTTAGTGTCCTGAATGTACAATGCATGGATTATCACATGTCTACTCTAGACCCACTCTCTCTTATCCTAAAATAACAAATTAAAACACCCCCATCCACCCCAATAGCAATGTTTAGGTACCTCTTGCTTGATTTTCCTCCTCAGTGACTGAAACTGTTTCTCCTTTGCTCTGAGCATCTGTAAGGTGTCCCCAGACACTCTTTCTTCTATCCTGTTCAGTCTGCTGGAGGCATGCAGGTCCCAGGTGGCCTTCCCAAACTTCTGCTTGTCTGTCAGCATCCTCTCCTTCATCCCTGAACACAAAATTGTTTGTTTGTTGCTTTTGTTGCAAGAATAACACACACACACACACACACACACACACACACATTATGTAGCACACACATTATGTAGCGAGATGACTTAACCAATCAGGAGCTTCTGTTTGCTATGTTTGTACCATTTACATTATGGTTGCGTGTGTATATTTTAAAAAAAAATTGAGTGCAATCACGATGGCCCTTTCTGTTACCTGTTGAAATGTCCACACATTCACTGAAGTATTTGATCTGCAGTTGTAGAATGGCTTCTGTAGCCGTCTCGTACTGTGACTGCCATTCATTGTACTCCTTAACATACTGTGATCTCCGACCTTCCCCGATGTCTGGATCCTGCACCAGTTCTTGCAACTTGTAGAGGAACAGTTTAATTCAAACATTTCAGATCAGCTATAGAAATTCAATAAAATTCAATTCAAAACACAACTTCTTTTGTATAAAAAAAAAAGTTTCTAAATATAAATCCCCTTTCCCTTTGAGATGGTGAGGGAAGGAACACTACATTTCTCCCATCTAATCTCCAAGCAGATGTTAGGGTGACAGATTTTAATGTATGGTTTTGAATGGCTGCTGAGCTTCAAAGTGTGTATATCAGTAATCTCCAAGCAGATCTAAGGGTGGCCAAAGACAGTATCCAATTGGCCAGACAGTATCCATTCAGGCTGAATGGATACTGTCTGGCCAATTGGATACTGTCTTTGGCCACCCTTAGATCTGCTTGGAGATTATATATCAGAGCTCAGAAGCCATTCTAAACCTTGAGATTATGCATTGCTTAGAAACAAGCCATCTCACATTCGTTCCAGTGCACCAGGGGATTGTGGATAAGATAAGAAGTTTTCACAAGTGAGGGACCTTAAACTTTGACCATAATGCATCACAACTGCAAAGTGCACCTGGAAGTGTGAGATGGCTTATTAAGTTGGATCTGTACTCTCCTGACTGACCTCCTGTCTCTTGATGAAAGCCACCTCTCTGACATCCAGGAAAGGCTGCAGGTTGTAGTGGAAGAGTTCTACCGTGGCCAGCAGTAGGTCCTCCACGGCTGTGTCCTCCAGCTCGTACACACCTAACATGTCCAGCATGTTGATAGAGCCTGCCCGCAGGGCAAGCACCTGGAAAAAGAGTAAGATTGACAATGTTTTATCCGATGTTGAGAGTTTTCTTGTGCACAAACAACTGAGTGATATTTCAGCAGTCTGTTAGCTACCTTCCTCAGAGTCATGACTGGAACTACACAGTAGATCTCCCTGCTAGGTGGCGCTGCAGCAAGAATGCAGTCCTAAACGTGACTGAGTCTGTATCCCCCTCATCCTGGTTCATGATACTGACTGGAGTGGATTTTCTCATGAATGCAGCTGACAGACTATGGAAATGTTATCAGGTAAAGTATCGCCAAGTTGTGTACAAGAACATGACAATCTATGATTTACCAATCTAATGAAACTATTCACCAATAAAAATAACAAACTTTAAGATGACCTGCCTCTTTAAGATGGTCTGCAGCTCGACTCACTGCATCCTCATAGCCTCTTCTCTTTAAGTCGTTCAAGTTTTCGAAGTAGGCGTCCGTACTGGAGTCTTCCATAAAGAGCGTGTCCACAACCAGTTTCTTACCACAAACGTCCAGGGCGACCTTAAGGTACGTTTCTACATCACTAACAACTGTCTCGGACACTTCAGCGTCATCATTATACGTCCCCATGTAGTAGTTCAGGTAGCCCCACAGCGTTGACATCTCTTCAGGCATCACAGGAAGGTACGGTTCGAGTTGAGGATAAACCAGAGACATCTGTTGATGTGCATGGCGGATGTCTTGGAAGGAAAACATCCCGGCCCAACTTCTGTCGTCGTCTGAACTGCGCTTCTTGCATTTGGCGACGTTGTGGCAAGTTATGGCCAGTTTGTTTTCCGCGTTGTTCCAGCCTACAAGAAACTTAAGACGAGTCCTGGCGTCCGGATCATCGAATGGTGTCTCCTTGATCGCTATCCAGCCCTCTAGACTGTCTGGCTGCTCCATGTTGTACGTTAAGGACATTTTAAATTGTTTAGTATTCTGTAAACATTTTGTCCACACGAACTCCGTGGGATTTACCCCGTGAGTCAGAGTCTTAAGGTCGCAGTTGTCCTGTTTGTCACATATTGTGCCTGACGAAATTGGAGAAAAATATAGAGCTAAGAATAGTATAAATCCACCCAAAGATACTTCATATTGAGCATATATATTAAAAACATATTGAAAAAGTATTTTAACATGATTTCTCTATTATTTCTTTAATTTAACCAACATAACTACTTACCAAATAAACAGGCAGCATAGATAATCCTAGCGGGCGAAGTTTTCAGGGTCCTTTCAGTGACCCGTGACGAAGTAGACGAACGGAACAGCTCTAAATTTCAATGTTTCTTCGCTTCTCGTTTGTAATATTACGGCAATAGCACACCTCAGAGAAATTATTAGCTAGTAAAGAAATGGCTGAAGATTCGAGCGATTCGTGCTCGGTGGCTACAGAGTCTTCAGGAGTGGAGGTCCTGTATCGGGACCCAGCAGCGGACGGTGGCAACGCGAAAGAGCCGTCCGATGTTTTCTTGAGAAGTCTAGTGGATCTTGTGAACGATGACGATGTCAACGCAGTTCTACAGGCTCAGAGACACATGTAAGAAGGGCTTTCTTATTCACCCCAAGGGAGTGAAGTATTGGCTTTGGCTTGTGTGTCCATCCAAGGATAAAACCTCCTTCTGGTCTATCTCACAGTGTTTATGTGTTTCTGTACTGCAGTTTTTATGTGTACTGCCAGAGGGCACTTACCGTCTAAGATGATGAAGTCTGCTATCTCAGATTGCCTGGTTCCAGTTGTACTGTTGAACTTTGCAGCCTTGTTCAAACCCATATAAATCCTGCTCTGGGAGATTTGTTTTATCTTTTGTTTGTGTCTTGTGTGTGAACAGGGTGAACAGATTCGAGAAGACAAATGAGATGCTGCAGAGTTTCAATACCTTGTCGTCCATCCGGTTTGACGAGACACAGGAGATGTTCAAGAAGCACACACAAACACTGCTGGACATGAAGAAGGACCTGGATCACATCTTCAGAAGAATCAGGTTGGTTTACACCTGCCACTACTAGTGCTGTGTACCGGTTTGCTGGACTCAGTTCCGGACTTGTAAAAAGGTTTAGGTTCAAGTCCAAAAAAACCTGAATGGCGGGAACTAGTCCTGGACTTGGTTGGAAAAAAACCATGTCACTTACCCCTTTTTGTTCCGAACCACATAAAATCTTCCATAGATCGCAAAATCTGTGCTGCAAAATGAAGAAAACATTGCCATCGGGCATTAATTGTCAAGTGTCGGGCTCCATGTTATGTGGCCACAGTTTTGCCCAGACAACACTGCAAGGTTGCCAACATGCAATTTTGTATATACCGTGGGTTTAGGTCCGGACTTACAAGTCCGGAACTGAACCTAAACCTCTGGACTTGAATCCGGACCTGAACCTAAACATGGGTTTAGGTACACAGCACTAGCCACTACTGACGGTCTGCATGCCTTTGTCCATGAGGCGTAGCAAGTTTAACCACCACTAATCGTAGTTGGCCTGCTCTAATTCAACAAATGTTGTTGGTAAATTACACGTGAAGCGTTTGTTGGTAAATTACTCCTGAAGCGTTGGTTGCTTTAATTCTATGTAGTGTTTTATTTGTTGTCCTGAATTCATCGTGAAGCATTATTGACAAATCATTAGTTTTGCCAGACAACCCATGCATACAGTTCATCATTTTTTTATTCACCTTTTTCAAGACTAGGAGCCTGCTAAAAACCCACAATGACCCTGGTATACTGTAAATTCATTTAATGTCATGGGGACTTAATTTCACAGTGTGGGGGAAAGGCGGTTTTTGCTGTGTTTGAATTTGTCAGTTGAAACAATTCTGCAGTACAGCAGTATTATAATGCAAATGCATATCCATGGTGTCATTATTTTGCAGTGGAGAGGTCACCATGAAAATAAAACCACTGCAACTTTGAATGTCTGTTTTTGCATGATTGTTTTCCTTTTCATTTACACACACTTATCATCTACAGGGAACTTAAAGGAAAAGTCAGCAAACAGTATCCTGAAGCCTTCCAAGGTACAGTACACCCAACTCTCAAGTGCAAATGTGTTAAATGTTGGGAAACATTGCCAACCTGTAAATGGCACCAATAGCTCTACAAATGCTAGCATTATGTATGGCACATCCATGGCGTTGTTGCTTGTTTGCAAAATGAAGATGCAACAGCAGTATAACAAAATGCATCAATGTTAATAGCATAAAAACTTACCTGGGTTGGTTGTTGATGTAAACTGGTAAGCAACAAACAAAATCTCTCTGCATAAACTTCCTGGTACTTTTGATTGCTGTATTTATTTATTTATTTATTCAAGCTTTGCCACAAGTGGAAGGGAAGGGAGAAACAGGTGGAGACCACCTTTACAGGCTCCCTCCAAGGTCACATGTCCTAAGTGATTGATCAGTTGAATCTGACAAAGGCTGCAACAAAACTTAGCTGTTTACCAATTAATGTATCTAATAATACCGGTAACCAATCTTACCTACATATCTATGTTCTTACCCAGCTGCTGAGGTGCAGGTTCGACAGTGGGAGGAGTCAGCCGTGTCCCCCACCTCTCCACCCCCAGAAGGGGCAACATTAACAGTTGAAACACCAGCTACAGAAGACTTCTCCACAGAGGATTTATCTGTACAAGGGCTACACACAGAAGTTTTAGAAGCTCCACATCCTCAAAATGAGGACTTGACGTTGCATTAGATTTGCTCAGTTTTACACCAGGCACAACACAAGGCTGTTGCCAACTTAGGTTTCAAAGCAGATGTTGGAGTGGAAAGCTTCTCTGACAGCGACCTGAGTTCCAGCTTCTCTGTTAAAATGTTACCATCTTCCACCCCAAGATCTGCTTGGAGATTAGCCAACTTGCCAACTATTCAGATGCTTTATTCTTTTATACACTTATTTTACAATATTTGAGCATGTTCAGGATTAGAAAGCCATTTGCATAGTCACAGGAAATTTTAGTATCCCAGTTTTTGTGCATCTTCTTTTCTGGACATGCCTTGGTCATGATTTTTGGATGGCAGATAGCATATTGGGTAGGGAAGAAGTGGTATACTAGTACATGTATGTCTGGGCCCACCTGGCAACTTCTTTTGGATGCTTCTGAGGTTATTGAAAAAGTAATGGCATGTCTTCCTGGGGGAAAATGATTGTCCTGGGGACATTGAAGCAACTGAAGAGACTCATCTCATTGAAGCAACTGAAGAGACACATCTTTAAATGCATAAACTAGTCCATGTTTATTCATTAAGCTTCGCCATAGCAATGGAGGGTATGGCAGAACTGGTGTTACAACCTTCATACCAACAAGTACACGACACTTACAACAAATAATCGAATATTGGTTACAAGAGAATAAACAGATAAGTTAACATTAAAGGGAGATAACATGACAAAAAAACAGAAGATAGGAACTAGATCAAATCAATACAATAGTCATATAAGGAATCCAGACTAATTTTAGTATGCGCTGGCACGTAATCACGATACACCACCAGGTAGACAATCACTAGTACATAACGTTACAAGATTTCACGCAGATTGTAGCTCTTAATTTCCTGGAAAAAAAACACAGACTTATGATATCAAGAAAGGAACCAACATGTACAGATTCTTTCGTTTCAGTACTCTTGCACGTTATTATCAAGGTTGCTGTCAGAGAAGAAAATTGTGCTTGTAGCACGTGTGTGTCCTTCAGTGTGGTAGAAATAGATATTTATCAGAAAGGGGTAGTTATATTTTACTCCCATACCTCCATACCATAAGTATGGGATTTTTCCTGGTATTTATTCTTCTTCTCCTGCCATTTGGTCAAATGGAATTAACTCTCAGGTAGGAGACAGATTAGGCATGGGGATAGAGTAGGCAAATGCCCCCTGATGTTTTTGTTTTTTCATATAGGCCTTTAAGATTATTTTAGTGAGGTTTTTTTGGGGTCATATTAAGACCAAAAATGTATATTTTGGGTGCCTACGCCCTGGTATTATAACCAAATGACCTGAAATGTTTGGCATACTATACTTCAAGATAATTTATTCGGGATTTTTGGCTATACTCATACTGTTATGTCATACTAATATTGGCTATATTCATACTCAGTTGACCCAGATACATGTATTTTTGATAGCTGTGATCACTTGGGTCACTGGCTGCCATTTTATTTTGCCCAGAACAGGCCGCATGGAAAAGGACAAGTATAATTTTCTTTTGGCTGTGAGAACAACACTTAAATTTATTACCAGCACTCAAGTCTGCAATCGCCATAAACTAACGAAAGTATCAACAAGTCTGTCGGAGTGTTCTGTCTTTCCTTCCGCAACAGCGTCACTTGTAACCTAACGATCTGTACGGTTTAATATTCTCAGTGTACAGTCAGTCATCTCATAAGCTGTCTGCTCTTGACCGACGGACTTCCTGACAACTGAATTCGCCAAACTACGGTTAACGGAAGCTTCAGTTTTTGTGTCCGCCTTATAGATGGAGATGCCAGCGACTACATTTCCAGTTGAAGCTACTGCAGCTGTAGCTGACGTCAAAGAGTGGCCATACTTACTGTTTTCTGTTTGTGAGACGTGACCAGATGCATCATCAATGTCTTCGTCATCTATTTTGTTGGGTTCATGTGCACTAGGAGTGTTTGGGACAGGTTTGCTTTCTGCGCTGTTATCCTCATCTTTTATTTGGCAGTAGTCGTGACCCGATGGGACGTACACTTCCTCCTCGTTAATTTGGTCGTACCCGTCGCCGTCTGTTGGACAGGAGTCCTGCATGCTCCCTGACTGCGACGTTACTTGTCTAGAGCCCCTGTACATTGGGTTCATCTGTAACGCCCTTCTGATATCATCATTTGAAAAAGATGTACTTCGGTTTGGTCTGTCGTTTTCCAGATTTTGGTTATTTGTACGTCTCTTATTGTAACAAAACAAAGCAATGGAACTCATTATGATAACTAGACCTGACAATGTAGAAATCACCATAAGAGGCCTATGAGTCTTCGAAACAGGACTACCAACTACTTTTGAGGTTGTATCTGTCTGCTTAAGAGAAAACAGTGGTGCGCAGGTGGTTACCGGCCTAACTGTCATATTTTGTGTTTGGGGGATCGTTGTTACATTTGAGGAGAAGGCTGATCCCACACTTACGTTAGTACATGTACCTGATATGTTCATAATCACGACGCCTGTTTCTACAGTAGAAACGTGCTCTTGTAGTAAACATGTTCTCTCGTCTGCTTGATTTGTTGTGGATACATTGAAGAACGAAGTGATCACGTCCTTGTGATCAGGAACTAGAGCAAAACAGGCCACGTAGGACTCATGGTCAGAGTGTTGTCTGACTCCAATTCCATCTTTACCTACAGTTCGAGAGTGAAAGGTGTGGTTCTTCTGGGTTTTTACCACCAAGCTGAAACCATCTGATCTCCGAGAGATCCGCAAGCTGGACTGGCCCTGCAGAGCCAACGTCATGTCGCCTGACGCCGCCCAAGCCTCCGAACATTCGGTTAAAACAGACTTACGGACCCAAGGTTTACTCTTCCTCCCTATGATGACGAAAGGAGAGAAACGCTCGAAATGGCCGGACCGAAAGGCTTCTGAGAGAGGATTACAGTGGTCTATGTCACTTGGGACTGTATGCTTACTCGCCAGGGTTCCGGACCAATCGATGGTGAATTTGTTGTTAACTAATCTATTTATGTGTAAAATGATGCCAATGGCCTCAAATCGCATCCACTGTTTCGAGCGGGATAAATGCGTTAATGCGTTGAATCGACCACAATGCAAACACATATGTACAGATGGACAGTTGTCCATCACAAGCTTCCATCCCACAGTGTTTACTTTGGAGAAGCCAAAATTATTTCCACTTAATTTGAATCTGGAAAGTGTTGGGAGGTTGAAAAATACTTTGCTGGACAGACATACTAAGTTGTTGTCACTTATGTCCAGAAGTTGCAGTTGTTTCAAATACTGAAAGGCGCCAAGTGGGATGGTTTCAATTTTGTTTTTACTTAGGAATAGTCTATGTAGTCCTTCCAGTCCAATAAACCACTTGCTATGTACCTCGCGCAAAACGTTACCTCCTAGGTCTAACGACAGCAGCATGTGCAGATTTTGGAAACATGCTGGAGCGAGACTAGAGATCTTGTTCCCAGAGATCGAGATCGTTTTGATGATGTATATGTTTGGGGGATATGAAGCTCCGTGCCAGTTTCTGGGAATATGTGTTAGCTCGTTGTCATCTAAATTGAGATTTTGTAACCACAAAAATTGAACGAAAGTAGCGGGGTCTATTTCAGTGATCCCTGCATCAATAAGGATAAGGCTATTGAGAGAAGAAGGGTCAATCATGGCTAGTTTTTGCGACGATAATTTTCCAAACTTAAAACCTTTTAAAGCAAGCCACTGCACATGCAGAAAACACTTTCCAGGTGGACTAGTTGTGTTTTCAGCAGGCTCGTTATGACCGTCGCTACAGGAGATGCACATCGTCCTAATGTGTAAGTTTACACTATGAAAGTACTTACTTTCCTTGTTCATTTCACTCGTGGGTACACACAAATCGAACCTTGTTTCCTGACACGTTGGAAAGCATGTTGGATCTGCTGAGATATTGGATACCGTTGACAAGACTAGAATGATCAAAGCGCCAACTTCAGATTTCGAAACCATCGTGACGACAGGACTGTTCTTTCGCCAGAAAAGTTGTCAGACTATCTCTTTTCATTCACCGTAAAACCAATTCTCTATCTTAATGTATCAAGCGCCTTTGCAGTTGTATTTTCAAGTTTGAAGCAATTGTGGACAGGTATAATGTGGTTTATTACACTATAAACAGTTGATGGTGTGTTCCTGCCACGCACCTGTGTAACGATAAACTATGTTTTCATCCCGATTCACAACAGAAAAGGCTGATGCGGCCGAGCTTGAGTGAAGAAACTAATTCTTTGTACCTGATTCTTAGGCGGATGCTTTAAAAAGATGCTTCTCTGTTGCCGCCGGAGTCTGCACGGAGTCGCCGTGACTATAGCCGGAAAGCTGTTACAGGTACGGTCTGAAGTAATGACACACGAAAAATGCCTCTCCGATGATCCTTTGTATTGGTCGGCGTCTTTCTCGTCTGTTGTTGGGCTGACTATGTTGCTGAAGTCCTAAAAAAGCAAAAGCGTGCCTTTGAAGTCAGGAGATTGTTCGATGCATCAGTGAAGCAACAAAAGAGACACTGCTGACGACTCGCCCTCGAATTTATTCAGAATCCCAGACTAAGTACTTAGTATGTTTATGATATGCAGGCGATTATCGTATGCCGCCAGACAGTAATTATAATTACATATACATATACATATACATGTACCTTTACATAAAGTTTTACAAGATTTGGGTCACTCACTGGCCGCCGTTTTATTTTGTTCCGCACAGACATGGAAAAGGACAAGTTTGCAACAAAAGTAGAAAAACAAATTTCTGAAAAATGGAACAGACTTCTACTACGTAACAGTCTTTCATATAACGCTTGGTTGTTCATAACCAAGCAGTCAGCGAAAAATGTATACGTTTGTAGCACGTGTACGTCCTTGGATGCGCTAGGAACAGATGAGAGTTATCTGTCAGAAAGCATCACGTTTTATTCATATATACTGCACGACTGTCTCAGATATCATGTGTCCCAGAAAATAGCATATCCAACTTTAAGCAAGAGTCCATGTGACAGAAAGTCTTGCCCGGCACAGACATGGAAAAGGACAAGTTTGCAAAAGTAGAAAAAATGATGAACAATGGAACCAACTTCTACAGCCTTTTACCAAGCAGTGAAAAAATGTCTACATTTGTAGCACGTGTACGTCCTTGGATGCGCTAGGAATAGATAACAGCAAGGAGGTTCAAGGAGATCTCCTTGATAACAGTTGTCAGAAAGCATCACGTTTTATTCATATATACTGCACGATTGTCTCAGATATCATGTGTCCCAGAAGATAAATAAGTTCTACAAAGTTTGGCATAACATTGCAGCTGTTAGTTAAAAGTAGAAAAACAAACTTATGACATCAAAAAAAAGGAACGAACCTCTATAGATTCTTTTATATAACCAAACACTGTCAGTGAAAAAAAATGTCTACGTTTGTAGCAGGTGTATGTCCTTGGTTGTGCTAGAAATAGATATCTCACGGTCAGAAAGTGTCACGTTTTATTAATATATACTGCACGTTTGTCCCAGGTATTAGGTACAGAAGAAGGTCCCGTGCTCTTGACAGAGCAAATAGGGGTGGTGCCCATTTCCATTTCTGTAGCCCTTGGGCGACACACAGTTGTGCAAGGCACTACAGCAGGGGGCTGGTCCGCTGGTAGTGCTGTGTGTTTGACCTTCCCACACTCTTTCTCATATGTGCTGAGTGCTAAGCAGAGAAAGAAGTGTGTACCATTTTTAAAGTCTTTGGTATGACCCGGCCGGGGTTTGAACTCACGACCTCCCGGTTACAAAGCGAGCACTCTACCAATTGAGCTATTGCACCGGTACAGAAAATAGTACACACAACTTTAAACAAGAGTCCATAGGACAGAAAGTTGAATGAATGGTTTCTTTACATCCTCAAATCATTACAGATCGTACAGTGGCAGCCTTCAAAGTAAAGTACGATTTACAATTAAAAACAATAAAGAATATATACATCAACTAAACATTTCAAAACTTACAGTGTGCTCCTCTTATTGCTTGTTTATGACGCTAACCATTTGTTGTTGAGTAGGTCTACCAGGTGTGCAGTGTGCTCTTGCGGTATCTGGCAGTTCTACATTTGAACTGCGTTATCTGGTCTCTAGACCTAAGATTCTTGACATGAAGACTTGCACGGTTTGGTGGCAACCACTTCGAGAAAGTTGTGGAGCTCAACAAGGAAGTAGCAAACTTACTACATAATTCATCGTTCATGTCATCTGTTACTTAAAGATGAGAGTGACAATTGCTTCAGAGCAAAGTTGGGACCTAGAATTATGTGGCAAGCTCTTCTTTGCACATTCTCTATCGCCCCAGATTTGAATAAAGTGTAACGTTTTATTCATATATACTGCACGAGTGTCCCAGATATTATGTGCAGGGTGTCCCAGCAAATAGTATACCCAACTTTAAAGTCCATAGGACAGAAAGTGTCACGTTTTATTCATATATACTGCACAATTGTCCCAGGTATCATGTGCAGGGTGTCCCAGCAAATAGTATACCCAACTTTAAAGTCTTAAAGTCTATAGGACAGAAAGTGTACAACTTAGTAGATACCAACTACTAAGTATCTAATACCAGCTCAGAAAAGAACAAGAAACAGTCATGCCTTCAAATATCAGAGTTATCAACCAAGGATTGAGGCGTTCAAAACCTCATATTTTCCAAGAACTATCATAGAGTGGAACTCGTTACCACCAAGTGCAGTTGGGGCATCATCACTAGAAAGCTTTAAACAACGCCTGCAGTTAGATGTGCAAAGATTGGGTGTAACAGGTCATTCAGTGTAATATAGCTAGCTACCGCCGCGCCCCGTGACTGCGAAGCTGGTGTGTTATGCCGAAGGGTGGTTGTACTGGCTTTTCAGATACAGATACTGGCTTACTAGTATCATTTCAAACTCATGAAGCACATCACTATAAAAGTATGTTTTCCATGAAGGAGAACGAAATATGCTTTCTATCAATACCCTAATGATAAGTTTGCCTCTCATTTGGACACATATACAAAGCCCACAACTTGCCTGACCATTGCAGGGACAGAGAAAGATGGCTGCCTTCATTACAAGGTTGACCAGATGGATTTGCACGTGTGTGGTCGTCTCTCACCACTATTGATGCACACCAAGTGTGTGACCAGATAGTACTTCAATTTGGATGTCTTCATGCCAAAACTATCTGGCATGCTTCCACATCCCATTCAATTTGATTTATCATTTGTGTTGCACATTATAACTGCTCTTTAGGGAAATTTTTTTCAATTTGTTGTGATTTGAAAATGCTTTGAAAGCATAATCCTCTTGCCATTCAAGCAATTTGTATTAAAGTGGTCTTCAATTCTTCTATACTGCCAGTCTGAAAAGGCCTTCTATATACACAAGAGTATCCATACTTTCAGGTCACCTTTTTTCATCAGCCACTTTCTATCAGTCTCACATCAACCACTAACTAATTCCAAAAACATAAGTTCAAGATCACACACTGTCTGAGCTGCCCATAACATAACCAGTGGAGGTTTGATCAGTATTGTAGTAAGCTTGTCTCTGAAACATGTAGGGCACGGGCTGAAACGGCGGCCATCTTGGACGGGTCATGCCGAGGTCAAGGTCAGCTGCTGACTGGATCAAACTTGAATCAAGTGTGTCTGACCAGCTGGTGTCTCGAAACACCGGAGACGCAGGTGTCACGTGGTCCGATACTGCAAGCTGTTCCAACGGCGGGGCCAAGGGAGGGGTTGTGAGGAGGGCCTGTTCCAATGTGTGAGGAGTGTTGATAAGTGTTAAGTCACCTTTCCGGATGCTTTGGTTCATTTCTGTAACACTTTGCAGGATGCCAGTTCTAATAGTGATAGACTGAGTCCTCTCTGTGTCACCTATGTTGTGCATTGCAGCTGAAACATTTATGCTACTGGTGTTGTGTGCTATTTCAGTATTTTTGTGTTGTGCTGTTTCCTGACTAGGCTTCTGTTTGAGTTGGTGGGGTGTTGTACAGGTATTAGTTTCCACATTTTGGGTACTACTGTCTGACTCTGCTGATCTGATGGTACGTCTCGCAAAACATTTCACCCTCCCACCTCTCCCATGTATGATGTCCATGTGCTGTTTCAGGTGAGTCTTGGTTTTAAATTTCCAGTCACAGAGGTCACAAGGAAAGGGGCGAAGGTCGCTGTGCTTCCTCATGTGGTGCTTCAGGTCCAGTGGCATCTTGAAGGTTGCTCCACACACCACGCATGTGTGGGGTCGTCTGTCACCGCTGTGCATGCGGGCCATGTGTGTGCTCAGGTAATTCTTCAATTTGAAATGGAACCCACAAATTTCGCAGGCGTGTGGCTTGCTGGCGCTGTGTGTCACTTTCACGTGACGGTTGAGTTCGCCTAGTATTGCAAACCGATTCCCGCACTCGGAGCATTGGTGGGGCTTCTCGCCGTGTCTGCGTACATGAGATCTGAGTGCACGCACTGTCTTAAACTGTTCACCACACACTGCACATAAGTGAGTGCTGCCCTCCGTGTGGACCTCTTTGTGCATTCGGAGAGTAGCGGGTGTTTTAAATGTAGCGTTGCAGACCTTACACTCAAAGGGCCTCTCTTCTGTATGCACGACCATGTGAGATCTCAGACTACTCTCTATTGCAAACTGAGCACCACACTGTGCACAAAGATACGGCTTCTTTCCACTATGCTTCCTCTCGTGTAGCTTCACTGCTTCTCTGTGTTTAAAACCCTTGTTACAAACACCACACTTGAAGGGCCGCTCGTCAGAGTGAACAATCATGTGACGCTGCAAGTGTCGCGGTAGTTTGAATGCAGCGTTGCACATGTCACACGTGTACTTCCTCTCAGCCGTGTGTATGTGGAAAGTGTGGCTGTCCAAGTTTCCCTTGGAGCTGAAGCTGACATTCTTGCACAATACACAAGCAAATGGCTTACTTATACCATGGACAGTCTTCATATGCTTCCCCATTCTGTACAAGCTGGGGAAATTTGACCCACAAATACTACATCTTTGGCCATCACTTTTTGTTTTCCTTCTCATAGACTTTGGCTGTGGAGTCCACTCTATAGATATGTCAGAGTTTTTGTCTGACATCATCTCGTCTTCCAGATCATGCTCATCTTCCTCTTGCTCTTCATCATTTTCCTCCCTCTCCATTGGTGATATAGTATCCTGAGTAGTTTCCTCGCAATCTCTTTCAGATACAGACTCACACATATCAACTTGTTCTTCCTGAGGGTTCGCATGACCTTCCTCGGCCATTTTTGTTCCTGTTCCAGATTGGTCCTTAAGTTTGCCTCTGTGCAGCTCAGTTTTATCATCCCAGAAAGGTCTCTTCTTCGGGAGTAGATTCAAACCACTGCCAGAACAGGTACTTCTTTGTGCAGTACCAACATTTCCCTCAACATCACAGGAGAGCGACTGCATGTCGTCCCCATTTCCCAGTGTATCTGAGTCCTGTTCTGCATCATTACAGCTTTGTACATCTTTACCATTGCAACCCCTAGACTGCTCCGACAAAGCCTTGATCATTGCATTCTCTAAGGCATTTCCCTCCTCTGCACTGTGGCTGTCAAGTTCAAACATACAAGTGTTAGCCTCCTTCTTTGTTAAATCAGCATCAACATCAGCATCTTGTTCATCACTGCACATCATGAAAGTACTATCTATGTTGTCTTCAGATCCAATACTTCTGTGCTGGGATGTTTCCACCTTTTCCCCATCTTTTCTTGAAGGTTGCTTCCTTGATTTTGTGGCAGACCCTTTAGCTCTTGATACCTTCGTCAACGTATTGTTTGCCATGGGCTTGTTGGATCTGTATAGGATAGGGAGCGGTAAGTATTACATGTTTTCATACTTTCACATGACATATCCAAATACAGATATTCCTCAAGGGATTAAACTAAAATGCTGGAAATGGATACTTCATAAGGATACTGGTGAGTACCCACATAGAAATGTTAGGTACAATTTGTAGCAACATTATTATCATGTGTACCCAAGTGGGTGAAATGAAATGAAATGAAGTTGCTATATTTGGCTAATTCTATAATTTTAAACTTTAAAAGTGAGGGCATTGGTGACTACTAGTATCATTGTTATTGTTATTGTTATTGTTATTGGTGGGCCGGCTTACTCTCTCCTTGCAGCCAGGGGCTGAATTGTGAGGAGCTTACAATGGTGGTGGGGCTTAATCGCAAGGGTCTGGAGCGGCTGCCATTCGGCGCTAACTCAGGTGACCTCAATACGACCCCAGGTGCGGCCATAAGACTGTAAGGTTTGAACCACTCACACCGGGAAGGACCCCTACTCTTTTCGATAAGTATGGTGGGTTCTTTAACATGCGTGGGGTGTGGCTCTCCCCGAACACGGGACCTCCATTTAACGTCCTATCCGAGGGACGTCCCTAACCGAAGCTAGGTACTCATTTACACCTGAGTGAAGTGAGGAAAGTCGTGTAAAGTGCCTTTCCCAAGGGCACAAGATCGGTGACATGGGTGGGGATCGAACCCGGGACCTCTTGGGCCTGAGCCGAACGCGCTACCGCTGCGCCACGACCCCACGCTATCAAGTAACTATCATACAAACCTGCTAGTCTGGTACAACTGGAGAAGGTAGGTGGCAAACTCAGAGTCATTCTTGAAGTTTCCATCTAGCTTTAGTTGCTGCCACAAGTCCATGGACTTGCCTATGTACACCACACACCTGCAACAGATCAGATGGACTACATCTATATGATCTTGGCCAACATTACAAACACAAGATACATGTATATGAAATGAAAATTCTGTTACTTAATCAAAGAACTTTTGATAGTAGGTAGATGTAGCCTGGTTACCAAACCTGTGTTCGCTCCAGAGTCCTACATCCTCTCCACAAATAGAGAGAGAGGATATAGGACTCGGGAGCTAAAATAGGTTTGGTAACCAGGTAGATGTGATCATGACAATCTCAGCATTTGAAATATGTCACTTTGTAATATAGACAAAGGAAATGCAAAGTCATTCACATCGCAGTTTGCAATACTGTATTTTGTATTTTAGAACAGATAGTCCTCAGATAGTGCCCTACAGTCATCATATTCTTAATGAATTCTTCCAATTTAAGTACATTACATTAGATTGAAAATTGAACTGATTGTATCTGGATCTAAGATTGAAACTAGAACTAGAGGTATTTTTCTGCAAGATTTACATTTTAGGTAAAACCGTTTATTGTTTTTCAAGTCAAGTACTGCTATTGTAATTTCTAAGCCTAACAATTCAAACTTGTGTCTGCTAACGGTTTTTGCAATCTCCTTAAATATATTAATAAACCAGGTCTCATTGTACAAGAACTGGTTGACCCACAACCTCTTATATGGTCCGCAGATGTTGATGATATGATATTATTTAGTACATCGGACAGAAACAACCAATCGGGATCATTTTCCAGAGAACCAACCTGGAGGAGGGTGGCTTCCTCTGTGTGGGATGCACCCTGGGTCGTCCCCGCTTCTTGCCTTGTAACTTAACACCTGCGTCGGCCATCTGCAATTGCTGACACGTTAAAATTCCAAACATAAAATCTTACTAGTAGTATAAACTATAACGTTAACGTTAAGTTGCATATTAGAGGTATCATATTTTCAACCAATTTCCGTACGTTTCACATTCACAGAGCATAAAGTAATCCACTAAAAATCAAACGACTTCACTAAGTGGATAACTGTATCATCTTTGCATAACTAACCTTATGACATCGTTACAAATGAGAATATCATAAATCACGGTAATAATAAAGACACGGCAACATTATTTCCCCACCCCCGAACAGGCCTCTCACAAGTTTTGCAGTAACGTTACCAAGACCTACCTCAAACTGCTAGTACTGGGGTCAAGTGATTCGAGTGAATTTCAAAGCCTCGTGCAAACAAGATGCCATAATTTCACATTACTGTCTCCGCGAGCTGCAAGTCGTGTAAACCTGCAGGCCCTGTAAACCTGTAACTACACCAACTTACCTGTAAGTTATCATGCACGGGTTAAGGGTCAAAGTGAAGAGGTCAACAAATGGCGGCGCGCTCGAAAAGAAACATTTTCCTGGTGTTTAATCTTCACAACGAAGTATTAAACAAAGCTAAACAACGATTCGGCCAGATCTTTAGGCGTGTGTTCGGCACAACTTGGTGCGATGTACCGCACGATTGCAACTTCCTCTCATGTAGAAAGACGCCCACCAGTGGCAGCAGCGCTGTGTGGAAGATCGTTTGACCTCTTTCACAAAATTTCTGCACAGGCGTTTTGGTACAGCACGTGTCGCCAGAAACACTACCGACTTCCCATCTCAACAACAGACCCGTTCTTACCCAGTACCAGTGAAGTGTTAGACGTTCGCACACCGGCTGAATTTGAAGAGGACCACGTACCCGGTGCACGGAACCTCCCCGTCTTAAGTGACCAGGAAAGAGTGAACGTGGGGACTCTGTATAAGGAGGATTACTTCGCAGCGAGGAAACTCGGAGCAGCTATCATGTCTGCCAATATATGTAAATGTCAACTCTCATAAATTACAGGGGGTATTTTAAGACCGCCTGTTTTGGAGGCCTTCTCAAGAATGTCTTGAACACTTGGCATGGATTTCTGATGGGCATAGGACTATCTGTCATTAAGATTTTTTTAAAAATATTAACAGGATGTTCCCTAACCCGAAGTTGATAACAATGCACAACAGGTGCTAAATTCACCATCACGAAAATGTTCAGGGAAGCAGTGCTCTACATTCTTTTTAAATTTTAAAGGCATAATAAGACGGTATCAAGGTATAATCACAGCGCGGTTGTCTATGTTTATCAGTGTTGTCCACCATATTTGCTTGCGAAAAACTAGACCATGAAAACCTGACTTTGAGTGCTTAATTCTTTCCTCATCCTGGTCAGTAATACAAGTAAACAAACAAAAATGTATGCTGCATGTGTGGAATCCTTTGTGTTACAGCTACTATGATCCAAGATAATTTCTTAGAAAAACCCAAGGACTACACCCCACTGGTGTACTGCTGGAGGGGAGGGCAACGGTCCGGCAGCTTGGGAATCATACTTTCACAGATCGGCTTTAAGGTGAGAACCACTGAGCACATTTTTGTCAATTCTGAGCATCGATCCATTACATATCATAATTAAGAACCCACTACATTTATCAATAAGAGTATGGGCCCACACCGGTGTGTGCTAGTAAATCACAGGCTTGGCAAACCACATTTCACTACCAGCCAATAGAAAATGCCTCACCGCAGAAGAGTATGTCTGCTTTACCTATTATTACAACTGTGCATCCACAGGTCTATTTGCTAGAGGGAGGCTACCGTACTTACCGCCAAACAGTGGTGAGAGACCTCCAAGAGCTGCCAGCAAAGTTCAAGTTTCTCATGCTGTCTGGCATGACAGGTGAAGTAAATGCACTTAACAGGTGAAGTAAAGAACAGGCGAAGTAAACGCACTGTATATGAACTTTACATGAGCATCGTTAACATTTCCACTTTACCACGCAGGCAAATGCAATCTCCCCTGGCAAATTATCCTCCCTAAGCATGTCGGCAGAACGTACTGCGCCTGCGCAAAACCTGGATTTTCGCTGGATTTTTGGTCAACGTTGCATCAGAATTTTGCCTGTTGCAGACCATATCTTTTTCTACACAACATTTGAAAACTACAGACGGAATGTCACCCTTATATACGCGAATTCGACCTTATATGAGACGTTCTGCCGAAGTGCTATGCATAATACATTACGGGCTTTGCGCAGGCGCAGTACGTTCTGCCGACGTGCTTCCTCCCTATAGCCAGCGTAGTTAGTCTGGTAGAGAGAAGCAAAGAGCTATGGGCAGCTTGGTTCTTCTTCTTCCTTACTGCTGAGCTCCATGATTGTAATGCCTGTTTTCTACTCACCTCCAACGGACTAGCCTGGAGTCTGGTAAAGTACTGCCATGAGGAATAATTGCATTGATTTACATGATACTTAGTGACAGTACTGTTGTGTTGTTTCCCCCTAGGAGTGGGCAAGACTTTCCTTTTACACAGACTACAGGAGCAAGGAGAACAGGTGTTGGACCTGGAGGGAGCTGCTAGGCACAAGGGTTGGTACTTTCTAAGACTTGAGTAAGAAAAATAGCAACTGTAGAAAAGAGGTGTAGCTGTAGCCTGAAAATGAAGAACATTGTGCTCATAAGTCGGTAACAGTAAAGTGCATTATTTTCACATACCATGCCTACATTTTATTCAAGGCTGATAAACTAATTCTTTTTCATTGCA
The DNA here is from genome assembly GCA_013266295.2 of Branchiostoma floridae x Branchiostoma japonicum. Classification (NCBI taxonomy): domain Eukaryota; kingdom Metazoa; phylum Chordata; class Leptocardii; order Amphioxiformes; family Branchiostomatidae; genus Branchiostoma; species Branchiostoma floridae x Branchiostoma japonicum. Next base: position 22,048,521 of record CM023823.1, read on the forward strand.
ATAGAGTAGGAATTATCTTTTGCACCTCCACCAAATACATTGTATCTCTCTGATTCTGTAAGTCTTCTGATATCTAAACCATGGTGAGGTACATTGTTTAGAACATTTTTTTCACTTCCTCCAGGTTCCCTACTTGGCCTATGGGCTGGGGAGATACAGCCATCTCAGAAGGCATTTGAATCTTCCCTGAGATGTTCACTTGCACAATTCAATCCATCAAGGTGAGAGAAATCATTTCTCTAATATTAGAAATCAATTTGACATGGCAGGTTTTTCCCTGTATGTAGACATTGGAATGTATCAAATAAGATGTGTGCATTTCGATAAGTAATACATGTATTGTATTGACATGACATAGTACCGGTATATTCGAATTTTGTATCTCGCTGATTCACAGCATGTTTTTGTATCTTTTTACACATCTTTCTCGCAGTCACCGTTTTTCTCTCTTCGCCTTCCCCTACATCTGCCAGCACTTGTAACCCTTAAAGCCCATTAGGGGGAAGGTGAAGAGAGAAAATGTGTACCAGTAGAAAGATGTATAAAAGCCTCAAAAACATGCATAAAACACTGAGCTGGACCCTGAATCTGAGCGGAAATTACCTTTATCTATTGTTTTCCATGATCTACAGGCCTGTGTGGCTTGAATCTGAGAGCAGGAAGGTTGGACGTCTCCACATCCCTACCCACCTGTTTGAACAGATGAAGGCAGCACACAGGGTAGAACTCCACGTGCCCATGTCCTGGCGCATCCAACAAATCCTCCGAGACTACCCTCACTTTACTCAAGACAGGGCACACCTCAAAGAACTGCTACAAAACCTCCGTAAGTTTCATGGTGGAAAGCAACTGGATTCCTGGTTTTGCTTAATCGACAAGGGCAGATGGGAGGAGTTTGTGGAGTCCATATTGAGGGAACACTATGATCCAGCTTACTCCAAGTCTGTGAAAAATAATTCACGAGGAGGGCTCAATCCTACAATACTCCAGGTGGACAGCATGGATGAGGACTATGTCCAAAGAACTCTGTTAGCAGAATTGTTGTCACTTGGTGACAGGGTTAACAATCCTACAGAAAGTTGACGACATCTATAAAATAACACTGTTGTTAAGTTTATTAATTGCAGCTATTACTGTTCAGTAGTTTTATAATTAGTTACAAATGTACACAAGTGTACATTTAATTTATTCATTCAACCTAATGATTGTTTCATTATCATATAATGTTGCACTATTCTCTTGATACTGAAATACTCTAATGCTCTTGTCCCTTCTGAGTCATATGTGTACAATATTGTACATTTGTACTTATATTAAAGATGGAACAACCATTAAACAGTTTTGTGAATTCTGAACGAAGAACCATATACAATTTTATTGAAATATTTAAAAGAGCACCAGGATAAAAAGTAATCTTTAAAAGTTTAACATTATACTACTGCCATATAACCACACCATCATCACCACTTTGTGCACGTTACCGGGGTATTGTTGAAAAATATGGTAACTTTCCATTGTTGCCAGCTGCTACTAAATACTACATTGTAATATTCATTTTAGGCATCATCTAGGTCCATACGTGGTAATGGCTCTAGAGAGGGTCTATGTGGAAATGTTTTCCTATCTCTATTTCCAGTGGAGCACATATCTGTATTACAATGCATGCTCCCATTTAAGTTACCCCTCAATCTGTACAGAGTTTCCCATTTAAAAAAGTTACAACTTTGTGCGCTATCCCTCCTTCCTGTCCCACAGACCCAAAACTGCCTACCGTGGTTGGGCCCCGGGTTCACTACACTCCTCCGTTTGGCACGGCGACCGCATGTGCAAAATGGGGGTGTGATCCTACTAGTGCGAATAACTAAAGGGTTTCTTCCAGTGCTTCCCACCAAATGAGTCTTAGAACTGGAACGTCTTACTGACTGCCTGTTGTCTTCCATATGTACCTGTTTTGGAGTTGTAAACACAGTAGCTGTATTACGGCTCCCAAGGGTGCCTTCTACATTTGACCCCACTTCAATTAAAGAACTCTTCCAATTGTTTGCTTGAGGTTGCATCCTTGCTGTCATATCTGCACCCACATTATTTGGCCTGCCCTGATGATGACACTGCGTTGTCAGTGCCTTGCATTGTCCTGCAGTGTTGGGACGGCAAGGTCCAAAGTTGGTACACTCCTTTTTGTCACCTGTATCATTTGTTATTGTGTGCAGTACACGGTTGCTGAGAGTTGGAGCAAATTTGACACCTACCTTCCCAAGATTTGCCAGTAAAGTTGTAGACTTTGTGGTGGATGCTTGAACCTGTCCTGTCGCTGGTGATGCGTAAATTTGAAGACCTTGCCTTGTGCTTGACAACTGTTGAGCATACACCTTACCTCTGGGGCCTGACATGTTAGTAGTCTTCCCCTTGTGTGCTGTATACTTGCTGCCAGTGGCACATGCTTTCTTCATACTACTGGTACTTTGTGATGGAAGGTTTTGATTGCCAATGGAATAGTCTTTGGAGCTGGTGCTCCTCACTGAATCGGAGAATGTTGATGATGCATCATGGATCGATGTGCTGTTAGAAAGGGGATGTCTTGTCTGCTTTGGTAAGTTCATCACATCTGTTGGTTTTACTACAGCACCTTCTACTTGCAACATTGATGCAGGTGTGCTTTTCAGATTGGTTAGTTGCACAGATGGACTGTTGTTGACTGATTTTGAAGTTGTTCCAAGATCCTGTATGGCCTGAGGACTCTTGATCTGATTGGTTACCTTAAGTTGAGGAATTGGACCAATCAGACTTTTGGTGATCTGCATCACGCAACCATCACCCATCATTCTCCAGGCCAGCTTAGCTGTGTTTCTTGCGTCTTCAATTCCGGAATGCTCCCTTCCCTCAAACTCTATCCCCAAGTCTCGAAGAGCTCCTTTCAATCCATTTGGCTTGCGACCATAGAACTTCTTATAAGTAGCTCTCAGATCTAACCAACAGTTTAAAGCACTTGGTTTCGATATGCCTTTCCGGCGACATTCATACTGGAGGCAGACACCAAGATCCCAGTCAGACCAAGTAACAAAAGTGCCCCATTTGCTTGTATTCTTCCCAATTGTTTTGCCTGTCACAAAGTGGGCAGACTTCTCTGTTTGGACACTGGTTAGCCACCTGCCGAACTGAGCCAAGCAGATGTGGAGAGGAATGCCATGGTCGACTTGGTCCTGAGTTATTCCAGTCAGCTCTGTACAGAAATTACTCAAGTATGGATGTTCCTGAGGCTGAACATACCTGAAAATATGAAACAAAAGAAACAAGTTACTACATATAGTAAGTATATGTATCCCATTGTGTCAATGGGGTCAGTTTAACAGGGAGCGACATTGCAGCATTAACTACTAGTACAGGGAAGCTAAGGCATACTTTGCAGTTTTACAGAATACAGTGTCATTCTACTATTGTTATGGTTAGCAACTTTATTCAATAGAGTGCAATTTGTTTCGTATATTTAGCCATTTTATGGGTATGATTAGCAATTTTCCGGGTTTACTGAAAACAATTTCAGTAAAATACGAGTAAAATTGCTAAGTATACAAATGAAATTACTAAGTATACAGCTAATAATATTGCGCAGTAGTCAGTAAAATTACTAGGTACACTTAGGCACCCTGAACTATGGGTACAAAGTGAAAACAGGTTTTGGGACTTATACATGTAGGTAATAAAAATATGAAACTTTTTATTTTGTAATTACAGAAATGATTTTTTTGTGTGAAAGTTTCAACAAAATGATACAATGTACAAAGGACTCAAATTACATATTCAAGAACCACTGTGATTACTTAAAGGAAACCGTCGGAAAATCTTTTATTCATTATTTTCCCTTGGCCAATAGTCCCCAAAATTGATTTCTCACCTTGTTTACATTATTCCGCCATAGTACATGTATTTGCACTTGGGAAGGTTTGAAGTTCGCGCCGTACGGCGCAGTCATGTTTTGGCTACATCCGGGCACTTTTCACTAGGTAAGTATATGCATGACGTCAGGCTTGAAATCACGTGACCTAAATTTCGCGGGAAAATTCCTCCAGGCATAAGTTCACAAGACTGTACACGTACTGAGGGAGTGGAGTGTTACCAAGGAAAAAGGAGCGAGTCACCAATAGACGCCGCGTGTGGTCGTCTGTTGTTGTTGTTGTTTTTTGCGCGAAATGTAGGTCACGTGTTTATGGCGTGACGTCAGGCATGAAAAGGGCCCGGATGTGACACAAAGATGGTAGCGCCTCCGCGTTGGAGACAGAGCGGTACGGCGCGAACTTCAAACCTTCCCAAGTGCAAATACTTTGGCGAACTAATGTAAACAAGGTGAGAAATCGATTTTGGGGACTATTGGCCAAGGGAAAATAATGAGTAAAAAATTTTCCGACGGTTTCCTTTAACAATTTACGGTTGTACCTGTGAAATTCTGCTTCTATCTCTCCGGTGGCTGTATTGAGAAGGACTGCTGGAAACTCGATCACCTCGGACTGTGCCCCAGCTGGACCCTCCCCATTCTTCCAACATGTCGCCTCAAAGTCAATAACTACCAGGTAGCTGAAGGCCTGGGGAGTGACCCTGGGAGTGGTCTTGCTGTGTTCAGCATGTCTTGGATGCTTCTTGATGATGCCAAGGTGCCGTGCTAAGGATTTGGTGGACTTCATCTGTATTTAGAAAAAAAAGACTGTGTATTTCAAGATTTCCTAACGTATGTTCAATAGATATGCCATCTTAGGTTGGACTGTCGACTGTGAAGAAGGAGATTTTGAACATTCCTGGTGTGAAGGAAATATAGCAATGCTGAAGTACAGGGTTTTTTTCAAGATGTTTCTATCATAATTTATTCAACGTCAAGTTTATTATACCTAATGTTACTACTCTCCAAGCAGAGGTTGGTGAGGAAAGATCGTGACCTTTTTATATGTCCCGTTTTTTTCTGTCTCTATCCCCACCAACTGTCTATGGTGGGGCTAGAGACAGAAAAAAAACGGGACATATAAAAAGGTCACGATCTTTCCTCACCAACCTCTGCTTGGAGAGTAAATGTTATCTTTTGCTCTTGTGATTCTAACATAGTTTTACGACTTTTACTTGTTAAATTACACTGCTGATCATTCACGTTGGGCAAGGAGGTTCACTCAAATCAAGGAGGTGTATTTAACCTCCTTGCTCAAATTATCAGATTGAACTTCTTTGCCCAAGGAGGTATTAACCTCCTGTATAATTTTTCAGGCTCACAGCAGTAAATGAAGATGATGGTGACCTCCTTCAAAATATTATCGCCGTGGCTATATACACACCGGGTGTGTATATAAAAGACAAATAGATTTTATATACACACCGAAATACTAGCCTCCTTGGTAGGCCCAAACCCTGGGTTTTTGTGAGTGTTTGAGGATTCAGGGGCACCAAGTTTAAACCTCGGTCTTCAAGTTTATCTTAGTGGATGATAAAAATCAGAAAACAACACGGAAATCCAAATTATTCGCCGCGGCGGACAAAAAGACCCAAGCAAGCTACCATGTTTTCGATCACGTCCGCACCATCGCTACTTCACGCCGCCCTGACAAGATGTCGGGTTCATTTGCACGTCTAACGCAGACAAGGCAAGCCGGTATGTCCGCCCCAGCATCGTCCCCCAAGAAGGCTAGCAAGCCCAAGGCGGCGCCCAAGGCCCCCGCGGCTCACCCGCCAACTACCGCCATGATTACGGCGGCTGTGGAAGCACTCAAGTCGGACCGCACAGGTTCTTCCGTGCCGGCCATCAAGAAGTACATCGCCGCCAACTACAAGTTCGACGTGGAGAAGAAGGCGCACTTCATCAAGCGCGCCCTGAAAGCCTTGGTGGAGAAGGGTACCCTCCTTCAGGTAAAAGGTACTGGGGCGCCGGGATCCTTCAAAATCAACGTGGCAGCCTAGAAAGCCGCAGAGAAGGCCGCCAAGAAAGCCACCAAGAAGCCGGTCAAGAAACCCGCGGCTAAAAAGGCCACAAAACCCAAGGCCACCAAGCCGAAAAAGCTCAAGGCCAAGAAGGCTACCACCCCCAAGAAGACCAAGAAGCCGGCCACCAAGAAGACCAAGAAATCTCCGGCCAAGAAACCTGCTGCCAAGAAACCCGCCAAGAAGACCCCGGCAAAGACCAAGAAGGCAGCGCCCGCTATTAAGAAGGCACCCAAGCCCAAAAAGACTTGGCCGTCGAATTTCCTCCAAACCCCGGCCCTTTTCAGGGCCACCCACATCCTTAGGAAAGAACTATGTCTGACACCTCCAAGTTACCCATGCTCCACACGAATACGCACTATCCCCTGAAAGAAAAATGATACACGAACTAAGAAGAGAATGAATAAAAATGAATTAAAGAGGGAAGCCAAAGCGGGTGTGTATATAAAAGACAAATAGATTTTATATACACACCGGGTGTGTATATAAAAGACAAATAGATTTTATATACACACCGGGTGTGTATATAAAAGACAAATAGATTTTATATACACACCGGGTGTGTATATAAAAGACAAATAGATTTTATATACACACCGGGTGTGTATATAGCCACGTTCAAATATTATTTATGCCTAGGGCAAGCCAATGAGATTTGGGGCCGCCGTATGGTTGACCGAGAGTAAAACCTGCTAAATATACAAGGAAATAGTACCTTTACCGTCGCTAAAACGTTAGGAATTCCCAAACAGACACTAGTTGTACCAAGGAGGTTGGTTCTACCTTATTCAGCTTGGCTTGAGGTTCAACCTTCCCGCTGTTTCTTCCATAATTTCAAATATTTAAATTTCGTGGTTTCCCGTTCTAGCAACCATAATCTCGCGAGAGCTTGTGACGCTTGTTAGGACCAGTCCAAAAGAAAATAGGTAACTTAAAATATTTAAACTCATATACTTGTGTAATTGAAAAAAATGTACTCAATAAAAAGCCTTTCAAAAATGTTTATTTAAGTGATAAAAGTAATATATGTGACATTTTTCTATTGATATTTGTTTCTAAATCTACCTGATACGTAAGTCATCCCCCTATATATGAATGGAAGGTTTGGTAATCACGTGGTCTTTAATTCGCGCGTCATTGTCGGTGCCACAAGAGCAAAGGAGACAGACATGTCCACGGAAGAAGTCGAAACTCCAGTTGCCGAAAATGGCTCAGATGAGCCCAAATCGTCCTCTCCTAAGCCACCAGTTAAAAGGTGAGTATATTTTTACTTATGGGAGGTGCAAAATTATTTCAGCCTGCGTCGTACTTGTAAGAATTCCCTCAAAACAGAAGGCGTGGAGGTGACGCGTGTTTCACACAAAGGAATAAAGATGGCGTCTTGTCATCAAATAAATTGGGGGTTTTGCTATACACGTGCTTCAAAGTACGCTTAACTAAGCCCCAATGCGTTTTAGACCTGTGCAGGATTGAATGGAAGTAATTTTGAATTTGCTGGGATTAGATGGTGGAATTTCGTATTTTTCTTTGTTGTTTGGCCTTGTGCCGAAGTTTTGGTCTGTAGAATCTCCTTGGTCTTACAAAAAAAACTGGTCTGGGCTGGTCATACCTGTAGCTGTATGTAAACGAGTTGCACCAGGTGACCTATTATAATAGTTTCTTCGGGACGCCCAGCATGCTGTATTTTGTATTAGTTGAGGTAAGTTGATCACATATTGATTTATAGGTTTATATTTGTACTAGTGGGTGTATTAAATTTTAAAAACTAGAAAGGCCGACATTTGCTCCGGAGCAAATACAGCATATTTCAGCCATTTCCTTCCCATTTTAAAGTCCCATTTTACACAATTTGAAAGCGGTGTACGCCAGCAAGGTGAATAACGTTCTGTTTGCATGTGTCCAAGGATCCCCCGTACATAATATCAGGTCATTTGGTTTTAATATCAGGACATGGGACAAAAACGTACATTTTTTGTCTGAAAATAGCAAAAAAGTCCAATTTTACACAATTTTAAAGTGCTGCATGCCAAAGGTTGGAATAATGTTCTGTGGGCATGTGTTCAATGATCCCCCATACCAAATTCTAGGTCATTTGGTCTTAAAATTAGGGCACAGGAGCCAAAAATGTACATTTTTGTCCGAAAATACCGAAAAAGCCCAATTTTACACAATTTTCACATGGTATACGTCAAACCCGTCCATGGCATTCTGTGTGCATGTGTCCATAGTATACCCATACCAAATTTCAGATCATTTGGTTGTAATGTTAGGGCACAAGGGCCAAAAATGTACATTTTTGTCCAAAAATAGCAAAAAAGCCTTATTTTACAAAATTTTACAGACGTGTGTGTCAAAAGCGTAAATGACATTCTGTAAGCATGTGTTCAAGGTATCCCCATACCAAATTTCAGGTCATTTGGTTTTAATATTAGGGCACAGGAACCAAAAATGTACATTTTTGTCCAAAAATAGCAAAAAAGCCTTATTTTACAAAATTTTACAGAAGTGTGTGTCAAAAGTGTAAATGACGTTCTGTAAGCATGTGTTCAAGGTATCCCATACCAAATTTCAGGTCATTTGGTTTTAATATTAGGGCACAGGAGCCAAAAATTTACATTTTTTGTCTGAAATTAGCAAAAAAGCCCTATTTTACACAATTTTAAAGTGGTGCATGTCAAAAGTGTGAAAGAATTTGTGTGGGCATGGGTCCAAGGTATCCCCATACCAAATTTTGGGTCATTCAGATTTAATACGAGGGCTCCAGGTCCCAAAATGTACATTTATTGCCTGAAAATGACCAAAAAAACCAAATAAAACAATTTTAAAAGCCTGTTTCAAAAAAATGAAAAAAACGTCTGGGGGTATTTGACCACTCTACCTCCATGCCAAATTTGAGGTCATTTGGCTGGAAAACGACAGAGTTGAATCCATTTAAAGAAATGACAGGAGAAGAAGAAGAAGAAGAAGGAGAAGAAGAAGAAACACGAGGGAAAACAATATATTCCATCCATACCTATGGTATGGCTGAAATATAATTAAGCTTTATTGTTATCCAAATTGTTTTGCCAAGGAATCTCAGACAGAGAGCTGATAGTTCAAGTTGCAACAAGCAGTAGGACATTTCTATGCCTAGAAGCAGACCCCAGTAGATATTTTTATTTGAGATACATTATGTATCATTGGTAAAGATACTAGTACTAGCTTCAGACCACATGTTTGTATAGAGTACACATCGTCCATTATGCTACTACAGTTGTTATCTTGATTTCCAGGAACAAACTTACATTATTCTGTATATTATATATCATCATGCCTATATTTTTAGGGAGAAATCTTCAGGTGACAGAGACAACCGTAGTAGAGGAGGCAGGGACAGGAGAGATCGGGACCGTGACAGGCGATACCAGCCGTATGGCCGAGAAGGTCGGGGTGGCGGCGGCGGGAGAGGGTCGCGAGCACATGGCCAGGACCCGGAGAGAACCGTCTACATCAGTAACATTCCATACGAGATGAAATGGCAGGACATCAAGGACCTTTTCAGAGACAAGGGTAAGAATATCTAGATATAAGGATCAGATTGATGATCCCTGCGTTGTAAATGTAGGATAGTACTACATTAAAAGTGCCAACAAAGTGTTAAAAATTCCACCAAGGATATAACATTACTGACAAGGTTCACAATTTTTTTCAGTTGGAGAGGTGACATACGTTGAGATGTTTACAGACATGGAAGGGAAATCCAGGGTAAGGAAACTTTACTTTTGAAGATTAATGGTCTAAAGATGTTCCATATACATGGATTGTTTTTCTTTGCTGTGCAGTGAAGGTTTTGACTACAAGTACAAGTGACCACCTCTGCATAAAGACTACCTGGCCACTTTTTGGTGGACCCTACATAATTTTTCCGGTTATTAACAAAATATGTCTTTGTTTCCAGGGTTGTGGTATTGTAGAGTTCAAAGACAAGGATGCAGCAAAGAAGGCTGTTGACAACTTACACAAACATCCCATCAATGGCAGAAACATCATTGTCAGAGAAGTGAGTATTCATAACTTTTTCTAAAGTTGTGGTTCAATGCTCTGCAATCTGAAATCATAATCTGTTTGTTTGCTTTGGATATGATTTGAACAGAAGTATTGAAAAAGTCAGTGTTGTAGCATGTTGATAGGTAGCCAAACAACCTTTTTTTGTTACTTTTCAGGATAGCAGTGGTGAACTGCAACGTCGGGCAAGAATCAAGAACGACCAGGGCATGCCAGGGGGAGACATTGGGGGTGGACCCATGGGGATGGGGGGAGGAATGGGTAACATGGGAGGGGGAATGGGCAACATGGGAGGTGGAATGGGCAACATGGGGGGAGGCATGGGTAATATGGGAGGTGGTATGGGTAACATGGGGGGAGGAATGGGTAACATGGGTGGGGGAATGGGTAACATGGGTGGGGGAATGGGTGGCAACTCCAATGTCGACCCTGACCTGATGAGGAGGCTAAACAACGGAGATATCAGCAACGTTGTGTTTGTGGCCAATGTGAGTATGAGAAATTTCTACCAGCCTTAAACTACCATCTTAACCATGTAGAAGATTTCTTATAGATGTTGCTTTTATTGTCTGTTGGAACAAATGATTACCAAAGCATAACTTAATATTTCTTTTAAAAGTTGTCCAAACTTTGGTTTTCTGTAAGTAATTCAGATAAGTGTTAAAAACAAGCAGGTCTAATCTATAGTTATGTTTTAAGCTTCTCTTTATGTAACAACAGATATAAGTTCTTTTGTAACTTTTAGGTTGGAATAACAGCTAATCGTGTCGGCTGTGATTTCATGATTGTTTGTTTTTTCCCTCATCTTTTGCCAGCTTGACTACAAGGTCACGTGGAAGAAGTTGAAAGACATCTTCAAGATGGCAGGAAACGTGCTGAGAGCCGAGATCAAGACAGACAACGAAGGCAAGAGCCGTGGCCACGGCACTGTCACGTTTGAGTTCCCACTTGAGGCAGCACAAGCCATCTGTATCCTTAACATTACTAGTCATGTTATTATGGAGATGGCATGCATAGTAGTAGAACTTATGAGAGATATTCCTCAAACTCCTAGGTTGTCTGTCAGAAGGTGAGCTACAAACTTTCAACTGGGAATAAGAAATCTAGATTACTGGTGTCAAAGGCCTTGCAGTGACGCCATCAGACACAAGATGAGGTCACAAGTTCAATTCCTGGCTAGATGTTGTGTCCCTGGGAAAGGCACTTCGCATTACTTCCCTCACTCCACCCAGGTGAAAATGGGAACCTGGCTTTGGTTGGGGAGGCAAAAGGTGGTGGAAGGAGAGAGATGAGCTCTGCTTCCTAATATCATGCCCTAAACACAGTGGATTAACAAGCCACTGCCCCTATGGCCTTAAAAAAGGCTATGGGACCTTTTTTGTAGATATACAGGAAAGCTGCACCCCAAACAGGTTGGACAATTTTTTCCAAGGTGGAAATAAAGATGAGTCCCAATAGGCATAAGAATGTATTCAGTGCTCCATTGCAAAAAAAAAACATTGCAAAAAAAAAAAAAAGAATTTCATGCAAATGCTACCATTATCGTCTTGTGTGTTATTGATTGTAAGTCTCTATATGGACTTGTTGTCATCCTTGACCTTCCTGCAGCCATGTTCAATGGACAGAAGTTGTTTGACAGAACGATGGTTGTCAGACCGGTGAGTGGAAAATTCCTGTGATGTTAGAAACTGGCCATTAAAAAGTACTTGCAAGATTTTTTCAGGTCAATGTTGCGTTTAGTTTTTTTTTTTTTTTTTTGCAAAATGTGAACTGCTCTCTGTGCTATTTTGTAAAGATTTCTTGGCAGTCAACTGAACCAAGATTCAAGCTGTTCAGTGACACTTAATGAGATGTCAAATGTGCACTTTTTAATTGTTATTGATTAACACAGTTTTCAACATAAAAACATTATGCAGTCGTCTGCTTGGGGTTCAAAGGTTATCAGTTTTGTAACAAAGTTCTGAAAAATTGTGGTTCTTTCCAGGACTCCAAAGGACCAGGTGACATGGGTAGAGACCCCGGCCCCAAACTGCCAAGTAGGTCTCACTGATCTTCCCTTGTTTATAGTATGTAAGGGTTTTGGGGAGTGAATTCAGCCATTGAAACTCTCTTGGCAATACAGAAATTTAGGTTAGTACATTGGCAGGCAGCACCTATGCAAGCTGAAGTATGCACCATATGAAAATTAAATCCAAATACATGTGCAGTCAAACCTGTCTATAGTGACCATTCAGAAAAGACATGGCCAGTGGACAGGTAGCCACTGCAGACATTATTCTTAATGCTTGAGTCAACGGGAAAATAATCTAAGGGATTACCCAAAAGTGGTCGCAATGGCTGTAATTTGTTCTGTGTCCTGTGGCTGGATCCTGTGTTTACCCCAAAGGATTTTTGGATGATTTTTTAAAACAGTTTATGGAATACAGACCAGCTTGAATGCTATGTACTAACCTCTTTATGAGGTTGCAAATTTCTGTCTTGCTAGTATCTAAACGATTCTAACAGGCATGTCCATCCACTCCTACTCAGTAGTTTGCTTTTTGGTGATGCTCCAGGGACTGAACGTAGTTTATTTCCTCTGTCTTTCTTGTGGCTGTGAGTCTTCACCCTGTACACTATCTTCTAAGCTATCTTTCTGAATGTGTTGTCTGTCACCACTCAGCGTTACTGGGAGGGGAAGCAGAGGGACTTGGTGGTCAGTGATGTTTGTGCTTTCAAATTGTCACTGGGAAAGTGTGTTATTATGGCCTTGTACAGACAGTGACCATTTTGCATGTAAAAGTTGTGCTTTTTTGTATTTTTTTTGATAGCCATGCCATGTAAACCATAGGGTCTTTTTCACAAATCCATGTTTTTTTTGTCGTAGTTTATATAGGTGATGCAGCTAAATAGGTCTTCACAACTGCAGAAGGGCAAAAAAAGAACTACCCAATTCTTTTCAGTGACCATAATTTCTCTTCTCTCTTTTTATTTTCTTCTCTTTTTTTTTCTTTTTCCTGACCACCATTTAGGTATTGAGTCTCCTCCAATAAATAGAAAAGTAAAACAACGAGGTTAATGACCATGGCTTGTGCTTACATCAGTGTATCCTCTTCTTCCCATCCTAGTGTTTGGTACTGTAAAGCTAGCCAGTATCAGGCAGGTTGGGTGTCTTAAAAAAACAACCACACATTTTTGAAAGAGAAAAGTCTTGTATGATATGATGACTTATAAGCATTTAAGGTGCCATCACATTTGTCATACGATTTTTACACGATTTGAGGATTGGTTATGACAGAACTGGCTTGGTTATGACAGAACTGGCTTGATTATGACAGAACTGGATTGGTTATCACAGAACTGGCTTGGTTATGACAGAACTGACTGTCAGCAAAGACTTATGAAACCTTTCCTGTCACAGGACAGTCCCAAGAATTCACTGTTGTAAAAGTCTTGTACAGCAAATGTGATTGTGCCCTTACCCCACAGGCCATAGTTTTCTCAGGAAGGAAGGTTTTTACCTTAAGTCAGAAGGTTTAACCTACTTGTTCCTTTTTTTAGGTGGACTGAGTGGAATCGGTGCAGGTCTCGGTCCAGGTGGACAGCCTCTTAATGTGCACCAGATGGGCAGTGGTGGCGGCAGTGGAGGTGGCATGGGAGGAGGTAAGGGATTTTAGTGCTAGTCTTTTTCTTACGCTAGTCGTTTTTTAGCTGTTGTCTTTGTCATGCTTCTTAACTAAGTCTTGTGCTCTAGCTAATGTATGTTATGTTACCACTAGAGAATTAGCCAGCGTAGGATGTGTCAGTAGACTCGGTACCAGGCCTTGAACAATTTTTCTTTCATGGCTTTTAGTTAACACAATGTAGTGTTGTCAGATTAACTTTGATTGCAAATTAAGCAACTTTGATAACAAGTTTAGCAACAAAGTGTTGTAAATACCTGGAGGCATAAAAGAGTTCTGAAGTTATTTTTTTTATAAGACATAACCTGTACTTTTCAGGAATGGGAGGTGGCGGCATGGGTGGTGGAGGAGGAATGGGTGGAGGCATGGGAGGAGGTCTCGGTGGAGGCATGGGTGGAAATATGGGAGGTAAGTCACCTCAGATTGTCCTGATTGATGGTCTAAAGTGTGTTTGCTGTCAAAGACTATGTCCCCAGCATTGTCGGCCATGCTGGATGGTCAAGCCTAGAAGGTGCCTGGTAGATTTGAATTTATATTTGTGATTACTATCATGTAATTACATGCACATGCTGACTTATAGGTCTGGCTACTCCAAATTCAGCCAATCAGTGTAGCAGCAGTGACATGTGGTTGAGTCAAAACTAGGGATGACTTGTGTTAACATTGCATTGACAGCAGTGATCCTCTGTTCCTTGTATATTGAGTAATGTACATAGCTGTCAACTCGTTTCAGAGGTCTGTCATAACCATGTTTTTGCTTTGTGCAAACTGTTACTTCATTACACCCTAAAGTATTGTTTCTAAACGCTATATTTTTTCCAGGTGGAATGGGCAACATGGGAGGCATGTCGGACCTTGGCAGTGGCATGGGTAAGTTTGACTGTCCTTACTGAACAAAATGTTTTACCCCCATTACTTTTTAATGAAGTGTACACTGGCATTCATTGAAAATTAGTACAGATTTGCTTACTTATTTGGTGCAGCCATTACCCATTTAAAATGCATAGAAGTGATACAAGTTCAACTTCTAGTGTAAAACAGTTGTAAGAGCATTTAGGCAGGGTAAAATGGTAGCAGCTAAAAAGTGTGGAAACATTGTCAAAATATTTTGGGTAGGTTGTCAAATGTATAGTTAGTAGACAAATTTATATTTACTTTAGCTAAGTTTTGGTAAAATCTGATAATCTAAGATCAAAAAATAACCCTAGCATTATCCTTAAATTGGGTGATGGTAGACTGGCCTAGGCACTCCACCAACTACAAGTAGTTTAGAAAGTAATGTTTGTATTGTAAGGATAGGGTGGTTGTGACAACAGAGGTGGAAAAATACTTAAAGCTACAACCAGAACTAAAAGCTACACACTACTTCACTTTTCAGGTGGGATGGGAGGCGGAATGGGAAACATGGGAAGAGGTATGGTATCATTTGGGAACTTCAGCTCAAGGCAGTCCCTGTAAAAGATGTGGATGTGGCAGACTACACATAACTTCTGCACCCCTCTTTTTCTTGATTTCAGTTCAGTGCACAGATCATTTTGTAAGTGTTGTTTTGCTATTGGTGCTATTGCTGTTTTCCTTGTCTAGGCACCTAACTACATCCTTGTAATGCATTATTTCTGCCTTCCTCATCAACAAAATCCCAGCTTGTCACACTCCATATCTTTTACATGGAACTGCACCTATCCATGTTAACTAGGGATGTAAAGGACAATTGATATAATATTATGAGATTTTCCCCAGTCAGTTATACAGTTAGTGTCTTAGTTGTACCGTAATGTTAGTGTCTTAGTTGTACCGTAATGTTCCTTCCACCTTGTGAGGATGGCCTGATCATCTGTAAGGGTGGTTGACCCATCAGCAGCCTGAAGGGTGTTAGTGCCTCCACTGCGAGGGCGTAAGACTGAACGCCGGGCTGAAGCTGAGGCCTAAAGACAGAAACGCAAGGAGCGTCTCTTCCCCCACGCCCACCTCCTACCCTGCCCTGCACCAAATGTCACAGACTCTTCTATACAACGTTAGGTTTATACAGTCACCGACATTATCGACATCCCAATGATTGAGGGTCACCCCTGACATGAACAATTATGCTCGGAGACGAGCCATTGCCGATGATGATGATGTACCGTAATCCTTGCAACAATTGCAAATCTGATCTTCTCAAATGTAGATGCCAGGTTGTCAGTGAGCACTTCTAGGGAGGATATAGGGAGAGGCACAGGTTCGTGTGTGTTTTAGGTAGCCAAAAATAGGCTTGAAATACTTCTTACCTCTCACGCACACTGCAGCCAGTAGCTAAAGAAAACTTCCAACAAATTTCTGTTTTCGGGTTTGCTTTACACTTCATGGCATGGGCTGTAAAATATCTAAAAAGATTGCCATGCAATATCAAAGATTACGTGTAAAGATTTACATTTTCTGAGGTCTTGATGTGTGAATTACAAGATTTAAAAAAAATTTTAATACAGTATTGTGATGAAAGCTCATCAGTGTTGGTATCATACATATTGAAATCTGTTTTGTGTGGTTGATGAAGTTAAAATCTTTTCAATCTTTTCATTGTTCATATAACTTTTTACTGGCATGTGTGTTGGTGGTATTTCAAACCTTGACGTTTTGAGTTCTTGCAGTGTCTATGTAGGGTATTTGTAACAAAAAATCTCTTGACAAATTATCCTATCATCAAACTATTAAAGACTGCTTAATTTCTTCAACTGTTGTAGTTTTCCCACTTACAAGTTTTTGTAAGATTGCAGTGTATTGAAGTAAACTGAGGAACTGGTCATTGGGCAGTATTGAACAACTTCAGTTCTGTGTATAACATCAAGAGCTATATGTAGCCATCAGACATTGATATGTATAGGAAAGGGGAACAAATGTATAACCCTCTTAACTAGGCTTTAGCTATCCTATGTTTGATTCAATCTTACAGATAGGGTCCATATCCCTGTAACCTGACTAAATGGATCAGACACCAAAAACAGTAGTTAACGTAAAACCCATCACCCGAAATTCTTACAACATAACAGTACTGCTTGATCTAACCTGATTTATGTGCTGTGGTTGAAGATAACAAAATAAGCATTTCTAAATGCTAAGTGCTCCTTTAGTTATATTGTAAGTGACCAACAGCATTCCTTGTCTTGACTAAAAAAAGGAATATAGGAACAGACTAAATGTGATTTTGGTGTTGTGTCAGATGTTTGTATCTGATATTAGATTGTGCAGCTGTAGCTCTGCATTGTACAAAAGTCAGCTGACCATGGAAAGACTACAGCAAATGATGTGGTGACATTCTCCCACGGCAGAGCTAAAACCCGGCAAAATACGTTAGCCTTGGGTTGTAGCTCTGCCTTATTACGTTCAACAAACTGGTCTGGGAGGCGGAGCCTGTAAAGAGCTATAAATATTAATGAGCTTGCCTTATTTGGCACAAACCAATCATAGCTCAGATCAGATAAATCCAAGATGGCGGCGTATTTAAACTGAATCTGTTGTCGTTGAGTATTGTCTCAGGGGAGGTGTAGATAAACTGAAATTTCCCAGCGAGGATATCGCTTGTCTCGGCTGCGTTCATACCTAAACAAGTCGCCTTCAGGCCCAGCGAGGTTAGTTTTTCACACTGTTCTTTCATTATTGCGTTGAGTGGACTCACTACAATTATGAGGTCGTCTCCTGACGGACACGGGCGGTGGGCTCGCTCTTGATCATGAGTAGAGAGTAGCTCCTTCTCGATCTACTTTGGCTGCTGCTGGAAAGCCCATATAACAAAGACTTTCCCCCCACCTGTCCGTACACTTAAGAAAACGTCTCTGCCATCAAGCAGTGCTTTCAGCGTCCATATCTGGTGTTCGTGAAGCCGATTGACTCCGAACAAATCTTGCACAGCTGAGATAGCGGCGCTAGCCGCCATCTTTACAGGAAACGCAAAGAAGCGATGTAAGACGTAACATGATTGGCTGCCTGCTTCCCAGGGCGGTTACGTCACCAGCTGATGAGAGCCGTGTGGTATTTCTCTGATTGGCTGACAGCTCTTTGCAGGCTCCGCCTCCCAGACCAGTTTGTTGAACGTAATAAGGCAGAGCTACAACCCAAGGCTAACGTATTTTGCCGGGTTTTAGCTCTGCCGTGGGAGAATGTGTGGTGATAGCCATGTCTGATATACAGCATTTTTATCAAAATGCTCCTACTAGCTGACCAGCATATTTGCCACACTGTCGTGGTCATAGTAATAGTAGTATCTAGTATTTCATTGTCATGATGTCAACTAACAAATAAGTAACACTGTGAATGACAATGGTAACGAATAAGTTTTTTCATGTAAAGACGGCATGTGGCTTGTGTTACAGGTGGACTGGGGATGGGTGACCTAGGTGGCGGAGGCGGCATGGGCATGGGAGGAGGCATGGGCAACATGGGAGATTCCATGGGCGGCATGGGGGGAGGCATGGGCAGTCCAGGCATGGGCGGCGGCATGGGAGGAGGATTCGGAGGCGGCATGGGAGGTGAGATGATGTGGCACTGTAGGCATGGAGAATGTTGTCATCACACATTTGGTATTATGTAATCCTTAATGCATGATTGTTTAATGAAACAGTCACATTTCCGAACCAGCTGTATTGCATTTTCAGATCCTATGCACCGTTGTCAAAGTGATGTCTGTTGTTTCTTTGGTGGAATAACTTGCTGACACAGACGCTCAAAACATGAATTGGTTTAGAATATGTTTATATTGATGTTACAAGGTACACTTGCCAAAATTACAATCTTTTGTTTTTCTGCAGGTGGAAACATGGGAGGAAACATGGGTGGAATGGGAGGCATGGGCAGCCCCATGGGTGGTGGCATGGGTGGAGGAGGTAAGGAAACACACATTAATAGATAATCAATTAGCATTTAGATATTTGCCTAAAATATAATTGGGAACTGTGATTTACTCCAAATCACATGGTCGTATGTAACAGCATGGTGACAGGTTCAGTTAAAGTAGACAGAGTAAGTTCCCTGTCACACAGGTACTGTTTCTGAGAAATGTTCAGAAGTGATCAGAGGAGCAAACCGAAGCTAGAATAGGATCAATACTAGGTCATCATTGTATGCCTAACTACACAACATGTCTGACCCTGTATCTGCTGTGCTCTGTAGGCATGGGAGGAGGAGGTGGCATGATGGGAGGAGGTATGGACAGTAACATGGGCAGAGGGATGGGCGGCCGCAACAGGAGCTGCCAGATCTTTGTCAGAAACGTAAGGAGTTCTCTTTGTTTCTAGATGGAATTCTACAATAACAGTGGACAGAAATGTCCCTAGGTCTGTCTACTAAAGGCTCTTTGGTGGACATTTTTTACTTTCAATTAGACTGGAATTGGATTTGAAGATGGCACATAAGCTGGTGGATTATCTTAACTCCATATCTGTATAGTTAAATTTATGATATAGACTGCGAATGATATAGACTGCGAATGTGTTGATTTATATGTAGTTATGCTGAATTTCTTTCTACCATTTTTGGTCCCTGTAGCTCCCATGGTCCTTCACCTGGCAGATGCTGAAGGAGAAATTCAAGAGTTGTGGTGAGTTGGGGCAAAACGTTCGGTGCCAGATTATCAAACCTTGTGAATTGTCAAGGCCACAGTATTTGTGTTGATATTACCTTCACTCTACAAATGCTTTGCCATGTGTCTTATTCCTGGGCACTGGATGACTATGGCCTGCTAAGTCTCAGCTTTATAAAGGACATCTGTACATGTTGTCAGGTTAGCATTGACTGTTGATTTTGGTTTGTATCTGTAGGTCGTGTGATGTATGCCGAGATCAAGATGGAGAATGGCAAGTCGAAGGGATGTGGCACTGTCCGCTTTGACACCCCTGAGGGTGCCCAGAGAGCTTGTGGTATCCTTTGATGAGTCATTTTATACATGGGTGTTTATTTTGATTTACTGTTTCTAGGTCCTTTTTTTACCAATATCATAATGGCACCGGGGGGGGTAGCAAGTTTGAATATTTCATGATTTTTGTGACCTACAAGTTTGGGACACCTAAATGTTCGAATATGTGAATTGGACAATTTTTTGCTGTGTGTGGTGATTGTTTTGATGCAAAAGAATTTTCACACTGAGTTTTGAGCCGACACCAGGGGAAACATCTAAAATCATTCAGATCACCTGCTTCTAAAATAAAAACTCCTTGACGAATGCAGTGATATATGAATATCTCAGAATGTGCTGGTTTCCAGGTTGAGAGTAAAGTGATATATTTGACAAGCCTTAAAAGTGATGTCTTCATGCAAAATATTCCTTCATTCCAACATCTCAGATATGATGAACGGCATCAAGCTGGATGGGCGTGAGATCGACGTTCGTATTGATCGTTCTGTCTAGGTCGGCTGGCCTGGTTTCGTGCTGTGAGCAGAGTCTCTTAGTTTGCCTATAGTTCCCACCACCCTCCATTCCCCACATCTCTGGCCCCCCCTGCCATTGTGCTTCAGCAGTTCAACAAGTTGTATCTGTGCTGATTGACCTCGCTCCCACGGTGTTGTATCAGTAGATGCTGTCGATGACGGCTGCTCAGAGAATCCACGCAATCTGACACCATGTATTCATGACTTCATAGGTGGTCAACTTCATAGATGATGGTCAAAGCATCACTGTGTTGTGATTACTCAATATGGAACATTGGGCTAGTAGTGAATATTCTAGAAGAGTAAAATGGTTACGGTCTTTTACTGAAGTTGACAGTCGTTTCTGGATAAGGTTACAAATGATATAGTCATCTGCTGATTTTCTATGTTTTCGAGTCACCGCTGGATGGACCTTGTACATAGTGGATTGCACAGCACAGAATTTGGTATTTTATTTTCAGCTTTATCTACTATTTTATCCAATTGTTGGTATGATTGTTTTTTTTGTAAAAGTAAGTGCTCTTCTTTGAAATACTGCTCTGTAGAGTTTGTTCCATCAGATTTTGAAGAACGTACACAGCTTGCAGCAAATCATCAGTCGTCGTCTGAATACGATATCCAAGGAATAACATCAGTTTCTTCCATGGCACCAGTGTTGTATTCCAATCATTGGGCCTCTTGAAAATATTTTCTGTACTGTATAGTGTAGGCCATTTTACTGTTTCTTTTTACTATCAGTAGAACCAAAGTGATAGGTCCTTAGAGCTTGTAGTGGCACAGCAGTTTGATGTGGTCAAGTGATGATCTTGGATGCAACTGTGTGTTATCTAGTTCAGCATTGCATAGTCTTTATACCCTTGTTGATAGTTGTTAAGAGACAAGTGTATTTTGTTCTTGGAACAGTATTAGTCTCTACCGTCAGATTCTGTCTAAAAGACAAGTCATTGTGGATGAAACTCTGTCTGGGTGAAGAAAAAGGTTTGCATCAAGAAGGCCAAAAGACAAAATAAAGGTTGGCTTGTCAGATTTTGCTGGTGCCATGGTTATTTGTGTGTCAAGATTTCCTGTTGTTTTTTATTCTATCTGAGGCATTGTCACCTTTCTAAGCTCTCTGTCGCATGTAAACTCCATGTTCTTTTCACAGGAAGTGGGTTTTGGCAGCAGAAATTGAAAGGGCTGGTGGGATATCAACTGATTCTAACTGCTCCTGTCTTTCCGTTTGACCATTCAAGGTTTTTGAAGGAAACTTCAGGTTTGGAATACTGATCATTTTGATGATTGGACGTCGTTGGCAGCTGACTTTTAAGTCAGAACATTTACCAAAGATTTATAATTGATCTTGATGTTTCACTTCTAGAGTTTCATGTTCTTAGACAAGTGTTGTTGAAGAGGTATTTTTTATAATGTCTTGTCCTTGACTCCTTCAATGTGTGATGAAATATAATGTACTTTGCTTGTTCCAAAAGGAAGTACTGAACTCGACATGCACTCTGCATTTGTGGGATTGTTTACTAAATTGAATAGTTGGGGTATCTCTTTGAACTCTGTAATTGAACTGTTGATGGAATCATTACATGTTGAAGTCAAACAAGGAATACCATCGTATGTTCACTATCAATGCAACCATTTCCGGCAGAATTATGTATTTAGTTGGTCAAGTCCAGCAACTTGGTAACCATTGCATATATTGATGTATTGAATGGCCATCTTCCTAGAGTTCTTTGAAGATGTAACACATTTTTTCGTGTGTTAATAATGTTACTGGCAATTAATGGTATCTGTAGAGTTGTCAGATTCCATATCATTGCTTAGAGTCACCAGTTGAAAGGGGAAAAGTTTTGATTGTCAAGTATTTAGCCACATTGTGGTATGCTATTCTCAGGCATAGCAGACCATCCCGTAAGGTATTTGTGTTCTCTTAATGTGTTGGCTCTGTATATCATTTTATTTTCAGGGAACTGTTTTTTTCGTTGTCTTTCAACTATACAAGCACGAGGAAGGCTGGAGTTGTGATGGCTGTGGCATCAACATAAGTGCTACATTATATTTGTTGCAACACAGGAAAGAGAAAAATTCGCATCTTTGCCATGTTGCAAATAAGACTATTCTCTAGGTAGTTTTTGTGTGTGTGGATCGGAGCAAGGTGTTCACATGACTCATCTGGGAAGGAGGTCTCTGCAACTTTGGTGGCAAGCTTTGGCAACAAGGAATGACACTTGGAATGATTGCCAAAGGAATAGGTCTTGTAACTGTAACATGGCAAGTTATCCAATTGCACTACACCAATCATGTCTATGCTTTGCCATCATGTATATCCACTAAGGAAATAATAGAATGAATCGCCATGGAAAAGGGCTGAGAACTAGCCTCCACCAGGCCTTCCTACGGGGGTATGGATCGTAGAATTCGGCAAAAGAGGGGAATAGCTGGCCAGTAGAGTCGGTCAGCGGGAGGGTTAATTTCCCCCTTAACTGTGCGGCCAGTCAAACCACAAGGCGGCCAAACTCCCCTGGCAAATATTCTCCCTATTATGGCCAGCGTAGTTAGTCTGGTAGAGATGAGCTGAGAACAGGCAAGCCCCTCTGACCATCCACTGCTTCTCCAAGTGTCCATCACCAGTATATTGTTATCAAGTCTCTCAAGTTGTATGTGCAATTGTGATCTTAGAATATAGCAACAGCAAATACTCTCTCCAGATAGAGTTGAAACTTTCCCATATTAATGTCAATATTTAGTTTTAGAACTGTCTATCCTTCAGCTACATTACATAGCTTCACACCATCAGCAAAAATTCTGTTTGGTAACATCAACTGTGGTTGTCAATGTCATGCTAGCTTGCCTGTTATCATTTCCACATGTTGTATCAGCCAGCAAGAAAGTTGCAAGAGGATCTAAGTCTTGTTGAAGAGAATAATTGTCCCGCTACGTAACAAACAGAATAGAGTGGATTTGTACTTCATGTTTCCAGCAGGTTGAGCAGATAACATCACCATGGAAGGGGTTCCCATTGTCAAGTCGTGATCATTCAAATGGGATATTTTTTGCTCTGTTCCAATATTTTATTCAACCCAACCACCCACTGGTTGTATACCAGCAATGGCTGGCTGAGGTGCTACTGCAGTGGTTGCTTCCCTCACATACCTAAATTAGTAATGATTTGCTTATAGTACACACATCCCAAGCACCACAGCCCAGTACTACAACATGGGGAGATGGGTCTCCTTGTCTAGGGGCGTAATCTGAAGCTAACTGAACATTATTAATTTGTACAAGAGGATGTGTCGGAAATGATGCACAGAACATAGGAAATATATGTATTATCCATGTAGTATCATGTGCCCTTGTTGAAGAAAAGAAGCATCTGTTTATTATCTACACTCAAGGTGGAAAGTCCAGGTAACATGATCAGCAGGGCAACTGTCCAGTAGAACAGTTGGATAGCCTCGCTGTTTGATACCTACCATGGTTAGTTATCAGGATGACCTTTTCTAAACATTCATCATCTACAATCCAGCTGAACTTGAAGGGAAGTCCCTATCAAGGACCACTTGCATTGGTTGTGCCTGTTTGTCACATTCCAGTTACTTCCCTCGACTACTTGCACCACTTGGTAGTTCATGTGCACAACACATTTCTGAGAGTTCAATGTTTACTTGTCTGTAAGTTATCAACAACTCCTTTATACCTTGTTGGGTATTTTTGGGCAGAGTCACAAGTTTGAAAGTTTGATCCCATGTCACTTCAGTTTTGTGGTTGGAATTTTGAAGTGTCCTTGCCCATTTGGAGTCAACAGGTGTGAAGTAAGGTAAGTATAACCCTGTACACACAATAGAGACTTCCATGTTGAGTTGTTTCTGAATGGAAGCCTTTACTGTGTGTTCAGGATAGAGAAGGTAAGTACTCCGGCTGTGAATCTCAAACTACACCAATTTCATTGTCAAGTGCCTGGAATGACAAGGCCACAGTAAGTTTATGGACAACATCCTCTGAAGACACCAAAACTAATGCAAGTAAAAGAAGAACCCAAAATAAAAGTCCATGATTTCTGAAGTCTTAAAACCTTATACAATGTATACACCAATAAACACTGTACTTGTATATAATAAATATACACTGGAAAACCAAATGGAAAAGGTTTTGAAGCTGAATATTGTTACCTTAATTCTGTATGAAAAAAATCCTGTGAATATTCGATGACATGTAAGTCAAGATGTAAAGGATTTTTTTTGGGGGGGGGATAGAGTTAATGCAATGTCAATGAGATAGAACTAAAAAAGGGAAAGATTTGTTGGACATGCCAGAATCAACATAGCCATAGAATTAACTTGGTGTAGCCTGCTGTAATGTGACAGTCGTACATAGAGCTGCCATTCCTTGATGCTAGTCTATCAAACAAAAATTTTGTAAGCCTTAACACTAGATGATATTTGATTGTAATAGTAGAATCTAAGGTAATTGTCCTATTGTATCTTACTGTTGGGCTTGACAAAAATGATGTAATGCATTTTATGAGGCATGTGATGAGATTAATGACTTTGAAAAAAGGGTACATCAAGAAACAGTCGTAGAGCAACAATAAACGAGAAAGTTATGACATGATAGCATGTCTGTATAGCCAAGGGGCATCCATGGAAAGTGTAATTTGCATCGCTTGCACATCTAATCTCTGTTTAAAAGTGCTAGAAAACATACCACCATATTTGTCATATTAAGCCACAACCCTTCTAACATGACGTTTTCTTCCTGGAGCAGGTCTGTGACGAATAAAGGTGATTTCACGACCAACTTGTGATGGTTCAATTTTTCTTACGTACATATGTATTTAAGTGTATCTATAAGGTATGTAGATGAACGGAACATCACAAGGTATTCTGACTGGTCTAGGTCCCTTACAAGGAAATTATTTACATACAACAGTTGAACTCTACGGACGCCTGCAGACACTCTTGAAAAAGGGGCACTATTGTGTCCTCCATGTTCAAACCGCTAGCACGGCAACTAAAACACCCTCCTGACTTCCCATCAAGTGTACTGGTTTTGTAAACTGATCACCATAGATATACTTCATGTACCTGATGTAAAAGAGTGACACATCAAAAAAGCAAGCAGATTTTCACACACTAGATCTTTATTGACAATAGTACATTTCACAGAAAGACTGTATCTTCAACATTAATTTATAAGTCTTTAGGTTCTGGTTGGAACTCCAGTGAGTCTGAGTAATCTGCTGTAGTTGTGATGGTGTGGAACACATGAAACACATCTGATACCTGAAGCAGAAAAATAAACATAAGAAAGATAAGTATTCACTGTATCTTGAAATATAAAAGCACATGTTCTATTAAGATGTTCAAAATAAAAACCTTTTTAAAGAATCCCACGTCACCAGAAAGATGCTTTGAGAATAAAGTTCAGATCTAATGAATAATCCAAATTCATGATTTTAAAGTGTGAACAGCATGTTTTTGTCACAGTAAGTTGGAAAATACTGCATGCCTCAGTAGTGGCTTTCTAGTATTTGTCCAGGCCCAGCTGCTCAGGTGTCTTGATGCCCAGCTCGTCCAGTGTAGGCTGGATCTCCTGCAGGATGTACGGGTAGATCTCCGCAGCTCTCGGACCACCCTTTGCCTGTGAAATAAAGTTCCTTTATTGGCGACGTCTCAGGGAGGAGCCTAATGGTACAGTATTGTGTGCAATTTGCAAGAATTCTAGGAATTGTACAGGCATTTTGTCCACAGGAATGGAATGTCCACAGGCATGTGACCCACATCTATACCCACATTCCTAGAAACCTTTGGGACACTGCTTTTGGAAGACCTCTTCCAGATGCCCTACTTTCTGTGACCCCGGGGCTTGTTCATTATACACTCAGGGGAGGAGTGCACTGTATCTGTATAGGTACCAAGTTTTCCTCAAAATCATGAAATGATGGCAGGGCCGCAGTGCCATGCAAACAATAACCCTAACAGCAACCACCGTCGCCATGGCAATGTATGTTTTCATTGCCAGTCTTGTTTAGCAATTATGTTGCCGTGAAACGTTATTCAGGAAAGCATCCCTAGTTACAAATATTTGGTAACTTCAATTACACACTGGATGGGACATCACATGTAGCGTGTGTGCCAGAAGTTGAGAACTATGAAGCAATCTAATATACATTGCAAGGAACACGATTTATTAGTGATATCCTACCTTTATGACCTCCAAGACTCGGATGGCTGATGCGCTGTCATTTAGGCGACGGCAGGCTTGGAGAATAGCAACAATGATTCTCGGCTCAGGTACAAGGTCATAGCCAATCAGTGTGTTTACACCCTGCAAAAATTGGACAGATATTCATTCCAAATACATGTACAAAACACTTGTTGATAAGAGTTGCTAGTTTGACTGGATCAACTCTATCAGTCTGGTCTTATAGTATACACAATACAGTAAAATACTGGTGTGTTACACCTTCTCCATCTCCCCGCGACGCCCCCGAGGTAGAAGCGGACGGATAAAGTAAGTAAAGTGTTACACCTTGATTCAGTTTACCACATCAGTCTGGTCTTACACAGCTTACAATGCTGCTGTGTTACACTTTAATGATGTTTACCACTTATGCAATGTAAATAGACTTTTTAAAAAAGACTAGTACTAGCACCAGATTCAGGCAACACAAATTTGCCTATCTAATTTAATGTAAAGACTTCCATATATTAAAGTTCCATCTCCACGGATCTCACCTTCCGCAGCTCCCAGTCGTCAATGTCCTGTTTGCTGAAGAACTCGACCCAGCGGCTGTCAAACTCCTCATCAGACATCACGCCTCCACCTGAGGCATTCCGCTGAGCACACACAACTGGCGAAGGAAAAAAAAGCAGGGAAAAAAGTACCTGAGTGTATGTACACTTCTGATATAACAAAACGCAAAAGTGAAACCAGTCGCATTGTTTATAGCATTTAAAGTTTGCGAGCTCTTCAGATACACATGAAGCTCATCTCCAAGCAAATGTCATGAAAATTGTATAATTTTTTGTCCTGTCTGGCCGGGGTTCTCTTATAGCCACCCATGCCCACTACCCAAAATTATCTGGTATGCTTAACTCTGAAAGCCACTACCCTAGCAGTAATGGTGGAAAACGTCAGGATTTTCTATATAATAAACCCAACACCTTGACCCCCCCCCCCACACACACACTCTTATGATTTGCATTTGTAGGCAATTTGTAGGGGAATATAACCTCAACAACTAGAGCTTAAATTAAGACTAACAACGCTCTAGCTCATGCATTTGAACGTTCTACGTACAGTTCATGTAATGTCATGGACCACCTTCACATCTACGTGACAAGCACAAGATAGTGAAGGTCGAAAAAACGCAGGGGTCATAAGACGACCATAAACCTTCATAAAGAACTACAACTTGACGCAGATTTCCTTACCTAAACTTGGTGTGACGACTCTCTGCGTAACTGTTGGTCTTGACGCCCTTGCAACGTTAACGGCACAGCGTGCTAGGGCACGAAACATGGTGAAGTTTTTGTCTTTTCCCCCAACTTTCAACAACTCAAAATGGCGACCCGGTAAAGACCGTCCCACAGGCCTTTGCGCGATCCGCCGACCCCAGAAGGTTATCTCGCAAAATATCGCGGTATTTCATCCCCAAACTCGATCTAAACATAAAACAATTTCGAATCCCAATAAGTAATTTTTTATGTTCAAAACTAAAAATCCCTTGGACATGGTTTTCAGCGCTGATATAATAAATTTTGCGAAAACAAACTCTGGAAGGGACATGTGAGCAATTTTGACCAATCAAAGCTTAGCACTCATCAAGCACAGATTTCGCGCCAAAATCTCAATATTTTCAAAGGAAGACATCTGTGCTTCAGCGATCCCAGTTCCGAGAAGTCTTGAAGATATTCTGACAACCATAAGATACTAACGTGCACAGAAATGGGGAACGAAGCGTCTTCACAAAGTCAGGTATACGGAGAGCGTCTGCAGAACGACGTGTCTGTGGAATGGAAGCCTTCGGGACAGCCGAGCCCTTTTCCCGCCAGGGAGGGACACTGCGCCTGTGGGGTGGGGGGCAAGCTGGTCGTCTTCGGAGGAGTCTTGGAGGGAGTGCAAGAGAGTAACGGGGTGATCAGCTATGACGTAGGTTAGTAAGGGTCATTTATGTCATTTTATTTGGATGAAAAATGGTCGCAAAACTCAAACTGATGGAGCGAAGAATAATAACTATAATAACTCTACTCTCATAATATACCGGTAGGCAACATACACATCGATCGTGTGTGGCGCCTAAGGCGGGACCGCTATAAAAACATAATTTACCTAACATCTACTATTAAAGGATAAAATACTATTTTTTGATATTGATACCAATAAAGATAGATATACAATACCTATGTCTCTCCCCACTTGTAGCAGTAACGTTAGTAGTTGACTGTGTGCCACGACTTGAAAAGAGCTACTAGTATTTTTGTAGTGTTGTTGTAAGTACCCCTTGGCAAGCAGTACTAGTACTACTAGCACATTTACAATAACGAGCTTGCAAGGCCGTTATATTGAAGCCACAATAGAAGAAATGTAATGCATATTAATGTTAATTATTGTATTATACCATACATTTTTTAACATAGAAGCAAGTTGAAAAGTAAGCATTTACTTTTGCTTGCATTTTTCCATAATATTATGCTTTCAAGAATTTGACTAATCTCCAAGCAAAGGTTATCAGGTAACAGATATACAGATTATGTTCTTATTTCACTTGTGACGCAGAGAAAGGCACCTGGAGCAGTGTGCAGGTTAAAGGTCAGCTACCATGCCCTCGCTCCGCAGCTACAATGTCTGCTGTTGGGACCAAACTGTATCTGTTTGGAGGGCTGAGCCATGATGTGGGCTGGTTAGACGACTTGTTTGTTCTCGACACAGGTAAGTGCATTTTCTTCCTATCTTAACTGATCAGCAAGGTTTTGCTAATGTATACCCTCACACATAATACATTTTTTGCTCCCTAACATCTTAAGTAGTATATGTGGTCTAGAGGCAAGTAACCCTGCCCCTGGATGTGGAAGTCGAGAGTTGGAACCCTAGATTTTGTTGCTCACTCGACTTGCACGCTACTGGAATTATAGTCCTTCAACGGTCTCGAATTTGAGGTCCACACCACAAGAAAACATAATTGCCTTTCTCCCCCGTTTGTCTTAAGTTTGTCAACTACTGTTATAATCACAGATACCTGGACATGGACGGAGGTGACTGACACACAGGGTCCTGCCCCAAGTCCCAGAGACAAAGTAGGTTCAGCCACTGTTGGGAACAAGGTCTATTTCTTTGGTGGTTTTGGCCCCAAGGATGGGTGGGACACAGAGGAGTCCACTATGAGTGAAGACGAGGAGGAGGAAGAGGATGTGGGTCAGGGGGCAAAGTTCACTTGGTATGATGACCTCTACATCTTTGACACAGGTAGGTGAGAGTGGACAAGACTGTACATCTGATACAGTTGAATGACCACACTTTCATCACTTGAACTTTCGGCAGTCACATTCTGTATGCCATGCATGCATCTTAAGCCTTTCAATTGTATAGAATGATATTGACTGGTGTTGGTAAATGACATCTATTGTTTTAGAGACGAACACATGGGAGAACCCTGAACCCATCAAGCTGGGAGCACCAACACCAAGAGCAGCACATGCATTGTGTGCTGTGGAGAAAAAGTTGGTGGTCTTTGGAGGAAGAGACAGGGAGGCAAGAAAGAATGATCTGTATGTTCTTGATACAGGTGAGCTGAAAATATTTGTGTTCTTAAAATAGTTCAAACTGAATGTTTACAGTTAAAATGTTTTCTTCAGCAAAAAGAAGAAACTTTTTGTTTGTTTGTTTGTTGTGACATTTGTTTTGCTTCAAAACTTTCTCATCATATTGAACGCAGAAGCGCAACATCAGGAACTTTGTGCTAAACAGAATACCACAACCCTAGCTTTGAGGAATGTTGGCTCACCCGACATGCACGCTACTGGAGAGGGTCGCAGTCCTTAGGACGGGACGTTAAGCCGTGGTCCACTGTTCATTGTGCTTGTCGAAAAGAGCTAGGGGAATTTCCCCGGTACAATGAACCTGTAAATACTGTACATAGCTCATAGCGTCTGTCTTCTCTGTCACGACCAGTGGAAGAATAGCTCTTCAGTGATCACTGAATGAGCTAAACTGGTTCGAGATCACTTTCACTTTCATAGTGCATTACCATACATTGGGCATACAAACACATTTGAGACCTTTTTTTATGACATTTTCCAGAGACCATGAAGTGGCAGCAATTTAAAACGTCCGGTCAGCAGCCAGAGCCACGGTCCTTCCACACGGCCACAGCAGTCGGCCACAGAGTGGTCATCACAGGAGGGAGGGGGCTGCAAGACCAGCACTTCGCTGACTTCAACATCTTTGACACAAGTGTGTAAATTTATATTTGTATGAGTTCCTTTAATAGTTTCATCAGGTTGGTACATAAATGGATAATACAGTTCACATTGCACAACCAAAAGGATTAACCTTTTGCACAACCAACATTTCGATAGCCCTTCTTTGCTATTTAGACCCTGTTCATACCAGACTTTTAAAAACCGGTTGAAACCGCTAAATAATTAGCGGGGGAAAACCCGGCTAAAACCCCTAGCGTTCACACCAGACTTACAAAAATGTATAAAACCGGTTTTTCAAAAACCCTGTCCGGCGAATATAAACCTTGTCCTTGGCCTTCTTGTATGCAGTCTTCAGATTCTTGATCTTGCTGCGGCACTGCTCCGTAACAATGTCGAAACCATGCTCCCGCAACTTGTTTGAAATTTCCAGGTATACGTTGTTGTTTCGGTACAGCCCCCCAAGCTTTTTCTGCGTCTCCTGCTCTCCAAAAATGGATATCAGGAGCTTGGTCTCCTCCGCTGTCCAGGTTACGTATGCCGATTCCATTGCAAAATGAAACAAAACAGCGGAAAAAACAGTGGAAACGAACTCAAAACAGTGCCACGGAATTTTCGGCAAAACGTCACCATAATTTCGTGGAATACATCGTTATCTTGATTTGTATCAGATCGAAGGACCAGACATCGAACGGTTTGATTTCTACTAGGCTATCCAAAGATGAACTTGTAAAATACATTTTCAAAAATAATCGTTCGTGTCCCGGCATTTATTTCCTGAAATACGGCGCTGAATTTACACCACAATGTGCGACGCACCGGTACCGCCGGCTGACGTGCGTGCCATGAGGTCATATGCAAATATTGCATAACGTGACCGCGATACGCGCCTCCGATTGGTTGATGATTTCAGCCGGCGGTGTCTTCGGCAAGTCACAAGCGAGACGACGCGCGTGTAAACAAAATTTTCTTTGTTTAAAAATACGCGCCAAAATGCTGTTTCCGCGAACACAGAACGATTTTCTAGTGAAGAAATGTACAATTCAAAGAATCTTTGGGGAAAATATATATTTCTTTGCGGATTTATGGAGTCTTTTGCGTAATTTTGACGCCCAAATCAACCCGGAAGTTTACGTGCCGAGCCGGCAGCGTGGGTTTGAATTCACGTAGTTTTACCAAGGAGCTTCTACACACGTGTAGAAGCTCCTTGGTTTTACCGATCAAAACAAGAAATAAAACTCCCGCTAAAGAAAATCCTGTAACATTTCAGATCCCAGCGATTATGTTTTTGATCAAAATATTTGTGGACCCGCACGATGTACCGGCGTTTCAGCCGTATGCTTCCTCAGGAATTCTTGTCGCAAGCGGACTTTGGCTTTGACCCGAAGCCCCTACTTGAGAGTTGAAATGTCAAAAAAGTGCGTCCTTTAATAGAAGAAATACGCAAAAACCGGTTTAATAAACCCTTAGCGTTCAGACCAGGTTTTTCGGTGGAAAAACCCTTCAAAAACCCCTGAAAAACCACCTCCCGAGGTGGTTTTTGAAAATCGGATTTAAACCCCTAAAAAACCGGTTAATTTGCGTTCACACCAGGTTAAATAAAAACCGGTTTTTGAAAAACCGGTTGAAACCGCTAAATATAAGTCTGGTATGAACGGGGTGTTAAATCCTGAAATACCTCCTGTTTTCTCTTTTGTTCAGAAACCAAAGAATGGTTGCAGCCGGCTGTTCATGGAGCCAAACCCGCTCCACGCGGCATGCACACAGCCACGGTGGTGGCCGATCAGTTTGTCCTGTTTGGAGGGTCGTCAGATGTCGATCCTGAGACCATGCAGTGTCAGAAACGTTACGCAGACCTCTTCTGTGCCAGCACAGGTTCGTCGTTTATATCTACTTCCATTTGTAATATGATATATCTGCTTCCATTTGTAATATGATATATCTGCTTCCATTCGTAATATGATATAGGAACATGAGAAAAGATTGAAGACTAAAATACAGGATTCCAAATCCTTTTTGTGCAGGCAACCTTCAAAATTACAGATTTTGCTGGGTTTATAATATATGTAGTTTATTATGTAGCTCAGGACAGTTTTTATCACCAAGGAGGTTAAAGATCACATATTCAGGTAACACATTCAGTAACAAGTTGCCATGTTACTGAAAAATACTCCCACGGTTTACAGAAACTTTGATTGCATCAGACTTATAAGACATGATGTCATCCACTAATTAACCCTTGTAATTTGAGTTACTGTTCCCCATGGGGATTGCCTTGTTAGTGCAACATCCTGGACATGAATGTTTGATGAAGAAGGAAAACAATATCACCTCATTAGCCATGCGCAGCTGTGACTGCTGATAAGCCTTAGTGATGTAACAATGCATTCATCAATTTGCAATGCACACAAGATATCCAGGCATGTAAATGTTGAC
The DNA here is from genome assembly GCA_013266295.2 of Branchiostoma floridae x Branchiostoma japonicum. NCBI lineage: Eukaryota > Metazoa > Chordata > Leptocardii > Amphioxiformes > Branchiostomatidae > Branchiostoma > Branchiostoma floridae x Branchiostoma japonicum. Next base: position 22,081,420 of record CM023823.1, read on the forward strand.
ACTTATCAAAGCTTTGTCACACCTGGCACAAGATGTGAATTATGTAATGCACAGGACATTCAAAGATTCAGGTACATGACAACTTTCATTATTCAAGAACCTATAGTACAGGTAACCTCTGTAATAGAATATACCTTGCTGTCATATTTTCCCATTTGGATTTTAGATACATATCTCGATTTTGTCTTGGATTGTGCAAGAAGTGCCTTTGCTATGGTCTGTAATGAGTTGTATTTTTTTTTTTTTGTGGTCTTGTTTGTCCAAGTTGCCCCCATTGTCTTTGTCTAGGCTCTCTGGTAGTTTATTTTTTTGTTTAATTGTGAAAAGATTTGCTTTCAGACCCCTCTTGGAAGGGCTGGTGGTATTATGATCAACCCCTTTGCAGATGATATTGTGCAAACATGGAAAAGTACAGGCAATCTAAAATGACACTGAGTAAACTAATTTTGGACCCAGGTTGTATCTTGGGCAACTTGTGGAAAAATACCAGTATCATCACACCCTTTCCTCAAATGGACTGAGCCTATATGTAGATTTGAGCTGTACCAAAGATTTGTACCAAGGAGGTTAAAAAAAGTGAGTTTTGTACCAATTGTACCGAGGGCATGCAAAATTGCTGTTGTAATGGTTTATGAAAACCTTTTATTACGGCACACTGTCTGTGAAATCATCGAAGTTAAAAAGGATTCATTATTCCCATCCCGCAAGAATAGCATATTGGAAACCCCCTCCATTGTTAGCTAGTTGGTACAGCCCACCAGAGGTTATCGCCCTGTCACTACCAGCCTCTGCATATGCAAATCTAGCCTGACACAGAGCAGTGCCAGACCTCAAGCTCCTGCATCCAAATCTCCTGCCAATTCGCCTTGATTCAGCTAGATTCAACATGGTTTTACCAACAACAGTGGAGAAGTTGCCAGCGAAAGGTAGACTGTGCTTTCCTTGGTTGTGTTCAGCTTCCTATTGTGAGACAAAGAGATCTTTGGGTAGGGGGAGATGGACAGCTTTGTTCTGTGTCACAGAGCCCTGCACTGGAGGGAGTAAACAACAGCAAGGAGATGATTAGGCAAGCAACATATGATTACTGGGAATCAATTTGGTCTAGGGACATCATGGAAAATTACTTCTAACAGGGAAGAACATTCTGATGATAAATCATGGTCTCTATTTATATTTTGTCTGGAGATTTGACCTGCAAATGTAGGACAGTTTTAGGCTTGGTGCCAGGACTGCTGAATGATGGTTTAGATTCAGAATATGGTCTAATTGATACCAGCATATCTATTTACATGGCCCCATCTATTATCTATTAGCCCTCTTTCTGCTGACATCTGGTGTCATCTTTTTAGATTTTTGTATATCATTCTATGGGCCCATAGTTAAATGAAGGTGAATGTACTTTCTGCAGACTCGGTGAATGGAAAAGTAAATAGGCTATGTTGACACTGGTTTACTAGGCTAGGCTTAGTCATATGCTTGTATAACATATCATATTATATTAATTGTATGTCTAATCTAAACATTCTGTGTCAGCAATCCCTCTTCAAATGGATGTATAAAACAGTATGGACATTATGCTAACCTTCTACTGAGAGTGATATTGCAATTTGATATAGGAAGATATAGAAGAATATCAGCTAACCTATAAGGGAAAGCATACTAGTATAACATTTTGTATAGGTAACTCATCTGATTTTTATGTTGACTGCAATATGACCCTGGTATTCACTAACAGTTCAATCATCAGTGCCAACACTTTCCAATCCTCTATCAAATTCAAAACAGTGAGCTGACTTTGCATTGCGTCACAATTTGCGTGAAATGCTGGCCTTGTCAATTATCACAACAATTTTTTTTTGAGCAATTACCTAACAGCATGTGTCCAGTTGCTTCCATGTGCAGCTCTTTTGTTGTGTATCTATTGTCATCCCAGTGCTTCCCTTTTACCCATTAGACTTTACTCCAGGGGACATGAACGTTGTCAGCAAGGGGTTTATTTTTGTTTCAATTTTGCACTAGGGAACGAAACTCCAGGCTCTATAGAAACAGTTTGTTGTACAAAACTGTCCACCTTGATGCCATAATTTTTCCTTATAATAACTGTAAATGTAGTTAGGCCAGCTTGCAAAAGGTTTTTAGAACAACTTCATTAGATTTTTCTATTCTGTTCATGGGGTATCTGGTAAAACTTGGTCTGCAAATGCCAACATATGCACCATTGTGACTTGGGTAATTTGGCATTCGACTTCAGGATACAAATAATTTGTCAATGACACTTAGCATTGTTTAACAAATAACATGCTACAATCAGCTACTAGTATATAGAATTGAAGCAAGCAAACATGCTTTGCAAATTTCATTTTTCTTTTCGTTTTATAATTTATAGGCAACGATTAACATTGAATTAGAGCGGGCTAACTACGATTAATGGTAAATAAGAATGGCTAACTACCCATGTCAAAACAGGCATGCAAACCCTCCTGGATGTCCTCAGTGGATAAGAGGAGATTCCTGCAGGTAAGGGATATGCCAAAATTCTTTGCCCCAGGACTGGGAAAAATGGATTGTTTTTCCCCACCATTCACAATGCACTGTAGTGACATGGTTTTTGGTGTCAGCTTTGCCTGTTTCAATAAGAGTAGTAGTAGTAGTAGTAGTAGTACTAGTAAGAGTGTAATTTCCTATACATGTATACTAGTATGTACCTACATGATTTGTTGCAATTGAGAAGACTTAAGAGAAAGATATCATGTAGCCTTTGCAACTTTTATAATGTAGATTTGTAGCTGGGTTATTACTCCGTGAAGGAGTTATACCTCCTGCAGGAGTATTCGGGTCAGCCGGTTTTTCGTGTTCGCAGCTAAAACTCACGGTTCCCTTTGTTCAATCGGCATTTAATTTTATACGTCGTCTGCAGGCATGCCAGTGGTGATGCACGTATATCAATATTTACCGTAGGTGTTTTCGCGGTCAAGACAATATTCGAAAAGCACCCCTACATTTAGGGGCACATGGGACCGGCCGCGAAAAACCCGTTGTTTTGAATAGCGGGGGGGGAAAGAATCCTTCATGCAGATGTGCGGTGCGGTTTTTAATGCCGACCAGATGCGGACCGTAATGGTTTATGAATGGGCCGGAATTGTGAAATGTGTTCGCACGTAAAAGTCATGTTTGTGTACGTTGTATTTCTATGACTTTGGGCATGTGGTGTGCCATTATGTCCGTGTTGATGCAGGTGTCTTTGTTTTTACCGTAGCGTTTTTGATATTGTGGTGATTGCCATATTTGTGACTCCCCCCTATTTTTCCTGTTGTGTATGAAATGTTGTGGCCCGGCCGGTGTAGCGTGTCATGACGGGAGCGTGCCGTTGACATGGCAATGCTGCAGGGATGTGGCCATGTGGTACGGTTTTTTTACGATGTAGTTGACATGTACCGAATGTGGTAAAATTATTGTTGTGGGTTTAGGCTCGTAATCGTAGCTGTTGTTGTCATCTGTGCGTGTGTGCGTTAAATTTGGATTTACCATGCCTTATAATATAGCGACCTGAAATTGGTCGGAGCGTGGCGAATGCGCCAAGATATAGTATAAATTTTGTTCCGTGTGCAACTGTGCTAACCGCTGCTGTGGTGATCATGTTGCTTTGTTATGCAGTTGTCTTGAGCGGTATGTGTTAAAATTGTTGAAATGGTTTTAGACTGACCGCCAGTTGCGCAGTTACCTGTGCAAGTGTTTTTGTTTTTATCGTAGTGGTTATGTGGGCCGGTGGTAACGTGTGCAACTGTGGTAACAGTTGCTGTGGTGATCATGTTGTTTCGTTATGCAGTTGATTTGAGCGGTCTTCCTTTTTCTGTGTTGGCAGCTGAAACTCACGTTCCCCTTTGTTCAATCTGCAGTCAATATATGTAAATATGTGCAATAACAGATAAACTATATGATGATAAAAACTTATAATGATAAAGATTGTGTATACTCCCACTATGTTCAATATTCAAATCTGCAAATAATAAAACTTCACGGAGAATTGTTGCCTACGGCGTCTTGTTTATTTTAGGTCTTGTGTAAGAAAATGGAATTACCGGACAATGCAGGAAACGTCTGTTTATCTTTTCCTTACTGCGGAACCTGTGCTGACCAGTTTGATCACAGTGTAACAGCTACAGTATGTAGTTTGTTTTTGGCACTGAGAATTACCACAATCAAGGAGGTTTAATAGGAAACCTTTTAAAGGATGTAGTAACTTAGTAAGATAGCATTCTAATTCAGTACAGCAGTCAAGGCAACTGAGAGGTAGATATATCTCATGCGGTGTTGCTTTTTGTGCCAAAACAAACAATGCCTATGAGTATGATTGGATTATAAAGGGTGTAAGTTGAATATGATGGGATTAGATTGAATTAGTATGAATTATGATGGGCTATTGACCATATTACCAATATGCTGAAGTTTGAAGGCAAGTCTAACCTAATGTTAGTAATGGTTCATGGATTTACCCACTGCTGTAAGAAGGTTAATAAATCTTGCCCGTTTTTTGGCACTGTGTGAGGAATGGTGGTGTAGCACACAAATCAAGGATGTGAATGACGCACGCAAACATTGCCATGGGGTCACCCTGACCAAATTAGTAATGAAATGTCCATAGGGTGTGGAAAGTTTGTCATCTGATACATGTACCTCTATCTCAGTATCTGTAATCAGTGTCTCTTGTACATGTCATAAGGAGTGAAATAGAAATGCGGTATCAGAGGATGGGTATTTGCCTAGTATTTATGCAGCTCTTTTTAAAATAAACTCTTCTGAAATATCTCAGTCACACTTGCTGTACTTTTTTAAAAACAGTACTATTTGAAGGCCTTAACCCATTTCTGTGTCTCTTTAAACAGAGGAGGTTCTGAGTGGGAAGTCTATCCAGGTGACAGTAGAGGAGAACAAGGAGAATGCACCAGCCACTGCTGCCCCACCCCAGGACAACCCCAGCCAGCCGCCCAAGGCACCCACATGTCCTGACCAGCCCAGAAAGCCGCGCTCCTCCAGCTGGGAGGAAGGAGAGGTCCCAGGGATGGTGTAGACTGTAGACGCAGCACTGGGGGAGGGGAGCGGGGGAGGGGAGGGGGACTTGGAATGCCGTTCGTGAGTCACAGTAAAACGGGTGCCAAGTAGAGCTGCCAAGCATTTCCCGGGACTGTTGCCAAAAGAACTGGTGCTGTCACAGGCATACATACAGAACTGCAGGGAGATTTGTCATAATCATAATGTCAACAATAACCAACTTCAGGTCTTTTCTCCAGGTATCAGTACTGTACAGTTTGTGTATACATGTACTGCTACCAGGCAGATTGCATACCTTTTCATGGGAGTAGAGAAATATTTTGGATTACCAACCACCAAAGTATTTTTTATCGATACTGTAACTCGTACATATCCTGTACCTCAGTTCGTGTAGCACATGGCACACACTGTGTGTGAACACGAATATCCGAGAGGATCTAGCTCTGCTTTAGACAGAAGTTTGGCCCTCTGTACATTTGTCTTCCTGACAAATATATCTATTCAATCATACTGTAACAAGGAAAGGCATTGACCACAGTCCAAGTTTATGTGTTGATGTCAGCAGGATCTAGAAGTGCTTCCTGTAGCTAACTTTAGGGAATACAAACATTACTGTTCAGCCTATACAGTAACTAGATAAGAGGAAGGTCAGTTGATGTTATTTTGTGAAGTTGAAGTTGTTGTCATTGTTTCTCACAGTACACTGATCGTGAAGGAGAGGGAGTTTTTATAAGTGAAACGATAATGTGACTGATCATGATTCATGTAAGGGTAGTCGTGTACTACAGAAAAGACTAGGCAAGAAATTCTCACAAGCTGTAGCTGTTAGATTGTGTTAGAAAAAGCTTTCCTTCAGAGTGTCTTATATATAAACTTGTATGAACAGAGGCATGCTCTGTTTTCCTGCTATACAGTGAGTACACTAAGAGATGTTCTGTTTCTTGGCTTCCGTTATGCTTAAGCCCACAAGAACTGTACTGTCTACATGGAAGAAAGCTTGCAGTGTCCCTTTTTGAAGTCATAAGATGCCAGCTTCCATACTGATGATCTAAAAGCTAGGTGGTGAAAGAACCATTGTCAGGTGTGGAAAGTTAACTTGTGAGTCAATACTGTGACTGTTAGGCATCATTTGAATACTAGTAGTAGTGTCAGTAAAGGCTAGATGTGAAACAAAGTCCATTAGTCTTTGACTTTCCACAATTTTGTGTGCGAGACATGTTGCAGGTTATTTGAACCTCATGATGAGTAATGCCTTTTTTTAGAGTAAGTAGATTAATGTATGCCAAGTACTATTACAAACTTATCTAAGGTCCAGTAATCAAAGATGATGATCATGTCTCTGCTTCTTAGTACTAATTGTGCATTCCAGAGTGTCAAATGTGTCTTGAAGTGAAGATATCAAAATAAAAACACTATTGTTATGTTATTTTGGAGTTAGTGAAGTTCTTTTTTTATAGTCACAACTGTGATGGTAGAACATGACAGTTGCTTGGTAGATTTCAATGTGTAATATTACATATACATGTATGTAATTATAATACTAGTATTACATATATGCACAGATTTATAGGTCAGATTACATATATGCACAGATTTATAGGTCAGATTCTTCCAGTCAACCAACCAGCATAGTGGCTGTGACGTCAGGTGAAAAACTATTGACTAAGAATGACGGCAACTTAGTGATGTATTATATAAAAGCTCACAACCTTAGCAAAATGTATTTTTTTAGCTTATTGTAAAAGCATACAGTTTCAAAGCTTATCCTTGCAACATGTAAGTGTTTCAGTTTCTTAAAAGATACCATTGTTACACCTGTCCGTGTGTGGTCTGCATTTTTTGGGCATAACATGTAAATTCAGACAATAATACAAATAAAAAGCCGCCCAATTTCATACAGGTACTAACAAAATGCAACTGACTTTGTTCTTTACGTTTCTTATTGTTTCGACCGCAGCGTCTGTTGTGCTTGTGCAAAGGCACAAAATACGGGTACTGCACTGACCATCAGCATCTGCTTGGATTTCAGACGACAGTTTGCTCTTCTGTTCGTTCATCGCCTTGTCGGTTGTCAGGCGGGTCTGCCACGTACGCGCCAACTTTACTTTCCTGGTGGAGCCGAAACCCTTCACATACAAACAGTATGAAAGATCCTACTTGCACCACAATTGCTACTGCATTCACTATTCTTATGATATCGTACTGCTTCTGAAGGACTTCCAAATAAGGTCTCAAACAAGGTCTTGTCCAGATATTGCCATCTACAGTTCTGTAGCAGTCAGTGTCACTGGTCGCCGTGCACCTGCACGACTCTGGGAACGAGCCGTTTATATTTAAACCGTTATCAACTTTTCGGTCAGCCCAGTCGGTGAAGTTCCAAATCCCACAACACTCCGACGAGGTTTGCAGCAGTGCCCATTCTGAGTCAGGAGCTCTGTCGACATCACGTTTGACCGCTTGTAAGGTTCTGTTGAGTTCAATGCCCAGCTGTCCTGTTGTAATATTCTCGCGAACGGTGCAGGTTGTGGCTACTGCAAATTCTAACATGACAATCACAGCTAAAAGGATGCCAATGTCTCTCATTGTAACACCGTTTCTAAACCACCGTTGGTCCCGATGTGCGTGTACTATTATTGCAGCAAGAATGACTGTCAGAGCACCGCCAACACAAGTTATAACAGATTCAGTTTTAGCGCTGCGTCCAGGAGTCAGAATCTCCGTCCAAGACATGTGAAAAATCATCCAAGCTCCCGCTATAACCAGTGCCGCACCCGGGAGCAGCAAGAAAACGACAAAGGCGGTCAGAACTATTTGAGCATACGCTGTCCGTTTTTTCAACCGTTGTGTTTTATCCATTGTAACGCTGTTTCTGGGTAGTAGATACTGTGTGCAAACAACCTTGGTGCAAATCACCCATACGTGCTGCGTTGGCCTTCATGCGGCGATTCGATATGACCGCGCGGAACCAATCAGTGGGTACCTGAAATGAAAAATGACAGGTGACTTCAATGATCTTCAACACTACATAAGATACATAATAGGGTGTTTGCACTCACGTGACCATGGCGCACTAGTAAATATTGTCCGCCATGCTGGATGGTTAAACGAAGTTGCCAGGTGAAGTGGGATTTACATGTTAGTATTGCAATCACGTAATTATGACATTATGTACACGCAAATTTATATGTCCGACACCAACCAACATGGCGGCTTTGACTGATCCCAACTTCCAATCAGATTATTCGGTGGCGAAATCGTTACGAACTGGCAGGCAGTATCCAATTGGGCAATTGATACTGCCTGCCGGTTGTTTACGATTTTGCTGGTGAAAACTCTGCGTGGAGATTGGCTTTGACGTCACGTTTTATTATTATTATTAACATTTTATTGCCATTCCACTGTCACTAAAAGCCCACTATGACTTCTTGCTAAATTACGACTGCTTCGTGACTGTCCCGTTTTTCTGACAGCAAACTTTCCCAAGGGCATTCAGAACACGTTACAATTTTTCTTGGCGATTATTTAATCTCTTAGCAGGTCCTACGGTGGCAAGCCTGTAACCATTGGCTAAAGAAGTGACATTCGGAAGCCAATGGTCACTCCTTTGGCCAATGGCCGGTGGCCTTGCCACCGTAGGATCTGTTTGGAGATTAGATCACTATTCAATGGATACCTAAGCAATTGTCCAAACAGGTAGGCACCTGTGATGTTCTAACCCCGCGACCACACCCTATAATCATCTTGTCCAAATCACTCAAGCTGTAGTGTTACTGGCAGTGAACCATGTCCCGTTGCCTAGTAACTGGCTTTCCCTCATATTACCGTGCACTAGTAGTAGAGTTGCAGTGGTCACGCAGAAATAACGACAATGCAGGTGTGTAAGAACTGAACGAAATGAATCCCAAAGCAGCCCTTTGCCGTGCTGTATACAAATAATGTGAAATATATTTCGTAGTAATCCCTGCAGGCATACTAGTAGGGCATGGTCAAATAGACCAAGGAGGTTAAAAATAAGCTACGTTAGACTTGACTTGGTCGCCATTGTACCCGAATTAGCTAAAAAGGACTCCCTAGCCAATGATATACCTATCGATGTCAGTGTCGTTTGGAAGATAACGTATAACGCGAGATGCTATCGTCGCTAGTCTGTCCACCGTACGACGACGAAATCAGTCACGTACAAGTCTTACTCGTTAACAATTCAAGTCAGCTAGCTACATTGTCCTTTGTACCACTGCGTCCCACGGAGACATGTTGAACAAAAGCAAACATGAGAAAAACAACTTTTCTCTGGATCCGTCCGCTGCTAAGTACGTTTTGTGATTTTACGAAATGAATGCGCTAGACAGTTAAATCTAAATGTAATTTGGAGCGTGACCATGCAATGCTTATTTTCGATCCGGATGTATCCGTAGACGAAGCCTTTTTTAACCTCCTTGTCCTATGTGACAGATCGAATCATCAGACGTTAAGTCGGCCGACTTAACTTAAAAGTATCGTATGTACCGCGTACTCATGTGACTCACCTGCGAATACAACTACATATACCTTTCCAATGCATGGCGACCGTGGACTACAGTTGTCGCTCACAGTGGTCACCGGTTCTTCACAAAATTTAGGGCCGCATTTCCGCCATAAACGCTGTCTTCAAGCGATGAAACCATTGTAGAACAGACTGCTGCATTGTAGTGGGTTACTAGCCAGGGATATAGGACAGGGCAGGTGATCGAACACGGAAATGCAGCCGCCGACCGACAACAACACTGCATAACCTTTCACCCCTCTTTTGTTACCTGTTTGCTGACATGCGCATTTACCGTGCATCAGTGAAGATCGATCCTACAGTGTTTGTCTTGATCCTTGTTGCCATTGTAACGACTGGGAAAGTTTGGGTAGGGACTATTGAAAGCTCGCGCTCATAATATTCAACTTACTTGAGGTAGATACAAACCGGGCTCCAAACGCTTATTCTTCTTATATTATATAATCTGCTGTCCACTTAAATGTTTCGAATAGTTACCAGCCTTTCGATGCAATAGTGTTTGCAGTGGAAGATAATTCCGTTTTCATGCTTTGATAGTAATGCCAATGGCACTTCTAACTTTGCTGATTCAAGTATTTCTTCCATGATGTAGAAAAGTTTTGAAGATGTAGAAATGTTTTCTCTTTCTGGGGTTAGACTTTTAGTCGCCATATGATCCAACACGCCTCACAAGCCTGTTTAGCCACGTGTTGTTTTTAATTCTTTTTGTATGTTGTCGAAAATGTACATTGATATCACAATTGTTAGTCCTTTTACCCGTGTGCTTTGACTTATGTCGTGATAGGTCAGACTTTCTAGATGTGTTGCATTGGCTTTACATACAGCCTCCTCGCATGGTTCGTCCATGGTACTAGTGTGCCTTTCAGCATGTTCTCGGATAGGCTTGCCATCTCCTCTTCCCGTTTCTCTTTCTGGTAAAGTGAAGTCGAGACGGTCACGGGTTCGATTCCTGGAATTCCTGGTTTGACGTTGTGTCCTTGGGAACTGAGGCACTTTCCACGTACGACTTTCCTCACTCCTAACTCCGGGAGGTAAAGAAGTACACGCGATGGAAGGAGATAGAGGGAAGGCCTCCGCCTTCCAATACCATGCCCAAGACACATGCACAGTGGGCATTGCCCCTGCGGCCTACGGGAGATTTAGGACGCTCGGGAAGAACAGGACACAGTGGAGATGGTTGAAGAAAGACTGATAGAAAACTGCAGCAGAAGAACCGACAATTTATGGTGATGATGAGCCACCTGAACTGCTTTATATTTCAAAGCAGGTGTAACAAGAAGGTTTTGGAATTTTGTAAACCTTCATTGTTATAACGATAACTAATTAAATTGAATTTCTGTATTTCAAGTGCACTGACCCATAACAACATACTACGTACGTTTATGAAGATTAGACATCCAGGTAGATAATAACAGTAGAAACAAATGAATCCATACTACTGGACAATTTTTGAAGTATATTCAGACGTTTCAAAGGCCCTGCAGAATGAGTTGACCAAAAAAAATGATGACACCGCGTATTCTGTACCGCACCTGTGTTGATATAATGATACCTGTGCTGGGTCACGTAGGCACGGTCTTTTCAGAAGTAGTTTGTACAGGTCTCCCCACGTGACTTTACAGAACCTTCCACCCAGCAAAAGACTAGAGGGGAGTACGGTGAATATACCGTAATCACTACTAACGTATCAACGCACAAATCTTTACTTTGCTTCCAAATACTTCATATGCCTAATGTTACTCAAACGGATGATGAAATACCCCCGCACCAAATAATTTTTGGAATTGCAACAAAACATTTCTTCCAAATGGCATCCCCCAACGCCGTATGGTATCGTCCAAGGTCATGGTGTGACGTCATCGTCTGAAGCGGACGTGGGCACCATACCACATTTCGTCTTGCAACCACCTTGATTTCTGCTGTCCACAGGACCCACTGCATTGCTGAAAAATGGGTAAGATACTTTGCAAACTATCTTCTTTCTGGCTTCACTGTCTTCGCAGTGACGAAGATTCCAAACTACATTTGTATAATCAACCTTCAAACGTAACATACAATTGACACCTTGTTAGGAAGAGGCCATATGGACGAACAAGCTGTCGAGTAAATAAAGGCTTTGAGTTGAATTTAATTTCTGATGGCTGTGTTGAAGGTTAGTCAATGTTAGCACCGAGAGATTATGGATATTCCTCTGTTGTACTGAACATTGTATTTTACATAACTACGTACCTACTGGCCGTGCTTTCGCTCAGATGTAAATTTTCCTACAAGTCACTATGTACTTAAACTTTGTAGGTCCGCCAGCTCTGACAGTTTTCCAATTTTTGCAGTGTACTTTATTGTTTTGGAAACTCACGAAGCCGAAATGATGCAATGATGCCAATATCAGCAATGGTAGTAGTAATGTTCTAGATTTATGTCGTAAATTGCCTATAGACGTCAGTTACTTATCTATAGACTTTTGTACTGTTTATCATGGTTCGTTCAGAAAATACATTGGTACAGAAGGCACAGAGAGTACGCCTGAAATTCGACCTCGATTAATAAGCTGAAAACGTAAACAGTCTAGTGAAGTGTGGTTTCTACAGGGTAGAAGGCAAATCCGACAGGTCATTGAACCCACCCTCTGAAAAGTCGGGTCATTGAACCCACCTTTTCTTTTGGACTTTGTGTTGTTTTCGATAGTGGCAACAATTCGTAGAACTTACCATTTTCAATTGGTCAGGGAGAGAAGGCATGAGCCTGTATAGTGTTTGGCCAAACACACCGGGTCACCCCTACTCTTATGGGTAAGTGTGTTGGGTTCTTTGTAGATTCTTACAGTATTTCTTGTCATTTTAGACCAGGATAAGAAACCATCCGAGAGTAAACCCGAGACATCTGAGAAGAAAGACCCCGGTGTTCCAAACCCCGGACCCCAAGGACACCAGGACATGATCCACTTGCCAGACCATCACAAAGCAGACGTCGAACATCACGTGACCGATGAAGGCGACTGGGTCTGCGATGACATTCCGGGCATGATGTAACCATGGCAACCTGACGTCATTACTCTTGCTGCTCTCTGAATGGTCGACTGACAAGCATACTACAAGTGGCCGTCCTCATGCTGTCTTTAGTCTTAGGGACCCAGCCCCTATTCAAGAACCCTAGTATGGTACATGGACTTTGTACACTACTCCACATATTATCATGAAGGATTTGAACTGCTGGGTTTTGGAATAAACCATAAGAAACGTTCCAAAAAGTGTGATAAATAGGATAGTTTCGTATATGATAGTTAACATCAGTCGTTGAACTTGGGAAGAACTACATCCATGTACGGATGCCTATAATTCTGAAACTATCGCAAACCTGTAAGTGTTCAAGTTCAAGGCGTCTTTATGTTATTCATCACTAACGGCAGTTATTGTTGCAACATACGAGGTATTTTTCTGATTCAAAAGATAAATAAATAAATTTATACCCTTTCACAAGACTTGTGAATGCATAAATGTAACTGTCAAAAGGGCAAATGTACTTTGATGAACTTTTCATTTGTAGATGGGAACAAGTTGTAAGAAGAACTCTTATATCAACTCCTATCTTTCGATGTCCTCCCAATGGGATACCCCTGTACATATCCCCTGTATCTATCACCACTCGGACCTGGCCTTGGTGACCGTGAGGATGGAGCTGTGGGGTCAGTGACCCGTACTGCATGTTCACGTGATTCGTCGCTAAGTAAAGACCGTATTGTTTCCTATTATATCTAATGAGTGCATGTTTGGCTTTTACTAATGAAGCTTCCTAATGAACAAACAAAACAAAACAAACACGTGAATAATTGTGCCACAGCCTGAGTAGACTGGAATAAATCGACTGCACACGTACACACCCTTCCCGGCCGCGGCTTGATAAGCAACAGGTGAAACTTCACACACTGCCCAGCACGCATGTAAACTGCTCTTACCAAAGGTACTAATAAGGGGCAATGCATTACGAATCACGCCCACCGATTACGTTTACGATGAATTTATAGAGCGGTCTGATGACGAATTATGTAAAACTAAAACGACTGAGTACCGGTCAGTAGGCAATAAAGAATAAAGTACAGGCGTCAACAGTTGCCTGAAGCGAGATAACATTGTTTGATTAAGGGTGTCCGGGACAGAGTGACCGTGTTTGCCAAACATGCCCGGAGCGACTTGGACCGTTAAACACACAAAAGATTTCTCCCAGCCGGTATTCAAATAGCGTTGACCCTAAGGTCGCTAACAGTCTGAAGTAGACTGCGGGACAGGGTCGGTCACAGCTGGGACACGGGTCAACGTTACATCAGATAGGGTACCTCCGAAGGCACGACAGTATTCTACGTTTGCAGTAAACGTTTCAAATCACCAGAAGTATGCCAGGTAAGTGTTCACGGTTGCCAGTATTTTGCTGGGTGCGACTAGGCTTGTTTAGCTGGAGGTCATCAGTACTACAGTAGTACAATCTATAGTTCCTTAGTTCATACCATTGGTCCATATGGTAGTACACTAGTCGTATATTCAAGGTGAAGTGTCGGGCGTTTAATACCTCAGCTCAGTGAGTGAAAGCTCCGTACACTTCTGAATGAGGTTTTGTTTTAACTTGAACGGTGTGCTTTTTCAACGGGTGCCATGTAGGTACCGGGGCGACTGACAACTTCAGAATTTATCGTAAGAAGGATAGCGTTATGTATATTACTATTCCGTCGCTATAAATTTCTGCACACTTCACCAACGACATTTGCAGACGATTTATTCTTTAAATGCCTCTCTTGGAGCTGAAGACGTGACGAGACGTCAGCCCTGTGGCCCCCGTGCAAACATACGACACAACAGAGGCACAAATGGGCTTCTGAGGTCGGGTTACTGGCGTGATAAATGGTGACACTGTGACAGCATAGCGTTCCCCATTAGAAACTTTTGCATGGATACGGGTGAACTCTTTGCGTTAATGCCACCGGCACACCGCCAAAGTTCTGCTCTGTTGGCATTGATTTATCACTAAAATACTAAGTTCTAATAGGCAGTAGACAATCTACAGAAGCATGAGATGACAATCGAATCAGGTATTCAGGAGCGGCCCAAGCTGGACATTCCGAAGAACTCTGCTCTACTCTTTGCTGTTTGCTCTAATATTGTAACGTACTATAAAAGCATAGGGAGCTAGTATTGACCATAATTCCTCCAACATGTAACCAAGGAGTTTTAACCTGATGAGATGTAACTTGCGAACAATCACCACCCTGCCACCACATAATCAATTGCTGGTGCATGGAACCGTCTGTGACCTCAGTTGACCTGACCCTGAGACTTGTATCAGTCGTGACAGGTGTCTAGATCAAAATTGGGCACAATTGGCTCATCACTGAATGTAGGGGACCACTGTAGACGTTTGGAAACGGCTAACACACGCACATGGCCCAAAACAAACATTTGTAAAAAAAAACACTGACAGTATTTTTTGTTAAAAGGCAGGGCGCTTACTGCCGCACTTCAAATAGAAGCGGGTCTACGTTCCAGTAACTCAGTGATTGTACAATATTCGGGACACTATTCTTGTATGCTGTAAATGTCGTACTCTGAAATATTACCATTTATATTGCCCTCAGATTGGGTCACGTGTTTTGTTCAGCCCAGGTGCGTTACTGCCTGTTCAGCAAAGTGTGACATTTATGAGTTTAATCAGTAACACCAAAGTAGACTTAATTGCTTTGTGTTAAATCTCGACAGGACGACAAGAACAGCTAGGTGGCGGGTCAGGGTCAGCCGACGAACCCAGACAGACGCATCCGTCTAGAACAACGTCGTCATCCAACAACCGGTATCCAGTAGGACGTCGTCCGATAGCGGCCTCGTTTACCTCACAGAACGGACCCAAACGGTACGCAGAGCCGGCTGCAGAGGTCCCCGGCATGGTCTGAGGAGCTGAAAGTTAAATAGAGACACCACAATTCTCCAGCTTTCTTCCGGGTTCCTTTGACATCTAGATATGATTGTCGTCTGAAACTGTTGACTGCAACCTTGTCCGCGTTTTTATCGATCGAGAGCTGTTTATTTCATGCAGTGGAACTTGGGAAAAGGCAAACATGTAACGTTAATATAGGAGAAATGCATCGTTGGTGAAAAATTGAACCATGCCACACATGTATACACGTGTATGGCTTTGCGACAAGTCTTTATTTGCTGTTTGTCGTGCGTATATACATGTAGTTATATGTCTGACCTGTGGCCAAATACTTTTGTTTACCAAACAACATCATGGTCATGGATACTGAAATCCTAAACCTACCAAGTCTGTGTCTTATCTGTATGGTCACCCTTGTTGTGAAGAGTTGGAATACCGCAGCTATCCTTCACTGAATTCTATTTTGTATCATGTATATAAACTGTTAACATAAACATTGTAAAGGTTAGACTATCTCTAATGGCAAATAAGAACCATCTCTGACATCAAATATTAAAAACGAGAGACAAGATCTTATGATGATTTGGGAAATAAGGTAATGCTCATCAGAATAATAGTTAAAGCGAGACGTGTATTAAGTAAGATAATAAAAATCTGGCCAAACAACTAATGACAGAGACCCGCTGTACTTACATTCTTTGGGTCATCTTTGGGACCGCTGCAAAATAATGCATGGGACAAAAACTGTGGCGGGCGAATCTGGAAACAAAGATGTTCACATCGAGAGAAGGTTGGCTGTCAGAAGACATCTTGAAATTAACACGCGTGCGTCTTTCCTACAGACGTCGCAAGGGTGCAGTTATGCAGCAGCTCGCAGGGTCACCTTGCTACGTTGACTCAACGTTGTCGCAGTGAAACAGTGCATGTACCAGCAGTTTCTTCTTATCAACACGGCCAACAAATTACTAGTACTTGATACGTATTTTTGGAATAGCGTAAGCAAGTTTATTGTTCATGATGAATTTAAAGTAGTAACGTTACATACATAATCAACAATATTGTTTTCCAAATATCTCTAGATACTGGTAGCATTTGTTGTATTGGTTGCATTGCTGCGATTACCAACCCACAAGCATAAGTGAACGAAAGGCTTTTAGGCCAGTTTGCGATCGTTAATTGGCCATTGCGTGGTTACCACATGTCGTCAGGCATATGTGCGTGCCATGCATTTACTCACTGTTTCCCTTCAATACGTAAATATCTTTCGCCTTTTACTAAAGATATCCGTGGAGGGGAACTATTACTGAGCTTATAAAATTTTTCTCTGTCCCGCCTCAGCGGGACTATCATAAACCAAAGGAAGTCACTCTAACACTATTCCTAGCCATCCATCCAGTTCTACCAAGCTTTCAATACTTGGTTCTACCAAAATACATGTGAAGGTAAGGAGGTTGGTGAAGGGCAGAATAACTTTAGCCATAGTCAACATAAACAATACCACTAAAATCCGCTAGATGGCGCGCGTAATTGGTCGAAAGCATGACCTGACCTCTTGGAGCTTAGCAAAAAGTAAGTTACGGTGGATGTTGTGCCCTCTCTTCTTTATTATATATATTATATACCCTTGTTGACAGACAATAGGTATCTTATGGACTTTCCCTTCGTGACTTATTCACAGGTTCTGGTGTTTATAACAACGTAACTTTTGTGGATTATTATGGTAACTTTATAATGGAGTTGTTGACAGTTGTGTTTGGGGGAGGGGGGCATTGATCATTATGGAATAATCAGCAGATCAGAAGAAGGATGTACGGGACGATTTCGTCAGGATTAGGAGATTAGATTTATAGCAAAAGGACCGTTTTTACCAGGATATGAAATTACCACAATCTAACCCGTTGTTAGCTGAAACACAGGTTACATTTTGTATTGATTTTGAGGCATAGTATATTTTGGACACAAGCAGGGACACAAGACTCCCAAATAATATTACATTCTGTAAACTTACAGGCACTGTATCTTGGTGTACCGTAGATAAACAGAGCTTGACTCCACAAGGACTGAGATCACAAGAACCGTAGGTACAACACAGAGCACTTACCACTTACCACTCGTCACTGAAATCTCTGTAAAGGAATCTTTACATTCAGTGGCACCAGAACAGATCGGGTTGGTGGAAAAACCAGTCCAGTCCAGTCCAGTCTAGGGGGGTGGAAAAACCTGTCCAGTCTGAAAAAAGGGTCATCTGTTCATTCTCTACATGACCAATATCTGAGTAACCAGTATGCGATTAAAATCAGATTTGACTTGAACCATATTTAACACTCAGAAGCAAGAGACAGAAACAAGACAAGTGGTTTATGTGTATAACATTTCAATTTGTTACAATGGACACAAAATCTTTGACGTCTGAAAACCAACAGTAATGTCAGCGCTGCAAGACTGTATTAAAAAACAGCTCAGATTTATTAGACCAAAATGGCAGCAGTGACAGCTGATGTTCACGGCATCGTGACCCAGGCCAGACGGGAGAGACACCAGATTCTGAACTTGAACTACAGTCACCTCAGCACATTTCCTCCAGAGCTGGTCCAGGGAGAAGCCTTCATCTTCCTGGAGAGACTGTTTGTGAAGAGGAATGTCCTGGTCTCACTGGTAAGAACACTATTCTCCAAGCAGATGTTGGGTGGAAATCTTAATGTTTTCCAACACCATCCACTGCTGTCAGAGAAGCCTAGCAGTCTGATAATGTTACTATGGGTAAGGGGTAAGTGCATTGTTTGTAATGCAGACCCACCATGTCAATAATTAGCAATGTCAAAGTTTTGCAATATGTAAACTAAAAAGAAGTTAGCTGAAGATTACAATTTTCAAACTGCATGTTAGTTACAGATTTCATATGTCAGTCAAATACCAGTCCCTTAAGTTACCTTAGGCTTCGTCCTATTCAAGGACCTATGCTTCCTTAATTGCTACAAAAATGTATCTAAAGGGCAAAATGTTATTTTGTTAAAAGATTAAATTGGATACACCAGAATCAACAAGAATAGTAGAGTGGGTGACCATCTACACACACACAGGATTGAATATTGACCCAAATTACTAATTGCTCTTTTTTTTTTCAGCCATTCAACATTGCTGAGACACTGCCAAATCTAGTTGAATTGTGAGTAATTTTGTTTCACAATTTCATTATGTGAAAGTCCCTTTTTGATATACCAAATAATAATAAGTACTTACTTCCAAAGTTTGTCTGATTCCTGTTTCTTTTTCAGGTATTTACATTCAAACAACCTAGTAGCACTACCTGATGGTACGTAACAAGTTTGTGTTGTTTCTACAAGTATGCATCCTATTCAAGGATTTTAATGCTTCCTTTATTGCTACAAAATGTGCAAAATGGGTTGTTTCAAACAAGCTAAGTTTGACTTTCTCATAAATGCAGTCATTCTTGTCATTTCACAGAAATTGGAGATTTGCAGAGATTGAAGTCCTTGGATGTCAGCTGTAACAACCTGCAGGTGCTGACTCCAGCCATAGGCAGGCTGCAGGTGCTCCAGACGCTCCACCTGGCCAACAACAACATCCTGGAGCTTCCAGCCGAACTCGGACAGCTGAAGAAGCTGCAGACCCTGGATGTGATGTTGAACAGCCTGGCTGCCCTCCCCAGGGAGCTGTGTGGCTGTGAGGCACTGCAGTGTCTCATGGTGGACAGGAACAGGCTTCTCAGTCTCCCCAGGTAAGGGCCCAGTGTAGCAGGCCGGTATATACCCCTGGCCAGAACATACCCCGGGGAATAGTCTTTCCTGAGGGATAGTCAAGTTAAGTCAAGTCAAGTTTATTGCACAACAATTGTAACAGGTACAATGTATGGCAGACAGAAATGGATACTAGCTGGTATGGGTCTAGCAAAATACTATATACAGGTTCAACGGATACTATATATGGTAAAATGTTGAATAGAACTACTGACTAAGAGCTTGTGCACTTCTACAAGTAAATGTTAGGCTACGCTATACTACGCTGTACATATACTATACAGGTTCTACACGTATTATACAAAGTATTGACTAAGTTTCTGGCTATGCTTCAGCCTCCTACACAGAAGATGGTGGCCTTATGACAGTAGCCACTTTGAACTATGGTTGTAAATACATGAAATGACAGTCATACAATGTAAATTACCAGGTTGTAGTGTCCGTACACTGTGTAGTGTCCGTAGACCATGTATACCAGAAAGTACCATACATAAGTATAATAACTTGTCACTTTTGTCATACAACAGCAACTCAAGGGAATTCTTGGGACAGTTGTCTTGTGATGGAGAAGATTGTCATAGACCCTTCTTGACAATTGGTTGTGTCATAAGCCTCACTGAGAATCCTATGAGAGTATGACGAAAAATTGTGCAAAGAATATGATTGCACATTTATGGCCACTAGACTTTGTTTTCTCCCATCTTCAGGAGACAAGGTACAAAATGATGTTTCCATTTTGTAAACCTTGATATCCATTGTACAAAACCTGAAGTATATAACCGTTACATTCTAATGCAGCATGCAAGATATAGTCTTGTCCTTGAGAACCTTGTGTTGTTGGCCTTTGGATGATTAGTTAGGCAATTTTCATTTACCCCTTTAGTTTAAGGCCCTTTTAAACATGGAGACATTCATTGCTGCCACCTAGCACCTTGGGTCATTACTGCAGAACATAAGTCCTTATACTCATGTTCCAAACAAGTTTGTATCAGAGAAGTGTATAAACATTATCATAGATAGCTATGTACTATTCCACTAGAAAAAAAGATGTGTGCCAAACATGTGAGTTGAGTCCTTTCCTGCCCTTCTCCCTCCTTATGAATTGCACAATGTATTGACCATGAATTGTCCATCCGTACAGAGAGCTGGTCCTGTTGCAGAGACTGAGTGAACTGTCAGCTGCCAGGAATCAGCTCACATATCTTCCTGCAGGTTAGTGCCCCCATTTACATACCTGACAGAGAAACATTGGGAAGTATTGTGTTTTTGCAAAGGTAATCACAGATGAAAAGAATGATATGAACAAATTTGGTATGTGGGTGCATTATATATTAAATAACATTGAGTACTTCAGATTGTTAATTGTTCGTGGTGGTTTTTATGTCCACGGAGCTCTCATGCAGTGATTTCTCATGCACCACAAACTCAACATACCGTGAATATGCACTCTGTTGTAATACCGGTACTCGATAATTACTGTATACAGTAGTTTCAACCATGAACTTTTAAAACACTGTGAACACAGGTCTCCTTTCCCCTCTTACCACAAAATTAAGTCCTCGTGAACTTAAAAGGATTTACTGTAACAATTATTGTCCAAATTACATGAAAATATTCTTCCAAACCTGAGACTTACATGCAAGTCTGAGACATTCTCTATATCCACTGTCAATGTATTTGTTAACTGATCTAAGGTCAAGAATGACAAAACTTTCTGCTGTTCCAGACTTGGGCTGGACGGATTCTCTACAGTATGTGTACGTGGACAAAAATGCCGACCTCCGAAGCATTCCTGTCAGCCTCTGGTTGAAAGTGGTGGGCTGCAATGGGTACGTTGTCTTCTGTGTTTTGTGTTTTTTCAGCTCATGCCATTATAGTACACTGTGAAGCCGTAGGTTCATTGTTTGAGTTCTGATTGATTCTGTTACAGAGGTATTCTAAATATTATAAGAAAAACTGTGCGCCATTATTTGCTTAACCTATAAGCTGGCATGGCAAGTCTGCTGGCCGTGCATGTGGGTTCCAACATGACCGGTCACACGTGCTGGGATCACGCCGGGCGGGATCTCGGGGGTCATAGGTCAAAGGAGCATGTTTTTTCAGACACAGTCTTGGGATTTTTGGAAATGTTGGTACATGTATATCAGAAGCAACGTCGGTAAGTTTGTGAGCTACACCCATCATGATATTACAGGCCACAAAGTGATGAAAGTTTTAAACCAGAAGGAAGGATCAACGTTTCTTTTCCATTTTAGATTAAAGCCTGTGTCCAAAATAGCCTGGGTACCATCCTGGTTAGTTTACGTCCGCTCCCACAGTCGCTATCGACCAACAATAGCGACTGTGGGAGCGGACGTAAACTATGTCCAAAATGAATTTCTATCAAAATTTTATCAACGTTTCTTTTCCATTTTAGATTAAAGCCTGTGTCCAAAATGAATCTCCATCAAAATTTTATAACACAAAGAGTATGTTGATGATATTACTTTCTTCTGACACCTTTTGTAAGCCTATCTGATATAAAACTCTCAGAAACATTAAAGGTAACATCCAGCAGTGACTGAATTATGGATTATATGTTCGACCTGTTCTCATTTTGTGTACATGTATTTCAAGCACTGCCTAACCTAGCCCAATGTTTGTAGAGAGGTTACTTTTGAGTAGTGCAAAGAACACACTGGATGTATGAAGAGTTACTACTCATCTGATGCAAGGACCACTTGTGTTACTTTGACTCACAATTACTATGTGAGCCTTCTCTTCTAGCCCACTTCTGTCAACCATAAGTGCCTTAGTAGTACTTCAGCTTCAAACTCCTCAACTTGACCCAGTCTGGCTGTCAGACAAACACAAATGATGGTGACTGACATGACATTGTTGGCTGGGTCCTTTTCAGCAAGAAATCACAGGACTTGTCCATTCGATCCTGAAATTAATGTTGAAATAACAACTGGAAGTATGTAGAAAATTGCTAGGACATACAAATGTGATACAGCTCATGCAGTCAATGCCCTCCACAATAGTGGTGATTGTATGTCAATAATGAGGCCTTTTTGCTTGTACTTTTGCCTTGCCCTTAACTGTAAGCCAGGAGGAAGTTTGCTTCTTTCCTTGTGTGGATTTGTAACGATTCTAGGGAGAATTTTGAAGCTCTGAATGCTGTTTGTTTTTTTGAGTGTGGCAAAAGTATCTGACATTAAGCACGTTGTTATGTTGATATGCGGATGAAAATTACACTACAGGGGGTATCAAAAGTTTCAAATGTAGGGAGGGACGTGTGGGTGAGGCAGACCGCAGTTCTGGAGGTGTGACAGTGACAGATGGATGGTGTGACTGGGTGGGGAGTACATGTCCTGCTGTAATCCCCCAGAGTACCATGTAATACTGCAACACTGTCAGCACATCCTCCACTGGGAAGGGTTTGTACTTGCCCTTCAGGAGAGGGCTGGTCAGCACTTCATGATATCCTGCAACAGAATACCAGTACATGGGCAGGGGGCCTGCAGAACTTTTTTCTGTCAGCCGTTACGAGCTGTTTCGATTCTACGCTATTCGTAATCGGACAAATCGGAATGCTCCAATGCCACGTAAAGTGTTTGATTGGCTGGTGGTTAAATCTAAGGGACATTGAGGATGTTTCTGAATTCACCGTAATGAGTAGCAAGAATGTTGTGTAATTCATAATACACTCCCCCCATGCATACCCACATAGGCCAGTCTGTTAACTATTTTGTACAACTTTTTCTAAAATCCTAAAGCAAACAAAGGAAACATTGTTTGGTACAGGTGTATAGGCCAGAATATACATTTGTACCCTGGTTATATTCTGCCCAAGGGTATATTCTGGTCTGCTGACTGTACTAGTACATACACAAAGCAGTTCATGTTACATTTTCAAGGTTTTATTAAGTGCTGACCTGTCAACATGAATGTTTCAAGTTGCTTTCTAGAGTTACTAGCAAGACTTGTGTTTTGCTGAGGCTGAAACTGTTGCATATGCCACCAAGTACTGTATACAGGACTTAGCAGTTTGTCTCTCCAGTGTACAACAGGATGATCTTTGCTCCAATTCTCTTCATAATACAAAATCTACTCCCTCTGCTCCTGTCCTAGGGATAGACACTGACTGATGTATAACAGAACACGTGATATGGTTTAAATAAGACTATAATAATTCTCACCTGCATACTCTACATCTATACACAGGTGTGGTTTGAAAAGACTAGCTGAAGACGATGACAAGACTGAATGTAGGAACTCCTTCCAGTGTGGAAAGCACACTAGTGTGTTTTTCCCTCCAGAAATAAGGACCATCCGAGATGCCTCTGACCCCTGCCATGTATCATCATTGCTGGAACTGTCCCTAAGGGTGGTGCACGACAACCAAAGGCAAGGTGAGCGTGTGGAGATATCAATCAGTATGGTCTATGGTGGCCTGATTATATTGGTATTGATTTCTGCTAACAAAAGTAATGTGTGTTTCTTTGCCATCATCAGCAAAAAAAAAGTATTGCATTGAGAGGGTGATGGAGAAAAGGTTGAGAATAAATGCGGGTGAGTGTAGCTTGCTAGATGGGTGGGGGTAGAGTGTGGAGTTGCTTTAAAGAGAAAAAATAAATAAATGCTTGTAAAGTATCCTGCCATGAAGTGTGTGGTGTTGTCCACGTGGGTGTTTGTACCAAAGGTAAGAGAAATGGCAAGGTACAAATTAAGGTAAGTCCTGTGGTTAGGGTTCTGTTGAGAATCTTAAGATTCTGACTGTTGTTCCCTTTGGAAAGGCACTTAACACAAATGTCCTCACTTGAAAACGAGCACCTAGCTTCGGTCAGGAATATGGAGCTAATAAAGTATCCCAAGTATCTCTCCGATGGGATGCATGGAGGTCCCATGTTTGAGGAGAGCCAGACCTCTAGCATGATAGAGAACCCACTACACATATTGAGTAGGGTTCTTTCACAGTCTCCAGGTTGACATCTTAAAAAGGTGATAATTACCTGTTATATCAATCCTTCCTCAAATGTGTTAATTCTCAGTAAAAGAAAATGAAAAAATAAGAAGTGTGCTGTGTTGTTCAGGTGTGGTGGTCTGCGAAGAAGACCTGCCTCCTGACCTGTACAGCCTGGTCACCCTTCCCAGTGGCCACTGCTCCCAGTGCTGTCAACCCTTCTTCACACAGGTGTACACCAAGTTCTATCCCGTCAGAGAGCTCGACACAGAAAACAACCTCCATGCTGGCAGTGAGTTGTTCTTCCTTGCGTCTTGTTGTTCAAAAACATGTCTGCTTTCTTACTCTCTACCAGTCAGATTTGTTTGAATATTATGTACATGTATACATGTAGGCCACATTGAGTATGAAAATTGTATACGGACGTCGGTGCTAACTGAGGGGAGTCAATCACCGTCGTAAGGTGATACAATAGCTTTGTACATGTAACGTTATAAGGTCCTTGCAATAATCTTATGCAGACAAAAGAACACAGAATACTAGTAACAAACTCATCAATTTGTGTGAACTTTTGGGTGCATTTAAGTTTTATAATGTATATATCTATAAATGTATATCCCTATATATTGAATGTCTTTGACCAAAAATTTTATTTTCTGATGATAACTCAGCTACTATGAAATTTAATTGTTATGTTCACAAAGTTGAAAATCCAGTTTTGTTGCAATGAAAAGATTTTATATTACCGGTACATGTTACGCTAAGTATTGGAAGTAGGTGCATCTTATACAACTAACAGAGTTTTCTTGCGGGAAGTAATGTTTTTTTCATGCTTTCATTAGTGTGATATCAAACAGAGACTATTAGGTTGGAAATCAAGTGCCGAAGGCTACCTCTTTGTACTGTCAAGTAAGCCAATTATTGGATTGTTATGTATCCTTTGGCTAGCTCTTCCACAGGAAGCAAGAATTTACTTACCGATTGCTGCCAATTACACAACATGCCGCTTCCAGGAGAATTAGTCTTCTTTTCGATCTGGTTCATTAGGATCCATATTTCCATCACTACTGCAGGCAGAATAGAGTTTGCTCAATTTACAGATGAAAGGAAGCTTCTGGAGTCTTATTAAGAGAGTTTGCAATTTGTTAGGGATTAAAAAAGCCTGAAGATGTGGCTTATTTAAGTGTCCTTCATGCTGCTACATTATGATGTTATGTGTGCTTTCAACAATAAAATGTGGAATACACAATGTACAGTTTAAGCAATTCTGTATTTCTTCTCTAGAAAGAAGGTAAGTGTTCAAAGTAAGCAAGGTGTTTGTTGGTCTAAGAGTAATTTACAAATGCCACTTCTACAAGCCTGTTAGCCTGTCTTACTGTTCTAAGTCTCGTACTTTCACTTCCTTCAAATTTCCAATTCAGGAAGCCAAGAACAGAAGTCATGTTTCTTTTGAAATCAGTCATTCTGAAATCATGCATCATAGGATTCTTGACTATATTCCTCAAAAATCAAACTTCAAACTTTATTCACAAGATGATCGTAAATATATGGCAAGTTAAAATTTATATTGAATTGAAAGCAATAGTCTCATATTGGAGCTCTGTTACCACCATTGTAAACAATGTAGACTGGCAAACCCACTTTTTTGAGATGGACTTGGTTAAAGTCATGGACCAAACACATTTCTGCATCACCATGGGGTATTCATGAATCAGGTGGATATTTCTCTTCACATATGGGAAACGAAATAAAATGGTAATATGCATTTCAATGGTGTCCTAAGTTCAGAAGTTGTAAAACCCCTAATGGAACCCTCGGGGTCACACAAGTGCAATGTTCCTGTGCAGCAATTTCACAAACGGCATAACTCAGGACACCAGATAGGCTCTGCAAGGTGGTTTGCAGGGGGTGGCAGTATCTGGATTCTCTCCCAGCAATGTGAAACATTTGCCGTGACAAATGATGTCATGTGGCATCTGGCTGTCGAGCCGTGCGCTGATGAGGGTTTGCCTTGACCGCACATTGTCAGGCCGTTAGTGTTAGAACCTGATAGGTCTCTTGAATGTTGTTTTTGTGTGAAACATATCTTCACAACAGCTTTTCCATGAAGCATGTTCGAACTTGAATTATGATTAAGCCATTCATGTCCAAGCTGCAAAAATTGCTTCCATACAAATTAGATGTGAGTATTGTCAGTATGTTTGACCAAATTCTGACATATTCCACATTTTCAAGGTCAATGACCTCCCATTCTATCGATTTTTATCTTAGGTTGTATATGAATGGCACAAAACATCATAATATTAACATTAATGACCTGACCCACCCCTACATCAGATAAATTTTGGCAAGTGCAGCAGTGTTCTTCTCCCAAGCTGTGTGGAGCTTGTTGCAATTATATGATGTCGTTACATTAAAATGCAACATTAAAATAAAAGTCTTAACTTTTAACATGGACAAAAATTACAGCCATTCCATCCTGCTTCACCAATAAAAATCGAAACATCACGAGATATTTATTCATCAGGTTGTCAACAGTTCCACAGAACTTCCACAAAATCAAGCTGAAGCCATTTGAAATCAAGCATTTCAGGGGGTTACGAAGTTTGAAATTTCCCAGGTGAGCATGCCAACCACCCTCGGGATCCACTAAAATACTGGTGCCTTTGATGTTTGCTCGGTCAAACTGAGAGAATGAAGAAAAATGTACAGCTGGAGAGGTCCGGAGCCCGGGCTGCGGTGCAGACCTGCGGAGTGACGTGTGCAGATCGCAGGGACACTGACCATGCTGGTGGTCCTGACCCCGTGCCACAAGTGCTCCAACCAACAGCTCCAGTCCATCTACCATCAGCAATATGGTTGCAAAATTTCTAGTCACCATTTTCCTCCAACCATTGTACAAGATTAACAAGGATAGACTACACCAGTGTGTGATGTCCTTGATTTGAACAGCAATACTCCATATGATAGACAAAATAATAGTCACAATTGAAAATGATAATTACTTCTAGTAAGGTCATTAACCTTTGTGTCATGGGCCAAACCAGGTTACTTTGATTTTTTTTTAAATTGGTACAAAAAGATATCCCATGTGCACCACCAGAATTAAAAACAGTTAATTTCAACACGTGCATCTTGAAAGGAATCCATTTTTTTGATCCGAGAAACAACAACAAATTCTTATTTTTGCTGACTGTCAGAGTTACAGTTGCCAAGGTTGCTTGTCACGAAATTGTTCCAAAAAAAGACACCGAAATTTGTGTGACCTATACAAAAGATAAGTTGTAATTGAAAGTGGATAACCATCACCTATTGGCACAGCCTTTGTGCTTGTGCTGTTCACTTTACCAATCATTCATGTTGAATGAAACAGTCATTTTTCTATGATCGCAGTCCTGTTCACAATGACCCCTTATACCAAGGTCATACATGTCCCAAGTGCCCTGTCACCTGTTACCCCCGACAACAGCTGTCACCTGCTGGTATGTCATTGGTCATTTAAGGCCTTATACTAACAGAGTACTGAATCATGTGCAGTTGATGGCAGTGGAAGATACTTGATTGTGCTGTGCTCATTCTTGTTAGAAAACTGTCCACTGGCAGTTTTTTGTAATGTAGATAGCAACAGTATACAACAAAATGGAGCAATTAAGAACTGTGCAGTTTTGCTAGGATTTATGACAAATTCAAGATTCTTCAAGAAATACAGCATAGTTGTTACTGTGGCTATGCAAACTAACAACTTCTATAATAAGATTTCTTTACCATAATGATTGTTCAGAGGTAAGAGAGTCAAAATCATATGTGAAAATTGCGAAAATAAGAATCACTCCAGGGCCACTTAACATTGAGCAATCCGCTGACCTGACTGGTCACCTCTTTTGATATTTGCACAATGGAGCTAAAACTTCATTTTGCTGTTCTTTTCTAATATTGGGAGTCCCTTAAACAAGGTATTAAATGAATTTGTATATCTGAGCTTACTAGATAGCAATGCTAAGTGGATATTTCAGATGTTCGGAACCCAGGAAAATGTATGTACTGTCTCAAACTCATCCTCAGTTTAAGGTGCTGCCATTTTCATCTCATGCATCAAGTCTCTCTTTGAAGTATTGGTTGCTGGCAAGGGTGGGGCCCCCAGTGTTGCCATGGTAACATGGGGTATCCTGAAACCTGACCTGTTGTCTGCAGCTGTTTATCCAGCAGGTACATCTGCTGTTTGGTTAACTTTTGGTCCATTAGGACATGCACGTCATAAAGAGGATCAGACACCATGCCTCACATAGAGAGATAATGTCCACACACTGGTGTTGCTTGGTTGTGTGTGTTCCAATAACAAAAATCTCTATGCCTACTTTAATTCTTTTTAAATTCAGAAACAATTCTAATGCAGTATGGTAATTTGTTCAGGATTTCTATACAGGTGTTGCTCAGTGTGATGTGCACCTGTTACTTTAAATTCCAGGGTGGAGGCATCCATTTTTACAGTACATTGCTGTAAATCTTGAAATGTTCACAGTGGTTTTATTCTCACAGTTTTAGCAGTGACCTGTCCACATGTACATGGCACAGCAGATATATGTTCCCTTTGCATTACAACTTCTTCCTTCGTTCGTTCACTGCACTTTGCTGATTTCTAAGAAACTACTGCAACCAAAACAAAAAGGACCTTGTGCCAAACAGCCAGGGTCACCAGCTGTAGTAATTGCCAGCATCAAGTAGAAAGTCACAGCCAATTAAGCTTAAGCCATGGCAATGGTACCAAACAAGAAAGTCTGGCAAATAAACTTGTGGTTTATGTGGGACAATTCTGACTGTTCTATATGTTATTATACATGTGCTTCATTTTCAATTCCTTATCTTGTTTGTTTTTGATTTGTTGAATTGTTTTGCAAAATTGACATAAACAGCAAGCATTAAATCAATTACTGGTAAAAACAACAGGCCGTTTTTTTTTACCACGTGGTTGTTTATATAGCCTTAGTGGAGCTAAGCAGTATTTTAGCCTTGGAGTGTCGTGTCAGTGTGTCTGACTCCTTCACCAAATACAGGACACTTTGACGGAAGCATTTTGTTCCTTTTTGAGTACTGTACTCCTATAATAGCTTCATAGTTAAGATCTATCCCACCCTTTATCTGACATCTTAAGACATGGACTTTTCAGGGAAGCTTTCCATTTTAACTCTCAGTTTTCTTACTGTGTGGGCTGTCTGTAGATTTAAGGTAACCTACCTCTGCTGTGAACACCCACACACAATTATATGTGTAACGTTACATGTGTTGTCCTCTTGAATACCCATGTCAATGTTTCTTGACCTTTTGTACAAGAAAGTGAAAGCTATTTTTGTGGCACTGTGTGTTTTTCACTGAAACGTACAAGCTTTTCTATGAAACGTATGAGCTGTATCACAGAAAATACAAACGTTAACCCTGCTAATCATTCAGTTTTACGACCACTTGTATTCATAATTGCCGCCCCAGCAGCAAGTGATGATGACAGGCAGGGGCAGGCAGCCTGAGGAAGAATGTGTTTGATGTTGGGATAATGTTATGTCAGGGGTGAGGTTAGATCAACCCTGACCCCCTATCACATGTTGCCAGGGTGTGTCCACAGGGACAACAACAAGCAGGGGGTGTCATTTGCCTGGCCTGATGTCTCACTTCACTTCTAGCCCACTCCTCCTGGGTCTGCAACACTGAGGCACTCACAGGTGGATACTGCAGTACCAAGACTTTGGTGGTGCAGCATAGGGGGCGTGCATGGAAGACAAACTTGCACTTCCACATGCACAGCTATCCATCCAGTGACTGAGTTACTGAGTTTAGGAAATGCTTTTCACATACTGACTTGTTTGTCAGCAATTCTTAAACCTGTACAAATATCTAAGGATCAAAATAAAGGATACCAACAATAAAGCCTTGAACATCTTGTTCTCTCTTCATATGATATCTACTGGTTCTTATTAAGTCTATTCGTTACCTATCCTATGTATGTAACAGACAAATGTGGGTCCAAGACCACCATGCTTAAGAATGTTTGAGGAAAATGTCATTGTAAGCAACTTTCTGGTAGAGTTTTTATTATTATTATAGCTGCCATAAGCCATTTCATTTCCCTCAACAAGGCACTTTCCTTCTGCACATGCAAAATTTGTCAGTTTGTAGTTAAAAGTTCTAGCCTGATGATGCCTTTGAAAAGTTCAATAAGAAAAGTTCT
This sequence comes from Branchiostoma floridae x Branchiostoma japonicum, assembly GCA_013266295.2. Lineage (NCBI taxonomy): Eukaryota > Metazoa > Chordata > Leptocardii > Amphioxiformes > Branchiostomatidae > Branchiostoma > Branchiostoma floridae x Branchiostoma japonicum. The sequence continues at coordinate 22,111,848 of CM023823.1, forward strand.
TGTGGCAGTCAGGACTGAGGCAAAATACTGTCAATGGGATACCACTGTAATATCAAGCATAAAATGACCTGGATAACAATTTATATTAATAACAGTTATTTCATCAGTGGCATTTTAGATTTCTAGAATAATTTTTCAAAGAGTTTGATACACCTCACTGCTACACACAATGGTGCAACTGAAAAAAAAAAATTTCTTAAAAAAATTTTAAATTTATACATGTACTTAAATAGATATGATATGTACTTTGATATGATATGATATGATACAATGCTAATCCCAAAACTGGAACATGATTTTTCAACAATTAATACCTTCACCTGCAGCTCTCATTCATATGAAATATGACATATAGACATGGGGATTTCCTTACAAATCTCTAGTCCGTACACCGTAAAGCGTATGTCAAGACAAAGTCACGTCCTTGCCACCCACAGACATAAGTGACCCCTTGGTGTCACATTGATTCCCCCAAACCCTGACATTGGTTGCCTGCTCCTGTTTGGCCCTGTGGCGAATTGAAAAAACCACAAGGCCAACTGTGTCACCTTATCTGCTGCAGCTGCCAGCAACAAAGCAATCGTGACAGCATTATAGCTCGTCTCTGCTCAGCTGATGGGACTGGATCTTTGTTTTGATGTATTCGTTGGCAAGTCTGCCATCACTTGCTGAATTTCAAACATGCCCAGGGCTGGCCAGTGAGCTGCCACCAGATCACCCGGCAACAGCTGAAAGGGGGGTTTATTGTCACATTACTCTGCAGGGGGTGCAATAGCGGCAACAAGTTCCTCCACCACAAGTGCCTCCACTCATTTAGGGCTTGAAGGGACTACTAGCAGCACATCTTTGTTGGAGACTTTTAAGGTATGTGTTCACAGTTGTAAATGTTGTACTGAAGCACACACTCCCCATATGCATAGCAACAACACTTTTACAATGCTTTAGATCTTTGTTGGTTTCTGTGTTTTGCATTGCCTCCCTCTCTTTGTGTAAGAATTCATAGTAACTTACTATTTGTTGCATTCAACATACTAGTAAGATCTAAGCTAAAATGAAGCTTTCTTGTATCCCTTCACCACTTCGGAACAGTTATTTGATAAAAGTAGTGTTTCATTTGATTTACACCTTATTTGTTCAGCCAGACCACATCACCACTTTCCATGTCATGTGTATTGGCCAAGAAATATACAACATTACTGTTTAGAATGCCAATAGAATCTTGTGTAAACAAGCATTGAGATACAGTATTAAGTGTGAAAGGTTGCTTTCTCATGCAGAATTAGCATCTTTTTAATAGTTTAAAGTCTTTTGGTAGGATTGTGCAGCATTTTAATTGCAGGAAATTATAGTACAATTTACATATAGCAATGCCGTGATGTATTTTTTTCTGTGTTTTTTTCTTTTGTACTTAAATTTTAAAGTTTCATATTTTTGGTAACAAAATGCATGAAACCATTGAAGATAATCTCCAAGCAGATCTTAGGGTGGCCAAAGACAGTATCCAATTGGCCAAACCAAGAAGGTTATCCGAATAACCTCCTTGGCCAAACCGTATCCGTGGCAGATGGATACGGTTTGGCCAATTGGATACTGTCTTTGGCCACCCTAAGATCTGCTTGGAGATTAATTGAAGAGGCAACAAAGTAAAAATCAAAACATTTCTAGTTCACATATCCTTGTATACTAGTGATCTCATTTAAATACTGTACCATATAAATTTTGTACATGCCACCACTATTGTTCTAAGTTTAGTGTATTATGCAATAGTCACAGTCAGGTACATGTATTTGTATATCCCTCATTTATGAATTATTATGATGATGTGTATTTTAGGAAACAAGCAGGTGAGTTCCTCTTGCACATCATGTCAATGATTTTAATGTAGCTGAAGTAGAATTGAAGGGTAATGATACGTAATCTTAGCCACATTTCCACAACTTAAGTAGGCTATCAAGCTGCCACACCCTCTGTATGCCCATGACCTACCCATCCCTATATGTGGTTGTAGCACACTCCTCACCCTTCCATACATGGTGAATGACTGTGCTACAGTAAACCAAAAATCTGGAGGGACCAAAACTCATGGGGGCAGAAATAACATGTTTTATGGATTAGAAAATTCTGTTTCCTAATAGAATAACCAGTTGAAGTGACAGCCATTTTAAAATCTCATCAGCACAGTTGGAGAATGTTTTTCTTCTTCTTTTATTTAATTTAAATTTTGCTCTTTCAATTTTTGTTTGTTTTTTGTCCTCACAGTCTTAACCATGAAAGTGTCATGACCTATTGTATGGGCCCTACAGTTGATACACCTCCTTGTCAAGCTTCTAATTAATGCAAACTGAGCAATGATACTTGGATGGTTAATTTCTATCACATTTTCATGCCTGGCTAAATACACACAGTGTTGCAGGATACTAATACATGTACATGTGTAGTATATTGTTGGATATCATGTCATTGCCATTGCACCTGTCAGTATATGTCTGTCAGTCTGTCTGTAGACCAGTCATTGACCTTGAACTTCAAGAACTGGTCTGTTGTTGTCAACAACATTCAAAATGTATTGTCAAACTGTATTTATCATTCAAATGTCAATAGAAATGATTTGACGCAAGCGGCTTTTTCAGTCTGCAGATTTCTTCTTACACTGTACCGTGCATTTACGTCACCACATTCAAATGAATCTGCCATATGGTATGTCAATGGAAATGATTTGACACGAGCGGCTCTTTTGGTCTGCAGAGTGTCTGATGTCATCTCTTTAGTACATGTACGCATTTGGTCCACTAAGTGTTGACATTACATGACACTAAGGTGCAAAACAATCTCCCACACACGGCCAGGAAGACAATTTACTATGAAATGTTGCTTTATTCATACATGGTAGGGATTTTCTTTGACATGCCTGGATCAAAGTTGCTATGTTTGTGCATATTTCACCTTTTTGTTCTCCAGTTCAAATACTAGTAGTCTGGTCTGATAATTGTGTATGCATAAGAGAATCAAGCAGGTCCAGTTCAGGTTACAAGGGACACCGGACTTCCAACGTTATATCCTTTGTTTATATTCGGGCAGATTTTTTTTTAACAAGGTATTGTCCATTGTATCTTAGCAAGCAGACCTGTAGTATACCTCACCTGCAAATTCAAGAAATTAAAAAAAAAAGATTAAGAAAAATCACTTGCCGATTTTTCCAGAAAAAGTTGTACATAAAAGTTGTTTTTCTTGGCATTACAAGTCCCTATTCAACCAATGCTGCAACTGATCTAAGATGGAGACCTTCTAAACTTGGTATACAAAGTTTCAGTTATTCTTACAAATCCAAATACTCTGAGGTACCATCTTGGTGCACCTACAGAGGTAATACAGCTGTGACATGTCACAGAAACATCTGGTGGTGGCTGCCTACAGGTGCAGAAGCTTGAGTCCAGTTATAACATTTTGCCTGCTAGTTTTGAAAAACATCAGGCAAAGAATTAAAATTGCAGTACAACATGTATTATTATTACAGTATTTGAATTCTGCAGGTCTTTGGTGCATTAATATGTACTGGCCCTGTTTCAGACTGTAACACAAACCAAGGATAGTAAGATCAGTTTTCTTTAAGTTTTGACACTCTAAATGGATAGCTATAAATTGCTTGAAGGACATGGATACTTCTTGAATTGAGAAGGTCATCCTTGTCATAGCCTGACTAAAATTGCGCTCCTAGCAGCCCGCAGAACTGACGGGAGGGGGCCAATTAGTGAGAGGTTGTGTAACACAGGCTACATATTACTAAAATTGTAAGCATTAACCTCATTTTCTTTTAGATTCCTTTTTTTACATTCTGTTTTTAGTTTCTTTTGATCCTGTACTCTATTAGATTTTTTTTCTTCAGAATCTACTTTCTGCCCTATGGCCCTAGGCATCTTAGATATAACGTTATGAGTTGTCATGCAGAAATAGTTCAGGTTTGTAGATAAAATATTATGTGAAGCTGCTAAATGGTGGGAAACAGAGACAGTGTCTATCTTATGTTAGTGTTTTCACATTGGGAAAACTACAGAACTCTTTTCATTAGCAGTATGGTAGTACATCATGTAGTAGTTATTTTTTTTAAAGTTTCTTGATAAGCCGTGATGCTTGGTCATGTATGTAAGCAGGAAGTTTGGCTGGTAAGTTGTTGTGACCATGTGGTTATATATATATAGTGACAGAAAAACATAACAGAGGTTTCTAGGAGATGAGTTATAAAAAAGTTAACATTATATCCTGTGTCCAGAGATATTGTAATCTAAAAATTCTTCTGAAGGATGAATTTGAATAGGATGACCTAAATTAATTTTAAGAGCCAGTTTGGAGTGCGGTCATCATTGGACAGCCATCTTTATTTCTCCACTTGGATACTATTTCAGGCAATGTTTTCACCTGGCTCTCACTGTAATGAGGTCTCAGTAAATGTACCATTAGCATGTCCCTGTCACTCATCCAAGCAAGGGGTATCTCATTATCTGAAGGTGTAACAGAGTAAACTGTTATCTGTCAACTCCCAAGGGTCGAGTTGTCTTTCTGTCTTATCACTGGTCTAGCTAAAATACAGGTGGACAAGACAATGTTTTTAGGATCATTAAGCTTGATTAGTCCTTTGGAAAAAATTTTTTTGATATTTATTTGCTTGTACATACATTGAGCTCTTTTGTTGACATACAGTACTAGTATATAGATGAATTGCAGGTAAATTTAGCAGAATCTCTTGAACTCAATGAAAAGCGGCTGGCAGGCTGTTTTTTGTCCCATATGACAAAATAAAGGCACCCATGTACCATTTCAGAGGACCATTACTATTAGAGGATCTGCATGCCTTTTTCTATTTGGCATAGCAAGATATTTCATTAATTTTCACAGTTGATTGTAGCCATCCCTCCTGAATTTACCATCAAGCGTTCCTGGCCCCTCCCCCAACTTAACATTAAGTGTTGCCAGCATCTCCCCATACAGAGCCTCCTATTACACACAAAGGTGATAATTCGCAAGAATATGTTCCCTCATTTTGACATTCAGAAATTATCACATATTGTTGGCTAACTTTCATACACATAGGCCACACACACAGACACACATGGTAGGAACCCATTACACCACCAACCCTAATCAACACCTGTCCATTCAGCTGATGATGGGATAATGAATGCATGGTCTGTTGTTGAATCTAGTCTATTGTGATCTAATTATGTTTATCATTACAGGCATTGAAAACTTTAGATAATAAAGGTTGTTATGTAAAAGTAGCCTGTGATTTGTTTGGAGAGTACCAATGGGAATTGCTTTACAGCTAGAGGTGTTGGGTCCATGCTGAAACACTAGTTGTGATGAAGGGTACTGTAATGATGCAATAATGCAGCCTCAATAAATGCATTATTATGCAAAAGTATGCACACAAAAAACAAAAGACAAAATCAGAAACTATAGAAAAAGTATTCAATTAATTAAACAAATAAAAAAACAGACTTGCAGAGATGAAAGACCACTTGGCCATTCAGTGGCCAAAGGACGCGAATGAGCGACTCAGAGGCCTGGTTGCAAATCAACGAAGGAGCTTTTAATACAACTTGAGTGGAGCCAAGATGGAAAAGACTGGAGAACCATGTGATCCCTAACTATGATGTCACCTCATCAACATAAACTTACTCTAGTGGCTTAGTCTAATGTTATTTGTCATATTATACATTGCTCGAAGTATTTTGTCACAAGTCCTAGAGATATGACCATGTGTGCAACTAAATCTTACAGCAGGTGTAAAATTGGTTTCCACCAGTGTGCAGCTTTTCCCTCCATACAGAATCCTACAATGCATGACAAAGCTCCACGTAGACAGCATTATACATTAATCCTCCATGAGGATATTGTATAATGAAAGGCTTGCAGTTGAAGCCTGCCAGCAGGCCCTATCTGCCTAATATGTCCTCTGGGATGACTGCACTTGCATCTTGAGCAAGTGCTGTGGATTTGGCCCGCTGCAATTCAAACCGACTTCAGTCAAACCCAACAGCTGCATCACTCACCCATGTGTTATTACACTCACAGGGCAGAGGTGGGTGTCACATACATCATAGTTTACCCCCAGCGTAGCTCCATCCAGCAAAACATGTAAGAGGCACAACTCAAGCTATGCACTGCACTGTACTGAAAGTATGGCTCGACTCTCTATTCCTGTGAAAATGAGATTACAGTGAACTTTTCACCGTTGATTCCTGTGCCCTGCATTTCCTCTCCCCAACACCCCTGGCTGTTGATGAGTTATGGGACCTTATCATTGAAACCCGATAGGAGGAGCCAACTGTGCTCCCTCCCCATCTGTATTAACATATCTGGGTATTAATGCCCTCTGCTGGAATGCCTTTGGCCACTTTAGCAAGAGCTAGTGCAACAAGCAGCAGTCAGTAGCACATAAGAAAGAGGACCGAAAGTGCTGGGCACTTCGCTTATAAAGGAGCAGGGATCCTTCAAGCCAAAACCGCTTCCACCCCTTTGCAGACCTTTCACAGGTACGGTTGTATCTCTCTTTCTTAATCGGAAGGACCTTCCCTTGTGGCATTTTCCTGTATATGGGAAGCTTTGTAGGGACGTTTGCCGTTATTTGGCTGTAGAGGAATTTGAGCTGGTTATCGCTGGAATGGGGTGTAGGTTTCAGTGTACATGAGCCTGCTTTAGGCAGCACCAGCTCCTGGCTTTAGTAACCTTTGGAACATATAGGTAATCTTTAGATTAATTTGTTTGAATTGACTTGTTTGACAAAAAAGACCCACACATTATTGGAGCTGTTACTTCTGGCATGTTTTGAATGGCCATTGAGAGTAGCTGTCCTGAAGCCAAGCATAATTCCTTATATGGTTTATCAGTTGAATTACTGCCCCGGTTAAGCTGGTAAGACGTGTGGGTACTATGTACCCAGTCGGAGCTGGACAGGCAGACTTGCTGCCCTTTGCCAGGCCCATGCATCCATCACGTGTACAACGTATGTTGTAATCTCCAAGTGGAGAGCTGTTCTGTCGAGTGTTTTCTCCTTTATCTTGTTTTTTCCTCATTCTTGTGGGTAGTATGTAACTGTTTTCTTTGCTGGCAACGAGGATTACAGAGCAAAATGCTGAGGCCACCTTATACAGCACAAACATTTGGACACAGTTGATTTAACAACTTTCTGCATGGATGTCATGTCTGTCTTCCCTACTTGAACTTCATTACAACCCATGCTCCAAATATATGTTGTAGTTGAATCTACTATTAGTTTAAACTCTCCGCAATACAGATCTCTGACCTTGCTAGCAACAGGGGGAAGTGGAGGGAACTTGCACTGTAGCCGACCGATGATTAGTTTGGGACATTCACTGAAAGATTCTTAATTGCTTCATTGCCTTGGTTACAGTTAAAAAGACAGGAAAAGAGATAATTTGGACACATAAATATATGTTTTTGGATATCCTGCCACCAATCCAAAATCACATATATTACTGTGTCCATTAATCTCTTTTCCTGTCTTTTTAATTGTAACCAAAGCAATCATACCAGAATGTTCACCTAGAGCAAATTGCTGATTGACTTAGTTTGAGTCTGCTGTGATTCAAGACTGTTGCCATCCCCCGTTTCTATCTCCTTGGAATCATATGATTAATACACATTCAGATCAGCACGAATAATAAATAGCACTTTCCCTCTTTGCAGCTTGAAACAGTTATCAAAACATTTACTAATGGTTATTAAGATTTTGCAGACAGCATTTCCGGTTCTTTTGCTTTGGGTAAGCATCAATCTGAGTTAGCTGCTAGCTTGCCAATAGATACTACCCCAAATAAACCAGGTTCTCTTCAATCTTCCAACACAAGCATAAATTGCCTTCTTCCTTGATGCAGAACCAATGCGACTTTTACTTTATGGATTATTCTCTTAGCACCAACTAAATTTATCCCAATGGGCAGAAGAATGGATTTTTCCCAGAAAGATGTAGTATGGAGGGAATTATGTTGCCAAACCTGCAATTAGAATTTCTGAATGACAGGAGAAGAGGGTAATTTATGATGTTGGGCTTAATGAATGCTTTCATTTAGTTCATTTAACGTTAACTGGTGTGTCACACCAAACATCTTGTTATACAACTATAAACACACAAAAGTAGATACTAGTAAAAAGTAGCCTGCATACATAGTTATAACTATGCAGTTTCTAAGAAATTAACATTCTTTAATTTAGAGATAACATTGCAATCTTCTTGCTGATGTATGATATACAACTTTGGTATACCTGGACGAGCTCACATGAGGAACAAGCTGAGAAGGACTAAATAGGTGAGGCCAAAAGAAACAGAACTGCTCCTTCGCAGAAGATGCCAATTATACAGACTTCCTGCCACGTGTGATAAGGAAGCAGGTTGAAATGACTTTGGTAAACCATGCTTTGCTAAACTTGATTGAAGATTCTTGAGATACAGTCAGGGAAAAGCTGGTTGTGGAATTAGAGCCCTTGATACAAGAAGAGTATATATCATGCGGACAGGCAAAGTAAGGACAGTAAAAGTGTCTGCGTGTTCATAAGACCTGACGGATGACTTCTCATGGTAGACCCTGGATGCTGAGATGTTCAGTCTTTGCTCAAGCCCTGATATATTTCTTCAGCCTTAGGTATAATGCAATACAAACTCTTTTGACCACTTTCATGAAAAATGTTGTGTGATGATGCAGTTTTGTAATGCCAGCTGGTACATCATATAGCTGCTTACACTGTCAACAGCTGCCATCATATAAGCCAAGTCACACCTGGCTAAAATGCAAATTTAGTCCGCATGAGAGCATAAATCTTTCCTCTCAGAATTCTGTGAGATAAAATGTAGTCTTCCTCTCTTTACTAGGTTTGTTATTATATCTCCATTAAGTCCTTTCTAACAGCATAGACATGTGTAGAACTGCTATGCTAGTTAGTGATGTATTGAGGAAGATGCACACCACACTCCCACCCACCATGTGTGCACCTGTCCCTAGCAACCTCCTGACAGTTAGCCTCTACAAGCGATGTAAGTGATTGACAGGCAGAGTGCTGCTGGTGAATATCAGAGTGGATGGGTGGGGATACATGTACAATCCCAAGGGCTACACATCCTTACTCAGGGCCAGTCCATAGGTCTCTTTTCATTTTAATTGTCGTTAATGGTTTTCAATGGGTGTTCCTAATCAACCACAAATATCTATGTGATAAGATATGGATGAAAGACTGGCCTTTTCCTTGCTTTGATGTAATTGTTGGATGTGTATCATGTAACCCAACTGCAAGACCTCAGAAACTGATAGGGGCATTTAGGCCTGATTGGCAGGTGCTGCCTGCTGTGGGATCAGTTCTGCACCATTGGGCAGACCCAGGGGGCACCTGGGCCACTCATGTTGACACAAGGGTGCTGTCTCTTGTTTTGAAGATGATTTTCTGGTCAAACAAGCTACAGGAGTGAGAAAAAGATGGACACAGCATACAACTGTCAGTTTTATAATCTCTCTCCAACAATTTTTCTGCACCTCAGGAGAGCACAAATCAAAAATAGATACACATTTGTACCAGTAATAATTTATAGAACAAAGAATATCATTGTAATATCTAGTTGAAAAGTGCAGAACAACCAAGAACTGAAGGCATAACTGAGGAGGGCATAAAACAAAAACATTTGTATATTTTGTTGCTTTAATGCTATTGACTTGATGAACTCCATGATCATTAAACTCATGACTCCATAAAGCTGCAACCCATCAAAAAGCAATTTTCATGTCCTTGTGTTGACAACTGCCACAAAAGCTGCTCAGTCAAGCAGTTGTCATAGTAGGCACTTCACAAACTGGTGTTAATTAAGCTCCTAGTATACAGTACTTCCTTTTTGAGAAAAAATAAAGAAAACAAGTCAGAATTGAAGTACATGTACCACATAACATAATGTCAGGGACCCCAGAAATGAATTACGTACTAGCAAAGTTTGAGGGCTTTATCAATTCAAATGATGTCTTTGAGAAGATTTAGATCTTCAGAAACAGCATGTTTTATAGATTTAATCTGCTACTAGTGTCATAAAATCATATCATCTTCATTTGTTGTCATCTAAGCTATAAAAAGAGCAAAAATGGGACTTGCATCGACAGATCAAGAGTCTGCTTCCTGGGTTTCAACTTTGTTATCTCCTCAGCTATGCTAGCCTCTACCTGGCCTCGGGAAGCGGCTGGAAAGAGAAGAAATTGGCCAAATAGAAAACATGCCAAGGGAGTTGGTCCAGTAAAGAGTACAGTTTGGCATGTTATCTGTCTATTTGGCCAATTTCTACTCTCTCCAGCTGCTTCCTGAAGCCTGGTAGAGGCTACAGCTATGTAACATTGTGTCAATTATTTAATCTCCAAGCAGATCCTACGGTGGCAAAAAAACTGGAGATCTATACCCAGAGTAGTGTCATTCAGCCACGGTGGCTGAATGACACTACTCTGGGTATAGATCTCCTCTGGCCAATTGGATACTGTTTTTTTTGCCACCGTAGGATCTGCTTGGAGATTATCAATTATTGTCTCCTGCTTTAGCATGAGTCCTTTTATGGGAAAGGAGCCAAGATCCCTACTTCCAGTGTCACCTGCCATCTATTATCTCCAGCAGCTGCCAGGTTTTCTTCATAGATCACATATCAGTTAATTGATCACTCAATCTGAAGTTGTTCATGTGTCTTTATCCAACTTGATGAATTACATGTAGTTACTAACTTGTCAGCTGAAATTGTGGTTTTTGAAAAAAGGTATGGATGTTTTCTGTACAGTGCGAAAGAAAGTTAGGGAAAACGGCTGGAGGCACTGGTTTACATGAATCATGTAGTTGGTCTATCAGTTGATCATAAGGGAAGTAGGTAGACGTGATTGGCTTATTAAGAAGCAGTAATGTTCCAAATTTGGAAAATAGATTAAAGGATCAAGGTGCAGCCAATCTGTGGTCAAGTAAACTTTGATTAGATTTACTTTGCCTCCTTAAACCTCCTTTCTTCCTCGTGATACCCAATAGTGAGCCTATTCCTGGAGGCAAGTCAGAAAAAGGAACATTTGGGGCTAAAATTTGTTCTAAAGTATCATTCATACATTAATAAAAAGCAAATTTGTTTACATCAAACAAGATCTCATTAGGCATTCATGTTATACTGCTCCCTGGCTGGTTTCAAAGAAACTGGACGGCAGCTCACGATCCCTATTTGGGCAAGGGGAATTGGACCAAAAATGGCTACCACCCCCTCATGTCATTAGGTTGGGCCTTTATTGACATCATGTTTTGATTTGCATTTACGAATCCATTTCTAGAAACACAACAAGATGAGAGTTGCGTAGGTTCCAGCTGTTCAAAACACTCCGGTATCTAGTCTGCTCTGACCAAATCTAGTTCGCTGGGATTTCTGAGGAACAGGTGGGCAGATGGGCACGACTTGCTGGTAAAGGCTAATCAGGCCTATAATGGTCAATAGTTAAATGTCAAAGCCTGATATGTTTAACAGCTCTGTAACCGTGGAAAGGATTCTTTGATGTCTGCTGAGTGCACTGTCTTATTTTTACCCTTCAAGTCTAAATTTATTACAAAAAAAGGCAAAAAGTTGGAGGAAAATGAAATCAAGCATACAACTGCATATCATTTGTCAATAGGATGTATAGTGATTGTTGCACATTATGTTTGATTTACCACTGAGAAATCACACACTTGGTATTTCAAATTAATTTTTAGCGCTGTCAACACTCAATGATTTTCAGAGAATGTTTTATCCCTTATTCAATTGTGCCTAATGTTATATCTTTTGTATCCTGAAAAATTGCAACTTTTTTCATATTTTTACCTGCAGTCATTTTTCTGCAAATTATAGGTGGGTATTTCAAGATAAATCAGTCTCAATCTGCCTTACAGAAAAGATGGATTGAAGGCACAGGGGTCAATATTTTCAATGACTTTGAAGTAGTAAACAGAAGAAATAATGCTGGGGATCCTGCTGTCTGCCAGCTCTGGAATTAATTGTTATTGCGAATGGTAGAGCTGCATGTGGCCTTGGGGTCCATAAGAAAGATCTAAGGATGTGTCAGTTTTCATATGATAGCAAGAATCATGTTGATCACAACAGCCCAAAGGCTTTAGCAGGGGGGAGATGAAGCCCAAGATATTTCTTGGTACCCATGCAGTGATGCTTAAAAAGGCTTCATCATGCCAGCGTTCGCAGTGACAACCAATCATAGGGCAACGATGAACCCTTGCTGTCTATACATTACACAACAGCATCTCATCATTGATATCAGTTAATCTCTATTTCAAGGAGACATCATTTTTTTCTCTGTTTCATTATCTACACAGGAGTGCTACATTCGACCATAAATTTACTCATAGGTAGTAGAGAAGGCCATATATGTTTAGGGGGATTTAGATAAATAGATAAAAATTAAAGAGTATCTCTTGTCTTTTGTACTACAAAGGATGGTCCACATAATTTACTAATGTCCTTGAGGTAGGCCCCTTCATGTACAAATCATGCATATCTCACTCAGACAATACAGTTTAACCTAAATAAGATGACACCAAGACAAGGACATGAAAAAATAGGGCATACTATCCTGTCAACTTCACTCTGGAGCTGGGTGATAGAGGGAACGAGTGTGAGCTGTCAAGACCATTTCTAAACCCAACATTCAACTGCCATTATACGGTAGGATACTAAGACACACTAAGGATAGGGAATGTTTGATAATACACATGTAACTCGTTACATTGAGGTGAAAACTAAAAAAAAATGATCTAGAGCAGATGAAAAACATTTCAATTTATTATTTTCCATAAATGGAAAAGAAGCAAGATTTGATTTCAGTATAGAGAAATGAAAGAAAAAGATGAAGATGAGTTTCCTCAATCTACTCAAATTTTCCTGAAGTTTTGAAAAACAGAACAGTTTTGAAATCGATTTTAGGTTGTTTAGGTTAGGCTTTCATTACTTCTTTGTCCCTTTATAATACATTTTTTTTATTTCCTTCTAATACAATTTACAAGAACAATATATGTCATGCTTGTTCAATTTGTACTCTTTCCTGAATAATGTTGAGTTGAGTCAGAAGTGTTGACTTAATTAGTAAGTGCTAAACCCTATTGATGTTGGAAAACGATAATAATAAATAATCATCAATAATTAGTGAAGGTGATTCGCCATTCTTGTGGTTCTTTTTCAAAACCTGCAAAACCTAGTGTTTTTGTAAATTGGTATCCATTTTCAGGAACATAAAGTCACGTTTTGTTCGCAGTCTCACCAAAGGTACAAGGAAATGTGTGCACAGGAACCGAAATGTGGATCTGAAAGTTCCCGCCAATGACATCATGCCCGATTCCAGCGCTGACGTCACCACATTGTAACTTGATCAGGCAACTTAGGGGCTGTTTGTCTGCCTCTTTTTGCCGGAATTTGTCGGTAGATTATCTTTGAAGACAGCAGAACACATTTCTATGAATGATTTCAGTCGTACAGTTTTGTTACAATGTTTACTCTCGGTTCGGTTTTGGCGAAAATGGCAAAATAAAGCGGAAAGCCCCCTCCCCACCCCTCTCTCAGTTGCGACGGAAACCAGATGACGTCTTGGGGAATTACGCCGCCCGTCGATATGCTATCCATCCGCGGCTGTTTAGCATATCAAAAACAAATGAGTCCGTCAGTATTTCCTTTCGTCAAATCAAATATGACATATGTAGGATTATAAAGAAATCAAAATGTAAAATTTAGTTCTTATTTCTACACAATCTAAGCTACTTTTTTAAAATTGTGGCAGATCCATGAGAAAGTTACAGCGTGACCCGGGGTCATGATTGTGATTCGGCTGCTTGTATAGTTCCGCGGCTTCCTCCCGGTGGGTCCTCCATTCCCTAAAAATAGCACGAGCGTTCGCAGATTTGTTACGATTTTTCATCTCCGCTGAGCAGCGCCAACCTCACTGGTCAGTAAAAATAGCAAGCGCAGGCTTTCTGAATCAATCAGAAGTCGTTTGGCATTTTCAGGTATCTGTCATGTGTGTGTTTGGGACGAGAGAGTAGAAAGTGGTGGCGCATATTTTCCTTTCGGTTAGCTAGTGCAGTTATCCACGTCCGACTTCACTCTTGGTTTGTGGAGATCTCCACTCGTTAGTAGCTCGTTATTTTGCCGTAGTCAGTGCACATTTCTAGTTTGAAGTAAATCATACCGACCCACGATTTCCTTGTTATCGTACAGAAGGGATGTACCGGTACAAATCATCAATATTCCCGTACTAACTTCACCCCCATGTTTTCTTCCCCTCACAGTTTGATTCTCCCCGCACCACGTCTTCTGAGCAGGAAGAAAAAGTTGAAGAGTCCGCGCAAGACGTTTGTCTTCGAACCGTCTCTTCTTTCCAGCTACTCTATCTCCGGTAAGTGCCGCAGTCATAACAACAAGGTGCTTGAGACTTTAACCACCCGCACTAGTGGGTGAATCCTTACGTTTTGACATATATTTTTGGCGCATTATTTTAGGATCTGGTAAGTTAGACTTTGAACTGTGGTTGTGGTTTGTTACCGGGTATTTTTAGGAAGGAGGGTATTCCACGACCCAGATCTAAATTCAGTGGCAAACCTTTCTGTGGGTGGCTATATTTGTAACGTGTGTCTCCAGACTTATCTCTGAATATGCTTTTTTGAGATACAGGGGTTGTAAATATATCCTGGCAATAACACTAGTACCCTTGTATACAACATGTTGCTTCCCAAATGTGGGGCAAACTATTATGGAGTGGGGTGTGTCTTTGGTTTGGGGATGACTCATACATGGGGTAGACACTGTCGTGACTTGTTTTGACTTTTAATTACAGTAGGGTTATGCAACAATTTTTGTTTAAATGTCAATATGAATGTCATCTAGTAATGTCATTTTTTGCTGTGTCTTAATTTTTTAAAGTTTGTATGCTATATTTTCACACTTTTTTAATTTACTGATAAGACATCAAACACAACAAGGCAGGATTTATTGTGTTTTGTTTCCTGTAATGTATATTTTTTAATTTGTAGTAGTCATTTGTGGTGAGTACCAACATACATGTTTGACTTTGTGGAGTGCTTATCTGTGCCACAGTGCTGGTATGAGAAGCTATGGGTCTGTGGTGGTAATGTCGCCAGTTTTGACAGATGCCAGCCTTGACTGTTGTTTGTTGACTCAAACAGAATGCTTCACTACACCCCAGGCACCTGTAGTAGTGTTAAGATCTCTTGAACAAAAACAACTTTCAGCTCAGACATTTTCCCATGTATTTACCTGAATAGGTCAAGGTCTTCAACAACATTGATTTGCATCTTGTCATTGCTATCGGTTCATATGGCACTATGTTGATAATGTTGTTCTTATGTTTTGCTACGTGAAAAGATATCACTATTTTTCCACAGTTGCAGCTTTATAAATTTTTAAAACTATAACTCCTTGTCACTGGTGGTGTAGGCTATTTCCCCAGGAAAATTGAAATTAGACTGATCAGTTGTATTTCTAACTGTAGAAAAGCTGCCGTTTGCTAAAGGTACTTTTACCTGTTGTATACAGGTGTTTTTTTTTAGTCTAAATTCTAATGTTGCTCATGGTAAAAAGATATACAGTGGAAGTAAATGATGATTCTGTCTGAATAAAACATTCATATTCAGTGACAGGTTCAGTCCACACAGCTCTGAAGAGCCCCGTGTTTGTAGAAGGTGGAAAGAAGTGCACGGATCTTGCTTGACAAATCACAACAGGCTGTTATGAAAGAATATGAGGGTCCCTGTGACGTCACCAAGCGCTGTTCAAATTACCAGGGCCCATCCAGCACTCAAGATCTAGCAGGAACAGGCAACTTCTGGTACCCATTTACTAGCAGCTGGGTTGACATTTGTCACTAGACCTTTAAATTTAATATCAGTGCTTTCTTTCCTTGTTCTGGAGAACTAGTAACGTTGTGGGATGGTCAATTTTTCCCTCTTCGTCTGGCTAGTTGGAACTTAGGATGTGATATGATATGATTTTGTGTGCCATGCTATGCTTTCTCAGGGGAGTCAGATGGCATGATCAAAGCAGCAGGCACAGCCCATGTGTTGGTCTCCAGCATAACATGTGATGACATTCGAGCAGTTTAATGTGACAACTGTTGATGCCAGTCACTGGCAACAGGGAAAGAATTTGCACAATGTCGCTGAACATTCTGCGTCACTGGTGTGTTCTGTGTCCTCAAGGTTCATGTAGATTTTCCACGTCCTTGTTTGCCTGCGTCTTCGCGTTTCCCCGTTTTCCCCGTTCTTCATTTCCGTCCGGGGTTTTGTTTGGAGGGGTGCGTGTTTACTTCTCACTTCTTCACACGACGTTTTCAAGCTCGTGCTCATGGCAAGGATTGGGCCGCACGGCTGAAGTGCACTGACTGATGCTTTATATGCTCAGACTCTAAGGTACACAGACATGCACATATAAGCTTCTTCTCGATCCTTTTCTCACATATCAGTAGTCTTTTAGGAACAGTTACCCTGCTGAGTGAAATCAGGTAAGCAGAGATGGAAGGGAAAGATAACAGCAGCTTGGTTCTTGCATCAGGTGGTATGAATCAGAAAGCTATGTGGCACCTACTGGGCTTTGATATATACCATTTGGCATCACTTGCTGACCTTGTAATATTTTATGGTTTACCAGCATTTTCCCTATGCACACAACAAGGATACTTTCCTGGGATGAATAGATGCTTTCTTGGAAAAAAGATATGTGTTTACTTCATATTCTGAGGAGATTTGGCCAACAGCTTGTTGATGTATGTAATATATTTTTTTTTACTTTGGTCCCACAAGATCTAAGTTATGGTATGAAATGTACAGGAAAAGAGTATCATAGAAGCACCTGGTCTGATTTTGGTATTTCTAGAAGCAAATTTGAAATTTCTTTGTACTAAAGGCAAAGGTACTAGATAATGTACATATGTAATAGTTATTAAATGTTTGTTGCAAATCCATTTGAGGTATAGTTTGACCTCCTTTTGGTGAAAGGGTTGAGTAAAAGTTGTAAGAAGATGGGACTTTCACCAGGAGTATTTTGTAGATATTGTAGGGTGGTAGCTCTAGATTTACAAGCATCTTTGGTCTTCGTAGAACAGGTGTGTTGGTAGTACAAGAGGCAATTTTTTGGGACGTGACCATTACTCTTACCATACCATGTAATCAGTTCTTCTTGGATACTATTTTAGGCCGATTTTCTGGTGGTTCTATGGAAATCCATTTTAGTTGCCACATGTATTCCGTCACTTAATCAATACAGTCTAGACTGGCAAACTGATGACGGTAGATTTTTCAACAAGTGTGTCTTAATCTTAGCCATTAGCATTGTCAAAAGTGTCACTGCTGATGAAATATGTTTTATGAGGTGGAACTATGGTTTTTATGAAGTGATATTATGAAACTGTTTTTTTTTTTTGGTGAAGAATAAATATTTGGTATTGTTACCACATACCAACATAACAAAAGGAAAATGCCATGTCAGAAGAGAGATGACAATTTGATCTATGTTTTTATACATGTATTACAACCTCCAATGCTGACATATGCCATTGACTTTGGCCTTATCTCTCCCTCAAAGAAGCCACATGGTCGGCTTGCCTTCCGGCCTTCCCCCCACCACAACCTGTTGCTGGTGTGACCTGTTCCATCTGCCACCAGTCCCACCCCTGGTGCGACCTGCCTGGGCAAATAGCATTTTGAACACACTGGGCACACCAGTTTTGCCTTTACACCTTTTAGCACAGCTGGAGTTCATAAGCTAACAAGTATTAATATTCTCCAGGTTGGCAGAGGCACTAGCCCTACAACAAACTGCTGTTAGAAGCTTTACTGTATCTGGAGTTCTTGATCTGTTGAGCATCTATAGTTGTGCATGCCTACCAGTCACGGTATTCCAGGTAGGGAAGGCAAGTTGCATTGCAACAGTTCCCTGCATAATTGTGGGTGTTAGACTTATCATAAAAGATAGGATGTGGCATGCATAATGTATTCTCAACCTGCACAACGTACAGAATTGATTTTGCAGAGCACACTTATAGGCTACATGAGTTTATGGATGTATTATTGACATTGTACAGAGTATATTGTGCACTTACTGTGACCTTGGATGTCTAATGCTGGCGGCGTCAATCATTAGCAAATGTTAAGAGCTTTAGGACATGTATTATACTCCAGTAAGAGAACCATATGCATGTTTTACTTTAGGGTTTTTCTTCGTCCTCTCAGCATGATATTCTACATCATTTTATGGGGTGGACAAAATTATTTGCTAACCTTCGGTAGATGGAGATAGACTTGGTATTGATGCCTTGGACATTAAAATTGGTCAAGTTTGAAAACAATCTCTAGTGATTAATTGGCTGGGTATACAGGAAGGAAGTCTCTTAACCCCACCTCATGGATTAGCAGCATATCCAGTGTTTTTCAGCACAGAGCACCATTGATAAGGGAGGCTAATTCTTGTGTAGCTACGCCTGTGGTTTGTGGGAACTCGCCCATTTGTTTGTGTAGATTCTGGCCCTGCCCCAAAGTCTAGGAAGCCCAGACGGACACTTTCCGATGCTCTTCTGATGTGTATGTTGACTGTCAGGGCACGGCCAGGGAGCTGTGGCCACACGCTTGTTTATCTAGCAAACCGGGGTGAAGGGATGCTTTAATTTTCACATTACTGTGAAGTGTGGGCTGGCAGGATTGTCGTGCACTCATGAAGTTTGACGTCAGCAAGGCACGAGGTAGGTTGGGGCGGCTTTCTTTCCTTTTGATATTGCATGAAAGTGGCAATGACAGGCATTACAGTGTAACTTACGGATAACAGAACATGGTATATAGACCTGATGAAAATACAGGTTGGCAGTTTTAAGGAGGAAGGTAAGCTGTTGTCATCTTAACTGTAACTAAACATTGATCAGTGTCGTAAGAATACGACTCCTTTCAAGTGGAAATTGTTAACTATTCTTGATGATCACAATGCACTCAATGTTGTAATTTTGTGCAATATTATTCAACGTCATAATATTTCCTAGGTACAGAGCTTTGTGTGTTTCTAAATGATATCAACATTTTCCCATAAAGGGTTGTCCTTGGCCTAAGAAATATCAGGGTGCCTCACCCAATGGAATGTTGAAACATTTTGTAAGTGTCCATTACTAATGATTGGTGTTAAACAAAGGTCAGCGGTTCCTACAAAATCTTATCAGCTACTTTCAGGCTAGATGAAGTGCAG
The DNA here is from genome assembly GCA_013266295.2 of Branchiostoma floridae x Branchiostoma japonicum. Classification (NCBI taxonomy): domain Eukaryota; kingdom Metazoa; phylum Chordata; class Leptocardii; order Amphioxiformes; family Branchiostomatidae; genus Branchiostoma; species Branchiostoma floridae x Branchiostoma japonicum. Next base: position 22,131,127 of record CM023823.1, read on the forward strand.
GTGTATTCAAGATGGTGAGAGAAAAAAGTGGTCCTTGAGATGACTTTAATCTGTGAAAAGAAGTAGTTGGTCATTGTCATAATGCTCTTGTATGTTTCATGTGTTTTTGTTTATTTTACAATACAGTGGTGTAATCCTGGTTTTCGCTGGAAAAATGTCTTCATAGTCTGGCAGTTTTCTGCATAGTTTGTAAATTGTTGCTAACCTCCTAAATTCTGAAAGCATGCAAACTTCAAACCTCATTCCCTATTCTAATAGTCTAGAGGGAGATGCATCCATCCAAAGCCTCCAAGGTAGCCTGTCTGAAGACTGGCGTACCATAATTGCTCCTAGGAGAAATCATCTCAGTTTGGGAAAAACTCAAGTGTTGGTGTAGGATTATGTAAATGAACAGGGCTGACAGTAAGTTATACATGATCGCTTTCAGGAGGAGATCTGTGAAAAGGCGGGTGTATACTGTAAATTGTGAAATATCTTTCTGTGGATTTACGTTTGTGGGTTTTCGCGGTGACCTCTTCACACTGCAAACATTCGGTCGGTTTTGTGTTGCATTACCATAGTTGTTCCAACTTGAAACAAAATGATTGTCTCCTTTCCCCTCCCCCCATGAAGTTAAATAGTAACCATGATTTGACATTTATCTTACCATAGCCCATGTGCTTCATGTGATGTTAATAATGTCACACCTGTTTGTACTGTCACAATACCACAGGTGTGAAATGTCAGAAACAGCCTTTAGTTGATTTTTTAGATTGGGTATGTAACATGCACTTTATTTTTTATCATATCATGAAGCAAAAGAAAATATGAAGGCCAAGTCTTGCTGTTTTGAGGGCTTTTCTGAAGAAATTGTTTCAAGTTACAAGTAAGTTTTATCCACGAAACCTGTTCTGAACTGTAGCTGTCAGTACATATGGTGATATAGTGTAAACACCTAGAACATGGTATTCTCATTTTGCTGCTGATTGTTGGAGGCTTACCATTCTCATCTAAGAATGGTAAGCCTGAAGAGCTGATTGCTAAGACCCCATTCATACCAGGGTTCGTGAATCTGGATTCATCAAGGCCTGGGTTGATCCCGCTAAATCCATTTGCATTCATACCAGGGTTTGTCACATTCAGCTTGACCTGAATCCTGTCCAAAATCAAATCTGAATCAATCCTATTTCTATGCAGTTTAACTAGCAACCAATAGATGATGCCTAGTAAAATAGAAATGATTACAAAACTTAAATATATGGCTTGTGAATCTGGATCAACCCCGTGCCTGGATGAATCCGGATTCACGAACCCTGGTATAAGCGGGGTCTAAGAGCCCACCACCATTGTCGGCTGAGCCACAGGCTACTGAAGAGTGGTAACCAATGGTGACGTCAATGGGACATCATTGTAAGATCATAAGAGGCTTTTTCAGTCACACTGCAGACAGATTTTAATGGTTAGTGTGGAGCACTTTGAATTCTAAACTGTTGTCCTGAAGGTATAGATTTCCTAGACAGGTGCTGTCAGATCACTCATACTGTAATTGATAATGGCTGAATGGTTCAGCCTTCTTGCCTGTCAGTATGTCGTGTACTTTGTAAATTCATCATGTCAGGCAGGACAATAGGGAGGCCAGACAAGGACATAATTCACATAATTACTGGCCAGGCTTTATTTGTTAACCACTTTCATGGCGGTTTGATAACATAGCCTGGGCAAGAAATCCTATAGTTCTACAGATAACATTGAAAATCAGCTGCACAAGAGAAATTTTAACTGCACCGCTCAAATTTTAGGTTTGGATCACTGATACGAAACTACTGTGATTGTTTATTTTGCATTTCATATGAATCCATAGTGGTGCAGGTAACGTAGAATCAAAAACACATAATAGTGTGCATATGCCAATGGTATTTCACATCTAGTATAATATTATATAAATGAATAATCGTTAGCCAGTATAAAGTCAACTTGTTCCTATAGCACACAGAAAAGGTGTAGTCATTCAGTTTTCATTTGGATTGTCACTATATAATGGTGACATTAGTTTTCTATTATGCTGACTGTCACATAAAGATAAGGATGAAGGTCTTGTTTTTTATTTGCTCAGCCATAGTCCAACATGTCATTGCAGGATGGCCTGTCAACATTGCCTTGTCCAAATTGTACACCTTGTCCACGCTTTGAGAGCTTTGGACAAGTCTTCCTGACACCCTTTTGTGGGATTGTTGTTGCCTAATTTCCCTGTCACTCACCTGTATCTCCAGTGTAGACGCAAAGTTGTTTTTCATGCGGTAGGAAGTACAGGCTAGCGAGCTGGCTAACAGGTAGAGACTAAATTTACCTCGGAGTAAAGGAAGTGTACCTAACTGTAGCTTAATCAGGTATATTGGCAATATATGTTACCCGGTGGATACCAGTACTACTTTGATTATTCAATTTTGCTCATTTTGAGACCACGCTTTGATGTGTTTATTGCATTTTTGCTGCGTGTACCCGTTTTATCCTCTGTAATTTTAGTAACCGGAGGGTATTTTTTGGCCTGGTTGGCTTGGTTGGAGAAACTAACTCGTAGCTAATACAGAAGTGAGAAGGGAACATAGTATGGGGAGAGATGAAGGGAAAGCACTCTTCCTTTCTTGACGGAACGGTGTATTTATACCAAGTATTTTTGGTGCATGACATCAGTGGGGTTTTCCGAGCGGGGTTGAAAGGACCACAGCTCAGGTGCTTTTTTGTTTAGTGTTGTTGGTGTCATGCACTGAAAGGTAGTGTTGGGTAATTTGAGCTGTATACATTCTGACAAGCGTGAAGATGTATTTACAGAGTAAGCGATAGGTGTACTGAATTGTTCCCTGTTGTTTACCAATACCCTTGTTTTTTTGTACGTCCTCTTTCGGTAATGGTTAGTCACAAAACCTTTACTATCAAACTGACTAAGTTTGAATATAGGTAGTTACGTGAAATGATACACTACTGCAGTTGCTACCGTATTTACTGCAAGTTAAATAGATGTTCTGTTAGAATAACATCCAAAGGGCAGAGTGGTTTCTCACCAAAGTTTGCCATGGTTTCTCATCATTGTGGCATGAATGGTCATCGCAGACTGGGTAAGGACATGTTATCCTCTTCAGCATGTAGTGGATGGATAGTTCCGTGTTCCATTTTCAGGATTGATGGAAGTAGTGCAGGAGACATGTCCATCTTCACAGCTCGAAAATTGACTGCGTTTGCATGTACCCAGTCATGGAAAAGAAAACGAGACGTTATTTTTGAAGCTTACAAGATAAAGTTGAATTAACCCTCTCTGCTGATTTCTGCTGTAATTTATATCAATTTATATACATTGGTAGGTTAACAGTGTGGGGTGTGATGTTGGACACAAGCTTGCTTTTTCCTCATTACAATTTTCTTTGATGGTTTTATTGCATCATATACAGTATAGGGCAGTAAGGAAATCAAAGCCACAATTAGATATCTTCTTGACTAGCTACAAAACAACTAGAAATGTACAGGTAGATGTCGCTAGGTTTAGCTAGGTGGGAACAATAGGTCTTCAACGACATTTCACTGGTATTTGTATGTCTTTTGTTACCCAAAGGCGGTGGTGATGGATACATTTTGATTGTGGGGTACATATCTTGATTGACACCTTTCAAATGATCTCGCATGCTCAATTGGTTTTTGAAGACCATTATGTGGCAAGCTCCTTTTCTGTGGCCTATAGGTCGTTTGTCCTTGGCCTGCGTGGTTAAAAAAAGGCAACACCCTTCCTGATAATTGCTTCAACCTTTTCATATACAGAAGACTTTTGTTCTTGTCACAAAGGCAAGCCATCTTCAGGTTGTTCAACTCTCCAGTACAACACCGCAAATAGGGTGTATTGTTGTTGGACTTGTTATCAGTTCTAGATTGAAGTGGCTAAAGCTTTTGAATGTACAATTTTTTCTTTATATTCAGACTCATCTGTATGTCTTGGAACATTTTTGTTTCATAGTTTGATATAGAGATTTGTCCTAATCATTTGATGGGCTATCACAGCTATTTTATGGTATAACCCTAATCTATGACCTAATAATGTTTTGATCTTGAAAGGGTTACACAGAAAACAACTTGCATGATATGGCATGTCAGTTTCTTTTGTATAGAAATATGCATCATTCCCATTGTGTAGGTGTTTTTGATAACATGCTGAAGTGAGCAATAGCCACTGAAAATATGACAAAATGTTAAGCTTTATTGTTTGAAATATTCAGTAAATCATGTAAAGAAAGTGTGAATATTATATGATATCAGCATCTTTTCTTTGCAAATTACTGGTAAAATTGTCAGTCAATGCTGGATCATGAGTCCGTACAGACTGACAAATTGGTAACAAAACCATTCCAGGCTGAGAGGTAGATGTGTATTGTTTCCAATTGCCTGTCTGGTACTCATTGGTGCCTTGTGGGAGGGTAGGTCCAACAGATCAAAGCGAGCTGGCTACCTCTGTCATCACTCTTTGTCATCAGTACCTTTTCTGCATATGCTGGTTGTCCCAATTGTCGTTTCTCTTCTGACAGGCAATAACTCGCCAACCTTATCTGAGGAACGCCACATCAAAGCGCTGCAAATATGGATAACATTGATTTTTTTTTACTTAGATTGGTACTAGTCGTTGTTAGTGCAATGAATTTTTTGGACGCATTGTCGTTCTTGTGTGTTTTAGAGTAACTCAAGTTGAGTCTCCTGAGAGAGGAGGAAATGTAAGAAAGTGAAATTAATTCAGGGAAACAATCCATGTGTATCTGAACATGTATGCTGACAAGGCAGTTGATGAAGTCAGTGACTTTGTTGTTGAGAAATCTTGTCTGGATACTTTAGTTTGATGCTGGGTAAGGGCTGTGAAATGTATAGTGACTGTTATTCATGTTTAATCCCACTTCGTTTTCTAAAGACAGGTCAGTGGTAAAAAAAGATGTTCAAGAAACCTTCATTGAACTTACTGTAAATTCATTTATTTTCAAGGTAGGAGGGGAAAGGAGTTACTTGCTGGTGAAATGATTTTTTTATACATGAACAGTAGTAATGCCGTTTAAATGCATATTCACACAATTTCGCAGTGCCATAATATTGCGGTGGAGAGATCACAGTGAAAGCAAAACTACCGCAAACATTTCAAGATGTATAGTAATGTTGTTTTGAAATTGAACTTGCCTGGATTGTCATTCCAATGAGTCCCTGGAGACGTACTGTTTGAATGTCAGCTTTTTGGATGAGAAAAATGTCTTGAAGCTTCTTTACATTTATGCTAATGTATGATTTGTCTGGATTTTTCTCCCCAAGAAAAGGTGTTTTTGAGAAGAATAGATTTTTTTTAAACTTCTGACACAAATTACAAGTGTATATCAGTGATGCAAGAATGCCATTGCCCAATGAATTAGAGTCTTACTAAATTGAGCAGAAGGACAGAAGCAGAAAAAAAGGTGCTGGATGAGTTGGTTATGAGTGCTGCTAGTGAACAATGCCCACATGTGATATTGATTTCCTTATGACTTATGATGGGAGATGAAGGAGCGCTGGGCATGATGTCCAGGAATGTGAAGTATGAAGGTCAACCAAGGCACATCTCATTCAGGGATATTGTGTGGGGGCTACCTCCCTCATAGCGCTGGAACTCAATCCTGTGGCCTTCTGTGGGAGAGGAGAGATGATGAGTTTGGGGTAGGTTGGAGGTGGACAGGATCCTTTGTGCAGGAGTTCAGGAGGGTTGGGGATGAGAGTAGGATGGTTACTGCCAAGGCATGGCTTGTATGTGTGGTATGGCAGGCGCCCGGGTTCTATGTGCCATGTATGGCATTCTACTCCGCTTGCTCCCACCAACTGCTCCAGGCCAATTAGGCCACACATAGGGTTCTTGTTTTGCGTCTCCTCCTCCGATTATTGAAGATTAGAAAGTTAACGGCATAAGAGACTGTTGGCAGTACATGAAAAGTACTGGGTGTTTCAGTGTAGGGTAGGAAAAATAAACCCTGTGTTTTCAGATATTGGTTTGAACAAGGAGGTCCTTGGTTTGAATGAGCAAACAAGCAATATGTTAAGTACGTACAGTTACATAATTTGGAAAGAAAAAGGCAAGCTTTAGATAACATCTCAATTGTATTTCATAAGAGAAGAGAAGGCAGATAACAAAATAGATGGTCTTTTTGGTACTTTAATTGTTGCCACATCACACATAGCAGTTTAATTAATAAGAGGGTCCTTTAGTTTTGTGCGTTGTCAGTCCTGCTGGCACTGCGGTACACCGCCAATAGACTGGCCAGGCTACCCAGCAGGGTAAAGAAGTGTCATATTCTGAACCTGTGTCCAGGACCCAGTGTCAGTTACACGTTTAGGTCCTAACTGATGTCATTGGAGACAGGGGCGGCTGTGAGTTTGGTGGCATGTCAGCTATGTGGGAGGGCTTCAGCATGGCTGTTTACCCCTCCCTCTTATCTGCCTACCCTGGGAAGGGGCGTACATAACAGGTCATAGGCAGCCTCCCAACCTCCCAATTTGGGCATGGACAGTGCGTGTCAAGGGTAAATGGCCTTATTGCTTGGTTTGGTATTACAAACTACCCTCCCCGTCCAGTGTAGCAGCCATCTTCCATGCTTCCGTCGACTGGAAGCCTAACGGTTCATTCTGTACAGGGACCGTTGAACGTGTTACGGTTGTTCCAGTCATACACCGGACCTTTTCCTCATTTTCTGCAGCTCAGGTAGGAGGTGTTAAAGGTTTGTTGACTCCTGGCAATCACGCTTTTTAAGTAGTTATTCTCCATGGTCTATTGGGAAGTTTATTGGACCCCCTATTGTTGATAGCCTATGCCTAACACATATATACTGGAAGTCGTTAGAGAGGTGGCTCACCCTGCAGCCATCCTCACAAGTCCATTAAAAGAACAAGAGTAATTCTAATGACCGGTAATTTTTCTTTTCCAGAATCCCATTGGGCATCGGTTTGGGTTATTGAGTCTTTGATTGAAGGGCAGCGAGCGTGAAATTACCGGATTAAAAACCCCAGTGACTCCAGCCACCACTTGCAGTTCTTCTGGTCCAAATGGATAGGGATGCGACGTAGGAAGACTGGGAGACAACTAGACACAACCAGACTGTACAGATAAGTAAGTGCCTCACTTTTTCACTTATTCCTGTGTTGTGTTTTGTCTTTCCCCACATGTGTGGCGTAACTGACGTTATTGATAATGGGATTGTTTACCTGGCAACCATTGGATGAGCAGTATAAGCTAGGTCTATCTGCGTATGTACATGTAGGTATAAGCCATCTAATAGTATATTACATTTACATCTTCCGGACTGAAATGTAAAGGATATTAAAGAACTACTCGTGTTTGTGTACCCAAACAGCTGATGTATTTGTTCGTTTTACCTCAGGACTATTTTGCTACCCACTTCCTTGTAATTCGAGAAAATACTGCAAGACAACTGAAGAAAGCGATGGGGCGCAAGAAAATCCAGATTGCTCGGATTGATGACGAACGCAACCGTCAGGTAGGAGACATGATTTTGTCTTATATATGTGTAATGTGCTTGGTTTGCAGTTTTTCAAAGTAATGTTGACTGGGAGTTTGATGTTCTCAACCTAAGGTACTGCAGCAAATAAAAGATAATGTATGCCCGTAATTTCGGGTGGATTTTATAGTCTAGCCAAACAGGGCATGTTGTATCCCCATCTTTAACAAATTTTCCTAGTTTCTTACATGGCCTGTGTAAGTAGTGAAAGACGGAAGTGGATCTAGGATTGTTGTAGAACTACAGAAAAAAAATGAGTCCGTGTGTCCTGATAACAGCAACCGGGTATTAGAGGACTGCCTCCTCACTAATCAGAGGCCGTCTCTCCTCGTCTCGTATCTTGTCAGCTTGAGTCTCCTAGTTACCTTCCAATTTTAAAAGGAATAGAAAGTTTGAACAGCTCTCTGTTCTGTTATCAGAGCGGATTTCCATCCTAAGAAGCTGGAATTGCTCTTCGTCAGTGTATTGAGCTTTTGATTACCTTTAATTTGAGATAGCCACCATCAGGTGTGGGATAGATAAGGGATGGTGAAGTCATCAGATACAGACACACTGTTGTCAGGGAGACCGCCGCCTTACACCCTTTCGTTCGCAAGCAATGACGTAATTAAAACCCAAACATTTGCAGATACACCGGTAAGAATGGTTGAAGTATACATCCTTTGTTCCAAAAACAGCAGTGTCTCCATCTGGTAGGATCATCTGATTAAAACAAAGCTGTGGTTGTAGTATTAAGGCATGTGTTAGTAGTGAAACTCTTTATTTTGACGTAATAAACAAAAGAACTGTAGCATACAGTTGTCATGATTTTTTCCTCTAAGCACGTTCTAAAGAGCATGGCTACAAGATTTGAGACAGACACACTTGAAGTGTGTTAGTCTTACTGGTGAATGTATGTTTTTCTTGTAAGCCATACCTGAGAGAGTCCTCTTGATGACATGTTCTTACGCAGGACCCAGAAAGGTTATATATGTAAGGACTGCTAGCATCATTGTTGCTTGAATATAACCTCGCTAGCACTAACTGGTTTTCCTGTGGACTAAGGCCAGAGACTATGGCCAATGCTAGGTGGTCAGTGGTACCAAACTGTCATTTCTACAAATGGTTGAATATGTTTGACAGATCTGTAGTTTAAACAGTTAGTCTTTTAGTTTCTTACAAGCTGCTGGTATAAAGGAAAACAAGTCAGGAATGCTCATTCATTGACAGACTGCTGTATAGAGTTCAAAAATTTTCCTATTGCTGCATATACCAGCATTGATCAACTGAACTGACAAATTTGGGCATATAGGAACCTACCATGCTAAATCACCAATTGCATATCTGAGCGAAACTCTGGCAACAAAGCACAGAATTCACATTGGTGTTTCGTTCTTATTCTGGTGAGCAAATGAAATGTAGGCTGTTTGTGCCTCTTCTTTTTGTAGATATTTGTGACTGATACATAATGGGAAGTTTAGCTATAGCCCTGCAGTGTTGATAAGCTCATTATCAGGTGCTAGGCCCACAAGAACACAGAAACAAACATAGGGTTCATTCAAGGAAATACAAAACACATGAGGCTTAACCTCTTCCATGCTAATGCTGTGGCCAACACAAATCAGTAAAGTAGCAGAAGTTTAAGTTAGCATAAAATGGCTCTGTACGCTTTTAAAATCCTCCATAATCATAGTCATAATGTCTTCCTGGAGGAAAAAGCCTGGCAGCTCCAGTTTGAACTATTTAGAGCAAAATGTTCACTTTCCCTAATTGATCCCAGTTGAGCACGTTGGATTTAGGATGCATAGAACAACATTGAATATGTATGAAGCAGCCTTCTTAGAAGGTAAAGATGTATCTACAGTTAAACTGGACCCTGTGCGAGGTGGAAAGCTCGGAGGGTGATTAGCACTCAAACAAGAAAGAAAAGCATGTGGGAAGGATGGTTTGTCTTTTTTTTTAGCAAGACGGTGTCCATTTGTGTGACGTCAATAGCAAAGCTTACATCATCATATGTAGTTGTATAGTGACAGGTCTTTCTGTACTATTAGTATACATATCACTAAAACCAGGTTTGTGCAGGGTACTAATGGTTTGTAGTAGGAAACAGAAGAAATACAGTTTCAAGCTTAGGCCTAGAATGTTCCAGACTTTCCCTTAATTTTCTACATTGGCAGGTTAAGAAATGGAGATTGTTGGAAAATATAGGAGTTTTGACAAACAGAGAGAGATGTTATTTTTTTAGATGAATGCATATAAATTATAACGCAGTTTATCCTTATATCTGCAATGGTTTGGGAGCTACCAGTAGACAAGTAAAATCAGTCATAGTATGCAACATCTTTTGTACATCAACAGAAAGTTGGAATGGCACCAGAAAAACAGACAGCTGTTCTAAGGGCTTTTCCTGTCCCTTCTTTCAGCTGTGTTTTCTCACAAGAGGAACAACACCATTAAAAACTGCCCTGTGATCGCATGACGTACGGTCGGCAAGGCCAGTAAACTGACAAAGTAGTACACGTAAGCACAACACTGGCACTTTCCAGAATGACTTGGGTCAAGTTGGGTGTAGAAAGATCCTATGTTGGAGAAGGCAGCAGGTGACAATTATTTATCAGGGCTCAAAATACCTCTGGATATGCTGGTTAATGCGGTAAAGTTGGGGCTGTGCGGGTATTTCTGTCTGATGTCTACTTGCACCTAACCTGCACTGGGCCATGGCAAAACCAGCCCCAGACATAGGTGACATACGACCAGTGGTGGTCAAAAGTTACCGTGTATTGTTCAAAGTAGCAAAATTGAAGACAGCAGAAAACTTAGTACAATTGAAAATGGTGCTACTAGTACTACAAATGTAGGAACATTTTTTTAAAAACAATTCTTTTTTTGATGAACTGAAAGGCAAAAAAAAAATTTTGTCTGGTGCGGGTAAGTTTGCATGTTGCCTGCACCAGTGCAGGTATGCAGAAAAAAGTATTTCGAGCCCTGATTGATAACGGTTTTGTTTTGTTGATTTATTAGGCAAATGTACTTGAGTGTTCAATGTCTCCATGTAATAACAAGTCCTTCTTGTCTGAAAATCCATAAGCCAGCTGTTAGCATTGCAGTAACAACCCTTATCCCCCATGTCAAATTCAATTAGAGATGCTGATTTTTTTTCATGAGAGTGAAGTCAGGCTTGCCCCACACATCCTCAGATCAGTAGCCTGGAATCCAGACTGTTGCTAGGGCCTGTACAGGCCAGCTTTTCACTTTCAGCATCAACATGCCCCTGAGGAAATTTTGCCTCAACCTTGGGGTAAGGTACAATTCAGAATGTGTGCTTTGTGCGACCTAGCTCTTCCTGTGCTCAGCAAAATTGCTACGGATACACAGTTATCTATTGACTAGTAGGCCAGGGGCCTGGGAAAAAGTTGTTTTCTGGTGCCGCATTGTGTAATTTGTATCTGTAGTTCAATAGTAGATTATAGAAGCTAGGTTGCAAGAACTTCTTCTAATAGCAGGGGCTGGAGCTGAAATTGAGATGAATACTATGCTACCAAGATCAGATAACACTATCCATCTAATTGCAATTTAAATTAGCTGAAAATGTGTGTGTACACTTGAAAACATGGACACCTGATGTTTACAATTTGATAAATTTTGTTTAACTTCTAACATTACTTTAGTCATCTGCAGTGGCTCTCACAACCTTCACCTTTTTCCAACCATTTTTAATATGGGAATAAACAGGGCCGAAAGGAAAAAAAAGAGAAGATTTTAACATGCATTTTCTGCATACTTAAAGAATGTTAACTCATTCATACCCAAGTTGTAAATGTAACCTAGCTATCGATATTCACATGTTTTGGGTAAAATCTGCCTTCCAAGGTCTTTACTGTATAGAAAGTCATAAGTAGATGAGTAGTCAACTCAAGGCAATTTATTATGTACCTGTCTGTTTTACGCTATTCTATCCTACATATAATTGGGCTAATTATGCCCTTAGCAAATTGGCAGTAATGTCTTAAGCCCCAGAGAAGATGCGAGACATCTCTGTGATGTGGCTTTAGTACAAAAGATACAAGAATTGGACGTTCTGCTGCTATAACAAAGAAAGTTACTAGGGGAATAAAATCAAACTTGGCCTTCGTTTTGCAAATGCCAAAGCGGATCTGAAATATCAGTACAATACAATAGCTTCTTTAGTTATGCAAAACACACACAAGCATACATGTTGTACATGCAAAAATAGACTGGAAAATATGACCTGCTGGGCAAAGGAAATTAGAAACATATTGGTGAATGTGTCTATAAGACTTTTACCCTGGTCAGTCATAACAAGCCTGTGCCATATTTGGTATTAGCCATTATGACAGTCAGGAGTAGGAATGACATGACCATATTAGAGAGGATATGCAACATACTGTAAATTTTCAAATTTTTGCTGTGTGGTGAAATTAGTGGTTTTCGCTGTGACCACGAACTAATCATACCACAAAGACGTGTTCTGTATTCTAATAGCATTGTGTTATTACTAGGCTCTTGATTTTCAACTTGCTGCAAGATGTAGGTGCTGTGAACATAAAATGAATTTATAGTATGCCAGTCTCCCTAATATGTTATTGGCCAGTTGCCACACAGGAGGTGAGAAAACCAGCTTAATGGGATAGATATTGGCCTGAAAACTTGTTCCAGCAATGTAGTATTGATCTACACAGACAACATGGGATTTGGATGGAGCAAATAAAGCATCTTAAAGCATGATGTCGCTACAAAATGTTTCAGGCGGACTATTGATCAAAATTTGAACTTCCTGTTACTAACTAGCTTTGCTTGTGCTTACGTTTGTTGGACGTCACAGCAAAGTAGTCTTCAGTTCTTAACCTGTCTATTTCAGCAAGTGTTCGTCACAAAATATCGTCATGGTAGTTCTGGAAGAGCACTTGAGATGTTTTTCCCTCGCCATCTTCGTTGTCACAGTTACATGTAGGTACAAGACAAAATGATGTCTTGGTTTTGTCTGATGTGTACCCTTATCAAGGTTAGACAATTTACCTAATCCTGGAAGTGCTTAAAAGAGAATTAAGAGTGTTTGCACTAAGACATTTTAAGCCTATTAACGTACCTTTATTTCCTGTATTCCTGTAGGCAGTCACGTCATCACTGACGTCTTCATACCGTATGAATATCAGTCAACGCATTATATAAACCTCACCGGCTTTACCCTATATAGGCTGCACCCTCCATGTGGGAGCTTCTACAAATTGTTTACATCCATGTGAATCAGAATTGTTATTCTTGGAATCACTTCCTAAACGTATTGAATTGACGACTCCATAACTGTTTTTATCCTTAACATCATAGATCAGAAGTTTTGTTCTCCTTGAAGCACTACCCAATTATGAAGGAAAAAAGGAATATATGACATTTGAAAAAGGAGTAATGATTTTAAGTGGGTGATACAGTGATAATAGTCTCATAGGAGCAAATGTAGAAATAAACATCCTTTCATAGATGTATTGCAATTTTATACTAGCAAACATCAAATGCCATGAGACGAACAACTATCATATTGTACAATAACCGTTATGTGATTTGAAAGGATAAAAAATAATTACAAAAATCTAATGTCTCCCAGACAGAGTGAATAACTAGATTATGACAATTTTCCTGTGATTTTCAGCTTTAAGGTGGGAATATTTGTATTGGAAGCTTGTAGGATTAATATAGAGGAAGTCTTCTGAGGGATTTGGTGGCTCCATATGTCTTATCTGGAGCTGCAGGTGGTTATGTATGTACAGCCAAGGGGTAGGCAAATCACTGTATTCATTTCTGTGGATAGCTATTGACTGTTCTTGCATCAGTGGTTCAGCATAGTAGAGTCTTTGCAAATGTATGCATCAATAGTTGGACTGTTACTCCCTCTGGATTAAGAAGCAGGAAAGGAAAAGGAGCACCAATGCTGTCAGCAGTGTGAAGAATAAGGGCTAAGGGTAACATTATAACCATGAAACTAACTTTTCATTGCTCATTGGAAAGTAAGTACCAGTATGTACCAAGATTTCAAAGATTAAAATAATAACTGATTAACTGACATAAGATTTTGCTCAATTAAAGTGGCTGAGATTGCATTTGTTTTTCAGCTCTTTTCAATGCAAAAAGGAATGCAATTCTGATTGAGCTTATGTTATATCCTTGTGTTTTACAGGTCACGTTCACTAAGAGGAAATTTGGTCTGATGAAGAAGGCTTATGAGCTGAGTGTGCTGTGTGACTGTGAGATCGCCCTGATAATCTTCAACAGCGCCAACAAGCTGTTCCAGTACGCCAGCACAGACATGGACAAGGTCCTGCTCAAGTACACTGAGTACAACGAGCCGCACGAGAGCAGGACCAACAGTGATATTGTGGAGGTAGGGAGTTGTTTGTGTTGTCTATAACATAGCTCCGCACAATGATGTATTTATTGTACACATTCAAGCATATCGATCAAATACAGTCATGGGGTTGGAACTATCCTTAAAGGTCTTGTCCAGAACCTTTCAATTTATTTCAAGTGCTACTGAGGGTGAGAAGTAAATGTATGAGTTACATCTACTAATTTTTTGGTGGAAAATTTGAATGCTTTAGCTGATACAAAAAGAACTTCAAGTGTACAAAACGCACTGCTATTTTTGCCTGTTGCAAGAAATATTAAGAAACTTTTTCTGAGGAAAAGGCCTTGTTCCTATGTGCTGAACATTTTGAAGTGACAAAGCAAGGTTCATCTTAATTTGAAATAAGGCAAAAAAAGGGAAAATGGAATATTTTCTAAAAATACCCAACTGAAGTTATTGACAGTCCTGAAAATTTTGAAATGATAAATGAAATTTTGCCTACTTGGAAAGACTTGTGACAGCAACATGGTGATATGTTCAGATAGCATCTTCGCGAGCCACCTATTTATGGTGATAGGTGACAAATTGAAATGGAATGAAGACTTTTGCTGAAAACGTTGACAGCAAACTTTTCAGAAGTAGCTGCAGGTTTTAATAGAATCTCTCCTCAGCAGTCCTCAATGGAACAGAGAAATTTGGCACTTGACAGACACTTTCACTGTGATGTTGGTATCTGCAGACAGTATACAAGTCCACAAATGCAACCAACATTTGAATAACAACACACAGTGTCAGTTGCATTGACAGCTTCATTGGCAGCGTCCCACTGTTCCTGCCATCCCTGCAAGCCTGGGCCCACGTGCTCTTGGCAGCTTTTTTAATGAGATGTAACAGAAATAGAATGAAGTTGGTCTAAGGCTATACAACTTGCCTAACTGTAGATGTTAAAAACATCTGGAAGCTTCTAGAAAGGTGGAGGTTAGTTCAGGTCATGAATAATACACATCTCCAATCTCAATTTTCCTCGAATTACCTGAGACATATGGCAGGTACAGTGATTTGTTGTTGCTAGTACGGTATCTAGTTTCAAAAGCAGGGAAAAAAACAGCCCTTTTATTACTTCTTGCATATGAATAAACTCGAGTTCCACAACCTCAAACCATCGCCAAATGATGTTAAGATTTATGATTGAGAAATTTTAAATGTTTCTAATTGATTATGCAAATGAGATCCTCATTTGCATTAATTATATCAGGTGATCGTATTCTCTACCCAATGAGAGTCTTATCTTAAAGAAGGCTATCTTAGCATTTCCTCATAAGGTATGCAAATGAGGTCCTCATTTGAACAAGTTATATTTAATGATGTTCACCTTCACTTATCTTCAAAATACCATGAAATTCCAGACAGTTAACCATTATGCAATTATAGCATTTTCTTATCAGTTATGCAAAATAGGAATTAAGTCTTCATTTACCTAATTAATATCTGCCGATGTTACTCTTGTTCTCAGTTACATATGTCATAAGTTTGAATAGTCCTATCATGGACTACAACAGATTTATATAATTTCCTCATTAAATTATGAAAATTATATCCTGATTTGCATAATTGTAATTTGATTATGTCAAGCACCACTTAAGCTACCTACATACCAAAAATCACAACGATCTGTCAACTGGTTCTTGAGTTATCCTCCTTCAAAGATTTTTAAACAAATGCTGCTGCATTTCCAACACAAGACCATCCATGCAAAATTTGTGACCCTAGCATGTCCTAATCACAAGATATCAAAACCGGACGTTCTGCTGCAGTACCATAACAAGCTACCAGGGGGTCCAAAATTTAATAATGTCAAGGTCTCCCACCTACCAAATATCAAGACATCCTTGTAACTGTAAGCCTCAAGTTATCCTGTTTACACACAGACAAACACACACACACACACACACATACATACACAAACGCTACCAAAAACGTAACCTTCTTGGCTAAGGTAATTAGGTGCACTACATTGACGTATACCATTTCCTAGTAAGCGAAGTATTACCTGAGTCTCATCCATGGGGTGTTACAGTGTGTACAGACCATATTGTACATGCCTGGAAACCCTCTTACAGTATGGTAGGGCATCTGCTCTCTCTGTCATCTTGGCTCTAGGGTAATGCTGCCAGGACCATGTGCACCTGCCCAGAAGGGATTAGGACAGGCTTTGGAATGGGAAATAGACCTTTCCAAATGTAATGGTGTCCCAGAGTATAGGTTGGGGACACATATGGTGATGGTGCTTCTAAAGGGCAGGGTTTTGTGTCCATATGCTGTTTTAAATGAAGGGGGGGACCCACATGCCTTGTCTATAAGGTGAAATCACCCGTTTTGATTTTATGTAATTCATAATCTGACGACTCCATTACAGGGGAAAATGCATAATTGAAGGGTAGTTGAATTTAACATAATATCAATTGTATTAAACATACATGTAGATGTTTGTATTACTAAATCTTGGCAGTGAGAATAGTTAAGGTCTGATATCATATTAACACCCATATGGAGTTACCCAAGTGCTTGACAATATCCTATGTTGTAACCAGACCAAGACAAAGTCGGTGCATAAATGCGCACACTATAGGGAGAAGGTTGCACATACAGGTTTTGCCTCGTACATTAGCCATCGTAATAAATCATCCTAATGTCTCCCACTTCCGAGAGCTCGCTATTAAAGGGTGAGAAATTCCAAGAAATACTGACTCAGACGCATAGAAGAAGAATAAAACTGGCCCAGGCCTCGAAATTAACATTGTCCCGATGTCAAAATGACACTAAATTTCAGCTCGGGACAATTCAAATTACGTTTCGGGACAATTTCGGGGCAATTGGACAATTCTGAGACCGTCCGCTTCATTTAGGAACGCAATCCATCCGTAGGAAGCAACAGTGTCGGCGCACACCACTGACTTCCGCATCAGACGGCCTTCTGCGGGCCGCCGCAGCCCATAATAGTCTTAAAAAGATTTGACCAATCAGCAACCGCATGCGATTGCAGCATTACGTCATGTTTTAATTTATTCCGGCCATTTTCACTCGGACTCGCTCGCACCGGCTCGGTAAAAATCGTTTCCCGCCGCTGAAGCGTGCGTGATTTCCAAATAAGGTCAACCCAACGTTCGAGTTTTCTCGTGTCTTTCCGTGAAATTCGCAGAAACTTCCAGAGAAAAATATGCAGGCCGTGTGGCGTCATGTCTCAAAGGTCAATAATTTCTTTCTTGTCCGTGTCGGGGAAGGGGGCCGCGAGGGCTAGTGCGGCGGCTAGTGCTGCGCCCAAGGACAATAGGGCTGAACTTGCGTCTGAACTTTCGTCTGAACTTGCTGCTGACACTGAAGAGCCGCCTTCACGTAGCGGGGTCGGGGAGGGGGGCGGCGAAGATGCCGCGCCCAAGGACAACAACAAACATGACAAAAGAGGATCTGAGCTTGCCGACGCTACACCATCAACGTCATCAAAGAAGTCCAAGTTATCGGTGCGTTGGTTTTGATTTTCGTTCAGTTGTATATACAAAAATTATGTATCCGTTTTGAGCGGGAGAGTAGGCTGACGTCGCATGCTAAAAGTTGTATTTTTCTACCCCAACTGGTCTAATTAATATTCATGAGCACTGGCGATACGCCCTAGGCAGGAGTTTACTGTTACCCATGCGGGTTCTAATTAATATTCATGAACACGCATAACACATGTTACGGATTTTGTTGCCAGAAATAATTTGTCATTCATGTTTGTTGCGTAGTTACAATAATGGAAGGATTCAAATGTCTAACACCAAATTACCTTGTTGCTTTCTGCTTCAAAATAATTCCTTTACTGCTTTCATCCAAAATTTTCTTGTATTTTGTGCCATTGGGGATTTCACTTTTTTTTGGTTTAAATATTGGGTTGCTATTGAACAGTGAAGTACATGACATGATGTCATATTTTTTATTAGTTTTTGAATATTTTTATCTTATTTTTTTCAGGAACCATTGCCTGCAAAGCAAAGGTACGAGGCGAAACGCAAGAGAACATTCAAGGACAGCTGGCGCAAAGACTTTGATTTCGTTGATTATGATTCAGCAGCACACATTATGTATTGCAAAACATGTAGATTAGTACCTCAGAAAGCTAAAGGTAATACCCTTTTTCATGGGGTCACTGGAGACTCTATTCGACGTCGGACATTAGAATTTCATGAAACAACCCAGGCTCACGTGGACTGTCAAGCTGCAAGAGATGCGCAGGAAAATCCACACCCATAGCCTGTGCCTTACAGAACATTTAAAGACTAGACATTTAAAGACTAGACATTTCTTCAATCATGTATTTCTACAGTCTGTGGAAAATGGATATAAATAAAGTTGACTTCAAGTTGTATAAATTCAGTTGTTGTTGTTGTTTATTGTTGTCATAAACCTTTTTCCTGAAAAGCAGGCAGGGACAGTCCATCCTCAGTTCGGGACAATTGAAATCTATTTTCGGGACAATTCTGGGACAATAGTAAAAAAAGTTAATTTCGAGGCCTGTGGCCTCCCGGAGGCTCTGTCTTTTCTTTGCAGTTTTTGTGGAGGTAGGTGTAGGCCTTGGTATACTGTAGTGTAGATCATTATCAAAGCAGAATCATCTCTCAAAACTGCCACGGGAGATCAACTCTTAGTAGGTGTGAAAGTCATCTAAAAAAAAGAGGGAAGGGAAGAGTGTATTTTGAACAAGAAAATGAATTTGTGCTGCAGAGGGACGTTGAAACAATACTCCAGGGCAATGAGGACGGAGACGGTATATTGAGAGAAGAGTTCGCCAAGTCTTTTTCATTGAGGCAATTGTAGACATGTCTTAAAACTGAATTGGGTGCATCTTGAATTACTTAGGACAGTGTCATTTCAGGATATGGTGGAAATGGGCCTGCATGTCTCTTCAGCAGATGGCAGTAATTTGTGAAAGATACTGTTCAAATCAGACTAGACAATACATGTGATTATTATTATCGGACACAAAAGACAGGTAACATGAGCCATAGATAGACAGCAGAAGGCTAGAGTAATGGAATTAGGAGGACACAGTGTCATGTCCTGACAGTCACAATCACCTGCTCTTCATGTGACTATATTAGGTGGTCAGGTTACCTTGTTATAGACTACCTAGGATGACACCTCACTTCATAACTACCGGTATATACAGTAAAGCCATTTCAGCAATACCAATGATGTAATGGAAGACACCGCCATGTTTATGTTAAATTAAAATTTTATTTAGATGAAGGCATGGAACAGTCACACATTGCGACAGTCAGAATGCCCAATGGAGAAAAGTTGCATCGAAGTGTACATTATTGGTGACCAGTTTCATTGATCATAACGGTAAGCGTGGATTTGCTGCGCTGGCCATCATCGGAAAAGTATCCTGAAGTCAGCACTCCAGTGCTTGGTAAGTGCAGTGATATGTGCAAACTGTACCAGATTGTTACATGTTCACAGGCACAGTCACTGTTGGTATAGATAAGAACTCCTGATTCATGGAGGAGGGAGGACAAATTGACAGCCTGGTCCCAAGTAGAAGTGTCCAATAATCTCCTGCTGCAGTGTCGCTGGCCTGAATCAATGAGAATCGTCAGCATGCATTTGTTACAAGAGTGCAGGGCCATATTCACACTCCAGGACGTGTTACAATTGAATCAGGTGGGGAAAATTATAACTTCAAACCTTGAAAGGCTATTTCTGTCTGAGGATATCAAGATTTGCCATGGGTGCTCATTTATGTCCATGACAACATGTATATAGACGCATGATTAGATTATGTTATACTTTTGCCTCTGGCAGAAGAAGTGTCCATCACTCGTTACTCCGTGAAGGAGGTATACCTCCTGCAGGAGTATTCGGGTCAGCCGGTTTTTCGTGTTCGCAGCTAAAACTCACGGTTCCCTGTGTTCAATCGGCATTTAATTTTATACGTCGTCTGCAGGCATGCCAGTGGTGATGCACGTATATCAATATTTACCGTAGGTGTTTTCGCGGTCAAGATAATATTCGAAAAGCACCCCTACATTTAGGGGCACATGGGACCGGCCGCGAAAAACCCGTTGTTTTGAATAGCGGGGGGGTCGAGTATCCTTAATGCAGATGTGCGGGGCGGTTTTTAATGCAGACCAGATGCGGACCGTAATGGTTTATGGATGGCCGGAATTGTGAAATGTGTTCGCACGTAAAAGTCATGTTTGTGTACGTTGTATTTCTCTGAATTTGGGCATGTGGTGTGCCGTTATGTCCGTGTTGATGCACGTGTCTTTGTTTTTACCGTAGCGGTTTTTATATTGTGGTGATTGCCATATTTGTGACTCCCCCCTATTTTTCCTATTCCCTATGAAATGTTGTCGCCCGGCCGGTACGGGCGCGACTGCCGTTGACATGGCAAGTCTGCAGGGATGTGGTTTTAGACTGACCGCCAGTTGCGCAGTTGACTTTTGTGCACGTGTCTTTGCTTTTACCGTAGCGGTTATGTGGGCCGGTGCAACTGTGTGCAACTGGCCGTGTGCAACTGTGCTAACCGTTGCTGTTGTGATCATGTTGACTTGAGCGGTACCCGTTTTTCCGTGTTCGCAGCTAAAACCCATGGTCCCCTTTGTTCAATTGGCATGTGATTTTATACATCGTCTGTAGGCATGCCAGTGATGATGCACGTATATCAATATTTACCGTAGGTGTTTTCGCCGTCAATATAATATTTCGAAGTACCCTACATTTAGTGGCATATGAGACTGGCCGCGAAAACCCCGTTGTTTTGAATAGCGGGGGGGACTACTTCAATACCACCTCCCAGTCTGCAAATTATAAAATTTCACGGAGAATTGTCGCCTATGGCTTCTTGTTTTATTTTCAGGTTGGGTGTGGATGTGAGGTAACCGTTTAGCATATGAAGGGTTGAATTAAGCAGGCATTTACCTATTATAATGTAGCTCATAAGCAGGCCAATTGGGATCATACAGCTCCTTGTTAAACCCAATTTCATATCCATAGTAATAACAACAACCTTTTGATTAGCCACGATCTGGCTTCTATAGGGGATGTGCTGCTGCATTTGCTATATCCTGTTGATTTCTGTAGGGAGAAGAGGAAAAATGAAACTGCCTTCATGAATTCATTGGCATTGAAAAGATATGCAGGGTGCTATTTTTAGTATCCTCACTCAACCAGTGTATAATTTTGACCCTCACTGTGGCTATTATTAGTATCAGGCTTTGCTTCCATGAATTGTAATGGATTGTTTGTCAGGCATTCTGAAGCAGGTAGTGTTATGATGATATTATGTAAAAGAACTTAGACAGGAAGGACCAAAAGTCCTCTGAGCCCTGTGCCATCTGGGCTCCTTCCTGGAGACTTAGGTATAATGTTAGGTTTGCCATATTAATACAATGAGTTGCATGCTTCTGTAAGGTAATACTCTGTAAATGGTAGAAGTAGAAGTTGTAATGTGGTGGAGACTGTCACGTAAGAATAGGCTTGTTCAGTCATCAAAGAGGATGTCGGGAGCTACCACGACTAAACGCAGCATCTAACAAAGACAGGAGGGGGCCAATGATATAGTAGTGGGATTTTGACTGTAAATTCTAAATTGTCAGGAAAACTGTTCCCCATGGCAAATACCGCATATTCTCGAAGGAAGCACCAATCTATTGACAGCAGTATAGCTTTATAAGTATTTTTTAGTTGTCATATTAACAAAATAGGCCCTGGAGCATTTTGAGTATTGTTGAGCAAGGTCAAACATGCAATAGGAAGCATTGTTTATTTTGTAGTAAGAAGGTTTTGCCGGTTGAGGTTTTTGAATGAGAAATTCTTACACTGCCCCTTCTAAGTTCCGGCTGAACTTGGGGATGGTGAATTGAATACAGAAAGTTTGGAAGTCAAATTAGTATTGATTGTTATCATTAGCACTGCGGACTTCAGGGCAAATTAGTGCCGAGTCCCCTGTGGAGCCTTCCCCATGTCAAGGCTGATTTGCTCTAATTTGATTTCACAAGCCCAGCTAGCTTTGTGAGGGGTGTACCTGTCTGTAGAGCTGATCGATAGTGTGAGCGGGGGCTAATAAGTTGGGAAAGACCAAGGGGCAGGTGCCCTTGGCGGGTCAGATAACAGAAATGGGCATGCATGATAAAACAGTCTAACAGTGTTATTCAAACACCATTCTACGGTGTATTCGTTTCGTGAGATTTCACATTTCCGGGGTCTCCCCAAAAATTCTTTGGGGAGAGGTGCTCCCTAATCGGTTGATGAAAAAATCAGTGAATTTTCATGAAAATACTAAGAGAAACCCTAAATTTGAACATTTTGGGAGAGGTGCTAGGATTTTGGGGAGAGGGGGAGCACCCTTGCTTCATTGCTTGGGGAGAGCCCAGAGTCATTACAGTGCTCACATTAGGTTGTGGACCACATGGTCGTCATGGACAGTTTAAAATGCAGAATGTAATCCTGGTAGAAGATCATAGCATTGGGAAGACAGTGGCAAGAAGGAAGACAGAAAGATGGTCTGGAGAGTTTGTCCTGTCATAATGGAAAAGCTCTTGCTCATGTCCATTACCAATCCAGTGGCCCTAGTATTTTCTCAATTGCCTCAGCCCTACCTAGTATATTATTGAACTTCAACAATAGGCTCCAATGAACAGTAGGTTAGGCGTACAGTAGGTTTGTGGTGTGCAGACCATGGCTGGTCAAATGTTCGGACCTGAAAATGTGCAGAAAGGCATCTGGTATGTATGTATGACCCAATGTTCTGTTTTACCAACTGTAAAATGTTTTAAGGAATGAGAGGGTTTGCAAGGAGTTAGTGATAAATTCTGAGACTGGTGTTTTTAACAATAGATATTCAATTTTCTTACCAGGAGTCCTTTAGAAAAAATAGCAGGCTAATCCAGACATTCTGTTTGTCCTCAGAATAGGGATAATACAGACCAACTGTTGCCTTCATAGCAAAGCCTCAGTGATCTATTGTTCTTGGCAAGACCAAAGGAGCTTCACCCCATATCAACTCAATATATATTAATGCCAGATTGTGAGGGAGTTGTTGCTAAAGCAAAAGACAAGAGGCCTGCCTCCCTTTGATCCTTCACTAATATATTGCCAACACAGATGAACTTTCAGGACAATATTGCTGTTTTGATGTTTATTTTCTTTCTTTCATGCTGATGTTTGTTGAAGGATATGGGAGCAACACAGTTCACTGGCTTACTCACCTATATAAATATGTGGAGCAAAGAAAAAAATACCATAAATTCCCGATTAAAGTACTCACTTTTTAAACTTTTCAAAATCCCAAAAGTGTAGAGTGTTCCATTGTTCCAATTTTCTCCGATAATTTTGCTCAAATCTATCGAAATTCGTCAGGCTTGCAGGCGCGTGTATCAATGTTCCAACAGCCATATTGTTTTCATTTCAAAACTCGCAGAGTTATGTCATCTCACAATGTTTTAGTGCGAGACTTGCTTGTCATTGGTTCAATGTATTGTGATGCATTGAAATACATGTAAGCACTGTACTTATTGGTGGGAGTGGGACTGCTTGCACACACTTAAAGGGTCATTTTGGCAGGAAAATCTCACATGAACAGGGCTGCTGACTTCCTGTTAACATCGAAACTACATGACAAAACAAGAGTTACCTGAAGCCCGGCAATCTCTGCATTTTTTGTTGTGTCCTTATGCATAGAAGAGGTGCATATTTTACTTGAGTTTTTGAGTTTACGTTTCAGACTTGCAGATTTGTCTCCTGCCAGTCCCAAATTCGGGGTGCATACTTTAATCAAGATGCATACTTTAAATCGTGAATTTACGGTACTTTGCAGATAAGTGTTGAGCATACCCTGTCTTGGCTGTAATATAGTCATTGACAGCAAAAACAATTGTTACTTGTACCTGAGTTCCTTCCACTTAACCTGTGGGTTGTCCCATTCCCCTGGCATTTTCATGGAGGAAGTGGTGTGTCAGAAGAATGTTCCATTTACTCCAAGAGACTGACCTTCCTTGACCCACTGGTGCTATTTTTAGGAGGTGGTGTCTATTTTTAGCAGGCTAGCCTTGTGGAACAGGTTATCCCTGGAGATCTGCTTGGTAGTGGGCCAATCATCTGGGACTTAAAGTTAAACATGCTGCATTTTGTAACCTTGGTCAATCTCTCTGACATATGCAGCACCGACTTTTAAGCGACAGTGCAGGGTATAATTAGCTAACGGTTATTTTGTGTTCTCTGGAGTGTTTAATTTTAGAACTTTTATGAATGGGATGAGCAGCTCTTGCCAAGTTGGAAAAAGGTGGGACCTGCCCATGTGTTAAAGAAAGGGATAAGGTCCTATTTGGCAGGTGGCCATTAGCCATTGATCTATTAGTAGACAGATACTACCAATGTATGCTGCTGCCCACATGTAGATTGACCTTTGAACAGGATGGAAGGTAGAAATGTCATAAGCCCACTGTAGTTTAGATAACGGTATCAGCTTATAGGAAGAGCCTTCACAGCTGATATGCTATATCATGAGAATGAAAATAAATTGAAAACTGTTATGCCGACCAATGATTTCTATTCAACAAGAACTGCAGGCACAACACTGTAATAGTTATGTTTATACTTGAAGCTTGTGATGATTATAAACTTTCTTAAAGAACATAATCAGCATTATTGAAACTATCTAATTTGTGCTTCCCATGCACTTGTGTTATTATATATGTTAATGTGGTAATAAGTCAATGCACATGTATATGTTTCAAAGGACTTGTACTTGGTAAGTATTATTTTATCAGAAAGCCAGAAGTGGCCAGCTCAAACTTGATTCCCAATGCCAAGGCGTACCCCAGAACATGTGTGTTTCTCTTCGGGAGTTGAAAATGAACTTTTCACATTGATCTAACCCCAGACCACATGGGTATTGGGTAGCACCAAATTTGTACTGGTTACACTGAAAGTCAAGACTGCTAACGGTTCAAAAACTGATGAGAGTTGGCAGCAGGCCCAGTAGCATAACCAGTTGGGTATTGTTGACATGCTGTTTCTTCCAAGAATCCCCCTAATCTTCCTTCCCAGGGCTAAGACGTTACCAAGCATGCGACTGATCCCTGTATCCCATATTGATATTTTTCAGATGTTGAGAAAGAAGGAGAACAAGGGTGATGACCTATGTGATCCTTATGACCAGGTAAATTTCAGCCGAAAAAAAAAGAACAACATCTGAAATGGCAACATTCACTCAACTGGTGTTTATTTTCTGTAGGTGTGGAACGACGTGCATGGGACCCTGTCTAGGTTCAGAACAAAACCATAGATCATTCCACCCCTGGAGCACATAAGGGAAGAAGCCTTATGTTCCCACTACATCCTTCATTTCCCAACCCAAATTTCTTAGCCTCCCAAGTCACCCCATTCTTTGGAAGAAGGTGTCATATAATTCCCATAATGCACTGGGCTGTTGCTATGCATGTGATTCCACACAGTGTCTGTTCTTCTCTGCACCACGATTGGTCGGTTGGTCGTTCTGCAAACTCTGCATGAAACAAATTTTTTTTGTGGACCAGGTAGAGGCTTCCACCTTATGCGCTTCCCTTGATTTCCATATCTGCTCCCCCTCCTCTGGTGGCTGGGTTTGATTGAAAGGTGTCGTATGTCTGCAGGCCTTGAATAAGAAGGAACACAAGGGGGGTGAGAGCCCAGATGACCAGGATGTGGAGCCGGGATACAACTTGCTGACTCCTCGCACGGAAGCCAAGTACCAGAAAATCAACGAGGAATTTGATCGCATGATGCAGATGAATATGAGGGTACGTACTGTTTAAGTATGGGGCACGAAGGACAGCACAGGACAGAAAGCAGTGGAAAGCGGTGGAGGCCCGCATAGTCGACAGATGACTTGAGCGGCGATGATGATGATGATGATGATGATGTCTCACATTTAAGAGAGATTTAACTTCTTATGGCTGCATGTAGCAGGAGTACAACAAATTTGTCTTCTTTCTTCATTGATTCTATCTTGACTAAGTAATTTCATTAAGACTTAGTAGACACGTCAGTCCAATGCTAATGGGATTTTTAAAATGATTTCATATATGTAGATTTTGGATGTTGAAAAGTCTTTTGCAAAGCTAGACACCTTGAAATGCAAATGGATCAGAAATCACATGAATAAGAAAACAGTAACAGTAGAGTCATAGAAGGAGTCATGTGATAAAATATGAATGTAGTGCAAGTCTTTAGTGTCCAAGGCCTCCAGTATTACTATAGCAAATTTGTAGGCATCTTTAGGCGTTTGTAGTGTGTTAAAAATCAACGTGGTTTCTAAGCTATATGTTTTGTGTCTGTTTTTTTTCCACAGCAAGGGGTTGTTCTTCCGGGCCAGGTGACAAATATGCCCCCACAGATGCCTGTAGCAGTACCGGTGACACAACAGCAGCAAAACAACATCCTCGGGTACGGCGGTGCATCCAACGTGCCCGTCTCTGTGCCCATCAATAACATGGTAACAGGAGCTGGCCTCCTGCAACCGCCCCAACAAATTCCCGCTCGCAATGTGAGCCCCGGGGTGCAGCCCCAGCGCCCACCCAGCAACGGAGTGCCTGGTGAGTGGGACGGTACGTTGAATCCAATGTGGTGTGAAGGTAAATATGAGGTGTAGCATAGCCGAGCCGCCGTACCTGGTCAGGGGGCCGTGTGGGCATACCCAGGCCATCTTCTGATGTGACTTCTGGGGTACACAAGTACAATTTCAATTCCTAATTTTCACCATCTGGAGCTGCCTAGTTGGTCACTTCCAAGTGGGATGATAATCTGAAATCAGAATCATTTCTAATCAGTCACTCTGAAAAGTAGACACTTGTCACCACCTCAAAATTAAACCACTCAAAATAAATGTAAGCCAATCTTTTAGCAAAGCTCCCCACAACAGACTTGTTCTCTACTTTGCGTAACAGCCAAGTAGTAAAGTCATGTTTAGTCTGCCAGAAGACAGAGCTTCAGCCCATGTTGCCCTCAGATATAGGAACGCTGGCCCTTGACTATAATCCATGTTGATTGTTGGTGACAAAGTCCTGTGTGTACAAACAATTCCATGTGTGTTGTTATGTACACTGTGGAGTTATGTTATTGGTATGATGAGTGTCAACATTGACCACTGCCAAACTACGTGTCCTTAGCCTTAGGGTTAAGGGCACGGCCTACATATCTATCATATTTGTCATGTGCCTGTGGAATCATTGTGTGTCAATTGTCAGTCTTCCATTTTTGTAAAGAGATGTCTCTTCCATATGTGTACTGTAAAGTGTGTGTACCTAATAACTTGAACAAAACAACAACGGACATAACCTATTCTACAGAATGATTCCAAAGGCAGGATGTTGTAGAGCAGGCAGACCATAACTTGTTCCCCCCCTTGTGTACCAGTAGCTCGGCAGAGGTCACCTCAGCCCCACATGAACAGCGTGAGTCCCAACCCCCAGCAGCAGCAGCAGCACCGCCGCTCCCCAGGGGGTGAGTCAGTCCGTCGCCTGACCCCACCTAGTGTCACCATCTCACCGCCGCTGTCTCTTTCCTCCTAGGACTGTCATACTTATGGTTCTTTTCTCAGCACTTCATCTCTCTCATTTCTTCTGGGGACTTTTCTTTCAGTGAGCAGGGTTTGTTGATTTTAAAGTGTCCAAACTAAGCACTTAAAATTTCATTTTCTCTTAATTGGAACAATTTGAAATTGTCCTAAGTAAGGAGCTATACAAACCCTGCTTACATCACACCGTAGAACAAAGGTGTTCGTCTCTCCATGTTTCTTTCCAGTGCTGCTGTCTTTTGTATACAAGTTGCATTACAACTCGCATTGCGACCATAGATTTGTTTACGCTCTCGCAGCATCACTTATTTTTTCTGCATTGTACGTGACTTATTCTTTCTTCTGTGTGTGTATGTCCTTATTTTCTTTTTTTTTCCTAACACTCACTTTTGTGAGGTTGTCAGATACATGTAGACACTTGTGTATGTTGTTTATCTGTCCATCACTGAACTTGAGATTTAGTTAATCACATCTAGACATCATACTGAATAATTTTTTGCCATTGTCAAGATGCTCTAGATGAAGTCATAGTCTTGAGGCTAACACACACTTTTATAGACAAAGAATTAAGTTGCAGACAGTTGAGGATAGTTTAACATGTAGAAATGGTGATATGATGTAGAATTTTGCATCTTTTAAGTCATGTGGCACACATTGAATGACAGTAAACAACAAGCAAGACAGTTCGCAGATTTTCGTAAAGGAGTGTAGCAACATAACTCTATCCGTAATATGTCAATGTGACAGTCAATGCCAAAACCCATTCTTACTGCTTTTGACATATGAGGCTGAAAAAAAAATTCTACATTGTATCGCTGAACCCTTGATAACCCAATGGGTGCTCTGGGACACAAAACGTTTATCTACACAGTATATACTTGTTGTTATTTTGAGAGACAAGTAGTGATTTCAATCTAGTTTTGTATATTGTGATATAAGACAAACTAACAGTTGATAATGAGAAGACATGCATATATATAACTTAGTAATAAACAATTGCCCGTTTCCCTCTTTCAGTTCAAGATGGACGATTTCTTTCCCCTCCTCCAGGTGCAATGCTGGGGGCAGACCTTACGGGTACCAGTGCTGGCGCGGGTACTGCAGGTTCGTAGGGATCCTTTCTTTAATCAGCTCGTACATAACAGTGAACTAACTACGTTCCACACAAATTATCTCAAACTCCTTTTTTTTTTTAGAGGTTCTTTTGACAAAACAAATACCAATGTTTCGGTAGTCCTTCTACTCCCTTCCTCAGGACTTTTCTTTGGACTTCAATCATTTTGTTTTGAATCTGAAATGAAAGCCAGGAAAGCATTGCAAACAATACCAGTAGGTGTCAGCAACATGACTGTAAGTGGTATTCCAGGAAATGAAGGTATCATTGCCAGTGTAAGATTACAAAATCAATTTCAGATGGAAACCTAAGTATCTTTCATCTCTAATTACCTAGGATGGAATGAAATGACCCCTATTGCTCCGGGTTTTGTTTTTTGAGTATGGCAAATCCTGTTTTTTTGTATACCTGGAAATGTTTTCAAAGTTGTGACCCTGTCAGAGAATTCATGTAAGGGTCTACCAGAGTGAGAAACATTGCAAAACACCCCAACATAGTAAAAAATACTCTCAAACACAAGCATGGTCTGAAAACTCAACTCTTGTAATTTTTGTGACCACTATAATACATGCACATAAATTGAGATGTTGCAGGCCCTTGGTTGTGCCAGCCCTTTAAGTTTCAGAAAGTAACCTTTCCTTCATAAAAGGTTGAACATGCTTGGACAGTGATGAATACCAGCATCTAATAGACATAAATGAAGACTGTAAATCTTTCTTTAATGGCTTTTTCAAGGATGACAGTCAGGTAGGAAGAGGCCAGGTAGAAAATTCTGTACCAATCTGGATGACCAGTCAGTGAACCAAACTAATGGTGCTGTCAGTAGTCTTCCTAGCTTCCTTTCCCCGGTTCTTCCCTGAAGGTCAGGTGGGGGCTTGACGGTTGGTTGGGAAATCACTCATAGCACAGCGAGAGACTTCCCATGGTAAAGGCAAGAGTAGCGGGGCAAACCTGGGGGAAAGGGCAGAGTGTGGTAATACACCCGGCGCTCTCAGTGCCTCCATCATTCATGGGTACTTAGGCAGGTGATAGAATGGACTCCCAGGTTCTTGTAGGAGAAATACGCCAGCCTCCCTTGGTAGGCCAAGGGTGCGCCATGTGAATACAGGCTGCGGCAATCCCACTCACTTGTATGCGGCACACATACGCAAAGGCAGTAGGCTGTGTGTTGCTGGAAAGAAAAATCATTGACATGTACTAACAAGGTTCCATGTGATAGTGGGTTGTTTCTGTATGCTTTTCTCCAGCACAAAAGACTCGAAAATTAGATACATTATGTACGTAAAATGAGTGGCTGTTCAGCACCCATGATGAGATTAACTGTTGGTCCGAATCAAGAGATGAGAGAGTAATCCTTGCCCCCCCCAATGTCACCACTCACAGGAGACTGCGAGATAATCGGAACGCCCAACTCGCGTAGTTCTGCGCACAGAATGTGGGCACATCCTAACTCGCAGCACCATGCACGTATGTACTCCACACATTGTCAGCATCTAATGCCTTTTACATCATCAGTATCTTGTGTAGGAGAGCAACCAAACTCATTTTGGCTGTAACCTGACCTTATATAATTAGAACGTATACATTTACCTTGTGTTGTCATTTTTTGTTGTGTCCCGGTCCAAAACAAAGCCAACATTTCCAGCAATGCATATGTTTTCAGGTTACACGTTAAACATAGTTCTCCCCATGATAATAGTCTGTTGTGACGTGCAGGTTATGCTTTGTCTGTATCCAATTTCTACCTACATGTAACTTCCCATGAATTCTAGAAAAGTTTCCTACAGTCAGTTAAAGTGTATTGTGAGGCTCGGTGGTCAGGATGTGGCCTTGAGGGATGCGGGTTTCCAGGAAGATGTCCTGCACTGATCGTTCCCACTTCCTGTTCTACAGTAAACCTTTAGACAGAAGATGCAGCAGATCAATCAAATCACCCCATCCCATTCTATAGGACTTTTTTTCACAAGAAAGATTTCAACAAAACTTTCCTTTTCATTAGATTTGTATTATTTTATTTTATTTGAGATAAATTGTTTGCCATTAGATACATGTTGCTACAGAGTACTAGTTTTCGTCTGTAGTATTGTTCGCAGTTATAAATTGCCTTATGAATTGTAGACTGTTGTGTGTAAAAGGCAAGGAAACTTCATGTCACAGCAAGTATAACATTTAAAATGCAGCACACAGTAAGATGTAATTAATAACGTCTGTACAAATCCAGTACAGGAGATATTAATGTTGTTAGATATGAAACAGGGCTGTGCCTCTTAGAGTGTGGCACTTCATGTACTTTTGACATGTTCAATGAACGTCTCCAAGCTGAGGAAACTGAAGAGTGACACCATAGAGCTGACAATACCAGAAGTAACATAATGCACTTTTCTAGCTGTAATGACCTCTGCTTTTGTCTTGTCTTGTCATGCCAGTGGACACCTACAATAAGTACCAAGCTCTGTGTGTCAGCCCTCAGACTGCTAAGAGTGCAAAATGTGTGCCAGGCCAAGATGCACTTAGTCCCTTGTTCACACAGACACTTTCCTGACATTCTCCCTACACTTAACCTCCTCACCTGCTGTAATTGGTGGGTTTCTAGCAGAGCTTGGATAATAGGGAGCAGTCTAAGAGGCTGCTTGCACTCAGAAAACATTTTTGTGTGGGTAGAAATTGAGGGTATTGAAAGATGTAAGAGTATTCTGATTCTCCAGGGCAGATATAAAGCCAGTGATGTAAAATGGTGCTTGTGCTAGGCTGTCGATGTTCCTAACAGAAAGGAGACATTTTCCCCTTCAAAATGTCAAGCAAACCCAAAAAATATGCTTGGTCCTAAGTCTTCTGCACATTTATTGTGAGCACCCCCTTAGTTTCTCTTGTTGTTCCTTTTTATTTTGCAGGGAATGGTTATGTGAACCAGAACAGGGCCTCACCGGGCGTGATGGTGAGCTCTGCGGCACAGTCTAAACAGCCGTCGCCTTCCTTACCTCGCAGCGGAGGCCATCCCACTTTGCGAGTCGCTATACCATCATCCCGAGGGGTCCTGCCTTCTATGGTAAGTCCGACATTGTTTGTTATTACCATGGAACCATGGACATATGACATTCATTCATTGTACTGTACAGGATGTGAACAGAGATAAAAAATGCAACTTTCTGTACTGTTCCAAATATTGGTAGTTGTCAATTTGTAAATTTATGCTCATTTAAAAGGTTTGCATGTTGTCATCACCTACCATATTATAAATGCATTTAAAAACAAGTGTATTAGTGGTATAAAATGTACATGTATTTGCAAAACATATTTTCCTGACAAAAAAGCATAATATTTGATTTCCTTCCGACTTCCAGCCTCAACAGAACATGAGAAATGGGCCAATCAGCACCAATAACCAGTCGTTGTCCACCCCCGTGGTGTCGGTGGCCACGCCCAGCATGAACCCAGGCTTACCCAACTATCCGTCAGCGATGCCCACTGCCTACAATAGTGAGTCTTGAATTCTCATCTCATTCTCTCAATATAAGAGCAAGTCCTACCTGAATATTAGACTGAAGGTAGTTGAAGTCTAAGTATTTAAAAGAAGTGGAATTGTTGGGGTCCATATATTTCCTGATTGAAAAAGAGATCATTCGGCCAGTAGCAGAACGCACGGTGCAGGAGACATTGGGCCATTCTGTACTCAAGGTATATTATTGTGCTGTAATTGAGGAGTTTTCAATGTAGGATGCTGATATTGTTAATTTCATATTGTGTAGCCCCAAAACATCCAAAATATCATCCTCGTAATAGTCTTCATATTCAAGCAGACCGGAGCGCAAAATTTGGCGCATCCTTGAACTTCTGTTTGCAAATTTTATGACCTTTTGGTGTTAGGTTACTGGAGAACTCGCCCATTAAGTTGTGCCTCACACCCCCACGGCTGCATTTCTCCAATATTTGCATTATGGCAGAAATGCCGACATGGCCTGTGAAAGCAATCATCCACCCAGATCATGAGATTCAGCAGTGCCATGACTTTGATGTGCTTGCTTGTCTGGTCATATCCAGTGCTTTCTGCTTCGTTTGTAAGACTATCCAAGCAAACATAGTCATCTTGGCTTGTTGCCATCTTCTATTTACAGTCACCCACACTGTACCTGATTGTAGATTGGTTATAAGGTTAATCTAATTAATAACGTCTATCCTTATCAGTACATCATACAAAGATGTCACATTAAAAATTTGGGTAAAACAGCAGTGGTTAACAGTTACGGTATATTGAAAGGATGATTGTAGTGTTAGTAGACTGTTCCTTATTCATAGGAAGTTGATGTGCACATGTGATAGGCTCCCTTCCTCTTGTGGCTTCTTTCAGAACTGGTTGAAAAACAGGGAGAAAATACGTTGATGACATTGACGTGTTGTAAGAAACCTTTCTTTCCCTACTGCATGGGAAGTGTCCTTGCTTGGAGTGCGAAAATCCTCTACCATATTGACCGGGGAAAAAAAGAAAGAAACAGATCTTATCACAAACGACTAACCTGTAACCGTACTTATTGTCTCACTGAGGACTGGGAGTTTGCATTCTGACTTAAAAGCTGCGGCTGAAGTCATACATGTATGCTTCATACACCCTTGTTTTTATAGTCCTTGTCTGGATTTTTAAGAATCGTAAAGATGTCTATCATTAAATACTTACCATAAAATACTAAGTCCAAATGTTCGTCTTGCAAGTTTGTGGATGCAAAGTTGATATACAGTTGCCCAGAATGTTGTTTGCTGTTTACACAAAGATGTTGTTCAAACATATTTTAACAACCTTAACACTTTATTGCCTTATTTACTTACAGATTTGTTTTTATTCAGTGAAAGCGAATGTCTATCACTCAGGAGTGTTGTGTAGAAGATGACCTTAGTTCTTTGCATGTGTTAGCTACTCTTGGAGTAAAGCTGCCATCGCCATCATAATTTTGTCATGTGTTGTATGTATTTGTCAAGTCGGAAGTAGTAAAGGGAAAGACAAAATGATGCGCTAATGACACAACTTGTGTTGTCCAGATGACTTCGCTCTGAACAGTGCAGACCTGGTGGGGCTGGGGAATTTCAGTTCTCCCATCAGCTCGTGGCAGCAGCAACACCCTCTGTCGGCGGCGGTGCAAGCTGCAGGCATACCATCGGGGTATGTTTACCTCTTCTGTAGTCTTCAGCTTTCTTAACTCACATCGGTTCTTGTCCTTCCATCTAATTAAGGAATTGTGGCAAAGCAAAAGTAATTCTTCTCCGATAGTGAGTTCTGAACAGGTTCTCAGATCCGTGTATCACCTGACAGGTTTGTCTTTTATTAAGCATGGATTCATATCATGTTAGTGACTTTTTAAGAAGTAATACCTATGTAACAGTGTACAAGTTTTTCCATGTTGTAATCCATACAGTTATACAGCACACAGCAAGCATGATGATTGTATAGGGATAAACTAAGTGCACTCTCCTTTGTCCTTCACAGCTGTACATGTGTAAGTACAAGTGCTGGGAGACTTCATTATGCCCTAGACAACCTTTCCCCAGTCTGAGCCCCCTTGAGTGGTATTGAAGCTGAATTTAAATGAAGTGTCTTGTTCATTTCTCCTCTAGTGGCCCGAGTACTACGCCTGCCACGTTGTCCCAAGGCCAGTCGCTGACGGTTCAGACCAACCAGGGTCCCATGCAGATCAAGAGTGAACCTGTTTCTCCGCCACAAGATCGCCACACTCCAGCAGTCAACAACCAAGGGGGTCTCCATGCAAACAACACCTCGCCTGTCAACAGCCTGTGCAGCAGTAGTTCCTCGTCGCCGTTCCCTGCGGACGGAGAGGACAGAGGGGACGGGAGCTTCCACTCCCCAGGGGGGAGCAGAATGAGAAAAGCAATGGAGGACAGCGACAATCCCGCTGCGAAGAGACCCCGACTTAACGACAACTGGGGGACCTAGGACATGATATACGCTCTCAGAAAGGGAAAAATTCCTTCAACCAAAAAAAGAAAGGAAAATAACCAGAGAGGGGAGGTGGAGGTGCTTTGTAACTGTGTGCCATTTATGTTCCTGTGCCTTCGCGTTCTCTTCTCCATATGACTCTACCTCTAGATTTGATTTGGACACTGTGCTACCTACAGAAATCAGCCCTTTCCTTCTGTTGCCATCTGGATTTTTTCTTTCCTCTTGCGAAATATAAAAATTCTTCAGCCGCAATTGATTAACTGACAAGTGAATATATGCTGAGTTGAACAGGGGTTGTTTACTGAGTATGTTCATTGGGCTGCTTTCTTCTGCAATAAAACAGACTCACAGCAGCTGCAGCAACAGTCCCCCATGCCCTTGTGTTCTCTGCATGTCACTGCAGTGTCCTACAGTGCAATGGCATTTCACAACTGAAGGAAAAGTGACCCTAAATCTGTGAAGTGTAAGCACACGGTCCTCTGTATGCCCTGTAATCTACAATTTGGCACACAACCAGACATTGTCCAAAAAAACAGATTAAAAAAAATTACAGTACAATGAACAGGCTTTGTACAAGTGTGTCCCGAGTTTAGATATTTCTTGAAACAAGATTAGTAATGTGTACTATTTGCATGTGAAATATTGTGGCTAGAGACCTCTGCATGGAAGAAGCACCCTCGATTTTGTGAGATGTGTAAAAGTATTGCCTAGTTATTAAAGAGAATTAGCTATCATTAATATATTAACTAAGGGTTTCAGGCTTGTGTAAGTTATATATCGTTTGTAATCCAAGAAAAACCAAAAAAAAAAAAAAGAAATCAGTCTCCATATATATGAAAGTACCTATTTTCATATCAATAGTATCAGAGTCAGACTTTATGTAATTCTCCTAGAACATTTATGGGTAGGATTTACAGAGCGATAGCCTTATTATATACACCCAGTTTCTGTAGGAGTGGGATAAAGACGAGGGTTTTCGCGACCATGACGCAGATTCTGCCCATAGTGGGTCAGTAAAATGTATGTTACTCACACCTATACTGGACTTTATGAATAACAGAACTAGATGTACTCGGTCCTCCTAAGCCAGCGCTCCCCTGCAGGGGTTGTGCGATGGGCATGGATTGTTGTTCATCGTTTTACCAATCCCCTTGCCTGGCTGGTGCCATGTGGAGGGCTGGGGAATTATACTGAGTGATGTAGAATAAGCAATCTCCACTTGCTGGAGCATCACATTGTAGGTTTTCCCCCCTGTATTTCAATATCAATGGTTATTCAGAATATTTCTGTTTTATTGAAAATTGACAACAGCTGATGTCTTTGTGTATGATTGCTGTGCTTTTTATGAAATACCTTTTGTGTACGTATATCCAGAAATTGTTGTCCTACTACTAATATCAAGGAGGTTCAATCTGATTGAAAGTCCTTGCTAATATCGAAGAACTACACAGTTTTAAGTCGCTCACTGCACGATTTTTGGAAAGTTGTTTGGCTCGCTTTACGTGTCTGTAGCCATATTGCTGACAAACAGAAGTGCTGCTGAAGTTTGTGTATTTGTTATTTTAGTGTAGCAGGTCATAAATGACAGGTTTTTAATCCATATAGCCAGCTGACCTCCAGAAAAAAACAACACAGAACTACTATGTGTATATTTTATTTGTATGTGTCTGCTGGTAGAGTAGTCTTACCCCCCTGTGGTATACATGTATTTGTAAATAGGTAAAATATAGCTCAGATGGTAAGACAGCTACTGGGGAAAAATGAATTTTGGGAGAAAGGCTCAGGGATCCTGGAATGAACTGTTCTTGTAGAAAGTGTGAATCTGATCTGTGGGTGATTGTGTATTTTGTATGTGCCACGAGGGAGTTTAGTCGCATAGAACTGTACATGTGTGGAGAAGGGGTATCTGACACATGGGGACAGCTGTCACATCGGCCGGGATCGCTTTACAGTTCTCATGAAAATAACGATGTTACTGCACACACACATGAGATCTGTCATATTCAATTCTCATTCAATTCTTGGGGCATATGGTAAGGGCGTTTTTGCCTTTGACATTGTGAAAGACAAGTTGAAGAAAGTGGCCGCTAGCTAATGTAAAGTGTAACTGTTTACAGTTTTGAAGGCCAGTGTTGAAGACTGTTATAAGTGATATTAGACAGGTGTGACCATGTAAAAATGTTATAAGCAGTGATGAAGATCTCACTTGAATAGGTTGATGGTTTCCATGTGTTCATGGAGGGACTAATGGTAGAACACTTTTTGGATGGAATTGATTGTTGTGAATTAGCTTGTAATCACTTGTTTATATTGCAAGTCATAAGAACATTTTAAATCTTTAGACTTTGCGACTGGTTGACCATTGAGGAACAGTTGAAAAGATATACAAAAGCTAAGAGAAATATTCCACTCAAAAAAAAGCTCATGAAAATGCATATGGTGATGATGGACTTCTTATGTGTTACTTGCTACTGCTTGATTGGTGCCCTAGGTTGTGGTTGGTTCTTGGGAAGAAAGGAAAATGTGGTTACTGTGCTATATTCTTTTTGGCCATAAAGGAAGAATGTTAAGAAGGGAGGAATAGGCCTTGTACAGTTACACAGCCCAAAGGGAAGGTAAGAATGACCAAGAAATGGAAAACAACAGGTGTGGGGCACCACTGCATTTGGCTCTTGCTTCAGTAAAAATTGACGAGACACTACCTACTTAAGTTGACCTTTTGAGTGGAGATATCTCTTAGCTTACATGTAATCGTCACCGTATGGAAGGTCCTCACACTAGCAAGGAAAAAAACAGCAATGTAACTGAACGAAATTTGGCTAGTTGGGGCAACCTTCTATGACTGGTTGGGAGTTTTTTGTCTGTCGTGTACACAGGACTGTGTATACTGCTCTTCAAGATTTGACTGTAAAAGCATTGGGTTGGACTTATGTGTCAGATACAGTGGGGAGTTAGTGGCTAACATAAAGTGCAGCATACATACACAATGTCTGGAGAGGCTGGGAAGAGAGGACCTGGTGGTGTGTGTGTAGCTGTTTACCACTGACAATATAAATCCTCCTAACCCTTAAACCCCATCCTGCCTGTCGGTGCAAGTAACGTGGTGTTTACAAGGACAAAGCTGGTCTTTGCCATGTTGAGACATGATAGACTGATATCATGTTGAACGTGTGACTTTTTGCCCTCAGAGTACTTGGGTCTTTTCCTCATCCTCTTAATGTTGATATTTTTATGGAGATTTCTTGATATGCAGGACGTTATGTATGATTTCTACTGCATTCATTAAAGTTGATTTTCTGCTAGACTAAAAAAGAAACTTTGTCTGTGTTCTTCTTTCTGCAATAATAGCACACTAGGTTCTCTGAATTTTCCCAGAAAATGTATGAACTTATCATGCAAGAATAAATCTATAGTTGGAGATTTTCACAAAGCAGCCTACCTACTGCTACAGTGTAAAGATATTTCAATAAACTCAAATATAAAGACGGGCTCGATTCAATTGTTGGTGTCCCGTCCCACCTACAAAATACAAATATAGTGTTGCCTTATACATGTATTACATAAAGCTGATAAATGAAGAGACAATGCACTGTTTATCCAGTGGCCCAAACTGTATTTGTTAGGTCAACACTTTCCTGAGACTACTTAAGATTTTTTATAAACCCTCACATATTCCTTGTGGGATAGACTGAATCTTCTTTGCCTTTGGATTTAGTCAGGAAATAATCCGTTAACAATGAGTCAAAGTTGGAAAAGTGCTTACTTCACTACATATACATCCTGACAGGTTGGAATATACATTTGTAAGATGAACACATATGACCTGATAATGGCTGGAATACTCTGGAATCAAAGGGTAAATTTTACTTCAGGAAAATCCTTGTTGGTTATAATATTGTGTAGTCCTGCCCTCTACAATGTAGCTTGGAGGGGTTGAAAAAAGATACATTTGTACAGGCAACCAGTGAAGTTGGCCCCTAGCTTGTATCCATCCAGTCCTGAGAGGATACTACCAGTAGTCTGGTATTTGTCACAACATTGCGCAAAACACGGACTGAATACAAACTAGAGTACTCTTGGTAACTGTGTCGTTGGAAAAAATAACAGCGTATATCTTGGTTTATACACAATATAATTATTTAACTATCGTGCTTGCTATCTGAACATCACTGTCATGCAAAAACTGACTGGAATTGTTCCACTGATGGTATGACTGCGACAGAATGCATGACATGGACTCTAGTGGTGTGTAGAGAAGTAATAAATTGTCTCTGGAGGCGGCTCATAGCATGGACCTCCACACTCGACCTGCCCACCCCTACAAATCCATACCATGTGTGGTCTCCTAGGGCATTAACAATACATGATGAAAGCTGGAGTATTCCATTAATTCCGCCCAACAGGTGGGATGGATAACCTGCCTGTACAGGGGGTAATAAAGACACGATCAATATGTCAGCAGACTTCTTGTTTCCTGTCATCTAAATCACAAGGCTGGAGTGTTTTATGGTTGTATGTATTCTTAAGATCGGGGGAATAAACAAGATGATAATGCTGAAATGAAACTGACTTGAAAGAGAAAAGAAAGAAACCAAACGGAACAGTGTACAAACAAGATATCCCTATATATTGGACTAAAAAGCATGCAACACTATCAGTTGCCATTGAAAACAATATTCCTTCATAGGTTTTAAATCTGCAATTCAACCCACAGTCTGGTCTGTGTCACATGATACCAACACCAGCTGAACCTTCACTCAGTCTGACAGTGTGGTGTCCTGAGAGGTCAGGTGTTGGATGTGCCACACAAGTTGTTACTAGTGTGAATGTTTTATTATGCACATTATCAGTGACAGAATATGAGAAACTCAGCACTACATATTTTGTGCATCTATGCAATGATCTATATTATTCCTCTGACAGTTTGGGGAAGGGGCATTCTCATGTAATACCGGTAACATAGTCATGTTCTAACCTGTAGCAAAGCCTTTGTTCTTTGAAATCACTCATGCAGTCACTTTTGCATTGCTCCAAGTAGTTTATCACTACCCTACTTGTGGACGAGTGTGCCTGTCATGCATCGGCCTTGTCAGCCACCAGTGAGCCTGCATCAGAAGTGGGAAAGGCCCTTGAAATCTTTGACAGCAAAGTCAAGCAACAGCAATACATATTCCATATGCACACTTGTAGGAACAGCATTGCATTCAAACTTCACTGAATATATGTGTGTTGTTAAATCAGCAAACATTACAGTTTTGTAAAATAAAGTTTTCCTGATACTGTTGTTAGTAATCTGAAAACAAGAGTAAAGTGTCAACTTCAAGGCTTGTCAACCAGTAAAATCGCTGTGAAAAAAATAATAATTCTGAAATCCCTTGTCAGCTGTAGGGCCATGTAAGGGGGATTTACACATCCTGGAAAGGTCAGGCTGCCTTACATGATTGCAGTAATATGATTAAGAGTTGACAACTTCCCCTGTCCCCAGACCTCTGATTAGATCCTTAGATGGGACCTTGTTGAAAATTAGGGCTTAGTTTTGTCCATAAGGGGGGAGGGGCATGAGCCTGACTCTGTAGCAGGTGCGAGGCTGAGATATAATCAGACGGGAGTCGTTTCTGTAAATCACAGCGCGATGACGCCAACGGGGGACTCGTTGTTCAGGTAATGGATGTGGAGACGGGGCGGCGGGCAATTTGGTGGCAGCAAATACACCTGGTAGGCCCGCCGCCTTTGACCTTGGTGGGTCCGTGGGGACCCGAAGTTCTGATAAAGCAGTTCCACTGCACAAAGCACAATTACTGCTACCGGTATCAAAGTGACAGGTACATCCATTAACAAGCAAGGGTGCCATGCTAATAGGTGATTAATAACTACAAGTCAAGGCACCAGGTTTCCGCAGGATTCCCAAATCAAATTTGATCATACACAATATAATAAGATATTTTTTGGTTCCTCTGGTTTGAGTTCTGCATGACTTTCATCATAGTCATGTAACAGTACTGAGGGTAGTTTTTGACACAATCTTCGATATATATACCCTTTAGCGTACAGATAATGTTACCAAGATGCAAAACCATTTTCTGTCAAAGATAGGCCAAAACATAATGCATGTGTTTCTGCAATGTTACATTTAGCAAATGTAGTAGTTGGTACCTGGTGAAAAGTCTACCCCACTTGAAAATTCCCATTGTCACATCACCATCCATGTTCATGATAGCCTTGACTGAAACCAGTTGAAGATTTGATATCAGCATCTTCCTAGAAGCATTGATAAACATTTTTTGACCTGTAACTCCTTAATCACTTTACAAAATCTTAGATGCTTTAAGAATGAAGGCCAAGGTAGTACAATGTAGGTTACTACAGTACCAAGTACAGTTTCCAGGAAAACCAGTGAGGTATTTTTGTTTCTCCCGATGATTTGAATTCTCAGTGAGTCGCTCGAAGCCAAGGAAAATGAAAGGCTTTCCAAACTATCTGGGGAAGAATTGAGAGCTGAGGACGTCTCGTGCTCTTTCTCCCTGCAAGCAATTTTGTATCTAAGCGAGACTTGATTGTCATTCAATAGACAATGTCTTGAGGCGGAAGAAGATCCTACATAGAACAGGCAGCATTAAACAGTCAGCAGCACTTAACCTGTAAGACTTGGGATCAGTTTGTAATGCATCACTTAGGCTAGATGAATGAAATAACTTGTTTATTCATCTCTTGATATAGTAATATGGAGTAATGCCAGATACTAAGAAATAGCTGACATTTTTTGTTGTAGATTGTGTCGATTTATCTATTAACCACAAATGACTTGATGAGAATGATACAGTAAGCTTTGAAAAAGTTTTTGAATGACACATTATAATGGAATACTTGGCACCCATACTGGTATGAGTTATAATGATACCCGTACCTGGATTTTAAAAAAAGGGAGTCATAGGATTATAAATGTCTTCTTGCGTAAAGTTTCTTAATGTTTTTGCATTCATAGTATGTAGCTTGTTAGAATATAAAGCCTAATTTTGGATACCTTTAATTTAAACAATCTAAGCAAGGAAATGTAGAGAATTCCAACCAACAACAAACACCCACTGTATAGAACATTTCATACTTGACACACCAGGAAAATCATTCTTCAAAACTGAATGGGGTTTAAGAGGTACATGTACCTATACTTACTGTTACTGTGTTAGAAACACTAAAGCTTCTGTGAAATCATCAAATTACTAGCAATTCAGGAGATGTATGGCCTGTGTGTGACCTAATACAACCCTCCCCCTCCCTGCTCTGTTTGGGGTCTTGCCCTGGTGCTGAAAGATGGAGTGTTCTTCCCTTTCCCTGTGTCTCATTTGCCACTGTCAAACTGAAGAGGGATGATCAGTTTCCTGTTCCACTTAGAAACAAGAGAGAGTTGAAAGTAGTATGGTGTCACAGTGTTACATTTACTAGCAAAATCCAGCAAATATTTCAATCACCATTCTCACCACTTCTGTATCTGTATAGCCGGTATAACCGCCCTTTGGCGTAACACACCACTTGTCAGCTGTCGTGGGGCAGAGTATCATTGCCTTGCCCTTAGTCTTTTATCAACTATGTGTTCTTGGATCTGTATTGTATCTGGCAGAGCACATAATGCAAAATAGATTGTTCACCCTAGAAAACCTGGAATAAGTGAGTAATACAAACACTGTAGAATAATCCAATTCTTTTTTAATTGTCAGACTGGTCAGTTTTAATGTAACATTGAACTAAAACCTCCATAATGGACATATTTGTTTCAATCATGGTACCAGTATGCAGCATATTTATAAAAGCAAAGATGGCCTCACATAACATGGATTTGGATTTGTTATGTTTAGTTTTTAACCTACGTGTGTAATTTAGCGCCCTTTAGTGCTGCAGTGCACTTGACATTGTACAATCAATCAATAAACAAATGTTATAAACCCATCATAACATGCAGTTGCAAGTAAATCTGATGGAAAGTAGACATGT
This sequence comes from Branchiostoma floridae x Branchiostoma japonicum, assembly GCA_013266295.2. Classification (NCBI taxonomy): domain Eukaryota; kingdom Metazoa; phylum Chordata; class Leptocardii; order Amphioxiformes; family Branchiostomatidae; genus Branchiostoma; species Branchiostoma floridae x Branchiostoma japonicum. Next base: position 22,173,637 of record CM023823.1, read on the forward strand.
AATACTGTTTTAAAATACAACATTTGTACTGTTTAACAATGATATACACTACCTAATAAAGATACAGATTAAACAATAATACTATAGAGCCAGACAAATTTGATTTCTTGTTTAATGAATCTCCTTGCCTTATTAAATGTGAAATAACTAATAGATTTAAAAAATACATGTAGAATGACTGTTATATTAAAAGACACTGACTGGGCCTTTGGTATCCTGTTATTCACATGATACTGTCGATCTTTTTAATGTTAGTTCAAAATCATGAAGATATTTTCTGATCTGTGTGGTAAATTTGTTGCACCAATGTGGCTTTATTTCTCATAGTATGGTAGTTCTATCTACATCCAGCTCACATTATTTACACTCATTAAATATGTATCTGTAGTCCAGTTTATTCAAATCTCCAAGTTAGACTGATGTTTTCATTTACAGATTACATTCTAACCAAAAAACTGGGAAGTCAAAAAAAGTTACAATTTTCCTTTCTAACATCTGCTTGGAAGTTATTCAGTGCTGTTTTAACTCTCCAGAAATGATTGACTTGGAGCAATCCTTTGCTATTGTCCAAGTCAGAAAAATCTATTGGTCAGATTTTGTCAGCTGTCCACTTCCTGTCCACGCCAGCTCTTGTGAATGGACCTCAGGTTGTCCGCAGCAGTTTGGCTGATGTTCAAGGCAGGAAACATTGGCTGGAGACCTTCTTCCCCAAGTAAAGACAAGCCGGCCACGCCAAAGTATGAGTGCAGAGCATCTGATGGAAAAGCAGTTTTTAGTTAGCTAATAATTAAGGTATAAGGTGTCATTAACATTCATAAGACTGCCTCTCTTATGCCTTCATGATTTTTTCATAATCAATGAGACAAAATAAAACAACAAAATTTACAAAAGCTCTGAATATTTCACGGAGGTATGAGGTCTCTGAACTCTTGTATTTATAGTTGACTTGATGCCAAAAATCATTATTTGATGCCAAATTTCAGTTGCGACTTGTCCCCTATACAGCATAGCCCATACATGTACATTAGAGCCTTATAAAAAAATCATCCTTGCACAGAGACAGAGGAAGAAGCAAACTATCTGCTGTCTGACCAGGATGGCTGTCCGGCCACTTGGCGAATCCCCCCACCACTGGGTCCTGAGTGGACAGGATGAAGTCCTTGTTGGCCGTGGGGTCAATCAGGGAATAACAGTCCAGCAGCTGGGAGAAATATCAGTACTTGTGAACAAAGTGTCATGAAATAATAACACAATGATAGTCATTTCTCGTTCTAAATACTCATAAAAATATGTTTGACAAGAGCACCGTGACTGTCTCTACTTGATCAATAATTTGATTTGCTGACTATAGCAAATGGAGTTAAACTCTCTCTGATCTACAAAGGAAGCAAATTTTTGCATGCAGATGTTCTATTTCAGTTGTTCTCATTATCACTTCACAACCAATTTCTAACAGGTAGTGACACACATGAATGAGCATTAGACGAGTGGAAGTACATGTACAAAAAAGTAAGTGAACAGGTATGAACAAAAAACAGACAGAATATATCTAATTATCACAGACTACAAAGGAAACAACCCTCAAATTTCAAGAAAGTATCTTTAACTATTTATATTGAGACTTAGTACACCATTAGGTAACTTTTCCTGAATGATGAATCAGGTTACAGAGTCGTGTCCATCTCCTATAATTTGCGACAAGTCCGTAGCGACATCTCACCTTTAGTGTCCCCCCCACCCAGAAGGAGTAGCATGTGTCGGTAGGTTTGTTTGGTCGCCCCTGGAATCCTGACTGCTGGCGGAACAGACACCACCTCTTCAGCCCGGCAAGCTGTCCGTCAGAGAAGGTCTCCTGAACTCTGTTCATAAGGCACAGGGACGCTACTGCGCAGAACGTGGAGCCGCCTGGGGTGAGAGGTCAGACGTTAGTCTGTGTGACGGGAGGTCACAGGTTCAAACCCTGGCTGTGTCAGACTTTTAAAAATGGTACACGCTGCTTTCTATACTTAACATTCAGCACTTATCAGAAATAGTATGGAAGTTGAACACACACCACTACTACCAGTAAACTAGCCCCCTGCTGTAGTGCTTGCACAACTGTCTGGCTGACAGTTTTCTGGAGTTTTCGAACATGGACCTCTATATAACATATGGGGAGCCATTCCAAAATAATGAACTACCGATGAGAGCGGAAAATGGGGACTTCAAAATAGTGGAATACATGTAATTGGTAAGAGAGTGGCAGAAAAGATTTGAAATCCGCATTAATTTTTTTCATCTACTCCAAAACCTTTCTATTTCTAAACCTTATCTAAGACATTCCCAACCAACATTTTTCTCACTCTTCAACCTTGATATCCAAGATATCCCAGGGGATCAAGACGTAATTATGTGGTAATTATTACTGAAGAATCAATGAATGCAGCACGTAGTTAAAAAACATGCCTTGTAGACTTACCCCTGGTATATTATAACCTATGAATTGTTCACAGAAAAACTTTCCAAAAAGTGGTTTGAAAGTAGACCGTGTTTTCAACATGGGTAATCCACAGTGTGTGTTTGATGCCAGAATTTGGCATGTAGAAAGGTTACCCAATCTATCATGGGTGGCACGACACCATCCACCTTACACGTCATGTAGGTTTTTTCACACGAGACATTTTCATGCACGTACGCACAGTGTAAGGGTAATTAATGATTGATGGACATGTCAGGCATAAAACACATACATGTACATGAAAATGTTTACCTACCATGAGTTTCAAGTCCAGGTCCCTGAGCCAACCCAAAATCATAACCCTAGAAAGACACAGAACAAAGATGAAGAAACAGCTACAAAGAAACTCAGGCTACCTTTGTACGTAAGATGTACAGACTTGCCTTTCCGATAACGTACTCTTTACAATAACATCAACATAGCTAAATGTGATCACAAACTACAGGGCTTAAAAGACCCAACATCAAAGAATTTGGAGCAAAAACAATACTAGCAATTAGAAAAGAATACAGGCTTGTATCATGAATCACTTATTGTAAAAAACAATATTTTGAGCCCTGAAACTGAAAACCTGCAGATGTGGCCCATGCAAATTTCCAGAGTCTCTTATGACAGTTTCCAATAAAATACATATATAATGTCATTTCTCATAATACCACCAGGTACCCTAAGACTGCCATGTTGAAGAGTTATCCTGGCCTTCTCTAGAATGCCTTGAACATTTGGATATCTGAATGCTGCATTTGTAGGTCTCTTTTGATTTATCTTTTTTTTTCATTCTAAGGGTACCCAACAGAATTATGAGAGTTGATGTTAGCCCATTACAGACTTCAAACAGAAGATTACACAAATGAGCTCGATGAGGAGGTGTAACTGACCATGCTGTTTTTTATGTAGCTGACCGCCTTGTCCACATCCATGCCACTCCAGTCGTCCAGGATGTAGCTAACACAGCAGGCACAGTACACAAACCTCATGTCATTCTCACCCCCCTCTAGGGACGGGTAGAAACTGTAAGGACCAAAAGCAATAGGGAGTTTGTACTCAAAAACTAATGTCACTTCTTATTGGTGTGACTTCCTTTGATCATGGCCAAGGCCACAGCAAGCAAATGACATCTGTGCATGTATTGATTTTCGCCTGATCGAAAAAGAAAAAAAAGAAATTTGGTTCTCCTCCAGCGATGGTCAACATGATGAAAAAATGTGTGATAGCCTTGACTATAAACTACATGTATATATATTAAGAACTTAAATGTGAAGCAAACATCGAACTTTTCCTTATCAAGTGCCAGGGAAAATATGCTATAATCCTTTTCAAAAGTTACAGTATGGACCAATTTGGTGTAGAGAAGTGCTTAAATGAGTGATCACAGCATTAACACTGCTCATCAAGCTGGCATTCACTAACAATAAACAGAACAACTTCACTATCTGCAAATACAAAAATACTAGTACTACTAAAAAGTTCACAGTGAGAATTCACACCTAACTTTTTATTCACAGTTTGATGGCATCAATAATGGGCTATCTTGAAGTATTATAGACCATCACATTACTTTAGGGTTCAGTGCTTTGATAGTTGTCCCAACAAAACTTTAACAGATGATTATACATACACCACATGTATACAAGCTTTGAAATGAAGGGAACATCGGTCTCTATGGTATCTTTCCTAATCTGCCTAGTAGTAGTACAACTTATTCCAACTATTCAGTATGTGCGTGCAATATCTACCCATACTACTACCTACATACTACAACTAATCCACACAAAACTCCTCATTCCTCTCTGAAAACAGAACAAATTGAGAAGAGTCCGTGGGAAGCACAGACCATGCCGTCTTCATCACCTACATCATTGAGTCTTAATCACACCACTTCAACCTGTTGTAAAGGCAGGGCAGGGCCGTAATTCCACCCATTTGTGTCCGGACTATTTTTGTAATCCAGGTATGGGGCGAGGCAGTCAGACGTGTAATGGTTTTCTTTCCACCAAACAAGAGACTTTTTGTGAGGGAAAACTTTCCTCATAACACTTCCCACTGAGAAAGAAATTAATAAATCTGTGTTATGTTAGATGCTGTTTTGTATTAGTACATTGTACATTCTGCATTTATTGGTTCAAATAAAATTGTCGGCAGGCTTTGTAATGTGAAAATTGTAGCCAAATCATGAAGTCATAGAACAGAAAGTTGCTCTAATACATGAGACTTTCTTGAGATGAGGGAAGAACATTTGGAGAAAACCCTGCACTACTTTGACTATTAATGATGTTCTGACAAGTCACTTGACTCTGCCCTGCCTTCCCAATTGAAAGGTGATTACTCTTGTCCTGGGTAGTTGATTAACCATCTGTGCCTCACCAGAGATTAATGAAGTCTTTAATGCTTCCCAGACCTTTACAGGAGGTGTTGACAGTCCCTGAGATACTATAAATCTTCAAATTTGAACAGTGCTTTTAAGTTTGAATTCACCACACTGCAAACTTATGTTCTGTCTTCCATTGTGTTACTACGGTTGTTTCAACCACAAACTCAAAAACATTACAAACACTTGATTTTCACTGTGCCATGAAATTTAAGCGCTGCAAACTTAACTGAATTTACAATAACTGTTTTGCACATGGCTTGGCTTCCACCACACATACACACTGCAATGCCTTACTTGTTGGATCAATTTCTCTCTTAATTTGTGGTTATATCTGCTGATTAAGAGGGTGATGCAAAGAAATTAGTTGAATTATTTCTCGAAGTAGTTTAGAGTTGGGTGGTGGGCCTTTAGCCAAAAACGTCTGGTTTTCAGCAATTTGGGAAAAAAACATCTCACAGATAAGAGCAGAATAGACATGTCTCTATATCATCAGAAGTATCATCAAGAAGTGGGGAACGTGCAACCTTTTGCCACCCAAGGTGACGCCTGATCTACGTAGATTTCACTCTGACAGCAATCATTCTAAAACACCACTTTCATCACCACGGCGATTATCGCCATGGAAACACGAATAGATGATTGATGGTGAATCCAACCTTTTCATAGTAAGAGTGGTATTTACAGACCAGGAACTGATTGAACATCACTTATTAATCATAAAATATTTCAGGTGTTGGATGTTAGAGTACGGATATTTTGGGCAACAACTTTCTGAATGACGTCAAGGGCACTGCCATTCATTAGAAATTGATCACATATCTAGACTTGACGAATTGTTCAATGCAATTGATATACACAGACAACTAGCCTGTTTGCTATGTGCATGTGAGTGTGCAGGTACCTAGGTGTGTTTGCATGTTTGTGTGTGTCCGTATGTGTGTGTATGTGTCCATGTGTGTGTTTGTGTGCGTGTGTGTGTGTCTGTCTGTCTGTACACAGACTGACACACAGGTAAGCCAAAACATTATACTTCCATTCCTTGGGGTGAAATCATGAAAGATCTTAGTACATTTGTAGTAAGAGGCAACGTTACTACTGGTATGATTCCACATCCCCAAATTACAGACCAAAATTTCTCACAACGGCTGACCCCAATGTTCTATTTACATATGTATGCCTAAGTTTTTGCAGGCAAAGATACCAAACACTTCTTTGTAAGTGAGTGGATTATTGGTCCTCTACAACTACATTTTACTGCTTTAATCCACCTAATTTGCTGCCATTTCACTGTCCTCTCATCACTAGTTAAATTGGTTTCCCACCGTTCCAGTAGAATCGAGCATGACCTTTGGCCATGAGTACATGATCAAAACTCAACGAACCAACTAAAGAGGCAATATGTTCCTCAAATGGCACTTTATAACCTAAGTGATGGCCAATTGATAGCAAACGTCTGCCCTACGAGCGTTTAATAATGTGCTCGGACTTTACAGCACCCCACTCAATAAAGCAGAATGGGATGTCGGAGATTGGCGCGACCTTTGTGACACCGAGACGGAGGGATTTGGTGTTTGCTATCACGGGTGATGGAGTGGTACTTATTGGTCCATTGGTGTGAGAGAAAGGTCTGCGGAGATGATCATCAGTGGATGTCCATGTGTTTAACATAATGTATTTACATTAGGTCTGTAGAGCACGTCGGCAGAACGTACTGCACCTGCGCGAAACCCGTAATGCATTGTGCATAGCACTCTGGCAGAACGTCTCATATAAGGTTGTATTAGAGCATATAAGGTTGACAGCCTGTCTGTAGTTTTCAGATGTTGTATAGGAAAAGATATCGTCTGCAACAGGCAAAATTTTGATGCAACGTTGACCAAACATCCAACGAAAAACGTGAAAAATCAGGGTTGTGCGTAGGCACAGTACGTTCTGCCGACGTGCTGGTCTGTAGGAGTATGTGGCTGGGTTATGTGTTAAACACTGGCTCCCCTATTCGTGTTCGCCATGTTTTAATAGTATTTTTAATTATTTCTATTAGTACAAGTGTCTATCCCTTCTTCACAGTGATACATGTAAATAACATACATGTACTATGAAAACTCATTCTTCAATAAATTCAAATATGAATGATTGTAGTCTTGTAACATCTTCTTTTTAAACATAGAAATGAAAACATGCACTTGATTTATTTATTTCTATAAAAAATACAAGACCTACTAACATCTACATATAACGATTGGAAAAAAAGTTAAGGAAACAATCAGGATTGAAGTCAAGAAATGACAACAAGTTTACCTTCCGTCCGCTAGCTGTAGGGACTGAAGCCCTTTGACACAAGTTCTCCTGTTCACTCTGGAAAGGTCGTCTCCAAGCAACAGCAAAGAGCACAGACCTGTATAAGTCATCGCTATGTGGCCGCTGTCATAGGGATATGCTGATACTTCTTCCTGTAGGCAGATGGGAAAATACAAAAACATAGCACTGTTAAGAGCTAAGTTAACAACGTTATATTTTACCATACATGACATCATATTTTGTAGGATGCTGTTGCTGACACGGGTGAAAATGATCACTTTTTCAAAGATTATCCACAACTGTATTTCTTGAACACTGTCCTGAATATGTATCATGGTGGAAACACTTCAATCAAAACAAATACAAAGGATGTTGATTTCCAGTAAGTAATAGTAGATTAACACTCCATTAAAATCACTGATTGGATAATCACCATGATTGGTGATCTGGAAGGGGTTTTTGCAGATTTATTTTCAGTTATCAAACTGAATTCGAATGAGCAAAGCACATCCTACGCTGCTGCTATCACATCAGAGAGATAAGTCTGAAAGGGAATTGACTCTCAACTCCGCGGAGCAGAAGCCCTTGTGTATGATTCAAGGTCATCAACGGTCGCCTGGTTCACGAGTCTGTCTAACCTCAAAGACCATCAATTTTACAGGAAGCTGGTTTTCAATTTGACAGCTTTGTTGTGGCTGTCCATTTCACTAGCTTTGGTATAGCCGTAGGCAACCAAAGGGAATAGTCAACTTATGATGAAAGAGGCAAAACAAATGTAAAAGGTGGATGTACTTCCTTTATACTTTAGTTACGTGGACTAAAATCCTGCATAATATTCTTGCCTGACTATCAACTAAGAAGAGAACTAAGTGTGATATTACGTATACTACTAGTTGAAAGTCTACACTTGTCATTGTTAATTAGGAAACCAGTTCTCCATGTAAGAAGTTGCGAATCATCCTGCAAAATATTCTTAGTTACAAGTCTGACAATTAAAAAACTTAGGAGAGCAGTAAATCTGGTATTACCAATACTATTGGTTGAAGTTCCAGTAACTTTTCAACATAACTTCAAAAATTAGTCTCCCATTCAGGAAGTTTTCTTGGCAAACAACGAGGCAGTGCCCTCGTAATATACTCTTGTTTTAATCACTTCACAGAAGGCTTATGAATCAAATGGCTGGAACGGACGCTTGACATCAATTAAACCCTAACCCAGCCCGTAGACTGGTTCAATCCTTGAGTACGGTGACACCAATTACAGTGTGTGACCCCGTATTCCTCCCGCCGTGACCCTACACGTTAACCCTCCCTCACATGGGCTGTCATGGATGCCCGACAACCCCCCTGTAACCCACAGGTAAATCATTGTTAATGTGATAATCCTATGCACCATAAACCTGCAGCTAAATTTGGGCGGAGTGACTGACAGCAGCTGGGGACCAATCAGCCATTTGCTGGTTCCCCGGAGACTGGTCCGACTCACGCAAGGTCTGAACAGGATGTTATATATAATATTTATGACAGGAAATCATACATTAGTGTCCTCCAATATTGTCCTTGTTACATGTCAGAGATATAAGTAGGAACCATGTTAAGTTATTGAGAAATCTGAAGAAATGTATACTTTTGTATCTTTATATTCACGTGTACAATGGGTCGTCTTGAATTACACAGAGAAGATAAAATGCTGCCCTCCCATACTCTGAAATGGACAGAATATGTCATTCCTGAAGTTCAGAACTTATGACATCTTGACTTTTGATCATGAACAGATAAAAAATCAAGTATAACTGTTTTACATACTCCTTATCCTAACTAGAAAACAATGTGGTCATTGTAATTTTTTTAAATACAAAAATGGCTTTCAATATAAACTCTAACAGTCTAAAAGAATGTACAATATAATGATGTATTTGTCTCACCCAACAGGGAAGGTTACAACTTGATGAAGGTATATCGTCACAGATCTTTACAGATATGCATATGAGTACACTGAAAATCTACATGAATACATGGAGTTAAAATATAAGATTTTTAACTCCATGATGAATATAAGTCATTTAGTGTGTACATGTATACGGGTATATGAACATGCATATAAATCATTTCGGCCAGATTCCATATACACAAATTTTTCTTTTAGATGAAAATCTGTCTAACTCATAGATTATAGAGTACATGTACAATCTATAAGCATATGTATGGTAACTGGAGTTTGCCTAACTAGTTTGGCTTCATGATAAAGACTGTAATCTGCAATATTGGAACTGTACTAACAGGCATGATCTCTGACAAATTGCCAATAAGACCAGATAGCCATTAGTACATTGCTGACCCTTTCTGAAGGATTATTTATATACTAGTACATTAATATCGACCAATAGCCAACTAGATGGTAAGAGCAGCTTAGAACAAGAAATTGGACATTTCATACCTCTGTGAAATACTTACTGTTTTCGTGAATTTTTTGTTTTATTTATTATTGTGAATTTCTTTGTTTGCGTCCATGTATTTTCCCACTGGCATCATGTTCATTTCCTATTATTTTCTCAAAGTGCTGCTTTGAGGAATGAAAACCTATCAGAGCTACTAGAAGTATGCTAAGAGCATTATCAACCCAGCTAAAACTATAAGCCATACATCTTTACGGCAGTTATTGTAGAACCTGCTAGATGGTGCTGGAAAGACGGGAAGGAGAGGAGACAAACCTTTGATGGGTTGTAGGGTACTCCTATTGTTGAAGAGCCACGAAAACCACATCTGAACAGATTTTTGTCTGGAAAAGATAACAACAAATGAGAGGTCAATGCACAAGGGATTGTCACAAAATATAGCTACGTATACCTATTGAGGCTAAAAGTAAAACTATATACCGGTACAACGGGTACATACATATACATATACAAATGTATACGTATACACTATACACACACATCTATGGGTCTGACTCTTCCAGGTTCAACCAACAAGCCTGGAAGCTGTGACGTCACGTGCAAACATTCTATGGACGTGAGCATCAGACCCTGTGAGCGATATTTTCTGTATGCTATTCAAATGTGTAGATATGATACCTTCATCATCTTTGTCAGGCAGTACTTGTAGTGAATAGATCCAGTCTATGATCTCTTGTTTATTAACAGTTTCTAAGGCTCCAAGAAGGTCCAGACCAGAGAGGGCGAAAAAAGCCACCGTCAACCTGTTAAGGAAACAATAAAAAATTGGCGTGACATTGGCAATTTTGCACTCATCGAGGATTTCGTCTTCATGTAAAGTTTAGTGTACAAAAATTGTAGTGGAATTGCCAAGGTGTATAATTTTTCAGCTGATGGTGTTTTTTTACGTTCAGCTGACGGTGTTGTGTATGTTTGATGTTGCTGTTCTGATATTTGGTGTTTTTATTGCAACAGTTGTTCATATGCTAATTACAGTCCCGATCTCAGAACCTTGTTTTTCAAAATTGTAGCTGTATTTTCAGGTATTGAAATAAAATAATTGGACACCCCTGTGTAGCATGCAGCGTGATTGTCTATTATTTAAGGGGGCACACCCCAGTTTTTTGGGGGTTTCCATTCGAGTCTGCACACCCTCGACTCGCACTCGAGTCTAGTAGCCGTCTCTTCGAGCAGGGAATAATTTGGAAGCCAAATAACTGTATATGTGATGGAAGGATATCCCTTCAGCTACAAAACTAACCGAGTTTTGTTTCTTCAAACTCTTTGATGCTTGTGAAATAAACAGAAAAATCCTTATTTTCATGCCAAAATTAATACACAAAATTGGCAAGTTTCGCATAGGATAATCCAAGAGAAAAAAATTTTCCAGCAGAAATGACTAGTGTTGGCAGAAAGACAGACACCTCGAGTATACTTGAGTCAATTATAAAGAAAATCCTTGCACTAAAATTTTTGTTATCATTCACGGTGCAAGGGGTCCCAAATCCGCCTAAAATCCGCTACCCTGGGTGCCAGCCACGTTTACGGGCCGCTAACCCCTTCGCCCGCGGACAGGAGTATATTGGCCCTACAAGCCAAACTCCCCCCGGGCTAGACTCCCCCGTAGCGGTAATTTAGACCAGCGGGCGAAGGGTTCTTGCGGCCCGGAAAACGAGTCTGGCTACCAGGGTAAAAATCCGCCCACACAACACAAAAGTGGTGAATCTGGGTCAATTGGCCTGATCGGGGCGGAAGGATACTCGGAAGTGAGGATCCAGACCGAAATCAATCTTCACCAAAAAACACCACTTCTTATACTTTCCAGCTATATTAGTATCTGATATCATTTCACAGCAGATTAGGAGAAATGTGAACTCAAACTTGGACCCTTAAAACCCTTTCGTCACTTTTTTACCACGGACTGCCACGGACCCCGGTCGCGGAAGAACTGGGGTGTGCAATCTTAAGAACTGTCGTCAGTCATATATGTTAATCCATCAGCTGCTAGGGTTATACGACTTTTTCAAAATGGGAGTGAGCAGGTCCTGATAGAATTCTGTTTTTGGTTGCATTTGACTGTTCGCAAAAGCAGCATGATCCAACATTAGATTGTACATGTACTTGATATCCTCGTATTTTAAAAGTATAACATAAGTTAAAAACCGTTATGATCCATATTTTGTCTTAAATTTTACTGATAGCTGTTGTTTAACGTTGTTGTTTTTGCTTTTAATGTAAATCAACAAGGATAGCTGCTGCTTAACAAGGTGGTGTATGCATCTGATGAAAATTTTCTTTAGCAAGGTATTTCAGACATCATTCCAAAATGATGTAACGTTACGTCTGCTACTTGCTAATAAAAGTCATCTTATTACTAACTCATGATCACGTGGTTAGTCATTGAGGACCAAATAAACATGATGATTTTGGGCATTTTAGCAGCATTTTCAGGAAATGTAGTAAGATAATCCGACACCCCCGTGCTGTATGTGGTGTGGTCACCTGATGTTGTCCACTCTAGGAGTTAAGCCCTATGAGACTAATGGCCTATACCACACTACTTTCAGGAAGGCGGTTGGCCTGTATTGTGCATCATAATTGTGATATCAGCCGTCTTTTAAGTCATGTAGCGTTACTGGTAACATTGTTGTTAATGTGATGTCAGCAGTCGTCGGGAACATTATGCATTATATACTTCCCGGAGGTTTGAAATCTCAGATTTCTTGTTATGTGTCTTCTGCATCTTCGGGTATGTTCCTCTGACTACTAGTTCCTCCGTTACTACATATCTAATGGTCAAATCTACATAAAATACAGGCCTGATAAAATAGTTGATGAGACACCTACCTCGTCGTATCCAGAGAACAGTACCTAGAAGGGAGAACTTGTAGACATCGCTGGAAAAATTTGACATGTTTTTCTTTCACAAATTCGTTCTGAACCATGGCGGCCATCTTGGCTTTGATGGCAGTAACATAAGAAAATTATTTGTCAACACTATACGTGGGTGCCATCGCCAACAATTATATGCGGAAAAAATTGCTACAAGAATCCTTTTTTGCCTTTTTTTCAGATACAACTGAATTCTTGTGTAAGTTAGTGTATTAAGTTTGCTGCAATTATATTCAAACAAATACCTGAACCTGAAGTATGATATGCGTCAATCCGAATGTAAGACTCAAATAGCGTACTATTTAACTGTTACCGAAGAAAATGGCTTCCGGTCGATGACATCTGTACTTTGTTGTCTCCAAACTTTTCCCTGTATTTTGGTTTTCTAACACCTTCTTTTCCCCCTATATTCTACTTCAAACAGGTTCGTATGCCCCGAGGGCGATCTATATGTAGTGTCGCGTGATAAAGGTTTCCGTTTGATGTGTGTATCTAGTGTATTCTGGGGGCGTCTATGCGATAACAGCAGGCGTTGGGAAAATGTCCAGCGTAATTATGGGTAAACACGACTGGCTTGGACAGCTGTTAAACATTTTGAAAAAAAAAAGTTAAAACGTGGTGAACCTTACAGAGCTGTAGCAGCGCTGATGTGGTTATCAGAAAGTACATTTTATGTGAATGCTCCTCTCAATTATACAGGGGCAATTCTGAAGAAATCTGATAGCGAAATACGTTGACTTGATTATGTGACGAACGTGCTAACTTGCCAAGTTTAGTGGTTTATGTTTTTTTCAGTGAAATTTGTATATAACAGTTAACCACTTTTGATGATATGTTCGCACTATATATAATCTACATTATATATAGTGCGAATGGTCAGCTTTAACCAAGGAATACAACCTGCGCTCTTGTAAATGAAAAGGACTATGATTTAGATGTAATGTTAAATTTTTCATGTCTTGACTTGAGGAAGACAATAGAAAATAATGAAAACTTGTTTCACAGAGTGCAACCCTAAAGACCACTAGAATGCCTAAACAGAAGGCAAGACGCAGACAGACAGCTGTCAGGAAGAGACGCCTGTCACCGAAGGAAAATGCAGCACGCTATACCTCCATCCAGGAGGCTATTGGCTTGGGTGATCACAGGTGAAGCCAAAGTCTATATCTCACTTCAAAATTCTAAACAAGTAATACAACAAAGGTTTTTTCATTTTTTCTGACACTTAACTGCAAAGAATATGCGCTGTATACTAGTGTACAATAGTATCTTAGTAATCTCATTTAAACCTCCTTGGTAGTATCCATTGATTATACCTAGAGTTACCATATATCTATGCACACCCACGAACCCACAGTCAGAAATTAGGTTCCCAGCTCCAATTTTAGGTGTACAAAGTGTATTATACCCGGTATTTCGAGCCCTGTACTGCCTTGGCAAGAAATTTACTGAAGGGTATTGTAGTAGATGTCTGTAACACCTTCTACCCTGTATGTTCCCAATATGAAGGCTTGTGCAAGATTTACTACAGGATGGGGTTGATCCTAACTACTTCCTCCAGAGTGGGTTTTCCCTGCTCCACCTGGCTGTGGCTGTGAACAGGGAGAGGTGTGTCAGGATGCTGCTGGAACATGGAGGTGTGTCAATTTGTTTCCTGTTTTTCAACAAAATATTAAACCATACCCACAACAAGTTTTATTGCTCTGGGGAGCTTTCGAGACGTAACACTGTCTCTTCATCAGCCCAGTGAGTAGGTCAGGTATCGACTTGGAGTTCTCTTGTCACGTGACTTGGTGTTGATTATCACGTGACAAGAGACAGTCATACATAGTCATGTTTCCTGTTTGTATTACATAACCAGTAAACTGCCTCAAGTCGTCACACGCCAGTTTTGTAGGTAGTAAGTACAAGCTGTGTAAGACTGGAGTGATTCAATTAATTCATTCACACCTACTATTATCAATAAGTTTGGTGTACTCAAGGTGTACTTAACTACTTACTACCTTGGTGCTTAAGGTGTGGCTCTCAGCAAATATGGGGCTTCTGGCTTAACGTCCCATCCAAAGAACAGTAACCCTTTCCAGTAGAATACAGGTGGGGTGAGCGATTCAAGTCCTCAACCTCCATGTCCAGAGACAGGGTTACTCACCCCTAGACCAAGCATGCTACAGTTATGATTCTTTTTCTTCAAATTGTGGTAACTTATCACTGACTTATACTGTTGTTCGTCAAACTTGTCACTGATTTACAGTGTTGTTCGTCCTTGTCTAGCACACCCACATGTAGGGGATAGAAACCGTGGTTACACCCCGCTACACATCGCTGCAACCTGCGGACAGATCCGTATTGCTCGTCTTATCCTCGGTCACGAGAACTGTTATCAGATTGCCAATGCCACCAGTGACCGTGGACTTACCCCTTTGCATGTCGCCACTGCCACAAACAAGAACTCTATACAGATGATCACTTTACTGGTGGAAGGGGGTGCGGAAGTGAACGCTGCAACAGTTAACGGCGACACCCCTCTGTCCCTTGTGGTACGGTCGGAGAAGAGACGGGTCTGTGCAAAACAGCTCTTGGAGAAGGGTGCAGACGTAGATGCACAACAGGGCTTCCCTCTCTGTTTCGCTGTCTTGAACAATGACAATGACCTTGTGAGACTTCTCCTGGTTCACGGAGCCAACGTGAACTTCAGAGGGATCAGCCACGGACACACGCCGTTGCACCTCTCAGTTGTGGTGGACAATCTCCGAGCGACGCAGTTGTTGTACGAGTTTGGGGCTGAGCCGTATTGTTTGAACCAGAGTGGGAAGAGTGCCCTGCAGCTGGCTGAACTTTGCAGCAGGGTTGCCAGGGACAACCATCCATGTTATACTTTTCTTCAGGAGAGAAGCAGTAAGAATCTTTATTTATTAAAGCTAACACAATTATATACAAAGTAGTACAATAGATATGATATATGTTCTGTATAGCTGTTAGACTGATGTCTAACCTTCACCAATGTCTTAGACTGATGAGTTATGAGTAAGTATCTAATTGGGTTGCAGTTACAGATGTTGGGGTGGAAAATTGTAATGTTTTCTGACTGGCCGGGCTATCTGGGAGTGGCTTTATTTTCATGATATAGTATAGTGCAAAAAGTGGAAAGGAAACAATCTTGAATGTTTGGTACATGTATATTCTTAGATAATGTTTTCTACATTGTTTCATATCTTACAGGATTGCCACGGACTTTGCAGGAAATTTGCCGACTGTATATCAGGAGGATTCTGGGCAAGTGGAGACTCCAACACATCAATGATCTGCCACTCACCAAAGTGATGATTCAGTTCCTAAATCACGAATAGGCTACCTTAGAATAAGGTGCTACTTCTGTCTTGTATGTAGGTCAGGCATCACTGGTATCTTCACTTTTTTGGCAATGACTCTAGGGCAGAGGCTATTTAGACCACTATATAAAGGGGATAGACTTCGAAATATTGGGTATTCATTTCTTATAATCTGGGACTTCTAGCACATGAAGGAACACACAGGAGATCTGAGAAGTGTTATGTATACTTGTTGCTGTTTGAAAAAAAAACATAACATGGCTGTTTTCATGATTTACCCTGCTTGTTTCCTTTCCAGAAATGTGTTAACCTTGACATCTCCAAGCAGATGTTGGGAGGCAAAATCACTACATTTTTCTAGCTCCCGTTTCTATTACAAACTGCCTCCCTAACATCTGCGGAAAGGGAGGCAGTTTGTACCAGTAATGGGGACCTAGAAAAAGTAACAATTTTGCCTCCCAACATCTGCTTGCAGATTATGAACCTAGGAAATGACTTGTTGGTTGCCTTACATGTCAGAGATGGAATCAGGAATAAAGCTATCTTTACTTTTCATGCCAAGGCATTAGATCAAATGTGGAAAAGAAAAACAAGATTAAAGAGAAAAGGTATATTATTTTTCATGGTTGAGTAGCTATTCTTCCTCTACTATCTATGATGTTGTTGATTATACAAATGTGTATGTGTGTTGCCTTAATTGTATTAAATACATATATGGTGCAGGATTTCCTTAAGGCATTAGAAACAGAATGGTCAGTGGCAATAAATTTTATGTTTAAGGTATATTGTATGTACAGGATATTACATCTTTCCTTGGGTATTATCTGTCATATTTCTGTTCATTTTGAATAGCTAAGTTTGAAACATCATTTCCATGTAAAGAACAGTTGGTAAATTATTGCCTTGTAAGTCCCTATATCAAATCAGATAACAAACTATTTTGTGGGTGTCTGTAGCAATGGTGCTAGATGTTTAGAAATACACAGAGGAAATATTGATATACAAAAATCTACTATCATACATGAAGTTTTGTAAAGCAGTCCAATTTTGCAATGTTATTTTTTCCATGACCACTAAAGCTGGGTGACTATCCTGGATCTTCCAAAAAGAAACATCAGTCCACTACTGCACAGTTCTGATCTTATTTGTATTTGTACATTTCTGTTAGTGGTCTTGAGCTATTTTTTCAGTCACCCAAAAGAAGTATGACTTTAGAACTAGGTGAAGATAAAAAGAAAATGCTGTAGTGACACGAAACATGATCTTACTGTACACTAAGTTACATGCATTCTTCAGCTTTCCCTCACTTTGCATTGATACATGGTTTGGGCAACACCACAGCAGAGGTATTTTACCTCTTGGTGTGTGTCCACAGCTAAACTAACCTGACTGTATCAGTGTATGAAAATGAAAAGGACTTGCCTTAGTTTTAGACATGTCTTCCTTTCTTCATCTCTCCATTTGTACTTTGAAAGTTTCTTTTATATTCTTGGTTGTCTAACACTGCAAGACAAGTTGTAGTTCAGAAAGAAAGAAAGCTGTTATGATGAGCTTCCTCAAATGTGTAGTGATTACCCTTGAAGTTTTGTGATCCTAGCTTTGTGATCCTTAATCTGTAGCCAATTTAAGGTGTACATACTTTGTTACATACATATCTTGTTAGATTGTTAGTCGAATTCATTTTCAGTAATCCAGTTTTGTGAAACATTCTGTAATTGAACCAAACTGATTTCTACTGTGTATGATTGAAGAGAAGTTTTCCCCCAGCAGTGCTAGTATATACTTTTTTGTTATCAACTAGTTAGTTATACGTTTTTCTAAGCTGAGTACTATGATCATAAGTTTATATTTGCATAGTTGCTAAACTAATGAAACTAATGGTACTCAGGCTAAAGTTTTCTTAAGTGTTGAAAGAACTTTATGTTTGGTTTATTACAGCTGATGTAACCATAAGTCCAGCCTGATTTAAAACTATTTGAATACAAAAGTAAGATACTGACACATGGTCTGTAGAAGCTACATTGCACAAGGTTGTAAGGTATGCCCAAGTTGGGGAGCTTTCCACATTATGTTAGACCTATGGGCCTGATGTTACTGTTGAGTTTCTGTTTTGAACATATTTATACAGGTCAAGTTCCATGGTGGTGACATACTGTGATGAGAATGTTGAACGGATGAGCAATACTTCAAAGTACACTTGAAACTGTTTATGCAGGATTAGCCTCCTTCACAGAAGGCAGCTGCGTTAATTTTTAGGGGGAGTGCTTTTTTGCGATTTTTTACAGGGGCAGAGACAGTTTTGCCGCGGAGGGAGTTTCGCCACCCCCAAAAATTAATGCCGCCAACGCTCAAGTCCGTGAAGGCGGCTAATGCAGAATGAATGATGAAGAGTTGTACGGCATTCACTGCATTTTCACTCTTGTTTTGTTATTTTTTGTTTACAATTTGCACTGTTTTTGTTACAGAGGCTATTGTCTAAATGAGGTCATAATCTCAAATAAAATAATGTGCATTCATAAGAATTTGTCGTCGCTTCCATTCATACATTTCTGTATCATGAAATTACTAGTACCTTTCTGCATAATTCAATGTATTGAGGATGACAATGGAACAACACAATGAAAGAAACAAGATTTGCATTCACCATTTTCTATTCATGTAACAGTTTAACAGAAAAAGTAAACATAAATTGTGAAATTGGGACAGTTATTAACAATAGAAGGGAAGAAGTGGGGAAGAACTCATTTGTACACACAATGGAAAATACAGTCAAAGGCAAGATAAACTTGCAATGTAATCAGCTGCCATCATTTTCCCAGTAAGCAAAAGTTTATATTCAAATTGCATCTTTGTTAGTGGGCAACTAAATGTGTTCAAACATTGTTTCAAAGTCTGAAATATTTCATTCTACAAAATAAACTGTTTTGGAGAGTGCTGAATAATAATAGTTGCCTTAAGGTACAATATAAAATAAATGTAGTCCATTGATTTCATGTGCATTTGAACTTTGAAGGATGACCCGACCCTCCAAATATATATACATGTACCTCTTATCGTATACAAAAGGGATAGCCACAAATTTGAAATACATTTGACCTGCATATCCTATTGCCATCGTTAATGACTAAGTGCACTTACATTGTGATGTAATTAACAACTGACCAATCACCTTTCTTCACGTTTTGCTCTGAACTAGCTGCTTGTCACTCAAAATTCTGAGTCAGACATAAGGGTTACTCACTCACTCTATGAAATAACTTATGTTTTAATGCAGACTATGTAGATTTTGTACAATCAATTGAAAGAAACAGGTCATAGAACAAACAAAGAAGTTACACCTTAGAGGGAATGTGTATTTACCTAGCAGAATTTTCTAGGTAATAGTTTGTTCCAGACATAAATTCATGCCTTAACTTAAGGTTAAGATAAAGACACCTCCAATATTCTCCAATATCATTAATACTGTACACAAGACAAACTGATGAACATTTTGTTCATATTCTTAGAAACAGTGGTGTACATTTCTCTTTTGGAGCATTCTTAAAGTGTACGTATCAAAAATGGCAAAAGGCACATAACCTCATACATGTACTAGTATATACAATCCTAGTTCAATCGAGAAGGGGTTATCCTTGTTCAAATGGTCCAAAATGAACGAGGATCATATCTAGGCTAAAAGGCACAGCATTTGGAACAGTCTTTCAAGTGAAACATAGCATTGTAGCCAGAAAGGATTTTAAAATGTTTCCACATCTTATTGCATTTTTTTTTAAATTTCATTTTCTGAAGTCCCCTGTATATAAATGTACCTGGTAGCTGATTCACTTTTTAGCATCTACATTCCCATCTGAACTACATAAAAGCCTAGCATTCAAGAAAAGGTAAGGCAACAACAACAGCAGCAGTAGTAGCATATGGTGTTTGTTACCTTTGTTACTTCATTATGGCATATGGGGCAACAAAATAGAGTCAGCCTAGTCAGTGCAATGTAGAAATATACCCTAAAGTTTTGGTGTTTGGAAGTAAATTTAGCTGTCATCCCACGTAACTTACCATTACCCTTGCCCAGATGCATATAAATAGCTACACCCTCTTCTATCAAAATAATTGCAATGCTTCTTACCAGAACTACAATCTGGTACACAGATAGTGAATGAACTGTGCTAGACTAGAGCCAGGAGGGTTGAAATTGTACTGTGGCGAGTGGTCAGTGTTTGTGTTTGAGATAGTTGAGCATAACCCTCGTGATGTCCAGTTCGTCCAGTCTGTGGAGCCGTTTGTGTCCGACCTGTGACCTCACAGTCAGTCTGCACAGGTCCTGGAGACTCCTGGCTTTATCTGCAGTGTGATGAGAGCAGAGGATTTAAGAAAGATCAATGTCATAACCTGTGCAGACCAAAGCTATGCTGTCCAGAACATCAGCTGTCAATCAATTTGGTAAAAGGCTGTTACTTCAAGTTATCAAAAGCATCATGCTTCACCTGAACTGAGGCTGACAAAAGAAGACTACAAGTCAACAGTTGTCAAGAATGTACAAACTACAATGCAACAAATCATCTTTAGAGTATGTGCAGTGCTAAGCTTCTCTAACCTGTTTCCTGAACAATGTTTATACATGTACTACATTTTCTTAAAGTTAATACATGCTGTGTTTACACATGTGTATATGGAACAACTGAAAAGTTTTCACATTTGAAGCTCCTACTAACAAAACATACTTGCTGCATGACCAGAAGCATACATATTACTTACATGTAACATCTTTCAGAAACTGCACACACTGTGTGTCCCAATCAGCCACACTCCTGGCCACCTCCAGGGGTGTTTCCTCACTCTGGTTCTTGGCGTTACAGTCTGCTCCATACTCCCAGAGTCTTGTAGCTAAAACCACATTGTTTTGCATAGCTGCCAAATGTAATGGCGTCTGTCCCGTCTTTGGGCCTCCGTAGTTACACTGGGCTCCATTCTGCAGCAGTATTCTCAGAAGTTTGTGGTCATTGTTTGCTACTGCATATCTGATTGGCAGTCCCATCTCGAGGTCCACGTTTGCACCCCATTCAACTAACGTCTTTATACAGGAATATCTCCTGAACTTTATTGCCATGAGGAGTGGGGTGAAACCAAAGTCTGTCACAGGGTCGATGGTTGCTCCTGATTCGAGCAGAAGGCGCATGAACTGAAGGGCGCATTCTTCTTTCCCACAAGCGGCCACGATGTGCAGGGGAGTCAGCCCGTCCCGTCCCCTCGCGTTCACGACGCGTTCAGAATCGTCGTACTGCAGGATGACTTGAGCGATACGAGTCAGGACGTACTTGGCGGCAAAGTGCAGCGGCGTGTAACCACCAGTGTAGTCCTTCACATAGGCACAGGCTTTTGAATGAAAGGAAAAAAAACATCACTACTCATTAGTCTTTTTTTTAGTACAATACAGTTCCTGATGCAAGACAGAATTAATCCCGAATTGTACTTGATTTACTACTGTAAATGTAACGTTCAGTGCTAAAACAATAGGACATACAAATGTCATTGCTACTTATACAAAGTGAAAAATAACTTCTCTTGTTCATAGTCACAAAATGGTCAGTTAATTTCATTTCTCTCTGCAGTTCTTTCTCATAATATCTTCTTCATGCTTCACCCACCCCCCTTTCTAAATGTAAGACCTTTGCAGGTCAGTACCAAATGACACTTTCATTTTCGTGTTTAGAGAAAATTCTCACCGCCATGTTCCAACAGCAGCCGGACACATCGGAGTTGACTGTTCACCACCGCTCCGTGCAGGAGCGAGAATCCGTACACGCAGCGCTGGTTCACGCTCAGCCCCTTCTGCAGCAGTGATTTGACCGGCGCTATCTTCCCTCCGCGCACTGCCTCCTGAAGTTTCAGGGCATCTTGGGAACACGTGGCGTGCTTGCCGCTCTTCCTAGGCCTCAACTTGGGCATGACTGGTTCTCTTCAAAAACTGATCCTAAGGCTACAGAAATGATGATAATGTTTATTCTGAAAATATATGCCAATAATTATCAAAGCTACATAATTGGAAAGTAAAAAGGGGTAACATAACAAGATCACTATGCAATAAATGTTTAATGCAGTGATACAATAACATATTCCTTATTGGGAGTCGTGTTGAATTGTTCAAGGTCAATAACAGACCATAAGATTCAGTTGATTTTTGTATGACACAACTCATGGTTGAGAATGAATTTGTAAGAAAACCCTTACGAGCACCATACATAATAAATAAATTTGTATCATGATTGGAACAATATCGTGTTCAAAACTGAATCATAGCCATGGTGATGCCAATACAGAAACAACGTTTCGGAGTGGCATAGTGACAAAAGACATGGCTAATTTGAAACTTATTAATAGTATAATTTAGCTCGTACGACTGACTGCCATCTGAACTGTCTAATATGGTACAAATAGGCGTAAAGAGATTCCCTTCAGACGAATAATTTTATCGTGACGTCGTACAGAAAATTCTTCATAGGTCACTGTGTCCAACTGATGATTTTAAGTTTCTATTTTTGCTACAACTTTTAGTCACAAGTCTTCGTGCGTAACACTGTCATGGTTTTCACCCCACCCAAAGTACCCCCGCGTTCTCTTTCCGTTTTTCTCAATATAACAGCCAAGTAACCACCCACATTGATTCCTAGCATTTATGTGGGTCTTAATGTACCTCTTAGATTGTTTTACTCGACTTGTTAACGTGGTAAAAAGTGAAACGAGCTCAAAAGACGGGACAAATACCTTTTTACCTCATCAGGACGCCGCCATCTTACACCGCATTGTACTCTGGGAGAAATCCAGGTCAATTTTCATTTAGGACGATACCAACCGGATTATGGGGATTTCATACGGCACTTTCGCTTTTTTACTTACGGTAACCATGGGGTAAAGGACGCCCCTCGCGACAGAAAATGGAATATTCCAGCTATACCATGCATTTAATCAGTCTAAAGACAATTTGATAAGAAATGGCCTTTTCCATGAAAACTGCAGGAACAAAATGGAAAGGAAAATTGCATATAATTTCATGTTTAATTTCGGTGGTAGGTATCCCTAATTTCATAAATTATGTAATCTGGGTCCAGAGGAATTAATTGCTCACTATATTTGACATATTGTGACCAACGAACAAACCAGGCCACACTTTTTCTCTGATACAAGGATCATCTGTGACAGAGGTTTTGTTTTCGGTGTTTGTCTGTTTGTTTGCTTGTGTATCTGTTGCCATTTAGAGTCACAGAAAGTGAGGGGGGAAATGGTGTAACTGCAGACTGACAAGATGGTTGAATAAGAGGTCAAAATGGTCTCCCCGCAGGCTGGATGAAGTGGAATATGCACACAATCAGCGAGAAATTCACGATAAGGAATAAAAGAAGAAATTCACAACTCAAATACTTATTAATGGAGAAACCTCCGGCTTCATTCTGGAGATAGGTTCCTTCATGATACCCTTATGCTTTTACATTGATAGAAGAGCTTAAAGATCTCAAAAACAGCAAAAAAAAAATCCTCTCTACCAGATAACAGCAGAGAAGCGTACCTGGGTTTAGGGCCATACCAATTCATTTCCTTACTTCTATTACATTTTAAGGTAAAATCAAGCAACAGATGCTGAAAACACTGGGCTGGGAGGGAAACTTATATCTGACTATATATTCCCTCCCTAAAACAGTGTGCATGTATACTAAGGTACAGACATCTTTGTCCCAAGAATGTCTTTCATGGTAATCTTCTACTTCAGCATTTTTTTAAAAATCAGGTCTCTACAAAAATACATTTACCCATAGTGTGAATGTGACTATTGATGAATAAAATAAACACATTGTTTCTTTATTATCTCTTCTTTACACTGCAATAAGTCAACAAGGGATATTACATATGAAAAATCTTTTATAAATACAGGATAAAGGTTTGAGATCTGCAGGAAAGATTTGCACACTGATTCAGTGCACACTTCACATTCATATCATACAATGATTTTTTTTTCAGCAAAACCACAAGAACTGTGAGAGGAATGTTGGTAAAGGCCCTGTCTCATTTGTCATACAATACTTTAGGATGTTCACAATTGAGGACCTTGTTAGGACAGTTGTGGATATCTCTTATAAAATTCTACTGTCTTCCCTTGTGACAGAAAAGGTTGACATAAACCCTTGTCAGTTCTGTCACTACCTCGCTGACAATCCTATGGCAAACAAATCATCAGACAAGGTAGCTGTGTTTGTGTTCAGTCTTCAAACTTGTGCCTGAGAAAGTCGACCATGACTGTGGACAAGGGCAGTTGGTGGATTCTATCCAGGCGCCTGTGGCCTATCGCTCTTCGAATCGTCAGACGGCAGAGGTTCTGTAGACTTCGGCAACATCCTGGGAATGCAAGAATGATTTAGTGATATGTCTACTAAACTCATTTTGACAGTCAAAAGTGTCAACACAGAAAAATACACGACATATTCAGTTTCTCTGAAGGCTTCCTGAAATACAATGTATTTTTGATTCAAGTGTCTAGTAAAAGAGTCATAGTATAGTATTCATAATGATCATTGGTCATTGCAATTCTCTTATTGATTATTCTACAATCTACTATGCTTAAAATTACTCATGTGATTCAAATAACAACCCTGGTCACCATCACTGACTTTAGCCTGGAATCCATCCTATATTAGATCCACTTTGCTCCTCTGATCTAGCCTGGGTGCCATCCTAGTTAGCTTAACATACAGGATGTATGGGAGCCCTGGTAAACTAACTAGGATGGCACCCAGGCTACCTCTGATCATTTTCTTGTCAAACAGCCTGGCAGGCACCCATCCCAATGATTGGCCCTTACCAGCAGGCCCTTAGTACATCTTTTGATAATAACTTCCGGTATAAAATATTTTTTAGAAGCAGTGTATCTGGTATTGAACTTCTGAATGCCTATTTGAAACCCTGTTACCATACCATTACCGAGGACTGTGTGACATTGAGCCAATCAGAGCTCTTATGTATATTTTAGGCAAATATCCATATATATGTGCCAGACTAATTAGCAGGGATGCTATCAGAGGAGAGAACTGGAGGCAGAATAGGATGGATCATGGATTCCTAATTTAAATAATTTGGAAAACATCACGAACAACTGCCACCCCACTATTTCTTACTTGCTTCCTCTTGAAGAAAATCTAACAATGGCCTGCTCCTGTCTTCCACCATTTTTGCTGTTGCCATGGGTGTCTGTCCATCGTAGTTCCTCTTGTACATGTCCCCTCCGAATTCATACAACAGTTTTGCAAAATTCAAGTCATTTTTCAGAGCTGCTAGGTGCAGAGGCGTCTCGCCGTCCTCCGGCCGTCCCAGGTTGGGTTCAGCCCCCCTCTGGAGGAGCGTCCTACCCAATGGGAGGTAGCCTTTAATCACAGAGTATCTCAGAGGGAAACCTGACTGGATGTTAATGTCTGCACCCGCATCCAGTAAGAGATTGACACAAGAAAACCTATTTCTGATCAAGGCCAACTGAAGCGGCGTAGTTCCCTTGTCGCTTAGAGCGTCCACTTTGGCCCGGTAGTCCACCAGCACGCGGATGAAGTCGTCGCGCCCATAATGAGCAGCCACGTGCATGGGGGTCCACCCGTCGTTGCTGCAGGCGTTGATGACGGCGTCGGAATGCTGACAGTCGAGTATGAGTCTGGCAATGCGAGTCCTCCCGTGCATGGCTGCATAGTGCAGAGAGGTGAAGCCACCAATGGAATCCTGTACAGCTGCCAATGCTGGGTCCATGGAAAATTTAAAAGAAGGCAAATTATGTTATAAACATGGGATATATCAATCGTTGCTTTAAAAAACACATTGTGTCTTGTATCATTTACAAGATGCTAGAACAATAACGTTAATTAATAACAACATAGGTGTAACAAATAAAGGCAAAATTCGAAAATTGGTTACACGGTATATAACGTTAACGTTATAACAAACTGAAAATCTTTACTAATCTCACCAACCGTTCATTCTACTAAAGTTGGGCTACGTTTGTAGGTAACATAATCAAGCCCCCGACCTAGCTTCATGTTACATGGCTCTCTCTGGCAGTGGCAGTCGGTCATGGCTACACCTGATCATATAAAAGAGTTCATAACAACAGCGAGTTTTAAAGTACCTCCGTGTTCTAGAAGGACTCTGACACATCTCTCCCTCCCTCTAGACGCTGCCAGGTGAAGTAGAGACCATCCGCTGCAGTCTAACTCGTTCACGTCTCCGTCCGAGGTCCAGGCGCGTAGTTCACTGATGTCGCCATTAGCTACCGCCATTCGTAGTCTCAAGTCGGCCTCCGACAGTTGGCGCCTTCTCCTGCGTACTCGGGTAGTCCGTCTTGCCCGAGGCATGATTGGAGCCCCTTGCTATGCCTGAACTAGCAAAGGAACTCGAGCGAAAACTTGTCGAGTTATGTATGACACCAGTGTTGCGCTTTTGTCGTTGACCAGAGTCATTCAACATGTACATCGACCGCCATGATGATGACTTGTTACGTGGGATCTGGCGTTTTGACGTAAATCGCAAGGAGGCTCTTGTGCACGGTGTTGTAAAATCCGACATCACCCCCCCCCCCCGCCCAATACACTTTGCCACAACACTCCGCTACATACATAGACAGTTCACCTACAAACACCACTGAAAGACATCGTCGTATCAAAGTGTGTATTTCTGCAATAAAAGATGACGACACAAACGGTGTCCATGTGTTTTACCTGCTTTTTTGGTCGCAATATTTCACCACATATTTTGCTAGTCGTCAAAGGCAACAATGACGTCCAAGGTCTTGTATTGTATTTAGTCATAAACTGCCTGAGATGCTTTTGGACTGACAGAAGAATGGTTGGATTCTGTATTTCCTACATCTGCTTGACAGAACATTGGACTATATGAGGATGATCTTAAAGCATACTGATATTTCCCAAAGTTAAGAGTGATTATTCGGATGGAAAGTATATATTTTAACATCTTATTGTAAAGTAACGTTAAATATACGATATGTAAGCAATCATTCAAGGTGTAGTTTCTAATACTGTCTTCCCGGAGTTTTACAATAACACTGGTGACATTGGATACATAACGTTACCAATAATGGCACATTCAGCCACAAATATAATGATGAATACAACCGGAAGGACCAATGGTCCCAGTGTGTGAGAAGAAAATATAGGAAAATGAGTTGTTTAAATACTGCAAACTAGTACGGGACACCAGCCAGATATGATTCAGATATCTGTAGCGTATGATGAATGTTTCTCGAAAGTATAACAATGGCTAAGTAGCTGCCGTACTCACAGATAGTATAGTACAGTCTATGTCTGGAGGAACTACACGAACTCGTGAAGTTCTACTAAACCCCAAGCGGCATCTGCGTCATACACTGGTGTACGGCAGTAACAGCCACCACCGTACCGACCACGATCACCACGATTTTGTCGGTATTCTTGACCAGTCTGCGGACGTGGTGGTTCTTGTCATGGTTCTTCAGATTCTCTGCCAAGGTGGAGTTAAGATGAATATCAGAGTTTTCAAGAGTCATCGCGTCAACAGCAGAAGTACCCTCTTCATCACGAACAAGGTCGTCATTTCCTTTCTGGAGAGAGGAGTCGTCTTGTGCAGACATGTCGGTGGATCTGTTGTTCCCGGACGTCATTGCTGAGGTGGGCTGCTTTTCGTCGCCGGATTTGCCGTTGAGATGTTTATCCCCTTCATTTTTCTCTCCATCCACACTGGATCCTCCTCTACGTCGGATACGGATGGCGTCGATGTGCTTTTCCCAGTCGACGTTAAGCCCATCCAGATCACCATCCGGGAGGGCCGTAGACACGCCAGGTGCATCCTGGTCATCGCCATCCATGTCCCAGGCCGGGACTCCATCTCCGACATTTTGGTCAGTGTGCACGTGGACATCCTCGGAGGTCAGCTCTTCGCTGTACAGCTTCTCACCATCACCAGGCACTTCTACCTCACGGGACCTTCCTGGAACACGGCGCCTGGTGGGCACGTAATATTTCTTGCCCAGGGTCGTTAAGAGCCAGTCGTTGAAATCGTCGTCCCCATCTGATTGGATAGTGGGTACTTGGCCATTGAGGAGGGTGTCGTTAGCAGAGGGCTGTGTGGGATCTGCGAACTCTCCTTGGTCCGACCAACTTCCGTCTAGACGGATGTCAACGCCAGCTTGGGAGTCGGCATGGGTGGACACGGACGCTACCGACAATCCAACGACCTAGAAATACATGATATAGACATAGACTATGATTAAGATATAAAAGCACTGAGAATTTTATCACTGATTTATGTGTCTTGGTGAAATGAAAACTTTGAAACAGATATGTTGCTCTGCTGACTGCTGACACCGATCAATGATACAATAACAAACACACGCAGGTGCAAGCATTAGCAAGGCAAGACTTATCCCTAGTGTGATATTTGGGGACGATAAGTATCAATATCCAAGGCCACGTAACTTACATGTGGCTCAGGACTTCTAAACGACTGGTATGAGAGTAAGTTATATGTGTCTTGAAAACTCACCAGCGCTACACCGAACAGAAGCACACCGGCCATGGCCGCCCACAGCAGCCACGTAGGCCTTCCTGTAAGGTTCTCCTGAGCGGGCTCACATTGGAAGGTTATCCTCGCACGACGGCCGGATCGCCTTCTTCCCCTGCCGCGTCGTTTCGACATGTTTGGAGTAAAGTATACTGAAGCAGAGCGAGTGAAATTCGTGAAGACAATCGGAGCACGTAAAATGTCCGTCCGCTTCGAACGCTGTCGCTCGAACAGTGATAGCGACGACGTAAACAAGAACCTGTTGCTACTGTAGAACACAGGGTTGTGACGTTCTGCGTTCTGGAACATCTTTGGCAAAAGGGACATTCCACCTTGGTTAATTTCTCATAAGCGGAAGAGTAGCAGCAGTGATATTTACGACTAATGTACATGCTTTCAGTGTGTTTCACGTATCCACCACTTATAATCAAAACAACATACAATGAAGCTGCCAGTGTTATGTGTTTCCCCTTTTTTTGTCTTTCATTGAGGATAAGGACCTGCGTGGTATGCTGTTCAGGTCCAGGGACAGGTATGTTTACTTAGTAGTATTTGTGTGGATGGTGCCAGGGACAGAGGCCTTTGCCTGTGGGTAAATCGTATTGAACAATACTGAAAAGTGTCTTTACGCGTGTTCGGATGGTGTTCAGCACCAGGGACAGGTACGTTTACTTGTGTGTAGATGATGTTCAGCAATATGAGCAGGTTAGAAAGAAATGTGTAGGGAGTGTTTGGCAAAGAGCCTGTACACAAGTCGTAACTACATCACTGTCACCCGTATAAAATTAAAAACATGATAGATATCCCTTATTTGCACCACGTGAAATGTCCCTTTTGTCAAAAATGTTCCAGAACGTAGAACGTCACAACCCTGTGTTCTACAGTAGCAACAGGTTCTTGTTTACGTCGTCGCTACCACTGTTCGAGCGACAGCGTTCGAAGCGGACGGACATTTTACGTGCTCCGATTGTCTTCACGAATTTCACTCGCTCTGCTTCAGTATACTTTACTCCAAACATGTCGAAACGACGCGGCAGGGGAAGAAGGCGATCCGGCCGTCGTGCGAGGATAACCTTCCCATGTGAGCCCGCTCAGGAGAACCTTACAGGAAGGCCTACGTGGCTGCTGTGGGCGGCCATGGCCGGTGTGCTTCTGTTCGGTGTAGCGCTGGTGAGTTTTCAAGACACATATAACTTACTCTCATACCAGTCGTTTAGAAGTCCTGAGCCACATGTAAGTTACGTGGCCTTGGATATTGATTCTTGTCGTCCCCAAATATCATACTAGTGATAAGTCTTGCCTTGCTAATGCTTGCACCTGCATGTGGTTGTTACTGTCTCATTGTGTCAGCAGTCAGCAGAGCAACGTATCTGTTTCAAAGTTTTCATTTCACCAAGACACATAAATCAATGATAAAATTCTCAGTGCTTTTATATCTTAATCATAGTCTATGTCTATATCATGTATTTCTAGGTCGTTGGATTGTCGGTAGCGTCCGTGTCCACCCATGCCGACTCCCAGGCTGGCGTTGACGTCCGTCTAGACGAAAGTTGGTCGGACCAAGGAGAGTTCGCAGATCCCACACAGCCCTCTGCTAACGACACCCTCCTCAATGGCCAAGTACCCACTATCCAATCAGATGGCGACGACGATTACGATTTCAACGACTGGCTTTTAACGACCCTTGGCAAGAAATATTACGTGCCCGTCAGGCGCCGTGTTCCAGGAAGGTCCCGTGAGGTAGAAGTGCCTGGTGATGGTAAGAAGCTGTACAGCGAAGAGCTGACCTCCGAGGATGTCCACGTGCACACTGACCAAAATGTCGGAGATGGAGTCCCGGACTGGGACATGGATGGCGATGACCAGGATGCACCTGGCGTGTCTACGGCCCTCCCGGATGGTGATCTGGATGATAACGACTGGGAGAAGCACACCAAGCCCGTCCGTACCCCACGTAGAGTTGGAAGATCCAGTGTGGATGGAGAGAAAAAGGAAGAGGATAAACATCTCAACGGCAAATCCGGCGACGAAAAGCAGCCCACCTCAGCAATGATGTCCGGAAACACCGACATGTCTGCACAAGACGACTCCTCTCTCCAGAAAGGAAATGACGACCTTGTTCGTGATGAAGAGGGCACTTCTGCTGTTGACGCGATGACTCTTGAAAACTCTGATATTCATCTTAACTCCACCTTGGCAGAGAATCTGAAGAACCATGACAAGAACCACCACGTCCGCAGACTGGTCAAGAATACCGAGAAAATCGTGGTGATCGTGGTCGGCACGGTGGTAGCTGTTACTGTCGTACACCAGTGTATGACGCAGATGCCGCTTGGGGTTTAATAGAACTTGATGAGTTCATGCGTAGTTCCTCCTGACAGGCACTATACTATCTGTGAGTACAGCAGCTACTTAGCCATTGTTATACTTTCGAGAATACCTTCACGTACATACAGATATCTGCATGTAACATTCTGGTATCCTGTACCAAGTACTTAAACAACTCATCTTCCTACATTTTCTTCTAATTTTCAAACAGGACCACTGGTCCTTCCGGTCGTTATTGTGTTTAACATTATACATGTACATGTATCTGTGGCTGGATATGCAATTATTGGTATGTATACAGTGACACCAGTGTTATTGTAAAATTCCGGGAAGACTGTGTCAGGAACTATCCCTCGATTGCTTGCATATTGTATATTGACTCTACAAGCAGATGTTAAAAACATATACATTACATTGTGTGACATATCCTCTTCCATCCAAATAATCACTCTTAACCTTGAAGATCATCCTCTGGTCTAATGTTCTGTCAATCATAAGCATCATAAGCAGTTTATGATTCGAAATAAACTAATTTTTTTGGTGGTAAACTTTACTTCTGTCTTTCTCAGTTTACACTTCAGAGCCTGTCATAAAGTGCCTTCACATGTGTTGTGTGATTTGTTTGGCAAGGAGGTATTGAATATAGGATTGTATGTGAGCTTATGACAGATCCGAACTATTGACAAGGATCTACTACCGTTTCTGTCACAAGACAGTTGGATTTTCAACATGTCCAAGATAAGCATGACCTAACATTATGTCACCAGGCCCTAACTCTCAATGATACATTTCAACGGTGCACACACCGATTCTTCCGCGACAGGCCCATGGTAGTGTGCGGTAAAAAAGTGACGAAAGGGTATTTAGGGATCAAGCTTGAGTTCACATTTCTTGTAATCTGCTGCGAAATGACATTAACTACTAACATGGTTGAAAAGTATAAGAAGTGGTGTTTTGGGGGTGAGAATTGACAACTAACAATGATGACTAAAAGAGTATCTCAACTTTATTAAAATCTAAAACATGTTCATTGTCAACATCATTTACATAATGTACAACATTAGCAACTACTGTCTAATAGCACATTTCATGAACAAAAATTAAGGAATAAAATAGAACAGTATTGCAAAACCGTGGTAAAGACGATATACAACAATGTTGCAACGACAAAAAAGCTTTGTATTGAGTTGTAGAGGCTTTGAAACACTTATACTCCCTAAAAATCAAGTGAAACAGACATAAAACTAGTATGATTGGATCATTTTGCCATCAAAATAAAAAGTATCCCTTCTGCAGAAAATAAAAAGTTCCAAAATTGTTCCTTTAAGCTACTATTATGTAACCTTGTATTTACACTGGTCAATTTGGATCCATCTAAAACACCATTATATCAGCAATAAGTACATATCCAGCAAATGTGTTACAGAAACACTAAATGGAGTTCAAAGATACCTCTGAGTGGAAGCTACCTCTGAGGCACTTTACCTACATCAGGTTGAAGTCATAACCCTGGAATGCCTTGCGGAAAGTTTTTGCCGTCTCCGTTTCCTCCTCTTTTGAGGATTTACAGTTTCTCCAGTCTGCCCGACCAGGCATGTCCAGGAGGGGGGAGCTAGCCATGACCTCCCGACCAAACTGTAGTGGAAAGAACTTCCTTATCCTGTGGAGGAACTTGCCACCAGAATGAAGTTCAAGGTAGAAGTAGGGCGCGCCTGAGGGGACGACCTGCTTGAGGTCGGTGTGTCTGGGGAGTTCGGCCAGCTCTAGGTTCTTCATCTGACTCTGTTCCTGAAACACTTCTCCTACATCCTCTGACAGGTGGGAGGGCACGGGAACAACCTGTGTGGGGGAAGAAATATTGGGATACATGTACTAAAAAAAGAGAATGAATGATGTATATGTATATGTAAAAATCTCGAACATTCTGAAATATGATGACAATTCAGACAGGCAGGTGTCATTGTCATTGAAGTTTGAAAGTTAACATTAAGTTTATGTATCAGGGGTCGAAATAGATTTTGGGGCCAACTTGCACTGGTGCAGATGAAAAAAAAAAAATACTTGCACCAGAAGAAAAATAGTTGCACCCCCCAAAAATAAAACGAACACAACCAAAAGTACATGTAGTAACTTTAATAAAAACTTCATGGATTCTGGTTTTGTTCCCTTTCCAGTTCTTTATTGGGTATTTCTACAGGTACTAGTAGTAACAGCGGATAAAGCAAACTTGCACCGCGGTGCATACCGGCAAAAAAGTAGTTGCACGACACCAAATTTACTTGCACCAAGTTGCACACAGAGGGGTATTTCGACCCCTGTGTATACAATCATGTATCTCACCTGGATCTGTAAGTGCTGTGTCTTATAGTTCCTCTCATAGAACACACACTCCTTTCCTTGGGAGTGGAACATTTTGCGTAGAGCAGACTTGTACTTCTCAATCTCTTCATGGACCTCGGCTGTGGCTTCTACCATCGACTGGTAGTGACCAATGGGGAGGATGAGCACGTGGTCAGGCACCAGTCCCCCCTTGGCCAGTGCGAGGTAGGTGTGGTCACCCACACTGACCACCAGGTGTTTCTCCACCTCAGGGCTGGCCAGGCAGAACCAGCAGGGACCGGTGGGCTTTGGGGGAGGGCGGGACTTCTTCTCTCCACCAGGTCCCCTGTCTCCTCCCTGGTGTCCTCGCTTCCTGCCATGTCCATGTGCTCCCCCTGACAAGTCATAGCGGTACTGCAACCCTGTATCATCCTTATCTTCTGGAGACTGATCTTGCCTACCCTCTTCTGACTTGTAAGGGCACTCTGTCACATCATGAGGTTGCTTTACCAGTTCAGACTGGTCCATACTAGTCAATGGGGTCAGGTTAAATGCGTACAGGTACTTCTTCTTCTCCGGGTTGCCCACCTTGGCTAGAGCCAGAAAGCGTGTGACGTGTTTATCGCTCTCAGCAAGCACCCTGTGGTTCCTGTAGGGAAGTCTCTCATAGAAGACACCTTCAAGTCCGCTGAAGTGGTACCGGGGCCGTAGGATTTTGGCCAGTTCAGCAATAGTGATCAACCCCTGCGGAGCAGTGCCACGGTCCACACTGTTCCCAAAGTTTGTGACTCCTCTCGGCCATGGAGAAGTCAAAAGGATGTCTACTCCCTTGAAATTTCTGCAAACAAAGCAAGACAACACAATAAAGCACTTATATTTAGAAATGAAATAATATTGCTTTCTATTTACAAGAAACCTTATCTCATTCAAAGCAATGTAATATTTTGTGCACTTGTGAATCACAGGCAAAATCCTTGAGGTGATTATAAACTCTCAAAATTTTTCTTTTGCATGCCTATGAATATGGGTGGCACAACAATCCATCAAAGAATGACTCACAACATAAGATTATTTTTCTTTTTACTTACTTGTTTATGAGGGACTCACAAAGAGCTGTGATGTCAGTCTTGGAGAAACAACAGCCTTCTTCTGCATCTCCTTCCACTCCACTTAAGTAGACTATCTGTAGTCCTGAGGCACCTGTGAAGACTCCCTTTCTACCTGATAATAAATGGAGAGATACATACCAGTAATACATACATACATACATATCCGGGCTTTGATTATTCTGCTGTCGGCTTCCCTGACTCAGGGGTGGGCAGCAGTTGGCTAGACAGGACTCCACGTCTCCATGCGACCCTGTCCTGTGGGTCAATGTTGGACAGTCTGCCCATTCTAATCTCATACTGTCATAATTACATACCAGTAAGGGCCTAATTAGATTTGTATGACAGCTTTTTTTGTGCATCAGGTGACAAGTTGAGGTTACTATTGGCAACAAGAAGACTGTGTTGTCTGGGCATGTCTCTCTTTACCTAAGTATGTGATGTTTTCACAGAGTTCACCCCCATCCTCCTCCCCGTAGAACTCCAGATGTT
This sequence comes from Branchiostoma floridae x Branchiostoma japonicum, assembly GCA_013266295.2. Classification (NCBI taxonomy): domain Eukaryota; kingdom Metazoa; phylum Chordata; class Leptocardii; order Amphioxiformes; family Branchiostomatidae; genus Branchiostoma; species Branchiostoma floridae x Branchiostoma japonicum. The sequence continues at coordinate 22,208,279 of CM023823.1, forward strand.
CTGGCTTGTTGGCTCCCAGTACATATGTCGCGATTGGCGCCCTCTGTGTGCCCTCGAGGTACTGCTGCCACTCTGTGCGAGCTCCGGCTGTGATCCCAAAGAAGTCTCCCACACACAGCAGCATATCAAAGTCTCCACTTTTCTTCTGGATGGAGGAGACTCGCTTGAACAGCTGGCTGAACCTATGGACAACAAGGATCATGGATTCATAGTGCACTTGTAAGCAAAGATCTAAAGTTTATTCGGTTAATGAAAAGTTATTAGAGTAGAGTAGAATAGAGTAGATTCCTTTGGCCAGGTAGGAACATCCTTTGCAGTTCCAGTTTCAGTTTTTATTGGTCTGCTTTGCCATCTTCATCTTTGTAAACATGGTGGGTCCTGCTGCATTATCATTCTATCCACTTCTGTCATTTGAAACATAATTTTTGCTGACACCAAATGTCTGAACCACTCCACCAGGTGACAGCAGAGTGTTTATGTGTTTGTGTATGTTTGTGTGGTGTTTGTGTGGTACACAGTACTCCATACTAAAAGATGACACACTGTTGTCATATTTAACAGTTATAGCTACACAGGAAATTACCATGCGTCCTGTCAAGTAAATTGTGAACCACGTCCTGAAGCTCAAGAACTTGTTGTTGGTTCCCTTCCTTTCAGTTAAAAAAATTAATATATCCTTCTGCCAAGAAATACATCATGCACCACTCTGTTAACTATAAAATATAACTCATCTTTTTTTCATTTTGAAAGTATAAAGTTGGCTGACCAGTGTATGGTGTATGTTACCCCCTCCCCCAAGCAAGGAGATTACCTACGCACCTGCCTTCTACGTCACCACATGCCAAAATTCTTAACTGTTTGCTGGCCATTGTGTCCGCGGCCGACCAGAGAATAAAAGCCAAATCTCTCGAGACAACGCCTACACGGCAACTTATAGGAGGATGGGAAACTCACAAACTAACAAATTTTTTTCGTCCAAGCCGCCATTTTACGTATCCCACGATGCCCTGCGCTAACACTTTCTTGCCAGGTTTCAGGTTTCTGCTGCTTTGATAAAATGTGATTCATAGCTGGAATTTACCGATACTGAATGTGAAAAGGAGTTAATTAAATTGTTGTTTTGGTGGATTTTGTGATAAAATTTAGCATCGACAGCTGAAAACATTGAGCTGAAACCCCCTGCACTCTCCTGTAGGAAACCCCTCCTGGGCAGACCGTGACGTCACTACGCCGCCATTTTGGACCCGGGAGGATCGTTTGGTTCTGTTTTGATCTGCACAGGCCAGGGTTTTTATCATTTTCCCGGGCTGAACTACACCAGGATGGCCACAGATACAGTCCGTCCTCCCGCCATGGAGTCAGGGGAGGCTAAAGAGGTACATAAGATACAACTGGACGCCGTTATTGCTATGAGGTTCTGCAAAAATGAGCGCCAAAGTGTTCAGTAGCTGTGAAGTGCAGTTTAGCTGAGCTGTAGCAGTTCAGCGAGTGTTTTCTTCATCTTAGGGAGTGTACGATATTTAGCGGGGGGGGAGGGCCGGTCGTCAGAGGGGGGAGGGCCTAGGTAAAAAAAATTGAGCTGGGGGGAGGGCCTAGGAAAAAATATTTTACCTGGGGGGAGGGCCTAGGAAAAAAAATTCCAAGATCCATGAAACTTTTTTCGACGTTTTGATAATTTCAAAAACGTTATTTACGTCTATCTCATATGTACCGTAGTGATTTGCCGGCCCGTGGAATCGGCAGAATGTTACATTAAAATAGTACGCATCCCTATAATTCTAGTGGATTCGCCCAAATCTCCCACAACCCCCTTGGAAAGCTGGTAGTCGGGCCGGGCGCGAAGCCGAAATTCGACGATATACAACCAAAGTAACACGCGTTTCGTAGCGGCTTTCGTAGCGATATCGATAAAAATGCAGCCAAGCCTCTTCTGAAGAGAACATTTGAATAATTTTCGCGGCATAACGTACCCTTCCCAGCCGCACAACGGTAGTTTTTTTCTTGTTTAAAATCGTAAATGCGTCGTCAATAAAGATCCCGCCCAGCGCCCCGCTCAAACTTCTCGGCGTGGATGTGGACGCATTAAACAAGGTATTTTGATTGAACCAAGGACTGTCACAACATTTATTTGCCTCTCTGAATGTCCTTCCAAAGTAAATTGAAAACAACCTGACAATATTGTTTTCCTGGTTGTGTAAATAGCACGTGAAAGAAGATCGTGGACGAAATATAGCCCGAACAAGAGGAATAAACTTAGCTCGGTGTACCAGCAAAATTTACCCCTTAAAATGCAGAAAATAGCGTTTTAGAAGGTTAAGATTTCAAAATTTTCCGGGGGGAGCATGCCCCCCAACCCCCCTAGGTTCGTGCCTGGTTCGTGCGGCGCGACGGCTCGCGCCTTCGGCGCGTGCGTGCCTGGTCCGTGCGGCGCGAGCGCTCGCGCCTTCGGCGCTCGAAAATCTGCCCCCTCCCCGTACGAAATTTCCTTCAGATAATTCACTCCGGGGGGAGGGCCTAGGAAAAAAATTTGAGCCGGGGGGGAGGGCCTAGGAAAATTTTTTTGACCTGGGGGGGAGGGCCTAGGAAAAAAAATTTAACCCTACCCCTTGACGACCGGCCCTCCCCCCCCGCTAAATATCGTACAGTCCCTTATACTAGTATTCATATTGTTGCTTGCAAGACAGGTGCTGCAGTACACATCAATATGTTTGTACATGGTTCGAAGTGCACGAACCGACTGTATAGGTGTTCTGTCAACGTTTGGCACGGCAGATTGAGACCTAACTAACTTGTGTCCGAGTGATCATGATATCACGCACCAAAATAATTTGATAAAAAAAAATCCCGCGTTCAGAATGTTGTCACAAAATTTAAAGCTTGGATTGTATGAGGTAAATTATAGAACGGTTGATTTCTGTTTCCTTTTCCCGGTGGGAGTCTTGACGATTTTTCATGACAATTTGAAAGAGCACACCTGTGTACTAGCTGAATATTAATACATTTGTCAGTATGAATTTCCATAATTATAATTTTTGCAGATCTGATCGTAATATTCATATCCAAATGTAATGTCCAAGACACAAGCATGGCATGACAATGTCACAGCTCTTCCTGTATAGTTTCTGTACCCACAATGATCTGCTTGTAACTTGTAAGTAAGAATGTGTAAATAACAGCTTGCAGTCAAAGTCAAATAATATTTTATACACTGTTTATTTTGACAGCAGAGTTTGTCACCATGGCTAGCTTGCATAGATGGTGACATGATGGTTATATCTAAATTCATGAAATTATTAAAAGGACCTGTGTAAGAATGCATTTTTATCCAGTTGTACTTTTCACTATTCAGTTAACTCCCGAACAAGCTGAAGAGGCAAAACTCAAGGCTAAGTATCCTGCCCTTGGACATCAACAGAGACCAGGAGGTTCAGACTTCCTTCGCAAGAGGCTACAAAAAGGGGTACTGTTGATTTGAGTTGTACTGTCATGGGGCCTGTGTTATGCAATCCCTGATTGGGCCTCCTCTTCTAGGGGCCTGACCAATGGAAGGGCTGCTAGAAGTGTGATGTAGTCAGCCTATGCTGTCATGTAAATATTGAGTACAAACAGCTACATGTGTTGTTTGAGAGCATATCAAAATGTTGTCAAGGCTAGTATACCATTATTCTTTTTCTTGGGCTTGAAGCTTGGAACCTTTTAAAACAAATATACACTGTACATGGGGTCGTGTGGCGCAATGGCAGAGTCTTCGGCTCAGAACCAAGAGGTCCTGGGTTCGAATCCTGTCATGTCACCAATCTTGTGCCCTTGGGAAAGGCACTTTACACGACTTTCCTCACTTCACTCAGGTGGAAATGAGTACCTAGCTCAGGTTAGGGACATCCCTCGGATAGGACGTTAGATGGAGGTCCTGTGTTTGGGGAGAGCCACACCCCACGCACGTTAAAGAACCCACCACACCTTTCGAAAAAGAGTAGGGGCATGCCCTGGTGTGCGATGGTCCAAATACATGTACTGCTAACTGGGAGTTGGTGATTCACTTCAAATCACCCGGATGGTGGTCTGGCGACCCCGTCTCGTATAAGCCACATCATGATTTACATCATCACCAGGACTCCAGGAAGAATAGTGTGAATTGACACACTAATAGAGATCCTTACCAACCAAACCAAACCAAACCAAAACATAAGTCTGCAGTCATTTTATGCATCAGGTGATAATAGAAAATATGCCCCCGAAATGTAAAAAAATACATGTGAAAGTAGTTGTTACTGTTTTATTTTGCAGCCAAAATACTTTGACTCTGGAGACTACAACATGGCATTGGCCAAGACAAAGAAGGTGCCAATCAGAGGGAACGGAGCCAGGCTTCAGCAGCCCAATCCCAAGGAGGTGACTGGAGACACTATTCCCACACCAGACAATGTGCCAGCCCGCAAACCCTCCCTCCAAACCAGCAAGCTAGTGTCTGACCAACCCCAGATCACCAAGCCAGAGGTGGTCGCGGGCCTAAAGAAGGGGGATGGGGATGCCGGTGAAGAGAAGAAAGATGAGGAGAAACCTGAAGGACAGTCTACAGAAAATCAAGAAAACCAGGAGCAGCATTCATGACTGGACATTCATGCATCTCTATGTAACAGATATAGTTGTACAGAGAAAGCAAGCACCCACCCTCTTCCTCCTGACCAGGTCTTCGACCAGTCTTCTCATTTTCCTTCCCTGTTTCAGTTTATTTCTGCCCCTTTCTCACTTGCTGTGAAGCTGTATTAATGATTATCATTGTTATACTAAAGCATACTCTATCTAAGTGCTAAAGTCTTTCGGATAAAAGCTTGAGAGAGCAGAGAGACAGAGAGCCAAGGTAGCGGTGCTTGCTCCTATTTTATGTGTTGTGGAGGTGTTGCTTGAGAGTGGGCCAAAATTATTGAGATAAACAAACCTATGCATCCCTGTTCCCTAGACATGCTGGCATAGTCACAACATGTCTATACGTTGACAGGGGTGAGCTGGCACTTTATGGAATACAGTGCCAGAAATTTACCCTCTGATTTGGATATTGTATTATAATGAAATGCTCTTTCAGCCATTGATTAACAACTGAAAGATGGCAGGATGCAAAAAAAGGAACACGGGTACATATTGGATTTGGAGATGAACATATAGAGATAGTTACAGTCAAAATTATGGGACGATAAAAAATACCGGGTAAAAGGGATCTCGCAAGGTTTAAGATAGGGTACTAATAATATGCCAGGTTTGCAGTTACTGTGGATACAGATATCATTTATTTAAAGTCAGTGCAGTCAATAAAACTTACAGACTTCAATGTAACTCAGCCAAGCTGAGACAAGGGATGCACTTTGGCATGCTGACACTGATAGAGATGGGAGGGGAAAGCAGATATAGAAATGTACCTCATCAAGTGCTTTGCTTCTTTGTTCTGTAGATATTGCCAGAGTTGTAATATTTGCCTGAAGATGGTGGTCATTTTGATGCTTTATGTATATTCTGCTGTTTCCTTAGATAGCTGTGAGCAAATTTGTTCCGTTCTGCAATAGTAGCTGAGGACAAACAGTGTCTAATCTCTGGCACTATCACATGAATTGTTAATGTAGCAAATTAACCAATATTAGACTTTTAGAGTGTTTGCTAGGCCTGGCCATTTAATTAGGGTTCATGCAAATGAAGGGATGTAAATACATTAATGAATGCAAGGCCAACAAAGGTGAAGCTTCAACTGTGAAATAACATGCATTCAACTTTGTTGTGATCCCCAAGCATGCAGCACCAGGCCACTAATAGTACAGTTCTACAAAAAAAAAAAGCAAACTGAATGGTACAATACGGTTGTCAGTATCCCCCCAGAAAAGATCTAAAAGATTTTGTCATATTTTTGTGTGTTTTGTTGTGAGAGGGCTTACAGATATATTGAATAGAAAGAAAAAGTGGGGTTCTGTCAGTACAGCTCATTCAAATAAAAGTTATATGATGAAATCAGTGATTAAATCAGTTTTGTTTCTGATGCATGTTGCTCTTGGTACCATAAAGACATGTATGTACATCCTCTTGACCATATTTTGTTCTATCATGTGTGCATTTTTGCTGATGTTGCTATTAACATCATTTTTTTGTAATGTAAACATAGTATAAAATCAGAACTCTAGCTACAGTGACATCTGGACTTGTGGTATTATGTTACAACTGACATTTCATTAAGACCATGGACTCGTGGTGTAGTGATGTGCCTGATGCATGGTGTGAACATGAAGGAGGGAGTTGTTCATGCCTTGTTTACCGTATATCAAAATATCCTTACGTAAAACTCTGGTATCTATGAAAATTTGTGCTTATAAAGCAGATACACCCATTTGAATTGTCACTAGTGGGCATTTGTTTGGGTTAGTAATTTTCTGGCCTTGCCTACCAGACCTGTAGCTTGTATTACCCTAGTAGTGACCTATTTTAAGCTGGTGTGCAATCAGTCCTACAGGCATTAGCCAATCAAATACACCCCTGACCCATGCCCAGGTTTTCTTCCTTGGTAAGGTTGGGTTGTCTGATTGGTTAGCAGCTGGTCAGTGCAAAAGCCCCCTAAAACAGTGGATTGCACACTGGTTTACAAGGGTTGCTGTTTGTTTAATACAAGCTGTAGGCCTGGTAGGCATGGCTGATAATTTGGTGCTGGCAGTGTGTCGTAACATGGCAAATAAATAACCTTGTTGGAGGATAAATTGGCCAATTGAGTTGCTTTATTAGCAGCCAAAGCCTTGGCCAATTTGTCACTTAGTCACACTACATTTTTGGCACTTCTTACTGTTAGCCCTGCAATTTCAAATCCAGACTATTGCGCCATGGACAACTATTTTCTACATTTATAAACCAGCCTTCATGTATGCTGCTTTAATGGGCCATGTGATGTATTCAAGAGATGTGGTTGTGACCTGGAGATAACCATCAGTTGTCATCCAAAACACAGTTGCATATGTCCCAAAGTCCATTTATCTAACGATCCATTTATGTTCCAAATGGATTGTTTGGCTTAGATGATGCAGAAGTACAAAAACTTTACGAATGAAATGGTTTGTAACAAAGATTACCTTAAGATTATGAATTACTGAGGAAAAAGAAATAGGTTTACAATGGCAAGCAAAATCTGACCTGCCAAACTGCAACAATTACAGCAACATGATGTCATCAGAAATAGAATGAAGCAAAGTAAAGGGGCTTGCTAATGAAGTTTGGAGATGTCCATCTGTAAAATACTGTAATTGATTTACACAAAGCCTATGGATACAATAAAGACTTATATGTTGTGAACTTCAGATGCAGGCTTTTTCTTTTTTTGGTGGCTAACAAAGAAAATCACATTTTGTCAATGGTATTAAAGTAAAATTGAAACATTCAGTACTGCAGTTCTGGTGTCAAACACCATAGTGCCAAAGACATAATTTAAGGGGCAAACTTCATGCAAGATTCTGATCTACATCTGCTTGGAAATCAACATTGAGGCACCCAACGGGGGTGTTGACCTACAGTCTTGCCCCTCGCCCACTGGGTCGATGACCTGTGGTAACCTTGTTCGTCACGTGAAAGCAAAATGGCGGCATCCAGGCAGGCAAGGAGAGTGTACACCTGTTGGTCAAGTTTTTCCTTTGCCTTCTTCGTCTTTACATCAATGGTTGTCGGAAACGAGTCCTTCAGTAGACAGGTATGTTGGCTGTGACGAAGTTGTGCTGTGTCTTGGTGTGTAACCATCGCTGCCACGCTCAATTCGCCCTCTCAGCTTTTGGGGGAGGGCAACTAACGTTATGTGTTCATTTGAAGCTCCTTGGTATAACGTTTACTACTGTAACCAGACCACTACAATTCTTGGTTTGCTTACCATTTATAATCAGTAATAGATATCTACAGTGGTAAGACTCCAGTAGACCATACAAAAGGTATAATAGTTGGTTTTTGGCAAGGACATAATTATCAATATATATTGCATAATAAAACGTCCTCAATAACTTCAATATGATGTCCACGGATTTTGTCATATCAGGCAGTCAATGAATAATAATTTTTAATTAATTTATTATTTAAATTTTTTTATTTTATTGTTATCCGTGCTGCCTACTGATCATTTGAAATTTGACAGAACTGTGGCACGTGCGAATCAAGAGTTTCCCAACATTTTCAAGTCAGCAGTTACAGTATCATACTACTATGATTATACATTGTAATTTTATTTATTGAAATACAGTATACATGTAGTATGAAAGAACATCCAAGTAAGATACACATACAGATGTCCAAGTCAGTTTTATTCTGTATTTGTGCCCTATACTTCATTGTCACGAAGGGGAATGCTTTTTCGATACCCGATAGTGTAGTTCTGCTTTTCTATGGCTCGCTTTTATAGCCAGGCATACTGGGTCACTCTTCTCCATAGGTGTGTTTAGTTCTTTTATGTAAGTAAGCATACAAAGCATACAGCAAGTAAGCATACAATATGATAAGTTGTGATGCAAGATCTGTATGTTTACCCCTGCACCAGGTGTCCATGCACTATAACCCAGGATGCAACATCACAGAGTGCCAGTCCTTCTTCAATGACAATGACACACACAATAACCTTGTCCACGTTCTTGCGAGGGGAAACAGAGACTCGCTCCACTACGTCTGGAGTACGATAGGAGCGCCCACAGTACTTATGGTTCACACCACGTCTAAGGAGTCCAAGCTGACAGTAGACTGGGAAAAACTGTTGAGAGCAACAAAAGGAAGCATTGGTGGAGCCATAACATTTGAACCCAGCGATGCAGTGGACTTCTCCATGGCTGTAATATTTAACAAGGTATGTGAAATACACTGTATTCGGAAATTTTGTGCCTTTTTTTCACATAATTGTCGACATGTCAGTGTTGCTGGAACATAGGAGTCATTGGAAGCCATTTTCAAAAACTTTCATGGAATATTGAGTAAAAGAAACATCACGCTTTTCTTGATTAGATTTGGGAATATGAAGACCTTCATGACAAATCAGAGCTCCCAGAAGACAACACGGGAATGTTTGAACCTTACGACCTGGCTCAGATGAGGTGGGAGGACTTCAATGTCACCATGAATGCTACAGACCTCACAGGCAACTTCACAGGAACAACAACACAGCGGAACATGGAGTCCCTCTTCCAGAACGGCAGCATTTCATTCAGGGTGAGATTTACTCTAAGTGTCTTTACCAGCTGGTGATGTGATCATGTACATATGTTGTGAGGACTGTGTGTAAAAGGGTAAATTTGCAGACAAGGAAAACACCAATGTATCAATGAAGAGAATAATGAATTTGAAAATCGCGAAATTTGCATGCCCCATCCCCAGGACGTCGGCAGAACGTACTGCGCCTGCGCGAAACCCGTAGTGTATTATGCATAGCACTTCGGCAGAACGTCTCATATAAGGTCGAATTCGCGTATATAAGGGTGACATCCCGTCCGTAGTTTTCAAATGTTGTGTAGAAAAAGATATGGTCTGCAACAGGCAAAATTCTGATGCAACGTTGACCAAAAATCCAGCAAAAATCCAGGTTTTGCGCAGGCGCAGTACGTTCTGCCAACGTGCTCCCATCCCCCCTCTTCTTAGACAGACCCCACTACATTGTCATCATCTTTTCAGATAGGGACGTAAAACTGGTGGCCCCGTGTTTGGTTGAGCTTTAGGCGTTAACCTCAGCAAGAAATAACCTTCTTGACCTCAGGTGTCAAACCTCTGCACATAGAAAAAACTATAGAAAAGAGTAAGGGCAACCCTGAAAATATGAGCCATAGAGAAGCCGCATTACAGCTACTATAGCCACGAAAGCATTGTGCTTCATCTCAGTTGAGGAGGACTACTTTACCTTTCTTTACAGATTCATGCCTTCAAGACAGACGACCGATCAGCAGACCTTCCCCACCTTCAGTACACGTCAAACCAGACTCAGTTTGACTTCACCATAGACTCTGTGGAACCCCGTGGGAACATGTCACGTTACGCCATGGAACTGATGCTCATTACAGAGGCTAAGAAGGGGATGCACATTGACTTGAAAAAACTGCAGTCTATAGATGATGAATATACACCTGGTGTGTTTGAGGTTAGTGCTGTCCATCCTGTTTGAAAAGTCTTAACCTGTTGTGCCCAAAGTGGATGCAAGAACTTGTATATAATGTAAAATATATAAGTAAAGAAGAGTGAGGTAGGTAATTTGGATGATTCATTTCTTGATCTACAGTTGTTTGAACTGACCACGACACACAGTGACCAGACTGACAGCTATGTGCAGTGGAAGCCTGTCTGCTACACAAAACACACCAGGGTAATGGGAGTTGCCACACCCACAAAAACGTACAAGCTTAAGGTTTGTATTTTACTGTTTTGTGTTAACATTTGTGAGCACCATTGGATACAATTGAAGTGGCATCAAAGATATGAAGAAAGTTGGTTGTAATATAATTCATTGACTTTTGGAACATGTTTCAGGAAATTAGTAAGATTGAATCTACACAGACAGATTTTTCAGAATCTCTAGATTTCTTTCTCTATTCACCAGTTCGATACATGCCCCCAAAATAATTGTGTATTCATTTTCAGGACCTTGATACCCCAGGAATACCAGCTGACACAATTGCAAGGGCATACTTCACTAACTTGGACAGCTTACAGAGAAAAGCTTTGAACGTGTCCTTTGGTCTAACTGGTGATGGGTCCTATGTTGCTACCAATTTTACAAGTTGGTAAGTACATGAGTGTACATCTTGGGGTCATGTGCATTACTATAGGTTGGCCCTGTTATTTCTAATTTATGATTTTTAAGATCAGAGGTTTCCAATATCCCTACATATTGTCCTCAAACCTAGCAAGGTTGTTACATTGAAGGGGATCTTTGTAAGAGCTTGGCAAAACTGACAATATCCTAGGTAACAAAATCTTCATGTGATTTACTACTTTATTTTGTATTTTCAACATTTGTGAAGTGCAAAAACAAGCCGCAAAAGCTACCCCAATTTTTTTATGGTGCCAAAATTATAAAGCCTCGTCTGATGTAAACAACAATTTATTTATTTATTTATTTATCAATCTTAAAAACAGTTGGGTTGTACCTTCAGTTTAGGACAACTGATTTCCAAGGTAGCCCAACAGAACAAGTTACAAAGGACATAGACAATCAAATAATTAAACACAGAGATAATAAATAATATGAAAAAAGAGTACAAATAGTCAATGATAAGAAACAAGACAAGTCAACCAAAACAAATAGTCAAAATTATGAGGCATAATCATAGTCCGTGTCGTTCCAGTCTAACAATATGGCTGATAGTTTGTTTTCTACACCTTTTTGCAGGACTGCATCTGTGGGATATGGTGCGCCTCCATCTGAAAAGCTGTCCCTCCTGATTATCGTTGTGATTTCGACAGGACTGGGCATCCCCGTGGCCATCATTATGTTTGGAGGACTGTTTGTGTGCTGCAGGCGGAAGGAGAACGAAAAAGGCGAAAAGGAAAACGAGTACACTAGGGTAGATGGAAGTGAAACAGATGTTATTAATTAGGATCCATCTTGTGCAAAGTCTTTGTGACATGGATGAAAATTTTCAGTCATGCCATTCTCACTGCTAAAATTTTAAAACAATACAGACGGTATTAGACAGATAATGCTAAAGCTGAGTTGCTCTGAATGTGACAGGAATAAAAGCAAAGGGACTTGCTGCAAGGTTGGTGTCAAGTAGCCTGGTTACCAAATCTATTTTAGCTGCTGAGGCTCTTTTGTCGCCTCAGCAGAGGAGAGGACAAAAGAGACTAGGCAGCTGAAATAGATTTGGTAACCAGGCTAGGTGTCAAGTGTATGTCCTTTGCACCAAGGCCTCTTCTTAAATATTTTCTCAATGCTGCATCTTTGAGGCTTTGTATTGTGAATGTTGCAGAAGAGCTGGTACCTTTTGCAATATTTCACAAGGCTACCGGCTAGGCTATGTGGTGTCAATGGCCTTGTGGACACGGGATTGCGAGGTCACAGGTTTGATTCCTGGCTAGATGTTCTGCCCTTGGGAGAGGCACTTTCCATACTCCACCCAGGTGTAAATGGGTACCTGTCTTTGGTTGGGGAGGTAAAACTAAAAATATGCAGGTAGTTGAAGGTACAGCCCGTACAAGGATATGGGATTTCATTTACCTGTCTTGAAATTTAATGGCCTGTATTTGGAATCCAGAACATGAAGTTGATTTACTCTCATACATGTGTACCATATCATACATGTGTACCACTTGGTATTGCGTATAGAATATGTACTTTCATTTTCTTGATCGCTGTAGCTTTCATATTGCATTAAACGTTCAGAGTACCCCGGTATTCACTCAGGTTGTAATAAAAATGTCTCCATGTACTATCTGTATAATTTGGCCTTGTGTACAGTAATGCCTTTGTTATTGCAAGGAGGTTCTTTTTCAGATAAAACCACCTTGATTGTTGTGAAATAGAGTAAAGAATTGATATATAATATCTGCCCAAGGAAAGGACTTGTGAAAGCATGGGCTGTTTGTACATGTAATAGTTGTGAGCAATTGCTGGGTAAGACACCAGAGGTGAAGTAAAAAATAAAAATGTCACTTAACTATGTGTTTGTTTTCTTCATTTTTTTTTCATTGCAAATTACACAGAATACTAGAAAACCGTTTTCTGGAGGCTAACTGTAGTTTGTTAGGATTGTCAAAACATAGAGGACTGTCCACAGGAAGTGATGCTAAATCATGCCTGATGTAGACCCACAGGAAGTACTGACAAAAATGGCAACATGAATGGAAAATAATATGTGTATACAACAGGCTTCATCCCTGAGGCATCACCAAAAAGGATGCTTTCTACTATGAAAGCAGTAGATGCAATGTTGTTGGGAAGAGGTAAACAATAAACAAATTCTGCTTTAGCAAATTCTAAGTGAATCAATACCACTGGAAACGTGTTCAAGTAGTTTGTTGAAACAGGAAGCTTCTATTATGTCAAAGTTTTCAAAACGTATCACTCATTATGTATGTACATTTGCACCACTAATGAAAATTGGAAATTCATTAATGTACTTAACAAGCAAATTCTGACGTCCACACAGAAGTGTCAATCATACTATGGTCTTGCCTCGATAAGGCATACATTGTAGTTTCGTTCGGCTGCTGTCAGACTCAGAGATACGTTATGGTACTTACTGCCATAGATTCTATGTCTATGTCTATTCATTTCACAGTTTATCATCTAAGAAGACAAAAAAAAAGAATTCTGATGCCATACTTAGCACAATATAGAGGCATTAAAAAGGGTACTGCACACTATCAATAAGTATTTGATACAAAATGTAGTTCAAGGAAGCTCATGCAATTGGTACAAGACTATGTTGGACCACTGGAACAAATACAAATAAAACTGGTACAACATAGCTTTGCATGACAAGTATGCTTATTTTCAGAACTCCAACACTAAAGGAATTTCTTTATTCATAATATGAACATAGGACAAGTATTGGCACAAAATTCCATGACTAAATCAGTGAATAATGCCAAAAGGTTGAGGTGTACACTATTATGAATGATAAACAACACAAAACACCAAATTGTTGACTTTGGGAGAGAAATGCACATGAACATCGGTATCTTTCACTACAATGTACAGTACTAAATCTTTACATAGTGGAATCTTCTTTCTTTTCTTCCATAGTTGTAGTGTCTGGAGCTTCCAGCTGTTTCTGGTTATGTTGGTTGAGGTTCCCGTAAATAGCCATAGCCTGTTAGCACAAAAATAGCCAGGACGGTTAGATTCGCTACTGTAGCCAAACTTACTTTTGATAGAAGCTTGATACAATGCTGACGTTACATAGATCAATGCTGACAGGCTGGTCAATAATAAATTGACATACATATATATGTTACACCAATAATTTTGTACTATCACTTTATTCCTAGTTTGGTTGCCTATGATCTTACTAGTCTGTATGGTAGAAGAGACAATTTTACAGTCTTGCAATTCCACAGTAAATTTGAGATCACTGAAAATGCACTTAAATTTCATGGCATAGTGTAATCAACAATTTGCAGTGTCTTTGAGTTTTCAGTTGAAACATCCAAAGTAACACAACGAAAAGACAGCATATCTTTGTTGTGTGATGAGGTCACACCGAAAACTTTAGAACATGGTGAAAATTTTAGAATTCACAGTATATGTAACAACAGAGTTACTGAGGTTGTATAGGTGTACTGACCTGAGCGACCATGCTGCTGACATCTCCTGTGTTGGTCGGCAGCACCAGCGTGTTGCCAGTCTTCGCCAGGTGGCCAAAAGCTTGAACATACTGTTCTGCCACATTCAGCGCTGCTGCTTGTGATCCATACTGCTTTCCGATGACCTCTGAGACAACCTGCAAGGATTCCGCCCTGGCCTTGGCTCGAAGGGTAATGGCATTGGCCTCTCCTTGTAGTAGAAAATTTTCAAGGCATGTTGTTAGAGACTCTAAGGTTTTACCCTATTGTGAAAACTTGCACTAGCAGTAAGAAGGATGGTGCTTTTCTGACTGAAAAGTATATATAGAGGTGACTACAGTACAACATTTGTAATTATCTACAGTGCTGTTGTAAAATAGTGACAACTAAACATGAAGAAATCCACATCAACTTGTGATGTAAGTTTAAGCATTATATACCATTCACAATGAGAAAAGGTGGCATTGTAACCTTTGATTTTATTGGGGGCCTTTTTACAACCTTTGACCTAACTTCCTGTCAGTGTCCACGATGTGCTTAGCATGACCTACAATTTGACTTTCCTGTCAGTCAGCAGTTACACCATTTCCCCTCTCACTTTCCATGACTCTATTGCATTTAAATAACTACGGACACACAAGTAAACAAACACACTGAAAACAAAACCTCCATACACAGAGGCAAAAATGAGAAGATGAAAAATAGTATACAGTGCCAACCTTCTGCCCGGTTGGTCTCCTCCATCCTAACAGCCTCTGATGCCAGAATGCGGGCTTTCTTCTTCCCCTCAGCAATGTTGATATCTGCCTCCCTCAGACCTATCCAATTGACAGGGAAATGTTTGATGGGTCTTTGGAACAAAGGTAAAGAAGCAAAGGTACATAAAAACTCATGGGCTTCAATATCTATGGGTTTGAATCCCTTAAACCCTGAACTAAGACATCAGATGATGTCATCTCGGTAAGCCTGGATGTATCCCTAGCAGGCCTCAATGTTGTGCCCTTAAGAAAGACATCAATTTCTCACTCCACCTCAGGTGAAAATGTGGTTAGGGGGGCATCCTCTTAGATGGGACATAAAGCTGAAGGTTCCATGTTTGTGGAGAGCCACACCTCGAGCATACCCACCACTCTTATCTATAAGAGTTGGGGGTATCCATCTGGTTGTGAGTGGATCAAACCTATCGGTCTGCTCTTACACAGCTTTTTACTTACAATACGCAAACTGTCAACTTAAGCTCAACTCTAAAGCATCACTTGTAAATATAAGATCCACTGCCATCCATAACGACCAATATATTTGTACTTTTTACAAACAAACCTTCTGATTCCAAAATGGCTGCCCTCTTCTTTCTCTCAGCCTCTACTTGCATGACCATGGCCTCCTTCACTCTTTCTGGCATCTGGATGTCACCTACATTTTACAGTTGACATTTTTGGTTAATGTTGCTAGTGCAGGACAGTTCAAACAAATATAGATGGATAGTATCATGACCAAAGCCCAGTTATGTTTGTTTTTGTATTTTCAACTTTCCAGTTCTCACAAGCTAGCACAGAAGAAATACATATCTGACAGACAAGACTGTTTAGGCTTATTCTAGAGTTATACATGTAGTGTCAACTCACGTATTTCATATCTCAAACACCTCATTCCCCAAGCTTCCGCAGCAAGGTTTATGGCATCTGAAAAGAAACATGAAAAATTAATACATGTATTATCAAAACTGGCTGGATCCCTAAACAGTGCATGTGTACTTGTAGATATGTAAATACGTTTGGGAACGCATCTACAGCAGCGCCACCTATGCTGCAGTGCAATGTGAACCAGTCAGTATTGCCCTGAGGAAGGTGACAGACGGTCACCGAAACGTCGGCTGAATAAAACACTTGGTTGTGTAGAAAGAGTCTCCTTATTCTGTTGTATTTCATTGTCATTGGTCTCATGTCCTTTTAAGGTCAATTTGTAGTTACAAATGCTCCCTTCTTGCCACTCTACTGCTTTCAAAACCTAGGAACACACAAGCAAAAAACACACACAAACACACCCAAAACAATACCCTTGGGTAAAAGCCAATTTCAAACAGCGAACAAAATGTACTTACCTACAATTGCAACATTCAGGGCCTCCCTGTCTTTGAAAACTTGATCCATTGTAATTGTACCTTTGGAAAAAAAGAACAGGTGAGAAATTAATTATACTTCATAATATAAAACACATGTATCAGATACTTTTTTCAACATTCCATCTTTGAGAACACTTTATCAAGACATGCATATCAACTGTGGAAAAGAAGGTAAAGCAGTATCCTATATTGTGGTGAAACATTATGCTTTTTTCTATTTACCCATATGGTGAGTGGCATGGTCACTAATCCACCACACCAAAGGGGCATGTTTTAGACATACACAGTATTAAGAACTGCCTATCGAAAATGTTGTCTTACCTATTTCTGACCTCATGGTGGTCTGTGCAAGTTGTGTTACAGCATATTCTGGGTCCTCGACACCATAACTTGCCTAGTAAAACACAAGCACATATACATGATGATACATGTATATCAATAAGAAAACAAATATCCAATATAACGTTATTCAATGAGTGGTTTATTTCATTTTATGACAGGTACATTGTACAATGCAAGGAAAAGATGACATGTAATACTTTCACAAGTGTTTTTACTAGGTATTCTACTATAATATATAGCCTATAGTAACTCCCCGTCCCCATATCAGGTTTAATGCCGCCATAATTTCTATATATTCTAGGCAAAATATGTCATAAAACTTAGCGCAGGAAGATCCTATATATTAGTCACCTTTAAACTGAATTGACCTTGTCGGCAGCTATTGTATGGATGCATATTTTATGAGCTTTGCATGTTCCTATGACAATGCTATAAATAAAATGTCTTTATCTTGCCAAATTGCCAAGAAAAATTGACTGCAGGAATCATTAGCATACCTTGTATGGATCCAAAATCCTCAGGTACAATACCCCATCTATTTGCAGGGTCACGTTATCTGGATGGAAAAATAATAAAATGCAAAGGTCTCATAGCATGGAAGCATTTGCAGAGAAATGGTGGAAGGGTAAGTCATCAAAATATAGTTTTCCAAATGAATTCTAGCTGTACTTGGTATATCATGGCTATCACAACTTAGTATTCTATACTGGGATACTGTTGAATATCAACTGAGGGTTTGAATTGTTTCAGAGAGTAAAATACAAACCAGAAAAAAAGGGACCTAATACTGAACCATGAGGAACACAAATATAAAGAAAGGGAGCAAAAATCTTCATAATAAATAAATAAAAATAAAAATATACAAATATTCATGTCAAACTCACCTATCGTGATAGCACTCTGCTCTGGGATATCAATGACAATTTCCTTGAGCGACTGAACATACTTTATTCTGTCCAGAATTGGAATGAGGAGGTTGAAACCCTGTAACAGAATATAAAAGGGTCTTTAGTCTGATATTTCATACATTATCAGTAGTCTTGTTCAGTAACCAATAACAAGAGCATCTGTATTCAATCTATATTGTTTAACTAGTACAACAACCCTTCTGCATAACACACCAGCTTTGCAGAAATTGCAGGTACACAGTACTGGTTGGTTATATGACACCAAATGATCAGTCACACCTGATCTTTGCTTCAAGCGCTGTTTCAGGGTGCACACCCCAGTTCTTCCGCGACCGGGGTCCGTGGTAGTCCGCAGTAAAAAAGTGACGAAAGGGTTTTGAGTGGTCAAGTTTGAGTTCACATTTCTCCTAATTTGCGGTGAAATGATACCAGATACTAATAATGGGTGAAAAGTGTAAGATGTGGTGTTTGTGGGGTGAAGAATGATTTCGGCCTGGATCCTCACTTCCGGGTATTCTTGCACCCCGAGTGTGATCCGCCCATTTGACCCAGATTCTCCACTTATGCGTGGTGTGGGCGGATTTGGGACCCCTCGCGCCGTGGATGATAAAAAAAACTGCAGTACAACATGTACTAGGATTTTCTTTATACAATGTAATTGAATCAAGTATACTCGAGGCTTGTATCTTTCTGCCAACACCAGTCGTTTCGGCAGGAACATTCTTTTTGTCTTGGTTTATCCTATGCGAAAATTCCCAATTTTGTGCATTAAATTTGGCATGAGAATCATGATTTTTCTGTTAATTTCACAAAAACAAAAGAGTTTGAAGAAACAAAACTCAGTCAGTCTTGTAGCTGAAGGGATATCCTTCTAACCCATATACAGTTATTTGGCTTCCGAATTATTCCCTGGAAGAGACGGTCGCTAGAGTCGAGGGTGTGCAGACTCGAATGGAAGTGTGCCTCCTTCAAACTAAATGTGTATCTAATGAAGATGCCCCTACCATGCTCGCTGACAATGAGTGCAACTCAATGATAGTTCAACTTCTAGGAAAGAAGAAATGTTTATTTACCGGCTCCAGAATCCTGTGGTATCTGCCCATCCGTTCCACCACCCAGGCCTCTTGTTGGGGAACAAACAAGATGACAGTGTTCATGGGGAGACCGCTGGCATGTCGAGCAAGATGGGTCAGACTCGTCTGGGGAAACAGCCCCTATAAACAAAGAAAACACACTTTTTGTTATAGTCTCAGACAGCAAAATCAAGATTTTCTTCATAATTATTAATAGCCCATCAAGTTTACACTGGTGATTTTCTTCAGGCACTAGTGCTGGCTGGCTAGCTAACAACCAATCAGATACTCTCCCTCCTGTTGGAGGGGAAGTTTGCAGCCAATCACAGTGCAGGCTTCATGTATGCAACTGCCAAGTATCTCTGATTGCTATTGCATAATACTGGTACACGTGCCTGTGTCCTGGCAGGACAGGATGGATTCGTATCATCATATAAATACTAATACATGATGTAGAAATACCAAACATAGTCTGCCAAATTGTAAATTGTTATGGTTTCTTCTTCCATCTCAAAACATTTTTTGCAAGTTGCAGGTTGCATTTCGAGCCCTGTCTTGTTGGATCTTTTGAACCAGTTAACGTTACATATTAAACTAAACATGCATAAATTAATACTAGTAGTTGCACAATACTAGTAAAGGACACACAACTTGTTTGAAAAACAGGATCTTCCATGTACGTCATAGGGAGTTACTTTCTAAATATTTCTGTGTCTAAAATTTACTTTATATTATTTGGCCTGTGATTTGGGTGGAAGAAAACAGCATGGCCATACAACATGCATAACAGGCAACATGCATTCAGGATGATCAAATTTGGTTCGTGAAGAAACATATCAACACCATACAGACAATGCTAACTTGTAACACTTCTAAGGCAGCAGCACAACTCCAAAATGTACCAACTTACCGTTTGGGGGCGAGTTCTAGCCCCAATTCTCAGTGCCATGCCGAGTGCCCTACTTCTTACAACACCAGCCATTTTTGTCACCTCTAATGTCAATGGAACAGCTCACTCTCGGTAGTGGCGAACCATTTAGAATGAAACCTATGATAACCATTCAAAACACTTTTTGACACACTAAATCTTTATCATCTTATATACTATATGAAAGTTAAATTTCATTATGCAAATATTGATAAATGATGTGCAGATGAGCATAATTAAGTTGCACATTTGCAGAGTTATCCTGACATGATGGAATATTCCGGATGGAGGTTCCAGGCATGCGCGCTAGGTCAGGTCCTTTCCGCCATTTTGTTCGTGGCACGGTGGGCTCTTCTTAGGAAGAAGCGAAGAAAAATCACCATGAGTTTGGTAATACCCGAGAAATTCCAGCACATTTTGCGTGTGATGAACACCAACATCGATGGGCGTCGGAAAATCATGTTTGCTTTGACGTCAATCAAGGGTGTTGGGCGCAGGTAAGAGGAAAATTGGCCGTGGTACTAACTGACTTGAGCAAATTTCCATGCCACATGACCTCGTGTACAGACATATGTATGCCGGGTATAACGGGTATAACTTCCATGCGTTTAAGAAGTTAGCATACAAATATTGCCATGAAAAGATCATACTTGGCATGTATAACTGCATATGTGTTATACTGGGCCAAAAGTGGCAAACCCCACCTAGCCTCAGAAAGTCTAAAAACTACTAGTACATTCTGTTGTGCTCTTGTGGATCCCCTGTTGTGTAGATGGTCAGGAGATAGCCTGCAAGGTACTGGAGTAAGATGGCAACACAATTCAATCGTTTTGTCCCTTTTCAGTTTTCACGATTATACATGTTGATTTTACTTTTGTCATGGATCTCCAGAAGGGGTCATCGTTTTTATGTGGCCCAGAAATTATAGTTGTACTTGTAGCCAGGAGTGAAATTTCCCCATACTATTATGTGACAAACATTTGAATACAACTTACTAACTGATATAGACTTTTAATAGACTATCCAGACATGCATTCAAGCATATTTCATACCCACAATTTTCAATGCTAGAGCAGTGTGTTTTTTTTTTTTCTTGGTGGTTCATCTTTTATGTCAGCCCCGTTTCCACTTTCCAGACAAATGACAATTGTTTCCGTTGGACTCCGCAGGTATTCCAACATTGTGTGCAAGAAGGCCGACATCGACCTGTCGAAGCGGGCAGGTGAGCTGAGTGATGAGGAGGTAGAACGTCTCATCACCATCATGCAGAACCCTCGCCAGTACAAGATCCCTGACTGGTTCCTCAACAGGCAAAAGGACGTCAAGGATGGCAAGTACAGCCAGGTAGGTTACACCTTGTCCTAAGTAATTTAAATTTAGAAACTTTAGCAGTGTTTTGAAGTTCACTGTTTTCGCTGTGACCTCTCACTGCAAACTCACACTCAAACTTCAATTGTGTTACTAACTCTTGTTTTGAAAATAAAACTTAATGAAACATCAATTTTTAGTCAATAAATCTTCCCACATGCACATCATAACATTGTACTTACAAGTCACCAAGAAGTTTGATAGGAAAAGGTAAACTAAAATGCAACATTTGGAAACTTTGGCCCAACTTAAAAAGCTGTTTTCCCCGTTTTCCTAGGTGATGGCCAACTCTCTTGACAACAAGCTGCGTGAGGATCTTGAGCGTCTGAAGAAGATCCGTGCCCATCGCGGCCTGCGCCACTACTGGGGCCTGCGTGTGCGTGGACAGCACACCAAGACCACCGGCCGAAGGGGTCGCACTGTGGGTGTGTCCAAGAAGAAGTAGAATGGAATTCCTTGTTGTACAACCCATGAGAAGCAGCAAATAAATGTATTGAAAGCTGGAGATGCATTTGTTCTTATTTGTTTCCTACATCTTTACTAAAGCCTCCGTGGTCTTAGCTTCAGTGGCTCAACTTTTATCCTCATTGACACAAAAAAATCTGTACTGGGCCAAAAAAAGAGGGGATAGGTAAAAATTGAAGCAATAGTCCTTAAAGATGACACTTGTGTCTGGACCTGTTTGTGAGCATAAATATAAATATCATTATTGGCCTTGCAATGACTTGTCACCTGCTTACTAAGGGCCCAGTCATGCAAAGCTTAGCTGTCTTATGATGGGAAAATATTGTAGATTAAAGGTCAGTTCTTTCATAGTCTTTCTAAAAAATCAATCTTGATGCATGGTGGCTGTAGATATCTCTCCAGGATGAAATTGTGACTCCATCTGGTGTAGGAACTGACAGGCAGCTTGTATACATGTAACCCCCACCCCCCGTCTCTGACACAAAAGGATTCTATTCCATGTCAATTTTTTACCATAGGCCGCCATGCGGTATAGAGACCGGAATCCGTTTGGTAGTTGGTAGCATGGTTCGCAGGAATCCGGAAGTTGTGCAATGTCTAACCGCACGTTACGCAATGCGAAGCCAGGCCTCGAAATTAACATGTGAATGCAGGATGGGTCCGGCAAGAAGTTGCGCAATGTCTAATCGCACGCGTTACGCAATGCTAAGCCAGGCCTCGAAATTACATTGTCCTGATGTCAAAATGACGCTAAATTTCAGCTCGAGACAATTCAAATTACGTTTTGGCAATTTCGAAGCAATTGGACAATTCTGACGTCTACGTCATTTAGGAACGCGATCCCTCCGTGGGAAGCAAAGGGAAGCAACACTGTCTATTTTTCAGGTCTTTCAATTCACTCTTTTTAGCATTGCTACAATTCGAGCAAGGTGAGCAAGTCATTAATAGTGCACACCCATGCCACCCAACCAGCTATTCCCATTTTGCGGCCTATGGCCAGCTTTTTTAAAAAGCTTTCTTGTTTTCAATCTGTACTTTCAACAGCACTGTTCATCCATGATCTGAAATTTTTTTAATAAGCTAAGAACTAGTCATATTGGTCCCCCACTTTGTAGACATCCTTGTCACTTATTTTTTGTAATATTTGCCGTTTGTCAATGTCTAAGAATCTATAGATCATATTGGCACGTACGTTTCCAGTGAAATTGTTTTCCTTTGGCCCCTGACGGTCCCCTCTACCAGTATCCGCCCGTCGCAAATGAAACAAATGACTTTGGCAAAAGAGAGATGCCCCGCATAATGACAAAACCTAGGGGCTTTCCCATGAGGGAACAATGGAGTATGATGATACATTCCAGTGGTTAGGGAAAATGAGCGAAACGCCATAAGGGTAAACGCTCGCAGGAAAATGAACTGATTTTATTGATTGCATCAGTCAATGAAATCGATACCGTGTAACAAGCGGTGACGAGTGAATGTTTGCTTGTGGTGACGGACTGACGTCTGTAGCTTGAGCTAGCCTCCAAAGCAGTGGTTTTTGACGTTTTTTTAAACTGATTACTCCCCGTTTTCATATCGCTAGCCTACCGGCCGTGTTCTGATGTGGCAACATTAACCTCTGTAGATGTTGCTGAAAACGGAAACCATGAAATTAGGCATGGTAGCAATCAGAAAACACGAAAAACGGCGAAAACCCTCGTGAACGGGATTGAACCCACTCCACGTACGTATACAAACATGAAAGTTGAGGACGTACAGTTTGTACTTAGTATATTGTTGGGGGGTAGATAGAGGTGTGCCTCAGTACGACTGATTATTTGTCCCCATGTGACCAGAAAGATTCATTGAACGGATCAGTCTCCCTGCACTCCCGCAGGCATATATCCCAGGGATTGACATGGGTATTATCTGTATTGTAGAGCCGGCATAACCGCCCTTCGGCGTAACTCCAGCTAGGTATGTCACACCTCTGCAAACCATAACTTCGTTGTAACAATGGGCCAGTAGTCAGAGAACTGGTTCAACGAGTCTTGAATGACAATCAGTACATGTTAAATTTTGTTGCATTGCAAAGATTTCCAACATGTGCATCTCAAATTAATATTATCGTGAGCAAATCTTTCAATATCAGTTAAGTGGCTAATATTCTCACTGAGCAGATTATATTCATTATAAAGCGCGTTAAAGGCTTGGGAATTCACCATTTATCACCATGGTTTATTATAGTATTTTATGTAGATCTTTATCCCAATCAATTTACTTTATTTTACACGATACATGTATTATGAGGCACTACTAGGAATAGCTCACTATTGGGTTAAATCAAGGACGTTCGAACGCAGCTCGGTGAAAAATTACAGAGATATAGCACGCTGTGCCTCACAACTGAGACCGAGAGGTGCCGAAAAGGCTTTAATTAAAAGATAAGACCTCCTGCTAGTCACGGCAGACACGATGTCACCCATCAAATTCCGATTCCAATTCGTGCCAAGATCGTGACGCCAAGACCTTTGATAACCGTGCACGTCACTGCCGAGTGTAATCATCAATGATGAGAGGCTTAGGGGTTGGGGACCTTTCGCTAAACAAATGTGCAGTGCTTTGCAATTTTGTGGTCCTTAGCCCAGTATATTGTAGACAGCTGGTGTCATGACGTCGGCCCACTTGCGTTATAATAGATTATTTGTGCCGTCCACGCATCTCCACTTGTCAAAATTGCAGAGAGGAATAGATATCCTCTCGTTGTATTTATACACATACTTGATGCGCACATAGCAGGACGTTCTCATTTCAGTTGGTGCTTTTTACCACAACATTCACGATTCCATCCCAAGTTGATTTAGAATTCCTGTGCCTCCTGGCAAAATAGCAATGTGACTATCAAAATGCATGGAGTGAAATGAACAATTTTAAAAGTCTATCTGCTTTTCTGTCTGCTATCTCCTAGAGTAGCTGCAATTGATGACAAAGTGTCCACGCAAGTGACGAACATGCACAACCCAAGGGACCCCTCTAAAATTGTAGATGATGGTTCGGGCACTTTTGATGACGACATTCTGTCCCTCGGCACATATATCACAATTTCTTCTAGGCTTCCAGTCGTCACGCCCAGAGGGGCAGATATATTATCTGGTTGGAATGATTCCAAGAAGTCGAAGTAGGTATCAAATGAGGTAGGAGGTAATACTCCCAAAGGATGCAATAAGAAGTCATTCGACTGCTTTAAGTAACGGTGTATGATACTCTTCCACATTACCACGAAAATGCATTGGAATTTGTACCAAGCAATAATGAAGAAGCATAACAGATTGAAAGGAAATACAACAGGAATAGAATTAGGCCACCAGTCTGAAGTATTCTCGGACAGATTTAGATTTTTTGGATCATCTTTCCCTCTGATGCTTGCTCGCGGGTTGTTTGGGCCGCTACGAACCATAGCTTTCTGGCGCTAAATCCTTCACCTTCACAAACAACAAGTCCACACTACGAGGCTCTTATAGCTTGGATTCCGGCCCTTTAGCAGAGGTAGCGATCAGTGATCAGTGGGAGCGGAGTAAAGCTAATAAGGCTGGCATCCAGGCTGGTATAAAGTTTGGTGCCTTTTGAGGCAAAACGCGGTCCACTCAAACTACATCGCCTATACCGTCCACCATACGCCTAGCCTGGTTACCAAACGTATTTGTAGCTCCCGGGTCCTACATCCCCTCCACAAAAAATATTTTTGCGGAGGGGATGTAGGACCCGGGAGCTACAAATACGTTTGGTAACCAGGCTACCATACGCCTCCCTCAAGCACACTCCCTCCAAATACGCGACACAGATCTGTCATCGTGTCATGTACATCACTGAAAGAGAATACTAGTACATGTAAGTCGTGTGCAGTTGAAAATGGGGCACGTCCCAATGGTGCGCACGGTTGGGTCAACATTGACAAGGGTTTGAGGATGACCGCCGTTTTCTGACCAGGCCCAGAAGGTAATGAATGCAAAATAGCTTCGTTTTCAGCACCACAGACAGAACATCTCCTGACCGGTCTGTCTGTCTGTCTGTCTGTCTGTCTGTCTCTGTGAACAGCATAACTCGAAAAGACGTGGGTGGATCTTATTCATATTTCTGAGAATGTGACGGAAAATATGAGTGATACAGTGATACAAACATACATGTACTTACAAAGTACAGCCTAAAATATAAAGTTGTGTCTGGTCTGGATCCCTTTGATAAAGGTCACAGTTCGCGACTTTATTGGGCTTAAACCCGAAACCAAAATCCACGACCACGATATTCGATAACACAGTAGAAAGACCTATGATCGTTTATCATCTCAAGGTCAACAGTGTCCATTTTGCTTGAAGATTAATCTTTTTAAACCAATTTGACGTTTCTTTTTATTTGAGGATGATTGATCTGAGCCTGCATGGGCAGCGTTCATTAGTTTTCCCTAGGACATTTAAACTATAATCCAGCTCCTGCACTTTCATAAGAAATCGTACGCGTGATCCTTTTAGTTTTAGGTTGTTTGCACGTTGGTTGGTTGAACCTGGATGAGCCAGATATATAAATCTGCATGTGTATAAATTATAATGCATATTCACGTAACTATAATTACAATTTATTTCATATAAAAAATTACAACTTCAAATTTACTTGGAATTTCCAGGTTTAAC
The DNA here is from genome assembly GCA_013266295.2 of Branchiostoma floridae x Branchiostoma japonicum. Taxonomy (NCBI): domain Eukaryota; kingdom Metazoa; phylum Chordata; class Leptocardii; order Amphioxiformes; family Branchiostomatidae; genus Branchiostoma; species Branchiostoma floridae x Branchiostoma japonicum. Next base: position 22,234,411 of record CM023823.1, read on the forward strand.
CCTCCAAAATGGCGGACAATACTTACGTCATAGTCACGTGAGTGCAAACTATGTACATATAGTCTGATCTTTGTACATTTTGGGGGGAAGGGTAATGGCAGCAGTGAAAAATCACCAAAGTTGGAGTACACTGTCAGGTGCTGGTCATTGTTAGTCGATGATTAGCTACAACCTACCCCCCCATTCCTACCCGAATGAAATTGATTGATTGATTGATTGATTGATTGACTGATTGGCAGTCAGGCTCTAGAAAAATATAAAATACCATTGACCGTCGTTACGCCTAATCAAGTGTGTCTTGCCATTTAGAAAAAAGTGGAGAAAATTACAATATATTTCACAAAACATTTCTGTAGGAGGTGTAACTACTAACTACATGTATCTACATTTTGGGGAACAGGAAAAAAAGGAAGGAAAAAATGGAATAAAAAATTATGTTCCAAAGGCCCATACAAGAACGGCCACTTGTTCAAGCAACCAAATATCATGTCGCCACACAGTGATTCAAAATAAGTTCAAGTGGTCTGAGAAAAGCGATAGGCTGGCCCGGCACCAACAAACCCGGTAACTGTGTCTATAGAAACAAAGCCATGTAAATTAGGACGTCTTTACTTGTGTTGGCTTGAGATAAAGGGAAGATTAAGAGGGCGCCACCGACCGACCGACTTGGACCCCCAACCAACCAGCCAACCAATCAAGGTCGCAAAAACACATTCTGATCATGAGAACAAACCAACCGACTAATTCTAGTTCAGTACCAGCGACAGGTGTCAGTGCACACAAACTAAACCATACATCTGCTTGAAGACAAATTCATTGTGTCTCCCGGAATATCGCAAATGGGGTGTTTGGTTGGCCCGTGATCACGTGGTGGAAAGACGTACACGTCCCTGCTGTTCCGGTGTTCGCGCAGTGGGACTGTGCGATATTTACTGGGGGTGGTAGGGTTGATGCTCAGAGTGGGGAGAGTAATGGATTTTTTTTGTTGAGCCGGGGGAAGGGCCATGGAAAATAAATTGACATAAGTGAACATAGATAGATTTTACACCAGGGGAAAGGCCATGGAATTTATTTTCTAACCCAAACAACTAGGCACCACCACCCCCTCGCTAAACATCGTACAGTCCCTAACATGGCGTCGCTGGATACGGTGTGAACTACATAGAGGAGAAAATAGCGTGACTGTATCGAGTACAAGCTTAGAGTTTCGCGGCCAAACCGGTAAACTGCTGAACTTCTCATTTGCCGCCTCCACCGATGAGGGACTAACAGCCACGCACGAGCTACGGGGGAACCAGCACGATCGGTCATTCATTCATAGCTCTCTCTCCGGTGTGTATGAAGTTTTCCAGTTCTGCATTCTGACAGGTGTGGGTTATGGTTGTTGTAGGCGAGAAGAAACCATTTCCTTTTCACAAAATGAGCATAATCTCTCGTGAAATCCATGACGATAAAATGGCAATAGTGTTAACATTGCTAAACGCCGTTTGGAATAATGGGTCTCATCATAGCATAGCCTCTCCCTGTACATGTACATCTGCAAATGATTTGACCTGATCAACCGGCAGGCCAGGGCTAATTGGCAGGGCATGTTGTACACAGCTCCACCCAACCTCTTCCGTGTTTGATGTTTACCCTCATGCTTTGTGTCCACACCCTTTGGTCTTTTGTTGTTTCTTCAATGGACGTGTAGGCGTGTGCCATTTCTGTTTTCGTCCTCTATAGTGACGTTATTAAAGTGTCATGTCGAGAAATGTAACGTTATTTAAAAGAATCTCTTCCTTATAAGAGCGCTCTTCCAAATTATATGGCATAGCTGATCATATCGGAATGTAGTCTGATTTCAATAGGGATTTATATGGCATAGCTAAATGATACACAAGGAACTTCTTCTGCAACTGAATGTGTATATATTGCTATCAATAACTTGCATTGTAATTATAAAATAAGCAAAGTATTTAGCTGTCTGGTCAATTTTGACTTGAACTTCCTGGTCAATTTTGAAATCCTGGTCAGTTTGTTACTGTTAGTTCCCCTTCGAAATTTGTAGTTTTACGTGTTTTGATAACCAGGAAACTGCCTCAAGGTGTAGCACACCTGGTTTTGTACTTGGGTAAGTATATGACTTCAATATTAGCTGCATAAGGTCGGACTAATTGTTTTGTCTACACGCATCAATGACAAGTGGTGTTCTTAAACGTGCTCGAGATGTGGCTGTCCTCAAACATGGGACCTCCGGCTTAATGTCCCCTCTGAAACTCTTTCAAGTAGTGTGCAGTGTATAAAAGCTATAAAGTGACAATGGCTGAGGTTCAAACATATCAGGTCCAGAGGTTAGTATCACTCACCCATACTGTAGACCAGCCATGCTACTTTTACTGGGGAAGGATCATGAGGAGACCTAATTGTCAGAAAATTTGTACATTTTCAAGTCTGGTTTATGATAAAGTGTGTTGGCAACTTGCACTTTGTTAGAGAGAAGTGTATTTGCAAAAAAAAAAAATTATGTCAGGTCAGTTATCAAGAGCAGGTCTATAATATAGTGTGATGTTAATAGACCTCCCATTACTAGGAAGAGGTGAAATTGCAGTAACCCAGAAAGGACAAAGTCTGTATTATTTTACCTTGCCTAACTGCAAGTAGTTTGTATTTCTTTCTGCAATTTTTTCTGCAAACTGCAGGTTGCAGGTGGGTATTTTGAGTCCTGTGTACAAAGTATTGGTCCTGACTAGTTGATGTCAACACCTTTTATTTATCTAGTGGCATGCTGGTCTCTTGACCGGTCCTCTAACCGGGGATACATGTAGTTGTGGGTGCGGTACATGCTACAATGTACTAAGGCATACCAACTTTGTATGTTTCTCGTATATCATAGGTCTGGGTCTTGGCAAAGTTTTGGGAGGCCCATTTTGGTGAAGTTGTTGTCCCTTCTCTATTTTGCCTGGGGACAAAGTTGTCCTAGTTACATCATGTCACACAAATTATGTCTCAAATCCATGACACGTTAAACATTTTTTTTAAATAATTTTTTTCTTGTTGTTATGTCCCTTTGGATCTATTACAGTAACCCGTTTATTATTGTTTAGCAGTAAATATAGAACATGAAAGAAGCGGGTTGACAGTAACACCAGGGTTGAGCCCCAGGCAGTGTTAAGAGGACAGCCACTGGTGGGCATTATATATCTATGGCATTTTTTGCCACACCTTTTGTTGTTTTGCCGGTTTCCTTCAACTGTGTGAAGGGGTGTCCAATACATTTTTGTCTACAGTGCCGCAAAACGTTTGAGAAACGTGCCCAAGTTTCACGAGAATGATGTTTATAGTAAGTATTTCAACTCATTTCACAGTTCATTTCAAAATTTTCCCTGAAAATGCAGAAGAGATATAGATATTTAGTGTTTCTGGAAGTTAGAAGTTTCAAAATTGCAAAGAATTATTGTGTCTTTGATTCTCCCTCTCCATGTTCCCCACGTTCCCAATGAACATTGACATGTTGTCAGTGGAGTCTGGCTGTATTATATTCTGACTCGTAAACAATACAGCCATAGCCCATTTATTAACCTTTGACCCCACTAGGCAAATCCATTAATAGGTCAGTGGATAAATCGTTTCAGGGCCATGTAACATGAATATCAGTTATTGCAGAAATAAACCTAGACTGCAAACTGTCCTTCCCCAAAAATCAAGCTCACGTACAACAATGATATAAACAAGGTACACAAACATGATGTTTATGAAAATTTTATAGCATTTCTTTATTTTGATACATGATGTAACATTACATGTTACAAATTATGATTTACATAGAACCAGGTATGAATTTTTTTACCCTGCTTAATTGGTAGTCCATATGATATTTACAAATAGAAAAATGTGCTGCAAATACAGGTTACAGGTGGATATTTTGAGCCCTGTGTGATGTGTGTGCCAATTGACCTTGGCCTTATTGAAGGCCCAGTTATTTGCAATGTGTGTTACACTATACATGGGCTCTGACCCTCTAGGTCAAGAGAACCATCTATATGGGGATAACATACAGGGTCAGGTCTGATTTTTTTGTATCAAATACATAATACATGTTGTATGACTAGAAAGGGACTGTGTGGTAGATATCTGACCTAGATGTACCTACAGACTGAAATCATGTGCTCTATGCATGTGTCAGGTGGTGTAACATGATGGTATTACCATTAGGATGTTCTCTACTATCTCCTCTTGATCATTGATTGATTTTGGTTCTAATTCTTCACTTGAATTTACCAGACTTTCCAAGAGTTTGTTTTCCTATCCCTCCCATAAATTGAACCGAAGAAACATCTTCAATACAAACACTGACTATTGAACAGTCTTTCCTCGAAAAAATGTAGCACAAGGGAGTTATCTTCTAATATCAAGTAATTATACAATTCTGCATTCAATTTAATGCTTGGTTTCATTTCTGTCCTACCATGTCTTTTTCATAATTAATTAATCCTGGTAAGTTAGAATCGGAGTCTGGGGAATAAAGGGTTAAAAAGATTTTGATCATTTTATCTATGATATATGTAGTATTGCAAACCATATTGTGATATATTGTGCAGATAAATTGAGGTAGATACCTTTATTTGTCTCTTGCTGGTAATAACTTTTGTCTAGACGGGCTATTTTACATGCCACTGTGGATCCTTTGAAATACTGTACACACTTTTCAGTACAAGCAGAAAGAGTTGAGTTGAGTTGCCAGAAACCAAGATGTTTGACATGGAAAAGAAACTTTAAAATCCAAAATAAATTTGTTACAAGATGTTGTTGTACATAAGGCCATACCAATGCGCTTCCCTGATTCTTGGACATTTCAAAGTAGACAAGATTTTATAGACAAGATTTTATTGGTTCTTTGAGTGGTCTTCTTGGACAGTTTTGTCTGTACATTTACAAGTACAGACTTTTCCTTCAGACTCTGTTATCATGTTGAATTATTGTAGATACATGTATTGGTATTCCTTCATTTATGAAAATGACTGCCTGACACATGTATTCTTTTTTAAGTCTGAGAACCAACAAATTAAATTGTTCTGACCTAAAGATCCCTAATTGCTTCCCCAGCCCAAAGCCAAGGCTGCCAAAATGAGCCTTCTTTGATGTATTTTATCCTTTGATACATTCTTTAAATGAAATTTCATAATTGTAGGTATAGCATAATGTACCAATCTATTCGCAAATTGATAGAACTAATTAGAGAAAATCGACCACACCCTGACACACCCTATTTAATAACTGTATCGCCCATTGCACTAATTAGGGCTTAACAAGCTTTGGCCGCTCCTACTTTTCAGTGGCTGTGAGTATGCCACTGCATCTAGGCAACCATGGACATCAATTATTAATAGGTATCAGCCAATTTGTACAATGAGACTTCGGAGTTATCATTGTATTCCTGCATTGTTCCTTCCCACAGACTCGAGAAGATCATAACAGCAAAGGGGAAAGATGAAGGGCTGCCTTAACTGTTTCCGCAAAAAGGAAGAAGGTATGTAACCTATGATTTATGGATCTAGTATGCGTATACACTTGTATGATGTTTGGCCTTTCTAGCTCAATTGGTAGTGAAGCTAGGCAGAGTAGTTTCATTCTTTTGCATGCATTTGTGTCCAATTTTTTTTAGGAATCTATTTGTACACTGTCCTGTCTCTTTGTATTGTTAGAAGAAAACAGATTCAGGAATCATCTGTAAGAAAAAGCAAGCTAAATCTGACATAAATAAGCCACATTCAAGTAATGTAAGATCACAGGTCTCCCTATAGTCTCTTTACGACATTAAGGGTACAGTGGCAATTCAGGTACGTGCACAAAAATCCTGCAAAACATTGCGGGATATCCCTTAATACATATCTGAGAAAATATTGCACCTATACTGTAGTTTGTTTGACAGAGAAAATGTTTGATGAATGTAACTTGGCTGCTTTGTACTGCTAGCCCACCCAATCACCATAACATATGGCATAAGATCTCAGAGAATGTATACCATGTGGTTGAACTGTAGACTTTCATTTTTTACCTTGCTGGCATGTGTGCTTTGTGGGTTTAGGAATGTTGCACCTGTCTTGTCACCACAATAGATAATGGAAGGAAGTAATGACAATGACCTGCGACAAAATTTTTAGGATGACTGTGTGGGCTCTCTTATCACTAGAAATCAATGGATAATAGAGGACAGTCTATTGTTTGCCTTTGGTACTCGCGTGTTGTCAAAAATTTTGTGTCAAAACAGCATTAATCATAGAAAACATAATTGTACAAGAGGAATGAATGAATGAACGGAGAAAATTGCAAGGGTACTCAACCAGGGTATACCATCTGCAAGTTTTACAATCACTGGATAAAAACTGAAGATTATAGGAGACTGTTTTGAAAATGACTGATAGAATGATCGGGGCATGAAAATAGAATGACAGTTTCACGTATTGAAATGCTCCAGGATTCATTGTTGAATGCAGCCAAACCCAGTAGTGCATGGTGAAGCGTGTGAATCCTTTGTGTGTGCTAATGATTGCATGTCGTAATATTTCATTGCAGAGGTGGAGAGGAAGATTAGGACAAATGACTTAGAGTACAATCAACAGTTCGGCTATGCGGTAAGATTATTAATATGCTAAATTATTGTGTTATTCAGTACAGTACTTCCTTCATGTAACTTGTCCTTTGGACACACCTTAGTGAAATGAAATATTGTTATTGAAGTCACATTGATAAGTAAGTGACAGGGTGCCTGATAGAATTCAGAAACTATCTATAGATGTTATGATTCAAAATGTAAGGTGATAATAACATGTACTAAGAAATGATATCAGACAGTGAATCAGACAGTAAGGCATTTCGATTTCATCTTTATCTGAAATGTGTCTGAAATATAAAGCTTGAACCATCCAGCATAGTGGACTATCCTTATACAATAGTTACCTATGCAAACACTTGATACAGCTGACGGTGTAACTAGAATCATATCAAATTTTATGACCTCACAAACTGGTTTTGTTAATGATCAAATAAAAAAAAATGATTAGCCCATTGGGTTGTTTTAATAGCAATACATAGATATACCTTATGAGATATTTTCGTTTCTTTTTTCAGAGTAATTACATCAGCACATCAAAGTACAATGTTTTCACCTTTCTGCCTATCAACCTGTTTGAGCAGCTGCAAAGGGTGGCTAACGCTTACTTTGTGGTCTTGCTCATCTTGCAGGTAAGTACAACCTGAACTCATCAGTTCAGGAGTGGAACAGTTTGTCCATTCATGTACTTCCTGAAACTACATGTACATGTACCAAGGCACAGACCCCCTCTGACTCTGTTTTCATGTTTATTTTCTAATTTGGTGTTACCTTTTTATATCCAAGAACCAACCAACCAACCAACCAACAAATTAATTATAACATGGCATGACCTAATACCAACTGGAAGGAACATTCAGACAAACTATCTGTAGCCGTAGCCTGAGGACTATGTAAAAGGGGAAGGGCTTGTGTTGGGGAGATTGATGACATTGTTACCGTGTTACTACTGTCATCAATTAGTGTAAAGACAAGCCATGTAACATAATTATAAATGTGTATAAGTTTTGTGAGTTGTCCGCAGGGAAATAGTCTAAAAGCCCACCATAACTCAGTACTGTTGGCAGAATTCTCCGTGCAAGGGTTCTGTAACAAATTTTATGCTGCGTAATTGTTGGAACCAAATTTTCAGTCTGCTAATATGCACAAAAATCTATGGCCCTGTCAGTTAGTATTATGTAGTGCAAGTGTTAAGCGACCCTAGCTGCTTTGCCATATGGATCAGTGTATCCAGTCAGGGAAGGTTCAAATCCTGCCTGGGCATGTTGTGATGGGTTCATTAGTCCTTTCAGATGGGAATGTAAAGCCAGCAGCCCATGTATAGAGGGGCTTCAGGCATTGGCCTCAGGTGTCAAACCTCTACATGTAAAAGAATCCAACTCACTTACATATATCAAGCAGAGTTGGGGTGGCACTACTAGCTACCAAAAAAAGTGGTATACGTTGCCTCAGCCTGAGGTCAGTTGCTTTACCTTCTACCTACCACTGTTGCATAACTACTCACGTAACTGCTGCTGCAGAGAGCAATACCACCATAAAGTTTTACATGCATTTCGTGAAAGTTGAACCTTTCCACTTATTTTAAGTCCTTTCCATTACTGTAATGGAACAAGGGGTTGTTGCAGTTAACTTTTTGGCACTCTGGCTAGAATCCAGCACTGAACTTAAAGTGAAATATTCTTAAGTGTCCAAAATGGTGTGCCAAAAGCACACTGTTAGATTCTGGTAATTGTGCAAATTGAAGTTCTTCATTTTGCTTATTGCAGACCTGGATTTTATGTTGTTAAGATTGTTTTGCCAATTTGTGCTAGTGTAGACCTACTCTGTACCTCACAGTTAGGCCACACTAATCTAATTTGTTGGTTCTTGGATTTAAGAAAAATTATGCTGATTCAGACTCAGAGCTAAAGGATTGACATAAAAATATGCGCAGATGGGAATGCACATAGCACAGTTTCAGGGAGTGAATATCGACAGATGGAAGTTTTCCTCTTGGTACTCTGTTTTTTTCTTGTCTTCCAACTGAATCTTTGCTCTAACCTTCTTCCTGTTGGCTGAACTCATAACAAATAGAGAACTGGTAGAGAACTGGCTACTTCAGTGTACAAAAGGTTAAAATTTTAAATAAACAAACAAGGAACTAAGTTTGTGGGGCCCTACTTCAAATAGACATACAGTCCTGGTAGTGTTGACCTTGCAAAAAAGAGCAATGCCTCCCATGTTAGGGAGATAGACAAGTATATTCACTCTACAATCATACCAAAAGCAATTTCAGCAGAAAGCTAGATTAGCAGGCAGGCAAACCATGCGTTTCGGCAATTTCGGGGCAATTGGATAATTCTGACGTCCACGTCATTTAGGAACGCGATCCATCCGTGGGAAGCAAAGGGAAGCAACACTGTCTATTTTTCAGGTCTTCCAATTCACTCTTTTTAGCATTGCTACAATTCGAGCAAGGTGAGCAAGTCAGTAATTGTGCACACCCATGCCATCGAACCAGCTATTCCCATTTTGGCGGCCTATGGCCAGCTTTTTTTAAAAGCTTTCTTGTTTGTGTTATATTGAATAGGTAGTGTGGCAGTGTGATTATCCACAGGATTAAAGTCTTTCTGGTATTTTCTGTTATGAAGGTCTGCTTCCCGTGGAGACCATTGTTAAAGGAATAGAATGGCATAGCAAGGACAATACTGTAGAAATACTTCTTGTGGTTTTATTTTCGCAGTTTTCACAGTGACCTTTTCATTGGGAAATTACAACACTCTGAATATTACGTTTTCTGCAGACTGTGTTCCCATTGCTTGAAATAGTGGGAATTTAAAATACCACAAGGCCTCTTTTGTGGCAAATTTAAGTCCCTTTACCTTAAATCAATTTACAGTATTCTGAAATGAAGTTGACATTTTATATGTTCAGATAGTATCTTTCATGACATTTAACAACCAGATGTTGGTGTAGTTACATTGTTGTGGTTGTCTATGGTATCAATAGTGTCATTATTAGCAGGTGTCTAATCTTCAACCTTAACACAGTAGACACTGTTTAGTAGCTCCAAATTGACTCAGTTGTTCAGACTAATAAGTTGATATTTGATGGATAGAATGCTTATGTTTTAGTGAAATGAAATACATGTATTGTGATCATAATATGTTGAAGTGTGAGTAGTGCAGGAGGTTGCTTGATGTACATTATGTAACTGTAATGATGTACAACATCTATCCCAAGAAGAAGTACATAATTTCATTAGTATTTAAGGACAGAAATTCTTTTTTTTTTCAGGTCATACCAGCAATCTCGTCCTTAACACCAGTTACCACTGCAGTTCCTTTGGTCATTGTGCTCTCAATCACAGCTCTTAAAGATTTAGTGGATGATGTTGTAAGTATACCTCCAGACTTCTACTGTTAGTAAATCTATGACTGTTGGCAACATTTTCTTGCCACATTTGTCTTATAAGAAGTTTGTGACAACAAATTGAGGGTATTGTTGGAACAGTCAGGGAAGTCTTGTTCAAAAGCAAAGGTTGTTGTAGATCCTATAGTCGATGGTCGGTTCTGTCATAGGCTAGCTGAAAACATTGTATGACGCAGGTGGTCGCACTAATATGGCTAATGTTGGAATACATATTATAAGAGACAATATATTAAGATTATTGCCTTGTTTGCACAGTTAATGTGAAATTCTATAATTTATTAGTGATAGATTATTCATATTTCCTTATCATACATGCCACAGAAAACATCCGAAGTTTGGGTGTCAATTATGATCACTGCATAATATTTGCATTGTTAAGTGCTATGAAGTGGAAGGCAAGTACAATGTACTATAATTGTATTGTACAAATGTATGTAAATGATAAGTTTTAATATTTTCTTGTGAATTTTTTTTCAGAGACGTCACCAAAGCGACAACTTAGTAAATAACAGGAAGTCCCAAGTCCTCCGGAATGGCGTGTAAGTAAATAAATTAAACTGCTTCACCAGTATACATTTCTTTCTTGTCTTGTGTCAAACCTTCTCCTTTCCTGTAACAGTCCCAAATCATAATGCAAATCCATTAACTATGCTTGGTAATGTATAATGTGGACTCATTACATTGTACATCTAGACTGTTCTGTTCTGTTCAGTCCATCCATACATTGTGTTACATGTGTTCTGTCTTCAGTCTCACCGAAGAAAACTGGATGAACGTACAAGTTGGAGACATAATTCGCATGGAGAGTGACGCCTTTGTCGCGGTAAGCAATCATGGATTCTGAGTTTAGAGGTGTTATAGATCTCAAGTGCTGACTTTTCTGGAAATATCTAATCACTCAGCCATGACTTAGTGAGGGATGCCCCAACAGGGTGCTCTTCCTGCTTGTTCTGGCAGGTGGCATCATAGTTCAACATGTATAGTCCTCGTATTGTAGAACCTTTGGAGGCATGTCCCATAGCAAAGGGTTTTAGAAGTTTTTGTCTGTTTAACCTTTGGCATGAGAAAATGTCATTTTCACAAGATCATTCAACTCCGGATGTTTACAAGTTAGGGGCCTTCACCTTTGACCTCGCGCATGCGCAGTTTAAACAGTGAACCAGCTTATTGAACACGTGTGTTATACTTTGGGGAAATCCCAATAGTGTGTCAGCTCTCATCAATCAATAGGACAGGTCAGCACTCCTCTAATTAATATTGATTGATAAGAAATGCTCAGTTAGCTGTTATATTCACCATGCTTAATTCCATTGATGTTCCCATAAAATTTGATCTACAGTGTGGTTTAAAACATGGAGGACAAGGGGAGTCCATAGATCATTTTCATATATTCACATAATGTCTTTTAGTTTGTTGCATTTTTTTAATATATCTATCATAGCTTAATCATGTAATCTTTAGTAATGGGTATTCAGACCTGGGTATTGCAAATTTTGATGCCTACATGAAATGTGAGACTTTCTCCCCAATGAATTCTGGTGTAGTACTACTGCTGTAAGTGACAACATTTTAGTAAATGATAAATATGAAACTACAGTATGGCTAACATTTACCATTGACATGATCTGCAGAATTAAACATGACTGTACAAATATCATGTTAATAGGAGGAATCTAATAGACAGTGTAATTTAAAGTCCCATTTAGACAGAGCAATTGATGTAGACTTGAAGCTTGATATAATGTAGTGAAGTACACTATAGATATAGCAGAACAACACAAAATACATGGGTAATTTAGATATTTAGATAATACCTCCACGATGTGTATTTCACGTGTCTTTTGCTATTTCCATTGTGTTTCACTACGTAGTCAGACCCTGATAAGTGTGGTTTCTGTACATGTTGCTATAGGCTGATCTCCTGCTGCTATCCACATCTGAACCTCATGGCCTTTGTTACATCGAAACAGCAGAGCTAGATGGGTAAGTAATCTTATCTCACGTAAACTCTGCATTAAGCATCCTTTACAGTTTTGAAGAGCTAGGATCACGTTATGTATAGCTAACGTCCATCAGGTCCCCTGAGAATGTGTTACCATGGTTACCATACTGTGTGTTTATCTTTGGTAGAATTGCTGTGTATCATATACCTCGGTTGGTAGATACTTTTAAGTTGTTGAAAGTGTAAATGTATCACATTGATTACACACTATCATGTAGTACATGTACCTTAGTTGTGAACTAGAAATTCAATGTTTGCAAGCAGACCTGGGCAGAAATACCCTGGTTGCAGTTATGGAGGACCGGAAGAAATACCTTGGTTACAGTTATGGAGGACCAGAATTCGAAGAATCACTTGATGGAGTGAGTGAAATATGATCTTTGTGTTTTCAGGGAGACCAACTTGAAGTGCAGACAGGCTCTGGTGGAGACAGCTGAGTTAGGGGATGACATCCATAGCCTGGGACAGTTCAATGGTGAGAACTAAGTTTATATTCCTGGCTGTACAATTTTACCTGAGCATCTTGAATAGGCAAAATACTGTTACATGTATAATTATAAAAGAATTGAACTGAGTACCTAGTGTCTTTAGGTTTATAATATTGTGTTCCTTTTAAAACTCATTGAAAACTTTGGTGCAATCCCAGTACTGCAGCTACTAAGTATATGCCCAAATTTCCAATGCATCAGATGAATTTTGATGTAGGAGACTACCAGTAGCTGATAACTTTTATATCATTGTCTTCAATTCTGTTGCAGGCCACATCACATGTGAACCTCCAAACAACAAGCTGGACAAGTATGAGGGAACCCTGGAGTGGAACGGGGAAAAGTTTTCACTCTGCAACGACCAAATCATGCTGCGTGGCTGCGTTCTGCGCAACACCCATTGGTGCTACGGGGTCGTCGTGTTCGCTGGGCAGGACACCAAGCTGATGATGAACAGCGGGCAGACCAGGTTCAAAAGAACGCACATTGATCAGCTGATGAATGTCATTGTTCTCTGGGTAAGGAGTTACATGTACTCGTAGTCGGATGTCAGAAGCATTTTAAATGACAATGACAGTGATGTTCTCTTTATGTACATTTGTATGTTCCTGCCCCAAAACCAGTATGTTGAAGAATGTTTTAAGATTTGCTCTGCTGACAGTAACAACAAAAAGATTTGAAAGCTACAAGATGAGAAAAGTCAAGGTCAAGGTTGCTTGTCTATTAAATCGTGTATCATCTTTGACATCTCATTATATGGCAGTACTAGCACGGTATAGATAGCATTTGTATTTATTAGCACAGAATTTAATAAGCTTTCAAACTGGCAGAAAATAGCATTAAGGATCATAGTTTGGTAAACCCCTTTCTACATGAAGTCTCACCAAAGAAATTTTTACATTGAATCCTCTTCTTTGTTCTCTATTACAGATCTTTGGTTTCCTTTTGTGCATGGCACTCATATGTGCTATAGCCTGTGGGGTTTGGGAATCATATGTTGGGCAGGTAAGTGTTTTTAGTTGTCTGTCAGTAGTAAGACTGACCAAAACTCACTCAATCCATGAGGTGATGTAGAATATGCACATCAAATAGTTCATGAGAATTTTGAATTACTACCTTTTTTTAAAATTTTTCAAAATGATGTGTAGATGTAGTGTGAATGAAGATACTGCTGTTACCACAACCAATGTCCTTGCCACAACTTGCAATTTGGTACAGGACTGTACCTCCATGTAACAGCCCATCAACACTTCATCTGCAGTCCACCTGCAGTTGACAGTAAGGAAGTAAGGGGGCGCCTCTGACTGGACATAGTTATAAGGCATTACCATTACCTTGAGTCTCCTCTAACGTTGTCTTCTCCTCTTCTGTAGTACTTCAGAGCTTACCTGCCATGGGAGGTGTTTACAAACAACCCTGCTGAAATTGCAGCTTTAGTGTTCCTGTCCTACATCATCATCCTCAACACTGTTGTGCCCATCTCTTTATATGTCAGGTAAGGGCCTGGTCATCTTTGTCATACAACAGGTTTATGACAGAAAATTTAGGGCATTCTTTGGACACTTCGTACTTTCAAAGGATATCTGTGTCAGTTTTATTTTCTGCCAATATATATAAGCCACTGATTGACTATTATTGTACTTAATTTATGTTGATTTATTTATGTTATATTACTTTTTGTACCCATTATCTTATATGTTTATATGTCATTTTGTAATGGGCTCTCTTGGAAATCAGCCCCTTGGGGTTGAAGAGACCACCCATACGTCTTTATGATTAATAAATAAATAAATAAGCCGTGAGTAGATCACTCAGCATACCTTTCCCTTTGCAGTGTTGAGATCATTCGAATGGGCCATAGCCTCTTCATCAACTGGGACAGCAAAATGTACTACGCTGCCAAACACACCCCTGCCAAGGCACGCACCACCACGCTGAACGAGGAGCTGGGGCAAATCGAGTATGTCTTTTCTGACAAGACTGGCACGCTGACTCAGAACATCATGGCCTTCAACAAGTGTTCCATCAATGGGAAACTATACGGTGAGATTGTGATAAACTACTTTATACTTCTACTTTATACTCGACTGTGTGTGTTTGCAGTGTGGCATCTGCACTGTAGTTTCTATATGTTCTGCCAGAGGGAGCAGTGCAGTTTCTGTCTAGTACATGTATCTCTGATTGCCTTGTTGGTTATCGTGTTGTGGCATCATGTGGCGTAATGGTCAGAGCATTCGGCTTGGAATCAAGAGGTCCCGGATTCGATCCCCTGACATGCCCTATGTTGTGCCCTTGGGAAATAGATTCGATCCCTTGACATGCCCTATGTTTTGCCCTTGGGAATAGATTCGATCCCCTGACATAACCTATGTTGTGCCCTTGGGAAATGCCCTTTACACGACTTTCTTCACTGTACGGTGGAGTAACGCCCACCGGGCCTTTCGGCTAACTGTTGATATGGTGTCCAAACACTGATGAGGACACAGACAGATTTGGTGTCGCCAATGTGCTAAGATCTGCACGTTTGCCAGAAATCTGCGAAAGGCCAGGAAAGGTCTTCCTTGTTATGATAAATGAGCCTAGGTCATATATGTCATTCGAGGCAAATGGTAGCTTTTGCATTCTAAAGGTCAATCATCATTTTATGTAAGTCTTAAGATGATGTGTTATGATGAAACCATGCTAGAAATCGACTTACATCAAGTAGCACTTTCACTTTTGGATTTTTTGTTGTTTAAGAAAAATTTTTTTTCTCACATTTTTTCCTTTAGCTTACTGGTACATTTGTCCCACTTTGCAGCCATATGTGCAAATGGTCATTAGAATTCAGTGACAAGACTGGTGACATTCAATTTGAAAATGTACAATTATGTAATTGGTATGTAAATCTGTGGTACAGTACTTGATAACACAGGGTCTTCTAATTTGTGGTTAATTTTCTTTTGTGTAGGAGATGTGTATGACAAGGATGGCAACCCCATGGATATAACTGAGGTACATGTACATCACTATATGGTCTAGAAATCTGAGAATGTAGATTCACATGATAATATGGTGCATCTTTGCAGGTTAGGGAGAAGTTTAATTTCTGTGTCCAGAAACACAAACACACCACCACTGTTCCTCCTAATATAAGGAGTGCAGTTAGCACTTCTTTGGTAGTTTCACTTTTTTTCTTGTATTTCGATACATTATATATATCTTGGTGGTAAGCCTGAAATTAATAATTCATGTTTACATTGTAGTTGCCCTACCTGCATGAATAATTAAAAGATATGTGAACTACATTGTCGATAACATTTTCTGTAGTTCATTCTTTATACATGGAGAAGCTGGAGTTCATTCTTTATACATGGAGTCAGAAGATCTTGTAGAGTTCCTTGTAACTTGTACTAGTAATCATGTAAGCAATTGATCATTTGCAACTTGATCTTGGTTACTTCAGAGTTTTGGAATGCAAGTTTTCTTAAAATGTGTTTTGTCAAAGCCTTAAAATCTAAGTCGCCTTCAATCTCTTTACAGTTCACCAAGAAAGTGGACTTCTCCGGGAATGTGTATTCTGATAAGAGCTTCACATTCTATGACCAGACCCTGTTGGATGATATCAATAAAGGAGACGAAAACGTGACAAACTTTTTCCGCCTCCTGGCTCTCTGTCACACGGTCATGCCTGAGGAAAAGAATGGTAAGCTCTTCCTATACATGATCCTTGCCAACCAGGCCCGGGGCTTGCATTACACAAGCACGCAGTGGCCCTGGTTAACCAGCCTGCAGTGCATCCTTCTGGGGACATTCTTCTTCTCTTCTTCTCTTCTTCAGCATTAGCCTGGCCATTGTACCCAATTAAGTTGCTAAGGCCACACTGATTTAATTTTATGGATGACATCCTCTGGGGACCACAAAACTAATGCGATAGGGCAAAAAAAAAAATCCAGCAAAAAAAAAAATGCTGCTTAACCACAGGAATACAAAGCCGGTATTGCAAATTGAAGCACAGGACACAGTGACTGCATCAAACAAACAAGTTTTTATTTGCAGGAGGTAGATGTAGATAGTCTTGTTCAGGTCTCATCCTCCCTTACAGCTTCCTCCTTCGTTTTACGATAAGCCGCCCTTTTGCGGCATTTATGAGTCGGCAGTCTGTACTGAGTTCCAGCCGAGTTCCGGAGTTCCGTGAAGCCTCGAAAGACATGATTTTTTTTTTTTGAGAACAGGCGAAAATCAATGCGCGCGCGGATGTCATCCATAAAATTAAGTCGGTGTGGCCTAACTTAAAAATATCCAGGGGAGTATCTGACTGGCTGACAGCTGGCCAGTGCTAACTCCCTCAGAAGGATATATTGCAGGCCGGTTTACCACAAGCAAGCTGCAGGCCTCATGGGCAGGCACTATACACATAACCCTTTCAAAAAAAGAGCCCTCTAGTAGACAAAGGATATATATATAATTTATATATCTGTTCATTGTGGGCATAGCAATGATAGGATTTGTTTTGTTATAGTTTGATATGTACAGGTCATAGCAATGATAGGATTTGTTTTGTTATAGTTTGATATGTACAGGTCATAGCAATGATAGGATTTGTTTTGTTATAGTTTGATATGTACAGGTCATAGCAATGATAGGATTTGTTTTGTTATAGTTTGATATGTACAGGTCATAGCAATGATAGGATTTGTTTTGTTATAGTTTGATATGTACAGGTCATAGCAATGATAGGATTTGTTTTGTTATAGTTTGATATGTACATGTGTGACCTTTGATTTTCAGGACTTCTTGAGTACCAGGCACAGTCCCCAGATGAAGGAGCACTGGTGTCTGCAGCTAAAAACTTTGGCATTGTCTTTCTGGTGAGATACTCTTCTGTCTGTTCATTCAGTAACTGTTGATTGGTTAGTTGGTTTGGACCAGGTGCCACAAATTTTTCAAATCTAAATCTATTCCTATTCTGTTGGGTCAATTCTAAGAACTTTTAGCTCAAAAGCTGCTAGTGTGTGAAACTACAGTGTAATAGCAATGTAATGTGCTTTGGATATGGCCACCTACGTACTGTGGTTATTTCCTTGGTAGTTAACTACATGATTTTTATTTAAACACATATAATGAAAAATTTCTCCTTACAGGCACGTACTCCTAACACCATCACCATCAAGGACCAGGATAAGGAAGTCACCTATGAGCTTCTGCATATCCTAGACTTTAACAACGTTCGCAAAAGAATGTCGGTAAGTATGATAAGTATACATATGCCAGTTACCTGGCTGAACTTATTTTATAAATTGTCTTGCATATACAAAATGTAAATGTATTGATAAATACCTTTTTTTTTTCAAAGAATTTAAATTGTTGCTTCTTGGGCTAAAAAACAAAACAGCACAACACTGGAATATATACATGAAAACTGAGTCAGAGGAGATTGTGTATTCATTGGTACACAGTTCTAGTAAGTGAATATAGACATTACCGGGTAGCTTTCCTCCCAGACCTCTGTGCTTTTATTAAAAATATCCAGGAACCAATGAAATAAGTAGGTGTGGCCTGATGGCTTAAGGTATTAGTCAATGGGAAGTTGACATTTGGTACACGTAATGTATATTTATGTGTATTAGGTGATTGTAGGGAATGGGAAGTTGACATGGTGCATGTGTGTATGATGTGGGTTTGTGTTTTAGGTGATTGTTAGGACTACTGATGGGAAGCTGCTGCTCTTGTGTAAAGGTGCAGACTCCATCATCTACGAACACCTCAGTCAGAACTGCTCCGATCTTCAGACAGTAACCACAGAGCACCTGAACGTGAGTAAAGAACTACTTGCAGAGGAAAAAATTGAACAGCCTGTTTACCTAAGTGTGTTGTGGATGTTGTAGATGGTGTAAACCAGGTCAGATTTAACAGGGCTGCTGCTTGGTGCAGACATCAGTCATGTAAATGGACCCAGTCTGGATTATTTTGATACACATTTAGGCCACACCGACTTAATTTTATGGATGACATCCGCGCGCGCATTGATTTTCACCTGTTCTCCAAAAAAAAAAAAAAATCATGTCTTTCGAGGCTTCACGGAACTCCAGAACTCGGCTGGAACTCAGTACAGACTGCCGACTCATAAATGCCGCAAAAGGGCGGCTTATTGTAAAATGAAGGAGGAAGCTGTGAAGGAGGATGAGACCTGAACAAGACTATCTACATCTACCTCCTGCAAATAAAAACTTGTTTGTTTGATGCAGTCACTGTGTCCTGTGCTTCAATTCGCAATACTGGCTTTGTATTCCTGTGGTTAAGCAGCATTTTTTTTTTATTGGATTTTTTTTTTCTCCCTCTCGCATTAGTTTTGTGGTCCCCAGAGGATGTCATCCATAAAATTAAATCAGTGTGGCCTTACTACATGTACTTGGGTAATGGATATCTACATGTATGTGCTAACCATGATTTTACGATAACTTGATTATGATTTGTATCGATAGATAAGTCCAAAAATTGTGGTCTCATCATTTTAGGTATACTACATAATAGAATAATTATTCTGTTGACAGAAATTTGCTTGTGATGGGCTGCGGACACTGTGTTTGGCTTCAAAAGAGCTGGACCCAAACTATTATGAGGAGTGGAAATCCAGGCATCACGAGGCTAGGTAAACAACAGTTACTACTACTACAGCAATGCACCACACTAGTAGTACATGTACTGATTATCCAGGCTCGTAGTACTTACATAGTATTACATGTATATAACAAGGATTGTTGATCTCAGTTTATCTGACACACTACATGTTTAAGTCCTTATAGTCTTCAAGTTGGCAAGTCTTAGACTGAAATTGTCATTGAGCCTACATACATGCATGTATTCTGAAAATAGACCTAGAATTAAAGAAAACATTTGAAATTCAATGAACAGTTGAACAATACTACCAGGGAAACATTCTAATTCTAGTTCAAAAGTCAGAGCTAGATAACATTACATTAAGGATTCATTTAGTCGACACAAATGTGGATGTATTTGTTGAAAGGAAGAACTTTGTACCAGTTTGTTCAATATACAAATTCAAATACAATGTTTTTTGTTTTATATACATGTAATATACAAACTTCAAGTGTTTCCTCAATAGCCAAAAGTAGTCATCTCTTAAAGACTGTAACTACATAACTGTACTTATACTAAAGTTATAGTAAGATACTTGTGCTTTCATAAATTTTTTCAGGTACACCCCATTCATACATGTTTGTGACTTTTATATGTAGAGTGCTTTGCTCTGTTTCCATCTACTTCTGTAACATAACAATTAACATTTCAAAATTGTTCTACTATACATTGTCTAATCATCAAGGACTCTATCCTGCACATTACGGAGAAAAGCTCTTACTAATAACCTCTGGATTTCTCAAAATGCAGCACTTCTTTGGAAGATCGTGAAGAAAAGCTTGACGTAGTGTATGAGGAGATAGAACAGGATATGATGCTGCTGGGGGCCACAGCTATAGAGGACAAACTGCAAGATGGAGTACCTGACACAATTGCTAATCTGGCTGATGTATGTAGAGAATCTTAAAGTCTTATCGTAGCTTTCTAACGTACTAAGAACTTGTTACGTGTCCTTGAAGTCACTGCTGACTAATGAATCAGATGTAACAAACACACATTTGGTGCATGCTTGATCCTTTAACAGATGTATGGCTAATCAAATATGTGTAGATATGTATGATTGTATCTGTTTGGCTAACGCTTGCTTTCTACATGTAGACTTTCTACTGAAGATTCAATTCAAACTATTGTGGACATACTCCAGACCAACACAGCTTAAATAGCTTGACCAAGAATGAGTCAACCATGAAGTTCACTATATACTGCATATCAATATATAATTATATACAAACTAAGTGATTGAAAAAAAATGTTCTTGTCTATTTTAGGCAAACATGAAGATCTGGGTTCTCACAGGAGACAAACAAGGTAAAAACTTTTCTGTTCTGAAACTGATGTGTTACACCTTAAGGCAACTTACTGGTTATGCAAAAGAAATAAAAATTAGGTCAGAGCACAAAAGGAAGTTAGCACGAGTTTTCTCAGATGGGGGAATAAAATGTAAAGCTGGAGAAACCCTTACTTAGTACAATTATACTGGAGTTTCATCCTTAATCATGACGGCGTAATTACAGCAGAACTATGGACAATTCAAACCAGTGGATGACATTTCCTCATCAGTGATACATGACAGGCTGCAAATATCACATATCACAGGTCGTCACGCCGTTTCTTACACAAGTAACCCTGACATTTCTGTGGGTGACGAATGTTACCACTTCCCTATTCATAAGGATTAGTTATGGGATTTCCTATCTTGTCATCCTACTTTGTTGATGATTCATCAAAAGTAATGAAAGTGATGAACAACATGATTGATTGAAGTAGTTACTCACTTATTCTTGGCTGCCTTATACTGACAAACTAATGCATGGTTTAACACAAGGCTAGATCACATGATCTTGATACAAAGGGCATGCTAATTTGATTTATTGGTTCTCGGATTTTGAAAAATACTCCTGAACTGGGACATCTGTATCATGGTACACACAGTATAAGATAGTGGCCGTAGCCAGATTCAAATTTCCTCCTGTCCCTATGTTATGATGGCACGTCGGCAGAACGTACTGCGCCTGCACACAACCCTGATTTTTCACGTTTTTCCTTGGATGTTTGATCAACGTTGCATCAAAATTTTGCCTGTTGCAGACGATATCTTTTCCTATACAACATCTGAAAACTACAGACAGGGTGTCAACCTTATATGCTCTAATACAACCTTCAGGCTCCAACCTTATATGAGACATTCTGCCTAAGTGCTATGCACAATACATTACGGGTTTCGCGCAGGTGCAGTGCGTTCTCCCGACGTGCTTGTTATGATATTGTACACTAGACTTACTCAATTTTCACCTATAAAGTTGGAGAATCACGGAAATACATGTAGTTATAAATAAAGTAGAGGAGTCTTCATTACTGGGTTAAATTTGAAGTCCTTCCCACACCCTTTGGTATAGAGGGTGGTGCCCATCTCCATCTGAATAGCCCTTGGGCCACACAGTTGTACAAGCACTACAGCAGGCCAGGGGGCTAGTCTACTTGTAGTTGTGTGTGTTCAACTATCATACTCTTTTTCTTAAGAAAGCAGAATATACTATTTTAAAGTCTTTTTTTTTAGGTAAAGGAGGATAGACCTAAAAAGACAACATCAGAATGCATGAAAGAGTTGAAATGTATTATCCACTATATTTGTACAGAAACTGCCATCAACATTGGTTACTCTTGTAACATGCTGACTGATGAGATGGAGGATGTGTTCATCGTGGGAGCACACTCCAAGGAGGAGGTCCGAGTGGAACTCGCCAACGCCTTCAAGAAGATTAAAGACATGGTGGGGTGCCGGGACGTCATGATCAAAGACCCGAGGGCAACCAGCATGGTGGACATGGGAGACAAGGAGTTTGCCCTGGTTATCAACGGACACAGCTTAGTAAGAGTTGCTTCTTATTATCACAACTGCTAACATACCTTACATTTGTGGATAGTTAATATTGGATGGTCGTTGGAAAATAGAATTCTTTGTTTCACATCCTAAATGTTTTTACATGCAGCTACTCTGGGCTGCATGCAGCATGAACTGAGGAGGGGATAACAGACTTAGTCATGTTTGGGACAGCAATTTTCTTGCTGCAGTGCCACCTTGCGACAAGTACATGTATTAGCACAGTTGGTGATTTAGGTAGTGAAACAAAGAATTGTATTCACCAAACGCAATTAATACGTAATTTAATTGAAATAGAACTGAATGTAGGGTCATATTTATGATTAGGACGAATTATTTTCAGACTTCTGTAGTTGAGAAGTATATTTTTTATATGATTGTGAAAGACTTTTAGTTATCTGCATTCTCTACTGCTTGTTTCTCAGGTTCATCCCCTTTTTCAAAAGACCCACTTAATGTTCCAGAAGACATTCAGGTTTGTGTCCTATCCCCCTAGTGTTTGTGAAATTATGTTTGGCATCTTGAGGCTAAAGGTACCTCGTCACATCTGCTTGGACACAAATTCCAGATCCTTCTCATTGCTTAGACCATACAACCGGCTTTTATCTAGCATCCATCATTCCTTCATTTGCTGGAATCTTGTCATAACAGACAAGAATTATATATGGTCATTTTTCACATGGGCAATAAGCTATATAGCAAAGCTATTTCATCAATTTCATTTTCCCTTTTGACAGCTGTTGACAAAGTTGTTTCAGTCTGTGATTATGCTTGGTTCTCTTATTGCTTTGATGAATGAGCATCTTACCACTGCTGGGGCTCCAAACATGCTGTAGAAGTCCTGTTTTTTCCTGGCTGCTCTCTTCTCTTTCATGTCTCTCATGCATTGTTTCCCAAACAGCTCTGGCTTGGCACATTTTTCTCCATAATGACTGTAAACAATTTTTTTCCCAGGTTGCTGAGTTGAATGTATCCTGGAATCCATCCTAGCTCCAGTTTGCTCCAATGATCGCTTCCATGCAAAATAGTCTGGCCCCCATCCACATGTTTTGCCCTTATCTCCTGCATTATTTTGTCACACAGATGATTTGTTCGTGTTTTGTAGGTCTATGCTCTGGAGAAAGAGATGGAGATTGAGTTCCTGAATGTGGCGTCCTTGTCGAAGGCAGTGATCTGCTGTCGAGTCACCCCTCTACAGAAGGCTCTGGTGGTGGAGCTAGTCAAGAAGCACAAACAGGCCGTTACCCTGGCAATAGGGGATGGAGCCAACGATGTCAGCATGATCAAAGGTATGAAGTTTAAAAAGTATAAGTCCTTCCCACACCTTTTGGTGTATAGGGCAGTGCCCATTTCCATTTCTATAGCCCTTGGGCCACACAGTTGTGCCTGTACTACAGCAGTGGTGACACCTGTGCCTATTCAGAGTGAAGCCTTGCCTATGCATCTGGATAGCTTCCTCAACACTGTTCCAATCTATCCTGTGCTTGTTCTTAGAAATGTGCCCCACCATGGGCAATGACACTTGCTACCAATAGATAATAGTAAATGTTTATGTGCTCAATTTATTTTTTTTTTTTCAGCTGCCCATATCGGAGTTGGCATCAGTGGCCAGGAGGGAATGCAGGCTGTTCTGGCCAGCGACTTTTCCTTTGCCCAGTTCAGATATCCTTTTACAAAGTTTCTGTGTGCAGCTACATTTAAGCACCGAAAGGGATGCCAAAAGAAAGTTCATTTAAAGTACAACCCTTGTCATGTTCAGTTCAATGATAAGTCCTCATCCCAACTTTATGATATATTGTGTAACACACAGTTTGTATTTCACACTACTCTATATACAATGTACATATATCTTCAGGACATCTAACATGTGATATCTGTGATATCTCGTGATGACTTTGGTGGATTCCATGGAATGTATTACATAAATATATATATACATAAACAGATGGAAACACTGCAGATAGAAGTACCATGAGATATGTGATGCTTCTGTCATCTCCAAGCAAATGTCACAGCATTTTACACATCTTTTTGCGAGATTTAAAAGTTTTGAAACATAATTTTTGTACTGTAGCATTTTTTTCACTCTCGGGAGAAAGGGGAAAGCCTATAAAACACATGTCATGTAAAACACTGACCCAGGCAGCTGCCTGGAGATTAGTGACTCAGTGCCTTAGGCAGTAGTACAGTAACTGTAACAGTAGACTTGTTGTCTATGCCTTGACACGAGAACGTATCTGGAGCGGCTGCTACTGGTCCATGGTCGCTGGTCCTACTACAGAATGTGCAAGTTTCTGAAGTACTTCTTCTACAAGAACTTTGCCTTCACTCTCTGTCACTTCTGGTATTCTTTCTTTGTGGGATTTTCTGCACAGGTAAGTCTTTATGTTACATTTATTTCATGATGTTTGATTTATCACTCACAACTACATTTAAACCTGTTAGGAACCCATGTGGTTTCTAGACTAGCTTTCACAAAAAGTTAAAACTTTGCTGTTAAGAAATTTGTTGTCTGAAGCCTTGTGTAACATAGTGTGTGATATTTTGAAGCAAAAGGAACTTTCTTTGCTGAGAATTTTTAACGTAAGATACTGTAACATTAAGATATTCAGTGGCTTCATTTTCATGATTTTTGCGGTACCTCTCCACCACTCTCATGACACAGCAAATACACAACAAAAGACTAAAGAAAGTCAAAAGTAATGATTAAAATGCCAAATTAAGGCAGATAATTTCTACATGTGTCAGACTATAATTTGTGTCATGTACATCGATTTTTTCCCCATACAGACTGTCTATGACCAGTGGTTCATCACTTTCTACAACATCATGTACACATCCTTGCCTGTTTTGGCCATGGCCCTCTTTGATCAGGTATGGGTAACAGTTTTCAACACTCTACATTCATATTCCATCTTCCTTTAGTACACTTCATCAGTTTAAACTTGGATCAAAAGTACCACATAAAGACATAAGGATTTTTTTTTTGCTATTTCATAACATAGTGTTTTTTTGTCCAACCAGGATGTGAATGAAGACAATTGTGTCAAGTACCCCAAGCTGTATGTGCCAGGGCAATACAACCTCTTCTTCAACAAGAAGATTTTCCTCATCAGCCTGCTGCATGGTGTCCTGACGTCTTTGGCCCTGTTCTTCATACCGTACGGTGCCGTGTGTGAGGCCATGAGGAGCGATGGGAAGGACTTTGAGTCTCATCAGGTGTTTGGTCTGACCATTGGAACAGCACTTGTTATTACAGTCAGTCTACAGGTGAGATGGTGTACTTATTATGGTGGGCTTGTGATTAGGGTTGTTGTACCTAAAGGTTCTGGGTTCAAATCCCCAGCATGACCTAATGTTGTGGCTTTGGAAAAGCCTTTTATGCCAATTTCCTCACTCAACTCAGGTGAAGATGAGGACCTAGTTTTTTTGTTTTTATTGACTCTAAACTTTTTTTCGGAACTGAGTAACAATGTGCGCAAGAACTAACTTTAAGACAGTTGGAAAAGTTGATAGATGACTTGACCTAGAAAGCAAAGTTGTGCTGCCAAATTGATGATAACTGTCCTAGTGATGCATTAATCGTGTCTCCTACAAGAGATGTATAAACATTGATCAAACTAAGGACACATAGCCAGGGTGTTTCAGTGACTAAAGGGCTTTGGAGTTTCAGCTTCAAAGATGCTACTTTTTCCATTAACACAAATTAGTAGGATACATAAAAGGAGCTTCCTGACAGACAATACTTTTGATTTTCTCTGATCAGCTTCAGTGACTTCTGTGTTCTTTATCTAGATAAGAAAATGTTTTATAATACGTAGTTTCCTTCCCAGTATTGCATATTAGAATGTAGAAGTTTGATTTGCTGGTACTGAAAGAAGGGCGCATGTCGTTTTCCTCAGGAACACCATGATGCCCCTTTAATGTTAGATGCGTGTGCAACTGCAAATACTGATGGGACCTTGTTAAGTACAGTTACTACACTCAGGAGGCACAATGCAAATGTATTTCCTTTGTCAAAAGTTGAGTCTTGTCATGCTGTTTAGCTGACACCATCAATGTCCTTTATGAAAGTTCTCCACACACCCCTGACATCTTTTAATCCAATGTCCTCCTCAATCAGTTTCATCAAGGTCAGAGAAGGACGACCCTGCCAATGTCTGTCATTTGTTTCCCATAGTAGGACCTTTGTAGCCATTTGCCTTCAAGAAAACGTTCGTATTATTGATTTCATTGAGTTTTAAAAAATCTTATTTCGCACTGCAGATTGGTTTGGATACAGCATACTGGACAGGGATCAACCATTTCTTCATCTGGGGGAGCATCGCCTGGTACTTCGGTGCCAGCCTCATCGTGTACAGTGACGGTCTGTACAAACTGGCCCAGTTCCCGTTCGTCGGCGTGGCTAGAAACGTGTTGAGCCAGCCCACGTTATGGTTCACGGTGCTGCTGACTGTTCTGGTCTGCCTGCTGCCGGTCGTCGCCATCAGGTTCCTCATGAGAGACCTCAGACCGACGCTGTCAGACAGGGTGAGTTGTCACGTCTTCAGGCAGTTTTCTTGCGATACGTTGTTGACAGCAAAGTGAGGGCATTTTGTTGTTCTTGTGACGGAAAAGGTCATATGTTTACAGTCTGTCTTGTCATGGCCTCACTAAAAATCCTATGACCAAAAAAAATGTATGAGGAATGTGACTATTTTACACTTGGCACATTATCATATTGAATACAGTATCTGCCCACGATTCCAATATTACCCAGAAGGAAGTTAGAAAGCAGTGTCCTGCCCTAACCATTGGCCTTGTTTTGAAGTAGCTGAATGAGAGAGGGGTGGCTTGGATTCATAAACTCTCTTGTACCCTCTGTAGCTTATGCTCCATCAAAAAAAAAAATTCATTGTACAGTACATTTTGTATTTAGCTCTACTCGCAGTCCATGTTACCAATCTTTTGACTTACTTTTGAATATGATCGGTTGAAGATTATGCAGTGTAGCGTCTCTTGTTTACAGTCATCAACTTGTTTTTATTAAAAAGAGGAAACATGAAATATTCTTTAGCTGGACATGAAGCTTTCCACTTATTAGTCCATACTTACTGGTGATGTTTTTGTCGCACAGATACGGCTGGCACAGCAACTGTCCAAGACCAGCAAGCGGACCACTTCCCAGCTGCTACGACGGAAGTCCTCCCGTCTTTCCCATCGCCCCAGCTCCAGGAGATCTGGCTATGCATTTGCCCACCAAGAAGGTTTCGGCAGACTCATCACATCCGGCACAATCAAGATGAGACAGAAGAAAATAGGCCAAAGGTTGTCAGAGCATAATCTAAAGGAGCGAGCTTCAGCCGAAGACTTGCAATATGACGTTTGAAGTCCTCATCACTCTACCAACTTCAGAATCTATGGCTCTTCAATTCTTAGCTTCAAATTAAAAAGAACTTTGCAAGCCTTGAGATCTCTAGAATTTGTAATTATATAGAATATTTCGATTCCCCATTTTATAGTAGATAGCAGAAATGATGCAAACAATATGGAGGATTTTATTCTGGGGTATATTTTTAGCAGATAGGAGAGAGGGTAAGGTCTGCAACAAGCAACCTAAAGAATCATAGTAACAAAATCTTTCTACCAATGAAATTGTCTTTCATGAAATTGATAGTGATTTAGGAATACTGGGGATTTATAAGAAGACATCTGATTGGTCTACAAGCATCTATTATTCTTAAGACAATATTTTGTCAAAAGTATATGAAGTGGGTATTTCGTATTTCTAGCATAGCATTTTAGCATTATTGAGGAGACAATTGAAGATGACAAACACTGTTGGTATTGGAGAGTACTCTTTGTATGTCCTGCGTCCAGTTTGATAAGTAATGTCATAAGTTGTATATCTACTACTATGTCTATTTTAGTTTTAGATGTTTCAATTCAATGAAACACATTCAACAGAAAACATTGACATGTGCAAAAGAAGATAACTGTCAAATGAAAGAAATATTGAACAGTGTATTGATACTTAAATTGATTTATTTTTGCTGGACTTAATTTTGCAGTAGGAAGGGAATGGACATTTTGTGGTGTTTTAAGTTCGCAAACATTTCAAGATGTACAGTATTTTCTTTTAGTTTTTAATGTATGATGCAATGAAGGCTACAAAGTAATGCTATCCATTATTTCCTGTTAATGGGCTCTACAATGGAAAATACTACTTATTTACTTATTTTCACATGTAAGGACTCTACCAAATACTGCATTTCTCTTGTTGAAGAAATATGATATTCATATCATATTCAATGTTGTACAATGATTTTACTATTTCTATATTGTGTAATCTTTTGTATAAAATGTGTTAGATGATCATTTTATTACAGTCAGGATCAAGAGTCATTGCAATGTGTGATATGCTGGTGGTACACTTATGATGTTTGTTTTGCTTTGCTTATGTTGTATTTGTATACAGGAATGGGAAGGACTTGCCATTGATGCACTGAAGGCATTTCTGTATTTTACTTACACAGATTGTAAAAACAAATGCAATATTTAGTTATAGGACAGTCAGTTTCTGTATGGTGCAGTGTTTTATGCTTAGCACATTGTTGATGGTTTATGACATTATCACAATCTTACGTGATTGTTTATGTAGATGAAGAATGTCTGCACCTTTTCTCTCTATAAGCAGCTAAAGGCACTATTATTGTAGTATTTCATATCATCCTCAGATCATGTCATCCAAGATTATTTCAGAAATAAGGTGGCAATGATTTTAAGTATTAGGGAACAATAATCCAGTCTGTAGAATGTATACGTTTAAATTTCTGTGTTACAATGTACTTACTGTTGCAGAAAGATTAATGAAAATTGCAAAAACAAATTCATACAGTGTAGACACTCATTGTTCAGGGAAAAATTACTTGTTATCTTCACATTATGATCTTACAATTTTTAAAGATTTTAAAAATCTCCATGCAGGATTTCTTGGCCACAAACGTAAGAAAAATACCCATTTACTTGAATTTAGCTAGGATTAGAAATTGACTGATGTTACAGATGCAGATGGATAAAAAATATTTTTGTGAAGTTTGGTCGTTCATCCTCCAGACTTCTTGGATACAGTTTTCTCACATTGCTATCACAGAAGATATATTGAAGTAACTTTGGACTGAGTGCCTATATGTATATATAAATGTGGGTATCTTAAGTTTAAATGCCTGGACCTAAGGTTGCGAAATGGGATGGTGACTTGACTGACTGTGAGATGATATGGGAATAAATATGATATATGATTCACGATGTCAGTGTGTGTCCGTGATTTCATAACACCACATCTACATGTTGTTGAGCAATACTGGTGACTTTGGTAGTCAATAGCAGGGTAACTTATACTGATTAAAAGACACCGGAAGAATCTGACTTAATCTAACGACTTTACTTCACAACATAAATTTAATTTTCCATTGCTCTAAAGCTACCTTTTTATACAATGCTCATTACATGAATTCGTCTTTTGGGGGGGGGGGGTTACCACTAACAGTTTAACTGGATCCAGTCTGATAAATCTACTGATGATGTGCACACCTTGCTACGCACTGATATGAGCACGGCAGATGTGCATAATCAATGTCAATATCTTAACCAAGACGTGGATTCATGCATGATTGTTCAAATATTAATCAACATTCCTTATCATAATTTTGAAACGACGGTGTCGGTGAATGGCCCCTACTGTTTTTACAGTAAGACATATTGCATTGTACATTACTTTTCGTGCCCACATGTGAAAAGGCTTTTAAATGTTCTAAAGGCGGATTTGCAGGGATTTTAAGGCAGGTCATGACGTGTTTTCCATCGTGTATACACACGCAATGGGACTGAATAGTTCTGGGTGATGTGCGTGCAAACTATGGGCATGTGCAACGGATCATGATATATACGAGCTTGACTTTGGTTAAGGAGACAATACTTTGGCAACACGATAACATCAGTACCACTAAGTAACGTTTGACCTTGGCACTCGGGATTGAGGGCAACCGCTGGCCCTAATGCCAGCTAACCAGGCCAATATGGCACAGAGAACCCAGGTTAGAGGGATGCCGGGGTAGTTCTCAACATTCTTCACGCTTCAAAAGCACTTTTGCTAAAAGCATTTGAAGATAAGATTAACTTTTCTCTGTCACAGAGAAAAGATTTTGTGACTGACCAGGGGTGATTTGTCGACACACAAAGAAGACTACGTGTGGACGGTATCTCCTAAAGACATAATGCCATCTATCCTACATTAGCTACCAGAACGCATAGGGCAGATAATACCGCGCGGAAATGGTCTCTTTTGATACCAACGTCAGTATTAGATAAGGATAGCGCCGCCACGAAGTGTAGACACTGATAGTATCGGACATATACCGGATGTACATTCTGCTATCGCGATGAAGTCTGTCCTTTTTGTGTGTAAATCTCCGAGCTTGCAGATATTGAGAGGGAAGATCGTGACAGTACTCTGAACTTCGCTATTATAAGTTTAAGTTTTCACCCTTCCCTGACGTTGAGTGTGTTCATAACTTACAGAGTATGTTACATTGAACCAGCCGGAAGAGTTTGTTCGTTGCGCATGTTGACACCATGCAAGCATGATAAAGTACCCACAACGTGTGAAGAAAGTTGCAGGCATCTTACCATGAAAATTTAAAAGTATTCTTGGGCCTAGCTCTCGCAGTTAATGACCTTATATTATCACTTTATCAGAGAAGCAGGCAATTTCGATATACAACGCTGCCTACGCTTGGTGCCCTTTGAATAACCTTAATCCTACACCCAACTCGCAACCGTTTCTCAATAGTTATTGATTTGATCCCTTTTTTCTGAGGCCTGTATCTTACCGCCACAGACAAATAATTAAAATTCATTGCTTGATTTCTTTCTATTATTCCACTGTATACCGTATACAAACATACAAAGTAACGCTGGTAGAAAAAGAACCTCCTTCGTAGAGGCCTAGCTATTAGTAAAGCCTTACAGATAGCACTTCTACTTCAGCACCAAGGACAGAGCATGGAAACTGCAGCATAGGGGACAAGAATTTCACGGAACGCTGTCTTTTTAGCGTGCGTTTCTATGTGAATTGAAGTGAACGGTCTTAATCCATCGACACGAAAAGCTTATTCCAATCAAATGCTTTTTGCTCACAGATGTGTTTGAATCCGCTGCATAGGGTATTTGCGCTCACGTGATTATGACG
Organism: Branchiostoma floridae x Branchiostoma japonicum; assembly: GCA_013266295.2. Taxonomy (NCBI): domain Eukaryota; kingdom Metazoa; phylum Chordata; class Leptocardii; order Amphioxiformes; family Branchiostomatidae; genus Branchiostoma; species Branchiostoma floridae x Branchiostoma japonicum. The sequence goes on from CM023823.1 coordinate 22,265,653, forward strand.
TAAGTATTGTCCGGCATGTTGGATGGTTGAACCTCGAAGCTGCCAGGAAAATTCGAACCTGTATGTTCTATTACAGTCACGTACTAATCATGACATCATTCACATCCAAATCGATAGGCCTCTAACCTGCGTGGTGGCTATGACGTCACGTGCAAATACCTTATTGAACATTTGACCTTGACCGTGATAACTGGCAGCTGTAGTATATCCATATTTATACTCAATGAACGACATGATTATGTCAGAGCGGAGAGGAAACAGTCATAAATGAAACGAGGTTACACAACCCCAGCCCACCCTACCTCTATCCCCAGTTTTCAACACAGAGTGTGACTCCTTTGATCCACCTCTATTAGTCAGTCATACAGAACAAAGCGATCAAAGACGTGGTCACCATTTGCTGAAGTGTAGTGAAAATGGCTCTACGATTTGTAATACCTGTGGCCTCCTTTTATGTGATAAAACTACACGCTTTTAGAAAAGGAGCCGCCTCTTATAAAGTTTAATCAATTACTGTCACAACGGAACCTTCCCCGCAAAATAATCATGTTGTTCCATCAGTATCTAGATATACTTTTCGTTTGGATCGGCCAAGGTTAAAGTCGTCATAAAGCGGCATTTTAGTGAATAGATTTAAAGGGAACGATCCTTTTGTGTACGTAGACAAAGGTCTTAGATACTCTATAGCAACTCAGGGAAAATTAGAGCAGAAACAACACTGTTCTTTCAATTTTTAGTCATGATAAACAAGTATCTCTGATACAAAAAAAACAGTAAATTTTTCGATGAAATGAAAGAAAACCTCCTCGAGGAAACGCAAACAGCTTAATACCAAGATGCTGCAGTCTGCTGCCCCCCCCCCAAAAAAAGTTCAAAACATACGATTTTCCCTCAGGAGTCTTTAGTGAAATGATCCGGTTACATGCATGTACAGCATGTGTGACTTGGTGCTTCAAACACAGCTAGAGAGGGTGCATTAGTATCGTTGTAAGTAGGGCGGAGTATATCCATTAAAACATAGGGGCCCGAATATAACAGTCGATGCAGTTCGTCATATGTAGTGGAATCGTTTTCATATTTCTTTTCAACTTGTTAAAGTCATGTATCCAATCAACGATCACTCATGGCGTTGATTAAAGAAAGCTAAGTTTCCGATGGAGGCATTTTATACCTCCTTCGCCCAAGACAGTTAAACGTAAGTTTCCATTAGAGATTGCTTAACTCGTTTTAAACAGCTTTGTACAGGGCATGATGGCGCCTTCGAAATGCGGACAGAAAATATGCAGGAAAAGAGCATGACTACAACATATGAAGAGGTCCTGACACAGTGCGTGGCCGTTTTCCACTCATACCCCCGTCTAAATTAGTCCCTCTCCACGATGACATAGTGTTGTTTTTTTAAATATTGGGTTGTTTTGCAGATGAAGATCTAATTAATCTACGCAGCTTCCCCCGCCACAGGCACATAATCGTGCCACTCATATGACGTAAGTAGTCTCCGCCAATGACAGCTCTCCTCCAAGCGTGTATATTTTACAAATTGGTAGCGTCAGCCGAGATTGGTGACGGAAGGTCGTTTATTCTGATCAATTATTGGGACGCTCGCCTGGAATGATCACGAGGGCTGCCGGTCTTCTGATCGCCCTTCATATCATCCTTGCGTTTCTCCAGGCCGCTCTGTCATGGAGGTCCTATGGACGGGGAGGATGTGAGCTAGTACTCCCCTGCATGGCCCCAAAGAGAAGGAGCCGTCCGTAGACGCTGTTACTCAAAGATCGGCGCTACAAGGGCAGCCGAGCGGCAGGAGACAAGACGACGGGTTGACCCATCTTCCCAAAATGCTGACTACGTACGTACACTACTTACATTAGTTCTAACGATAATGGGCAAGCCTAGAAGCCGGCGCTATGCAAAACGCTAATATTGACCACCTTTTAGTATCATATAAAAAAAATTTTCATCAGGTCAAAAAGGACGGTCAGTGGCAGTTCCCAGTTCGTTCGCTCCTGAAAAATATCTAACATGAAATGACGCGGAGTTTGGCATCATCATCTCATTTTGTTGTGTTTTATTTCCCCTGACAGAGCATGACAAGACGCAAACCATGCTACTGTCATTTAGATATGTTTGTGCGTTTTCATCCCTGGGGGATGTCAACCTGTGTTTCAGTCATGTTTTCCAGGCCAGCCTGCATTGATATTCACACACGGTTTCTCAAGGTCATAGCGACATACACAACTCTCCTCGGAAGTGTACGTTTTACCGTTATGCAACTGCCTACGATAGGACGTGGGCTATAGAAAGGTTCCTTCGCAGTGGCTAGCGCTAGTTACTATGATAAGCGTTATTTAGCTGTTTAAATATGGAACATCTGTGCGAGAAAGATAGTACATAGCAATGAGACATATTCAACGCTCCAATATCACAGACAGTTGTCATTACTGCTAGACATTCGCTAACATCATAATCCGTACGTAAGCCCTGTATATTCAATATGGTAATTTGGGGCTTTCCGCATATAGCTCAACAGTCATATTTAGCAGTGGAAGATTAAGTACGTTCTATCTATTGGATTGTAATCAGATCACCGCACTAGTGAATTCCATATTAGTGCATGTAAGTTAACAAATCAGATTTGTCTTGATGTTGTTTTTCATGGAGCTCATGTACACCGTCCCATTATTCAGGGGGAAATGGTAGAAAGTATGAGACCTGTAATGGATTGCATTTCTTCGTCATATTAGACAGTTTGAGAGGCACTGAACTTCACCAAGATAGACCACACACAAAGTGCCCTATTCCGACGTTGTCGTCCAATGTTCAGTTGTGCGACCGCCCATTTTGCAGAACGCTTGCTTTGGCTGTAATACAATATATGACTCCCTAGGTAGCACTAATATAGTGTATCATGAGTGACATGGTTTCCAAAAGTTCAAGTGCTCCACCTCGCAAAATCTCATTAAGCAACCCTATCTTTGCTATCGGGCCACCGTTCGGGCCGCTAATTAAGTGTTAACATACTAACTTGGGTAGGCTCGCATGTTTCTTAAATATTTTATCATCTTTTTATTGCTTTCTGGCTCGTTATGAGGTTTTAATTGCAGACGTTATGTCCTAGCGGTGCGACTTTGCATTTGAGTGAGATAACTTTATTCAGGAACCACCTGGCGAAGGCATAAACGAGATTTTTAAGCTCCAACTCGATTGCTGTATACCCAAACAATGAAAATATGCTAGGGGTCTTAACATGATCAAGTAACATGTCAAGGATTTGATAGCCCATACAGGATAACCCTCTTGCGGCCCCGCTCTGTTACAACGAAAACCTAGGATGTCACACCGATGATTTAAAGGAACAGGGGTTCCGTAAATGTTGATAGACAAGCGGGAGTGCCGCCGATCGGCTCGTTACGACGCTTTCTCTTCCGATTGTGATGTAAGGAGACGCCGGGAGATAGCTCCGGGCCATCGCGAGCGTGAAGAAAGACATGAGCCACAGGTCTGAGAAATGGAAAAATCAATACAGTCACCCTGGCGCGAGATGTCTCCTAACTAAGACTCATCTTTTAATATAGAAACCAAAAAGGGTCATTGGCCCAGCAATGGCTACAACGGAAGAACCGTAAAACAGATGGGCGCGTCATAACACGGCCGAAAAGGCAAGCTATGATGGCGTTTTTTACATCTTTTTCAATGTTTGAGTATTGCTGTGGCCTATTAGCGAGTTTTAGGAGGGAAAATTGTCTCGTTTCTATTGCCCATTTTGCCTTTCACATACCTATAAAAAAGAATACATATATAAGAAAAGAAGCCAGTCGTGCAGTAGGGATCCTTATCAACATCTGCCTGAAGAACCTCTGATAGCACTACTCATTCCCTGTCGCGCACCGCTAGCTAGCCCGCGGGATCTGATGAATGGGCAACAGCAGTAGCTTATTGGGAGTAGATTCTTCATTCAACGAACTGTAATACGTCGTCTTTGTGGTCTGTCAAACGACGTCAAAGTTGTTTAATACACGCTTATTTTTCTGCCAGTGACGTATAGCTAAGATTTTATGGACGAGACGTAAAGAGTTATACACAAAACTTGATATCCCCAAAAAGGGAGCTCTACGTGTATATATGAAGCAGTGAGGACACAAGCTGCAATTAAAAACTGTTGACCTAATCTGCCTAAAAGGTGGTATCCCTGCATCATTTCAGAAACTGTAAACATGATTTCAAGTGTCATGATGATACCGCCATCGGTATCCATTACCTGTAATGAGAAATCAGCCTAGCTACGGAAGAGTCATGGGAATACAAATGGAACTATGATGATTGTGTGTTCCATCGATTCGGTCTAGTTTAGTGGCTATCACTTTTATGTGTAGATGTGTTGCTACAACGTCATAGGTTACGGATGAAAAACAATCGATATATGAGTGCTGTGTTATAAATGTTAGCATCAGTATTCTGGGAAGGCTGCCGGTTTTAATGCGCCGGCGCCATGTTCACCCAGGAGGTTAGTAGCGTCCGGCTCTTATTGGAGGAGCTTCAGCCCTCCGCTGGGCATCCCACCGATCTGACAGATCGCTTCTCAGAGATGTTAGCAGATCTCTAGCGGCTGACAGCATGCTGTGTCTGCTGTGTGCGTGTGTGGCAGAAGGCCTGGGATTTTCTTTGTTCTTTTTCTTCTCATGATGAAGAAGGTAGACATGGGGACCGACTCCAAATTACCGACGGTGTGCGAAATCTGTGAAGATCTTGACTGGTATGTAACGCTGATGTCGGTAGACAGTGACGGCAATGGGCTTTGATATGTTTATATGTTTTATTCTAAAAAAAGATGGAGCCGAAATTATGGTACGCTGAATGAAATATGTTCAGGTAAAGATTTTTAAAGTAAAGGTGTCCACGGTAGCGTTTCGTATATCTTTTTTTCAGATATCACAAAATTTTCTCAAATGTTTTCAGGCGTTTCTCGTCCTGGTGCATTCAGCTTTTCAGGTCAAATCCGCGACCATACCTGAGTCGCCCTCTGCACGAATATTGCTTCCGAGCTTTGAAAAACACCACCTGTAAGGATTTACGAACTGGTGTGTTCAAAATTCTGGACAAAAAAGAGAAAATATCAGTCTGTGGCAGCATCGCTACAAATTAACGTACGGTTCAATTCTAGCTCTGCACTCTAGCTGCTGAAAGACAACCGGGGCTGCTGCCCAACCATCTATCTTCGATCCAAAGGTTACACCGTCCCCAGGAAATGTACTGACAGGTCTCTTGTGTTTTCTCCAGGCGCGCCACAGAGCTGACTCCGGTCCCTATCGGCGGTGGGGGGAGAATGAAGAACGATAACACCCTCGCCGAACCTGTAGAAATCAAGGTAGTTATTGATAGTGGCACCCCTCAGAGCCCCAGGGAGCCCATGCAAGTGGAAGCTCCAGGAGAGCAACCTGTGGTGCACCTACCAGACAAGCGCGCCGAGCCTCTCGGAGAGAAACCACGAAAGGACCAGAAACGGCCGTCAAAACTGAAGGTGCCGACTAAGCAGGAGATGAAGCAGGAGAACCTCATAAATGGCTCCATGGCAAAGATGCAACAAGAGACGAAATCGGCTCCTGCTACACCTATGGTCACGCCATTCCGAACGCGGCAGAATGCAAAGATCTCCCGCACGAGTATGGGCAAGCCTGATATTCCTCGGTCCTTGGGATACAGAATCAGGAAGAGGTTTCTGTCACTGTTCTATCCAGCTGACACTAGACTTTCCTTGAAACTTTTTGGGAGCAAGAAAGCGCTGGAGAAGGAAAGAGAGAGACTGCTGGAATCGGGTGTTTGGATCATACACCCTTACAGTCACTTCAGGTAGGTCTATGTCTTCTTCGGTTTCTTAAGTAGGCCTCTTGAGTGGGGTAGTTAACACTGTCAAGAGGCTATCTTCCTTAGGAAGGCCAGTTAAAGATGTAAGTAGCTGAGCATTACTTGCCTGTATAACTTTGTGGTGTACGTCCAAGTCTGTGCCCAGAGAGTATTCAAACATGCATACTGTCCAGACGGCTTTTAATTTTTCACTGGCGTCGCTTCTACAGGTTTGAATTACATTGGAGAGTTTGAAGCGCATACTTTTCTGCAAACAGGTGTTGTAAACGGGCTGTGTGTTAGTAACTGCCTTTTCATTTTGTTTCGATTTTCTTTAATTCTGACTACATCTATTGGTTATTTTACCGGGGTACACATATCGCTACAAATGCGTTTTTCAAAGGGACCACGGGTGAACAGAAATCAATGTAACATGATTATACAAAGACTAACAAACGAGCCATCTGAAAATTGTGTCTGATAAGAAAATCATGCATATGACAGACTGAGGTATGTATGGCAGGTAAGTAGGAAAACCGGCAAAATCTTACGTGCCGTACTTATGTATCATGTATGGTGAGAGAATCGTTAAACATCAAATCAATGTTGTTTTGGCTATTAGAATTCAGAGATAAAACATTTCAACGCAGTCGCAGACCGATACCTGTTTGTGATATTACTAGTATTCCCTTTTCCCATGAAATCCGGTCTGATCCGGTCTCTTTGAAAACAAGCAGGCTGCCAGTCGTGAGCATGATAAGTACTTTGAAAATAGAGTAGGTACCCGAGGGTGTGATTACTGTACAGCAAAACACGTGAAGTGTCTCAGAACATCAAAAGTGCTCAACTGTATGCAGATTGTAAGGGAATACGTTCTTTTCTCAGTAGCCATCAGGCTGTAAGACTGATTGGAACTGCACGTCGTTTCCACGGTGATAGTCTTACCTTTTATTCCGTTGCTGCTTGTGCCAGCATGACCCACCCTCTGAGGAGGCCAAGTAGTTGATTTTCAACCCAACATTATTTCCCGGGATAAAGATTTCAAATGCACCCTGTACGTATCATTGTTAGGATTTTTGCCACATTCACGTCAACCGAAAATTGCATTTATCAATACAAGGTTTACAGCAAATACCCGAACATATTCAGTTGTCTATCTAAAGCATGATTTCGAAATGAAAAATGATTCCATCGTGGAGACATAACCCAGCGTTGTCCAAAGGGCCTTAGGAACAGATGGAATTCATCAGAGTGGATTATGACGACAGCCTAAACGCCGAGAGCAGATTAAGCTTAAGTGCAGATATTGGAAGATTAATCTTCATATGTACCTTTAAACAAGTTTAGAACTGTAACTATTTCTCGGAGTGAAGCACGGTCCGTACCTTTTGTAAAATTTACATCGGAATCTTTTCATTTCTGTTCACGAATCCATCTGATACTGGTGATCCAAAAGTCGATACAACAGAAAATCTCCATAAATCTGATCCATATGTCAGATTACTGTCTGTGCGTCTATGGGATGAGCCGTATGTAATGATATGGGGGTTGTCAGACCAGATGTACACGTACATGTACATGAGGCGAGAGCGCGCGCACTCAACTGTGAAGGGTTTTCATGTCGGAAATGTTAGTAATGGTCTGTAGGCCTGTGCGATAGATAGCCTGCACTTTGAAATAATAAATTTGCAAGGTTGCATCACACTCAAAGTTGATTTGTGGCTGAGCAACAATATATCTATGATTTGCACGTACCTGAAAAAATTAAGTCATGAGTGCGCAATCATAACTAAAATGACAAGATGTGTATATAACACACTGACGTCACACCACTCACCCGTAGTTGTCCTACAAAGTGCCATCAAATTTCAATCTGCATATTCATGAAATCCCATCATAGCAAAATTTGTTTCATTTTCAATGTATTTCTACTCGTAAAGTGCATTCAATGCTGTTTTATACGATACAACATTATTCTATTCGTTATGTACTCTTGTGTCGTTACAACGTGTACGTGGATAAGGACCAAAAATAGCGTAGGGATTGCAAGCGAAGGACAGATGAGATAAACAGCCGCCGTTTTGATGATGGCCTCTAGGGGCAGAGCGGTAGCGTGTCACTCATAGTAATGTTGACACTATTCCAGAGGACTCAAAAAGGAATAAATGCACCGTTGAATGCAACAAACACTCGCATAACACGTCATAGACATCGGTGAAGAGAGCTATCAATGTGTTAATGTTAACTACTTCTATTTCTATTTGGTTGATATCCAGTTCAATGCGCTAGGGACCTCGTTTCTTCAAGTGTGTAGGTGGGATCTTAAAAGTGAAGACGTTCAACGCCTGAGGCTCTTGCATACGCGGGCCCGACGGCTTAACGTCCCACCCGTAAGGATCAATGCAGCGCTCTTCCAACAAGAGTTCGAAGATCTCATACCTCCATGAGTTTTTGGTCATGTCTTGTTATGCAGATATGGTTTTTATCAACATAATCTATGTCCAATGAAGGTCTTCTCTACATATATTGTAAGTCTGAAGGTACTTTCCTCTGGCAGAATGCTATCTGAACATTTCCTCATTACGTATGCACATGACAAAATGTACATAATATATGCATGTTCACCTTTGATTAACTTACATGTGTCACCTTCAGCTAATCTATCCGCAGCTTCTTAAGTTCCGTCTGGCCAAAATATCCGGAAATACAGACAAACATAACAGACAGGCAAACGGACACACCAAAAGCAGTACCTCCATTTTCACGGAGGTAATAATTAGCAGTACAAAACATGAAAAGGGGACACATGGCTGCATTGCACTGATCTATTTTACTCCTTTGGTGATCTCTCTTTTCTGTAACTACAATGAGTCCTAACGTCCCTAGAACATCCGCACATACATGTTGAAAATGTCACTATGTCCCTACATATCATGTATTGTTAGCTGAAACCAGGCCGTTCACTCGCCCGCCCAACCTATTAAATATGGCGGTTCTACAGCAGTGTATTTTTGATTACACATTAAACACATGTCTGCGATATATTAACCGATACCACTTAACCCTGAGGTACTCCAGAAGGACAGGTAAAAAGCGTAACGACTGGCGTTCGAATTCAACCGGTAAAACACGGTGTCAAGAGTTGTTCCCCACTTATTAGCCATTAACGTAATCAATGCCCCGGAGCCAATAGCAATACGCTGTATTTTGCAGTGGATGTGTGGAGAGAAATATTGAACATTGGAGCTTTTCTCAAGAGGAAATTACGGTCGTACGGTCTGATACTTTAATGGGCCCTATGACCCTGTTTGAAATGGTCCCATAACAGTCGCTGGAATAATCAATAATTTGCCCCGGAGCAGACAATGTATCATCAGCGTTTCTACACATAATGGGCATGTTGGATTCGAAAATAAAATATAGGGCAGTATGATCGATACTGATTACTACACTATGTCAAATGTATTATTACTAAGCACGTTACGAATCGAATTTGACTTGCAGACTGCCTATTGGAAAACTTTGGGGAGTGTGATGTTGTAACGCCCAACATACCGGTGCCTCACTTTACAGGGAAGATGAAATGGAAGATGGAACTACTAATTCGAAACGTAAACGACGCTGAAATATTGCGTTATGAATACAGGCAATATTTTGACTCTTTAGTTTATGATTCTGTCTGTGAATAACTGAGGAGACACCAAGCTGACGTTATTTGGTGATGGTTAATGTTAGTGAGATCGGCCTGCCACACGGGTCACTTTGTTCGTCTTTCCGGTCGTCACCACTCACCACTGTCTGAAGAACCTGTTACCATCTCCAGCAGTGCCACGACAGCACTGTCATTTGCTCAGCTAAATCAACTCAACTGGAAATAAATATAAGCAGGGAACAACGCAAATCACTTGTCAATCAAACTTCCATTACCCCGTGAAACCTGAGCCCTCTATCCATCTTTTCAGGCGGGAGTTTTTGGGTGGGACATCGCGAAATATGCTTACGGGGCAACTATTGAAGGAAGTACGTACCAATCAAAATAAATTGTCTCAGACATATAGGACTGGTAATCAATATCCAACTGGGATAAATGGTAGATTTAATAAAAGGAGAATAGAGGAGTAGTACATGTAGATGGCAAAGAAAGGGGTAAATTATCCGTTATACGCAAAATCAATACTCTTACTCCTACGTTACTGTTCGTAAATTATATCTAGACATGTACACGTAATGGTGTGACCTTGGGGAATTTCCACGTACTAGTCATTTTTCATCGCCGTGTTTCTAATTAGTGTTGAGGCTGTATAACGTACTAATATCTACCTGTTTTGCAAGCGTTATCCATCAATGTTGCACTGCTTCTAGAATAAGCATTCATTTTTATGTCGTAATAGAAGTGAAATAGGGGGTCCATCTTCGAAAGCAGCATATAAAACTATATAATTTCCAAGACAGTGGGGAAATGGGACTTACCGACTGTACAGCACCAGTCTTTATTAAGGAATGGGCCAACCCATCACTTCTCTGACGTCACTTTATGTAGGCGGCTCTCTCGCCTCGGTGAGCAGTGGATCATAAGTTGCAGAAGGTTTGTGGCGTCCGCCTTCTATTAACTTTCTACAACACACAAACTTCCTTGACAAAGACTAGTGCTGTTCAGCCAAAAGCTTTGTTCATTGTGTTGAAAATCATAGTTTAAGCCGGCTTCAGGATGATTTCTACCCATACAGATGAACTTTCAATGATGAAGATTTCTTGCTTGTTGGCAGGTTCGTGTGGGACTTCATCATGCTGCTACTCCTGACAGCGAACCTCGTCATACTCCCCATCATCATATCCTTCTTCAACGAAGAGATGCAGACGCGGTGGATAATTGTCAACTGCCTCTCAGACGCCTTCTTCCTGGTAGACATTGTCCTGAACTTTAGAACCGGCGTCGTGCTACAGGACATGGCGGACGTCGTGTTGGACCCGAAACAAATCAGAAAACGATACTTTAAGAGTTGGTTCGTGGTCGATCTCCTTTCCTCTATCCCGTTAGATTTTATTTTCCTGATCATCAACGAAGGCATCCAGCCCGATATTTACAAACTGTCTCGTTCCCTTCGAATCCTGAAGTTGGCCAAGATCCTGAGCCTGTTGAAGCTGCTGCGGTTGTCTCGACTGGTCCGGTACGTGCGCCAGTGGGAGGAGGTGAGTTTCATTAGTTATATAGACTTTCATTCGGTTTTGTTTGGCAGGTAAACGAACCGGAAAATGATTGAAGCAAGGGCGGCGACAGGATAATGATTGTCGAAATGTGCTTCATCCGGTCCAAGTGCGGATGAACCACGTACTTCACCACTTCCATTTCGATCCTGCTGTGATTGTGCTATTTTGTGGTGCCAGAAAACAAATGTGCATATATACATGTATCCATCACATAGATGAATTGGCTTAAAGGTTATAGAATAGAAGAAACGTTGAGCGCAGCAAGAGTAAATGCTGCTATATTATATGAATTTGGATGCATGGAATACGCATTACCCCACAGGAGGTATCTGATTACCTAACATAAACTGTACCATTGAACAACTAAATTAACATTTTAAAACATGGCGCTATCATAACGTGGTAGAAACATGCATTCATTCATTCAGAATTGTCACACAAGCGTCGTTTACCTAATTTTATCTACGTACGCAAACCTTTAATGGCAATAAAAGTACTGCCTGGGAAAGTACTGGGAAATATTGCCAAATTGAGACTTACAGTGAGCACGTAAGCATTCTGAAGAAATATAGATGGCTGCTCACCGAGTGAATGGTAATGTTCACTGGGAATTGCATATAACCGAGGTTTTAGAACCGCAGACCGCTGAGTTATGGTCTAAAACTCTCCAACACCGATCATCCGTCATGCACGCCTGTCATGACCTTCCCTTACATTGGAAAACAAACATTGAAGGTCGACCTACACCAGCCGCCAGAAGATAAGATATACTACAGGCCAACAACTGCAGGGCCATTGATAACCCACACATGAACACACAGTCAGGACGGAACAGATTTTCCTTCACTTCTGAGTCTCATTTCTAAAAAAAAAAGATATGGTAATAAATAAACCGGTGATGCACTCAAAGACCTTACATAATCATTTCGTACAGTGTTTATCTTCATCACCTACCAACGGAAAGTAGGTACCAAGGCGTCAAGAAATTTTTATATTTGACATAAATTTACACACTGCCTCATTTATTTGTTGCATTATGTTCTCTGTCGTTTCAATGTTATACCTTTGCACATAAAAGTAATAATGAATAAATAATTATTCAGCCTGAACCACGGCTGCGTGGCGGGGATATGAATTTTCCGTCGCACGTGATTTCATCATGATATTCTTTATATATCACTGTCTGACTCGAATATCATGGCCCCGTACGTACCGGTTATCCTGGAGGCCATCGTGGCTACTTTGAATCAGTTTCAACCAGTTCTATCCAGATGAATTTTAACATATGATTATATGTGAAAGCAGCGGGCGCAGCCTAATTGACAGCCTGTTCAGCTGTAATTGTAATGGGAGATCTCGCAGATGTCAATAAGGTTAGTCTGTGACTGGAGAGTCAGCAGGCAGTTGACCTTCAGCGCCCTTGAATGACTCAGAGAGATTTCCAGCAGAGTATGATTTGAATAGGACGACTTTTTTCATGGAATTCTATGAGGTCATCCCTATTCTGCAGTCAGAATTGGCTGTTTTCAACATTCAGCTTCAATAGCTTCACTGATGTCAGTACCTCCCAAGAGGCAACGGCTCACTATGACAAGACGTCATAGTAGTGTTGAATGCAAGTGCCCCCTTACATGTCTGGGTGACGATGTCAGTGCTACATTGGCCAATTACGATATGTACTTGCCACCTTGCATGCTTATCCAATATAGAGCATCTTACGTTACAACGCCCTAGCCAACTATGCACACCCATGCTCGTATCTCTCGGTCTGGACTTGGCAAATGACATTAGGCTGTTGGAATAATCAACTGTTGTTGAGACGCCCAGAGCAAAATCAGAATGTAGATAAGTGAACAGCAAAAAATACGATGGGTAATGAACAAAGAAACAAAGAAAGAAACAAACAAAGCAAAACACGTTAAAGCAATAACGAACAAAAATGAATCATACGGATGAAGAAATGCACACAAACACACGTGCATACGAATCAACTGCAAGAAATACAGACAAATGCACAATAGATATCAACAGAACAGTATACACAGCAACATGTACGTTACAGCAGCATAGCACGTGTTGTTTTTGATACAGGAAAGAGTATTTTTTTGCTTTTTTTGCAAGAGAACGCATGCCATCTGAAGCCTCTCACAGATTGGTGTTGGTTGAAATGACCAGCTAATTTGTCTATTCTTGTTCTCTCTTCCCTGCGGTCTGTCTTCGTTCCATGTCACCCTTGTCTTCGTTACGTCAGATGTTGACATTTAAGGTAGGTTGTCATATAAATCATGTTTGCCTTTCCTGCATGGTGAAATTATTCTTGGAGGTGTATTGTAACGTCTGCTTCTTCCAGGCCCTGATTCCCCAACCCCACTTGTGTATTCACACTATGTCCTGTTTTATCATGAGCCACTGTTATTGCCTGAAGTCAATGGAAGAAACTGCATCTTTTAGCATTCACTAATGGTTTTATTTCCATTCGGTGATGCTGAAAATGAGGTTCTCAGTTGTGGCAGTCTTTGGGCACAGGGCCCTTCGCTGTTTCTTGACATAGACATGGTATCTTTCCGTGATAAAGAACCCGTGTGATAATGGACCAGGGCTGTAGATGGCATTTGCTGAGCTGGCGACTGACCTGCAATTAGGCAAATAGATGATGTTGTTGAAACAGGTTTGGCATCTGCATCAACATTTATACATTTATTGTCGCAGAATGAGGCCTAGACCTTGTCACCTCACGATTTCCCGTGCGGTTGGAAAAAAAAAGAAATACAGTTTGCAAAGGGTCAAATTGCTTCCAGTATTGCGGAGTCAATTCAACGTCTTCATTTTCTCTTGGGGGGAAACGTGTTATTAGTCAGCAGAGGGAAAACAGTATTGATATTTACACAGAAATAAATGTGTTGAAAATTAATGCATGATGACATATAAAGAATACCAACCAATTGGGACATAAAACATGAATAAAAGATTTAAAGAAGGTTGTCTGTAAATCACAGGCAGACCTATTAACTTTTAATGATATATTCAAGCCAATGACGTCTGTTATTATTAAGGGAATTTGTGCTCCAAGGGACTTATGCTCCAAAAGTAAATTGTCATTCATTTTGCATGGTTTCCAAGAAACGATCATATCATCTATGCTTTCTGCTCTCTAGTAGATGTAGGGAGGGTGGATTGTGGCAGTGTTTTGGCTGCCCCATTTTCTGCCCGGTTTTACATTGCAATCCCCCCTGCCTTTATCTGCTTGGAGATCATGTTTTTGTCTCTTTTGAACCGGATACAAGTCATCACCCTTCATGATAACTGACTGTTTTTTTAATAATACCCCAGCAACATTGGAGTTAATGTGCACTCATATTACATATTGAACGGATGTTCTGCTACGTTTGTGATATAAATGAGATTTCAGTTCTTTGCCCACCCATGCCTTGTCCATACAACATTCTTTTTGTGCCCATAATCCATTTCATGTGCTTTCAACCTGCTGGAGTTAAAACAGCAATTCCATCAGCACTATGGACAGATATGACCTTTCCGTGTATCCAATATTGTGTTATTAGAGTTTGGATGGCTGTTATTCATATTATGTTTGTGATATTAATGTAATTTAGTTCTTTCCCCACCCACTCCTTGTCCACACAACATTCTTTTTTGTCCCCTGCATGTGTTAAATTTGGCTTCAAACTGGTAAACTTAGAACAATAATACTTTCAGCACCATGGACAGATATGACTTTTCCTTGTAGTTAATATTGTTTTGTTGTGAGAGTCTTGCAGAGTTAAAACAGCAATACCATCAGCACCATGGAGAGACATGACTTTTCCAAGTATCCAAAATTGTGTCAGGGCTGAGTGTTTTGACATCTCCTGTAGAAAGGGAGGGAAAGACAGCAAATTTTCATGTAATATCAGTATTGCAGATTTAAAACAACAACACCATCATCACAATAGACAGACATGACTTTTCCATGTATCCAAAATTGTTGTTGCTGAGTGTTTTGACGCCTAGCTGTAGAAAGAGAGGGAAAGGTAGCAAATTTGAACAGTCTTATCAATCCGTTCCAATTGGGATGATACATGCAAAAAAATTCCAGCAATTGATGCTACTGGTCAGACATTTAGGCAGTCTGAAATTATAAGGAGTGAAACACCTGTCATGACTGCTTTGTTTCAAAATGTGAATAGGTCAGCTGTTACAACCGTCCCTCAGTGTTACGCACATGCTAAATATGCCCTTCTTGTACCCTTACTGTATTCTTCCCAATAGTTAGATGCCTCAAGGGAACACTAAGAACTCCTCTTGAGAGTGCCCTGTTTGAACACAAATGAGGCACATCTTGCTGCTGGTAAATTGTTGGCGCACTTCCTGTTTTCCAGAGCAGTAAAATAACGGAAGTGGGCTTTCTTGTTAAACTAATTTGTTCCCATGGGGTTTCCCTGGTTGTTGGGTTAGCTAGCACTTGCGCCTTGGCAAACAGAAGTCCAGTACCCAGAGGATTTGAAAGAAAAGATTGTTGCTGAAGCCCACACTAGACACGGTGGACTGACGATACAGGAAAGGATGAAGCTAGATGGTTCACCATTATCTTCATGCTCCTAATACGTCCATCTATTATTCCTCCCTCTCTCCCTCGCCCTCACACATCCGGATGAAGGTGGCAAAAAGAGAGCACAGTTTTACTGTACACGATATTTGACATGCTGGTTGCAAAACCATTTAGCTTCACGACCGGTGAAAGCGGCCTTTTTAAGTGCATAGAAAAGAAATCAGTATGGTTAGTTTTTCTGCTCTAGTACAGATCTAGTTAAAATCATTCTCTACTACCACCATTCTCATCACTTTGCAGAGTTCACAGCATATATTGCAAGCCCATACTTCAGAGGTGAATTACTTGCTAATAGATGCAGGTTCCTTTATGGAAGATTTGTTTACAATATTCCACAGTGACTGAGCCCAACCAGGAAAAGACTTTTGGAGAGATTTCCTTGGAAGAAGAATACAAGATACATTCATTTATCTTACAAATATATATAGCTCATTCGATTGCAAGCGATATTTGAAGGTTGTCGGTGACCAGCTCATTTATATTTCAAAGAATTATTTAGCTTGTTTTGCAAAATTCTCAAAACATCCAAGATATGGTACCTATGACCTTCCTAAGTTGATTGTGGCTTCTGTTATCAACAGCATTGTCCTTACAATCACCTTATCTCCCAGTCACATGCTGGATTCTGTCTTGCTTCATTCCTATATGATATGCTGGAGCCGTGCCAGGATCCACAATCTCTCATTTCCCAGTCTTGTACCATATTTGGTCACTGGCATCCCCGATTCCCTGCAGCCTTTCTCAACTCACCTTGCAGTTGCCCTTCCCGAGTACTAGCCGTGCATCCGTCCATCTACATCCCTAATCAGTTCTGTCTGAGTATATTCATGATTGCCTGCCTCTGTTATCTTGTACCTTCCGGCTGTCCTTCTAAGCATGGAGCTGTGCCTGCTGACTTTGTTTATAGGAGCTGACAATCTATCGATAGTTGCAAAGTTTCCAGTAAATGTCCCTGTGGGGAAATGTTATTGTGTATGCATTAATTACCTTCCCCCTGCTGCTTTGCCCCTAACCAGTTGAATACATGATTGTATATGGTGCCAACAGGATAAATCAGCAGGAAGAAGGTTTACATTCGAAAAATACTTCCTATAGTGTTGATCATAGATTTTGTTTTTCAGTTGCAGAGATTATCAATGTAAAAGGAATCAACGACATCACACAACACCCAAGTTATCCTCATCATACATAACATTTCTATCTGTACATTCTAGAGTTGAACATAACCTTCATTTGCAGGTTATCATAGTAAAAGTAATCATCAACATCACACAGCATTCAACCTGTTCCCTTCATATCTTCACACCCAGTTGAACTGCATGCCTTCCAGTAAGATATGCTCTAGGGTCTATGTCAAAAGTTCAATACAAGCATTGTTCCTGGCCTTTCACCCTCAAGGTTAGAAAACATATAGAGTCGCAAACTTACAGATATAGATGGATATACAACACTTCAAGCTGCCGTAATGATTAGATTCAGGTTAAGGAGCATTTTTCGATTTTTCTTGGAGCAAAGCAGACTAATGACTTTATATCTTAACTTGAGGGTGACAAATTTAGGAAGCCAACAATATAATATAATTGGGGCCAAAGTGTGTTTCTTTGTAGACCATACATTCCACAATCATTTACTGTTAATTTTTGACAATAGATCATATAAAACAATTCTGGTAATGAGGAAAGTACATTAAATTTTGCAACTTTCTATCAATCAAAACAGTATCCAAAGAACAGCTTGACTTTAATTAGAATTTTTTTTTCTTTTTAGAATACAATTAGAACTTTTTGATGATATGAGTATAAATATAACAAGGTACAAGTTCTGCCATAGGATACAGATCTGTGACACTACATACTGGAAACACTTTGTTTTAAACAAAATCATGTCAATGCAGCTTCAAATGTATTTCATGCAGATCTTCAACTTTGCAAGTGCCGTGATTCGCATCTTCAACCTGATTTGCATGATGCTGCTGATTGGGCACTGGAACGGGTGTCTACAGTTCCTCGTACCCATGCTGCAGGACTACCCAGAGGATTGCTGGGTTACCAAGAACGAACTGGTGGTGAGTTCAAATGCTGGGACATTTTTTTACATGTAAAACCGATAGTAACCAACTAACTATGCTCAAGGGCCACTCCAGGTTAGGGGTTACATGAAATAAGTCAACAAAGGAGGAAAGAAATACTTTACTGTATCACCACTCCAGAAGCTTCCCAGAACTCCAGAAACTATGGTTCTACTGTTGTGCCAAAGAGAGCCACTTGGGAGCCCAATTTAACTGTCCACTGTTTTGAAACACCTACTCATATAAAAAGTGAAATGAAAAGAAACTATTTTATGTCAAACATCATGTAACAGTTAAAGCTTAGTCCATCAAATCTTTTTCTGTGAAAGTTGTAGAATGGCAGTAACATTTCTGGTACAATGTAACATTTTCTACCCTTGTAGTACATTTTCAAAGTACATGTATCTTAATAAAATAAAACTATGATTCCCTCAATAGTATATCAATCATTTACTATCTTGGCATGTTTTTCAGGATGCCCACTGGGCAACTCAGTACACTTGGGCCCTTTTCAAAGCCATGTCGCACATGCTCTGCATTGGGTATGGCAAGAGACCCCCGGAGAGCATTACAGACCTGTGGCTGACGATGGTCTCCATGATTTCAGGAGCGACATGTTTCGCTCTCTTCATCGGCCATGCCACAAACTTGATCCAGTCCATGGACACGTCTCGGAGACAGTACCAGGAAAAGGTCAGAGATCAATACAGATCAATACCAATCTCGCCTTCTGCGGGATTGGCTCTCGACTATCTTAGCAACGGCCTAACACAAAGTGCAAAGTTACAATTTGAGTTCCTTTTTCTACCACCTATTGATCAATCTTTAACATGCAGTGTGGTAGTCAAAGATAAGGTGATACATGGGGTGCATTACAGGGGTTTTTCCTAAGCCTTAGATTTTATCCAGCCATTTTTTAGATTTGACCCAATTCTAATCCCTGTCAGTATTGTACGTTACAACTGTTGTCTGTCAAGATAACAGAATGACCATACTTTTGTCCTTGACACCATTAAAAAGATTCCATCAATGATGGAATGATAGGAAAACCCAGGTGCTGCATCAGAAACACAGTCTGACAGTTCTGCGTGCTATGATTTTACACAAACTTTGAAAATCAGACGATTTGAGCATTTTCATTACCTTATTTCCTAAATGAAACTATCTCTCAGCAGTTTAAAGGACAGACTTAAAAGCAAGGGGAACTGTTTGAATGCACCTTTGTTGAGTCATACATTGTTTTCTGATATTATAACATGATTCTGTTTTTCAGTTCAAGCAAGTTGAAGAATATATGCAGTACAGAAAGCTACCTGTTCACCTGCGCACAAGGATTCAGGACTACTATGAGTACCGGTACCAGGGTAAAGTGTTTGATGAGGATAATATCCTGGAGGAACTTTCCATACCACTCAGAGAGGTAAGTACACTGTATCATAACTTGAACCCAGGGCAGAAATGAAATTAAAGGTTTACACAACTTTTGACATTTGATCTGTCTCATACCATCTCCCTAGCTATATAGAGGAACAACAATACAAGGATCATATCTACTCTGAATTCTAATAACTAGATCTAGCTAACATTGTACTCAATTATACTGTCATAAAAAATCCCTATTACTTTCATCAAATCAAACCATGACTAACTTGATTATCTTGTGCTGTATCTAACCGCAGGAAGTGATCAACTACAACTGTAGGTCCCTTGTGAAAGCGGTACCTTTCTTTGCCAATGCTAACCCAGAGTTCGTCACCGATGTAGTCACCAAGTTGAAGTATGAGGTAAGCACTAAAAACTTTCTTGTAGGTGACTTGATTGCAGGAAAAGTTGATTAATCCCAAAAGCATATGATGGTATAAAAACAGTAACCATAATAGTAACCACATGTCCCACATAAAATCATGATTACCGGGGGTAGAAATTTGCAGGGTATTCCTAGTAATGACGAATTTGTACAGGCACTAAATTTGCAAAACATTTCTTTTCAGCATATACAACCATACCTTTTTGGCATTCAAGTCACACAATCATCTTAATTCTGCACTGATTTGGTGAATGTTCACAAAAGACAATGAATGTCCTCTGTTATAGGTCTTTCAACCTGATGATTTTATCATCCGGGAAGGCACCTTCGGTGATAAGATGTATTTCATTCTTGGAGGAACAGTGGACGTGCTGACAGCTGACGGCGAGGTTGTTACCACATTGCAGGACGGCGCTTACTTCGGAGGTAAGAACAGACCAAAAGTGGAAAATTGGCCACAGTAACCATTCAAAAATGTGTATCAGGTAGTTTGACACTCTTTGGCATTTAAAACTGCCCTTTTCTTTGGATTTGTATGATCTGTGACTTTATGAATTGCAAATGAGCCAAGATGTGAAAGTAACAATAAAATAAAAACTAACAAAATACACTTCTTTATCAATGAAATTTGGTTGAATTTCTGATGAGATTTTTTAATTGCACATTGGTCACTCAAAGGTTGCACGTCAGTGGAAAGGGGGTTACATAATCCTATACCATTGGAGGCTAGGTACTCATTTTCACCTGAGTGAAAGTTGTGTCAAGTATCATTCCCAAAGGTACAACATTGGGGCAAAAACGCTTTAAAAATTACGCCACACCATGCCACACACAAAGTCAGTGTACCTGACATTGTGTGTACAATACCGACATGAAATCGTACATCTTACTTCTGCAGAAATTTGCCTACTGACACGAGAAAGACGGATGGCCAGCATCCGAGCAGAAACTTACTGCAACCTGTTCTCACTCCACGTTGACCATTTCAACGAAGTGTTGCGAGAATACCCCAAAATGCGTGAGCACATGGAAGAGGTGGCACAGGAGAGACTCAGCAGAATAGGTATGGGAACATTCCCTTCCACTCTGTAGTTGTTTGGAGGGTATATGTTGTGTTGGAATAAAGTTTAACATTGTACGATAGGCCATAGCAAGTAAATGTCATGGATGACATCTGCACGCACGTTGATTTTTGCTTGATTTTGACAGCAATGAAAAAAGAAATTTGTTCTTCTCCAGTGATGCCTGGAGTGAGGTTATAGAAGTGACACTAGTGAGGTAGCCTTGCGTGTAGCTGTGAGACTAGTGTGGTAGCCTTGAGTGTAGTTGTAGAGATACAAGGCTATAGCTACCACACTAGTGTCACTTTCTGCACTTCTTGCATGAATCAACTTCAACTTCAACTTTATTTGTTTATATGTTTATATGAATACGGGAATAAAAGACTTGTTGGCTGTTGATACCATGTTTTGTTGCTTCAATTCTTGTTATGTTTATGGTATCTGTTTTGAAGATCTAGGCATCTTGTTTTGCTTTTCCAATCACACTCATATGTTATCAATTCTGCATGCCCAGATGAGGATTGGATATGTTGTGAAGTACTAACATATTCATATTGATATATGACTGCCAAGTATGTAACAAATGCCATTCACTTGAAAAGATGTACTAACTAGTGGTCAGAATCTGCAGAGCAAATTCACAAAGGTTTTGCATTGAGTGTTGCATTGAAGTATTAATATTCAATATTCATAACAAGAAAAAGCAAAATACTCTAAATCTATAATTGACATCAACGCAAGACTTTTGTTTCATACCTTCTTACTTAATTCTTCTAATTCCCTGTCCATTACAGTAACTTTTCACTCTCATAAACTAAGGTACCAACGTTATAGCTGAGGTTTCTTACTAAGTATGCAAATAAGTCCTAAATTTGCATAATCTGTATCTCTGTCCAAATAACATGCCTCAACTATGAAAGTACTATTACTAATATAACCACTAAAGCATAACAGCATTTCTCATTATCTATGCAAATCATGACAGCTTAGATGCTATTTTACCCTTACTTAAAGATAGCACTAAATTGAAATCCCTTTCATTCAATACAGACTCAAAGGTATTACAGCAGTTTCTAATTGATTATGCAAATTAGGGTCTCATTAGCTTAACCTATTCATGCTCATTTTTTTCTAAATCAATGTTACATTCATCACAAGTACAACATTCCTGCCATGCAGCACAAAGGAATAAGAAAATATCAACACCCCCAACCACTTATGGTAGGTGCTCCATTTCCCAGCATGCTGGCCCCTGACATCACAAGTCAATATGGCATCGCCCAAGGACGCTAGCAAAATCAACACTGGTTTTTGCTATTGCTAAATCTGTAATCAAAATAAAATGCCAAAACAGCAGGTTTACATGTATCATCTCTGGAATAATTCAGCGACAGATACATAATCATAATAATGATTTCAGTGTTAAGTCATTTCCCTGAATATAGTTTAGACAAATATATCAACTCTCCTGCAGTTTATGTTTTTACCATCTTTTCTTGTTTTTTTATTTGTTGACATGACCATTATATAAAATGTCACTCAAAACTTTTCCCATTTTTCAGTCTCATGCTTAAGGAACAAGTGAATAAATCTGTATCTGCATCATAATTCTGTTTGTAAGGATTGCAAAATGCTGCCTTGAAAAGAAAGCCAATATATATTAGATTTATATATTGGATTAGGTGGGAAATGAACTTGTTTTCCCTACCCTCTTCCAACTTCAGGCAAATCTCACAGCAAACTGAGTCGGAGTAACCTGAGTCTGTGTGCGACTCCCAGCGGATCCGGCGGTCCCAGCGTCCCGCCGAAGGAGGTCATCACGGTACCCAAGTACAAGACCATCCGAATCATCCCGACAGGGGACGTCCTAACGATCGATATTGATGACCCAGAGGATGAGTACTCGAAACCATCTTGACCAAGCTTAAGCTGAGAGTGAAGCCATATCTTAGAGAGCCATGTTGATGTATAGATAATATCCCAGGGATTAGTCTTTGGCAGTCACTGTGAACGTAGGATGATGTCCGAAGCAAATGCTGTCCAATCTGTCTAGAACAACGTGTATAGTGTATGCTGAATGTAAGATATTACATCTATACTGTCTGTCTCCTTTTGTTGCATGTACAGTATATTAATGGCCATGAAGAGTACAGTTTGGAGATTGGAGAGCAGAAGAAGAGGAGAGAGACTGTGTGAACTAACTGGACTTAATTCACATGTAAATCTGTTTATACTAGTCCTACACTAAGCTTTAATAAATGTTCTTACACACATTGTAGTAGGTGGCTAGCAATGTGTGTTTAAAAAAACACTGGTTCAGAGGTACATTTGTAATTTTTCTGTACAGGCCTCACATACCGGATAACTGTTTGCCATTCACCATACAATGTTACAAAATGTACATGTACATGTATTGTAAAGAAGTGTAAAGCATTTTTGTGATCCAGACACATTAAGTAATAATGTTACGTGTTTCTAGAAGGTATACAGTCTCCCTGGGATGAGGTTTTATCTTTATTGTTTAGCAGTTGATGGTAAATACACAAGGAGATTGAAAACTCCACAAAAAAGGCCTCGATTTATACGTCTTTATGATGTCAGCAGACGTCACTGATGAATGCTTTCTGCAGGCAAAGACAGGATTGGGTGGAGAACAGTGACCTTTCAAGAGTATGTGGATTGAAACAAACTACATTAGCTGAAAAAATGATTGAGTTTTCTAGTATCTTTGTTAAAAATTCTGAATGCCCACTACCTATCAATGTGTTGTCAGTATGTTGTTTCCGGAGCATTAGTTCCTTTATGTGCTGTCCTTATGTCCAGAGTTAAGCAAATTAAAGGCACAAGTATCTAGACTGAGAACACCAGACCATTGTTGTGTGAAACTAATGAACGGTAGTCATAGAGAACATCTATAACTAGCATATCAAAGGTTTCAGGGACTTATATGCCAGCAGATATCACTTGTTTGGTTTGTCGTTAAACTGTTGTGATAATGTTATCTGTAGTATGTGTCTGTCAGTATATTGGAATGCTATATATTAGGATGTACATGTATATCAATGGTGCAGAGGACTTGCCATGGGTAACCCATTAACAGCAGATTAGATGCATCTCTATTAGGGTTGCGTACTGGAACAGGGTACCAGTATGACACCATGAAAAATTTATTAACTGTCAATGTACTAGTACTGTACCAAGATAAAATTACTCTCAACTATATAATTTTGTGACTAAAACATGCCCATCACAAAAATGAAAATAATCTATTACTGGAAAAAGTTTAAAACATTGTATGGGCAGTGAAATCAGCCCATGATTTGAGATCCTTTTGCAAAAGTAGGTTCTTTGCATGGGATACCAAAAGTCCAAATACACATTCTGTTTACTGCTTCTGCCATCATTGAAGACTGCAGGTTGCATTTTCTTAATTGTTCAGGCACACGTCTGGACCTGTACCTTAAACCTCTGTACCAGTACCTGATGTTACGTTTTAATAGGTATGCAGCCCTGATCTCTACCCATTTCAAATCTGATTTGAAAAACTGCCAGCAGCCAGATTGAGTTTCCACTATGTTTTGAGGCAGCATTAAAAATACATTTTGTGAAAGAAGTCACACAGACCTCTATCCACCTAGTTAACTGGCATGTACCATGTATCAGCGAAGTTTGAAAGTCATGAATATATATGGTTGTGCCTTACCTTCAAATTCAACACTGATTTTTTTGGCTTCATGGAAAATCTAGGTGAAAACTTGTCTGTGCTGACTCATACCCCCGGTAGATCACAACAATCAAAAGTAACAAATCTTAACGATCTCTTTTCTGAAGCTTTTCTGAAGAAAAAAAGAGAAAGGTTTTCACGTTTTATTTATAGTGAAATCATAAGTATAGAGAACAAATCTTAACAATTAACAATATCTGAAAAAAAGAGAAAGGTTTTCACATTTTATTTATAGTGAAATCATAAGTATAGAGCCAAGACACAGAAATGTGTACCACTAATCTAATCTGCTGTGAGTGCCAGAAGAACCTATCCTGCAGGACAGGGGGAACAAAGGTGTGAACAGTCCTTGAGTGTGTTTGCTGTGAATATGCAATTAGTAGTCAGATTCAAGAGCTGACCTCTACGGAGATCTATCTAAAAATATGCAAATTGCTAGACAGGAGGCTAGGTATAGACTTTGTTTAGACTACTGTGTATAGTGCCTGGACAAACACGTAGAATGCAAGAACTCTTTTTGTACAGTCAATCTTCATTATATTTCCTTTCTTGTAGATTGAGGACACCCAGGGTTACACATTAGCCTGGGCAATGTGATTAGTAGCATCTGTGTTTTATCAAGGTTTTATCCAGTGTTGTGTACAAAATGTACCAGTGGCTGCAATGTTACCTTGAGATATTCCTAGCATGTACATTGATGTTTGTTCATTGGAAGTACATGTAACAGTCTAGGGAACCGTTATTTGGCATCAACCAGCATAGGTAAGTTGGGCCACGACAGTAACAACATTCCACTGTCAGACATTTGAAGCCTATACAACAACACTGGTGCTTCCTGTCGTTTCAAAGATGCTGGCAAACAAGCCAAATTTGTGATATGCCCATGTCATCATTCATCACAAAAGCACCTCAAAGAACAAGCCAATCACTGGTTTACCCTGCCTGATGACCCTTATAAATCTAGACAGAATTGGAAAAAGTAATCTCCAAGCAGATCTTCCACTGAAAATATTCTCTGACTCCTTGTTTTCAGATACACTGTCCCCCCACAGATACGTTTTGTTGGAAAAATTTTTTACTTTCAAAATTTTTGCATATTAATGAACAAACCCTTTCTGTCTTACAACATCTTTCAAGACTGAAACATGGCAGAAACTTCATTACATGTACAGCATATAGGTACCCTTGTGGAGTTGATGAATGATTGAATATAATGATCTCCCACCTCCCCTTAGAAGATCTGCTTGGAAATTAGCCTAAAAGAGCCTTTGAGTAGTTTGGAAAGTTCTAGAGTAACAGAAAAAAACATCTGGAGACTCGTAATCACCTCAGCAAGGGTACCTATAGAGTTGTAAACATATGAAGTTTCAGCCATGTTCCAGTCTTGAAATATCATGTTAACAGGACAGAAAAGGGTTTGCTCATTAACATGCAGAAATATCAAATGATATTACATTATTAAATGCAAAAATCTCCTATGAAACATACTATAGTATCTGTTAACTGTTTGTTAGCCTCAGTTGCAGTCATTCTCAAGCTTTAAAACAGTATACAGGATTCTAATCATATACTGGGTTCTGAGTTAGCTCTGCAATCAGACCTCGGCAAGCAATCAGAATCCAGTAGCTATCAGAAAACTGCCCATCAAAAAAAAATTCCAACAGGATCTGCAACAGAGGCTATTCCTCTTCACATTGGTGTGAATACTGAAATTTTCTGCTGAGATTATTACCAATTGGCCACTGCTTATTATGAATTAGGCATATTTTGTTTGACAGAGAGATGTTGCAGATGAGTTAGAACGAGTTTAGCACACCCCCATCTATGGTTACTGTTACCGTAATGACATAGTCCAACAAAGGGACATATCATGTCTTCTTCTTGTTTCATTTAATTTTGTGTTTAGAGATAGACAACAAAGGAACAAGATGGAGTATGAAATGAATGAAAAAATATGATGTACAGCTGGTTAACATCATAATCAAAGTCATCTGGCATGCAACCACCATACTCGGAAATGCATTTTGTATCTAGTATTAGTACAATGCCATGTATATTGGGATCGTTTTGATTATTGTTCCAATAGTTACAACCATGGAATCTTAGTTCTGAGGATATTAAATTCTCTTGGATCATACAGACATGTCTCTGTGCTTGATTGTCTAGAAACTCCTGTCAAAAACTGATTGTATAGCAATCTCACCACTTTGCTCAACGGACAGTGAAACCATGCTAATGACAAACAGTATTGGCAACGTGACCTACCAGAACAATTTTAGGAAAAACTTCTTCATCATCGTGCAGCCCCTGGCACCCAACCATTAACTTTTATTGGTTTCTCCTCCCTATCTGTTATAACATCACCATCCATCACACTCTACACTCAATATTACCCAACCAAGGGGATCATATTGGTTTCTCTAATGGCTATTTCTAAGATAAAGACTTATGATAACATATAGTTTTGTCGGGTATAAGTGGTCTTGAGAATTTCCAGACAGATGCTATCGCTTTAAGTATGGCTGGAGTGCAGCAACCCATAAGTTCATTGCCATAAGGTTCTAGACAAAGACATTCCATGTTCACTGAAGGGATTTAGGTCCAAAAGATTGGTGAGGTCAGTCGTAGCCTGCAGAACTTCACATGGGAACTTTCCACTGATTCAACAGATAGCGGTACAGTGTCCATCAATGGCTTGGTTGTTTTGTGACCCTGAAGCACAATATCCTTCCTTGTAATACAGGTAAGGGGGTAATCTCCATCATTAGCAAGCTGCCTTTGGGAATCGTTAAGATCAGGGGACTGGCAGTAAACAACCAACTGGGCTAAGTAAGAACAAATATTGAGGATATTTTCAGCACTTGGACAACAAGAAGGAAGAACTGAAACCTTGAGTTACATCAGAGGAGGAACGTCAAGATCATCCACAAAGTCCTCGCTGTTTGGTCTTTCCATGGGCCGGGATGTTACAGCCCCTAGGGGTTGTTGTCCTGGTTTGTGTTTTTCTGCAGTTATAGCAGCAAAGTCTACACCCTTACTCTTTGTGGGGTCTACCTCCAGCCTCTCAAAGGCTTGCCTTGATTTCTCTGTGGGGGGCTCGGCAGGTCTGGTGGTTTTCTTCTCCTTCTCCTGTTGTGCCTTCAGGGGTTTCACCACTTGGTTAGCCTGCATTAAAAAGCAAAAATCTTGTTATCCTATTGAAAAGTAGAAGTAAAATTTTGAAGCCCGATTTAAACTGTAATTTTCAACACAAAGAAGAAAGTTTGGGAGTCAATTTTCGACTGAGCAGCACCATTTCTTGACAAAGACTGGTACTGTTTAGTCGAAAATCTTGTCTTCAACTTTCTTCCTTATGTAGGAAATTACAGTCTAAATCCTGATTCAAAATTAATTCTACCAACACTGATTAATTTTCAAGTTAGAAATAGAATTACATGTATATTCAAGGTTTTTTCATTATGGTCATGCCCAGCACAATGGGGCTATAAGATTATTCTGTAAAGGAAAATACTGGCTTAGGTTTAAATGAATGGTAATTGAATATGGAAACGAAGGGAAAAAACCTCAAGTTGCTCATCTTTTATATCAAATACAGTAATGTTATCTTTACATTCTAGCTTTGAACTTAAGAAAATCCATCCATGTAGGAGCAAACAGATTTCCAATATCATGCAATTTATATAGGTACTATAAAATCATTGAAATATAATAGTGAGCCAAATGGTTTATCACTGATTGCTCAGCAGCAAGGACAGTGTCATCTAACTGTGCACAGTTGGTACTGTTCAGCACCAAGGACAGTGCCATCCAACCATGCACAGTTGGTACTGTTCAGCACCAAGGGCAGTCCCATCCAACCATGCACAGTTAGTACGTTCAACACCAAGGACAGTGCCATCCAACCATGCACAGTTGGTACTGTTCAGCACCAAGGACAGTGTCATCCAACCATGCACAGTTGGTACTATTCAGCACCAAGGACAGTGTCATCCAACCATGCACAGTTGGTACTGTTGTTGGTACTGTTCAGCACCAAGGACAGTGCCATCCAACCATGCACAGTTGGTACTGTTCAGCACCAAGGACAGTGCCATCCAACCATGCACAGTTAGTACGTTCAACACCAAGGACAGTGCCATCCAACCATGCACATTTGGTACTGTTCAGCACCAAGGACAGTGCCATCCAACTATGCACAGTTGGTACTATTCAGCACCAAGGACAGTGTCATCCAACCATGCACAGTTGGTACTGTTCAGCACCAAGGACAGTGTCATCCAACCATGCACAGTTGGTACTATTCAGCACCAAGGACAGTGCCATCCAACCATGCACAGTTGGAACTGTTGTTGGTACTGTTCAGCACCAAGGACAGTGCCATCCAACCATGCACAGTTGGTACTGTTCAGCACCAAGGACAGTGCCATCCAACCATGCACAGTTAGTACTGTTCAGCACCAAGGACAGGGCCATCCAACCATGCACAGTTAGTACGTTCAACACCAAGGACAGTGCCATCCAACCATGCACATTTGGTACTGTTCAGCACCAAGGACAGTGCCATCCAACCATGCACAGTTGGTACTGTTCAGCACCAAGGACAGTGCCATCCAACCATGCACAGTTAGTACATTCAGCACCAAGGACAGTGCCATCCAACCATGCACAGTTGGTACTGTTCAGCACCAAGGACAGTGTCATCCAACTATGCACAGTTAGTACATTCAGCACCAAAGACAGTGCCATCCAACCATGCACAGTGGGTATGTTCAGCACCAAGGACAGTGCCATCCAACCATGCACAGTTAGTACATTCAGCACTAAGGACAGTGCCATCCAAGGACAGTTGAAACAAAAGTTTAATTCAGTGCATCTAGCTCCCAAACTGATTTAATATTTTGTATGATTGTGATATCATTATGATGAGGTAGTGCAGACCTTGGGCATTGTGATGAGAAGATTTCCAGTTGTCTGGGAACGAACAGCCTTGCATGAGTCGGGCCTGACTTCCTCTGGTAAATGCAGCTGTAAGATCTGTGAGGAAAGTAATGTTCAACAAGTTAATCTGAGCTTAGAGTTGCCTGGTATCCATCTGTATTTAGCTACTGTGTCCCTATCAAACAACCCTTTACAAATACCCTACACTATTATACTGTTTTCTGGATGGTGGATAAGGCAATGGATAATGGATAGGGCAACCACAGAGAGGAAATTGGGATGGATACTGGGCTAAGGCTAAAGAACATGACGATCTAAGAGTTCTAACAAGAATCCTTCCTTCTTTATTTTGATCCACTACATGATTTATATACATGTATGATAATGCTATTCAATTTTGATGGACTATATTTACAATGTCCTTGGATGGATTTGAAGATAGCACCTATGTTAGTTCACATGTTGTAAGTGTTAATCATTGGTAAAATACACTGCCTTACAAAAACTAAAATGTGTGTTTCTTATCTGTTATCTTCAATCCTCCTTGACAATGCCTACATGTCTGGGAGTTGCAGCTGTTTTGTACCTTTCCTTTGATGGTGACTCTGACGTACGTAGGCTGGACATCCACATCCATGAGGGATGTGTCCATGTACCTGGATGACATTTAGTAAAGGGCAAAGCAGTTGTCCTCAATTGAGGTGAAGCATGATGCTTTTCCAAGTAGCTAGTAGTAGTGCAATGTGGCTTTGCTATGGCTTGTGTTTTCAGCCAAGCATACTGGGTCATCCCAACTTCAAAAAATAACGCTGTTCTTCAGGACAACATTACCTACTTTAATGCAATTATTATAAAAGACCCTATTTATTTATGTTAATTATGCATTGATTACAATTTCATACATCTCTATATGCCAATCAGAGTATATAGAGTATATTTCAATCCAACCTCAATGACTGCAATAATGATTGCAGTTTGAAAGTTTAAAGATAGCTTCACCAATTTAATGCAAATAGAATCATCAAACGTGAGCACAAACTGTGAAATTCCTTGATGGAGTGAACATTTAACCTTGCAAGTGTCAGTGTATTCATGCTGAATTGTCAAAACAATTTGTGCATGACATAGTAAGTGTGTACTGGTAAGGCCAATGCAGTTAGCTCTGGCATTGGGGACTTGGGATGATTTCATTGGCCTGTAACACTAGTGTTGTAGAAGTATGTTTATGTCAGTTGCTACCAAATTTTAAAATGATGGCATTGCCTTACTGATAATCCTCCTTTTAATCAAATCAGCTACCACTCCAGTATTTGCTGACTACAGTTAAATCAATGGCTTACTGCTGCCAACAGTGGAGACAGATATTAACTGGGAGATACAAAACCGATGGAAGTAGATAATAGAACGTATTGCCCTAAAGCCTGACCTGAACACTGCAACATCCAACAACAGAGCATTGTCATCTTCATTCTCTGTCAAGTTAAAGTCCACCCTGAAAAATTAGCAATGATTTCACATGACTCTTCCAGACTTGGTAACATTATCAAAAACATCTCAACTGCTAAGACGTGGGCATCTTAACATCTAGTTATATGTATGGGCTAACCTTGCTGCTCTGTCACAGTGTAATACAAGTAGATGGTTAATCCATTAGCATACAGCATACTGTAATTAGGGAGATTGATATTCATATAGATGCAGTTATGACAACTTTAATATCGGCAATACTTTACAAACATGTCTTGTGATCCAGAGAACATAACCAAGTGTCACTGAGCAATAGCATTTTCTATTGCCCAAAGGGAAGACAACTTTAGGCGACATTATTGTGGATGTACTCATTACATACAAATGACAAAATATAAAACATTGGTAAAAGAAGATATTAGCATGTAGCATTGGTACACTCCATTCAAATATGATAATGATACTTACTTGGCTTCGTTGACGTTATAGGGTCTGCCATCCTCTGCAAACAGGTTTCTCTGCTTCTTAGGTGTTTCACTGGGTAAAATAGACAGATGGTCAGTTTGCACTCCTACATTCATTGCACTCATACACTCCTACAGTGTAGACATGAAACACTTTGACAACCTTGTAAAAAAAAATTCCCCAACACCAAACAAATGCAATTTACGTACTTAAAATCATGATCATGACCATGTTCAGAAAAAATATATACAAAAACAGAAAGTTCTGCTGCAGTACCAATGAAAGCCACATGGGGACCCAAAATGTAATCATCTCTTCGATATGTCACGTCAAGACCTAACTGCAATGCCAAATACCACAACAATCAATCCAAAGCTTCTTTATATGCTGTCCACACACAATGCCACACACGCTACTGAAAACATACATAGTATTTACCTTCTTCACAAAGATAAACAAATTTCCTGTCTCTTTCACATAATACACACAATCAGGTAACATCAGGTTATATTGCATTTTCACGTGTTTGTATAACAGTTAATGTAAGAGAGACACTTACTCCTCAATCCCTTCCTTTTTCCTATTCTGCTCTTCTATTTTCTTCTGGATTTCCAGGCGAGATTCGGGTGTGTACCCGACTTGTTGTTTCCAGAACCTGTCACAAGTATGACATGTTGCACGTCAAGTTACACGTCAAGTAAAGAACGGGTTATGTGAAAGATTCATTCAGCATCTCCGGAACTTAATTTTCTTCAAGGAGGATGTAGAAGTGGATGAAATAACTACTGTTGGCATGTTACATTTACTCCATTTGGGAGTATCTTATTTTTAAGCACTCACTCTTCATCTTCTTTCTCTTCCTTGCCCCCCTCCCCATCCTTGGTAGAATTGTCAGTCTGGTGAGTGTTGATGTCAGTGTACCATCTTCCATCAAACCCAGGTTGTGCACCAGTCCTGGCCTCCTGGGCCTCTGTCTTCCTGTCTGACTCCTCTTTTTCTTTCAGCTGCACAAGTATATATTATTACTACTGCAAATACTTCCACAGGCTTGAAGTAGAATTCTTTAGAAAATATGTAAAGATTTTTTTTCATCTAAGTAGTGCTTAGTGAAATGGGACACTGTTTACAAAAATATGGGCATATCAACTTACCCTTTTCTGGACGTATGCCTTCTGTTGCTCTATTATCTTTTTCCTCACTGCTTCATAATCCTGTAGAAAACATACAATACTACTAGTACATGTATGTCTGTTGTCATGTGAAGCAAGAGCAACCCATTTATGTAAAAATTATCAACAACCATACATGTACTAAGGTGAATGAGTTTTGAAAAGGCGTTGTAAGATGAACAATGGCAAGGGAGAACATCAACATTACAACAAAATAAAACCAAAATAGTATAACAATAATGGACAAATATAACTTAATTTACATCAATTTTCAGACTCAACACTACAATTATATAGAACTTTTAAAATTACCTGTCTTGCCAGGATTCTTTCAGTTTTCTGGATCACTTTGCCATCTAACTTCTGAAGATAATGAAAACTTTGATTTGTCAGTATTGGTTTCACAAACAGAGATATCATTTGCTGCTACATAATTCCATTTCTTACATAAGACCAGTGTCTGGCGAATCACTGGCAAAAAATGGACAGAAATCATAAAATCCCATTCTAGCTTTGTTATAGTGAAGTTAATAGATACATGTGAACATATGATGTTGTCTTTGACAATACTAGCCAAAGAAATATTCTTACCTTTAGTTGAGGGAGGGTGGTAACCACATACTGTCTGTAACCATCATAGTCTGTGCAGGGGTTCCCTGTCAGATACCTACCAAAATATGTACCGATGGTGTCAACAGATATGGATGGTACGCAGTTACATGTAACTGTGCAAAAGCAGAAACACTAGGAAGCTGGAACAAGTGTGTGGTAACATATCTAATATTCATTCTAATTTTGTCTTCTAAGTGTCATTGTCCACAATATCATGTAGAAGGCTTGATTGATTTTTTTACTACATGACTTGTAATTGATTAATCAAGGTATACCGGGGTAGTCTATCATTGTTTCCAAAGGTAGATCACACTGTTTTCAAAGTGTATTTGCTCACACAGACTATTAACTCACAGCTCTTCCAAGAATTGGTTCTGTTGGAGCTGTTCCACACTCGTCAGCTCACCCACAAAATTCACAGTCAAGTCCAGCTTTTTCAGAGACTCACAGCCTGCAAGGGAGTAAAAAGGCAATATGACAGTCACTGAAAAACATTTTGGCTGAAATCATCTCAGCCACATATAATTATCTTTTGTAGTCTGGATTCTAAAGAAAGTCAAACTAAAACAACTTAACAACTTACATGAGAGTTTTACAACTATGACCAATGAAGATGTTGGATATTCAAATAAAGTAAAAAGTACACAAGATATCCACCCTAAATTCTACAAATCATGCAAATGAAAAAAGTAATAAAACATGTTTTGCCTGACAAATCAAAAGTAGTTCAACCATTCATTCAAAAATGAATGGTATGCTACAAAAATAATTTGGACCAATGCCTTTCAGCCAACAATGAGCGGTACTGGTCAGATTGATTGGTCCAGAAATATTTCAAACTTGATAAAATCTAGAACTGTGTAACATTACATCACTGTCTGGTTAAAACTCTGGCAGTGTGCTATCTCTTCCACATGTAGCTCAATAAGCTAACAGCAGATTGATTCATACTTTCATCCATCTAACTTCAGTTACTTGTCAGAGGGTAAAAGCTTGACTGATTAGTTCGCGTCTTCTATCTGATTGCATCCCTTCCTGAATGACCTTGATCTAGAGCTTGGCTAAGTCCAGGGAATGGATACCTCACTAATGTGAACAAATTGCTTGTTGCTATCATCATGATTGACTTTGGTTTCACACCCATACTATAGAAAGTACATTAGTTAGAAAAGTCCCACGGTTTATTTCCCGTAGAATGATCGATAAACTCATTACACACGTACAAGTCCATTAGCTTAGATGTGATCACACAGCAGCTATATCAGTTAATTTTCTCTCCCAAGTTTTTTGAGGAAGCGATAAAAAACAGACTTTGAAGTACATGATTTATTTACCTTCCAAGTTCTCTATTCTTTCCACATTGTTGAGGGCAAGGTTCAGATACTCAAGTTTCTTCAATCTCCCAACATTTTCTGGAAAACAAAAATTGTTTTTCACAAGTCAAAAATTCTCCATTTTTGTCATTCTGTCACTTGATGGAATGTTGTTCCAAGTGACAGACAAAATGATACACCTTCTGCTCTGTATCTAGATACTGTACTTGATATAAGTATATTTAAGCTGCATGTACTGTAGGTGCCCTGGGACATTATTACTGTCTACTCATCTGTCATCAACTTATAAAGTGTCCCTTCTAGGAGTACATAAACAAATAGGTATGATGTTCATATCTGTACCCTAAGGGCAAAGTAATCAACATTCTACTGACAAGACAAAAATCCTCAAGTAATTTGTCATTGACAGAATCAATAATGCAGAGTAAACTATTATGCAAATTATGATGCTGATGATGATATTCATCTCTGTATCCTTGAGAGGAAAGTACTGTAATCAACATTCTACCGACAAAACTGTAAAAATGTAATATGTCATTTGCAAAATCAATATGCAATATAAACTATTAGTTGAACTAAACTAAGGCCACACCAATTTAATTTGTTGGTTCTCGGATTTTTTCAGAAAAAATATGAAGCGACAGGGCGAAAAAAAAAAAAAAATAAAAACAGGCCTGGGCATCCTATTATAGCCCCAAATGCTAGAATTGGTGCCATGAAGTCAACACAAAAGACTGGGTTAAAATTTGAATAATGAATTTTGAACTTTTAATCAAACCAGTGCATTGGTAGATGTAATAACTGTAACAACTAGGAGTAACAGGTCTTTCTTGAACTGTTGGAGGCAAAATATGAGCATTTTTGAGTTGATTCAGAACCAGAATTTTTTTTTTTTTTTTTTTGGAAATCAGAAAAAAATGAAGAGGCAAATCCGAGAACCAACAAATTAAATTGGTGTGGCCTAAACTAAACTGCACTAAACCAAACTACTAGTACACACCTGCATAATAAACACTTAGAAATAATAAACACCGAAAAGAAAAAATGTCCACTTATTTCCATTTAACTCTCTACTCTTCAGTACATGAAAGAAGTACAAAATGTAACTCATGTTGTCCTCAACAACTCTCATCATATTGTAGTGTTATCAATTACTGTAAAACTATTCTGTTGGCTCTTACAAGACCTCATTAGGAGTGGTAAATCAAAACTTTACCAGTATTCATCTCTCAGTGGAAAATATCCATACCTATCTTTGGAATGACATTGTTCTGTAAGTAAAGAATCTTCAGGTCTCTACACCATCTGTCCAGGTGTTCTATCCTGTAAGGACAAGGAAAAATGAGGAATTGAATATCTTACACCTCTGTGAAATAATTGTGAATTTTTTTGTTTTATTCATTGTTATGAATTTCTTACTAATTCTCTCTATGTACATGTATTTCCCAACTGACATGCATGTGGCAGAAAATTGAAGACAGGAAATGAGATAAACTTTTCTGGGACCTTTGACCTAACTTCCTGTCACTCACCCAAACATAACTACAGCAGAAACACAAGAAAACACACAAACAGACACAGCCTATCTTGTTAAAGGCTAGTTAACATAGATGTAAATAGATGGCCAATGGCCTTGACTTGAACTTTTAAATTCATAGGTTGATGTGGGGTCAAAGACCCTGGCTGGACCAGGGTTAGGGTTCAAGGGTCAGGATATATATGTGTGTGTGTGTGGGGGGGGAGATTAAGCATACCTTTCTACCCCTTGTTGGTGAAGGGAGATTTCTTGAAGTGAATATATCTCACACTCGTTGTGTTCCGCCCTCTTCCGAATCAGATCTTCTGTGACTGAAAATGTGAAATAAAAAAAAAACTTAAGAATCACTTTAAATACAAATATTTACTTCTTATAAACTCAAACCTATGCAGACCTTTAGAAGACCCTGTGATATGCTTCTGTCAATCACACCCATCTATATACTACAAGCAATGCATCTAACACATAAAAATAACTTTGTAGTATATGTAAGTAGTTTCTAAACAACTTCAAATGACTTACTTCTGACCATCGTCTACCTTCCAAATGCAAGGCAACCTGGGGTAAGTGGCATAGACCAGAAATGCCTGAAGATGCGAACCAAGCTGAGGAACTGAGAGTTCTTGTCTATGTTTAGTTATATTTGTAAGCAACCTTCCTCTCTCCTCCCTCCAAAATCATCAAGCTCAAACTGCAGTAACTTCTGGCGCCTTCGGTTGCTGTGGTAATGAAAGTAAAAAAAGCGTTTCGTTCGGGCACATACATTCGCTGAACATGGCTAGTCTCTTTTTTCCTCAAAATCAACTAACGTTAAATCTTTTGACACAAATATCATAAACAAGAAAAATTGATTTAAATTGAAGAATTTTCTCGTTACACTGTATTATTTAATGTGGTATTATTTTTTTTCCATTTTTTTGGGGCGAGTCTGATACGAATGTGCGGCATTGAACAGAGAGAAAAATGTGGTGCCCGCGACCTCCGACCCTATCATCGTCAGAACTTTCTCCGTCTCTCACTCGAAAATGCTTTTGTTTTGTCCAACCTGTGCCAACTTACTGGTCGCAGAAGAGGGTGAAAAATGTTACAGATTCGGCTGTCAAACCTGTCCATACATATACAACATCACACATAAGGTGAGATGGATTGTTTTTACAGAAGTTCGGCTCGCTTGCCCCCCTCCCCCATTTTCTGTGTTAGTAGATATGCAACTTCAACTTCATATTTTATTCGAGCAAATAGCGGTAAGTTGCGTCTAATCTGACCTTTCTGCTTTAAGGAGACTGGAAATTATAGCAAATGTCACGTCCATTGTACAGATTTCCTTTAAGAAGTACCCAAAGCTGAAGGAAGTGGACGATGTGCTTGGAGGACCCGAGGCCTGGGCAAACGTGGACTCCACGGAAGGTCGGTAATTCCCCCCCCCCCCCTTCATAAGTCATATGTTGTAAAGGGTGTCAGGTCGTTTCGCCCTCAGGTCGTTTCGCCCTCAGTACGTTTCGCCCTCAGGTCGTTTCGCCCTCAGGAGGTTTCGCCCTCACGTACAGCTTGCGTCAATGTAAACATTCTGTCGCGTTTTTCACGCGTTACGCATTATGCATCACGCGTTACGCATTATGCATTAAGGCGTTCTGCATTATGCATTAACGAATTACGCATCACGCGGTAGAGTTGAGGCAATGTCGCGTAAGAGTTAAACAATTAAACCATCACGCGTTTCCGATCGCCAGACGCAAAGTTAATGAGATGGGGTCAGGTTTCATGTTTGTTTTACCAGCCAGTTAGACAAAACTGACTTGTCCCCTTGCAATTGAGCGGCTTCATGTAGCGATGTTGGCACCTCTCTCATGTCGGTACAGGGATAGGTACAACAACAACTACATGTACAATTTTCAACAAAAAATAGCGCGTGTTTAACGATGCACAAGTCATCAGCTGTAAGAGAATTTATCTCACAAAGTGCCGACTAGCTGCCAGCCCGGTGCACATTGGGGCACAGCTAAACGTTATGCCGCCGACGTGGAGTCTTCGGCAATTTTGGCCATCCCCAGTTTTCCGGGGGTAATTTCACAGCAAATTTGCGAGCTTGTCAGTTCCAACATTCCGTTATACATTGGATAAAAACACATGTTATAGCTTTATTATTCTGAATATGGTATGGTATCACTTTTTCAAAGTATCATTTTTTTAAAGTATTAGGTCGAGTGGGCAAGCTGACTTTGCCGATCCGCAGGGGGAGACGATCGTCCGGCGGTCCAACAGCCACAAGTCGCCGCCATGCCGGGCCACCCGGCAATGATAGCAGCGTCTCTGTAGCAGCCTGATACTTACCGTCCGAATCCAGAAGAATTTTCCGTAACTAATTGATAACAGTATTATAGCATATGTAAGGCTACGTTTGTTCTGTGTATATTTTCTGTTGGAGTCACTTTTTTCAGGTAATTTTTTCTCTCCGTCATGTAATACCCTCACATTAACAAGTAACATACTTCAAATCTAAGACGTTCAAAAACGCCCTTGTTCGAATAAAGATATATTCTATACCGCTACTCTATGCTTGATGTCATAAAATGATGTAGAATGTGGCATATAATTTATTTACAAATATTTATAAGACAAGCTGACTGGGAAACTCTGACCAAGGCGATCGGCCAGCGGTCCTCCATCCACATGTCGCAGGTAAGTTGGGCTAATCGGCCGGAAAATAGGACTCAGAAACGCAGGTAAGGAGAACCTTCCACCAAGACCTAGGAATTATAGGACTTATTAATGTCCTTTCAAGCAAACAATAACGGAAGAATATGTTTATAAACTTGTTACATTCGAGCAACTTCGTTCTCAAGTTCGATATACATCAAACAAAGCACATGAACAAATAACCGCTTTATATGTACATGCTAAGAATTTATACGCTACCTCATATTGATCAACATGTAAGTTTCTACACCTACCTACCTCTTTTTTTTTTTTAAATAAAAATACGCGTCTGTACATGCCACTTTCTTTGTCATATTTGCTGAAACCACGGCTGTTTTCGCCGCGGGCCGCAGCCGGTTCGCAAGATGTCACCACCGCAACGAAAGGTAAGGCAAGTGCAGCAAAACGTACAGCTTTGGCGAGTGTTGGCGATCAAGTAAGCAATGGACCATAAAGATTTGTGAAAAAAAGACAATATGACAATATTGGTTTTATCGGTAAGGGGGGCATTTGAATGTTAACGCAGTACGTAGCTTTGTTCTTCTTTACGAAATGCGCCGAACAGTTCTTAGCCGGATTGACCCCCCTCCCTGGAGAGCAACAATCATCGAGGCGGAGAAGTATTTAAAATCTGACACCAAAACAACAACAAAGGGCTACAGGGACTTGCGATTCTGAACGGGAGCGAGTGAAAAGGTTTTAAAAATATCTCGTAAGTAATGCTTATGTCACAAAATCACAGGAATAAAAATTTCCCAGTATGGAAAGCTTTACGCCGCTGGGGCGGTTCCCACGATGCGTTGCCAACACGTGCTCAGCGAGCCAGACAGAGTGGCGGCAAGCCGACCACAGCACAGACCAGGACCCCGCCCACTGGCCGGGCGGCAAGAGATTTCTAAAGACTAAAAATTCTAAACTCCGCCCCAATCATTGCACCGTGCCGTGTTGTGTACGAGTACAACTGTTATGTACTAGTAGTATGTTACGTTACGACGATCATATTATATAACTCAAGGCATACGACAGCACCATCAACACAACTGCAAGTTCTTTTCTTACAGTTACAGTTATTAATAATCACTGATACAGCAGAACCCAAGAAGTTCAAGGAGGCTGTTCTTCAACATCTAAGGCAGCATTAGCGCAGCGCACTCCCCCTGCACGTTTGGCCCCAACTGAGGGGCGTTGTGCAGTACAGGATCAAGATCAAGATCAAGAATAAAAAGTAGACCGACGTCAACGTCTTCATTTACGCCTTTGCACAATACCTGTGGAAATATGCCGTGTCGTGTACGAGTACAACTGTTATGTACTAGTAGTATGTTACGTTACGACGATCATATATAACTTAAGGCATACGACAGCACCATCAACACAGCTGCAAGTTCTCTTCTTACAGTTACAGTTATTGATAAAAGTAGACCGACGTCAACGACGTCAACGTCTTCATTTACGCCTTTGCACAATACCTGTGGAAATAAACGTATGTAGCCTCATTTGCCGGTGCGTCGGCGTTGTTTCACACTCTTTTCTAAATGGCCAATGCCAAGTTTTCTGATGATTACGCACGCTTACCGCTACCTGCTACCGAAACGTCCTGGGGGCGAAACGTCCTGGGAGCGAAGCGTCCTAGGGGCGAAACGTTCTGGGGGCGAAACGTCCTGGGGGCGAAACGTCCTAAGGGCGAAATGTCCTAGGGGCGAAACGTCTAGAAACCGTTGTAAAGCTCGTGCTATGTCAAAATTGAAGTCATGTGTCATAGCCCTTTATGGTTTTGATATTGACCTTCCTGTATTGTTGTTCCCAGATGTTATGAGACATTATAATTCATTACCTTGATATACATTCATATGTCAGATAACCTGTCTCATATACTAGTATCATACATCACTCCTTTCCTGAATGTCTTCCTCTGCAGAGAAGTGCCCAAAGTGCGAACATCCCCGTGCCTACTTTATGCAGATTCAGACCAGATCAGCTGACGAGCCAATGACCACCTTTTACAAGTGTTGTAGCCCAGAATGTGGCCATCGATGGAAAGACTGAAAGATACTGTTTTGTACTGAAAATATATCTTTTAATACTTTGTTGCTGTTTTGGGGCCTGATTGTTTTGTGCCATTTCATGTTATAAATGAGGTAAATGTTGAGCACACCTTATAAAGCTCCCTACCCTCATCCACCAAGTATAACTGTTTATAACCAAGCTGTTGACTGCTGATCATGTAAATGTACCAGAATAAAGTACAATTATAACAACCAGCATACTGTATTGTTTCTTGTTCAAATATTCACCATAGGTAAGATTGAACCTAATTGGTGTCTGTTGTCTTGCAGCAATGTTAGACTCTTTAGAAAACATCTGCATTTTGTATAAAATCTGGATAATATGGCATTTCATTTGTCAAGTTGGAAAATTGAGATTAATAACTTTGATGGCTCTGCTATGAGTTTGCTTTCATCATTTTGTCCCAAATTCTAAAAAGTTTCTATTTATTCAACATCACACAAGAAAAAAAATAAGCATCTTCTTGAAGAATGGTTTAATATTGGCTGCAATAAATGTTGTGAGTCTACATTGCATATAACTGGATAGATATTACCTATAAAGTACAATCGGATAAAAACCATATGCTTGGAAAAGAATAGCGTAATCTTTAAAAATTAGGCCTGCAACTGAAAACTAAAAAATGCCAAGACTTGCACAATGGTATAAAATTTTGTTGCATAAATGGCAGTGAATCCGATACTTCATGATGTAATTTACAACTTACCACATTTTACTCCAAAAGCACATCTCTACTACAAAACTAATGTCTAATCCATGACTACTGTTAACAACATATCTCTACATGAGTCTGTTCATTTATGACTGTGGTTAAACCCGGGGATTCCGATACCTGGCATCGGCCTAGCAATGGGCCCCATCTGGTCCCAGGCTTCTTATATTATATAGATTCCCCCGGGGTTTAACAAAATATCTCAACATGGGTGCTCGTTTATAATTCTGTTCGGGCTTCATCTTTGCATGTGGCCTTTGTTACTTAGCTATGTTTTAACATTGCATACAAAGTCTTGCATACTGTTAATACACCAGTACCCTAAGACCTATACTTACACTGTCAACTAAAAAGAAAGTTTGACTCATTGCAACTGTCTCAATCTATAACATCGCACAACTTCTGTATTACCTCAAACTATTTGAATGACTAGTACAGTTGATATTGGTGCATAGGATGGCTCTTGGTGAGGATGAACGCAAAGAATGGCCAGTCAAAGTAGCACCAATATGGACTTCTTGTTATCCTCTGGTGGAGTGTTGCACTTCAGGCCTTTAGACTGGAACAAAGAGAAGACTTGCTGTTAATCTATTACCACAAATGCTAACTAGAGAGCAGAGACCTCCAGAGCACGGTGTTGAAAAACAGATGAATAAACAACTTCTTCTTGAGCCCAAAATCAAACCTTCATCTTGTCAGACCTATCCACATATCAAATATCAATCCATCCATAGCTTCTAGAGCTATGCTGTTTACACACACATGCAATGTTTTAACAAAACCTTCTTAAAGAAGGAAACAAATGAAGTAAAATTTTGAAGGGTACAGGTCCTAAATCTACCTCTTCAGGAAAGCATGAACGTTGTCATGACCATGGTGCTTGGCGGCATGAATGAGGATGCCCGTGGCACCTCGACCTTTCTTGGCCCGGCAGAAACTGCAGTTACAGATCCCCCTGCAAGGCGGACAGGTCCAGTCCTACAGACAAGATGTATGTGATTCAGAAAAAAGCAAAAATAGTAGTGTTGCATAGAACAAAGCACCCTGATTGCATAAGATTTACAAAATGGCTTGTAATTTGCATCAATTACTACTTACTACACATTGTTTTAACCAACGAAAGGATAGACAAGGCATGACTGAACACAGATAATACTAACTGGATCCATCAGTGCTTCTTTGACTTCCTCTCCATACCGATTGCGCAGGCAAGGTCCACAGAACTGAAAGTCAAGTTAAAAGACCGTCATTTACGTACACTGTCGAAAATGACAAACATCTTAAACATACCACAGCCTATAGTGGTAAGTCTATACCCCAAGTCAGGTTAACTTTCATCCTTTATTTGAGACATATTTGCATAATTAATCAGTCTTTAACAAACCAAGGCTTGAAAATG
This sequence comes from Branchiostoma floridae x Branchiostoma japonicum, assembly GCA_013266295.2. Classification (NCBI taxonomy): domain Eukaryota; kingdom Metazoa; phylum Chordata; class Leptocardii; order Amphioxiformes; family Branchiostomatidae; genus Branchiostoma; species Branchiostoma floridae x Branchiostoma japonicum. The sequence continues at coordinate 22,308,365 of CM023823.1, forward strand.
TTATGAAGATATTTACCATTGTATTAACACCAGAGAATTTGTATAATATACACAACGCACATCATATCATTGATATACATGTATGTAAATTCACATTCAAAAAGATCTCTAAGAAATGGCTCCACCCCGAGGTTCCAGAAGCAGTACCTGTCCTCTGATACCAACGCAGCTCTCGGAGCGACAGGTTGTCTTTGTGTCTGCAGTCTTCTGTCGACACTGATGGCAGCTTGTCCCCTGGAAGCAAACGGTTCAATCCTCTATGAATCCATGTATCTAAAGTGTGCTTAACTGGACAATGGCATAACTTTGTGTGATTTTGAGTCCCATTATGTTGCGGGGCACTGCTGGTTGTCAGCAGCTATCATGTATTGACTACATGTTATGTACATCCCCGGAATACTTACATGAACAGAATTATATACTTTCTCAGCCACCCTGTCTGCTACCAGCTCCAAGTCTTCTGCTGTGATCTCTTCAACTGGCACGACGCGGTGAGGCTGTGCCCTGTAGCCTCCACTTCTCCGACGTTTGGGCTGGGGCAGCTCACTTTCCTTTGATCAGATAAAAATGACATCAACATTCTTTCAACAACCATATTCTTTCCTGATATCTAAGTGCATTGTCTGTCAGTTGCCTGCACCAGTGCCATATCCTTTCAGATGAGATTAGTAAAGATCATGTATGTGCAATCAGTGTTAATGTAATTATCTGTGACCAAAACTATTGCAATGGTCCCTATCTGTACACAGCTCTAGTTTCTATTAGGCCACACCAATTTGTATCACTCATAGAAGTGCCCAAGCATTTGTAAGTGCTATCTACATCAAGTATACAGGCGCACTACCTATCTAAAGAATACACAAGCATTGCCTACTTCAAGCGTAGATAATTTCTACTGACCTCAAGGGGGATTTCATCCTCATCCTCCCCATCGCTTCCTTGTCTTTTCTCTGAACCGAACATGAAGCCAAACTTGAAACGTAGTTTCTGAAATAAAGATCACATAATCTCAATGGCAGACAGGCAATGTTGACAACTGCATTTTAAGAGACATACACACACTAATGAAAATGACCAAATTTAATTTGACAGTTTGCTGTTTTATACATGGTTGCTAGCCTTCTGCTACAGTGCTTGCAAAACTGTGTGGCTCAAGGGTAATAGAACTGGAGATAAGCATTCCCTATACACCAAAAGGTGTGGTAAAGAGTTTAACTACCAATGACAGCTTTCAATTGGCACATTATGAATTCAAATAAACTCAGGTGCACACTGAAAAGCATGGCTGGAGTGACTACATAATACGATAGAACGTATGTATCTAGTCATATCTGTTCCATTGTATAATGGTAAACATGAAACTACAGAAGGTAAGGTGTCCTACAGGGGTGTTGTTGTTGTCATTGCCACGAGCCCGAGTCATGGGAGGACTTGTCCTGGTACTGCAGTAGCTCAGTCGCTTTGGGTTTCTCCTGGGAACAAAGTTGTCATCACCCATCGTTCTTCTTCTGGACGGCGACTAGATGTAAAATGATTAACAAATGAAAAGTAAGTCACTGGAATAAGGCCAAGCTTTTTCCTGATAAGACCACATTGATTCAATTTGTTGGTTTTCTGATTTAAAAATATATTATACTGAACTGGGATACCAACATGAAAACAACGTTTCTGGAAGTGAGATGCAAGGTTTCCTACCAAACTTGTTTTCTTGTGAAAACATTTTTTTTAAATAAAACAGTTACAACACAAAATATAAGAAGGGTAAGAAAATACTTACTTTCCTTGCCTTCCTAAGAGGGATGTTAAACTCTGGATTAGACTTCAGTTCTGCCAATGCCTGCTTCAGCTGAAAAAATGAACAAAATTGAAGTCAACACTTTGCATTCCATGTGCTAGCATAGTCAGCTTTACATAACTAAAACAACTATAGATCCAAGCAGATGCTTGAGCACTATTCCTTTGTGTCAGTTAGAGGTCTAAGCACTAGATGGACATTCAAATGAAAATGCGGTGTATGATGAAAATCAACACTCACCATGGCCTGATTTTCAGCCACATTTTTACGTCTCCGCTCTTCAATCTCACTCTGTGCCCCAGGCCGGAGGGTTGGCATGTCCCCATCATCATCATCATCATCATCATCATCGTCGTCACTCTCTGTGTCCCAGCTCCAGGACTGACGCTCAGCCTGACGTTTGGGGCTGCTTTCGGGGGATTTGGATGGCTCACTCTTTTCCTCATTTCTTTCATCTTCGATGTCATCGTCGCTGTCAGAGTCTTCGTTCTCCCTCTCATGTACTTCCTCCTCCTCTTCTTCTTCTTCTTCACATGTGTCCTCCTCATCATCATCCACTTCAACCTATAGAAAGTAACAATATTGATTGCTAAAATATCATCTATATTCTTTATACTATCCTTCTTAGACCATCATTTCAACTCCATATTACATATCTCCTGTGCAATTAAACTCCCTTGCCTGTTTAAAAAAGGACATGGAGAAAAGTGCTGAGGCTACACTGATACAGTACACACTAACTTAAAAACATTATACAATTTGTCTCAGGACACAAAATGTCCCACTGACATTGTCAGAGTCTCATTCATTTCCACGCCTTGGTTACATGTTTGAATCAACTAAAATCCAGTATACTCACATGCTGGACAGCAGGGTTGTCCTCAATCTCACGGAGACCCTCCAAAAAACCTCTACGATTGCTGGGACGGCCGAATTTGTCTTTGAACTGTTCGTATGGATACAGGTCTTTGATGGACACTGTGCCTCTGAAACAGAACACATGGGAAGACGACATGCAACGTGTCAATATCATATGTTCAGTTGAATTTCACAGGCGCTACAAATTTGATTAGTTGTTTCTTGGATTTTTACTGGAAGGAGAAGAGAAAGAGGGTGAGAAAATAGTAGAACACAGATAACACTTTGATATACAATGTAGAAAACCGTGTGTAATGTTGTCAATTATTATCAACTTACATTTCGTGCGTTCCATAGAAGAAGACCACATGCTTCTTTGCTGACTTCTGGATCAAGGGATGGTCTTCCTCAATCTGTAAGGGATTCAATATAACATTCAGTGCACAGAAACCTGCTTACCTGTTCATGCTTTGTCATTCTCCACTTTTGATTTTTCAAATAAAAAAGTTTTTAAATTTTTCAAGACACTACAATAAATTGGATAGTGAGTGTGCAAAAAGCTTGAAACTGTATCAATCTGTTCAGAACCAAGCCTGTGGTGCATACAAGTTGCTGTTGTAGTTTAATTTGCATGCCCTTGGAGGTTCTGGCCTGGTAGCCATGAGTGGCTCAAATATCTACACGGGGTTTTCCATAAACCCACCAACAAAACTACTGCTGTTTTTATACTGTATAATTATAAAATTGAGGGGACCACTGATCACAAATTGACACAAATATTTTAAAGAAAGATACGATACAACATACCGGGAGGCTAAACAAGCAAGTCACATTCTATCGATGTGTCAGACTTTTTGTCAAGTATGTTATAATTTGATTGATCAAATATTCGTTCTCAGCTCGACGTGCTGAGAGGGCGTGCACATAAGAAAACACTCACCCTGCCCGGCCAAGCTGGATATCCGCGAACTTTGGCGAACACTCGGTCCCCAGGCTGTGGTTCCCAGGCTGACATTCTCAGTAATATCTTCCACCACGGCAGTTTTTATTGATAAATCGAGGAAATTCGGTACAGGCGATTCGATCCCTGCAGCTTTAAATCTGCCACCTACGCTGCTTTTTACGCACAACTTTCCCCTCTGTGCATCCACGTAAAATGTAGTTCGATGTTTTTTTCAGCAGGAAATATCCCGCATGTCGATTAGTTTGTACTGAAATAAATACTCAAATTCACATTTAAGTTCTTACAGTCATAACAATGTTGTAAATCGTCGATAAATACTCTTGTTTTTCCAGGTCATGTGCAGGTCAGGAAGGCCTCCGCCAGTGGCGCGAGCACTGCGGCTCCATGTGTTGTTGTGTACTTGCTGCAGCGTCACCTTGCGGAGTTAACACAAACGACAAGCATCTGCAGTCAGACTTCCGGATAACAGGCAGTGTTACCGGTATCCCTTTTGATTTATGGAGAAAAGCCCGTATTAATGTTCTAATGTACTGCAACAGGGAAAATGTAGCTGCCTGTCCGCGGACGGGTGACGTTTTCAGAGGTTTTGAAAAGTACAGGTTTAATACCCTTGAAAGTAAAATTATCACCACAGAGTCCACTGGCACTGTTATGTTGGTGAGTTCTACTTCCGTGCATCTTCAGGGGCTTAACATTGAACAGGATACGCATATGTGTGATCCCCGACTTTTCTTCCATGTCCTGAACTTGCCCGGGAGCCCTACTACTACTTACTGTATTTTTTTTTTTACTGCATCAGGTATTATTAAGGGGGTGTGTGGAAATCAGGCAAACTCCTTGCCTGGATGACGATACATGTATATGGCATATTTACATGGTCTTGGATCTCACAGTGTCATTATAGCCAGTCTGAATCATTACAACAAAACGACATGTAAAACATGTAGCATGACCTCAGCCAAGTCAGCTGTTGGACTTTGGACCATAAACTTTTCACCCCTGTGAATAATTTACTTAGAGGGTTAAAGGTCATTTTTTTGCCAGCTGAAGAGACATCCTTTCAATTTATCCACAGCTAGCCTCAATATTAGAAGGTACATTTCATGTTCCTTTCAAGTCTACATATCAGAAACGCTATGAAGAAGAACACAAAGCAGTGTCCTTATTGTCGTGCATGTAAATGCTTTACATTGTGTAACTGGTGAACCTCCAATTCTGTTTGACATGTTCCCAAAACTTTGTTTGCCTTGATATGGTACCAGTAGCAAACGTTACCTTAGCCCATCATGACCTCCTTGGCACCCAGGGGGGTTTTGTACACAATGGGATTCAGTCACCTGACGGCCATGACCAGAAAGGTTGGTTGTCACAAACAGCTGCCAATAGTCCCCCTATGTTGGGAATTTGCCAAGGTTACCAGGATACTTTTGTTCTTTGTCTCCTGTAATATCTAACCCTTTTCTTTCCTTTCTCTTAAAGCCGGCTCGGCATCATTCGAATCTCATTTTGTGACGACTCTGGTGCTGGGCTCAGCCTGCTGGGAATGCCATGATGACTGCAGCCACTTCAACTTTACCCTTCACTGAAAGGACCAACCCACTCACACAGAACATTGATGTAGCTGACTGCAAAGGTCAGTTTCAACTCAGACAATTACTCATCAGAATGATCATTGATATTGTATTGCCTGTGTTCCAACACCTCTATGCTCCAACACCCCTATTGTTCCAAAACTCCTATGTTCGGACAACTAAACCTATGTCCCGACAAACCCTATGTCAGAAAGTAGGGGTGTTGGAACATAGGGGAGTCAGAACATAGAGCTGTCCCTGGTTGCTACATGGGTTATGGTAGGGATGTTTATACTGGATCATGATTGATGAAATTTCATATACTTTGCAGATACATTTGTAACATCTGCCCATTTTGTTAAGTGGACTCTTCTAAATCATATGAATTCATGTATTTTGCTGATAGTGTGTATGATGCTATTGTTTATAACGTTACATGTATTTGCAGGTATTGTGGATATGCTCCACAGCTGTGATGAAGAGATGTTAGCAGGATCTTTTCAGTTCCCGGTATGACAGTTGGTATTATATCCGGCCTTCCATGTGTATTTGAGCTTGCACATTTTCAACCTTATATTGTTGTGAATGTGATGAAAATGCCATGTCCTGTAGGTTAGTACCATGTGACTGTTCTATAGGCTTGTAACAGCTTTGTTTTATGCACACAGGGTCTGCAGGATGACTCAACAGTGAGAACTATCTTGGGTGCTGTTGACCACATTGCTGCCATCATGCAGGTAAAACACAATTTTGTTGTAAAATTTCAGTTGAAGAGTTGTAGGTCCTTGTATAGACATGTGGATTTATATAACTCAAGATTGGAAAACTTAAGAAGCTTATAATGGATGGATTGTTATGACATTCGATACGTGATCTATCGAAAGAAAGTATTAGGTTTTGGCTCACTAGTAGCTGTCTCTGGTGCTGCAACAGAACCTCATTTTTCAAAACATTTTCTGTACCAACAGGAGCCAGAGGACCATTTGGTTGTGATGTCAGGATGTGGGACGTCAGGACGGATGGCATTCCTGGCCGCTGTGAGTTTATCACCTTTTTGTATTAACATGAAAGTTCATCTGTGTTGGTACAAGTCATTATGAAATGGAAACTAAACTTTAACTGCCAACACTATCTACAAAGAATTGGGACTTACCCCTGTAAGTCCCAATTCTTTGTAGACCATATATTTTTTGTATTCATAGAGAAAATTTCATGTGGTAGGAAATCATTCATTCCATTGGAAAGATAAATCCCCATCATGCAGCTCATAACTATGAATTGTAATGCAACTTATGGATTCAAGCTCTTGACCTCCAGGTCCAGAAGGAGGGTTACTTGCCCCTAGACCAAGCATGTAATAATAAGTAACAACACAACAGCATGCTAATGGTAGATACTACTGTAATCACTTCATACTAACTCTATTGTCACATGTGTCCAGACAACATGCAACAGGTTGCTGATAGAAAGTGGGAGGAAAGCTTGCTGTGCATACCTTATAGCTGGTGGTGACAGGTTTGTACAAAATTTTGTACAGAAACTAGAATTTCAGCTACAATTATATTACAGACTTGACTTGGAGATTTGTGTACATTTCTTGTTCTAATGAATAAAGAATGATTTTACTACTAGAAGAATGTCAAGATAGCTGTCGGGGTTGGTGCTGTTTGTTGATACAGTCACAGATGCCCTTTGACTTTGTTTTCTTCAGAGCTCTGCTAACATCTCAGGAGGCACCGGAAGACGACCCCTTGCTGGGAGCCAGTGAACTGCAGCAGGTAATGCATGATAGATGTCACTTCTGCTTGAAGTCACCAACAGCAGTTGTCTTCTTTGTTTGGAAATTTTGGCTGGAAGAGTATAATTGTATAACATATAAGCTTTTTTTGAGCCTTGCTAAAATCATACTATGGAATTTTATGATGAGAAATAGACTAAAATGTTTATTAAATGTTCTGGCGAGAAATAAACTACATGATGGCACCTGACAAAAAATAGAAATACTAGTATATAGGACACAATTAAAGAAACAGTATAACATCTCTTTTTATGTTGTGATATCTAGAAAGATGTCAAAAACAAGTCTAGTATGAAGTGTGAATTTACTTGTGTTATGTAGATTACAAAGAATGTATTGTAAGATTGTGCATAATATGTCTTTGTCATTATTGCATGATGTATAATGTGAGGTTGCACATATTTATTTCTCAGGCTGTCGCTGGGAAGAAGAAAGTGTTTTATATCGGGATCAGCTGTGGGCTTTCGGTAAGGGCGTATTCTGTACAACACTATAAAGAATGGTCCTGTCCTTGGTGCTGAATGTGTAGTCTGTAGAACACTATAAAGAATGGTCCTCTCCTTGGTGCTGAATGTGTAGCCTGTAGAACACTATAAAGAATGGTCCTCTCCTTGGTGCTGAATGTGTAGTCTGTAGAGCACTGTAAACAATGGTCCTTTCCTTGGTGCACAATGTGTAATCTGGGCTGAGGGTTGACAGGAACACTTGAATATGACTTTAATATTTTTCACTGAAACTGTATGTACCAAGGTACAAACTTTTTACATTGTTTTTTTTGTGTGTTAGAATCTCTTATATTTGAAAAACAACACATTTGATTGCTGTGGCCTAAAGAGTGTAACTTATTGCACCTGTCAGGCTCCGTATGTGGCAGGACAGCTGAACCACTGCCTCCAGCACCTGGAGACATTCACACCTCTGCTCATGGGCTTTAACCCTGTACAGCTGGCCAGGTGAGGAATGGGCAAATACTGAGTTTGCAAATAAAAAAAGATTCTAGAATCCCACCAGAGCATACTTTCTTGATATTGGATATTGTTATCAGTTAATTTGAATCTTAGTCACTTGTTCTACAATGTGTAACCACGTCATTCTTCTTTGCTTGAAGGGATCATGGCATAGAGACATGGGACAAGACTGTTAAGGATGGTATGTATTAACTGTAGTTCAAAATGTGATCATAACACATCTAAGTGATTGCTTAAGTTTATACTCTTTGTATCAGTTATTGTATCTTGGTCTATCTAATACTTGACTTGAGGTATGGAAAGCCACATTATGTTTGGTCAAAGTAGTCAGCATTATCCTGACAGAATTGTGGACTGTTTTTCAGTTGTGGAGGAGATGGAGCATGCATCAAAAGACAACAAGGCCTTCATCCTTAACCCAGTTGTTGGGGTGAGTGATTATCATAAGCACCAGTGTTACAAACAGTAGGTGTAGAATGTGAAAGATAGTCCACAGCTGATGTACTAAACGGGGGTAGAATGTTCCAGTACTCAATGAAGATGACTTGCTTGGAACTCAGGACACATATTACATATCAATCAATTATGAATACAGGAAAACAGGTAAAGGCTTTTCATTGTTAGGACCTCCTTCTATGTACAGGTGTAGCAGGCAGGAAAATACCCCTGGTCAAAATATTACCCAGTTATATTATCAGGGGTATATTCTGGCCTGCTGCAACCGTTAACAGCTTTTAGAAATATTTGGTGGAGTAAGGGTGATGGCTCCTTTATTATTGAAACTTTATTTGAAACAAGCACTTGTCTTTGTCAAGGAAAAGGCCAATCCACCACTTCCGTGAAACTTGCCTGATTGAGATGTTACACAAGAAGATTTACTTGTATTTCAAATGTTTCAGCCTGAACCAATCACCGGTTCCACCCGCATGAAGGGCGGCAGTGCTACAAAGATACTTCTGGACACCATACTGCTACTTGCAGCCCAAAAGGCTGTAAACCAATGTGCCATCAATGAACATACTGTCCGGTATGATCCGCACCTGTACAGAGATTTTGTTTTTGGTTTGTCTGTTTGTTTTCCCTTAGATGATACAGTTTGTGTTATTGTCTAGCCATCTTTGTTGTGTACTAAGAATAGAAATATATTTTCCTTGCAGAACATTCCTTGGAGCTTACAGCCAGTGTGTAGAGAGTGTGTACTCTAAAGCAGATGACATATCCTGTCTTGTCAGTAATGCAGGTAAAAGGTAAGGATTCTTGTGCTTTACTGCAAACTGCCTACTGCCTATGTGCCTAAGCCAGTAGCTGGTCTCTTGCTACCCTCCATTAGGTTCCTCCATGTTGCGTGGTCCAGGGCCCTAAAACTCTGCTACCTTTAAACTAAGTCCTGTTTCTATCACAATATACATGTACTACATATTTTGCAAAATGAAAGATGAAGAAACATCAGACTAAGTACAATGAAACAGTTTTGATAAGTTACACTTGTGGTATGAAATGCTTTGCAACTCACTTTAATCCAAGGTGTGGACTTTTTTTGTGTCTATTGTTTCCTCTTCAATTTACATGAGATTTATGCACAATTCATATTATTGATTTTCGTCACAATTTGCTTTCTTTATAACTTAGCTTGCAAGCAAGTGGGCACATTTACTACTTTGGGGCTGGAACAGCAGGCATTATGGGATGTATCGATGCATCAGAGTGTGTGCCGACGTATGGATCAGGTAACAAGACATGATTCTTTATTATCATATAGCCAGAAGACGTCGACCAATCAGAAGGCTCCATTTCCCCCCCAAACCAGGTCGTTAATATCCCATAACGGACCCGGAGGTCCGTAACGATATTGACCAATCAGCGTCGACCGATGGCCGCCGGTGACCTAGTTCTGTTGCAATGACGTCAGGTCGAACGGGATTTGGGTTCGACAACAAAATCTGTCTATTAGGACATTTTTAAGTTTGCCCGTCATCTTTGTGTAAAGAGCACGTCGTAATGGATGTGCAATTTAACCATTAAGCAGAAGATTTGAATTCGATACTAGCTGCGTGGTCGCCCGGGAACACCCGGCTGCACCAGAGGAAGAAGGAAGAGAGGTAACGTACTTGTTTGAATGGACAGCTGGAGGAAGCGCGAATAAAAAAAACAACAGCAAAAGTTTGGATTGGCTATATGATAATAACGTTAATGCCCCGCTTTCCTTCGGTATATACGGCGTCATAATTCATGGTCGGTTCCTATGACCACCTCATAAACGACCTCGTCCTTCGGACTCGGTCGTTCATTCGGTGGTCATAGGAACCGACCATGAATTATGACGCCGTATACACCTCAGGGCGGGGCATTAACCCTATATTATACAATGACTATATGAGGGTAGGTACACCAGACAAGTTTCAGTTCAACTTAGAACAACAAGTCTTCAGTTTGTTTCAATGAAAAATAATTGCCATGTTTCCTGATGTGTAATTTCCTCTCCATAACCATCACAATCAACATTTTGGCCACAGCAATTGATTTCCTTGGTTGTCAGACATTTTAAAGTAAGAATTTAGCAATCAAGAGGTCCAGATTAAAGCATAGAGCTGGGAGGAAAACCTGCACTCTGACTAAACTCACACTGTAAAACTGTATGTATCAAGGCACAAACTTTCACTCAGGCTCTCTTTGTTGGTGACATTTTAGGGGTAAAACCGCTCTTTTTTTATGTTGTTCGTCCAACTTGGCATTATTTCTTTTTTAATCCAAGAACTAAGAGATTCAATTGCTGTGACATGTCCAACTGACATTTGCTGTTTGACTCCAACTATCAGATCCAGAAGATGTGCGAGGTTTCCTACAGGGTGGATATGAAACACTCAACAATGCAGATGGCAGCCTGGACAACCTGGGTCCGCTGTACAGGCTCTCATGGAAGGACTTCTGTGACGACAAACTGGGCCACTTTAGTTCATCTGATTCTGCCATCTTCCTTCTGTCCTCCCCTGGTCAGTACTGTGTGTTGTTGTTTATTTGTTGTGTCTTTATTTCTTTATTTGCTTCTGTCTCTGGTTGTTAAGTGAGGCTAACTAAAAAATTTTCAATCTTGGAATGTGTTGACCTTTGAAATTTAACCATCATTGTATTAAATGTTTTTCAACAGACGAGCTTGGACTCTGTACTGAGTTGGCAGAAAAGCTGAAAAAGACTGGTGGCCATGTCATGGCAGTTTTGTATAATTTTCAACCAATGGATGACAAGGTAGGTCTTCTCACCCCTAATACCTAACACCTGCATTTCTCAAAGTACCCGACCTCGAAAAAGTACCCGACCTAGAAAAGTCTTCAAGTTACACCTTTCTTAATGTGGACCTCCTGATATAGGAGTCAACAATTCTTTAAGGTGTAGTCTTTGCCTTTTAAGGTTGCCTTCAAAAATCAATAAATTAATGAAAAGTTGTGTTACTATCTATTTGCAGATGATGGCGTCCTTCAGCACAGTCTTTCCTCAGTCAGTCCTTCTCCAGATGCCACCAGTCCCAGCTGCAGGAGGGTCGGCAGCTTTACAAGCAGCAGGCTGCAGGTAAGAGCTGTGTCACATTTGTACAACAGGTTTACAACAGCAAATTGAGGACATTCTTTGGATAGTTGTGGATATGCCTTACAAAATTCAGCTGTCGTGACATTAGACCCCTGTCAACAGTCAGTTCTGTCATTGTAGATCAACCTTCTCCCTGCTGACTAACCCCATAACCAATACGAATTTGATGCCAAACTGCTACCTTAACATGCTGAAAGGTAATAAGTTATCTTTTTTGTTTTTGTTTTTATTTGTTCAGAAATTGTAACATGACAATACAAAGTGTGCACTAGGCAGCAAGTATGCTGGTAGTGTGCACACCTAACACATAATACTCATTTACACCTGAGTCAAGTGAGGAAAGTCGTGTAAAGTGCCTTTCCCAAGGGCACAAGGTCGGTGGCAAAGCAATTTTGACCACTGTGATCTTGCCTTCCACTGTAGGCGCTTGGGTGAGTTTGCCCTGAAGCTAGTCTGTAACTCTGTCTCCACTGGAGCTCACATCATGGTGGGAAAAGTCTGCCAGAACTTCATGGTCGATGTTCAAATCAGGTAAGGCTTTGAAACTACATATATGTAAGGTGCATAACATTACAAACTTCAGGATCTTTTTTACACATGAACGAGTATATCTAATGATCATTCAGTTGGAGTTTTTGTTCTTAAAAGTATGACTGCTATTTTAACAGAGTGTTATAGCACATATCTAAAGGAACTACAGTGGAAGCCACTTATTTGAAATACGTTTTTAAGAAAAAGCCTGCCAATTGAAAAGAATTGTGAAAACCCAAACCGTTTTCCATTAACACTGTTGTTTATTGTACCCCTTATTTGAAAAGCCAATGCCGGCTATTTGGAAAGAAAATTGTCAAGTTGCAAGACATATTGAACCCAAAATATGCCAACCAAATCACTAAAAACGGCAGGAATGAGCCGACAACTTCCTGTATAAAGACATTAAGCCACCAAAAAGAACGAAGTTGTCTGTTTTGAGCCGCAAAGAAGGGCGGTTTCTATTGAAATTTACGTTGATAGAGCGGTCCGGCCGTCGTGCGCACATCGGCTATTTTAACAGAGTGTTATAGCACATATCTAAAGGAACTACAATGTAGTAGAAGTCTATCAAGTTGCTGTGTGACTGGCATCCATTGTGAATTTAAGATTTTCATGTGTGAAATTGACTGTCACTGACTTTCTTTACAGGAACAACAAACTGTTCTACCGTGCCATCAGAATTGTTCAGGTAAATACTTTTGACAGTCTTTTGCATTGGTTGTGTCTAAGCTTCTAAGAAACCTTCATATAATGGGCTGACTTTCACGAATGGGAATGTTATTTGTTTTGCTAATGATGCTTCCTTTTGTCCATCAGCATTTGAGTGACTGCAGCCAGGATACTGCCACCAGGGCTGTCCTGTCAGCATTGTATGATACAGATGATGTCACGTCGCTGGCAGACGTCAACGTGTCACAGCATGTGGAAAGAGGAACAAAACAGGAAAAAGTAAGATTGTGTGATTTGAAACTACAGTGTAGATGTAGATTCATTTTTACTGCCTTACACTCACTCACTCACTATCCGTTTAACGTCTCCTGTTCCTCGTCGCTCGAGGGTTGGACGTGGAATGTTGCCCTGGCCTGATTGCTGCTCTCCAGCTGGTTCTGTCCTGTGGGTCTGCCTTTTAGAGGTTCAATTTGCAAATGTCTTCCCTAACAGTGTCCACCCATCTCTTCCTTGGGCGGCCACGTGGGTGCACGTGACTGCCTTAGTGTAGTCAATTTGAAATTCATTACACATGAAGAATTAAGTTAGGATGTTTGCCATTAGTCTAGAACGTGGTTACACATTGAAATTAAAAATGTAGGCTATTCATGTACGCTGTAGTAATGTTACCTACTGCACTCTTAAAAGACCTTTCCGTCACCCCAGCAAACTTCACCGACCTGATTCTTATCTATTCATAGTACACCATAATTTGTCTGCAAAAATGATTTTTGTCAGTCGTTGACAAAACGATTCTGTCATTGGTTGGTGCTCCCTGAAAACTCAGGACCAGGTTGAATCTTCTATCCTTACATCTTCTTCTCTGGTTGTCCAGGTTGTCCCTGTTGCCCTCCTGTGTGCAGCCCTACAGCTGAGTCCCAGTCAGGCCCGTCAGCAGCTGATGGTCACACCCGTCATCCGACACGCCATCTCAGCCGGCATCAACAAATAACTGCTTCTTTTTAAACCCTGCCTTCAGTATCCCCAGCAAAGGTTGTTTTCACACATGTGGATGCCACCCTTTTTTCGTGGTAAATGCCTTCATAACTGTTGTCAAGGGGTATCCAATATAATTTTTGTCAGACAACATTGCCACAAAATTTTGGAGAAATGTGAAAAGTTGCATAAAAACAACGTGTATGGTGACTGTATTGCCATGATTATTTTGAGTATGGTAAAGATTACATTTACCAGGTAATAATAGCTACATTATTTCATAGATCAGTGTAGTTATCAACAGGAGGTTAATCCCTCTGAAAATATGTGGAAATGTAACCTACAATGTAACTTACAATGTTTGATGGTGCTCTGAATCTGCAATAATACTAATGTCTTGCTATGACATTTTTTAAAACATTTGTACCTCAATAAATTATGGTTTTAGGACTACCTCTACTTGCTTTTAATAAGTGTGAACATTGAATCATCTTGAAGAATATCAGGAATGTTGTTATCTGACAACTTGGACTTTTTAGTAGCAACAAAAGAATACCAATTGAGCATTGATTTGTGGCAATTATCTTACTCATGCACTCAGTTATGATAGCATAAAGTTATGATTAAGAGATTAATTTAAACGTTTTTGACAACATTTCTAATAAAGAACAAGCAGTGCCAAGCCTTAATGTCTCATCAAGAGTGTCGAAAATGGTATCTCATTCAGTTTTGTACATTAGTACAATGGTATCTCATTCAGTCATTTCCAGAATTTTGTAATAATTCATCATAATATAATATAATAATCTATACTATCAGGCATCTTTTGTTTGTTATTGACTGACCCCATGCCTCAACAATACACAGCAATACTAAGTTACTTGATAGTAACATTCTATTGTCTTTATTAGTACAAATATTTTTATATCAAGCTGCTTTTTTGGCTTTGTATGCATAGCTTTCTGATATACATGTATCAGGGAGAACATTAAATCACCTTCTGTCTTGAGGGAAAAGCATACACATGTCCAGATTATCAATGCAACATGACTGATATGTTGAGTGGCAAAGATTGTATTGCACCTCTTACATGTGTGTTAACTTTTCATTAAAGGAGGAAGAATACCTAGCTTAGTCAGAAACATCATATTTTATTTTTACTGCTACATCATATTACTACTTATGCCAAGGTGAATATGTCAACTGTTTTTTTTTTCAAATGACAATATTCAGGACAGCAGGTCTGAAAAAATGGTCTGATTCAAGAAAAGCTTGCTCCTGTCTTTTCTTATCATAAGTTGGCACTTAACATTCTTACATCAGAAAACATTTTTTTCCAAAATAGAGTTACTTTATAAAAATGTCTGGAAAATACCCAACTACTGGTAGTGAGCATTTCAAGGATCTTCTGATTTTGTTTTTTAGCCCTAATTATTCTACAAACAGTTAATGATGTTTATTTTTACAATGTGAAGAAAGTTGCTCCATCACCAGGCTGAGTTGCAAAGAGACTTTCTGCCACTCTCTTGCTCCTGGTCGGATTGTTGTCATAGAACCCAGACTGGACTGCCTTGAGGAAGTCCTGCAGCTTGTTGGCTGGTACCAGCGACACGGCACAGCCACCAAACCCTGCACCAGTCAGTCGTGATCCCAGGGCTCCTGCATCACTGTGTGAGAAACACATTGAAATTACAGTACAAGCAAAGGACTACATTTGATTATGGGGCCCCTGGCAGCTTTTGTTGGTACTGTAGTGGACATTTTGTATCTTATCTTCTAAACATGGTATGGTCATATACTTTTAGATAGGTTTTGGGTCTGGGAAAAGTGATACAGGTTTGGGCCCCTAGAAGCTGGTTGGAAACTGCAGATGTGTTCTACTGAATTTATATTTAGCACCAAGGACAGGACCATTCTTTACAGTGTTCTACAGACTACACATTCAGCACCATGGGAAGGGAGCATTCTTCAGTGTTCTACAGACTACACATTCAGCACCAAGGAGAGGACAATTATTGACAGTCTTCTACAGACCACATTCAGCACCAAGGAGAGGACCATTCTTGATAGTGTGCTACAGACTACACATTCAGCACCAAGGAGAGGACCATTCTTTATAGTGTTGTACAGACTACACATTCAGCACCAAGGAAAGGACCATTCTTTACAGTGTTCTACAGACTACACATTCAGCACCATGGGAAGGGAGCATTCTTCAGTGTTCTACAGACTACACATTCAGCACCAAGGAGAGGACCATTCTTTATAGTGTGCTACAGACTACACATTCAGCACCAAGGAGAGGACCATTCTTTATAGTGTGCTACAGACTACACATTCAGCACCAAGGAGAGGACCATTCTTTATAGTGTTCTACAGACTACACATTCAGCACCAAGGAGAGGACCTTACATGCAGAGCTGTGTCAGCTGGTCCAGCTCAGCACAGCTGCAGTTGTACAGGTCTCGGCAGCTGGCGTGGCTGGCATTCATCAGCTGCCCCAGCTGTGTAAGCGCATCATCCGGCTTCTCGTCACACACGGCTTTGAACTTGAAGACCCTGTCAGCTTCACTGTACACATGTGCAGCCCGGTCATGGAGCAGGAATGTAGTCACTGAAAGTAAAATCCAGGATACAGTAATTGTTATTTCAGGCTTTTAAATTTTTTTGTACCATATAATTGTTTCCAAGATATTCTCCAACTGTCAACTATAATCATTATTTCAGGCTTTTCTAATTTTTGTACCATATGATTGTTTCAAAGATATTTGCCAACTGTGAACTTTTTTTTTAGCGAATCAATCAATTTGTCCAGCAAAGATCAGAGACCCCTAGCACTTTCTTCGGAACTTCAGCTTGATAGTAATGTGCTCTTTCCATGTTCTGCATCATTTGCACTGTACTGGTAGGTCAAACAGCCTTTGTACTAGTTAAGTTCACAGGCTATTTTAGATGTGAGGACAGCAGAAAACAAGTTTACTTAATACAGATCATTTTACTGGAAATATCTATCACAAGGACAAAATGTAACAACCCAGCCTACAGTATGTCTGCAGAAGGGACTTACAATCTTTGGTGTTCTGGCTGAGACTGGTTTCCTTCAGTTCTTCTGCAGTCACTCCCAGTTCCTTACAGACCTAAAAAATCACACAGAATGCAAAGTCAAAATTACAGAACAGATCTCAATAATCTTAGTGACTCTACAATCTTGAACACTGGAAGACATCTTTTCATAACTAGCAGTGCTGTAATTGTATCCAGTCATAAGGAAGTGCCCTTCGTATCAAAGTAAAGATAGTGCCATCCTTGCTACCACAATGAAGTGATTCTATCCTACCTACCTCCTCCCTGCTGTAAGGGTCTTTATGTAGCAGTTGGTCCACAATCAAACCCATCTCCTCCAGGGACACGCCCAGCGCAGACTGAAGATCCCCCAGCTTCCGCAACTTCCTCCAGTCCAGGCCTTTAGACTTTGCTATGAGCTGCATTTTAAAGAAAGGAATGACAGATTTATTTGTTTGTACTACTGGGTAAGCTGTCTGAAATGTTTATTTTTCAAAGTCTGTAGTTAGGCAAATGAAGTATTCTAGTTCAGACACATGTAAGGTTATGACAGAAATGACCATTGACAAGGATATACAGAAGCCTTTTCCATCTCCATAATTTTGTAAAACACATCCACAACCATACCAAGAATTCCCTCATTTGCAGTAAGTTTTACCAGGAAAGTGACCTGCCCTTTAATCTGCAATATTTTCTGTTCACTACTCTCTAATACATGTCTGACAGTTAGATTTTGCTCTTAGAGTCAGTTAGACTAGTAATTCTAACTTGTGCTTGAATTGAAGGACAGCAATCCAGTGATGTACATATCAGTATGGTTTCCTACCTGAGCGGCCAGCCGACACTCCACCACTCTCACATTATAGTGAGCAAAGGCGGCCTTGTTGGCCTCTACACAGGAGTTAGAGATGACAAACACCACTCCATCTGGCAGAGACACATCTGTGGCCTTCAGTGGGTTGAACTCTATAAGCTTGGCCTTCAAATAAAATGTATGTATAGTGAGATGGAATAAGTATTTTTTATTACAATCTTATTGTGAATTGTAATAAAAAAAATACAGTCATGGTCTCTGATAATATAATCATAAAACTACTGGTTAAATCTGTTGCTGATGCACCTAGTGAGACAAGAGACATTCATGACGATTTGTGTATACCGGTAATACTGTATCATCAAAAGAATTTAGATATTCTGGTGTCAAGATGTCCATCCTTTATTTCAACCTACAAAATGTACTACATATGTTAGGATACAGGTTTTGCATTGTGATAATCTTAATTTAAAGCATCTCTAAAGTCAAAGAATCAAAGTAGCACTTCTAGAACTTAGGAGAGGGCCATACACTGTATAAGAATATCTGCTTGAAGTAAACACAACTCCAATTCAAGCAGATATCTATATATCTGCCGTTCTTTGAAGACTGCCTTAAGTTGAACATGGTCACCAGAGTGGAAGACAATGAAATGAAAATTCATAAAAAAGGTATCTTGTGTGGGAACTTACAGTGCCAGCTTCGGCCAAGAAGGAAATGGACTGGTCCATTCCTCCCCCCTCTGTACCAATATAACGTTCACACCAAGTACAAATCTCAGCCAGCTCTTTCTGAAAACAAAAAAACCTTTTGAGAAGAATTACTAATATCAAAGTAGTCTCATAATATGTAACAAGCTGGAGAGGTGTATGCTGTAATGTTGTTCAATTAGATATGTATGGATCTGTCTATTGACAATGAACTGCGTCAAAAATAACATGATCTAAAAATCATTTCAATGGCACCCAACCTTGGAAAGGCTGCAGTTGTTGGCTCTTGCAGTGGTCATCCCAGAACAGCACACCAGAGCACTGGAGCTGGACAGGCCTGAACTCTTTGGTACAGTCCCCTCCAACATGATATTCAGACCTGTCCAATTCAGCAGAAAGACTTGAACTGAATACATTGTATTTGTACTCTTGCAGACAATTCTTGTTGTAAAATTAGCAACAAAATTCTGTCAATGGATGGAATGGCGGATGGTGAGGATAACCCTGTCTGACCTGATGGCTTGTCGATCTTGCAGTGCTCGACCACACCTTTGAAGCCACACAGGAAGTAATGAAACCAGCGTGGCTGGGACTTGTCAATGGTGAAGGCATCCACAGTGCTGGTAAAATCACTATGGCAACAAGAAGGCAACTTTGGACCGGAGATCACCCAACAACCATTTCAGTTACCTATGTCAAAGTATATGCTCATCATGATTATATTTGAAGTGTATGTAGCATGTACCTGAAGCTGGGGTCCACATTGGCTAAGGTAAGTTTCTGGTCATCTGTGGTGGCTGCTGCAATCACAATGTCCTGCTCTATGGCCATGGGAAGTACAGCATACCCACAGTAGTCTATGTGTTCACCTGTCAGAAATAATCAACACACATCATGATATGAGAGGAGGATAGTAACATTTTCTGACTGTCAAATTCTTATGACAGCCATCCACTGGCAGTCAGCATATGTTATGCTCTCCAACACAACATCTTCTGGGAGGTTAGAATGAACCTACCAATCAGGTTGACCCGTCCTGGTGCTCTTGCAAAGAACTCTGGGTCAGTTCCATATTTCTGTTTAAAAGATTCCTTCAATCTGGTAAACCTGAAAAACAAGAGGGTAAAAATCAAGACTTGCTCTAGCTCACTTTTCTAGTGAAAAAGGCAATTAGTTAACTCAGGTTTAAATGAACTGAAGTCAAGTCCCTGCAAGTATGACATTGCGGTCAGTCTATCAAAAAGTGCTGCACTATGAGAATGTGGTGTTTTGACTGACTGTACAACATTGTTTTTGTTTGTTTTCTGGTGTGTTAAAAATTGCTTATTGTCTTTATTACACTGCCAAAACAAGAGATCACAATAGTTTTTCTAAGTCACAATTGGTCTGGCCATTTGTGGACCTTGAATTTCAACACCACAATCACAAGTGTGGCTGAGGGTTTTACAGCGGGACCTTGGACTTTTATTGATCCGCCTGAAATGTCCTGAGGGTTATACATGTACTTACTATAAGGGCTGCATTAAGTAACTTATACAGTCAACGTTCATATACATGTACTTTGTACTTTGCTTTCAGCAAAGGGTCACTGAAAATTGAAATCTTCTATAAAGATGCAAGATATATGATCTTTAACCTACTTAAAGATGCTGATGCTTACATTTGTAACCAGTTATTGCACATTAGCTCTCTCATAACCTCAAATAAAAATCATAATTTTAACATGCAAGCCAAATCCTTCAGTTGCATGTCACCCCCCCCCCTCCACAACACACCCCATTTCGTATTTAAACGTTTCTTTTATACTTTTACCTGTCTGTTAGTTGACTGGGTACGGGTTTAACTGCTGGGACACCTGGTTCAGCCATTCTGTCTGTAGCTGCAGCTACAGAGGCGGGGAGCGACCACCTGTTAATCTAGCACCTGAATGTAGATTCGTGGCAAAAGCTACATGCACACGCCCACTTGTAAGGTGCACTGCAAAACAGGTGTACACACAACAGCTGACTGGCACATGACACGGAAGCGTACGTGGCGCGCCAACACGGGTCAACGACCCGGAAACAGCTGATCACATGTTAACTTTCACTTCCGTTTGCCTGCTGTACCCGGCCTACTGCCAACCTACTGAAGTCTACTTCCGGTCTTTGTTGGCGCGGTGATCCGAATTTCGTTAGTTGCCCAGCCAACAAAACCACAAAGGTAACATTATTCTAACGTTTCTTGTCGGTAACTTGGTTACCTACTTTCCACTTTTGTGAGAGCATCAAAGGTAATTATTTGACGTTGATACGACCATGGATATAGTGCATAATTTTTTGTCACAGTGGGGAGGGGGGTTGGGAAGGAGAGAGGGGGGTTGGGGAGGAGAGAGGGGGGTTGGGGAGGAGAGAGGGAGGTTGGGGAGGAGAGAGGGGGGTTGGGGAGGAGAGAGGGGGGTTGGGGAGGAGAGAGGGGGTTGGGGAGGAGAGAGGGGGTTTGGAGAGGTATACAGGACACTAGGTGACGTTACATGACTTGTTACTAACCTGATTTGGAGAGGACGTTAGGGTTGATCATCATAAGAACAATAAATGGTGCTCTAGATAACGTTATTGGTGTGGGTAATTAGAAAGATCTAGAAGGCTGTGATATTGGAAGGCAGCCTTAAATGAAGGAAACGTTACACGAATATCTCCAGTATTAGTTAAAAATTTACACTAGCGACAAAATTCTGATATGATTTAGGTAACCTGGCCTCCTTATTATCTTCTTATAATTATCAATGCCAGATATATATATATATCATGACCATGCCTTACATGTTTCAATTATATTATTATGATAATGATGCACGGTATGATGTAATGCTCCCTGTTAAAATGGGAAGTGATGTAATGCCCAACTATATTTGGTGATGACAGGTTTCACTGTACCTTTGGTTCTCTTTTTCACAGAAAAGATGGCTAAACAGATCAGCCAGGAGACGTTTGATGCTGTAGTTAAAGAGAACATGGAGGAGTTTGAGATGGAGGGGGAGGAGGCAGTCCAGGAGGCCGTCCAACAGTTCGAGTCGCAAGGTGTCAACCTGAGCAACATCGTTAAAACTCTCAGTCTGGTATGATCCCACTTCTGTTCTATTCATCCAGAAACAAGTTTTTCAGCGTCAGGGGTTTGTCATCTCAGCTAACATTTGCTTTCTTCCTGGTGTGATTTGACCTAACTCTAGTCTTTCTGCTGTTATCATTAGACCAAGCTCCTCTATATGTAATTAAACACATCAAAGATGGTTGATGTAACTGGTCTTAGAGAAGAAAGTATGACATACACCAAAGCAAATGTGATTCCTCAAAATATGATATAAATCCTGCAATTTGCATAAAAATATTGAGATTACAGAAGAAATTTTAAGTTTTGGCATTTTGACAAGTTAAAAGAATACAGGCTTGGTATTGTAAATCACATATCACAGAAGACAGAAGTTATTAATAATAAGTATTTTGAGCCCTGAATGATGCTTCCCCATGCATATGGCTGACTCCATTCTTTTTCCTCCACCAGGGGTCGACACCATCAGGAGAACCAGAACATGTCGTGTTACAGGCACTGTCAGATCTGTCCACCTTACTTACATCTGACAGTCCTGATCCAGAGAAACTAATGTCTGCTCTACAGAAGTTCCAAGAACAGTGCTCGGTCAGCTTCTCCCATCGCAGCCTCGCCGCCAACAAAGATGGCTACAAGGTCATGTTCTCGGCATGCACCAAGTTCAGCGACGATGCCAACACACTGTGCCGATGTATAGAAACTCTTGGTGCCTTTCTAGACGGGCAGCCTGACCTCATCGATGAGACAGGCATGAAGTTTCTTGTACAAACTCTTACCAAGTTTCCTGATGATGCACCACTGCAGGCAAACACCTTTAAGGCAATTTACGCCACATGTTTAAAGCACGAGACCAACCGACAGGCGTACATAGAGCACGGTCTACTCCCTTGTCTGACAAAGGCTCTTGAAACACATGGTGCCAACGCAGATGTCGTGAAATCAGCGTGCACAGTCATGAGGGTGCTGACGTTTGATGACGACATACGTGTTCCGTTTGGAAAGGCACACGAACACGCCAAAATGATGGTGATGGAGAACAAGGCATTGGAGACACTCCTGGCTTCTTTAGCAGGTGATGAGGAGGGACGTTGTAGACATTTCATCTGTTTTCTTTTTTGTAGTTTCATAATGTACACAGTCTTTCAGAACACTTGTTTAGTACTGTAACCATAGGTATTCATATCAGGATTTGTCATACTTGTAAATAGGCCAAATACTGTAACAATACATTTTGCATTTAAATATACAATATGTATGACATGTAGTTTCAAAATGCACATGTGCATGTATATTGTTTGTTGTTCCTCTTGTTTCGTTTTCAACACAAAATTTCTAATGATGACGTAGATTTTGTTCTTTCTAGATGTGTTGTTGATATTCTGAATCTTGTCAGCTTGTAAAGGGGATAGTGGAACCACATCAGAAGTTTGCCTGACATTGAGCAGACTGGCCGTTAGGAACGAGTTCTGTCAGGCTATTGTAGACCTTGGAGGACTGGACCTGGTGCTGAATGCCATGAAGGACAATATTCGACATCAGGTAAGCTTTTGATTATAAAAACATACTCTCAGTAATAATTAGAGGAATAAGAACCCAGTACTAGTACATAAATATGCATGTGGTGCAATAGCCTAGTGGACAGAGTGCTGCTTTGCATTCGGGACGTTGTGGGTATGTTTGTATAATGGCATAATGTACCTACTGTAGGCTCCACTGTATTTGGTATACTGTAGGCTCCACTGTACTTGGTATACTGTAGGTCCTATTGTAGGTTCCACTGTTTTTTGGTATAATGTAGGACCTACTGTAAGTTCCACAGTATTTGGTATAATGCAGAATTTACTGTACAAAATATACCTCTGACTACATGCCTGTTGATGGTTGTATTTCAGGCTTTGGCTAGTCGGGGCATCAGTCTGCTGAAGGCAATAGCAGGGAACGACGATGTGAAGACCAAAATTGTGCAGGCAGGAGGGATGGAGCTGATCATCACTGCTCTCAACATCCACATAGTAAGGGATGGCAGTTACCATTAAATAAGTATAACATCTTTCGCATCAGAAGAGTAGTGCAGTAGATTTCCAATTGTGGTTATATTTCATAGAGATTTCCCATCCTGTTATCATTTGATATTAAAGTTTCACATTATATAGTAATACATGTACATATTTCAATAGGTTGCATGCCTATTTTCACTTCCTCTTTTACGGAGGTAGAGAAAGGTTTGATAATGGAGCCTGTAGAGTGGTTATCAGTGTCCTGTAGGCACAGGTTTCCTAGACCTGTTTCCCAAAAACTTAGAAACAAAACTTGGCATATACACAGTCTTTTAACTACCAAAAAATGTGTGCCAAGATCGGTTTCTCTCAGTTTATTGGACATGAGTCTAGGAAACCCTTCGTGAACAGCCCTCATGTACTATACGACACATTAACTAACAAGGATGGTACCCAGGCTAACACTACTGAACTCTGCCCCTGCTCCAGGGTGTGGCACAGGTGTGTGACGAGGGTTGCGCTGCTCTGTGTGCTCTAGCTCTGCGGAACACGGACAACGTCAAAGCCATAATGGCGGCCAATGGAGCTGAGACCGTCATACAAGCCATGAAGGTTCACATGGACAAACCCTCTGTTCAGGTGTGTTTTATATGTAAATTGTAACATCAGCTGGCCATAGATGTGTGAAGAATGAACCTGTCTATACTGTACATATCATCTGTCTTCTCTGTCATGACCAGTGGATAGTCAGCTCCTCAGTGAGCTAAACCAGTTTGTGATCTCTTTCACTTTTCGTCTTTGAATACCCACACAGATGTTCCTTTAGACCTTGCATTTCCTTGCCTCTCAATGTAGAAACAAGGGTGCATGGCTATCCGTAACCTGGTTGCCAGGAGCAGGGAATTTGCAGACTCCATCCTGGAGCTGGGAGCCGAGGACGTCATCAACGAGGCCAGGGCTCGGCACAGAGATGTAGATCTAGAGGATGTTGGGAAGGCTGCTATCAGGGACCTGGGGGGACAGGTGGAGCTCAGGGAGCTGTGGAAGGGGGAGGGGAGGGGGATCAAGCACTGACGCAGAAGGAAGGAATATCACAGGTGTATAACGTCTTCATGACATACAAACACAATGCTTTCTATCTGTTTTTGTTTTTTTCAGCAAGCAAATTTATGTATCAATGTGTGTATTGTAGTGTCTCAAACTAAGGAACTTCTGCCTGTGAAAAACGCACATTTCTTTTATCCCTTGGTTTCATTGGCACTAGTAGGTTGAATTTTGTATATTAGTAACTAAATGTTTTAAAAGTTATTTGCATCATTTTTCAGCCTGGTCATTGAACTTGAAGAATAGATATGCTTTTGATGTTTTCTGAAAGGATTTGAATGTGTGAAGCTATAAACAAATGGGTTGATAAGTTACATCACAGTACACAAACAGTAAATGTAAACCTATGCATGTATTATTAATACATGTATGCTGGTACTGAAAAGATGAAGTATAGGGTGTTTGTACTCACATGAGTATGACATATTGTTTGCCATGCTGGATTTTGCCAGGTAGATTTGAATTTGTATATGTAATTTTTGACATGCAATTGTGACATTATACTCAGACAAATTTATAGATATGACTGTTTCAGGTTCAACCAACCAGCATGACAACACCCTATTGGAAGGATCATAGAAAGTAGCACTGAAGCAAAAAGTTGATATCTTGCCCTTTATCGAACAGCAGCAGTTGTGACAATTTTCTCGACTTCAATAAAAACTCCATTCCAAACCAAAAACTTAGTTCTGGAGTCCTATTTCTGATACAAGTACCATTTACCCTGATAGCATTTATGACAGCATAAAAAATATTTGTAAACATGTTAGCAGCAGAAGGAGCCGGCATTGTATGCCTAGATAGAGCAGTTGTATCTCATAATTATACAAAAGATACATATTCTGCTGAACACTCATTTAGAATGGCCAGTTTCAGCAGTCAGGAAATGACACCTATTTTTGGGCACCACCTTAGGGGCGGAGGCAGTCATTTCTCTCCTTTCAGCAACTAAAGGCCACTATAATAACTTCTGTACACGCCCGTCTCTTTGTTTTGTCATACGTCTCCTATATTGTTCCTCCATTTCTAAGAGTTCCCTCAGCGTTCGATTCCTCTTCTTTAGCAAGTCCTCATCCACAGAGCTTTGTGTAGCATACCGACTTTCTTTGGATCTCAGTTCCGCTGTTATTTCTGCGAGCTTCTTGTTTGTCCGCTGCTGGTCCAACTCCAGCTGCCGCACCCGCCTGGTCAGGAGCCGGTTCTGCTGTTGCAGGCTTGTGACTTCCTCTTTAAGAGCCTCCGCTTCTGAAAATGGAAAGAAAAGTGTTTGTAATTCAAATATTTCTTTCTTTGAATGTGCCATGCAAGAGTAGATAGGACGTACCCTAAGCTTTGGCCCTTAGACATTGTTAGAAACAGCCATCAAAACAATACATTACAATAATGTAGATTTGTAAGAAAGCTTGTTTTTGCTTAGCACCCATTGACTTGCGCATGAAAAGTACATTGTAGTAATGTTATATTTCCATTGCTGCAAAGATAGTTTACTGTTCTCATGATGTAACAGTATGTAGTTTTACATGTTCTGACAATAGCTAACATAACGTTATAGCCTGGGTATCATTCTGGTTAGTTTTTAAAGGCCGAAATGCAAAATAGCCTACATATAATGTTAGTCCCTGAGATATGTGACAGTGTACTTTGCATCTTCCTGTACTCACGCTCGCGCTGGTCGGTCTGCGGGTCCTCCAGTGCCCTGGCCAGGCTGTGATAACCGCTGTCCGACAGGACCTGGCAGAACTGGTGGAACTGCCGAGAGTCTCTGTTCATCAACAGCTTCAACATCAGGGACTTCTGTAGCACTGGTGTGGGCTCATTCTGACAATACGGGATGGCACAACATGTGCAAAGTGGTCAGTGAACAATTATAGAGAATGGATTTAGTTAAAATCCTTCCCACATCATGGTGTATAGGGCAACAATCATATCTTTTTCTGTGGCCTCTCGGCCACACAGCTGTGCAGGCACTACAACAGGGGGCTAGTCTACTGCTAGTTGGATTTAAAAGGAAAGAGTTGTTTGGGGGAATAGTTTGTAATGAGCATGCATGATGTCCTACTAGCTACTGTATGTTATTACAGTGCACAGTTATGTTTGTACTGGTCATTCAGTTCAATTCAAAAGCCTTTATTTATTCTGGATGTGTCAGTGGTAGCCAGGTCTGCTGTACTAGGATAGACTATCCTATGGATGTGCTTGAATTAATTTATATGAAGAACCCTTTTGTGTTGGTTAAGTGTTTTTCTGATCAAATGAAATATTTGCAGCACACCAAAGAATAGCAAGTTTTAGAAAATCAGCATGGTGCATATTTCTGAAAATGATGTTCTTTCTGAACATCTGAAACAAGTTTGTGATACCTGTTGATCATGAACATCATACAAAGACATTGTTTTTTGACTGTTCGTGTTTTTTCAAACGAGGCTTTGTTTTGAAAAGAATAAAAAATGTTGGTAATTTTGAAGCAGCACTCAAAGGCTGGTCAACTTCATTCTGAAGTGGTAACGTGAAGTACTCCCCGTTATATGGTACGTGAAGCAATCCAAGTAATACCATATGAAAGTTAACCCATTTACGACAGCAAAATATCAATGTCAAAAATTGCCAAAATTAATAAGAGGTGCCAGAAAACTAGGTACACTTTTCATTTTTTAAATGACATTGTGATACAATACTTGAAAGTTGTGGACAAGGCACAATAGGGGAAATAGTATCAAAACACATCGATTTTTTTTACTTTAATTGTAACCCGATCATACCCTTCACCCTACACTAACAAATATGTAACGTTATGTTTTTTTATATAGGCGGACACGCACTAGAAATACCAAAATACCGAACACTAGTTTGAGAGCAGTATGCACTGTACATTCTACTTACCTGAATGATATTCAAAACTTCCTGGGTGAAGACGCCGTGTGTTCTCAGGCGCTGTAAGAACGTTGGCTTCAACACCAGGTCTCGCACAAGTCGAGGCCAGACCGACTCGATGGCTTTACGGTACGTCCGGTCCATGTCGGACTGCTGAAGTGTGTTGTGTGGATCCTTGCTGGGAAAGCGTGCAGTGATGTCAAGCGTTACCGTCATGCGATGCAGCTTCTTGGGTCTCGCGATGTTACGTAGGGCAGGGCTCGGTACCTCCATAAGATCTCCCAACCGCTCAGGATACCCCGTCACTTTATCAGTGACCTTCACGGGTTTAGAGAACGTAAGTCCTCCAACCCGTCAGGTAGCGGGTTGTCCACCTGATCAATGGCGTGTTGAATGTGTAGTAGTGCGAGTATATGCGGGTATCTATGCGACACTGTTTAACCACGTGACGACGGGTGCAAACACGACCATTTCTGTCGCGTCAGGTTTGGTTAAGACTAATTGGTTGTTGACCAGTTAGGCGTTGAATAGATTGTCGTTCTTTGTTGTGTGATGTCGGCAACAATGTTTCCGCACGTCACACCTCTGCTTTCATTAGTACTTAACGTCAATCTATTTGAGACAGCTAGCCACACTCGACGACCTGAGTGCATTTGACCCGTTACACACTTTACATGCCACGCCCCTTCTGCGTCAGGTATGGGCCTGGTCACATTCCTCGCACGATCGCAAACTGAGGTAATTCTTGTGTTAGTCGTGCATGTGTCGTACAAAATTCATACTGGTAATGAACTTTATGTCCATATTTTGGTACTCAACTATGCAGCAATATGCATAAAATTGTATTGCTATGAAAAAGCGATTGCAGTATGACCTAGCATCGCTAGGATTAACTTCTGTGTGTGCACAATGCAGTCTCAAGAACTAAGGTGCAATGGGAGTTAGGGAAAGTTCTTGGCCGAATTTTAATATACGCCATCCATATATATGTAAATTGTTTGAAGGCCTGGTATAGTAGAGAGCTTTGTGTGTGTTTGTATGTATGTGTGTGTTTGTGTGTGTGTGTGTGTGTGTGTGTGTGTGTGTGTGTGTGTGTGTGTGTGTGTGTGTGCGTGCGTGCGTGCGTGCGTGCGTGTGTGTGTGTATGTGTGTTACGAAGTCACTAGTTTCCAATACCAATCACGATGCACGAAAAGTTGCGTCTCTGTGTGTCTCTCCGTAACCCCTTCCCCTGTCACTCAACTCACCCCCCAATAAACACTCCGTGCCTGTTTTCAGGTGGGACTCTGTGGTGTCAGGGAGAAGCCATGACGGCGGGAAGTAATATCTCCTCTCGCTGCTACACAGTCCCCGCTTGAATGGCACCGTAATTGCATTTCGGAAGCAGCAGCGGGAGTTTAATTACAATACACGAACCCAGGGAATTGCCGTGTTATTGCTCCTATTGATTCCGATGAAGCAAAGTGATTGTTGGTTTAAGGTTCAGCTTCACGCCCCGGTAAGCTTCAACACTGATGTAATTGCGCTCTGTAATAAAAGAACTGATAAGTTTGATTGTACATGACTACGCACACGACTGGGTCGATTTGTCAACGCCACAAGACTGGGAATTCGTTACTACCAGGAGCATATCAAACTGTGGGGGACTCGCGGTGGGGTAGAAAAAAGGCACAGCAGGCCCGTAGAGCAGAAAAATAGAAGGGCCTTGCCATTCCAACAGTGGCATTTGACTATTTGTATCTATCTACATGTATGTAGTCCGTTCACACGCACCACTCATTTAGCTTCGTGAAGCCGCGTACATTTAATCACCATTTAGTTTTCACGTTACTAGATCAGAATCAAACGTTTGAATTGGTGCTAACTTACGATCCGCCAATTGAACAGAAACAGTGATACGTTTACATGCACGGCAGCTTCACATAGCCACATTTTCAAATTGCTCTGTCGCTACGTACAGCACTGTACCTGTTTGAATTAAAGATAGATCCGGTTAAGATTGTGTAGGAAGCGAGCTGCAGGGGCCATTTTTCTTCTTCTCTGTCTGGCTGTGCGGCTGAGAGACACGTTCCACTAAATAAAATGACAAGAGATAGATGACTAGCTGTATCTAAATAAACAACTCTTCGCGTGTGAGTGACGTTTTAATACCATATGTACGGGGGTGTAGACGGAATAGCTGTTCATGGAAGGACGGCACCTGATACTGTACCATTGTAGCTTGCACTACAAATTTCCCAATAAGTTGAGAAGCGATAGTGGAAAGCAGTATCAGTACCAGGGACAGAGTTGTGATAGAGTGGTATCAGTACCAGGGACAGGGTTGCGGTAGGGTGATATCAGTACCAGGGACAGGTTGCGGTAGGGTGGTATCAGTACCGGGGACAGGGTTGTGGTAGGGCGGTATCAGTACCAGGGACAGGTTGCGGTAGGGTGGTATCAGTACCAGGGACAGGGTTGTGGTAGGGTGGTATCACTACCAGGGACAGGGTTGTGGTAGAGTGGTATCAGTACCAGGGACAGGGTTGCGGTAGGGCGGTATCAGTACCGGGGACAGGGTTGCGGTAGAGTGATATCAGTACCAGGAACAGGGTTGTGGTAGAGTGGTATCAGTACCAGGGACAGGGTTGTGGTAGAGTATCAGGGACAGGGTTGTAGTAGAGTGGTATCAGTACCAGGGACAGGGTTGTGGTAGGGTGGTATCAGTAGCAGGGACAGGGTTGAGGTAGGGTTATATCAGTACCAGGGACAGGGTTGTAGTAGAGTGGTATCAGTACCAGGGACAGGGTTGTGGTAGGGTGGTATCAGTAGCAGGGACAGGGTTGAGGTAGGGTTATATCAGTACCAGGGAAAGAATGAGTTTGAATCAAAGATTCTTCAAAGATAATCCTTATCACAAGTTGACACGATGTTCAAACTAAAATATCTTTTTGCAAAAAAAAGTAACGAATGCAAGCAACACCGTGCCAAAGTGTTCCAGCATTCCGCTCATGTGAGAAATGAACTGCTGCAGAGCTGTCAATATTTTCATAGGGGGCGCTTTTTTACCTTCCGTCAAGTCGACAGACTAATTCTCAATGATATGCAAAATATATGACGTAAATGTTTCGTCTGGTTTGTACTAAATCTATGGATGATATCGCATTGAACAGTTTCTAGCGTTGACTTTTTCAATGTTTTGCCTATTTATTTTGACTCATTTCACACTAAAAGTTGTACATTTGTCCAGTGCGTCTGGGAACAACTCCAAACTGTACGTAACACATAACAATATTAATGCATTGTATGGGGTTACCTGCAGCTCAGGCATGCTGTGCCTGCAAAATGATGTACATGGAGACTTAGTGTTGTGCCTTTGTTTACCTTTCTGTATGCATAAATCAGACCTGTTAACTATGTGCATGGCATGCATCTGCTCCAGACTCCATTAGACGTTTGTCGATTACGGTAAATGAGACACGTTTGCTGGAGGGGGAGGGGGGCTGTTTTTATTTTCATGCTTACCTTTTCCACTAGCATTACCATATACATACACATCTGCCCACGTCTGGAATATAGTTCATGCTTATGGCGCTGCTTCCGAAGACAAGTTGATGCATCGAAATAATATAAAAACATAGAGACAAAAACACCCCTGCAGTTCCGGAGAAAGCTGGTAGGGAGCAAAAACCTACACCATTTTCCTGATCCCCAAAAAGTATCTGCCATGTCATGTTCAGAACGAAGAGCGCAAAAACGGAAACTTAGCAGCACCAAAGAAAGCCTCCAGGGGCCTAAAACCTAATCATTTTATAGGTCGTCAATACCTAACCACGTAACGAATATTAATCCATCCGTAGTTTTTTTTTTTTCTGTTATGTTGTTTTCAGAACCAGGAACTGAAAAAAAACCCACATAAAATCAAGCACACAAAAACCACACGATACCACCGAAATGCAACAACACAGCCTTCGTGGTGAAGGTAACAACTGAGACCCTCCCACCTATCAGTTAGATAAAGCAAGAAAAAACAAATAGGCAAGGCACGATGTGCACAATTTCACACTCTGCCTTGCCCTTAAAGCGTGTAAATTACTCCTGATGAAATCTACCTCGGCGTGCAAATTAACCTTAACCGAGCAATCAATTTGCGTCTTCTTCCCCTGAACAACATCACTTGTGGGGACAAAATTTGTGGACCGGTGAGTGAAGTTACTGTAGCTTCCATCAGTCGTTTTACAAGTTTCTCTTTGGTCTAAAAACTCTTCCGTAGTTACCATTAAGCTTTAGACAATGCTTCCTACGTTTTAGCTGTAGCTGTTAGCTGCCTTACCTTTGCCAACATGGTTATAACGTTATATGTTTTTGGTAGTGTTTGTTCGTTTGTTTATGGTTGAACAACTTGTTTGTTTGTTTATGGTTGACTCAAGGAACTTTTGTTAGGTTTTGGTCCCCCTGGTGGCTTCCCTTGGTATTGCAGCAGAACGTCCGGTTTTTGTATCTCATTTGCAATGAAGTTCGTACTTTGGACTTCCGTAGTATTAATCTTTACCAATCTCAATTAAGGTAGAATATTGCGGGAAAGACGTAAACAATGACTCCAGCAGAAATGTTCTGAAGGAAACCTTTCATGTTTGCTAAAAGTGCCTGAAAAATGGCGTTCATTTCATGTTGAAGGACTACACTTAGACATAGCACTTATAACCACTTATACTTTTTATATCGTTTTTTTTCTCGTTTCATTGGGCATTAATCTTAAGTAGGTGACTACGGGATACGATTAGAGCACGTGAGAGACTTAAGTAGCTCTTATCGCGACCTAATTATGGACAGGAAATTTCAAATCATTAAGTTGATATAGGAAATTAATGACATTAAGTACAGGCCATATTGGAATAATTCAATGGACACGGAGACACTGGGTCTAAGTATTTCATCAGAAGGGTGTCCCAGGGGGGGTTATTTCACTTGTCGTGTTCCTGCCGCATGAATGCCGTTGGGTCCCTGGGGTGGGAGCGGGGGTAGTGAACATCCGCTTGGACGGTACGTGTTGGCATACAGGCATCAGACTTATCTAGCCATAATGATACTAATAACTTTATTGCTCAACACTTGTAGATGATACAACGTATGAAAACTTTAACTGCAGTTCTAGGAAACATATGCGATACAAAAGACTATGTACTGAGTATGTAGTACAGAATGAAACTATATACTTGTACAGTCTTTTGTGTAATTTCCAATTACAATTATTAATAGGGTGTTTGCACTCACGTGACTATGACGTAAGTACCATCCACCATATTGAATAGTTAAACCTGGACGTTTCCAGAAAAAAAAACCTTCAGTCTTTTACATATTCGTGTGACACATGGGCATATGTGTGTGGACATATCGCTAACTTAAGCTGTTGCATAGTCAGACAACACTCGACATTGTGTCTCAATGCTCGACTTCTATATTCTGTCCTAAACAGAACGCACAGCTCATGCCTGCCAGCCCTGGCTGTCCCTCACAGGTCGCGCTGAGGTGTGTGCATGCTATGGCCACATTCGGACAAGAACTATATAATACATCTCCACAGCTAGTTATATTCAACGCGGCTTGACACGGGGTCGGATTAAAGCCTTCACAAAGTGGTCTCAACGCCTTTTAAAACGGCGCGAACCTGACCCCGTGTCGGCCCGCTAATCAAAAACTGTGCGACAATAGTTGGAGGCCAGGGTTAATGGCTCCGACCTAATCGAGCTGTCACTTAGATGGATCTGAGGAATTGAAGTGAATCTGATTGCCATTCCGTGAGCTTCTCGTGAGGAGTACGGCACGAATAGCGGCGAGGCAGGTCAGGCGGGACGAAGCCGGCCGGCTGAGGGTTGGTTTCGTAGTTGTGTCTCTAGTCATCATCTTACCAGGACGAGCCTCAGTAGCAGGCTTACGGTCACAACATCACCGTTCCCTATGCAAGAACCAAACGACTGCAGCAGTCTTTCCTGTACTGCGCCATTAGACTTTACAACGACTCACTTTCCGGGCATGGAATCCACATCATAACCTGTATTACTCGACCTGATGCAACTTTGTGCATATTTTATTTTAGTAATTGTGTATGTGTCTTTGTATATACTTTAATATAGATGTTAATGTATTGTTTCCTGGTGTTTTAATGTGACAACTGTACCCAATTCAGGGGGTGGCAGTTTTGCTCCCCCCTGCCAATGTACACTTGGAGGAATGTAAATAAAGATATGTATGTATTGTTATTAGTCTCTGTAGCAGGCTTATAGGCTGGGCGTTCTTCGGTTCATCATGGATGTACACGGTTTCTAACTGTTAGAATCAAAGGTACAATCAGAACTGACAATAAGAGAACAGCACATAATAAGCCAAAGAAGTTCAGCCCGTAAGCCTGCAGTGGAGACTAGGTTAGAGATCATTCGGCTCGGTAGGACCTTCAGCTGGAAGTTAAGTTTGTGAAGAAACCGAAGCAGAAGTGGTTACTGTGGGAACGTAGTTGACCAAGTCTCACAGACAAGTCAGGATTGACAAAGCGACTTGATTGTTCCGTTGTTATATGGAAGGTTCCACATCGATGTAAATGACGAAAAGATATGTAGTCGTTACGTCGGAAGTTACAAACAAGGATACTATTAAAAAAATCGAAAAACTATAGAACAGTTATACACAGCATAATAATCTTGGTAAATGCCTTCTGTGGTTTCACAATAGATAAGTTTCACTCAAGTTGTAACCGCCCCCTCCCCGTCCAGGCTTGCATGGCACAATCATTTCGTATTGTAGAAGAAAACGAATTGTACCATTGACTTATTCTTATTCAAGCAAAGGGCAGGTGGGTCATAGAAAGGAAGAAAGGAAAACGAGGCCACCTTTCTGTAGATGGATATCCAGTGTGACTCACTCAATCAAATCGTAAATAGGCGATTGAAAAATGACAAAGGTATGTATCATACTGTCGCCGGAAAGTGAAATTCCCGTTATTCTGTAACGTGTAAAGCAGACTTGAACACCTTGTATAGGGGGCATTTGTAGCCTGCTAACGTTGTAAGAACAGTGATTGATTACCTGATACCTGGTGAAAAGAGGACAGTTGTTTTTTAACAAAAGTGGTTACATGTCCAATGTATCAACTCTGTTGAAAGAGCCCCAGACGCAGGAAATTGAGGCTCTAGAGGACAAACACAAAAGGACCCATATATGGAGAAGAGTTGTCGGCAAGGTGACACCATAGCCTCTGTTGCAGTCCTCACCGAGCATTTTCTATATACGGGTTTCTGATTATGTACCGCGAACTGATTGTATCCCGGGTTGTGCTTTTGTTTTGTTTTGTTTGTTAGAACGGTCATCAAATCTGTAAATGCAATGATATTACCTATCACACAAATGCGCGTAGCTTTGAAAAAAAACATCTGGTGGCATCTGCAACGGAGGCTAGGGGGACACTGGCTCGGTCGGAAGTAAATCTCCGGACGCCCGTATGCCGTAGACTCCCCCCGTGCATCCACCAGCCATTACTAAGGCTTATCGCCAAAGTAAATGACCTATGTCGCCGGCTGGAAGGCCATTGCTCCCTACTGTCGCCAAGGAAAGGGGGTGCTCTTGACCTAGGGGCAGGACCTATGCCCACCAAATGTAATTAACCATTTCAAAAATGCAATAAAAGACAGATACGGTTTGGTAATTTAAGTGGTGGTAAATTGCATTATCGTTTTGCCCCCCCCCCCATTCCTGTGAAATGGTACGCGACTCTGTTTAAGCGATGGTACAAGAGTGATATTCAATTCAGTGGGGATCCACGCTCTGTCAAAGGGCACAGTGCGTCCGTTCATTGAAGTGTTTGACATAGGAAATAACACGACAACTCATCGCTGGTATTGTATCCGTATCAGCACCACTGATGTACATATCTCATGACATTGTGCCATTAAAACGTT
The DNA here is from genome assembly GCA_013266295.2 of Branchiostoma floridae x Branchiostoma japonicum. Classification (NCBI taxonomy): domain Eukaryota; kingdom Metazoa; phylum Chordata; class Leptocardii; order Amphioxiformes; family Branchiostomatidae; genus Branchiostoma; species Branchiostoma floridae x Branchiostoma japonicum. Next base: position 22,343,653 of record CM023823.1, read on the forward strand.
AGTTACTTCTCACTATATTATGTAGTCACATATAAGAGTAACTAACACATATATGAGTGTTAGCCACATAAAAGAGTGACTAACAGTAAAAACATAGATTTGCACGTGTCCTTGAACTTGACTGCAAGTGTAATTATGAATTCAAAGTAGCTGGCAAATTCAAGGTTTAAACATCCAACATGGCGGACAACAAGTCACGTGAGTGCAAACAGCCTATAACGCCGATTAGTAGTAAGTTTTCTCCGTTGCAGAATAGAAAAGATTCACAGCGCTCCGTAAATATAAGGCCGAGATCGAAAAAAAAAAGCCCGACAATCCTAAGCCATAACGCCCCGGAGTTACTCCACGAATTCACAGAAAAGTCAGCGCACAGACAGCGTATCCGGCACACAATGCGTGAAGATATCCTTCAAAGGGCGAAACAAATCCTTAATCATGCCATAAGCGCTTAGTCGGAACGTCGGTAGCATCTGTGACCTTCTAGGTAATTAGATTAAATCTCCTAGGATTCCCCGAGGTAAAGTTTTGGTGTCGTATGTAACTATCGTGATCATGCTGTGTGTGAAGTAGGCATAGAGACGGGGCGGTACTTTGATCAGGAAGGCTTTAATACTGTTGCCACGCGCGTCCCAAATTCAGGCTCACTCGCCTGTACTGTCCTTGGTGCTGATTAGCTATCCTCGTCTCGCGAAACTTCACAAAACTTGTTTTCGCGCGGCGGTACAATCTCTAGTTGTCTTCAAATGAAACCAATTGACTGAAATTCCATTCATGTTTGCTCAGTGTTGTCAGACGTGTTGTCAGACGTGAAGAGATCATAGAGGTCATCAACCTCTAACTGGTGTCTCTCCGGATTGAATAGGGTTTTGCAGTCACGTGTCTACGACGTACGTACTGTCCACCATGCTGGATGATTAACCGGGGAGATGCCAGTTAGATTTTTATTTGCATATGTTAATACAGTGACATGTAGATGCAGTATATACTTGCAAATCTATAGGTTTGACTTCCAGGTTTAACCAATTGACACTGTGACTGTGACGCTACGGGCAAATACTCTCAAACATATATTACCAAAACACAACAAAACAACTTAAACCTCTCTGTCATAGTAATGTGTTAAACAAATCCTTCGCTGTAACCTCGGAAAGAAAACCTCCTGACTCTGAGATCGATAATCAAGCCACAGAAGTTTATCCTGACAGATAGGGCGAGTCAATACGCCGCGGCTGCACGTAATACTCCGCAAGTAATTTGGGGGATCAGATAAACTTCCGCTGTCGATCACACGCCTGCTGTTTAATACCAGAACGCCAGTTTAATCAAGGATAACTGGCCAACCGTTAAAATGCGCTTTATTGTTTTTCTGTCGAGATATACATTAGCGCGCAGAATCACCTTGCTGTGTTCGACGTAATGAAAGTTTTCAATCCTCGTCTGAGTTACTTCCCCCGCGTTGTGCGTTCCTCGCTTCAGCTTAGCACTTTCTTCCACCTCTCCGTTCATAGATATCATTGTACTGTTCTCTATTAGTTCGCCAGTGAACCACGCTGTTTATTGGCTGCAACGCATGAATATCTTAAGTTCTGTTTACCACGGAATGCTATTAGATTGGAATCACCAAAACCTTAGATTAGTTAGACCCCCCCACCCCCCCACCCCACACACACACACACAAATAGAAGGTTGCCCTAGTGAAAAATCTATCAGCATGGGAGCAATCAGTGTTTGCCAACTATCCGGTGTCTGCACTCACGTGACTATAGTATGACGTAAGTAACATCTGCCATGCTGATTGGTTAAATCTGGAAGTTCCCAGGTTAGTTCGAATTTGTATGTATGATTATAGTTATTACATCATGATGTCAAGAAAGTTTATGATTTCATTTATCCATCTAAAAGTAGAAATTCTGTAACGATTATGCAGCCAATTTCACATGTGTGTTCCCAAGCACTGTTTAGTAGCAAAGAATGTTCCAAAAGCTGACAAGGTATTCCTCCATATCCTAAACAAATCAAATTTCTTTTCGTAATGCATCGTTCGTGCCTATCCTCCCAGTTGACATGTCAACATCTAACCCAGTTCAGACGTCCAATGTATACTGTAGTTTCTGTGAAACGACCGACAGTAAGAGAGGAATGGCCTCCCCTCAGCTGTTGACATTTTAACGGCGGCACACAGAGGTGATTCCGCCATCGTATCGTGACGACTCGACTTTGATCCCTCAACCGTTGATAAGAGCACTAACATGACTGTTGGCCATTCTTGTCCTATAACAGCCACTTTACAACGCCAAGGATCTCTTAATGCACACCAGAATTCGCCACTTACCTCGGGAGTGCTTAAAAGTACCTCGTCATAAAAGGGAACATGACAGAATTCTGCATGTCACAGAATTCGCCGCTACAAATTGTGTGCTATCTTTTGTTTCGTGTGTTGTTCTATGTCCAAACGTGAATGGAAATGTCATTTCTTTGTTTGTTTGTTAACCATTCTCTGGCTTAAGAGTTGTTTCTTATACCTGCAGTAGATCCACATGTTTCTACGAAGTGTTAACGCCGCCAGTGTGTGTATATCACGACACACTTTTAAGCTAGCAACCCGGTTGCCCCGAGTTACAAGTGTACAGTTAATAGAACCCTGGCCTGACACATAGAACCCAATACCTAGGCAATAAATATTTACAGTTTAATCAATGGCGACTCCCTTCTGTGGTCCCTAAAATTGATGACCAGCGGGGGGAACAACCGAAGTTAAGGAAAGGTAATATGTATACTTAATGACGTTTGTCGACAAGACAAATAGCCTGGGCTTTGGCGAGGTCTCCGGGCTCTGTTGTGTTAAATGTTAGAAGAGTGGAACTGTTAAAGCTTTTAAGATGTTCTTTACAAATGCATTCCATTAGTAAACTTCGCTTCGGGTTAACTCTGTTGGGGCCTGCGGGGAGGATACATGGTAGGATGATGGATTGTTTAGCCGGGACATGTAATTGAAAGGTGAATTTGTGAGGGGCCCAATTCTGCAGGTAATGGATTTTCCCAGGCAATATTCTATTCTGTAAATAACAGATTAACCAGAGGGCCCTCCCTTGGCTACTTTCGTAAAAGTCAGGGAAAGTCAGGTTTCTGTTCGGCTCGTTTGTGGTTGTAAATTAAAGGAATTTGAAACTGTTAGCCCTTGATAGATGATAGCTCTCCTGCTGGAAAAGCGTTGTTCCTTTCCGTGGTGCCGTCACAATGAAGGATAGACGGCGAGCCAGCAGGATGTAGTTAAGTCCTGTATTCAGGGCCAACCGATGTGTATTATCCGCTCGATGGGCGGCTGTATTTTCTAAGGTTTCATTAAGGTGCGATCACATTTGTCGCACGGTTTTGCGTGTGGTAGGATCCTCGGTGAGACTATGGCAAAACTGACCTTACACAAGGATTTACAACAACATTTTTCGTCACAAGATAGCTGTATTTTTGTACGACACATCCACAACTGCCACAGTATTACCCTCAACCTGTTGTTGTGAACCTATCGTGCGACGAATATGGCCAGGCTTTATATCACACACCCTCTCTCTGTTGGTATCACTCACTCATTCACTCACTCATTCACTCACTCAATCTCTCTCTTTGTGTGTGTGTGTGTGTGTGTATGTGTGTGTGTGTGTGTGTGTGTGTGTGTGTGTGTGTGTGTGTGTGTGTGTGTGTGTGTGTGTGTAGCTCTCTTTGAATAAAGCAGCTGGCAAAATAGTAAGAACATACACAGAGCATTAAAGTACAACCGGAAAAATAAATGTTAGCGGATCCTTAATTTGTCGGCGACTCGTTTATGTCCTTCCCGCCCTCTTCTCCTGCGAATCCGCGGCAGCAAATTGTATTTCATGGCCCAACGCCCTCCACACACAAAAAATGATGAATTGGCTGTTGCTTAGTTATTCTCTTGTTTTAGTCATCATCACACTCGCTCGCGCTGGCCCGGCATACACGGCCCGTTTAATGCCGACATCTACCGCCGGAACGATGATCCATGACGGACGAAGATTAAAGCTCGCCGGTTGGAGATAATTACGTCTCAATTGTATGTCAGAGGTGAACAGCGGTGTAATGAACAAATTGCACAAAGGTGGAAAGGGCAATTGGGTGACAAAAATCATGCAGGTAGAGGTCCCACCTTTTGCACGGTATCTTTGCGCTGATCGGTCGACTGTGCGGCACTCGTGGCTCACATGTCGTCGATTATATATATATATATATATATATATATACATACATATATACATATCCGCAGTGTTTCCCTCACCTGATCTCCAAGCAGATGTAAGGATCTGGTGTTTTATCCATGTTTTTACAACATTGGTACTCTTTTCTAGTATTGCATCTGTCAATGGTAACCAATACTAGAAAAGAATACCAATGTTGCAAAAACAGGCGTCAGATAGCGATAAGAAGCTGGATCCTTACATCTGCTTGGAGATTATCCCTAACCATCGGTGCTTTTTCCGGGCCAAATGATACCGACGGGTTTGAAATAAAAGCTGTGTTTACATCTAATAAAAATTGCAACGCATATGTATGTATTGCCCTTTGGCATGGATGGTTTGATAGGTGTAAATGTGCCGTGGGTATGTATGAAACATGACCCATATGTTGAGGTGCTTGATTACTGGTCTCCTCTTTTCATCTGTAATGTAATCATCTGGGGCGCACGGTTGAGAAATTTGATGCACTGTTCTGTGCTGATCAAAACGATCAACACAATAAAAACAGGAGTCTGTAAAACAGTTATAAGAGCAACGATATACATTTCTTAGAAGGCCTTATCTAAGCATTACAGAACATAGGAAAGTAAAAAAACAAAAACAAAAATAGTAAAGAAAACTCTATGGTTCAAAGGGTATTCAACGCAAACTTATCGTTCATGCACCTGCCAAGAACACATAACAAACATGGGAGTCTCTCACGACTCACAGAGTTCTTTACGAATTGGTTAGAATCCCGTTACGATCGTAATGACGATGGCTAGTCATATCCTGATTCGCTGTAATTATATACCTGATTGCATATTAAACCACTGATATAACTATCAATGTTATTAAGGTCTTAAACAACAGCAACGATGAAATAGAAAATAAAGATAAAGCATGAACATGCACGAATTAATGCATGTGATGTGATTATAAACTTACCGTTTCTGCATTCTTAGAAATTACGTACATTGTTATATCTGCTGTGTAAATATTAAATGTGAAATGACAAGAAGCACACCACATAAGTTGCGTGATACAAAAATCAACTAAAGCTTAATGATGACACATTAGCATTGCCAACGCCTTTTACAGCACAAGTTGCTGATGTACATGTCCCTATAGCATAGCCAATAATCATTTACATACTCACATATATAGCACATATATAAATATAGATGTGATAGATTTATCTAGGCTTCGGCAATGCCTCCGTTTTCTTAGATAACTTTATGTTGTTCCAACAGCCGTTGGAGTTTGCGGTCATCACCCAATAGGCTGACTACATAATGGTTCTTGTCAATAGCCCGGGAGTGACGCCATGGTGGAAATATGATTTGCAACACTCCTAAATTGTACCAACCACAAGGGAATACACACCTGCACCCCATCAGATATATACCATACAATTTGTATAGCTTGTGGTTCCTATGTGTGTGCCGTGACACACGTACAGTTACCACATCTCCACGGATGCCAGAGTTACCAGTACAAGGCAATTGTCTAATACATTTTTGAGATATGGGTGCATGGTTCATGGGTCCTTCTGAGATGCGATTCCATTTACACAAGCTATACAGCCGAGACCGGCTTCGATACGTTATCTCTCGCTCTTACGAGTATATTCAACGAGCGCTATTGTCCCAGCAGTTAGCATGTAAGTCATGCAACTCAATTGTGCCAAATTGTCGTAGCGATTAGATAATGACTAGAGGGGATGCCTTATGGTATTCTTAATGGGAAAACCTGCACACACCATTAAAAGGAAATTGCACTTGTTTCAGCAATAACATCGGTGTTTGAGTTGGAAATGTTTCCCAGGCGTATCTGAGATATAGATTAACTTGGCGTTTTCCCCGCTTCAGCGATACTTTAATTACATTTTATAGGCGACGGCAGCGTTTATTACATCAGACAAGGGACTCCCCACAATATTGTGCTGATCAATCTACACCACGTAAAAGATCGACCAGATTACACATAGTGACTCCTCTGACAGGAATTTCTAGCTAATATCGCACAGACGGGTCCGGCTTGTTGAATAATTTAAAGCGGTTCTCTGACACAGAGTAAAGTTATCGTTCGTACAATACACTAGAAGCCACCTACTTAAGTAGTAAATCCGCTATAATAGAAACTGTACCGTCGGGGCAATAAGCCAGCTTTGGTGTTAATGGACGGACAGGGCTCGCTCGACCAACACTTTGATTATAGTTTATGTACACGGGCGGGGTTTATTGTGGATGAAGGGAGATTCACTACATTACTGCTTGTATTGATCTAAATGAAGTAAACGAATAGTTGGATTACGAGCGGGCTTCACGCTCGGCGTGGTGCGGGTTTTAGGGTGATTGCAGCCGCGGGTGAGCCGGAGGTGGGGCCGTGGATCACAGGGACGTGGCGAGAAAGGATAAAGGAACTGGTCAGGAGTTTTTACCCGTGCGAACAACAGCTTCTTTCCCCGGACTGCAAAATCATGGAACTCTCTTCCAAACACATGCTTCCCGTCCGACTACAATCCACAAAGCTTCAAAACAAAGGTCCACCACCATCTCCTGACTCAACCTCATAATACTCACACACATACCTCTAGCTCTATGCCTAGAAGTGGCCAAAAATAATTGGCCTTGCACTGAGCGACACCTTTAAAAAAAAAAAGAACTAAAAAACAAATACACGTTACATGAAGGCCTACATTACCTTCATTTTCTTCATTCATCAGGTTGAATCCATAAACTGGATTATAGTACTTATCACACTAGGTTGTATATATTTGCACTTAGCCCAACGGGGCAAATATGTACATTAAAGGTCTTCATTCATTAATTTTCAATGGTATAACTTACATAATCCAGTCGAACGTATCCTCATACTCAAAATCTTAGTACGGGACCATACTCAAAATCTTAGTAGTCCCGTACTAAGATTTTGAGTATGAGGATAGGTACACGAATGTGATATTGGTACTGAACCTGGAAAGGAACATGCCTCAAGTTTGAGAATCACTCTTTAGGAGGCTTATCCTGAGGAACATTCAATGTGTAGTACAGCTTCAAGTGATTCACATTTATACATAGTGTTTAAGAATTATCAAAAGCTTTAAAGCATCAGTCAAAGCAATTCACGTGTGATCCTGTGTTATATTGTTACTTTATCGTCTAAAAATTCTTAGTTAAAACATCATCCAGCGGATAGCAGCGGCAAGATCGGAATCCGCTAGGATCCAGCAGATCGTACTTGATAAAGACCGTCCCTACCAGTGAGTCAGAAATCACATCCATACAGTCATGAGTAATTTTGTAATAGTTGGATTGTTACTTACAAACATGTATCATCGCAAGCACACACACACACACACACACGCACGCACGCACGCACGCACGCACGCACGCACACACACACACACATAACACACACATAACACACACACATAACACACACACATAACACACACACACACACACACACACACACATAACACACACACACGCGCACACACACACACACACACACGTACACACACACACACACACACACACACACACACACACACACACACACACACACACACACACAGTGTGTGAATAAGCTCATTCGTCTCAATTCAATGCAGTGGCTGGAATACCTGTCGGTGATTTCGCTTGCTTAAAGATTCAGTCCTAGTCATTGTGGCAACAGATTGCGTGTTGTCTCTTCGACAATTAGAGTTGCAATGGCAAATTATGCGGTACTAGAGAAGTTCCTAAACAGGTATAGCTGCATTTCGACAGGGGCCCGGTTGGTCACAGTACTGAGTGAATGTGGACTTCAGTTGCCAAAACAGAGACCTCACAATCTTCAGGAGGTCTTGAGAGAAGATGACATTACGGTTATATACGGAAATACCGCTCTTATAAGATAGAGGCATTTCCACTGAAGCGGCCCCCTGCAACACCCCCTTTCCACTAGAGGCCGCGACCGCCGAGCAACCAAAAAAATCACAGATTGCTCAATGAGTTACATACATAAAGAACGATTAAAAAACATTTTATGCGTTTTGTAGTCTTTTAAATCATACTTTTACGTCGTACATCTTACTCCAATTATGAGATTTAGGGTCACACAAATTCAATTTTGGTCGTTCAACGGTCGCTCGGCGATCGCTGTCTGGTGGAAAGGCGGCCTAAGCGGATGACGGTGATGGATGAAACGTTACTGCCTATGCACCGACACATTCCGACTGAAGTACACCATGACGGCGGGAGGACTGCGTCTGGCATCTTTATTCAACGAGTGGAATTGGCTTTGTCAGTCCAATCAACAGTCAATCTGAAGGCAATCTCGGAAGAAGTAAGCAATTTTCCAGTACGCGGGTTTATTCATGGAGGTGTCGGGTCCGGAATACGCGCCGAGATAAACGGCGGATAATCGAGGTAATTAAAAGTCTGAATAATGTGTGGCTCGATTTCACTTAGGTGATTGAAGAGGTGCCCTTTCTGGTTGCAGGCACATCATTAATAGAAGGGTGATGGCTGTTGCCGTCAATGGATCGCTTAATTCGCATTTGTAAAGTTCACAATGCAGACGTGGGGGGAGCAGAGTTCAGCGGAAAGTGAGGGGAAGCTTGATGTCAAACATGGTGCCTTGTTCAGTCTAATGGAGAACGATTGCCACAGAGACATCTGGAATGGGGAACGTCTGAGGACGTGGGAGCTTTGTCTGCTCTGCCAATTCAACGGCTACGAATTCACTTTGGTTTTTTCTTCTGGGAGGGGAGGTTTGTTTCACGCCATGTCTTTCATGTATTTATATTTATTCAATGTCTTGTAAGATACTTTTTTCTATTGTAAAAGTGGCTGCGAGAATATAAGTTGCTCCTAACTTGAGTTCGCAGCCACTTAGTCCGTGTCCATTCATGTGTATTTATTTAAGTGTTTTGAATAAAAAAAATCACTTACGTACAATGTAATACTTCCATCTTTTTAAAAATGTATACGGCCACTGTAATGCTTTGCAGCGACTTGAACTTGGCAGAATTGAGTGCACTACTTTCTTTCTTTCTCAGGACAAATTGCGACGTGAAAACGATCATGACGAGCAAAAGTTATACAAAAGTCAAAAGTCCCATACGTAATGTGCGACCAGCATATTTACCGTATATTCATTTTTTTGTAAAGTCTATGCTTTCACGAACCAGCTATTCTAGTAATTTGTAGAAATGGATTGTCGGTCAAAACGTTACCAACGCCGTTGGACACATGCACGATAGCTGACGTTGTCTTGAAGATTTTGCTGATGTGGTAAAGTTTCCTACTTGAGCCTGTTGGCTACAGTATATCATAAGCCGGCTTAAGGAAGTCTCTCCAAACACCCATCTAACTTTGTATTCTTCAAGGACTCTTGTTATTTGATCTTCCATCCTTGACCGTTTTGGTCGAATCGACTTCCAATCTGCTATACATCAGGGATACGGTTCAGCCTCTGGGGATCCCTGCTGTCGATATTTAACCGTTCAAACGACAGTTTGCCACCATCAGATAAATGCTCTGCCGTTAAGCAAATATGAGATCATCGTAGATTTCCTACAAATCGCCCAGTAACCACTGCAGGGCGCGTCATAACTTGTGCTTGATATCATCAAAGATACTTGTACTCAACACCGCTGGCAGCCAAGTCATGACATCCTGCATATATTTGTTCTTTTTTTTTAAGAAATGAGTTAAGGGGACAGATACCAACGGAGAAGATCGTGTTAGCTGGTAATTTGTCCAGTGTTATCAGATCGATGAACATTACAAACAACACAGATTTTGAGATACAACACCTTCCTACAAAGAGCTGAGAAGTTCAACGTCACTACTTTACTTCAACACATTATCTGATGACGCATCTATACATTATTCGATGACGTCTGTACGGGCAGCCATCGGACATGCATCAAGGTTTTTGAAACTACAAGTTGTACTTTCTAGTTTCTGGTGATGTGGACTGATAAGACTTTTATTGCATTATACAACCATCAATTTTCGACGTCTCTTACACATACCACCGATTTGAATGACAGCAGGGATATAGAAGAGCAGTCTACCTGATCAGTTGGACTCTCTAGACTTTCCCGTACGGCCATATATCCTCTCGCCTACTTAGCGAAGCTGAACAAGTTTAAACTTTCTTCCTAGTTATTCGAGGTCTTCATTAAGCCGTAACTTCGTCCGTAACTCTTCCCTTATGTACATCCTGGACGATTATGAGAGGTCAAGGCTGATGTAGTCGGCACGCGCTCAGTAACCAAGTCCTGTAACCCCGGTGCACGGTGTCTTTATCTAACTCTCAAGTGATATACCTGACTATCCTTGATCAAGAAAACAACTTCTTAAACCTTGTAAAGAGACCTGATCGAATTCATTTGTAGGATTGAGTTAGCCACTGATCTAAGATGGAGTCTGGCATTAGTCCATAATCCTCCATCGACTGGCAGGATGGACGGCATACATTCCGCCTATCAAGTGTCGTCAGCGCAGAGCGATCGACTAGTGAGATAAGAAACTTTGGTATCGGGAAACCCTTGGTCAACATTTGCGCAAAGAGGGTTCGTCCATAGCATGGTCTTGATTTAGATGAGCGTAGATGTGTTAGTTGTCCGACCTCGGTATGCTTGTATCACTGACAGCAGGACTAGCGACTGAAACGAAGATATACTGACAACTGGTCTTTGTTTGCAAGTTTCTAAGTGGCTTAAAGTTGCTATCGGGGATGCTGAATCCCTCTCCACCCCCTTCCTACAACATGAGGTGGACAGGCCTTCTGAAAAAAAAAACATCATGTCACCATGTAAAATAAATCAAACAACTGGATTATGTATCATGTATAACCTTCATCGACGTAGATGCAATGGCATAAATTTCTGTTGAAGATACTAACGGAAATACAACATGCATATTACTAGACTATTGAGCTAGTTTATATGTAGTAATTCAATTCACTCTTTTGATATTTAGACAGGGCTAAAGCGTGGTAGTGTAGATTAGAACCGGGATCCCTGTGACATATGGAACAATTATGACATTCTCTCCCGTTAATAACCCTATAGATGGGCGTCTATCAGCCAAACTATCAGAGGATGAGGTATTTACATCGCCCCATTAGCTCATGGGGATGCCGCTCCTCGTGGCAATGATTTAAACGAGACAAACTAATTGTTCGCTTAAGGTTAATTTCCACGCCTCCGTGCTTCTGCCACTTCGCTCAGACGTGATTTCCCCCGGATGAAAGCGCGGGGCAATGAATCTAATCGCCTGTGACGCGACGCACAAATTTAAGTGAAGTTGTGCGTGGAGACATTTGCTTTAATGGAAAGGCAACGCATTGAGTGGGTAATGAAAGAGATCACAATGCCCAGGAGACCGACGTCGGAACGGCGCTCTGTTCAGAATGCAGCGGTGCTCATCCGCAAAGGACGTCCGTGGAGCTAAAACGGCCCGGCTGAACCGCGCCTGAGAATGTTTTTCGGGTTAGATTAGTCCTTTTTCGGTTGTAATAATCTCTAGATAAACCTCACGGGGCAAAGAATAGCATAACTGACTTCAGTAAATGTGGACGGAAGTGTACCAATAGAGAACAGTATACAGAGTACGTACACGAGCCCAAAACCGCACCTACAAACGGCCGACATGACGGTAAATGAGCAGCAATACATTCAGTACTCGCCCGATAGTCTGTATGTCAAAAGTCAAATTAGAATGTGGCCGTGGGAAATTTTCTACTAGGGGAGCATTTGCCAGCAACAGTGAGGATGGTCACGCCCGGGTAATACTTTAAGCAGTCACTGAAGAGCATAGCTGACCTGTGACCTCCTGACCTGGCATGGAATATCGACGTCACTCTCACATTCACAAAACTGTAATATCTTTGACATAGTTCAAACCTTTATTTATTGTACAGGTAGATTCTCGTAATTGATAGATCACCAACTCGTCTTGTTTGTACTCATTCTCCTTTACCCACTTTGTAATTATGTATGTATCTTGTCATTATGTTTTACTCTTGTTTTTATATTTGTGTTTTTGAGTAGAAGGCGTCACATAAGCAACTGTGCTTCCTGCCCAATACTCATTAAACATATGTGAATAAATAAATAATAAATAAAAAAAATTTAAAAAAGAATATCGATGATGATTTAGCTTATATGATTTGGATTTGACGCTTGGTTGTACTTAGTTTGACTTTTGTTTGTTTATTTGTTTTTATGCTTGCATTGTGTTTATGTATTGTTCATGTATGTTATGTATGTCGCTTAGTTGGTCTACGTACACCTTGGCTAAAGAAAACAGAAATAACGCTAAATGAATAAATAAATAACATAGATTTTTTTTATTGAGAACAGCAACTCCTGCCTAACCTTATTTTCATATATCCACCCAACACAACATGTGAAGTGTTTCTTTGTTGAATGTCTTATTTACCATTCTAAGGCCTGTTTGTCAATGACTGGGGTATTCTAACAACGCGCAGGGACTCCCTCCTGTACTTGATTAAATCAAACCCCAATATATCTTCCAGTGGAACTTTTGGCAGTTGATTTTTTTTCTCCACAAGTTTATCTTGAACCCGTTGTACCGTGCGTCAGCACTTAGTTGATAACATTTGGCTCTGAACCAATGGTGGGACGTGGCTGGGTGTGAAGTTTTCCCATAACTGTCTGTTGTCATTTTGTCATGAGTGTTTGTTCATATCCTTAGTATGTACATTAAAAATGTTCTACCGTTAGATATATATGGTGGCTTAAATGTGTAAACAAAGTGATCATAACCCCAAATAAGACGATTAATTAGACATACAAAGCATGCTTTGAACTTTTGAAAACTTACATATACATGCTGCATTACCAATGTTGCATTACCCACATTTTCTGCTACATTTTTGCAGTCTTCATGTACGACGACTATATGACTGGGCCCTAAAGCGCTAAAGTTAAAAAAAACGATGGACGGATCCACAATATTTAGAAACCTACATAAACCAAACTATAGAACGGCCATAATTTATAGAAAATCTTTAATTACGGTACGGTACTATTGCTTGCCGTATACATAGTGTAGTGCGAATGACAGTTAAAGTTGATTAAGTATGTAAATGACAACGGAGTACTGTGCTCCATGCTCCCTTTTGATGAATAAAGAACAAACTGAGTGGAGCCATGAATATTCGCCGAGGCAACAAATTATTAAAGACGTGTTGCTTGCATGTTATCTATTCTTGTTCTTACGAAAAGCCGGCAACCCTACCACCCCAACCCCCCTTCCGCAAACTTGTGACCCCGGTGACCTCCACTTGTCAGAGAAACATTGTTCCCGCTAGGCGTCAGCTAAAATCGATTTTGGATCTAAAAGAAGAGCAATTTTACAGTACGCGATACACCCAGAGCCGTTAAGCAAAATTGAGATCACTGCAGATTTGTTCTAAATCGCTCCGTAGCCACTATAGCGCTCGCCATATTTCTCCCCAGATACAATCAGCAATAACCGCATTCAACCGTCGCGTGCTGTCTATGTTATCAAGGCTCCCAGCGAGCAGCAAATTTGAACATTATTGCGCATAACATTACAACAGTGCGAAAGAATCTACGGCTTGATTATTCCTTCTATTGTTTACGCACAGTAACATAACTACTCAGTAACGAGGTTATGATTACAGCTACATGTATACGAGGAAAGGAAGCAGTGATCACGAGTGATACAAAACGTCGCTGCGAGCGCCACAGAAATGGACGACACCTATTGAACATATGACAAATTAGAAATACAAGGGGAACATCACCGCAGGGAAACGATTTGAGCGCAGCTAACCGTAAAAGATATTGAACGGGAAAACACGATACTTACTTCTTGGCCTCCACATCATTTCATGATGGCCATTTTATGCTATAGACCGTGACTATCGATCTTGGGCATCAGTCAACTTCATATTTATGATATTCCGGTCAATGCCTTATCTAAATATGATATCTCCATGCCTTAGCAACCTTTGATTTCATTATTGGGTGGATGTGTTCCAAAAACTGTCGAAACAACTTGTACCCCATACGTCATTGTTTTGCCATTAAAGGGTTGGTCGATATTTTGGTAGTCAAGAGCTAGCGTTAACACTTGTACAAACACTGATGTCAGAACCTTTAAGTGTAATAACCGAGAAAAATACATCACGACACATGTTGTTTTGAATCTAACTTACAGGCAAATGACCAGTGCATATCAATCAACGGTTTGTGCTTATAAACCAGCAATTCTCCTGCAGTCCTTTAGTGTCACTGACGAAAGGTAGTGGATGCTACCTGAAACGTCTGACCGTTTCCAAAATCATATCCAGTTGCTTGAGTAACTGTTTTTGGCGTATCTTATCACCTGGATGTCTAACCTTCACCGACGGACGAGGACATTGTAGAGATAAATTCATAGAAACCATTCGTGAAGGAAAATTCTCTGATGTTTACTTGTTCTGTGCCATTGTCTTTCTTTTTTCAAGAACAGTCGCATTCTCCTTATGATTTTTTTTGGTGGTAGGATTGTCAGCGAGGCTATGACAGAATTGGACACAGATCTATGACAACCTTTTCCGTCAGAAGACAGCTGAATGTTGTACGACATAATCACGACTGTTCGAAGAATGTCCTCAATTTTCTGTCGTAAACCTATCGTAGGACGTTGTACGTATCTACCATAAGAGCAGGAAAAGAATTGTCGCCCAAATTTAGGTCAAAACGGACGAGCCAGATTTGGCCGTAACTAGTCCTATATTGAACCTACTTGTATTGGTGTTGGCGAGACGAGATGAAACAAGGCCAGGTGAGATTGTAATTACGGTCAGTATAATGCTTCAGTGTGTAAAAGTAATCAGAGGGCAGTGCCGTCACCTTGCGTGTGATTAGGTACCACATAAGCCACAGTGTCCAACTGGAACGGATAGAATCGTGCTGTTAATTTTCTTCCTTCTGAAACGCTGGATGGTACATCCGTGGAGGTCGGGTGCAAGTTAAAAGTTATAAAGCACCGCTAGCACTTTTGTTTCCTTTTGGCCTTTCACAAAAAATTGTCTTTACTTATTTGCATATCAATCAATGGTTTGTGCTTATAAACCAGCATTTCTCCTGCAGTCCTTCAGTGTCACTGACGAAAGGTAGTGGATGCTACCTGAAACGTCTGACCGTTTCCAAAATCATATCCAGTTGCTTGAGTAACTGTTTTTGGCGTATCTTATCACCTTGATGTCTAACCTTCACCGACGTACCGCTAGCATGGGTTTACATCAGCGAAATCGCCATGGAATCATGAGATTTTCGGTTTGTCAGTTATTTGTTAATGCGTGTAGTTACCTTTCATGTATTGAAGAATCAAAGTTCCCTCTCTTCTGAGTTATTGCCCTCTTAGAGCTAGCGTCAGACATCTCATCTGAAACATATCCCCTTAAAAGGCTGACAATTTGAGGACAACCTCCTTAAAAAACTTACATGATGAAATTCGTTAAATCATAGCATTGACGTCAGGTAAATAAAAATCGTTGGTAAAATGCAGCTTTTAATTGGAGAAACAGCCTTTCCCAGTCGAGTTATAGATCGTTATTATTGGACACTGGGTTAGAAATAGAAGCAAACCAAACAACAAAAACAAGGCACCGGAACATAATAAATGCTTAAATACTTAATCTATATAAGATTGTCTTGTCTCAAAATGGCATGAGCATAAACAGATGGCATTGTAGTGCAAAGCCATTGCTATGGAGATGATGACATCGTTTCTGTTTTCGAATGATAACAACATGTATTGTGGGTGTTTTATATGTTGAACAATATGTCTTTTCTACACCTGCATTAATTGATATCAAGTTGGAACTCCTCTTAGTCTTAGGTAGCTTTTTTGTCTTGTTCAGGAGTTATATATTATATCAACTTACATCGTTTCCAAGTGCCAAGTTTCCCCCGTAAGAATACTATCAGAGTGGTGGAGGTGACAAGCTACGTTAAAATAGTGGAAGAGGTGGCAACATGGTAGTCCATTCTTTAATAGTGGTGGAGTCTACCAGGCTCCTTGGGTTGCTGGAAAAACAGAGTTACACGTAGGCAACCCTGGCAGATTAGTCAGCTCGTTTGGTCAATTTCTGTCTGTGTTTTTTTTTCAACGACCCAAGGAGTCTGTTAGAGACTAGTGGAGTTTGGTGATAGTTGTTTGTAAAGTGCACAAGAAAACGTTTTGAAAACAGTCCTCCTAATTCCTGTGTGTTGGTGTTTTGCACAGGTGCAAGGTCTTGTCTGTCATCGTCCGGTCCTTCTGAGACAGTGCTGCTCTCCGGGCGGCTCTGCTCAAATCTCTTGCATATGCCCGGTCTGCTTTGTCTGCCCCTATTGATTGCAAAGGCTGGTATCACTTTCCAAGCCCTTGATGCTTCTTTGATGGTTTCCGTTTGACGGTTTATCCCTGCGAGATTAACACGCCGGCCGTGAACGTTCTCTACCCAAGACCCTACCCAGCCTCTCACGTGACCAGGACAGAAAGTAACGCATCCGCCACCTGCACCGAATAAAACTGGGCAACTTGAGATTAAACGAATTGGACAGTTGGTAATTTCGTGTCGGGACCTAGGCTAGTGAGAGAAGCACACACACACACGCGCGCTTACATGTGTGTAAGTTACTGTTGCTGAACAAGAGTGAGAGTGGACTCGATCCGGGCAAATCGCCCGACCTGATGATGATGATGATGAACAATTTTCGGGGATTCGAAGAAAAAAATACCTACATAGCTATGGATGCTTCGATATACCAGTACTCTACCATGCAAACTTATTCCTTCACTTTTTTTCTGCCTCCCTTCTTCCACTTTATTTCTCTATTTCTTTTTCTTTTCTTCCATCTATTCATCTTCCATCCATCCTATATCACTCTCTCCATCACCCCCTCGCTCCATCCATCCATCCATCCATCCATCCATCCATCCATCCATCCATCCATCCATCCATCCATCCATCCATCCATCCATCCATCCATCCATCCATCCATCTATCCATCCATCCATCCATCCATCCATTGTAAGTCTAAAAGTACCAGTATAGTTTTATCGCCGCATACCTACTGCAAAGTATTTCTGCAAAGTTGCTAACTGCTTTGATTACTTTATAATGGCTATTTAGCTGCTTTCTCCGGGCGCCAATGCAGTTATTTTTGATCGCCTTAATTGGTGCTATGTACACCCATCAGCTATGACGCTGCTATGATTGGATTATTTCACCACTTAGTTTGAAAGAGCATTTAGGCAAGGAGCAGAAACATTTAATATGCATCTAACTCAATACTGCAGGTCCCAAGTAAACTAATTTTACCATAATGATCCAGCGCACAACTTTATTATTCCATAAGTACCTCTTAACGGGGGGGTTAATCAATACATTTGACTTTAATATCAGGATATTGCACCATCCACGCTCCGTAAAAGCCCTGGATCCAATCGATAACGACCACTTAATGTACACGGGATCACGACCATAAATACTACATTTATTCCAAATGCAATGACCGGGTGCGTTAGATAGATGGCAATCTGGCGGGAAAAGGACATGTACACAGCGTCGTAGAACCTACATGGCAGGCTAGTCTGGACGGCTTTCAGAAACCTGGTAGTAGATAATAGCAATCATAGAACTCATATACAATCAGAAACCAGTACATAATAAGCCTAAAAAGAGTCCACTCACGAGGACAGCTGTAGAGGCTAGTCAAATGAATAGTCTATACAGAAGGAGAACTGCTATGAGAGAACCCCATGGTATATCATCACTTTTGCCGATTGTCGTAAGACATTCAAACCTGTACTCGTGACCACCTCTTCTTTGATTAGGACCTCCCCTTTCCACTAAGGCGACGGCCGTTGAGCGGTCATATATTTTTTTTTATTCCAACATTCTATCACAAGACATGGTGGCGGCACACTCAAGTTTATTCAACTTATTTTAATGCCGCCACCAACGCAAAGGACAAACGCATGAACGGACAATAGACATACTCATTTTCACCTGAGTCAAGTGAGGAAAGTCGTGTAAAGTGCCTTTCCCAAGGGCACAAGATCGGTGGCATGTCAGGGTTCGAACTCGGGACCTCTTGGTTCCGAGCCGAACGCTCTGCAGTTACGCCACACGACCCCACATATTGAGCGGTCATATTGAGCAAGTCATTAATAGTTAAAACAAATTTCATTGATAAAGAAGAGTATTTTTTAGATTTTGTTTATCTTGTTGTCTTTCAAAATAATACTTTAACATAATATTCAGTTTATGAAATCATAGATCATACAAATCTAATTTAAGTGGAAAGGGACATGAGGTTATTTTTTTGCATTGGCCCAAGCGTGAAGAATCCTGTTTATAGTGGTCCGCTGTCTACTGTAACCATTTCCTTAAAGTTCTTAGAGTGGTCACTACAGACAGGTTTGACTGTACATTTTTCACGTCCTCAGTCTACATTCACTCGTGATACACATGCTTAATTCACCAAGAATCCACAATTTACAATACAGTCTGTTTTGACTTATGCCAATTGACTCTCTCCTTGTATACAGTAAAACCGAACTCAAAATATACACACTGTACATTTGCTGTACAATTGTTAGACTGAGTCGTTATTTTTACTCGAGAGGAATTAACTAGCCTTAATCTTTGTCAACTTCCAGGCTAACAGTTGTGACATTCATTTTTTTAACTGAGCAGTCACGAACATGTGAATGAACTATTTAAAGTCTACACAATCGTGCGTTTATGGATGATGTACATGATGTGCTATTTACTTGTCGCTGCATTCATTGCAATGTTGAGATGCCAGCATCTTGCACGAGAAGTGGTGTAGTGCGTCGTGGGCCTCTGTGAGTCAAACAAACATTTGTATTAAGTTACAATTACACTAATGTGTTGATAAAGGTTAGAGAGCCAGGTAGTAAACGGTAGTTACTTAAGGCGCGGTCACATTCGTCGTACGATTTGTATGGCGGCTATGACAGAACCGACCGCCGACAAGGATCTACGGCAACTTTTTCCAGCCACAAGACAGCTGAATGTTGTACGACACATACACGATTGTCCCAAGAATACCCCCAATCAGTTCGTACGACAAATGTGACCGGGCTCTTACAGAGAGATTGAAATCTCTACAACTGGATAAAATCACTGAGCTTAGTTCCGAACGTTTCGAGCGATATCTCCTGACGTGAAAGGTAAGCAAACTTAGAAAGTGGAGCCTCAGAACTAAACTTCATTTCCTGTGACCTTCGTGTCCTTAAGACGACATAGAAGCCTGTACAGCTGCCCTAGGTTATACTAACAAGGCCTTGGATCGGTCTATGTTACTTAGACGTGAGAAGGTAATGTAGGGACGTTCAGAAAGTGGGAGGCCTAGCCGGGAACGAAGCGGTATAACTCATATGATCACATTTCGGGGCATAACTATGCACTATAGTTCATAGTGATGCCTCAAAATGTGAGTTATACCGCTTTCTTCCCGGCAAGGCCTCCCACTTTCTGAACGACCTATACGACCTGTTGCAACTGGCCCATGGATGGCGTGAGTGCGTGAACTGGCGACCGGCTCATCACCTGACAGTGCTGTTATATCAGCCTTGCCGTATATTGACTCTGTCAAGTCTAGTTTAGGTTGTGTGCTTCGGCAGTTCGTCTCATAGCTAGCTGTTCCTGACTACAGTGCGTGCTTAGGTTTATTGATAAGTCAGTTCAACTGAGGACGTGTCAATCGGAGTATTGGTCGTGTCTGTCAGTAACAGACTAGTAAGCAGATAATGCCAGACAGTCAAACGACAAATATCATATCATCATTTCTGTCAGCTCAGAAGAAAACACAGGAGCCAAGGCTTTGATTTTCATGCATATTTGGCAGCCAGGAGGTCATGTCATGTTTGAACAATTTCACACTCTCCCTCTGAAACCTCCTTGATTTCTTCTGAAGGTTTGCGATGACAAAGCAATATGTGGTTTAACATGGCGGCTGTGACACAGGCAACTGTAGGGAAAGGTGACTGACCTTTGAGTTTTTGTTGCACAGCCAGCCGTGCTCTCCTCTCCTGGTCCAGCTCCTGGCACAGCGTATCTGTGGCGAAACGTCAAAACGTCACTAACGTCTAACGACATTTGATTCAAATGGTCAAGGGAGGAAAACACTAACAGTTTCCCGTGAATAGTTTCATCAGGTTGGTAAGTCACTGAATAAAGAGACTCTTTCTACACAACCGACGTTTCGTGAGGAAGGTGACAGACGGTCACCGAAACGTCGGCTGAATAGAACACTTGGTTGTGTAGAAAGAGTCTCTTTATTCACTAACAGTTTCCCTACTTTGCTTTAGGGTTAATGAGATACTATTGGGGTCAGTTAACTTTTGTCAAAAACCAAGTCAACAGAGTAGACAGAGGGGATCGATGCTCTCAATACAAAGCTGCCAAGACAGGCCAGGTTGTTAGTTAGTTAGTTAGTTGATTTATTTACCTCGAATTAGACGGATCTGTTCCACCATCTCCTGTCTGTATGTCAGCTCGCGCTTGACCTGTTCTTGGAAAGTATCTGTCGAAAAACAGCAACAGAAATCGTGATCAGTCAGACCCCACACAATACATATATTAATTATCGTGACTACATACAGTTGCAAGTTATTATTAATGTTTGCTTTTGTTTGCTTCTCGATTATTTACGTTAGTTACGAACCGTGGTGCCTGGTTCTGAATCGTCATGGTCACCGTGACGTCATTGCCCGAATCTAATTGAATTAACTAGCAGAAATCAAGAACTGGAAGACTGATTTGAAAGATTCGACGTTCCCTCACATCAGAAGAGTGTAATTTTGGTCCAAACGTCTTCATACCACGTTTGACTATTTTCGGGAACCGTTGTATTTTAGTGTTATTGGTGCCATAAGGTCTTTAAGTGAGATACCTTGTAAGATACGATACTCCTTCTCGATTCGCTGCCTTGCCTCCCTCTGTCTCGAAAGCTCTCTCTCAAGCTCCTCTGTTGGAGAAAATACAAATATTCAAATTTGCGAACAAGAGGCAATGAGAGTGGAAAGTGAAAGTGATCAAACATCTTGACACCACTCGAGAAGCGACAAGCGACAGAGTTGTCACCTACAGACTTA
The DNA here is from genome assembly GCA_013266295.2 of Branchiostoma floridae x Branchiostoma japonicum. Lineage (NCBI taxonomy): Eukaryota > Metazoa > Chordata > Leptocardii > Amphioxiformes > Branchiostomatidae > Branchiostoma > Branchiostoma floridae x Branchiostoma japonicum. The sequence continues at coordinate 22,365,041 of CM023823.1, forward strand.
ACTTTGATATTAATACCGTTTCATCATATCTTGACATAAAGTTATGGACACTGTTTTTACCTTTTGTCATAGTTGCCAACTGGCGTCGGATATCTTCAAACTCATGGTTGTCAGATTCGTCTGGAAATGAAAAATGATAATCATTGTCTGTTAATATGTCATACTAAACGTTTTAATTATACATAGGACTATACATCATCTGGCGGCTGCTGAGCAGACGACCGTGAGTTCCCTCCAGTTAGTCCTGTTCTGGGCGATGTCAGCAATCCTCTTTGAGGAAATGTCCGAGTTGTTGTCACCCAGCAACCGTTGGATGTACTGTAGGTAGGTGGTGGGTTGACGACCACGTCTCCTTCTACCATGAGGTGGCCATGAGATGATGATGATGAGGACTATACAGGACTGTGCATTTGACATACATTTGGCAGTCTACATGTACCCCCCTATCTTGCCACCATCTGCGTTAGGTACAGAACACCCTTTCTCCGCTTGCCTTAAATAGTTTTCTGGCATAGCTCACTCTTCCTATGAATAATGTAGATCCAGATGTGTTTAGTCATTCAATAGATGATCTATCAGCAAAATGACATTCTTTCTTGCTTTTGACAGGTTAGCCGACAAGGTAAAGCCATTTAAAACCCAAAAGTTCCCCCTGACCTTGCATAGAATAAGACTTTTAAGTACAACGAAATATTGTTTGAGTCTAACAACGCATAGATGGTACGACACGAAACTTCCCAGGCTGTACTGAAAAAGTGACAATGCTTATCCGACTTAGTCTCAGTTTTCAGATCCCCTATCAACCATGACCCCGTTTCGAGCTTCTGACAACGTGGGAAAAGTCCATATGTAATTAGATAATAACGTCAACGCCACTCTTGGGTCTTCATTTCATTCTGTATCTGCCGAAGTAAAGTAATAGTCTACATCCTGCATCATCGGAAGGGAGTTCAGTACCTGAGGGACTGGCTGATACAGTTGAGTTCCTGTCCAAAGTCACCCCTGCACCGTCCGGTAGGGAGTCTTTTCTCCCGGAGTCCTTAGATTTGGGGCTCGCGCACAACAGTTGTCCAACCGAGTAGGGCAGACTGGACGCCTCTGGCTGCTTATTCTGTAGCAATACACACAAAGCAAAATAAATATGGGGTTGTGGGTTATTGCTTACTCTGTGGGGAAAAAGAACATGCATATGATAAATGTTGGTCATTGGAACTTGAGTTTTGTAGTGAGTACAAGATATGTACATGTGACATTATTGTACGATTTTCTTTCGTCGTAGGATTGTCGTAGGTTTGAAAGAACCGACGTCGACAAGATCGATGTGCAACACATTTTTTCGTCTACAGACGGCTGAATTCTGTTACGACGCATCCACGACTGTCCCAAGAATGCCCCGATCATTTTGCTGTCGCAAACCTATCGTACGACTCAGGTGACCTGGTCTCCATCCAGCCGTGTTGATGGGAAGCACATTTCCAGCGCCAGAACACCTGTGTGTGATGATGAAGGTGAAAATGACGTGTGGTGTTGTCAATCTAATCTTCTTCACCAGGAGTATTATCTCGGCTCAGTTCCTGACACACCGACGGTGTAAAATATCGCCCCGGATTAATTTCCCGGTTTTACCGCATGTAGTCAGTAAAGATACTGATCTCACGTGTTCAATAAAACATCACAGCGGGCATGAATCATTTATACCTCCCGGTTTGTATTTCATCCACCTTTCCTGAGTAAATAAAAACCGATCCGTCCATTAAAATTTATTGCCACTTGGTCTTCGCACGAGCCTGAATTCAAACAACAGACGGGTCTGAATTAATAATGAACGTTCATCTGATGAGGAATGACAACCTTATCCATGATTAAGACTCGGGATAATAGCGTGTCTTAGGGCTGTCTTAGATACACACACGCAAGCCTCGTCAGTACCAACACCTGTCAGTTGAGCCAGTAGAGCTACCAGTTGACCAAGAAGGCTGCATTCCTAACTGGAGAAATTTTGAGATCGCAATTGTCTGACGATAGCCTCGAACATGCCTTTAGCTTTCAGAGATGATAAAAGTTGTCGGGTACGGTACTCAACTTAGATATTATGATACATTAGAGCTTGTTACGAAATTAATATTTACAGTCCAAATTGTCATGTATAATTCAGACTCATCTCACAGTTGATTGAAGTGGATAAAATAACGTTAAGTGACTGGCGGGTTGAAATGATATCACACACGCTATACAGGTCTCTAAATACCCGTGTGTGAAAGAACATTATGACGACCATTCTTGTTAAGGCACAGAGAGTCACATTCGTCGTAGATTACGACATTTTCGTCATTGGACTTTCAGCGGGGCTATGACAGAACCGACAGCCGACAAGGATCTTCCCCAACCTTTCCCGTCACAAGCCAGCTGAATTTGTACGACACTTCCACGATTGCCCGAAGAATGCATTCACTTTGTTAACTTATCGTGCGACTAATGAGACAGGGGCATGAGTGGTTTATAATAGTGCCGATTTGATGACATATGAAGAAAACGATATTACAGCAATGTTGGTGCTAAAAGGAACGAAATAAAATAAGAAATGGCAAGAAAAAAAGACACGAAAAAATTGGACAACATGATACACAAGAATAGTAGCATATAAAATCTATGGATCAATCATTCAATTCCATTTATCGGTTAACAAGTTCATGGTGCGTTTCCTTGCACTCCTATCTTAGACGTATATCAACCACAGTATAGCGTATCGCTTCTTTGTAATCTAAAGGACGCCGTGAAACTATGAGTAATTTTGAAAATACGATTCTAGGCTCGCCCTATCTCCTCATTTAAATCACCCACCGTTCAGATCATGACATGATATTATTTCATGATTGATGGACTAACGCATTTGCTATCAAGATGGAAACAAAATGTATTCTAAAAGGGTAATAGGACGTCAACTCTTTGTGTTTAAATCTTATTTAGGTCATAACTTGTAGAGAAGTGTTCATCTCGTTCCAAAATGCTGCAATCTGATTGGTAGAATGACATGTCTTGTTGATAATGTGGGTGACGTTACCAAGGCAACATGACCCAGACACTCTCACAGTAACTGTATTCACCTTACTACCTTAAGTCAATAAAATGCTGTATATTTAGTTAATAGCCTAATGTCGCATACAAAACGTGGCGCATCAAATTATAAAGCATCATAGTTTTCTCTATTAGATTGATTAGATGTATTTGAAAAAAGTTTAATGCGAAAACTGGTGCTAGGTTGTAGAATAATGTCTCATTGCGGAAAGTGCAATTTCTGGGGTACATGTATGCATACATATAACGTTATAGTGTAGGCACAGTTCTATCAAAGTCTAGCAAATACCTGAACGCCGGTTGGAGAGTCCCCCCTGGTCTCCTTCGTCTCCGTGCTGCTGGGCAGGGGTGTCTTCAGTGGAGGCGTCAGACTTGGGGCTTGAGTTGTCTCCGGTTGGTCTTCTGTGCCGCCTTCACTACTCGCTGGGGAGTTCGTCCCCGCGCTGTGCGAGTTGAACTCGTTGTTGTTATTGTGTGAGCCTGTAGCATCTTCCGTCTGTTCAGACTCTATGACGGCTGGCTCCAACACGCTAGGGTCTGCCGCTTCTGTCTTATCGTCGGCGAAGCCGTTGTCTCCACAGGCCGGCGACGGCGGCGTTCCGTCGGCGATGGTTTCACGACCACTCGGGCGGTCCTTGTCGCTGGCATCGTCACTCATACAGTCGTCTGTGACGTTGATGTCGCTGAGATAGGACCGCGCGTCGCTGTCGACGTCGTAACCGCTGCCGTTGTTGTTCTCCACGGCCGTTTGAGCGGGAGGAAACTCGTGTAAGTTGAGACCGCTGGTACCTGACGGTACGCAGTCACACGCTGAGGGCTGGCTGGCCTTACAGCTCTCACAACTGTGTTTGATAACTGGTCTGAAGGCCGAGGTGTGCTCTTGCTCTTGCTCCATCAGGGAGAGAAGTTTTCGTCCATTTTCGCCTAGAGTAATTCTTGGTTGTGGAGCCGTGTCGTCCCTTTTTGCGTGGGTGTCCGGGCCTTCCTTAGCTAGACATTTCGAGCTGTCGGAGTCCGGTCGCCGGAGGTTCTTCAAGAGATCGGTGGCAGCGAGCGGGGGGTCGATAAAGCTGGATTTAGCCGCCAGCAAAGGTGGAGGTATCATGCCGTTAAACCAGGGGAGGTTCCAAGGCTCGAACCCGTCTGTTTTAGGCCCCCACGCGCTCTTGACGTTCGCGCCGGACAGTCGGCTGACGGTGGGGACCCCGGGCGTGAGGGAGGGGTGGGTGCCGATGGTGTGGGGAATGTTCATGTTGCTCGGTAGGGACTGGAGCTGTAGGCTGTAGGACCTGTTAGGGACCGGCACGACGGGGAACGACGGCACGGTGGGGCTGGGGTGGGGGAGCTCCCCTCTGTGGGACTCCTGTTCCAACCTGCGCTTCTTAGCGGCTTCTACGTTGTGCGGGGAATGGCTGGATGAAACCCTTTTCCTGTTGCCTCCGTTGAACATGGCCTTGACGTCCTCCCAGGCAAAGACGAGGTCCTCGGACGGCTTTTCCGCGGCCAGCTTCATGTGCCGCCGCCATGAGTTAAAGTTGGCCGCGTCGGGGTGCTGATACTTAGACTCCGACATGCGGTGGGAGTGGAAGATGAACTTGTTAGGGGAGAAGAAGACGTTACAGTAGCCACACTTGACGCATTTGGCGCGGGAACTGTTGTAGCGGGCGGGATAGAAGCTTCCCCGGCAACCCCACGAACACTCGTGGTACACGTCGAACGCGAAGTTCTCCGGGAGTTTCGGCGGGCTGATGTCGCCCAGGAAGGACTTGCAGAGACGGTCGGCCTCCCGTTTGGTGATCATGCCGCACCGGCGGGACGAGATGGGCATCGCACCGGCCCGCCGGAGGATCTCCAGCTGTACCGGCGTGCACTGCACACAGGTGATGCCCAGGGCCACGCGACGGTTGTGGATCTCGTTATAGCTGTAACCCTGCCAAGAAAGAACGACACAGTTTTTACTGACAAGAAAGTTCCTTTAAAACATACTGTAAAATGTTCATGAACGAATATTCAATTTTAATTTTAATTTTTTCAAATTTCTGTATGTGGTACACTTTTTATTCTTATTGAAAGCTCTCTCAGTAACTTGAAACAGCAGGAAGGAAGGAGTCACTTTACACACCATTACCTTCAGTAGGGTGTTGGAGATCTGTGCCAGACATAGCCTCTCTTTGCCGTCTATAACCAGCGCCACGATGGGCACACCATACAGCATCACACTCCGGACCTGCACAGGAGGGGGAGGGGGGCAAATTAAAGTTTCTCATTTGTGCTTCAAACTATACCATGCGACAAAACCGTCGATGCAACATAGCACAAACAGGACATTACAAACCTAAAAGGGAGTGGAATTTCAAAGTAAAATTTGACGAGTTGTTTTCAGTGAAAAAAAAAACGACGAGTGGTTCTGACCTGGTTATTGTTGTGTTGAGCCACTTGAACGGGCACTGTGTCGGTTTCGTCCTTCCTCTCGTCCGACTTGTCGGCGGGGATGATGGCATTCGGCCCGATGGTCGCGCCCGGGGGGTCCGGTGGGGGGTCCGAGGAAGACGGACGGGGACTCGGGTCTCTGTCCTGGGGACTTCTCTGTTCATTCTCCATCCTTGGGTTTCCTTATAGCTATCAAAAACATCAAACTACATTATAGCATCGTTCTGCACCGATGTCGAGACCAGACATGGCCACTTACGCTACAGGTACGTGACAAAATTACAGCAGACGCTTCGATACAACTTAACATCTTTCTTCCGGAAACAAAATCTGCCCTTAATTCAGACGACAAGAGGCGACAACAAAGCGATATCAGTTCAAAGTAAATCTCTAGTGCCCTGCACTGAAAACACTATGAAATGCTCTATACACAACCCTTCAAAAAGACGTGATAACACACACAAAAACCTATTATAGAGGTTCGCTTCTCGTGTTTCTAAACCCAGGAAAAAGACTGAATGGAGTGCGTAGTATACTTGCCTATAGCTACATCCCGTAGGTAGATTATACTGCTAACCGACTATAATACAACCATTACAGATCTGTTCAACACGTCCTTCCGCATGGACAATACGGTCGAGGAAAAGGGCCTTGCAATAAATAAGCTCCGCTGGACTTAACCAAAAACCATACAGGATATTGTCTGTTGCTTGTGTGTGTATTACAATGAATGCCTGCGGCAAAAGCACACAAACCATGATACCCCGAAGGAGGATTTTACGTTCCCACGCATAACGATACATTATAGATAGATAGGTGAAAATTGAAAAAGGGCAAACCGAACACATAGACTCTCTAACTGAACCATAGAATACCGTACACTACTTGTGCAGGTATCACTGAATGTTAAATACCATGGTTAAAGTTAAATATACCAAGCTAAATACTGTATTAAGAGAGATAATGATGCCACACAGTATTAGAGAAAATAGATAACACTATCTCTTAGCACATCGCAAAAAATGCAAAATGACAAATGAAAATAGCACAACAGGAGACGTATGCTCCTCACCCTTACACTATCCTCACCTTCAGACCGATAGTTCCATAAAACGCAATACCAGTGATTGACAGGACCTAACTGACTATCCTGCTGTCAGCGCGCCGCCCTCTCCGGGTCTCCCAGTCCGTAACATATGGCGAGCGCTGGCAATTATAAACCAGTCAAATTCGTTTAACCTCGATTTGGATCCATTGGCCATCTCCTATTGGCCAGCAAATTAGCCCCCACCCAGTTATTGACATGTGTGTGTGCAGTGGGGATGACTAGGGCTAATTGTTGCCGAGGAAGATTTATTAATCATTGCTCCAGGCCTCTCTGTTCGCCTATTGTCTAAATCAACATCGGATGTCATGAGCAATTGACAAGAGGAGCTGCAGCAACGGGGTCACGCATATACACGGGCACTTATATGTAGACCTCCACATGTACTGCGCTTGCCCATCTAGGTACACTGCCAAGATAATATAATATAATATATACAAAATTCAATTTGCAATTTTCTTACGATGTTCACATATTTTGAAAACGGCCGTATGAAGACGAATGATCTGCATGTGTTGTATGTTTCGCATATGTGGCAAGGTAGGTACTGGACACTACAAATAATGGCAAACCGGTCGTACGACAAAGTCTTAAGTCTACAATTAATCAGTAAGAACGACTAAAGCTAAAAGTGTGATGATTCGATCACATACGTCCTACTGAGTTCCGTTTAGTGTAAATATACGGTGTCCAACATTAGGCACACAATGAAGATGATATAGTGTTTGAAGAAGGGGCTAGCCGGAAAACGCCTGCATGGCTAACCTCAGAGTTCTCAAAGGGGGAGAGCTTGGCCAAGATACAGGGTAATGAAACCGTAAGGAGATAGCGCTGCTAACAGGGAAAACTGCAGCGATAGCCCGTCTCTAATGTGAAAGACAACTAAGGTTAAATACCCTGTTTAAACGGTCGTAAAAATGCCAAACAACGTGCGATCTAGGCCCAGTTAAGACACGGTTACGACCAAAAATTATCATACATTCTTTTATATCAGTAGTAAATAGTTTGATAACAAGTGAAGCCTTTCAACATTTCCATGGGGTTGATTCAATATGGCTCGCGTTATGATGCTAGGGTTCACGACCCGTGGTTAATGTAATATCATTTCCACGACAAATTACATCTTTAATCTATTTATCGTAATTTATTTATGAGATGTTTGCATGGCAGGAAATGAAAACGGGGCCATGACACCTGGTATTCTACTGACATTCTACATAATACTGTCCGTAGTTGTTTTTTCCACTGAGGAAATTTTTGTCCAATGATCTTCAAAATCGAATTAGAAAATGTGTCGCCAAATATTTTTAAGATCCACGAATCTTACTTTAATTGATGATCGATGCAGAAAGAAATAGGTAACAATGAATATTATATAACTAATCCATCAACAACTATTGACGTTATAGAGTCCAATTCTTTGTTTGTAGTTGTGTAATTCTTTGACTCTTAGTTACCTAAACGTTTGTTTTAAGTATTATCTTTTTTCCAGGTAAATGAGCGTAATACCATTTGCATTTATCAATGTCAAACTTTCGTTTACCTGAAAGAATACTCAAATTGAGCGGTTATTCCTTTTATTTTTGATTAATAACGATAAAGTGAACTGCGGTTAATTCATTCTATTTGTGTATACTATGTGCATAGCCATAGCTCATAGGTTTTTTTACCGTTTCTGGTGATGAGGAAAGTTTATGTATTCCTTAACCCTGTGTCCCTGGCTGCGGACTGCTGTGCAATAATGTCCTGTCAATCACTCCAGACAGCCCAAGCACATTTGTAGTGCGATTTTTTTTGTCGTACGATTTTCAGGCGATGACAGGACCGACCGCATACCGTCGACAAGAATTTACGACTACCGTTTCCGCCAGAAAACAACTGCATTTTGCCCGACATATCCACGACAGTCTTACGATCCTCAAACCTGTCGTATGATGGATGTGACCGGGCCTAAGAGGAAGTACCGAATGAACCACTGGGCCGATGATGTATTTAGAACAATAAAGCTGATGTTTTGGAGCGAACATCCCGGTGTTGGAATATCAAAGCGATGACGGACGGTTTATAGCTGTATGTACTTTCTTTGTTCAACCATTAGAAGGTTACACCGTATTTCTTGTGTGTTTGTGTATGATGTGACAGACAGAAAGATATAAAATTACACGATGGGACGCTTGTCTCACGGAATGGTGTTTTGTTCGCGTTAAATCAAATAAACGCAGTCAGACGTGTAGTGATCGCGGGAAACATATGGCGTATGTAGCCAATGATGAAACGTGTAGTCCAAAGTGAAACTCAATACCGGGGCGCGAGGCAGCGGTAGCGAGGAAAAAGCCTAACGCCTGCCGTCCTATTGTGTCTGGGGTATTAACCCATGTCAAACAAAGCGCTTCTACAGTCCCCCGCCGGCCACTGTCGTGTGTGGCACGTGACCTTTTACACTACCTCCCCCTTCCCTAAACGAGATGGTTTTGTATTCTTTCTTTTCCAAGAAAAATCCCCCGGGCATATATTAACTCCAGCGAACTTTAACCATTTAGTTGGGTGATCGCGGACAATGATATGGGCGTTTATTTCTTGCTCACCACATTGTGAATAATTAATCTTTGAGCCTGTCTATAGAATGAGGGTATTGTTGATCACCAGTCTACGGCCATATGTCGCCATGTCGAACAAGGTTTCTGTTATAGACACCAGCCGTACGTGGTCGTGAAATCTAAACGGTTATTCTACATTTTGGGACAGTTGATGTGAAAAGGCTATCTTTACATAGCCATACTCGAGTGTACATGTAACGCAAGTGTTAGTTAATCATTGTAAAACGTTATTGAGTCTGTTTGTATCGTTGTAGTAGATGTGGTAGGTGTGGTAAGCATTGCTATACGTTGCTCAAAAAACTTTGCTCAAGGTACGAAATTACTTACAGATTGATATATATATATATATATATATATATATATATATATATATATATATTTGCGATTAAAGGGAAAGGAAGAGAAAACATAGTTTCCTTAATTGGACTAAACATGGCGATTACTGTTAAGTTGAATTGCCAAGTAATCTCTATTCTGCCTTACCTGACTAATCCTACATCGAAAATACAAAAGACAAGATTATTATCAGATTAAAGTATCTGAAACTGGGGGGTTCAGGGCTTGGCAACTTAAATATTTTCACTGTTCATAGTTGCTATATATAGTATAAAATTGAAAACGATATTATATTACATTATTAGCAAAACACCAAAAACAGCGTTTTTGTTGTGAAGAGTAATATAAAAGTAATAGAACAACTTTTCCCCAAAAAATTAACCAAAAATATCGACGGAATAAAAGATGGCGTACAACCAGTTAGCTAGATAGAGTCAGAAAGCCAGTGGTGTGGACTGAATCTGCGCAACAGAACATTTTCAGAGACCAAGCCGACGCGTACGCTGTCAGATACAACAGGAGATTAAACCGCGTTGGATCTTGCCGCCTTTTTCTACTCACCAAATAACATGTGCTGTAACAAAGACGATCGTATGATATTAACTGTGGCTAACAGATGGGGCCACAGAGAGCCTTCTAAAGGCTTCAGTCATTAAGTAGACAACAAAAGAAGCTCTGCAGACAGCCCGCGTGGGCCGATCAAGGGCAGCAGATTTTAATTGCAAGAAGACATGAAACAAACGTGATTTCCACCGGTTTCAGCGCCATCTGCTCTTGCCTTTGATGGTGAATCTAGCCTAAGTTCTCCCAAATACGATGTAAGTGAAAACACCGAGCTAGTCTTGGCGCTGGATGGGCAGGAGGGTTTTTCTGTGAGGATCTTGGACTTTGATTTCAGGATGTAATAGAAGTAAAGTGATTTGTTACACGGCGTGTGGCATCTGCTCCGGGCTTTGAAGATATCTTTGCGCCCCATCCCGACAAAAACGTTGCAAGCCGAGTTGTAGATCATTACCTTTAGAATTAAGTCCGGTCGTGCGGGCCGTATCTCAAGTACACGCTGCAACTTAATGCATGGTTGTCTGTAGATACACTTAAAAAGGAAAAAATATGCTGTTTTTATTCTAAATAAAGCCGCTGAGTTGACCTAGAAAACTGCAGAATGGTTGCTGAGCTCTCTGTAGTTGCATGTTCTAACAACTTGATTCCGCGGCTCGAGGAAAGAGCACGTGAAAGGTACAGAAAAGAAAAAGAAAACGGACGGAAAAACTCTATACCTTTGAGAAAATTCTGACGAATACTTGCACAAGTATGTATCGCTAGTACTCAAGCCCTAGCGGTACACAATGTGTGTCCAAAATTTGTGGTGACGTTAGATGATGAGTTACATCAGACCACACCCTATAGTTACCTGGACGGTAAGATCAGCAAGAGAAAGAGGACGGCGTCGATTTAACACGAAACCGTCGGTACCAGAACCAAGAACGTTTGTGGGGGAAAAAATTTTAAATTTCAAAATGAAACGGCAGCGTCTGAAGGCTGTCGAGTACCATGAACGTCGGTATGATACAATAGATATTGTTTGGGAACAATCACTAATACCTTACTGAATGATTATATATTAATTGATATGACATTAGTATCATGCCTTCATACTGACAAAATACAAGTTTTGCCGAAACAGCTATGCCTTGCAATTGCACGGAGAGAAAACCCAAGGGGCTAGTGTAAACATTTACAAAACCGAGTGAATATGATGCGTTGATATCGCTACCGTTTTTGTTGCTGTTCTCACATAATCACAATTTCGGGAGCTTGCAACAATAGACATATCTTTCCATACATCTTTACATTGGTTTACAGAGGAAAATCAAATATCAGGCAAGTATAGAGTTTAGAGACTCAGCGATGAATGGTTGAGCGGTTACCATAATTATGATTTTCACGCCGTTTTGCCCGCGCCTAGCTCGGTCCTGTAATGTGCAGAGCCGCCGTCCCAATCCCCGCGCGATCCCGCCAGGATTGAGCCTTAATCGCCTTTATTGAGGGGTTCATTAAGAGGCACGCCGGCTCATCTCCCCCCGATATCTCACCGGATGACAGCCGAGCCGCGGAAGGCGTGATCGTGGCGCGGGGAGGAATAGGAGATGTGTGTTCAGAATGACGGTATAATTTCTAAATTGTGTTCAAATGGCTGTAATTATACCCTGTGGTTTACACGCAAAACGTGCCGGGCGCGTGCGGGGCAACATGCGGACAACTCCCACCGGATATTTGCGGGCCAGAATTAATCATCAACGACTCTATCCATTCACTTCACGCTCTAAAATCGCTCATTTTAGGAAGAAATGTGGGACGCCTTAATAAAATATGCTTATTTCTGTTTTCTATTTTTCGGTTAAACAAAAGTACAGCGAGATGTTAAAACGCGATCTGGATGTTTATAGAATATGAGGAAAAACCGAAGGTGTCCAAATACTAGTAAACATTTTGGAAATTGTCTAAATCCGATTACAATATTATACGCTTGTACTGTATTAAAAGGTTTGCGTCCTTGTCGGAGATATCTACAATAACGTAATCCGGTTTTTAGATGTGAATTTGATGAACTGAGTACAGTAACATATCAATGAAAAATTCAGCTGGATAACAATAGGACCCACAGGCGTTCTCATTTCGTATCCATTATCGTTTTTCGTGTATGTGTATTTGCAGATATGTACACATGCTTGGGGTAGTAGAAACGTCTTTCGATAGTTTGCGTTCGCATTTGCAATTGTGGTTACTTACATACATGTATCAATCGTGTACCCTTTCTACTGGGTGTAACGGGTAAGATGTAAGGATAAGTCCTTATGGAACACGCAGTGACCGTCGTTAGCAGGGAATGGTAATTGAACTTAAAATCGATTTCCCCTCGTTGATTAAAAAGTTCACTCCCCCCGCCAGATCTTGACTAACTATATACATACACAAACACTGTACAGCGTACCACTGAAGCTGTACACAACCACACATATATCCATGTATTAGTAGTTTCAACCAGACTGCTTGGGTTACTGGAAAAATACTAGAAATTAGCCAAATATGGTGAATAATGTGCCAGAGGAATTGGCCCGCCATAGAGTTCTATATAGGCATTAGATCTCAGTGATCTACAGAATCCTGAGTTTCCTATGACCGACGAACTCCCCTGGCACGCCATTCACGATATTTTCTAGTTTCGGATAGTTTCTAGAACTATTCCAGCAAATCATTCACCTTATTTGGCCAATTTGTAGCATTTTTCAAGCAACCCAAGTTGTCTGGTAGAGACTATAAATAACGTGCCAGCCTGCCGTATTTATCGAGTTCTTGTGACACACATACACATACAATAGTCGATCAGGAACGGAGGATATTATCATAATCCCAATTTACACGCCCATATCCCCTATAACAAGGAATGAATTGTTGCTCCCGTTTCCCTCCATCCATCATGGCTAAATGGCACAGGGAACAGTGATATATGAATGCCGTCTGTATGACACATAGGTGTTACGCTTAAAACATCACTTCATTTTCATATTCCTAATTTTCCACGCCGATTTGTCCTTCTTTTCAAGTCCTAGTAACTGTTGCTTGGCCATTAGCAGGGACCCCTGTTTAGCGGCCATCCCGCGGGAAAAATACATGTTGTTGGTGCGAGTCAAGGTTTTTCCTACGATTAGTAATGCCATCTCTGTTTCCAGCTGTTTAAGCAACAGAGTTCGGATAGAATTAGGGCGTAGAAATAACCCTAACATGTTAACAGTGCGCTCATTGTTACAATTTCCCAACAATGTATGCACCTTCACTGCGATACGCTTGCCCCCCTCAAAACCCCTGCGAATATTAACGGTTTGAAAGCTTCTCCGAATCCCCCAAACGACGAATGCTTTTAGCCGGGAAAACGGAAAGAACCGGCTGTGGGAATTGGAACCTTAATCAACAGACAGTGAAAAACGTATTAACGGTTCCATTAAAATTCCTGCTCGATGTGGAAAGAGTCAAACGAGTGCTAATCGTTTTGAAAATGTGCATGACGCATTAGCTAGCGTGCGTGTGTACACGTTAATTGGACGACATATTGCGCAATAAACGGCATTTGTGATCAAACTAGTATAATTAGAATCTTTGATGAGATAGCTTAGAGCGTTATTTCAAAGGGTTAAATTCTAAGATTAAGAAACGTAATCTTCCAATTAACCACCATAGAGATCATGCTCAGGTGCAACTCAGTACTGTTGTGAAATCCGACATCATATTCCACTACTCGTCAATAAACGACATTTGTGATCAATTTCTGATGAGAATCTTGAATGCGTTAGCGTAGAGAATTATCCTATGTTAAAATTACGAAAAGTAAACTTCCCACTAACATAGAAATAATGCCCAACCCAACATTGCCGTGAAACATCCACATAAATGCTTTCTTCACTAAGTCTAAATTGAACGGCAAAACTATTAAAAACGTAGCAGTAAGTTCATCCGCGACATATCATAGCAGACAATTCCTGGAGTATCCTCAGACTCTGATAGCTCTGTCTTGGCTTGTTGTGTTTCAGTCTCATTTTGCATGGAACATCTTCATTCAAGGGCGCTCGATGCTTAGCTTTGAGAAACAAAAATCGGACAACATCTAAAAACCTGAGTGATATGTTATAAATAGAATAATCATAAGGAGTATTTTAGTTATAACGGCAATAAACTGGATGGAAGGCAAATATTAATGGCAAAATTTTAAAGACCGTTGAAAAAACAAAGCGTCACATAGTTGAAAAGATGCAAAAATAGAACAAATATTGTCTTTTCAACCGTCACAAAATGGTTTTACAAACAGAGGTTATGAAATAACAAAAAAGAAGCCTATAGACGCGCAAATGAATGGTGATTAGCAAGTTTATTTCAATTTAATTTTCTGTCGGCTGCAATCATGTAGACATTGTCTGTCGACAAAGCTTTGGTCAATTTTCTTTTCCTGTTTCGTCTAGAAAGAAAAGAAATGCATATACGGGAAAGTAAGAAGCCGGAGTTACGTTTTGTATAATACTAGAGCTTTGAATTTTAGTACCATTATCTAAGTTTGACACAGATCTAGATCTAGCGGCAGAATCTTAGATCACAGCAGATTTCGGAGCATGTACATTTTTACAATATAGAAGAAGTTTATTGCAAACACATGCCCGAGGGCTAATTGCAAGTACAAACGAGTAACAACAAACAACATGAAGAAGAAGATACAATGGTATAAGAGACTACGTGATACTACATACTACAACATACGTGGTACTAATTTGGTTGGGTTTGACTTCTTCTTTTCAGGCAGTGGGAGACGAATTTACCCACTTCGTCTATAATATGTGGGTTCTTTGAATATAAGCAAATACACAAACATGTGTTGCCTGAAATATCTGTCCTGGACTCCTGGTAACCTATGCAATAGGGTTCTGTTGTAACTGCTACTGACAACACAGGCTGGACAAGGGTTTGATAAGAGATAATATAAGGTATGGTAAGTTGTCGGGGCCATATCCTTTCGATCTCCATATAACTGACATCGGGCCATAGATGCGCAGTTTTGTTTCTATCGCTATCAGTACCGACATCCCATCCAAGTACTTCACAAGTATGCTGCACTAGAAGGCTCGCCACTTAACAGTGGATTCAGGGCTTCGTTTAAACCCTATTGGGAAACGTGTAAACAAACAAGACAACAACAGACGCGAACATGCCATGTGTTGTGTAAAACACACGGAGAGATTATAAATTTTGTAGTCGCAACGTTGTGTTTTTCGTTCTATCTAATACGGTAGTGACAACGTGCCATAAGGCCTAAGGTGGGCTGTAGGAAAAATATGAGGGGAATGTGGGATTATTGACGCCGTTTATAAGGGACAGGAATGTCCCAATAGCCTAAATGACAGGCGACATGGGACACCTGACCTGTCTCATATGACAGACAGACCTAATTTTGACCGTTATGTCCGTTATCGCTATTGAACTCTTTTGAAAGACGCCCTTTACGGTAATGACACCTACCCTGTCGTTCTTCACAAATTTGTATAGTTTAGGATAAACAGTTTAGGGTTACATTGTTTTGCAACATGATAAAGTTACTGGACTATATTCGCAAACAAATGTTTAAAACGTCATGTCAAACGATACTTAATATATTAAGACACCGACAAATGTTGTTGTCGTGTTTCTGCTATCTGGCATAACACAAGAAAAAAAATCAGATATCTTTCCATTCAATTGTTACCATTTTTTTCACATACATGTACATGTATACAGTTTACCAGCAATTCCGACAAGGTACTACATTGAAACGTTAAGGGTACGTATATTGTGCGAGACAGGCTTTGTGCAACAGAAAAGCCTTACCCGTCCACAACATCAATATCAACCCGGTCTGATGATATAGCAATGAACTTGACAATTCGTCACAGGGAAATCGTGTGGGCTTAGGATGCACATTTTACTATCGAGAGAACCGAGATGTATGATAAAAAAGAACATTTTAGATTCCCATTAAGAGATCATTAATGCACACATTTTAGTGCTGATCGTGTGTACAACAATAGCCCCCTGCAATTACTAGCAATAAATGTGGACAAGTCCCAGAGGCCCACACTTCCCTTCCTGCCAGCGCACGCTGGGCACGGGGAATTGATCTATAATCGGTTGCTGATGAAAAGGCGGATGAAAGGATAATTTGACGTCCATGCAATTATACTTCCTGGCTCGTGTGGTAAAAATAAAAAAATAAAGGATTTTTGTTGTAAATATGGGTCTGTATCAATCCACTTGCGCAACAATCTTCTTCGCAACAATCGAATGTTTGAACAAAATATAACACAAATAACCGTCACTTTATTTGTTTTAGCAGATTTCAACCAGACTACCATGTAGTCCTTGTCAATCATAGCCAATTCCAGAAAGAAAATATTCTATATATCCCGTTCTTGGAAGACATCTTAAGAAAGTACTGATATAAATGTGATAGATGAAAGACGACAAAAACTACACTTCAAGCCCATATACAATAAGCGACCATGTTGATTAAAATTTGGGGTACTGTCAACTTTCGAAATAATTTTTTTCGTCCAAAGTATAAATACGAAATTCTAAATTGTTATTACATGTATTTAAGAAAAAAAGTGGCAGCATGCGGGTGTTGAGGGTAGCTAGCCAAGATTCGTATCGCCTAGCTTAACATACAAACAAGATACGAACAACATCACTCACCCTAGAGCGTATAGTGTCCCAAGCTAGAAACGTCGCCGTGTGAACACAAACGCGGCTGTATATACTTCAGCCCAGCCCAGGCTTACTACAACTGACAACGGACATCTGGCTAGTCCTGGTACAAGTGAAGAACTAAGCTGAGAATCCTACTCTTATCAACAAAACGACACTCCAACGGTCCCAACGGTTGGCACAAGATATACTGGATTTGCTGTCTTCTTGTTTGTCTAAGCTCAAGTGAATGTTGGCTTAAAGTACAGCATAACAACAAGGAAAATACAGAGGTTTATAGGATATGTACATCGTAGATGCTTGGTCTAGATCTCTACGTTCCTGCTTACCTTGGTTATACACCGCAGCTTGTCCCGTACGTACCAAGATTTTTCGTCGGGCCGAGCCGCTTCCTAACCCCGAGTGTTGATCAGAGGCCGTACGCCGAACACGCCTGTAGCGGTCTGCTTGTGTGGACAGGCGCGTATGGTTGATTGTGTTTAATTGGTTGTGTGCTGCCCTTATGATAATGATGATGGGAGTATAAAGGCCGTCATTGGCGCCATGTGTGCATCCTCTCCCTGTAGATAGGGACACTCCAGAGATCTCCACACAGTCAGATCCACGACAGACAGAGCACGTTTTGCAAACTCTGGACCCGGCAGACGCGCACGTCTAGATATGCCATCCAATCTACGTCACTTTAACAGGAACCTCCATTTAAAAACAATCTATACTGGCTTTCATCTTAAAGCACGTCTTACACATAATAGTCTAGTGGAAAAATGATACATAAAACTTTATTAATGTTATCATTGAGAATTAAAACGGCCTATATCTTCGCTCTGCGTCCACCGGTAGCTGCACAGGGAACGTACAGGCATTGAGAGCAGCATCTCTACCCATGGGAAAACACCTGGTGCGGAAATACGCCACAAATCGACAGAAGAAATAAAGCTTCGCTACCATCAAAGTGACGTCTGCATTCAAAGTACCTCATCACATATTAATTTGATGTATATATTATAAATTTGATCCATCTGTAGCTCGATGGTCGTTTGTATGTGACCGGCCCAAGTCCGTCCGTGTGTCATTGTCTATATACGTGACTCATTTCTATTATTTAGTCATTTTGAACTTGACTTCAAATTATTATTTTTATGTCAATCAACTGTCTCGTATGCGTAAAATTTTAATTAAAAAGACTATCTCTATTTATTTATCTAGAACGTTAACGGAAAGAACAATATTGTATCTCTACCTCTATTTGCAAACGTGATGAAATTTCTAGTTAGCAGAGGACACCAACTACAATGGAGTATGCTTGGACTATTTGTAATGCATTCTTTATACTGTTTCTATGTACGTGGAGTGTTACATCTAAACAATCCTCCATAAAAAGCCAGGTGTCGCCCTCCCTGCCTAACTCTACGACCTCACGGTACTACTAAGCGTTCATCACTGCCTAACAAAAGTGCCTAACTCACGTGGTAACCTACAACTACACAGTGGCCACACTGTTTGTCAGTTTCAAATAGTACATGATTGAAAATCAAACACAAACACTGGTGAGTTGCCTATTTGTATCATTGCAACGTGGCCTTACAGGGTGGTGCTGGTTGGTTAAACGTAAAGAGTCAAACCTATAATAAGTATACTTATGTCATTATTACGTTGCTACTTCCCATATCTCAGCAACCGGACTACTATCCGGACTACTTCCCATATCTCAGCAACCTTACTGTACATTGAATTCAGGCTCAAGTTCCCAGAATTCTGGCACAAATTCCCAGAATTCTGCAGAATTTTGTAGCTTTACCTGGCACAACCTCCAGGTGTAACAATCTAGCATGGCGGGCAATACTTACGTCATAGTCACGTGAGGGCAAACATCAAAAGGGGACGAGAAACGGCGAATTAAGCGTGGCGGGGTTTTTATGTAATATTGAGCAGAAAGTGATACTACAAACTGAACACGATCTCTGCCAGGACTGAACGCTTTAAAAACAGTGCAATACCGTATATCGTGAGACTACTGAATTTCTAGTGATACACGGGTGTAGTCCATTGTTTCTATATACTCGCTTATTTTATCATAGTATATACTTGTACATGTACTTTAAAGTCTTTGAACGCTGATTTTAATAATGACGAATGATTTTAATTGTAATTGTAATCTTAAAATTGTAGTGTATTGTAAAACGTTTATGAAAGTCAGAGCAATTCAGGACCCAATTGTTAGGGTCCTGCTAATCTGTACTGAGCACCAAATAAACCATTATTATTATTAATGGAGGCATACTACATTTTTGTCATGGGAGAATACTAGTAACATTCAGTTCTTTTCTTTCCAACCTATACCTTAGCATAATGTCGTGGTTTTTGTTAATTATTCACACATGTTGGTCTCTCAAAACAGAGAGTCAAACCCACCCGCACCACCACCACAAAACCTCGAACATTCAACTTAACAGGTGACGGAGAGGGACGGAGAGTTTCACCCACAACCGAACAGTGTTTTTTGATTTGATTTGAATTATCATGATTATTCTGATGATAATCTGATCAATGATTTGTTATGATTTAAATAATTGTTATGATTCTTTTCAATGATTTGTTATGATTTGAATTATTGTTATGATTATTGTTATGATCAATGGCTGGTTATGACTTAAATTATGATTATTGAAATGATCGAGGATTTGCTATGATCTGAATTATCATGATTATTATGATCAATAATTTGTTATGATTTAAATAATTGTTATGATTATTTATCAATGATTTGCTATGATTTAAATTATTATTTTCATGATTATTATGATCAATGATTTGTTATGATTTAAGTAATTGTTACGATTATTGTTATGATCAATGATTTGTTATGATTTGAATTATTGTGTAACTAAGGGATGATTCACTGTATGATGTATGAATAAAAATTTTAAAAAAATTTAAAAAAACAACAACAACCGAACAGTGTCCCAGCTCTCTCAACAGGGACGGCGGGCGGTATCAACTTCCAGGAACTTCTGACCAATCGCTGACGAGCACGTGTCCGTATGTCACGTGACCTAAGTGATTGGTCACTTGAAGTCTGAGGAAGACTGAAGTCTTGGACAGTGGAAAATTCGAAGCGCTACCTTCTTTTATTCAGCTCTGTACTTCATTTGGAAAAAAAAATGTTTAAGAGTCAACAAGAAGTGCAAGACGCTCGACGACCTACCAAGTGTAGAACCAAAGCAACAAAGTGCCTCGTTCATGCCTAAAGACTAGGGTGTATAATAGCTAACGACAAGTCTAGAATCTCTTCAAGGGAAACAAAACTCAGTATTCTCACATCTGTATGATTTATCACACCGAATGAGACCCAATCTTCATCCATCAGACCAAACCGTTCGGCCCAGACAGGTCCATGAATAAAATCTTACACCGGAAAATCGCTGTAGCCTTTTTTGATTTGCTTATAAATTGATTTTGAAGTGCTCCATAATTGTCCCGTTGGATGGGATAAGAAGAAAGAAGGGCAGTGATATTACTGTCTGGGTTCGGGTTTTGATTGTTGTATCATTTCCTTGTAAATGTGGTCTTTTGAAAAGCCATTAGAACCGCCCACCTCACTTCTAGATAGATAGCCGAGTCTTAAATGTGTTGCTCCGTTCCTGCGGGCTGGTTCCAACTTCCAGGGAACTTCCAGATTTTGTGCGCCTGCTCTACTTTAAATGCCAATCATTTATCACCAAATTTCGCTCATAATTAGATCATATAAATCAAATTCAATTGGTAGAAGGCGGTGGTACAATGCGCGCTACATGTACGTTATGACTGGGTATCTGTCACTCTTGAAATAACTAGATTACCACCTTTCTGTTGTAATCATCACCGTCATTTCCCATTAAGATTCCCGTTGATGATTGCGCACGCGTATTGCAGTAAAAGTTAATTGGTCATCGGTTTGATCTACCACAAAGATCTTTTTTAATCTACGGTGAAACTGTCCTGTTGCATCCGCACAGAAATGTTTACTAGCATGGCCTAACGTCGACTGATTAGGGCCTACGGTCGCTATTGTCGTATACGACAGGTTTGCGACAGCAAGTTGAGGGTATTCTTGAGACAGTTAGAAATGTGCCCTACAAAAATTCAGCTGATTTGCGACGAAAAAGGTTGTAGCTACCACCAAACATCACTTACTTGGACGGCCTCTCACAACTGGTGTCCTACTTAATGGTTCTCCAGGTCACAGTGCTGCTTTGAACAAAAACCTTTCAGATGCTCTCCATACGTATATTTTATCTTCTGGCCGGTTCAAACCTTCCACCTGTTCCTCTTAGTTAGTACATGTAGTTAGTTATAATTAGTCCTTAGCTACATGAATATGTACAATTCCTAGTTTCATATTTTACCTCGACCTCTGACCTCAATGCAACACATATGCTGTACAATAGTGTTTGACATAGACTTAAACTGTTCATGCCGGGTTGATTTTAGTATTATTGCACTTGTTAATATATGTAATGTTCTTGTTGTCCCGTATGGTGTAGCTGTGTATATGTGTCGCTACAGTCGTCCTCCGTGTAGACTTGCGTACATCAGCATTTTGCTGCCTGTAAGTCTATGTAATGTCTTGTCTGCATTCGAAATAAATAAAATAAAAAAGGTTGTCGTAGATCCTTATACGATGGTCGTTTCTGTCATGGCTTCGCTGATAGTGTGATACAAAGCACAGACGAATGCTACTGCTTGGAATGCACAGAACTAACAACATGGTTGTTATTGTTAGTCACCTCGCTACAATCATACATATAGAACAGCGACAGTCGTTCGTCACAACTGTCAACGAACACAGCCAAGAATCCAATACACACACTTTTTACACAAAACCTGACCAAACGTCGCCTTACTGGTACGGTAGACATCAGACAATTGTTAGAATCTACTCCAACCTAAATACTTACAATTACCAATAGTCACAAATACCTGCTGTTTATCAGTATACCTTCTTATTAGTAAATATTGAAAGACGAACTGCCGACATTTAGGTCGCAAATAAATGTAAACGGTATGTCAACGCCTTAAGAACTTCAACCTCTACCATTGTATTTCTGTTTTTTTTCACTCGATATGATATTTACCAGGTATGCAAGTTACTACTACTACGAGTACTGGTGCAGAATTATTGACGGTCAATTCATACGTGAAGGAAAGATGGATGCTTTCTTTCTCTTTTTTAAGAACAAAACAATCCCCTGACGTGCAATGTACGTATGTGTAGACCACAGGAAGAATAGCCTCTGATGAGGCTAATTGTGGATCTCAATAAAACTCAAACTCAAACTCAAACCCTGACAATCTATTGATAAGAAAAGCCCAAGTATTGTAATTTATTTTTCCCGTAAATAACAACAACGGAGGAAGCTTGATATGATATGTGTAGCAAGAACAGACGTTGTACATCATTATAACACCTGCATGTTTGGTCTCGGGGAGTCCCAGATAAATAAGCACTGCAAATATTCCTCGACATCGGTGAATCATTCCTGGCAAACGGTATTTTAGTTCGTGAGGAAGACTCGGTTATCTTGCTTGAAGTCTAACATTCTATCGCCATATTCCCATTTTGCGGTGCTGTAGAGTAGAAGTTGAATTGTGTCCCCTCATTTCTACCACCCCATCAATTCTATCGCACCTCTGACCCCGCAGCAGCAAACCATAACTGGCCGAAGGACAGGGGGTCAAGCGTACGCCGCTCTCATGAAGTGAATGCTTTTGACCCAGACATGTTCACGGCATGCTAGCTTGACTCCCGCCAATTACCCGCTCAAATTCCTCGCCTGCCTGTCACTTAGCTTGTAGCCAGGCTCTCTAAAACGTTCCCGCTTTGTGTTTGACGGACAATTATCCGGAAAACCGACCGTTTTTACACTTGAACTACCAGAGTAAAACTTTGGGGGGTAATACCGTCATGTTGGCACCAGTACGGCTATAGCGATGGGAGAGAAAACACATGCGTAGGATGAGGATGGTTTTACAAATTTCTAACACTTGCGTCGCGCTGTGAATACTTATCTGAAGAAACAAGCTGAGTGGTTGTGACTTTTGTTGCTATATTTGTCACACATTGCTGCCTAGCGAGTTCACACTGCTTTCAAGATTCCTTGAGCCACACGAGACATCGCATTGTAGCTTTAGGTTACAAGGCAGCCCTATATTTTAGTAGTTATATACTGAAACTATATCAGATGCATATAGTTTTAACTATTTAAAGATACTCCCGCCAAACACTGAGAAAAAAAAGATATATATAGACCTTTCGCCCGTAATCGCCTTAAGGCTAAGAATGACAATTCGGGAAAATTGGGAACAAAGATGATATTTGAATCAATGGAGCCCATTGGAAAGGCAAAGACCAGGTCACCAGACTGTGGCATAGGCTTAACCAGGTGCTATACTAGTATGTTAACTGGTAAAATAACTATGGAAAGGCTTGAAGTTATTGATGAAGACTCCATTTTCACACCATATAAGTATCACTGGATGGACCACTTAACTTGTATTTTGCGTAATACAGGTAAATGTGCACGTTGTAAACGGCTTTTATTTCAAATTTAGAAAAGAGGTAACCGACTGTATAAACTAGGCCTGGCCATTGATAAAGTGTATTATAGCTACAGTAAAGGCTACAGTAACTCAGACTGCTCATACAAATAACAGAACAATGCCAGGCAATTGCCTCCTCCAGCTTGAGAGAAGCCTTCACATTCATACACACATACATAACCGTTTCCATATTCTGAGCTGGGCCCCAACGATAAATAACTGTAACAAGGTGGCGCTTGCAGGGTAAAGTAAAGCAATTGTGGTCAGACCATTATGTACAGGAAATGGCGCGGCGTTACAACCCATTACCTGATGGGCGCATCATCCTTTGTCTTAATAGCTAGACACTGATGGCCCTCTACATCAACGTTAATGGACGGATTATGTTGTCCCCATCTAAGGCTTTAATGCCATGATTTTTCATCTAACCCAAACGACGCAGTTGAGAGAACGACCAGGCTATCAAACAAACAAGACCGTGGCACACCGACCGTGGGTGGATTTAATCGTTGTTTTGTGAGACGCCATTAACAAAACATCGGAGTGATGTGTTTCGGTTCGGACTGGGTGATTGAAACACATAAAAGACACGACAATGATTTGACGATTACTGGTACTTACCATTTTATGATCAAACTGCATGGCACGATGCTAGATAACATGATACTACATAGAACTGTGACAGAAAGTGTCGGTACACGAAGAAAGGACAATATATTATATAGACTATCTAGAGCATTAGACCTTGTCAGATGTAGCAGTTACATTGAGATATTGTTAATGTTATTTATTTATGTTGTTTTGGTGAATATTTGGGGAAAACGATTACCAGTAAAGATAGCTGAAAATGTTACAGAAATGCAGAAGTGTTTAAAATTAAAACTTTTCATCCAACACAAAAGGTAATTTCTCCCACAGATGAACTTTCGTGATAGAAATGCAGAAGTGTTAAAACACTGATAGACTTGCGCGCTGGAAAAACGAACCTCCTGTTTATCACTCAGTGCACCCTAAAGTGCGTTTGCACTTATGTGGCTATGACGTAATATTGTCCACCATGCTGGATGATTGAATGATCAAACCTGGAAGTTACCAGGGAAATTTGAATCTATGTATGTAATTACAGTCACTGAATTACGACGAAAATACACACCATACACATTCAAATCCATACGTCTGACTACTTTTCTCCAGATAGCCGGCCCTATTAGTGCCCATCGTCGACGTTTTACCTCTGCACAAATAAATCTTATATTTAATGTGCTTTTCAATGTTTTTGCTTCTTTATGACAATTGTTAAGTGTTCAACTGCCACCTAGCGATTGCTGTAAAAAGTGGAGAAATCAGTGCGCGATTTCAAAATGGCGGCCGGGAAAACAGGTGGTGTGAAAACTGAGCAGGTGGGTGTAACGTTACATGTGTGTTTATACTGCAATGACGCTAGCTTTCTGCCCGTACTGTTGTCTTTATGCATTTCCATGATGTATCGTCTTCTAGAAGGAAAAGTGTACCCTAAGGAATTGTAGCTAAGACGCTCCCTGTAGCAACGGCACGCGTTCTCCATAGCAACGTGTAACAGTTACATGTACGCGGCTCCGCCCAGTGCGTCAAACGTTACTAGGCAGCCGGGCAGCCCATAACAAAAGCCGGCCATGGCGGTGACTGTCTTACAACACTGACTCACAGACGTAGGTTCTCTTTCATTCAGCTGCCGAGCTATTTACACAAAATATCATGATTCTAGCTAGTTGGTCATTTTGCACTTAGTCAGTGCCATTTGTAACGTAACGTTCTTCCTCTACCAAGTTAAAGGTGTAGATTACGTTAGGCTGGATTTAGTCAGCCATGGTTAACACTCTAATGTTATCTTTGCATGCTGCTCATTTGGAGCTGGGTTTGTGTACAGCACTGGGATTTTTCCACATTGTCTGACTCTGGAACATTAAGTGCTTGAGGCATTATGATTAGCTTCTGGTAACTGTGTCTAAAATTAAGGCACATGTCCTCCGGGTCCTCCACTTACGCTATTCCCATTTCCTGTCCTCACCAGTAGTCGCCTTACATATAAACTATCATGGACCGACAGGTAACAATTAACAACCTGTCATGGATATCTGATATGCAAACTATCAAAAGCTTCATGTGTAACCTAAGTTTGTTACTGTAAATGTGTTGCTGTAACGTTACATTATGTTACTGTAAATGTGTCTAACATTACATACACCTTCTGACCTTACTGCCTTTTGTTTGCAAATTGGATTGACCTTGCCCATAACAAGGACAGCATTAAGCATTATTTAAGTCTCAATAGGAGGATTCTGGTTATGTGTACTGTAAATTGTTTTAAGTTCTTGGGGACTTAATCTTGTGGTAGGAGGGGAGAGGAGGTGTTTGCAGTGTTTTAAGTTCTTGGTTGAAACAATACAGTAATACAGCCTGCCTTGTTCCATCTACACAAAACAGCAAGCTGATGACTTTTGAACTGAGTACACTTAGCTTCTAACGTTTTGCATACCTCATATTTGGTGAAAAACTTGTCAAATATGTCAATAATGGTTCTTACAACCTCTATTCTTGTTTCACTTGTAGAGAAATCTTGGACAATGTCAAACAGTCCAGATACAAGTATCCCACTAGCTCCAATGGGAGATCATCAGGACTTAAGGCTTGTAGCTGGCAGTCACACATCATCCACTTCTGCCGAGCCTGAGTCTTACACCCTGGTATGCTGGTGTGCTATGTCTGTGGGAGACAGTTTGGCTCCCACTCTATAAGCCTACACGAGCCCAAGTGTCTGGAGAAGTGGCACAGGGAGAACTACAAGTTACCCGCCAGTCAGCGAAAACGGTCACCTGTTAAACCTTTTTCACTGCCCCATATAGACAGCCGTCAAACCAGACCCCAGGAAAACAAGGGGACGTCTAAAAAGGAAACTGTTTCACGACTTGAGAGGCCCAAAACTAGAACCCTGGAGAGGCCAAAGACGAGGACGCTGTCGAAGAGACCGCCAAGACCGGGCACTGCTACGTTAGAGAATCCCTCTCTTCCTGATCACCAAATCATTGACATTGACCAATCCCCACGGACGTCGCAAGGAATCCCTATCGTGTCTCCAAGGTTAGATCTTCCTGAGGTTTCTCCTCGATCAAGACAGCATATCCGGTCTGGTAGTTCATCGAGCACACCCGTCTCCAGATCGGAGTCTAAAGGCGGTGCTAGTAGTTCAAGGTCTTCTAGTCAGAAGAGTGACAACAACATGTCCAGCAAAAGCAAGTCAGGAAGTGCGAAGGCAAAAAGAATAGCCCGCCCATCCACAGTCACACTACGTGATGACAGTGAGGGTGGATCAACCCAACCGAAGGCAAACCTACCTAATGTCACACCAAAAAGGCCCACGTTCCGGGTATGCTACATCTGTGGGAGGGAATTCGGGTCCAAATCATTAGCAATCCACGAACCCCAGTGTATCGAGAAGTGGAAAGCAGAAAACGCCAGGCTACCAAAGCACCTGCGCAGGCCCACGCCCGTCAAACCTCAGGAGGTCGCAGTTAAAGGTGGAGGCAGCTATGACGTGGATGCAGCTAACGAAGCAGCCTGGCAGAGCTCTCAGGCCAGTCTGGTTCCCTGTCCTACATGTGGGCGAACCTTTCTACCCGATCGTCTTCCTGTGCATCAGAAGGGCTGTAGACCCAAGGATGGTAGTGCCGCTCGCAAAACCACCCCCTCTGCCACCGCCACATCCTCTCCTCCAAAAGGAGGGGCTTTGCCTAAATCATCATCATCATCTGCACCTCAGAAGCCGCGAACCGTCGTGTGCTACATCTGTGGCAGGGAGTTCGGCTCCAAGTCTATCGACATCCACGAGCCGCAGTGCCTGAAAAAATGGCGGCTGGAAAATCAACAGCTTCCCCGTGACCAGAGACGACCAGAACCCAAGAAGATTGGATCATCGTCGATGAGTGCAGAAGAGAGGAATGAAGCAGCATGGCAGAGTGCAAAGTCCCAGCTGGTGCCCTGTGGGAACTGTGGACGCACTTTCCAGCCCGACAGGTAACCAGTCACATAGTATGACTGACGCTGATATACCGGTAGCCATATACTGGTCATCTGAGATCATGAAACAGATTCCTTAGTTAGTTCCATTCTTGTTTTGAGTAATCATCAGTCGTAAAAGCATTTCACAAATTAGTAAATTCAGCCTTCAACTCCTTGTGTTAAAACAATTTGTGTTCTTTCATGTACACCTTCAAATCATGTGCAAAATTACTTTCTTCAAATCATAGTCATATCAAAGCCATAGACAAATATAACTGTGCCTTAACATGCATGATGATTCTCTGCTTCACCAGGCTGGCAGTTCACCAGCGCAGCTGCAAGCCTAAGGGCGGTGCTGCAGGTGGCCCCAACTTGTCAAAAACCTATCCTACTCCAACGGTAAATAACACAATTTCTTACAACCATTGCTAATGGCTAATAATACTAATTGTACAGTTGAAGACATCTACATTTTATCTATTCTGTACTTTCATTTTACATATCTTTAAGTAAAAAACAGCAGTGAGTTATGATTCTCTTTAGAATTGTCTCATGAAAAGAATTGATATTCATGTGCAAGTCTAATGGTCTTAAAACTTGAATGTTGAATGTCATGTATGAATGAAATGAATGAATGGTTTATTTAAGATGGTACCACCTCCCATTATGCAGAAGTCTAAGACCCCGGTTGTCCGGCGCCCTGCCACTGTGGTGTGCTACATCTGTGGGCGGGAGTTTGGGACCAAGTCCATCTCCATCCACGAACCACAGTGCATGAAGAAATGGCACATGGAGAACGATCAGCTACCCAAGTCCATGCGACGCCCGGAACCAAAGAAACCAGAAGTCAGGCCGATCACAGGTACGGTTCCCCCTACATTTCTCTTCCCTTAACCATATTTTATATTTTCATGCTACATGCGAATGTTGACAGACATGGCGTACATCTTTCGTGATGCCAGCAGTTTTTGTGATTCGCAGAAGTCTAAACTCGTCCATTCAATATCAATAGAGACAGTGAAACAGTAGCACAGTTTGTATCAAGTGCAGGGCTTATCATTAACCTTCTGCCTGCTGCCTAACCCGTAACCAATAGAAAATTGTTAGCCAAATGGCTTCTTCAGTGTTAAGAACTGTTATTGGGAAATTGAACAACCAACATGTTTCAAATATCAACAGAATGTTGGGAAATGTTAATCACGTGTTCATCTTTTCTCTTTTTCATTCCTTCCTTCCTCTCCCTGTTCTGGACAATAGGAGAAAATGGTAACTACATTGTACTATTTAAATACAACTTTGCCTTTGCTGGACAGTGATCATTCTTGTGTAATATGCATGCATTGTACACTGATGAATGATTTCATATATCTAGATTAGGGTTTTTTCCAGTGTCTTTCATTCAATCATTTAATAGAATTTTGCTTCCCATGGTGGACAAAAATTTTAACCATCTTGATAGACAAAAATCAGTGCATGGTAAAGTTTATGCCTTTTGAAATTCACTCTTCAAGATGTGAGAAATATGTAAACGTTTCAGGGGTATAATATTTTCAAAATTTCATGGGGAAATATACCCCAGACTTCCCTAGCTTTCCTTTGGTACTCTGTGAAACAAATACATTGTACTGAGATGATTGGAAAAAGCTTTGAGCTGGAAAAAGCCCTGACCTAAATATCTTTGAATAGGAATATAATGCCTATATGCTACTAGTAGTTTACTAGTATTTCATGTTCAATGTAAGTTTAATTTTTCTGTACAATGTCATGCAACTTGTCTGTTTTGAACATGAATGACTTTCAAAGGTCTGCTTAATAATTCAATAACTGAGGATATCAGGAAATCAATAATTGATATGAGGAAAGAAAACAAATTAATTCCACCACAATTAATCTTGTCAATAATGTATGAATGCATCAGAAAGTTTTAGCATGCTACCACCAGTACCACACGTCCACATTTGACCAGTTCACAGAATCAGAGCCAAATCAGCACTTAAAGCATAATGCTGTATCCTCTGCCATGTTGGTGTCTCTATTTGCATTTTAGTGAACAATAGTTCAAATGTTTGTGGACATTCAAAGGTCTTCTGATCCTCTCTAATATTAAACCATTATTGAATGTCTATGGCTCAACGAAGCGAATAATAGAAAAAACTGGCCAGTAAAACTGCCGTGTACGTTTGAGCTAGGATCTAGTGAAATGCAAATAGGGACATCAACATGGCAGACAGAACCAGCCTGCTTCATTGATGTGTAAAGTGAGCGAAAATGCTGTACAGTACAGGTTATCCAGTGCCCAACTTCTGTAGAAGTGTTGTGTGTTGATTCAACTTACCGGTACTGTTTTTAACCATCCCCAGCTTCTGGATCCTATGACATTGACGCGATGAACGAGGCAGCATGGCAGGCAGCCCAGGCTAACCTGGTGCCATGCCCCGTCTGCGGGCGGACCTTCTTGCCAGACCGACTGGTGGTCCACCAGAGGAGCTGCAAACCCAAGAAGACAACAGCTGAGTAAGGCCGGGCCAGTCAAATTTGTCATACGATTGGTGTAACAACACCCATGCTTATGGGCAGCACAAAAAGGCAGTATGAGAACTGGCCAATCTGATAAGGACGGTCATATAGTGCAAAGTGATAGAGCTGATATCTACAGGGCCTGGTCACAATTGTCTTACAATTGCAATAGGTTTACGACAGAAAATGGAGGGACAGTCAAAGATATGTTGTACAAAATTCAGCTGTGTTGTAACAGAAAAGGTTGTCAAAGATCCTTGTTGAAGGTTGGTTCTACCATGGCTATGCTGAAAATCCTACAGTTAAACATGAAAATTGTACGACGAATGTGACCTGTGCATACCGTAATGAATAGAAGAACATGTCTTCAGAAATAAGAAAACCTTAAAAATTGTACCTTAAAATAGAGAGGAACCTATTGCAGAAATACATTTGAACAATGAGCATACACATAAGAAAAAGTTTACATTGTATAGAAATGTTTACATCGTATGCAAACATTTGTATTGTATGCAAAGTTGCAAAATGAATAGTTGAAAGTCATTTATGGGCTGAAAAAAAGCCATAAACCATTGAACAATGTATCAAGCAGCACAAATTGATTAAGAGAGATAACAATGTGTGCACCAGTCCTGCAGTTGTGTTGTTCACTTAGTCGTATATAATATACATGTAGATAGATATAACACACATTCAAAGGTATATCACTTTGTATTTTTGCCAACATTATATTTTAGAGACCATAGTGTGCAACAGTGAAAGACAGTGGTAGAAAAGAAAAGCCTACATTTCTTACAAATGCCTATTTCCACATGATGACTTGATTTCTAATTACCGTATGACAGGTCAACAATTACTACGGTAATAGCAATACGACCTCAGGCTGCACCAACTTCATTATGTTTACCGAAGGAAAACATATTGTTTTTGCTGTGTTTCTTCTTCCTCTTCTCCAGTGACCTCTGACCTGGTCAATGACCTGAACCAGACTGTCTGTTACCATGGTAACTGGTATTGTGTTACATCATGTTGCAATTTTATAGTAGAAGGGATTTAGACTCCTGTCACCATATATGTGAATGTGTTTGAGTAAGAATTAACAGAGCAGACCATATGCGAAGGTAAACATTATGCATTTGCTTTGCAAATGTTACCTTTCTAGTTTTCTTTGTTTTTGGACGCTTAGAAGTACACATTCCTCAAGAAGAAAAGATTCTCGGAGGAAAATCTGCATCTCATTATATTCAGTCCCTAAAACTGAGTGCTCCCAGAATGAATTCAGCTGTTTTCATATTGATCTTCCCGTTAAGACTTTATTCAAGAACCAACAAATTAAGATTATGTGGCCTGAGTGTTTTGTCATGGTGGAACGTCTTGGCTCAGGTTGAAGTGAGGGTAAGGCCACACCAATTTTATTTGTTGCTTCTCGGATTTTTTCAGAAAAAATATGAAGCGACAGGGCGAAAAAAAATAAAAATAAAAACAGGCCTGGGCATCCTTTCATAGCCCCAAATGCTAGAATAGGTGCCATGAAGTCAACACAAAAGACTGGGTTAAAATTTAAACAATGAATTTTGAACTTTTAATCAAACCACTGCATTGGTAGATGTAACAACTGTAACAACTAGGAAGAAAAGGACTTTCTTCAACTGTTGGAGGCAAAATATGAGCATTTTTGAGTTGATTTTTGCAAATCAGAAAAAATGAAGAGGCGAATCCGAGAAGCAACAAATTAAATTGGTGTGGCCTAAAGAATGATACATAGTACCTCAAGTGAGGCTGAAGAGTACATCTATTCAGTCTACATCTACATGTATATGAGACCAATTTCTATGTCCACAATAAGAAATCAATTCTTACCAGTAAATAACACACTCTGCAGCAGATAGGAAGAGCACAGTACAAATATCTTCAGGTACAGCTATAGTGAAATAGAAGAAAGGAACGTAAGGTTGATAAAAAAAGAGCTTTCGGAGTCAGAAAGTGAACATGAAATAATTCCTTTCAAATACCGGTAGTGACAAGACATGCAGGTACAAATAGTATGTTACATAAATGGAAAGTGAAAATCTATCCCCGAGGTTAATTCAGTGAAGAATAAGTTCACCTACCTTATTGTTGCCCCAGATACAATCACGCTTTGCAAAGGCACCACTGCAGATGTCCTGTAAGTTCTTCTTGATCAATGCATTCTCTTTTTTTATGGCTATAGGATTAGCGCCTATAGATGATGTGTGTTCATGATGTGTGACAACGTGCACTAACTTCAACTCACAACAAAGCTGTTCAGTGTATCAATGGCTGCTAACAAATACAATGTACCTAGTACATGTAGTACATTTTTACAATGACTATACCTTCACAAGGATATACTGATGTTGCTCCCAGAGTAAGCTCTAACTAGTAAACACTGGCTTCAAATGTGTGATGTACAAATTCAGTGCTGTCAGCATAGGGCCTGGTCACATTAATCATACAATAGGTTCAGGACAGTAAATTGAGGGCATTCTTGGGACAGTCTTAAAAGTGTTGTACATAAGTCAGCTGTCTTGTGATGGGAAAGGTTGTTGTAGACCGTCGTCAATGGTGAATTCTGTCATAGCCTTGCTGAAACTCCTACCACAAAAAATTGTATGATGAATGTGACCACGCCTGTAGCATAACATTAATAATGTTGCAGATAGGAATAGATACATTGAGGGTTTGATCCATGCTGGGGTAATGAATGAATTCTAAGACCAACACAGTGTGGCTCTAGCCTCCTTCGCAGCCTTGTCGAGCGGCGTTATTTTTTTCGGCGACCGACGCGAGTTATCGCGAAAGGACGGTTTGCAGCCAAGGGAGTTTGCCGGGGAGAGAAGGATTCGCCCGCTCAACAAGTCTGCTTTCACTCGGCAAGCAAAGGGACGGGGATTAAGCCAGCCTTTCATAGAGGCTATTAACATGTTCGCGCAAGGCCAATTCACATGTTCGCACAAGGGTAATTCACATGTTCGCGCAAGGGTAATTCACACACACTCGAGGTGTAGGCTGGCACGCGCCAGTCTTTCTACCGGCAGTTCTGATTGTTAACATATTGCAGCACAATCACGGTTCAATCTGTACAAATGAGTACAAATTTTAAGTTTAAATGTTTTGATTTTGAACTGGCTGACCCGGTGACCGTTAGGAAATGGTCGGGTCAGTGAACACGGCCGGGGGTGTGACAACTCGCTGTCGGGAGGTGCCAGCTGGGAGGTGCGTACGGTTTATTGGCGGTCCACGGGACCCTGGTAGTTCACACATCCATGCCAAACGGTATTAAGTGTTTTTTAATTGGGCTTTTTACTCGCCGAGTGAAAGCAGACTTGTTGAGCGGGCGAATCCTTCTCTCCCCGGCAAACTCCCTTGGCTGCAAACCGTCCTTTCGCGACATAACTCGCGTCGGTCGCCGAAAAAAATAACGCCGCTCGACAAGGCTGCGTAGGAGGCTAGTGTGGCTCACCAATGTGCAAATAACTATTCTGCTGTTTAATATGTTAGGTAGACAAGTTGTGAAGCACCAAGTCGCAATGTCAAATAAAATGTTAGAGAAATAACTAGAACCATGTAACCAGAAGGTTATGTGTAGTTCATTTGTGTTTTATCTATGTTAAATTTTAAGACTTTCAGTAACATAGCACACAGAAAACACAAGTATTGTCTTTGTAGTATTGACACATTCTATATTTAATGTATTAGAAAAGTCATGATTTCATTCTAGCTAGCAGTAACAACTGCACTCCAGCCAACCAGGGTTGGTGCTTGGTACGGCCCTGATAGGTGAGGATATATCTTACAAGCAAGCTAAGTGTGGACTATGAGGTTTTCTTGCTGATATTTGTGTAGCCAACACCAATACACGTCAGCTGGATTTTGTCAGCCCCAGTACACAGTTCTGTATCCTCGTCTGCTTTCAGAGTTTCTATTTTAAACATCACTTTGAAGAAATCTTGAAGATGCCGGAGAAACTGAATCCTGAAACATCAAAAAATGAACTTTTGTTACTGTCCAATGTTACTGTCTTAGTAAAACAAAATATTTCATGGTAAAGGTACAATCTTTTGAAGGGATTACAAAGGTGATGATGCCAACACAGTTCGACATTGAAATTAACGACATGTTGTATTGTTGCAAGTTTTGCGGTCAAAGAGACAATATGCAGTGACACAGTATAAACATGTACTTACGTGTAAGGAGAAAGTGGTCCCAGAATAGCTTTGGACACATCCTGGTCCCCCAAAGCCATAAAGAGCAAGGCTACAGACTGGTTCACAGAGTCCACACAGCCACCCTACAGAGAATTGTGACAAAGATACTAGTAGTTGTTAAAAAAGTTAAAGTCAAGTCTTTCCCACATTATATGCCTTATAGGATGGCACCCATCTCCATTTCTATAGCCCTTAGGCCACACAGCTATGCAAGCACTACAGTGGGGAACGTTTTTACAAAGCAGAACTTTTATTTAAGTACAATTCTTTCATCTGCAGCAATACACTATGTATAGTCTTTTTACGTGTAGAATTTTTTTCTGCTTTCTCCACACAGTAACCATACTGGAGTCGACTGACTGTCATGGAGTTAGATTTTCAATGTGTCTTGCAGATGATTAATATTTGGTCAAATGTTTCTAGCATGGTAATACAGCAGCATATCATGTGAAAGTTATTTTCAGTATGATTGTGAATATAATGATATTACAGAATCTTTACAGTGCCGTTAACATATAATATGACAGACCCACCCTGTAGATCTCCTCTAACAGGAGTTTGGAGGCCCCTCTGCCCAGGTCCTCTGGCACTGTGGGGTCACCGTCTGCACCCTGGGGTCGTGACACGGCCTCTGACCCCAACATGACCCCGGTGGTGGTTTCTGCCACAAGTGTCAGGCCAAAACCTGGAGACCTGGTCACAAACACCAAGGAATGACAAGGAGGCCTACTTGTGGTGCATTCTTGGTAGGATTTAACAAACCGTCAACAAGAATCTATGGCAACATTTTCTGTCAAAAGACACATAAACAACTGTCCTCTGAATACCCTCAAGTTGCTGTTGTAAACCTATATATTGTACTGCAAACACAACAGGGTCTTCACACCAAATATACAGAACACAATGTTCAAAATATGGCTATGCTGTTGCATGTCATTGATTGCATTAAAAGTCTAACATTAGTGCAGTGTAATTACAAAATTTTGTAAGACATAACTACTCTATTCTGTTTGTTGTAAAATTAATAACACTGTTACACTGATAACAATGTGCCTTTGTAGACAGAAGTACATGTACAAATGGCATTGTGAACTAATGTAAAATTCATAAGACATGTCTGTGAATAGTTTCATCAGGTTGGTAAGTCACTGAATAAAGAGACTCTTTCTACACAACCAAGTGTTTTATTCAGCCGACTACAGCAGCGACACCTATGCTGCAGTGCAATGTGAACCAGTCAGAATTGCCCTGAGGAAGGTGACAGACGGTCACCGAAACGTTGGCTGAATAAAACACTTGGTTGTGTAGAAAGAGTCTCTTTATTCATAAGACATGTCTGTTGTTTTACTTACTTGCCCCCCTGTGGTCCCTTGCGATGGTCTGTATAGATGTAGATGTCTGTGAGGCAACGGTTCAACACCCCCCTGGCAGACTCCACTATCCTGTTGGCTGTCTGTGGTGAGACCCTAGTGGCAAATCTGACAAATGTGTTAAAGAGGTCTTCCTTCCAACACAGGGGTCGAAATACCACTCTGTGTGCAACTTGGTGCAAGTAAATTTGGTGTCGTGCAACTAATTTTTTGCCGGTATGCAACGCGGTGCAAGTTTCCTTCACTCATTGCTGTTACTACCACCTGTAGAAATACCCAATAAAGAACTGGAAAGGGAACAAAACCAGAATCCATGAAGTTTTTATTAAAGTTACTACATGTACTTTTGGTTGTGTTCGTTTTATTTTTGGGGGGTGCAACTATTTTTCTTCTGGTGCAAGTATTTTTTTTTTCATCTGCACCAGTGCAAGTTGGCCCCAAAATCTATTTCGACCCCTGCAACATTACACGCTTGATCATTTTCATGAGACTTCATTGCTGTGTCTGCCACCATGTTAGTGTTGCTATTTCCATTTGAGTGAATCATAGCTAAAGGACATCTAAATATCTTCTGACCCTCTCAAGTAACCACCATGGATGTCTACAGCTCAAAGTGAATACTGCACCAGAAGAATACCCTGTATAACCTGATATAAGTAGTTAAATAAAGTGTATCCCTCTCACTAGGAGACCATACAAAGCTGTACGAAAAGGATACGCCCATCCTCGTATCCGTTTGATCTTGCCAAAGTCAGTAATCTTGACAGGCCTGAGCTTGCGTGGGTTGGGGCAAGTGAAGATGACCTCCCCTCCACCCCCGGGGGCCGCACCTCTCTTGGTGATCTTCAGGTCCAGATTGGCGATCAGTCCGAACTGTTGCAGAAGGGGCAGGCAGGTAGCTTTCAGGTAGTCCACCTGTAACGTAAAGATAAGTAAAAGTGACTATTTTGATAAGGGAAGTGTAATGCTATTGCTAATGACTGGTAGTGGAATGCAGCTTACCAATTTGGTCGCATGTGTACTCACTCAGTGTAGCCACTAGCCAAGCACACCAGGGGGAACCCATCTCTTCTCTACAAGTGTGTTACTTAATAGTTTCTTTAACGCCTGAGGCTCCCACATAAATGGGACCAACAGCTTAAATGCTCTACAGAGAACCAGAGTGTTGTGATATTGGGGGATCACAGTATCACCAGGAGATGTGGGTTCACAGAATTTAACCCGAATGGTATTGGTAAGTAGTGGGGTTGCAAACAGGAATCAGCATTAGCAACTAACACTGAAGAGAATCTGGAGAGAACTCTGGCATGCTCCTACTAATAATGTCATTAAGACTGGCAAATCAACATACGGAAACGTCCACTTGGTCGTTGGTGACTCCCCTGAGAGTGGCATGGAGCGGTTCCTTGGTGAAGGGAGCCAAACAGATCAGGGCCTCCAGGTAGTACCCGATGGCTCTCTGTTCATTACAGTCATGCTCTATCTTCCCACCATGTAGCAGGCCTGGCTGGTAGTACACAGTTGTACCTAGATAAGAGACATTGATAGAATGATGTCGATGATATAAACTTCATCAATTCAACGATTCAATTCATTTCACAAGAGGACAATTGTTAATATCTCCAAATGCTTCTTGTTACTTAAGTGGGAAATTACATGTAGTGTATTCTAACTAAGAAGGCTACAGATTATGCTCAGAGATATATAAGCTAACCTTTATATTTGTCAATGTTTGTTAACATACGCATAATCCCGTGTGTATGGAATTTTGTAGGACTATAATTTTACTAAGGCGTGAAAACTGAAATAATGTAGGATTGAAAAGTAGATTAACTGAAACCAACCTGTTTCATTGACCTCTATTCTGGATCCATTGGTGACTCTGTCAAGAAGGCGTATGAAGCTAGCCTCAAAATCTAGACGGAAAAAACATATCATATAATTTTGCAGACATAAAAGCTGATTAACTTGATTCGTTCGCATACTCAGAAACAGCAAAATTTTCAGATTAAATGTCTTGCATTATCCTTTAAAATTTTAGATCGTTGCGTTTAAAAAAAATAAATGACCCAAACTTTGTATTAAACTTCTTATTGTTTGAGTTGACACGTTACGTGCACGAAAACGCCAAGACACATGCATGCAGGCATGCACATGACGACAATGATGCAACGGCTTATAATAAGAAAAATCATCAAAGATACGAACCTTGTACCCCAGGATTGGCATCCTTGTGTCTTATTTTCTTAATCTTGACGGGTCGGTTGGAAAGTGTTGCCAGAACAAGTCTCTGTCGTAGAAAATTGCATCCTTCGTATGTCAACACGTGAGAGTGAGAACCGCTCGACGCCATTTTGATTTGACCTTTTCAGACTATTCCACCAGTAATAGGGGTGTATGTCTTCCAAATATAACGCTTGGAATTTTTGAGTCATTTTTAATCTCGACAATATTTCATCAAATTAAATAAATCCTGCTTCTAATATGATGAACTATTATTTTGTGACGCAATATTGGATGAAATTGTTGGTCTTTAAGGGGGATTTGAGTCTACATAATATAGAATGTAACCGACAATGCAAGTGGACTTGCCCAGGTCAAGGCTTTTAGAGGGGTAATGTAAGTACTAGTAATTCCTTTGTGGACTATTGTTATAGTAATGTTTAATAGTTGTAGAGTAAGCCGCAGCCCTCATACTCCACCGTGTGATGCCACATGTGTTCATGTATGCATTTAACTGTGAACTTCCTTCATGCACAAAATAACAGTTGAACAGACATTGAAAGCTTTGAGCATTATTTCATGTCTAGTCCCTTAGTAGTAGTCAATTCTTGTTTATGACCTTTATATAATAAACAATCTACTATTTTACAACCATTTATTTTATGGTATTAGTTACATGTAGGTTACTACTTTCTAAGCATTATGCTATCCCTGTACAAGAGTGTCTGACAGTAAATTGATTTAGGGCATTTTTGTCACTTTTGAAAATGCTGGATACAACCTGAGCTACACACTTTACACTTTACAAGCATCTATTGTCAACAATTGATAACAAATAAAGCTTGAAACCAGTGGTGTAGTTTTTATTTCACATTGAACTTGGAAGGGTATGAGAAGTATAGAATATTTGAATTCATGTGCCAACCATTTTCTTTCATGGCACTAGCTTCTGAAATATCATGCACTGATATTCTCCTTTCTATTTCAAGTACATTTGGTCTATTCTTGGCAAGTGGCAGGACAGAGTTGAAAGGGCTGGTCACCAAAAATATGTTAACTGGCCCTCCTAGATTTAATGTTAATTGTTGCCAGCATCGCCCCATGCAGACCCTCAAACAATACTAGTAGATAGAGAAAAGGTGTACAAATGTCAAAAGTACGTATAGTGTGTCTACTTTAGACAAAATGACTAATGCATTTGATTTGGAATATAAAGCAGACTGTTTTGTGCTGCATGCTAATTTACAGAAATGGCATTTTTCATGAAATACAAAAGATATTAAAAGAATTTGAGATTTAAGTGCCACCTGTGATGGTGTTGCAGATAGAGTGTTCACATCTTGCTCTGCAGTAATGGTTTAGGTTCTTGCAGTTTCCATACATCTTGTAAGAAGTGATTGTTACTATCCAACTCAGACAAACAACTACTAGTAATATCTTTTTTCTGTACGAATTTCTTCATTGGTTGTGCAAAAGATGCTGATGGAATGATGAAGTTTAGGTGTGGATAACACGCTTTGAGTTGTACATCCTTTGCATTGCTCACTACAATCCCCAGCAACTGTCCCTGCTGGTCAAAAAGGGCACCCCCACTAACCCCAGCATGCACTGCACATGTGGACTGGAGCATGATGGGAGTACCTTCCCAGGAAACCACATTAGACAGCACTCCAGCTGTCACTGTTGGTTTCAACTGTTGATTTTGACCAAAAAGGGCATAACCAACTGCAAAACACTGTTCTCCTAGGTCATACCTCCTTGCTTCTCTCACAGGAACAAGGTCTACCCCTGGGTTAGGGAACTCCACAACTGCTAAATCATAGACTGACTCTGAGGGAGTGGCATACACAACATGTCCTGTCACCCTGACTTTATGTGCATGATACAATACAACATTCACTCTAGAGGAGGACCCTATTACATGCCGGCATGTCAGAAGATACACTTTAGATCGATCCATGTGCACAATAACCCCTGACCCCCAGATTTCTCCAGCTTCTACCATCACTACAGACTTGTCCACATGTGACAGAGCTAGATGCATATGTGGTGGTTCTGGGCTGCTGTGTGGGACTGTGGCAGCTGTGTATGTGATGAGAGGCCAGGGCACGAGGCGAGACAAGGAGTCCAGAGCAGCATGGAATGAGCAGACTAAGGACAGTCCTATCCACTCATTGGCCTTCCAGCAGAGGGGTGCAGCCACCAGACCAAGCAACAACCTGTAAAAGGATTTTATGTTGTTATAATTAGTAAATTCACACATGATAAACAAACAAGGAGACAAACAAATTAAAAAACACATACAAGCATACGCACCATTTTCCATCCCTACCAGCAGTGAGCAGTGGGCCACCCTCAGTACCAGGCAGACATCTTGCATCTGTGAGGATCAGTGCCCCACCCTTCCCTGCGGTGTTGCAGATGATCCCCTTTGCCAGGCTATTCATAAACACAGAGGGGCACAGAACACCGAACGGCGTTCCAACTGCCATGACAGGTGAGCCTATCCTAGCCTGTTCCCCTGCAACAACCACCAAGCTTTCAGCACCTCTTCCAGAGTCTTCAAGTTTTAAAAGTGCAAACCAAGACAGGGAGACCTCGGCCATCCAGTCGGTCTTGACGCAGGACTGGACTGCTTCAATCTTTTGAGAAGTGTCTCTGTGGTTATTGGCTGGATTGTTTGGAGGTTCATCGAAGTGCCAACCATCGTACTTCGGCATCAGCTTCCTCACAGCATCGTCAAAGTCGGTGCACCGCCACAGTAGCAGCAATTCTGCTGAACACTTTTGCTCTGGTGACTCCAAATCAGGCACTAGCTTTCCTCCAGCCAAAGCTACTGCAGGAATGGGTTGCTGAATGTGTTGCTGGAATTGTCTACTAGCTTCAGGTTGGCCAGTAATTATAACTGATGCAGACCTGACTATGACTTCTACATGAAATCTGTCTGTATGTTGAGGTTTGTACCAGCCCTGTTGCCATACTTGATGAGCAGTGAAGCCATCAGGCAGGTAAGGGCTGAAGGCTATGCCATGAGACAAGACTAGCCCTCTGTGTCTGTCCACAATGACACCACTACAGCTGTGTCCTGTGACTTCACCAAGGTTGTCAGCTGAACAAGTCTTGTTGCTTCCACCACTACTGACACTCACGATGCAGGCATCTTGAAACATGGTTCTTCAAGGCCTATGATCACACCTGAAAATTGTAGCAAAACATAAAATACTAGATCTGAGTCTAGTTATGATACTGTAGTTAGTACTATAGGCATCCAGTCTCTACCAGACTCCTTTGGGTTGAACTGCGAACTGATGAAGCCCCCAACTAAAATGCTAGAAATTGGCCAAATTGAAATTGGGTGAATAACAAGTTACCAGATGGATTAGTCAGCCACAAGAGTCTCGCATAGACAACCCCATCTAACACATCGTTCACTCTATTTAGCTAGCCTGTGCTTACACAATCTCTCCCTGGCAGGTTAATAATTTGACCACCTCCCGTAGAGGGGGGCGGCAACTGTCTGGCAAGCCGGCCGCTATACGCGTTAGGAGTGCGATTTTGTCAGGCTACCTATTTAGCTAATGTCTAGTGTTTTAGCAACCCATGGAGTCCGGTAGAGGCCGTAAAATCGACTTCTACATGGAATTTCAGGACTCTACTTCAACGCCCCTCGCCCCTACCACCACTAGTTACAGTATTTATGTAAACCATACCATACGATACGACATATAATAATAATAATTGTGTCGTGTACAACTTTCACATTGGTCTTGCATTTTACGGGGCATCTACTATGCATGTAAAATGCAAAATTTTACCTGATAAAGTCGCAAACTTAGACTTTGAAACACGTACTGATCCAGCCCCTCTGCCATGCCAGCTGGCTTCTCAGTTTAAAGTTTAAAGGTCAATGACCGCTAGGTTGCCGACCCCACAGTTGCAGCAACGAAACTACTCTGATTTTGGCAACGGCACAGGAGGGGTGCAATCACTTCACTCTATATATTGGCAATTCTCAAGAATGTCTGGATTGTTGCATCTTACGATGTGATTTTGTCCCCCAGCATGTTATTTTACGAAGTGGTAGAAAATGTCTTTTTTGTTTTGTTTTATCGCAAGACCAGGGCGAATGCGTATCAGATTATACATTGAGTTAAACTTGAGTATCATCGTATCCATACACGGGCTAGTCAATCAGATATGACGACTTATGCGTAGCAGGGCTGAAGTAAGTGACGTCAACAAATCTGATACAAAACCCATTCTTGTTTGTTTAATAATCAGGCATAGGCTACCTGTAATTATAATAATGATAATGGTAGTAAGTTTGATACGAAATTCAATTATAATAATGATAATAATAATAAAATACGTTATGACTACTTTCACTGAACATTGTTTGTTGGTGAATCAACCCCAGCTAGCTGAAGCATAGTACGATACATCAATTATGATATGAGCACAAATGGAAGTAATAGTCTACCATACAAGTGGAACGATTAGTCACTGTTCTAACATGGCAATTTGGGCCTAGTCCAGCGAGCTTCAACATCAGCTTTTGTATCCCAGTAAGTGTCAGTAACCAAGGCTTCTTGTCTGGCTTTCAACTCCCTGTCATATGCTTTCTGCGGCTTATACAAGTTCTTACAAAACTCCTTGTCGACAGAAAACTCCGAATACCATTTCGTTGGGCTAACCGTGAGCGCTACAGTGAGATCTCGAGATTCGCAGTACTTTGTAACTTGTGCATTGATCGTCTTAAAGTGCTTGACTTCGTCTTGAAAATCAGACCCCTGCTCTTCTATCTTTGCCCACAGGGTGGCGTTAAAATGCTCGTACATGGCGTAGTCCATTTTGCTCATCTGTCGGTGCATTCGCACCTCATCACTAGATATCTGGGCTCGCCGATAGTCGTACGATTCGGCATTTTTCGTCAGATATAGTATATCCTTCATATCCCAACACATCAATCTCCTCAAGAGAACCAAAGATTCACCCAGATGTTCCAATATCATGACCAGATTAAAGTCCTTTTGGATAGTTTGGACAAACGTTTGGATCTCGTCGTCACTAGGTGGCACTTGAGTCGACTTGTAGCCGAATTCAAAAGACATGAAATTTTGTAGACTGACCGGAGAATCTATCTTCCCTAACTGCTTAGCGTATTGGTCAATATGTTCTAGAAAGTAAGCCACTGGGTTATCCGCCTTTATGGACAAGCGTACGTCCAAAGAACACCAATTGAAGACCGATTTTAATATGTTGATAGGGTGGCGCAAAATGGCTAGGTAATAACTGTCTTTCGGCATTATTTGGCCGATTAAGTCTCTGTTATAGACCGTGTGGTGGGTGAGGATGTTGAAGGCATTGTTCTTCAGTGGGATGTAGAAGTCCTCGTTGAGCTGAGCCGGCCAGCCCAGGGAGGGGGTTTTACGGGGCAGGACGAACGTCAGGTTGTGCTCGTAGCCGTAGCGCAGAAAGATGCCCATAGCCGTGGTTGATCCAGCCTTGTGGACTTTGATGAAGACAAAGTTGGTCCTCGGCTCGCAATCTCCTCCTTCCACTGCTAACCTGTAAAATATGCTGGCATGCATGACTGCTTTTAGCATGCATCATAGTAATACTCACATGCAACGTCTTCGTACGATTGCACAGGTACAAGAACTACCCTTGATTGCCCGAAGTGTTCATTTGTTTTTCAGTTATTTAAAAAAGAACCTTGCTCCTGGTGGGGATCGAACCCACGCCCTTCGCATTACTCACGCTTAAGAGCGCCTATACTGCTGTATAAGTACGACGCGCTAACCGATTGCGCCACAGGAGCTGGCTGTGTGCCACACCTGTCCCTCCCACAAATCGGAACAGTCAAGTTCTTACTCTTCTCGGCCACGTTCGTCCGACTCATCCTGCACTATCTCGTCCTCTTCGTCCTTTGTCTCAAGTTTCTCCGGTTCTTCCTGATTAGAATCTTCGACGTCATCGTCTTCTTCACTCGAGAAGCGGATGTCCAGCTTAATAATACAAAACGTACTAACATTTACTAGTAGTAACACTAGATATCTCAAATTTGACAGTACATATCAGGGTCCAGAGGGTTTTTGCACTTACGTGACTTGTTATGACGTAAGTACTTATCCGCCATGCTGGATGGTTAAACCTGGAATTTGCCTGGTAAATATGAATTTTATATGTAATATAGTCAGTGAATTATGACACTATAGTTAAATCACCACCAGTTTAACAGGCACTAGTCTATGCTAACGTTGTTTGTTGGACTGCGGATTTAATCAAGACTGAGGTCTTTTGAACTTTAAATACTGACGTACCTCTTCGTTTTGCCCTTGATCCTGTATTTTGTCACCCTCAGGGCGTAGGCTGTCTTGGTTTGGTTCTATCTTATTTGGTGCAAGGGGTCCCACACCTTGTACAATGTGAGCACTGTGTAAAAAGGTTTTA
The DNA here is from genome assembly GCA_013266295.2 of Branchiostoma floridae x Branchiostoma japonicum. NCBI lineage: Eukaryota > Metazoa > Chordata > Leptocardii > Amphioxiformes > Branchiostomatidae > Branchiostoma > Branchiostoma floridae x Branchiostoma japonicum. The sequence goes on from CM023823.1 coordinate 22,409,271, forward strand.
TCTGACATTAGCAGCTACCAAGATGTATGGTGAGCGTCCATGTTATAATGCATTTTCCCGAAATAATATCACCGACGAACAAAGTACATATTTCTTTCAGTTTGTCGTAGGATTTTCAGCGACAGAACCGACCGTCGAAAAAGATCCATAACAGCATTTCCGTCACAAGAACTCGTTGTGTTTTGTGCCAAGAATGTCCTCAAATTAAATGTTGTCGTAGATCCGTCGTACGACGAATGTGACAGGGCCCTTTAATACCTTGAACTGGGTTTCCTCTTCATCACGTGTGAAGTGATGACCCAATTGATCGCGGATAGGAACACCAACCACACCAAGGCGATCAGCATGATACGCAAACGAGACCTCCTCATCGTTCCTGTCGCACACATACAACACATGATAGAATGGGTTTCACATAACGTATGTCTGTCAGGTATCAACACTATTTCAATATATAGTTCGTCAAATATACCAACGTTAGTAAGGAAAAGTGGCTATGCTAGCTGTCGGATCTGTTAGTGAGTGAATGACAGTGTGCACGTGACTCATGACCAGAATTTTAACGGTGGTGCATGAAAACATTCTGGAGTATTGATAACATCCTACCTGGCAAGTAACTTTCTGTCTCTTGCATGTTCAACCTTTGTCAGTTTGTACGACCGGTATATAATGTGTATATGATTTAGCCGTGGCGACTCTTGATTCCGGGCCTATATTATAGCCCTCAGCATAATATAGGCCCGGAATCAAGAGTCGCCACGGCTATATATGATTATGTGTCCTACCGAACGGAGATGTGGGTAGCCGGGATAAGGTGACCGGGGGAAGGCTGGCCTGCACAGCGTGTGGCAGCTGGACCATAGAGACTGGATACTTGTTCTCTGTACCGGGTCTAGAAAAGATCTGTGTCAAATAGCGTAGGTCGAACCTTTTGGTCGGCGCCATGACTCGTGGATCCGGTTATACAAAGGTCTACCACATACAGCTATTGGCAGCATTGTCACCTTTAACATTTAAAACCAGATAGATCAGTATACGTCGCATGTTGTGTTTTTGTTCCACATCGATTGGTACCTATTCACGTATAAATAACAATCTCAGACAGCAAGCGATTTCAAGTTGTCCCGCCCCCGTTCGTTACAACATGTAAAATCTAGTTAGTTTGTATACACGTTTACTTATGCTTGACATCGCAATGATCAGACACGATCATTTCTGTCTACTAGTATTTGGAAACCTTGTCATAAATCTCTTGGCCTGTACAAATGAATACTATACACCTCCAGCCCGACGTTACGCAATGACTGACTTATAACGTCCGACATGTTTGTTTCTGACGAAATGCTCTTCACAACATCATGCGATTGAATTCGAATGTAACCTTAAAAAGTTACTACACTAAACGCGGTAGTGAGGTAAATGAAACATATGTACCTATAACAAATGTACAGACTCCCTCTGCGTGTCGTACATAGCCAACACTTGTACAGAAGTCTTCTACAGGCAAACCTTTAACTGGCTTACCTGTGGTGGTACGCGTGAGCCATGACCTGAGATGTGGAAGGGTCGCACTGGAAAGACTAGTTTAAACGCCTCAGGTCTAGCCAGCTCCAATTAAATAGCCTAGCGAAGCGGTGACCACAGTGTCAATGGAACAAAAGCTTTGTAATTTGTGTCTCTGGAGAATTGTCTGAAATCCATACGCTGTAAAAAAAAATTAAAGACCAATGTTTTTATGCTCTTATGTGGCAGGCAACATACGTTATGCAACTTTTTTTGTATACTGAGATTCTGCAACCGTAAAACAGAATGCAGGGAGCAAGAACTCAGCTTAAGTTGACTGTTGATTGTTAAACAATTGTTCATTATAATAAAGCAAAGTGCTGAATTACATCCATAATGTGCCTTGCATCTCATAGCCGAGCCCCCACAGACATCTTATACTTCTCATAAACAATATCAGGCAGGACAGGCTTGCGCTTCTCCTTTGCACTTATTATACAGTAAATGTTTGACTAACAGAGTTTTAGAGTAACCGGGCACTTCACGTTAGCATTCATCAGTTAGTATTTGATAATGACCCTGTCACAACCCTGACACAAAATGCAAACTACATATCCAGTTTTGTGTGCTTGGAGTTAGCCATGTGTGTTGATTCGTACAGAGATGACCCCTAGCGACTGATTGCTACTCTGCACGATAAAAAGGTAAAGAAGCAGTCATCCTCAACAATACGTTACCAGGGGCATATCCGAAGTGAGCAAAGATACAACTTGAAGCTCTGCATCATCTGAATATGGACATATTTGATATGTAACATGTCAGACTTCACTTCTCATGTTGTACGTTGATCAACATGCTACGTATGTAGCTGAACGCTAGTGTGAGACTGTAAATAGACCGCCGTTGCTAAGTTACGTGACGTCACGGAACAACAGTGCACTCGAGTCCACACAAACGCGAAACGCGGTGTTGGTCACCAGTCACAGATTTGACCGCTATCGCATCGAATTAAGTCTTCCCACGCGGTGATTCTTGAAGAAGTCTTCCTGTCGGTGTAGTGTACAGAAGTTAAACGTCCACGGGGTAGAATTTTGACTGTTGCTAAGCAGTTTACCAAGCTGAGGAGTTTTTGAATCCCAATCAGTGCAGCAGTACGCAGTGAAGAAACACATCAGCAGCCGCCATGTTGGCCACACAAAAACAACGAAAATGTCGGGAATTCACCGGCCCGACACCACATTCAGTGGCAATCGTGAGTATTTCATGACATCTAAATTGCATATAGATGTTGTCTGCATGTTAGCGTGCAGTTTTTACCACCTAGTACTTTACTACTTATCAGTCTGTGTCAAAAATTTCAACAGTGAGTATTTTTCCGAACTCTCAGTAGCTTGGATACGGAAACAACCGATAAGAATCACAGATCCAGGGCTAAAAATACTTTTCTTCTGAATAACTCACAGCACTGGTGCAGGTAACATTTCAAAGTACCTGCACCACTATGTCAGAAAAGTAGATTTCATTAAACTGGAAACTGTCAAGGCACCATTTCAGTTCCTTATTTGGCATTTTCCAGGTGATAATGATTAGTACCTAAATACCTTGCTTAGACCATCCCACCACTCAATGTTATTTTTTTGGTCGACTTTGTCGCAGGGTGTTTTACAGCAAGTTTTACAGCAAACAAAAAAGTAAAATTTGTGGTGTACTTACAAGCTGCATGCCCAGTACATGAACTGGTGCAGGTTAGGTGCATAGACATCCGATTCAGAAATACCTGCATAGCTCCAATTACACCTGCACCTGACATTAATCTATCATACGCTAACTCGATACTCTTGTCTGCCTCACAGAAAGCCAAAATGCCGAGCAAACGCCCTGCAGAACACCTGATCCTGGAGCGACGGAGACAGGAAGACCTGCGGGACGAGGCTATCGCCATCACCAACTACAACAAGATGTGCGACCTGAAGAATGACTGGGAGAGGATCACAGACAAACGCATTCAGAAAAACACCGTCACACGCAGGGTACAGGGACTGCTACAGCAGGAGAAGTTCAGCCTAGAGGACAGGCGGCAAAAGTAAGCATTTGTTTTATTAAACGTTTGCATGGGCATGTACAGGTATATGGTCTGTTTTTGAAATTTCAAAATTGTAGTTATGCTGAAAAAACTGTTGAAATCTGTGTTGGAGAAACTCGAGTTCATTTTTTATCACCCCTTCACATTGGCAGCACCAACTTATTTTAAACTGTATGCATTTGTCCTCAGTGACGCTGTTTACGGTAAAGTTAGCAACCAATATTGCAAGTTTGAGAAGTCCACATCTCAGTATCTGCCACCAGCTAGATTTTAGCCTCTGAGCTAAAAGTGTGAAGTAAGGCGCTCACTTAGGTAATATTATCTTACACAATATCATCTCAATTTGCCTTCCAGGTTGAGAAACCTTCTAGAGGAAGAGGAGAAGCAGTACCTACTACAGATGGAGGCCCAGGAGGAGACAACCCTGGAGCGACAGGCCAAGATGCGTGAGCGAGCCAAGTTTCTGAAGGAGAAAAGAGAGATGGAGAGACAGCGTCTGGTCGAAGAGAAACTGGATCAACAGTGGAGGTACAAAGTTGTCCGAGAGCTGTTCATTGGCTTGATTTAAACTGTTTTCATCTTTATGTGCGTATTAAGTTCACTTGGTACTAGTATTACCCAAGTTTCAGTCAATGTAACTAATGTCAATCTTGTTCATTAAACTCTCTTAATGTGACTTTCCTTTCACTTGGTTGCAGTAACTAAACATGTCAAAAATATCTTGTTTCTTTGCTTGCTTTTTTTCTACAGTATACAATGAATTTCACTGTGTAAAATTTGGATACCTTAATTTAACAGAAATCTTACAAACAAGTACCGGTAATCTAACTTTTGCAATTCAAAACGTCAATTCAAAAAAGTGACTTTAGTTTTCATCCCAGCATCAACCAAGATGCAGCTGTCTAAAATCCAAGCTTGTATCAAACAGGGAACAGTGTGAGGAGCTGAGGTCCAACCTGAGTCGCCGCCATCTTGACGAGGTGTGTACGGAACGCCAGGAACAGCTGAGGGTGAAAGAACACATCAAACAGCAAAGGGATGAGGAGGAGAGGATGTATGCAGGTAGGTTACGACAACAGCAGCTGACTTAAATAAAGGGGAAGAATGTATGCCCTGGGCACACACCAATAACCTAAGAAAAATAAAAATCCTTCCCTCTGACTTCTGCTAGGACTTTGGGGGGTCACATTTGTGTCAAATGAAAATAAAGAACATCATTAAATTGTTTAATCATAATTGTTGTGGATTACTGAAATGAAATACTGGGTTCTCATAGTCATAAGTATGAAGAGAAAGAAGTAGACCTTTGCATTTTGATAGCTAAAAACAAAAGTTAGCACTATATGACTGACTTGTCTGTTTTCACAGAGTTGTACGAGAAGGATCGTCTGGCCAAGGCAGTGCGAGAGGAGGAGGAGGCCAAGGCACAGATGGAGAGGAACAGGGAGATGTTGGAGACGCTGAACCTGCAGAAGGCAGCGTTGGAGGTGCAGCGACAGGCAGCTGCAGACCTCAAGAAGGAGGAAGCACAACTTCTGGTATGCTATTTTTGATTGTTGAATTTTTCTTAGCATTGCAGATTTTTTTATATATTAGTATCTGGTGGTTTGAGGGTTTTAGTGCACTGTTTTGTGTTATAAAGGATATGCAAGCCTTTACAATTTTCATTGAGTCTTTGATCATTGCCCCTTATTGTTTGAAGCAGACACCTAGATATTACAGACAGTGATATAAGCCAATTTTCTAAGGTCTTCTGACCAGTTGATTATCAATATATTCCTTCCACAGAGAGAAGAGAAAGAACTGAGGAAGATCGAAGAACAGAGAGCAGCGGAGGAGAAAGTCCGGAAACAGCGGGAGATGAGGGGAGACCTGGACCGCTCCATCCGCATCAAGATGAAGAAACAGGCCAAGGAAGTCCAAGAGGAGCTGGCACTGGACATGAAAATACTGGAGCAGCTGCTGCAGGAGTCCAGAAATGAGGCCATGGAGAGCATACAAAGGAAGGTAGGGTGTCTGAAAAGCTGTACAGTTGAAAGTTAAGGTCATTTTTTTGGCAGCCACAAGTTTCTCACCTGCCAACTGCTTGGCAAATTGTCAGCTGCCTTCATCAGGACATAATGATCTCTATGGTGGTTGTGAGAAAAGTACTTCACTTTCAAATGACTTTCCAATCTGATGAAGTTATTTGTTGGAAAATATATATTGTAGCAATATGCACTAATTAAGCAATATAACTAGCAACAAATGCAACAAGCACCTGATGTGATATATGACAGACTGAATACACCACATGAAAATGACAGCCTGTTGAAAAATTAGCAGCTGTAAAGTTACATATCCATTGGTTAGTCAGCAAATGAGGTAAGGTCTACATTGATATGGGATAGTGAAACATGATTAAATCTACACAGTTGAAAGTAAATTAGTTATGGTTTCAAATTGATCATGCTGATTCTGTTGTTTTGTTGAATTGCTGACATTGTGGACACATAAAACATGGTACAGATTAAACAGGTGAGATGGAATGGTGCAGCATGGGTGGAAAGTTTCAGCCACTTCTGAAATGAGTTGAACTGCACTATGATACAAGTTGATTGTCAGACACACAGCACAGGATTTGAAGCAAAAAAATGTCTAGTCATTGTTCCAACATATTTGACAATATGTATTTGGTGAGATTGCACTTACTTCTGCACAGGGCTATAACATTGAATGATTTATCTTCACTTCGTACCTCCACTTTTATGCTTGGTACAAACACGCACTGATAAAATATAGCATCATTGTACAGATGTTGTATGTTTTTCCTTTTCATTGGAATTGACAACGATTTTTTTTCTGCGCCATTCAGCGTGAGCTTCGTGAGGAACAACAGCGTTTCCAGGAGTACCTCGCCAGGGAAGCAGAGCGCGAGAAAGAGCGGGAACTTGAGCTGGAGCAGCTCATTGATGTGGAGGTGCAAAAGATGTGGGCCAAGCGACAGGAGCAGTGGCGACTTGAGCGTGAGGCACGCCAACGACTCATGGCAGACGTCTTGGCCACAAGGAGAAAGCAAGTGGAGGACAAATGTAAGCATTCCCATTACTCAACCTATGACATTCAGTAGTAAGTTTTAAAATTGCTTTCGTAGGTTGTATAGATAATGTTCCAGCGCATAAAATGGATGCAACAAATTTTTGACTGACCAGCAGCAGTCTTCTTTGTGATCACAAATGACCAATCACTTGGTACACATAACATCGGCCATCGGTAAAAAGTGTCAGGAAGTCTCTGTTGAGTGACAGGTGCACCCTGTTGTAGATGGCCTCCTTGATTCCTCTCACAAAGTAGTTCAGAGTCTAGAATTGTGATTTTGTCTAGTTAAACGGTGTGACCTGGTGAATCTATGTTTACATTAAGTGTTTTTTGTTTTGTTCTTCAGTGGCGGAAAATCTTCGGCAGCAGGACGTCATCAGGGCAGAGCGTGAGGAGCTGGCCCATGCTATTGAGGAGCACAAGAGGCTGGATGCAGAGCACAAACACAGGATCAAAGAAAAGAACCTGGTAAGAACTTTCTAAATATGGTTTATGTTTTTTAAATCAATTCTTTTTACAATTTAAAGCATTACACTAAAAAAAGGTACAAAAACATGATGAGCTACAAAAACATAACTCAAAAGCAATTAGGAAAGAATATATAGATACAGAAATAGAAATGTAGAAATATACTAAAGCTGTCGCTTTGTCATTTGATTCAGTGAGAAATATTGCACCAGAAGATACAAAATGAACTAGAGGCTTTGAAGCCTGACTCTTTGGTTTTGTCTTTTATGAAAAATGTATTGATGGGTTTTGTAACTGTGTTGAAAATGGAAAATACCAGACATATTATGTACATGCAGTAAACCACTAAATAATTAACAGTGAAATTTCAGAAAAAAATGTACATATAACATAATGCCTTCATCATATACATGTACACTGATCTAACGACATGTTCTGTATTTCTACCAGGCCTACCAAGGTGACCTTGATGCCCAGATCGACTACCAGTACTCCGTACGGGCACAACAGCAGGATGAGGAGTACCGGGAGTACCTGCACGGCGTAGAGGTGGAGGAGCAGTACCAGCAGAAACTGAAAGAGGTCCTCGCCTCACCTGTCATCAATAAGATGCACCCCATGAAGAGAGCACACAGCACTCGCAAACAGCAGCAAGCACAACAGCAGGAGGAGCCACAATTTCTTTTGACTGGACAGAAATTGTAGAAATTTATGGAGACAAGTGAACTTGTAGATGCTTGTAAAATTGTATCATAATTGCCAGACAGAAAAGGAACTTCAGGAAATGTAGTTCAATATGTGGATGAATGTTGTTTTATGTTCATCACTTGAGGTGACTTGGCAATCTACATGTCAAAGACGTTGAAACTATTACACTAGAAATGTTAAACAGTTCTATTTGTTTCTTGTCCATTTCTAGACAATGGTGTTACACAAAATATTATTAACAACATGTTTTGGCTTTAATTGTTTTTTCTGTACAGCGGAGAAAAAGTGAAGGAGAAACATGAAAGTGTGCATATTTGAGGAATTCTATTCGTAATCTTTATTGTACAATTTGTAAGAGCCAACAGCTTATACATGATGTACATTTGTAGGTCAATTTAATGACTCACATAAATATGTTCCTGTAAATATAGACTCACATGTATTTGTTGTTCTACAATAAAGACACTCTTACATTCAGCATTGGCTGTCTTGAAATCTACTGATATCCCTCTCACGGACACTGTGTAATTCTTCGTTTTGATACCCCATGTATACCTGTCTCACTGGTTCAGCATTGACTCACTTCAGCAAAACAATTTTAGTTGTCTGTGAGTCATAACAATTAAATGGCCCACAAAATTTGCAGCCGACAATGCATTTCTTTTACACATGACAGATAAATAAACATCCACCTTGATTTTATGTCTACATGACCAGCCACACTGCATAAAATGGGCCAGGACATATGCGGGCGAAACCTTCTCCCCCCAGCAAACTCCCTTGGCTGCAAACCGTCCTTTCGCGACATAACTCGCGTCGGTCGCCGAAAAAAACATAACGCCGCTCGACAAGGCTGCGAAGGAGGCTAATATAATTTGTACTTGTAGGATGTCAACAAACTGCTTCTATCCTGAGTGCACTATTCCTACCATAGGTGTTTCACCTGAATGAATAATTGGAGACTGTGTATCCAATGTCAATTAAGTTGAGACTACAAAAGAAGCCTGAAAATATGATTTTGCTAATATGAGAACAATACATTTAATGTAATATTTGGATGTGTCCTCTTTATTAACTTTTGTTTAATAGGGCAGATGGGTTTTAGGGCCGTCACCCTTAGCTAAAGACCAAGGAGATCTAACACAGCTTTTAAAAGGTTCTTGCCAAAACTAAGGAGAGCCACCCATCACCCACGACCAGTGTCGTGCCTACACAAGATTAGATGAAGGGCAATTACCCACTTCCCTTTTGTCGGCGCCCTTTCTTCTATTTTATTGCCTTGTTCAGGCCAAGGTAAAGATATCCGTGTTTCATAGCATATTTTCTACACCACGCACTGCCATGGTATCGTAGCAACGTGACTGTAGCAAGACCTATTCTTGAACGTGTTAGGTGTGTGGACGGCGGTCAGCACCAAGGACAGATCTACTCATTGACGTGTTGGCACCGTTCAGCGCCAAGCACAGGTACGTGTTCATATATTATTCATCTCAGGAAGAAACTGCCCTTTGTAATCTTGATATCTTGATAATAAACTCTGAAAAATGATAGACGTTGTCCGTGCACTTTGCAGAAGGTTGTAATAAATAAAAAAGTTAGTCTACGGACTGTTCTTTGAGTTCCCAGCTTGATTTCTAGACGATGGCAGACACCGGTGAACGGTGTTGGTACTACCGGTAACAGTACACAGGTTAATTTACCTTCTATCCCTTGATTTTCAAGTGTAGCACTTGACTTTCTAATGCTTTTAGGTACCGATTTTGTATTGTTATGTACAAGGCTATTTTGTGCGATGTTTCCACATTACCTTATTTTTCCTGGTACGGGCATGTTAAAAATTGATAATTGACATATTTTTATTCTCCCATCCAGAGCTATCCCAAGGCTAACGTATTGCCAATGGGATAGTTCTGCATGGGAAAATGCAATTTGAAGCCCGCTCTATATATACAAACACGTGGTCATGATTAGAAAATAAATGGTAAGCGTCACGCGAAACATATTTCTAAAAATTGTTATGTTTGAAGGCAAAACTTTTCATTTTTTAAAATATATGTTTTTGATGAGGAGTCATAGTCTAAATTTCAAGCATCTACGTTTATACATGAATCAATGAGCGGACTCAAAAAGACCGCGGATGGTTGATGATTAACTTCGGAAGTGCTGCTTACTTTTGCTAGCAAGGCATGTAAAGTTAAATTTGTGGCTCTCTTGGCATTGGCAATCAATATCCTAAGTTGTACCATATGCCCCTAATTTCCAACTGAGTCTTTACTTGGGGGCTTTGCCCAGTATCTTCTGGATGTAGATAAGTCTTTACAAAGACGATGGTATTATCCAAGAGTTTGCCCCGCTGCGGACCGACGATGCGAATCGGGGTACGAATAACGAGCTTCAGCTTCAAGTCACCCGATCACTGTCTCCGAACTGCGCGCTAGTTTCTGTCCAATTTTGGTTCTGGGGTTACGTTACCTGTACCACAATATTTGTTTACTTGCTGCGCGGTACCAAGGAATCGTATATCGTTTTATACTCGCAGCCCATCAAATAGCATGTCTGACTGACTGAGTGTGTAAGAGCATAGCCCGGCCATCCTGCCAACAGGATGAGTGACAACTGGCGCAAGAAAATGTCAAACTCAAACGCGAAGCCGAAAAACAATGGCGGCGGGCAACGCTCAGGAGGGGGAGGGGGGAACTCGAACCGCCGACCTAACTCTGCCAAGGGAAACGGAAAGGTAAGATCAAATGATGTAAAAATGAACAGGGAAATCATTTCGATAATACATCGGGGTGACTTGTGTTTGTAGTAACCCCTGAAACGACCCTCAACAATGATGGATCAACTCGAAATTTGTCATAATTAATTTGGAATGTCAGCCAGTGTTTTGGGATGAACAAGTCGATGTACTTTATAATTTTAGCGATTCGTAATAAGACTTTCTACTTAAAAAAACGGCCAGAATTACTTTTCTCGTGGATAAGTTGCGGTTCAAATCTTGACAACTGATATGGCAATTGGGCTATTCCAAAAAATAAAGGAGAATGGGGGGCGGAAGAGGTTGGACTGGACAGGGGGGTTGGGTCAAATACCTGGACCGGACAGGGGGGTTGGGTCAAACCGATCTGGACCGGACAGGGGGGTTGGGTCAAACCGATCTGGAACGGACAGGGCAGTTGGGTCAAACAAATCTGGAATGGACAGGGGGGTTGGGTCAAACAGATCTGGAACGGACAGGGGGGTTGGGTCAAACAGATCTGGAACGGACAGGGGGGTTGGGTCAAACAAATCTGGAACGGACAGGGGGGTTGGGTCAGGAAAATCAAGACTGGACGTGTGATGTGTGTTGTCAGGGTGCTGTCAGTGTATTTGTCTGAGGGTCAGAGAATGTAACTGAAACATTAGCATTTTGCTGTTTCTTAGTGTTGTCGAATATATGTCTGTACCAAAAGGTTTTGACACATTGCATTTATGTAACTTTAATTGGTAAATTGCATGTCTATAAAAAATAATTTAGTATCCTTGCATTAAGTTCCTGCTTCCTGGTATGATTGCTTTGAAAAGGATGTATGTGCTTATTTAGTGTACATACACTGATATAGTATTTGAATTTTCAATGGTTTAAAGGTTCAACAATGATAATTATACACATATGACCATTACTTATCGAGGCTGAGTGAAGTAAAGCTGAGTCTGTTCTAACAATTTACTCAGTGTATTTAGAACAAGGAGGCCCTTTTTGAACCTCCTTGGGGTAAGAATGAATTACCTCTTGGAATTCTGTTTCCTTTTTAGGTTCTTTTCCAGTCAAACCTCTGGGTGTTAACTGTAACAGTAACTTCATGCAAAAACTAAGGGATCTAGCCATTCTTTTTCATGTACCAAGATCCCAGTTTTCATACCCAGTAGTCTAAGTTACTCTAACTGCATTCAAATGCTAATCTTTAAGCTCCATGTCCTAATGAGTTCCCATTGTTTGCTGATATTGCAATGTTGTCTTAGTAGATTATGCAAAATTACCTCATGCGAAAGTGACTGCAGTGTGGAATGAAATAGGGCAAAAGTTCAGGACAAACAGATTTACAGTGCACATTTTGATTTGGCCATAGACCATTTTTAATTTGTTGGTTCTCGGATTCGCCTCTTCATTTTTTTCTGATTTGGCCACACTGATTTAATTTTATGGATGACATCCTCTGGAGACCACAAAACTAATGCGAGAGGGCGAAAAAAAAAAATCCAGCAAAAAAAAAAAATGCTGCTTAACCACAGGAATACAAAGCCGGTATTGCGATTTGAAGCACAGGACACAGTGACTGCATCAAACAAACAAGTTTTTATTTGCAGGAGGTAGATGTAGATAGTCTTGTTCAGGTCTCATCCTCCTTCACAGCTTCCTCCTTCATTTTACGATAAGCCGCCCTTTTGCAGCATTTATGAGTCGGCAGTCTGTACTGAGTTCCAGCCGAGTTCCGGAGTTCCGTGAAGCCTCGAAAGACATGATCTTTTTTTTGTTTTTGAGAACAGGCGAAAATCAATGCGTGCGCGGATGTAATCCATAAAATAAGTCGGTGTGGCCTTTGCAAGAAAAAAAAAGATTCTGGATCTGAATCAACTCAAAAATGCTCAAATTTTGACCACAACAGTTGATAAAAGTCCTTTTTTCCTAGTTGTTACAGTTTGCCCATCTGTCAATACAGTGGTTTGATTAAAAGTTTAATTTTCCAAGTGATTGAATGCACAGTTCATATCATTCCAAAATTATACTACATGTACTTGGTAGAAAATTAGTTCTCAGATAAGAATTTGTCTGTTCTAACAATTTACTCAGTACCGTGTAGTTAGAATGAAACCTCTTGGAATTCTAATTTCTTTCAAAGCACATCAGTCTAAAATCGAATTAGTTTCTTTGATAATTACTGACGTTTGATTCCTATTTCCTTTTCAGTCTTTTTAGGTTCCTTTCCAGTCAAACCTCTGGGTGTTAACTGTAACAGTTACAAAAACTAAGGGATCTAGCCATTCTTTTTCATGTACCAAGATCCCAGTTTTCACACCCAGTAGTCTAAGCAAGGAGCTTCCATCAACGATGGAAGATCCTTGGTCTAAGTTAGTGCATTCAAATGCTGATCTGGCTCCATGTCCTAATGAGTTCCCATTGTTTGCTGATATTGCAATGTTGTCTTAGTTAGTAGATTATGCAAAATTACCTCATGCGAAAGTGACTGCAGTGTGGAATGAAATAGGGCAAAAGTTCAGGACAAACAGATTTACAGGGCACATTTTGATTTGGCCATAGACCATGAATTTAATTTGTTGGTTCTCGGATTCGCCTCTTCATTTTTTTCTGATTTGCAAAAAAAAAGATTCTGGATCTGAATCAACTCAAAAATGCTCAAATTTTGACCACAACAGTTGATAAAAGTCCTTTTTTCCTAGTTGTTACAGTCTACCCATCTGTCAATGCAGTGGTTTGATTAAAAGTTCAAAATTCATAGTTTAAATATTAACCCAGCCTTTTGTGTTGACTTCATGGCTCCTATCGTAGCATTTGGGGCTATAATAGGATGCCTAGACCTGTTTTTATTTTTTTTCGCCCTGTCGCTTCATATTTTCCCTGAAAACATCCGAGAACCAACAAATTAAATTGGTATGGCCTTAGAACTTCTTTTCCAGTCATATTTTCCCTGAAAACATCCAAGAACCAACAAATTAAATTGGTGTGGCCTTAGAACTTCTTTTCCAGTCAAGCCAAACTTTTATTAGCAAAGGAGAACAGCAGACTCCAAGGAATGTCTGCTTGAACTGAGACTCCCTGCAGGTTTCCATTGTTTAGCCATTATGCTAATTCCCCACCTTACCATGCCAGTGTTATGAACTTCTAGTGAGTCAGACCAAGAATATGCATGGGGGTGATTTTTACCTCTATGGACCAAGTCAGACTTTCTTCATTCAGAGAGTCTGTTAGTGTAAATACACACCTCACAACAAAAAATAAGTGTTTCAGTACCACATGCACGTACAGTGATAATTTCTAGTTATATGTATATGTACATGTACATTGTCATATCTTTTCCGTGGTTGTGTCATAGAAGCTTGCTCACAGCCTTTTACCAAATTGGGAAGTTATGGTTTTTTTTTGTATCTCAGAGAATGACTCTAAAAGAGAAACTTTGAGAAGCTATGAAAATTCATAGTATTTTTTTCTCAAGTACTTTCCAAAAATGATAAAAATTCAAACTTACAGGCAGGCACTGTCATGGCTGTATTTATTTATTTATTTATTTATTTATGGCTGTATCTCAGAGAATGATTCTATTAAAAATAGAAACTTTGAGAAGCTATGAAAATTTGTTACAAGTATTTTTTCTCAAATACTTTTCAAGAATGATAAAAATTCAAACTTACAGGCATGGCAGCATTGGTAGAAAAACTTGGCCATCTTGCTTTGTTTTGCTTGCCGGAAACTCCTCAACAGTTAGTACTAGTTCCATGGCTTTATGTATCTTTAAAGTTTAAGGACTGCATACAATATGTCAAGCATATGCAAGTATTCATCTGATTTAACTTCCTGCTTTGTTGGAGATGGTATGGTGAGCTACGTAATTTACCAATAGTAATAGATCACTATGATAGTATTACCTTAGGCCACACCAATTTAATTTGTTGGTTCTCGGATTCGCCGCTTCATTTTTTTCTGCTTTGCAAATAAAAATAAAATTGGATTCAGGCTTTGAATTAACTGCAAAATGATCCTATTTTGCCAAAAACAGTTGAAGAAAGCTCCTTGTCTGCGTTGTTTTACAGTTTCTTTCATGTATCAATGCACTGGTTTGATAAAAGTTTAGAATTCATTGTTTGAATTATAAACCAGCCTGGTATGGTGACATCAAGGCTCCTATCGTAGCTTTGGGGGCTATCAGAGGATGCCTAGGCTTCTTTTAATTTTTTTTTTTTTTCGCCCGGTCGCTTCATATTTCTTCTGGAAAAATCCGAGAACCAACAAATTAAATTGGTGTGGCCTTAGTATAGTTGATGTTAAATTGTATGCTATCATGTTAACAGCCTGGTAAAGTGGGGCTGTGTACCAGCACACAGTACCAAATTTACTGTACAGTACCGAAAATAGGAAAATAGCTGCTCCCCTATGGATCTCAGAGACAGGACAGTGTGTTTGTGTTATAGACAGGCATTGTTAACCTAAAAGATCTGTTGCGTATTATTATGCTTCCTCTAGATGTCAATTTGTTCAGATTTGAGTTGCATGAGGCCATTTAGGGTAGGAGATGAAAACAAAAACATCTCAAGTTACTAGTAGTTTGGTCCAAATTATTTTGTCTGACCATTCTCCATAAACAAAAACTTACCCGTAACTGTAGAGTTTATTTATGATTTTCTTGTTATTAAAGGAGTTCAGAAAAACCTGTCAATTATAGTGAACACACCTGGTTCAGGTCCAGACCTGTACCTAAACCACTGTGTATCTGTACATGTACCTAAGATTTGTTTAGCTACACAGCTCTATATTAAATACTTATAAAATGAATAACTTGATTACCTGACTTACAAGTACATTCTTGTTGTCTCAAGCAGTTGGAAAATCAGGGTTGGAATGGACAGGGGGGTTGGGTCAAACAAATCTGGAAAGGACAGGGGGGTTGGGTCAAACAGATCTGGAACGGACAGGGGGGTTGGGTCAAACATATCTGGAACGGACAGGGGGGTTGGGTCAAACAAATCTGGAATGGCCGGGGGGGTTGGGTCAAACAAATCTGGAACGGACAGGGGGGTTGGGTCAAACAGATCTGGAACGGACAGGGGGGTTGGGTCAAACAGATCTGGAACGGACAGGGGGGTTGGGTCAAACAAATCTGGAACGGACAGGGGGGTTGGGTCAAAATAATGAAATTGGACTGGACAAGGGGGTGGGTAAAAAAAAATCTGGACTGGACAGGGGGGTTGGGCCGGAAGCTGATTTGAGACCTCTTCCACCCCCCCTCCACAGTTATTTTTTGGAACAGCCCATTTCTCTATTTTACTGATGGTCTATCTTCTTGCACCAAATTGATAGGCAAAATAGTCACTCAAGGTTGCATGTAGTAAACTTTAAAGTTTTAAATGCATTTGTTGTGAAAGTGAGAGGTGTTTGAAGCAACCAGATACATGTATGTAACATGTTCTTTCTCATCACATAATCTCCAGAGTCCAGTCACCTTAGCAGATGTTGTTCAGTCTTCAGATCTGTCTTGTCAAGAGGCATACATATCTGGGACCAGGGTCAATGTATTTTAGTTTCATGATTGGATTCAGTAATGCCCAATCAGATTGGGTGGGAAAAGAGAATGTACATGTAATCTACCCACACACAGTTTTACTTGTTGTTTCTTTGTTTGCATTGCATAACTGGTAAACCCCCTTGAAGTGAACCACCCAGTCCAATTTTGTATATACTTAAAGTTAAAACCAAACTGATAGGGTTGAACCACTCACATCTGGATGGACCTGTACTCTTAATACTAGTCTTATCAATAAGTGTGGTGGTTTTTTTAACATGTCTGAGTCTACATCTGACTGTTGTCTTTGTATTGTTTCCAGCAAACTCAGTCACCCTTGCAGAGGTCCACCAGCTACGAAGGTGTCCGCAAGATCGTCGCTCGCGAAGGGCGGTCAGCACGCAATCTGGTGGCATGGAGGGTGCCCATGGACACCTCTATCTCTGCAGGTGAGGTCAACTAATGGAGAATGTGAAGTGAGCACTAGATCAGTTTACTCTCTTGCACTGTATCACGTGAGGGGGGGACGTCACATTCTTCAACCTGCCTACAGTACTACATACCACAGTCAAAGTGTAACACATATCTATAGATGCAAGTTAATGCATTTCTAAAGCTGACTACTATAAGAAAGATCTTATGATTCTAATCATCATTATATTTAACTTATAATTGATATGCTGATTGTCATGGTCAGTTAGAACCAATGTCAATTCAATGTCGCATTCTTTCTCCCAGGAAAGGGGAAGATGTCCAATAAAAAGGCAAAAGCTGAAAAAATGGAAGGCAAAACTGCAGCCATGATTAGTCATGCGGCAGAGAGCCTTAGGTCCAAGTCAGCACAGAGAGACTCTTCTTCTGAGGGAAGTAAAGGGACACAGACGTCGCCCCGCAAAAAATCGCCAGGGCAGACCAAAGGGAAGAAGGCTGATGTACGAGCTCGCTACTGGGCGTTTCTGTTCGACAATCTCCGAAGGGCTGTGGATGAAATCTATCAAACGTGCGAAGCCGATGAAAGTGTGGTGGAGTGTAAGGTAAGCCAAAGGGTAGAGCCTTAGATGAAATTACCGTGGCAGTCGGCATCAATGCCGCCTCGACCCAGCATCAAAACTTTGAGCATTAATGCATCGCTGAGCAACACTTTCCTAAGGGTGGGCACCGACGACGCAAAGTGGTCATGGCGCAAACTTGGCCAAGAAAACAGTACTTTAAAAGCTGGTAAAGCATGGAAACTTCACAGAAATTCAGGGGACACATATTTGAACACCGCGGACACTTCCTACCTCCCCCACTTTCTGCCTCTCCCACTTTTCCCGCCTTCACCGACTCTTCCTACCTCCCCCACTTTCTGCCCCTCCCACTTTTCCGCCTTCGCCGACTTCTCCTACCTCCCCCACTTGTAGGAATGCCAATTGATTGTTTTGTTTTGTTCTTTCCACAGGAAATGCTGCTGATGTTGGACAACTATTCTCGAGAATTCAAGGCACTGATAGAGTACATTGAAATGCAGAAACAGTTAGAGAAGTCCGACAATTGGTGAGTTAATGATAATGATTCCTCCGCTCTTTCTGGGCAATCTTTAGAAAGGAGATGTGAGTTGTGTTATATTTAACTTATATACAATGTTGTCCCATCTCCTTTTCCCATGATCAGCAGAATGACAGAAATCATTAACAGGTGTGAAATGTAGACTCTCCATCAAATTTAGTTGATGTATTTACAGCCTATTCCCTAGTAAAGACCTATTTTGTTCTACCCTCTCGGAGTTGCCATACTGACTTATGACATCATAGGTCAGCCATCTTGAAACCAATCCATCTTAACCAGCACGTCGGCAGAACGTACTGCGCCTGCGCGAAACCCGTAATGTATTTGGCAGAACGTCTCATATAAGGTCGAATTCGCGTATATAAGGTTGACATCCCGTCTGTAGTTTTCAAATGTTGTGTAGAAAAAGATATGGTCTGCAACAGGCAAAATTCTGATGCAACGTTGACCAAAATTCCAGCGAAAATCCAGGTTTTGCGCAGGCGCAGTACGTTCTGCCGACGTGCTATCTTAACCAATCATAGAATGACTCAGCCCAACCAATCACAAGTCAGATGGGAAAATTATGTAATTCACAGTGATAGGTGTATGACCTTGTTTTAAAACCAATTTACATGTAAAATGCTCATTGCTGTATACACAATGTATATAAAGTATATTTTCATATATACCAATGTACTTTGTACAATCCAGGCCCAGTTCCTTAGCGTGGGAGGTTAGGAAGTCTCCAGGACGACCGTTGGGCCCAAGTCCTACACCTTCAGAACGAGTAACTCCCAGTCCCGTGTCACGTAGCCTGAACTTCAGTGGACATTCTCTGCCAAGGGGGTATGCTTTTGTCTCTATAACGGTACATGTATTGTATGAAAACAGGCATCAGGTGATGCATGTTTATTTTATCATATAGACATTATCATCTATCTCTATATCCTTAAACATCCACTTCCATTAGCTTAGTTGCTGTCTACTTCTCTCCAAGGAAGTGAAGTGCAAAAGCATTGTTTTTTCCTTATCTGTCAGTGTGTGTTTCCACTATTCACAGTACAGCATTATCATACATCCTCAGTACTGCTATATTTGTGCTATGGAAGGGTTGCAAAGTAGTATTGGTAAGGGTGTGAGATGATGTACCTTCTTTTTTTGCCTTGTTTTTGTGGATCCCTAGAAGTGCATGTATTACTGCAGAACATTTTCTGATTCTTATACAAATATTTGTTATTTTGTAGGATATCACCCACCCCTAAGCAGCCATTTGGAACAGCTGTTAAAGATGCAGATGAGATTACACCTGCTAAGGAGCCACAAGTCGCTGCACCTGCTGTCAGTGCACAGGTGGCTACACCTGTTGTGGGTACCGTGACAGGAGCCACTGGCACCTGGGCAGACAAGGTCAAGGGAAGTCCCTCAGCTCAAAGTGTGGCTCAACCAATCAGCAGTCCTGATGCAAGCAAGCAGGGATCCCCAATGGCAGCACAGGAAGAGGCAGTTCATAACACTTGTGATACAGGTATCATGTGGTGTTTTACAAAACTGAGTAAGAAAACATAATGTCTATAGGGAAATTATAGTTTTTTTTTTCTCCTTGCCCTTTATTTTCATCTTGACCACTTGATGCATTTTGCTTTTAAACGAGAACCTGGAAAATAAATTGGTGTGGCCTTATCACTTTATGTCTTGCATCAATTTGTACAGTCATATATTTGCATTAGCTTGCTAATTTTGCTAACCTTGCTCAACTTAGATGCGGATACAGAAGACTCGGGAGGCTGGGAAACTGTCCAAAGAGGAAGACGACGTGATCCAGACAGTCGTCAGCAAAGGCCCTCCAGACAGGCAGCACCCAAGAGCACAAGGCATCAGAACAGTGTAAAAAACGGTCCTAGTACTGACCAGAGACTGAACAGAGAGAGAGCTGACAGTCAGAAGGAGAACAAACCTTCTCATAGAGTAACACCACCTGGCAACCATTCTCAGAACTGCAGAAAACCTGCACAGAATACTAAGAAATTAGATTTGCAGAAAGCTAATTCCGATGTCAAACCAAAGGTGGTGAATGGTGAAACCAACGGAAAGACGAAAGTCTACAATGCTTGGACACAGGTTAAGAACAAACCTAGCAACGACCCAGAAACTTGTCCAGCTGAGATACTAGAAACAGAAGGCAAAGTGAAGAACTTAGGAGAAACAGAAACTGGTAGTAGCTTTCAGAAGTCCCAAACAGACAATTCCCAAACAGACTATCAGGCTGAAGCTGCCAATGCTCCATCATCTCCTACAGAAGATGTAGTCGATGATCTCTTGAAGAAACTGATTCTGATAGACTCCGGTGAGCAAAGCAATGGAATCACAGAGCAAGAAACAGATGTAGATAAAAACAATGGTCCACAGGAAAAACTTGATGAAAGCCTACAAGAGGAAGCAACAGAAATTGAGAAGACTGTTGAGGAGAATGGTTTGCCTCTGGACAATGATGTAAAGATTATAGAGGAGTTTACGCATCATGAGGAAGAGGAGGATGAAGACGACATTCTTGATTCTGCACTAGATGATGTGAGTGATTCTCTTCTCCGTCTTATTTGGAAATTTGTTCATAATATCACTTATAAGCAGGGTTACATACAATTCCCTTTTTTATAGATTAAAGTTAAAGTCCCTAGGTGTTTAGGGCAGTGCCCATCTCCATATCCTTAGCCCTTGGGCAATGCACAGAGATACTACTACTACAGTAGGGGAGCTAGTCGTCCACTGGTAGCACTGTGTGTTTAATTTCTATGTTCTACCCACTACTAGTAGGCTATTGTTACATTGTACATGTAGATGATAGTCTTTTATCAAGAGGGACTTTATTTATGAAGATTTACCACATTTGTGGAAGGATTGACATAACAGGTGACTATCACCTCTACAAGATGTCAAACCTGAGACCAGACTGTAAGGTTTGAACCACTCACACCGGGAAGGACCCCTACTCTTTTCGATAAGTATGGTGGGTTCTTTAACGTGCGTGGGGTGTGGCTCTCCCCAAACATGGGACCTCCATTTAACGTCCTATCCGAGGGACGTCCCTAACCGAAGCTAGGTACTCATTTACACCTGAGTGAAGTGAGGAAAGTCGTGTAAAGTGCCTTTCCCAAGGGCACAAGATCGGTGACATGGGTGGGGATCGAACCCGGGACCTCTTGGCCCTGAGCCGAACGCGCTACCGCTGCGCCACACGACCCCAGTGAACTATTGATGACATTTTTCTGTGCTGCCTGGAAATACACCAAATGGAGTGGGAAGGATTTTAACTTTTCAAACTTTTGAACAGACGGTGGCAGCCATAGAGAAGCAGGAGGAGGAGCTGGCCTCCAAGCTCCAGGCTTATCAGGACGAGGCCATCGCCTGGGCCATGGAGGAGGAGCGCTCTCTCACCAAGCAGATAGAGGAAGAAGGAAAGGCTCCAATTCTGGTGGACACTGATAGAGATGGGGAAAGTGATCTTGGGGTAAGATTTTCAGAATTAATTTTAGAAAATCCTTGTATTATACAAGAGTGTATGCCATTTTTTACTTACTATTTATACATGTATTATTAATGCATGTGCAAGCATTCAAAAGATAGCATGATTCATGGTGAACTTTTAACTTTTTTGTATCTGCCTTACAATGCAATGAAGGAAGAGTTTAACTTAAAATGACATGTGTTCTGTACATCTTTTTTTGCCAACCATATTTGATAGCCTTCTGTACTATTTTGTGTGTAAATGTAGCTGTAGACTGCTTAGAATGTTGGCCTTATAATGCATGCAGTTATTTTCAGCCTTTGCCTTCTGCCTCTCTATCTTCATTTCATATTCTACAGCATGAAACTATACTGTCTTAGTGCTAACACGCTCAAAACTATGTAACTTTTTCAACTAAGTCACTGATAACTTGGCTGCTTGCTCAAGAAGTGTAATTTTGTATCATTTCCATACTTGTAGTTTTTAAGACCTTAATTCACCTTTCTTCTGCTTGTCCATCTTCTGTGCATCTTTGTTTGCTTATCATCAGAACGCTAAGTCTAGCCGTTGTTCCAACAAGGTAGGTGTGATTCAGGAAGTGGAACTTTTTTTTCCTGTTATGTGTTTTAAGTATTGGTAATTTTTGGTGACGCCTCAGGGTCAGAGCTCATTTTATAGTGCTGTTAGATGTGTTTGTTTTGTTGGATGATCATGTTGTTGTGCAGGGGTATGTACAGTCATTCTACAGGCAATGTAGGAAAGTGCTTAATACAGGTTTTTATCTTCTGTCTGTCGGATCATGGCTTTTTGCAATAGAAAATAATCTCATCATTTTATCATCATCACAAAAATGGGTGTGTTGTGAAATTCTGGAAATCTGCTCAAAATTTGGAAAATAAAGTTTCATAGGGTTAGAAATGCCAAAATTACCCCATCCCCTCTAAAACATAGAGGAAAGCAAGTAGGTTATTTCATCCCTTTATTTACTCTCATTGCCACAGTCCTGATATTGTATAGACCATTGCCTGTAATTGTACATGTACATGTACATACCCTACATTACAGTATAGCTTGTTGTAAAGGTTCATAAAATGTGGTAAAATTGCCTCATTGCATAACATTGTACATGTATGTTCTATTATAACATTTGTTTTTGTGCTTGTAACCCTTCATCATGTTATCCCATACTTACTACAGCAATTATTTTATCAAGGCCATCTTCATTGTATACATAGTGGTCTTCATATGCACAGGCTGTCTCCACCCTAGTCTTGTACATGGTAATTTGTAGGTTTAGCCGTTGGCAAAAAATAAAACAAAATGAATCAGCCTTTATATTTTTACATTTCTTAGAATTATCCCTCATTGCACGTTTCCTCTTTTGATTTAATCCTGCATGTACTAATCCCAAGTGTTCCGTGGTTAGTAATTGTTGGCTCTGTCATGCTGTGATCCTGTCGGTGTGTACACACATGTAGGATGACCATTCCAGCAGTACTATAGAGGCCGAAAGTTCCTATGAGCCCAAACGAGAGCCCCCATTGGTAGAGTCTGCGGACACGCAGGATAGCGCAGACCTGCCATGTTGTGCAGACGGCGTTGGTCGTATAGCCCAGTCTGAGGCCGAAGGACGGTCGCTACCGCACCTCCCCTCCGTAAGACTGCGTCGCCCACACATTCTCAAAAGCATGGCAGCCAGATCATGCATGTTTGTCTCTCATAGTCAATGCTTACATGTATAATCTAACTAAATGTGGTGATGGCTGATCTCTATGTGGGGCTAAGGCAATTCTCAGCCATCAATCAACTGTTGTTGGTAGTTGGTAATCTGTCTTCTGATTAATCTATTTGTTAAGGTTTAGATTAGAAAATGTACCCTAATCCATTATGTTCTACTAACCCAATTATGCTCAACTCTTTACTCACATTTTTTTCAAATTCAAGTATGTATAAGAATGATGCTTGATTTATGCAGCTGTTTTTTTAATATACAATATTTAAAGAAAATGTACATGGTCACCCTGGATGTATTGAATTTCATAAAGCTGTACATTGTACTTTGAAAAGTTTCATGTTTGATTATGACTAGATATGTTTGAACAAGGAAACTATGTATGAATATATTTTATTATGGCAATGAAAGGTCTGATACAGGCTCATGTAGTAATGATGTACATGTGCTTTGCCGCCTCTGAGAATAAGCTAGTGCACGGTTTGAAGTGCGCATGTGTAATGTGATGCACTGTGGGTAATATGCCAAAGTTGAAGGCCCCAGGCCATTCTTTTTACATTGCCAGGGGACATCAACTTTGGCATATTACCCACTGGACATGTGCACTTCAAACTGTGACCTAGCTTATAGGTGTGTCCTTGTGAAATATGACAAAATTGATGCCATGTTGTAAAGAGTTTGCTTTAGAAGTCACATTTAACAGCAATACAACTTGTTTGTCTGTTGATATATTTTGAGAAAGATTTTGAACACTGTTGCAACCAGACTGTGGGTACTTTGATGCTTGGATTGTAGGAATACTAAGTCTTTAATTTTGTTGAAAAAACATTCTGACTGAATATTCTGCTTGTTCAGGCCTCTCTTGACTCCTCTGGCCACCCCATAGACTGGACGGAGATAATGGCTGAGTATGAAGGTAAAGAGATTTTGCTTTTTCCAATATTTTGTTCACGCTATTAGGCCACACTGATTTAATTCTATGGATGAGATCCTCCGGGGACCACAAAACTAATGCGAGAGGGAAAAAAAAAATCCAGCAAAAAAAAATGCTGCTTAACCACAGGAATACAAAGCCGGTATTGCGAATTGAACCTCAGGACACAGTGACTGCATCAAACAACAAGTTTTTATTTGCAGGAGGTAGATGTCATCCTCCTTCACAGCTTCCTCCTTCGCAACTTTCTCCTTTGCAGCTTCCTCCTTAGCAGTTTTCTCTCCCTACAGAAAAAAGTAAAAGGTATTGCTTGACCTACATTGTAGGTAGATATATACATAATACTTTATAGTTTATACTTTATACCCTGTAGAAGTGCATACAACAAGGGGATTGAATACATGTGAATTTTATTTCAGATAAAAGTTTGAGATCAATATTTTGGGCAAAACGTAAAAGGTAGAGCAGAAACAGTACCCACCTGAAAGTTAGTGGTCATCTTCTTCCTCTCTAGATCTCTTCCTCTTCATCTTTCTCTTCACTCTTGTTCGCTCTTCAACACCAGTGGCTTTGCAGACCTACAGAAAAATGACATGGTATGCAAAATTGATTTACTTGGAATGTATGTTTGCAAATAAAATTGAAATAAAGTGTATTGTAAGTTACAAGATTACTAATGCAGGTGAGAATGAAACATGAGGTACACAATAATATTTAACCTACATGTACCTGGCACACTGGTTGAATGCTTAGAAACTCTTGTAGTTTCTCTGGAGGGATGGGAAGCGTGTCTGTTTCCCCACACTGCCAGCATACCAGTGGTAGAATGGTCAGTGCCCTAGCCGAACTGAGAAGTGGCCTGACCCACTTTAAGGCCACCGTATACCTCAACTCCTCTCCCATTTCTCTCATCGCTGCAATAGAAACGCGTGATGGCCGCTCTGGAAAGGACGTCTTTAAAACTGTCCGGGCGAAACTCGCTGGCTGCCACGAGTCGCTCGTAAAGCTGGGCAAACGTTACATCCCCCTTGCCAATGTCAATGGCATACCAGTCGACAACAACGCCTCCAGTTTTCCTCTGCACTTTGATACTGACATATTTTGAGGAGGAGGACGCTGCCGCCATCTTGCAACTTCGCGGTCTACATTGTTATTGTAACTAGTACGCATGTGCAAAAGGTTCGTTTACGACAAAATTGACGTTTTGCGGTAGTACATAAGAAGTTTTACGATAAGCCGCCCTTTTGCGGCATTTATGAGTCAGCAGTCTGTACTGAGTTCCAGCCGAGTTCCGGAGTTCCGTGAAGCCTCGAAAGACATGATTTTTTATTTTGTTTGGAGAACAGGCGAAAATCAATGCGTGCGCAGATGTCATCCATAAAATTAAGTCGGTGTGGCCTAACATTTGTTGGTGCTGGAAACAGCCATAGTCCCCAACCCTCAAGATGAGGATGAGGCAAGGTGAAGTACAATGTATAATAACATTTTGTATATCTGATATATGCTGCATATTACATGTTATTTTATAGGTTATAGTGAAATTTGTTGAGAAGTCTTTGGTTGCTCAGTGGTCGTTCAGTGGTGCCAGCCTCTAATGGAAAGGGGGTATAATATATAACCGTGTGAGAACGCCAGGATATATGGCTTGTATTTCTGCAGCAGGGGCACAGTACCGGGAGAGCACATCCTGGGGAGAGATGGTGGAAGATTTTGAGAGTAGACCGCCAGGCCGCGCACTCCACATGCATGAGAAACTCTCCTCACCTTCCAGGAAAAAGTAAGGTCTATTTATGACCACTCCAGAAGACTGTTGTTTGTTGTACATGGCTAGCATGTATTTTCGGGTAACCACCAAAAGATTGTGAACCTTTTGAAAATTCCAGAAGTAAAAGAAATGACTCTAAAATGTACAAAAATGCTTGTAAATTCAATGCTGTTGATGATGCTGTTATCCAGAATATCTTCAGTTGTGCTGACCAGATCCTACATTGAGTACCTTTAAATGTGTTTTTCTTTACCCAGGCCATTGGCAGAGTCTTGGAAGAAGCACAAAGAGAAGCAGGCCAAGGCTGCTGCCCTGAGGGAACGACTGAAAACAGAACAACAGTGTAAACTGCAGCAGCTGGAGGAAAGGGTCAGTATTACTTTTGTCCAGCATCTTTCTTTGCCTTTTTTGCCTTGCATGTAGACACATTGTATTTGTTTTCTTCTTGATAGATCAGTTTGTTTAATACTACAAATTCTCTCTAAGACAGCTAAAAAGACTCACTAATATTAGGAGCCTTCTTGTATCATATGAAAAACTTCTCCCCCCCCTCTGTGGTTCCCATCAGATCAAAGAGGTTCGGGAGTGGAAGGAGCAGTTGTTAGATGAGAAGCGCCTGGCCATGGATGAGAAGCTGGAGAGAGCGGAGAGAAAACGACTGCTCCAGCTCCAGGCTGTGGTCAGGAAGGCACAGGAGGAGGAGGCGAAGGTGGGATGCAAAACTTCATCATGGTTTTCCCCGATTCTCTGTTTATAATAACATTAGTGTTGTAATTTTTGTGACTTGCGATTTTCTTCGTTTTTTTTTTTTACATTAGGCCACACCAAGTAAATTTTATGGATGACGTCCTTTGGAGACCCTAAATCTAATGCGAGAGGGCGAAAAAAAAACAAGAAGGGCCCTAAAAAACAAGATGCCTAGATTAGAAATATACTAAGAGACGACAAATGTTAGGACACAAATTGAATGAGGTGACACAGTGTAACAAGCAAGAAGTCTTTTATTCATCATCAAAACAGCAATAAATCAGGTGGAACAGCAGTTGTCGTCCTGTCCTGTTTCGCGTTACGGGTTTCACGTCAATCTGACGATTTGCGGCACTGTCGTGACTCTTTGGTCATAGTTACAGGAAGCGGAATTTCTTGGGTTTTTTTCTAGGAACAGGCCAAAATCAATGCGCGCGCGGACATCATCCATGATAAAATTTACTTGGTGTGGCCTTAAAAATTTTACTCCAACATGTGTTTTAAGATACAATACCATATAGGACTTAGGAGATTTCCGGAAGTATTGTTGTTGTTGTTGTTAGGCATCCTCCTCAGAGGTGAAGCATGATATCATGTTTTTTCTAGTAGCTATGCTTGTGCAATGCAGCTTCGCAACGGCTCGCGTATATAGTAGGGGGTAATTATGTGATGTAAATCACCGTTTGGCTAATACGGTATTAGCCAAACGGTGATCCGGAAGTATTGAAGTTTGAAACTGGAAACTGTAGAAACCATTCTAGTTTGTTAGTTAGCACAAACTCGACAGAAGTGTTGTGACGTGTCAATCATCTTCCATGCAGGCCAATGAAATCGCTTTCATCAACACCCTGGAGGCTCAGAACAAGCGGCATGACATCATGACTCGCTACCAACTGGTGGAGTCCAGACTACAGGAGCTGCTGGTAGGTCATCTCTTCATGTACTAGCAGTGCCCCCTACCAACTTTAATCAGAATTGCAGTCACATTTATCAAGCAGTATCACTCCATACACTGTAACTCTGTGCCAACCTGCTGGCAAATGAAAGGATTGCTTACCATTACACACTGTGAACCCTTTTCAAATTTTAGTTTCACGTTTCAATACAATGTATGCTTGTTCTATTACCTGCATGAACATTGTTGATTCCTTCAACCATTTAGGATATGCGTCAGAAGAAGCAGGAAGAGAAGGCAGCTAAAGAAGAGGCGGTGCAGGAGCGTAGGAAGGCGCTGGAGGCAGAGCGACAGGCACGCGTGCAAGAACTCATCAACAAACGGGAGGAACAAGAGGCCAGGATCGAACAACAGAAGTTAGAGAAGGACAAGGCCAGGGAGAAGGCAACCAGAGAACGGGCCAGGTAGATGAACTGTTGACTATATACTTCAGGATAGTAGGTTATATTGGGGCTGATATGTAGTACAGACAATGTAAATGTTGTACCTGACCTCCAAGAGCTTTTCTATAGGCAAAGAAACATTGCATTACTACTAGCTACTTGGAAAAAGCATTATTCTCCACCTTAATTCAGGATGACTGCTTTACCGTACTTTGCTTTATCTTATACCTTTTATTTCAATGGTCTATAGAGAACGAGAGCAGAGAATGATTGCCCTGAATGCCGCCCAGCAAGCCAACCTGGAAGAACTACAGAAGAAAATACAAATGAAGGTAGCCTATTTCCATCTTTTTAACATGTACAGGAGTATAGTTACATGTAGTGTTTCTAGATCTGTAATGCAGTGTACGAAATACTTTTTTGAGCCAGTTTGCCCAGTGGCAACCAGTAGGATGAAAGCTAGGTTGCCCATCAAAATTCCAGGTTGCCCCAAATTTAAACTCTTCTACATTATGATTACATGTAACTTTGTTAGAATGCAATGTACATTTATACATTTCTGACACAGAGTTGTTTCCCCTTACCTGAAGGGATGAGCTCTTCCATGGGAACTTCTCAATAAACAGTTCCCAATGGAAGAAAGGGGCATCCTTACCACAAAATTTAGGTAGTGCACTGAGCTACCTGGGTGTAGAAATAGGTTGCACCAAGCAAAATATAGTTGCACGGTGCAACTGGGCAACCTAGTATTTCGCACGCTGTAATGTGTCTGGTTATCACTGTGTTCTGTCATCACATGATATTTTTAGGTACAGGAGCTTGTGCATAGATGCTTCTGAAAATCACAGTGTAGTTTCTATTATAACTAAGATGTTTTAAACCATTATAATGGATTTGCTCATCACTAGCTAGTTACATGGCCAAATGCCTTGTCCAACAATGAATCCTGTTCCACGGTTTCTGCTTAGCATGACGAGAGCAGTCGCCGACACCTGGAACAGCTGGAACAGCGCCGAGAGAAGGCAGCTGACATGAGCACCCTGAAGCACCTGACAGGTGGGGGTGAGGACGACACCCCACAGTCGGTGCCATACGAGCAGAAGAAAGTCTGCAGCCTCTGTACGGTTGTGGTAAGGAACACTCGCCTAACACGCAGCAACATTTTTGTTTGCTAGGCCACACTGATTTAATTTTATGGATGACATCCTCTGGGGACCACAAAACTAATGCAAGAGGGAAAAAAAAAAAAAATCCAGCAAAAAAAAAAAATGCTGCTTAACCACAGGAATACAAAGCCGGTATTGCGAATTGAAGCACAGGACACAGTGACTGCATCAATCATGCAAACAAACAAGTTTTTATTTGCAGGAGGTAGATGTAGATAGTCTTGTTCAGGTCTCATCCTCCTTCACAGCTTCCTCCTTCGTTTTACGATAAGCCGCCCTTTTGCGGCATTTATGAGTCGGCAGTCTGTACTGAGTTCCAGCCGAGTTCCGGAGTTCCGTGAAGCCTCGAAAGACATGATTTTTTATTTTTATTTTTTGAGAACAGGCGAAAATCAATGCGCGCGCGGATGTCATCCATAAAATTAAGTCGGTGTGCCCTTAATGAGGCTAGGAAGACCCCTGAACCAGTTTTTGCATGGAAAGTTATGGAAATAGAAATTACATATGGAAATGAGCTTAGTCTAGTGCATTTGCCAAAATGAATTGTCTTCAAGTGCTAAATGTCATCAACTAATATTAATTCCATTCAATGGTAGAGTTACTGTGTAACTACATGTAGTTTCAGTTCTGATACAACTTGATAGGGGGCATTACTAGTCTATGTGACCGGGACCCAGTCATCATCACTGCTGAGTGTCTTATTTGGGTGTATTCCACCTGATGAGTGTTCAGGATAGCATTTTTATGTTATGAAAGATTCCATGAGATCTGAAATTGTTAAGAATGGACTTGATACCTTCCAAGGGGACAACACTGGTCTGGCCATGCTAGAATCCAGAACCAGTCAACCTTACATGTAGTCATGTTTCCGAAGGAAAACATATTGTTTTTGCTACGTTTCTTCTTCCTCCTCCTCTTCTCCAAACAGTGACCTCTGACCTGGTCAATGACCTGAACCAGACTGTCTGTTACCATGGTAACTGGTGTTGGGTTACATCATGTTGCAATTTTATAGCAGCAGGGATAACTCCTGTCTGACCATATATATGAATGTGTTTGAGTAAGAATTAACAGAGCAGACCATATGCGAAGGTAAACATTATGCATTTGTTTTGCAAATGTTACCTTTCTAGTTCAACATGTGCATCACACAAAGGCAATGTTGATCATTCTATGAACATTAGTTTATTGATTCACCAGCTTAGTGAATGTGTGAGCACTTCTTTTGCATCAACTATGTAAGCTAAATGCAAGGTCTTTCCTTGACATTCATCTGTTGATTGGAGTTAGCCTTTTCAAATCTAACCCTCCCAGTGTCATGGGCCAGTTTTAAAGCCTAGTTCTAATATTACCCGACACTTTGAGGGTTAAACAAGGTTAACTGCACTTCTTGACAAAATCACCATTTCATGAAATACCTCTGTATGCATTTGAATTTCCAGCATCCAGGAAAAAGCACTTGACTGTGTTGTACTGTACTTACTTGATAACTGTTTGCATACTTAGTAGTGTCTCAAGGCACCTCACCTACACTGTTATACCATCATTCAAGTACTATGCTAAAAGTTAATAGCTACATGTGCCATGAATCTGGTGATCTGCCATCTATCTATCTGATGCTATCTGGTAGGTGTTAGTTCAGACACATTAGAATAAGATGTGATAAAATGAATAGGGCCAAAACAGGGGTTGTACGTACGTCATTACTGCAATTATGATGGGCAGAGAACAGACATTGGCATGATGCTACTGTAAAGTAATGTTTGCACTTAACTTTTAACATGCCAAATTATCACCTCCACCTGTAGTAGTTCAAAGGAGTAGAGTCCCCTGTAGCATGCCAAAGGTTAATGTGTGTGTGACGGTTGGAACTGGCATCTGAGTTTACGATCTTATCACCGTACGGTTGATTGCATGGGTGATTTATTTGCAATGTTTGTGAAACGGCCCCCAGTAGAATGAAGTTTCGTAACTTATTGAAGTGCACAGATCGCAGTGGTAGTAAGGACAGCTAGTTGAAGTTAGATTTGTCATTAATTTAGCACTCTCCCAGTGTACCAGGTTGTTCATGGAGGTCCCAAGACAATGGTGATGTTTCAACTAGTCATATATTACATCAGGATCAATGACATGTATGATTTAATGAGATACCACACTCGATACCATCATAGGCTATTTGGAGTGTACAAATAAAAAGTAATATTTTTTTGAAATGTGTGTTATTTAATATTTTCAGATTGCATCAGAAGTACACCTGTGGAGCCACCTGAAGGGTAAAAAACACCAGGAGGCCATGTCTGAACAGATGGAAGGAAAAATGTTATCAGAAGAAGAAATGGTAAATTCAACTTTAACCTTCTCCCTGCTACCTAACCTCATAACCAATAGAATTGGTAGCCAAACAGCTACTTCAGTGTGCTAAAGGTTAAAACTTACAGTCACTATATGGTTCTCACCCACACTTGCTCTCAGGTTAACTTTCGAAGGTTAGATGTATGTGTAGTCAATGTTAGGCTTTAATGGCTGATCACCAGTTAGTTATTTAGTTTATTTAATTAGCGTAGCCTGCGTAGTCCAGTGGTTAGCGACCCTGCCTCGGGACTAAGAGGTTGGGAGTTCGAATCCCGGCTGTTGTCGCTCACCCGACATGCACGCTACTGGAGAGGGTCGCAGTCCTTAGGACGGGACGTTAAGCCATGGTCCACTGTTCATTGTGCTTGTCGAAAAGAGCTAGGGGAACTTCCCCGGTACAATGAACCTGTAAATACTGTACATAGCGTCTGTCTTCTCTGTCACGACCAGTGGGCTAAACTGGTTCGAGATCACTTTCACTTTCATTTCTGTCTTGTGGGTTGGCACATTGAAGGTTAAGATTCTGGATGTCTTGATTTAAACTCAGTGAAGCTGCACTGCTCTATCACTTATCAGAAAAGCATTACGCTTTGCCATTATGTATACCTCAGTTTCTACAGCCTGTTTTTTTAACACTGTATGTCAAAATTCTCCATGTAGCAAACCCTCTCGTTGAAGTACATCAAAGACGCCCTGGAGGGAGGACACGACACTAGTGCCGAACAGGAGAAGGAACGGCAGAAAACACTGAAGAAACGTGCCAAAAAGCTCCGCTCAAGAATGGCGGCCAGGTGTGTTTTGTTTACCTGTACCTGACATGACTTCTGATGGGAACAACTAAGAAACAAACAGGCAAATGCCGTCACCTAGCACAAGTTGTATATGGTTGGTAGTCACACTGTCACAGAGAGACAATAGAGTTCCAGGTGTAGCAGGCAGGAATGTACCCCTAGTACCCAGGTATATTCTAACCAGGGGTACATTCCTGCCTGCTACACCAGTTCACAATACAAATCAACTTTACAACACACCAACACATTTTAACAAGATGTCACCATCGTATGCTTGTTTCTCCTTGTTTACATTTTTTTTACTTTGATCGTGATCTCTTTTTCCTTTCATCATCATATAATTATCACCATTTTGCTTTTATTAGAAATAAACCAACAGTTGATTAACATGATAATTTCATTTATACCCAGCAGAGAGAAGCTGTTGATTGGATTTTATTCTCCAATCTCTCAAAATCCATAGTTTAATTTGTCTATCTAGATGCAAATATGATTACTGATCATGATCAGAGGTATTTCTTTTACAATCCTTTTATTACAATAGTCAGAACTCCAGCATTGTACATCACATTTGTTGCAAGATAGGTTTATGACAGTCATATCAAATTGAGAGTATTCTTGGGACAGCTGTTGATGTGTCACACGAGGTTCTTGTAGATCCTTGACGACGGTCATTTCTGTGATGGCCTTCCTAAAAACTATGACACTAAGAAAACTGTAAACAAGGAATGTGACCATGCCTTAAGTGAATAGAGAAAGGAAATGTTTGTGGCCATGATTGGCCCGTTCATCGGAGCAGGCACGGCTGCCTGATTTCTCTGCAGGCACATTAGCAGCCTTTAAACTTGCCATCGATCAGATGTGCAGGAAATTGGCCGAGCTGATCCATCCTGATTCCTCGGGCCTCCGACCTGTCCGTCAGGCAATCTGTCTTGGCGAAAATGTCTGCGGGAACAAATAAGCCAATTTCAGCGCCTTGTGTCATGATTAGGCAGATCAATAGAGCTAATTAAGTCTTGAAAAATCAATCTGATCAATATTTTCAATCAGCTGCACAATGTCAGATGGATGGCTTAATTAATTGCGGTGTACGTGGCCTCGTTTGTCTGCAGGGGACGAGAGTATGAGAACGTCCACGGAGGCAAGTTACCCAACCCGGACTCCACACACAGAGCAAAGTAAGTCACCTTTGTTACATGGACCACACAGTGTCACATGGGGCAGGAATGGAAACTTTATTTAAATTTCTTTTCCTTTTTTTTTTTAGATTGACCTTCCAACACTGTCATGAACATGGAATTGTCTCCCAACTAAAACCTGAAAGGATGCTATCACACATGATTTAACACACTATAGATATATACAGGTACACTACATACTCTACAAATATTCAAAAATTCACACAAAAAAGTAACCATTCAACACCTCAGAATTCACAAAATATATTGTCTCTGTCACACATGATTTAACACGCTGTATACTTTGTATGCTACAGACCATATTCCACAATTTCACAAAAAGGAACATAACCTTAAAGAATTCACAACCAGTCCATATGACAGGATGTCATATATCAGGATGTCACTATATAGTGTAGGAATTTGAAAAACAAAGAACCATGTTCCTGACAGTTCAGGACAAAGTTGTCCATCAGGTTTAAGTTGTTGTCACAGCAGCTAAGTTCCTGCGATGTTGTCTAACATTGATTTTGTTGGATCCTCGCGGCAGACCATGACAAAAGGTTATTGGCAGGTCAATGGGGGCAAACACATTTGTATCGGAAAAGCTGACGGCTGCCAGGGGGAAAATGATTCCGCTTCTGTCCTACAGTAAATTTCCTATTGCAAATCATATTAGCCGGGAAACAAATCTAGTTACCATCTCAGGTCCAGACTTTATTACCTGATTTTATTTGCTGGCCTCCATTGATTGCACCCTGCTCTGAGGTCATCACTCCTTCACACTGTCTGGGTGTTTGGTGCAGCTTTTGACATCAGGCCATGTTTGTCCCACCGCCACTCGCTGTCTCTTTTGCTTCCACTCTACACAAGGACAGAAGACAGCAATCTGTGCATTGTACATGTAGTTCAGACACATGCACACCAAACGTGAAAAAGTTTCAGTGGAATAAACTGAAAGGATTGACAAATTCTGTCAAACTTGATAGACAGCAGAACACCAATATGACACCAGTCCATGGCTATCGATCCCACCACCACACACTCTCTCATTTTCTTCTATCTACCCTACAACTACAAAAAATAATCCACAGTTCACACACAGACACACCAAAATTGAAAGTGTTTCAGTAGGTTGACACATTCCATTAGACTTGATAGAAAATGTTCACAGAACACCAATCTTATGCCATGTGTAAGATGTTGCACCTTGGAGCTGTTTGCAGTGCTTATTGCCTGTTGTTTGGGGTAGGTAATAAGTTGGAAATTTCTTATCATCCGTACTGAATCTGGGACAATTTGATACTCAGCCCAGGTAACTGGATTAAGGAGACATAAGCCATAACTCTACAGATTCTAATTTGAATAGCAATCCTGGATCAAATTAGGTTTCTAACCTTTGATCGATTGCAGATAAATGTTGATTTTTCTCAGGAGAAAGTGAGGTTGACTTTGATATTCACCTGCAAGTGCATAAACACAGTGCACTTCACTCTAATCTATGCAGTAACTATTTTGATGCATTGTTTTAGTAAGAGCACTGTCACTTTTGTTGAAAGATGCATTTTTGACAGGAAATTAAAGACATTCATGATAGTGTGGTGTTGATGGCCAAGTGATAAGGCTAGCTAGGGGACACGGGATCAAGAGGTCACTGGTTTGATTCCCAGCATTACCTGCTAGACGTTGTGTCCTTTGGAAAGGTGCTTTACAATGACTTTCCTCAATCCACCCAAGTGTTCATGTAAATGGGTACGTGACTTCTGTTAGTGGTAGGTAAAATGTGTAGGAAGGAGAAAGCTCTGACAATAGCACTTTCCACTCAAGCACATTAAATTTTCTTAAGATTCAACTTTTGCCATTGCGTTCTGAAGGGATATTGTGCCTATACTTATACATGTAAGTTGTTAACATCTGTTTGAGCAATGTGTTAAAGTTCTTGTTTTTTAAGTCACTCTGAGCAGCTATGACAGACCAAAGTATAGGCAGAACATTTAAGAATTACAAAATCTGGGTCTTAACAATGAAAATGGTTCAGTAGCAAATTGTAAGATCAACAATGATTACTAGCTGCATCCTGTGAGCTGCCTGAGATCAATACTTCCCATTTGCACAAATGGTGGTCATCACAGCAGCGCATACACACGGCAAATTGCCTCCCCTACCTCACAGCTCTTGATTATTTGTGGCGCAACAAAGATGGCAACATCATCTTTCACCGACATGTCAGACACAGTTTGCCGGCATCGAATGCGGCACACACATACAGAAAATGTAGGTTGAGCTCTCTACTGTAATCAGCTGCAGTAATTTCCCTCTCTGGAATGAATGCCCAGTATTGATTGAAAAATTAAGTTACTTTTATTAGTGGTGGATGTGAGATTGTTCTCGCCGGTTGGTGTCCTCTCTGGAGTGATAGATTAAAATGGTAAAGCTGGATATTCTGGGTTTGTATAAAATGTTGCACTGTGAGATGATTGGATTTGCACTATCGTATCTACAGTAGATGTGTTTGCTGTAGGAATGGGCAACCTGGATGAAATGAAAAGAGACCAGTTCTTGCAATTTAAAATACACAATGATTTTCAACAGTCTCTGAGTAACTTGGACCATTTGTATTATATGGATTTGGGGATTTGACAAGTCTTCTGAGTCTAACTTGATTGTTTGTTCAAGCGGCAAGTACTAAGTAGTAACTGTAGTACACATGTACATGTATTCCAGTCAGACTCAACTGTACAGGGCATCCATTGTGGATGGGGAGGGGCCTAACTGGCGAGTGCCAAAGCTACAAGAAATTTAGGTGGTTCAGCGACGTGCTCCCCCTGCAAATTTTGCAATTTTAACCCACTGAAACGCCATCTTGAGATACTGAGAAGCCAATTTTAACTGGAAACAATGCAGACCATTACATCATAATATATAGTTTTTATGCAACTTGGTCACATTTCTCTGTAGTTCTGTGGTAATGTTGATGTTCTGACAAAAATATATCACACACCCCTAAACACAGTTTGAGGCATCCATTGCAGAAAAAGAATGTCCAAAGATGACATAAAGCCCAGCTGGTAGAAAGGCTGGCAATAGCTTGCTGTGGTAGCGCCAATATTCCAGACTAGTCAAGGTTTGAAAGACAAGAACGGCCTTGAGTTAGAACATACCACATGAGACTCCTGTTCTTATAAGGATCCACTTTGATGCTGTGTTTAACCTTCCCCCTGCTGAGTCATGCTAGAGCCAATAATCTGGTTAGGAGAGCCCACCTACTGTAGGGGGAAGGTTGATTCCTGAGCTGGATGCGCCAAAAACAGTTACTCAAACAACTGGATATGATTTTGGAAACGGTCAGACGTTTCAGGTAGCATCCACTACCTTTCGTCAGTGACACTAAAGGACTGCAGGAGAATTGCTGGTTTATAAGCACAAACCATTGATTGATATGCAAATAAGTAAAGACAATTTTTTGTGAAGGCCAAAAGGAAACAAAAGTCAAGACAATTTTTGTGAAAGGCCAAAAGGAAACACAAGTTAGACTGAGCTGGATGTTTTTACCTTCATCTGTCCTCCCATTCTTCTTGATAAAGATGGTTACCTGAGGAGTTGACTTTAAAGGAACGCAACACAAAATTTCAAATTCATTATTTTCCAGTAGTCTGTACATTAAAAAGTTGATATATTTCAATTTTTACATTAGTTGCTCTGACGTCTCTGTTCCGAACCCGCTTATTTACATATTGGCAGTGAGATCACTGGACTGTGATATGCAAATAAGCGGCTTCGGAGCGAAGACGTCAGAGCAAAGCATTAATCATTGCCATCACGGCGGGCGAGCTAGGAGAGCGCGAAATTCAAACGCGTGCACAGGGTAATTATTTGGCGGACTAATGTAAAAATTGAAATATATCAACTTTTTAATGTGTAGACTACTGGAAAATAAATGAATTTGAAATTTTGTGTTGCGTTTCTTTAAGTAGACTTAGTCTAATATTCCAACCAGTATAGTAGTATGGTTACTCTCTAACGCATTATGCAACAGATACTTGGATGTGTGGGATTATTACCTCTATGTACAAAGATTTTGTTTTTGGTGTGTTTGTTTGTTTGCTTGTGTATCTGTAGCTACATGTATTTGAATACAGTAGAGTCACAGGAAGTGAGTGAGGGAATGGTGTAACCACAGACTGACAGGAAGGTTGATTGGAGCTCAAAATGGTTTCCCAAAGGCTGGGAGGAAGTGAATAGTGGAGAAACTCCGGAACTCAAGGATTTCATGACTGTGCACAACAGTGGAATATGCACGGAATCAGTGAGAAATTCACAATAAGAGTAAATCTTGCTCCAGAGGCAGGGTCATTTACCCGTGGACTGTGCACGCTACCCTCGAAACACCTGTGCGTACATTGTACATGACAAGTAACTCTCATTCTCCCATATAAAGAGCAGTACTTTAATGCGCACAAAATTCAAAGCTTCTACTGGTTCAAGTGTTACTTTAAAAAGTAGCTGTGACTTGTGTAGCTTGTGAGTGCTGATTGCTGCCACATACTTGTTCAATTCTCCACACAATTTCAAGGCTGTAGCGGGTACATAATAGATGACAAGAGCAGTAGATGATTGTACAATGCACCTTGTGATGACTGCGCCACTGTGGCACAATGCACATCCACCTTGTGCCTGATGGCACTTTGTCACACCCTCACCATGCAGCGCTGTCAAAGCCTTCCGTCAATGGCTGGAAATGAGACATCTCTCGCTTTGATGGATGGCTCATCACCGGGATGCCACCCAAAATGGGAATGCAATTTGCTAAGTACCCATTTGGGCCGAATGTCGGCAAATAGAAATCAGAACGTTTGTAACTGATTTTTTCTTCAAGAGTTGATAGTTCATAAATTGTTGGCGATGATGGCACGTTCTCACCCGTAGATTTATGTCAGATTCTTGACCCTGGCCAGCATGTGATTTCTTTGTTCTCAATCTTTTAGCTTAGTGCCTTGCCAGTTTAATACTTGGTTCTTGGAATTGCCTGAAAAAAAATTTAGAATTGAAATAGAGTTTGCATGATAGTGTCAGTTTGCTTCACTTCCAAGTCTTGTACACCGAAGCCCTTGAGACAATTTGGGCAATATCTTGATTCTAAGAAACAAATGTTTAATTCATCTTTTTGCTACTAGTAATTTTTGCCATGCATGGCAATCTATCACCTACAAGTATGTACATGTACATTGTTACATATTGCTGCTCATACTTCTTAAAATTTTTCACTTTAAGATTCAAGTTTGTGCCTTTTGGAAAGCAAAAAATGTGCCTTTAAATACAATGTATATACAGTCGAACCTGTCTATAGTGGTCACTCAAGGGACTGAGCAAATTTGACCACTATAGACAGGTTCGACTGTATATACATTGTATTTAAAGGCACATTTTTTGCTTTCCAAAAGGCACAAACTTGAATCTTAAAGTGAAAAATTTTAAGAAGTATGAGCAGCAATATGTAACAATGTACATGTACATACTTGTAGGTGATAGATTGCCATGCATGGCAAAAATTACTAGTAGCAAAAAGGTGAATTAAACATTTGTTTCTTAGAATCAAGATACAATGTATACATTTACTACTAATCCTTTTGTTTGCAGTGCTCAAACCAACACCATAGGGATGTTGTACTTATGTTTGAACTACTTGAGTGTAGAAAGTTCTTTCCTACAGAGAATTGTTTGTGCAGGGAAAGTTACCTACATCTCCAATCCCATTTGGTAAAGTAGTAGAACACTGCGGGGGAGAAAACATGAAAGTTATTTTTGGTATTAACTGTTACACAGTTGTGATAAGTAAATTGTGGCTACTCACATTCGTCATTAGATAGATTTAGCACAACAAATTGAGGCCATTCTTGGAAGAGTCGTGAATGTGTCATACAAAATTCAGCAGTCTTGTGACAAAAAGTGTTGTAGATCCTAACCAATTGGTTGGTTCTATCATAGCTTTGCTGAATATCCTATGGCAAAAAGGATTAGACCACGCTTAAAGAGAAAAATGTCCAAGTGTTATCTAGCATACAGTGGGAAGCTTGTCCGATGGAGGTTGTACTAAGTCTTGTATCTTTATCCTGGTCCTGTGGTGACTACAAAGTTGCTGAAGAACCCCTCTGCAGGCTGACCTTGCAGCGGGACACAATCAGAATTCCAGATGCCTGTCACGGGTCGATCCCAACATTTATTTTCCCACATTACCTACTTGAAGGGAAGCTTATGGCCTGCATGAAACTTCCATTTCTTCCGGGCCAGTAAACTGTCCGGGCCGCAACGTTTCCGTGATTTATTGACAAGCAATCAATATTTTCCATATTGTTAATAACTTGGATGAAAATCTAGCCTTCTTTTGCTTGTAAAGTTGACTTCTTTGGTGAAGGCTGAAACAGATCTGTTCCTTGAAATCAATGCCGTGGTCATTACTGAGATGAAATTTCTATCAGGACGGCTTGGGAAGGATCGTAGCCAGCTCACAAGCCCATCCATCAGCTGAGACCGGTATGAATAAGAGACATACATAAGAGACAAGTGGCATGTCTGGAGTCATATCATACACTTTAGATTTCCAGATTATTACCAGAAAGGCCAAACTCTCTGTACAGAAAAGTTGCTCCCATGGAATATTTTTCGTCTATAAGTGTACTGACTTTGATGCGCGTTTTAAAGTTTTAGTTCTTGAAAAGTTTTGACATTGTGTCAGTAAACTTTTTACTAAAAGATATGTATGGGGTGTTGCGAATATGCTACTACATGTACGTGTATAATTTTGCAAGGTTAACTTTAAAACTTCTTATTCTTCTAGCTTCTCGTATCTTTGTGAATTTAAGAGGCTAGGCTTTTCTTATCTTGAATTTTTTTCTGTTTTACCGGTACAGTATTCTGGAGTAAATTGTCAACCAGGCTTATGTATATATGTATTAGGTACTTTCTGATGTCAACTAGTTAGATAAACTAGTTAGGCAGAATTTGAGTCAATTTTCTAGGCAAAAAGCACAGATACATATACATGTAAGGTACGTATCTATGTATACATAGATTGTACACTCTACAATTGTGCAGTAGCATGTTTGTGAGTAATTATGCCTCTGAACTTGGACATGGAGAGGTAGACTCCAGGCCATTGTTGCTAAACTAACTTGCATGCCACTGGAAGGGTTTGCAGTCCTTTGGATGAGACATTAAGCTAAGGTGAGGTTCCATACTTGAAGAAAGCTGTCATACCCATGTTGATGGAAAGTACATGTACATTGGAGAAGCAATGCCAACTGTACATTTCCAGACCTCTCACTTTTCGCCCAGGGAAAATATTAGCATAAAGTCAAGATACTGTATGTTGAACCTGTCTGAAACAGATTGGGATTCAGCGCAGCACCTAAGGGTGGCGCCGCTATTGCCAGGGTTAAAGGTCACGGGTATGAGGACCAAAGGCAAAATGATGCGGAGTTGCCGTAGATGACCTTTGGTGAGAAGGGGTCAGGACAATGTAAATTGACTGAGGTTTTGTGGTGTGGCAGGTTCACATGATGATGAGTTCTGCATAGAGGGCTATCACAAGGAGAGATACACATGTACCAGGCAGTTTTACCGGTTGAACAATACAGACAGTACACTGGATATGTAAGTTAGAGTAAGGTGTGACTGGTCATTCGATATAATTACAGCGTGCGAAATACTAGGTTGCCCAGTTGCACCGTGCAACCATGGTGCAACCTATTTCTACACCCAGGTAGCTCAGTGCACTACCTAAATTTTGTGGTAAGGATGCCCCTTTCTTCCATTGGGAACTGTTTATTGACAAGTTCCCATGGAAGAGCTCATCACTTCAGGTAAGGGGAAACAACTCTGTGTCAGAAATGTATAAATGCACATTGCATACTTACACAAAGTTAATCATAATGTAGAAGAGTTTAAATTCGGGGCAACCTGGAATTTTGATGGGCAACCTAGCTTTCATCCTAGGTTGCCACTGGGCAACCTGGCTCAAAAAAGTATTTCGTACACTTTAATAGAACCAGCCACCATCGCATGCTTGCAAAGCTGGTGTTTTAACTTACTCCAAAAGACAGATATACAGCTGCAGGTTGCACAATACGAATGCAGAGGATATGTAAGAGTTAGGGACGACTGGTCTTTCAATGTACTATAATTGATATTCCATAAAATCTGAATGAAAACAGTCACCTTAGATCTCTGAAGAAAGATGCCGGATGGCATATATACACAGCATCATTGCATTTTATAAGCAAGATTTGAAGTATTCTTTTGTTATTCTATTCTACTCTCTTAGATTTGGTCACTTAATAGTTTTTGTCTTGGGGTGTCAGAAGATCTCTAAAAGTTTCAGCTATGTTACATGAAAATACAAATATGGACCCCAACACCTGGCAGCAGACACAGCAATGTCACATGAATACATGTATAATGTAATAATTATAATGCTCTATAGCAATAACTGTTACAGACTGTAGTTTCTTGTTGCCAGTAACCCATTCACTGATCACTAAAAATCACTAGTAAGAAAACTTATACTTCTGTTATAACACAATCATGTTTGAGTTGTATTTATTTTGTGCAGGATACAGAAGGTTGTGAAGGACCTTAACAAGCAGCTACAGAACCAGGGGACAGGACCATGGCAACAGAACAGGGTCCAGGCCTTAGACAGGACACTGGGAGAGGCCAGCAGGGTCATGGAAAAAGGAGTACGTATTCGAGCAACTTCTGACTGGCATATTTTCTCTCACTTTCCTTGTTTAAATGAACCAGATTCTTATGAAATACTGTTCCTGGCATCCTGGCAAGCTTCCTGGTAATTGTACATTGTAGTCCTACAATAACCATACAATGTATTTACATCCCCCCCTTCATGAAAGTCAGTCTAAAACAAAAGTTCAGATACAGTGATGAACAGAGATGATCTTTGGTGCATTTAACATAAAGGACTCCCCCAAGCATGGCCATATGTTATCTGAACTTCACATCCCTCTATCTGATAGATGTTAATGACAGGAAGCCTGGGCAGTAAAACTGTGTAGTGAACTTCTCTGGTCATGTGTTTGGTGCATGTGTAGGCCAGTCAAGGTCAAAGTAAGAGCTAGTAAGGCCACACCAATTCAATTTGCTACTTCTTGTATGTGTGTAAAAAACAATTAATGCTCAACTGGCATATAAAAAGTCTGGGGGACAGTTTCATGGAGTTGATAAAGTTTAGGGATGCTGATTTTCCTCCCAGCCCTTTATCTTCATCTTGACATATATATTTTGGCTTCAAATGTCTCTGAGAACGAAGGAAGTGAATTGGTGTGGCCTAAGGCAGGTACATTTTGTAGCATGTCCAGCACAGCCTACTTAAGATAGGGGTCAACTTTGATTTTTTTGCCCATAGTCGTGACATTGTCATCTGTAATATACATTTTTGTAAATTGTGACTTGGTCAATATCAAGACACAGTAACTATAGTCATAGAATACGTGCATCTAAATCCATGTGGATTGTGGCAATACATGTACATGTAGTGCAAACCATGTCACTTACATGTACCCCAACCTCCATCTACCTTTTAAAAAAAACTATCACTTTTGGGAAGAAAAACATCTATTGATAGCATCTGTCAAAAAATTCTAAGTGCATTTGCATTATATACATAGTTCACATCCACAGTGTCATAGTGTGTATGTTGACATGATATACATGTAGACTGAAGTGACTTGAAAGGCAGTCCTGTCCAGACCTAGCAGGATGGGAATTTGTAGGACAGTGAGGTTCTACAGATCAGGTCTGTTTAGTCTCATCAGAGGCGTGTGGCACGACTGCACTTGGTACAGTAACTGTACTGTTGGGTAGAAAGTTAAAA
The DNA here is from genome assembly GCA_013266295.2 of Branchiostoma floridae x Branchiostoma japonicum. NCBI lineage: Eukaryota > Metazoa > Chordata > Leptocardii > Amphioxiformes > Branchiostomatidae > Branchiostoma > Branchiostoma floridae x Branchiostoma japonicum. The sequence goes on from CM023823.1 coordinate 22,452,305, forward strand.
AAAAAGTGAAAGTGATCTTGAACCAGTTTAGCTCATCGAACTCAACAAACAGCAACTGTTGAGATACCCAACTAAACCAACCAGAACTTGTGATAGCTAGCTGGTTATTTTATCTGAAGACAGATGACACTGTGCATGTACAAATGTACATGTAGTCCCATACGGTGAATACTCATTACTGATAAATGAAGACTGTTGTCCTGATGCCAAACTATATACAATGCAAGTCAGGCAAATGATAAAAAAGCCTCTGAGGCAAACAAGTACAAAAATGTAGAATGATGTGGAATTACAGTGGGAAGAATGTCTCAAATTTGTCAATATTCCACAGACATATATCAAGGCTGTTATATCAATGGAAGGCATCACATTGAAAATACATGACAATGTTAGACTGTACAATGTATGACCATACACATGTATTTGTTGCAGTGCGCCTTTGCCTTTACATTTGTACTCTTCACCATTCTTTTGCAGCGCAGACATTGTATGTAGCTATCCCGTCATTTGCAAGTTTTTTTTCTCTGGCATTGAAATGTCATGAAAGTGGGAGAGATAAGAAGATGCACACAAATTTCCTACAGTATATGTACTACTGCAGCATTGGGGCACCTGGTAGACACAGGATAGCATGCAGATTTTCCCAGTAACCCCAGAGAGTTAATATGATTTCTGTTAAATGAAAGAATAATTACCTTGTATATGAAGGTTTTGTTTTCGGTATGTTTGTTTGCTTGTTTGTCCATAGTTATTTGAATACAGTAGAGTCACAGGAAATGAGGGTGGAAATGGTGTAACCACAGACTGACAGGAAGATCAAAATGATCTGCCTGCAGGCTGAAAGGAAGTGCATTATTATCCACATTTTTCATGGATAAGATTCTGATGAAGAAAAGTTTTTAAAAATTGATGTTCAATATGAGATAGTTATAGCTCCCATAAGACCATCACTTACATTTTGCTATTTCCTTTTCAAGTCCATTGGGTACGATCAGAAATTGTTTTTCTTTTTACAGGTTTTAGTCTTTTGTTGAGTGACACAGTTATTTTCTACAGTAAATGTCACAGTGCTACAGTGACTTTTGTCAGATGTTGGCTAACAAGCTTGGCACACACTAACTACATTTATGTAACTTATCTGATCATGTCACCCTCTCCCACTACCCAGAGTAAACAGCCCAGTCAAACTGTTTATTTTGGCCAGAACAATTTAATTTCTTGGTTCTCAGATTAGAAAAATGCTAATGAACTGGACATGACAGCAGAGTCTGAGTCTGTAGCTTGGTTCACACAGTATCAGGGAGTGAAGGTAGTCAGATTCAATGGGTACTAAGTTCTATGTAATGTTACACAACCAGTAATTTTTTGTAGCTTTTCTGATGCCAAATAATGACTATTCATATTAGCCAAATTCAAATATTCCTCTGGGATGCAGCCAGGTTATCCTTTTACTAAATTTTCACTCAAAAAAGGTTATAGAACTTGTATTAATTTCAAACAAATATTACTTTGAAATTGGTCCTGGTGAGATGCAATGGACTATCTAATTTGCTGACCTTCCTGCTAGGGTCAAAACTTGACAAACATTAATAAGTCCCAGGAAACTTGTTAGTACACGTGTTAGATCTAGTCACAGTCAGGTAACCAACAGGCCAGCTCTACTGGGACTGTTGTATGCAGCACACATGCTGTGCTCACTACCATTGCCCTTGTAAGATGTAATATTTCATGTGTTTCACCCATCATCAAGAAAAGTGGGAGAGAGATTCTACCAGCATCCTAGGCTAGCCGGCTATAGGCATCTACCAGCATCATATAGGCATACAGTACATCTACATCTACATGTATACATGTTTTACCAACCTGTATATACAAGCCATTAAATTGATGAAAATACCTTCACATTTCCTTAATTATTCAACTTAGAAGAGATGCCCAACAAACATAAATGTTTTCGCCCATTTTAACGACCAAAAATAGGTTTTAGCTTTCAAGAAAAAAAATGCTAGATCTATAAACATGACCACTTTAATTCTGATATTTGTTCATGCAGGTGCACCACATGTTTTGAACTCTAACCTTATTAGATCTGTAGATACTCTCTACTCTTATCCTGTTGTACATGTACATGTATATTGTACTGCAAGTGTTGAAACTCTATGGATGACTGCTATTTTGAAATTTTATTATAGTCATGTATCTGATGTTATTTCACAGTCATAGTGCAATCTTGACTTGACTTGTTATTCTTACGTCTTGTCTGAAGTGTTAACTTGTATACACCCTGGTCCAGTTTTGCCATCCTATCAATTTCATATGGAAAATCCAAATAAACAAACGTGTAAACAAACCTGGTTCCATTTTCTGTGTGATTACAGATTGCCTCTGACAAGCAGGTGTTCCGCAGCTGCGGGGGGATGACATCCCTATCCCGACTGCTGTTCCTAACAGAGACAAACGGAGATGGCAAGCCACCTGTTATCCCTAACAAGTAAGTATACTTCGAATGGTCGTCATATTGAATTAGATACATTTGTATCATGCAACATGCAGGTCACTCAGTAACAGTGCAGTCACTTTTGTCACAGGACAGGTTTATGACAGCGAATTGAGGGCATTCTTGGAACAGCCATGGATGTGTTTTACAAAATTCAGCTATCTTGTGACAGAAATGTAGGCAAGTAAGAGGCCAATTGATTGAACAGAAAGGACAGTTACAGTGTATGGATCTTTTCATTATAACAATTGAGATGTGCATGTAGCATTCCTGTCCCAGAGCTCAAAATAGTTTATATTTGTCCACAGGATCTACAATATTATGTGATTCGTCATTCTTTTTGCTTGCAAAACTTAAATCACAGAAATAGAATATCATCAACTTGCAACTTTGGAGCAAAAAGAATACAGGCTTGGTAATGCAGGTTGCAGATGGATATTTCATACCCTGCTGTGACTATGGATGTACAAAATGTACACCTGCATGTATGTATGTATGTCTGTCCACCAGTTCTCCCCAGATGTGACTTTGTCAATCAACCAGCCTGGTTAAACAAACATAATCTGTTCCCACCCCAGTTATCCATCCCCAGCCTAGCCCAAACACACCATCCTGCCAGTCTTTGTCCTCAGCCACAGTTTTGTCTAGAGTTTCACCTGGTAATCCTGCTGGCGTCTCAGCCCTTCCCCATTGTTGTTTTTTTCCCTGTCTTCTGTTGCCACTAGATTAAGAGAGTTCAGGCCCTATTTTCACAGATTATACACTGGAAAATTTGTGGATTTCTGTCTTTCTATGGTGCTGCTTAAAAAGATATAGTTGCACCATTCCACATACATGTACAGGGTGAGAGAAATGAATTAGGGTACAGACTTTCAGTATGCATGTTATACATTGTATAACACATCCTTGTGTACTATGTCGAAGTAACATATTCACCTCTGACGGCAGTCACATGTATCAGACCAGGTCTTACTGGTATCACCTAACAATCGTTTTTGGCAAGGCCGTAGGGGTGGAGCACTTTACTGTAGTGTCATGATTTGGTTTCAGATACATCCTATTTTTCTAGTGCTGCAGTTCTGCTGACATGGCAATTTTACTCCAACTGTAAAACCCTTGACCAATTTATACCTCACAGAATTATACATTTTAGTGAACATTTTTAAATACATTTTCCAGAAATAAAGCCCCTTTTGACTTTTTTATTGGTTTACTGTAGTCTACCATATACATGTACCAGGGGAAAGGGTTCTTATTAATTTTTGTTTTATAGCTAATGTACATGGAAGCCATCACCAAAGAGTATTTTTACTGCAGGTCCTTAAATCTGGTGGCCTCTGTTTACGGGCTGGCGTGCGCAGGGCTGGAGGAAAACTGTGTGTACGTGCTTCTGAGTAACAAGATTGCATCACTGGTCGATGCCCTATCACATCAACTCATGGTAGGTGCCATCTCCTATGTCTGCAGGCAAAGATCTCCCAGTTCAGTGGAACCCATCATTACAGCCATATCAGTAGTGGTTTATATTGTAAGGAAACAGAATATTCAAGGTAGTAACATTTCTCTTTCAATCTTTGAATTTAGATGCATTTGACCATGCCATGTTTTCATATCATTGAGTTATCATAAGGTATTGCCTAGATTCATTTTTGCATTCTTTTGATACTCTCAGTGTTGTTTGCAGATCTTGTAAGTGTCAATGAAAATCACACGTATCAATTTCTTATGATTGTCCTGATATGTTTGTATCTGATAGCTGCCTGCCAGTTAAAGTTTTGGGTCACTATCATGTTGACAAACTGTGGGCAACAATGCAGCAAGAACCATCTGAGTGTACACAATACACAAGCCTACCTGACCATCTATCAAACAAAACAACAAGGCCTAGCACGCTTGAGAAACATCCTGCTATTGGCTGTGAATGCAGACTGTTGCGTATGTTTGGATAAGCACTTGTTCTTTCCACCCACGGGGATCTGAACTTCAATGCAAGCAAAAATCACAATTTCATACCTGAAAAGATTTCTATGAGGCTCCAAGCGGGAGCAAAAGGTCACAAATGGCATGTCATTGTTCTGTACAAAGGTGACGTCTCAGATGACATAATTAGCCCCGGTTCTGTCAGGACGTGATGAATTAAAGTTGTGTCAAGTAATTCCTTCCCGCCAAACATGTTTCCTAGTCTTCCCTCTGGTGCTGGTGATGTGGGCCAAAGGCCACGCCAGAGTTATGTTGCATGACCGCCAGACATTGTGCAGTAATTAGTAGTGGTCAAGTTACTGTAAACACAAGTGTGGTGGGAGGGAAACTTATTGTGTTCTCCCCAAGGAGACAGGAAAAGGGAAAGTTGATTTGATAACAGCAGTTAACATTCACTGACTTCACTGTATGAAATTACACAATATTCATAGCATGACGGGTATACCTTTGTATCTGTATCACTAGAAGGTACAGAATTTATGCAGTTTTTTTTGTCAAGTCCTATGTGGAAAGTAGAGTAGTGATTTCTTTGTTTGTTGAATGAAGAGAGATTTCCACCACTGCAAATGTGTGTAAGTGGCCATGCAGTGCAGGGTATAAACAATGTCTGTAATTTTGAAAAATGGTTTCTCCAAGACTTAGTACACATTTTCACCTGAGTTCAGTGTGGAAATTGGTGTTAAGTGTCTTTCCCATGCAAGGACAGAACATTGGGACCCACTATATATAGGGATTCAAACCCAGAACCTTTGGATCAATATCCGGTGACATGTGAACTTTATCTGAAGTTACCACTTTTATCAATATCACATTTCTGCACAATTCCTTGGCTGCAAGAGTCAGAGTTCAACTTCAGCAAAATCCAGGAACCATTTGAAATTCAAGAATTCACCATGACAAAGAGTGGATCGGATGTGATAGATTGACAACTTAAGATTCAGTACATCAACATGTGTTGGTATCCCTATCTCACACTAACCTTGAATTATCAACATGGTGACAAACACTTTCGCTGTGCCCCTATTCAGACTCAGTTGAACATCGCCTGACCTTGATTTTGATGCAAACAAATGTTTACGATTTAGAGGCCAAGAGAGCACAGTCTCCACTTGTGTGTGTAAATATTTACATCTGACCAAGGCGTCCATGATGGCACCAGGTCATAGTTGACAATGCACATTAGCCTTTCTTAACACAAACCTAGAGAACAGTAGACCGATTTGTAACTGTTTAAATTCTCACACTTACCAACGGTGAACCTCGCTTCCTCTTCATATTTCAGTCACATTGTCTGCTATGATGTAAAGCCTGTCTGGTATCTGCTGATACCTTCCTGTCAAGCCCAGTTTTCTTGACACCCCACGCTTTTTCTTTCCAGTGACTGATTGCCCTTTTCCAGAAGAAGGTGGTATAACATCCTAAAGCTCTCAGGTTAGCTTAAGTGTCCTGGGATTTCACTCTTTCATCCATGAAGAGAAATATGTCAGTCAGCTCTACATTCCTCCCCATTTGCTTTTAGCTAAAACTTGTGCTACCCATTAAGCTAAAAGCATGCTGTAGTACTCTTGGTATTTGAATGTTGATACTGTGCACTTAAAATGCATTATTTCTGTTTGAAGTTTCTTCTCCTTGCATCACTTAGGGGCACGTTGCCTAATGGACAGGAAGAGAGGGTATTGGTATGTCTGTTGAAAGGCTTTTACTCAAACTTAAACATTATCCCCGTGCATTTCTACCTACTTCCATAATGTGTATATCTTGGGAGGCTTCTGGCCACCAGACCAGTTTGTGGTCGGGGCAGCCCAGGTACAAGCTGTGTGTGCTGTACAGCAGCAGGGGCATGGACTGGGTGGCAGCACCGTGCTAGAGAAGTCAGCAGGATCCTGATGTCAACGTGTACTGATCCAATCATCCCAACATGGGACAAGCACCAGGGCAGGGCAGGTGGTGCATTCATCTACAACATGGATGAAAACCACTTCAGGTGTGACCAGCCAACTCAACCAACCAGGACGGACTATCTACGGGATGTTACCTGATGAGTGTGTTCCTCGTGGCTAACCTGTCCCGGATGCATCTGCCTCTTGAAGTCACCACTTACCATGTATGATTATATGGTCATATAAAGCTAATGATGAGAAGTGTCTCCTACAATGCTGTTGAGTGGCTGAAGTGATAACTCACTCTGCCTGGAGATCATGGCCAACTTTCCACAGGAGATGTCTTGGTAAGGAGTTCTATAAGGAACAGTTAAAGTCTACCCCAAGAAAGTTAGTTGGATGTATGAAATATTGATACGAATGCACCATGATTCCAGACCCTGCTGCCCGAAGTGTCCAGCCCACTGGCCACCAGTGGAGGAGTGCGTGTCCAGCTGCCCAGCGACCCCGTGGCCATGAGCCTGATGCAGACCCTGTCCACCATTCTGGACTGCCTGGCCAGCCATTACACCAGCAGGCAGGCCAACAAGACAGCCACCACTGGGACTGACCTGGACACGCTGATTGGCCGAGGATATGACCTTGTCAGGTAAGCTGCTTAACTGCAGTTATACTGCTGCCTTGTTTTCTTATCAACCTGAAGATATATATATATTATACCTTGATTTGTTGTCATTTTTCACATATTTGTGCCATTCATTATATACACCAGTAAATGTCAGAATTCTTACTTTTGATATGTATTCTAAACATTGCTGCAAATGTGATCATGACTGCCTCTTTAAATGCAGGTAGAATAATGTACTAATTGTTATCTAGTAGTGTTAAATGTTGGTCAAGCTGACTTGAGGAATTCTGACTTGGAGAATTCTGAAGAAAAACAAATTTTACCGAACGAAACCTGTGCAATTGAGCCTGGGAACATTCTTCTTCTTTTTACAAAACTGCAGAACTTCAAAAAATTGGGCTTCAGTGCAAAACTCTTTGGTTCTATGTACATATTGACTACATTTTGTAGTTTATATGTTACAGTATCAGTATCATAGGCATTCAAATTCAGTGGTTTGAAAAAGGAAAGAAATCTTTGCTACTCACATACAGTTGTCTGTACTCTTGTATTATAAATTAAGTTGGTGCCTGCCATGTCCTGTAGGTGGTCAGTTATGTAGCAAAAACAGATTTAGCTTAATTTTATTCTAATCAGAGGCAGCTTGAACGCCTTTTTTTCATTTGGCATAATCAGCTGTTTTGATTTTGTGGACTTCACTACAGGACCGCACTAACTCAATGTAGAGCATAAGCGGTACTTAGTTGAATGTAGCGTAATATGCAAGGGAGCGACAAGAACTTTAAAGTAATCTGTAACTACTAACTGAAAATCAAAGTTTTACAGTTGCATTAAAAGTTAACATCTTTTTGTTTCAAAATTAGAATGTCCTGGAACAGGAACTATATGGTACATGTACATTGAACACCGTCTGCTTGAATGGGAGGGATATCTGTAGATAGATTCTTATGAATATGAATATGAAAATTCACTTTGGGAGGGATTGGCCACAGACACCACAAAGACTCCATGTATCTTTTTTATGCATTTCAAAAATATTACAGAATGCATGCATGCATGTCTATACAAATATAAGACATCACTGGCTTTTACTGGTTGGATCTAATTTCAAGTAGTTTCGTTATCAGGCCACATAAATCAACAAGGTGAATATTTCTGGGAGTGTCAGAATAGTTACATGTTTAATCCTTTCACTCATGGGTAGTACACTTCAGGCCTGCTACAACATGTTCTTTATTTTATACAATGTGTTTTGAACCATGAACCCAACTTTTCAGTAGCAAACACACTAATACCACACTCTTGCACTGATCTGGAATGGTGAGTTTTAGAGATAATATATGTCTAAAGAGTAACTTTATACTTTACACAAGCATGAACTGTCTATAATATATAACTTGCAGCGCCCAAAGTATTGTAACAAAGATACTTTGTGGGAAAGTACATAATACACTATATGGCGTAACATCAACTTTAAACCTAAATGATTTGTTGTTTCCATTTTACTATGATAATCTAAAAACATTTGTCAGAAACATCTACACGCAAATGTCTAAGATAAAGATAACCAGTATTATGTAACCAGTTAGAAGTAGAATGAACTACATGTAGCTTTGTGTCAGTGTTTGCTCACCTCACGTTGCGAGACATGCTTACTGATTTCTTGCCCCCATGTTGCTAGGCTGCCATATGTGATCCAAATGGCTTTGAAAGAAAAATGGGTTCTAAATGGCCTTGCAGGCGCAGACATATTCCATCTGAAAGGTGCTTTTAGCCATGTCCTCGTGACTGAAATAAAAATGGACTCGGATGCGCACAGATATAGAGGATGAGATGGGGGGCTTAGCCAGGCTATCTGTAGAGTAAAAGGTTTTTCATTGGACGGAAGGACACCAGTGCGGAAGAACCGCAGGGATGAAGTCATACATACATGTATGGGATGGGCAGGTGTGCTGCCTAGAGGTCTTAGCAGCCTGTGCAGAAAGTTAGCAAATTTCTCGTAGTTTGAGACGGATTTGAGTCACTGTAGTGAGATGGGCAAGCTAATATGAGCAGGAGATGCACTGCTGATGTGGTGTGTGTACCCACACGGTGGAAGTAAGCCAACATGCCAGGTACGCTGGGGCTGACTGGAGATTGGACTGGATGTACTAAAAGCTTGAGTGCGTGCTGGGATAACCTGCAGCCCCGCCACGTGGCTCGCCATATGAAAGCTTAAGAGCACCTACTTGGAAAGCAATTCACACAACTTTAAAGCCCGAACCAAGAACACTTACCAGCATGGTCAGCCCGAGAGTGGCTGTCAATAATATTTGAACAGTAACTGTTGATGGTAAGATTATTAGTACAGCTTGTCAGGATGTGTATCATAAACCCACCATTATCGTGTTTATATTGAAATGCTCTGGTTTCATACAGAGAAGAAGATCATCCTAGCTTAAGCATTAAAAATAAAACTGGTTGCAGGTTGGACTGGGATACTCAGGCCCTGCAACAAGGAGAACATGGTGCACATGGGTTCTGTCCGTGGTGCTAGAACAACAGCTCCACACAAAACTCCTGTGTATCTAGTGCATCCAGACAGATTTAGAGCTACATGAGGTTGATGCACAACGTTGGAAAAAGTGCTCATCAGGAGCAACTTAGCAACTGGAATAGTGCCTACAGGACACACAAGTAGCTTTTAGTGGTGCCCTTTGGAGCAGCCAGGTAATGGCCTGTGGTAAGAGGTCTTATACAGACATCCATTAGCTGCGTGCGTCAGTGCTTCCACTGGCTACTTTGGCAAAAGTAATACAGCACTGTGTTTCTAGCTCCCTGTTCTCGGTATAGTGTGGCGTTCTCATTTGCACTGCCAAAATATTGGTACACACATTTCATTTTGCTCCATGGAAATGTTGTTTCACTTCTGTGGTGAAGAAAAAGTCACTTGGGTTTCATTTTAATTTCTCATTCTCTTGTTGAAAGTTAGCTTTTGACTTTGGAAGGAAGAAACAAAGGATGTCTGTAATTTGCGTTTCCTTGTTGCAATTAGAGATTTGATGAATGAAGTTTAATCTTTTTCTTTCACATCTATGATACATGTACATGGATAGACTGCTTTGTTGTTTGTGGCTGTTGTTCAGGTTTGGGTAATGAGTCAATGGCAGAGGAACTTATTGCCTTACATGTAGTGATAACATTGAGGTACAGTATGAAGTACATAGTTCTATTATTACCCACATTCTATTGTTATAGTGGAATTCTATCATGTAGGCATGACAATAGTAATAATAATAATACTCATTTATACTAGATTCTGTGTTTTTCGTCCTTTTAATGTACTGACTAATTGCAACTATATTACACCAGCTTTGAAATACATCCCAAAGACTGAATATTTCTTCAACTCATCCCTCTAATGTAGTACATTCTCTACTTCTTATTGGGGAAAAAAACAAATCAGCATTGCCAGAAAACGTGACTAGTGTTCCCCTGGCCCACCAGCTGACAGATATGGGTTTGAATTGTGCCATGGGCTATCAGCAGCTATTTGTAACCCATAAACTAATGCATCTGTGGCACATTCCATCTAATGGACATGCTTTGTGTCAGGGTGTCAGCTCCGAAAATTCCTGGTGGTAGCAGCCTAAACAAACCGTCAGCCAGGACCTACCGCTGCAGTGTGAGAGTTGTAGGAAGTTTGGTTAATACCTCGATAAGGAACTTGGAACTTGGTCTGGACTTTGTCACAGTCAACTACAAATAAGGCTGGTGGTGTCAGCTCACTTCCATACCTCACAAAGCTGGAGACTAATCTTAATATATGGAAGTTTTTACTTCACTTTCTAGAAAATTAAAACATAAGGAAGTTGGATGTACATGTAAGAAAAAAGTACTTTTATTAATACACTTGTTTGAAGACTGAACAAGTTTGAATGATATTAGCACATCTAAAAATCCAATCTTGTCTAAGAAAATAAAGTTGTTTATGAGAGAATTTAGGCAGGAAGGTTCTCCTTGCTCTTCCTCCTTCTTGTCATTTCTTCTGAGATATTCTCCCCGTAAGAAATGTTTTCTGTCCATTAGAAATAGAGTTTTGAAAAAGTAAAAACCAAGGAGGTTGAAGCTTTTTAGTTGTAAAAACATACTTGGCAGTATACAAATCTACAATTACCTAGTACATAGCTTTTTTTTTATATCTCCATGTTTATGGGTTGTTCCCTTAACATGTACCACATTATTGATTTGTTTTGTAATATCGTGAAATATGATAACATAATAATACAAGCAAACAGTGGTTTGTTGCTCAGTTGTATAGAGCTAGTAATTTGTGATGATGATGGTAAGGAACCAGAACAGTATAACAGTTACTGGTATACTGTTGAAATCATTCTTTTTCCAGGACTAGATTTTTTTCCATCATCTCAGCAAAACCATAATCACAGCAACCCTAATTCTAACCTTTCTTCATATTAGAGACATCAATTTTTGTCATTTTCTAATATGAATAAGATTAAAATGAGGTCAGATCATGTGCTTCAAAGACTCACAATAAAGATTCATTCATTCATTATATAACCCTGTGCACTCGGGTACAACAAAAATCTGTGAAGATCTGACATTCCAGTGCCAAGCAAACATAAACAATCTGTAAATTGACACAAATTTGTGTAAATTACCCCAAGTACAGGAATAACATTACCAGGGAGACACCAGTATCATGTTTCAGTGATTCAAAAAGTGAGTCTTTGAAGCACATGATCTGACCTCATTTTAATCTGATTCATATTAGAAAATGACAAAAATTGATGTCTCTTATATGAAGAAAGGTTAGAATTAGGTCAAAATCATGCAAGGTGTTTTGCTGAGATGATAGAAATAATCTAGTCCTTGAAAAATAATGATTTCAACAGTACCAGTTATACTGACCAACCGGTGCAATAGCTCAATTGGTAGAGTGCTCGCTTTGTAACCGGGAGGTCGTGACCAAAGACTTTAAAAATGGTACACACTTCTTTCTCTGCTTAGCACTCAGCACATATGAGAAAGAGTGTGGGAAGGTCAAACACACAGCACTACCAGCGGACCAGCCCCCTGCTGTAGTGCATTGCACAACTGTGTGTCGCCCAAGGGCTACAGAAATGGATATGGGCACCACCCTACGCTCTGCATAAGGGCACGGGAGACCTTTCCTTTCCAGTTATACTGTTCTGGTTCCTTACCATCATAGCACACTGTAAATTTGGAAATTTTGCAGTGTTACTAAGTGCACAGTTTTCGTGGTGGCCTCTCCCCACAAATTAATCACACTTGTGTTACTGCCATTGTTTCAGCTGCAAACTCAAAGACAACAATCTCCTGATTTTCACAGTGCTGTAAAGTTTAAATGCTACAAACTTAAAACAAACTTACAGTACATAAGTCCCTCCTACCTGTATCAGTACATCTCCACCCTGAACAGCAGAAGTTTATCTAAACTGTACTCCAAAGCATTGCCTTTGAACCTCTCCAATATATCAAGCTCCCCAAATCCTTTATTGTTGGTCGTGGCCCAGGTTGCCCCAACAAGGATGGTGTTGTGTAAATCAGTTGGCGTGCTGCGTGTGTGTTTGGTCCCGCTCCAAACTATTTCAACTATCCTATATACAAAACCAACACAAATTATGTCGATGTGTACGACTTCCAAAGGTCTTGTCGGCTTTGTTGCCACCTGACCCCAGAACCTCATTTCCCCTTCAAAGTCAAAACACAGAAATATTGTGGAAGATGTGACCCTGGGGCTATGTACAGCCCTGGCCGCTCTGATCAACTGTTTGTGTTGGCACCACCTTGTCACAGGGTTAGCATGTGTTTACTTACCAGGTCCAAACCGTACATATTGCTGCGGCAATACCTGTGCTGCAGCCTTGCTATTCTGACAATGGTGACAAATTTTATACGAGATACTAGAAAGATATCAGTAAAAATGTTGTATGTTAAAGAATACTTGTACACACGTATGTACATTGTAACGTAACATGTATGTCTGTATCTATGAGCTGTACCTACATGTAGTAGTATACCGACACCTGCGATTTCCAAACTTGAATTACCATGACCCCAGACAGAAATAAACAGAAATGAAAGCTGATATTTTGGTATGTTTGGGCTCCAATTGTCCTGTCTAGCTGCATAGACTGGACCATAATAGCAACACTTTGAATGTCAAGGTTTTATCTGATCTGTAATCTAAGCTTCGGGTTGTTTTCCCCTTTTTTCTATGGCAAAGTTTGGGATCTGATGTTATCGCTTCTCAAAGACTTCTTTTTACAACTTGTTTTGCTAGTAAATCATTCTTTTCACCCGTAAATTTACATTGCAAACAGAAAAAAAATTTAAAATTTTCTTCTTTGTACAATAAAGATATTGCTCAACTGAAAATCATAATGCAAAGATAGACTGAGTGTGTTGTTACGCTTCACAATAACCTCCGATTATTTGGTATCAAACATTGTATAACCCCCCCCACGGGGCTCTGTATTGTTTCAGGTCTGACACCTTCTATTTTTTTATGGCTGTCAGAGAAAACGAGCAGAATCAAAGCTGTAACTGTATAGCAGTGTACTCTGGGAGAATGGCTGGGAAACTGTACACATGCATCTGTATTGTTCAACTGATATACATGTAACTGCCCCTCACTGTGAGAGTGAAACTTTTCAAAAGTCTTTAAAACCAATACCTGAAGTGCAACTTCACAAAGTCAAGTCAAGGAAACCTTCATGATATCAATATTCAGGAAGAAAGCACAGATGTATCACTACTAATGCATGGGGATCCTTTTCAGCACCAAGGACAGCTACTGGTATAGCAGAGATAGTTAGGAGAAGGTGTCCAAAACATCTGCTGGATTTCAGATACATATATAAAAGACAAGGAAAGAAATTTTAGTGTTGCAGGAGACCCTGCACCTTTCTTTGTTTACATACATGTACATGTATTTGGCACATGTAATGTTACAGTTCATGTCTGTGTACATCAGATGTTAAAAATACACAAACAAAAACAAAGTGTTGGAGGGGGTGATATTTACATGACATTTCAATTGTGTTGTGCTTTTTTCAATGCTAATAAATCATCTCAAACTGTCTCCCTGTCAAGGCAGTCATGGTGAAGTGCAAATTTGTGCACATTTTGTACAACTTTGTAATACATGTAGGTCATTGTTTTCCACAAATTTGTACACATCTGTTCAAAGATCAGTGTCTAGTACTAAAAGCAGATGACCTTAGGAAACTCCAGTACATTGTATCTGCAAAATTTTACACATACTTTGCTAATCCTTGTGGGTATCTCCTTTCACAGCTATGTTGTGAGTGTGGGGATAGTGGACAAGCTATCTCAGTACTTTAAGAGTGTGCGAGGGCCGATCGACCAGGACCTGAAGGCTGCTGAGTTCCTGGGGAGTGGAATGGGCCTGCTAGCCTCCATGAACAAATTCGTATCTTCTCTTGGCAAGTAAGTCGATCCGTGTCCTTTCTGTAGCATTTGAGAGTGGTGGGTTGAACACCAGCCTTAAAATGTCAGAGTGTCCTTTGACAATTGTAGCACCTTTTGAGTTCTGAAGGTGAATTTTCCATAGCAAGATGTTATATCACAAGTGCCCTATGTCTACAATGTAGCATTTTGTGCCTTGGGTAAAAGGGAAGTGTGTTTACATGTTGTGGGCTTATTTGCATAACTTGTGGTTAATTTTAGTAAGCAGATACAAAGTTTTCATTTCTAGTGGGACACAAGGTAATCTTAGTATCAGTTTTGTTGTTAGTGTTCCATTTACAGACTGTCCCTTTACCCTACAAGTTTTTGTTCAATATAGTTGTTCATTGTGTAGATCAAACAGTGAAAAAGGTCCAAAGAAAGACGACACCACCCAGCTGATCCACACCTACAAGGTAACAGAGTTGGTGGGGATTGTGTCTCTACTGTACGGCATGCTGCTCCACAGCGGCGCCCCTGAGAGGGGCCCCTCCCCCCCTCCTGAGGCCTTCCCCCCTCACACCCTCCACGTGGCGACCATGGGCATTAGGATGCTCAACAACATGGCTGGACTGGACCTAAACATGTTACAGGTAAGCATTGATATACCAGCTCTATCTAAGCCAATCCATTAAGGTGTAGCAGACTTAGTAGCAGTAACCCCACTGCTCCCCATATAGGTCAAATTCTGTGGACCCAGAGGTTGGCGGTTCGAATCCCGACTCGCTGACTACATTACTGTAGGGGGTTCAGTCCTGCAGATGGGACATCAAGCCAGAGGTCCCATGTTTGAGGAGAGACACACCTCAAGCATGCTTTAAGATACCCCTACACAATTTGAGGGGATACAAGCAAGTGAACATTGAGGGTTGTAGATAATTCACAAGCAGTATTACTTCAATATTTAATATAGCACAAAGGACACAAAAAATGATTTTCCTTCAATTTATTTCCAAATATGAAAGAACATATTACAATCTCTCAGCCATCTCACAACTACATGTATAGTCAGTTGATTGACAAAATGCAGGAAATCCATATCTGAATTGTACAATTTGATAATGTCCAATCATGTATTCATACATGTATACCAAAATATAAAACTACACATATCCATTATTCCTGAACACTCTCCTTCATAACTTGCGGCTCTCAAAGACTCTCTAAGACATTTTTCTCTGATAATAAATCATCTAATAACATTGCTATTTTTGCAGAACTATCATAGTAAAAGCATTTTTGCACCAGGTGTAGCTTCAGGTAGAATATTCTTATTGATTGCATAGCTTGCCTACTTCTCATAAGTTTATGAGACACACAAGTCTGCCAGGGATACTTTTTTCCTTAAAGCAATCTTCAAGTTGATAGTTGCTAGCTGCAAACATTTAACCGTAGGTTTCAGGATGTAATAAATCAAACCAAAGCATTAAGAGCTATTTCAACCCTCTGGAGTTGTAATGTGGCAGTACTTTTGTATACACAGGTGGCCTATATGAATACTACTCCATACGTAGATTTGGCAGGCATTGCACAAGTACATGCAGTGTTATGCACAGTTCACTCTAGTTGAGATTGAACATTTATATTGTACAGTCAAACCTGCCTGTAGTGACCACTCCAGTTCTTGAAGAAAATGGTCACAGTAGACAGTCACTATACACAGGATTCTCAATGCTTGCAACCATGGCAAAAATAATCTAAGGGACCACAATTAGTGGCCGCAATGGCCAAGCGGCACTTCTGCAGTACAGGTTTGACTGTAGTTCCTGTCAGTTAGCATTTCTAGCCAACATGTACGCAGGACCTGTGTTCTGTCTCATGCCTAAGTAGACAGAGTTGGTCAGGAGTGGCAGGTGCTGTTGTCCAATATGCTGTGATCAGACTAAACTCGGTAAAGAGCCGCCGGTATAAAAGCTACTTAAGTGCTGCCAGAGCCAGCAATCTTCCTCCCTGAACCACCTGCTGGCTGTCGCCACTTGCATCTTCGGTAATTTATGTTTAATGTTTTGCAAATCACCACATCATCCCCCAGGAAATATAGCCTACCTTATATGGCACTGACATTTCTCCTTGAGTAAGCAGAGATTTGCCGTAATCCTTCTTGTGTAAGCTGAGAAATGCATGCCACCTGGTATGGGCTCATTCGCCAGCAATGTTTCACTGTCAGCTACCATCATGATTAGTTCCTGTATTAAACCACTACCAGCCTGCGGTTCATGCGCATTCTCACACCATTCATCATCTCAGCATAGATGGGAATGACAGTTCCAGTCAGAACTCTCTCTCCCTCTCTCTTGCACAACTGTAGTTAAGCTGCTGCCATATGCTGCCTTTCTGTGCCGTTCAGGACATTCAAGATGTCTTCACTATTTTAGAAGCCAAACATCAGGCTAAGTGGACTTGGCAGGTAGTAATATACCCCTTTGATTGGTAATTACTACAGGGAGGAGCATGTAGTTTGAAGGTAATTTTCCAGAGTTCCCCGTTGGTGCCCAAAATTGCTAGTTCCATTTGGGCTTGACCCGATGACCCACCGCCTGTGATCCCTTCCGCAGTAAAATTGCAGGTGTATTAACATGTCCATTATGGTGTTTGGAGGGGCTCGGTAGCACGTGGGTTACAGATGTACCCCGGGATGAGACCGGACAGGTGTGAGTGGACAGGTGTGTCCGGAATATCAATGGACCTGTCCGCCACTGAGATGCGCTGGTATCTGTAGCAAGTCAACATTATCTATCATAAAACATATTCTAAATGCAAGTTGAAATTACCACTGAAGTTTTACCTCTTATGGACCCGCTATTGTTCAGATGATGGGTCTTCCATTCACACAGTGGGAATCCCTGTTCTGTATTCTGGCAGTGTCATCCTCTTTCAGTGGTTTCATTCTCTGAATATTAGTCATCCAGGCTGGCACACGGTACAATATTTCTATCCAGCCAAAGCTTTATATTAATTTGTTTTTAGCATTGTGAATGTAAACACAGACAGACTGTCACAAGTTTCTATTGTCTTTACTTACAAGTGAGCTGAAGATAAGGTCAAAGTCAGTAGCAACAGCAAATCTCGAAGCAGATGTACATAGGATCCAGCTTGTCTTAGGCATGTTTTTGCAGCATTTTGTGTGCCTTTCTAGTGGTCCTCTAGAGGGAGGGGATGAGCAAAAATGTTGACCTTTAGAAATATACAGAAAATGTCAGAAAAGGTGTAAAAAGAGCCAGACCCTACATCTTACTTGTAAATGGACACCTTTTGTCAAATTAAAGAAATATCTTTGCCCCTGCATATATTTGATATCTTTTGTCTTCGTACCCCATAATATGCATCCAGTGGCCTATATTTGTTATTGTACACCTGCATGTGTACAATGTAGTTGGTTTGAAAATAGAATAAGAAATGAAATGGTCTCATGATTATTACATGTATTTTAACATTTATAGTGAATTCCATGTAAACATTAATTCACATATCACTATGTCAATAATTTTTTACCAATATTTTGATTTGCTTGTATACTGCCCAGCTCAAGGGTCAGATGACAAAGATAGTGCCAATATGCCAATATGTAGAGATCACTTGATAGGGCAGAATTTACATAATATTAAAGAGCAACATCTCTAACATTGAATTAGAAAATGGTTACTGTTGGAACAGGGGCCTTTCTTTTTGATCATCAACCCAGAATTCAGAAGTGTTCAATTAAATGCTTTCTTCCCAAGTACTCATCAACACTGAAAGCAATAATTATTACGAAAGGAACATCCTCACCAGATAGCCTTAAACAATGTATGGAGTTTGATATGCAGAAGTTAGTGGCACAGATCATTCTATGTAATATAATCAGCTGCTGCTGCTTGCCTGTAAGGCTGGACAAGGTGCATTACTGCTGAACAACACAGATACAGACAGAAGATAATTAACTGCAATTAAACACATCTCTAGATTGAATTCAGTTGTAAATGATAAGAAATAAAGAGTTACGCGATTTCTTGAGTGGGATACTATTTGTAGGCAATTATCACAGTATGCATTCTCTTTTATATCAGTGTACGAAATACTTTTTTGAGTCAGGTTGCCCAGTGGCAACCTAGGATGAAAGCTAGGTTGCCCATCAAAATTCCAGGTTGCCCCGAATTTAAACTCTTCTACATTGTGATTAACTTTGTTAGAATGCAATGTGCATTTTTTCATTTCTGACACAGAGTTGTTTCCCCTTACCTGAAGTGATGAGCTCGTCCATGGGAACTTCTCAATAAACAGTTCTCAATGGAAGAAAGGGGCATCCTTACCACAAAATTTAGGTAGAGCACTGAGCTACCTGGGTGTAGAAATAGGTTGCACCAAGCAAAATATGGTTGCACGGTGCAACTGGGCAACCTAGTATTTCGCACGCTGTTATATCACATCTTCCATCACATTGTTGACCCGTATCAGAGAATACCTGATAGGACATCAAGCAGGACAGGTAGCTCTTGTGTCACTTCCAGGAATCCTTGTTTCTTCATTAAACAACCCCCCTAAGAATTATGTTGGTTGATAGATACATGTAACGTAACCTCCCCCCTCCCCAAAAATAGCAATTAACCCCTATTTGAAATTTGCCTGTCAATATATGAGAAATGGTGATTCAAAAGTGTAAAATTTTGATAAATTTCCTGGGGGCATTTACCCCTAAATTTTTGCACCTGCAGCATTCTACACCAGCCCCCCCCCCCTCCAAAAAAATGATCAGGTTTACAAGAAAACTGTAATATTCCTCTTATGAGGGAAGACAAGAACAATTGTTACAAAGTTACCAAACATGTACTAATGATACCAGTGTACAAAATACTTTTTTGAGCCAGGTTGTCCAGTTGCAACCTAGGATGAAAGCTAGGTTGCCCATCAAAATTCCAGGTTGCCCCAAATTTTAACTCTTCTACATTATGATTAACTTTGTTAGAATGCAATGCGAATTTATACATTTCTGACACAGAGTTGTTTCCCCTTATCCGAAGTGATGAGCTCTTCCATGGGAACTTCTCAGTAAACAGTTCCCAATGGAAGAAAGGGGCATCCTTACCACAAAATTTAGGTAGTGCACTGAGCTACCTGGGTGTAAAAATTGGTTGCACCAAGCAAAATATGGTTGCACAGTGCAACTGGGCAATCTAGTATTTCGTACGCTGTGATACAACCTGTTTTGTAGCAATGTAGAAAAAGCAAGCATGTTGATGATTTATGCTGTTACATTTCAGGGTGTAAGATACTTTGTGTAAACATGTTGGTTTTCCTGCCACAGGAATGCTTTTAATTAGTGGGCCCATCTGATGTCTTGATTTGTTTTGAAGCAACTTGGAGAGTTTGACTTTAAGTGTCAGTCTATGTTACTGTAAATTTCGACATTCTTGCTGTGTTTTAAAATCTACAGAGACCTCTCAGTACAAATCCATCACACAACAACAAACATATGTTTTCTTCCATTGTGTTACTACAGTTGTTTCAACTGCAAAATCAAAGATACCGGCACTGCAAACCCTTCATTTTTCATGCTGCTGCAGACCTAAATGAATTTTACTCTTACGTAGATGCTAGATTGTTGTCTGCCTGTCTTCTCTCACCTGGAAAGAGGACACCTTTCCATGAGCTGAATACTAATCTCCAGGGGTGGTCCCTGACTTATCTCAGACCTAATCTGGTACCTGCCTGCTTATCCTGTTGTCCCTCCTACCCTATCAGATGAGTCACAGGAGTCCTAGATTATGTTCTGGCTCATTTAACGGACAAGTCACCCAGGCCTGCTGACTTTCTTTGTCTCTGTATAATTGGTCAGGGCTCGAAATACCAGAAATTCACAAAAAGTATTTCTTGTTGTATTGCACAATAAAAGCGCAAGATAGGATCGATGATACTTATGGGAATTGAATAATTATAAACTTTATAAAGTACGTAATCTTAAGAGATACTTTGCTATATAAGATCGAGTAGATGCCGAAAGTTTTTCCAAATCGCAGATAAAATTACTGACAACTTGCAAAACTGCAGGTAGGTCTTGGAAGATGACTGCAGGTAACAAGAAAAAAAGGTATTTTGAGCCCTGTTGTTTGTACACTCGGAGGGACTGGAACAATGGCAACTCGGTATCTTGATTGTATCTGACACATACCCCGCAGCGAGATGTACCTACTCATGTGGTATGACAACTTCATGAGTTCTGACTGGTGTGGGGTATGACCTTTGCTAGATAAGTGGGAGCAGATATATCAGGACTATAGGACTGTATTCACATACTGTAAATCGCTTTTAAGTTCGAGAGGAAAGGAGGCATTTGCCATCTTTTAAGTTTGCAGTTGAAACAACACAGTTGTACAGTTGTAAGACAGAGCACATGTTTGCAGTGTCATGAGTTTGTGGTAAGAGCTCACTGCAGAAATCACAAACATAAAACCACTGCAAATATTTCACAAAGTACAGTACTTTCTTCTATATAGTGAAAATACATGTATATAATACTTGACATACATGTAGTCACATTGATGTAAATTTCTACATAATGATAGAGAAACTTTGCAGGTAATGTACTAGTAATACATGCAGTTATGTAGTATGAGTGTGCCAATATTGATTCACTAGTGTATTAGAGCATGACGGTTCTATTTTTTTTAATCCAACAACAATAATGGATATAGAATCTTACGGTAGATTAGACACTTTGTTCTATGTTCACTGTCTGTTAAGGTGCATTGTGATTTATTATTTTGTCACGGGCAATTAGCCTTTGGGCGCAAATTTGCATTAAAGATTAAAGATGATGGCTATTTCATGTGTCATAGGTTTTCAGGTGTGTTGTCACCTGTATGTGGTATAGAGGGAAGAGGCTAGATGTGTGTACCAGCAGTCCAGTACCATTTCAGACGGAATTACTGACTCCAATGTCGATTGTTCAAGTCAGTTTCTTGTCAGTACATGTGTCAGTATGTGCTGTTCAGAGCCACAGATACTGTTTAGCAACAGATACTGTCAAACTTGTGTATAGTGTGTAGTGACCACTCATTCAAGGACTAACTGATAGCAAAAGTGGACAGTTGTGAATCAACAGGTGGTCACTATAGAGAGGAAGTTGGTCAAACTGCAGTCAAAAAGTGACCACACGGTTCTAGTACAAGTTTAACTGTACAGTATTTACAAACATGGAGTTAGGCTATTATGTAAAGTTTTGCCACGGAAACTTCCTGGTATGTGTAGTTTTAACAGTCTACCAGATTTCACAATAGAAACCAAGGATTTTTTTTACAATAATAAAGCCATATTTGCTTCCCAGTACCTCGATCTAGAGGTACATGTGTACAAATGTAGAAAAAGATGTACAATGCTATATTCCTTGTATCATGACAAAGGCAGGATGAACCCTTATTTATTTTTTGGAAGACATTTTTTTGCACTGTCATGTATGTGGTGAATAAACCTTGTTTTGAATCATACATCCACATAATAGACCTTTGAGATATAACAGTGTATTATGGTAACTAATAACCTTAACCTTTTCACTGATCATGATGAGATAGACTTTACTGTTTACAAGGATTCCTTACCAGGTTAAGCAGCAGGGAGAATGTTGAAGTTGAATGACTTTTAGCAGCAGCTTAATATTATAATAATAGTTATCCTCGAGCACTGTGCTAAGCTTTGATAAATTGGGACAATACGATGGTAATTTTGTTTCTGTATATTTCCCTTGGGCAAAGTGTCTTTTGTTTTTTGATTCTCCACTGGCAATTCTTTCCACGTCACTGCTGTCACCTCTCCATTGTTCATGCTCACACCTATATGAATAATTAAGTATCTTATCACAACATTGGTTTACGGGCGATTACGGTTTGTAACTTGGTGCCACGGTGTCTGTATCCGCAGCACGTAAAAAACATTGGTCAATGGGAGGGCTAACTAACTACAAGATGCTTTATCTGCTACCTTACATCTGTTACCTTGCATTTCTTGTGTCTACAAGAAACTTTACAAAATTGACAATTTCAACAGGTATACAGTATAAGCTTGCTACCTTAAAGACGTTTGCTTTAAAAGCTGATTCTAAAAAGTACCCTAACATGTGTACTGGAGTGTAACAAAAGGATTGATTTATAGGTAAAGTCTGTATTGATAACAATAGAGTGTGATGCTACATCCACCACAGCAGCTACCACATAGATTATGGCCTTCACCATATACATTGTGTACTCATCATTTCAAAGAGTTGTTTGCAACTTTTATCTTGAAGTAAGTTTCAACTTGATAGGCATCACTTGATTTTAATTTTTGTATTAATAGGTCAAGTGTGCGGATAGTGCTTATCTTGTGTTTTCATTGTACTACTAAAGAAAAGATGCAATTTTGGTATTGTGCTTTACTTAATACAAAATTGCCCTTTAGTTGAGATCTAGAGCTAGACCATGGTGCTGCCAAAAACAGACGGCACAGACATCAGAGAAAGTGCATGTATATTCATACTGATAAACACACACTCCCACACTTCAGCTCAACAAGGCTGCAGACATTAGCATGTGAAAATTCCCGTTTTACAGCCCCTTTGAGTGGCAAGAGGAAAGTTGATTAAAGGCACCACCTGCCAGTTGTGTTTATTTTTCACAGATAAATAATTGATGAGGTGTATGATTACTTCTCATTGTGGGGGTAACCGCCGCTCATCAGTCATTCAGCTCAGCAGGTGTAATAAAAAAGGAAACTGGAAGAATAGCGACATCATTATACATGTATGATGACCCAGTCAAGGTAGCAATGCGACTATCCTTTTGTTTGCAAGGTACGAATCATAAAAAAAAGGAGTCAAAGACCTCAGGTGTCCTTTATCTATATTATCTGTAACATAAGAACTTCAAGAAGGTCAGGATACAGGATGGCTATGTTTACACGTACTCCCGTTTTAGGAGAGATACACACTGTATTTCCTGTATTTGTTTTCCTTAATGCTTTTTTTTATTTTGTTTAATCTGTTTGACCTTTAGCAGGTTAATTCTCTAAGCCTTTAACCTGTTGTTTGATCACAATATACACAATGCATAAATCTGTACTTTGTATAGTGAAGTGACATTGTGTTGATCACACCTGTGTCTATCTGTGGAAACAGTATTGGCAGTATTGAACATTTATTATATTGACAGTATTGAAGCAGAATGATAGAACTGTGTGTAACAGTAATGCAAGACAACATAGAAACTTCATGTCTACAGAATCTAATTTGATGTTTCACTTGTTTGATGTAACAGTTATTACATATGGTGAGGAAAAGCTGTTTTTTAAAGTACTATACCAGCAGAAATGTGCAAATTAGTGATAGCCTGGTCTCTCTTCAGGCAAGTTCTATTCACAAACCAAAAAAATCATCTAAGCCTGTCTGTAACTTCTTGACATGCCCTGTTCACAACCAAACCAGATGAAAACATAACTAGCATACAAGAAGCTTCAGATGTCATAAGCCTAAGAGACTTAGTCAATTCCTAAACTCTTTATCATGTTTGTTTCCTTTGAACCAACCTCGTCGAACGTGTACATTTTGTTATGTTTCCAGTGGAGTCATGTCTGTCCCTCTCTACTGTTCTTACAGACTGCCCTGGGAGAAGAGGGTATCTCACTGGAGTTTCGCCACATTGCCAGCTACCTGCTGTGGTACTGTACACATTGGACCAACCAGGACCTACTACATGAAGTCATCCTTATTGTTGGATACTTCACTGCCCTTAACAGCGACAATCAGGTAAGGCTCACCTTTCTACTGTGTACCTGTACAGAACATGACTGTTGCCTAGTCTAAATGATATTTGACGTACATTGTATAGTCACATTTGTGGGGTCGTGTGGCGCAGCGGTAGCACGTTCGGCTCAGGGCCAAGAGGTCCCGGATTCGATCCCCACCCATGTCACCGATCTTGTGCCCTTGGGAAAGGCACTTTACACGACTTTCCTCACTTCACTCAGGTGTAAATGAGTACCTAGCTTCGGTTAGGGACGTCCCTCGAATAGGACATAAAATGGAGGTCCCGTGTTTGGGAGAGCCACACCCCACGCACGATAAAGAACCCACCACACCCTTCGAAAAAGAGTAGGGGCATGCCCCGGTGTGCGATGGTGCAATTTCTACAGCGACTGGCCTCAAGGTTAGCCCTTAATAATAGCCCCGTGCTAGTTGGGCAGCCTTGGCTGTGTCTTCAACCGAATAAATAAATAAATAAGTAAACAGAACATGACTGTTGCCTAGTCTAAATAATATTTGAGGTACATTGTATGGTCACATTTGTCATACCATTTGGCCAGTCATCACATTTTGCCACTTCGTCACTTTTTCAGGAACCTGTGACAATATATAGATTTAAAAGATAGGGCGGAATTTGTGGGAGACATTGTTGATATTAGATATTTCTGATGTTCAACTTACAGATAATCATGTCATTTGAAAATACAAATTCATGTTTAGTAATTGTTTTCCCCAGCATCATGCATATGGAATCATGGATACTAAAAAAATTCATGGGAATGTTGCTTACATCTTTACAAATAAGATGTTTGTCAGTGGGTATATCAAATAAAAACTTAAGTGCTGTAAAGTTTTTCTCCTTGTTTACAAAAAATATACTGTTCTACAGCATCATCGTATGCATGAATATGTCAAAATATCATCATATGATTCACAGTAGGGTCAAACCCAGAAGCTTAGGAAAAATTGTGCCTAAAGCTCCCAGTCAATATACATATGCATCCAAATGACACTGTCCTAATACAAGTCCTCAGGAAAAATCGAAAGCAATAAGTCACTTTTGTTGGCCTTACACCTTTGCGTCATCCATCTCTTGAACGGTAACCTTGTCTCTGCCCCTCCCCACAGCCCGCAGTGTACAGTGTGTGCAGGTTATATTAGAAAGGGTCGAGCCAAGGACACAGGCCTCATGTATTCCATGTCCTTTGCTTGGCTTGATGGTTCCAGACAAACACCCTGCAATCCTCTCCACATTATTCACCCTGGGCTCCCTTACATACATGTGCAGCAGTCTCATCCTGTGGATATGTGCCAGACAAAACATTCTTCATCCTGTAATTCCCCTTGATTTATGTGCATGAATTATCATACATCACCTTTGGTTGATAACCATAGGACACTTCAGATCTATATAGTTCTCTTGTAAATAACAAAGCTGAAGTGAAAAACTTACAGAACAAAGAAGATGGGATGTAAACCTGTGGTTTTGCCCTCAAGAAAAGGACAAATCATTACAGTCCAAACCCCCTCTTCTTTGTAATTTTTGGTACAATCTTTTCTTTAATGCTGCTTTTTAGTGCCTCCTGAAGTATAACAAAATAGGAATCAATCATAATTCTCCTGTAAAATATGCTAACGTTTGTGACAGCATACATCTGGCCTCCAAACATGCATCCCAATATCATTACTGTTGACACCAGCTATATCAGTTCTCAGTGTCACCGCCCTCCCCTCCACCATTCAACTTTTCTTTTCAATTCATGTGCCTCCATTCTTTCCATCTTAAGGCCATGTTTATGAGGCCAGGCCTGACACCTGCAGTAAGTGATACCTGACCTGCAGAATGTAGATCATACCTGAAACCTGATACAATCTCCCTGGAACAGCAGATTCAATTTGCATTTATTGGAAGATAATAGAATTGAAAATCACTGTGCTACTTTCCTGGTAGCATTTTACGACTGTGGGGAAAAGGCCAGACTGATTCGGTCACTTTGATAACAGATTTTCACTGTCACTTGTAGGCATTACTTTTCAAAGTCATTTTCCTACGTTACTTAGTCTTAGGCAGAGACAGAAAGTTTAGAGATGAGTATATGGTCTGATTGATGATAGTTGTTCCATGACACATGAGTGTCCTGAGGTGTTTTATTGGCAAGCTGTCACATGCCTAGAATGGAGTCTACATCGAATGTGGCTCAATAAGAAATACAATGATAGTCTGTCTCTGGGTGAAGTCTCGTCTGATAGTGTGTTTTATCTTTACATTCCAGATGGTTTTGACTTTTTGGGCAATTTTGAAGAAAAGGGGATTTATGAAAAATAATTGTACCGGTAACTTGAGTTGTGTTGTTTGTCTGAAAAACAATATCTGTTATGAAAGAGAGAAATATCAAAATGCAAAATTTTCCCTTGCTCTGTTACTGTACATGAAACACTTGTCAACCCTCCCAGTGTCATGGCTATGGGCTGATTATAATTATAATGATGAATTCTGATTCACCCTGGCACTGAGGGGATTAAAGACCAGCCCTACTCCACTTTGTCCAGTACCCCGATTCTGTCAACAATCAGAACAGGTGCATCAAACCAACACACCTTTTGTCTACAACGATACTTTTCACATTGTTATGTTGTTCCCTTTACGATGCTAGGTTACATGTGCATTGAATTTGACCCTTCCAATATTCTATATTAGATGTTTTCTTTTTTCTACAATGTTTATAATAACTTGGTGAATATACAATTTATACAGTACTGATTGAATAGCTTTCCTACGGTATACAGAGTTTCTATTTTTATGGAGGGTGTGGGAGAGAGGTTTTGCTTTGGAAGTACTTTTTTCTGTACGAGTTGGGATGATTATTTCCAATATTTGCCAAGTACATTGATTTCTAAGCTATGCAACTGAGGTGTGAAGCTTTGTGTATAATACAATCTCGCTTTCTAAGATTTGGCCCTATCACAGGCTTCCTGCCCATTCGGTGGGGCCTCTAATCAGCTGTCATGTTAATGACACGCTGCTGAAAACTTTGCACGCCAAGGTAGTAGTTAAGCCTCCTGCATGGGGCCCGGTCCTGTGGTACCGAGGTGTTTTGATGATGCTTTCAGCTTCTGCACATCTGCTTCACTTTGCATACAGCTGATTGTTGGTTCAAACACTGCTATCTTTAACTTGAAAGTTCATCTGTGTTGGTAGAAATCATTCTGAAGCAAGGTTGAACTGTAATGTGTAAAGAAATTCAACTTGTAACATTAAGTCCAATTTTTGTGTTGGAAATTACAGAGTTTAACCTTGCTTCAGCCATCTTTAGTTGTGTTTTTACCATGTCAAACTTGAAACGCCCCTATTGTTGGATTTGGTCGAAAACTGGAAATGTTCTTCAGAACAAAATTTGCATTCAACGTATTTTAATAGTAAATAAATAACCCAAACATCAACTTTAAAATCCTTCAAATACTACAACAGAAGCCCGTGATCTAGAAAAGGCACAGATTCATTTTATGAAAGAAGTTCAGTTGTTGTCTACACTAGGAGACTTTTGCAGGTTTTTGACATGAAGTAAGAAATTTTTGTATATATATCAGGAGAGAGAACCTAACCTGGAAAAGAGACTTGTCAAGAGTGTCAAGCAGAGGTCAGAGGCACTGAACCAGATCATGTAAAGCTCCGCATCAGTCTGTTCTAGAGTTGTGAAAATTTGATGGATCACTATCAGTCCATGGTACAGTGGACAGAGTCATCACGGTGTAACAAGACTGGCCAATCAGACGTAACCATAGATGAACAGATGGAGGGACATACTGCATCATGACCTGAAAAGAAACCATCTGTCATAAGCCATTCTCACAGACCCTTTCTTTAAAAACATGCTAATTGATGATAATTGGTTGACCATTGGGACCCTGGTAGTTACATGGGTGCACTCCACATCCCTCCATGACACACAATTTTGTTTTCATTTGATAACTCTATTATGGTACTAAATCCTTGCAAAGTAGTGACAATTTGGTCTGTGTTTATTATTGACGTGGTCAAATCTTTCTAAGTTCTTTCTATAATAAAGAGGTATTTAAGTATTAACCTTTATCTACACAATGCAAGGACATTTTGTCCTTGCACAATGTATTCATATAAACTTACCCAAAATTAGATACTTGCAATGTTTGCATATTATATATTATACAGACTTTAGATAAGAGACAATACAGTTATTTAAGTTATCAAATTCTGAAATTCAATGTAGTACAAAATGTACTTTCTCTGGAATCTTGGCAAATACAGTATCAAGGAGTGCAAAAGTTGTTCAATGCATTCATTCCATAATAAGTAAACCCAACATTTTCAGTAGTCTTTTTCAGATGAAACTAGTTTTCCAGCATACGAGCTTGTATATCTTGGATCGGCCAAAAACTGCATAAAATAACCCAGGACTGCCATTACACGTACGTTTGATCGTAAATTGTTGTCGGTAGGAAAACTGCAGGTTGTGAGTTTGAAGCATGACTTCTGCTGCCTACCTTGTGGTGTAGACATTCATGCGGAGTTATCAGCCGCGCCATGGCTGCAGGCCACGGCCCTTATCTCCCCCCGCATCTCCCACCGCCTCTGGGAAGGATGACGGGATAGCTCTGCATCCATCTTGTTTCATATTTCCCCCTACCGCTGGGTACGTCCGATCTGATAATGCCCGAGAATCGCTGCTTCAGAAGTCAATACACGGGTTGACAAATTGCCACGATGAAAACTTAACTATCTGCTTGATTCCCAGTGAAGCAATCGGAGATACATATTTATTAACTTGCTTCTGGTCACAGATTTTTTTCCTGACGTTTTTATTCAAGCCTGAAGTCATGATAGCAAAAAAAAGTAGGCATGCCAACGTTTGAATATTCAGTTGGCCTATAAAAATGTCAAGATAAAGAACAATTAGAAAGAAAGGCGACATACATGTAGATTCTGAAGTACACTGTACTGTCTCTAACAAGATTAAAAGGAGTTGTTTGGGTATTATCACCCATAGAAATGTGCAGTGTGTAGGGTCTGAATACCCTGTGCAGTGTATAGAAACAAGATAGACAAAATTCACATTCAGGAAAAGTATCAAATATAAGTATCCAATACATTATACATTGTAGTTGTAACTTTATGGATTTGTTCAATTCCGGTATTTTGGCATAGCTGTGTGGATATTCCAATAGGGTATGGGGCTATAAAGCATTTATGCGTGTTGGTTTATATCTTTAAAAGGAAAGCAGTTTCATGTACATGTACCGTTTATTGATATTACTTTGATGTGGCTGCTATTTATGATAGACAATATCACAATTGTAAAGTTGTAACTGCTGCAGTTCTAATGTGTATGTGGTCTTCACTGTATACTGACCAGAGTGAAAAAGTCAGGCGCATTCCCACTACAAAGTTATCACCCCTCCCCCTCACGTCTACAATGTACTTTTAATATCCATTTTCTCATGTGAATTTCCATATAAATCCACTGATAAGGACAATGCTAGAATGTCACTCATTGTGCAAAAGCTCCCAAAGAAAGTCTCATATTTTCATATAACACAATACTGATCTGGGAAGTGAGAGAGAAAAAAATAATTAGAAGGTAAAGAAAGTTTATTCATCAAAAAAGTATGTAATTTTGCAGTAAACCTACAGACTGTGCAGGTGTTTGCACTCATGTGACTATGACATACTGGTGGTGTTATCCGCCATGTTGGATGATAAAACCTGGAGGTTGCCATGTAAAGTTATTCATTTTAGGGCTAGTGCTTACAGGTTCAACCAACCAGCATGGCAGCTAAGATGAACATCCTACCTCCTGACCTTGTCAGTGAGATAAAATTGTACAGATACAATTGTGTGAAACACTATTGATTTGGATTGGATTGTGTTGATAGTAGACACATTAGCAAGGGTTTGATTCAAGTCTTTTCTTGTTCAAATCTAAACTTTTAATTCTCTCTTTGTTTTACAAAAGAAGCCAGTCAGCTGGTATGTATGTTAGTAATTGCACAGTTGTGATATAAAAGTGTATTAGAGATTTTCAATTTCAATGATGCCTGAAAAGTGTTTTAAAAAATGTACAAATCCATCACATTATCTGCAGGGGGAGGATGAGAACTTCTCAGAAACCACCAATTTAACCATGTTGACATCTTTATCCTTGTCCCAACTGTCTCCATGTTTCCAATATACAAATTCCCTATCTGGTACTGTTATTATGTATCACTTCCTGGCTAACATACCCTCCCCAGAGGACAGCTGCCAGGTTTATGGTCTCTTTGGTCGTCATTTTCCACTATTTCCACCTAGCAGGACTCCCCTCTCTCCAAGCAACAGTAGAAAGCGTGTTTTATATTGCCCCCATATAGCTGCAGCGTTGAGCTGGCAGGTTCCCATGTGAGGCCCGGAGTTCTCCCTAAATGGTGTAATTAACACGGCAAGTGGACCAATGTAAATAATAGTGGCGCTCTGTGGCCACATCAGTCATTGTCAGGTGTGAAGTGCCTGACACCTGGGATGGAGGGACTGGAGGATGCCACATGCAGAGATGGATGGATGAAAATAAAAGTGAAGTGCAGTAATATTTGTGGTGTTGTTTTCTGCTGCAAATCTGTCTTAGCAAGGAGGTTATATATATATATAACCTTCTTGGTCTTAGGGACAGCAAAATAAGGTGGGTAGGGAGGCAAACTGGCAGTTTGACAATATCCCGTCATGAAAGTCAATGCACATGTACGTGGATGCCATCCATGAAATTTACCCACTGTGGCCTTAGCAGAGTTTGCAGAAAATGTTAACCCCAGTTGTTGGAGAATTTACTGACTACCTGGTATCCCCCAGAAGATCTGATCTGCGTGTTGAGATTTTCCCTGTTTTATGGTACAAGAATGATGAAAACACATCATGAAATACAAATAGATGTTACATCCATAGTTGTTATGATACAGACATTTTGTGAGGTCAGGTGTCATTAATGCTTATGCAACGAACCGTTCATAAGTGTTGGTTGATTTGCATATTGACCCATAAAAGTACCTCTTAGAGTTTGTATGTGTGGTTGGAAGTACATTGTCTCACTTGTCATCAAAATTAATCCACAAACTTTCTACTGGGTTGTCTTTTTGTTGCGTGATTGTTGTGGGAATAGTCTGTCAACCTCTGTTTATCAAGATATAATTCTTAAACACACAGTATCTTTTTAGTGGTTACCATTTATGATTGATTTCTCCCTTGTAGTCCTTTGTTGTGTCACATCTATCAACTGTACCTGTGGAAGTATGGTATTAGTGCTGATTTTATGTCTTCAACACCCGGGTTAAATGAAATACATATATTAACAGTTTAATACCTTCCCGGCTGTGCAGCACTGCTAAAATGTTACTGTGTCCACACCCCGGAGTTTTTCCCCTCCGGAGAGCGCAGTAAGACTAGCAGTACAAGGGTCGTCCCTGGCCATGTTTGTGGCTTTATTGATTCCTGGAGACATTCCCCCAGGCCACATCCACAGATTTCCCCCCATTTCCCAGAGGCGCTGTAATTAGTTCTACAAATACTGGGGTGGATTTGGAGTCTTCATTATTGGGGTAAATTGAAATCGATGCAGAATTAATTAGCCCGTGTCTGGTAGATGATCTGTGTGTGGGGATGGTAGGTGGAGCCATCTCTCTCCACCCCAGCATTTCAGTTTGTCATGTTTTAACTGCAGAGATGACTTAGGTTTACACTTTCGCTGTTGGCAGTCTGCCAACAAAAACATTATAATTGCATCTAAATCAGCAGCCTGTGTTAAGACTTGGCACTATCTGTACACAATTTCTATTACATTAACAACATTACCTAAACTGTTTTCTTTCATTATCAGTACTCCCCCGCCCACCTAAAAGCACCATTCTGGACTATTTCTTCCCAACTAACTACCAACTGCTGGATCCAAGGAATAGTTTTCCTGATGGAACGATTGGTGAATCCTCTTATCTCATGGAATGTTAATGTAATTTAGGAAAATGGAAACCCAATTTTTATGTTAATTTGCATAGGAAAAGAGGCAGCTTTGATTTAGATGGGAGACCTAATCTGATAGAAATTGATAAATTTTTCAGTGCCGGGATTTTCGGAGAACAAGCTAATCATTAAAAGCATGTGTGCATAAAAGCAATCCATAATTGAAAGCGTTTACAGGAAAGTGGACCAGGGAGAAATTGTTAAATAATTCAGGCAGTATTTCCCTGTGAGGGAACCTGTACTAGTTCTGGTACTCCTGTTCGCACCATGCACTCCTTCTTGTGAAAAAAACCCCGCTTTTCACACAATCTGTACGGTTGTCAAGCCGGATATTTCTTGCTACATTGATCACTTTGAGGGAACGGCTCGGCACCCACTCTGCACGTGGACAGCATATGGCACTATTCCAAATGAACAAGTTCTTCAGAAACCACGCTGTGTCTGGAGGGAAGGTTAACAATGGGAGTGGAGATCCCTCCCCGCTTCACTACCTTTTGTGCAGGAGCGGTGCTGCTGCCTGGCTGTCTGATTAAATAAGCACACCCACTGTTTATTCAACCGCCCAATTTCCAACCCTTCAGCTGGGACGGTACATGCACATAAATGCAATTAGGCAGATTTGACCCAGATTTTTATTACATGCAAGAGACAAATCTTGGAGTACATATTTATAGAATATATCAAAGCACTTTTAAGCAATAATTTCATAAAATTACTCTGGGGAATATTGCAGATTTTGTTCTGAAATGTTCCATACAAGTTTTGAAGACATCGTCTTAGTCAATGTATGTACATACTAAGGCCACACCAATTTAATTTGTTGCTTCTCGGATTCGCCTCTTCATTTTTTTCTGATTTGCAAAAAAAAAAAAAAAAA
The DNA here is from genome assembly GCA_013266295.2 of Branchiostoma floridae x Branchiostoma japonicum. NCBI lineage: Eukaryota > Metazoa > Chordata > Leptocardii > Amphioxiformes > Branchiostomatidae > Branchiostoma > Branchiostoma floridae x Branchiostoma japonicum. The sequence continues at coordinate 22,485,423 of CM023823.1, forward strand.
TTTCTGGTTCTGAATCAACTCAAAAATGCTCATATTTTGCCTCCAACAGTTGAAGAAAGTCCTTTTCTTCCTAGTTGTTACAGTTGTTACATCTACCAATGCAGTGGTTTGATTTAAAGTTCAAAATTCATTGTTTAAATTTTAACCCAGTCTTTTGTGTTGACTTCATGGCACCTATTCTAGCATTTGGGGCTATAATAGGATGCCCAGGCCTGTTTTTATTTTTATTTTTTTTTTCGCCCTGTCGCTTCATATTTTTACTGAAAAAATCCGAGAAGCAACAAATAAAATTGGTGTGGCCTAAAGGTACATGTGTTTCAACGAGACATTTTCTTTAGGTTATATATTTTTGTATTGAAAAATGCATCTATAGGAACTCATACCTGCAGTTGGCACTCTTCTTAATGTTCTTGTTTGTTTCCTCCCTGCAAATCCTATGGGAAAGAATTGATGACAAATGTAACCGTGTCTTAACTTTGTATAAAGAAACACAAGAGTTGGTACCCTGCATATGTCCATCCAAGATTGGAAGCAATTGCAGTCAAATAACAGTTTAGAACACTGTGATGTGAAACAAAGAAATCAAAGCTCTCATACATCTGTGAAATATTTAGAGTTGAATTTCTTGCTTTATTCATTACTGTGAATTTCTTGCTGATTCAGTCTATGCAATTTTTCACCATAAGGCAACAGACATGAATATAGCTGGAAATTGAAGGCAGGAAATGAGATAACTTTTTCTGGGACCTTTGACCTAACTTCTTGTCAGTGTCCTTGACGTGCCCAGCATGTGGAAATAACTTAATATGGACACACAAGCAAACTCACAAACATACACACCAAAAACAAAAAAATATAAGGGAATCTACAAGGTCTGTACCAAAAAAAGGTGGTGAAAAAATATGTTAACATTTTCTGTGCCCTTCCTCCCGCTGCAGGTGATAGTGCAGTCTGGACGCACCCCTACCGTACTACAGCAGCTGTGCGCCCTGCCCTTCCAGTACTTCAGCGACCCGCAACTCGTGGCCATCCTGTTCCCTACCCTCATCTCATGCTGCTACCAGAATGAACAGAACAGGAAGATCTTACAACAGGAGATCAGTTCATCCCTATTGGCCACATTCATTGAGGTGTGTTTATATCACCCAGCACCATCCAGGGTCTAGATGCATATGTCGTAAAATATGTAACTTAATTGCTAATGGATATTTTCCTACCTTTCCTTTTGCAGTTCAATCTTTTCATAAGAAACTACAGTAGTTGATCAACTCTATCAATAAGTATACAGAGGTTGTGCAAGAAAATGACCATACCAGAGGCATTCACTACAGTAAATTCATTTACTTGGTGGTTTTATTTGTGGTAGGAGGGAAAAGGAGGTTTTCGCTGACGTTTTAAATTTGCAGTTGAAACAATTCAGTAGTACAGTAGTAATACATTTGAGACGCATACAAGTATTTGCAGTGCCATGAATTCTCGGTGGGAAGGTCACTGTGAAAATCATGAAAATAAAACCACTGCAAAAGTTTGCAGACCTGCAGTATGTATCCATGGTAGTAGCATCATAGTGTTTACATCATATTTTCATATTGTCAAAGCTCAGATTGATGTGTTTTTTTAATGACAATATGTAAGAAAACCATTGATTATGTCATTAAAAAGGGTCGATATTGAAATGTTAACTGTTACAAAATGTTTGCAACATCATGTCTTGTGTCTTCTAGGGAAGAATACAAGACAGCCAACAGCAGATCCTACTGCCATCTAAGAGACCCAAAACATCAGGTAGGTGGAAAGGAAAGTTATGCATGCTAATGTTTACTGTTCAAGCTCACTAACTTAGCATTGATCAAGTGGAATGAATTGTGATCAGAACTAGTCTAAGAGAAAACTTTTGCATGGGTTTCTATCTTAGTGCTTCACGGATAGTTTTGAGGTGGAGGAGGGTTGGCATAGCCAATGCATATTATACACATATTAAGTTGCAAGATTGTTGGGTCGCAGTCAGCAAGGTACCTTGTTAGACAGTTCAAAACCACCAATTTTACATATCCGGGCCTTGAGCCTTGGTGTTAGACTGTGAGATAATCCACTTGTTGGCATGCCTGTCCCCTAGACTGGAACCTATGAGGCCAGTGGTCTAAGCTCCTCAGCCCTACAAGGTGTAGTGTGTCTGGGGGAGCCCATGTTTGGGTATTATGTTTAAAGGGAGTCATGTCTGTCTGCGGACTGTTGACAAGCCCAGCATGTCTCCTGCCGATGACAGACTGGAGGGGATGGCTTTTCCTTCCCACACCTACATTTGTTTTCACACAAAACAGACTGACTATTCTAGACCCAGAGACTCTTTTGGGGGTGCTTACAAGGTGCATGTACATCTTGACACCTTATGGCGGTATGGCTCACATGTGTGGTGTGCCCCACACCTTGATGTAGTAGGCAGACATCATAAAAAAAATCTTGGCACATGCTATGGCCAATGGTTCAAGAATTAACTGGGAAAATGTCATGGTTTTCTTTCAACTTAAATCCCTTGAAGGAGATAATGTTTTCAATATTCACTTCTTGATAATTCATTGATGACAAAAAATACAATATTATAGAGGACTGAATAACTGACATTGAAGTATGGATGTGGTTTTATTCAGTTACTACTAGTTGTAAATTTTGCCTCAGGTCTTTGGCCTGATCACCAACTTACTACATGTAGTAGTTAATTTGCTCAGTATATACCTGCAGCTACCCTGTCTGCTTTCTGACAAAAGGTACTTGTAAGATTCTGGTTACATAGAAATTGAAAGCCATGAACTTGACTTTGGAGAAGAGAGGAGGCAGTATTATTTACCTCTCCAGTGAACCTCCCTTTCCCAGCGTGCAGCCACTGTGAGAATGGGTCGACCATGATGGTTAACAGAACAGGTGATGAAGGAAACTCCCAGCGAGCCCAGCACAAGGCCAGCAGTTTGTTTGTACAGACCCTCTCCATCCCCCTCATGAACCTGCCCTGGAAGGGAGAAGGCATTCTTGGCATGTGCTCGCCAACCCCAGTGTTTATTGTTTATGGCTGCGTGGCTCCAGTTCTTCTGCTGGAGACACTCCAATCTATGTCTGGGGAGGGCTGTCCGGCCCACAAGGGCAGAGGTAGTGCCCTGGCTGACCTCCCTGTTCTGGGTGGGCTGGGCCCTGTTGCTGCCACTTCTCCCTGGAGAGGGGAAGTAGTGGGGAGGGATTAGGATCCCTGACTTACCTTTCATCAGCTTCTGCTGGATGGGAAACTCAAGGGGAGGAACTACAGGGAAAATAGGGAAGGCAAGAGGTTAGTAGTACAGCCTTTACTGGTGGTCAGGAGGAAGGGTTGTGTGTAAAACATGGCTAGGACCTGAAACATTATATCCCTGTATCAACCACAGATAAAAATACAGGACTAGCCTACAGACGTCTAAACTGAGGGTTTTCTTTGAAAGGTTCTTCAGGCTCTGTGTGGAGAGAATATCATGTAGGGTTAACTTAAATCCTTTGGATATCTAGGACCTGAAACATTATATGACAGCATTGGCCACCAATAGAAAATACGGGACTTCCCAATTAGAAGTGCACTACAGATGTCTGGGCTAAGGGTTGTCTTCAGGCTGCATGTTGAGAGCAGGATTTACTTCAAATCCTTCTGTTCAGGGGTCTATCACCAGGTACTGTTAGATACATGACAGGCTGTTCACTGGAAGATAATACAATCATTCAAAATTACTGGTCTATTTATATAGCCAGTGGCTGCAATCACCATTAAACTCATAGGTATTTATTATTCAAGAAAAACATATAGAAATTTAGAAGAACTTGGTGCAAAAGTATGCTTTCGGCCAAGACCAGAGTATGTGTAATGTTTTTGGTAACAGGTCTTACTAGGGACATGGCGTCTGGTTACATACCTGTTTACAACACAGTCGAGGTACAATAGACTCAAGTGAGCCTTGCCGTCCTGTGTCCCAACTGTTTGGACGTCCATGGGAACTGCACTGGTGTCTGATGAGGCATGTTGTTGTTGATGATGATTGTTCAGTCACCTTCTACAAACCACGGTGATAATGATTGAACCAGGTACAAATTTTCTGGGAAGTTGTGTGCTGTCATTTGGGTTGGGAAGCCCTATTTTATTCTTCAGCCTGCTAAGGTAGCCATTTGGCACCAAATTTGTAGTGGTTATGGGGTTGGGCAGCAGGGAGAAGGTTAAGCTATAGGCTGTATTGCTGTCACATTCATTCTGCAGTTACTGTAACGAATTGAGAGCAGTTTTTGCAGCAGTCGTGGATGTGTCGTACAGAATTCAGCTGTCTCGTGACAGAAAAGGTTGTGACAGTCATAGATCCTTGTTTATCATCAGTTCTGTCATAGTCTCATGGAAAATCCTACGACAAAAAAAAACATATGACAATTCCCTTAGCAAACTATCAGTACTGAAATGTGACTGTCAGTAACTGATCAGTTGCTGACAGTCACATTTCAGTAACGTTTCAGTAAGTCAGCTTACTGACGACTCCTGATTCATAACTGACAAGTACTTAGGCTTCCTAAGAATTGTTTCTACTGATATCTTACTGACGGTTACTGTCATGACAGTACTGAAAAACTACTGGCAATAACTGATATACTACTGAATTCTGCCCATTACTGGCAGCTCCTGATCCTCTTACTGACAAGTACTGACAAGTACTGACAAGTACTGACAAGTACTGACATCCTTTAATTCAATTTGTTTGTATTCATAGATGACTTGTCTGACCAATCAAAGCATTACTGTCATCTACTGTTTTGTTACTGACATCTACTGGAACACTTAACCAATCACAGTCACCCCAGCATGTTTATCATGTGATCATTCTTAGTCATCTGATTGGTGCATTTAAAAGCATTTGATGTCAGTTAACCACCATTTTCAGTTGAAAAAAGGCAGCCTTGCCACAGAGTCATGTCTCTGTACTTAGTTAAAGTTTGGTGCGAATCAAAGGATTTCAATGTACGTTCTGACTATCAAGACTATGGGGAAGCGGTTAGGAGCTCCTAGGAAACAAGTAAGGCCTAAATGACCGTTATTGATGTGATTCTGTGGCAAGGACAATGAGTAAGAGGTATGTGAAGTGTTTTTCTCCTTTCAGTTAAAGCCAATGGTTAATTTCACTACATTGCCAGTTGCATGCAGTCTGCATTAAGTTGTAGCCATTTCACAGCTATCTAGAGATCAGAAAGAACAGACAATACTACACAGTAAGTAGATTAATTTTGTAACTAAGTTTTTAACATAATATGCAGCCTTAGGTTAGCTACTTTTCACTTCACCCCAAAACTGTCTTCAACAATTAAGTCATGATGTCAACACCCTTCCTTCTAAAGGCATTTTAGAATACATTTTAAAATATTTTGACCTTTTCTGGCCTTTATTCTGGTAAAGATCGAGGGCACACTAGAAAAAGTAAACAAGCTTGGTCCATTTCTAAAGGACTGCACTGTTTGACTATAATTGACTACAGCTGTCCCCCTGATTAAACTGCTGAATCACAGCTTTCAAATTCAACTACTGATCTACTACTGATCTACTACTGATCAGCTACTGATCTACTACTGGTCGACTACTGATCTACTACTGATCAGTTACTGATCAGTTACTGATCAGTTACTGATCTACTACTGATCTACTGATCTACTACTGTCGGTTACTGGTTATTACTTGCAGTCTCTCAGATACGACTACTGATCTACTACTGATCTGTTACTGGAAATTTGCATATTTTGTGAATAATTAGTAGTTGTGATACAGTAGTAGATCAGTAACTGATCAGTAACTGATCAGTACTGGGTGACAGTTACTGACAGTCACATTTCAGTACTGATAGTTTGCTAAGGGAATTGTGACCGCACACTGTCAGAGACCTTCAGCCAAATTTGTCGGTCGCCAGAGGGTCACTCAATTTAATAATCACCAGAGAGTCGGGCGTATTTTGTGCCCAAAATAATACTCCAGCACACTTGATGGGCCTGTGAACATCAGCCATTCCCTAAAAAGTGTGCAGTGACGGACAGGACACCAGCCGTATTGCTGCCGAAAGTGTCCTGTAGAACTTGCAGTCTTGTCGGGCGAGCTATTTTCTTCCTGTGTGACGCCAGCTCAAAACAGGTACAAGATATTCTCTTACTTGAATTCCGAGGCTTGGCCATATATGATGTGAATGAACCTGCCCCTCCATGTTTTAATGTCGGTTGTTTTTCCCAATGCAGGTGTGGACATGACAGTATTCTCAGCAAGGTTTCCTCAGCACACATGGGAAGATGCACTCAAGTATTTCACCCCATCCTGATAGGAGCTGTAATGAGGTAGACAGCAACCAACTCCTCCCACCTTCTGACAGCACTAGTTACAGTGTCCACTGTCGGCTTGAAAAGTGAAAGAGAGAATCATGTGGAATTTGGTAATTTCTGATATGTTTAGTTTTTCAGTTTTGAGGTTAAGTTTATATTTAGTTACTTTATGTACATTGTGTACATATGTATATTTGGAGGTTTTGTTTCATTCCATGATGTGTAAAGTATTTATTTTCCAGTGGATTGGTGTGTATGCCTCATTTGCATGTACCTGATGCACTAAACGTTTGTTCTGTTCTTGAGATTGTTACTGTTTTACAGATTTGATATTAACTGTTAGTTACTGTTCCAAATTGCAGGACCATTTTGTCCTGTCATATTCTGTATGTAAAGTTACATGTGTACGTGAAACAAGGGTCTATTTATTTTCCTCATTTCCTCATTGATTCTGTTACGGTTTTTACCTAAGGATATCTATACACCTATGTCGTGAAGTTTCAGTTTACACCATTTGTTTTTTCTCTTCTTTAAAGGTGATTATTAAACTTTTATCAGTATATTTACAATGCACTTTGATTTCCTGATGCTCATGACCCTTCTTCCACTGTATGTAAATATTATAATGGTTCCTTCCTTGTTAATGCCTTTTCAATCAGCCTTTGCGAAGTCACAACAAAACAAAAGAAAAACATATTTATCCTTAGCAATAAAGTGCATGTTTATGTTTATGTTTATTATGTTTACTGTGAAGTTGATAGTATCTACTAATAAATCTACAATGTACATTCCCTTTTGTGCGCAACGCGTCAAACTGAAGTGCATACAAAACTATCAGGAAGTTTGATGTCTTTCAACACACAGTGATTTCCACAAAGTTTTTAAATGCTGATGTTTTATGTATATTGAAGAATTATTTGGAAGCAAGTACAGTCTACAGTATGTCTCTGCAAATAAACAAAATGATGATCAAATCAAAAGATTCTGTCATTTTTGGTAGTCTTAGCCTTAGGTCTTACATGATTCCCCTGAGACTTTTAAAGGCCCCTATTGTAGAATCAGTGCAATTGTTGGTCAGTGCATGTTTTGGTCATTTCTTTACACAATAAGTAACTGTTTAATCTCAGTGCATGTTATGGTCATTTCTTTACACAATAAGTTTAATCTTCCTCACCACATTGCCAAGTGATATTCATTTCAAATGTGATGTCATTGCACTGTACCAACACATTGAATACTTGGGATTTGTATACAAATCACTGTTGTTTTGGTCCGGCGTACCAGACTAGTTCAACGGATAATGTACCAGTATTGTCTTTTGGCCATAGACGAACACTTGAAATGTGATAGTAATAGTATGGCAATATACTATGGAAATATTAGGCAACATTTTGGTCCAGAAAAGTTTTTGAACTGAAGTCTTACAATAGGGGCCTTTAAGCTGAACAACAACAACTTACATGTATACATTTGTACTTGATTTATTAGAAGACTAACATTGTTCAGTCAACATCTCCAGTTGTTTTTACAACATTTGCTCCAATGCATCATTCAGCAACATATGGGACTTTACTCAGTAAAACATCTGGTAAAATATTTCAAATCATGTTAAATAAGGTTTATTCGATGAGAAGGTACTGATGTGTGAAAGTGAGGCTTGTTAAGAACTAGTTTATGAAGGCAGATAAACATAGCTGCAATCACCAAAATCATTGTGTGTGTATGTGTGTGTGTGTGTGTGTGTGTGTGTGTGTGTGTGTGTGCGTGTGTGCGTGTGTGCGTGCGTGTGTGTATCACAGCTATATATTATATTAATTTGTGGCGGACTGATAAATTCATATTTTCACTCATATGAACAATTGATTGATCAACAATGTAATCAGTTGATAGATCTATGTTAAGAACATTTTTAACGCCCAGTTTAATTTTGAACCTCAGTTTCCATACATGTATATAGAGACTGTACTTGTGCATGATTTATCGATGAAGTAAGGAGATCACAATCCTTGTCTTGAAACACAGTCAGTGGTGACCATAAGGGGATTTGAATGTTTTATGTATATATCCTCCTGTGTTTTGATGTGGTGTAATCACAACACTTGATAGCATGTATTTTGATCCTTGTCACAGACGTAACTGATGCACTTCTGCATAGTTGGCCCCTGTTGAGCCATATTCCCACCTGCCCCCCCTGTAACACTATACCCACTGTAGTCCCAACCTGCACTACACAGGTAGTCTGGCTTGCCCTAATCCACAAAGCTGATCCAGTATATATTGCAGGATGTCTCCTTCTCACATCATTTAGACTGCATATTTCATGACGCACAGTTGAGAATACATCAGGTCCCCAGAATTCATGAATTAGTGATTGCACACGCGAGAGAAATGTTTGTTTGGAATTATCATCAGTATCTGGAGTAGCTCCAGGCGGCCGCTGCCTGGTTTTCCCATTCCCACTTGCCTTGATGATGGAAGAGGTGGTCCAAACAAAGTTACAATTGCTCCTACTTGTATGCGTCATGTTGGTAGAAGCAAAAACTTTGAAAAAGAAAAAAGTTAAAGTGAGCTTGAATCAGGTTAGTTCACTGAAGAGTTTCCACTGGTTGAGGCAGGATAGCTATGTACAGTTTATATGGGTTAGTTGTACCAGGCAAAGTCCCTAACTGTATTGAAAAATTTCCTGTCCAGCAATCCTTTCCAGTAGCATGCATGTGCAATGAGCAATAGTGCCGGCATGTAAACTCCCAACCAACAAATTAAATTGATTTGGCCTTACCAACTAGTCTCTTGATTGGCATCGGAACAGAAGACATTGTTAGCCAATGGTGCTTCAAAAGATTAACTTTCCCAGGCACTGCAAGAAATTCATGATACTCCCAGCTTATCCTCCTGTTTAAGGAGTCCATACATACCCTACCCCCCCCCCCTGGAAAAACACAAACCCTTCAAACAGAATGCCACAGATAATAAATTGCCACAGTGCTGAGGGAGGTCTCCTATATTGTGGCTTCTGTTGAACCTCTATCCTGACCTTTACCCCTGTGAGTTACCCAGGTTACAACAGGTGGCTCCCACTGAGCTTTCCATGGCCACTGCTTATTCTTCTCGGGCTGAATTTGTTATGTGGGTCTGGTAACAGGTCATGGATGAGGGGGGGCGGCAGGATTCTGTATCTGTGCCCGGTATCAAGGGCCCTAATGAACCATTCGTGAGGGTAGCTACTAGTATGTTATAGTCTCTACCAGACTACTAACTGCGCAGGCTATAATAGGGAGATATTTGCTAGGGGAGTCTGGCCGCCTTGAGGTTGACTGGCCGCGCTATTTAGTCTCTACCAGACTAACTGCGCGGGCTATAATAGGGAGATATTTGCTAGGGGAGTCTGGCCGCCTTGAGGTTGACTGGCCGCGCTATCGGAGGGGGGAAACTTACCCTCCCGCGGACTGACTCTATTGGCCAGCTATTCCCTTCTTTTGCCGAATTCTACGATTTGTGCCCCCGTAGGAAGGCCTGGTGGAGGCTAGCTATGTTACCACAGAAGGGCATACAAATTGCAACATTACAGATAGCTATAGCTACATCGACCCTTACAGCAGCACAGTTCTGCTTACAAACAAATGCTGGATACTACTACTACTACTACTACTACTACTAGAATGTAGAGTCGATTTTGGGTACTGATATTTCATTTGTTCACAGCCTTGTTCTACCAAGGAGCTCTAAAGATTTAGTTCTACTAACTGTTATTGATGTTAGGAGAACCTACATGTATATCTGAGTACAGTATACAAAGCTTTGCTGAGTTCTAGATGAAGTGTGCGGAAAAGGACAGTTGCCTTCACAAATACAGGAAAAGGTATGTAAAGTTTTGATGGAAATTTCTTGTGAATAAAATTGCCCATTTTAACACAGAACCACCTTGAAAAATGTAAATTGAGCCATTGGATAAGTTGTGAAATGGGATATACAATAAACATGATCTAGTGCCCACTGCACTTGTGTTATTATGTGCATACTCAAACACACTGCACTGAACAAAAGCCTCTCAATGTATGTATCTTTCAGCTTGAAAGAGTGCTGAAAATCAAATAAAGTAAAAACATTTTAGACATTAATAAGTCATTTGAAATGAAATGGAATGGTACAGGGATGTGATCTGATGGTGTGATATGAGCACATCACCCATTCTTGTTGAATTGTGCAGAAAATGATGGACTTGAAAATGATTTTCACCGTCCGGCAAACTATGTCTATGATGAATTGAGAAACAAGGTTGTTTTGTGGGAAATCGCCCCAGTTCTGCTACAAGAAACAATATGTTAGCTATGTTGGGTTCATAGAAGACCTGAACTTGAGTGAATATCACAATAGACAGTATGACTTCAACCCCTTAGATGAGAAAGTATGTGTATTGTCGTTTTCATGTGTTGATCAGAACTTCACTTTCTGATTGAGATGGAAAGATTAACCTAACTGACATCAACTTGATTGGTTGACGAGCCATGTTGATCTTGAAGATAAACCTTGGGTGACCTCTTTCATGATCATGTTTTCTCACAGTTACTGTTACCCATGTTTCCTTTTTATTTAATTCTCGATAATTACGTTGATATGGGTAATCTGGGGTCTGAAGGCAACAAAAAATATCATTAAATGCCACGCAGCGCAGAAACACCCGTAACCACACCTCGACATTCAGGACATTCTTGTTATCTGAGGCGGTTGCCATGGTCATTGCGCGTAGGGAGTATCCAAGGGAACATGTGTCACGACTCAAATCATTTCAACACACGGCAGCGTCTGTTAGTCTCTATTATAAACTTATGTGAGTTCTGAAGATAGTAGAAATTGTTTAAAAGTTAGAATATATGTCTCCCATGGTCGGTTAAACTTCCTGGGACTTATTCTACCTTTCCAGCCGATTCCCGCCATTTTCCCAGGCCCGCCGCAAGGTCTGGTGGAGACCAAGCATCTGTATCAACATCTCGATAAGGGTGGCGCTCCAAAGTTTGCACGGATCGGAAAACTGGAAGTTTCTGTCTTTTCCGAAGCAGGCAGAGTCTTATTAACATCCCCTCGTTAGCCTCGTTAACTGTGGAAGAACTTCCACATGTCACTGCGATAGCGGCAGTACTAATCACGCGTGTGACATGTGTGATATCGCGTTACTAACGCGACCTTACATGGTGTCAAGGCTTTTGATGTGGGTGGTTGGCAAAATAGTTTGTCCATGGAGGCTCAGGAGGTCACTTTCAATGAAGATTGTCAGCTACAACATTCCACCCTCTGTTATGGGAACGTTAGGGGATACCGATATTTAAAATTCCACGAAATTAAGACGACCACATGTCTTGAAGAAATGTTTTCCGGTTCATTGAGGAGACTTGAAGCAATGGTTTGTTTTACCCAAGGGTGTTCTGCTACAGAAGTACACATGATTTTTAATCGTCATAATGGATTGTTCAAAGTATTGTAATAGACACTATTCACCTTTCTTTCCACTTGCTCAAAATAATTTGATTCTATTGATAAATGCAATTATAATTTACGAGTAGAAAATCCTTATAGTGTGAAGATATTTGTATTTTAGAAACTGTAGTGTAGAGGTAGTTAAACTACATATAGTAATATACTCATATACCTAGTAATTACTATGTTAAAATCACTGTATTTAATTTTGTGTACCTATAGATACAAAAGACCTTACGAAAGGACCTGTACTTTTGTTGCGTCAATAAAATTCTGTAATAAACTCAAGTAACAATTGATGTAAAGAATCCACGAACCGCAGCGATGAAAAGTCTGACTTTGATTAGATTTTAGACCTATGTATCCACGAATAAACAGACAATGAAGGTTTCCAATGCAGACGCAATAGGCATACAGGAAACACCGTCATTGTCGTAAATCTTGCAATTATTCCTATTTCAACAATTGAGGTCACTGGGGTTAAATGTATACTTGGAGAGAGTTTCTTGTCGGATACTAACATGTAACGTTGCCCATGATAGCTGCACCTCCCTTTTATGTGTGTTTTCTACTGCGCCAACACAAGTAATGCAATGTGCGACTCAGCTTCAATATACGTGCAGGAGAGCTTTGATTTTTTATTTGAAAAGGGAACAATTTTTCTTCTTTATCAACTTTTATATATTGATCGTACGTACGTAACTAAAGTTACTTTCTGGGCATGATTTCAATATCGGAAGAAATATATATTTCTTTAAGTTATTGTGCCAATGATATTGAAGAAATATATATTGTGCCATCATTGGCAGTACTAGTAACCAAGACAGAGACATTGCAGAATATACGGATTCTTAAATGCATTTTTCTGCTACTTTTTGGTATTCATTATGGACGAATATGATAATATGACAAGCAAATCTACTGTCTGCAGCTGCACGATCCCTACAGACTTAGCCTGCGTACCAAAGCCTAACAAGGCTGGACTCCAGGCTATACTATACAGACTTAAGACGTATTAAAATTTGATATTCGTGTAACATGCCTGTTAAAAGCGGAAACCATCAGGTCGAACGGCTTCAAAAGTATCCGAAAGACGCACAACGTGCAAAGGAAGTTAGGGAGAGCCTCGCGATGCTAGTAGTGAGTCCGCGGGACATGTCTGTGAATCTGTCCTTGTGTTGCAAACTGTTATGCCAGTGCCGCAAAAGTATGGGTCCTGTTACATTCATCTTGTGACGGGTCTACGAAAGCATATTCAAGACATTCTTACGACAGTCCTGGATGTGTCGTACAAAACTTGACTCTCTCAAGAGTTGTCGTAGATCCTTGTCGGCGGTCGGTTGTGTCAAGCGCTGAAAATTCTACCACAAAAAAAATTACTAGTATGCGACTTATCTGACCGCGCCTAGCTTACGGCTGTCCAGTGCTGAGATTTTATGGGGTGTCAATATCATAATAAATGGGGAATCTCTCACGCCAGTTGACGTCTTGCAGCGGGTGAAAAGATTATTCCTCTAACTCTCATTTTTCATTTCAAATCCAGGATTGGGCGAGTTGACGCTTCTTGATCCCTTTATCCTAACAGATGGCGGGAATGAAGTCCCACAGCTAATATATCTGAGCTAATTTTCAACACAGATTTTCGACTCCAAAGCTCCCTTTATCTGTGCATTCTGTCACATTTCGGTTGAAATAAAACAATTTTTCCTGGAAATATACCTTTTCTTTTTCGAGAAAAACATGCGTGATAGCTGACATACTAAGAGCATATATTTAATGTGACAGGTACTTGAATTATATCCAAAACATCTTCAGAATTGACCTCTCTCGGAGTACTTTGCACTACGTGTAGAATGTTTTGTTGGAATCTACAATGTTGGCATCTACAGTGCAGGGCATCTCTCACATCCAGCTATGTTTACAACATAACCCAAACTTCTATCACAGCGCAAAGTACTAGTCGACAATCAACAACACAGGCAATCAGCGTTATCGTATAAGGCCACGTGCAAGTTAAATAAACCTAAACAACGGTTTACAAGCGCGAATTTAAGCCAAGGTCATGTACCAATAGGATCCGAATCATGTACATACAACTGTAGAATGCAGCTCAATTGACATTTTAGGAAAGAAGTCCATACTTATAACAAGTCCGGTTTATATATAGTCACAAAACGGTGATTTGTTGTATGATTTGTTAAAGTTACGTGTATAAGATTTTTTCTACCTATGTGTGAAGGCCATTCAACAAACGTGTAGAAGATTATATGTCATCTAGATACACTAGTCCAGAATTCTTTGATGTTGTGCAATGTCCAAAAACTGTCAATCTTTCTCCACCACAGCGACATGATGTCAGAATGTAATCTGTATTAAACTGGACCTTTTTTTGTTGAAACATTTGTTGATTTTCTTGTGTGTTTTTTTCCGACAATATGGTTGGATGTGTCAGCTTTTAAATCACGATGAAGAACGCTGGCGACTGGCAACCGAGTTTTCAATGTATAATGCAATAGATTCATGAACATAATATACCTACAGCACTTCGGACAAATGTTTCAACGTATTTATCCTGGATTAGAAGATGTGCCATACATGCATTTTGTCTATCCATTCGTCACCTAAGGCCTAGAAAGTTCTCAAACGTTAAAAGTCTTTGATCTGTTCACACGGAATCGATTTCAGCAGAGACTGCGCGTACATAAACTCCAGCAGGTCAGAATCTAAACCCTTTCATTGACCTGATTTAAAGATTAGCAAAATTGGATTTTTCCAGAAAACTTACGTTGCTTCACTACAGGTCCGATATTTCGCAACGTTGACAATTATTGATCCACATGAATATATGAAACCTGTTGATAAAAGTTCTGCGTTGCTAGTGGCTAGTTTATAAGGCGATCTATAACTTATTATAAGAAGATTAGCCAGCAGACATCAAACAAAGGAAGTGCAGATTAGTTCGGAGACTTGTTAGAGAAGAAATAATTCTGCGGCGGACTCCACACCTCAGAAGAACTATGTAGGTTGATAACAGGACTAAGAAGTAAATCTCCCTGTCTCCTTAGTCTGAAGGGGATACTTTCCGTTAGTTTCTTGCAAGAGAGTAGTGTGGGGGATTAAGATGGCTCAGACATTCCACTCGGGGTTTACCAAGGCTACGACTCTGTGTCAAACCACGGTAAACCACGGTGAAAAACAAGAGAACACAGACACGCTGCATTGTCCGGCATCTTTACCTGTAACCCAGTACCTGTAGCAATGGCTGCGCGGCCGTTTTGTCCTTGAAGTTTGACTACCAAAAAAAAACGTTTCTGTCGACAAAAAAGAAGGATTCTTGTAAATGCATGGTAAGCCTGGGTGTCTAAAAAATTACAAGAGAAATGAGGTGATCTGTCATGTTTTCAAAACGCGAGAACAGCTTCAGGTCGTTATGGTAACGCACAACCGCGCAAGTCGCGCGCATTCCTCGTGCGTGCGTTGTGCAGGGAGCGCGGTTTGGACTAGCCTGTCAGAAGAGAAAACGCAATGGCGCAAACACACCACGGCATTCCTAGCTTGATTAGCACGCGATTGTTTGCGCTGATGCCGGTGCCAGATAAGACCCCGCCGGCCGGCGCGGCTAGGGAGACGACCCGACGCTCACAGAGCCTGCACCTAAACACTGGCGATGCACAGGCGATACTTTCCCGATAACCGACGTGCCGACCCAAATATGTGGCAACACCGGGAATAACTTCAAGGAGATGTTTTGGGTTAAAATAACGGATAGAGCATGTTTTGTTCTCCTTTGTTGTCGAGAAATAGCTATGTTTCCCGCCTCCATCCTGCTCCACCCAGTGCAAGCCCTCTCTGACACTTTGTAAACGTATCCTTGTTGTCCAAAATAATGCTGGCGCCAAAACTCAAACAACAGCGGAGCCACACAATGGTACGCCGGGCTCGCCGTGCACCTGAAGTTCAGATTCCAAGACGGAACAGAATTTCCTGGCGGCCAAGCATGGTTGTGTCACCTCGCGGCCGACCTCTCATACCGCCAGGGTTACGGTAACTAGGACGGGGTCTGGCGGTAATGATATCATAATTTGTTGACAGAGTCAAGATAAACTTCACAAGCATCCCTTACGCACATTGCCAATTAAACACTTCACTCGATGGGCATTTACTCAAGAAGCAAAGGGGCTGGGAAAGTCCACGTTAGGTCGTTTTACCAGCACACGGGACACCTTCATGTACAACTACAAGTACATACTATAGTAACGCGATGTTTGGCTGCAGTCTAGAGAGGACGGCCCTGATGTCGACTAGTGGCCGGTAGGTGTCGGGTGATCGGCAGATGCCGCACAGCTTTTCTCTCGTCTTGTATACGTCTTTGAATTAGTATTTTTAGTCATCTATAAAGAAACGGGTAGAATCCACCACCCATCTGCTTGGAGATCGTGTATCGGAGTTTCCCGCCCATTCTCCACAGGATACAAGAAGTCCACTCCATTAAATGTCCATCAGGACGGCGTCTTCACGCCCCAGAACAAACACGACCGGGGCGGGGGCTGCCGCACATCATGTTCATTCAAGTTTTTCGCCCTTCTCCTCTTCTTGAGTTGAAAGGCATGTTTGAGTCCAACTGGATACCATAGGAGTCGCAGACGCAAGATAGAGACACCGGCGAGGCTCCGATAGTCAAAAGAAACAGAACCGTCTATACTGAGATTACAGTATTGTGGCAACTTGACGAACATTTGTTGCAAAATACACCGCTGTTTTCTGAGCAAAAACAAAAGAACAGGATTACGTCTTTCTAAAGTAACCCTAGCGTTGAATCTCTTCCTATATAGTCATCAGATGACTTCTCCAGTTATAGCGTTATCCGTTATCCGTAGTGAATTTCTCAATTTCTTATTTATTTTCCTTCCTTTTTACGGTTTTCCTACTTTCCTATGTATTTATTCCTCTTTCGTTTGTTTCCTTCCTTTACTTGCTAATCTTGGCGTTAATCACGTTCTTTCCTTTTTTTTATTCCAACATGTAATCACAAGACGTGGTGACGCACACTCAAGTTTTTTCAACTTATTTTTATGCTGCCACCGACACAGAGGACAATTATATATACAGTACTCATTTTCACCTGAGCGAAGTGAGGAAAGTCGTCGTGTAAAGTGTCTTTCCCAAGGATGCCGTCTGTCTCTCCAATGACATTATGAATGCCCCAGGTCTCTCCAATGTTGAATGAAGATGGTGAGTGAGCTGAGCCCATCACTCCCTAAGTTTTCTTTCCTGTAGTATCAAATTGTGCTCTACCTACAGGGGTTTCGTTCGTTCTCTTAAACCTTGTCTTTGGAGACATGGGCCCCTGTATTATTCATATAATGTGTTTGAAGTTCCAGAATTGGAATCGTGACCAAAATCTCAGTCTTGATGCTGGGACGACCTTACCAGTTAGTTAGTTCCTCCCGCAACTCATGTGGCATTGGTACCATGGTCTACAAAACAACGTTCCTCCATATGCTGGGGTGAATATCAATGAACTTCAAAACTTAGTACATTTGGGGTATGGTAGAACAGTTGGTCTGCCGAAGAAGAGGTTAGCGATGGGTCATATAAAAAAGCGGTAGATGCCCTTTCAAAAGACGTATAGAGTCTGTAAAGCGGTACATACTTCTTCAAAATGCTTCTGACCCTTGTCCCAGAGTGGTTTTTATGACAGTCTTTAGCTAAAGTACACACCACCCCCAACCCCACCCCTGACGTGCTACAAATTTGACCTTTGTTCCCTAGAAAGGTAAAAAGAAGAGTGTATCGGCCTTAACTTTAAGAATTTAGGATAGGCAACGTCTGAGCGTTTTTCAACTGTATTTTTCCTTCTACTCGAAGGGAAATGATAACGTGACACAGTCTCTCCACCACATCCACGTAATGACTAATAAGGCGAGTGCTTGGGTGTATCGCGTGCGCTAAAACGCACGTGACGAGAGATGGCTTTAAGCAAGGAGGTTCAATTCAGAACCTTGAAGGAGAGAAAGACAAGGGGAGCGACGTTAGAAAGAAAGACAAAGGAGAAAGAAAGAATGAATGAACGAACGAATGGATGGATGGATGGATGGATGGATGGATGGATGGATGGATGGATGGATGGATGGATGAAATAAAGAAGAAAGAAAGATATGGGAGGATGAGATTTTGATGTTGTCGGGTACCGGCACTAGCTGTGTGTTCTCCAGAGAGAGAGAGAGTTGCCTCCAGACGAAACGTATGGCCTAACCTGGCATTCCTACAGGACATTATGTACGCTATGATCATGATTTGGCGACGAATCATGCGCCACGCTCTGTCTAATTCACGTACTATCTCTTTTCAACACTGTGTACATTGGACATGTATATACATATATATGTACATACATATATACATATATATGTATATGTATACTGTCCTTTCAACACGGAACTTTCAGAAGTTGAGAGGAGATCGCAAGTTAATCAGACAGGTGGAAAGAACATCAGTTTCCTAGCCATACTGCACACAGTAGATGTAGAACACCGTTCGTTTCTTGGTTTCTAAAAACTTACTCTTCCGGCGGATCCGCGCACAGAGAGAATCCCCAAGGCAATAGTGTGGTAAATTCCGCTTCAGTCTCTAATAAATTATTACCAAGTTAATGGACCCGATGTTGGGCTCGGGAGACGACCCAAATGTGGTGCCGTGGGGGGACCGTGTCCGCTGGGAGCCCGGGCTAGCTTTGAGCGCGCGCGCCGGTGAAACGTCGCCGAGCGCTAATGGATTTTTACCCTATCGAGAATACATTTAACCACGTCTGCTCCCGACTCGCTGCCGCACATACATTGTAATGTTGACGCTTCTACAGACACAGAACTGCAAGTACGACTCCTGTACTGACTCATATTCTACTTCAATAATATATATTCATGTACCAAAATGAATGTTACCATTTGAGGATATTTTTGTGTGAAATAATAATTTTTTTCTGTTAGATGCGCTACTTCCGTATGTGTTCCCATCATGTTGTTTAATCATCCCGAAATAATCTCCGCATCATCTCTACATACATGCACGAACAATAATGGTAATGAGAAGAACTCATAGAACAATTTTCACGGCTTGTTCATGACGGGACACGTTCATGTCTGTCTGCCTCCAGTCGCTTTCTCATCAGGAGAAGTAATAAATCTGGACTTGTTAATCTGCGGTTCACCCTTGAATCTAATGACAACAAATTACTGGCATTAAATGGGTTAGAAGGTCCCACCAAACAGGCGAGATTTCACCCGATGATGGTCGTTTCCGACCTCAAACTCGGCGACAAGACGGATTTCTACAGCTAACTTATCATCAAAGGGTTTCCACATTTCTTCTGCGTACATAGCGGTCACCTGTGTGGCTTATCTCAGACGAAACAGTTATTAAAGATGAGCTCCTTAAGAGATGAGCTCTTTATAACACGCCAACCACATGTAAGACTCTATAACATACACCTGTGTTCCCGGTAGTATAAGATGGCAGGTATCTAGGGCTTAGTTGTTATGATCGCAGTAGACGGAGGGGTACGATACTGGAGTATATCTCCCTGCCTACTGACGTGACCGCAAACCTCGGCGAAACGACTACTGATCGTCTTCAAATGGCGACATCCTTTGTTAACCTTCAGAGTGTGCCGTCAACGAATAAAAACGCCAAATCAAATGTAGAGTAGATAAAGCCCAAACCGGTGTAATTTTGCTGCTTGCAATTATCGAAATTGGTGCGGTGTTTTGGATCGGTTTTGGGAGGAAAGAAGCGCCGCTCTGTCAAACAAACATCAAACCCACAAAAAATACTGTCGGCTCCGCGCCAGAGTGTGTGTAGTCATCACACCACAGCAACCTTCAAAGATAAAAATCCCATTTCTAAAATGGAATCTGCTTCCCACTTCCGTCTTTGATGGGTAACTCTTTAATCATTATGGATTTTTTTTTAAACGAAAGATATTGAAAAAATTAAAATGAAAATAGTTGCCACTCTTTTTTGTGGTATTGTACAATCTAGCTGTCCTTTCATCTTTCCCACGTACACCTCAGAATACTTTTGCTTTGTTTTGTTTTCCCCAGACGTGATCGCTTGGACAGGAAACCAGGGGGACCGCACGAAACACTGTTGTCTTCACAAAATAACGTTCCAATTCACGCGTGGACTCCCGTGGGTTCACCGTCCTGCTGATCTCTGTTGGATTAAATATGAGCTCCGTTAGAGAATATTATTTTCCGCGTAGTTTGAAATTGCTTCATATCATTTCGTTAATTCGTCCCTAAAGACGCCTGGTCTTGTCCGGATAAAGATGGATTGGTTACGTTTGACCCAAAAATTGTTCTACCTCACAATAGAGAAGGGGTTTTCGTATGCAGAGCACCGCACTCGCATCTCGTATATGACAATCGAAGTAAATATGATAGGCGAGGTGTTGGGTTACTTTTAATACTATTCACACATGAATATAAAACCGTGATTTGCTAAGCACAATAGGTACAATCTGGACGCTCTTGGGCTCAGGCTTTACACAAAAGAAAAACGATGTCAGGTTTTCGTTGTATCTTGAGTGTACAATAGATTTATTTATGGACGAGAAATGTCGACATTTACCAATAAAATAGGACGTGACAAATGCAAGTTACGACATCTAATTCTTAAATAAAAAAAGTATTTCGACCTTTTCACCTCGTATGTGACATTCGCCATTCGCGTGCTATCTTTTCTCTCAGAATGACGTAAGTACGATGCTACCAGGACGACAACCATGCATGGTGCTGGCGAAAGTTCAGCGTCCTAGCTCCCTCTCACAGTAATAGTCGCCAACCCTGCGTCCTTTTGTTTCCATTTTGTAATTCAATCTCGCATCAGCCCTGACTGCGCTGATAAGATACGGTATTGGGAAAACGATCATGAGAGTGGCGGGAATCGATGGGACACAGACCACGTGCCGTTCTGCAGGTAGCCGGGAATACCGGCGTCGGCAGGTGGTGCCAGGCATGGACAGCTAGGCATTATATTGTTGTTGAATGTACATTTTATAGAGAAGAGAGAGATATCCTTTTTACTTGTATAGAAGACAAGTTCCCTAGCTTTGGACGTTTAGATAGAACAGAAAAATTCAGATTCCTTATGAAACTAGACAAACCATGTATCATTAGCTCTATATGTTCATATATCCACAACTGTTTTAAGAAGCGAGAAGAAGTTGAACCTGTACATAGTAGCTAACATTAGTATAGGTTTAGTAAGATACTGCTGTAATTTTTACTTATGCTTTACTCATGACCTGTACATAGCTCGTAAGAGCATAAACGTGCAATAAAGGTCTTTCATTCATTCATTCATTCATTATAACCGCTAGGCATATACACAGGTACTTGTTTGGGCACCTCAGCACCCTCAAAAAAATCTACGTTCCAATCCACGTTGCAATGTTGAAATGAATATAAAGTAAACAAAGTAGACAAACAATGCATAATATGAAGGGATGGTGCATAAAAAGATATACAGAATACCATAGAAAGTACGGCGAAGGAGGGCAATAATATCAACAACGATGTCACTTTGTGTACGCGTACGAACGAAAAATTACATAGCTTTTAAAAATCATGACAATTAAGGAGGGATATTTACACATAAGGTGGGGCCCTTAATATCCTTTCTGTGATAGTGTGGCGTTCTTGCGAACTTTGAACAATGCGGCTTATATTGTGTAAACATGGCTAATAGGACTTTGATGGACTTTTACTAGCTTGTCGGTGAGGTAAAAGCTAATGACCACGCGATCTTTCGTGTGTGCGGATGTGTGCGATAGCTTGCCATTCTCTAACATACAATAACAACTTCAGACAAAAACCATGTTCGATAATAATCGTCACATTGACACATATAACGCCCGGTTTAGTCAATCTACAGACACAATGTCACTGAGAAAAACGTGCAAGAGATAGATTCATCCACGTATCAGAATGCAACTGCTGAGGTCTTGCTGAAACTGCAATGTTAATAATGTAGCTCCATAAAATCGAACTCTCATTTCGGTATACATGTACTTTAAAGGCGCCGTGTGCCAAACTGGAACATGGAGGGGGAGAAACTTTAACCTCCATAGCAGTCTTCTTGGCTAGGCTTTCTTTGGCGTGTTCCTCACAATCGCTGAATCGTTAGAAACAGGGTACAATCAGAAAACAGCACAAAATAATAAAATAAAAAGCCCCGTCAAGAAGCCTGCTATGAAGGCTAGGAAATTCCCCGTCTTGTCTTCGTCTTCTAACACAGAAGGGATAATCAGCTTTATCTTTAAGACTTTGGCCCTACCGTTTTGTTGTAACGATCACAGGACTGTCAACACCGTCGCGGCGTTAAGCTCAAAACACAATATTTGCAGACTTGTTTCAGCTGGATCTTGAAATACACCTTTTTTTTAAAGGTGATTATCGTGTCGCGGATTCAAATCGTGTCCGTTAGTGACATTGTCAGTGTGTTTTAGTCGTTATCTTATGTGTGGGTCCAATCGACTTCCTTGGGGTCCATCCATGCCCTTTCCTTACTTCTCCCATTGCGCGTCTCCCTCTCTTTTGCCTTTTCGCGAGCACCGCTCTCCCTCCTTACGATTCTTTCCTATGTCCTTTGATCCCCATTTGCCTTCTTCCTTTACCTGTCTGCTTCCAATTGCCCCCCCCCCCCCACACACACCCTTGGTGCCTTTGTCGTTCTGCTGAGTCCCCATCCTTTCCTACTTTGTTTACATCTTCTTCACACTATTTCAAATTTAACAATTGTGCGCATAATGAAATTCCTAATCATTTCTCGTTTATGGCTTCTGTTCCATACATAGAGACTGATTGTATCACCACTGTTCTTTTAAGGTTTGTTATTTGCTTTCTTCAAAACTGTCTTGAAAACACATTATTCGTTGGGTGTGTGCTGAAACAATAGGTATCTGTTTTATCATTTGCGTTCACTTGTAGAAAGGTCGGTTGATCGACAAAAAAATCCTTTAAAAGGACACAAACCATGTAAACCAAGTATTTATTACCACATCAAAGAAATGGATAAATGCTGCACATTTTAGGGCGTGCTCACGTTCGTCATACGATGGGTTTACGACAGCAAACTGAAGACAGTTGTGGATGTGTCGTACTAAATTCAGCTGTCTTGTGAGAGGAAAGGCTGTCGTAGGTCTTTGTCGACGGTCGGTTCTGCCATAGCCTCGTGACAAAATTCTTACGACCCCCCAAAAAATCGTACGGTGAATGTTTCCGTGCCTTTAATTCAAAGATCCAGTACAGGTGAATAAAGCAAGTGGCACTACCAATGACTCTGGATTTATTATGGTCTGAAGTGGTGTGTTTATTTATGTGACTGGTTGTGTGTGTGTTTACTTTGAACAAAGAAAGATCGCCTCTTAGCTGTTGACATTTTGTCTTCCATCTGCTTACACGTTTGTTGTTACTGTGTAGAATCACCCTACCCGTTTTTATCACGCCGTAATAACGTGCTAACATAACATAACGTGCTCACGCGAATAGGGATTTAATTGTGTACTTAATACTTCATTATATCATACGGAAAAACAGGGGATCGACACAGATTTTTGTCGGTATCTTTGTGATACCTGGACAGCCATTGGCTCGAACCACTGAGTTCGAAGATATTTTCCTCAAGCTGAAAATGTTAAGGGGTTACTAACGCAACTTCAGTTGATCGTATTCGGTGTTGTATACGATTGTATACGGTGTTATATTGTTGTAGGCGAGGTAGAACCCTGTGTCTGAACCCTAGCTGCTAGGAACCGTTGACAAAAGACGTTAAGAAGTCAGGGTTGTGGTTTTGTTTATTCGTGTCCGCCACTGCCCACACAAAGTAACGGATGAGTGTTCTATCTCATGCACGTCGCGCGGGATGTATAGATGTCGTCTGCAGAGGTAAAACTTGTTTCAGGGTTGAGCGGGATTCACGCGAAACCACCATCCATCATGGAGGTGCCGAGCGGGGCGGCGCCAAACTTGCTCCCCGCCATGAATTATTGACGAAGCTCGGCGGCAACACGACACGTTAGCGGCGAGGACCGACTGCGCGCATTACCTGGGTAAAACCAGGTCACACTCTGCACACCTGACCAGCTTTCTATAGCCGGGTGGAAAGGTCATGACGACAAACCCACGGGAATCTAGACTTCAGGGGGAAGCCTTACGTTGTTTCAGACAATGGTATAAAGCAAAAGAAAACTATTGTTACCTGCTTTGCCCCCATTTTTTGCATATCCGCTTGATAAGAGTGTTGACAAAAGAATAACGGATAATATTGTGAATACAGGAAATACATCGATTGATTTACTGCTAAATATATGTTGATAGGTTAGTTTTTCGGGTCAATTCTTTTTTCATCTCATCACATTTCTAGAAGCCGTATCTTCCCATATCATGACGACAAACCCACGGGAATCTAGATTTCAGGGGGAAGCCTTACGTTGTTTTAGACAACGGTATAAAGCAAAAAAAACTATTGTTACCTGCTTTGCCCCCATTTTTTGCATATCCACTTGATAAGAGTGTTGACAAAAGAATAATATCAAGATGTAGTGAGGTCATACATAGGCATATACAACAGTATGTACTTTTTATCCGTAAAGAGCATAGAAAATCTTACAATGAATATTTACCCAAAACAGAACATGCAAAGAGAAATCGATCGAAAAATGAAAGGAAAGTGGACATCGGAAAATTGTCTCTCTTACTCATATTATATCGCCGTTTCTTTGTCTTTATGTTTGTTGTGTAATGTTTTGTTTAATACATTGATGGATGGAAATGACACCACACATTATGGTAAGAACAATGTGAGTACATGATGGTAGTTCAAGAGGTATTTGTTTGTAAACAATAAGTACGGAACATCAAGTGACTTTCTTTGTTCTGCTCTTTTCAGACAGAAGAGTATCATTTATTCTATACCATATATCACACGTCAGGGACATTTGATATTTCATCAGACTTTCTGTAAACGAAATAAAAGTGTTACAATCATCTTTCAAGGCCTTCTTCATGTAGTACCCATCCTTGGGCAATTAATGTTGACACAATATGCTTTTATTGTTATGATGGGGCTTGTATTGTATGGAAAATTATTTCAGTGTTACTTTTACCACGTCGGGGGCTTTCGTCTGGGACACCGAAGGAATAAGAGACAACGCATTTCATTACACGAC
The DNA here is from genome assembly GCA_013266295.2 of Branchiostoma floridae x Branchiostoma japonicum. Taxonomy (NCBI): domain Eukaryota; kingdom Metazoa; phylum Chordata; class Leptocardii; order Amphioxiformes; family Branchiostomatidae; genus Branchiostoma; species Branchiostoma floridae x Branchiostoma japonicum. Next base: position 22,510,471 of record CM023823.1, read on the forward strand.
ATGTTTGTACTTTTTCCATAAAATCCGATTCACATTTACCAAACACAGAATGTGGGACTATCGTATTCTTTTTAGGGTGGAATTTGCAAATCTTTTGAATGTCTAGATAAAGGATACTACCTCAAACAAGATTCAACCTTCAGATTTTCATATGCATTGCAATGTACGACTGTATCTGAATACCAATCAGCAACTGAGAATCGAACGTTGTCTTTCTTGTGTGTATAGAGAATATTAGCACTTATTTTCCGCTTTGTTCCTGTCACTAGACCCGACGGTTCCTCTGCACTCCCTGCCTGCCCGTCTGTTCCCTAAGACACCCTGATCTCTGCCAACCCTCCCCTGGCTAGGCTTCTACGTAAACATGGTAGTCCGCCGATTGTTCCTCCATTATCCACGTCATTGGCGTATTACCTTCCCTGCCGCCCCGGGCTGTAAGAGATGCCCGCAAATAGAGCCTGGCGACCGCCGGTCTTTACTGCCAGCAATCGGCGCTCTTTTGGCGTGCTGAACTGTGGCCCGGGGGCGAGCTAGTCGCCTTTCCATTGGCCGAGCCGACTGTCTCTACACATGTCCGACATCCTACTGCAAATCTCTCCTCCTCGCCGGGCGTGATCAAGATGCGGCTGGATGATAAAGGTGTATCTTCTCCACGAGCTAATCCTCGTGAAAATAAATTTGTATAATCTTTCACTTCCACGCCACATTCGTCACACCGGCGCTATAAAGACGGGGATAATATTTCTGAAACCCGCATCAATTTGGGACGACACTTTTCCCACCGTGAATAATGACGCTGCGGTGTACTGCAGGGCAAATAAAATTCTTCCGCATAAAATCTAAGCCTCGCGGGCTGACTACAGTCTAACAACGGCTTTCTTGTTGATTTTGTAAGACAAGGGAGTTACAAATGACCGAATTCTTCACAAATAAACGCCTATTGTTTGACAGTAAGGAACCGGCTTCTAGGATATGACTTATGACCGTTTTAGAGATATGACCTATGAACTCAAATAGCGTATAATGCAATATTCGCCAGACTATACAAGCCAGTGAATATCTTTAAATGCCAACCGGCGTGACAAGAATATAGGTTAGTACAAAATATCTAAGACAGGCAACAAGACGAGATATTTTGGAAGGGAATTCGCTTTTATTTCAATGCGATCACTCCCCTGCTAAAAAGCCGTTGACGTGGTCAACGTCGGCCATACATCTTTATATATATGTACATATACAAAGTCAATAAATAATGCCACTGAGATATGACCGGACAAGGTTCTCTACACAAGAAACTCCGTTGAGAGACCGGGTGGTAAATGTAGGAGACAGATAAAGAAGCTGTGCAATGATCGTTATGTCCGCCATCTAACATTTTCACTGCATCATCTCTCAGAGACTTCTCCTCTGGTTATTTTGTCTACTGCCACAACTCCTGAATCGCCCCCCTCCCTCCCTTTTCAAGACATGACAATGCAAGCACAGACGATCAACATGGACACAATAAAATATACAAGCAACGTAAACTTGCTGGACGGACTGTTGTTTGAGGAAAACAACGATATAACGGAATGTTTCACCATCAGATTGAACGACTAAAAGTACCAATATTCTTGATATTGTTTGGCCAAATCTGCTAACCGTAAACGAACAACGTACTCAATAGTTGTCAATGTATTGATTCAGAATAGTTAACAACTTTCCGTTTTTGTAAGCTGAAAGTATGTAATCGGGAACATTTATCGCGAATCTTTGTAAAAATAGAGTCCGTGTAAAACTAGAACTGTTTCCCGACACTAGTTAAAGTCTTATGTTTTCCATGGCGGCTGAGTTGTAATGGTGTGGATTTCTATCTCAACATATCGTGGTCGAGCCGGCGGGAACGGTGGTTGTTGGAAGGAATCAGTTCTCTGAGACAAGTAGAGCAAAAAAAATGGCGGCAAAAAAGTTAAAGCCCTCACAATAGGGCAGTCTGATCGTTAACTTGAATTTGAATATAGCCGTGTTTTTTGTGACCTCCCTCCAACACACTCATTCCTAAAGCTCACTGTCATGAAGAAGAAGAAGTCAAGAACAGATCTTCAAACTGAATATTTACACATAAGAAACGATATGCCTCTCTCCGCAACTGTGTGTGGTTACTTATAATCATCACGATGGAGGAAGCGGTCACAACGATATCAGCTGGTCGTCTTTAGCAATGCCTCCTGAGACTAAAACTCACATTATGGTGGTACTTCAAAAGATATCTTTGTTATTGGAAGAATGCATGACAGATGAAGGCCTGGGTTGGGACACCACGGAACCTCTCACTGTGCCGGGCAACGAAGACAACACGACCATCATGTTTCCACGCAAAGATCGGACAGACAGTAGAAAAAACGGGAGTATGGCTGTATCGCACAAGTCATTTGTTTTACTAAATCATTTTTGGCGCAGCTTTATGCCCCTCCCCGTCACGTATACGAAGATCCTGGCCGGCAGGTGGTTAGGTACAGGTCACCGGGTTAGGAGGACTGGCTCCGACGGGCATCTCTGGTCCTCCCGGCGGGGGCACACCGGGTCCGTTCCCGTTAGCTTCGCTAGGTCCACCCGGAGCCGCCATCCCAGGCCCGGGCTGTGAGGTCGGGACATTTCCACTGTTGTGGTCGAACGAACTTACCTGCAGGTCAACACAAGAAGAGAAGAGCATGCGGCATTTTGAATTATTCAGTCATCTCGAAGTCAGTTTTACTTATCGTTAACTTCGTGTCCCGTATGTACACATACACACGTACGTGTGGGGTGGAGGCAGGGAGATATGGCGTGTTTGTTCTCTAATTGAGCCCTGCCCACCCAGTGAACTACATGACCTGTGCAAGCACACCTATCTCTGTGTTATCTTCCCTTACCAGACATGTGATGCCCTACTGACAGTCACAGGCGATAAAACCAAACAAACACCAAATACAGACAAAATCTAGACGCTATGATGTTACAATTGTGCCGCATATTACATACTACACACCTACACACTAATTATCATCTGATTGTCTATAGCTATAGACTTGGTTTGTATTTTATCAAGTGGAAAACTACGGCGTGAACCATGGCGTAAGAGTGAAAGAGTGAAACCATCTCTTTCGCGTGACAGCACAATGTGAGATTCCTTTCCAATCAGCATTGCCGTCGTCTGAGTTTCATCTCTCGTGCACAGAGATTACAGTGATGTAAGTTCCAAAGGCCATGATCATTACTGAACGTCACGACCTCGCTATACGTCATATAGGTGGCGAAAGGTTGTCTCCACAAGCATGGATCAAACTTGTTTTTTCTTTCTCCTATCGCGGGAAATTTTGTTATCAAAAATATTCTCAATTAGAGAGAGCTTGCCCAACGGTCTTGAAGACTACAAGGGTTGTATGTTGGCAAAAGTTGTTGAAAGGATTTGAGATGTAATTGCAGGTTTGGACAACATGACCTTGTGTCAATTTATTCCCGAATGTGAAATGTTCGGGCATTGATCTATCTGTTATTTTCAACTGTGCCCAACTTGTGAGGAAGTAGAAGCATGCAACTTTGGATTTGTATAAGGGTATCGCACCGGAGTATGACTGTGAAAGCAACTTTGGATTTGTTAAAGGGTATCGTACCGGAGTATGACTGTGTGGATGGAGGGTCAGTACCATCATGCCTCCCCCACACGGTAGCTGAGCGTGGACATCCCCGGATTTCTACACATGAGTACAAGGGCACAGTAAGAGCTCAGCACATGCCTAGCATTATCAAATCCGCATTTCAACATGATACCCCGAAACATGGGATGATAATTTGAATAAATAGCATTGTCAATAGCGATGTTGGGCTGGCGGTTGAAATTTGACGTGGACAATGTATAATATACTATTGGGCTGATTCACCCGGAGTTGGGGCATTCATTTTCAGCAGATCAAGCGCCTCAATATGACAGTTTACATTGAAAGGTAAATCGTAAAGCGCAGTCGGCTTAAACATAATTTGCCCGGTGTTTAGTATGTTATAAATGCTGCTTAGGCAGAAATCAAGACATCAAAGTACGCGCATTTCGTGAGAAGCGTACATTTACCTGTGCTAGTCGATATTGTTCACATCACGAAGCCAACTTAAATCATGTAAAATCGCGAAGTGACAGCTGAAAATAACTTCGGAAAGCCCGAGAAAAACCGCTACTCTGCCCACAACTCGATACCGAAACTCCGCCCATTATTATTCACCAACCTCTTATACAAGGGTCTAAAATTAAGAAGGTGGAAGATAATAGAAAGTGGCTCACCAACTGTTGAAAGGCGGGCTGTTCTATATCACTTTGCAAGGCGAAGTCACTGAGAGCTTTCCATGGCGGTGGTTGTTGGTAACTCTGTACTTCTACGGGGTTAGCCTGCATCTGGCTCTCGTGTCTGACGGGCTCCTGTGCCACCATGGGCACTCCGTTCAGCCGCCCGATACCAGACATCCCGTTGGGGCTGGCAGTCTACGGAGAGAAGGTTACTCGGTGGTGAGTAGCTGTCGTGCGACAGTGGAAAAACAACAACAACAACACACACTGACGAGAAAACACCATGTTGGAGGGGATGGAAAAAACAAACAAAATTGACTTTCATGAAAAAAGCATTTTTACTGATCGAAAAACAGACAATTTTGAAAAATTTGAGAAATAGTAATCATCAGATGATTAGGGGTGGACGCTGGTTTGAAAACGAAATTTGAGTCCGGGTACTCCACATGATATATCCATGTACACATTCACACACCATGTACACCTTCACAGTCAACCTCTCCGGCAACAAATATGGTTACACATCTTCTTTCACAACAGTTATGAGACATGGACATTCACACTGACACACGGTCTACTACATGGCACAGACGGACTGGGGAAGGGTTTTACACCACATATATGCTTGAATGTCAGGGGAATTTTTGGCAGGGAACGTGCACAAGTCGTGAGAGTGTACTACAACCAACAACAAGTGTTGAACTCTTAACATTTGTCGTTGTTGTTGTTGTTGGAGGAGGAGTGGGGAGGGGTTGGGGAAACCGGCTTCCCGGGTCCGCATATGTGTACAGATGCTCTGCAGTATCTGTTGTTGATGATATGATTTTTTTTATAATAGTGAAATGATATGAGCATGAAGACATATGCTTTGATGATGGGTACATGTTTTTAAACGTGCGGTTCTACACACTAGTACAACGTGTTCTTGTATTTACCATGTCATCGGGTAGCGTGTCCCACACGATAGAGTCTGAAGAAAGGTCCTGCAAAAACGAAGATCATACAAAAAAATTTTAACATTTTTTTACATCGGCTTTCCTCGAGCCAAATGAAAATTTAAGTACAGAAAAACAAAAACAAAAATCCACAACATCGGAGCATTTTTGACAGACACTGCAAAGCGTCTGCAGAATTAATACATTATATGTACAAGTTAATGCTGTTATTGTTAAGGTTATTAAGATACAACGGAAGATACAACACACTACGGTAGGGGGTATATGATAGGACTTATTGTATGACAGTGTCACGGAAACGGATTAAGTGGTACAAGGTTGGCTTTCATTAAACCTCAAAACGATCGAAACAATAAGGAACATTAATCATTGTGCTGAAGCCTCTCTCAATCAGCATTCTAGCAAGAACATGTAGCAATGCAATGATCTTACTTTGCTCTGTAACTGTACATATAAATAAACTGTTTTCAACTCAAGTTAGTAACAGCCGCCAGGAAATCTACACAATTTAGTTATCTTCCAAGTTGTCCCTGAACAACAGAAACATATAGAAGGCAGGCAGTCACATTCTGTAGTTCGGACTCCCCTAGCCCTGAGTAAGCCTTGTCACCATGTAGGTTTGTAAAGCATGTCATTACCAAGGTCGTACTAAGAACTATACATCCAGACATGAACGGCAGAGTACCAACCGGCACCAACTACAGACTGACAAAAATCCAAACTCCACGCACGCACAAACGTGCAACAAAACCGTAAAGTCGGCCCTGCAGTGGGGGTCAAATGATCCCGTCAAGGTCAAATTGAACAATAAAACGGTCATCAACGCATCGGTCGTCACCACTGCCTCATCATATCGACCCTCGGCTCACGGTTTTAACGAGCACAGATATGTCGTAGTCGCTGTGTGCACTCGTCATTTCCTTCATTTCCAACTCACAGTCAAACAGAATACATCCCAACTCTTCTGCATACATGTGGCCACTGCAGATCTTTTGCACATTATTGTAAAAACAACGTACTTTTAACAAGTAAACAGCTATCGCTCTGTGTATAGTTAACGTCAGGGCGTTGATCTCGCGCAGGATGACAAAAATTACGAAGAATTGGACGAAACGAAGAAAAAACTACTTTCTGTATGTACTTGAAAGCCTAACGGAAAAAAATTTAGATGACTACGCACGAAAATCTTCTACATTCATCAAGTCATATTAAGAGCTAGAAATATTGTTAGAAATAACGTCATTTTCATGAAGATTTCAAAGCCGTTCTATGATGTGGGTAAGACTTCCAGACGCGAGCTCTACCTGCTAAAACGTCCCCTCGCACTAAAGTGTTTCACCGCACGAGTACCATTGAAAAACATGGTTGCCTAGTCCAGGTTTATCCTAACGAAACATATAGTACACAAGGCAGCAGTTGTGGGGATAAGACACAATGTCAAACAATACTTGAATACATGATGGCAAGGAATGGCGAGAAATGAGAATCATGTATAAAGCATCTAGACGACAAAATATCAGCCACAGAAATGTCCGACCTTTGGCATCTCACGAGAGTTGGGATGTGGAAGTCGCTCAGCGGGCACGTTCAAGTGTTATGTATCGTCACAGGGGGAACACGCACCTTCTGTTAGCAAACATCACCGACCTATCTATCCACATATACACCTAATCTCAATAAAAGCGCTATGTACTGAAAAAGCAAGACCTGAAATGACCAAATTGTGTTCATTTGTCCCCATTTTGGAACCGTCCGACTTAGGAGGTTTGATCTGTTAATTCTAGAAACCATTACAGTACGCTACTGTTCACACCAGTGTTTGCTGGATCGTTTAGCGTAACGGTTTCTAAAGTTACTTTAAAACGAAAATATCTAATTTTAGAAAAAAATGTGATCTTTCATTCCTGTACAATACATGATCTTATCATGAAACAAAGTCTCCATTCTCGACACTCCTACATGAAATATTCATACTCAAAACATATTTATTCATTCATCTGAAAAGAGAAAAATTGAAATGTAGTCATATTTTTTTCGGTAATTACCGTCATTAATCATGGCTACTGTAAATTACTACCTCACACTAGTAGTGAGTGCCCATTAAAGCACGGACGAATTTATAACGGATGAATGAATAACACAGTTTTCTGTTCATCGTCGAGAAAAATAACTGTGCGACGATTGCTACCTGGGTTTATTGCTCTATCTTGTTATATAACTGTCTGAAGTTGACATTACCTCATGGATAAGTTGCGCAAGGTTCTCAAGCAAAAGCAGCTTTGATTTGTTCGACTTAAAGATTTTCATAGAGTGTGTAAAACAAGTCCAGACCGCTGGGTTTCCAATTTAGGCCCTTCTAAACACCACATTACGCCGGGGCCATTATTCAAGGACAAAACGCTGCAATGTACCAAAATGATAATGGCGGGATTATAGACGTGTTTAAGGCTTAATAGCAGCTGCACGGGCTAGCCAAGGGCAAAATGTTGTACCGAAGTATTACGGTGAAATGCAAACAAAGGTGAGCGTTAACCCAGTGGCAGGTGCGGCCGGGTGAGGCTACGTTTGTAACGGTCAGGAACGGTACTTAGGCTCCGCAAAACATTTCGAATGATCCCAACAAGACGCCGAGACCTGATAGCCGTTAGAATCTTTACACCGTGTTTATACTGTTACTAGATACGTCCTGATCACTAACAGTACACAAAATACTGGTGTACAGTTCCTCAACTCGGACCGATATAGATTAGATGCTCGTTTTTATGCCAACGTTTTCTTCCTCTTCGTTTCTGAAAAACCCGACTTCCTTTAATATCTAATGGAAACATCGCAGGTTCAAGTCAAGTTGCAAAATGTACCCAAAACAGATTGTAATGTGTGTGAAAGTAGGGAGGTGGTATAATATTAGATGATGTATTAGGTCGTCAACGTCAAGGCGAATATCGCCTCTGTAAGTCTTAAACATCTTTCGTAAAAATCTTTCTAACATTATGGGAGAAAATGAGGCCTGCGTCTGCCTGAAATAAAGGCATGGTGACATTCGTCTAACGATTTTTGTGGCATGATTTTCAGAGAGGTTATTGCAGAAACGACCGTCGATACGAATCTTCGGCAACCTTTTCTGTCACAAGACAGCTGAATTTTGTACGACACATCCACGACTGTCGTAAGTGTGTCCTAATTTTGCTATCGTACACCTAAACTGTTATACCGTTTGATGAATGTGGGCAGCCATGTTGGAGCCGAAGCGCCCGTGTAGCTCGGCATCTCGTTTAGAAACTCTAGAAGCTGCAGGTGACAAAGGACAACTGATGGGGTGTAAAGTAGGCACCGTTGTACTGCTAACCAGTGTACATAAACCGTACTTAGGGATGACATGATTCCGTAAGGACATCACAGGGAACATTTGTTGTTTTAAACAGAGAAAGCAAAGAAAGTTGTCAGGACCTGAGCAAACCAAGTTTATCAGTCCGGTATGGCTGCCGCGAGCCTGTTTGACAGGTGGATCCATAACACATTCTGTAGCAACAACACTGCGTAGTAACAACGCTATTTGTTCGTGGGTGTAGATTCTTGCATCAGATTAAGTTCAGATATTTTCCTCTGAGACAAAACCTAGACTTTATCTCGTTAACCTATTTCTTACACTGACTGATGTTTACATTTCGATCATACAAACTGCCCCTGGAATTCTCCTCACTGCCGACATGTATGACTGTAGGACGCGTTCCTGAGCGATGGTTGATGATATTACAAAACGATAACAAAAATTAATCAGGAATTTGCCGCACGTTGTTTGTTTTGCTCGCATATAAACCAATGAGATTTCTCGTTTCAACGTTGATTGGTTTCGAAGTGCACAAACGCGTACCGATCTTGTTGGCATTAGACGTTTCTAGCCGGGAGATCATCCATATACATATCTTGCTCAAAAAGCGAGTATAAAACAGCTAGAATTTCTCAAGAATTTTTTTTTAACAAAAAATTGAACAGGCCATATATACATTTGTAGTTGTTAAAAGACACCTGCCAGCAGAACTACATGTTGTCTACACAGACAGAAGTCGCGAACGACGGCCCAGAAAAAACAGCCTGCGGCACGTCCCTCTGGGAAAGCAGGCCAAACCGGCCGGTAACCAATTTGTACTACATTTTACCTCACAGCTTCTTATACGACAGTAAATCAGTGTACTATTATTTTGTCATAGACACGACAGGTGATCAATGTAGCACAAACTAGGTTATGTGTGATTTTGCCCAACCAGAGGTGTATTATAAAAGTCGTAACATGTTGTCACCAAAAAACAACTATATTTCTATCGGCCTCCATACGGGAAGAACAAAGAATTTCAGCCCGTAATGTCCCAAGGTACCTGTATGGCTGTAGCGATCCGGACAAAGCCACAAATTGACTTTATTCTAATATATGATGTCGAATGGCTTGCTTCAGCTCGTCTGTACTAACAGGAGGGGAATCAGACGTGCAGAGAGCATCTCATTATTTCCCATTTTAGCTAAGACTTCGGCATACAGCTAGCCACTTATGTGTTATCCCCGTATTTATACAGACGCCACTACGGCATATGCTCCCGTCCGCGCACCCATTTTTCTTCCCGCTAGTGGGACGGGGGGAGGAATTATACCGGGGAAAGACAAGAAAGCGGGGGGAATTGGCCTAATTCAATCCATCGTCTGCCCATCTGTTCACTTCAGGCTTTATCAAGTTTCCCGACCTGTGAAACACAAATCCTTTTCCGCGAAACGAATAGGTCCATTTCAAGGCTGGCTGGGCCTGTTGTCCGCCGTTCTTTGGGGGTGGTGACACCGGTGACTGCGGCATTTGATGGCCGTGTGTTCCACAAGACGGGGCGAACATTATGTCCTGGGGGCTACTGCATGCCCCATCTGCGCAACTATTGCCAAAAAGTACGCACAATGTAAGACCGGGGATGAACCAATTTTAGGGATGAGTAAGCCCTATAGTAACACAGGACCCGGGGGTGACAAGTGTTAAGTTAACATTTTGAAGAAAAAAACAACAACACAACACTAAATGTTGCCCCAAATGTTTCAGGCCGCGCCATTAAAAACAGTCTGGCACGGATGTTTTAAGACGCTCGTTTTGTACATCGTTTTTGTTCCTGTAGAAAAATCGCCCTGAATTATTCTCTATCTTAGCCTTTGCCGTTGTTGTTGACTCGATCCAAATTTTCACTCCTTTATACTGATGGCAATGTCGTCCGTTTATCGTTAAAAAAAACACTGCCCCGACTTCGGTAGCTACTGATCGTACAGGACCGCCCCTAACACAACCATGCGCTAACAAGCCGCCAACATTTCTGTGACATCAGATTGATCCATCGATAAGAACGGCTGTTAGGTCCCACCCAGACCTGCGCACGACAACCTCGGGTCTAAGTGATTCTTTAGTTTCTTTCTGATGAAATAGTTTATGGTTTTTTCATTAGCCCGGCCGCCATTTGCGGTATAATTAGAATGCGATGAAGTTACAAGTACTCCGGGTTGACCTTTCTGTTCATGATCACTTGTCTAATGCCCAAATAAGAGCATTCTTAAAGATTGGAATCAGTTTGGTGACAAGAGTGTTTTCCTTTTTCTAAAAAAAATCGTGCCATGGAAGGTAAGTAGGCTCCTCGTTTCTTCTGGTTGTGTTTGCACGAACAAGTCGTATGTACACCTCACGGTGTACAGGCAAAGGTCAGCGGTCTAGGACAGGCTGTTGTCTACATTTCACAAGACTTTGCTGCTCGTTTTCATTCTTTAAGTCTACCGTAAAGACCTCTGAAATGTTTTTATCGCTTGGTCTTTCCCTGCCTACTACTATCGAGTTTAGGAACATTTCCAAATTAGAGAATTTTTTTTACCAATGTCACCGGAACTGGTTAGTTAACTTCAGGTAACCCCCCTGCAGTTATTAACTAGAACTAACTGTCATGACGTCATGTGGCTTTATTGAAAAGTGTATGAAATTGGATATGAAATCTGACAAATAACACTAAGCAAAATCCCATCTGGAGCCTTTGTTTTCAAAATTTTCTTGAAGTGTATCGTGTATCTAAAACAGGAAAAACACAACCTTACATATATTATCAGTGACTCGACCTGAATATGTACGACAGTATGAAGTGACTATGAGTGAGCAAGACCCACTTCTGAAAACCAACAATAATGAACAGTTCTTCATATGGACGAATCATGGCACCTTTCATAGCTTGCACCGAGAAAGATTTTGACAATAATTTGGGAATTCACTAGTTATTTACCTGTACAGTGCTTTCTGCGAGAATAACATACTCAGTTGCTATGTGTAGACTTACATATAAGAATCTACTTCCGTATCCTGTTTAGAGATAGAAGCTATTGAATAATAATATCATTCCGTTCATACAGAAGGGAATGTGTGCCCGAACATATTGAAGTAGTAGTGCGAGACGACCCCTGTCCGCATATACATGTTTTACTTATGAAGACTAAGAGCCTACAGACAGGTGACACATTGAGCGCCAGACAAAAGAAAGTGACGAATGGATTCGTCGCAAAGTGGCGAGACCGAACATACGACCTTCACTCCCTGTTGCAAATGAGAGTAGCGCCCGCGGACAACGGCACTTCCAACCGTCGCCACCTGGACGCCGACAGCGTCGACAGCATTCGGGGGGAGATCCCGAACGAATCCCGAGCATTCTTACAGGTCCGTATAGTGCGAGAATCTCATGCTGCAAATCTCCAGCTATGTACCGAAAATGACCAAAAGCTCTACCTGTAATGACATGGATGTTTTAGCTAACCAAAAGGGTAGGCAAGTTTAGATGTATTGTTTGTAACCACACTCACCTGTTTTGAAGCTTGTTCTTGCATCTGTTTCATGAGGATAGATTTCTTTTTGTCTTTACATCGTTTGTTCTGGAACCAGACCCTGATGACACGGGGTGACAGGCCTGTCATCTCCACTAACTGTTCCTTCATCAACGCGTCCGGCCGCGGATTGGCCGCGTAGCAAGTCCGTAACGTGTGCAGCTGCTTTTCGTTCAAAACTGTTCTGACTCGGGTCGGTTTGTGTCCGTCTTGTTTGTGAACCTGTGGTCTTCGTTGATCCGAGCGACCATGCGACTCTGGGCGAGCTGGTTATAGTTGGAGGGGAGGGGGAAAGGAAAGGTGGTCAAACACTACATGCAACACCACTATACACCATGAAATAAACTACTTATCTGTATTGTTAGCCGAGCTAAAACACACTAGTCGCGAGTAAAACATTGACAGTATTTAACTCTTTCACTTCTTGATGGCTGTCATTGTCGTAATCTTATCTTCATCCTATGTATATTCATAGGATACATGTACATTTGTAATGTGTATGTTCTGTGGGGGAGTGGGGGGGGGGGGTGACTACCGGCCACAACCCCGCCCAGTGCTACTGGCCTTTCTGCGCGGTCCTGACCACGGCACGCCGGCACGCGACTCGTACTGTCGGGTAGGTTCAGGGAACAGCCAGTGGGAAAGCGATTTTCAAACTCTCATTGGAACAAGAGGAACAAATAAATTTTAGAAATAGTCGTTCTCTGTGTACACTATAGCTATCAGCAGGAGGTTGGGTACGCTATATGATAATACCAAGTACACTATTCCAGCTTAGTGGACGTCTAATGCCCTGTAACAATAGGCGTAATCTTTGGCACATAGGAGGCTTGTTGTAGTTGGAAATTCTCTGTGTAAAACTCCCTGTACACGTCTGGATGTTGTTAATAGGATTATAAATTCTCAAAGCTGATAGGCAAACCCCGTTGACGTTTTAATGTCATTCGTATAATGTGTTTAGAAGATTATTCAAGAAAAAAGACTACGAGAGATCAATATTGTATGCCAGAGTGCAGTGTTGAAAAATGATTGAAAAAAATTAACAGAAATAGGAAAAACGAAACACATAAGAAACACTGTATCTTGATTTGAGGTGTTTGCTGGCCACCGCTGTTAGTTACACACATATACAGTACTAACGTTTATATCAACTACACGGAAATAAAGTCATTGTGTCGAAGTCCAAAGTCCAAGGCAAGATGTTCTTAAAGATAATTTTCACTCCCTCTTTTTATTTATTTTCAAGAAAGATTTTGGTTTGCTGGACATCAGGCCTGTACGTGTCCGCTTGGCTGGGTCAAAACTAAACTAACAATTACGCCCCACCCCACTTTCCCCCGTCAGCTCGTCGGCAGGCATGCCATCTGCTCTCCGCACCACCTGTTTGGCCTGGGTTCCGCCCGATGGTAAAGTCAACATATTAGTGCCTTATTACTCTACAAGGTACATACACACAACTCAGGATGTTTGCGTCGATATTCTGGAGGAAAGCTTGGCTTGTAGAGGCGGGTTTTAGAAACAGCTTACCTTGTATAATTACAGACACCCGACCCGTAAAATAAATGCGCTAGAATAACCTGTCTCCGAGAGCACACACTGGCTAACCGCACCGACTAAAGTGAATGAAGTACATATGCCTCGGGACTAAAAAAAAACTACTCTTACTTGTGTATTGTTCTCACTTAGACATGAAAAATGTTTCTGTCCGTTCTAGCCCTGAGTTATCAAAGAGATTTTTCTGTCAACAATTGTGGTTGACGCTGGAGCAGCCGGATGAAAAACCAACAGAGGTGACAAGGCCACGCCACGAGGATGGCTCCCATACAGTACGACTCAATCTACCGTGAATCCCAGAACACATACTTGCCACAATTACCGCTAATCAGCTTGTCAGCGAAACGGTACAACGCGAACATTTTTCATCATCGCTACAAGGCCCCCCATTTTCACTACAACTAATTTTCTGGCATAGCCCGCGGGCTCTGTTCGCGTAATTTGGACGGTGCTCCATAGTCTGAAAATGCGCGGCGCAAGCTGTCGCGCACCGGGGGTACCGATGGCCTGCAGCTATACATCTGTAGTCCGGCTATAGAACTGACGGGACCCACCTGTCCACGACGACTTCTTTATCTCTTTTTACACAGTAAAAACAATCCTGAAAATTTCTGCACTCGCAAATTTACAGATAGTGGCGCGTTTAGGAACTGTTATATAAGATACGACCAATCCTGTATGCAAGCTTTGTGTGTATTATTTAATAATTACTAGGACCATGTATTTTTTCCAGCATGTTAAGAATGGTTTGCGTGAATTTTAAGGTTTTCCATCCCGTAGGCTCACGCACAGGATAGCCAAGACCGACACTGGCACGGGACGGGCCTAATCGCCGAGCTAACGCCGGTGGACGCACCAGACGCCGCTTGATTAGGTGTACGCCGCCACTACAGCCTGCTAGTCCCCGAAATTACCCCTCTCCAATCAAAATAAAAAGTGGCACTCCTAGCCGAAGAGTGGTCTCAATCCCCTGTCGAGTGCGGCATCTACATAGAGAGATTACTGAGGACCACGCCAGATTTTTAAACAACAGCCCGAAAAGAAGAAGAAAAATCGTCAGTCCCGAGTTTTAAGTGTTTGTAATTTCTAACCACGTGCATTTCAAACGTGCACCGCTACATAAATGGAACATGACTAGTTAACTCACTTCTAGCTACACACTTTTGAACTGGTTGTCACCTCACTAAACGCCGTACATACTCAAGTTTACATTAACGTTTTAAAACGTAGATACGAAGATAGCGCGTTCTATGGGGTCAGGTTTAGGCTAATGTGCATGTATGTAAAGATCGCCTGATCCTATTAACTACAGCACACCTTACAGCTACCTGCGCTATGCTGTTGAGTAGGACGGTGCAGTGATAGCTGTACTTACTTGCCATTTCGAGGTCGGTACTTCCCAGACTGGCTCTACCGTTAGAATCCACATTGTTTGACGCCCTCTCCAAGACCTCGTGGTCGGCCTTACAGAACAGACCGTCCTCCCTGAGCGCGAACTCGTCCCCGGGAATAAGCTGCCGGCTGCACGCCACACAACGAAAACA
The DNA here is from genome assembly GCA_013266295.2 of Branchiostoma floridae x Branchiostoma japonicum. Lineage (NCBI taxonomy): Eukaryota > Metazoa > Chordata > Leptocardii > Amphioxiformes > Branchiostomatidae > Branchiostoma > Branchiostoma floridae x Branchiostoma japonicum. The sequence goes on from CM023823.1 coordinate 22,525,695, forward strand.
GTCTATGTGGTATATCTTGTTCCTCGCGCGCATAACGAAGTCGTTCTTGGTGAAACCCAGGCTGCACTTGGCGCACTTGGTTCCGAATAACCTGCAATAGAAGGAAAATGGCTTTATCATATATTCTGACCAAAAACATAAAGTTTGTATGTGATCATATTTCAACATGTTCGGTATTCATGAATGATACACCTTCTGTATAGGCTCTGTCCCATGACAGCAGTGCTACTCGGGTGTCTCCTGGCACCACAGTAACCTACAGCTGTGTACCGGCAGGACCAAGAATCATCCCAAAATTTAAGCACGTTGTCATTCCTCGAGCTACGAGTCGAACATGCATGGTCTCTATAATCGATTGTACGGGAGTGTATCCATATACAAGGACTGAATGGCACAGCATGTGTAACGACGCATTGAGGCTAATTCAGACTGTGCATGTACGGGCCAGGTGGAATAACACAGAGGTCATCACAACCTGAGAGGCCAGGGACAATGGCTGACCATAGAATCACCGCGGCCAGGTTACACCGAACACTGAGTCGAGACTGAAAAACTCTTGGCGTCTGGTCTACAGATAGACATGTTCCTAAGCTAATCTGTTGTTGATTTTTTCTAAACGATGCCGGCTTTTGGAGACGGGATTAGCTCTGAGTGTCTACGGGACAGGTGCAAGATTCATCCGAAGAACGCTCAAAGACACTACGGTGCGAAAGCGCGCAGAACTGTTTATATCCGCGTTGGATTACGTTGTTGTAATACACTGACTTTTGGGGAACAAATTATTTCTGTAAGCTTTTTTTTTTCCAGAAACAGTTTCGGTGGTGGGTTATGAGTGAGCTGGTTTACTTCGTCACACGAGACTAGCGTTGCCGAGTAACGGAAGCCAATATTTGAGCACCAAAAGTCGAGATTTGTCGAGTGAACATTTCTCGTAAACAAATCCGGCGCATGCTTCTTCCCCAGTCAGTCTCCTCGCAAAAATCTGTTCACGAAATGTTCAAAATAAAGGAGAATACAGTCTACATAATTTCCATAGCACCGGTAGCATTCGTAGTTTGACAAATGAGAAAACAATGATGCTTTGTTGATGTATAAGTGTGGTACATTTGACGTACGCTTAACTACCGCGTACATTATAAGCAATACGCACAAACATGCTTTGGGTTCTCTCCTATTTCTCGAAGCAGGTCTAAATATTGCGTTTCCAGACAAAATTATTGGTACAACAACCGCCGTATTCTTCGCGCTGCTCTGAATAGGAATCAAACTGCATTGTATGTCTTTGTTTTTTGTTTAGCACACATTGGAGCTGTCAACAAGTGAGCGATGGGGTCGTTTTTCTCAGTATCCTTTCCATCAACCAGTGAAGGTTTTAAAGAAGATTCGGTATAAGTCCAACAATCCTGTCTCTCGAGACCCGATCAGTAGGCTATCTAGATGGTAAATGTGGTTGTACTTAAAAATCTCAGATATCTTCTTTTAAGAAGACGGTGTGGATATCAAAGACAATTTGTACTGTCCTGCTTTCGGTACAGATGGTCACCGGTAGGTTTCATCATCAACTTTTGTGTTATTATGATAATCAGTCCCCATAAAAATGCTGTGTGAATCTGTCCCTGTCTCCAACCGGTGTTCACAGAGAGGGGAAGGTCATCAGGCCAAGAACTAAAAACTACATAAAGAACGTCAGGCGATTATTTATGTGACTGAGCAAAAAATACTGGAAGAACGCGATGTCACAACCAGCATAAAGAAAAAAGACATAGAATCGCGTTACGTTAGTTTACGTATAGTCGACCTATTTGATGTGGACCTCTAATTTTCTGTATACGTACAATAAACCTTGCAGGGACTAAACAGAAGCTAAGCTATCGGTTGATCTGGGAGCCTATCAATGTGGTATGTATGTATAGGGCGGGGGGGGGCACTCTCCGGGTGTAGGGTCGGTATAACCTAAAGAAACGGAGTGGCATCGAGCATCGGTATAATACAGATACGGTCAGTTTTGTAATACATTAGTAGAGGTGTGTTACGATAGCACTGGAACCCAAAACCTCGGTAAACCCCGCCTCCGCGTGTAACAACGTGATTAGTGAAAAACCCACATGTGTGTTTTTCCTCATTTACATGCTGTGCGTTTGAGGTACGCCTTGTCACGGAAGAATGCAGTAAATCATATATAAAAATGAGATCACTTCAGCAATGATATCCACTTCGTATAGGTGTGTGTGTGTGCAAAACATACGCTACACTACACTAGCTAAAAATTTGAATGAAAAATCATCAGCTTTCATATGATGTATTAGTGTTTTCAGAACGACCACTTTCGCACAAAAATCAAACAACAGACAGAACAACATGCTAGTATATATGTATACATGTGTATGTGAGACAGTAAAGTTGTAGACCTCACCTTACGTAGCACCTTTTACAGTACGTTTTGCCGTCCCTCACGAAGCAAGTGCAGGTTTCGTCTAGGTATTGGTTGCAGTCGGAGCACTTGAGGCAGGCGGCGTGCCACTCCAGGTCGGGCGCCACCCGTAGGATGTACTGGTCGTGGATGTGCGACCCGCATCCCACACACATGGCATTACGGCGATTTTCTGGTTTAACGTGTGTGTGGAAGACAAGAGACAGTGTTAAGATACGTCAACAACAAAAACTAAACCTAGATATTTACTGGAACTGAATGGCCTTAAGACATAGGGCAGGTAGGGCAAGGTATATGACATTTCAGGTGTTCCATTCATATACTGGTCGGCAACCGCAGGTCACGACCATGCACGCAAGTTCAAATCTAGACCGTCGAACTAGTCATGATTGTTGACAGCCGTGGACAGTAAAGATGGATTTTTTTTTAAAATGCTGTGCCCCTAGAACACTACGTTGTTACGTTCTTCGTTAACCAGAAAATTTCATTTAACAGCTGTTGTTGGCGGATCGACACACTTTAGGCTCTGGGTGAAGTCAGAAGGGTCGGTAGAACGAACCCTGGTACTTTATTACATGTTAATAGCAGTGTGTGGACCGGGCATCTGTGTAGTCAACGTCCATCTAACTAGTTTATCAACCGAAAGCTTTCATATCCTTTTCGTAATTGCCTTGTACAGTAGTTGTCACCGAAAAGACTTCCTTATTCGTAGGCAGTGTCTAATAAGAATTAATAACTTTCCCAGCAATAAACAATACGGGTAAAGGAGAATCCCTTTGTCGTTTTTTGTCTTTTTTACACTGACGCTGCTATCCACTTGGGGGTTCCCACAAACAATAACCTCAACATAAATCCACTTTCAATGATAAAAGAGTAAGTAATAGCCGGCGTGCTTCCTAATTGAAGTACAAGGATTCTCACGATTGTCTTGGAAGATAAGCATGCCCAGGGCCATTTTGATTACTACATGTGAGAGGGTAACCAAGTGGACTTTGTGTTGTTACAGATTTTTGGGAGGGGGGTATTAAGCTGTATGACATATAATGAGTTCTGAGTATCAGAAATGTACAGGTAGCATGCTAAAGGTTTTGGTAGGTAGCAAGGACACCACCATACTCATAGCACACACATACACACTCACACGTACAGAGACAGGGCGGAGCGAACTAGCCGACCACTGACTGGAACAAATGGCATAATGACATACAATTAGTCTAACCAAACGTCACGAAACTGCCCTTTTGATGGGTCAGTCTTCGCGTCTTTCAGGTTTAAGACAGCATAAGTTTGTCTTGTAGCGTGAGCGGTACGAAAGTTTCGTAGCATGCTAGCACATGGACAAAGCCGTTTCGCGTCTGTCAGACTACTGTGGTTCACCACTACTGGCCAGGATGATACACATATCATGTAAATTTGGTGTGTGTCCGCTGGCCCCATTGTTTGAGGGAGGTGCCATATGCCAGCACTGATCTGGGCCAGCGACAATTTTATCGAAGCAGGTGAATTATTATAGCGATTTGTGTTCAGCCAACACAGATCTTACAAATGTCAGTGTGCCGCCCGTACTACCTGTACGGGCAGATCACAAACTACAGGCCGTAAAAACACGTTAAGCAAACAACTACAGACGGACTTTTTTTACTGTGTAGTATTGAAATTCTGTGTCACAAGACACTAAATTTGCTGTGTATATCTACCTGCTGAAACTATATGACAACACAAAGATGCGGCCCTGTGGTGCCTTGTGCCACTGGTCCCGGTACGACACTACTACTAGTACCGGTGCCCAACACCACACTACGGGCCTGCCTACCTAGGCTGCGTGGAATGTACAAGCCTGGATTGGTAGAAATTTGCCGTGAACAGGACTTCTGTTTTTACGTGTGATTTGAAGGCATAGGAAGGCGTCGAGTTGACCATAACAAGCCAAGAGTTTACGACGCCCCATGCAGAGGGTACAAGTAACCAATCCACGCTGCCTGAGCCAGGCGCTATAGGCGATATACATGTGGGTACGGTACGGACTCGGTGCGAGTGGGTCTTACTTTTCGGAGGATCGCCGGTCATCGCTGCTGACTCGATGGGTGGTGAGTGGTTCATGAGGCCGTTGGTCCTGGTGATCTCTACTCGCACCGCCAGCTCGCCCCGTCACTGCTGCCAATACGTGTAGTCAGAATGGGTGGTCTGTACTGATAACTCGTGTGCCCAGCTGACACAAAATACTTAAAAAATTCCCAACTCTCTGGGGCGGGTAGCGCGATTGGGCACGCAGCAATTTTCTGAACACGTGATGACGGTGACTTGAGAGACGACTGCTGATTGGTCGTCGCCGTTCGCTCGTCGCGGGTTTTCCGTGACCCCACCAGCAATGTTTATGTGTAATCAAGAAAGGTTCTCTTTTTAACCTTCTCGGTGTAATATTTAATCGCCAGGACCTGCAATTGCATAATATGGACGGGATTAACTTGTTTCTTTGAACGGTGAATCAACGGGTGCTTTTGCCATTATCATGAACGAGTACCACTACAATTTATGACATGACGAAATATCGGAAGTTTGGTCAGAAGGGAAGAGGTATCCCTAACGGTTTGTGCGGATGTGTATGCGACTGACGCGCTGTCCATATAGAGTCTAAAAATACATTCTTCTCCCGGTCTTAATCACGACAGTTTGTGGCAAACCAGAGAAGCTTGGAGTGTAAAGACGTACATTTGTGACGGTTATGAGAGAGGAAAAAAAACACAAGCTCTAAACTGGCTGAGCTGGTGTCAGGTGTACAGGTGTACTCGACACATCGTGCACTACAGACTGACTGGTCGCCAAATATATGCGAGAGTGTCCGCAGCTGAACCAACTCATGCCGAACTCTTAGCCTTTGCGGCAGGCTACCTTTAGTAAATTCCGGCCCGCGAGCATGGGGGAGGGAGTGTTGAAAACTCAGGCCCTCCCCCAAAGTGTACAAACCTTAGGTAATTAGTATGCCCAGGCCGTCGTCACCAGATTAGCCATGTTTACAGTAGGTAACGGACTGTGGTCAACTCTATGTATCCTTGTAATGAGCTTTACGCCCGCCAACTGTGAGCATCCTATTGTCAAACGTGGGGATGTGACAATTTGTTAGCGGTTCTCCGCCTCTCATTGTCTCGGGGCGTGGGACGCACCACTGTCATGTAGGGAGGGCGGAGGGGCCGGGCGGGGTTCGGTATAATCCGCGGGACAATCCACAAGCGGTATGAAACATAACGGTGTCACTGCAACCCTCCACCACGAACGGCTAGGTTACTGAATCGCCCCCATCAGGTTGCCAAGGACGAGATTTTGAAACTTGAATGAGAGATAACTAAGTAACTTTGGCTAGTCAGGGTCACCCGCGCTTTGCACTCGAACCATGGCAATGATACTGTAGTACTAGTAACGTTATACCAAAAGTCTTTTGGTTGTCCAAATTAAGCGATATAGGGTGACTTCAAAATACCAAATGGTGATCCATAGTCTTCGCAGTTAGGTTTGTTAATAATATCAAAACGCATATGACTGACTGTAGTATACGAATCAGTGATACATGTACATTTTTGTCTTGTGGTAAATGTCGACTCACTGAGGTGATCTCTGTGGTTTTCCTAATTTCTTACGCTGCTCATGACATGCCCATTGCCCTCTGGCACAGTGCACCTTAGTTCTTGGCTAAACTTCCTAAAACCTATGAAAAACTAGTAACCAACTTGTTTATGATAAAATTACTTGTGCCCGAACTCTGGTGCCCATGTCTTTCCGTTGCTACCTCGGACGCCCGCTTGGACAGTTCAGGGTTGGAGGTTGGGTGCGAAGTTGCACTGCGAACCCTGGCCCACTATGATCCACTATGGCCCACCAGCAAGTGGGTAATTTTTGGAACATCGAGATAAGATTAGGCGAGTCAACGAACGGTACTATTGGCGGCACACGACCACAGAATGGCCCTTACACAATCATGCTCACAACAAGTACATTGGTACAATGTAACTCAAGAGCAGATTGTTTTACTGTTTGGTTTTTGTATCAATCATGTCTGACTACTGAAAAGGGACCGGTGCGTTCACCAGCTCATAATCACAAGTGGGAGAAAGCGTGAAGAATCGTCAGCCAACAAAGACGAGAGTGATATGTAGGGTTCATTTCTGTGCATGGTTTCTCAGGGTACATTTGGCTTGTTGTTTAAAGAAGCTTGGCGCCAGGAGAGTCCGGCTCGGCAGCGCAGTCTTTCCGGCCGTATTTGGAGGTAACTCTGTAGGTGAGTTCACACCTTTCGACGTCCGGCAGGTTGGTTGGTTGGATGGTAGCAAAGTTCACACCGCCACCACAATCAAAATCATCAGTACCGTTTTCGCTGAGATTGAAGCCTGTCTGGGACGCGGTGTGGATCATATACCGTCTTTTTGTGGCTCTGTCAAGTGGGTTCAGAGGTGCTGTGTACAAAAGTAGCCGAGGAGGAGGGGCGGCTGGAAAACTCAATGCGCTCGGCGTCAGTTCTGTATAGCGTGTACATCTGAGCCTGTGGCAGTCTCCACCCTGTGAGCTTGACACCAGCGGAGTCTATTGAGGTTTCTGACCATACACTGACCCTACATGGTCGCCTGTTCTTCCAGGCGCAACTTTAGCCGGCAGGGTCGGGACCGGGGCACACCAGGGCGTGTTTACGGGTGCCATGTTTATTATTCCCGCGGACTACAGGGTCAGACCTCGGCACGGATCGTCGCCAGCCCGACAGGTGAGACGGAGCGCTGGCAGGTGTGAGATCGTGCCTCGTACAGAGACAGACCTGTCAGTGAATGGGTCTGAAGGAAGAGAATTGTTACCTGTCCTTATTCCACTTTGTTTTTGCGCGGTTTGAGCCGAGGAAGCCAAACAATTAGAGGTGGAGATACACGGTATAATGACTAGGTGCACGCCCGGCGAGGCTGAATGGGACGCAACCCGATAAGGGCCGGACCCAGACTTGCTGCCGCCACTGAGCAATCCTAAGCGGGATCCTGTTGCGATTACCTGATCAATGGGCACACAAGCGAGAGCCGGGCTATTGTGGCGTTAGACAGCGTGTTTACCTTGGCACACATTCAGCCCACAACCCATGACAATTGTTGTTTTATTTTGTGGACCCATGTTTCGGCTCCTTCCTGGCTGGGGCCTGCCTGTTCATGAGAAGCCGTCACACCGTTTCTTTTTTTTCTTCCAAGCCAAGAGTTTGCTCTGTGGTGACCCCGCGGAGTCTGACAAGAAAATGCCACACACAAAACAGTACGGGCCTGAGGCTTCCACTAATTATTTTATCTACGAATCTCCACAATAGAGAAGCCCCGCCTCCCCACACGAGCAAGCCCCTCACGCTGGTGTGGTAATCTGGTATTTGCCTACTGAAATTAGTGCGAACATGCCGTGTGTGTGGCGGGGTAGCGCGGAGAGATTTTGCTCTCAAGTTGCAAGGCACGTCCATAGCTATAGCTGTGGGACCTCAGCTTGGCGTGCAAAGCAAAATCCACGACTCAGACATTGCCCTTACGAAGGAAAGTTGTGTTCTTGAAAACATTCCGTCCTCTTTGGGCTTCAGAGATTTAACATAGTTAGTGTTCAGGACCGTTGACGCTACGGCACAACATTATTATCAACAGTTTCACAGCAAACAACAACCTGTAAAATTCACCCCCACCCCCAAACTTACGGGGAAAAGAACTACCCTGCTTTGATATTCTCGTGATAAAAAAAGAACAGCAGAAGATTGAGATTTTTGTTTTTGCCAAGACTACCCATTGAACGTAACAAACCTGTTTGTATACATTTGTATACGTACATATTTTGTTTACTAAATGTCGACGCACTTCGTACGTCCACGTGGATCACAAGAAGTAGAATTTGTACGTACTTTTGACAATTATACACAAGAAAAATAACCACAAATAATTGTTATATACGGAGATTCATTATCTGTTAAGAAGAAATCGGCATATTCAATATCATACGAATTGGTTAAATTACTCAGAACTTCATCGGCGTCGTCAACGATCACGCAAACGATAATGCAAATAAATGCATTGAGGACAACTTCACACGCTTCGGATCATGCTGCCGACACCTAGCGGAAATGTCTAACATTGCCAGCCCTGAAGACTATGCCCTTTCTTTCAGACAACGGCGCCAGCAAGGCGTAGAAATCGCTATGTTATGTAGTGTTAATACATAAAGACATGTAATGCCACTGTTTCAACATAAATTTGCATTGCTTCTAAAGTAAGAAAGGATAACGTAAATTGTGACATATTGAAACTCTACTTTTCTCATTGATAGTTGCATCTTCACTTTCAGTCCTGACTCTTGTCAAACGAGAAAATCTTTCCCTTTCGTCTATTCCCTTTTCTTGAATATGAATATCTGTTACAGTACTTGAGAAAATACGCAAAAGTCATAAATGCGTAATTACTTACATATGCAATTTCAAATCTACCGGATCGTGGGGTCGTGTGGCGCAACGACAGAGTACTCGACTCGGAACCAAGAGGTCCCGGGTTCGAGTCCTGACATGCCAACGACCTTGTGCCCTTGGGAAAGGCACTTTATACGACTTTCCTCACTTGACTCGGGTGTAAATGAGTATTGTCTTGTATTTGTCCTGTGTTGGTGGCGGCATAAAATAAGTTGAAAAAAACTTGAGTGTGCCGTCACCATGTCGTGTCTCGAAATGTTTGAATAAAAATATAAAAAAAAAATCTACCGGACAACGTCCACGTTTAACCATCCAACATGGCGGACAATACTAACGTCATAGTCAGTTGAGGACAAACACCCTATTAGACTGCATGCTTGTTAAGGATGAATAGTTTACGATATGTGTCATACTCAACCTCTTATACGGCACTGTACGTCACTCTCTAACGCAAGCCTGCGACGCCTTTATGTGCGTAATAAGAGGATATTCCGTTTGCTTTACATCAGTGTATCCGGACTTCGATCATGTATAATTCAACGCTTGGAACAACACTAAGTTGTACATCTATTTGTACGAGAAATTTCCGAATATGTTCGTATGCGAATTGTGCTTACTGTATAGTCTATGATAAACTCATGCTGTTATTCCCTTTCCTTAGTTGCTTATAGACATTGGTCTTCAACTTTTTTCAAGTACTTTTTCTGTTTCGTGTTCCGGAATTTCTCAGACTCTCTCCTCGAGGCAAAAACAATCGACAGTGGGTACCAAAACCCAATCGCAAGCTTTAATCTTACACTCAACAATTCTCCATTAGAAAAAAAAACCCTGGCAGTTCATAAGAAAATATTGCTCAGTCTTTTCGTTTTGCGACATGAATGTTTCATGATATATAACTTCAGCACATTTTAGCAAACAACTTTAAAACACAGTGGTTGACTCTGTCATGTCACGAACTCTGTTTAAAAGTGACTCAGAAAAATATTCCTTTAGTACAGCACAACCGACCTTAGTGTCACTTATTGATAGAACTTTGTAGGTGAGTTCTTAAAAATGTTGTCACCTCTTAGAACTGAATCAGTATGAAGACAAAACTTGATCTGAGCAGTTCGCTGCCAATTCTGTATTGCTATGAACTTCTAGAAAATAGAATTGCTGGCTTTGGGGGTAGCTTAGAACAGGACAACACGTTTTGCTGTAGCACGTTTGATTCCTCTCTGTGTTTCCCAAGTCGTGAGACACACACAGCGAATGTTGACATAGTCGAACGTTGTTCACACACAGCCCGACACATGTACAAATACGCAGGACTGTTATCTTGCGGCCCGTCTGTGCAGTTCACAGATACTTGTGTCAACTCGAACTGCCTCTTTTTCACGGATGTCGGAGACCGCTGTTATTGATTACGCCAAGACAATTATTTTCTTATCACTTCACAGTGTTGTTCTAAGAATTGATTGAACACTTGATCCATGTTTGTTCGATGGCGTTAGGTTGGAACAACCTTTGGCGGTTGGATAACCTTTTGTAGCGAGCCTATACTTGACCTGGTGGCAGGCAAATTTGCTTGTCTGTGTTCTTACCGAAAAGCAGCACGAAGAAAAGAAAAATATCAAAGAGAATGTTGCACTCTGCTAGTGGTGGTGATATTAGTGATAGCAGCTGGCGAACACAAAGTCCTAGCAAATCCAACCTGCTTTTTTGTACATAAACGTGGTTCATCATATGTTGAAGTTGTTGTTTTCCAGCATTTACGTAAATAGATGCAGTAAATGGTTGCAATTTATACAACATGCAGCTAAGGCAAACACGGCGCTACAAACCACCCATTGGGACAAAAAGATATTTAATATAATATGCAGTCCTGTTCCCTCAATGCTGAACATATTGAATACCCTTGCCATACGGTAGATTTTATTTTATGACGTTGTATATGATGTAATAGTATTTTTATTATTGTCAGTTATACTTAAGTAATTTGTAACAGAATTTGTATATTGTAATTTTAGCATAATATGTGCATTAATCTAGCGCATAAGTGGTGTTTATGCACAATTTATGTATATACCTTGTTATGTATTTCTAGTCTTGTAACTTTTAATAATATGTAAAAGCTTCTCAATTCAGCCTTTCGGCTGCAAAAAGCTTGTAACTCACTGCATTATGTATGTATAAAGTATGTGTTTTCTGCAAATAAACCAGTCTATATAAATATAATTCGATGTGAAGGAAGACAAACTGCGCTGGAGACTGAACTTTGTGATCGGTGAATCTGGACATACACGGCGTCTCCAAAAACTACTTGTTAACAAAGTTAGGGATAAGAAATTTCCTGAAGTGGTTGCGACAGCATGAATGTAATACATTGACTGCAATCTATTGATGAATTTAACTTTTATTTTTCTCTGGCACACTAGCTTCTAGCTTTATCAGACATACATAGCAGAGCTACGATATAACGTTAATAAGATGTCCCGTACATGTGCAAATGGCGTGAAAGCAATTTAACAGGTATTTTGTATTCTGTGAAATTCTTCTGTCCTACTAAGTGCGGAATACATACATGCAAAAACTTCAAATCAGTTACATTTGACTATGATGGCCATAGCTCTGATTAATAACAAAACTACAAAAAGATCAATAAATAGCACGCTTTTACCAAAACGCAGATCTGGTTCTCGCATCAACTTTCTTCCTATGTGATCCTATAAGGGCTATATTTTACACATTTCAGCCAAGCCGGCTGACTACAGGTGCGATGTTTCTCTGAACAACTCCAAACGATCCGTCATCAAGTCTAACGTGACACCTCCACCACCGGGCGCTGTTCAATAGTTCGGGAGCGCAAGTTAAGTGGTGTTAAAGGGGCCCTGTCTTGTAAACAATAGTGGTGATGATAATGATGCCCGGTATGTCGACTCCGAACAGTACTGTGGACGCTTTCCGGCTTTGTTACTTGTTGATTGCTTGTCTTCCTGTTTTCCGGCTTGTCCGGAGTTTATGATGAAAACATTGATGGACTCTGGTAAGAAGAGTAGGAAGCTCGTGACGCAATGTTTGAGTCCAGTATATAGTAGAGGGGATTCATTCCTCAAGCTAACCGACATCTTGCACACGCAGTCGTCCCTCAGTAAGACATCTGGAGCCGCATAGTTCCCGTTTAGAACTTTTATTCAGCCTGTCACACTTGAAGAAGCCACACAGGCGAAACCGTCGTGTGACAGGCTGAATAAAAGTTCTAAACGGGAACTATGCGGCTCCAGATGTCTTACTGAGGGACGACTGCGTGTGCAAGATGTCGGTTAGCTTGAGGAATGAATCCCCTCTACTATATACTGCAATGTTTGAGTCCAGTTAATTAATCGAAGGCTGACATGAAAAGAGTTTTACCAAAGCCAAAGCAAAAGCAGAGCAATTCTCATGAGGTTGTGGGTTAGAAGGGTGGTAGCTTGAGACATTCATATACGTCGCACGACTTTTCTTTGTCGTAGGACAGAACCGACCGCCAACAAGAATCTACGACATCCTTTTCCGTCACATAACTGTTACATTTAGTACGACACATCTACGACTGTTTCACGAATGCCCTCAATTAAATCTATCGTACAATGAATGTGACCAAACACTTGGGGGCGTTGCCCCTTCGTATACCTGGACTTGGACACTTGATATTGTGTTCTCTGGTCCCAGCAGTTTTATTTTTATGCTCAGAAAGATATACTCTATTTCCTAGAGAAAATAAACATGAAGGGTCAAGCCAAAAAGATATCGGACTTCTCTTTTTCTACGGAAGGATATTTGTTGTGGATATCAGGGTAAAAAAAGTTTAAGGCTTCCGTGGCAACAAACTTGGTTCTCGAGCGCTCTTCACGGCAGATTTTTCAAGGTTTTCACTGCGTGCGCGCCCCACACATAGTCGGTATAACTGTAAGAAATGACGTGCCCGACCGCTGATCCAAGAACCTAACAGTTGGACGGTTTTGATTGATTACCACCGCGGGAGGGGTACGCGTACGTGGCGACTTCAGCGTTTTGTTGTGAACCTCAGCAGGCATCTGGCCAGGTCTACATCCATTATCCACGGCTGCTTACGGCTGTCCACACTTCCGACTGCCGCCATGCACCTCCCACCTGCCGTCGGCAGGGCCCGCGCCGGCCAAGGACACACATCACCGCCCATCACAGAGTGATGAGTACCCGGCGGAAATTGCAACGCGCGCTGTACGCGGCACACATACCGGTCAAGTTCGGTGTTTAGAACGAGCAGCCTAGCGTTACGGAACCATCATGGGCGAACTGTAAACATAAACAAGATTCATGTCGGTTTAAATAATCACGATCAAGGTCAAGAATAAGCAAACGGAAAAGAATAGGACAATGTGTTACTGATACGTGTCACTAGTCTTATTACCTTACATTACCTTCATACTAATATTTCAGCTATCAACTGTTGTTTATATACATTGTAATTACTTGAACGTTATGGTACATACGGTCGAATTTCTCATCATTTCATGCGCAAAAGAAGTTGAATCGTGCATGGTCAAGTATCGACAAAAAGGACGATTGACTTATCCCGACAATTTTATGGCGCAGTCACATTCGTCGTAGGCCGCCGTACGATTTTTATGTAGAATTTTCAAGCAGCTTATGAAAAAAAAAACACCGACAAGGATATAAGACAGCCTTTTCCGTAACAAGACAGATGACTTTTGTTCGACACTTGCACGACTATCTCAAGAATGCCTCCAGTTTGCGATCTTACGACGATCGTAAGACAACTGCGCGAGAGGAATGGCTATTATGATCATGACGGAGAACCTTCGAACACATCACATACACCGCTTTACCGCTTCAATCTCGGTTATGGTTGTTGCACTGTGAGGTTTCTGCCGAACACAACTGATCATAATGCACACGCTCTTGTCACGACGTGCTGCCGAAGGCCGTACTGAGGATATAATTGCCAATTATCCGCACCAATCTGTAGGTCGTTAGTCGCTCATCAGCTCCCAATCTGTTGCTTGCTGGGTGTTCCCGGTCCTGCGGGGGGAGGTAATCATGGCCCGTCGCGCTGGTACACTCTTCACGCCTGGTTACCCCCAGAATAAACCTCCTGTACGGACAAGGACGAACCTAGCCTCTACCAGGCTTCGGGAAGCGGCGACGCGGCAAACTGTACTCTCTCGTGGACCAGCTCCCCTGGCATGTTATCTGTCTATTTGGCCAATTTCTACTTTTTCTAGCCTCTTCCCGAAGCCTGGTAGAGGCTAGGACGAACCAACAATCTCAAGCAACCAGCTACTTACAGCAAGCAGATGTAGGTCTAAAACGTTTGATGGTAACACTGTTGCCTTGTGGCTAGCGGTGTTCTGGGTTAGAATCCCTATAGCAGGTCCCAATGCTGTGCCCTGGGAAAGGCACTTTACACCTATGTCCTCACTCGACTCAGGTGAAAATGAGTACCTAGCGTCGGTTAGGACTTCGTCTTCGGAGGATGGTACGGATGTTTAATTTAACTTACATGTTTTATACAAAATGACTTTTCCAAGGCGTTGTGCAGACGAAACAACATGTGCCTCCTTCAAAAGTTACTTTATGCAAGTCCCATAGCAATGTATCGTTCGTTTTGCCGTCTCAGCACAAATAAAGCTTCTAAATACGATATGAAGATGACTTTATTGTAAAAAAAAACAACACACAACTAAGTCTACTGCTGACTTGTTCCTTGTAGCTAAACAAATGTCTTGTGCACCATGTTGTATGCAAGTATCTATAATAGCATTTGCTTGTGTTGAAAAGTACTTACTTAGTTCAATGGTATCATACATTTCAATATATCTATAAAAACTATATTGTACCCTATGGAAATTCAGCTAGGCCGTTTAGTACCAATCTCAGCTGCCAAAAGATGCATAGGAATTCCTCTATATATAAATGTTATTTAGGGCCTATATATGTATAAGTCCTGTTGGTGTTACTTCCTACATCATATGAATTTTTACAAAGAAATAATTGCTTCCGACATGTCCGACATGCAAATATTCGATAATTTTACCACCAAAATACAAAAGAAAACATTATCATGATGAAATAAGCATATGAGAATAGAATACGCAAAATATAAGCATGTAAAACATAAAATGCGCAACAGCCGTGAAGCTGCAAATTACGTCATAACGCCACTGGAAAGGTCAAAGGTCAGGCAGGTGACTACTAGAAATGCTCTTGTCTGAGAAGAAGGAAGATACACAGACTGCCCTGTTGTTGACACGCTTTACATGTGTTTTGATTATTGGACAATGGACACTATGTACCAAACGTACAATCCTGTCTTGCATACTTTAAGTGGCATCACGTTTCTGTGTTTTGCTCAAATATCGTTTGCTGATGACGTAGGTTATGTCTTTCAGTTTGCATAAGAACAGTTGTGATCCTGACCTGTGTGATTCAATATTATGAAGCAGGCCGTCCAGCCCCCCTCTTTCTCCGTTCTCTCTCTCTCTTGGGGATTGGAACATCTGGCTTTAAAACGTGTTCCTGTCTCCGCTTCTAAAGATTGATAGCTTTGTACAGGTGCAAATGATTGAATAGTGCATAATATGTGCCTTTATTGACGTACGTTTTGGCCATTCTGTACTAAACGACTGATCACTACAGCATCTCCGGTGGGAGTTTTATTATAGTCATTTCTGTTGCTGATTATGTCCTGTTTTCTGTTGCTATTGTTTTCAGTGAGGCTAGCGTCATGTAAAGACAATAGCAACCAGAAAACACTATATTCATCAACAAAATAGAGTTGACATCGGTAGCGCTCTAAGATGATAAGAATTAGTAAATATATGGTATGAAGTCGCAATGTATATTCAAAACATTGATATAGTCTTCTGCCTTCGTACGGTAGGATTACAACAATAAATTGAGGGCTTTGTTTGGATAGTCGTGAATGCCACTGCGTGGTACAACATTCAGCTGTCTTGTGACGTTGTCGTAGGTCCTTGTCAATGATCGGTTCTGCCGCTGAAGACCCTACCACACAAAAAATTTATAGGATTGTGAGAACAGGACAAAAGAACGACAAACGCGCTGACTGAGAACAACAATGGTACTGTGGTGCAGTTACGCTGCTACGCGTCGAGTCGCATTTTCCCTTGCAGGAGTTGAAAACGAATTCGTCAGTCGGTTAAAAGAGCTGTCAAGTTTGCTTAACGGCTGACAAAAAGTATAACTATATGGGTTTTTCGCTTCTATTGATTTTCCTCTTTGATACCCGCTACATCCACTGCAAACTTCACAGAAAGGTATAGGGTCCCTTCACCGGGTGTCGTTTAGGTTACGGCGATGAAAATGGAAAAGTTGCCGAGGAGAGATAGTAATAATGATGTTTTACAACAATTCATCTGGAAAATATGGCGGATTAAATGACGCGTAAAATAACAATGATTGTTTCAAACGTGGAGAAATCTTTCTCCCACTTGTCGAGAAGGCTCATTGCAGACTTTTTTTTCGCGTCAGGTAGTTGGTCCTTCCTCATGATTCTCTTGCGTATGGATGTCAAATTAAGCCCCTTGTTTTTTTCTCATCCCCAAGCTTTGGGCCATGGGGCTGTCTGACCGCACGTACATGTACGTACCTGCGGCAAGGGACCGCTATTGTAGCATGGTGCTCGCACACCACCCAAATCCAATTACAACGCATTCAGAGCAAATTACGCAGAACTACGTGCCCTTCTGGCGTCCTGGTGTGCCAAAGTACAACGGCAAATCAGATTCACTGCGTTGACACTTTCAATTGAGCGAAGGTCGTCTGTATAATGGGCCGGCAGCAGACGTGTGGTGCATCGGGAAAAAACTGCGGGCAAGCGGGAAGCGGGAGTTCAAGCGGCGCGATCAGCTGTCTGGTGCTGATACTAGTCTGTGGAAACCAGGACCGAAATGGTTCATAATATGCAGTCTGTCGTTTGCTTTTAGTTTTTTTTTCTTATCAGATTTTATGTACTTATAATATCAGAGACATGCATTTCCCCTTGTCTTGTCAACCAAACAAGTAACTAAAAACTACTATTCATACTGCGATAGCTCAAGGTATGGTAAAATAACAATGACTAATTCAACTAAAATTTCTGTCTGACGCGCACTCTTGTCAAGCGGTTGATATAACCCTGTTCCCTTGTCCAATCCCATGATTCCACCACAATGTAGCCTCTATAGCAGGCGTCTTCGTTGCCTATTTTTGGCTTATCATGTTCTGTTTTATGGTTGTATATCAGTTTTCCTATTGCTACCGGTTTTCTGACAATCGACCAGCCTAAAGCCGGTACCCATTCGGTGATTCAAATGAAAACTGATGTACAGAAAACAGCACAGATAACCTACAAAAAGAGTCAAGCCATGAAGTCCGCGATGGAGGCTACCACAACCTAAGTTGTGTACGTGTCTCCGGCCCTCACTGTGTGTTGCCATGTCAGATTAGCCTCCACCAGGCCTTCCTACGGGGGTACAAATCGTAGAATTCGGCAAAAGAAGGGAATAGCTGGCCAGTAGAGTCGGTCCGCGGGAGGGTTAGCTTCCCCCCTCCGAAGGCGCGGCCAGTCAACCTCAAGGCGGCCAGACTCCCCTAGCAAATATCTCCCTATTATAGCCCGCGCAGTTAGTCTGGTAGAGACTAATGTCAGATGAGGACGCGGCAACACAGCACTAATATTCTCCACGGCAGCAAAAGCGTCCTCTCTCGGGAGATTATTTTTTTCCTCGAACAGAACGCGCTATTCATACACAAACTAGCATCATTGATATTCCCGCCTGAAAAGACATGTTGACAACTCTATCCCACCACTTGGTGCTCCATCTGTTCGAAAGGATGTCGGTAATTATAGCCTTGACAATAATCAACGGTACAAGCGGACCGTTACTAACTAAATATCCTCGTCGCCTTCGCAAACACCGCTGCCTGGAAATAGATAATTTGTTTTGGGTTATTATTTGTAAAGCTCCAAGTGAGCAGGTGGCTGCGGTACAAGATTATCAATCGCGATCTGTTAATCTGGCCAGATTTATCAATTTGCCCACCGGCATAATCGGGATCTCAATCACCCTAATCCGCATCTAATCATTCCCTCAATGTGGCAAGCGCGGCATTAGGTCAACACATGTCAGGGCTGTATAAATGTATACACGCAAATCAATCATTCCTGAAATGGGGCTTTGTCGACGCGAAATTGGCGGAGAAAACGTCATTACTGCGGGAAGAATGAGTCATCAGAAGGTTATTGTGTGGAAGGATGACTCGATCGCCGCATCACATCTGTGGGTGAGTGGTGCGGACGGACACTGAACAGTCCCGGGAATAATCACATTAGTCGTGCGGAAACAGAGCAGTCACATTCGTCAGACGATCTTTTTACGGAGGATTTTCGGAGAAGCCGTGAACCTGAGAACCCACCGTCGACAAGGATCTACATGACATCATTTCCGTGACAAGGCAGACAATGTCCCGAGATGCATGTCTTGTCGTAAAGCTATCGTACGACGAATTTGATCGTGCCCTCTACGAATACCGTTAGGAACGATGATGTCTGGGGTTGTTTCCTCATGACACAGAATTTTGTTGATATACTTTTCACTGTCACAATTGATACAGTTACGTCATGCATGAATCGTACCATATCAATAGCATATTCATTCACGGCATTGGAAATATGTTCTTGTCAATGGGCCTACACCTTTGTTCTGTGCGATATCAAGGCATTGTAGGTACTGGCAGCCGTCATGCACAGCCTACATTGATTCAAACAACGCCTAATCAGAAACCTAACAGACAAACTCATTCTACCCGTAACGCCAAAATGTCTGACGAGAACAAGGATCACGGAGATGTTACGTATGCTCCAAGTAGATGTTATGGGCTGTATTTACAAGTTTTTGGTGTGCCTTTATTTCTTGATACAAGAAACCAATAGATAAAAACCATGAACATACACATGTATCTGCTTGTGGATTAGTACCTATACATTTTAGATAATCTTTGTTCTTGGTGCGAATCACTTGGACACTAGTTTATGAAATCTTGCGGTTACAGCGTTAATTTCTTTGTTCTAGAGAAAGAGAAAGCCTTTCGCTCTCAGGTTATTAACGACAAAAACATATACATTGCATGACAATACAGAGGTTACTCGTCGGAATGTTGTTTTTTTCCACTTAAGAAAACCAGGAAAAAGAAAACTTCATCAACAGCGCTTAAAATAGTTAATAGGCTACTCCTACTAACCCAATTTTATCTAAAGGGGCATACCTATCTATCTATCTACAATGTATATATGTACAAGTCTGGCTACAATTGGCTATAATCAAGAAGCTCTTCCATTTGATTTTTTTCTTGTTGATAGCTCCGATCCTAGATCATTTCCAAATGTACGTACAAATTCCCGCAGCCTTAGAGCACCAAATGCGCTGATCTTCTGCTGCTATTGTACATATCTGCAAGCGCCCCCAACAAAACAGATGGGTAAGGCAGTACGTAGCTATTGTATTTATATTCACGTCAATGGAAAGTATGCTAATCAACAACGACCCTACTTGCCTCTGTGTCACTTGTAACCGTTCACGTTTACTGTATGTAAATCAAATGACCCCTTGACTCAATTCAGAATTGGCTTCCAAAAATTTCCAATGCCAGTCAAGAATTGCATTAAGTACTCGTTTTACCTTTCTATATTGATGGGATGGGCAAGCCGGACAGAGCTAAGCTACCTGATGCGACGATTTCTCACCAGTTTCAAAGCAAATGTACTTACAGATGTACAGTTGCTTGTCCTTAATGCTAAACGTGTACAACTAGCCTAGTCTCCTTCGAATTCCCACTAATACAAATATATCCATTTTCCATTAATGTTATATTCTAAATTTTTTTCAAACCTGCACCAAGGAGCTTCAAAACACCGTGTTTTGGTCTGATTCTCGTCTGTGCCAAAGCAGTTCTGTACTCGACAATAGTCGCAGTACAAAGTTAGACCCAACCTCTCGCGATAACTCGGTAGACCCTCGCAGAAGCGCCGCCATCAAAAATATCATTACGTACTCAACGATTTTCTCCACTTTTTCAAACAACTTCGTTAGATTGGAACACTCCCAAAGCTGAGGGTACGGTACCAAGATGAAATGGTTGTAATTACGATGTCGGTTGTGGAGGGATTAGCTGTGTGTGCTGTAGGAAATGACCTGACTGATTCATCAACTTCTACCATCTGTGATTGTGACACAAGCCCGTAGGCGCTGCTCTCGATTATTACCCAAGATATGGACATAACATAATAAAACTTTATCAGAGAAAGGATAATTACCGCGGAGTCGTGACGACATCAATGATGAGAGACCTGGTTTTTGTGAACAGAGCTCCCAAAAGAACACTGGCTCACGGCAGTCGTATGCTCAAATCTGTTTTCCGTGTGTGTTGGAGTAATTACAACTTCGTCCTCATCATCTGATGTGTGGGTGAGATATCGTTTGTTACCGGGCTACCTCGCCCAGCCGCCGAACATCGTTGATTGGTTGCCCAGTTTTGCTGAAGATTGTTTGACAAACGTCTGACGTGTCGACCGACCAACCGAACTTCCGCTGACAGACGTCTGTTGGTTTTTCGAAAATTAATTATATTAGCAGCGTCAATAAAGCTCTATTTATTCCTAGCAATTTGTTTTGAGAAAACAACAAATATGATATGGTTCGTGTACATTCGTCATTTCGGATGGTGACGTAAGGCCGGCCGGCGGCTCCGTGTATGGTTCAGGCGTTAGACTCAGGCGTCGAACCTCTGCAAGTAAAAGAACCTGACACACATATCCAGGAGAGTAGGGATGACCCGGTGTGCTTGACTGGAAGCGCAGCCGTAGCGAAGCTGTGGCCTCCACCAGGCCTTCCTACGGGGGTACGGATCGTAGAATTCGGCAAAAGAAGGGAATAGCTGGCCAGTAGAGTCGGTCCGCAGGAGGGTTAGTTTCCCCCCTCCGAAATAGCGCGGCCAATAACTTCAAGGCGGCCAGACTCCCCTGTCAAATATGTCCCTATTATAGCCCGCGCAGTTAGTCTGGTAGAGACTAGCGAAGCTGTATTGTACTACTACTTGCCTATAACCTCATTGGCTAGACGAAATAGTATTATGCTTCACCTCACTTGAGGATGACTGCTGCACTTTATTATTATTATTTTTTTTTTTTACAAATATCCAGATAGAATTCACATCATATCATGTAAAGTTGGGAGCTTAGAACGAAACTGTTGTTGATGCCACATCGGTGCAGTGTTTCCAGATCCTGATCATCATAACTGATGATGCATACCGAGTATGTAAATGCGCCCGTCCCGCTGTGAATACATGTCAGCCAGTACGGAACATTGTTTTTCAATTAGGACATCAATGTTGTATGTACATCGTGTCACACGGAGATAAAAGCACCCTTCCGGGACATGTAGAGCAGTCGTCACGGTAAAACCATCAACATCACCGGAAGTGAAATAAAGCATGCAATACACGACTAGGTCCGGTCAAATATGAATAACGTAGCTACGTAGATGCCAAACAACCTGTAAAATAATAAGTTGAGCTTGCAATGCATGCTGACCGGCAACCTAGAGAACCCGTCTCATCTGCTCTGGCTCTAGCTGATTTTAATGGTAACGGTACAGACCAAGACGGGAGAAGGTCGGTGATGATGGTACAGACCTTTATTGTACACATTTGCCCCAACGGGCTAAGTACAGGTCACAACTTGAACAGAAAACATAACGGGCACATGTATATAAACTAGTATAGAGGTTAACTACATGCAGTATGTCGATTCGGCTTGTTAGAACATAGAGGTTTTGGTATTAGGAACCCCGAAAGTTTAGGAATAGTGTGAACTTTGTTCTTACCAGGGTTACCGAAATTGAACAAACTTCTTGCTTCTAGGCTTGACTTGAACTTTGATCAATAAAGGTCCGGTGTTAAGTTATAGAGGGACAAAGCAGGGCATGGAGGGTCCTGGAGGGGTTGTGCCGTACAGTACAAACTAGGTCTCCTGATTTACGTTCGCGCGACCCCAGATCCAGCTGTTAATTCCGCGGCGGTCGGTTCTAACATAAATCACCTGTACGGCAACAGGGATTACATCTACAGCCTTACCTCGAGATGCTATGTGGCCCGCCGCAGTAATTCGATATATCAGACCTGTAATGAAAATAATATAATTTCCAATTGGAACAAAGATTGGTAGCGAGGGCGTAAATTGGCGAATATACACACGGGAGCCGTGAGCAGAGGCGTCCAATTTACCGACAGATCAGACGATATTGGACAAGCCGGTAGGTCGACATCGCCCGGATTTACACAGGTCGATGTGTACAGGATCTACTCTTCAAGCAGAGGTTTGGGTTTTGGGCTTATTTTTGGCGTGTTTTTAGGCTTTTTTATCGGGCTTTCTTTTTTCACTGAAATTTCGTTCCCGCCAAACCCAACCCATCTTCTGGCTGCAGCGGGCACACTTCGCAATTCGCACCTACTTATAGAACGACCGTAATGTGTTGAAGTGATTAGGTTTATAGGGCATTGAAGTGTCGACTGCCGGCAGAGGTTGGGTTTGGCAGAAACAAAATTTCAGTGAAAAAAGAAAGCCCGATAAAAAAGCCTAAAAACACGCCAAAAATAAGCCCAAAACCCAAACCTCTGCTTGGAGAGTATACAGGATCCGGAACTGAACGCAGAGAGAGAACAACTGACACTTATTATAGACAGCAAAAACTAGACAGCAAGATATTATCTGCCCTTCGTTAAGGTTATTACGGGTCGAAATGTCTCAACCCAACTTTCAAGGGTATATGTACAAACTGAAGTACACGCAGTCACATCGGATCTAACGGTATGTGTCGTCATCTTCAAACACCCTGGATCGCTCTGTATCACTATCTATCTTTCATAACAGGATGTTCTTTTTTTTAGATCTTTTAAAAAAAAAGTTTTTTTTTTTCAAAATCAAAATACACACAGAGTCAGAGAGAGCACGGAAAACAAATAACCAATAGACATGTGTAACTACATTGTACAAACCAGGATATAACAAAGATGGACTATTTTTTCTATACATAAGCAAAACAACTTATGAACAAATGAACCCACATAAACAGGACATGCTGGTTTTGCCATTGAAACATCCACAAGTCAATGGAAGAAAAACCACCATGCACTCACTTATTAGTACGCCAAGTACACCACCGTGGTATGCACTAAAGACCAAGGTGGGGATAAACCTGGGATCAGAGTGCAACTTCACATCAATTGCACAGTGGTTATCACTTTCGCTCAGGGGGACTGCCGGGCAAAAGTAATAATGCCCGGATAAGATCGGACAAATCCGTGTTTGATAGAGTTCGCATTACACATGCAAATAATGTCCTCTCCGCTTTATTGGGGGTCTTACCCTAAGGGGCTCCCAGGGTACGCCGTGCGACTTGATTACTGTATTAATAATCATTCCCTCTCATAAAAGAGTTCTTCGATTAAAGATTGGGGGAACCCAGGGAGTACTATCTACCAGCGGTAGACATCATCTCCGACTGAGTCCAACCTATTCTAGAAAATTGAGTTATTTTATATGGTAACTACAGCTCCCGTGTGCAGGCACTCAATACATTGAACAAAGTAAAGGGAAATACCTGACTTGCAAGAGGCGGGTGATTTTAAATTAAAAAAGAAATCAAAGATTGCAGGTACGACTGTACGCCAGACAGGAGAACACTGGTTCCAGGTTTGGCAACAGCATGGGAATTTAGGATAAGAGGAAGTGTTGAAAGGGTGGATTGTACAACAACTTTTGGAGAACTGAATGGTATAGTAAAATGTAATAAAACAGTTTTTATGCCTAAGGTCCAGGCCTCAGCTAAGCAGCTGTCCAAACTATTCCTGTCAGGCCGCTGACGTTTAGCACTGAGGTGAGCTAATGCGGTTCACATGCGTTCATTGCCGGCTATAATAAATTCTATGACGACGCCTTGATGCGGCTGGGACCTTCGTCGTACGACAGATTTACGATAGCAAGTCATCGATAGGGAATCGTCATTGACACAGTTGTGGATGTGTCGTACACATTCAGCTGTCTTGTGATGGAAAAGGTTGTCGTAGATCCTTGTCGACCGTCGTCGGTTCTGTCTCGGTGAAAATCCTACGACCAAAAATCCTACGACCAAAAATCACACAGCGAATACTAGTATGACCTTACAGCAAAGGGAAGGTACCTCAGCGATTATTCCGATTCGAAAGTAACTTTATATTCCCTGAACTTGATGATCATTGAGAGTAATGAAATCTTAGTATCCCTGGATACCGGACTGATACCATCCTATCGGGACTCATGATCCCAACTAATGGCCCTTCCGTCCGCGTCCCGGGAAACTGATGAAATATAGCACCTGTCGAAAGTAAGGTCAAAGCCAGTTGTACTGTCGAAAATAAGTGCTACTTCATAAACTTTATTATCTTTCAATTTCACAGCCACGCCGGCCATCTCGATATAAAACCATGGCTATCTCCATCTATATATGACACGGAAGGATGATTATATTGTATCCGTCACAAAATTTTACTCCGTTTTAGAGTTTTATTCATCTCTTCTGGGATTAGGATGGAAAGCAATTTTAGAATGTGACACACTGTGACCAAGCTAATCCCTCTCATTTATTTTGTAATAAAAAAGCTGCAGAGGGAGGTGACTGATAGGGAGAGAAATATAACAGCCGGAAAATCTGCGATCGACAGAGTAATTGCGGAGTGGTTTCAATCTGACCTTTTTCAGTTTCCATCCCGTATGATTTCGCCAATAAGTAGAAGGAATTTTGGTGCAGTTATGCGGACTTTATTAGGAAATTTCTAAAGTCGGCCAAACCCTGCAGTCCCTGTGCGGGTCAGTGGGATGTTGAGAAGGCGTGGCTCTGTATGTCGTAAATCATCTAGTTCATTTCTCAACAACAGTAGACTAGGCTAGTGTACATCACCAATGAAAACCATGGCAAACACTACTGTTTTCAATCCCTGCCTGGTTATATAAATCTATAAAAAATCATGGATATTTCTACCTATTCTACGACATGCTAAATGTGTACTAGAATAGCACGTCCTTAAAAGTCATTTATGATAATGTAGGTATATATTCGCATTCCGCCATCGTATTAAGAATGAAGGAAGCAGTGGTTTATTGGTGTACTTTGATCTATGGACCATTGGTCAATGTGTTACGAGAAATGACATAACGTTGAAAAGCACCCGTGAAACGAGTTTGATCATGGGGTGACTAAAACTGTGATAAAATCCCCATCCAACGTCATTCGGTGTGACATAAGTATGACAGTCTGACAAGTAAACGGTTTTACGGTTTCTGGTGCATATTCAGTCTCAAGGCTGAAAATTTCCACTGGACCCTGTTACTTCCTGACTCATCGATAGCTGATTTATTGAGAAATAGGTTGCAGATATGTATCAAATCAGAATGTTGTTCAGAAGGTGCCAACTAGCAGAAGGTGCTCGAGTAATGTATATAAACACATGATGGACATGGTGCAAGAGCACCTATTAATGAATGAATGAATGAAAGACCTTTATTGTACGTTCATGCCGCGACGGGCTAGGTACAGGTCAAGACTTCACAGACACATATGACATAACAAAAATATTACAGAAAAGTGGAGACAAAAGATACACTACTTAGTTATACATACATACATAGGATCATATAAAGGTACTAAACTAGGCTAATACAAAGGTGTTCTAGTTACTGAGCTAGTACAGAGTGGTCAACTTCTTCTCGCTTCTTTGTACAATGGTAAATGTGGGAACAGATCATGTTTGTAATACAGGGTTTGTCTAGACGCATCAAAAACATAAATTTATCGTTTGCATTTAGATGTTCGAAGTATGGAAACTTCTCTTTGATGTGATTAAATATAATAGATCTTTCCTTATTATATAGATTAACGTTACAGTCTAAAATAAAATGTCTTTCATCTTCTAATCTATTCATGTTACAGTATTGACAGAGTCTATTCTGGAGAGGAATGCGGTTGTGCCTTCCCGTTTCAATGAATAATTTGTGACAACGTATCCTAAGTTTAGTTGCAGCTACCCTGTATTGTATGTTGTTAACCGATAGGTATATGAACTTCTATGTGAGACCACAGTCGCCCTGCATCCCTATCCTACAGTGGTTTCGTCCGTTGACCTTTCTTGTGTAAGATCCAACATTACGTAAAAGTTAGCAATTCTAAGTCGTTTCTTGCCCAGTTTTCTGAACAATTTGGTCACTGAGAGGTCCAAAAATGTTCCACATTGTCTCCAGGTCGGCTCAGAGACTATCGAGCACAGTAAGTTGTAATTTTGGTGTCTTTTGATTTGATTTTTATCCACAGACACACAGAAGATGAGGAACATATATAGTACACTTTACATGCTCCCGTTACCAAAATTTACGAGCTCAAGGTTTAACATGATGTTTGCCATCCTATTTGTAGATACTAACTATTATAGAAATGGTATTACAATAAAGGCAGATCAGCCGTCTCCAAAATATTATGTTTCCCCCCCCCTTCCCTCATCAAAAATATAGAGTCGCAAATTAGGGGGTTTACGGAAAACCCTGGGCTGTCTACCAGGCCAGGCCACCAGGCCAGTCCACCTGGCAGGCTAGGACGTCAGGCTACTCAGATCCCCCCATTCATATCCTCACGAATTGAAAGACATCGAAGCAGCTGCCTCACCTAGCGGAATGCATCAGTATTGTATACAAACAGCAAGAATCTACCGGGCCGGGCAAATAGAAATAAACTGGTCAAGATACATGTATTATATTTCTTCGAGGTTTCAATCTTTCTTTGTAGTTTTAATCAGCCAAGGGTAATCAACAGTAACGATGAAACGAATCACATGGTTACTTTGAGAGCGTGCGGGCCGGAGTGTGTCCATTGCATCATAACAGGGTGACCACGCGATTTGAACTTTTGACCTAACTGCGGAGGCAGCATCGCCCGCACATCTGTAAATAATCTGGCCGGCATCAGATTAGTTTATCCTGTGAAACTTCGGGAAATAGCAAATGCTATTTTTTTTACATTAATAACACCATATCTGAGAGTAGAAAAGTATCCATGAATAGTTTCATCTGGTTGGTAAGTCACTGAGTAAAGAGACAGCCAAGTATTTTATTCAGTACGTTCCGGTGACCGTCTGTCACCTTACACCTGTCACCACCAGTCTACTGTGGCGTGTGTGTTGCGTCACTGCAGGCAAACGCCACAGGATATAAATTGAACCACAAATGTGCCAAGGCAATGTCGACCTAAACTTCATTATGATGAAATGAATCGGCTTGCGGACAATGTTTCTACTTCGTACCAATCACGCATTCGTTGTGTCTTGTCTTGTGCTGACTATTTGTATTTCTCTTAAAGTTACCTTAGGACGTACACCTTTCTTTACACGATTTTACAGTGATACGAAAGGGGTACCTTTATATCCACGTTATCTTGGGGATTTTTTATGCTTAGAAATGCCTGCCTTCCTGTCCCACTGTTCATGCATGTTTGTGACCGGACAAATGGGGCTGGAACACCCATTATTGTTGCTAACGTTTACATTACAAAGGAAAAAATCAAACATGAAACCTGATCTAGCTCATCATAGTTGCGTTAAGTGTGCGATGGTGCACAAGGTACTAGTAGCAGGTTTGATAACGCTGTAACGCATTTGTACAGCCTCAGGTCAATACTCAAGTTGCACCTATCGTGTTGCGCGACCGTTACCGCAGCGCCCTCGCCCTGCTACTGTATTTACAGATGTGCGGGCGATGCTGCCTCCGCAGTTAGGTCAAAAGTTCAAATCGCGTGGTCACCCTGTTATGATGCAATGGACACACTCCGGCCCGCACGCTCTCAAGGTATTCACGAGATTCGTTTCACCGTTACTGTTGATTACCCCTGGCTGATTAAAACTTTAAAGACAGATTGAAGCCTTGAAGAAATATAATACATGTATCTTGGCCAGTTTATTTCTATTTGACCGGCCCGATAGATTTCTTGCTGTTTGTATACAATTCTGATGCATTCCGCTAGGCGAGGCAGCTGCTTGAATGTCTTTCAATCCGTGAGGATATGAATGGGGGGGATCTGGGTAGCCTGACGTGCTAGCCTGCCAGGTGGACTGGCCTGGTGGCCTGGCCTGGTAGACAGCCCAGGGTTTTCCGTAAACCCCAAATTAGGTGCCCTTCAACCTCCTTGATTATAATTTCCAAAGTTAACAGCTTTTTGTTCCAAATTTTAGCTCACAGATCAACTTATAATTTTTACCTTGGGGTCCTTATTCCTTAACTATAGAAATCACCAAGTTGATGGTGGCCACCCAACCACTAAGAAGAAGAAGAAGAGGGCGTAAACTGTGGTCTTAGTCAATCCCTATTAGTCTCCAGTTTTCGGGCTTACACATATATTATATAGAAGTGAGTTATGATATAACGTTAACGTTACAGTACTCATACCAGGATTAACCCCTACTCTTTTCGATAAGTGTGGTGGAATCTTTAACATGCTCGAGGTGCCGCTGTCCTCAAACGTGGGACTTTCGGCTTTACGTCCCTAACCAAAGCTAGGTATTCATTTTCACCTGAGTTGAGTAAGGAAATAGGTAAGGTCTAGGGAAAAAATGTTGTGTTTGAGTCCTGAAAAAATTAGGGTCGGTAGTTATAGGGATTACCTTTTTTTTTTCTTTTATTTTTTTAAGACTTTGGCGATCTCTAGTGATCTAACTTCTACAAAACAGTATTTTAACAAAGTAAAAATTGCATGTGAGGACACTTATATTTTCAATGTCAATGTTGGAAAACCGATTGTACAACGTCAACATTTCATCACTCAGGTGTCAGATCATGGAGCTACAAAAGGTTGATCAGCTCGAAAAATTTATGTCCCTTGCAGGGGTCCACAAAAAAAGGCTAGGGACAGCAGTTTTTTCTAGGCAACATTTTTTTCCTAGGCCTAAGGGCACAACATTGGGGCCTGGTAGGGATTCGAACCCAGAATCTTGAGATTCTAAGTCAACAACCCTAACCACAACTTAACCTTTTGACCTGTTCTCTTTCCTAGGCCAGTGTTCTAAGACGTCTGAACAGCACTCTTGTGATCGCTGAGCACAACAATGAACAGCTGACCCCCATCACACTCAACACCATCACTGCTGCTGCCAAACTAGGGGGGGACATCGCCTGCCTGGTGGCTGGGAGCAAATGTGCTTCTGTAAGTTCCCTTTTCCATTTTTTGTTATGTTTACCGAAGGAAAACATATTGTTTTTGCTACGTTTCTTTCTTCTTCCTCTTCTCCAAACAGTGACCTCTGACCTGGTCAATGACCTGAACCAGACTGTCTGTTACCATGGTAACTGGTGTTGTGTTACATCATGTTGCAATTTTATAGTAGGATGGATTAAGACTCCTGTCACCATATATGTGAATGTGTTTGAGTAAGAATTAACAGAGCAGACTATATGCGAAGGTAAACATTATGCATTTGCTTTGCAAATGTTACCTTTCTAGTTAAAACTTGCATTGAAAGATGTCAGTTTGAAACTGCTAATACATTCTTTTTTGCAGTAATGACTTACAGCAGTAAGTCATTTCTTAACCTAACACACAAAGTTTGGAAACTTGATTTCAGTTGATCACATCTCTGTTTCTACCTTATCCATTGCATTGTATTATATTCTAGTATCAGTGGAAAGCTTGTTTATTACCCTTTATTAATTGCAACATTAATGGTACCCCATTTAGTCTGAATATCTCATGATACATGAGACATTCATGGGTCAAGCACCAGGGCTGCTTGTGTGAGTGGGTCACAAAAAAAAGTACTAAAATTTTCCTTGATCATACAAATGTCTGTCCATTCTTTTTTTTAATGATTATTCCTGTCTTGTATCCAAAGTGCCCTTTGAAATTAGACAAGGTTACAATACTGTTGACTAAAGTTTTGTAATTGTAGGTTGTTACATTTTACTTACACATGACTGTTGCCATCTCACCTGGTTCGTCATTACAGGTTGTGGAAGAACTCACCAAAGTTGATGGTGTCAAGAAGATCTTGGTGGCTGACAATGAAGTCTTCAATGGATTTCTGCCAGGTATGCACAGTACATGTTTCTCCAAATAAACTCAGGTCCTCTTTTATTTGTATCATAAAACTTTATCTTGTATTTTGTATACTGTATTTACACATGTCATAGCATAAATGACTTGCAATTTGCTGGTATATATGGTCATAACTATATATGTAAAATTGGATGTGAGTATTTGAATGTGGTTGATGTAGAGATAGTTGGCTGCAGAAGGTGGCTGAATGAGCAGGTTTGACTAATAAGAATACAGATCTATCATGCTGAATCTTGTGTTGCAGAAAATATATTTCAAGTTTTAAATGGGTATCTGTAAAATGCACAGTTCCTGTGGTTTATGTGTTGATATCTTTTATACTATAACTGTTGGACTCTACAGAAGCGATAACTCCACTGATCCTGGAGACACAGAAGCAGTTCAGCTTCTCCCACATTGCAGCGGGAGCGACAGCTTTTGGCAAGGTGGGTTTGTTTGTTTGTTTGTGTGTTTGTTTTATTTATTTATCCAGGAAATACATGTCGCCTATTGGCGTTTTTCAAAGATTCCTGGGGGGATAACCCCAACATAACATTACATGACATAAATAATTACAATAAAAGAAATTAAAGATTAACTAACAAAGGTCAAATTAAAAATAGGTAAACTCATCGTGAACAAGAAGGAATCGTAGCTAACTCATCATACAACCAAAAATTAAACAAGGCAGTGTAGAAGCAATCATAATCATTCAGATATCAAATCAAAATGATAGGTAATCAAAAGGTATGTCAAAGGTACTGTAGAAGTTGAAATGTTTGTGGTGCTTTTTTTTCCAGTGTACTGCAGAATTGTGTCAATGGCAAACTTAAAATGCAGTGAAAACCTCCTTTCCCCTCTTACTGCAGAATTAAGTTCCAGATGAACTAAATGAATTTACAGTATAGGACAAGCCTCAGGATACCTCATAGGCTAGGTCAGACTGATTTGTATTCACCACAAGAGGACCTCTTTATTGTACCCATCATCTCTATACATCCGTTTTTTGTCTAGGAAAACAGGGCATGAGTATTCAAAAAAGAGTTTACAAGAATGAAAGACGTCTGGCAGAGAATGTTCAACAAGGATAGGATGAAATCTGAAGTATGGTGCCGGTAGTTCTTGCCTCCTGACAGCGTGTCATCTTGATAACCCGGATATAACCAACACTTATGGATGTGTTACCTCCAGCAAGCAAGATCACCCCACTTCCCTCACCATTATCACTCTGTCAATCTCTTTCACCTGAGGTGTATTCCTCAGTAGAATCATGTCTCCCAACTAGTCTCCATTTGTCAAGCTGTCCGACGTCTGGCCCCGGCCACAGACATCGAGATTTCCATCTCCGCTCTCCCAACAGTTGCCCCCGAGCAGCCCATCCTTCACTGACTGGTTGACCACTAGTCACCCAATTGATTTGTGTAGCAGTCTTTATCAGCAGACAATGTAGAAGGGTGCTGGGAGGAAGTGAACAATGTGTGCAGGCTGTGTAGTCACTCCTCACCGTTACAGAGACTAATGTACGCTACCAGGAGATAAACACTGTTATAACATGTTTTATACTTAGGCTGTAAAACATATCCAACTGGACAGATAGGCTGCACATAAAAGTGAGAGATTGTTGACGTCGGTCTTTTGTCAGGACGTCTTCCTTTTGTTACATCTCTCTGGAATGACCTGAAGGCTACCAGTATTGACGAGAAGAGATAAAGTTAGCCTTTGGGTAATTGTCTGTTTTGAGTTAAGCTTGGATGATTTGGATAGAAGCCTTAGTCTGACACGCATGCAAGGTTACACTCCCATCTTTTAATGCTTAGTCTTGAAGTTTTAAACCTTGGAAACATAGAATTTTCCCAGTTTCTGTGATGAGATATTGCCTCAGTACAAGTACCGTGATAACAATCTACAGTGCATATCTATCTCTCCTACATCCTCAATGTGTAACATTTCCACGGGATATGGACACATCCAAGTGGTATCTTACTGTGTCATCTCTGAATAACAGATAGCTGAATTCTTATACCTGTTTTTGCTAATTCTACACCTATGTGATAGAACTGAAGAACAAAGAGCTTGCTTGCAGATTTGTTTTTTTTGCAACCCAAGATTTTTTTCAGCCATCTCATCAAGCCCTTGTTCACCTCTTAACATGACCTAACCTAATTATACCATAGGGAAGGAAATATATTGCTTTCTCTATGTTTGTATGTTCTGCTGCCATTTTGTGAAATAGATGCAACTCTTTCATGTTAACTGTTGTTGTTTCCTGACCAGAACCTGCTGCCCAGAGTGGCAGCCAAACTGGATGTGAACCCCATCTCTGACATCATCGACATCAAGGATGCTGACACCTTTGTCAGAACCATCTATGCAGGTGAACCTGAGTTATGTACCCAGATGACATATACAGTGTACGAAATACTTTTTTGAGCCAGGTTGCCCAGTGGCAACCTAGGATGAAAGCTACATGTACAATGTAGGTTGCCCATCAAAATTCCAGGTTGCCCTGAATTTAAACTCGTCTACATTATGATTAACTTTGTTAGAATGCAATGTGCATTTATACATTTCTGACACAGAGTTGTTTCCCCTTACCTGAAGTGATGAGCTCTTCTCAATAAAGAGTTCCCAATGGAAGAAAGGGGCATCCTTACCACAAAATTTAGGTAGCGCACTGGGCTACCTGGAATTAGAAATAGGTTGCACCGTTGCACCAAGCAAAATGTGGTTGCACAGCACAACTGGGCAACCTAGTATTTCGTACGCTGATATATACATGTATATGTATCACATGGGGAAAATAATAGTGATGCAACATGATGTACTCATGGCTGAAAATACTGATTTTAATTTCAATTTTTATCTCCTCTAACCTATGGCAGTTGCCATGTTAGCTTCTTATTAGTAATGATGTACTACATTGACAATAATCTAGGCCAAGTTGAACACATACCACTACCAGTGGACTAGATGTAGTTTCCTGTTGTAATGTTTGCATAACTGTGTGGCCCAAGGGCTATATAAATGGAGATGGATGCCGCCCTACTCACTATATAATGTGGGAAGGACTTTAACTTTTAATCTCTAAGAAGAAGGACAAGTATAATTGCTTCTTTAAATAATTCTGAAAACTTCTGAAATGCACCCGTTACACAATGCTGATGAGCTGATGATTTATGCAGTTAATTTCATTATCATCAGGAAATGCTATCTGCACGGTGAAGTCCAAAGATGGAGTGAAGGTGTTCACTGTGCGAGGGACAGCCTTTCCTGCTGCAGAGGCCGCTGGGGGACAGGCCGCCTGTGAACAAGGTAAGTAAACTTTAGGTTTTTAAAAAAAAAAACAAAGATCCCACCAACTAAAAACCAGCGTTTTCCCTTACATTTTCATACCAGTGCTGACTCCGCTAGGCCAAAGAGCTACCATTTTGCCAAGCACAATCAAACAGAACATTTTAATTTTTTGCACTCCCCGAATGTTGAGATGCACCGAGATACGGTTGATTTAGCTTACAATGTAAAAAAATGACCAAAATACTTACTTTGAAAAATCGATAAAATCCTGCAGAATCCCTATAGTCTTTTGCATTTAGTTGTGACTATGTTGAATATATTTGTTAATTTGCTTATTCAGCTCCAGCAGTTGATGTGAAGAATGACCAATCACAGTTTGAAGGCCAGTCCTTGTCAAAGAGCGACCGTCCAGAACTGACCAGTGCTAAGACAGTTATATCTGGAGGTAAGGCTTCATGTTTTGCTTAAATCTTTCTTCTTTATCATCTAGACAATTAAACAACAGTTGCTAGAAATTCCATTAACCAAGCAACTAGTCTTTCATGATGTCTTGCTGTAGAACATGCTGACTTGCAGTACTTGAATGTGTATCAGGGGTCGAAATACCCCTCTGTGTGCAACTTGGTGCAAGTAAATTTGGTGTCGTGCAACTAATTTTTTGCCGGTATGCACCGCGGTGCAAGTTTGCTTTATCCGCTGTTACTACCAGTAGTACCTGTAGAAATACCCAATAAAGAACTGGAAAGGGAACAAAACCAGAATCCATGAAGTTTTTATTAAAGTTACTACATGTACTTTTGGTTGTGTTCATTTTTCTTCTGGTGCAAGTATTTTTTTTTCATCTGCACCAGTGCAAGTTGGCCCCAAAATCTATTTCGACCCGTGTATTATTCATCTTGTACGTAATGAAGATGATTTTAACCCCATTAAACTGCCATTGGCCCAAGTTGCTCACAATGGGTTAACGTGTCTGACTTTCACAAAATGTGTCACTGCGACGTTTCTTGGTCTGAATCCAGCTAGACCATCAAGCCAGCACTGTGGGACCTCCAGCTTAACACCCCATCCTAAGGACAATAACCCTTTCCAGTAGCATGCCAGTTGGGTGAGCAACAAATGTGGAGATTCAAACTCTTGACCTCCAGGTCCATAGGCAGTGTCAGTCACCCCTAGACCAAGCACACTACTAAGAAAGAAAGAAAAAAAAGGTCTCCCATGCCCTGGTAGGCGTAGGGTGGTGCCCATATCCATTTCTGTAGCCCTTGGGTGACACACAGTTGTGCAATGCACTACAGCAGGGGGCTAGTCCGCTGGTAGTACAGTGTGTTTGACCTTCCCACACTCTTTCTCATATGTGCTGAGTGCTAAGCAGAGAAAGAAGTGTGTACCATTTTTAAAGTCTTTGGTATGACCTGGCCGGGGTTTGAACTCACGACCTCCCGGTTACAAAGCGAACACTCTACCAATTGAGCTATTGCACTACTAACATGCTACTATATGTTTCCAGGCCGTGGGATGAAGAATGGAGAGAACTTTGAGCTGCTGTATAAGCTGGCTGACAAACTGAACGCTGCAGGTACGAACCATCATGTCATAGGACTGCCGTATTGGATGTATTTAGTACCAAGAGATGAGCATATTGGTAGAATCATATCAGAATTGTTATGCAAGTCTTGCTACACTGTTTGTCAGTCACATTGTCAATGATTTAGAGCAGGCTACCCTCTAAAAAAGGAAATTTGTATCAAAAGTTGGTATAGAATTATCTATGCAGTGTATGTTGTAACGTTGAGAAGATTATCATAGTGGGGGTAGCATTTCCACTCCTGTACACCTTAGGCCACACCAGTTCAACTTATTGGTTCTCAGATGATGATACAAGGTATAAAAAATTGCTAAATTGGGAGATCAACATGAAAACTGAGGCTGAGAGAAAGTCTGTACCTTAGCACAAAGAGCTTCAAGGAGTGAATATCGTCTGGTTCAAACCTTCCTCCAAGCCCTTTCATGTTATTGTCTTGCTACATCTTTACATACAAAATGGTAGAGAACTAAGAAATTGGTTTTGCTGATGATGATAATGATATACAAAATGGATAGATTTTGTAATGAAACCACTGATCATATGGCAGGACACCAGGCAATCTGACCACCTCTTACGTCGGTGAAGGTTAGACATCCAGGTGATAAGATACGCCAAAAATAGTTACTCAAGCAATTAAACTGGATATGATTTTGGAAACGGTCAGACGTTTCAGGTAGCATCCACTACCTTTCGTCAGTGACACTAAAGTACTGCAGGAGAATTGCTGGTTTATAAGCACAAACCATTAATTGATATGCAAATAAGTAAAGACAATTTTTTGTGAAAGGCCAAAAGGAAACAAAAGTCAAGACGATTGTTTGACCACCTCTTGTTTTACAGTTGGAGCCTCCCGTGCTGCAGTTGATGCTGGCTTTGTTCCCAACGACATGCAAGTGGGCCAGACGGGGAAGATTGTTGCTCCCGTGAGTCTGTCGCTTTCTCTTTTAACAACTGTTACATCCCTTGTGAAGTAGTCAAGGGCACGTCAGGACAAAAATGTTGAAAATGAAATATTGGGTGGCAACAAACAGGTTTGAATGTGTTACGCTAGTTTAAATAGCATTACA
Source organism: Branchiostoma floridae x Branchiostoma japonicum (assembly GCA_013266295.2). Lineage (NCBI taxonomy): Eukaryota > Metazoa > Chordata > Leptocardii > Amphioxiformes > Branchiostomatidae > Branchiostoma > Branchiostoma floridae x Branchiostoma japonicum. The sequence continues at coordinate 22,561,714 of CM023823.1, forward strand.
GGCAGAAATCTCCTTGGCGAAACCCCAACACTAAGGGCACATCAAAACAAGAAAGTTGGAAGCAAAATGTTGAACAGCAACAAGCAGATTTGAATGTGTTAGACAAGTTTGAATAGGGTTAGAGGTAGAAATCTCTTTGACAAAACCCACTGGTACACCAGTTAGAGGGTGCCTTTATAAATACAGTGTGGTTTGGCCAGAGGTGCTGCTGAATTCTAATCATGCATACATAAAGTGTAACACATTTCTATAGTCTGTAATTCCTAGGGACAGACCATTTGGCATATATAGGGGAAGGTTGTATGAAATATTGCAGTGAATCTTTCTGTTGGTCGTCACTATGAGCTACTTTCTTTCATTATTTTTGGTAATTTTCTTCTTTCAGCTTGTGCGAATCATTGCGTTCTTATCATTCTTGTGGAACTTCAGGTTCTCATGTACATGCAGTTTGAGACTGCTAACTTGCTGAACCAGATGTACTGGCCGTTATCCTAGACAAATTACACTGTGCCCCGTCCACCAGCCCACTGGGTCCCAACGGTCGTGTTCTCCTAATTAATAACACTTGTTCCTCCCGTGTTTTACGATAAATTTTGACAGCTCGGTAATGAAAATGTTGATTATCTTGTGGGGGAAATAGGAGCCGTGTATGGTGGAATGGGCATCAATGCTGTGTAGATTAGAAGTGTCATTAAACTGCCCATAGTCGTCCGTTTTCATCACTGCCGTGCAACACGGCCACAGTTACCCTGGCAGCATATGTCAGGGCAGTCCCCCTACTTGTAGCGAAAGTCATTCATGAGAAACCATTGAGGAGAACCAATTTATTAATACAAATAGCTTCATTTGTGTAGGGTCGAGATGGATGCATGTTTGATACAGACTCCTTTGAGGTGTGAATTGGGCCTGAATAGGAAACCTGTAAAAACAGATCCGTCAACTGTGCCTTTGTTACCGGTGGCAATCTGGTTAACACAGGATTGTATTGGATTTCAGCTTCTGTGGGGTTTTATGAGATCTTTCATTATTGTCTCTGTCAGTATTAGTAATGATATTGATTTGGAGAAAATGAGCACATTTCCTGTGCAAATTATAGTGGTGGCCTTGGTCCAGTGCGAAACAAATGGGATTGGTACCAGGCCAAATTACCTGCATAAATGTGATCAGTTGGTTGGGAAGGGGTGAGGAAATGCTGCAGAAACTTTGGCTACACCTTCTAGTTGATTGTCTAGTTTTTTTCTAATTTCAATGGTAGTCACTACACTAGAATATGTGTAAAAAAAATTCAGTGACATTTATGTTTTGTTAAATCAACAAAACCACAAAACTGTGTGCTCAAGTGAAAACACTCTCACAAGCTCACAAGTAGGAGGATTTTGCAGTCATCATACAAACCAAACAATGTGACTTGGTGTATTCCCTTGTACCTCTCTTAGTCTCACTCATGCTGTCACACAACACTTATATTTGGTTCTGCCTCCAGTGGAGAAATGCGATCTAATGATTTATAGCAGTCTTGCCCAGCCTGAGGCTATATTACGTAGGTTCCTTGTTTCAGCGTGGCCAGATTGCGATCTTTCATTGTGCAGATTGCAAGCGCTGCGGGCCCAACTTGTAATCATAGATTAGTCAATAATGAGACTAACAAGACATGTTACACCAACTAAAGACACCTGGTTAACCCAATCTCGTACTCAATCCTGTAATAATGTACCACTATCTCTGGATGCATGGAAGTCAGGCGATATTCCTCACTAAGATTGGGGACTGGATGGGAATGTGTGAGAGACCGATGAGCTAAACTTTGCTGTGTACTTGTGCTGTTCCAGGAGCTGTACATTGCTGTTGGGATTTCTGGAGCCATCCAACATCTGGCTGGCATGAAGGACAGCAAGGTCAGTAGTAGTACCCAACATGCACTGCAATATAACTGTCGTAGATAATGTGCAGAATAAAACTCTGTAGTTTGCAAAGGGCAGGTTGGGGGTTTGCAAAATTTTTTATCTTCACTGAAACTTTATGTTTTTGTAGACAGTAAGAGGAAAAAAGAGGAAAAGGAAAAAAGTAAATATCTCCTGTTCAGAGATCTGATTACTTGTATGTAATGTGGTGCAGATTAGACATGTTCATGCATTTATCCAGGTGATTGTGGCCATCAACAAGGATCCAGAGGCTCCCATCTTCCAGGTAGCTGACCACGGGCTAGTTGCCGATCTCTTCAAGGTTAGTGTCTGAAGATTGTTCAGTCAGGATAATTTCTTGTCTTGATAGCTGTGCAGCTTTAGTTTGTTATTCATAGTCTCCAAGTATTAACTTTGAAATCTTCCCATTTGATAGCTAGCAGCAACATTGTTGTATAAGCTACCCGGTCAGGAATGGACCTTTTTTTCTTTTTGTCTGCAGGTCGTTCCTGAGATGACAGAGTTGTTGGAGAAGTAGCGTGCTTGAGACTGTGTAATGTATGTAGTGACATCTGCAAGGGTTCAGGGTTATACAATGTATGTCTAAATATTGGGAATTGAATACTAATAAACTGCCATGCCTTCAAGTGGACACATTATTATATCAGCTGTAAAGATTTATCTGCTGTTTTGATCTTAAGAAATCTGTGCTATGCAGTATTACCAGTATTGTATTTTTGTAGCTCTCTTCCACAAGTAACATCAATACTTGCTCCAGAACATGGTAATGTTCAAGCAGCTATTATACAAGGTTTGTGTTATGCCTACACTATTACATACTTCATACAACATTAAAGATCAAGAGTGAACCATACCTCTGGGTGTCATCATTGCTTCGTGAGCAAGAGCCAATATGGGGAGGCATTGATGAAGTCTGTATCAGAGGACATCGTTAATGAGGTTGTGGCTTTATTGTACCGTAGAGTGCCATGGTACCAATTTTTTTCCTGTCTTTATACCTTGGTTGTACCTCTAGATGGTACTTAAGTTTGATAGAGATAATTGAGCACCAGGCTCCTGTGTAATGTCACCTGTACAGGGTTAATATGGCTGTAGTGATGGTGAAAAAGTCAGCCATGGTGATGGCGGAACAGCATTATGTCACCATGGCGATGGCAGATCAGCACTGGGTCACCGTGGGGATGGCAGATCAGCACTAGTTCACCATAGCAATGGCAGATCAGCACTAGTTCACCATGGTGATGGCAGATCAGCACTAGGTCACCATGGTGATGGCAGATCAGCACTTGGTCACCATGGTGATGGCAGATCAGCACTAGGTCACCATGGTGATGGCAGATCAGCACTAGGTCACCATGGTGATGGCAGATCCACACTAGGTCACCATGGTGATGGCAGATCCACACTAGGTCACCATGGTGATGGCAGATCAGCACCAGGTCACCATGGTGATGGTAGATCAGCACTAGGTCACCATGGCGATGGCAGATCAGCACCAGGCCACTTTGGTGATGGCAGATTAGCACTAGTTCACCATAGTGATGGCAGATCAGCACTGGGTCACTATGGTGATGGCAGATCAGCACTAGTTCACCATAGTGATGGCAGAACAGCACTAGGTCACCATGGTGATGGCAGATCAGCACTGGGTCACTATGGTGATGGCAGATCAGCACTAGTTCACCATAGTGATGGCAGAACAGCACTAGGTCACCATGGTGATGGCAGATCAGCACTAGGTCACCATAGCAATGGCAGACCAGCACTTGGTCACCATGGTGATGGCAGATCAGCACTAGGTCACCATGGTGATGGCAGATCCACACTTGGTAACCATGGTGATGGCAGACCAGCACTAGGTCACCATGGTGATGGCAGATCAGCACTAGGTCACTATAGTGATGGCAGATCAGCACTAGGTCACCATGGTGATGGCAGATCAGCACTAGGTCACCATGGTGATGGCAGATCAGCACCAAGTCACCATGGCAATGGCAGACCTACACTAGGTCACCATGGTGATGGCAGATACAGTTGGTTTTACATAACATTGTCTCTATGACATTGAATTACAAATGATAACAACCATACAAACCATATCCTATCATGTGTACAAGCAGTGTAAAGACACTTTTACCATCTACATGTGCTCTTTCTGGCACATATGCAGAGATAACCTTGAATTTAACAGCTTGTTTAGCATGCACACATAATAACTTCATACGTCTATTTCAGTTTCATTGTCAGGGTTGGAAGACATAAATATGCTTCAAATTTTATCCGAAATAACTATTCATTGCCAAAGCAATAGAAAATGATTTGTTGCAATTTCCATACATAAAATGTAACTATGAATAAGAGAGGTGCTACATAATTTGCAACTACCAGGCTCAAGGTAAAGGGGGGGCAATTTTGCTAGTTAGATTTGATGCCCCCCATGAGGCCGTCATCAGCAGAAATTGTCGTTCCCATTATGTAGAAATGGAAGTGAAAATGATCAACATTGGGGGCTTGGTACAGTCCTGGTTGTCCCATCTATCTACAGATGAATCTGGCTGTATTTAAGTGTAGATCAATGAAACAATCTATGTTAATGCTAATTAATAATCATTATCAGCTAATGTAGTATCTATGCATGAAATTTATTCATGACATACATATGTAACCCAGAACATACAGCACACAAAACAGAAGTCCATGCACGTATGTCAGTGCTTAGTCTTCTGTGCACTGAAACAATGTCTTGCAGTGGAATATTCTAGTCATGTTCAGTTAGAAAATGTGAGTTTCTCTACAAATATGATGTGATCAGGATGGAAGCATACAGTAGATGTTTTGCTCATTGCTTCTTGCATTTTCGGAGTCTTAAAATATTTTGCCCTTAATCTGTTGCAGTCCTCCTCAAAAATGAGTTCCACAGTCCATGCCTTAATTTTACAGATACAGCAAGAGACACTCTCACATCTGTTTAGATTTGAATTCCTTTAGTGGTGACAAGGAGGTTCAAAAAGGATTATTTTACCTCCATGGTGGTGACTTGGGTAGATGGTACAGGAAATGTGACATTGTTATGAATTTACAAGAAAATTTAAGGAGAATCTACACAATTTATTGTGATCTCTCCAGCTCAGGGATTTTACATACCCCATAACATGTTGGAGGCCATGCCCAACACAAAACTTGAGCTCATGTTGTGCCATATATTTCTTTATGAGCAATGCCATTCTTCCTTTTAAACATCATTAAAGAGTTTGAATTTAAAACTATGAGGTATGAGGAGTGGTGACATCCCCTGACCTACAGAGATATGTACATGTTGTATTAATATTATCATACATGTGCAATTTCGTTCAATACCAGTAACTGGAAGTGGGCCAGGGGACATATTTAATGAACAGGCCTTGTAGTACACCTGTGTCCTGTACATGTATTTGGTAACTTTCCCTGAGTGCAGGCAACAGCAACAAGTAATGGCACTTCAACATTAGCTTACAAGAATTCAGATTAAAGCCAACATTGTCCTGACTAAATACCAAATGATGAGCCAGAAAAGTTTGCAGGGAGAGTTTAATTCATATTGAAAATAATAGGAATGATTTTGAAAATATTGCACAACAAAACTCTATTGACAAAAAAGGACATCTAATGATATAACTGCTCAAATTTGTGATTAAAATTAAAATCAATGATATAACTTTCAAAGAAATAATCATTTCTTAGATCAACATTTATCTAAAGAAGAAAGAAATAGAATGTGCACACAATCCACATACACTGATTGGATGCCTCATAGACAACTTTTAAAATACCGAAATTTTAACTGCTTTGGTAAAGTGTGTAGGGACTTTGCCAACAACAAAAATATGTAAAATTCTCTGTGCGACTGATTCATTGTCACTAAAGCCTTGCTGCAATTATGGAGATCGGAATGTGTGGCTCGGGAAAATTGAGGTTAAATCTATCATTTTGCTGAAATTGGCAATCCCATTGTGAGCCTGATATGTAGGTGTTGGAGTAATTTCTGTCCCTGTGTTCGGGGGAACACCTATGGTAATTAAACCGAGACAGAGAGGAAATTGCACTATTACCGGAATACTGCTGGTTAAGTGGGCAACAGAATCGAAAAATGGCGCCTCAATCACCAAAATTCTACAGATAGGAATTACTAGTACTTTGACTAGTAGGGGAGGGGGGCTTTTGATGCATTTTTAGACAGATATTCATGTTTTTCTTTGACTATTGTGCCAGAGAAAACATGCACACAGAATGCCAGAGATTTTGATAAACAATAAACAATACATGCACAATACCGGTATATGCACCAAAATATTATGCATTTGCAATACATGAAAGTAAACAGTAATAAATACAATCAACACCATTGAATGATATAAGGATATGATTACTATCAATTTTTTTGTCAGATTAATGTGTGGACTTATCATAAAGTATCATCATATTGTATACTCTCATCTAAAACACTTGTGTCAAGGCCACTGGTTGCTAACATTCTTTCTTGGTCTTGGTCACACTTGTCATACAGTTATTGAGTTATGTGGTAGGATTTTCAGCAAGTCTTTGACAGAACTGACTGTCATGAAGGATGTCCTCAATTTGCACTGGACACCTACCATAAAACAAATGCCTTGGGACACTCATAAGCAGCATTTCCAAAGCATCATCTGCTTCCAGGGATCGGTGATATGTTTTATTGTCCACAATAGCTAGAGTGCAGTTGCTGGAGCATTTCCATTCTGATAGAACTGTAAATGGGGAAAAAGAAGAACAAAGGGTTGAGACATGTAGCTTGGGTACCATCCGGATCTTGCTCACGTACGCTCGAAAAAATGCGTAGGGGAGCAAAATCTGGATGGTACCCAGGCTATGAGACATGTGCAGTGCTTCCAATCTCAAAACACAATCCACTGAGGACCTCTAGCAGTCAACTGCAGTGTTGCAGATCATGTGCAAAAAAAAAAAATTATAAAGCGGGTCACCATCAAACTTTTGCTTAATTATATGGTGAAAAAGTCAATATACAAATACATGTAAACAATAGCATTGCTTAATATCAACAGGAGTAAGAAGCAGTACAACTTACCTGTTCTAGGACTATCTCATTGCAGTACCCAGCATTGCCATTCTGCTGCAGTTCTGTCATCTCCAGCAAGAGGGCACCATTAACATAAGTATCTCCACTGCCAGTTTTCTTCTTTCCCTTTCTGACTTTGCCATTGGTCTGTGGGGCAGCTGTGTTGTTTTTAGAGACCAATTTGTTATCTGTTGATAAGGCTTTTTTATGATCATTGACCAATGCTTTGTTAACCTTTATTTCACAGACTTTGTTTTTGCTGTGAGACACTTTTCCATCGCTGGGCATAGATTTATTATCTCTGAATAAAAGTCTGCTGTCCTTGTTTGAAGGAAGCATTCCATTGAGGAACTTCTTGCCTGTGCTGTCGTTCCTGTGCTGCAAAATGATCTCACTCCCAATGACGTCTATACGATCCATGTCACAGCTGCTCACGGCGGGATTACCTTTACTGTTACTACTTGGACTTCTGTTGTTGTGCTGTTGATGACTCCCTCTGGGTTCTACCACAGCAAGTGTCTGCTGGCCACAATCTGGAAGTTGTGTGCCACTACTGAAGTTTGCCTGATCCCTTGACTCATCATTGATTTGTTGCCGTGGCCTGGTTTCTTCGCAGATCCCGCTGTCTCCAGTGGTGCTCTCTGACAGACGACTCGTGATGGTACCGGACGGTACGTCGTTAGAGTCCGACAGTCTGTGGGCGTGCACCACAATGGTAGAGTTGGGAGAGTCTCTGCCACCATCTGTACACAACAAATTGAATTTTTGGTCATTGCCTGAGGTTTTGCCAGTTTACGTCTATTTACATGTATTCGAGCAATTTCAAACTGCCCAACGCCGTTCAGAAATGCAAAGTGAACATATGTGTACAGTACTGTATACAGGTTAAAGTAGTCTTCAAATTATAGATCAGGTAAGACATTACATGTTACTGGGACATACATGTAGGGCCTAGGGAAAAAATGCTGATTCATAAGTGTAGCTAAAATTTATACAGAATCTATCAACTATGGCTGTTTCCTAAAATTGCCTGCACCAGAGTAAAGCATCCTGATTGAAAGTGTCACAGTTTCCAGAATGAAGGATATGTGAAAAAAACGCTGAGGCACCACCAAGCTGCAAGGGGCCCCAAAATCAAATCATAACCCCATATCAAATATCAGGGCAATTAATTCTTAGCCTAAACATCATTCTGGCAAAGGTATTAGATTTGGTAACACAACTGATTACTGCAACATGCTTCAGGCTAACCTCTCTGTCTGCCATTGTTCTTGCCCTGTCTCTGCTCAATGGTGTGGATGAGCCGTGCCACATACTGAGAGTCCTTCCTCTCCAAGGCCACCTGTAGCTGCTGACTCACGTTGTCCTCCTCTGCCTCTCGTCTTCCTAACAAGAACCGCAACCTGTGGATCTCCTCCTGCGGGGATACATCATCGTCATGTCACTCTCCCTCATGTCACTCACTCGTGTTTTGGCATCTTTGCAGAGCTTGAAATACTTTTTTCTGCATACCTGCATCCCATCTTGATGTCAACAGTGCTACAAAATGGTCGAAAAATAGGCCCAACTTGCATAAAATCAGTGTATGTAATTCAATTGTTTTCAAAGATTGTGTCTTAGATTTTCCAGGAGTATCTCTCCTTACATTTCTTGTACCACCTCATTAGTTAAGGCTGAGATAGAAGCAAAGGATCCTGCTGCCTGGCAAGCTGTAATGAGAGGAGCAAGGAGCCAGCAGCTGGCCTGAGTACTTAGGCAGGCAGGGACCTACTTACCTGGTTCTCATCGTGCATCAGGTATAACGTTTGCAGCTCCTGGTGGGCCCTCCGCTGGGCCTGCAGCAGCACATGAACCTTCCTGCTGGCTTCCTCCCTCACTGGAGACACACAGCCTTGCCAAGAAACACTCTTCCTTATTATCATTCAGACATAATAGGTCACATTGTTTCCAATATCAGCTAAAGAATGGCAAGTCTCTGTATGGGCTCTGGCTGAAATTGAATCAAATCTTTTTTTCAAACTTTGAGAAAAGGTTTGCCAAATAGTCATATCTGTTGCACAATTTTTTGAACTGATCATCAGCAAGAATCTATGGCAGCTTTTCCATCACAAGGCAGCTGAATTTTGCACAACACATTCATGACTCTCCAAAGAATGTCATCAACTTCTTATGATAAACCAACCTATTGTACAACCAATGTAACAACACCAATTTTCATCCTTCCTAGTGGTCATCTCTTTAATAAGTAATTTTGCTGGTGGGTGGTGTAAAAACAAGACGCATGGAGGTATAAAAAATGCAGTATTAATAGCTGAGTAACAATTGCAAAGTACAAATGTACTCGATCTATTTCCTGGTTAAGATGTAAAGATTGTAATAGAAAACTCATGAGAGATGATGTGTTCCATACTTTGTATTTCTGCTCCTAATATACAGTATTGGGTATTAAAACTTGCATTAAGATGAAAACTTCTGTTATGTCGCACTAGTAATGGATGTATTACAACAATGACGTCCATGTATGTATGCCAATATTGTAACGGATTTACAGTATGGAATAAAGTGCCAGGGCAGACATGGAAATGTTTTTAAAAAAGCATGGAGATACCTTGTATCACTCGATAGCATCGCCACATCCTCAGAATGATGACAAGGCTGAAACCATCCCACGCAGAAGATGGGGCCAGCTCAGCAGACACGACCATCATGGGGACACAGGCTATGATGACAAGCGCCAAGTCCAGCACCTTTCAAACAACATATGGTACAACTATTAGAGAAACATTTCAACAATTTTTTTCACCTTAATTTCCATTAATGTATAGTGAACGGACACTGTAAAACCGGTGTTACACTGCAGGAAAATAGCTTGCCCAACAAGTCTCTGGCTCTAAGGACATTTTGGCAGCATTACAGCCGGTGTCCTCTTGATCACTGCTCAATTTTTAGAGATTGGCTGATATTCGCAGGTCACTGAGCTCCATTCAGTATGATAGGGCTGATTTTTAGATGAAAAATATGCTTGACTCTCTGGAAAGTTTGAGATGCAGCGACCTTCTGGCAATCAAAAAAATTGGCCAAAGTTCGTTGACAGTGTGATGCCAGCTTTAGGATAGTGCTTTACCTCAATTTTGTTGTCAAAAAACTGCCACTGATGACACACCAGCCTTGTCAGCACCTAAAACCAGAAACACAGAATATGTTTTACACAAGTTGAAAACTAACACATTCCACAGTCACATGCTGTAATGCTTTGGCAACAGTTGTACTGAAATCTCAATAGAGATACATAACACAAAGAAACAAACAAACAAACAAACAAACAAACAAACACACAGATACATCTTACAGACTAAAATACATAAGCATGCATGTAATTTTGTTCTATGCACTGCTTTTATTTTCATGTTATAAATGTTAAGTTTCTATCATTATTACCAAATCTATCCCCCTGTAAACTATTTTCCTCATTGCTGTTGACACTACTGACATGTCAATTAAAACAGCAACAAACAGTTGTGCTCAAAAGAAATCAAACTCATGTGGCCCAACAGGTCTGAAACCCTGATAACATAGACACACAAGGAGAGGCTGTCACACAGAGGACATCTGACAGCATCTACTTACAGTACAAAGGATAGTGACGCAGCTTGGTAGTAACAAGAATGGTACAACACGGTTAGAAAGGACAGGTCTTCTACAAACATGTCTCAAGTACCGTGGTTTGTACATCTTCAAGAATGACACCACAAGGGCATACTAGTAGTGAGCCAACCATCTAACAATCTAACATCTATCAATCATAATATAGCAGATTTATGCTATGTTTAATTTACACTAAGTTTCTTTGTCTGCAGAACTGGGAAAGTGCCTTAAGGTATAACATTGGGACCTGCTAAGTTCAATACAAGTATGACTGTCTTATATCCTACACTAAGCAGTACTAGTAAGCTACTAAAGGAACATTTCATTGCTTAAGAGAAAACAAACTTCATCTTTCATAGGTACAAAAGTTCTTACCTCTATAGTAAACACAGACAGCACACCTAGTCCCACCCAGTGGATAATTCTGGCAACCATTTTGTCATGGTTAACTGTAAAAACAACATCAAAACAGCATGAACTTTTTTGTTTCAAAGAAACCAGGGCTATAGCACCAGAGATAGGTATGTTTGCCTGTGTTTGATGGTGTTCAGCACTAGGGACAGGTATGTTTGCCTGGTATGTTTACCTGTGTGTGGCTGGTGTTCAGCACCAGGGACAGGTATGTTTGCCTGTGTGTGGCTGGTGTTCAGCACCAGGGACAGGTATATTTGCCTGTATGTGGATAGTGTTCAGCACCAAGGACAGGTATGTTTTGCCTGTTCGTGGATAGTGTTCAGCACCAAGGACAGGGATGGGCTTCAGCACTAGGCAAGGTATGTTTTTGTGTGGATGGTATTCAGCACCAGGGACAGGTATATTTGCTCAATGAGGATGGTATTCTCACAGAATTCACAAGTTTCTATGTTACGTGTGTATAACATTTAGAGGAACTTACAGTGTATGAGGCTTGTATCTACCAACAGCTCCACAAGAAGCAGATGTGATAGCAGCCATGCTGTCAGCACAATAGTAACCTGGGTGGCTGGACCATCTAGAACTTGTATTACCCTCTGCTTACATGTCTTCTCCTCTCTGTGTGAGAACAAGAAGAAAATTTGTAATGATTTGAAATACCCATCCACACTCCATCTTAAGTAAAGACCGTGATGAAGATAGTTGGAATAGATGATTTCTGACTCATGAAAGAGGGGATGGGTGTGTGTGTATGCCATTTCCATTGACATTTGAATGTGTTTGCAATGCTAGATACATATTTATTGCACTTGGTGGTACGCATTCTAACATTGACACAACTGGGGTACACACACCCCTGTGATATGAGCCAGTTTTGTGGTCAGTGGAAATCTGAACTCATCTATTTATGACTCCTTTTTTCCAGAACAGCCCAGATGATAATTGGTCTACTGGATCAGCCATGTCTTCTTCCAAATACATACAGTAAAGCTTTCATAATTTTATCCCACTGTTTTAACATGATTTTCTGTAGGACTTACTCAATGTCACCAAAAATTGCAGCTTCAATGTCCAAGAAATCCTCTTCCACATTCCCACTGTACAGATCTGCTGAACTCCTGTAAAGGACAAAAAATCCTTCTGACACAAATACATAAAGCAAGGCAGTTCTATAGCCTCCTTGTAAAACAGCCATTACTGCAAAGCTGAAGGCTCTTTCAAGTATCTATTATGATAGTGCAATGAGGCCTTGCCACAGCTTGCATTTTTGCCAAGCAAACTGGGTCACCCCCACTTGCAACAGGTCTATTGGGTAGCAATGTATACTGTAAATATCTCAGGGATTCAGATCATTAAGCATGCCAACCATATCCAGGCTTCTTTTTTGCTTGTCTTGCAAGACTGGTAAATAGCCTCAAGGCGTAACACAAGATACAACAAGATCTCTTTGTTGGAAATCGCAGTGTTGCCACTGAATTAAAACCAATTTACAATTCAAAATAAGGAATCCATTAAAAGCTGTTACAAATATGGACAATTAATTCACAGACATTACAAAGAGAAGCAAGTTACACACCAGTTTCGTATACAGTACTTTCCATTATATGGTAGAATAACATCATTTACATAATCCTAAAAATAGCCCATGTTTGTGGCACATCAATAGTATATTAATGTTTCTGTAAAATCACTGAGGTTGCCAACAGTTCATCCTCGTATATATGGCATTGAGAAGTTGACGTCATATTTTGTGTTCATTTACCCCAATTAACCACCACCACGCACATCCCCTCATCCCGGGTGGCGTACACAACAACCCCCAACTCCTATACCCCTCCCCAACAAAAACAGTTCACAAATGCGATTCTAAAAATGATTCCCAAGGGAGGCATTTGTCTTTCTATGATGCACCAATACAAAAAGAGCACTAGACGTCTTGTCAAATGTGATGTATAATTCAAAAACATAATACACTTACATTCCTAGTCCTAATTCGTCTGCTACCATGACATCTTCTACCGCCAGCTGTCGGCAAGTTTCGTGATTCTGTTGTTGTTCCTTAAATCTTGGCATGTCAGGAACCAGTTAAACGTCGTCTGTTTAGTTATCAAAACCTTTTGTTGATCGTAGAGCCATATGCTACATCTTACGAATGTAAGACTGGAGCCGAAACAAAAACAACAGGTCATTCATGATTAGCTGACATCAGACTCGTTCCCGTTGTCTCGACTACGGAGCCCTGGGTACGATGATCACGTGACTTTTAATGATATTCTGGCAACTGGAGTGGGTCTGAAATCTGAATGCATTAATCTCAAAGCAGATGTAGGGACCGCTTCAGTGTTTCTATGTGCGTTTTTAAAGGATTTTTACATCAACCTACTTTTCCAACTTGAAAGACGCATTAAAAAAAAACTATGAATAAAACTAAAAGCTGGACCATTCATCTGCTTTAAGATTACACGCCTAGGGGGGATTCTAGCTTACCGGTCTTTCCAGGTCCATTGTCCATAACTGGTCTTCTCCAAAACTGTCCTACTTTCAGTTTAGGACGCCGCCATGTAGTGTAGGGGACATGCCTGTAGATTTATAGTATGAACAATATAGCATTGGTGTGCTTGCACTCTTCTCTCTATGGGATAGACTCATCAAAGATGTCTCTTTGAATTATGCGAGTGGGACGTGAAACACTGTTAGGCTACAATGAAATCCTTTAAGAGGAGCTGGTATATCAATAAACAAATTGCCGAGTACATGTAACGTTAGTTTGTTTGAGTTCGAAGTTGTGCATTGGGATATCGGTCGGCTTTTCTGACAGGCTACTCCCCCAAAAGATAACTGTCAGAAAACCACTATCTACCTCGAAATTCAATCTGCTTGGAGATGGGCTTTACGTAAAGTTTTTTGTCTTGTGCGTTATTACAAAGTCGCCTCGCTTGTACAGCGCTTGCGGGAGCAAAATGACTACTGTCAGTACCATGTTGCAGCCTCTGAGACTATGAAGCGCTTTTAGAATACTGTGTTTTTCTAACAAACTTTGGCTTGTAAACTTTTGCTGTGTTGACAGCCACTTTGCTGTAACTGAGACGAGGCCGCCTGAACTTACTAGTATTGTTCGCTAATTCAAGGACGTGCAACCAGTAACACCTCCCCGTCGACGGTCTATTTTCTCAAGGATATCCTTCTGTCAAGGGTCCGGTCACTTTCGGCCACAAATTGAGGGCATGCTTGGGGCAGTCGTTGACGGTTCAGCTTTGTTGAGACGGAAAATGTTGTCATGACCAAAACATTTCACGACGAATGCGCCTTGAGAGATGTACCAACACGGTGATTCGGGGAGAGCACACGGCAAACTCACGACGCCCTCCTAGCCTCTACCAGGCTTCGGAAAGCGGCTGGAAAGAGTAGAAATTGGCCAAATAGACAGATATACACGCCAGGGGATTGGTCCGGGAGAGAGTACAGTTTGCCGCGTCCGAAGCCTGTCGGGAGTCGCTATGTTCTTTCTAGCTTTGAAGGCCACTAATCGCTATCTAATAGCGATTTGGTGTCCGTCGGTTTTTAAAACTGCGATTGCACAACGGTGTAGTGTTTTATGTACAGCAACTGGGAGCACCCCCTCGGAAGATCAAAGCCAAGCACCGGTTCATGGCATTGGTCCCTCAGCTATCACCCGGTGTCGCCAATTATAGCTAGCCTACAGTACAGTTTTTTGTCCGAATTCGGACGCGGCAAACTGTACTCTCTCCCGGACCAATCCCCTGGCGTGTATATCTGTCTATTTGGCCAATTTCTACTCTTTCCAGCCGCTTTCCGAAGCCTGGTAGAGGCTAACGCCCTCCAGCTTTCTCGGTCTTCTGATCCTCTTCCAGTGCTCTCGTCACAAACCCGAAGAAAAAGCTGCTTTCTGAGGAGAAACCGACAGGTGGCCCCAAAACCTTCCTACGGAGGCTAAGGTTAGTACCTCCTTAACAAACTAAACAGCTGCCCAGGAATGTAGAATCTCATAAGGTTGCATTTACAACCTCTTGACTAATCATGAAAAGAAACTAACCAACAAACACCTGCAGTTCCACACAACTCTGCTAGAGGGACCAAAATTAATTCTCATTTTCCTCAAGCTAGTGACTATTCACTAACAAAGTATCATAACAATTTCATGATTTCTTATCAGGATTTATTTCATTCTATGAATAACCCATGGAAATGTCTTTCACATACCTCAATCCATACACCTTCTACAGTTCAAGGAAATCTACTGAGCATGATAACCTCTTGTGATAGGACACACACACAGTTATAATTGTATCACTTTGGGACCTTCGTCCCAACATTTTATTGACCTGTATATGCAAAATATAGATAGTACTTCATGTATGTACAAAAGGTAGTCCACTGCATGATGCCAGTGTCAATCTCTTCAATACTGAAATGAAGCAATTTTTTCCACATTTGACACATTGAAGCTATCCTAGCTCTTAACAATTATTTTTGCTTTGAATTACTAGCGCAGGCTGCACAGCCTTCACGGCACCTTTGAGAAGTAATGTCTTTCACTGTAAAATCAGTCCTAGTTTCATCAAAGTATACATGTAAAATTGTAACGTTATAGTATCTTATTATGGTAAAGATACCTTAATGTTTCCAGCTACCTATGATGCAACAATGGATGGAAAAGCTACATTTGGACCTTACTTGGTTGGGGATACTGTGGATTTTCTATCACTCCTTTTCCAAATTTGAGCTCTAGAAACCCTTTCACATCATTTGGAGCTGACACCTGCATTTCCAAAAACTTCACAGTCCTTAGTGGGACGAGGAAGTGTTCGGGGAAGTCTACATCTTGTCTGTGTGTCTGTGTCCAAAGTCCTCTGGTCATAACTCCGTTCTGAGGGTGGAACGGCCAAATGTCTACATGCAGGTGGTTCTGAGCGCTATACTGTACCCGATAGAATTCCCCCTCTGTGGCTCTTTCCCAAACAAATCCCTCACTGTCTGTGTGGGACCCTTGATGCAACATATCTAATGGCAGGCATTTTTCAATGTCATCCCTGTAGATACCAAGGTCAATGTCGTAGTCCCATGGGATGATGTCATTATGGCGGGCTGCCCCCAACAAGCTCCCTCCTTCCAACCAATACCGAGCTCCACATTCCTGTAAGGTGTGGAACACGTGTCTCCCCGTCTCCCGAAGAGCCTGGAGACAGCACGGCGGTGTCCACCGGTTCTCATACAAGTACTCCGGCATATCATCCACAACTGTTCCAAAACACCTGGGGGTTTCCTTCCTACATCCATACCACTCTACCCTCCCATTACTCAAGCTCACCTTCTTAATACCGAACTCCTCATACATGGCTTTCAATCTATTGTCATGTCTGGTTTGATGTTTCCATTGGTTGTGAGGGTTTGTGAACAGCTTTTTAGCTGGAATGGTACTAGTAGGTACTTGTACAAGCTTCCACCCTCGTAGGGCGGTCTGAATGAAAAGACTTTGTGGGAAAGGTCTATGGTATGGCCGACTTAAGGAATGAAAATCAACTGTCCTCATTAAAATGATGTGACTTCCATCCAACCCATTACAGATATCTTGTACGGCACCTCCTTGCTGGTATGTCAGCGTCCACTGTTTCAAGTTCACGTCCATGTCGAAGCATTGCGATGTCATCTCTCCACCAACTTTTGCTGCAACCATACGGACATCTCGATTCCGGGAGTGAAACACACTCAGGACTTTCTCCACCTGCTTAAGCGAGGTTAGAATTGCTCCATCTGGCACCAGGAGAACAAGCTCTGTATCAATGAATCGTTCTGGGCAAGAGGCATTTGGATGTCTGTCCAGTGAAGTCTTCATGGATACAACTTTGACGGCGCCATCTTCTGGAAGGGTCAGGGGTGGGTATGGGGCTTTGTCCACAACAATGACGATATGCATATATTCATCCAGATATAAGATCGACTTGACTGTTTCTGCGATGTGGTTTTCAAAGTCTTCAAACTCTCTGATCACCACAGTCACTCTGTCAGAGATTGAACTTGACATGCCACGCTCCAAAACCTTGACTGGGCCCTGCTTCCTGGACTTGACTTCGACTATGACGTCTTCCAGGTTCACATTCTCCAGTCTTAGCTGTAGAACCACGAGACAACACAAGACGAAGGCGTTGAACAGAACTGCGAAGATCAGGATACACTGACATCTGGACAGGCGCATCTTGTCCAGTCTTGCTAGAGTAGGTTCTCCATCATTTCACGTCCACGGACGTCGAACAACGCTGAAATACCTTGCAGATACCTTGAGGGGTCTTCAGTGGCAAGTTTTCTTTCGATGCAATTGATTATAGAAGCTTAAGGAGAGTAATACAGCGCCAAGAAACGCCGGCCTCACTTGAAAACAGTGGCGTCGGCCTCACAAGTTCAAATCCCAGTCAGCTGGTCTTTCCCGTACACAGCGGGACTCATACTAGGGGAGACGCGCCTGAAAGGGCATGCGCACTAAGTGCCTGGTGAGTGACCTCAAAATTAAGATTAGCTAAAGAACTTTAAAAGCCTTTTTTTGGGGGGAATTTTGTTGAATTTTTGGCCTTTTTATGGTGGGTTGTACAGTGTAGGGTTCTGAGTGATTGTTTTTGCCAAAAAAATTGAGTTTTTTCATGAAGTTGCCTTGCTATTGGGTTATATGTTGACCTACACCCCTCCTGCCTTACCCATTGGTATCGACCTGAAATATAGGGTCAAAGTGCACCAGTGTTTACAAACACGGCTGTAACTCAAGACTCGCCGATCAGAATTTCCCGAAAAGGCTTGTAGGTACATATTAATAAATTGGCTAATGCATGAAGGTGAGTTTGTGTGACCACAACTTCAGAAAGGTCAGATATGGTGCCCCTTTTTTGGCCTGTTTTTGCATAGAAGTCAATGTTGGAGCCCAACCGAGGCGTCTCCCCACTACCAGCATCCCTTGCGATAGTGTCTTTGGACTGCTCCATTAACCAGTAGGGGATTCTTCGTCATGCTGTCAAGAAAATCATATAACGTATAAGACATCATACTGTTTATACAGCAAGCGTCAAGCAAGCCCTACGTGTTATAGATATTTAAATTCATTACAAACAGCTTTTAAGCACGTTGGTTAACGGCGCAATAGTAAGGTTGAAAATACTGTTACGGATTGTAGTCGACTCTTCCGTGGCTCGTTTCCAAGCAGATGTTGGGATGGAAGATCGGAACATTCCCTGACATGACAGGCTTCTCTCACAGCAGGGATTCTCTGACAGCACTAGTCACTTTGTACTCGCCGATTGTCTGCAGACGTTGGGGTGGGTGCTGTCAAAGAAGCACGACTATCGGGGAAGCCTGTCAGACTGAAACGTTACGACATTCCACCCCAACATCTGCTTAACAGTCCCGTCAGGCAGTTCGCACTGGGCGCCAAACACAACCTGATAAAAATGGCGGAAGTCAAGTCGGGAGAGTCTCCCTCTTCTCCGGGAGATGAAGCTATTCCTCTGGCTTCTACACAAGAAGAGACCACAGTTGATGTATCCAAAGGTGTAGAAGAAGAGGAAAGAAGTATGGAAGTGGAAGAAGCGGTGCCAGAACCGGAAGAAAACGTTGGTTGTTCCTTGATTGTTGACCGATTTTTAGCGCAGGCCTATATATATAATTTCGTATTCGGTATTAAATGTTTTTGTCTTCCTGCGCGAGATTTGTGCGATGTATGGACGTCTACATTTGTATTTTACTACCTTTACCAGTGACGCTCTAGTATCTGTCTATTTTGTTTAATACCAGTGCCACTTTATATTTGTTAATGCTGCCAAAGAAGATGCCCTTTTACTTTTTTTTTCAGTCTGCATAATAATTTACAAGTTGCCTCAATTTTTTCTGCAACTTCAAAAATCATGTCCAAATTATACATGTAATCATTTGCAGAATTTGCAAGCAGAAGTATATAATACCCGGTATGCTTCATCTGTTTCTTAGCTGTTAGTCATATGGATGCTTAAGTCACTAAACCTTTATAATAAAGGGTTAATGCACCGCCCCGAGGTGTATATGGTGAGATAATCCCTGGTCAGGTGCGATAACCACCGAATAAACCACCAAGTGAGCGTAGCGAACGAGGTGGTTTATTCGGTGGTTATCGCACCTGACCAGGGATTATCTCACCATATACACCGAGGATAAGGCGGGGCATTAACGTTATTATCATATAGCCTATCAGGGTTCTCCCCAGACGACGGAACAACGGCGCTGCGCCGGTATACTCCTAGCTCAGCGCCGGTATACTGCTTTCCAAATTTAGGGTGTTTCATCCCTGTTTTTCCGGATAATTCTGCCAAAATTTGTGAAAATTCGCTCATTTCAGGGCTGAGTGGCGTCTATTTTCCCGTCGGCATTGTCTGTGAAAACTTGTGAATGTGCGATAATCGCGTCAACAATGACCATTTCGCACATCGCTACAAGGGAGTAGCTGTCATTAGTGGAACATCGGACGCCCCGCTGGCGTTTTAAAATCATGTAAACAACGCTAATTGCCTGATTTTCTTGTGAATCAAAGCCCACGGCTCAGAAATTAAGTTTATTGGCTACTACTAGTATGTTTACGGACGAACTGGAAAAATCCCCTTACCAAGCACGTGGCGGCCGCGAGACATTCTGTCAAATTCGGCGAAGCGGGAGAAAAATGACTCGTGCAATACAGCGATATTACCCATGAAAACAACGTACGAGGCTTTATTTTCCTCTAGAGTGTTTTTTTAAGTCACAAAACCTCTACAAATACCGAAATTTGTCCACAAATACGGCCTCGAGCTACCGACGAGAAGCCTCCCTGACGTGAACCGGTCGGCTACCAATCAGCGTCGACCTTATTACCGCCGGTGACGTCAGTGACGTCACCGGCGGTAATATAGGTCGACGCTGATTGGTTCGGGTGTTCGTTGGATTTTAATAACCTCTGCGTGGGTGTGTTATGGTGTCATAAACAATGGCAAACGGGGACCTCTGATTGGTCAACGCTACCCGGCTATATGATAATACCAATTAATACAGTTTCTGGTTATGTTACATCAACAGTCACAGAAGGCCAACTCAGACATGGATAATGGACACCCTATGGACAGCGCTATGGAAGATGTAACAACAGACACTTCCCTGGGACCTGGGACCACCAGCGAAACAAATAATAGTGCTGAAGGTGTCTACATGCAACATCTCCTAGATGTTCTCTCCAAAACAGTGAAGAAGTGTGTTGGTGCTGGAAGGTAAAAATAAGCTGTTACCTGCTGCAGTGCAATATTGCAAGTTGTTAGAAATTTTGCCTGTAATTTGGAAAAGATTTTTATGAATACCCAAGCTGCTGTTCCTGCCATATGGCAACCTTAGCCTTATGAAGCCTATTGTAATTATTCTCATTCTTGTAATGTACATATAGCATACAACACGGTGTATTCCATATTGCCCGAGGTATCGACCCGACTGCGATCCGACTTGCGGGAGGGCCAAGGCCGAGGGTGATGCGGAATACACCGTGTTGTATGCTATTTATATCATACCCACCTTAGAAAACATGTCTTTCAAGGCGAAATGAGCGAAAATTTGGTGTCCCTAAACAAAAAAACTGCTAAAACATCCATTCCAACGTCCGAATCCTGTATTCGAATTTTCGAAAGCGGCGCACACGGTTGGGGCGAAACGCGTTCGAATCGTCCTATGGAAGCCCGGTTTATACACCCGTGTTGTACGGGTGGATACAACACGGCCGGGAGCACTGTATCGCCGCCCGGGTATGATATAAAGTAAAATACAACACGGTCGGGAGCACTGTATCGCCGCCCAGGTATGATATAAATGGCTTTATAAATCTTCATACCAGCTTTACCAGCTGTTAATTAGAGTCTATGATAATTCAATGCTCAAAAGTGTCATCAAATTGTGTTTTAGAATCCTTATTTTGTTCCAGGTTTAGCACATTTGCCAGGAACTACAAGTTTGCCTACAAGCACAATCCAAAAGCCTTGCAGAGCATTGTACAACAGCATGTGCAGCACCTTCAAGACAGTGTCCATGTATGTATACCTGTTCTGACGTTAACTTTGCCCTATCCGTCATGTAGGACTGATTAGGCCACAAAAATTAATCTCATATATCCTCATTGGTTCTCATGATCTCAAACATTTCAAAATCAAGGAGGTTAAAAATCAAGTCAAAACCAAGCAAAAGGACGACATTAAAACTTAGGGCTGGAAGAAATGATCCTGACTCTTCACTCCTGAAACTGAGTGTACCAAGATAAAACTTTTCCTCTCACGAGCAATAAGAAATCAGATTGTTGTGGCCTTACTGTTATGCACTCATGTAGAGTCTGGTTAGGGTTGTTGGGCAATGCCCTATTCATTCCACTCAAAACTCTCTGTACTGTAAGTTGTTTTCTTTACATGTTGCTACATTAGTACCACCTTGCGCTAGTATAGGTTTACAAGGCCTTACTTTGTTGAATTGTTAAATTGTATCAGAGCAGAAAGTAATCTCGATTCGTTTGATTTGGGGGCGAATATTTGCCAAACATTACACAAATGAACACTATACAAATCGTTAAAAAAATGTACATTATACAAATGTACTATCAATGAAGAATGATATTACAGTACATGTGCGTTTCTTTCTATTCCAGGCTGAAATCCAGCTTCTCCTGTCTGAAGAAGAGATTCCAGCATTGTTCAGTAAACTAGAAACTATTCTGAATGACTCTACAACAGAGGAGGACACTACTGCATGGTAAGGGCGTGTACGAGCATGAACTGTACACTAAACCCTGCAAAAATGTCACACTCTTACAGTAAGAATACTTAACATGATCCTTTGTGGGGAAGGTTTTGATTTTGGGTCCATGTGTGTACTTGTGTTTGTGAACAATATAAATCAACAAGCTATAGATCTCAACAAAATGAGGGTCAAGGTCGAGTTTGGACTCCTACTTTCTAAGGTACATTTGTACTGCACTTCCGGGATATCTATCATTTGATTTTTGGGTGCTTGGTAGATAACTTTTAGGCTCAGGCATAAGTGATATAAGTTTGGGCCCCCTTGCAACTTATTTGGAACTGGCAGGTATGTTTTGTTTGGGAGATGGTGAGTGGATTTTAGTTTATGTGTGAAAATATCACTATGGTACATGTATCTCACAGGCTATGTTGACTCTCTTTTCTGAAACAGGCGCCCCTCTGGACATCCGGAGAAAGACCTGCGAAGCCACAGGATGGCCATCAAACTGAAAGAGCGAGAAGAACTGCAGAAAAGGCTGCAGGCGCAGGAGCACGAGACGGCTCGTCTTAAGAAATCTGTGCTACAATCCAGGCAGAAGTTACTCCACACACAACAGAAACTTCAGGCCAAGATGGAGACTTTTGCAGAGGTAAGAAAAACAGGAGCATATAATGTGGAGGCTGTCTAAAAGTATCCTTGTGGCTGACACAGTGTTCGAAATACTTTTTTGAACCAGGTAGCACAGTGTGCACCTTTGAGTTCAGCGGTACATATTTTCAGGTTGCGTGGTGCGCTACCTGAGTCAGGGAGCAACTAGCGCACAAGAAAATCAGGTAGCAATTGCTAGTGTGCTAGTGGGTATTTCGAACACTGTGACAAACTATAAAATATGTAAAAGAGTTGTAGATTGTATAGTTTCCTCAACTTTGGCATCAGAAATGTGTAGAATGCCTCCCCAGAACATTTATATTTTATAACACAACTGTCCATACAGCTATGGAGATTAGGTATTTAGGAGGCTTATTTCTTGAACCAGATTGATGTTGTTGGCTAACATTTTGTCTATTTGTTCTGTGTGTTTAGGCTGCTGCTGCATGTGACACCTGCCCAATGGAACATGTCTGTACTCTCACAACGGATATACAGATGCAACAACAATACCGCTGATGTTTCCAAAATATAGTTGATCGCAAAAATGGCCAAAGGACGCCAATAAAATTATTGTGAATGCCTACAGGAAAACATGAGAAGTCAATTTGTGCATACACGTCATGTATCCACAAGTTACTCAAATTTCATGTCATCTGGCCGAAGGATTACATTGTCGCCCCTTCTGAAAGAGTGTTAGTTAAACTGGTGGATGAAGAACATGAACAGCAAGAAGAAGAATAGTGGAAACTACAAGTAACCTTTATTGGTGATAATACAGAATTAAAACTTTTGTAAACAGTGTGTGAAATACTAGGTTGCCCAGTTGCACCGTGCAACCATATTTTGCTTGGTGCAACCTATTTCTACACCCAGGTAGCTCAGTGCACTACCTAAATTTTGTGGTAAAGGATGCGCCTTTCTTCCATTGGGAAGTTTATGGAGAAGTTCCCATGGAAGAGCTCATCACTTCAGGTAAGGGGAAACAACTCTGTGTCAGAAATGTATAAATGCACATTGCATTCTAAAGTTAATCACAATGTAGAAGAGTTGAAATTTGGGGCAACCTGTAATTTTGATGGGCAACCTAGCTTTCATCCTAGGTTGCCACTGGCAACCTGGCTCAAAAAAGTATTTCGTACACTGTGTAAATAATGGCAGTAAAAACCCTCATGGTGATATGGAATGGACTCTACTACTAGTACATTTCCCTTTCCCCTTTACAGTATATAGGGTGGGAAACTGTTGTTATTTATCCTGCTTGTGTACTTGAAGTTGTGTGTTGTTCTTGACTAATGCCAGATAAGCCGAATTGTAAGATACATCATTTTTTTATTTTTCACATACAATTGTAAAAGTAACAGAAGGAAATTGTTGCCACAATTACCCACTCATGTCCTAAAAAGATGATGGGTGCTGACAAACATGGACATTAAGGATTTGTTGAAGAATTAACATACATATATAGATCAGAATCCCAACACTGCTGTATAATATGTAACGTTAGATGTGCTTGGAAATGTCTGTATGAGAACACATTTTGAGACTTTCAGCATATAAAGTAGACTTCTATATTAATTACACAATAAAAAGACATGACAAACTGGATGGAGATGCTTGTGTTGTAAAATAACCTTCACACAGATGTTTTATGTGTGTTTTGCAGCATTTTGTAGGTCTTTCCAGTGTCAGAGTAGGTGAAAAGGTAATAAAATGTGGACTTATAGATCATTAGTGTGAGAGGTACCAAGGCGCGAAAATATTTTCTTGGTAAGGACATAGCCATTAAGGTCACAATCATGGAAAATTAAAAGATAATGCAGAACTTTGCAACTAGAAATAGGAAGATTTATTTTGTAGATTGTCCCCTAGACTCAAAATATTCGTATTTCTCTTGTGATACCATCGGTTTCAAAACTTTGAAGTTACATGTAGTTACTTTGTGGTTCTTTATTAAGTGAAGAAATCTGAGAACGAACAAGCTATTGCTGCCGGTCTCATGCAAAAATCAAGAGCGCAGAAGGCTGCCATTCTTAAGAATATCGCCGAGCGGCAGTGCGTGCCAAAGCATTCTGACCGGTGTGGGATGGTATTTCGTGAATGACTACGACACACAACTTGAAGTTGCGGTATACGTTTGTTTCCCACCGTCTTCATGGTTCGCACTGAAAGCTTTTTTTATCCTGAAAGTTGATTTATTTTCGAAATTTGGTACAAGTTATAGCAGAGAAAGTTGTAAAGATAATGAACATTGATTAGATGCACCAAAATAACCTAGATAACGTTAACGTTATAGTCACACACGACCGAAAAGGTCCAATGAAGGTCTAGAGTTGTCAAGTCGGCACCATAATTTTAAGGGCAAACGTGCATCTAGTTTCTTGGCTTTGTGTATTTTTATCTGGCCTACCTCTCCATAAAGGTGGTTCTATGAAATCTCTTCTGAAGTAGTAACGTTACATATAAGTACATGCACCCACTTCATCATAGGTCTGCGTGTTTACTGTGTTGCATTCGAATTTCGAACGTACACAAACTATCGCCTTGGAGATGACGTTGGCGACGTCACAAGTCAGACGTTCTGTTGACGTCTCCACGTTCGATGTTTGCGTCTGTTTACAATATTCGAAACCCTCCGAGGTGGACACATGCATGTCTGCTGTTTTCTCGTCACAGCAGCTTTCAACGGTGGTAAAAAAAAACGTCATGCTTCGAAAAAAAAGGTTGGATAAGCTACCTTATTTTATACAGGATTATGTAGACGAACTTTTTGCGCGATAGTTACTGTAATGCCGCACTTTTCAACCTCAGTTGCCATCAGCTGAATGTCAATTCTTTTGCCCTTCAGGTTGACCTTGACCCAAGTGTGTATCTAAGGCCTTCTAATGTTGTGTCATTTACGGGCCATCATTGACAGGGGTAATGCTGTCTATTTATTAGGCATACGATTTAAAATCTAAAGTTGTAGTAAAGTTACCTGTTTAAGGTAGTAAGGAAGTTCAGCTCAGTTCAGTAAGGAAGAGGGAAGATATTTATTTTTTATCGTGGTCCAAGCTGTATCTACCGACATTGTCGACGATACAGCATCCTGGTCGACATCATCAATGGAAGGTTGGAAGAACGTCACGTTGTGTGTGATTTCTGCTCTGTGTTGTTGTGTCCTCTTCAGTCTCAGATTATCAGGTTTTTCAACTTTAACCTTTGATCCGCGGTCAAACAGGGTGACCGGCGACTATCCGCCATCTTAGCCGTCTTCGGGAGTATATTTTCTCTTCTCCCAGCATTTAAAGTCAATTCAACGTCATATTTAGTTGCTGATATTACAGACTAGCAGGTAAGACCTTTGTTTATCTTTTCACCGTTGACTTAGCCAATTCTATTTTGGCGAAAGCCTCATGGGTTCCAGTTGCGTACTGTTGCACAAAGTCAAATAATTTATCAGATCGATATCGTCGTCTCGATTATTGTATTTAAATGCAGAAATTTGCTACAAACATGTATTAAATCTAGCAACCTCCATACAAAATTGTATAATAATAATAATGTGCTATACTCCGGTAGTTATTGTCAATTTCCCCCCATCATTATTGATCATTATCATCAATATTATTGGTAATTTGATTTTTCATACTTCACGGGGAGGGGGAGCAATACCTATGTTATGTTGAAAAACTTTGCCTGCCATTCTGCATATCTTATATGGATATCGTATCATTATATCATTAGAAATGGAAGAGCCTAGCTGTGTGTTCCCTGTTGGACCGCCTATCAGACATCCTGGGTATGAGGTAAATGACAAGACTAGACAAGAACAGGCAGGAACACAGCTGGAAGAGGAAGCTAGCAGTGTGGCCTCTGTCCTGCCTGACAAGGGAGCCTGGTCACATTTATATGTACAAGCTCCTACAGAACAGCCACATCAGGGGGTAACCAACAGTCCCATGGATGCACCCTATGTATGTCAACAGTGTGGGTACAGAACATTTCGAAACTCTCGGCTATCCGAACACATGAGAAAACATACTTTTGAGAAACCTTACAAGTGTGACAGGTGTGAATTTTGTACACACTGGAAAAAGAACCTTGCACAACACATGGCTCGGCATAACGGTGAGAAACCCTACATGTGTGGGGAGTGTGGGTACAGGACGGTGGATGGGTCTAGCCTACGCCGACACATGAGGAAACATACAGGAGAAAAACCCTACATGTGTGGGGAGTGCGGATTTATGACGTCGGACAGTTCTAGCTTAGCCGCTCATGCAAAACAGCATACTGGTGAAAAACCTTTCAAGTGTCTCCAGTGCGACTATTCTGCGTTACTGAAAAGCCATTTAGATCGACACATGCTTAAACACACCGGCGAGAAACCCTACATGTGTGGAGAGTGTGGATACAGGACTAGTGACAGGTCTAGCCTGACCAGGCACATGAAAAGACATACAGGTGAACAGCCCCACAAATGTAACCTGTGCGATTATTCTGCCATACAAAAATGTAATCTGGACAAACACATGGTAAAACACACTGATGGAAAATTATTTTATGAATGGCCAAATGACCAACCTGTCACAACATAGAGGAAAACACTCAAGCCAGGTGTGCTTATCCTGTTACAGACAGTGAGGAGTGAGACATGGTAAATCTGTTGTGGAGAAACCTCGATGTCCCTTGTGGGACCTTGCTCAGTATAGCAAATATAATATGATGAGAAACAGTACATGAATGTGAATATGGGTTAAAACATACCCTTGACCACACTTTAACAGAAACAGGACAGATACTGCTGTTAAAGCTAGTGCAATACAAGAATATAAATTAGTGAAAGCTTGCCAATGTGACATTGACTGTTTTTGTGTTTTATTTCCAACATGATGACTAAGCTAAGGTTACATGAAACAAGACAAAATTAGCCTGTATTACCATTGTAGAATACTTAGATGAAAGAATTGCACATAAAAAGCCTGGTATTTATATTTTAATGACCATGTACAACCAAGGATGTTGGTACAACCATGTACTTACTGAGCAAAACCTGTAGGTACGAAAAAAGCATGATAATTTGATATTTATTTGTATAATATCCACTTGTTGCGAAATAAATTGTTGTTCACACGAGGAGTGACCAGGCAGCCACCATATGTAAGACAAAAGACAGTTCTATGTTGAACCAAGGACATTATAGGTTGAATCAAGGAGCTTGAAAACACGGATATAAATAAATACATGTAGCTCCATAAGTTGAACTGTATAGATGGCGGTTCGTTTCGGGTAATCAGGTACGTCAACTTTGACCTTTCAGCTGACCCTGATTTGTTGCGAGGAGGATCCTAGGAGTAGGAGCATCATATCTTATCGAATTATCTAAACAGGGTTTTCAAAGCCGCGCAGCGTCGATTCAATATCAAACGGAGAGGTAAGACATTATTCTACATTAATACTGGTTTGTGATGATAAACATCGTGGACGTCATTGTGTATCAGCATGGAGTTATAACTCCATGGTATCAGACAGTCTGACTGTAGATTTCGAACCTGGGGTGATAGGGGAGTACCGGTATGACTAAATACCTCAACCGACCGCTTCCTGGTCTAATATGGAGTGTACATGTGTTAAGAACCCTTTTTAACGCTATGGATACATTGCCTATGCAATTATAAATAGGAAAATCACTGTAGCTCTGACGTTTTTACCATTTTTTTTACCGTGGAACAGGGTCCGCCATCTTGTTTGTTTACATCGAGCCGCCAGAACGCATCGTGCCGTAACCAAGAAGGTTATACGGAGATAACCTCCTTGCCGTAACCATGGAGTTATAAAAGGAAGAATAATAACTCCATGCCGTAACTAAGTAAGTTTCAAGTCAAAATAAGGAAAGTAAAAAAGCTTCTGCAGCACGGAAACTTAGCAGATATAGAGGGAAACCTCTTTAAACATCATGTTTCCGGTGGTGGATTTAGCACTCAATACTTGAGGGCGGATATTTTGCGGGGTGTATCACTCCCTAAAAGACGATAAGACGATTTGCGACTCCACTTATATTAGAAGTTATAACTTGAAAAAACTCGCAAATACTTAGGAGTTCCTTTGTGATTTTTATTTATAATCGTATAGACAATGTATCCAGAGCGTTAAAAATGGTTCATAAACCATGTACACTGCATATTAGGCCCGGTTGAGGGGGGGTTGTCTCCCTATTTTCTCCTCGGGCCAGACTACAGCTTGCAATAACATGCGTAGCAGACCCATTGGCTGAAGCAAGGGTATAAAAACTATAATGTCCTTGGTTGAAGCAAGAACCTCCTTGGTTGAAGGAAATGCTGTGATTTTTTGTCCAGAGAGCTTTTAGTTTTATAATTTGTTACACCATGCGGGACAGGAGGTGCACTTCTAGAGTAGAGGAGAGTAGATCTGATATATGGCCAGCCGACACACCTACTCCTGGGTGAGGCAGCTATGCCTTATGATATATCGATAATCATCTATTTGGGGATAAGACTGTATTCCGACTTCCAATGTTTGTGTGTTTGTGGTCATGTTGTCGCCGATCTCGAACCATCTGGGAGGTCGGCGGTTCCGGATTTGCATCCCAAATCGGGTCTGCCTATTTTACCGAAAAACACCGAAAAACACATATAGGAGGCATAAATCTACCGAAATACACCCTGCATTGATGAGATAACAGCCCAAGTCGCTGTATTTTGGCATAAGATAACTTATACGTAGCCCAGGGAACAAGGATTGCACTAAGCAAACATAGTGCGTTACTGGGTATGTAAACAAACATGGCGACTGGCCGGCCCGTCTCCGCCGATTGCCGACTCATTATTTAGTGATTCGGGGGCCAACGGTGCTTCCACAAGTTCAACAAGTGAAAAATACATGATACAAACTGTACATGCATTTTCTACCTGGAACTTGGAGCAAGTAGGTGTTACTGATATTAATATATTAAAAACTAAACCTAAGCTAGTACCTACCCAATCATATTTCACCACTTGATACCTTGATACCTTGATACGTCGTCCAGGAAAAAAGGCCGGGGCCTTCCCAAACAAAATCACATATCAACACAGCTGAACAAATAAAATTGTGATTATGTCTAAGAAAAGAATTAGAATTGAAATGAAATTAAAATTGAAATTAGAATTAGAATTAAAATTCACATTTTTAGCTTACCAAAAATTCTGCCAACAATTTCTAATCGTCTACAAAAAACAAGTAATTTCGCACCCAGAAACAGAAAATTCTATCTTGGCCACCTAGCGAAATTTGACCATACTGCAGTTTTTCAGATATGGGAGATCTTGAAAAACAAGATGGCCGACTTGCGTGCCGAGCGCTCCTACAGATTTTCTTAATTGTTCAAGGCCGCAAAAATGTGCCCCAAACTCGTAAAAATGGATTGAATACAAGGCCACTAGAACGAAAAAAAATGTTGTTCTCTCGATGTTTAATTTGTTGGAGCACTGATGCTTCATTTCAAGGGAAAATTTGCGTGAGTTATTTGTCTCCATGTTGCCGATTTGAAAGTAGGCACAGGGCTTAATTTTTGATCGGCGCACAGTGCGACCGTGATTTCAAATGTAGTCGCACCGTCAAAAATCTGGGCGCATATGCGCCTAAATCAGGCGCAATCACGAGCGCTGAGTGTATAAAAAAAGCAAAGTAGTTTAAAACTATCACTTAGATGCGAGTAGAATTAGAGAAATGCTGATATTTCACATTTGTTTATTATTATCAGAAATGGAAAGCTGTGGTTTTTGAAGAAAGAAGTACCAAGTAGCCATCCTGCTGGGTACGAGATAGATGTCATGAACCAAACAACAATTACAACAAGCCAAACTATGATGGAGACGAATTTCATTGACGACCAGACAACAACAGACACTCCATGGAAGGAGACAAATATCATTGATGACGTCGAGCAGAAAAGAACAGATTTCGGAAGGCAACGGGACAGGCAAGATGAGATATTACGGACGGAAACATCCAATGTAGCTTCTAGTTCTACCCATCCCAAGAGAGGCGCATCACCTTTCCATGTACAGGCTCGCACTGGGCAAAATGACGGATACGTGGCATGTGGGGAGTGTGAGTACAAAGCACCGCATCGATCTGCACTGACCCGACATATGAAAAAGCACTCAGGGGACAAAGCCGACATTTGTGAGAAGTGCAGTTACAAGACGACTTGGAAGTCTCAGCTATTACAACATCGAAGAAAACATATCGAAGAGAAACCTTTCAAGTGTGAACAGAGCGACTTTTCTACTGTAAGGAAATACGACTTAGACAAACACGTTTTCATACATACTGGTGAGAAGCCCTACAAGTGTGACCAGTGTGACTATTCTACTGTAAGAAAATGTGACTTAGACAGACACGTTTTCGTACACACTGGTGAGAAACCTTACATGTGTGGGGAGTGTGGATTCAGGTCGGCTTGCCGGTCGAACATATCTGTACATATGAGAAAACATACAGGTGAAAGACCATACAAATGTGATCAGTGTGACTATTCCGCTTCAGCAAAATACAAATTAGACCAACACATGGTAAAACACACTGGAGAGAAACCCTACAAGTGTGACCAGTGTGACTATTCTACTTTAAGGAAATTCGACTTAAAGAAACACTTTGTTAAGCACACTGGTGAGAAACCTTACCAGTGTGATCAGTGCGACTATTTTACTATAAGAAAATGTGACTTAGACAGACACGTTTTCGTACACACTGGTGAGAAACCTTACATGTGTGGGGAGTGCGGATTCAGGTCGGCTTGCCGGTCGAACTTGCATGTACATATGAGGAAACATACAGGTGAAAGACCATACAAATGTGATCAGTGTGACTACTCCGCTTCAGCAAAATACACTTTAGAACAACACATGGTAAAACACACTGGAGAGAAACCCTACAAGTGTGACCAGTGTGACTATTCTACTGTAAGGAAATTCGAGTTAGACAAACACTTTGTTAAACACACTGGTGAGAAGCCCTACAAGTGTGATCAGTGTGACTATTCTACTGTAAGAAAATGGGACTTAAACAAACACATTTTCAGACACACTGGTGAGAAACCTTACATATGTGAGGAGTGCGGGTTCAGGTCGGCTTTCAGGTCAAACTTATGTGTACATATGAGAAAACATACAGGTGAAAGACCATACAAATGTGATCAGTGTGACTTCTCCGCTTCAGCAAAATCCAGTTTAGACCGACACATGCATGGTAAAACACACCGGAGAGAAACCCTACAAATGTGATCAGTGTGACTACTAGTATTCTACTGTAAGAAAATGTGACTTAGACAGACACATTTTCAAACATATTGGTAAGAATCCTTATATGTTTGCAGATTACGGGTTCGTTCATTACGTCTTATAGGCCTAACCTATTTGACAGTACATGTAGGAGTGCAGTTTAAGGGCTTACTCACATTAATGGGTACAGAATATAGCAGACGGAACCTCTGTCCACATACGATAAGAGTTCAAGAGCACCTTGTATAGCTTCTCCACTACATTTAACTGCAAAGGGTACTTGCATTCCCATTTCTTTGCCATACAAGTAACATTGTTACAGTGTTCTGTTGTATATTATGTTGTTTTACTTGTATTATTATAGCTATAGCCAGTGTTCTATAACGTTTTTAAATTGATTGTTTTCATCGTATCCCTTGTTATACATGATTGTATGTTTTATAATATTCACTTTGTTTTATAGTTGTCGGCCCTTTGTACTTACTTACTTACTTAATCCTCTTCGCTCCCTGTCATAAGGCGCTGACAAACTTCCTCCAACCACTTCGGTCCTGGGCTAGCCATCCAATCTCGTGCCATGACTTTCTGGCTGCTTTCATTTCCGCTTCCACAGTCCTCCTCCATGTCCCTAATGGTCTGCCTCTCTTTCTTCTTCCTTGAGGGGACCACCTAAGGCGACGTGTTGGTGTCCCATTCTTAGGATGTGCCCTAACCATTTCCAGCGTCTATGTTTGACTTCTGTCACGATGTTCCGGATGCCCGTGCGTTTACTAATTTCCTGGTTTGTGATTTTCTACTCCCAGTTTATCTTCAAAATCCTCCGGAGACATCTGCCTTCAAAGCCTCTGAGGCGGCTCTCGATCTTTTTGTTTGTCCTCCAGGTTTCTGCTGCGTATAGAAGAACCGAGCGTACATTTGAATTATATATCCTCAGCTTGGTCTTCTGTTTCAGTGCTGACGACTTCCACACATTCGGCCCTTTGTACACGTTTGATAATTTCTGTTAACCATTTCTATTTCTAACTATGGTTAAGGAGCATTCGACTTTATAAAGTTTATGTATGTTTTGGGTGTTCATAATAAAATGGACATACCCCTGTCAGTCACTTTTCACTGATTGATTAACATGATGTTTCTTTTGTTGCCTGCGTGATATTTTTCTCCTTGTCTCGTTGTGTGTAATGTTTACAAACCATAGAAATATTCTCTGATCTTGGTGCAACATATGTCATACGGGATGTGTGAGAGTCATAAAAAACTGTTTTTTCACAAAACAAGCATAAATGTACGCAATAAGTCAACTTATTTTGGTCAGAGTCTACGTCTGTTTACGTCTAGCGACAATAACATTTATCTAATTGGTCTCGACGGTTGAAAGAGAGACGCCAGTGACCAATCCAATATGCATGGTTTGTCCTTTCATCTTTCTCACTCACTGGATTATCGTGACGGGCTGCTTTTCAAGCCTCGACTCTGGAGTCACACACAAGCTGACGAGCCCCTGGGCTTGTATGTAAAGGGCGTGTTTTTGCTGCGAGGTGTCTGGCAAGTGGCAACATGTCGAGAAGTCAGCGGCAGTTCCAGACTGGTCGTGCTGCAGGTAGTGTGATTTTCGTATGATTTGCAGAATTTTGTCCCAAATCTTGTATGGTCTTCCGGTTGCCCTTGAAACAGGCTCTTACACAGGTAGCGTGATTAAAACCCCCCTCCCCAATAATATTATCGAACATAAAGCTCGTCCGGATGTTGTCTTAGGCTAGTTGACGACACAGGTAGTGTTTTTGTGTTTTCCTCGTTGAAATGGACACACGTGTAAAACCTATATTTCCACAAAGAGAGGAATTCTGTACAGTATAACCACCAAATCGGTATTGTAAGCTCTTCCTGGATATGTTTACATTCTTTCATTTTGATAGCAATGTGGCTGTAGAACTCGAAAATGAAATGTAAAGTCTTGCTTCTT
This sequence comes from Branchiostoma floridae x Branchiostoma japonicum, assembly GCA_013266295.2. Taxonomy (NCBI): domain Eukaryota; kingdom Metazoa; phylum Chordata; class Leptocardii; order Amphioxiformes; family Branchiostomatidae; genus Branchiostoma; species Branchiostoma floridae x Branchiostoma japonicum. Next base: position 22,595,434 of record CM023823.1, read on the forward strand.
GAAGAAGCATAACTTGTTGCTAAACTTGAAGGGCTGAAAGATTTCAGATAGTTTTACAAATAGTTTTACAGTTAATAATGTTGTCTTACTGCAGGCAACATACCCATGCAGCATTCAGTTGACTGGAGGGCACTTGCAAATATCGCCGCGAGTGTACCCAACTCTTTGTATGTCTCCAGAGCAGGTAAAACGCTTTCCAGAACCACTAGCTTTCTTGCTGTTTCCCTCTTGTTTTGTGGATTCTATTCTTATATTTCACTCAATACCATAGATATGGATATGGATTAAATATATTGTATTCTCTCATGTTTCTTCTTCTTCTCCTCCTGTCATTTCACTAAATGGATTCAATTTCTTCATTTTATTGGCCTAATGACCTGAAATGTGGTAGGCAAATACCCCCGGACGTTTTTTTTTTATAATTTTTTTTTATACCGGCTTTTAGTTTTTTTTCCTTTTTTTGCCATTTCCACACTAGAAACTAACATTATGGGCTCTGGAACCCTGGTATTAAACCTGAAATTTGGTATGGCCCACAGAATATAATTCATTAATTCGGTATACACTTCTTTAAAATTATGTAAAATATGTCTTTTTTGCTACGGTCAGACAAAAAAATGTACATTTTTTTACTCCTGTTCTATTATTACAATCAAATATCCTGAAATTTTGTATGGGGGTGCCTTATACACAAGCACACAGGGCTACACTCACACTTTTGGCATACACCACTTAGCAATTGTGTAAAAAATGGGACTTTGCTATTTTTAGACAAAAAAATGTACATTATTGGCTGCTGTGCGCTAATATCAATCAATCAAAACCACAAGCGTCAGGAACTGAGGCATGGCGGCTGCAGACACACATAGTTACATATACCAACTGAAATTCGGTGCAATGGTGTCTTGGAGATATGCCCAAAGAACTTCATTAATTATTTTTGCATACTGTTCTTACAAAGTGGCTCCTGTACCACGGTGTTAAAACCAAATGACTTGAAATCTGGTATAGAGGTACCTTGGAAATATGCCCACAGAGATTTGGCATACACAACTTCAAAATGGTGTATTTATGGGACTTTTGGGCTATTTTAGGCTTAAAATGTATATTTTGCCTTCTATGCCCTGGTATTAAAATCAAATGACTTTATTTGGCTTAAAGGTGCCTAGGACATACTAGTATGCCCACTGGACCTTATTCGCACTTCTGCCATACAGCACTTTGTTATTATTTATTTTGGGATGGGGAGAGAGGTGGGATGAAATATGCTGTATTTGTTCCCGAGCAAATGTCGGCCTTTCTAGTTTGATTTAGCTTTGAAAGTTTGATTAGTCTGTTTTTCAAAGGTTTCCTTCAGATCTCTTGGCTCTTTTTCACCACCAAAGGACTGTGTCATTGATTGTTTATCCTTGAAATAATGCGAGATAGATTGTCAGTTACGAATACGTTATACTGCTGGTAGTCTGGTGACCATTCTCTACGGGCCAGCTTTGGAGTGTTTTGGCCCCGGTTTGTTTACACAGGACCGGCTTTTCTTATTATTGCCGTCCTCATTGAAACCCCTAGCGTGCGCTTGGTGTGAAGCTTGGCGGATGGCCACCGTCTTAGCACCGTAGAGTTCGGGGAACCACGACGGTCTGTTCAGCAGGCTAGGCTGCTGGCGGAACAAAACAAAATGACTAATCTGCGATTACGTACATAACAAGTGTTTTGAAATTAAGGCTCTGTCGTTTTCCAATACTGATATCCAGCTAGTATAGTTTTGACTGCAACATGCGTTGATGCTATCTGAAACTCCGCGTTTTAGACGCAAAACAGAGCTAATATCTATGTTATTTCTTCAAAAAGATGTCTCTTATGGTGAAGTCGCTGCTGACAAGATGACGAAATGTTGCAACCTCCGCAAGAAGATTTTGCAAACCGCTGGCATTGTGTTCGCTATGGTTATTTTCTTCCTGTTGCCATATTTTGCAGGTCAGTTGTTCATCGCTTTCGTAGATACTAATGTTTTGTTCGATAAGTCCTGTTTTAGTGCTTTGCAGCATTCTTGCAGAGCTAAGCAACTGCAAACCGCTTCCTTTGTTCAACAGTGAAAGTCGCCACTCTTTCTGATGAGATGGCAAAGCTTTCCGAAGGGCTGGAGATTCTTTCTGGCCAGATGGGCGAACTGAGCAAGACGACACACTTGCGATTTGCCAAGCTGGAACGTGAGATTGAGTCCTGATAGTAGTAATGCCAACTTTATAACCCATCCTTCGATTTGTATAGCCTCCTTCGCAGTCTTGTGAGCGGCGTTATTTTTTTTCGGCGACCGACGCGAGTTATGTCGCGGAGGGACGGTTTGCAGCCAAGGGAGTTTGCCGGGGAAAGAAGGATTCGCCGCCCAACGCCGCTCACAAGACTGCGAAGGAGGCTACGATTTGTAGAAGATTGGGGAATTGTACCCTTCATGTTTTCTCGGAGATACCGTTTGTTTTCAGTCGTCATTAGAATGATTTCATAATTTCCGGATTATGTACTAAATCTAACATTTTGACATGGAATCCTACAGATTTGCTGTAAAATAGTAAATATACAAAAACACCACCATATGATGTACAACAACCCTTAGTATACATGTAAAGGCATCTGTTGAGCTTTCCGAATGTTATCTTATTTGCTAACCGGGCTGACGCTCTTCCTGGACATGTGATGTTTTGAACAACCGTGCACAACATACTTAGGCCGCTACCTGCAGCAGTTATAAATAGGACCAAAACAGTAGATTGTGTTTTACATATGATAATGCCCTCTAACGTGGAACAAATGTATCATTGTGGTATTCGTACAAACCCATACCTGCTGCCAACACATGTACACCCACGCAGGGACATCAAAAACAATACCTCCCTCATCGAGGTAAAAAGCACAAGTACTTAAAAATAATATACATACTTCATTTAATCACATAAGCACATTAGCAAAACAGCAATACATGTATATTACATTGTTTTCTGAAACCAAACCTATAAATATGCGGTATTCTTTTGTTCCGTTTAATATTGTGTGTGCGTGTGTGTGGTGTGTCTGAGTGTGTATGTGTGGGTTTGTATGTGGTGTGTCTGAGTGTGTATGTGTGGGTGTGTATAGTATGTGCTGTGTCTGAGAGTGTATGTGTGTATGCGTGTGTGCTATTCTCAGTGTCTGACTGTATCCCTGTTTGTAGCTGATGCTGCAGACGTATGTGACGAATGTAAGAAAACATTCAACGTTATCAACGCTAATGCCATTATTACTTCACATGAATCTTATCCATCACATTTTGAGTGCAAAACATTTTCTTTCTTACGCAGCTAAGACATAATGCAGTATTGTACTCCATTGTTTGAAATCATTAGTAAGTCTTGCTTAACACACGTGCCTTCACCAATACCTATTACATGTACGTAGTTACACCCTGATGTAAATAATACGAGTATATCATTCTAACTTCCTTCGGTTCGGCGCCACAGGTACAATTTCAAGGTTAACAGCCCAGGCCTTTTCTTGTTATTTGTATAATGTATATAACAGAGTAGGGGTGATCCCGATGTGTTTGGCCAAATATCCGAGTCGTGGCGAATCCGCATTGCACTACTAGCTAACAAAATGCGTCATGCTTGGTCCAACATTCGGCCGCGACATTCGAGGTCGGCCGCTTTATCTTTCTTATACATGTATGTAAAATATCAAATGATAAAGATACATGTTATACTAGATAGTACATATGATGAATTTAAAAAAAACAAATACATGTATAGTTATTAGTATATAAACAGAAACGGTTATTGGCGAAGCTGAAGACACGCTAAGCGTATCATAAATGCATTTTGCACGTACAATACGCGAAGATGGTAATCGAGTCCTCAAGTTATGACATCTTTGTAAAGAGATATTGTCAGAGGTACACGAAATTCCAGTGCCTACTACAGGGCCGATTCGTGTCAGCAGGATCTACACGTTGTTTTCCACACGGGCTATGTTGGCGTCAGTCTCGTCGTCTTCTGGCTTCTGGGAGGGTTCTTCTCCTTGTGGTGTTGCTGCAGAGACATAGATTAACAAATCGCCCTTAGAATCTGGTTTACGAAAATTAGACTCAAATTATACCATTCGTGGGGTAGTGTGGCGTAAACGGTAGCGTGTTCGACTCGGAACCAAGAGGTCCCGGGTTCGAACCCTGCCATGCCCCCGATCTTGTGCCCTTGGGAAAGGCACTTTACACGACTTTCCTCACCTCAACCAGGTATATATTTGTATTGTACTGTCCTCTGTCATTTGGTGGTAGCATTAAAATAAGTTGAAAAAACTTGAGTGTGCCGTCACCATGTCTTGTCATTACATGTTGGAATTTAAAAAAAAATGTCATAATTGAGTTAGTACGACATTCTGCAGTGCTCATGACGTCGACTAGCAAATAAAACACATAGTGTAAGGATTTAAAATCTTAATACTATGCACCAACTCGTTCATGTAAAGTGACGTTCTTGGGTCAAAAACACGAACATCTAGGTAACAGCACCTTGGAGTGGGAGGGTTTCGAGTTCGGGTCCTTCGGCGCCGGTTGGTGGTGGTGCCTTGTCATTCTCGGGTTGCCGACCACGACGCTTTGGAAGGATCATCTTCCCCAGCTCAGAGAAAGGAACTTCGACCGCAAGCGAATACACAAACGCTGAGCTGAAGGACCAGAACGATAATCCAGCGAAGAGTACCCACTGGAAGATACAGAGTGGCCAGTTTTTTTGTGTCATTTTTCGCCAAAAGCAATGTGGTTAAAAGTTAGTAATATTCCTCTATACCCATGTTTTCAAGATCATAACTTAGATTTCAATATTTTCAATAATTGAATGATTCTTATTACATGTACTACTTACCCATATTCACCCAAGCCAGTCTATAAAAGAGCCTCAGTTTTCTGTTTGTTTGTTTGTTTGTTTTGTTTGTGCCTTTAGTACACTCGAATGCTCCCTTCTTTTATGTCATTGCGATGTTTTTAAACACCATCAAAACTGCCCACCCGTACTAAGTACTTACCCATGTCAGTCCATTGTAGACAAGTGTGTTCTCGTAAAGGCCGAAAAATACATAAATATTCATCGAGTGTATGAGGTAGGTAACATATGACAGGCGACTTAGCGGCAGCCAGGCCTTCCAGGATAGGAATTCAGAGATGATACCTGTGTAGACAGAAAAAGACAAATGAAACAGTAGGACAACGCTCCAAACTGCATTGTACACTAATTGCTGTTGCCTGATATTACGTCTACTGGTAGAAGTCACATGGTTACTTATCGTCCACACACATTCCGCATTCCCGTTTTTCTCAGTGATATATACACCAGCCTTCCAGAAATCGAAACATCCACAGCAATGATGATGGTAGGAGGCTAACCCGCATCCAACACATAATGATGTTTGCAAGTACATGTATGTTCGTTTTTCACTCTTATGTAACATTTCGCGGATATATACAATGTAATTACCTCCGTATCCAACGCAACACGCGTAGATAACCCAGCAAACTGCAGCGGCGAATATGCTCCTCTCTACGGCCCTCCAACCGATGTGCTCCCTGATCTCAAAGCCTGGACTCGTAGCCCTTAGCACACTAGGCATCACGGTTGCGACAAGTCCTATGGCTATGCCAATAGCCCATCCTATTAACATCCGAACCTGAAGGCAAAAGAAAGTATGATACAACGTCGGATATGTAGAGTCAGTGACCACCATTGAGTCTTGGGCAGAGCAGATTGTATCTTTGTTTATCTTATCACATTGACCAAGGAGGTCTCTTTTTAAACCTTCTTGCATTGACACAGAGCAACCCTCAGTCGAAAATAATCATGTTTGGGTACTGCAACTGTGCCCTCCCCATAACACAGTCTCCATGGTATAACGGTGCCCTATAACCATGTGTAGGATCTGGAAACAAGATGAGTACACACGTATCATATATATATTGTTACCTTAGTAGCTCTGGTGTTGGACACTTTGCTGTTGGTCCTGAAGAGAAGGTACGCCAACAGCATACCCATGATGTACGGACCCATCCTGCCAGGCGTCCAGAAATACACATTGTCGGATTCTGCCGGTTGCGCGCTGTACATAGTGAGAAAAGATGGCAGACCCATGACGTCATGAACCAATATGGCGGCGGCCATTTACTCAAGGGTAAAACTGAATAGGTGGTAAAACTTCCTGGTTCAGATCACTTTCTCTAAAAACAGAGGAAGAACTATAATCGCGTTATATGAGCTCGAGGTATTTGGTAAAACTTCAGAAGGAGACAGACTTACAAGCACAGGCCGGCATAGGACACCCAGCTCAGCACCACAAGGAACACATTGATAGCGACACCTAGCTTCGGTTTCCTAGAAAACAGTGTGGGAAACAAAGTAAGACTCATACATCTAAAGGAGGAACTCTTACCATTGACGCCGTTGAAGGGTTATCAAGTACTACGGAGTACACAGGTCGGTTTTACTGCTGTTGTTACTTTATACAATGTAGCGATGACGTAGTTTTTACTTCATGTGGAATATATTATAGCAGTGGCTATGTAGTAGTGTTTTTCTTCATTATGTAGTATAAACAAGCAGTTGCAGTTAAGTTACTTCATGCAGTATTGTAGCAAACATGAATAGTTTCGTCTAGTTGGTAAATCACTGCATAAGTTCTTCGTACACAGCCAAAGGCCGACATTTTGTTGACCGCCTGTCAGGCTGTCACCTTCCTCAGGGCAAACTAACTGGTTCTACTTCGCGCGACAGCTGTCGCTACAGGTACTAACTTAGTCTAAGTAGCAATTCTGTATTTCATGTCGTACCTGTAAGCAATGACGACGGATCTAAGATTTTGTACTTTGCAAGTCTACTGTGCCTAGACCAAACCTGTTCAAGTGTTGAGTTTGTGGAAAAAAGGAAGACTAGTGTTGTATCAATGCAATTAGGTATACTAATGAACTGTAAAAAAAAGTATCTACCTACTTGTACATGACAAGAATGAGGGCAGGTGCCACGATGTACATCTGCATGTCCACAGCGAGATACCACGCTACACCCAGGCACTGAAACGGTCACATTATCAATCCATAGAACACATAAAACTATAGAACATATACAACCATAGATTTTTGTGAAAATAATTATGAATCTTACCATAACTTCTACTTCAAACACAGAGATTCGTGTATTTCAATGCACAGATGAATTTCTCTATGGTCGTTTTATTTTCCTGAATTGTTTAATGATGATTGTTTGTTTGTTTGTTTGTTTGTTTGTTGTAACACTCATAGAAGTTAACACATTGTGGAGGAAGTGTAGACCCGAAAATAGTTGGCTGTACATGTGTCCACTTCCACAGCAGCAAAATTGGAATTTGGTTGCATGCCATACGACACGCATCTTGCAAAGTTTTAAAAGCTCACCGTGGTTCCTTCACCCATGAAATAATTGTTGATGTAGAGCAGGTTTGTCCACCAGTAAGTTTGGCATCCCTTATCAGACGGGAGCACGAGCAGTATAAGATAAAGGTAGACCGGAGTCAACCTGGAGAAAAGACTCAGTGGTAAGCTCGTATTTGGATAGTCACAGCAAAAGCCGGTAACAATTATACATGATAAATATACTGGTGAACGTTTTGTTATCACAAAAAACAGCGTGGGGATCTTTAACTAACTTACACATGTCACAACTATGAAATTCCCATCATTTACCACTAAGCAATCATAGAATTTTACATTAATCATGCAAATTAGGTCCTTATTTGCATAATTTGTATCTGTTGATTTTCCACCTGCCTTAGGTTATACACAATACATGTATGAAAGTCCTATTATGTAAAACACTGGAATTACCGAATTTCCTTCTTAATTATGCCAATTAAGTCTTCATTTGCATAATTTGTATTTCATTATATACATCTCTGTCTACCTACATACCAAAAATGATGAAAATACGTTGTTCCTTTTTGGATTTATCTGCTTTGAAAGATTTCACCGGAAACTCGACGTAGGAGAGATAATTGTCCCCCGTGTAAATCGGTCCTTACCTCCAGTAGCGGTGAAGGTAGTGACGACCAGCGTCCTTCAACGTGAACTCACCATTTCTCTTCTTCAGTTGCTGCAGGAACCAGTGAGTGACCAAAAAAGCACTTTCCAAACGAAAACGGAAAGGAAAGGAAATTAATAAAGATAAATGTACTAGTATTTTGAATGTAAATCATTCTAAATCATAACCGAGTATGAGTAGATGCCAATATGTAAATCAACAAGGAAATTGTTTTGTTGATGTGTCACTCCACTAGTGCCACTAGCAGCCTGCAAGATACATATAACAACATCAGACTACTAGTAATCTATGTATCGTTACCGCTTACGAACGTTGCCCTCTGCTACAAATTCGTCAGTTTGCAAAGACATAGTCAATAAACCGAAACAACCTGTGTCGAGCTTTATGATATTCAATAATGTTTTTAAACGGGCGTTAGCTGCGCATACCTGAGAACGAGGAAGGTGTCTACTGCCATATCGAAGCAGTCGAGGACAAAGAACCACCACTCTTGACGACGACCATCGTACTCTGGCCTGTTGGCTAAGTGGAATTTTGTCACGTTAAAAAAAATCCACTTCATTTCCCCTATATCTGCTCAAATAAACTCTAGAACTCTAGATGTTTCCCTACTGGTCATTGCCGTTTGATGGTAAATGTTTAATGATCAATACAAATACTGGATTGTTGCAAACAGCATCAGATTAACTGGAGTCTATGATCTTCCACGCTGTAACAGTAGGGTAGTCCTGAAGCTTTAACGAAGCTACCACCGAGAGCAACTAACTCCTGATCAAATCTTGGTAAACCTTTCTACCAAAGATCGGGGGTGAATAACTTACCTATATTGAAAAACATGGCGAAGAAATCCACGTGACCAAAAATGATCCACAGGCAACTCAAGACGCGGATACCATGGAGCGCCGGGAGTTGACCAGGCAACTGGCGAGTGTCGAACACTTTCTTTGTGTTTGAGTACACCGAGAAACACATGAGAAAACGGCCACATTTGGCTAGAGAGGAAACAAACACAAAATAAGTCATTGCCAAGACCAGACAAGATAACGTATCATACATTTTCACGGAATGCACAAATCTAAATGAGGAACGCATTGCAGTTTCAGTCAACTAAAGAGCTCCGTTACATAATTTGCATTATACGCCTAATGTCCATGCCTTTAAATGATAACACAGCGTATTTTCAGTGTATTGACGTACATTTTATGAAATGCTCACTTGCGTTGGACAAGTTACATCATAATGCTGTGAAACTTCCATGCCAAGGAGTTAGTTTACATACAGGCCGTCAAAGATCTCTTCCTCTCCTTTGTGTAGTACACAGTGATGACGAATTCGAACATTGTACCAATAATGACGAGAATGCCAATGGAAAAGACAAATAACCTGAAAATAAAATATAGAATCATCATGAGACATCATCTCCAAGAGTGATTGAAAAAAAAGATGGTCAAAATTAGTGCTTGGTGCAAATTACTATTCACAATGACGTCTACTTATTACTGCCTGGATAAGCCAGCCAATTAACATTAAAGCAATGAATTGATGTACTCGTATCAAAGTTCATAATCATGTTTAGATTTACGTACCCTTGAATAATGGTCCATTGAACTGGCGAGCTTGCACCGTCGTTCCTCTCACAGTGCACATCTCTTGGTGTCCATGGTGACTTTGGTTTGATACCAAGAAGACCTAGAAGGTACAAGGTACGTAAAGCTCTTACGAACACTGCTGTGGCATGACTTCTCACGTCGAAAGTATGTTCCGGGAAAATCTATGACCACAATAGCAATTCATAGAGACAGAAACAGCTATTACTGATGTTATCAAATGTTGACGGTCACCCTGCACATGGACTGTTTTATGCTGCACATACAAGGGGGTCAAGTGTCACAAAACGTATATTTTTGTGTATGTCAGGTTCCAGTACCACTGTCTGGAAAGAAAAGCTAATAGTTGAAATTCGATGTGGACTTGTTCCTTTAGACCAGCACACTCCGATGTATATTAACGCTTATCTTTCATAATTATCTTTAGCCCCATACAAAAACGTGGAAAGGACGTGTATGCAATGCTTGTCGAAAGGAGTCGAAAATCAATTTTGGGTCGCTGTGGACGAGAGGACATTAAACCATATATTATTTTCCAGAAGTTTGGCTCGTCAGACAAATATAGCATATAACGTTATACCTGTCTCTACAAGTAGCGCTACTTCCTTCTCACTGCACGACATAGGAGCGCAAACGCCTTGCTGGTGAGCATCACTGGAGTTGTACAGCTGGAAACAACAGAGAACAGGAATACTCACGTAAATCATGAATAGATAAATAAATCAGTAGATTTAGTGAGTAGACTCCTTATAAGGCATGATGACGTCTCTAGAGAATCCTCCCCTGTTTTTGCCAACCACCCACCCCATTACCCTGGGTGCCAAACTAGTATCGGGCCGTTAGCCGTTTTCCTTCGGCAGCCAAGAGCCCTTCCCCCGCCTATCTAAATTACCGCTACGGGGGAGTTGAGCCCGAGGGGTTTGTCCGGCCCTACTACATTGGAGGGCGGCTCCCCCGTAGCGATAATTTAGACCGGCGGGTGAAGTGCTCTTGCCGCCCGAAAGACGAGTTCTGGCATCCAGGGTACCACCCCATCCGTACTGTTTTCTTTTCAGAGGAAGCAACATTGGCTGTTTTGATATCAGGGTTATTTTGGAGTTCCTTGTTATCTCCATGAAAAATGGAGATATTGTTTTGGGTCTGTCTGTCTGTCTGTCTGTGTGTCTGTCTGTGTGTCTGTCTGTGTGCCTGTCTCTGTGTCTGTGTGCCTGTCTGTGTTTCCGCATATTTGTGGTCAACATAACTTATGAAGGTATTTATAGATTGTGATGATATTTGGTATGTTGGTAGGTCATAGGAAGACAAAGGTCAAGGTCAAATATGGGCCTCCTGGTGGCTGACCTTGGTACTGCAGCTGAACTTCCGGTTTTTGTATTCTTTTGTACTGGACATGCTATGGTCTTGATTTCTTGGTGACAGATAGCTTGTCCTGTCAGAAATAAGTGGCATGGGTTTGGTCTCCCTAGCAGCTTGTTGTGGAACTGCAAGGGAGTTTCCGGTGAAATCTTTCAAAGCAGATAAATCCAAAAAGGAACAACGTATTTTCATCTTTTTTGGTATGTAGGTAGACAGAGATGTATATAATGAAATACAAATTATGCAAATGAAGACTTAATTTGCATAACTAGAAAGGCCGACATTTGCTCTGGAGCAAATACAGCATATTTCAGCCATTTCCTTCCCATTTAAAGTCCCATTTTACACAATTTGAAAGCGGTGTATGCCACCAAGGTGAATAGCGTTCTGTTTGCATGTGTCCTTGGATCCCCCGTACCAAATATCAGGTCATAGGAGCCAAAAATGTACATTTATTGTCTGAAAATACCTTTTTACACAAAAGTTTAAAAAGTACCTTTTTACACAATTTTAAAATGGTGTATGCCAAACTTTTGAACAATGTTCTGTGGGCATGTGTCCAAGGTACCCCCATAGCAAATCCCAGGTTATTTGGTTTTAATATCAGGGCACAGGAACCAAAAATGTACATTTTATGACTAAAATTGAAAAAATGCCATATTTTACACAATTTTCAAGTGGTGTATGTCAAAAGTGTGAATGATGTTCTGTGGGAATATGTCCAAGGTATCCGTATACCAAATTTCTGATCATTCGAATGTAATACCAGGGCACAGGAGCCAAAAATATACATTTTTTGTCTGAAAATAGTAAAAAAGTCCCATTTTACACAATTTTAAGTGGTCTATGCCAACAGTGTGAATAACATTCTTTGGGCGTGTGCCCATTGATCCCCCATACCAAATTCCAGGTCATTTGGTTTTACTATCAGGACACAGGAGCCAAAAATGTACATTTTTTGTCTGAAAATAGATAAAAAGTCTCATTTTCTCAATTTTAAAGTAGCATATGATAAATGTGTGATTTATGGTCTGTGAGCATATGCCCAAGGCACCTCCATACCAAATTTCAGATCATTTGGTTGTAATATTAGGGCACAGGAGCCAAAAATGTACATTTTTGTCCGAAAATAGCAAAAAAGCCCTACTTTCCATACTTCCCTACTAGCCCAAATTTCAGGTCATTCTGATTTAATATCAGGGCTCCAGATCCCAAAATGTACATCTTTTGCCTGAAAATGGCCAAAAAAAAACAAATAAAACAATTTTAAAAGCCTGTATCAAAAAAATGGAAAAAAAAACGTCCGGGGGTATTTGCCCACTCTACCTCCATGCCAAATTTCCGGTCATTTGGCTGAAAAATGGCAGAGTTGAATCCATTTGACCAAATGACAGGAGAAGAAGAAGGAGAAACATGAGGAAAAGCAATACATTTCATCCATACCTACGGTATGGCTGAAATATAATTAAGAAGGAAAGTCGGTAATTCCAGTGTTTTACATAATAGGACTTTCATACATGTAATGTGTATAACCTATGGTAGTGGAAAATCAACAGATACAAATTATGCAAATAAGGACCTAATTTGCATGATTAATGTAAAAATTCTATGATTCCTTAGTGGTAAATGATGGGAATTTCATAGTTGTGACATGTGTAAGTTAGTTAAAGGTTAAAATCACTTTGCATGTATTATGTTAATGTAGAGGCCATTTGCATAATAAATGATGACATATTGAAATGAAACATTGCCAAAGGATTGGACTTTTACATATCAAATATATGTGTTGAGGGAACCATATTTCATGGAGATATGAGGTCTCCGAATTCTTGTTGACAATGCAGCAAGACCACAAGGTTTCATTTTTTAGACCCCTAATCAAGTGTGATAAAACAAACTTAAGGAAACTTAATATAGCTAGTCATATGGGTGTCTTGCTTAAAATCAAGCCTTGTGAGCTTCACCTGTGCTTTTTCTACCCAGCTCACGGTGCAGTACATCGCCTGGAAGGAAGGGGGCATGTCCTGTGCCGAATTCGCAGCTACTTTGCATTCAGAAGGATTGCCGCCTTGGTCAACCCATCGGTGTCCTTCTCCTGTCTCGGTGGGGAAATCAGCTCGACCTGTGCTGTTTATCACTGTCAGGGAGATGGAATGTTAGAGGATGACAGCACCGGGCAAGATGTGCTCTTATTTGATACACTTTAATAGGGACCTCTAGCAACTGAAGCCGTAACTCTTTGGGCAAAGATTTTGAGAGAAAAATTGATTTCTCACTGGAAATATCATCTTGGCTTATTTCCGTTCTTGGGGGGTGGGGTGTTCGAGGACACGACTAAATGGAAAAACAGGGTTGCAGTAGCTAAAAGATCATGTCTTACGGCAAGCATCCTGTCCTCAGAACCTTCACCTTTTTGGAAGCACCCGATGGCCTTGAGTGTTAATCTTCAAGCAGATCCTACGGTGGCAAAAAACAGTATCCAATTGGCCAGAGGAGATCTATACCCAGAGTAGTGTCATTCAGCCACTCTGGGTATAGATCTCCTCTGGCCAATTGGATACTGTTTTTGCCACCGTAGGATCTGCTTGGAGATGACTTGAGTGTAAACATAGACAGCTGCCAGGTCACAGGTTACAGGTTATGTCAGGTGAAGGCGACTAGCATGCAAAACGTCAAAATGAAGATACCGTGCAGCTTTGAGGACCACGCAGAAAGTATTGCCATTAATCTCCCCCCCCCCCCTGTAGTGACATCCACAAGTTCACCGTCTCAGAACCTCCGAGCCACTGACCTTTTCTCCTTTCAAATCATAAATGCAACTTGTCATGATGGTTTCAATGCTGTCGAGCTTACAAATGCTTTCCCGAAGCAAAGCTGAGAGAATAGCTACATTGGATCAGAATTTTAGATTTCGCCTAGCTGTTCTGCTACCTGGTATTAACATGTTGTGAATACTCATGATGACTAGCCTGGATGCCAGACCCATAGCACACTAGGCCCAAAGTTCCCTGTGTGCACAGGGAACTTTGGGCCTAGTGTGCTATGGGTCTGGCATCCAGGCTACATGATGACAGGATAGAACTTACCATGCCCAGTGTATGTCTTGGAGCTCGCTGTATCGTTGTACAGAACGTAGGTGTGGTGGAAACACAACTGGCTAACGTCATCACCGAGAGTCCCCCACCAGGCAGTCCAGTTGACTGGAATGTTTTCTGCTGGTCCATGGGAACTTGCCACAGACGCTCGGATAGTTGTCGCGAGGAGAGAGCTGTCGGGAACACTTGCCTGCGAAGTTTTCGGGTAGAAGATGAGTAATAAGAGGGTCAGGATGGCTGCAACTTTAGCGCCCATTGCTTCCTTTGACTTCCTTCGGGCCTGACTTCCTTCAAGGATTGGCTGGGTCACATTTCCAATTCACCTCTTGGAAAGTCTCAAAGGGTCAGTGAGAACGACGGGCCGACGGATTTGGAGGACATATCATCAGCCTGAATGAGAGGGGGATAGAGGGGGTGTGCAGTTTGCGGAAGTTTTGTCATGGTGTTACCCATGCTTATTACCATGGTTTTCTATTGGACACTTTTTTGCTCATATGTTTCTGTTGGAATCGTCAACGATTGGTACCCCTACTTTGGAGTAGGATATCCCACAGCTGGCAAGTTAGTCAAAGTAAACATGGTGCTCTGAAATGTTTAGGGGACAGGGTCATGCCATGGGACAGGTCTGTTTCCGTTAGATCATATCGTGGTTTGATACTGCCATCTGATTCTTGTCACTTCAGACACATGGGTTTCCTGCTACATTTTGTTTTCTTTCGATGATCATAGCACATAGGATGCAGCTAAAATCAAGCCATTAATCTTGCCATTTGTATTATCTACGATCTACAGTACTTGACGACGTGTTTATACAGTTCATGCAAAAATTGAGTATATCACCGTACATGTATTGGACAACACTGGTATGGTACTACGATTGTACCACCTGGGTAACGTTGGCCTTTGTAGGTAGCCATCCAAAATATTTCTATCGGATTTCTTGCTTTCAAAGGTAAAACGCCCTTCCAGATGTGAGAGTGTAGACTGTTTATCCTCTGGTCATTCCATTATTTGAGAATGGGGCTGTGGACTATTCTATCACTTTGAGAGGGGTGCTCTTTTAGAGTCTTACAGTGTAATACTGTATTCACATTTCCTATTCTCACAACATCGTGTCATCAAACAGACAAACTGTCAGTAGTCAGCAAAAGAGAAACTTTCTACTCTTCTTTCCTGTGCGTCTTCAATCATACTTGTAAACAACAAACAAAAACAACACAAGACATCAAAGTTCGACCGCTTTTCACTCATTTATTTTCAAACACGTGTCCTCAGGCTGCGGTACCAACCAAGTACAACACATATTGCTCCTGGGAGGTACATTCTTGAGTTTAGCAATTGTCGGGGAGAACATGAATGTATCCAAGAACACTCAAATACTGCAAGCTGAGGTGTTGGGAATTTTATACATTGCTGAAAACGAGGACAAAATTCAAATTATAATTAATCTTATTATGTCAAATCATCACCTAAGCCACCTGCATAATCAAAATGACTGTCATCAAAGTCTATCAACCATTGCCTTCTGTTGGAAATTACGGAATAGGATAACTCTTGGACCAAGAGTTATCCTAATAACTCTTGGACCAAGAGTTATCCTATTCCGTAATTTCCAACAGAAGGCCCACAGCAGTTCCAGGAAAGCTACTAGGGGTTCCAAACCACGTATTCCTCTTTAAATAAGCAATCCATATGGCGCTGGACCAACCTGAAGCTAGCCGGCGGTTCGGCCGTCGATTGCCAGCCGTCGATTGAGCCGGCGATTCGGGATCAGGCTGAGCATAGCAGCCGATTCGGATACCGATACAAAAAACTAAAAAGTGATTATTTCCCCTAAAAACAAAAAAACACCGTATAAATTACTGCAAATGATCTGTATCCATGCAAGTAGTACAACTTGAGCCATGAGAAAGCGATGGTATAAAGGATAATTAGTGAATATTTTTGAATATCTGACGTCCTCGCGGAGTTATCGCTGTTTTAAAGTTAACCCTAACCCTAGGTATTAGGGTTAGGGTTAAAAGTAAAGTATGTCCAAACATGGCAAACTTGGTCTCATTGGAAAGGTCTCCCACCCAGGAGTTGATAACTGAAATCCGTTTTCAAATATCTGACGTCCTCGCGGAGTTATCGCTGTTTTAAAGTTAACACTAACCCTAACCCAAGGTATTAGGCTTAGGGTTAGGGTTAAAAGTAAAGTATGTCCAAACATGGCAAACTTGGTCTCATTGGAAAGGTCTCCCACCCAGGAGTTGATAACTGAAATCCGTTTTCAAATATCTGACGTCCTCGCGGAGTTATCGCTGTTTTAAAGTTAACCCTAACCCAAGGTATTAGGCTTAGGGTTAGGGTTAAAAGTAAAGTATGAACAAGTTGGAACTTACCTTACAAAACCCAAGGAGATAGCAGAACATTTCAATGCCTTCTTTCTTCACAAAGTCAACACCTTGCGGCAAGAAATGGAAGAACAACCCGACGACACCGTGCTTCACCTGATTGAAGAGAACATAATGGCGGGAAAGGACTGTAACTTTGAATTCAAACAAGTGGGCAGAGAGGAAGTCTACAAACTCCTACTGGCCTTGCCAGAAGGAAAAGCAGCTGGAATGGACAATATGGACAATAAACTGTTAAGAATTGCAGCAGAGTATGTCTCCACCTCCCTATGTTATATCATTAATTTATCATTTGCTACCTCAGTTTACCCAAGTGAATGGAAGAAGGCTAAGGTGGTACCTATTCCTAAGTCCGCAACAGAACCCTTTTGTGGTCCTAATAGCAGACCAATAAGCCTTCTTCCTGTCACTAGTAAGATAATGGAACGCATTGTTAGCAAACAAGTGTCAGAGTATTTCTTGAAGAATTCATTGATGTCTGATCACCAGCATGCATATAGGAAAAACCATTCAACATGCACTGCACTGCTGCATATGGTAGATGATTGGCACCGCAGTATAGATCAGGGGAAATTGGTAGGCGCCATTTTCCTCGATTTTTCAGCAGCTTTTGACCTTGTTGATCATAACTGTCTACTTTTGAAATTAGGGTGTTATGGTTTTGATGAATCCACGACTAAATGGATGGCAAGTTACCTGACAGGAAGAGAGCAATGTGTTCACATAAATGGCACTAACTCTTCCTTTAAGGAAGTGCCTTGTGGTGTGCCCCAGGGGAGTTGTTTAGGGCCCCTTCTTTTCACCATTTACACAAATGATCTACCGCTTGCCATTACACAGGCTACAGCGGATATGTATGCTGATGACACATCAGCCTACATCTGTGCTCCTTCGATTGAAACCATTTCACATAAACTACAGGGGGAGGTTAACAACATTTGTAACTGGGTAAGAATGAACCAGCTTTTCCTGAACACTTCAAAAACCAAATGTATTGTCCTGGGAAGTAAGCCTAGAATGTCTGCTAGACCCAAACTCACATTAACAGCACATGGTAAGGTCATTGAACAGGTCAAGGAAGTAAAGTTACTTGGCACGACTGTAGACGAGTGCTTGACCTGGAACACTCACACAAAATCTACGTCAAAGAAAATGGCCAGGTCACTAGGAATGATTAAAAGATGTGCACATTTTATGGATCAGTCATTGTTAAAAACTGTAATTGAATGCCTTGTATTATCTCACATTGATTACTGTAGCCCAGTTTGGTCATGTACAACTAAAACTAACATAAACCACTTACAACGAATGCAGAATAAGGCTACCCGCCTGTTTCAGTTGAAGCCACAGTGGAAACCTGTGCACACTAGACTGTTGGTGAACACTATGACCACATTTAGAAGAATAGTTCTCGCAAATGAACCTGTATGTATTAGGGGGAAGCTACGTTTGGTTAACAGTCAGCACAGCCACAGAACCCGCTTTGCTTCTAGACCATCTTTTGTATTAGATAAACCCAGAACCAATGCCTTGAAGAAGTGTTTCACATACAGGGCTGTAAGTATGTGGAACGACCTTCCACTTGTTGTGCAGTCCACACAGTCCTTGAGGTCGTTTAAGAAGGGTGTCTATGAGCATTTCCAGCAGTAGTTCTTGTGCAACAGGATTGATGTTTTTAATTAATTGTAAATTTGTAAATGTTGTATGTGATATGTTGTTGTTGTGCAATGTATTGTATAGTTTTGTACTATATGTGTGAATGCCAGGAAGACTAGCGGTGGACCCGGTCGGGCCCACCGCTAATGGTTATTCAAATAAAGTTTCAAAGTTTCAAAGTTTCAAGTATGTCCAAACATGGCAAACTTGGTCTCATTGGAAAGGTCTCCCACCCAGGAGTTGATAACTGAAATCCGTTTTCAAATATCTGACGTCCTCGCGGAGTTATCGCTGTTTTAAAGTTAACCCTAACCCTAACCCAAGGTATTAGGCTTAGGGTTAGGGTTAAAAGTAAAGTATGTCCAAACATGGCAAACTTGGTCTCATTGGAAAGGTCTCCCACCCAGGAGTTGATAACTGAAATCCGTTTTCAAATATCTGACGTCCTCGCGGAGTTATCTCTGTTTTAAAGTTAACCCTAACCCTAACCCAAGGTATTAGGCTTAGGGTTAGGGTTAAAAGTAAAGTATGTCCAAACATGGCAAACTTGGTCTCATTGGAAAGGTCTCCCACCCAGGAGTTGATAACTGAAATCCGTTTTCAAATATCTGACGTCCTCGCGGAGTTATCGCTGTTTTAAAGTTAACCCTAACCCTAACCCAAGGTATTAGGCTTAGGGTTAGGGTTAAAAGTAAAGTATGTCCAAACATGGCAAACTTGGTCTCATTGGAAAGGTCTCCCACCCAGGAGTTGATAACTGAAATCCGTTTTCAAATATCTGACGTCCTCGCGGAGTTATCGCTGTTTTAAAGTTAACCCTAACCCTAACCCAAGGTACTAGGCTAAGGGTTAGGGTTAAAAGTAAAGTATGTCCAAACATGGCAAACTTGGTCTCATTGGAAAGGTCTCCCACCCAGGAGTTGATAACTGAAATCCGTTTTCAAATATCTGACGTCCTCGCGGAGTTATCGCTGTTTTAAAGTTAACCCTAACCCTAACCCAAGGTATTAGGCTTAGGGTTAGGGTTAAAAGTAAAGTATGTCCAAACATGGCAAACTTGGTCTCATTGGAAAGGTCTCCCACCCAGGAGTTGATAACTGAAATCCGTTTTCAAATATCTGACGTCCTCGCGGAGTTATCGCTGTTTTAAAGTTAACCCTAACCCAAGGTATTAGGCTTAGGGTTAGGGTTAAAAGTAAACTATGTCCACACATGGCAAACTTGGTCTCATTGGAAAGGTCTCCCACCCAGGAGTTGATAACTGAAATCCGTTTTCAAATATCTGACGTCCTCGCGGAGTTATCGCTGTTTTAAAGTTAACCCTAACCCTAACCCAAGGTATTAGGCTTAGGGTTAGGGTTAAAAGTAAAGTATGTCCACACATGGCAAACTTGGTCTCATTGGAAAGGTCTCCCACCCAGGAGTTGATAACTGAAATCCGTTTTCAAATATCTGACGTCCTCGCGGAGTTATCGCTGTTTTAAAGTTAACCCTAACCCTAACCCAAGGTATTAGGCTTAGGGTTAGGGTTAAAAGTAAAGTATGTCCAAACATGGCAAACTTGGTCTCATTGGTAAGGTCTCCCACCCAGGAGTTGATAACTGAAATCCGTTTTCAAATATCTGACGTCCTCGCGGAGTTATCGCTGTTTTAAAGTTAACCCTAACCCTAACCCAAGGTATTAGGCTTAGGGTTAGGGTTAAAAGTAAAGTATGTCCAAACATGGCAAACTTGGTCTCATTGGAAAGGTCTCCCACCCAGGAGTTGATAACTGAAATCCGTTTTCAAATATCTGACGTCCTCGCGGAGTTATCTCTGTTTTAAAGTTAACCCTAACCCTAACCCAAGGTATTAGGCTTAGGGTTAGGGTTAAAAGTAAAGTATGTCCAAACATGGCAAACTTGGTCTCATTGGAAAGGTCTCCCACCCAGGAGTTGATAACTGAAATCCGTTTTCAAATATCTGACGTCCTCGCGGAGTTATCGCTGTTTTAAAGTTAACCCTAACCCTAACCCAAGGTATTAGGCTTAGGGTTAGGGTTAAAAGTAAAGTATGTCCAAACATGGCAAACTTGGTCTCATTGGAAAGGTCTCCCACCCAGGAGTTGATAACTGAAATCCGTTTTCAAATATCTGACGTCCTCGCGGAGTAATCGCTGTTTTAAAGTTAACCCTAACCCTAACCCAAGGTATTAGGCTAAGGGTTAGGGTTAAAAGTAAAGTATGTCCAAACATGGCAAACTTGGTCTCATTGGAAAGGTCTCCCACCCAGGAGTTGATAACTGAAATCCGTTTTCAAATATCTGACGTCCTCGCGGAGTTATCGCTGTTTTAAAGTTAACCCTAACCCAAGGTATTAGGCTCAGGGTTAGGGTTAAAAGTAAAGTATGTCCAAACATGGCAAACTTGGTCTCATTGGAAAGGTCTCCCACCCAGGAGTTGATAACTGAAATCCGTTTTCAAATATCTGACGTCCTCGCGGAGTTATCGCTGTTTTAAAGTTAACCCTAACCCAAGGTATTAGGCTTAGGGTTAGGGTTAAAAGTAAAGTATGTCCAAACATGGCAAACTTGGTCTCATTGGAAAGGTCTCCCACCCAGGAGTTGATAACTGAAATCCGTTTTCAAATATCTGACGTCCTCGCGGAGTTATCGCTGTTTTAAAGTTAACCCTAACCCTAACCCAAGGTATTAGGCTTAGGGTTAGGGTTAAAAGTAAATTATGTCCAAACATGGCAAACTTGGTCTCATTGGAAAGGTCTCCCACCCAGGAGTTGATAACTGAAATCCGTTTTCAAATATCTGACGTCCTCGCGGAGTTATCGCTGTTTTAAAGTTAACCCTAACCCTAACCCAAGGTATTAGGCTTAGGGTTAGGGTTAAAAGTAAAGTATGTCCACACATGGCAAACTTGGTCTCATTGGAAAGGTCTCCCACCCAGGAGTTGATAACTGAAATCCGTTTTCAAATATCTGACGTCCTCGCGGAGTTATCGCTGTTTTAAAGTTAACCCTAACCCTAACCCAAGGTATTAGGCTTAGGGTTAGGGTTAAAAGTAAAGTATGTCCAAACATGGCAAACTTGGTCTCATTGGAAAGGTCTCCCACCCAGGAGTTGATAACTGAAATCCGTTTTCAAATATCTGACGTCCTCGCGGAGTTATCGCTGTTTTAAAGTTAACCCTAACCCAAGGTATTAGGCTTAGGGTTAGGGTTAAAAGTAAATTATGTCCACACATGGCAAACTTGGTCTCATTGGAAAGGTCTCCCACCCAGGAGTTGATAACTGAAATCCGTTTTCAAATATCTGACGTCCTCGCGGAGTTATCGCTGTTTTAAAGTTAACCCTAACCCTAACCCAAGGTATTAGGCTTAGGGTTAGGGTTAAAAGTAAAGTATGTCCAAACATGGCAAACTTGGTCTCATTGGAAAGGTCTCCCACCCAGGAGTTGATAACTGAAATCCGTTTTCAAATATCTGACGTCCTCGCGGAGTTATCGCTGTTTTAAAGTTAACCCTAACCCAAGGTATTAGGCTCAGGGTTAGGGTTAAAAGTAAAGTATGTCCAAACATGGCAAACTTGGTCTCATTGGAAAGGTCTCCCACCCAGGAGTTGATAACTGAAATCCGTTTTCAAATATCTGACGTCCTCGCGGAGTTATCGCTGTTTTAAAGTTAACCCTAACCCAAGGTATTAGGCTTAGGGTTAGGGTTAAAAGTAAAGTATGTCCAAACATGGCAAACTTGGTCTCATTGGAAAGGTCTCCCACCCAGGAGTTGATAACTGAAATCCGTTTTCAAATATCTGACGTCCTCGCGGAGTTATCGCTGTTTTAAAGTTAACCCTAACCCTAACCCAAGGTATTAGGCTTAGGGTTAGGGTTAAAAGTAAATTATGTCCAAACATGGCAAACTTGGTCTCATTGGAAAGGTCTCCCACCCAGGAGTTGATAACTGAAATCCGTTTTCAAATATCTGACGTCCTCGCGGAGTTATCGCTGTTTTAAAGTTAACCCTAACCCTAACCCAAGGTATTAGGCTTAGGGTTAGGGTTAAAAGTAAAGTATGTCCAAACATGGCAAACTTGGTCTCATTGGAAAGGTCTCCCACCCAGGAGTTGATAACTGAAATCCGTTTTCAAATATCTGACGTCCTCGCGGAGTTATCGCTGTTTTAAAGTTAACCCTAACCCTAACCCAAGGTATTAGGCTTAGGGTTAGGGTTAAAAGTAAAGTATGTCCACACATGGCAAACTTGGTCTCATTGGAAAGGTCTCCCACCCAGGAGTTGATAACTGAAATCCGTTTTCAAATATCTGACGTCCTCGCGGAGTTATCGCTGTTTTAAAGTTAACCCTAACCCTAACCCAAGGTATTAGGCTTAGGGTTAGGGTTAAAAGTAAAGTATGTCCAAACATGGCAAACTTGGTCTCATTGGAAAGGTCTCCCACCCAGGAGTTGATAACTGAAATCCGTTTTCAAATATCTGACGTCCTCGCGGAGTTATCGCTGTTTTAAAGTTAACCCTAACCCAAGGTATTAGGCTTAGGGTTAGGGTTAAAAGTAAATTATGTCCACACATGGCAAACTTGGTCTCATTGGAAAGGTCTCCCACCCAGGAGTTGATAACTGAAATCCGTTTTCAAATATCTGACGTCCTCGCGGAGTTATCGCTGTTTTAAAGTTAACCCTAACCCTAACCCAAGGTATTAGGCTTAGGGTTAGGGTTAAAAGTAAAGTATGTCCAAACATGGCAAACTTGGTCTCATTGGAAAGGTCTCCCACCCAGGAGTTGATAACTGAAATCCGTTTTCAAATATCTGACGTCCTCGCGGAGTTATCGCTGTTTTAAAGTTAACCCTAACCCAAGGTATTAGGCTCAGGGTTAGGGTTAAAAGTAAAGTATGTCCAAACATGGCAAACTTGGTCTCATTGGAAAGGTCTCCCACCCAGGAGTTGATAACTGAAATCCGTTTTCAAATATCTGACGTCCTCGCGGAGTTATCGCTGTTTTAAAGTTAACCCTAACCCAAGGTATTAGGCTTAGGGTTAGGGTTAAAAGTAAAGTATGTCCAAACATGGCAAACTTGGTCTCATTGGAAAGGTCTCCCACCCAGGAGTTGATAACTGAAATCCGTTTTCAAATATCTGACGTCCTCGCGGAGTTATCGCTGTTTTAAAGTTAACCCTAACCCTAACCCAAGGTATTAGGCTTAGGGTTAGGGTTAAAAGTAAAGTATGTCCACACATGGCAAACTTGGTCTCATTGGAAAGGTCTCCCACCCAGGAGTTGATAACTGAAATCCGTTTTCAAATATCTGACGTCCTCGCGGAGTTATCGCTGTTTTAAAGTTAACCCTAACCCTAACCCAAGGTATTAGGCTTAGGGTTAGGGTTAAAAGTAAAGTATGTCCAAACATGGCAAACTTGGTCTCATTGGAAAGGTCTCCCACCCAGGAGTTGATAACTGAAATCCGTTTTCAAATATCTGACGTCCTCGCGGAGTTATCGCTGTTTTAAAGTTAACCCTAACCCAAGGTATTAGGCTTAGGGTTAGGGTTAAAAGTAAACTATGTCCACACATGGCAAACTTGGTCTCATTGGAAAGGTCTCCCACCCAGGAGTTGATAACTGAAATCCGTTTTCAAATATCTGACGTCCTCGCGGAGTTATCGCTGTTTTAAAGTTAACCCTAACCCTAACCCAAGGTATTAGGCTTAGGGTTAGGGTTAAAAGTAAAGTATGTCCAAACATGGCAAACTTGGTCTCATTGGAAAGGTCTCCCACCCAGGAGTTGATAACTGAAATCCGTTTTCAAATATCTGACGTCCTCGCGGAGTTATCGCTGTTTTAAAGTTAACCCTAACCCAAGGTATTAGGCTCAGGGTTAGGGTTAAAAGTAAAGTATGTCCAAACATGGCAAACTTGGTCTCATTGGAAAGGTCTCCCACCCAGGAGTTGATAACTGAAATCCGTTTTCAAATATCTGACGTCCTCGCGGAGTTATCGCTGTTTTAAAGTTAACCCTAACCCAAGGTATTAGGCTTAGGGTTAGGGTTAAAAGTAAAGTATGTCCAAACATGGCAAACTTGGTCTCATTGGAAAGGTCTCCCACCCAGGAGTTGATAACTGAAATCCGTTTTCAAATATCTGACGTCCTCGCGGAGTTATCGCTGTTTTAAAGTTAACCCTAACCCTAACCCAAGGTATTAGGCTTAGGGTTAGGGTTAAAAGTAAATTATGTCCAAACATGGCAAACTTGGTCTCATTGGAAAGGTCTCCCACCCAGGAGTTGATAACTGAAATCCGTTTTCAAATATCTGACGTCCTCGCGGAGTTATCGCTGTTTTAAAGTTAACCCTAACCCTAACCCAAGGTATTAGGCTTAGGGTTAGGGTTAAAAGTAAAGTATGTCCACACATGGCAAACTTGGTCTCATTGGAAAGGTCTCCCACCCAGGAGTTGATAACTGAAATCCGTTTTCAAATATCTGACGTCCTCGCGGAGTTATCGCTGTTTTAAAGTTAACCCTAACCCTAACCCAAGGTATTAGGCTAAGGGTTAGGGTTAAAAGTAAAGTATGTCCAAACATGGCAAACTTGGTCTCATTGGAAAGGTCTCCCACCCAGGAGTTGATAACTGAAATCCGTTTTCAAATATCTGACGTCCTCGCGGAGTTATCGCTGTTTTAAAGTTAACCCTAACCCAAGGTATTAGGCTCAGGGTTAGGGTTAAAAGTAAAGTATGTCCAAACATGGCAAACTTGGTCTCATTGGAAAGGTCTCCCACCCAGGAGTTGATAACTGAAATCCGTTTTCAAATATCTGACGTCCTCGCGGAGTTATCGCTGTTTTAAAGTTAACCCTAACCCAAGGTATTAGGCTTAGGGTTAGGGTTAAAAGTAAAGTATGTCCAAACATGGCAAACTTGGTCTCATTGGAAAGGTCTCCCACCCAGGAGTTGATAACTGAAATCCGTTTTCAAATATCTGACGTCCTCGCGGAGTTATCGCTGTTTTAAAGTTAACCCTAACCCTAACCCAAGGTATTAGGCTTAGGGTTAGGGTTAAAAGTAAATTATGTCCAAACATGGCAAACTTGGTCTCATTGGAAAGGTCTCCCACCCAGGAGTTGATAACTGAAATCCGTTTTCAAATATCTGACGTCCTCGCGGAGTTATCGCTGTTTTAAAGTTAACCCTAACCCTAACCCAAGGTATTAGGCTTAGGGTTAGGGTTAAAAGTAAAGTATGTCCACACATGGCAAACTTGGTCTCATTGGAAAGGTCTCCCACCCAGGAGTTGATAACTGAAATCCGTTTTCAAATATCTGACGTCCTCGCGGAGTTATCGCTGTTTTAAAGTTAACCCTAACCCTAACCCAAGGTATTAGGCTTAGGGTTAGGGTTAAAAGTAAAGTATGTCCAAACATGGCAAACTTGGTCTCATTGGAAAGGTCTCCCACCCAGGAGTTGATAACTGAAATCCGTTTTCAAATATCTGACGTCCTCGCGGAGTTATCGCTGTTTTAAAGTTAACCCTAACCCAAGGTATTAGGCTTAGGGTTAGGGTTAAAAGTAAACTATGTCCACACATGGCAAACTTGGTCTCATTGGAAAGGTCTCCCACCCAGGAGTTGATAACTGAAATCCGTTTTCAAATATCTGACGTCCTCGCGGAGTTATCGCTGTTTTAAAGTTAACCCTAACCCTAACCCAAGGTATTAGGCTTAGGGTTAGGGTTAAAAGTAAAGTATGTCCAAACATGGCAAACTTGGTCTCATTGGAAAGGTCTCCCACCCAGGAGTTGATAACTGAAATCCGTTTTCAAATATCTGACGTCCTCGCGGAGTTATCGCTGTTTTAAAGTTAACCCTAACCCAAGGTATTAGGCTCAGGGTTAGGGTTAAAAGTAAAGTATGTCCAAACATGGCAAACTTGGTCTCATTGGAAAGGTCTCCCACCCAGGAGTTGATAACTGAAATCCGTTTTCAAATATCTGACGTCCTCGCGGAGTTATCGCTGTTTTAAAGTTAACCCTAACCCAAGGTATTAGGCTTAGGGTTAGGGTTAAAAGTAAAGTATGTCCAAACATGGCAAACTTGGTCTCATTGGAAAGGTCTCCCACCCAGGAGTTGATAACTGAAATCCGTTTTCAAATATCTGACGTCCTCGCGGAGTTATCGCTGTTTTAAAGTTAACCCTAACCCTAACCCAAGGTATTAGGCTTAGGGTTAGGGTTAAAAGTAAATTATGTCCAAACATGGCAAACTTGGTCTCATTGGAAAGGTCTCCCACCCAGGAGTTGATAACTGAAATCCGTTTTCAAATATCTGACGTCCTCGCGGAGTTATCGCTGTTTTAAAGTTAACCCTAACCCTAACCCAAGGTATTAGGCTTAGGGTTAGGGTTAAAAGTAAAGTATGTCCACACATGGCAAACTTGGTCTCATTGGAAAGGTCTCCCACCCAGGAGTTGATAACTGAAATCCGTTTTCAAATATCTGACGTCCTCGCGGAGTTATCGCTGTTTTAAAGTTAACCCTAACCCTAACCCAAGGTATTAGGCTTAGGGTTAGGGTTAAAAGTAAATTATGTCCAAACATGGCAAACTTGGTCTCATTGGAAAGGTCTCCCACCCAGGAGTTGATAACTGAAATCCGTTTTCAAATATCTGACGTCCTCGCGGAGTTATCGCTGTTTTAAAGTTAACCCTAACCCTAACCCAAGGTATTAGGCTTAGGGTTAGGGTTAAAAGTAAAGTATGTCCACACATGGCAAACTTGGTCTCATTGGAAAGGTCTCCCACCCAGGAGTTGATAACTGAAATCCGTTTTCAAATATCTGACGTCCTCGCGGAGTTATCGCTGTTTTAAAGTTAACCCTAACCCTAACCCAAGGTATTAGGCTTAGGGTTAGGGTTAAAAGTAAAGTATGTCCAAACATGGAAAACTTGGTCTCATTGGAAAGGTCTCCCACCCAGGAGTTGATAACTGAAATCCGTTTTCAAATATCTGACGTCCTCGCGGAGTTATCGCTGTTTTAAAGTTAACCCTAACCCAAGGTATTAGGCTTAGGGTTAGGGTTAAAAGTAAACTATGTCCACACATGGCAAACTTGGTCTCATTGGAAAGGTCTCCCACCCAGGAGTTGATAACTGAAATCCGTTTTCAAATATCTGACGTCCTCGCGGAGTTATCGCTGTTTTAAAGTTAACCCTAACCCTAACCCAAGGTATTAGGCTTAGGGTTAGGGTTAAAAGTAAAGTATGTCCACACATGGCAAACTTGGTCTCATTGGAAAGGTCTCCCACCCAGGAGTTGATAACTGAAATCCGTTTTCAAATATCTGACGTCCTCGCGGAGTTATCGCTGTTTTAAAGTTAACCCTAACCCTAACCCAAGGTATTAGGCTTAGGGTTAGGGTTAAAAGTAAAGTATGTCCAAACATGGCAAACTTGGTCTCATTGGTAAGGTCTCCCACCCAGGAGTTGATAACTGAAATCCGTTTTCAAATATCTGACGTCCTCGCGGAGTTATCGCTGTTTTAAAGTTAACCCTAACCCTAACCCAAGGTATTAGGCTTAGGGTTAGGGTTAAAAGTAAAGTATGTCCAAACATGGCAAACTTGGTCTCATTGGAAAGGTCTCCCACCCAGGAGTTGATAACTGAAATCCGTTTTAAATATCTGACGTCCTCGCGGAGTTATCTCTGTTTTAAAGTTAACCCTAACCCTAACCCAAGGTATTAGGCTTAGGGTTAGGGTTAAAAGTAAATTATGTCCAAACATGGCAAACTTGGTCTCATTGGAAAGGTCTCCCACCCAGGAGTTGATAACTGAAATCCGTTTTCAAATATCTGACGTCCTCGCGGAGTTATCGCTGTTTTAAAGTTAACCCTAACCCTAACCCAAGGTATTAGGCTTAGGGTTAGGGTTAAAAGTAAAGTATGTCCAAACATGGCAAACTTGGTCTCATTGGAAAGGTCTCCCACCCAGGAGTTGATAACTGAAATCCGTTTTCAAATATCTGACGTCCTCGCGGAGTTATCGCTGTTTTAAAGTTAACCCTAACCCAAGGTATTAGGCTTAGGGTTAGGGTTAAAAGTAAAGTATGTCCAAACATGGCAAACTTGGTCTCATTGGAAAGGTCTCCCACCCAGGAGTTGATAACTGAAATCCGTTTTCAAATATCTGACGTCCTCGCGGAGTTATCGCTGTTTTAAAGTTAACCCTAACCCTAACCCAAGGTATTAGGCTTAGGGTTAGGGTTAAAAGTAAAGTATGTCCACACATGGCAAACTTGGTCTCATTGGAAAGGTCTCCCACCCAGGAGTTGATAACTGAAATCCGTTTTCAAATATCTGACGTCCTCGCGGAGTTATCGCTGTTTTAAAGTTAACCCTAACCCTAACCCAAGGTATTAGGCTTAGGGTTAGGGTTAAAAGTAAAGTATGTCCAAACATGGCAAACTTGGTCTCATTGGTAAGGTCTCCCACCCAGGAGTTGATAACTGAAATCCGTTTTCAAATATCTGACGTCCTCGCGGAGTTATCTCTGTTTTAAAGTTAACCCTAACCCTAACCCAAGGTATTAGGCTTAGGGTTAGGGTTAAAAGTAAAGTATGTCCACACATGGCAAACTTGGTCTCATTGGAAAGGTCTCCCACCCAGGAGTTGATAACTGAAATCCGTTTTAAATATCTGACGTCCTCGCGGAGTTATCTCTGTTTTAAAGTTAACCCTAACCCTAACCCAAGGTATTAGGCTTAGGGTTAGGGTTAAAAGTAAAGTATGTCCAAACATGGCAAACTTGGTCTCATTGGAAAGGTCTCCCACCCAGGAGTTGATAACTGAAATCCGTTTTCAAATATCTGACGTCCTCGCGGAGTTATCGCTGTTTTAAAGTTAACCCTAACCCTAACCCAAGGTATTAGGCTTAGGGTTAGGGTTAAAAGTAAAGTATGTCCAAACATGGCAAACTTGGTCTCATTGGAAAGGTCTCCCACCCAGGAGTTGATAACTGAAATCCGTTTTCAAATATCTGACGTCCTCGCGGAGTTATCGCTGTTTTAAAGTTAACCCTAACCCTAACCCAAGGTATTAGGCTTAGGGTTAGGGTTAAAAGTAAACTATGTCCACACATGGCAAACTTGGTCTCATTGGAAAGGTCTCCCACCCAGGAGTTGATAACTGAAATCCGTTTTCAAATATCTGACGTCCTCGCGGAGTTATCGCTGTTTTAAAGTTAACCCTAACCCTAACCCTAGGTATTAGGGTTAGGGTTAAAAGTAAACTATGTCCAAACATGGCAAACTTGGCCTCATTGGAAAGGTCTCCCACCCAGGAGTTGATGAAATAACGTCTAAACGACGTCGTGTGCGTTATTTGTTTTGCCAAAATATCAAAGTATAGATCATAAGAAATGTTAGAAAGATAGTAGAAAGTTTAAAATTATACAGTTCCTCTGCTACAAGGTGTTAAACTCCTGTAGGTAGAGACCAGCCACGTTACAATTTCCCGCCTTCTTTTCTTCAGATTATGACGTCATGACGTCTAAACGACGTCGTGTGCGTTATTCGTTTTGCTGAAATATCAAAGTATGGATCATTACGAAATGGTAGAAAGTTATTAGAAAGTTAAAAATTATACAGGTACTCTGCTACAAGGTGTTAAACACCTGCGGGTACCGGTTGGAGACTAGCCACGGTACAATTTCCCGCCATTTTTATTTCTGTGCGTTATTGGTTTTCATTACAAAATCGAAAAATTATACAGTTAATGAATAGATAATTATACAGTTAATGAATAGATGACAAACTACCAAACATACTTCGTATGTTCGTTTGTACGTTGACATTTTGGTTAAGGCTGTAGTTTATGGTATTGTCGCTAGGCTTCGTTTTCTAAAATTTCATTCTAATCTAATCTAATTATCCTTTACACCATCGCTTTCTCATGGCTCAAGTTGTATTACTTGCATGGATACAGATCATTTGCAGTAATTTATACGGTGTTTTTTCGTTTCTAGGGGAAATAATCAATTTTTAGTTTTTTTGTATCGGTATCCGAATCGGCTGATATGCTCAGCCTGATCCCGAATCGCCGGCTCAGTCGACGGCTGGAAATCGACGGCCGAACCGCCGGCTAGCTTTAGGTTGGTATTGCTGTTCGAGTGTGCCAGGTGTATGCTGTATCCTACCAAACCGCTAGAGTCCGCTTTTACTCCACCATCACGACGTACCGTACACGATGAAGCGTTTGAAATGCATTAGCCTACCAAGCCGCCAGAGGTCGCGTACATTCCATCTATTGGCGATTTCATTGAGCTTCTTGCCAACAAGGCTTCTTTGCAACCTTCAGGACCCCATCTGTTTTGGGGCTCGGCTGGAACCAGATTTAATCTGTCTCACTATTCCTGTATATAGCTTTTATTGTACACCGAATTAGAACAACTAAAAGTGGTGCTGTAATACTTCTCTGTGTATTCCAACGGAGTGCTTGGAGATTAGAGTGCTATAATATTATCTGTAGTCATACTAATCTTTACTAGTTTTTAATTAATTAGTTTCCTGTGTCAGATAACAATGTAACCTGTTGCTATTCGGATATCTAGTAGCCTCAAGATGGGAATTCCAAAATAAGTCATCGTCACCCTTTCATAAGTTGCCAGGGCTACCGGTTTGTATTACACCTATGAAATACTTGTCACAGTGTAAAAAAATACATATAAGGGTTGGTTTGACATTCAGTTGCCATTGCATTGCGATTGGAAGAGGGAAACGTAACAACAACAAAAAGGCGTATGCTTCTTGTTAAATGCAGAAAGATTGAACAAGCAAACGGTAAAATGCTGTTCAAATTTGGCTAGCTGTGTCCAAGCAGGTGTATGGGAGAGAGATGAATAGTGATACATGTGGCCAGTGGTCCACACATCGGGCAGCTGTGAGGTTATGTGACCTCATCAGTCCTGCCATCGGTCATGGCGTCACCTGTGCTATGATCAGCCTGTTTAATATAATGCACATTTCGATGTAAACCCCTTGAGGAGTGTGACATCATCCGTAGCCTTGGACGGACAACAACAAAAAATGAATTCTTAGATACAGCAAGGAGGCTCCGTATAACCTCCTTGGATACAGTACTAAAACTTTGGTGCATGAATCACCCTATATAAAGCGGGTGTATGGTTCAGCTCAGTGTTTTACGCATGTTTTGATGCATTTTCTACGTCTTTCTAGAGTAGTGGTCCGCGTTTTTATCTCTTCATCTCCCTTGTTCCTAGTGAGCTGAACCCTACATCTGCTTTGAAATTACCTATATACTACCCCCTTTATGAATAGTACTGATAAGTGTATTATTATCATTCTAAGCCCGGGGCCTGGAGTGGACGTTGTTTAGAAACAAGGTCATCCGGGTGCAGTTCATTTTAGTTCGTGTCCGCTCAGTCCTGCCCCTCATCTGTCCTCCCTGCCTGGCTATCCCCGAGTGGGGTGAAAGGTCCCACCTTTGTCCAGGGTCCTTTATGTAACAACCGTGTACTCATCAAGTACTACAAGTCCTGTGGTGTAAAGGTCTCGCCGCGTCGTGGGTCTAACGTTAGAGATTTATAGACCAGTACTATAGATGTTGTTGTGGGTTTTCTCTCTCTGTTGACAGTAGCTAGATTGAAACCAAACGTTCAACATCCGCGTGAGTTCGCGCTAGTTCTTTGTCCCCGCGAACAAAGAAGTCTGCACCAAACATGCCAGTGCGCTGACCTGTTTTGTTCATGATTCCGTATCCTGGACCATAGCCAAGTCTTTTACTGGCCAGGTCCGGGCCGCTCGCGTGCCCGACTCACAATTTGGTAAAGTCTGAATAGCTTTCTTCAAGAGACCACCTGTATGCAAATGAAGTTAGTGCCCTTAAGCAAACCAATTTCTGCCACTGTTTTGAAGTCCCGTGTTTACTTTTCTACAAAATTAAACACTGTAACGTTAAGCGATCGACACAACGCAGATGTTTTGCGCGTTTCTGGGGAGATAATTGTTACTTTTTGGGTGTCATGACGCGGTATGGGGGAGTTCTGGTGTGGAGATTGGCTGCTTAATTTCTGATCTCATTGTCGCGTGCCAGGCACGGTGTCAGGCCTCGGGGATTTAGACTGTATAATAACCTCCGAGTTTTAATCAAACTTCCGAACAAAGGGTGGCCAGAAATACCTCTGCCATATGGCGCGCCAAAACATGCTGATCTGACAAAACATGTCGGCATCGGGCTTGTTGTTTCGTGGATCTTTTGTGGCTTTGTTGTGTTTCTCCTTCTCTCTATAGTGGCAAACAGAAAAAAAGCGGACCATTAGACTTTAGAGAAAGATGTAGAAAAGCAGGAAACAACAAAAACATGCTTCAAAAGAACCACAAAAACAAGCCCGGTCGTTACATGTGCTTGGAGATTAGTCTCAATGTGACTACATACGGCAAAGAGCACGGAAAACCAAAGGCCTCGAATAGAAAAATAGCGAGTGTTTTTCGATGTTGTCACAAGCCACTCTGTTTATTTAAATACCCAAGGACGATTATGCAACAGTTGAATGCTTCCAGTGCGTGTGTGTTGTTGGGGCGCGCCCCAGATTTTACCCTCAGCAGGTGCAAAAGTGTTGATAAACCCCCAGGCCCTAGCGATGCGTACCAGAACTCCCCTGTCATTCAAACTACCGGCCAATAAACATCTGCTTTGTTCACACGCTAGTTAAATGTTTTCCACGTAATTTCACTGACATTCTCAAGGCTGTGATGATGGTAATTTACAGATATGGACGCGTGGTTAGAACTCGTCAGGACAAAGGGACAATGATATACCAACACGTGACACGCGACACAAGTCTGTTGTGATGTTTCTGTTATAGTTATACCGTATTGCTTTCGCTTGGTCTCACACAGGGTCATGTCCCTTGTCGTATGGATTTATGTCAAATACATGTCTATAATCCCCGAATCCCATGTGCAAAATCATTTTACATATCACCAACCTGTGAGTGTGACCCGAGTGTTACTCGTAGCAGCGAAAAATCATCAGGACAGTGTCATTGAACATTTGATGCCCTAAAATAGATCTATACATCAAATGTTATTTGATTTCTTTTGATTTGTTAAAAAAAGAAAATGATACGATGAAGTAATTTCAACGCAGTAGGAGAAATCTCATCAGACAAAGTGGTGATTTGCCGGTCCAAAATTGGAGGCGGAACATTGCGAGATGAAAAGGAGATTAGATTACTGTGGTTAAAACATGATGTCGACAACAGGAATTATTCGGAAAAATTGTCATAAAATGGAACCCCTGGTATCCTGGAAACAACTGCCGTGGTTTCACTCCCTGTGCGCAATCAAATATGAGAAAGAGTTAACGTAGACTGTGCTGTGCAATTATGTTTTTTGTGCTTTCTGTCCTTTCATCAAAAGGACACATTTTCCGGCTCATGTTTTCTAGAAGAATCAGATATGACATGAGATGTATAGAAAGTATGAAGTAGCATCCACAGTAAATAATGATAGCGTTTTGTACGTCACTTCATTTCTACCAGTCTTACAAAGTTGCAGTTTGACCCATATCCCCAAGCAGATGTAGGGTCTAGATTGTGTTTTGAGACGTTTTCTCTCTTCCCCTCCCACTAGGGAAGAGGAAAGCGGATATAATGCTGTAAACTGACACGTACGTGTAAAACAAGCTGGACCCTATATCTGCTTGGAGATAAGTTTGACTTGCCTGCCCAAGAAAGTAAAGAATGGCAATTAACGAGATAGGGTTCACCACCCCTACACTTCCATGGTATGTCCCGAGTCGTTACCTTGGTGTCAGACAACGTTTTGACACACAGACGAAATGTTCGCGCCTTTATGCAGACACAAGTAGTTCAAAGCGGTTCAAATCGGTGTTATTGACTGAAGTTTGACCAGGCTCGCTATGAACAAACACTCTGGCCCAGACGAGTTTGTAAATGTTACTTAAGAGCAAATAAGACATAGTAGGGCGTGAGTTACTTAGGCTAAGAAGGCTACCAGGATCGGTAGAACTTTGGGTCGGTTGCCCCAAATCACATTTTAGCGGGAAAGTGAAACCGTCGTTTTCTCAACATGTGATTCATTATGATATGTGAACGTGAGACAGGGATTCGGATGTGAATGGCAAATTGATATCACCACGTTCTTCTGGACGTCACCTTTCATGTTGTATGAGTGCCTTATGTCTTACTGTGGTCTTGTTCTGTACCAGTAGCGGTATGATGGCTGTGATTGTCCTTTTGCGAAGTGCACAAAAGACCTAAGAACGACATATCGACCCTGGATAAATTCACCTAAGCTACGGTGCTTGATGATATTAGGTTTAACGTTAAATGTTTAACAGTTCTAAAGCTAGGAAATACTAAATTCGTAAGCATTGAACACACTGAAACTTTGTATTTACCACCACAAATAGCGGGTATACTGTATATCAAAATTAAATTTGTTATCGTCTCACATTCTTTGACTAGAATCGCGTCCTCTTGACCTCTGAAGTAGCTATAGGAGTTCCCAGAACTCCTGCTTCAGTAGCCCCGTCTTGACGGCAGACGACACTTTCCAAACGGTTCTGCCGCTGCCTCATGTTTGCGTGCGACTCTCCAGACTGGCCCAGGTTAAGCGAGGGTCACCACGGATAAGTCATGGACCACTAAAGTTTGTTCACGACAACCTGGGGTCAGCCTTACTCATGATCTACAGTAACCAACTCCAGCAGCTCGAGTTCGTTGCATATATCGACTCTGGACGAAAACTACCTCTTTACTTTGTACTTCGTGTCCTTGTTTTTTTTCGGTTCCTTTCTCCCTCCATTGCAACACTTTAAAAAATCTCGCACCCACTCCTTGCGAATCAATCTTTGTCCTCGGGTCACCCTGCCGTCCCCCACTTGAACCCACAGGTCTTTCGGCCCCTTTCAGACGACGCCCGAGTGAATATTGAGAGAGTCAAGTGCTCGCCACACTGGGGTCGAGAGCTCGTCGTCGCTAGGAGCGACCTTGGAACGAGACGCCCATTGCCTGCTCCTGACCCTGACGGAAGCTTTGATCTTAAATATGATTGACAGCTGGTTATCAAGGTTATCACCCAGTTATTCATGCGTATGATATCTTGCCTTTTGTTTTCTTGACTAATTACTGCACCCTTCGGGCGTATGATTAGTTGCCGGATGAGGGATTAAAAACTAGTGATAGTTATCAACTTTCTGTTGAAGGGTCTTGCTGGGATCTCAAAGCAGATGTGTGGATCCAGCTTGTTTTTTCTGTCTTTTCTACGTCGCTTTCTCAGTCTCCCAAAGGAAAAACAACGCACTGTATTTTTTGCGTGCTTCCATGTAGTCTTGCCGGGTGTCTTCCACTGTTTCACGTTGCTACTTTTGGTTAGATCGGTGTCAAAAGTTGCAGGTGTATGCCCGAAGATCGCTGATATCTGATTCTGAACAAACATCTTCCCTGTCGTTTTCGCACAGCTTCAATAGTCAACGATATCCCTAAACGATATAGCACACTTCTGCTAGGATGAAATATATACGGAACTATTGGTACTTTGTACACCTTCCGCCGGCCTTGGGAAGCCATTATTGACATTATTTGCCTTTTATCTACCGCAGCAGCGGCAAGTGGCGACTGTTTCCGCAGCAGCTCGCACGTTCGGATTACAAACAGGTTGTTTTTCAGATACTTCAGACGACAGAATGACGTCAGGAACACGACATTCACGATATCAGCTTCCACTTTCCCGCCAAAACCACCTGTTAGCCTCCCACCGTCACGTGAACATCTCGTGATCGCCAAACCGACAGTGCTAATTCCTTGGTCTGAATTGTAGATTATGCTAGGACCAGTCAAATAGAAGGAGGGAACAGATCTTCTTCCAACTCAGGAGTCAATTTTTAAAAAAACCTAATCTATGCTTGACGGCTAGTTGTAAAAACAACGCTTTGCCAACTGTTTTGGCGGCCAGGGTGAGTTACACAGTGTCAGTAGGGGAGTTGGTACAAACGCACACATATTTTGGCCCTTTTCGCTAGCAAATTAGTCAGTCCGTGTCGGGAAAAAAGGCCTTGCCAACATTGAGGTGATATACACCAGAAGCATTCTTATCAATCTTTAAGATCAACAGCAAGCCAAGCTTCTGTTGTTTTCTTATTTGCTAGAAATCATAAGTACCTTGTTGTAATCAGCTAGGTTGTCTTACTCCACACTGAGTATAGATGTTAACGTTAGAGAGATAGCTGTCATGAACTTCTGTACAAACAATAGTGGTACCAAACATGTGTTTGTAATTATAATATCATACATCCACAGAGACACAATGACGTACATCCGTTCCCTGGTTATATGTGGGTCACATATGTAGTATACCCAGTATACCGTATACTATGAAACTGACTGGACAAAGAAGGAATTGTGACAAAAAACGCACACAAATGATATTCTACTTCCGGTTTGTTTGTATTTATTTCATCAGAGGTATTGTCAAAGAGAAGATTAGTTGTTTTTGACTTCACATATGTGTGTGGTAAAGGGCAGTTTTTAAATTAATTTTTGTATGGTCTGATATATACGGCCAGTAATCGTTTCCAAACAAAATTATCAAGAAGACCAGACGTCCAGAGACTTCCTGTAAATACGTAAGTATATATACGTAGTCCTACTATAGTCCAAATTTCTCAGAAAGCAACTCGTGCCAACGTCTTACAACACGCCAAGCCGTCTTGACACTGTGCCAGTTGTAACGCCGTTGGTATGCAGGTCAGTGTCAGGGGAGACCAGGAGATGACTTGAACACAGTCAGACTTTAGTCACGCTTGACCCGGAAGTGTGCCTGTAGAGACTTGGAACATTCCTAACTAGGTAGACTATCCCCCACCCGTGTGTGGAGATGTCAGGATGGGTGACTCTTTTATCCAGTGTGCGGGGAAATAACTACGTTAGAGTCAATGCTAAGACGTGTCAATGTAATATCATACTACTGTATTTTCCAACAGTCCTTGAAGCTGGCATTTTAACACTGGCAGCTATGATAAAAACGGCTGATTTTCCACCCCAACATCTGCTTGGAGATTACACATCACCTGCGAAGGCAGAGACTGCCGCTTGGAGATCATCGATATGGGCGTTGTAGATTACTTTTTCAATAGTTTTACAATTTCATGGCCTATTTGAGAATTTCTCCTGATTTTTTTTTTTCAGTTTGTAATCAATTATCTATGAAGCACAACAGTCGAACCAACATTTCTTGTGGGATACACGAGAGGTGGCATGGAGGTGGGGGAACTAGGCTAATATATAAGCCAAAACCTACATCTGCCTGGAGGCAAGACTCGGCATCAAACTTTTTAGTTGTGAAGACCTAAAATATCTATTACATGTACATGTGTATCATAGAAGTGATGGGTACGTCGCACGTGACTCCTTGGTCAAACGTGGGTCAAACACATGCAGTAACAGGGTGTGTGAGTGAAAGTGTGTGTGTACGTGGGCGGCGGAATGTGGCGGTTATGGGGCGAGGCAGGAAGTTCAACGCGCCCCTCTGAGACTTGAAGCTGTCAAGAATCTTTCAAATCCTTCTCCTTACAGAAAGATCCGACCAGATAAAGGGACATCGCGGGTAATGGCTGGCTTACATTCTTTTCATGCTTGTTTCTCAAGCACGACAAGCGCGACAGGTTGGGGGCGTGTCAATCACCGTTTTGTGACCACGCCTAGCTGTAGTACTAACAGTGGTTGTGCAGTCCCTTGCTTGGTTTGCGAGTTGATTTAAATTGCTTTCAGATATGATTTTTAAAGACCTCAGCTGTATCTAATTATGAAATCACGAACAAGAAAGGCTGTGTCTGTTGGGTCTCCATTCAACTTCTTGTTGCATGATCGAACGAATGCACACCGAACTTGCAGTCGGACAAGTTCGTTAGCCGCCGAAAGGTCACGAAGATCGCTCGGTGCGTATAGTTGGCGTTACCGACGACAAGGTATGTACGATAACAATGTCACCACAACACGCAAAAGAATGCAACCAAGACTGCTATAAACATGGGTTCTTTCAGTTGGGGAGCCGCTCTGCGCTTCACACGGTTTCTCCAAACAACTGTTCCACTTTTCCGGGAAACAACTTGTTGCCATTTCCGGCCAATGTCACCGGCACTTGGCACGCATCGTCCCACAGTCAGCACTCTTGGAGCCAAGAAGAGACATTTCCTACACGGTGGACTGGTACAGAGGCCGACCTTCAAGTTCCGCAGCTAGACTCGGAGTTGTATGTTTTGTCTCCAGAATCAGATAAACGTTCCGAGCCGACACAGAAGACGTGACCAAAGGGTGCCACGCCCCCCATTTCAGGGCCAAGTCATTTGGTATAAGTGCAGAATATCTTAGGAATAAACCTTTGCTACGACTTTGACTATGGTAGTTTTTGTTGATTTTATGGGCGAAATGGGTGAACTGTCAATAATGATCAAACATCTTTTAAGACACCCGACCTCCACATATGTACTAACCTGTACATGTTATTCACACACACACACACACACACACACACACACACACACACACACACACACACACTGAAGATAACATTTTCTCTTGTCTCATAAGGCTCGTTTGGAAACGATAGAGAGTAAATACTAATATTCTGCGCGTCCAAATTTCTCGTCTATAATATTCTTTCTTTTGACACCTGACATGACCTCTGGTTAGGACAGACGGTTCCAAGAACTTTGCCCCTGAACAGGATGAACGTATTGACAGTCGGTGAAGAATGTGCGATGATGGACTGTCTTTAAATCCGTGACATTTGTAACTCGTGACTGTGTCACGGTCTGTCGATCTCTAAGAAAATGTGGAGCTCCGGAGAATCGGTATAAAGACTCTGTCAAGTTCCTGCTGAAAAGAAGAAGAGATGGGCCAGATCAGATGAGCGATTTGTTACTAGTAGTGGGGTAAGAGAATCGAGAGAGTGTGTTTTATGTCAGAACTGACATACTAGTATATCAGGAGGGTAAATGTGTATTATGATTCCTGCCACCTGAAACC
This sequence comes from Branchiostoma floridae x Branchiostoma japonicum, assembly GCA_013266295.2. Classification (NCBI taxonomy): domain Eukaryota; kingdom Metazoa; phylum Chordata; class Leptocardii; order Amphioxiformes; family Branchiostomatidae; genus Branchiostoma; species Branchiostoma floridae x Branchiostoma japonicum. Next base: position 22,634,692 of record CM023823.1, read on the forward strand.
TTTGTGCAGTACACTTCTCGTTTTGCCATTCTTGTTTTCATTATCATTATGCCATTACCCTTTCCAGAAACGACTATGGCAAATTCCAAAAACGAAAAATTCTACACCCCGTTTTGGATATGGACTGGAACATCCCTCAGCGGCTGTCTGGTTGATATTGTGATGACGTCAGTCAGGTGTTTCCAGGTGAGTTGGTGTGAGGTCAGTCACTGGGCCGTGTATCCTGGCACAACACAGCATTCCTGGCGTACCTTCGGTCTTTATATAATCTCTTCTGCTCAAACTGGTCGAGGAGCGTATTACACCTGTCCCAGGAGCCTCATGTGTGTGTGCAACGACTTCAGGTAGCCTCCACCAGGCCTTCCTACGGGGGTACAAATCGTAGAATTCGACAAAAGAAGGGAATAGCTGGCCAATAGAGTCGGTCCGCGGGAGGGTTAGTTTCCCCCCTCCGAACGCCAGTTAACCTCAAGGCGGCCAGACTCCCCTAGCAAATATCTCCCTATTATAGCCCGCGCAGTTAGTCTGGTAGAGACTAGACTTCAGGGGCGAAACTGTTCTGAGAGACTAGTTGAGGGTCCAAAAACATTTGACGGATCTCTCAACGGTGTTTCAGTGAGAGCTCAATAATCTCGATGGTCTTCCAAGTACCAATCTTTCCATGACCGCTAATCTCTTCCAGTGATCCCTCAATTATTTTTCAATGATTTCAATGACCCGTGATTTTTGGTCGCTCATCGGTTGAAATTTATAAGTCGAAATCTGCTGACTCCTCTGGTTTCAACCAACCAACATGGCGGTTGTGACGTCACGTTCAAGCAGCCTAATAACACAGTCGTTAGTTAGTATCTGGGTCCTCTGGTATTTCCCATAGTGCACACAGTGTAAGATTTGATTACACAGTAAGAATCTTCAGTGGTCTAAACTCTTGTCTTTAAAAGAATAGAACAGGAAGTCGAATGATATGTAACACCATTTGGATAGACAGTTTGCGCATACACGATCACAAAACAATAAATAAACGGGGGTGGGGGTGGGTGTGTTGCTGTTGCATCAAGTATTCATAATGACATGGTGTGTGTACAAGTCGTTGACACAACCACCGCAGATATGTAAGTCTTTATCAGATGTAAAGATGGATTTTCATCACAATACGCTTTTGGTGAAGCTCTTCTTTTATTTTGAGGTGTAACTGCTACAAACTCCTGTGAAAAACTCCAACCGACCCGAACGGCCGTCTGGGGATCACCTTACAACCTGTCTGTCCTGAGCAGGCACTGAGAAAGGCGACGGAATTCCACTGTTTTCACAGTAATTATGGGGAATGCATCCTCCCATTGGCAGGGCCACCAAACTCATACTTCGTCGAAGTCAGCCTGGTCGAAGTATGAGTTTGGTGGCCCTGCCAATGGGAGGATGGGGGAATGTTGAAGGTATTTTAGAAAGTTGTGTAGAGCATAGTCGGTTTCCTGATTAATTCAAAGGCATGGAGGAACTTAGAATAATCTTTTAACTAACTGGGAGTCGGGGTGAGAGGAGGACTCCGAACATGTAATTGTACGGTACCTAGGACAGAAAGGACGAATGATGCGATGAATGAATGAATGAATGAATGAATGAACACATGAATTAATCACCGCAATGAAGAGTGCGATAAAAGAAAGAAATTAGAAAGTGAGAGGACAAATTGAAACAAAGAATGGCAATGTAAAATCAAGCAATAACAACCAAGGACGTTAGAATAAACAGAAAGCGTTGTGGTAATACATGGCAGAAAGGGAAGAACAAAGAAAAAGACTAATAAAGCACTGCATGAAACCTATCGGTACTCACTGAATGATCTACTGAAGAACACACATGTAAGAATAACGTTTGGAATGTTCAGGAAATGCCAGGAATGTGGGGAAATGACTGACAGTTTTAATAGACAGGAAACGGTGTGTTGTTTAACATATATCACTGCTCGCTAGTTGCTTTTGTCAAATGGCCCGCGGCTTTGTGTTTGTACTGGTTGTTTTCTTCCGGTGATTCATAGTAGTACAGAGTGAGTAACACGAAGGGTTAGAATTATCGATACCCCCCTCCCCCTCCTATCGGGACCAGCCAGGTCATCAAGACTTCCGACACCTTACACGACTGTGACCCTGTTACAACACACTCGTGTTGTCAATCAAATCCTCCACCCCCTGCTGACACTGACCTATCATCCCATTGAACTTGTGGCTAGAATGACGCAGTCTTGTCTCTCAAAGTCATCAGTATGTTCGTCATTTGTCATGGGGGGGGGGGGCTGTGGAGTAAGCTCCAACACAACAACATGATATCACAAACCTTTCCTGGACTACAAATTCAGTATTGTGTTTCACAGTACTGCTGTCAACCAGCAAGCTCAGGGATAGGAGGGGGTGGGGGTGGATATGCAACATTTCCGTAGTAGTAGTAGCCTCTACCAGGCCTCGGGAGGCGGCTGGAAAGAGTAGAAATTGGCCAAAATAGAGTGCGGCAAACTGTTCTCTCTCGCGGCCAAACTCCCCTGACGTGTTATCTCTCTATTTTGGCCAATTTCTACTCTTTCCAGTCGCCTCCCGGGGCCTGGTAGAGGCTATAGTAGTAGTACGAGAGTTCGTTGAAGTGCACAAGCCGTGTGCGCAAATAGACCAGCCTCACGCCCTGAAGTACTGTCAATCAACGTCTGTCCCCAGCTGACCCCGTTGGGAAGTCCGACTCATGCCTGGTGTATTTCCTCAGCAGCAGGTGTCTATGATAACGAACAAAACACAGATTCTTTCCTCAGCAACTCATTTCCACGTCCCAAAACCAGTGTAAATCAAAATCGAGGTCTAGAAAAGTATTTATTTCGTCCCTCGCTATTAAACTTGTAATGACTCACTTCCGTGCCTCCCAACAAAGTCACTTTGTTATAGAAGTCAGTGTTATCGTGTCGCACAGGGCGTTTCTAACGGTACAGTCTACAGACTCACTTCCGTGTTGGTCAAACCCCTCCGAGATCACGATTCAACCACATTAAATTAGAATCTTAAAGTTAGTAATAACATGGGAAGTTTAGTCACGACTCTTCAAAGGAACTCAGGAAGGAAGCGGAGTTCTTTCTTAAGGTTTGGGGGTCTGCCAGATCTACTCATACTAAGTCCTCCCGCAGATGTGGAGATTTCTCTTAGTTAACGTTCCTCATTAGCCACAGGTTCTTACTCTCCAAGCAGAGGTTGTTGTGGAAAATTGTGACCTTCTTGTCATAGGTCTACGCCCCGTTTTTTGTGTTGGGGAGTTAGGACAAAAACGGGGCATCTTTTCTTTTCGGCCAGGAGTACTGGGGGATTTATCTATGATTATGTATTCATTACGACACTAGGCCGAGGCTTGGAAGAAGTGATGGGTCCATCCACCCACAGTCACCCACGTAGGGCTTGTTCACAACACGGTTTCTGTCCTATTAGGCCCGTTGAAAATACGTGGCCATACGTCTCTTTGGTTGTGCCAATAAATTCCCAAAGCTATAAATCTAAAAGCTATTACAACTTTAATACATATTTAGACAACTTGAAAATGATATCCCATATTCTCCTATATTTGTAAAAAGTCAGTAATCTGTATTCAAGCAGTGTTTGTTTCTTCAAAGATTGTTTTCTTTGGAATTCTGCTACATTGTTTCCCCGTGATAATCCGTACTTGTTGTCGTTTTGGATAATCTGTTTACACAAGGGTCACAACGCTTACTATAAAAATGTATTTTATGTCTACCATGAGTAAAAATATTCATGTTTGTAATATATCAAATTTTGAATAGAAAACACTTCCAGTAGCTCACTCCACTTTGAATATGATCGGGTAGTTCAAATGATATACAACAAGTCAACAATGCAACTCGATGCGCACTACTACGTGCAGTTTCTTAGAAATCCCTTTGCTCATTTCCATAAGAAAGCTTAAGTTTCTAAACCCTTCTTAAGTGTCTAAAACCCAGAGAAAAACAAGTACACGAGTACAGTGAGCGTGTTATGCTTTTCAGCATGACTGAAGGGTTGACCATTTCCGCCGGTGGGCAGTCCAGTTCCGCCATGACCACTACATCTACACCTTCTTGACGCCTTCTTGTGGAAATTAATCTTCTTATACCGGCTCTCCGCTCTCTGGAAGAAACTCAAAACAGAAAGGTGACTCGGTCTTTAGCCGTCTGTGAAGCACAAGTTATTACAACACGCACTATTTATCCAGTCGGTCATTCTGTCTGGGTATAGGCAACGTTGAGTGTGTAAGTTCCTTTTTACGCACTGGGTTTATCTAAAAGACTTGCCTTTGAACAATCACTCTTTCCGACGTCCCGGCACACTTCCTCTTTACCAGGGGGCAACGAACTCTACATGACTGTAACTTTAGCAAGAAAACAGCTCTTTTATTTTATAGTGGTAAAGTTTACACAAAATAGGAACTCGCCATAAATTGTGTTGGATTAAAGCTAAACTTTACCACCATGGAATCTACCAACACAGATGAGCTTTCATTCCAGCTCTTATATTTGTTTGTGTTTTGTTTTGTTTTGTTTTGTTTTGTTTTGTTTTGTTTTGTTTTGTTTTGTTTTGTTTTGTTTTGTTTTGTTTTGTTTTGTTTTGTTTTGTTTTGTTTTGTTTTGTTTTCAGGAAGTGTTCCCCTTTTCCTTCTACACATCCCCTCGACATAACAGGGAAGCAAGACTTCAGCACTAAAAGGACTTTTTGTTTTAAGTTTGAACGGCCCGATCCTACATGTTCTTATTGACTGGCGGACTTACGTTACTAATGAAGGGATGGATGATTGACAACGTCATTGACTTAAAAGTTGACCATACAATGACAGTCATTGAGCTGGTGCATAGTTTACAATAAAATATGGTGACAACAGGAAAAATGATCAATAAAAGTCAACAATGTCCATGTCAGTCACAAAAGAGCTGAATTCACCATGAGTTGCAAAAGTTCGCAACCTAACGTTACCAATAGCTACTATCGAAGGTACTGAGTAACATTTATCGTACGATAGGATTCAACATAATGTCTTTGGTTTACAATAGCAAATTTAGATTGAGGGTATTCCTGGGACAGTCGTGCGGAATTTAACTGTCTTGTAACGGAAAATGTTGCAGTAGATCATTAATTCAATTGTCGAAGGTCATTTTTGTCAGCTTTGCTGAGTCCTGCGATAAATAGATCGTACAGCGAATGTGACTTAGTCTCCAAACAGATGTTGGAATTTCGAAGGAAGATGTTAACTGTTTTTCTGCCTAGCAAGTTTTTCTTCACGCGCACCAATGCAAAACATGGCAGCCAAAAAAAATTATGATTTTTCCTCCCCAACGTTAACATCTGCATGGAGAGAAGCCAATGGTAGTAACAAACTCCATTAGAGGAAATTAAAGCATGCAAAGTATAACTTGGGGCACCAATTTCTGTGAAAAATTCAGAAAACACATCCTACAAGTCTTTGTCAAACTGCTAAACAGAGGGGACAGAGGGAGTTGTAAAAAAACAGAACAAAAACTCCCACACTCTGTAACAATGAACAGGTGCGTAGGTGGTACAAGCGAATAACAGGTGGATTTTCTCACGGTGATTTCTAGGGGAAAACCCTGGTATCGCCATCTTCCGCACCTGATAAGTAACGTTATAGACCGGACAGGCTTCGCTCTGTCATGTTGAAGTCACATTCGTCGTGCGATTATTCTTATCGTAGGATTTCCAGTGAGGCTATGAGTCAGAATCGACAAGCTTAGGGTCTACGACATCATTTTTGGTCACAAGGCAGCTGAATTTTGTACGCCCCACATCCTCGACTCTTCCAAGACTCTGTCCCCTCAATTTACTGTCGTCCATGTCGTATTGGGCCTATACCAAAACCTCTGGGACAAACGTACATTGAAATGGCTACGCTTTCTGACCCTTGAAACGACACCTAGATCTTACGTTAGTGTTAATTTTTGACGAGGTTTGTTTGTCGAGGCTCTTGGCGCGTACCTGGCGCCATCCCATGTTACTGGGTTACCTGGAGGGAAGCGTGGGAGGGGGGGCGTGTATTAGTAAGTGTCCAAACGCGATGTTTGTGAAGATGCATGTAAACTGTTACACTACTATGAGGAGGGTCAAGAACGTCATTGTGTACTTCTGTCTATCTCCCTCCCTACGCCCACTCTCACTATATGTACCGTATACATACACGTCTTTGTTGCACACAGGTAAGTTATTGAGTTATGCTCACAGACATTCAACGGACCGCGTAAATGTAATAAATGGCTTTGGCAATTGGCAGGTCTTTGAGCAATTTCACTCCAGGCTTTGCGAGTAAATATTCTACAATGTAAATTTTGTATTCGTACATTGTAGTTTAAGCTATGGTAGACTCTTTTTGTACTTCAGTACAATCTAAGTATTCAATGATCAGTAAAGTTCAGTGAGCCAGAGACAACGTGTTTTCTTATTTGCACTCCTGAAGTTGTGTATACCATGTTGCGTAACCCAATTGCCGTGTACAAAGCGTTATAAGCAAGCTTACAAGCTAAACGCGGTCTTCAAATTGTGATTGTCATGTTGTATGAGTCCAGAGTCCAGAGTTCTGTTTTGTGTGCCACGTCGACGCAAACATTTTCGGACGCTGTGTCAACACGCTGATGTGGCGACCAACGCGAGAGCACACAAACTACAGCATTAAACCTGATAAATAGTTTCCTAACAAGATTTACCGTGTAAGCAGAGGTGTGACTCCCCCTCTTATCCCACCCTGTTGTGCCCCTTTGATGTCGCCGCCTGCAGACAGGGCGGGTGTATGTGCACGTGTTGCAGGGGTCGGGGAACAACAACACCTAACTTGACCTTGCGCCCTTGTTCATCTCCCGCCAAAAATCTTTGGTCACGTGAGGGGCAACACGGTGGGCGTCGGTTCAGTTCTGCTTCTCCATTGGCCCAGCTGAACAATAAAGGAAGCCATTCATTAGTAGTGCATCGCGCAAGGATTTGGATGCCAATTACGTAGTTTATGTGGACCTGTATGTAGATGATGTTTTTCTCTGAGGGGGTAAACCGCAAAAGGGAGTGGTTCATACCAGGTCCCTATACAACACTTTGGCAACCGAGATATTATGTGAACAGGCAGGCCTGGTGGTGAGCAGGTGCACTGGCGTCAAAAACAACCATCAGGCATGTCAGACATGGGCATGGCACTGCTTTTTAAAATGTTTAATAACTTTTTTTTCAGAGCCAGAAACAAACTGAAAGTGGGAAATCGGAACGAAATACTACATGCCTAACCTACCTTAATTGGATTAGACATTACGATGAATACAACTTACAAGTAACACACACAGTCACACACACGCAAAAAACTGTTGCAAAGCCAAGATCAGTTTGTTTTCCTGCACAGGTTATATCACATCCACAGTCAGAAAAGGAAATGCAAAATAATAATGGCAATTCTGAAAAAAAACTTACAATTTTCAATAGTTTTAACAAACGATATCATAGTCAAGACAGCCTTCAAAAAGTAGGTAAGAGGACCCACCTAAAAAGACAATATACCTCAGAGAGACGAGGAAACCACGTTCTACCCATTATATAACGTTATATAACGTTAATCAATACTGACACCCCCTTATGTTGACTAAGTGATTGAAAACTTCCCGTGTTCAGTATAACTAACGTTATATGGTGTTTGCCTTACTTTTTCAAGAGGTGCCAACTTACAGGGAGTTGATGTACGTAAGTTTACTTTCGCGGGGCAGTATTTTAAAACGGGGGTGGATTCCCACAGCTTCCTGACTCTCCCGGGCTTGACAACAATAGAGGGTGAAAAATAATGAGTTGTGATGTTTGCAGTGTCTCTGTGTCCAAGTGAGTGAAATGTACACTAGAGGGTGTGGTGTAACGTCACAAAGCACACAGACCCTCTACTTCACTAACCGGGTAATGACCTTACACTTAGCAAGGACATAGGACCGTCGGATGATAGGATACATATTAATGTCCACCCAAAAATTGCAGGATATCGATTAGAAAAATTTCACATATCAATTAAAAAGCAATAAAAACTTATCTAGAACATGAAAACATGGATAATCGGTATCAAAAATTACACTTTTGTCTGTCGCCTTTCTTCGTACCTGCTAAGTATTTATATAAAATTAGCATGACGTGATTGGCGCTTTTGACACCATATTTGGCAGTTCTATGAAAATGTTGACAGTTGTACCACAAACTGTCAAACACCAAACAGTCAATATTTTTACACGAGCGCTTCTTTTCTCTCCTACCGCCTACATATTTAGTATACTTTTCACCGTCTTGTTGTTATAGTGTTTGCCCAACAAACAAAGCTTGTGTAGGCAAATTGTTTTGAATCCGCGTTCCATGGCACTGGTCTATCCAAGGACATTGTATAATGTTGTGTAATGTCCTTTGTCTATCGGCCCCTCATCGCAACTTCGCGTAACCTTACGTTTTCTTTTCAAAATAAACAATTCCATAGAAAGTATCTCCTTTGTTTCTTTGTAGTAGAGTGTACACGACAGAAGGAAAAGCGGTACATTCACATTATAAAGGTAATGTCCTTTCCACTGAGGCGGCGACCATGTAGCGACCGTTGAGAGACCAACAATCTTATTTAGTTATTAGCAATTCAAACGAGTTTCATTGATAAAGAAGTGTATTTTGTAAGTCTGTTGTCTTTCAAATCATACTTTGACATAATGGATCATATTCGATTTTAATCTGAATAGGTCATACAAATACAATCAGCGGTCGCTCAACATTTTCCATCCATTTAACTTTCATAAACTACCTTAGACAAAGAAGTTCGAAAAGTAAACGGAAAAGGGTTATTAGCATCACTAACTTATCTTCATCTCGCTACTTACTTTTGTTCAGCTGTAACGTACTCCAAACGTGTCCTTGCTGGTCACAAACACTGAAGTCTTTGCTTTGAGCTGGTCACACACGGAGAAGAATAAACTTTGTATTGAATTAAGTACACTAGAGAGATGCCGACAGGATAACGACGTTTAATGTGCTTATCATGTCGTTTTGTCTGGTGGAGAGCAAATGGACACCGGACGCTGTGGACAAAGGAAAAGCAAAGTAGGTTACAGCGTGAATGAAATGTAGGGAGCAGAGTAGAAAGGTATGTATACATGTATGTATGCATTATGTGTATATAGGGTGTGTGTGTGTGTGTGTGTGTGTGTGTGTGTGTGTGTAAAACGTTCATATATTTTTGCAGTGGACGGGGCTGGCGTACGTAGTTTAGACACATTTCTGCCTTTTCCGCTTCTGTATACTAGTATTTTGTTATCTATCTCTCTCTGTGTCTGGTTGAACCTCCTAGATTTGAGTGTGTAAGGGGGGGGGGGGTCTCTTAACGGTCACCCAGTAAAACTATGGCGCTTTAAAAATTATGTCAACATCATACTTTTCCCTCTTATTGAGGTGAGACGTTGATTTGCCATTACAGATATATCAAGCTCATTGGTAATACCAAGGAGGTTAAAAATCTAGAATTCTAACCTCCTTGGTAATACCGCATAACCGAAAGAAAGTGTCTCAAACATGAAGAAGCGAGACGATGTCCAGTCAAGCATCTGTGGTTTCGCGTTCATTAAGAAAACAAAAGAAGTAGGAAGAAAAAGACTTCTTGGCGTGCAATCCGCGCATGGGACAGCTCTGACAGGTGTTTCCGTCAGGTTTACCGTCTGCGTATCGTCTGCGCAAATCCACCTGTCTCCCGATTAACTATCCTATCTGCGGCTGTGCGTAATCTCCAAGCAGATCTTGGGAGGAAAGATTGGGACCGTCTTTATTCTCGCTTTGACGTGACAGGTCGCTGTCAGAAAGTAGGGCAATCTCAAATGTAGTGAGCCTTTAGCCTCCATAACACTGATTATCTCCAAGAAAATCTTGGAGTGAAAGATTGCTAGCCTCCAAACAAGACTCTTCTCGCTAGTAGTCTTTCCTCCTTAAATTTGCTTGGCGTTAATCTGTGCACAAACAAACGCATAGACTGGCGGGGATTAGTTGCGTCTCAGTGAGACCAGTCTGAGAGTGACTGCAAACGAGAGTTTCAAAAGAACTGGCGCACCGCGTAGAGAGTGCAGAACATTGCATCTGAAGTAAAGTAAAGGATGACAGGTAATGTGCAAATAACACGCGGTATCTAGTGCTTGGTTTTGGCTAGAAGACTTCTATAACGACTATATAATTGAGATCTTCCCACAGACATGACAGATGCATTAATCAATGGTATCACCGGCATTCAAACAGTTCTCTGATAGACGGCCACACATATCTCTTGTGATGCAAAAACTCCGCCAGTCAAGCCATTGTTATGATTTCAATCATTGTATTCTGAATACTGACGATTGTAATAGGTTGAATCATTGTATCCTGAGTGACTGACGATTGTTCTTCCCGAGAGACCTGATTAGTGTCAAGGGCCTCCTTGCGTGGGGCAATTTTGGACTGAGAACAAAAACTCGAGAGGTAGCGATCGAGAGCAAGAACAATACAGAACGTGCTAGCTCAAACTGTCAGCCTTTTGAATTTCGCAGCTACGTTCCTCGGGACATGTCGACAGTTGTGACACGTTTTATCCGGCCGGAGGGAAGGCGGTGACATGAAAGTTTTTCACTCCTTTTGTCCATAACTTGGTGTCACCTGTTGGCCTCGTTATCTGCTATCTGCCTGTCTGGGTTCTTCACAACTTTAATATAGTTATGAACTTTTTGTGACCACTGGCGCGCTGCTGCTCTTTTGATGTCTTGCCACACCTTGCTCAGATTTCCGGCCAATATGAATACACAAACCTGCCCTTCGACAAATTCCTCAACTGCTGACACTCACAGTACTTCCGGCTTTGTTTAGCATGTGTGGCCTGATCGATTTGTTGTAAAGGAAAGGGACACTCAACGCAACTACTACTACTAGTGAACTAGTAGTTTATATATAACGGCCGGTTGTGAGTAGGTCATTGACTCCTGCTGAGGAAGTTGTCTCGAGGGAGTCCGACATGTTTGACTGACAGCGCCGGTTGACCATACCAGTACACTTGGGTTGGGCTGTCATGATTGAAATATTACTTTTTTTCTTGTAGCGAACCGCCCCACAGCTCTTGAAAGGTCAAGCGGGTCGGGGTTCGGGTTGCCCTGGCAACGCTGGACGTTGCAGTTGATGACTTTTTTTTTTTTTGAATGGGTCGCATTGTTGTTGGCCCGTACGAGTTGCGAGGGTACAGCCTGAGTCAACATGTCAGCCGTCCCACTTTAAACAAGGCAAGGGAGTAGTTGTTGGAGAAAAAGTGAGAGAAGAGTGGGCAATTATGCGACAGCTGTGCTGGGTGTCAGTCACAATTTTAACGTCCATGCAAGATGTCGCGGCAACTGTGCGGGCCACGATTCGTCTGCACCCGCGGGCGTCCATGCGCAAAAGTATGCATCATTTTACACCTGCCTGCCTTCTGTAAAAGGATGCCCCGGGTATAATTTGACAAGATCCGGAATCAGACATGTGTAATAAATGCTGACTTCACGCGTTAGCTGACAAGGACGACAATGGGATAACTGGCAACACAGTTTGACTGAAAATTCTAGAGAACTTTCAGCAGAAATGCTAATTGTAGCAAATTACATGTACTAACAAATTAATTTGATCAATTAGGAACATCCCTGTAAATGTCCTTGATTTGGTAAATGCCACTTCAAAACTCGTTAGAAGACACCAGTTGAGTTCATTTCGGGTCAATTTACTCGCTAGATTCAGTCTTTGGTTAGACGTTGTTCACAAACTTAAAAGAATGCGATGCAATCTATTTAATTCGTCTTCCCATTTTAGTCTACGTTCTTCGTGGCGATGCTTTGAAACAACTTTGCTCCCAGGATCACTTGAAAGTTGAACGAGCCGGCCATGCTATGCGGGTGGCACGCGTTTGAAATTTTTTACCAGCTGATTATTAGCGCCGGGGGTGTTACCCCCGCACACGTGCGATTGGTCAGCAGGTGCAACAGCGGTCATGCCCCGCCTACAATTTTTTTCGCGCCTGAATATCTAATTAGCCGGAGTGGGCACTACGTATAACTCTCCGCGTCCACAAACAGAATATAGTGCTTTCATATATCTGGCTTGTTCTTTTTAGTAAGAGGATGATTTAAGTAACTATCTCAATTTTGAATGAAAGTAAGCTGTATTAATGCAGTATGGTGTGGTAACTTTTAAAAATATAGTTTCAGGACTAAGTTACAATCACTATCGGGATCTGGTGACCCTGCGGAGTGATCTGTATTTGTAAAGTTGTATGTCATCCGGCCGTAGCTCATTTCAAGGGCTTTCCGCTGCAATCATTGCCCAGTCAACGCTCTGGAATATAGAGTGGAGGAGTGCCTGTGTTTCGTCCCGTCTTTCTTTTAACGGATTTCCCGGGATTTCCCTTGCTTGAGTGCGAGTTCCTTGATAGAGCATACTCTACTGTGCCCGGGAAGCTCACGTCGTCCTGCCACCGTAAGTAATTGTAGGTTACGAGCGGGGGGCCCCGCACAGGATTTTAAATGTCTGGGCTATGTTGCAACACCGACCCGTAAAACGTAGTAGTGGCGCAATCTCGTTTAAATGTTGCACAACATGTTACGAAAATTCAAGCGTCAGTCGTGTAACAATATTTGTTGCTGTTCTGTCAGGTTCTCAGAGTGCTGAATGGGAGAGTTACTGCTCAAGGATTTCCTGCTGAAAGACGGACTTTATCTGAAAAGGTAAGCGGGGTTTGTTGGGACTTTCTTGGTCGGGGTGTGGGGGCAGTTCTGCCGGCGAATGAGTCATGTTCTTCGCGCTGTTGTACCGGCATTGTACCGAGACTTCAACAAAGTCACTTCTTACAGAAGCTAGTTGTGTTAGCACTGTGCTTGTGGTTTTTGACTGAGTGTCTTATTAACTGCCACATCCAGTCATGACGATTAAAGGCATTAAATGTAGTCTCCTTTCCCATTCCAGCTCCATGCCGGGAATTAACGCACATCACGCGGTTTCCGTACCGAGTTCCAAGCATTACGACTTCGAGTCATTGCAGCCCTACTTCTACGAGGAGACAGACGACCCTGCCCGGGAGGATGACTTCTATTCCACGCCGAGCCCGTCCGTACCTCCCTCCGAGGACATATGGAAGAAGTTCGAGTTGTTGCCGACACCGCCTCGGTCGCCCTCGCACCCTGCCCCGAAGTCATTCATTCCCACGGTCGCTGAGAAGCTCGAGATGGTCTCGGAGCTACTCGACGAAGACGTGGTCAACCAGAGCTTCATTTTCCCACTGGACACGCAGTCTTTGAAGTCGAAGCTTATTCAAGATTGCATGTGGAGTGGGTACACCAACGAAGAGAAGGTTGAGAAGGCAGCCCAGGCACAAGAGGCGACACCGCCGCCCATGGACTACACCAGTACCGACTGCGTGGATCCCATGGCCGTCTTCCCCTACCCGCTCAGCGAGACAACACCGAAGGAGAACCCTCAACGCCTCGGTACACAGACACCGTCCGATTCAGGTAGGCATCGAATTTATCTATTGAGCCCAGTCTCTATTTTATATCATTTTCTTGGTGTACATGGCTCACAGTGAAATGTGTAGGTATGACACCACAGTGAAATGTCGCATATTTTGTGTACCAGCTTGTTGCACCTCTCTGTATACTGTATAGTAGCCTAATTTCCGCCTCCAAACTGTTGGTAATAATTCTGTCGGTGGTATTTTGAAATTAAACCCATTGAAAGATTTTTTGCAGTAGTGAAACCCATGCACTAACTTCACGCATGGACCCTCTTCCGGGTGGCTTCTTCATACAAAGGGAGATTTCTTGGGGTTGTGCCAAAATTGTAACGCCGGCTATGTTGTACTCCGAGTGCTTGTTTCTCTTGAAAATTGTATTCCTACACCTGCTACAAATCTGTTATCCTTTCGATCAACATGCGTTAATTGTTTGATTAATCTAAGTATAATTTTATTATCTCAGGCTTTCCATATTTTATCGTAGCCCCGAAAATCCCTGCCAGACAGAGGGTAAATCCTGGGCGCCCAGCCGAGACAATTACCCCCGCTGGCCCCTTCTCGCATTCCCTTTGTCCCTTTCGCCAAATCCCGAAAGACTCGGATTGTGACAGGGGCCAGACTTTTTAATTCTCATAATTCAGTCGGGTTGGCAAAATAGAGGTATTGCTTAGAATTGTCAAAATTTGACAATTTTGCCGAATAAGATTAACATACATTTGGTAATGCCGGTAAAGGGGCCCACTGCAGGGAATTTACCCATGTAGCTGGAAGTGATGCGCAGCGCCCGGTACTGAACAAAGACTAGCCTAGTAACTTCAAGGAGAATCGAAAGTGTAATTTTAGAGCTTCTTGTAATTGCTTCTTTCCTGTTCGTCGATACTACGCAGTTGCGGTTCTTGCTTTCAGTTAGTTCCTCATTTCCGTGTTTCTTTGGCCGAGCCGCCCTCACACACCCAGAGCGAGTTTTCCTGCTTTCAATTTTCCAGTCGTAGTAGTCCCATAGCTGGTGGTTCAAAAGAAACGCCAGTTTCAAAAGCATCGGTAGGGGGCAAATGATACCACAGGTTCAAGTAATAAAGGGGGAAAGGGTTATTTAAAAGTGTAAAAATGTTTTAAATTAGGTCACAGACTGCTTTGAAACGCCTTTCTACACGCCAGAATTTGACGTGATTGGTGAATACATACATATAATATGAGAAGAGCATGTCCATTGTTGGGCTGATAGTCTGATAGAACTATCACTTTTCCCACTATTCATCCCAGTTCACAACTGTTTGCGTTTAGCGCTTGTTGCTAACAAACTGCCGTCGCATTCTTTTGTGTGCCTATCTCCCATATATTGTGAATGGTCTGTTTGGCGTCGCCTGGGTGAGAACTCATCCCCCACGCTGATCTTGTAGGGCAGGAATTTTTATGCGATTTTTATTTCTCTACCCCATGTGAAACGCCGGTCAACCATGTGGGAAGCCAGTTAACCGTCACCCTTATTACTTCCAACGTAATTTAATCGAATTTGTTGTAGAAGATTAGCATCTATAGTAGGGGACATGAATCTTCAAGCAGGTCTTGGCTGGAGGGAAATGTTTTTGACTGTTGTATTGAATGTTGAACTCACATTTAATCATCACAAATTGTAGTCAGGAAAACTTCAAAGGTTTAATGATGTATCTTCCAGATCTGCATGGAGATAAAAAGTAGGTGTGGGGAAAAAACACGTGATTAATTAGCTGTGACCCACTTCTATGGGAATGTGGCAAATGGGATCATGTGTGACCTGTAGCAGCCAGTATAATAGGATACATACACCACTGACCAGTGTTTCATTTAGTAATGTCAACCTCTTTATGTTTTACAGAGGAGGAAATCGATGTGGTGACGGTGGAAAAGATGCACCCAAAGAGGAGGATAAGCAGTGCTGTGGTCCATCACAACTACTGTGCCACCCTGCCGGTCAAACGATCAAGATCATCCACACCAAGCAGCAGTCCTCAGCACAGCCCGTCCCTCGTAAAGCGACTCAAGTCGGTCAATGTCAGCGAGTTGAAGGCCGCAATTCAGCCATACGTCAGAAAAAGCACCTCCAATCCTGGAAGTAGAGCCAACAGTCGCCCGTGTAGTCGCCCTAGCAGTGCTCCAACCAGTGATTCTGAGGACAGTGAATCAAAGCGCTCAACACACAACATTCTGGAAAGGAAGCGACGCAACGACCTGAAGGCAAGTTTCGTCACACTGCGGGATAGCGTACCAGAATTGAAGGACAATGAACGCGCACCAAAGGTCAGCATCTTGAGAAAGGCCACGGACTATATCCAGTCACTAGATAAGGAGATGAAGAAACTAAATCGGGAAAAAGATGCTGAACAAAAGAGGCAGCAGCACCTGTTACAACGACTTCAGACTCTGCAGAAACTCTGCAGACAATTAGACTGAAAAGACATTGAAAGATTTATGTGATAGCTTCACACCATTCTAAAGGTGTAAAGTTGGAACTGAACGACAGAACTTTTGCTTCAGATTATTCCAGTTACTTTTGTTGTCAGAACAGAAAAAAGGGATAAAAACAGTTATGGTTTGCAGGAATTATACACTGCACAATGGTGCACAAAGTGAAACTGGTGACCCAGTGAAAAAGAGTCGTTTGTAAATAATATTTTGGTTGTCTTTGTGTTAGCTGTACAGCTAGTGGTCAGGAGGGCCACCTTAAAAGTTCCTTGTACATTTTGTAACTTGACATTAAGGTTTATATAGTTTACTTTAATACTTGCATAAAGACTAAAATATTCTATATTTTCAGTTCTATTCTTGACAGTTGAAGAAAAGCAGCCATTTTGATATGTTGTTGATACCAATCATGCTACGATTGACAAGTAAAGCTTGCACATGATTTTGTACTATTGGTACTTCAGAGATGAATTTTTGTACAATAAACAACAAAAACGTTTACTACACGTTGTGTGACACATCATGCATTCTGTAGTGTTAGTTCAAAGGATCGACTCATTTAGATAGGCTGTTCTGAATCATGAGTTTTCTTGAGCGGAATGGAGGAAGTGGTTTTGTTGTTCCCTACGGGCTTTGTGCAGATGTAAGGTCATTCATTCAGGGGGTCTTTGGTTACACCTCATTTGCATAAAGCCCGCGAAACTGGTGAATAGTTGCCCCGCCCACATTGTCTAATGGTATGCGGGTCAATGCAGGGAACACCTCTGGCGAGTGGTCAACAAAATTTATTGTTGTGTCCATCGGGTGGATTTTTAGTTGTGTATTTTAGTGATGTAATTAATTTTTAGGAGTTGTCATGCTTAAAATCCGGTAATACTCAGACAGACTTTGATAGAAGTTTTCGTTATTTTTATTGGGCCACTCTCAAGAATAATGATAGCTATACGCAAGCAATAAGTAGAGGGAAGGAGAACAAGTTGTCGGGGAAAACGTTATAAATGCCAATGTGCAGGACGCGTTGCATTACCACCCCCTGCTGAAGGCCCCTTTCCCGCGGTTCACACCCCAGCCGCTATGCCCATATATGGAAGAAAGCCCGCGAAAATCCAGCATGGGTGATTTCGCAATCACAGTTTACCCCAGAGAACGCTCATGACGGGTTCTGTTTGTGAATGAGCCGCCTGTATGAATAGACCGGGTTACTGTAGAGTGTGCTAAAGGGCCGAAGGTGTGTACGTCCAGAACAAAGGTCGAAATCCCAACGGGATTTTACTGGTTTTTACGGTCGGCAAACAGTGGGCTGGTGATAGTGGGGAGATATATCGATCAATGTCCGGGGCTGGGACAGTTGGATAAACATGTGGCCCGACACGTGTTCGTGTTTCACGTTGGCAGGACTAGTGTAGCAACAACGCACAGTACTCGCAACGTTTGTATTGACATTTTATGTTGCATTTTTGGTGTCCAAAACGCCTATAACAATATGTAGCGCACATTTGCTTTTGCAACAGTGCATCCTTGAACCTATGTATGTCAGTGTTCCTTGACCGGAGGTATGTTTCGCAATGGATTATGTCACATCAGAGATACCCTACACCAAAGACAGGTCAGAGAGAATCGACTTCGGACTTTTGGACCAAGTTGGGATTATGTTTTTTTAATTATTTCAAGGTCGGAATATTTGACACAACAGCTACAAACACACAACCGATGGTAATGCATAAATAGAAAATGTCTGTACATACATACAAACGTAAGTACTCGTCATTACGGAGGATGATAAACAATTATCAGACACCCATAGTGTAAATTATTTAAAGTTACTCTCTTCATTCCAACATCTGCTTGATTAGTGCCCAGGTCGTGTCGTCCACAAAAACGATAAATTTGCTCTGTCAGGGACGATACGGGTTGCATGATTCTATATGCTTTACTGACAACTCACATATGGGTAATCTATACACCATATAATTGTCAAACTCATGTGGGTTCCTGATATTGCAGACTTACAATTTCCTGTGCTCTATATTATGAACAAGTAGTTGCTGGAACGTGTGCGTTTTTCTGTATTGCACGAATGATCGAGTTGCATGCTATAGTAGTTAATGTGGTACTAAACGAGGTTTAAAATATTTGCAAACACCTTGGTCAAGTTGGTGGTACTTGCAGACTGCTACGTTGATTTGTTCCGCGCTTACAAAAATATCCAGCCATAAATTCATGTCTGACAGCAGCTAGCACTTACAGCATTGCGCTGAGGGATTCCTAGCCATACCGGTATTTTACTTGCCTCTACCAGGCTTCAGAGGCGGCTGGAAAGAGTAGAAATTGGCTGAATAGACAGATAACATGATAACAGATTTTAATTTCTCTGTTTTTAACAGCGACCAGAACTGGTATTCTACACTACAGTTCCTACCTGTAGTCTTCCATGGCTGACCTATCATAAGCCAAAGGAGAAAGGGCACTCGGATATCGCTGTTTAAATATTCGGGGCCGGCACAATGTACATATTGATTACGCAGACCTGGTGTTACGCAATCTGTCCGAGGGTGGTACCACCTTTTCCTACTAACCTTTGCCTTTGCCTGCTGCAAGAAGTGGGACTGGACATCGTATGAGGTGGGCGTGGCTCTGTTGTGCCATCGTGTCAACGGTCACCAAGCGAAGGGGGTGTGGCATGTTTGTTTGTCTTTCTGGTAACACTTTGTCCGGAGTCGATTGCTTGAACAAAACATTTCAGTTTTCAGTAACCTGAATAAGCAATGGACGTGGACAGAAAATTGGGCACTCTTTCGCTCACCCTTAGACCACGTCCATGCCCAGCATCCGTCATCTCGTCTAGCCTCTATTGCTGCTGACCCACCACTATTATGATTTCGCTAGCGCTATTCTTCTTCAAGAATTATCTATTGTGTCATTGATTTCGGGGAAATTTATTGGGGGCAAACCCAATAAATCCCTGAATATGAAAACATTTGTTGTAATCTGAAGAGCAGTTCAAACGACCCAGTTTCACGGTTTGTAAAAATTTACAGGCTTTTCTCAGAAGTATAATGTGTTACCAGACTGTCCCCTGAGGGACGGGGAAGGGCCGACAGCCAGCAGGGGCCCGGACGTACGGGATGACACGGCCGACCATGGAAAGATGGGATCGCCGTGGGAGGGCGAGTACCGTGGGATCACCCTGGTCGACAGCACATCAATTCAATATCTTGGGAAAATTCTAGCAGGCTCCTCCGTTTGAACATATTTAGATAAATGGCTATCATCAAACGGAGATGGGGTGGGTAGATGGCAACTTGCAGACATGTCATTTTATTAAAGGAGTTTGCTTATACGAAAGTTATTTATAAATATTCGTAGTATCAACAAGGAGGTTAAAATATCAAGGGGCTTCAAGCACTTGTCATATACGATAGCACTCTAGTCTATTGTGTTATTGGAACTCTAGTATGATGATGGACATTATCAGGCCATTTTGCTAAGTGTGTAGATCTTTACTATACACTTAGCAAAATCGCATAATTGGTTTCAAACTTACAAACAGCCCTATTGCGAAGTTACTGTTATGATTACTTATTCTGGAGTTGGATTTGCATCTAGCATCTTCCAGTGTGTATCCGTTTTGTCTCAGACGACGTGCGATGCGGCCAGTGAAGTCACTTTCTTGTGTTCTCAGCGCCCTAACATTCCTGTGTAATCCCCAAGGCATGGGTGGGTTTAAATCAAGCCAGTTCAAGCCAGTTCTCTGAAGTGTCCAGAAACTAGGTCGACGAGCTTGAGTGTGATGAGTTTGACACGTGTCTAATCTCAAAGCAGATGTAAGGTCCAGCTTGTTTTACTTGCGTTTTTTGATATTAATAGGGTAATTTTTTTCCGAGCAATCAGAACTTACACATTGATTTACCTGAACTGTAGAGACTCCCAATGAAAAAGGTAACGATCTCTCCATTCAACCTCTGCTTGGACCGTGAGTAAATGATGATGGCTAGCCATGGGTTCATGACGATCGCATGCCTTTCCGCTAAAAGTCATAGAATTCGTGCCGTATTCGGCCATCATTGTAGTCGGTTCCAGAAGAAGACTCTGGAAGGTGAAGGAATTCCATGTGGCCTAGTTTGCAGTTACACAGCCCTACTGAGGTCACACAGCGGTCAGCGTCCTGACAGACACTGCGGCTACCAGGGCGGCTACTGCGCTGTGCATCCCGTGTCTCTTCTCATTCCTGTCGCCAATCAGGCCCTAGATCATGCTCTCCTTGCTATGGGGGTCTGCAATGGCCGGCGTTTTGATGCTGCCGTTTTTGCCTGTTTTCTGGAAGCTTCCGTCTTATGGTGGCTTCCGTTTTCAAAACGCCAAAGGTAAAGGTCTGATCAACTTTGGACGTCGGAGGTAAGTTGGTCTTGGTCAGAACAAGGAAGGGGCTTTAAAATGTTATTTTAAAGCCCGAAACAATCTTCTTTAGGCCAGGCCCTCCCATTCCCAACATCCCCATTGAGATACAAAGCAACAGTCTACATCATACATGTAGATCTACGTGTAGTTTCCCGACCGAGTGCCATGCCAAGCCGGAACTATCCACGTACGACCAGTATACCACAGCCATATCGCACGTCCACCACTGCATGGTATTTGTCCTACTATTTCAGCTGCTCTCTCGACCATGACCTTTGCTTTTAGACGACCTAACACTTGCTAAATTTAAACCACATCGCCATGGCACAAGTCTACCCGACCTCCAGGGTCGACATTCCACGAGTCCCTAGCGTTGTTCGCCGTCTGGTTTAGGGTGAACTTTCTCTCCTGGTCGGGGGAAACCCGGGGGAACCCCTACTGCAGGATGACGAAATCACTTCGGAGCAAATACATGTTGTTCATGAATCATTATAATTTAAGTTCACAGGAGCCAACTCTCAGGCCAAGGAAAGGTGCTGTATGATGTTACAAGTAGCCTCTACCAGGCTACAACACACTATATCATATATGCTCGTATTAGACTTTGGTATGGTTCTGTATGTATAAAGCATGCAATTTGGGACTCTCGTATTGATTTATGAATTGTGGCTGTTTCGATATTGTGTTTCAACCCAAAGCAAAGGACCTAAAACTCAACAGAAAATCCATTTGAAAATTCCCCCCCAAAAAGGGAAGAGTGACTTTTTGATACCTCGAAGCTCTTTAGATCTATACCGACTCTGTATACAATATTGTACTGTGATTTCAACACTTCTTTCGACCGACAGCCCTTTCCAGTTAGCGCCAATTATCAAAATATCGTTAAATTGCTAAGATTTGGTGTCGATCCGTCGGTTTTTAAAACTGCGATTGCACAACGGAGTAGTGTCTTATGTACAGCAACTGGGAGCACCCCCTCGGAAGATCAAAGCCAAGCACCGGTTCATGGCATTGGTCCCTCAGCTATCACCCGGTGTCGCCAATTATAGCCCCATTCCCAGACGTCTGGAGATCACCGGGTCATGACCTCCGTGAGTCCTGACAGGAGGTTAATTCCCCACCTCTCGCTCTAGGAAAGTAGCGAACACAGAGGAGCTGCATACTTAGAATTTCGTTCATGAATTGGTCACTTGGAGGGAACACTTGGTACATGGTAATATTACTAATAATGATGTCAAACAAATATGTACGTATGTATAACGTAATCTCTACACTGCATATTAAAGCGTTACCGCTACTGCATATGCACGTTCATATGGACAACCTTCACCTTTCTATACGAAAATGCTTCTCGCCTACTTCTCGTCTACCCTGTGTTTTATTTCCATTTTGATGATTTTCCCAATTCAACCTTTTAAAACAGCAGTTAGCCTACTAGTATATTCAGCTGGGTCGTGCAGTCCAGTTTAGAACTAATAGCTAGAAGTTAGAATAGAATAATCAGGTATTGAGACTGTTTCCTTCTTTTGCTGTTATAAATCTATATAGCTACTGTTGGATGACACACTTCTTCATCAGTTAACGTTAATGTGTCAGCTATCATTTCCCAATTGTATTGTAAACCTGTGCTACAATAACTAGTATACTTTACAACTGCTAATAGCAGAACCTAGTCCTAAAGTCATGTATTGTTCTCAGAGAGCCGCAAAGTTCATAGCCGTGCATAAACAATATCGTACCAACTCCAAAAATCAGGAACTTCCAGTGTTTCAAGAATAACCAGGCACGTATAAACCACCCCAGCCCCCTGTATTAGATTCTTATCTTCAGTTTTATTGTATTTCATGTATACTATCAATTGTTTCATTATTGTTATTGTATCATTTTGCCTATGTTTGAATTATTTTGCCAACAATTCCTTATGTATGTATGCAGTATTTCATTTAAATTTCTTTTCATCTCAATTTATGTATACTATTGCTTCATTATTGTTATTGTATCCTTTTGCCTATGTCTTGAATTATTTTGCTAACAATTCCTTATGTATGTATGTATAATTTCATTTCAATTTTGATTTATAATTAGTTTTGGTTAGTATAGAGGAGGAGGGCTTAGAATAAGCTAAATAAGCTTTTTCCCTTCTCCTGTACCTGTTTTATTTATTATTATTGTATTATGTATATTTTTTCTTGTTGTTGTGCAAACAAACAAACAAACAAACAAACAAACAAACAAACAAACAAACAAACGTTGTTTTCTAGTCCTGTGGGTGGAGTTTGAAAATACCATACAACATCGCCACTCAATGAATGATACTAGTACATGTATATGCTGGGCGCCACAAGCAAACGCCCTGCAAAGATTTGTCTGTCTGCTGGCTCATTGCCATATCCAGAGCAGGTGTTTTCCCGCTTGCCTGGGGGAAGACCACACCTGTACAGCTGCAATGCACACCTGATTACACCCCAGGTGCAGTGACCTGTGTCAGACAGTCTTGTCACATCGTGTTGGTGAACATGGGTGGGGCGCAAACACACGCCAACCACGGGTAGAGCACCGGTACCTGGGGGTACGTGATGAGTCATCCTTTGTCCTTACGGGGACACGGTATGCCAGCTAGGCAGCTGTAAAACAAAGCCCACGACATCTGCTTGAAATGTACAGCCAGTAAAGTGCAAGCAGAAGTTGTAGGCTGTGTTTTCACTTTTTCCAATTCACTTTGCAGAGGTCTTTGTTTCCGTTTCTGTTTACTCGGCTAGCGCTACACACACCAAGAGCCCCGGTTGAAATTTGTGATAGGTGTGATATTAAGTTGTATAAATAAGAGGTTGTACTCAACAATAGAACGTCGTTGTTTAAAAACTCATATTGCGTACGTACTTCAATAGCATTGCAGACTCGACTTGTATGTTGCCACTGACCATGGAGGTATTAAAACAAAAGAGATTGCATGTACCGGAACACCCCTTTCACGACTTCTTGGTATAGTCCTAGTTCTAAGACAGAGAACGGAAGTCTTCTCCATAGACTCTACTGAAGGGCCGACTGTGTGAATCTATAGACACATTCTTTCACACAAGACGGAGTGAAATTTCCTAGGAAAGGGGAAGTATCAAGTTCCTTCAAATAGCTGACAGTCACCAGGAAATTGTTTCGAAGCCAATTTCCTGGTACATGTACATGTACCAGTCAGTACAAAGAACTTGACGCTGCTACACTGTACTACGGCAACCCCTGCAAAATCGTGTTTAAAAACCGTAGTACAACAACTTGCTATTTTTTTTGTATTGAATGATAGATGTACCCCACAACAAGTGCGCCATTTTTATCTCTCTGTAGTACGATGAAATGGAATATATTCTTTCGACTTATCACATCTTGTACTTCCCGGTGGTACCTTTTACGTTTTACCAAGGAGGTTATAACCTCCTTTACTATATGATATACTATACAGGTTTTACTATATAATCCCCAAGCAGACTATAAGGACACGGCTCATTCTATGCGTACTGTATTTTTGATTTTTATGCGTACTTTTGTAACATTCATCTTGCTAGTAGTAGCCGGCTCGTGGTCCTGACATCTGCTTGGAGATAACGATACCCAATCCAACGACTGATTCCTTGATGACAGCAACGTTAGATCTACTCAAGGACGTTTGAACGTCCTTGATCTACTCTTATACGTCTATAGTCTCTGGTGCCTCATCATGTGATATGCAGTAGTATCATGTACACAGTTTAACCTTGATAACAATTGGTGGTCGGGATTTTCTCACACTTTTCACTGCCAGAGATCATTTTCAGCTTGGGTGGCCAGGTCAAACATAGCTAAGTGATATATTGATGATATAAACTAATGTTGTGATCGTGTCAATTACAGAAGAACCAACAGACATGTTTGTGTTTCACTTATAAACATCTTCGTGGCGCGATGGACCTATGAGTTGGAGGAAATGGGAGTCGCACACAATCATGTGTACCGTTCACATTGGAATTTTCCCATCATCTATGCATGGCATACTATTGGTTGTATTTGGGGGAATCTCCAAGCAGATGTAGGGTGGTATCTCCATAAAAGGCTAAAAACGCGGACAAGTACCGTCAGTACAGCCTGGACAAGTAAAAGACGTACAAATCCCTTCAAACGCGCATAGAACACTGAGAACTACATGTGCTTGGAGATAAGTATTTTAGTGACACTTGATATAGTTGTGACTTGGTCAGTATCTAGCTGTCACCAATAGTCAATAAAGGATCATTTAGGCAATCGTAAACAAATTTTCAGACCTCGTATTAAAGTAGACATACAAATTCCCTTTTTCGCCCGTCCTACAATACAGAATAAAGAAGCTAGGGCGGTAATGGTCTGTATCAAATAATCAGCCGTCAAAGTGCTAGGTCAAAACTTGTGGTCGACATATACGTGCCTATAAATTTGATGACGAGTCTTGCGTTAGATTTTGGGTTTCCTCCCGTTATGAGGTAATGATGCACAGATACGCGGAAAAGACGGCAATTTCCACGTCAAATCACTAGCTTGTACGTCCTTCCCCGTCATCTCATTTGACCCAATGGCAATTAGAGTTTATATATGACCCAATCATAATCACATAAGACCCGGACACAATCATATATGACCCAACCTCAATTATGTCTGGCCCAATCATAATCATGTTAGGTCCAACCAAGCATGCCCATTTCCACTTTACGTTCCCAGTACATCATCCCAGAATACGCCGTGACATTCCTGTAAAATGACTGCCTAATACCTACTTCCAGGAATTGCGCAACATGACACATTTGATGACCCAAATTCTGATGTAACATCGCCATGTCGCCACACTACATTTAGCCTGGTATTTTTAGCCGTCTTCATTGATTTATGTTGATCGTATGGTGTCATGCGTCATAGATCTAATGGACCTTGGAAAAATTCCAAGGAAATATTTCGTGGTATCCATTCCAGGAAGGCCGCGTTCCCCTATTTAGAACTCATACCTTCAGAAATACAAATAGCTGTAGAATGTCACACAGGGGTCACTTGGTGTAACTCAGTTGTAATGACGCTGTCACGTACGTGTGACCGCAATATGGAATGCCTTTGGTCTCATCAAGGAGGTTAAAAAATCTCATTGGCCTCATGCAACCATAGAAACTACTCCTACAATTGGTGTTCTTTTACTCTCATTTCGGTTACGGTGAATGCTGATATAACGTGACAGGTTCCTATAATTTTGTAAGTAACGCTAATGTTATATAACTTATGCGGTGTGTACTCTCCAAGCAGAGGTTTGGGTTTTGGGCTTATTTTTGGCGTGTTTTTAGGATTTTTTATCGGGCTTTCTTTTTTCACTGAAATTTTGTTTCCAATTTCAGTGAAAAAAGAAAGCCCGATAAAAAATCCTAAAAACACGCCAAAAATAAGCCCAAAACCCAAACCTCTGCTTGGAGAGTATGCGGTGTGTCCAATTTCAAGGCAGTAGTTTGGAATTTCCGGAAAAGTAAAAAGTTAGCCCATTCAGTTTTGTTCTAGTCTGTGTAGGAGATTGCACGACGTGTACTGAAGCCCAAGGACGCTGGAAAGTCAAGGGCGGTTTCGGGTCACGGATAGATCCAGCTGAAACAGGTGCACGGCATGTGGCAGTAGGTTCAGACAAGAGGCTGCAGACCAAGGCCATGCTATAATTATAATTATGCAGACCATGCTAGATTTTGACAGCATATTTCCCCTTAGCTATCACTCAGTTTGAGGTCTTGCGCAAAAATTAGCCTCTACCAGGCTTCGGGAAGCGGCTGGAAAAGGTAGAAATTGGCCAAATAGACAGATAACATGCCAGGGGAGTTGGTCCACGAGAGAGACACGTTCGGACGCGGCAAACTGTACTCTCTCGTGGACCAACTCCCCTGGCATGTTATCTGTCTATTTGGCCAATTTCTACTTTTTCCAGCCGCTTCCCGAAGCCTGGTAGAGGCTACGCAAAAATGACGATTGAAATAGTTTATTGTGTCAACTTTTCCTGCCTTTTTTTTTCTCCCCTGGGGTCCAAAACACTCGGAAATATCGTGCGACATAAAGAAAAAGGAATTGGATAAAGACAAATGGATCTGAGTTTCTATATTTCATTTTCTTTTGTTTGTGATTGTTTTCTTTTGCCATCATTTCTCTATAAAAGTTTTTGTGCCGAACCGGACGACAAGTGAAAGCGAAATCGAGCTGCTGTTCAGGTGAAGGCACTCCATCATCATCGTACAAAATGGCGGCCAGTGTCCGCAAAGTTGCGAGTCGCCTGCCCGTTGTAGTGATCCTAGGAGCTACCGGCGCCGGAAAATCCAAACTGGCCATAGATATCGGAACTAGAATGAACGGAGAAATCATCAGTGCAGATTCCATGCAGGTATGAGGTCCGTTCCTGGAGAAAATCGTATTATGTTACGTGATGTGATGTATGGAAGGGGGAGGGGGGGCGTGCACGTGCTCATAATTTCACACAAGATGATGTCTTTGTTCTCGGAATCGAGTAAGGGCTTGAACTTGGAGCTGTCGTGTCACTTGTGCTTACAAATAATTTTGTTGGAAAGTATCAGACCTAGCGGCTGGCTGGCAGCCTGTCTTGCAAATTATGTAAGCTGTTAGGAACTGTTATAACATGGGTTTATCATAGCGAGTCGTGGCGACTGTTGGAGTGCTTCTTTGCATGATGTCTTACTAGACATGGGGGCTACTGTGTAAGGCTGCATGCAAAGAAACCCTTCAACAGTCGCCACGACTACATGTATCTCACAGCATGCCTGTAGTACTTGTCAGTAGCTAACTGGAAGTCTTCCAGGCTCCCATCCCCACCAACTTAGACAAAGCGTTGACTAGTCTAACATACTCCTGAGACTAAGCCTCCTACAGGTTATACTTATAGGTACAGACTCACACAGAAGTAATGCTAAATAAGTTTAAACAAGTTTAAACAAAGTTTCCATAGTTCCATAGTTGAATTTATTTTGATATTATGTTTGGAATTCCTATCATTATGTTCTGTATCAATTTCCGTTCGTATTGTACGCTGGATGGTTCTTTTTCTGTTTGATGATTAAAAAAATAAAAAAGTTTCCATAGTTCCAAAATAACAAAACAATGTACTTCTTTTATAAAGTCTACATGAAAACCATATGTAAGCATGTAAGAACCAAGGAACATCTACTGCATGTAAAGTTAAGATAAGGTTAACGTGGCTAGAAATCATCATCATCATATTTAGTTACATTCTGTGAAGTTTACAGTCTTTAGATAAAGAGTTATGATTCCTAACGGATCATCAGGATGAGAAGGTTACAATGAGTTGGTACTTCAAGCCCTGGGGTGATATAAAATTTGTAATCTCCAACTCCAAGCAGACATTGGGGTACAAAATTGTACCATTTTCTGAGCATCTGTTTTTTTTTACAGTATTCGCAGCGGAGTACAATGTAGTACAAAAAAAGGGCTTTACTGGTCGACCAGCTTCCATATACCCAAAATAATATAATCCACACTCCACAGGCTTTCTGGGGGTAGGTTGGGCAAAACTATAAACCTATGATTTAGATATTACTCAGTGTCAGTGTAATCTTCCAACGACTCCATAATGAGTGATGAATCCCTGTTTTATCATGCCATCATTAGCCTCCACCAGGCCTTCCTACGGGGGTACGGATCGTAGAATTCGGCAAAAGAAGGGAATAGCTGGCCAGTAGAGTCGGTCTGCGGGAGGGTTAGTTTCCATAGTTAGTTTTCATAGTGCGGCCAGTCAACCTCAAGGCGGCCAGACTCCCCTTGCAAATATCTCCCTATTATAGCTCGCGCAGTTAGTCTGGTAGAGACTAGGCATGAGGATACTTCAGAGGCCCAATCTGACTCACACACTCGAAACAATGGTAATAAATACGTTACAGCAAAATAGTGCAAATTCATTCTGTAAGGTTGAAATACATGAAATTGAAAGAAACTTTGGAACACATGCATTACCTTTAAATGAAAATTTCCTGTAATATTTGAATGCATATGCAGAAATGAAATCAAACTATTCAAAGGAAACAATAGTTTCAGAATAGCTGTTACTCCAGTTTTATTTCTATTATGTATTTGATTTTCATTTTTGTTTCCCGTCCATAAAGAATAACATTGTTATATACAGTTTGTTCCTATGCAGTTGGCCCCTGGGTATGGATTTACACCAAAATGATTGACGTTATCATTTCACCGGTCACACCCTCCCTCTCACCAACACAAAAACATTTCATTACTGGCTTGTCTCCTGCTGATCTCCTCAAACAATAGGGATTTTCCTTGTAATTGTCACCTGTTCAGTCACTATTCATACAATGATAACTGTAGGGGGATCAGCTTTGTGAGATGGTTCTGGAATCTGCAATGCTAACACTGGTTAATCCCCACCAGGAAACAGGATTATCCCTTCAGTAATCACTGGTGCCCATTAGGGCATCGTTAACCTATTCTTATCTAATTGCGTAAGATAAATTTTACTTACAAGTATTTGAGACTTGGGGTGGGTGGTGGGAATGGTGCTATCAATTTTTTAAAATGATATTTTCAACCCTTGGAAATGTATGGATGAAGTCATGATAAAAAAAGAGAGAAATTCTGAGAAATTAAGAACTATTTTTCATGAGGCCACACCAATTTCATTTCTTGCTTTTCGGATTCGCCTCTTCATTTTTTTCTGATTTGCAAAAAAAATAAAAAAATTCTGGTTCTGAATCGACTAAAAAATGCTCATATTTTGCCACCAACAGTTGAAGAAAGCCATTTTCTTATTAATTCTTACACTTGTTACATCTACCAATGCAGTGGTTTGATTAAAAGTTCAAAATTCATTGTTTAAATTTTAACCCAGTCTTTTGTGTTGACTTCATGGCACCTATTCTAGCATTTGAGGCTATAATAGGATGGCCAGGCCTGTTTTTATTTTCATTTTTTTTCGCCCTGTCGCTTCATATTTTTTCTGAAAAAATCCGAGAAGCAACAAATAAAATTGGTGTGGCCTGAGTAAAATTTATGTGACATCTTGCTAGATGAAGGACTAGCCTGGTTTAACATCCTAGAAGGGCCTGTTATAGCTATGGACAGTGGCTAGTGAAGGACAAAGGAAGATGAAAGGTTACTTCTGGGAATGCTTGCGATGGAAACAAAGTAGGCGGTAAAGTAAATCTTATTTTCTTGCAACTACTACTGGACAACAAACAATAGGTAAGAGATGAGGTGTTCTATCAGGTGTGAGTAAGTGGTGTTAATACTGGAGCCGTCATGATGGCATGATGAAACAGGGATTCATCACTCATTAAGGAGTCGTTAGGTAATTACACTGTGGCACTCAGGCTAATTACACTGTCTATGGTTATTGAAAAAAAAGTAGACTGCCTTGAATGAAACTAAAACTAAAGTACTGTACTGGAGTTCCAGATGTAAGACTAAGATGATGATGAAAGGCAGTACTATGACTAGATAGGAACAATAGCTTTTTTTATTTACAAAGAGAATTTCCACATTTCAGAGAACTTACAATAGTGGATGTAACAGAAAAAAAGTATTTTTAGCCCCTGTACCTGAACTTTTAATTGCACAGTTATACAAAAGTGGGTATGAATATGACTTTTGGATAAACCTTTTAGTAACGGTTAGTGTGAAAAATAAGCCTATTGTGTGACCCCTGACTCTGCCTATATCATAGTATATGATGCTAATTGATAAACAGACTCTATTAACAGATGTACAGATGGATGCTTGTGGTCAAACTGTTCCAGCCTTTGTCATAACTATGGAATCTGGAAAACGCTCTCTTTACAGCACAAACATGTAACCAATAAGAACATGTTGTGACTGATAAGATCATTCATTGTGACCAATCATGAGTCAGGTAGCTGGCACCAGTGTGTGCTGAGTCAGCACCTACTCATCCATTGTTTTGTTTTAGTAGGTCCTTTTAAAGTTTTATAGACATTTGTATAGAATTGAGGTATCATGTAAAAGGTGTATCACTTGAACAGTTTATAAATTTTTAATCATGCATGATATAAGTCATATGGGTATATCAAATAGAGGATGACTAATGATAATGATTTGTGCTAAATATGGGACCTATGATTACTGGTATATCCAACTAAGTATCTACGATATTGATAAGTTTTAGACATGATTCATATGTACATGTAGACCATTCAAAGTTTGATGGCCAAATTCTGATAGTACATGACCATTTTTGGGCATTACAGTGTATGTTTGTTTTCACATGTCTTTTTGTGCATGTTTGAAAGCTCTAAGGACTTTTCCAGGGAATGTGGTGCTGAAAAGAAAAGATAGGTGTAGTGCGGATGCTTTTTTGATTGTTACTATAAGAAGTATGAAATGGGTTTTTTAATGTGCAGAGGTTTAATGCCTCAGGCTCCCCCATACATAGAACCTCTAAAGGACCTGAATATGTCTGATATGTGACTGTAACTAGAACAATGAGTCCGCCAGCAGCCCTATTTAGCAATGTTTGAGTTTGACGCATTGTAGGTATAATTTGTCTGGTGTAGGCAATTTTAATGTTTTGTGTAACTGTATGGTAGAAGATTTGACACACAAAATTTATAGAGGATTTGAGTCACAAAATTTGTATGGCAATAGGCAGCAGGGAGAAGGATAAGAATACTGTAAGTCTTTATATATTTGTGTTGGAAGTATCGAAAAATGTTGACTAGACTGATAATTGTACCAATGCATGCTTGGAGTAAGTACTAACTTGAATGACCTAACTTCTAGTTCTATGCACACTACAGTAGTGTGCATAGAACTAGAAGTTAGGTCATTCAAGTTGACCTTTGACCTTCCCACCTGTTACTGTTATGTCACTATTTATGTCAGTATGGGCAGTGTGTCACTTATGGACACCAGAATCGAACTGCTGCCACTGGCCATGTGATGTAGTATTCTAGCTTCCAGATAAACAGTATTGGACCACAAGTAATAGACAGTGTTCGAAATACTTTTTTGAACCAGGTAGCACAGTGTGCACCTTTGAGTTCAGCGGTACATATTTTCAGCTTGCGTGGTGCGCTACCTGAGTCAGGGAGCAACTAGCGCAGAAGAAAATCAGGTAGCAATTGCTAGTGTGCTAGTGGGTATTTCAAACACTGAATAGATGATTGTAATACCAGTACTTTTTTTGCAAGTTTATTAGAACTTACTGGAATCAAGGAGGTTGAATTCAAGTAAGGTACAGCAGTCAGCCTCAACTGAGGTGAAGCATAATGCTCTTTTCATCTAACTCGTAGTAGTGCTATGCAGCAGTACAGTTGAAAAGGGTTACAGCCCAAGTTTGGACAGACACATCTTCAAAGAATACACCTCAATTATCCATAAGAGCAGTGGTGTGCATGGATCAAACATAACCTCCTTGATCAAACCAATCAGTGACGTGTGAGTCCGGTCTTACATAGCTTAAACTTTATAAAGAGTTCACTTCAAAATATTTTCAAACAGTGTTTCTAATCTATATAGGCAACACAAACCATAGACCACAGTTGGGACATGTGAAACCAGCTGTGTGTTATCTGACATCACACAGTATATATTCTGTCCACCCTGACTGGCCCAACCAGCTACTGAACAACTGTCATAACATATGCTTCCCAAGGAAGGGGATCCTAACAAAGGTGCATTCATATGGATGTACTGCATGTATGTATGTCAGAGCTCAAAATACCACCAGCATATTCAGGTTTGTGACATTGCAGCTGTGGAGGTATTTCTGATATCTACCTGCTCATAACCTATACTTGTCATTGATAAAACCTGCTTGTGACACTAGGATGACATACAGCCAGTAGTGGCCCCAAAATGCCTTGAATTCTTCACAGAAGCATCTTGTTCTACAGCAGATTACATGAAGGGAGCCATCATGAACATCTTCAAAACATTATCTGAAAAGAACCAGAAGGGAAAGTAAGTGAGTGGTGCAGGTAAAATTTGTTTGGTGATGGTAATTCTATTGTTTTCTTGTTTTATTATCATTCTGAGATTGAATAAAGATTCAAGTAGGTCGGGAAGTATTGTGAAGAAGTACAGTGAAAGAAGTCTTTGATATGGAGGAAAAAGGACAAGTTGGGACATGATGCTTCTTCTAATAGGTCCAGCAGATGCGTGACTAACAGGTCCTTAAGTGTCTATCTGTCCCAGAGAGTGGCTGTGTTGTTTCAGGTGTGGCCTACTGTGTCCTTTGGCTCCTTCCTGAACCTTAATTGACAGTTAAGGGCAGATGAGGCAGTTGTTGGGGGACTCTGCAGTCACACATCTTCAAGAGGATGTAAAAGGATATTTTAGGATCTAGCTTAGCAAGACTTTTTGTTTTAAAATGCAAGGGATGGGTAAGTGAAAGCAAGATTTCTATGAATTTTTTTGACAGGGAAATTCAAGATGTGTTCAAGTATTTTTTCTTACATTTCTTCATCATACATTTGTATTCAATGTATATATAAATTGCTCATAAAATACAGTAATGATTCATAGTTGGAGGCCTCCTTACCCTTTTTGGTTAGGTGCAGGCATTTCTATTTCCCATAATTCGTATGGAAAGCTTTGTTATTTGCAGTGAGTTTCTTCCTGCTGGGTAATGGTAGCCAGCCCTTCTGAATTTAGAGTAAAGTGTTATCTGGACCCTCCATGCAGGTCCCCCTAGTTATGAGGACACCCCTTTCACACTCCCACCAAGCTTGCAATGTAAAGAAATGTACTTGCTTTTTTGATGACTTGACAATACTGGAGTCCTGCTGGACATTTACACCTTTGAACAGGTGTTTCAACATATGCTAAGTGATAATAAACTATAAAACTATACTCTGGAACAGATCTTGTCGAATGGTCATTCAGAACAGTTATTGTTTACCTACAAAACCTGTCATGATCTTTTGTTGATATCCTGTGGCACAGATAAGCTACATAAACAGGAAAGGACTTTATTCCATGATACCTTTATCAAATCATTATGCGCATAAATTTGCAAGCCATAATAGGTAGCTTAAACAAAGGGAGGTTCTCAGAGCGATGATGACAAGGATAGATTACCAACGAATATGCATGGACATATATGGGCATGTGAAGCCTGAAGCTCAGTGGCAAGTGTGATATCTCACAACAGATGTAGAGTTTGGGACATGGTGCAACAGTGGTACATCTCCCGTGTGGTTGAGGGAGGGTTTGCAGCTATCTGACTTCATTTACAGCTGCATTCCTCAACCATGTATGGAAGAAATGGAAGACTCCCGGACATGGAAGTGTTATGTGGAATTTTGATGTACAGTTCAGTGTGATTTTTGAAGGAATATTTGTAACCATCTGTTTTCCACTGTGGCCTAAAGTCTGGTCATCATGCAAATTACACTCATTCTTTGGGTAAAAATGCAGCAACCATGGCCTGATACTGACACAGTACTGAGTGAAGCCTGCAATGTCCCCAAATTTGGTCAGAG
The DNA here is from genome assembly GCA_013266295.2 of Branchiostoma floridae x Branchiostoma japonicum. Classification (NCBI taxonomy): domain Eukaryota; kingdom Metazoa; phylum Chordata; class Leptocardii; order Amphioxiformes; family Branchiostomatidae; genus Branchiostoma; species Branchiostoma floridae x Branchiostoma japonicum. The sequence goes on from CM023823.1 coordinate 22,668,585, forward strand.
GTCAGTGAACCCCTACTCTTATCAACAGGTGTGGTGGGCTCTTTAAGGGGGGCCCCGCATGCCCTTTTCCGTAGAGCGTAATCGGCCGTTTTAATTCTACGTAGAGCGTAGACGGACCGCTCTAATTCAACGTAGAGCGTAATCGGTGCATTTTGCGTAGAGCGTAGTTCGCCGTTTTATTTCACGTAATGCGTTGTAGCTACCCGGAATTTATCGTAAAGCGTAATGGGGGAGGCTTCTTGAATTCAGCGTGATACGTAGCCGGCTCTCAGAATTTAGCGTAGAGCGTTGTCGGGACCCCCCCATGCAGGGCCTCTTTAAGATGCTTTAAGAAACTTTCAGTTCAAATGGTTCCAAAAGTGCTGCCATCTTAATAGTGTTGTCTTTTTGAGATGAAACTTTTCTCCAGTTTCACTTTTTTGTTTGGAAAGATCATTAAGACAGACCATGAAAAATCATGTATATTTTCAGCTTTCAAAAGGTCATGAGATAAAGAAATGTTTATGCTATTACACCTACTTTTTCAGCTTTTTTTGTCATTTTAGACCTTAGACTTTCATCCTTACTCACTTAATCACAGTGAGGGTAATAAAGTACTGTAATATATTTGAGTGAATATGGTTATGGGGAAATCTATAGAAAGTCAACAAACACATGTCAAAAGGAGTGTCTTAAACAGTAACTTTAACCTTGACTTCCTTTGCCTTTTATGGTACAAGGTTAACTTGGGAAACGATCATGGTCAAAGATTGTTCTTTTTAGCAAGTTGTAGCCCAAAGGCACATAGTGACATAGGACTAAAGTGCGACATTGACCTTGCTTGGTCCCAGATGTTTTCCTATCTTGTTCATCACCATGTTAATTCTTTCCTACCGTAAAAGGAATTTTTGTGAGCTGCATGTAGTTTCCTGTACTTTGGAGAAAACAGCTGGTCAACAGTGGGGTTAGGGCATCTGTGGACAGATTTGGTAGGGGCAGACCTTACATATTACATGTACATGGAACCTCCACATAGCTTTTACCTCCCTCCTGCTACCTTGCCCCAAACCAAGGAGCTTCTACTGTAGAAGCTCCTTGCCCAAACCAAGACAAATTTGGTGTCAAAAGAGCTCACTAACGGGGTCTCAGTAGGGTCTGGACAAAGATAGATTTTTGTAGTTACTTATACTAAAATGTCTGTATACTGTAAAAGTAATAAGTCAAATTGTCAAAACTAGCCTGGGTGCCACCCTCCATAGTTAAATGCTGGCTCCCTATTGTTGCTGCTTTTAATTCCTTGAAACAATTCTGTAGTACAGTAGTTATACAACTTACAAGGGGGATATGAAGAGGTCGCTGTGAAAGCCGTGAAAATAAAACCACTGCGAAAGTTTGAAGATTTACAGTAACTCCTTGGCAATTGGTCAAGTTACAGAACACTTGAAGCGCCTCCTACAGGATATTCCCCAGTCTGGTACTGCAGCGTTTGCTCAGGGATTTGAGTGTTGTTCTACATAAGTCATCCCACACACACTGCAGTAGGCCGAATTCCTCACTTCCTTCTTGGAACTGGGGAAGAAGGAAGGATGTAGTTCTCTTGTTGATGATGCATGAGTTATTGTTTTTTACCAAAAGTTGGTAATACTTGCTCTACAGATAAAGATCATCAGTCTGGTGGATAACTGTCTGCATACAGATATCTTTTCTTGTAACTTAGAATTGCTACTGACTGAAAAAAACAAGTAGGGATTGACCTGATATAACTTACATGAACAGAAACATAAACACAGACACAAAGTACAACAGCACAGCAAACATAACATTTGGACAAGTTTTTCTTGCCTTGTGCAGGAAATGACGACATTGACTATATACTAGTGATCAGAATGTCTGCTGATATATAGAATTCTATCACCTTACATTGTCATCTGTTGTCTTCAACCTGTTATTTTACTCCATCAGGTGTACAAGGGCCTAGACATCATCACTAACAAGGTAACAGAGGAGGAACAGCGGGCATGTGTGCATCACGTGCTGGACGTCGTCAGTCCGCTACGCCGCTTTACCGTGGTGGACTTCAGGAACAGGGCGCTTCCCATCATATCCTTGTCTTATGAGACAGTCATCGATACAAGCACACTACAACCCATACGTTAAGAATGTAAATTTTCTACTTAATATTTGAAGACAAAAATGCTTATTTTTACCTGAAACCCCTGGTTACAGGCCAACTATGGGATTACTAAAACTTCATCCACTTGTAAATGAAAGAAGAAAAAAAAGTCTCTGAAAAAGCGGACAAGTACTTCTTGAAGTTAAACAATAAAAGAAAAGATGACTTGGATGTTAAATAGTTGCTGACCTTGACCTTTTCACCTTGAAGACATCCTGGACAGACAAAGACTGCCCATTATCGTGGGGGGAACCAACTATTACATTGAGTCTTTGCTATGGAAGGTGCTCATCAGTCCACTGGTAAGTCTCTTAGGGATCAGAGCAGCCAATGTTTATCAATGTTGTCTGTCTCATGTCCATCAGATTAGAGGGGGCCTGCATGGGGGGGTCCCGACAACGCTCTATGCTAAATTCTGGGAGAAGTCTACGTATTACGCTGAATTCAAGAAGCCTCCCCCCCATTACGCTTTACGACAAATTCCAGGTAGCTACAACGCATTACGTGAAATAAAACGGCAAATTACGCTCTACGCAAAATGCACCAATTACGCTCTACGTTGAATTAGAGCGGTCCGTCTACACTCTACGTAGAATTAAAACGGCCGATTACGCTCTACGGAAAAGGGCATGATGCGGGCCCCCATTAGAGGACAATCATGGTTTGGTCCAAGGAAGTTGAGAAAAGTCTGGAACAATATCATCTATATGTACAGAAAGGGTTCATTCTGAATACATATATTATTAGTTATGGCACTTGAATATGCCAGACTCAGATATACATGTATATTTGTCAGTTTGTTCTCCATCTGTTGTTATGGAAACAGTTGTCAGTATGTCCTCCGTCTGTTGCCATAGAAACAGTTGTCAGTATGTCCTGTCTGTTGCCATAGAAACAGTTGTCAGTATGTCCTCTGTCTGTTGCCATAGAAACAGTTGTCAGTATGTCCTCCGTCTGTTGCCATAGAAACAGTTGTCAGTATGTCCTCCGTCTGTTGCCATAGAAACAGTTGTCAGTATGTCCTCTGTCTGTTGCCTTAGAAACATTTGTCAGTGTGTCCTTTGTTGCCTTGGAAACCAGGAGGATCAGGATGAGAGCAGCCTCCTGTTTGACCGTGAGGATGCGGCAGACGAGATGATGTCGGATGCAGACCTGCACTCCCAGCTGGCTGCGGTGGACCCTGCCATGGCCGCACGACTCCATCCCAACGACAGGAGGAAAGTGGCCAGGTGAGGGGAACGTGAGTTGTCCTCAACTTATTTCTGTTAGAACATCACATCTTAGAGTAGTGTACAGCCATGAGAAAAACTGTGAATAAGATAGATTGATAAACTGGTTTACCAAAACTGTGCAAAGTTCAGCCATCACTACTGTGCAAAATAGTGAAAGAAAGTACTGCAAAAAAAACAACACCACCACCAGAAGGTGACCTAAAGTTTTCAGCCAATTACGGCAAATATGCTAGATATATCCTGATCACAGAAAATATAAAGTTTCTCTGTTATCATGCTAACTCTGTTATCATGTTGCTGAACGAAGATGACTGCATTCTAACAATCAAATTTCAGCAACTGTCCTTTAACAATGAAATGTAGAGGAAAGGAAAAAATCCAGACAAAACCAGGTGTTTGATACCTCCTTATCCTGCCTGTAGGAGTCTGCAGGTGTTTCAGCAGACAGGTGTTCCCCACAGCACCCTTCTACGGGAACAGTCCACGCAGGAGGGGGGTGGGCCTCTCGGGGGGCCCCTCAGGTACACCAACACCTGCATCCTCTACCTCTCCTGCCAGCAGCCAGGTCAGTCCTTCTTTCTTCTAAACAAAAATGACTTCAGGATGCATTATTACCTTCGCCAAGAAGGTTATGTTTTCGTAGGCGTTCGTGTGTGTGTGTGTGTCTGTGTGTCTGTCTGTGTGTCTGTAAACACGATAACTCGAGAAGGCTTAAATGGATTGTCTTCATATTTGGTAGGTGGGTAGGTCTTGATGAGACCTCAAAGTGATTAGATTTTGGGCCCCCTGGTTTTGTGTAATCAAAGTACCAGAACTTGTTTCTAACTCTGCCTGTTGTCTCCAGTTTTAGACGAGCGCCTTGACAAACGTGTGGACGCCATGTTGGAACGAGGCTTGCTGGACGAGCTCGCTCATTTCCATACGGAATATAACAAGGAGATAGTTGATGCAAACAGGTAGGACTCCCTATTTCTGGATGGAATAGGATAGTCCGACTTTACTCTGTAATTTTGGCATTAGGCTACACAAACTTTGTTTTGTTGAAAGAATAGATTTGTTTATATGGAACTTAGGATACATTGTTGGACGAAACAGGTAAACAGGCTGCAATATGGGAAAAGGGATGATATTTGGAATTAGTGCTGTGTACCAGTTCGCTGGACTCAGTTCCAGACTTGTAAAAACGTGTAGGTTCAAGTCCAAAAAACCTGAATGGCGGGAACCAGTTCCGGACTTGGTTGTAAAAAAAAACATGTCACATACCCCTTTTCATTCCGAACCACATAAAACTTTCCATAGATCGCAAAATCTGTGCTGCAAAATGAAGAAAACATTGCTATTACGCATTGTCAAGTGTCGGCCTCCATGTTATGTGGCCACAGTTTCGCCCAGACAACATTGCAAGGTTGCCAACATGCAATTTTGAATATACCGTGGGTTTAGGTCTGGACTTACAAGTTTGGAACTGAACCTAAACCTCTGGACTTGAATCCGGACCTGAACCTAAACGTGGGTTTAGGTACACAGCACTATTTGGAATTGACAAATCAACCTTCCATCTTTCATTATAAAGATCATGTACAGTCAACAGACCTGACCTGATGACCACCTCTTCATAAGGAACACCTGGCCATTGTGACTACTTTTTAGTGGCCCTTAAATTATCTTTCCTATCAACATAAGCATAAAAAATCCAGTATACAGGTATATATGTATAATATACTGTATAGTGACCACCTGTCCACATGAACCAAATTTTATCGGCTCAGCGAGTAGTCTTCTTGGGCAGTTTTGACTGTCCCAATACGTGTATTTCAGGACCCTATAATAAAGAACACAGGCTAGTGTTCAAATAAAAAATATATCTATCCTGAATACAACTGTTGTTCTCCAAATCCCTTAAGTATTCACTATGTCAATGAAGGTGTTCATATTGATAACTATTATTAAAGCTTGACCCAGCGTGCTATGCCATACAGGAAGATTTTTCCAATACAGACCCTTTCTATTTACCTGAATGTTGTACAATGTAATGTATATGCAGACTTCAAAGGCCAGTTGACTTGTAACATACATACATCATTGTAACAATCACTGCCAATAACACTTGCTACTTCTGGCTGTCTGTTGGTAACACACAATGTTTGCTAGTGTTTGCCTGCGTGTGGCCTTCCTCCTGCCCTGACTAACAAAACTGCTTGAGTACAAGTGTTGTTAGCACAAAGAGTCGACTTAATGACTACTTGGTAGCTCACTTCGCCAACCATACTACATTCAGACGGCTGGGAAAAACACACACTGTACGAAAAAATCAATTCCCGGTGTTCAATTATACCAAGGGCGGGGTGGGAAAGTCGTTATAACGGGCATTGTATACTGTTAGCAGTTGAGGAGGTTGATTCAAAAATGCGTTTAAAAGCATTGGAGGAAGCCTGCGTTCTATTTCTTGTAATATTAGCAGAAGTACAATTTGTGTTACTCGTGCTTCTGCAAGGTCATTGTGCAAATTCTTAGTACCACAATCACAAATCACTTTGTGGATACAAAATGTATTTGTATTCGAAAATGCCTCATGTAATCATCAAACTACTGTAAAAACAATTTGTCGTCACTCAAGACAGCGATGGATAAGAGGGTATGCTCATTTAGCTCCACAGCCACTATAACTTTTAGGTAAAGGGTTGTATGGTACATTCTTCTATTTATAAGTGCTGACCATTTTTTGGTGGGTTTTTAAACCTTTCTGGTTTGAGTTGTGTGATTGGTTCCTGACAGAAAGTGTGAAGCTGGTGTTCCTAGACAGACATGTCTGTTTAATCTGTCTCCTCGAAACTTTCACCATGTCCTCTAAACTGTATCACTTCCACTGGAATCTCGAAGTGTCTGAGAGCACTTGAGTTAGCATTCCACCTAACGACCATCTCTTAAGGCCGACACTTCAGACGTCTTCACATACTTCTCTCAGCCTTCCTGTTCAATGTTCTGATAGTGCATATGTCAACATGCAATCCAAGGGGGAGGGGGATGCAAGGATTTCAATACATTTGATTGTCTCTTTGGGATTTTTGACAGGGTAGATATTTATTAAAGATATTCTCAAATACGAAAACAGCAATCTATAAAATGGCTCTTGCCTAAAACATGGAGTGATTTTGATATAAGGTGTTTCTGGATTTCCATTTACAAGCATACGATATATATTTCCATTTACAAGCATAGAGTATCCAGTGTGTAAGAGAGAGACATGTGAAGCGAAATTAGCACCACTCTTGTTATTACTTCAACTGTAAAGCCTCTTATCCCAACAGCAGGTCTTAGCTTACAAATATTTGAATACAACTATAACAACTGTAAGGCAAGTTGATACTAGTCTTTACCTGATTCACCATTTCTCAATTATCCTAATCCTCATCTTATTCTAATCCTGACTGATCCTCTCCCACCCACCCCCACTCCTGTACAAGAACAGCTCTGCCCAAAGCAACAGTTGACCTGGCATAAAAACGTTTCTTACACATACATTCATGTGCTTCCCTAATCCTAATCTTATCCTAATCCTGACTGATCCTTTCCCACCCACCCCCACTCCTGTACAAGAACAGCTCTGCCCATAGCGACACTTGACCTGGCAAGGGAACACTGTTTGTGAAGGGGAATCCCTTTTGTTATTGTTCGGCCTTTTTTCAGGCCTGTTTGAAGTTAATCCCCAGGGAGAGTCCTTTGTGTTGCTTCATGGTTTTGTTAACCATCAAAGTGAAGCAACATTCTGCCGACAGCTATTGTGAAGCATTGGTTTTACCTGTAGTGGTACAGTAGAAAGTTACACTACTGTCTTGGTCGGGAGTTCCGTTAGTAGAGGAGCCACTACAGTCAAGCTGTGCGTTGTTTGTCAGAGTTAAAGGGGGAATGTGCTGTTTCTTGGAAAGGGGTAGGGGTGTTATAGGGTTCCTTAATATAGGAAGTTTATACAGTATTACTGAAGAATAAGAATTGTTGTATAGCACTACTCTGATGCAATAGTCATCTAAAAAAGAGACCTGCATAATTTCTAGTACACATACAATGTATTTCCACTGTTATGTGCATTAGCAAGATTGAATTACCTTTATGGCATTCATTTGTAACCCAACGTTGGAATCAACCCTACTTCAAACAGTGGAAGATGAAAAGGTTCACACCGACTTGTTCAACAACAGTTTTACAATGAAAGGTAAAAGAGACGTTTGAAGAGCTGGTTAGGTACTTTTCTTTTTAAGTGCAAATTGATATGCCAAACGAGTCTGGCATCGTAGAGTTTTGCTTTAATAGAGTGCCTTGTTGAAACAAATTTTGTGTTTTTTAACCAGCAGAGACTTTTCTGTTTAAAAGTTGGGTTGAGTTAGTACTAGATTCAGAAAGTTAGTTACTGTAGTTGAAATCCTTACCACACTTTTGTTGTATAGGGGTGACACTGGTAGAAGAGTGTGTTCAACTCCCATACTCTTTCTCATAAGTGCTGAGTGCAAAGCAGATATAGCAGTATGACCTCCCCCCGACCTTTATACCTCCTTGCCCATTGCACCAATTGATGATTCAGAAAGGGAAAAGGTTAAAATTTCAGTAATCATTAATTTTCGTACTCCTTTCCAAACAGAGAAGTTTGTGGTCAAATACAGGCAAACCACTCAATACAAACAAAGGTGAAATTGGTCGTGGTCTCATACAATGTACTGGACCAATTTGTAACATTACCAAAGGAAAACATCCCGTCTTAGGTTTAAGCATCAATGCCATATTCCTGATGTCAACTACTTCTTAGAAGCAGTATGGAGTTCCTCTCTCAAAACCTGTCTGTTAAGTTACCATTGCAAGGGGATACGAATGCCTGCAAAGTTCAAAATACTGTACTTTTTGGGCTGCAGCCATATAACCCTTGCCCTAGACTTGTAAGTGTAACATATTGTAGATGGCTTAGTCAAGTTAAGTAGATTACATATGGGTTAAGTTTCAGCTATGTCAGGAGAGGGGCTGATCTTGTTTCATGGTTGATACATTACAGCCTATGTTTGGGTAGGTTAGATTTTGACCCATGAACTTGTGGTGGTTTGTCTTTGGTGACAGTGAAAGATTGCCATGAAGTTGTAGGTAGGTTTTTGTTTCTCCCCCTTTAGAGAGTATTCAGTTTGGTCTTTTTTTTTAAAGTCAAGGTCATCTCACCTTCAAGGTCATTCTCCAAGTGATCTCTCTCTCTGACAGTCAGTTTCAAAAGACTATTACTTAACTGCACAACAACAGAATGGTACAGTTCCAGATTTGTTTTCAAAGCAAATTTGAGCTTAAAAACAAGATACAAAATATTCCAAATTCCAAGTTCATTGGACTATATCCGGGTGATAGTAGTGTACATGTAGATAATACAAAAAAGTGGTTGTTTTGAATATCATCTTGTGCACCCATTTCAGACAGGACTACACACGAGGTATATTCCAGTCTATTGGGTTTAAGGAGTTCCACAAGTACCTGTTGCTGGAGGAAGGGCAGAGGTCGTCAGACGGCGGTCGGCAGCTCCTGCAGGAGGGGGTCGCTGCGCTGAAGACCGTCACCCGACGCTACGCTCGCCGACAAATCAAATGGATCAGAAACAGGTTTCTAAAACGTGAATACAATTCCTTTTTGTTATGGTATTTCAATGTAGTATAGTCAAAAGGTGTGATTTTTTTTCCTCATTCTTCTCTTGAATCTTGTAATATTACAGAATAATTGGTTTTGCACACTTTTCAAAGTTGCATGTATTCATAACTAATCATTCCTGATGTCCTGTCAGCTGATTGGTTACTAAGGCCACACCAATTTAATTTGTTGCTTCTCAGATTCGCCTCTTCATTTTTTTCTGATTTGCAAAAAAAAAAAAAAGATTCTGGTTCTGAATCAACTCAAAAATGCTTAAACATTGTATTTTGGCCCCAAAAGGTGAAGAAAGTTCCATCTATCAATGCAGTAGTTTGATTAAAAATTCATTGTTTAAATTCTAACCCAGCCTTTTATTTTCACTTCATGGCTCCTATCATAGCATTTGGGGCCATAATAAGATTAATACCGGTAGGATGCCCAGGCCTGTTTTTATTTTTTTATTTTTTTCGCCCTGTCGCTTCATATTTTTTCTGAAAAAATCCGAGAAGCAACAAATTAAACTGGTGTGGCCTAATGGCTAAAGGTCAGCTGAAATGGGACCTGTCAGTTTCATTTTTAAGTTACATTTGTAACAGCAAATTTGTGTGACAGATATATTACCGTTCTGTTATTGGTCATTCTGAGAACAGTTAGGCAGTAATGGTTATGCCTTTCCATTTTCTATTTCCATCTAGGGTACTTAGATCTATTGGGACTTTGCTGTACTTGTACAAGCATTTGACCAAGAGCTTTTCTCAACACATTAACAGATTCAGCTGAGGTTTACCTATGTTTAGGTTTAACTCCTAACATAAAGAAAGGTCATAGTGGGAATGTCAATTCTTTGATAGCATCACGCTATATCCTGTTTCATGGTATGAACTATATATCCCGGACAGTATTCCATTCCTTTGTTATACAGCACTTTGGAAATCGAGGGCAAAGCTTCTCGTAACTCGTTATTGCCCAATATCTAAAGAAACAATCCAATTGAGACGGATTATGACACAAACCTTTTTGGGGGTATTGACCTAATTTTAGACCATGAATGTCAATGGGAGACTTAACAGGATGTGTTCTATTCATGGTACTTACTCTTGCACACACCATGGTCAGAAAATTGTGGTGATTTCATGGTAGACTTCATCCAGGCTCTGTCTTCTAAGATACAATGCAATAAGCCGACAATACATGTACTTCTAGTGATCCCTTTTCAGGAGATGTTGTGCTAAATATGGACATGCCACCTTTCCATGTACAAATGCTAGACAAACTTAGACATACAAGGTCATCTGCTTTCTAGAAAAAGAGTTTGAAAAAAAAGATGTCTTTGAGGGGATAAATGAAAGGCAAAAAGTGTGAAGGGTATATTCTTGAACGGCATATACACATGTACTTGTATTAGAGAAATGAAATTTGCAATAATGTATCGGTAGATCTCTTGGCTTGGCTGTGCTTGCGAAGATGTCAAGGGCCTTTTCCACTTCTGATAGACACATAGATACATATTGACATGCTGACATGCTGACATATTGAAAATTACAATTGGAACACAAAAGCTTCAGACCTAACATTACATGTAACTGGGGTGAATGGTGATGGCTGTATGCACAGGTAAAAGAAGAGTGTGTTATCTAGGTGTATAGGAGAGGTAGGTCCTGTTTCAAAGGGAAGACCTATGATCGTGTAGTCTTTGTTCTCCATGACATAATGATGATGGATGGAAGGAGACCACCTCCCCATTATCTTATCAGTACAAACTGTCCATGGAAGAAGGGAGCGGAGGATGTGAGATACAGGCCAAGGATGCATGTAAGCTTGCTGGATAAAGTATCAGTTCTACACCTGGAAATGGAGAGGAGTTCATTGACCTTGTGTCACTCACATTTTGAACCATTTTATGACCAACTATTAAGTTATCAATGTGCGTAATTTTGCTTTACTGACAGAAGTGACTAAAAATGGGTAAATTCTACCAAACCTAATGCAGGGATGACAATTTAGCATTAAGAAACACAGCTGAGAAAACTTGTAAATTCTCTTGTTTTCAAATAACTTAAATAACTTTGCGAAATAATTCACCAAACTTATTTAGGTACAGATACAGATCTGGACCTTTACCTAAAGCTCTATCAGTGTCATCTGTACTTGTACCTGAATATGCATTTAGGTACAAACTCTACATAGCCTCACTAGCTTAGTAACATTACTATAAACAGGATGGGCCTATCTGTTCAAATCAGTTACCTTGACAGTATCCTGTTTGTGGTTGGGATATCCTCATACCTGGGGCTTTCCTTTCCAGTACACTGACATCTGGGGCAGCGACCTTGTGTAGTCGATCATCACATTCATTCACCAGGTGATTACATATCAGGCAACCTCAGGCCATATTACTAGTATGACATGTTGGGCTACCTGAGGCACGTGGTACTATTGTGTAACATTATCATTATTGAACAATGGACACCTTTATTTTTCCTTACATTTTGATTTAGATGTATTTGTAGGTAAGGCCATAACATTATTTATTTATTTATTTATTTATTCAAGCTTTGCCACAAGTGGAAGGGAAGGGAGAAACAGGTGGAGACCACCTTTACAGGCTCCCTCCCCAAAAGTTATGTTCTATCAGTGTGCCCAGTTTTGTACAATTTTTCCTCTCTGCAACCTTAGAAACTTGTTTTTTTTTTAATGCTGTCCACTTGCCCTGCACATGAGAAGATATGAACCAGTATTTTAATCCAGCACCCAAATGTAGTCAGTTTGAACCAGTGGTCAGTTTAAACCTCCTTGGTTTGACCAGTCGAGATACATTTTGTACACAGGCCAAAGGTGTGAGTTGGCACCTGTTGTGTGGTCAGTTTGACCAGTCTGGAAGGAATATGTGACTTGGCTGAACCTTTTATGGTCAGTTTAATTTGTTTATTTGTTTATTAATTTTGTTTATTTCAGAGATCTCCATTAGTGAGTACATGTACATTTTTTGTACATGAATACTTCACTAGTCTTCCTGGAGTCGACTAAAACTTACAACTTATGACACATAACATACAGTAACCAACGCAACATAACCTTATAACTTAATTACACGTAACATATCATCATCATCATAGTCCTTTTCATCCTGCCGGACGTTCAGTTCACTGTTTGTGGGCTCGACGGTGAGCAGCTAGACTGGCTCTGCTCCTGCAGGGTTTGTCGCAGGTTTTCTTCAGTACCAGTGCTGTTCTTGGTTTGTGAATGTCAAGCCTTCTAAGTGAACTTGTGGGCAAGAGTAACATAACCTATCAACATAATCAGTGAAACTAAAAAACAGGAAACTAAAATAGAAATAAATGAGATACGGGAGAGGTCAGAGTCATCATAATTTAGATTTATATACAATGTATATACATACGTAGTTTAACCAGTCCAGACAGGTGGTGTGGGTGGCTGAACCATGTGCAGGTCCTGGGGCAGTGAGAGTCATGTGTAAGTAGGTGAAGGTAAACCGTACCATTAGTCTTCCCACACTATCAATCATTTAGTGACAGGGCGGCTACAACCCTTCAGCACATGCTGCAGCTCAACAGATCAACTGTGCATTAGTACATCCATGGGGATTAACATGGCTTAACTCTACAAGTGGGTGATATATTTTTATATTGCGAAATGATGGAACCTGTGCTTTGTATGTGATCCTGTGATTCACAGATATACATTTTTTTTAAAATTTATTCACGTATGTTTAATGAGTATTGGGCAGGAAGTACAGTTGCTTATGTGACGCCTTCTACTCAAAAACACAAATATAAAAACAAGAGTAAAACATAATGACAAGATACATACATAATTACAAAGTGGGTAAAGGAGAATGAGTACAAACAAGACGAGTTGGTGATCTATCAATTACGAGAATCTACCTGCACAGATATGTTTGAATGCATTGGAAAATGAAGTCTGTTAGGAAAGCAAAAAATGAAAACTGTGTCTTTTTGAAACTTTTGTTGCTTTTAAAACATACAGAAAAGGTGTCATACAAATCATCGTATTCCTGCCTGAAGAGTCGTTAAAAAGATCCAGTAACTGAATATCATCTCCACAATTGAAAGTTTCACCAATATATGATGAAAAAGCACGTCGGCAGAATGTACTGCGCCTGCGCGAAACCCGTAATGTATTATGCATAGCACTTTGGCAGAACGTCTCATATAAGGTTGAATTCGCGTATATAAGTTCGACAGCCTGTCTGTAGTTTTCAAATGTTGTGTAGAAAAAGATATGGTCTGCAACAGGCAAAATTCTGATGCAACGTTGACCAAAAATCCAGCGAAAATCCAGGTTTTGCGCAGGCACAGTACGTTCTGCCGACGTGCTTGATGAAAACTCCTTGGTCTCACAGTTATTTAGCAATGCACACTTTAATAAACGTGCACTGGCTGGTCTGTACATATGGATGTGAATTCTGTTAGATTAATGTTGTAATTAAAAAAAAGAGAAGCAATCGAACTACAGGGCATCCTAAGATTAGTGTCCAGAGAAACTAGTAGCTTCTAATATAAATGTAAATTCAACTGGCTTCTATGGTGGGGCTTTCAGTGCATTCAGTCTCTTGAAATGAAAAAAAAAGTGAAATCTTCCTGTTTTACAAAATTTGGTATGAGGAACATGCTAGTATCATGGTGTAATACTTTTATGAAATATTCTCCGAAATCTGTGAAGATTGGGAGAACAGATAATCAAGGCATTATGATTATTGACTGTATTGATTGGATTTTATAAAAAAGATAAGACTTACCACTGCACAAACCTCATCAGTTTTTGAAAGCAGTCATCAGATTTCTATGGTAGATATAAATCTGTGCCCTGTAAAATGTATGTGGAATATTGACACGTGATAAATGGATATTTTGCTGTGTTTCAAAATTGTATTAAAGGGGGACCAAAGAATTTAGTCTAAAGTAAAAGGTTTTTATTTCCTCAGGATTTGTTTGTCGTGTTTTCATTTAAGGGAATTTTGATGCTAATGACAGACAGAAATTATTGCCATTCCATTATCTTGACAGACCAAATTGGCATCTCTAGTATGAAAAGAATTCAGAGTTAGTTCAGCGTGTGAAATACTAGGTTGCCCAGTTGCCCTGTGCAACCATATTTTGCTGGGTGCAACCTATTTCTACACCCAGGTAGCTCAGTGCACTTCCTAAATTTTGTGGTAAGGATGCCCCTTTCTTCTATTGGGAACTGTTTACTGAGAAGTTCCCGTGGAAGAGCTCATCACTTTAAGTAAGGGGGAACATTACTCTGTGTCAGAAATGTACAATGTATTAAATTCACATTGCATTCTAACAAAGTTAATCATAATGTAGAAGAGTTTAAATTCGGGGCAACCTGGAATTTTGATGGGCAACCTAGCTTTCATCCTAGGTTGCTACTGGGCAACCTGGCTCAAAAAAGTATTTCGTACACTGGTTAGTTGAAATCAGCCCAGGAGGTGAGCATGGGTTTGCTGAGATGAAGAGAAAGACGAGACTGGGAAAAACCTTGCCTTCTTTCTGAGACTACATGTACATGCTGCTGTGGAGAAGCTGCTGCAGGATTCTGCAGCTTATTTCCAGTCCCATCACATAGAACATGCACCAATAATTATCCTGTAATACAGGCCAAGGTTATGGACATCAAGGTCACCCCACCTCAATCAGGGGATGGACAAGTTTATTGAGTCTTGTATCTCTCATCTGCATCCTTGGGAACGTCCTGGAAAGGATGACAGCATCCATATTATGGAACTAGGCCAAGGTCTGCATATATTACTGAGTAGTGCTTCACTAGTACTGTGGGTGTGCCGTCTACACTACTGTGTTTTATGGGCATGCTGAACATATTTACATAATAAAAATGCAAATCCAAAATTTTGTTGTACAACATTGATGAATCTCTCTATGATACCATATACATATAGAAAGCTGCATGCAGTATTTGCACTGTTTTTAAAGTATAATATCTAATATCTCATATTCAATCCGGTCTATTAATAGTCTTTATGGATTGATTGAAAAGTAGGTTACTTGCATAATGTTCTTTTGACTGTGGTTTAAAATTCAAGTGATATAATCCAATGTTTGATTTGCTTTGGATTAATAAAAAGGATATTGTACTTATTGTACAATTAAAAATTTTGTTTGATTCTACATCTCTTCAATATACTGTACATGTACAATGTACAGTATATCATCTTGTTGTGGATTAGTGGTTGGCACTATCCAGACGTAACTAATTAAATATCAGTCAAGTTAAAATATAGGAAGCCAGTTTTCTCTTGTAGCTACATGCTGATGTTGGTCATACAAATATGTATCTGATGTGAGATCGCTTTCAGATCTTTGATGTGGTCAGCGCAATATCTCTCCAATGATAGCAATCATTTCTGACATTGCAAGCATCTGTCATCATCAGTTTTCCAAAATGTCAGCCTAAATTTTTTTATGTCTTCTTCAGTCAAGTCAGCTTTTTTGTGAAGTCACTATGCATGGAAACTGACAATGGACAATTTGATTTTATTGAAGATCTTGCTATTTTATCTGATATCGACTATTGGTGTAGGTTGTTGCCAAGACTTGGTCCTATGTATACTGTCACAGAAATTTGATTGCCTACGAGAGTCCCTGGAATGATATCAATGTCCTCATAATGTTCAAACAATTTTGGTAAAAAAATTGTCTACATGTAGGATTATATGTATTTGGAGAGACCGTTATGGGAAATGACAGGCGCGCAGATAAAAAAATGTAGAAGATACAAATTCAATAAAAAAAAGGGTGTTTCTCCTTGATTTTGAAGTATGGACCGCACTTGACATGCGTGCCCCCATCAGTTAATCTGCTGTTTTTTCCAATCATGTCTAATCATTACATGCCACGTCGTCAATCATTGTCTCTGACTTCATCAACGTACACCCTGCGTCCCCTCCTACATGTCCCAGATGGATTCTTCCGCAGGGATTCAAAATTTATCTTAGTAGTGGAGGAGGTAAATTCCTTGCAGTTCAAGGGGACTTAATTTTATGGTAATTGGTGGGTGGTTGAACTTAATGTAAGAAACATTTCTGAATTTACTGTAATGCCGAGAATTTTGAGTAATTTCATGCCTGTGTTGTGCCATGGCAGGAAAAAGAATTTAGAGCTGGAAAAAACTTTTTTGTCTGTACCTTTTGTAGTCTGTGTAACGCAAACTCTCACTGTTTGGTCCCCTTCCACAGAGTTTGTGGACATAGGTCACTACAGCATGGTAGTCACCATGGAAACAAACTCTCATGAAATTAAAAAAAAAAAAAGAAGCATAACAATGTAACAGTTTCTTTTGGAACCACAACACAACAACCCATGGTAACCATAAGCTTGAAATCTGGAACATTCAAATTTCCGTTGATAAGGATAGCCATATTACAAGGCTCCAATTTAGCCTGGAATCCAGTCTTGTTAATGTTAGCTGTAGTCTGCTCCCCAAAATCCAACACCCAACCAACTAGCTTCAGGTCCAGTTCCCCCAGCTTACAGGTATTAACCATCAAGCACCAAGAGCACCTGATGTTCAGAGGACCACTAGGAGCATGATTTTAATCAGGCTACTGTATGCCTTTTGCGACTGAAGCACAGTCCCCAGAAACAGGCAAACAGCCTTGCTGTTATCTTGAGTTGAGACAAGGTTGGTTAAGTAGGATCTATAGTGGCACACAGCAAGGTGTTTGATCTTCAGTCTGATGTATTCAGGCCAAGGTAACACTTTGAAGCACTTAAGGAAGATCTTATTTTATGGTCAGGATACAAGGAAGTGGTTTGTGGGACAATGGCTGATCGAAGTGGAGAGTACTGAGTTATATTGGTATTGGCTAAGTATTCCCAAAACTTTTATGGAATTCTTATAAATTTTACTTCATCATTGTCTGGTTGTGAGAGTCTCCATGATGTTCATGACCCCTTTCCACCGAAATCCAACAAATTTTACTTATACAAAATTTGCTTGAAACATTCAAAAGGGCAGGTTTTATCAAATCTAAAGGAACTTCATGTAAAATGTACTGATATGAGCAAAGCTACTGTGCATACTTATTTTGGAAACATTGGTTAGTTTTCTCATTTGAAATCCATATGTTTTATGGGCATAGCACAGATCCTGGCTGGCAGTTATGATTTAGCTACCAGAAGATCTGCTTGGAAGTTGGAGATTAGGTATGACACACATCAACCTTGGAACCCGAAGGTTGAAGGAGGTTTTCAATAAATCCATAAATCTGCCGAATATAACAAGTTTATTCATCTTGTGTTAACCTTGCCCTCACACCCTTTCCTTCTTTTCAAGATGATAACTTCGTTTTAATCAGTTTTTTTCTTCAGATGAGCTAAGACAGATGACCTCCCTCCCAGCCTGTAGGGAAATTAGTAGACTCCACAAAGGCTACTCTAGCGATCCTGTTGTTTTCTGTCCTTGGACGGTGAAATTTCACTCATCAAACATTAAACTAGCCAGACTTCAAATGTGCCCTTGGCTGGGATTTCCCCCAATGATTAGAGTCTAAATTAAAAACTCGATCAAAACACTGGTCTCCTGAGAGGGGGGTTAGAGGAAATGCGATTTCTGCCATTGAGAAAATGGAAATTTGATGGAAGTGTTGTCCTGCTGTGGGAACCTTGGTTCGGAAGCCACTTGACATTCCAGCTAATTGGATGGAATGTTGAGTGGAATGTTGAGGTCAATTTGATTATGTGGGATTTACATTTTTCTATGTCTCTAGCCTGTAAGTCAGCAAGATTTATGTCAAAAAGTTATACTGGGTACACTTTTAGGACTCCCTCATAGATTCTAACAAGGAAGTTAGAAAGAATTAACAATAGTAAGGGTAATAAACCAGGATTTAAGTTCAAGTGATGTAAAGAAATTGATTTCTTCCCAAATGCTCGGGGATAGTAGGTTGGAAGGGAGGAGGGATTAGTGTCCCCGGAAGATTGACAAGATTTTTTGGGGCAATCAATAACAAATGGAAGTTTTATGGATACACGGATGCAAAGTTTACCTACATTGTAATTGTCGGGACATATGTTCTGCATTCAGTTGACATGTCGAATAAAATGTGAAAGGTCGATCATGCACCTCATATCAATGTACCATTATGAGAGATAGACTGTATACTTGGCGATCTGGTGTCGAAAACTTGAGACTGTTTGGTGTTTCCTCGGGTCAGTCACCTCCTGTTGCCTTTGTTTTATCAATACCCTTGTTCTGTACATAACAAGATTGGGCCACTTTAAAGCCACTTGACCTTCGCTGATTTTCCCGGCGGCAATTTTCCCCTCAAAGCCTCCCGTCCCACCTGTCCGCACCTGATTGTTCCCGGGGGAGGACTGGGTTTCACAACAAGGGACACTCAACACAAGGGACAAGGACATCCTCGGGTATGGGGGATGGGTAGCTTTTCGCTGGCTTCCCGATAGTCCGCCACTCTTGGGTGGCGGCTCTCTTAGCGCCGGACAAGAGCTTGTGTACACAGGTTAGGGGATGGGGGGGGGGGAAGGAAACTTCCAGAGAAAACTCTTCTAAATACATTACTGTAACTTTCTGTGCTGACCAGGGTTTTTTTTTTCTTCAGCCTAAGATTTCCTACCTGTCATCTCAGGAAACCCGCAATCACTTACCTGCTGGAATGATTTCCCGTGGGATCTTTCCTCCTATAACAAAATCTTTTCAAATCAAAAGTTATCTGTCCACATCATCCCAACCCCGGACCCAATCTCCAAGCAGATGTAGGGGTGGAAAATTGTAACCTTTTCTACTGGCCTGCTTTTCTGGCAGTTGTAGATGGAGACTGCCAAGAAGCCTCAACATCTGATCTTATTATCTGCCATATGTTGTACCTGCTACAATTGTTGTGCAATAAACTTTGACTTGAGTCACTTGACTCTAAGGCCGGATTTACACGGGGCAAAAAATCAATGTCGTACGACATTCGACGCGCGGCGCGACGCGCGGCGCGACGCGCGGCGCAGAATGTCGTACGACATTGATTTTCATGCGTGTAAAACCGCGCGCCACCGACGCGCGGCGCCGCGCGTCGTTTTTTCTGTGGCGCATCGAGGAGGTGCCACAAGTGCGTCGCGACACTCAGCGGGGAGTCTGCGTCGCGGCCCAGCAGCGTGTAAACAGCCCTGCGTCGCGCACAGCCCGTTTCTGCGTTGCAATAGGTCAGGGGTCATATGCAAATTTCTGTTTTTCCCGCGCTAGCCCAAACCCACGCCACGCTCGTCTGTTTGTTTCTGTTCTTACTTCTAGAATTCTGAGTATCACATCACGTTCTCCTTGTTGTTTCGTCGGATTTTTGTTGCTGATTGTTTCGTAAGCATGGCGGAAGTAAACAGCAGTAACTGGAGCAGCGCGGAAACCCGATGCTTGATCGGCGTGTGGAACTGTGACAGAATTCGCAGCAAAATGGAGACTCACAAAAAGAAGGAGGCATTCGGGCAGATTGCCGAAGCCATGCTGCAAGAAGGATACAACAGGAACGCAAAACAAGTACAGAAGAAGATCAGGGATCTTACTCCTCGCGGCGGTCAGGGTTCACCACATGTGACGCAGCGCGCCGCAGCGCGCCGCAGCCCGCCGCAACCATTTTGCAGTGCGCCGCAGCTGCGGCGCGCAGCGGGAGTTACAGTCAATACGTGTAAAAGCAAAAGTGTCCTAGGCGAGTGACAAACGCGGCGCGTCGAATGTCGTACGACATAGATATTTTGCCCCGTGTAAATCCGGCCTAAGAAACAAAATGAAGTTTAGGTCATTGAAAGAAAAAAAAAAACTGAACTGTATTGGAATGTTTCTTCAATCAGATAAAAACAAAGATGATGCCAAAAACCCAAAAATGGTTATAGATGAAATGAGTACAGGTTTTCTTTTTCTTCCTATTTCCATCTTGTCCTTTTATCTTTTTCCCCTCATTCTTTCCCATCTTCTTCTCTTCTGTCTGTCCATTCATCAAAAAGATAAATGCCCCTAGTGACATGCCCACAATACAGTGTTTGGTCCCTACATTCTTATCAACATGTCATCTATCCCCCAAATCCTGATGTCCTCCTACTTTACAAATGGCCAGGGTGTGTTGAAAACATGCAGTCCCTTTGTGGGTGGGCATAGTCAAGTGTCCAGGGTGGTGCAGTCTTACTTTACTACAGAGGGGTGCCCACAATGGAAGCCAGGAGACAGGTTTTGTGTGTGTGGATTACATGGGGAGGCGACCTTGTTAGTTTGGGCCTCTTTATCTTTTCGTATTGTGAGAAGAAGCCTTTGAAGTGAGGTGAGAACTTGTTGGCGTCAGATACACAAATAGTGAAACACTTTTTCAGTCTTAAAGGTTTATGTACAGTTGTACTTTTATACTCTGTAAACTTTTGTTGCCTTTTGGAAACAAATGTCAAGTTGTAAGGTCTAACTAACATGCAAGAAAATCGACACGAGAATTTGGAGCAATTAAGAACTTTTTTAAAGCCAGATTAGATGTCTTAAAAGGGTTAGGAAGTAAGTCCTGGGGGTTTGATGTAAATACTAGCCTGCCCTTGGCCTATGTCTCATGTTCACCCAAACTTAATATATCTATAATTGGGACACACCTGTCCTAAAGTCACCTCTCCAGTGGTAGTCAAGGTAAAGCCCCTGTCACACATTCACGACCTTCCCCCGAATCTGTTCCCGAACGCCCAGCCGAACGCCAGCCGACTCACTCCTAATCATGGTTGGCGGGCGTTCGGCTAGCGTTCGGGAGGCCAAATTCGTGAATGTGTGACAGGGGCTTAAAGTAAGAGAAGTAGCTGAAATTTGAGATGTGCATGGGACATAGTTAGTTATTGGGTAAGTCAATTACATTTAGCCAATATGTAAATGATGGAGAAGACATGTGAGGACAAAGTGGTAATGGTAAAATTGGATAGCCCGGAGCAAGGATGATGAAAAAAGAAACTCTTACTTTTTGAAATCACGTACTGATTTTTCAAAAAAATAATTTTCGCATAGCAGTAAAATACCTGTATCAGTTATCTTTTTTCAAAGATCATTAAAAGTGGTTAGTGAATAGTTGTGAAATCTCATAGCAGCAGAATAGTTGTAGAATCTCATAGCAGCAGAATAGTTGTAGAATCTCACAGCAGCAGCTTCCAGCTGTCCTTCTATGCTTATCTCAGCATCAACACACATTGCTTCCCTACACCTGTCATTGGTTTTTCCTCAGAAGGCATGCACAGGGGTTAGGTAAGGACAAATGTTTTCTTGGCAAACTTATGATAAGAATCAGTTCCTTAGGGAAGACAAAGGCAACTTTTGCCACTGTTGACACAGTACTGTGTCTGTCATTGCAATTCCTTATTGTATTCCAATAGCTATTGACTAGAAAGATAAGATGACAAGAAAAATCCAATCATCAGGTGTATTTTAGCTTTTTTTATCTAGTAACAATATTTTCAGTAAATGGGAATCGCATGTCCTTCCAACCGTTGGAAAATGTGTTTGGGGTCTACATGATTATTATTGGAAGCTACAAGAATACAAGAAATGATAGTCTGACTGCTGAGAGACAGTATGAAGGGTCTCTCAATTGTTTTTTTTTAATGAGGATGCAATGATCTCTATTGATCTCTCAATGATCTCAATTACCAATGATTTTGGTCACTTGCTCGTTGGTTGCCCAACAGTCTTTTTCCTATGAAAATGGGTCCTTACTTAGCCTTGATACCAGACTCAGCACGCGATATCATACCAATCCCTTCCGCTATAGCCTTTGGCTGGGAGAGAAACATATGTTGCACTCCTAGAGATCATTATAAGAGGTAGTGTGCCAACTCTGAGAGCAGGCATGTTGCTGCCCTGGCCAATCTGATAAGTATCACCTTGCATTATCCAGGCTAGGTCCTTACCTGTTGTTACCAGTTATCTATAGCCATCGCTTTTGGTGTCACTTCAAAGGAGTAGTGATAGAGATAAGAAGATCCACTGACCTCCATGCTCAATTTCATCCCAATGGGATCTCCTGACCTCTAATCAGATGGGGATGTGGTGGCGCTGAAGACATTTTGAACATACAGGTCAGTGTACGAAATACTTTTTTGAGCCAGGTTGCCCAGTGGCAACCTAGGATGAAAGCTAGGTTGCCCATCAAAATTCCAGGTTGCCCCAAATTTCAACTCTTCTACATGATTAACTTTGTTAGAATGCAATGTGCATTTATACATTTCTGACACAGAGTTGTTTCCCCTTACCTGAAGTGATGAGCTCTTCCATGGGAACTTCTCCATAAACAGTTCCCAATGGAAGAAAGGGGCATCCTTACCACAAAATTTAGGTAGTGCACTGGGCTACCTGGGAGTAGAAATAGGTTGCACCAAGCAAAATATGGTTGCACGGTGCAACTGGGCAACCTAGTATTTCGCACGCTGACAGGTCATCTGTGCAAGACTTGGGGGGGGGGGTATTGAAAACTGTAGGTATATGTATGTACAAAATTTAAAATACTAGAAATTGTCACTTGCATTTGTACCTTTCACCTTACATACACAAGATAAAAGCAAAGGGCTGGGAAGAATACTTAAATCTGACTTTGTTCACTTCCTGAAACTATACTAACCCAGGTATAGGCTTTTCCCTCAGGCTCTGTTTTGATGCTGATGTTCTGATTCAGCATTGCCTTTCTTAGAACCTACAAATTAACTTGATGTGGTCTTATCTTAGACCTGTGCTCTACATATTATACATTATCTTTTTAAATCCAAGAATCAACAAATTAGATTGCCATGTTCTTATCATGCATGTGTGATCATGTTTGTATGAAGGCGGGCCCTATTATAACAATTACCCTTGCTCTTGGGTCATCAAAGTTCCTATAAAATGTTGCCGTCAGCACATTTTCTGATCCTCACCCCATAGGTTCAACAGTTCACTTCACTCAAGTGTCAAAATGTGACATTTTTAACCCATGAAATAATGTAAAATCATTAAAGAGCAAAAATGGCAATGTTTATGTCATTGTTGACTGAAGGGACTACCCAATTGTTTACAAGATCAATAAATGGAAAATAGAATTATAGATTATTCAGCCTTGAAATGAAGTTAGCTATAGCGAGGACAACAATAATGCTGGCACTGTGGTAATGCTCAATCATCTTTTAGAGAAAATCATTATTTATTTATTAGAGTAGATGTGAAACAAGAAGTACTTAAATTAAACTGATTATAAAAAGAATATATGCCTGCAAGGCTGCTTTGAGTAACTCTTTGGGTTCTCGAAAAATCAATCTTTATTCAGATTAAGGGTTATTATATTCCCAACAAGAACAGGTTTTCTGGGGCTTTGCAATGGTATTGCCTGCTAAATGATATGGCTGATACCCATGTAATAAGAACAGTGTTGCATCATCCTACAGTAGTCAGACAGTTTGTCATGTGGGTCACAGACATGTACAAATTGATTTTATCTCTGATGATCAAAGATAAAATGTACGTTGAATTAGGGCGCGGTCTCCTAGTCCTTCGTCCATTGATTTTTTTGTTACGGTATAGGATTTTTAGCAAGGCTACAACAGTCAGAACCAACCAACTATTGATGAGGATCTAAGACAACATTTTCCATCACGAGACAGTTGAATTTAGCCTTTCTGTCGTAAAGCTGTCTAACGTGACCGGTCCCTCAATGGTGTTATGTGCAAATGATTTATCACATAAATAGCTAGCAAGTACTACTGTACTTGAAACATGCAAAGGTTTTTCTGTTCATGTATAGATAAAGTGTATACTAGTAATAGTATATTGTAGTAAAAAAAAAAGAGATCAGTTGCAGTTTTGATGATGGGTTTACTTAGGTACACAGTAAGATTTACATATTGTTGAACAAAAAAAAAAGATATTTACTGTTTAGCATTTTTCATCATCAAAACTGCAACTGATTTCATTTTCTTACAGTTCATCTACACATGAACAGAAAAAACTTTGCATGTTTTAACGGAGCACTAACAATACATGCAACTTATTCATATATTGGTGACATTGTGTGTTTAATGTTATGTCAGGTGTTTTAGTTTACAGTGAGCAAAAGAGGAACTAGATTTTTTTCTCAAAATGTATCAACTGGAAATATAATGTATCTAGCATGATCTCAGTTGACCTAGAAGCCATTTATGATTTGACAGTCAAATTTATGCCCCTTATGATGATCATTTTGGATGGCCATATAAGGTGGGGTCTGTTCTTTGTTACAGCCTCTAAAACATCAAAGAGCTTTTTGTGCTGATTGACCTAATTTGTCAGGTGTGGGGAAAATGATGGTGTGTCACCTGTAGGTGACTTCTTTATATGGGCTGCCTGAAGGTTTTCCACTCCTACTGTGTAATTAACATTCTAGGTTTTGGACATTTTACCCTGGCTTGGAGGAAATTCTTTGGGTTGATGGTTACAAAGCATCTCACATGCCCATGGCTGTCCCTGAGAGATGGGGAGATAGTAGAGGCTCTGTATCATTGATTACAGTCAAACCTGGACAAGTGACTACCTCTACATAAGGGCTGCCTGGACATTGTGACCACTTTTTGGTGGTCCCCTAGATAATTTTTCCCATTGACACAAGTACATGTAGTCCTGTCCACCTGTTCACATTGACCAGATTTTATCAGTTGAGTGGTCTTTCCTTGGGCAGTTTTGACTTTACATATTTCAGGAATCAGAAAGGACGTACTTAGAACATTATAAAGAACACAGGCCAGTATACAACCTGGAAATACATCTTTCCTGAAAACAGCTGTTGTTCTTTCCCATCACAATTCTCGCTACTGACTGAGAGAAAGATGTTACAAATCTGACATGGGTTCGTATGGAGTTTAGTTGCAGGTAGGATATAGAACAGGTGTGGCTAGAGATGTGATCACGTGTGATTTTTGATCAAATACCTGGAACTAATAAGTCTGGGGCAGGGAAGGTCACATAGCTCAAAGGTGTAACTCAATGTGTAATTTTAATGTTTGTATTGTCTACAGTTTTGTTGGACTGTTTTGACACACTACTGTATATTTTTTGCGAGGTGTGAAGGTAAAGCAGGCTAGATCTATAAAGGCTTTTTAAAAGTTTGGTGTATGTCAGTTGTATGTGCAATAACTATATATCAGGCGAAACACAATGTATATTATAGATAGGCAACATACAGCAGGAAATATCACTGTACAATCACATCAGTTGTAAAACGTTAGGTATTTTTTGAGGGGCAACTCTGTCATCAGATTACTTTGAGAAATGATAAGGCCACACCAATTTAATTTGTTGCTTCTCGGATTCGCCGCTTCATTTTTTTCTGATTTGCAAAAAAAAAAAAAAATTCTGGTTCTGAATCAACTCAAAAATGCTCATATTTTGCCTCCAATAGTTGAAGAAAGCCATTTTCTTATTAATTGTTACAGTTGTTACATCTACCAACGCAGTGGTTTGATTAAAAGTTCAAAATTCATTGTTTAAATTTTAACCCAGTCTTTTGTGTTGACTTCATGGCACCTATTCTAGCATTTGGGGCTATAATAGGATGGCCAGGCCTGTTTTTATTTTTATTTTTTTTTCACCCTGTCGCTTCATATTTTTTCTGAAAAAATCCGAGAAGCAACAAATAAAATTGGTGTGGCCTAACTTTGGTCCTTGGTCATCCAGTGATGAGAGAGAGAGGTCCCCAGTTTGGTGAAGTAAAACCTGGTCAGTGTTGTTGATAGCTTTGTTGGGTACTTTAAGGTGCAAGGGATTGATACCTGAGGCTTCCCCATATACAGACGAAACATCTACTGGTATAAACCATGTAGAACTGCATGTAGAAGGGTCGAGTCTTGTTTTTTTAACGATAGTTCTTCTGTAGATTTGGTAACTAGGTATGACTGACCAGTTGAAGAAAGTTAGGAGATCTTGAACACCACTGTTAGTTTATCTTACGGTGTGTTATGACATGATGCTTGATGTGTGACCCTGGAAGCATTTTTTCCCAGAAGCCAGGAAGCCCTGTGGTGTCCTTGGCCTGTTATGTACTCACTTTGTTTGATAATGGGGCACTGCCCAGTCAGGGTGATTATCTGATATATTATCTTGATTAATAGGGATATAGGATCTTGGCTGGGTCCAGACACTATTGTGCTCCATTGGTGGTACTTCAGCCATGAACAAAGGGATAAGTGTTAACAAGGACTTTCAATCTCTCAAGAAGAACGGTTATATTTAATTAGCCAAATCTCAAATTTGCCTCCTTTAGTGTTAGAAAAACAAATTTTCTGGTAAATCTTTCATTACAAATCTATAAAGAAGAACGACTGTCATTTTTAAAAAAATAACCAGTTCACCTTTATTGTAGTTACCAAGGTCAGAAGGGGTAATCCTATTTGTTACAAGGATTATCACATGTATTATAGGGTATTATGATGGAGTGAAAAACAGGAAAAGGTTGATATCCTCTCTTCCTAACTACATATATACTGTATACGGTTATGGGATATATATATATCTATCATATGATACCATATGATGTATATATACATCAGATTCTATATGACTGAAAATTTGACCTAAAGATGTTACAATGTATAAGACCAAGCCTACTGTAAGTGACCCTAGGGCTATAGAAGTTGAGATAGGCACTGCCCCATACACCAAAAGATGTGGGAAGCTTATTAACTGAATGACTGCATGACTATAGCAGTGACCCAAGATACTCGGTAGTGAGACATGTTGAACAGGAATGCCACCAAGTGTTCATTTCCAGAAGTGCACCTTCTGTTTGCAAGTTAAATATAATGTAACATTTATAATCACTAGTTTTGTTTTTTCACCCCTTGCAATTAGCACTCATTGCCAAAATTCAGCTGAATTTCTAAACATATAATTGTACAGTACTTGTCTTTTTAGTACATTTAAGAGTACTAAGGTATGCAAAATTATAACAGTGTCTTACATATTAACAGCAACTTTTTTGTAGGTAAAATTTCTGACACCTTGCAAAAGTACAGGCAATGGAAAAAAAAAGTATTTTGAGCCCCTTGCAGTTAATCTCCAAGCAGATCTTCTGGTGGCAAAATGGTAACTGGCAGGAGGACCTAGCCTTGGCCGGCCATTACAATTTTACCGCCCGAAGATCTGCTTTGAGATTACCTTGTAGCATGCTCCCGGTGGTTACAGGTCATTCAAGATCTTGTTTTCAGTGTCCACAAAAGAGAGATATCTCCTCACAGGTAACTTAGCTATGTGGAAACTCCAGACGCAAACTTAAGACTCGGGATAGTCTTTTGTTCAGCAGCCAAGGTCGTCTGACCACTGATTGACGTGAGAGGGAACATCAAAGGTCAGGCCTGGCTGGCCAGAGGAACTTAGGTTACAACAGGTTATCCATCAAGCTTCTGTGCACAGCTCTGGGTCACTACAAACACTTGGGAAGGCTATAAATTGTAACAGAAGACAGGGCGGACAAAAAGTGTTTCATTCCTGATAGTGTTGCTTTATTATTTCGTGATAAAAGAGGGATTAGCATTGGAAGGGTCTAGATATCTTAGACATTGATAGAAGGTTGTTTTTCAGGTCGAAGAGGTTGGCTGCTCTAAAGTAGTTATCAATGGTAGTTAATCCCAGACACTTCAAGGGCAAGATATCTGTCTTGTACCTTTGAAGTATCTTGTATGTTGCTTGCTCTGCTAAGGCCAGATCACTTTCGTCAGAAACTTTCTGAGCAGCATTTAATTTAGTTTTGTACTACTACCATTGTACATGTACATACATGTATTTTTGGATTAGTGCAAGGAATAAATGAATGAAGAAAAGAAAACAAGCTGCATTTGGAGTTAGTGTTTAACATAGTACATGCACATTGTGTCACTTTTGTGTTGATAGTATTTTACGTACACTGTATGATGGAGGAAAGTATCATGTCCATATGAAGAGGGCACAGAATGTCTTCATGAGCAAAGTCACTGGTACATGTAAGTTACAATTTTAGGCATAGATTATACTCTACACGCACACTATTAAAGTTTATATAACTGAATCCATAACACTTTGGAAATCATGTCTGCACAATGCCTGTTGCAGTGTATGGGATGGACTGGTTTATTCATGGTGCCTATTTTAGTAAAAAAACATAGGAGGATTTCATCACGAAAACAGTTTTCTCCAGAAGTAGAGCAGACTGTTGTCCTGAGAAGGTAAAGAGGCCAACAACAGTCTGGTGTCCTCCACTTCTCTTTTTCACACAGTCATAAATCACAATGTTGACCTCTTTGCCTGGACACGGAAACATTCAGCAGTGTTGGTGGAACGCACTAAGCAGCTTTACACATGCGAAGACCGTATTGCTACTGAAACGGCTTGTTCGAACTTGTGTAAAAAGGAATAAGTTGTCCTTCTGAACTGTTCTGTGATGTTGTTACATGTTTGTCATAACGATTTTAGTTTGTACAACCAAATGTCCTTGGTACAACTGTGTCCACTGAATAACTGGTGCATTGTGGGGTAAGTCCACTCCTAATGTTGCATCTCCGCAACACATTCCACAGTTTCTTTGTCATTGTTGTTTTTTAATGTTGTTGTTTCTTTTAAGTTTCACTGTTTTGCTTCAGTTTGGAGTGATTTCGTTGGCCTTTCCCTGACCTATATGGTGTTTACAACTCCTACAACCATGGCTAATCTCCATCATCACTGCTGAATTTTTGACGCTAATGAGCCTCAAACACAAACACATCTCTGGACTTCCTGTGGCCATGGCGGACAGGAATGTGACAAGGCATTCTGGGTATTGTCTGCGGGAGGTGAGTCGTGTGGGTGAGGCCTGCCGCTCTCTTGGGTCCTGATGGCCCGTGAGGCTCCCGTGGGATAAAGTAGAGGATCTTACCTCCCACACCTGGTCGAACACGTGGAAAGAACAATTACCTGTGAAGTCAGCGAGTTTTTGGGCTGATGGAGTTATTTGTTCAGGTGCAAACCTGGAACTGTGGTGGAACCTGACATGTGATGGCATGTGGTCATCAATAGACATTACCTGCACAAACTCACACACCTCATAAGGGTTACCTATAGAAAATGGGCCAAGTGTGGAAAAACATTTCTAGTTTTTATGTCTCTTCATTCTTAGATTGTGTATTGTTAACTTTCTTTAAAAAGACAATAAAAGCCAGATACAGGAAGATAGTAGCGCAAAATACCCAACAAGTCTTGTCATTGTACAGCAGTCATCATTAGAATAGATGAAATTTTTGTGCCAGCTTTTAACGTACCTTTAGGATACTATACATTTCCCTTCTTCAGTCTGAGAAATAGCAATAATGGAACTGTTACAATACAGAAAAATAACAAGGAAAGACAAATATTTACATACCCAGGAAGACTTTGGGTGGCAGTTTTCGGTCAGTACCTCTGCAAAGCTATACGATGGAACTGTCTTTTACACTTTGTTATTCTGGAAAATGTTTGTCTGCTTACATACATGTATCTCATCACTTTGTTGTCATTGAAGTTAACCACAAGCCTTGTACTTGTTATTGCCGTGTTCTAATAACATTAGACACAACCTTAAAGAAAAGTATGGAATATCACACGAGTCTTGTCAGGATTGGTGAATTGTAACTTTTTTTTTCAATATTTGTCCCTGTACTTGGAAGTTTGTTTGTTTGTTTCTTTTCCTTTTTTGGCAAAGTAACTTGCTTGGTTTATAGAAAGGTTTAAGCCAAAATGTAGGAAAATAAAAGTTTGGGCTTCAATATGAATTATGAAATTGGAATTAGAGGTTTAAGCAGCAGAAGATTCAAAGTAGAAATATTTTCTCTATGGCATCTAAGGTGATGTACAGAAAGATGTCTTTAGTTGTAGTACTTTTAATCTACAAAATTGTGTAACTATATAATTATAGCATTGCAAGATCAGTGCTGTTTTTGGACGTATTTTGTGTTGTAAGTCTAACATACATACTAGTGGTAGACCTTTATTTCGGTAGTTCTTTTTGTCCCAGAGAAAGTACTCTTCTTGTGAGAAAATGGAGAAAGAGAAGTATCAAGTTTCGCTAACTGCATACCTGTAGGTGTACTTTTACCTGTGTGCCCAGGTAAACGTTGTCTGCGGCTTTCTTCAGTTGGTCACGTCTCATTAATCCCAGTTGGATTGGCTGGGACCAGGCTCCTACAGTCCTGTCTCAGGACAATACTGCATCCATCAATGTAAAAAATAATGTGTTTAGATAAGTAAGTCGGTACCCTTAGTTATAGGAGTTGTGCTTGCTGTGCAGTATTACATGAAGACAGGCTAGCTGTTTTCTTTGATAGGAGATGACTGGGTGGGGTAAGGGAAACTTTACAGTACAGCTTTATCATAGTCAAGCTTACATGTAGTTGTTCTCTTAGCCAGCCAACTTCGTTCTCTTAAAAGAGCTAATCAGTAAAGGTAATTAAAACTCCATATATGATACCGGTGATACAGTTGTACAGGGCAAAAGAATATCTTTGTAAAGTTTCTTTCAAACTTACTGTATCCTTGGGTCTTCACAGAGGTATATTTCAATGCTTCAAATACTCTGTTTTTCAATACATGTATGTGATTCAATATTTTCGTCTTGACAATTATTAATGGGTATTGCAAGCTCTGGGTAATTCTTGTCCTTACTGAGAACCCTATCCTTACCCCCAGCACCGTTGATGTTGAAAAATGTAGACTGACAACTATTGAAAGTTGAGGTGAAAGGACCACTTAGTGTGTTGGTGTGTGTGTTTCCTGCCAGGCCTCTCTCCTTACATGTAATGTTTGCTGCGTGGTTTTGCTTTTCCAGGCTGCAGACGTCAGCACACCCTATCCTGTGGACCCCACAAGTTTAACATTCCTATGGGGGGGCTAACTCAGGAAGAAACCAAGAAGTATGGGGAGGGGGGAGGTGGGGGCAACTCTAGGGCACGAACTATGAAGAATGGGAGAAGGGATAAAAATATTGCAACTTAATTAATATTAAGATTCACAATTTATAAGTTGATAAAGCAAAGTGTAGATCGGTAGGAAAAACTGATTCCAACTGTTGACATGAAAAAAAGTATTCTTTCATACTCCCTTCCAGTGATTCATCTTAAGCTGGTCCTATATGCAGGTTTTATTTGTTGAAAGATACTAAAAGGAATACATCAGACATACTGGAGTCTTTGATGTGTGTGAAAAAGACAAGGGTCTAACTGGAAACATAAATCGATGGAAAAGCTCCTTCAACACACGTAAACAAACTATAAAATATAAATGTACATAGGTTAGAAAATAAAATATGTATCTACAAAGTAAGAAAGCAAGAACATATTAAGAATGTACACATGAAACAAGTCTTAACCAAATCCTTGTCCATTCATGTTAGGGCTTTATATAATCTTGGAGGTGATCAGTGTGTGGATTAATGGATAGAAGTTAGTTTCAGATAGACTATGTCATATGTTTGCCAGTTGGGAGTTTTAGTGATTTATGTCCCAGTATGTATCTATTGTCTCCTAATACCTAAGGTATGCCACATAATTGTTGGCTTAACACCTTTCACAAACAATTTGACAAAAGAATCCCAGGTATGTTTTCCAGTATGATAAGTGAAAAAGAACAAAGAAATTGTAGTTGCATGTATGCAAGTGTCATCTTTGATAGCTTCAGTTTTGTATGTAGCGTCCCACATGTCTTGAGTTACAGCTGAGATATTCTGTATGGGTGACTTAAGTCGTTTGGGATAAAGGTAATCTAAGGGAACAATCGGCACCACCCAAGAAAGAAAAACAGTAGGACGAACGTTTGGCTGGATGGTAATTGGTTTTGCTGCACCGCTCTGATCTCTAACAGTTGTTTCCATTTAGATCACTTCAACCAGGCTCAAGTTTTGTTTGACTTTGTCTTGGTGGTCTCAGAGGTCTTAAGTTTCCCTGTCATGTCTTGGAAGGAAGGAAGACTGATTACTTGAGAAAATAGCTTGTACAAATTCCAAGCTACATTTGTTCAGGGAATGAGATGTTTGGGAAGTATATATCTTGTTTCTTCTTATCAAAACTATTGTTAGGGAAGCTTCTTTTGTTTTGTCAAGAAGGCTGCTTTTCCTAAAGGTTTACCTTTAATTAAAACATATTCATAAGTTTTGTTCTATGGTCTACAACTTTATTGTCTGAAAAACTGCAATAATCTGTTACCTTTTGAAACTTTGTTTGATATGTCAGACTTTGTAAGACATTGCAAGCTGAAATTTCTTTCACTTTTTTCTGTACTTGCTAAGCTATATTATCACATGATATATGTATATACTATTCACCTTGAGTATTCACCTCGAGTCATGGTCAGTAGGTACCCTTTGGATAATGATAATGCATCTAACTGTGGTTGAAATGACAACAAACTTTGTTTTTAATATGTTCTTAGCTTACCCTTTATAATCATGACTGTCATTTAGTTTCCTCACAACGTGCTTACAGATACTAAGACTTGCATGAAATGAAAAGAGTTTGTTACTGTATCTGCAACAATATGTTGTACAAATGAAAGTGTAAGGTTACTCTGCTCGAAGATCCCTTTTATTTGTGGTAAAAGACTTGTGGGTGGTTAGGTTTCTCCCATTGGACGTTGAACAAAGAAAAAGAGTTCAGCGTACAGTACAAGTAGATGGTCAAGAATGCTGAAAGTGCCACCTAGCTACCCTGTGCATACTGCATGGAGCTACATTTTGTACATGTATGTTATACACGTACATGTATATTACATGAATAGGTAGAAAACATGGGAGGCATACCTTCTGAGTTAAAGTTTCCAAAGTGCAATGATGGTGTCCAGGCTCATACACTTAAGGGCATTAAAAGAACATTCATTTTCGGAATTAGACCAACTTGCATGCACATGTAATGTCAGGCTCATACATTTATGATTTTGGCATGAAGAGTGTTTTGTTATTTTTGCAGGCCCAGGTGGGAATGTGCCGCAGGTGTTCCAGGTGGACTCCACCCACTACCCTGGCAGGTGGGAGGAGGATGTCCTTCAGCCTGCACTCAGCATTGTTCAGGCTTACATACAGGTGAGCTTACTGCTCATTGGTGGATTGCACTAAATTTGAAACTAACTGTAGCCACAGATGTACATGTAGAGGGATGTCGATTTTAATGTTCAGCGTACGAAATACTAGGTTGCCCAGTTGCACCGTGCAACCATATTTTGCTGGGTGCAACCTATTTCTACACCCAGGTAGCTCAGTGCACTACCTAAATTTTGTGGTAAGGATGCCCCTTTCTTCCATTGGGAACTGTTTATTGAGAAGTTCCCATGGAAGAGCTCATCACTTCAGGTAAGGGGGAACAACTCTATGTCAGAAATGTATGAATGCACATTGCATTCTAACAAAGTTAATCATAATGTAGAAGAGTTTAAATTCGGGGCAACCTGGAATTTTGATGGGCAACCTAGCTTTCATCCTAGGTTGCCAATGGGCAACCTGGCTCAAAAAAGTATTTCATACACTGATGTTTGACTATGACTATGACGTTGTTGTCCCTGTCCCCCAGGGTAGGGAACCACCTGTTCCCCCTGTACCGTATGAAGAGCCCAAACAGGTGGACCGACACACAGCCTACACATGTGAGGTGTGTGGAGGGAGGGTCATCACAGGACAGCTCAGCTGGGAAGGTATGACAAAGTTCTTATTTTGTTCATGACTGCCAGTGATAGCACGTCGGCAGAACGTACTGCACCTGCACGAAACCCGTAATGTATATTGTGCATAGCACTTTGTCAGAACGTCTCATATAAGGTTGTATTAGAGCGTATAAGGTTGACAGACTGTCTGTAGTTTTCAGATGTTGTATAGGAAAAGATATTGTCTGCAACAGGCAAAATTTTGATGCAACGTTGACCAAACATCCAACGAAAAACGTGAAAAATCAGGGTTTTGCGCAGGCGCAGTACGTTCTGCCGACGTGCTGCCAGTGATATGTGTATGTTGGGGGGGGGGGGGCACATCTGAGTAAGCCTGAACTGCCAGTTTTATTTACAGGCTATCCGTCCATCAAGCAATCAATCTTAAGTATGGTAATGAACTTACATCTTTTTATGAAAAGCAAGCAATTGTATTGCATCATGAATCATTCAGTTTGTGAGCACGTATGACCTGCTTGTAAACTTGGCTTTTTCAACATTTATAAAAAGACTTCAAAAACAGCAGAAGGTGGAATGGATTTCTTTTTCAACATTACCATCCATGTTACTTTCTTTAGCCCACCTGGCGTCGCGGACACACCAGCGAAAAGCACGGAAACAGCGGCTGCGCGAGGCGATGAAGCAGCATGAGCTCGACAAAGCTCAGCAGTCCAGTGAGGCAAGTGCTAGCTCAGGGGAAGATGACTTTGCTCAGTCATTTAGTGCAATGTTAGAGGATAAGGAAGACTGAAAGAAGTTACGTGCTTACATGTGAAGCTGTAATCACTACTGCAGAAAGATTTCTTAATAAGTGATTGTAATTTCACATAACTACATTGTATTGTTTTTGTCCTTCTGACTAAACGAAACTAAACGACTGGAACTGTTAACTTATTGTGCAGGTGTATGTCAGAGCTACGTAACAAGGGCAAATACAAACTTTATCAATGATTTTATTAGGCAACCTCTTCCTAGAAAAGAAAACTATATACATGTATTACTTCACACAAAATGAAAATTGGTTTCTCTGAAGAAGACTGAACTACTATAGTACAGAAGGAAAGCTGCTTACTTAGTCGTTCATTATAGTGTAAATACAAACCTGCATAGAATGTACATATTCTCTATTTTTTGTATGGTTTGAACTTTCAATCAAGACAGACTGTCATTGTGAAACATTGTTAGAACCTGGACATACAATGTAAGGGATTCCTGCCAATGGAACTGACGCTGTAAACCTTCCAACAATTGCAAGAAGATAACTTTGACTTTTAAAATGTTGCTTCACAGAAAAAATATTTACGACGTAGGTCCAGATATTGCTGAAAAGGAATTAAAAAACATCATCATGATAATGAATTTCTTGAGCTGTTCATTGTGACTCTTTATTAAATCGTAATGAGTATGAGTTGCCCCCCTCCCCACCTGTTGACCAGTGTGTTACATGTCGACGTGACTGGAGGAAAATGGCAATTGATTCATTTGATGCATTCTTTGAATAACATGATTTTTTTGGACTCTCCTACACTTCATGTTTGGATAGTTTTATGCACTGCAAGTATTGAGTAAAAAATTGTTGAATTTCTCTCCAAACTCTTGTCAATTCACCAGTTAGTATGTCAGTAAGATTAAGTCTTGGGTTGAGCTCTGTAAAATGTTGTCTTGCATTTTGGGTGGTACAGGCCTATAGAAAACATGGGTGCATTATGAACTACAGTATTCAAAATTGTTAGCACTTAACAACACATTAATTACACATTACAGTAAATTCTGTAAGAATCCTAGATACTTTAGATTCAGATACCCCTGCTACTGGTTAAAATTTATGTTGATACAGAGTGGTGTGATTACAAATTACGTCAAACCAAACGGCTGATTACACATTACAGAAGAAAGTTATGCAGGTGAGGTGGTGTGACAGACAAAATCCTTTGTGAAGAAGTCCCCTTAGGCTCCTAATTTACGTTGCTCCAACACCACACCTATCTATTAGTGTTGAATGGTTTTCCTGACCTGAACACTGAAGGGTCAAACATTTCCTGTCGGTGACATTTTTCAGTTTATGCCATTATAGTTTAACTTCTGATCTGTCAAACAGTAACTTAGGTAAGCCCCAACAAGAACAACAAAAAGTAAACATAACATTAATAGTTTGGATACAAATTGAAGTAATTTTTCAGTGAGCAGTAAGAGAGTGAGCAGGTTACATTTCTTAGTACGTAATTCATAATGTGAGCAAAAGCACAGACTGTACTATACATATATGTGTGAAGTGTAACTATACCCATGTTACGAAGTTCATCTTTGGACCTGCCCAAATCTATCATTGTAAGAAGCTCAGACACTGAAAGCCAGTAGATAACCCGATATACAAGAAGTAGCTACAAGATACCGATACCAGAGAAAGTTTTTCAGTGTGATAGTAAAATTTGCGGAATCGTAACTCATCAGCAGAAAA
The DNA here is from genome assembly GCA_013266295.2 of Branchiostoma floridae x Branchiostoma japonicum. Classification (NCBI taxonomy): domain Eukaryota; kingdom Metazoa; phylum Chordata; class Leptocardii; order Amphioxiformes; family Branchiostomatidae; genus Branchiostoma; species Branchiostoma floridae x Branchiostoma japonicum. Next base: position 22,704,757 of record CM023823.1, read on the forward strand.
AGAAACCAACTATGACTCAGAGCAGGCAGGCTTCACCACCTTACCCATATTGCTTTGCAACACTTCCAGTCTGACAGACAAAACCAGCAGCAATGTGGATGTTTGGCAATTCTGTATTGTGTATATTAGGAATCACAGAAATACACAAACACACAGAAACAAACAAGACAAGGACAGAGCTTCACTCCCTTGGGACGAAGTAAAAAAAAAAGATTTCAAAGACATGAGCAATTATTGACATCTCGTCTAGTTGATCTTGCCTGTATGGCGGCCTGCATGGGGGGGGTCCCGACAACGCTCTACGCTAAATTTTGAGAGCCGGCTACGTATTACGCTGAATTCAGGAAATCTCTCGATTACGTTCTACGGTAAATTCTGGGGCACTACAACGCATTACGTAGAATTAAACGGCAAATTACGCTCTACGGAAAATGCGCCGATTACGCTCTACGTTGAATTAGAGCGGTTTGTCTACGCTATACGTAAAATTAAAACGGCCGATTACGCTCTACGGAAATGGGCATGCGGGGCCCCCTGTATCAGCTCATGCAAAATACTACCTTTATCTTTAAACCAGTAACTTGTGAGGTCTTATCAGACCAATTACTTGTAAGTGCAGTAAGTCTCCCTTCAGGAAACGGAGAATCCCTGCTGGGCATTCTTGTATTTCCCAACAAGAAGGGATGAACTACATGCATACTGACATAATCAAACCACAGAGGAGCTGTCACTAATTAAGTGCTCAGACTTCTGGCCTAACACAGAAGCTGCCAGACATTCTTAAGTGGGGTCAGTGGGAGGCCATCCTCATCATATGGACATAAACCAGAACACCCAGGGGCTGACTCTTAAATCACAATCATGCAGGGATTTATTTAAGTACCACACTTCCGCTGGACTTCTCAGGACATCTGGAACTCCAGTTGGGAGGCAGGACCAAAATGTTCTCTTGGCCTTTGTCAGTATCAGTAAGGGTTCAAAATACCCGGTTCCACACTTGAGCCATTCAACTTTAACTTTGAGGGGTAAGGGGAAATAGTACACACAGTGCATTGCTGACAAAGAAAACCTGTACTGTTCCCGTTGTGATGATTTCTCAGCAGAGAGGTCATGAAAACCACGAACATAAAACCACCAAGAATATTCAAGATTTATAGTACATGTACCTCAAGTATTGCAGCATGCAAGTGCAGCAAGAGAGATGCTAGTGATGAGAGATGCTAATGATGAGGAGGGATGCTAATGATGAGGAAGGATACTAGTGATGAGGAGGGATGCTAATGATGAGGAGGGATGCTAGTAAGAAACCTTGGCAGAAAAAACTGTTTCAAACCCTATCTTAGTTTATTTCAACTGATAATAATCCATTAATTCATATTGAAACTGGTTTGTTATGTAGGCAGAATTGATGTTCAGTTTTCTGAAAGCTGTATTTAGTGGCCTGCATTCCTTTTTTCAAAATTTTTCAAAAGGAAATTGACAGATGTTTGAATTTAACGTCACGCGTTAAGGATGTTTCAGAACTCACTGTAATGCATAATGAGGGCAGAGAATTTTGCTCATAAGGCACTCCCCCGTGGAGACCCAAATATTTTGTCCATTCCCCATTCAGTCTACACCCCATTCAACTTGTCCTTTGTGATGGAGAGGGCCATAATCTAATTATTATGAAGTCTCTTTAGTCACACTTGATGCTTTCCTACCCAAGAGATTTGATACAAAAATACCCCCCAAAAATACGCTTCATGGACTGACAACAGTGATTAAGTGGTGCAGCTGAACGTGAACTTTGCTCATGACCTGAACATTGGCCCCATGATCCCAGAAGTCAATGGAAGTACTTAACATTGAATGCCATAAACTGGCTCAATCCAGGTTACAGTCACACTTACGGAAGATCTGTATTAAAAACCACCTTTGTATATATAGAATACAACACGGTGTATTCCGTATCGCCCAAGGTATTGGCCCGACCGCGATCCAACTCGTGGGAGGGCTGGGACCATGGGTGATGCGGAATACGCCGTGTTGTATTTCATTTATGTCATTCATACCCACCCAAGAAAACATGCCTTTCAATACCAAATGAGTGGAAATTTGGTGTCCCTAAACCAAAAAAAATCAATCAAAACATTAGCCTGGATGCCAGACCCATAGCACACTAGGCCCAAAGTTCCCTGTGCACACAGGGAACTTTGGGCCTAGTGTGCTATGGGACTGGCATCCAGGCTATCAAAACATCAATTACAAAGTCCGAATCTGGTATTCGAATTTTCGAAAGCGGCGCCCGCGGTTAGGGCGAGACGCATTCGAATCGTTCTATGGAAGCCCGGTCCGTACCGTAAAGTACGGACCGGTCTGGAACACCGTATCGAAGGTTATCACCGCCAGGGTATGATATAAAGCTTGGTATTCACTGAAATAAAGTACAGAAGGGCATTTTCTCAGTCTTCTCCCTGACAATGCCTGACAGGGTTGTCTTCAGCTCTAAATTTTTATTCTGTTGACCTTCAGTTTGATGAAGGAAAGCTCTATGGGTAACTTTATGACTCACTGCCATTTCATGCATTTTGAGGAAAATGTCATGAAGTTTTGATTTTTGTCCATCAATGGGGACAGAATGGTTGACATTTTTGTCTGTCGGACAGTCCTGAGCAGCAAAATTCCAACCAGGGATGGAAGGATGGATGCTGGCTGGGACTGCCCTGCTCTTGCCTGGAAGCGGCTTGCCAGACACCCAGTGTGAGGTCCATTGGCCAGGATTGGTATGGCCTCACATATGTCCTGCTCCTGGAGATTCCATCCTGCCCTAAATTACCCTTTGTGCCATATCATGAGACATACATCGCTCCCCTAGCTGATAGGATTGGTATCGCCTCCCCTCAGTGCTGGCAGGCAGACAAGCTGCTCACTGGCCGTATCTTTTTTCACATCCTGATTGATGGAAACACCCAAACAGCATGTTACTATTGGGGTGCTTCTGGTAATGTCCTGGTAGAATGGTTCTGCACCATATGGCTGCCTAGGGGAGTATGTGTGGCATGTTAATGGTACATCAGCAGTGTTGTCTGTAGGTTCATTAAAAGTTGTCCCTGCAGCAAACCACCAGAAGAGTTGTGTCAGTCAGTGATCTGTCACAGCACCCTGGAGCTCTACAGGAAGGAGCGGAGTTCTCTTCCTGTAGAGAAACGTAAATCATTAGGACAGGAAAAATGCTGAGAGCCAGACTAGCTGCAGTTGGGAAAATTACCTGTACATGTTCACACATAGCCTGGATGCCAGACCCATAGCACACTTGGGCCTAGTGTGCTATGGGTCTAGCATCCAGGCTAGTTCACGCATTCTGTTGTAATTTATTATTGACAATGCCTGAACTAGTCTATAGGGACCCTGTGTGTTGGTGTTTGTTAGAAACATGTACATGTACAACCTGATGACGAATGGTTAATTGATAACTGTAAGTCTCAGAGGCTTAATTGCAATCAGGATATTACAAAATCATCTAGTAACTGTTGGATGATACAGAAAGTAGTATTATAGTAGAGATAAAATAAGAGTACACATATATTGAACAGTTATACCGTAGTAACATTTAGAACCTAGCCCTGTTAAGCAGGGAAGCAAACTATGTATTACTACTAAGTTGCAAACATGATAAAAGCTGGATAGTCTGCAGGGGTGTGGCTGTGTGGAGGGAAGTTTCCAGTAAAACTAAGTACCTGTCAGCCCCCATGTGATGTTCATGAGGAAGAAGTTTGTATCTGTCCAGCTTCCACCTGGTTTGACTTTGTTCCAGAATGGTTGAAGTAAGCACGTCAGCAGAACGTACTGCACATGCGCGAGACCCGTAATGTATTTTATATCATACCCGGGCGGCGTAACAGTGCTCCCGGCCGTGTTGTATTCTCCCGTACGACCGGATGTATAAAACGGGCATCCATAGAACATTCAAACGCGCTTCGCTTGCGCCGCTACAAAAATTAGAACGATTCGAACGCGTTTCGCCCCAACCGTGTACGCCGCTTTCGAACATTCGAATACAGGATTCGGACGTTGGAATTGATGTTGCTGCAGTTTTTTGGTCCAGCGACACCAAATTTTCGCTCATTTCGCCTTGAAAGACGTGTTTTCTAAGGTGGGTATGATATAAATAGCATACAACACGGTGTATTCCGCATCGCCCTCGGTCTCGTCCCTCCCGCGAGTCGGATCGCCCTCCGGCCTTCGGCCGTCGGGCGATCCGACTCGCGGTCGGGCCGATACCTCGGGCAATACGGAATACACCGTGTTGTATGCTCTATGTACATAGCACTTTGGCAGAACGTCTCATATAAGGTTGTATTAGAGCATATAAGGTTGACAGCCTGTCTGTAGTTTTCATATGTTGTATAGGAAAAGATGTCGTCTACAACAGCCAAAATTGTGATGCAACGTTGACCAAACATCCAACGAAAAACGTGAAAAATCAGGGTTTTGCGCAGGCGCAGTACGTTCTGCCGACGTACTGTTGAAGTATAGGTGGGATAATTTTTTGTGGGATAATCTGCCCTTGTGGTCCAGAAAAGAGGAAATGCTGATCCATTTATTCCATTGTCATATCACAGTAAACAGAGGATTTGCACTGTTACTTATAATAGTTTTGTAGTCTTCCTGTCTCCTATGTGATTTTACGTATTGATGTAGAGCCACAGGAAGAATAGCAAACGATGTAAACTGAAGCTAATTGTGGATCCAAATAAAACAAGTTTTGATGTAGTCAGATGATATATGACGTTAAAGTCATATTGTAATTGATTGTAAACTCTTTTGGGGTCAAACACATCAGAAAAGAAACAATCTTTCCATGTAACAGTTGAATACGGAAATCTTGACGTAATCACATAAGTTTTAAGGTAGTGTTGAAGGGTGTCTGAGGACCCAGGGAGGCTTTTAGCCACTTGTTCACAGTAGTTAGTGAATTATTCCAATGTTTGAACTTTTGCACCTTCTGATCATTAATCAGTCATGAAACAGATTTATTTCCTCTGCATGGACTAGACCAGACTGGATTGGACTGGTTCTCCCCTGGTCCTCAGCAGGGAGTGTCCTAGCCTGGGTGCCAGACCCTGGCGTTTCATGAGCGATAGATTTTGGGAGGGAGAAAGAAATGTCCGCTACCAGAAGTATACGCCCAGGCCCTAATATCTATCACGCCAGTCGGTAGCGAGGAGATAATTAGGGCCAGGGTGCGAAATCGGGTTAGCGGGGAGTATGGTTTCCCCTGGCCGAAGAGCTTATCACTGACTCGCGGCAGGGTCTGGCACCCAGGCTAGGAGTGTCCCAGGCCAGGCCAGTTCCCTACCTGGTGGATGGTGTAATCGGCCATTTTGACCACATAATAGGCCATTTTCATTTGAGGTAATGTGTAATAGCAATACTCTAATTTGACATAAAGCGTAGCCAGTGGGTAAAGGACGCTTTTGGAATAACGCTAATGCATAATGAGCACCAAGAGTTCATAAGGCGAAAGAGAATGGACTTTACACTAAGGAGGATAGTAGCCAAGTAACTTGTCTTCTCTCCCGTCTACATGTACATGCATCTGAGAGTGGCTTCTCTCTCAATGAGGAGATGTTAGAGAAATGGTAACTTCTTTTTTTACAGAACTATTTCTTTGAGCTTCGTTGTGTCTACTTGTGGTCTGTATGTCAGGTTACTTATCTGTGACTGGGCACACTGGGAGGTGAGTGGGCGAAGAGTTGATGTATGCCTGATGTATGTGGTCTGAAAAAAACTGATGGTGCTAGGCGTCTCTAGTTCTGCATGATTAGTTACCATATATGGGATGATGCAGTTCTTCTTATTCTGTTCCTCTCTGGGTGGTGACAGCGCAAGAATTGTGACATCATCAAAGTCTACTGTCCTTCTTTGTAACCCTCACAAAACGGTGCCATGATTGCAGCTCAATGAGTTGGGATTAGGCCTGGCATCCTTATTGTGATTCATTCCCCAGTTTTTGCTTTCATCTCCTGACAGGAGAATGTGTTCTTTTGATGGAAAATTGCTAACTCAGCATCTTCCTGCCTTTGATCATCTTTAAATATCTTCTTCTTAAAGATGACTGCTGTGATTTTCCTGAACTGAAGGACCACCAGAGTGGACAGGAGTAAATTAAAAGTCTGTTGCCAGTGTTGGTGTAAAAGTACCTGTTGATCAGAAAATGATGCCAAAGAAAATTGAGTTTATCATCAGAAATTTGAATGTATTCATTATTAACTCTTAGTTTTATAATTTGGATTCACTCAGGATGGCTATAACTGGTTCTGAAGTGTTAGTCTTCATGTACAGGCCAAATTGGTGTATAAAACTGCCCAAGTGTACAATAAAATAAAATCCAGTCATGCTCAGAGGTTAATAGTTGCTCCACAAGTTACTTGCTGGAGTGAGTGAGTGAACGGTGGGGAGCAGCTAAAGCTAACATGGCTGGATTTCAGACGTAGAAATTATAAATACAAATGATACACAGTCTAGTTTTCCTGTGTATACCTGCATCAACACACAAGGCGGAATTCCTTCTCTTTATCATGCCAGGTCACAGCGGTGTGGAGGGACCAAGGGAGGAAGACATTTTGCTCTGCGACATTTTTACATTTTTCAAAAGTTTTTGAGTATTGCTATGAAACTTTTATTTGTTTACCATGTTTAACAAAGTATTCACATTGTTAGCATTACTTCGACATTACAATAATATTCATTCTGTCATTAAAAAAAATTCTGTGGTTTGTGGAATTGTTCAGTTGTGCTGTGAGTAAACAGCAATTTTACTTTCAGGAAAATGTGGATGAATTGTCACGATATCTAGTGCTCTTGACAAAGAAAAGATTGGGGCATTCTTGTTCACTAATCTTAAAGACCATTTTGTTAGAATTTAGACCACTGTTCTGTACAGTACAGATTACCACTTAGCTGATATGGATTAAAGTTGATCCAGGTTAGATCTCTACAATAGGAGCTTGACACTCAGATGACCAGAGATGAGCATGTCGTAGCACGCTTTCTGCCGCCTTTTGTCGGGAGGGAAATTCAGACGGTGGGATACGAGGTACCCCGAGGATCACTGGACCTTGGGACCTCTCCTTTGTTGTGCGGATGAATGGAGGGAATGAATTCCCCATCAAGGATGAAGCCAGACATGTTTGTGATTGGATACAGGGGATGCCGGCCAGACAGCCCTTTGTGTGTAAAGGTATGGAAGCATGTGGGGGGACAATAGTGGGTTCGACCCCCCATGGAAGGGGAATTATGTCGATGTACGCTACTGGTCACCGCGCTGGCCACGCAGACGGAAAGGCCAGTAGGGTCAAGGCTAGACAACAACTGGACCAACAGCCCAGTGGGGTTTGAACAACTGACCCAGAGAGAGGGCCATTTTTTCCAAAATTTGGCATAATGTTTAATCTTGCAAACTGTATGTGGCCCAGTGGCAGCTTTTGTGTTTGTATACATCAGTTCTATAAATGCATGTACATTTTTACTATTACAGCATGTACAAAGTGTGGTATAATTATGGTACCATGGCAAAATGCAAAACAAACTCTGGTTACCAGAGAGCTGGAATAAAAATAACTTTACATGAATAGAACTGAAGGAGGAATTGGTACTCCCTTAGAGTTATAAGGTGATGATCAGGCAGAACGGACATCTAAAAACTTATTTTAATGTATGTGTTTGAACAGGTTTTCGTGATGCATGTTTCCTTTGGAAGAATTTTGACTCTAAGTTGTTACATGTCACCTACCAGGCTATCATAACTCTTTTCAATGAATTCAAAATTGGCATTGGAACTAGTTTAATGTTATTTGAGTAAATGGAAGACCAAAGTAATTATATAAGTGTAAATGCATGCCTAGCAATATGTGTCAGTGAGGCAGCAGCAATTTTCCTGCAAATATTGGGATGTTTCTGCCAGGACATTGTATTGTGAGAGCTAGTGTTTTGTCCTGTACATCTTTTCCAAGCAGACAGAAAGTTGCCGGCCCAGGCATTTAACTGCAGTTCCTTGTGGGACCCAGGAGGTTGGTGGGACAATGGTTTATGCCCCATACAAAACCACCCACCCATGCTCAATACTGCTCATCCATTTCTTGTCACCTTTTCATCTTGCTGTCCGCGAAAAGTTTCCACTTTGCTTTCATCATTAAAAGCCGCCGTTTCCACCCATCACTCATCCGCCAATACCCACCAATCACAGAATAGCTGGAGGAGGCTTTGCTTACATGGTACCACCCCTCCCCTTTTGTTCACCTTGTCATCATTGATGTATTAATACTGCTTAATGGCCTGTGACAGTCCTGTTTAGCTACAGGGGTTTGGGAAATTTCCCCTTTGTGTCAGTAGAAGGGAGATGCCATGTTGGGTGATGGAATAACTAGATTTGTAAGCAGCTGTAGAGGAATTTATCAAGGAAGAAAGTGCTCCATCAAGAAGGGATGCAAATCCATTAGTTCAATTTTACATAGTGCAACTGTTTAACTGCTGAGTAACTCCAGCACAACTCACACAGGGACAGGTATTGTACTCCTGAAAGTACAGTTAATACTGGAAAGGATGATTTGGCATGAACAAGCATGTTGTCACCCAACAAAGTCAAACTGTGCCTTTTACATATTAGGAGACTGGTGTGTGCATGACACTGATATAATTGTGAACCTGCATGTATGTACATGTATTGCCTGAAGTAAACTGCACACCTAGGGTCCGTGAATAGTTTCATCAGGTTGGTAAGTCACTGAATAAAGAGACTCTTTCTACACAACCAAGTGTTTTATTCAGCCGACGTTTCGGTGACCGTCTGTCACCTTCCTCAGGGCAATTCTGACTGGTTCACACCTATGCTGCAGTGCAATGTGAACCAGTCAGAATTGAATAAAACACTTGGTTGTGTAAAAAGAGTCTCTTTATTCTGCACACCTAGGGGCCTGCTAACTGTACCATAGCTTTGGCACACATATGCCTGTGCAAAAGCGCCACCTATCAGTTAGATAGGTGGCGCTTTTGCGCTTTTTGTATCAGTTAGATACATTGAGATCATATTGGTTTTGATGTTCACTATCAAAGTCTACGAAACTACAAAATGAATGAATTCTGGAACTTTCTTTGCTGTGGTGGGATCATCTCTTGTTTCCATATTTAATGATGATAATAATAATTCAAGCAAGTCAGGCACAAAATGGAACAGGGAATATTCTTTTTCCTGTGAGAGTTTTATTATTATGTTTGTAACACATAGTTTCTGGTATTGTTATAAAACATACATATGCAACAGTGTACACATAACTGTAAACTCTGGGAGTCAGCACTTACAATGTACATGTACTTGTAGAAAGTGCAGCACCCTGTAGTGAAGCAGCGCCCTCTAGTGAAAAATAATAAAATTACAGCTGAAATAACAAGTAACCTACACCCTCATCGTCATCATCACCATACTAACGTTACAGGCTTACAGCTTACAAGTACCTCCTCAACAGGCTCTCCAATCTCACAGTGATCAAGGTATGAATCCATATTTATCCTTCTTTAACCCACAAACAAATCAGCTTATGACCACTCTCTAACCACCTTGGTCTAGGCAAAAACAAAACAATCTTCACAACAATCTATATTACAGTAGTACTTATTACTTCCCATTTTTACTGAAATAAATCCTGTCTTAAGCATACAGTATTTTTTAACATTCCATTCTCATCTCACATTTCCACTAACAACAAGTCTTTACAACCATCTCCCAAGTTTATGCAAAAGAATATGCTGGGTGTAACTTACACTATATGGGTAATAATATTATATACATTTCCTCTCCTCAACATCTGTACAGATCAGGAGGAACTTTGGTAACAAGAAGTAATACCCATTTACACACTGACATTTCACTCTACTGTACTGTACTTCACATAGCCGTCCACAACTTCCTGCTATCAATGTTTGTTATTAAAAAAATACATGTACCTCTCCTGGACATCATACTCTCTTTGAGGTTTGTGAGAAAAAAAAACTAAAAACAAGGTGCATTCAGCCTGGCAGTCATTGTTAACCAACTACATTTTTTTTGGTGAAAAACAATAACATGCCAGCAAATACAAGAATACTGTGGTAAGGTACGATATATATATTTCTCATAGTGATATATATATAGATTATATACTTATATATTTTACAAAATGTTGATCTACATGACTCTAACATATATCTTTACTACATATACAAAGAATAGCATCTGTACAAGTTTGCATTTGGAATATAGTCACTCTAACACAGTATCATGGAATATGTACCAGTACCACAAAAGGTGTGTATCATCCTAATCCTGTGTCATATCAAGGAGGTTAAAAATCTATATAACTGAACTGAACTGAAAAATCTACATTTAACCTCCTTGGTCATATGTAAATATAGATAATGTTACAGGAAAAGTTGTGCACAGAAATAGACTTGACCACCCCTTTGAAAACATAAAAACCCAATTTAAACTTTCCCAAAGAAGTCAAACGTTCTATTTTTATAAATGCTTAAAAGATAGAAATAGAAGATAGTCAATATAGGATAGAATATAAAGTTCATTGATTATGTTTCATGCATGATTGTATTTTCAAGCATCATCTATTGGCCTAGTCATATCAATATCAAAAGTAACTGATATACAGTAATATACTCAAGCAGAAAAAAGGCAATTTATTTGCCAACACATACCTCATATCTTACAAAAAATAACCAAAGTACATGTACGTGTACGTTATCCACTCCATTTGAAAAGAAAGGACATGTATGTACGTAAAAGTGTACTTAGCAGTTATCGGGTATGTACATTGACTTAGCCTATAGCTGACCAACTAGATCTCCAGGACTTTGTCCTTTTGACCACCCAGGCATCATTTTGTCACAGTCATGATTTCTTTGAATTTACGCCGTAAAGCTAGGTATATTCTAAAGTACAGGTATGTTTTCATAAATGATACCATTTTATCCACATGGCCAACTATGCTGAGCTAAGCTATACAAGTGTATGAAATGACTACACCATTCTCATAATATATACACGTACACATTTGTAGTAGGAAATATATTTTACATACATACTAATAACATAACTGTTGTTTTTGCTTGTATTCAACATGTTACTTTCCACATGAAAGGCTAATTTATTCAAATTACCAAAGCCTTAAAAAATGTCTTTTGTTTAGAATGTGGTTTCAGGTGACAAGTCTTCCATCTGCAACTCACATCTCAAAGAGTTTGAGGAAGTCCTTGGGTGTGATAGGGAGGCTGACAGCATTCTCTGGGTCCAGACAAGGGTGTCCTGTGTCCTGTGACAGAAAGAAATACAAAACTGCAGTCATCCACCAAAACGTTTGTACAGATTTCCACAGCAAACACTGTAAACAAGACAAAAATTTTGTCACAGCTGAAACGAAATGTCACCAGTTCATCACACTGCCTTATGTGCCACTGGGCATGAAAGGGACTAAACCAAACGAACAGCACAGCTGGTGTGAGCTCGAGCGTACCTTCCAGAAGAGGACCTTACAGGAGCAGCAGAGCTGCAGCATGTCTGTGAACACCTCCCGTGGGCCAAACCTCCTGTAGATACACAATAATAAATACAGGCCTGCACCTAAGAGTACAGTCACATTTGATGTATTTCTTCACAGGAATAAATAACATAGTCTTGTCATTTGTAAAAACCAAGATGGCTGTCACTATAAATTATGTGCAAAATAAAACAGTCATACCTGATGGCAAACCTGTAACAAATAACACAAACACACACAGAACTCACCTGTAACATCTGAGGTAGATTTCCTGCCATGGTACATCTTTGTCTTCCTTGTCCCCCTTCAGAAATGTCTTAATCTGAAAAAGAGGATGAAAGTTGTTACAGTAACATTCTGACCAGCTTACAACATGGCAACTCAGTCTGGTCTCTATTACATTACAAGTAGAATCTTACAAAAGTTGTTTGATGTAATTAATTGTTCAGGTTTTGTTGTTGGACATTGTAACTTAGTTGTAGTTTGTACCAAGTTATTGGTCCTGCAGTCCTGGACTTCTGGTAATCACACAAATCTTCATAGCAGACTTTGTCAGTGCATGCACGTCTTTGTTCTACAGTTCTCCTTTTCTCTTTGTGTGGTTGGTTCAGTTTGGAACTGATGACAAGCACCAATCTACAAACAACACAAACAACTGTGAGTCTTTTGAACAGTCTTCTTGTTTCAGTGGCTATTTTGAAGTAACAGCAGGATTTTTGGGTAACATATCAAGCCTTTACAATAATTCCTACCTGTTCTTCGGTGAAGTGAAACTCGCACAGATTCTTCCACATTCTCCAGTCCCTGCCGAACTCTGACATGCCACGGTTGGACGCGGCCAGGCTGAAGATGTCCCTGTGATCCGCAACCCTGAGGAGAATCTCACGGATGACCTCGTTGGGCAGGTCAGTCAGGACCAGCTTCCCATCATCACTCCTCTGAAGACAAAAATGTCATTGAGTGATAAGTACCATCTATTCAATAGTGTGGTAGGCTAGCCCCATCTCTCTCACAGAACGCCAATAGCCAGCATTTACACTAGACTCAACTTCATTGTGGATGTGGGAGCACTGAAGGTGCAAGTAAACTATGGAAACACACAGCGTACACATCATTTTTATGATTATGCAACTTGGGCACATTTTTTGGCAAGTTTTGAGGCAATGTTGGTGTTCTGACAAAAATAGATAGAGTTAAACTTAAAGGTCTTCACCATGAATAAAAGGATGTCCTAAGTTGCCCTAACAACCACTTGGTAGAAACACTGCCAACGGCTTTTCATGAACAATAGTGGTTGACCATCTCTGCTCATGCTCACCTCCTTGATCCTGATGTTGTTGAGATTGCCCTTCATCCTCAGCAGAGCCTCCATGCGTTGGATCCACAGGGTCTTACTGTAGCCGATGTGGTGCCAGCGCTCCTCCCACAGAGACTGGGCTGCCATGGTCAGCAGCTCGTGGATCGGGCCAATGTCAGTCTGAGATTCAATAACTGGAAAAGGATCACACATGAGGTTTGGATTCACATGAACATGTACATTATGAGATAGTCATACAATTGCAATAGCCATAAAAATTTATGCAACAAACAGTGCAATGTACATACATGTACATGTATGTCTATAATGTTGTATGTTTTTCCCTATTTTCTCAGATTTTGTGGTCTGCAAATTTTGATCTTCATAACTTTAAGATGATTGGAGACATACCGTACGGTACATTGTAATGTCGGGAACATGTTATTTTTCTCAAATTAGACACAGTAGGGATTTTCAGAAAGTAATTTTTACACTCTTGCATTGTTTTCTAAAACTGAGCTGAATACATAATATGATCTCTGCTGTTCTGCAGTTTTAGCAAGTCTTACTGACTCCTACCTCTGTTGACAATCTTTTCCAGAATACTGAAGAGGTTTTTCTGGGCACTACCAGCCAGCTCTGTCATTTTCTCACCAAGCAGTAGGTGGAGCAGCTGCACAAAAAAGAATGTCATCAGTACCTCTTCAGAGTACTAGTAACTGCAACATTAAGAACTTGTATTAAAAGGTGCCCAATACAGTTTTAGTTGGGCAGTATGTGCCAATATCATGCAGATTGCCTTATTCAGAATATTTTCAGTTTTGATGCCCTGATAATGCTTTGGGTGCCTTTAAGGCACCACTAAACAAAGAGAACGGGAAGTTACTTACCCTACAAACATATCTGAACCTTTTTGTGTCTTCCACTGCATTGCTGAAATCCAGCTTTCTGACAGCTTCCCCCAGGGTCAGGTATCTGTGGCACTAGAGGAGAGCAGGCTTATACATGTAAACCAGAGTCACACAATATGACTTCATGTGCTATTTTATACACGGTAGAAGAACACCTTTCTGAATTTCATAGGTGGTTTCTACTTACTAGTCACAGAATCTACATATGAAAATTCACAACACATCATACCGGTAAATTTGCACATTAGCATGTGTAGAAATTACCGCATACAAAAACAGAAAAATTTCCCAGGAACCATACTGATCGAGATGAATTTTTTTCTAAAAGGTGCTGAAACGCCTTCCATTGGTTCCAGCTGACAAGCTTGCAAGGTTTTCGCAGTGATCCTGAATATGAGAGATTTTTCCTCACCTCTCGAGTGCTGTCCCTACTGTAGTACACCCAGTGGTAACACTCTCCCAGGGTGCTCTCTGTAACACAAACATATCAAGTCAGTGGACAAGGGGGGCTTACTTCCCACATGCACTGTCCAAGCGTTGTTGAGTTTGAATTTCTACAAACTGTAAACAGTAAATTTGATGTGGCCTATGTCTGAATCCATTTTGAGCTAACAAGTTACAATGATTAGCTATTTTAATTCCTACACATCATTAACACAAAGATCCCAGCTAATGGTTACCAAAAGTTGCTGCCATTAATTAAGTAGAATCTAGTAATGACATGAGAAGGGAAAATTGTTTTTATTTATGTCACAGTAGCCAACAACAAAAATGGTGATGAAAATTATGCCTAAGTTGTCAGAAGTCATGATTTATGTAAAAATACGGGTTTACGGAAAAGCCTGGGCTGTCTACCTTGCCAGTCTACCAGGCCAGTCTACCAGGCCTGTCTAGGACGTCAGGCTACTGAACTCCCCCCATTCATATCCTCACAAATGGCAAGACGTCCAAGCAGCTGCGCCCCCTAGCAGAATGCATCGAGATTACAGGCACTACACTGTTATGAGTGCCAAACTACCGGTAGTGAACAAGACAGTGCAGAAGGCTTGGCTTGTCAGATTACTCAGCTCTTTGAAGCAATGCAATGCTTGAAAAATGCCATCTTGCCGAAGTCCATACTGCTATTATAGCTTTGAAAGTTTGTGGTTTCTAATTATCTAGTTACGAAAAAGGATCCGCTTGGAAATTAATTTGGGAGGTCATGAAGGTAATGGGATGGAAATCTGTCAAGCCATTAATCACACTGTGACACTAAAGCCAGCGCGCGCGGTCACAGCACCGTGAGAAAAAAAAGTATGGACAAAAATTCGTGCAAAAAGTCTTATGTAATCTGTGTTGTATGGTATTAAAACATTTCAGATTGTTTGATTTGAAAATGTTGCTAGCTTGTATCCGTAGGGGCTGTGAAGGAACATGAACTTGTTATCAGAGTTATTGACCAGTCGTGACCCCGTACTCTTGAGATGGACGCGGTCCGCCCAATACTAGTATTGTACACTGTAGCATGTGTGCTGTCAATCGAACTTTCAAAAGCTAGCAGACGGAGGGGGCTTCTAATATACTGCCTCCGTATATGATAACGGTTATAAAGGTAAATACGAGATAATACAAAGTACAACTGTATTCCACAAAACTATTATACGAGTAATATACAAGCAGAACTAAATACAAAGTCAGGTTAATAATTGATAGTAAGCTCCGCGCACTCTTGGTCCAATTATAACTAGCCAGAGGGCGTGTGTATGTTGACCTTAATTATCCACTAAAGAGGTCGCCGAGGGGCCGTCGCGTCCCCTCGTGATGTATCCTGGCCGCAGCTTAATTATTAACTTCTACTCCTATCACATGCCGACCTGGTAGCCAGGGTCACCGGCTGGGCGATACCAACAAGCCTGAACAACATAACCTATATCAAACTAATGTATCGTCATGGAGAGGGCTGCCTAGCCACTGTGACAACCACAGTCAAAGTACCCATAGTCATAGTCAGAGTGGGGGCTCCCGTTCGCTTAGGGACGTCCTCTCGGATAGGACGTGGAGAGCAACACCTCGAGCACGTTAAAGATTAGGATTTGTAACTAGATATTCGAGATTCCCCGCCTAGGGAACGATAAGGGACTGACGGATACAAGATTTGAACGCATTAGAGATTCGTAAACAAACAAGCGGGGGCACCCGCTTACATATTTTCACCTATATGAAAATCGAATATGTTTGAGAAGAAGGTACAAACTACAAATAATCTAGAAACAAACAAATTTTGTCGGCGTATCTGCTTGTGACGTACACTTTGAAATCGCCCTCTACGGAGGTCAATTGAACTGCAGCCGGCTCACCCGGAAAGCCAGTTGCGTAATACGGCGCATTTATACACGTACTGCAAAACCTTCACAATTCAAATCACACAGTCTCAAACCCGATGCATTCCTTAACCACACAGCAAAATTTACACCTGACTGGCGCTCACATGGAGCTTTCTACTCAGTCGTCAAGAATATTCTACGTACTATTTTGTATACCCGTGTCATGCCATGGATACTGTGTCCTGCGAACTTGAAAGCCTTTCACACTGTCTCCTTCACTACCGGTAGTTTGGCACTCAACTTCTGGTTTCATAGACCTGCATTCTTTATTTGGCAGAACATGAAAACTTTGAATAAATATCTAGATCAGTTTATTTCTACTTTCTCTGTACATTTCTTTCTACATAACAGTGTAGTGCCTGTAATCTCGATGCATTCCACTAGGGGGCGCAGCTGCTTGGACGTCTTGCCATTTGTGAGGATATGAATGGGGGGAGTTCAGTAGCCTGACGTCCTAGACAGGCCTGGTAGACTGGCCTGGTAGACTGGCAAGGTAGACAGCCCAGGCTTTTCCGTAAACCCGTAAAAATACATACTTTTGTCTTCATGAAAAATCACTTGTTTTTTCCCCATAAAATAAACAAAACAAAACAACACAACATCATTGACATACAGGGACAGTGACTATGATGGCAACAGAATTGTAACAAGAATAGGCAAGGGAAATGGAAACTGTAAAGACAGTGTCGAAACTCTTCCAGTCCTCCTTACGACAGTACAGAGAGAGAGTTCTCTTGGCTCATAGTAGCCCAAGAAGGAAGATTTGCCAACAAGTGTACTATGATAAACATGTGACTGCAGTGGAAAAATTTCCTGGATATGTGCCAGTCTTATTGCACGCTGTTTTTGCATCTTACAGTCACAACAATGCAGTAAACAACATACCTCACATACACAAGCTGGATGTAAGTGGTAAACAGTCCAGCCAAGGACAAGACAAAATATTGGGGTATGATCTACAATTACGATACATCACAGATAGGGACTTGTTTCAGAAATTTTACTCCTTTCCAAAAAAGCACACAATTATTCCAACAACTCAACCTATGTTAGGACAACCCTAACCCTATGTTGGAACATATTAGCAGTGTCGGGACATAGGGGCATCAGAACATAAAACATAGGACTGTCCTCTACCCTTGGTACCATTGTTGTTTATGTCCACTCTCAAACTACAGTACGTTCTCACCATGGGAGCAAATGTGAACTCATGAGGATGGTACCCTTGCTAAGGACCACTTGTCTGGCAAGTGCGTCACTAAAATGGAAACCCTCCAAGAGATTTAACCCCCTTGGGACGATCGGCCGATATTTCGGCTTCCCGGTAGAGCGCGATCGGCCTATATTTAGGCCTTTTTTGAATCTCCCGCTGCTCCAGCGGCCAATAGGAACATTATTATCCAAATGACCTATCAGAATGCTTGTAAATACAAGGTAATAGACCAATCACAACGTGTGTAACTTGTTTATCATGTGACGTGAACCTAAATCGCCATTTTGATAGGGTTTTTGGACAAGAATTTTGCGAAAATTACTGGCTCGCCGAGCGAGGCAGATAGCGAGCCGACGAGCGGTTCAAAGCACGAACCGGAGCTCAAAGACGGCCCCGAATTACTTGAAGCACACGCTAGCGACGATGACGATGCTACAGATGAAGCTGAAGAAGGTATTTACGGTGTTTGTTGCTTTTTTTCTGCTGGATAATGAACTGAATCGCGACTTAGCACATGGTTCGTCGTCGTCAGTTTTTGTGCGTAACGCCTAACGATCTTACGGCCGTCCTTGCAAGAGCACGCCCCGAGGGACTTTTCTGTTTATTTAGTACTGGATTAGCTTCAAATGGTGTCATTTGCTAGGAAATATATCTGTTGTTTATTTTTCTGGAGCAGTATGGATAAAAACTGACGTAAATCAACGTATGGAAGGGAAGTGCAGGCACATGTTGTGGGCGTAGGTGGGAGGGGGGCGCGGGCGTAATTACGTAAGTGGGCGTTGTACTCCAGACAATTTTTGAGCTTTGGGAAATTATTTTATACTGCTCAGTTGTAATTTCTGTCTTAGTTTTCATTTCATATTGTCAGCTTTACAGGCTCTAGAATTTTGCCCAGAACTTTTAAATGTCACATTGTTAGATTACTTAGAATTTGTAACATAAATATTGTACTTATGGGAATTATGGTGGATAGAAAGTGGTACATTTTTTTTTTCTTTTTCATTTTTTTATAACTACATAAGATTTATATATAAATTTATAACCATAAAAATAATTGTTCTAGAACAAAATAAGGTATTTTTTTACCATATTACAATTCTTTTACAACAAAACATTTAATTACAACTATATTTCATTTTCAATTGTGTTTATTTCATTTTCATCCAGAATCCAGCCGTGACGTCGCCGATGCGTGTGAGGATGATGGTGGTGGTCCATGGCATGGCATTTGGATGTCCATTATGGAAGAAAACCCAGATCCCAACCCCAGACCCTTTACTGCATCCCCTGGAATAGTTTCATGATGAATAAACAACATAATTTACCCCTGAACAGAGATTTTATTCTGTGATCCTGTTTTCTCTGGGAGTTTTGCGTATATGTTTGAGGTACTTCCCGTGACTGTTCCTGTCTTCAAATTGATGATAGAAAGCTCTTTTTACTTTTATTAGAAAGCTGAGACTGTGAGCTTTCCAGAAATGTATAGTTTTCTTAGTTTATTTTTGTACATGTGAGGTTTGGAAATAATAATCCAAAAGTACCCGTTGACACATCTTGAGCCCTGAATTATAGCACGTATGCTGAAATCTGCTTCAACAGCTATAAAAGACAGTAACTGATTGGAGTTATCATCATAACAGTATTGTGTATGTATTATTGGATATATCTATGTAGTTTTATGATAAGTGACAAACATTTTTGGCCCTGTACAGAGCTTTTCTCCTATAATTTTTTTTCCTGGGGGTTTTTCGCTTATGATTTTCTGGTACTTTCCATGACCATTTCTGTCTTCAGATAGATGATAGAATGTTCTTTTTACCTTATTAGAAAGCTGAGATTGTAAGCTTTCCAGCAATATATAGTTTTCCTAGTTTATTCTTTACATAAGAGGTTTAAAAATAATAAAACCAAAGTACGCGTTGACACATCTTGAACCCTGAATTTTACGGTGTATACGGGTATACCTGAAAAATTTTATGGTGTGCCGAGGGGGTTAATACCCTGGTGATAATGTCACAACAGGGCAGTCACCACTAAAGACTGCTCACTATTTGATCTATGCCTCTTAGAAGGGTGTTGAAAAATTGCCAAGTGACAAGTCAAGGTTCTCCAGTCATATGTCTGATTCCATCATGTGATCTATAAATGTATCACATTACGTCAACCTGCCAAGAGGACCAGTCACAGATGTTCTAGGATCATGACAAAAATAAACATTTGTAAGTGGTTGACTCTTTAGATAATTAACTGTTAATGTTTTTGCAGCTTTTTTTTTCAGATAAGTTACATTTGTACAACAGTACAAAACTAACCTATTGACATATCACACAAACTTCCTAGTCTGCTCTGACCTTTTCTCTTTTTATCTTTCTCTCCCAAATGCTTTTGAGACGGTGCCATTCAAGATTTTCCATAGTTGTGCCAACTTGTGATCTAGACATGTGGCTGTCTTTCAACATGTAAGCAAAGGGTCACACGATTCAGCACTTTTCCTGGCCCCCACCTGGTAAAGTACCGGTAGTCCACATCTGACTTTTCAAACAATTGATATGGCTAAGTGTATTTCAGATACTTTTGACTTCTGAGCTTAGAGTTGTACATTTTTTGGTGATAGGTAAATGCTGCTAGCTATATGATGACTAAGGTAACATTGGTCATAGTCATGAAAGGAACTACAACTATAATGATGAATGAAGTGATGCATCATTTATAACCCCCACTCCCTATGAATAGTACATTCCTTCCACTGGCAGTACCCTTGCCCACAGCCGGTACTCATTGCTAAATTTATCTCAGAGTCACAGGCCTATGTTCGAAATCCAGACAACATATGATGAAGAAAACAACAGATGCAGAAAATAGGATTTGCTCATGATCATGCTCAAATTTAAAATGGTCTTCCAATTTATATATGCAGTCAATAAAGCCAATATCTTGCAATGGATGAACTTTTACTCTTCTATTATATTGCTCTTATTAGGCTCTTTCTAACATGAACTCCGTGCAATTGTTTTTGTATTGAATATCCTCCTTTTGTTGACTTCTAACTCTAAGACTGTTTTTTCTTTCCTCCCACCCCCTCTACACATTCCAAATGGAACAGCCCCGTGCTCCTTCCACATGTTCAACAGTTTTTCCTTCCACATGTTCAACAGTTGGTTCCTAAGGTACAGCTTTCACAGTATTGCTTTGTTTCCCTCACAAAATGTGGTATCAAGGACACCCCTTAACCCTGTGTACCAAATAACAATGATTTATTGATATGCTACATTTCAAGTTCATTTCCAAGAATAATACTATTCCCTCAAGAGCCAATATAATTTATGTACAGTTGTAATACTGGATAGTGCAGTTTAAAAAAATATATTTATTTAATCAAATTAAGTGATAAACATTGGGAAGACCATTTGGTATAATGGTATGTATGAATATAAAGTCTTTGTTGCTGTGTTCACCGAGATCTTGTCAAGAGAGTAAACTTCCATGTTGGTTGTGGTTTACTGGTAACAGAAAATCACAGTAGTGAGACTTTAGAGAGTTCTTGTGAAACAACAGGAATGATGTCAGCCTGCAGCCAGATGTGAACATTTGTTCAAAGTTTGTGGATAAACTCAGGACCAGAGCTTCCTATACAGATGTCCCAGTTCTACACAAGCCCTGCCCTGCCTGACCTAACGCACCTCCGTACTGTAAACTGTGCAGGGCCGCTTACCCTATGGAGAGATTACTAGTAGCTTGCACCTTGATCAACATCAAACAAGAGCTGGAAAATGCAAGGGAAGAGTTTCTCCTCCAGGTTCAGTCACCTGTCAGGGCCATTACAGTGAAAGTATGGAGTGAAATTGTCATGTGTTCTTCAAAATTGTCACAAAGCCCCCATCCTGTTCTTTTACCTTCATTTGTCTACTCTCCCCTCTATTTTTACTAAAACCTTCTCTCATTGTGGTTTAAAAACGGGATAAAAAATGAAGCAATGACAAATCATCTTTCTAAAACCAGAACTAAGAAAAAAAAGATAAGCTATGTCTTTGATTTCTACTAGAAAGGAGAAGACATTTGGGTGCAGGATGTGCAGAATGATAAAGATGATGGCAGTCAGTTTGTTACCTCCAGTCTCTTCCAGTAACTTGGACATCTCCCCTTCCAACAGGTCCCCATCCCCGGGCTGGTCTGTGTGCGAGCAACATGGCGGGTTAGACAAGCTGCAGGGTTAGTAGGTGGCATAGTCAAGAACAGCTGTGGAGTTTTCATTCCAGTTTGTTAGGTAGATGGCAGTAAAGTTTCAGAGCATTACAGTGCAAAGCAGGTACATGCAAGACTTAGTACACAAGTATAGCCTCCTTCGCAGTTTGTCGCGGAGGGACGGTTTGCAGCCAAGGGAGTTTGCCGGGGAGAGAAGGATTCGCAGCCCATCAAGACTGCTTTCACGTTTGTTGGGCGGCGAATCCTTCTCTCCCCGGCAAACTCCCTTGGCTGCAAACCGTCCCTCCGCGACATAACTCGCGTCGGTCACCGAAAAAAATAACGCCGCTCGCAAGACTGCGAAGGAGGCTAACACAAGTATATCATAATCACAAACTGCTACTGCATGATATATATTCATATAGTTACATTTACGGTAGAGGGCATCTACTTTTATTCTACCATGAAGAAGGCATGTGTGTGATTTATATTTATTGAAGTAAAATTTATCCTCAGGTAAAATCTGTATCTTTACAGTTCCATGGTGTTTACCTTCTGCTGCTTCAAGCAGTTTGGACACGCCGTCCAAAATTTTTCTCTCTTCTGGTTGTGCTGTGTTAGAGGGACAAGGAACAAGGGTGAGCTTGGAGACCAAGACACAGTTATTGCCGAGTTGGTCAATCTCGTCAGATTGACATTCATCAAATTGCCAGGGATGTCCTGGTGCAGGACACAGACTTTCAAAAACATTAGGGAAGACAGGAACTCTCCTGACAGGTGAAAGGACTTCTCTAACCCAAGATAGCTCCAGAAATTAAAGGGCAAGCAAGTGGAGAGTGACCTCTGTCCATATATGGGCATGAGGCTTCAAGTTCCAAAAGTTGATAATGACAGGTGCATGGGCAGGGCTTCACAAGCCCCCTGGGTAACAGGTGTCATGGGGGCTCTCCATGTCCATATAAGGGCATCACACAGGTGTCACATGGATAGAGGGACACCCAATGACCATATAAGGGCATTTGAAAATAATGAACCGAATCTTGAAGCTTATCAATAGGTAGTTGAATGATACTAGTAAATTGGGACCTCAAACAAAATGTCCATATAAGGGCACCACACGGCTAACATTGAGACAAAGGGGCTCCCCAAAGGACATACAGTATAGGTAAATTGAAAATAGTGGACCAAATATTGAAGTTTAATAAGTAGATCAACTGTTTGAGGATAAGTGGAACTTCAAACAAGATGTGGCAACACAACATAACAGTTACCCATGATCACAACAACAGAATTCAATGAGTCCAGTTTTCTAACTTCCACACCTCCCCTGAGAATACAACGATCAGATAAGATTTTGGGGGGATTTGTTGAAATTTTCTGGGACAAACTTGCCTTCCCATATATGGTGATACAGTTGGGTACCAGACCTCTGGGCAGACTATTCTGTTATGTGGAATTTAAGTGATCGTTACTGGGAAACCTTTGGTTGTAATATGTCTATTGAGAGAACAAACAAGAATGCATAGTATAAAGCAGACAAGGAAGAGTGAACACAAGTATAAGAGAAGGTGCTGGAATGTGCAAGGTTAAGTTAGAGGCAACAGGTGGATGGAGATATTTCTGACCCTTGGCCCATATTTGGTTGTACATGCACATGTTTAGGACAGTGTCCAACAATGATGACACAAAGACTTATTTATCAAAGTAATAAAGTAGCAAAGGAAATGGAAAAGTTGTTCTGTTGGTTCTAGGGAAAGCAAATTATTTGAGTATTTGGTATGGCTAGGATAATACAAAGAAAACCTTCCTGATGGAAACCGTGGCAGAGTACTTATAAGAATGTTGACTGCTTGATGTTTGCAAACCTCAACTGATAACAATACAGATTTTTTTTTAAATACTTTCAAGAAGTATAAAGGAACCAATATTAAAGGAAGGGTCTTCCCAGAATACAACCAAACAGTCAAAATAGTCACCAAACTACTGGCAGATAACAGTGACAAAAAGGAACATTATCAGATATTTATTTTTGTAAAGTAAAATACTAAAACTGGCCATGTATCTGTCACCTTTTGAGTCATTTTAAAAAATGGGGAGTGATCTCATATGCAGGCCAAACCTATTATAGGAAACTCTACTATTATAGACAAATCTATTCAATCAAGCATGGCAAGACCTTAGGCTTTGCGCACAAAGAACCTGATTTCCATATAAGGTAATCAGCCAGGTGGGACTATTTGAATAGGGCAGGTGAAAGTTTCTCTTACCATATATGGTAGCAGAAAGAAGTATTTGTAACAATTTGAAAAAAAAAGTTGTCAGGTGAAAATTTAGAACAATGACTACATTACAATAGGGCACCAATCATATAATCACCTTAGGCAGGTGAACGTTATACCATATATGGTAACAAAAAGAAGTACATGGAAGAAACAACAATAGGAAGGGGGAGGGGTGGGGGCTGCTCCCCCCGGAAATTTGGGAATATCTAACCCTCTAAAATGCTATTTTCCTGCCTTCAAGTTTTAAGAGTCAAAGTTTGACTAAAAACAATAGAAATTCAAACTCATTGTTCTTATGTAACTTGGGCATGTTCCTTGCAAGGTTTTTGTTGATCATGACTTTCTGAAAAAAACATTAACACTGCAAAAAAAAATTCAAAACACCCATCTGGGTATAAGGTAACTGTTTCACCAGCAGAGTTCCACTAAGTAGATATTGGCCTTTTTCTGATAGCTGATCTTTTGGAAACTGGCCAAGCTCATGGTGACACAGAAATCTGGTACTGACCACAGTGAGCCCCACATGTGGGCATGTTGTCCACTGTCTCCCCATCCTGCTGCTTCTCATTGTTCCTCTGGTTCTGATCCTCTATCCTGTGGAAACTGAGATGGGAAGAACAGGAAAAGATAAATACATAAAAACAAATACACAAAACTCCCATCCTTCAGTGTACAATTACAAAATTTGTTCAACAAGAACAGTATATCATTATCAGTTTAGCAACAGCAGATAATCTGGTGAAAATTACATTAAGTTTGTCTATAACATTTCCTTGTGTTTGACTGAAAACATGGAGATCACTGAGGTTATTTCATGTTCAAAGTCAAGTTGATGAGCAAGACCTTGTGGAACCATCATGACAATGATTTAATAAAGGTGCTTCCAACAGAAAGGAATAAACCTAGATGAAATTATCAAACATATTAGACTCTTGAAATATGAATGTTGTTGATAGCTACACTGTTGTCCAACACAACACAATAAGAATATTTATATCATTTTGTCTCAACTGAAGGGGTTTTGTTAAGTATGTTGAAAATTGTCTGGAAGTCATAATTGTATTTTGCATTTTGCAAGGACATTTATGTTTGATAACGCCTTTAGAGGTCTAATGCCAAAACGAATAGAAATAAACAGCGCCACTGTCAACAACATCGAAAATATTTTCATAAACCATGTGACTGTTGCAGATACAAATGCGTCAGTGCCTGAGTTGGTAAACGCTCCAAAGCCTTGGCACCAGAACAGATGGTGTGACGTCGTCTGAAATAAAACGGCGTCCCCTAACGGTCCTTTGTGTGCTATCCCCTCACAACCATAACACAAAACAATCGCCTGGTCAAAACACTGCGCAATCAACAAACTATACCGTCATACGGTAATGACACATGGAGTAATTATCGGATCTATTTTCTGGTGATATCCATAATATAGATGTGTGAGATCACATCTGTTTCTAGAACTCCGCGGGGTCATCATTAACGTTTCTGCTGATTTTGTGGCTGAGCGCTCACGGTTTGTTTACATGGAACAGCTGATGTTGCCGCGAAAGGGAGACGGGAGAGATGACGCAACTACAAAATATAGTCGGGGTCCTCATCAGTCGAAAATGTAAACCATTTAAGCTGATATTTTACGAAGACACGTCAAGTACACCAGACACATAACCAAGGATGCCCGCTACCTCGGTTTTGTGAAACAAGATGTCGAAAGGGCAGCAGAAAAATGGCGACCTGGAAAGGAATATCCGAAACAGCGCGAATGGTTTAACGTTACTTACCTTTCGGTTTCTCCGAAATCCCGCGAAGGATCTTGCCTCAACAGCCTCTCCCAACCCGAGCATGTCCGGACCCATACGCAGCCCGGAGACCGCCAGTCTTGGCCCAAGAACGGCATTCTGTCTTCTCCTTGAAGAAAGGACCGCTAAATTGTCAAAATCACCGCTTTCTCTGCACCGGTCCAATTACCTAGTTAGTACGTGCCCTTGGCGTTGAGCTACCTGAACGTAGGGCCGCTCTACAGTTTGTCTTACTGGGAATAAACCAAAATCGGAAACTTCTGTACAACGCCACAGCTTCTGTCAAAAAATGCTAAGATATATTCTGAGGCGTCTTATTCCGTCGGCCTTCTCCCAGCTCCAGGTTGCAGGGTTTTGATCGCTGCGGAGTCGCGCAGTGGCTTTATGGTTTGTTGCCGGAAGTTGCGCGATCAGGTCACGTGGTACCGAATCGTCATAATGACATCATTGGTAAACATGGCCCAGCTTCAACTAGATAGACGCATGTGGATGGACCCAAGTAAACAAGATAAAATTATACCGGTGATTGCCTTCGTCAAGAAGGGTATGTTTTCATGGGCGTTCGTGTGTGCGTGAGTCTGTCAACAGTATAACTCGAGAAGGCTTAAATGGATTGTCTTCATATTTGGTAGGTGGGTAGGTCTTGATGAGGTCTAGAAGTGATAGGAATATGGGCCCCCTGGCGGCTCGTTATGGTACTGCAGCGGTACTTCCGGTTTTGAAATATGGTGATCTGGAGGAGCTAGGGTCATGATTTTTGGATGGTAGATAGGTCTTGTGCTCGGGAAGAAGTGACATAAGTTTGGGCCCCCTAGCGGCTTGCTTTGGAACTGCAGGAGCATTTGTATGAAAATGTTTAAAGTAGGATAACTCAATAACCGGTCGACGGATCGTCCTGATATTTGGTGTGTAGGTAGCTTAAGTGATGCTTGACATAATTAGATGACAATTATGCAAATTATGATCTAATTTGCATAATAAATGAAGCAATTCTATAATTCAGTTACCTTCCATGATACTCTACCTTCATTGTGACACATGGGCTACAGGCTGTCCCAGAGGGAGAAAGTCCCAGAGGGGATAGTCCATGTAGCTGCAGGCGGTGTTGCCTTACAGCCTGCACATGTGTTTTTTCCCTTGCCCAATGCTCGATTGCAGACTGCATCGGCAGGGGTAATTTTCACAATCCAACTTCCATATTTAGGGGGACTAATATATCACTTCTACCTTCTTAAGTTATATAACGATAACATCTTTTGACGAAGGCATGAGATCGTTGACCTCTAGTTTCATATAAAATACAGAATATATCCATGCAAAAGTATGATACAACTGCATAATTGTTTGTGATGATAGGCATTTGTTGTTCCGGCAATGACAATCTCCATACATTTCCTAGAACAGTCAGTGCGAAGTTGACTTGGTTTCAATGTTTTCCTTCACACCCTGTAGTGTCTAGTGAGCCAAATCAAACTTGACCTAACAACTTGTGACGTTGGCTATGTACCAACAGTGACTAGAGTTTAATATCTGAAGACCTTGACCTGAAGACCAGATAAATGACACTGAACTGAAAATCATGGAACATGTTGATGTCAAAGTTGAGAGGAAATGTATATTAGAGAAATAAGTTAAAGGAAACTTTATTGCACCACCAATTCAATGGAACAGTCTACTATTTGAGATCAACTACTGTTAAAATGGAACAGTCCATCTATGAATCAGCCTCAAAGAATTCACACTTGTTTCTCTTATCTTGCTATTGGCCTATCTAAATATCAGTCATGACACAGTGTGGATCACATGTCCCTGTGTCAGAAATATCTTTAAAAACAAAACAAAACAAAAACAAAGCAAAACCATCTTTATTGCTCAGAGTAAGATACTATACATTTCTATATCATATAATGTAATGCCTAGACTAAAAGGTGTTCTTGGAACACATGCAAGGGACAGTTTCTACATGTACTTGTACAATGTAATCCAGATAGAAATAGGGCATGATTATACATAATCTCCAAGCAGATGTTGGTTTTTTTTCTGAATCAGACAGGCAGCTTCCCTGACGTGTAAGTGGGCAACAGAAAATTGTTTTATTCCTGTTGTAGGTTCAATCATTATTTGTTCTTTTTAAAAACACTATTTTTCTTGGCAACAACAGCTTCCATGAACTTGAAGTAATTGTACTTGATGTCGTACTCCATGTCGTACCAGAAGTTGACAGCGATACATCCCTGTGATTGTTGGACATGATGGAACCATAAAGACGGCAGATACAGCGTCTCACCTGCCTTCACTGTACAGGTGAGCGGATGGGCCTGGCTGTACTCAGGGTACCTGCCTAGGTCAGGGTCAAGTGGGTCCACAGGTATCCATGGTACGAAATCTGTGTCCTTTTCATCAATCACATCAAACAGGCCCTCTGCATTCTCATGGTATCTGGCAGGTTGGAAGAGTCCATATGGGATAAATGGGAGGTCTGTGGGGGGAAGCAGGGTGAAGGTTTTCTGTCCTGATATGACACAGTACAGGTTTTCATAGTGGTCCTTGTGCATGGAGGTAACAGCAGCCTCCTCTCCCATCCAGAAGTTCACTGCATCAGGTAGTTTTCCTGTGTTCAGGAAAAATACTTTAATTGTATAAACACTTTTTTTGTGTTTACTATGCACATACATGTAGTTTCCAAAGTTACTACATTTGTACAAGAAAACTGTCAGAATGGATTGTTGTGCATGTGGATAACTTGCAAAGTGAAAGATCAGGGTTTTTTTTACCACTTTTAACATTCTTTCCGATATCTCAAGTTTGTTTGCTACAGCAATCTGTTGAGCACCTTTGATGTGATGTGTACAGGCGTAAACACCAATACTTACCAAAGGCCTCTGTCGCCCAGGAAATCTCCACATCTGCATCTGAAATAATATCTTTGAACTCCCCTGTGAAATTTGAGTTTTGTTTTTGGATATAAAAGACTCCATTGGGCTGTGTTTTTCTTTCCATGATGTCGAGAAAGGAGGAGAATTTCATAGTCCTTTCTTCAGGCATGACAAACTTGCCATCACACACTGCGTCTGCGTAACCATTCGGGGTGACTGCTACAGTCACCTCCTTCTGTCCAAGGGTTTCTCTGAGGATGAAGATGTAAAGATTCAAGACTTGTCTTAGCAAACATTAAAATTTACAAGACAGATTTTAGGTCAACAATTCATTTCATCTTCTTTAATTACTAATAAGCAATTTTTCACATTCTATGCTAAATTGTGCTTTAGATATGCAAAATGCACCAATTATGCTCTAGAGATGTTCAGCTATGAATTTCGTAGAATTGAAATGGCTGATTATGTTCTAAAGAAGAAAGGCATTCAGGTAGCTGACCGAAAGTACTGTGGTTTCCACTTGCTGAGTGCAGGCCAGTGTTGGATGGCTGTCCTGATGATGACAGGTTTGTTGGGCGACACCCAGGTCCTGTGGAAGTCCAGTGGGGAGGGGGGCAGGTCCAGATAGGGGACATGAGGGTCCAGGTACAGCTCTACAAGTACAGGAAAGCACAGGAAATATGAAAGCACATCTACTCAGCATTGGCCCTTTCCTGAGCATCAGTGACAGATGATCTTTCTGATTAGCCTGAATCCTGACCCATAAAACTCATCTGGAGCATGGTGGCTGGGTAATACTGGTAATACATGTATCCATGTATGTACTGAGTCCCAGTACTGAAGGGATCAAGGGATGCTAGCTAGTACCAAGGTTATCCTCCTTGCTAGTATAAACTGTTACCAACATTTTAACCTCCTTGCTATAATACCAGGCTATCATGATGAGGCTTCCAATATGTTAAACATGTCAAACCTGAATAAAAGCATACTGTACATGCAAAAATGTGTCTATCAAACTGATTATAAACACAGCTGATATTGGTAAAGCCAACATTTTGCA
Source organism: Branchiostoma floridae x Branchiostoma japonicum (assembly GCA_013266295.2). Lineage (NCBI taxonomy): Eukaryota > Metazoa > Chordata > Leptocardii > Amphioxiformes > Branchiostomatidae > Branchiostoma > Branchiostoma floridae x Branchiostoma japonicum. The sequence goes on from CM023823.1 coordinate 22,734,304, forward strand.
TTTGGGACTGACCTCTATGCATTTGCATATAACGTTAAATGTTACATCTATGATCTTTGAAAAATGCAGACCCCCCCCCCCCAGCATACTGCAGTTGAACCCAAATCCATTTGAATTCAAACCCTGCTTTTTGCAGCAAGTATCAATTTCTTCCCACAAAGGGATGCAGACTAATATACAGGTTCACTTTTTGTTTACCTCTGGCTTCCACTGCCACATCTTGAAGACACTGGCCAAGCCCACAACTACTTTCACTAGACATCACATGTGTTTTCACTTGTCCCTCTGTGCAGTTCCTTACACTAAAAACGAGAATAAGACGCCTTCTTCCATAATTCCAGAAAAATGGCACCTTCTTAGTTTCGCAACAATGGTTTAGCTACCAAAAACTAAGGAGGTCTTCTTATTTTTAACCTCCTTCCTTCCAAAAGCTTTGTGGTAACATGTGCCTAGCAGAGTACATTCGGAAAAGAGGAGTCAACATTTATAATGTTTTCAGTTTATACTCTTTACAGACAATCCAATGTCATAAAAAGTCTATTGACTCTAACTTACTAAGGACTCATAATAAAATGTTCTATAATTCATCTTGTCATGATGACCTCATTTGATAATTTGTAGGACTAAGAAACTATCCTTCCTACATAACAAGTAGACTATTCCATTGTATTCAAGATGGTGGCGCCCGTCCGAAAGTGAGCGTCTGCACGTTGCTGTACGGGTTTTGTTGTCAAATCTATCGTAAAGACCACCCGAAGGGGCAAGATGCAAGTCTCTACCCCAAATAATGTTAAAATTTACAACTTGATCGCAGGGAAGACCCTACCTGAGGTATGTATAGCGTCCATGATAGGTTACGGGAGCATGTAAGTTTCCCAAATATGTAAATTAGAGCATATATAGAGAGCATATATACGTTAGATGCAAATGTCAATACCGTATAAAACAGGATAACACAGTAAAAGCAAGCTGTTATAGCAGAAACCAGGAAAATGCTGGAAAAACCAGGAGAATGCAGGAGAAACTAGGAGAATGCAGGAGAAACTAGGAGAATGCAGGAGAAACCATGAGAATGCAAGAGAAACCTGGACAATGCAGGAGAAAACAGGAGAATGCAGGAGAAACCTGGAGAATGCAGAAGAAAGTAGGAGAATACAGGAGAAACTAGGAGAATGCAGGAGAAACCTGGAGAATGCAGGAGAAACCTGGAGAAACTAGGAGAATGCAGGACAAACCAGAAGAATGCAGGAGAAACCTTGAGAATGCAGGAGAAACCTGGAGAATGCAGGAGAAACTAGGAGAATCCTGGAGAAACCTGGAGAATGCAGGAGAAACCAGGAGAAACCTGGAGAAACTATGAGAATGCAGGAGAAACCTGGAGAATGCAGGAAAAACCAGGAGAATGCAGGAGAAACTATGAGAATGCTGGAGAAACCTGGAGAAAGCAGGAGAAACCAGGAGAAACCTGGAGAATGCAGGAGAACCCTGGAGAAACTAGGAGAATGCAGGAGAAACTAGGAGAATCCTGGAGAAACCTGGAGAATGCAGGAGAAACCTGGAGAAATCAGGAGAAACCGGGAAAATGCAGGAGAAACCTGGAGAAACTAGGAGAATGCAGGAGAAACCTGGAGAATGCAGGAGAAACCTGGAGAATGCTGGAGAATGCAGGAGAAACCAGGAGAATGCTGGAGAAACCAGGAGAAACCTGGAGAATGCAGGAGAAACCTGGAGAAACTAGGAGAATGCAGGAGAAACCTGGAGAAATCAGGAGAAACCTGGAGAATGCAGGAGAAACCTGGAGAAACAAGGAGAATGCAGGAGAAACCTGGAGAATGCAGGAGAAACTAGGAGAATGCTGGAGAATGCAGGAGAAACCAGGAGAATGCTGGAGAAACCAGGAGAAACCTGGAGAATGCAGGAGAAACCTGGAGAAACTAGGAGAATGCAGGAGAAACCTGGAGAATGCAGGAGAAAGCAGGAGAAACTAGGAGAAACCAGGAGAATGCAAGAGAAACCTGGACAATGCAGGAGAAAACAGGAGAATGCAGGAGAAACCTGGAGAATGCAGAAGAAAGTAGGAGAATACAGGAGAAACTAGGAGAATGCAGGAGAAACCTGGAGAATGCAGGAGAAACCTGGAGAAACTAGGAGAATGCAGGACAAACCAGGAGAATGCAGGAGAAACCTTGAGAATGCAGGAGAAACCTGGAGAATGCAGGAGAAACTAGGAGAATCCTGGAGAAACCTGGAGAATGCAGGAGAAACCAGGAGAAACCTGGAGAAACTATGAGAATGCAGGAGAAACCTGGAGAATGCAGGAAAAACCAGGAGAATGCAGGAGAAACTATGAGAATGCTGGAGAAACCTGGAGAAAGCAGGAGAAACCAGGAGAAACCTGGAGAATGCAGGAGAACCCTGGAGAAACTAGGAGAATGCAGGAGAAACTAGGAGAATCCTGGAGAAACCTGGAGAATGCAGGAGAAACCTGGAGAAATCAGGAGAAACCGGGAAAATGCAGGAGAAACCTGGAGAAACTAGGAGAATGCAGGAGAAACCTGGAGAATGCAGGAGAAACCTGGAGAATGCTGGAGAATGCAGGAGAAACCAGGAGAATGCTGGAGAAACCAGGAGAAACCTGGAGAATGCAGGAGAAACCTGGAGAAACTAGGAGAATGCAGGAGAAACCTGGAGAAATCAGGAGAAACCTGGAGAATGCAGGAGAAACCTGGAGAAACAAGGAGAATGCAGGAGAAACCTGGAGAATGCAGGAGAAACTAGGAGAATGCTGGAGAATGCAGGAGAAACCAGGAGAATGCTGGAGAAACCAGGAGAAACCTGGAGAATGCAGGAGAAACCTGGAGAAACTAGGAGAAACTAGGAGAATGCAGGAGAAACCTGGAGAATGCAGGAGAAAGCAGGAGAAACTAGGAGAAACCAGGAGAATGCAAGAGAAACCTGGACAATGCAGGAGAAAACAGGAGAATGCAGGAGAAACCTGGAGAATGCAGAAGAAAGTAGGAGAATACAGGAGAAACTAGGAGAATGCAGGAGAAACCTGGAGAATGCAGGAGAAACCTGGAGAAACTAGGAGAATGCAGGAGAAACCAGGAGAATGCAGGAGAAACCTTGAGAATGCAGGAGAAACCTGGAGAATGCAGGAGAAACTAGGAGAATCCTGGAGAAACCTGGAGAATGCAGGAGAAACCTGGAGAAATCAGGAGAAACCGGGAAAATGCAGGAGAAACCTGGAGAAACTAGGAGAATGCAGGAGAAACCTGGAGAATGCAGGAGAAACCTGGAGAATGCTGGAGAATGCAGGAGAAACCAGGAGAATGCTGGAGAAACCAGGAGAAACATGGAGAATGCAGGAGAAACCTGGAGAAACTAGGAGAATGCAGGAGAAACCTGAAGAAATCAGGAGAAACCTGGAGAATGCAGGAGAAACCTGGAGAAACAAGGAGAATGCAGGAGAAACCTGGAGAATGCAGGAGAAACTAGGAGAATGCTGGAGAATGCAGGAGAAACCAGGAGAATGCTGGAGAAACCAGGAGAAACCTGGAGAATGCAGGAGAAACCTGGAGAAACTAGGAGAATGCAGGAGAAACCTGGAGAATGCAGGAGAAAGCAGGAGAAACTAGGAGAAACCAGGAGAATGCAAGAGAAACCTGGACAATGCAGGAGAAAACAGGAGAATGTAGGAGAAACCTAGAGAATGCAGAAGAAAGTAGGAGAATACAGGAGAAACTAGGAGAATGCAGGAGAAACCTGGAGAATGCAGGAGAAACTAGGAGAATCCTGGAGAAACCTGGAGAATGCAGGAGAAACCAGGAGAAACCTGGAGAATGCAGGAGAAACCTGGAGAATGCAGGAGAAACTAGGAGAATCCTGGAGAAACCTAGAGAATGCAGGAGAAACCTGGAGAAACCAGGAGAAACCTGGAGAAACTATCAGAATGCAGGAGAAACTAGGAGAATGCAGGAAAAACCAGGAGAATGCAGAAGAAACTAGGAGAATGCTGGAGAAACCTGGAGAATGCAGGAGAAACCAAGAGAAACCTGGAGAATGCAGGAGAACCCTGGAGAAACCTGGAGAATGCAGGAGAAACCTGGAGAAACCTGGAGAAATCAGGAGAAACCTGGAGAATGCAGGAGAAACATGGAGAAACTAGGAGAATGCAGGAGAAACCTGGAGAATGCAGGAGAAAGCAGGAGAAACCTGGAGAAACCTAGAGAATGCAGGAGAAACCAGGAGAAACCTGGAGAAACCAGGAGAAACCTGGAGAATGCAGGAGAAACCTGGAGGAACAAGGAGAATGCAGGAGAAACTAGGAGAATGCAGGTGAAACCGGGAGAATGCAGGAGAAACTAGGAAAATGCTGGAGAAACCTGGAGAATGCAGGAGAAACCAGGAGAAACCAGGAGAAACCAGGAGAAACCTGGAGAATGTAGGAGAAACCTGGAGAAACTAGGAGAATGCAGGAGAAACCTAGAGAATGCAGGAGAAACTAGGAGAATGCTGGAGAAACCTGGAGAATGCAGGAGAAACCTGGAGAAACCAGGAGAAACATGGAGAAACCAGGAAAAACCTGGAGAAACTAGGAGAATGCAGGAGGAACCTGGAGAATGCAGGAGAAACTAGGAGAATGCAGGAAAAACCAGGAGAATGCAGGAGAAAGTAGGAGAAACCTGGAGAATGCAGGAGAAACCAGGAGAAAGCTGGAGAAACCAGGAGAAACCTGGAGAATGCAGGAGAAACCTCGAGAAACCAGGAGAATGCAGGAGAAACCTAGAGAATGCAGGAGAAACTAGGAGAATGCTGGAGAAACCTGGAGAATGCAGGAGAACCCAGTAGAAACCTGGAGAAACCAGGAGAAACCTGGAGAATGCAGGAGAAACCTGGAGAAACTAGGAGAATGCAGGAGAAACTAGGAGAATGCTGGACAAACCTGGAGAATGCAGGAGAACCCAGTAGAAACCTGGAGAAACCAGGAGAAACCTGGAGAAACCAGGAGAAACCTGGAGAATGCAGGAGAAACATGGAGAAACTAGGAGAATGCAGGAGAAACCTGGAGAATGCAGGAGAAACTAGGAGAATGCTGGAGAATGCAGGAGAAACTAGGAGAATGCTGGAGAATGCAGGAGAATGCAGGAGAAACTAGGAGAATGCTGGAGAAACCTGGAGAATTCAGGAGAAACCTGGAGAATGCAGGAGAAACCAGGAGAAACCTGGATAAACCAGGACATTAACCTGGAGAATGCAGGAGAAACCAGGAGAAACCTGGAGAAACCAGGAGAAACATGGAGAATGCAGGAGAAACCTGGAGAAACTAGGAGAATGCAGGAGAAAACCTGAAGAAATCAGGAGAAACCTGGAGAATGCAGGAGAAACCTGGAGAAACAAGGAGAATGCAGGAGAAACCTGGAGAATGCAGGAGAAACTAGGAGAATGCTGGAGAATGCAGGAGAAACCAGGAGAATGCTGGAGAAACCAGGAGAAACCTGGAGAATGCAGGAGAAACCTGGAGAAACTAGGAGAATGCAGGAGAAACCTGGAGAATGCAGGAGAAAGCAGGAGAAACTAGGAGAAACCAGGAGAATGCAAGAGAAACCTGGACAATGCAGGAGAAAACAGGAGAAAGCAGGAGAAACCTGGAGAATGCAGAAGAAAGTAGGAGAATACAGGAGAAACTAGGAGAATGCAGGAGAAACCTGGAGAATGCAGGAGAAACTAGGAGAATCCTGGAGAAACCTGGAGAATGCAGGAGAAACCAGGAGAAACCTGGAGAATGCAGGAGAAACCTGGAGAATGCAGGAGAAACTAGGAGAATCCTGGAGAAACCTAGAGAATGCAGGAGAAACCTGGAGAAACCAGGAGAAACCTGGAGAAACTATCAGAATGCAGGAGAAACCTGGAGAATGCAGGAAAAACCAGGAGAATGCAGAAGAAACTAGGAGAATGCTGGAGAAACCTGGAGAATGCAGGAGAAACCAGGAGAAACCTGGAGAATGCAGGAGAACCCTGGAGAAACTAGGAGAATGCAGGAGAAACTAGGAGAATCCTGGAGAAACCTGGAGAATGCAGGAGAAACCTGGAGAAACCTGGAGAAATCAGGAGAAACCTGGAGAATGCAGGAGAAACCTGGAGAAACTAGGAGAATGCAGGAGAAACCTGGAGAATGCAGGAGAAAGCAGGAGAAACCTGGAGAAACCTAGAGAATGCAGGAGAAACCAGGAGAAACCTGGAGAAACCAGGAGAAACCTGGAGAATGCAGGAGAAACCTGGAGGAACAAGGAGAATGCAGGAGAAACTAGGAGAATGCAGTCGAAACCGGGAGAATGCAGGAGAAACTAGGAAAATGCTGGAGAAACCTGGAGAATGCAGGAGAAACCAGGAGAAACCAGGAGAAACCAGGAGAAACCTGGAGAATGTAGGAGAAACCTGGAGAAACTAGGAGAATGCAGGAGAAACCTAGAGAATGCAGGAGAAACTAGGAGAATGCTGGAGAAACCTGGAGAATGCAGGAGAAACCTGGAGAAACCAGGAGAAACATGGAGAAACCAGGAAAAACCTGGAGAAACTAGGAGAATGCAGGAGAAACCTGGAGAATGCAGGAGAAACTAGGAGAATGCAGGAAAAACCAGGAGAATGCAGGAGAAAGTAGGAGAAACCTGGAGAATGCAGGAGAAACCAGGAGAAAGCTGGAGAAACCAGGAGAAACCTGGAGAATGCAGGAGAAACCTGGAGAAACCAGGAGAATGCAGGAGAAACCTAGAGAATGCAGGAGAAACTAGGAGAATGCTGGAGAAACCTGGAGAATGCAGGAGAACCCAGTAGAAACCTGGAGAAACCAGGAGAAACCTGGAGAATGCAGGAGAAACCTGGAGAAACTAGGAGAATGCAGGAGAAACTAGGAGAATGCTGGAGAAACCTGGAGAATGCAGGAGAACCCAGTAGAAACCTGGAGAAACCAGGAGAAACCTGGAGAAACCAGGAGAAACCTGGAGAATGCAGGAGAAACATGGAGAAACTAGGAGAATGCAGGAGAAACCTGGAGAATGCAGGAGAAACTAGGAGAATGCTGGAGAATGCAGGAGAAACTAGGAGAATGCTGGAGAATGCAGGAGAATGCAGGAGAAACTAGGAGAATGCTGGAGAAACCTGGAGAATTCAGGAGAAACCTGGAGAATGCAGGAGAAACCAGGAGAAACCTGGATAAACCAGGACATTAACCTGGAGAATGCAGGAGAAACCAGGAGAAACCTGGATAAACCAGGAGAAACCTGGAGAATGCAGGAGAAACTTGGAGAAACTAGGAGAATGCAGGAGAAACCAGGAGAATGCAGGAGAAAACTGGAGAATGCAGGAGAAAACTGGAGAATGCAGGAGAATGCTCAATAAAGGTATTTAGAGCAAACCATTAAGATATGACACCTTATGAATGGAAAAACCCTTTGCAATTTTGGCATTCATGTCTCCTGTATACATACGATGGAGTGTGGAGGAATAACCTCCACTATGTAACTTAATTTTGTGTAAAAGTCATTTGCTTCATCATCAGACAAATAGTTAACAATAACAACAAGACGTCATAGGCGACAATTCTCCGTGAAATTTTATAATTTGCAGATTGAGAGGTGGTATTGGCACTGGCATGCCTGCAGACGACGTATAAAATTGCATGCCGATTGAACAAAGGGGACCGTGGGTTTTAGCTGCGAACACGGAAAAAACGGGTACCGCTCAAGTCAACGTTAACTGCTTAACAAAACAACATGATTACAACAGCAACGGTTAGCACAGTTGCACACGGAAAACACCGTCCCACATAACCGCTACGGTAAAAGCAAAGACACGTACACAAAGTCAACTGCGCAACTGGCGGTCAGTCTAAAACCACGTCAACAATTTTAACACTTGCCGCTCAAGTCAACTGCTTAACAAAACAACATGATCACCACAGCAACGTTAGCACAGTTGCACACGGAAACAACACATATCTTGGCGCATTCTCCGCGCTCCGACCAATTTCAGGTCGCTATATTATAAGCTATAAATAGTACAGTGTGTGAGCTCTACCGAACAACTATGATATTAACATCTTGCCAGACAATAGACCTGACCTTAGGTGCAAACCATAAGTCACAATCCCAACAGATACTCACAAACGAATATACACAACAACCACCTAATATCTGCTTAGAGAACCTCGCCTACCACATATCTACTTAACCTACGGCCTATTCCACAGGATTATAAAAATAGGGGTGATTTTGAAATATCAAATTTACCTCGATATAAAAACCGCTACGGTGAAAACAAAGACACGTGCATCAACACGGACATAACGGCACACCACATGCCAAAATTCATAGAAATACAACGTACACAAACATGACTTTTACGTGCGAACACATTTCACAATTCCGGCCATCCATAAACCATTACGGTCCGCATCTGGTCTGCATTAAAAACCGCCCCGCGCATCTGCATTAAGCATGCTCGACCCCCCCGCTATTCAAAACAACGGGTTTTTCGCGGGCGGTCCCATTTGCCCCTAAATGTAGGGGTGCTTTTTAAATATTATCTTGACCGCGAAAACACCTACGGTAAATATTGATATACGTGCATCATCACTGGCATGCCTGCAGACGACGTATAAAATTACATGCCGATTGAACAAGGGGAACCGTGAGTTTTAGCTGCGAACACGAAAAACCGGCTGACCCGAATACTCCTGCAGGAGGTATGCCTCCTTCACGGAGTAACAATGTATGGGTTGCCCTTGAACTGGGCTACAATTATCTGTTCGCCTACTTTTCTCGTGGAGAGTAATAGCAGGAGAAGCTTAGCTTTGACTCTAATGCTGACTCCACAAATGGACTCCCACACACACACTTTTTCTAGTGGCCGATGCTGTCAATAGGGTCGTGGTTCCCACATTCCATGCAACAATTTCGTCTACAGAGGCTCTGTGGACAAAACGGATTTCTTGGACACAGATAATTGAGCTATTTATAATCATTCATAAGATTAATCAAAATCTAAAGGTTGCGATGAACAAAATAACAAAGAGTTATGCATTTTAATGGTAAATATGGATATGTATAATTATGTAGAATGGTAAAAATTGATGTGTATAGTTATGTATAATGGCCTAAAGGGATATGTATAATTATGTATAATGGTGAAAAGAGTTATGTATAATTATGTATAATGGTGAACAGGGTTATGTATAATTATGTATAATGGTGAACAGGGTTATGTATAATTATGTATAATGACTAAACTATTATGTATAATTATACATAACTATTGATAAGTATATATAATTATAGTATAATTATGTATAATTGGACTACTTCCTAGGGACCAATTAAAGCATTCCTTATATTTGTCACCCTCTGCCATGTACTCCATAAAAATATAAACTTAATCGGGTAATGCATCCTGGAGTTATTGGCCTGGAGTCCGGAATTAAATTTGTTTTTCCGGAATTAAATTGCGGTATATAAATCTGTGTAAGAGTCGTAAATCCTAGTTACGAGGTAGCGCCCTTCAAAACCTCCCCTGCATTCTCTGCCATTTTGCGCTATACTTTCTCCCAGTTTCTCATTAACTCTCCCAGTTTCTCCTGCTTTCTCCTACATTCTCCTGCTATGCCCTAGTTTCTCCTACGATCTCGGAATTTGCTTCTCCAGGTTTCTCCTGCATTCTCCTGGTTTCTCCTACTTTCTCCTGCATTCTCCTGGTTTCACCAGCATTCTCCTAGTTTCTCCTGCATTCTCCAGGTTTCTCCTGGTTTCTCCTTAAGTTTCTCCTGCATTCTCCTATTTTCTCCTGCATTCTCCTGGTTTCTCCTGCATTCTCATAGTTTCTCCTGGTTTCTCCTGCATTCTCCTGGTTTCTCCTGCATTCTCCTAGTTTCTCCAGGTTTCTCCTGCATTCTCCAGGTTTCTCCTGGTTTCTCTAGCTTTCTCCTGGTTTCTCCTGCATTCTCCAGGTTTCTCCTGCATTCTCCTAGTTTCTCCTGCATTCTCCTGGTTTCTCTTGCATTCTCCTGGTTTCTCCAGGTTTCTCCTGCATTCTCCAGATTTCTCCTGCATTCTCCTAGTTTCTCCTAGTTTCTCCTGCATTCTCCTGGTTTCTCCGGCATTCTCCTGCATTGTCCAGGTTTCTCCTGCATTCTCCAGGTTTCTACTGCATTCTCCTGGTTTGTCCTGCATTCTCCTAGTTTCTCCTGCATTCTCCAGGTTTCTCTTGTATTCTCCTAGTTTCTCCTGCATTCTCCAGGTTTCTCCTGCATTCTCCTGGTTTCTCTTGCATTCTCCTAGTTTCTCCTGCATTCTCCTAGTTTCTCCTGCATTTTCCTAGTTTCTCCTGCATTCTCCTGCGTTCTCCTGGTTTCTCCTGCATTTTCCTAGTTTCTCCAGGTTTCTCCTGCATTCTCCTGGTTTCTCCTGCATTCTCCAGGTTTCGCCTGCATTCTCCTGGTTTCTCCTGCATTCTCCTAGTTTCTCCAGGTTTCTCTTTCATTCTCCTGGTTTCTCCAGGTTTCTCCTAGTTTCTCCTGCATTCTCCATGTTTCTCCTGCATTCTCCTGTTTCTCCTGCATTCTCCAGGTTTCTCTTGCATTCTCCTGGTTTCTCCAGGTTTCTCCTAGTTTCTCCTGCATTCTCCTGGTTTCTCCTGCATTCTCCTAGTTTCTCCGGCATTCTCCTGGTTTCTCCTGCATTCTCCTAGTTTCTCCTGCATTCTCCTAGTTTCTCCAGGTTTCTCCTGCATTCTCCAGGTTTCTCCTGGTTTCTCCTGCATTCTCCTGGTTTCTCCAGCATTCTCCTACTTTCTCCAGCATTCTCCAGGTTTTTCCTGCATTCTCCTAGTTTCTCCAGGTTTCTCCTGCATTCTCCTGGTTTCTCCAGGTTTTTCCTAGTTTCTCCAGGTTTCTCCTGCATTCTCCAGGTTCCTCCTCGTTTCTCCAGGTTTCTCCTGCATTCTCCAGGTTTCTCCAGCATTCTCCTAGTTTCTCCTGCATTCTCCTGGTTTCTCCGGCATTCTCCAGGTTTCTCCTGCATTCTCCTAGTTTCTCCGGCATTCTCCTGGTTTCTCCTGCATTCTCCAGGTTTCTCCTGCATTCTCTTGGTTTCTCCTGCATTCTCCTGGTTTCTCCAGGTTTCTCCTGGTTTCTCATGCATTCTCCAGGTTTCTCCAGCATTCTCCTAGTTTCTCCTGCATTCTCCTGGTTTCTCCGGCATTCTCCAGGTTTCTCTTGCGTTCTCCTAGTTTCTCCTGCATTCTCTTGGTTTCTCCTGCATTTTCCTAGTTTCTCCTGCATTCTCCTGGTTTCTCCTGCGTTCTCCTGGTTTCTCCTGCGTTCTCCTGGTTTTTCCTGCATTCTCCTAGTTTCTCTAGGTTTCTCCTGCATTCTCCGGGTTTCTCCTGCATTCTCCAGGTTTCTCCTGCATTCTCCTGGTTTCTCCTGCATTCTCCTAGTCTCTCCAGGTTTCTCTTGCATTCTCCTAGTTTCTCCAGGTTTCTCCTAGTTTCTCCTGCATTCTCCTGGTTTCTCCTGCATTCTCCTAGTTTCTCCAGGTTTCTCCTGCATTCTCCTGGTTTCTCCTGCATTCTCCAGGTTTCTCCTGCATTCTCCTGGTTTCTCCTGCATTCTCCTAGTTTCTCCAGGTTTCTCTTGCATTCTCCTGGTTTCTCCAGGTTTCTCCTAGTTTCTCCTGCATTCTCCAGGTTTCTCCTGCATTCTCCTGGTTTCTCCTGCATTCTCCTAGTTTCTCCAGGTTTCTCTTCCATTCTACTCGTTTCTCCAGGTTTCTCCTAGTTTCTCCTGCATTCTCCTGGTTTCTCCTGCATTCTCCTAGTTTCTCCTGCATTCTCCTGGTTTCACCTGCATTCTCCTAGTTTCTCCTGCATTCTCCTAGTTTCTCCAGGTTTCTCCTGCATTCTCCAGGATTCTCCAGGTTTCTCCTGGTTTCTCCTGCATTCTCCTGGTTTCTCCTGCATTCTCCTACTTTCTCCAGCATTCTCCAGGTTTCTCCTGCATTCTCCAGGTTTCTCCAGGTTTCTCCTGCATTCTCTTGGTTTCTCCTGCATTCTCCTGGTTTCTCCAGGTTTCTCCTGCATTCTCCAGGTTCCTCCTTGTTTCTCCAGGTTTCTCCTGGTTTCTCCTGCATTCTCCAGGTTTCTCCAGCATTCTCCTAGTTTCTCCTGCATTCTCCTGGTTTCTCCGGCATTCTCCAGGTTTCTCCTGCATTCTCCTAGTTTCTCCGGCATTCTCCTGGTTTCTCCTGCATTCTCCAGGTTTCTCCTGCATTCTCTTGGTTTCTCCTGCATTCTCCTGGTTTCTCCAGGTTTCTCCTGGTTTCTCCTGCATTCTCCAGGTTTCTCCTGCATTCTCCAGGTTTCTCCAGCATTCTCCTAGTTTCTCCTGCATTCTCCTGGTTTCTCCGGCATTCTCCAGGTTTCTCCTGCATTCTCCTAGTTTCTCCTGCATTCTCCTGGTTTCTCCTGCATTCTCCAGGTTTCTCCTGCATTCTCTTGGTTTCTCCTGCATTCTCCTGGTTTCTCCTGCATTCTCCTAGTTTCTCTAGGTTTCTCCTGCATTCTGCAGGTTTCTCCTGGTTTCTAGTTTCTATGCCATTTAAGCGATACTTGCATATATATTTGCATGTAACAGATATAATGTGCTAATTTACATATTTGGGAAACTTACATGCTCCCGTAACCCCATGATACTGGTATGTATGTGATGAGGGGGAGGGGGGCTGCTTTTGCTTAGCGTGTGTGATTGCATAATTTTTTTACAACGTAAGGCCACACTGATTTAATTTTATGGATGACATCCTCTGGGGACCACAAAACTAATGCGAGAGGGCGGGGAAAAAATCCAGCAAAAAAAAATGCTGCTTAACCACAGAAATACAAAGCCAGTATTGCGAATTGAAGCACAGGACACAGTGACTGCATCAAACAAACAAGTTTTTATTTGCAGGAGGTAGATGTAGATAGTCTTGTTCAGGTCTCATCCTCCTTCACAGCTTCCTCCTTTGTTTTACGATAAGCCGCCCTTTTGCGGCATTTATTAGTCGGCAGTCTGTACTGAGTTCCAGCCGAGTTCCGGAGTTCCGTGAAGCCTCGAAAGACATGATTTTTTTTTTTTTTGAGAACAGGCGAAAATCAATGCGCGCGCAGATGTCATCCATAAAATTAAGTCGGTGTGGCCTAAACGTTTTTGTTAGCTTTTGTACATGATGGAATGACCACGTATTGATTGATATTAGCTGTGTACTATGATAAAGACATTCCTCAGAATTTCATCTTTTTTTTTTACCAATATAAAGTTTCTAAGTAGTTTACAGAGTGTAAGGTCCTTGCACAGTGATGCCAAAAATTATGATAAAAATGAGATGAATGTTAACATAATTTATATGATCTGTTTTGAACAGTGGTTAACTGACAGGAAGAAGAGAGATCTCCAGAAGAAAGATGCAGGTAAACGACACTTTTAAGACATTTGTAAGCCATGTTCAAGACGGTAGGTCGAAAAAGCGCATGCCCACAAAGGCCCATAAATGCCCAGCCCAGACTAGACCAACAACTAATCCAAGGTAGGTTATGTAATCCTGGACATCACCCCAAAATGCCCACCAAGTTTCAGCTCTGTAAGTAGTCGTTAAGGTAATTTAATAATTTCCGAAAGTTTGTAAGCGTCGAAAAAGCGCATGCCCACCCAGAAAACGTCGAAAAAGCGCACGTTCACAAACGCCCACGATATCTCACTTCGTACCCAATGGATCTTGAATCTAAAATTACGTATGTGATCCTTGGGGTCTCCTCTATAGTATATGTCTACAAAGTTTCAGGTCTGTAATCAGTTCTGAAAAGACAGAAAAAGAGGGAAAATTACCCCAGGCATCTCAGGGTGGCAGGACGACCGCCATTTTGTATTTGACAGCACTTAAAGCTGGGCATTTATGGGCGTTTGTGGGCATGCGCTTTTTCGACGGACCCTGTTCAAGCTGTTTCGGTGTGCCACACAGTGGTCAGAAAACATTTTCCCATACATGTCAGGAAACCTGTAATATACTTGACAAGCTGCAAACAGAAGATCTCGTCCTTGGTTTGATATGTCGTCTCTCCCATTTCAGACATCCAAAGAAGAATACAGCTCATTCAAGACTTTGAGATGCCAGCAGTCAGTAACTGTGTCAGGAGCTCCAGGGATGGACAGTACCTCATGGTTACAGGTAGACTGATTTGATATTATAAACTGGTAAAAAAAAAGTTTATTCAGAAAAGGAACTCGCGGGCAGAAAAGTAACAGCCCAAATTGCGTCCTTATCTACAAAACAAAATACATGGATCTAAATATATACACCGAAATAACCCATTTATCACAATAACATAAATTCTAAAATAGCCTAGGTATAAACAATTGAACAATATTCTGAGCATATTCGGAGTCAGATGTCGTATCTGCATATTACAAATATAACTTTAAAAATACAGCGGCTCTGAGATGGTAATGGAATTACTTGCTGACTAGAGAGCTGAATTTAAAACGCGTGCATTCGTAGTCTAATAGAAAGTGAGAAATTCAATCACCTATATTGGTACTGGGTATAATGTCGAACACCGTAGAATTCGGTACAATAGAATACCTGATAAATGGGTAGATTGGATTTATATGTAGTTTTGGGCTGATGGGGGGGGGCTCTTTGGGATTTTTTTCAGCATATGTCTGTGCTTTCTACAGTGAGTTCTTTTTTGTGCTATACTCCAGGAACTTACAAACCCAGAGTGAGGTGCTATGAGGTTGCACAGATGTCCATGAAATTTGAGAGAGGCTTGGACGCAGAAGGTTAGCAAATGAGTGATTACCCATTTTTCTGCTCCTTTCCTTTCCTTTTGGTACACACCTTGCGAAAACATTTGTTTGGACTGTGCTTTGTTTTCATACATTGTCTCTGACAGCAACTCTTCTGTATTTTCAGTGGTCACCTTTGACATTTTGTCAGAAGACTATTCAAAGGTAGGTTCAAAGTGTGGGAGCATGGATACAAACATCAATATTTCAAAGTATAAATCTTAAGGTTTATTTGACCCAGGCCAAAGTAGTTAGACCCCACATTCTTAGATACCTATGGAACCATCTCAACTTATTATATTCCAGGTGCAAAATTTGTTTGTTATTTGCAGGTAGTGTTCCTCCACTGTGACAGATATGTGGAGTTCCATGCTCAGTACGGCAGGTATTACAGGACCAGGATACCCAAAGTGGGGAGAGACTTCTCCTTCCACTACCCTTCGTGTGACCTCTACTTTGTCGGAGCAAGGTAAGTACAATAAACATTACTAAACAATATCAGTAGGTTTTCCTTTTCATCTTCCTTCTCTGTTGTGCCTGGTGGTATATAAGGGCTTGAAGTTTCCTTGTTGTCACTGGCAAGATTTTGTAGACATGTGGGGAGGTGTTGTCTACCCCCCTTACTGCCCTTACTGTATGCTGTCATACTAAACTTCCTGGTGCTTTTGACCAGTGATGTCACCTGTCCCTAAGTGATTGGTCATTTATGACTCTGAGGAAGGTTACAGTAGATTGATTTAGCTGATTTTGTTTACGTTTTAGAACAAATTGTAGCTATCCTCTAAAAAGATATAAAACCTGTATCTCTGTTTCAGTCGGGAAGTGTACAGACTCAACTTGGAACAGGGCAGGTTTCTCAACCCTCTGGTCACTAATTCTGTGTAAGTATCAAATGGTCAACACTTTTCCTGCAAACTCCCTGTCAAACTTCCTGCATTCGTGTATCATTTCTTTTGTCAACCAAATGGTTATGTTACAATGTCATATTAAAATCGACATATAAAGTACTAAGAGTAGGATATTTAGTAATAGGTAATGTAATGCCCTGTGAGAGATGATATTGTGATGATGTAAACAGTATGTAAAGACTGAACTGTCTGTTGTTGTTCCAGAGAGAGTAATGTATGTGACATTAACCCGGTGCATCATCTGTTCGCCTGTGGAACGGTAGAGGTATGGACAGTCTTACTTTCTACTTTTTGTTTTCATTTTTCTGCCATTTACCACCATATTCTATATTAATATACAATGTATAATCATATTAGTCCTTACACATTGCCAGAATGTCTGAGAATCGAAATCGGCATCTTTCTTTCAGGGTAGAATAGAGTGTTGGGACCCTCGAGTCAGGAGTCGAGTAGGAGAACTGGACTGTGCCTTAAGTAGCATCACAGAGGACACGACGTAAGTAAAGCTGTCTTTTCTTTGTTCTTATGTTCCTTTTACATTCTGCTTCTATTTTGTTGTTGTTGTTGTTGTTGTTGTGTACTCCTGTGTTGTGCTGTCTTGTGACGGAAATGTTTGTTTTGTCTCCTTGAAAATCCTATGACAAAACATGCTGTGAATGTGACCTACTGTATTACCTCAGTTGTTCTTCAGATAATGGTTGTTTTGGGTGTTAACTGTAGGGTTGAAGGTCTGCCGGCTATCTCAGCCTTGAAGTTCAAAGACGGCCTGACTATGGCAGTAGGCACTAGCACAGGACAGGTAACATCAACATACAGTATTAGAAAAGACTCTGTTTTTATGTCGATCTTCAACTTCAGCAAAATTCTTTTTTAAGTTCAATAACAAACCGAACAAAAAAACAAATGAACTGATGTGGTCTCCTGTTTGTGCACAGATCTTGCTATATGACATCCGATCCAACCACCCTGTTCTGGTGAAAGACCACCACTACGGCCTGCCCATCAACTCCATAGAGTTCAATGACCCCCAGGACCTGGTGCTGTCCACCGATAGCAAGATCCTGAAGATCTGGAACAAGCACACGGTGAGAGATGGAGTACTGCCGGTCATCCTTTTCCAGTTTTAAATTTTGTTTTCTATTATCTTAATTTTGTTTGAGCAAAGTGTGAAGCAAAGGTTTCTTAGGTTCAAAAGCTTAATTTTTGTCTGAAATATTGTAGTCACTAACAGAGGCTATTGTCGTCAAAGAAACAAGTCCAAAATCTACACATGTGGGTGACAACTTTTTTCCTGAGAGTCTGAAATTGTAAAGAAAATAGTGGATTTCTGTATAATGTTATATATATATCAAGGTGTATTTTTTAACGATGAAAAGAGATGCATATTTTCTGTGGACTCCTGTATCCTCCATGTTACCCATGATCCTCCACTGCCCAGGGTAAAGCCTACACCTCCATCGAGCCAGAGAGTGAAATCAACCAGCTGCACGTGTGGCCGGATTCCGGCTTACTCTTCATGGCGAATGAAGCACCGAAAGTCCTGACATACTTCATACCTGTAAGTGATGCCTTTGTATGATCTATTTTATATAGATATAGATTGGTGGGCCGGTTTACTCTCTCCTTGCAGCCAAGGGCTGAATTGTGAGGAGCTTACAATGGTGGTGGGGCTTAATCGCAAGGGTCTGGAGCGGCTGCCATTCGGCGCTAACTCAGGTGACCTCAATACGACCCCAGGTGCGGCCATAAGACTGTAAGGTTTGAACCACTCACACCGGGAAGGACCCCTACTCTTTTCGATAAGTATGGTGGGATCTTTAACGTGCGTGGGGTGTGGCTCTCCCCAAACACGGGACCTCCATCTAACGTCCTATCCGAGGGACGTCCCTAACCGAAGCTAGGTACTCATTTACACCTGAGTGAAGTGAGGAAAGTCGTGTAAAGTGCCTTTCCCAAGGGCACAAGATCGGTGACATGGGTGGGGATCGAACCCGGGACCTCTTGGCCCCGAGCCGAACGCGCTACCGCTGCGCCAACCGACCCCATATTCTATGATTACACAATTGTGTAGCTCAAAGGCTATAGAAACGATGATGGACACTGCCCTATACACCAAAAGGTGTAGGAAGGATTCTAAATGACTAACCTGTCCTTGGTACTCGTCCCCAGTCTCTGGGCCCAGCCCCTAGATGGTGCTCCTTCATGGACAACCTAACAGAAGAGTTGGAGGAAATGGAGTCTTCCACAGTGTACGATGACTACAAGTTTGTCACAGACACAGACCTGGAGAACTTAGGTAAAGGACATGCATTAGAAGTATAACAACTTCTGCTTTACGGGCAGTCACTTTTGTTGTACATGTACAACTTTTTTTTCATAGAATATTTAGCAAAAGACGGCTAAATTCTGTGCAACACATCAATAACTGTTTTAAGAATGCCCTTAATTTTCTGTCATAAACCTTTTGACAAATGTGATAGGGCTCATAGATAACTATGTTCTCAATCCGTTTTTGTCTGAAAGTATAGTACTGTATGCCTTTCAATGTCTTTCCACTACAGTTGGGTTTTGTACAATGCTGTTATGCTATCTAATTCAAACACATTTAGTATGCCTTTCTTACTGTGTTGTGATCCAACAATTGGAAGAGATTGAATTGGCCAGTCAGAAGGCTTGTTTCAACTTTGCCGACCTTCCACAGGATTGACTCACCTGATTGGCTCCCCGCTCCTCCGTGCGTACATGCACGGTTACTTCATGGATATACGTCTGTACCAGAAGGCAAAGACCATCGCGGAACCGTTTGCTTACGAAGAATACAGGAGGAACAAGATCCGACAGAAGATTGAAGAGACAAGAGACAGCAGAGTCAAAATTAAGGTAAAGCTTTTCTCTTATTTAACCCAAAGGTGTTTACTGATTGGTCTATCTTAGTCATGTGACTAAAGCACAGTTCTATTTACAAACACTTTTTCAGTGACCATGTTTTGATTGTTAATACAGAAGAAATAAATGTTTGACAAAGGGTTGAATTGTCCTTTTATAAAAAGACTACAACTGTAAATTTTTGCATGTCAAATATGACTTGAATAGGAAGCATGTTTGAGTTAGATGGAAGTTAAGTACTGTCAATAAAGAAATGAGGTTATGAAAGTATTCACAAAAGCTCAATACTGTTTTTTTGTAAAATAAAGACCTTTTTTTCTTTCATCTCACAGAAGTTACCCAAAGTTAATCGTGACCTCGCTGAAAGGCTTATGGAAGAAGAAGAAGACAACAAAGAGAAAGGCAAGAAAAAGAAGGCAAAGGTATAGATATGAGAGGTTTTTTGCACATATTGATTCAGTAATACTGCAAAGATATTTGTGTTGTGTTGATGTTTTGGAGCAATGTATTAGTTGGTGTATAGTTTACATGTGGTTTATCAAAATTATGTAGACAGATTGATTTGCATTTTCTGCAAACAAAGGGACAAAGCAAGTCTTGGTAAAGCTCTAGAACTATTTTCTAATTGTACAGTACTCTCATTTTGGAATACTTCCCTGTGAGTATGAAGTAATACTTTACTTTCGTATTCAGAAATTTAATTCACTGCTGCCTTGTTAGAATTTCCCTTTAATTTGACATGTGACACATGCAGTGTTCGAAATACCCACTAGCACACTAGCAATTGCAACCTGATTTTCTTGTGCGCTAGGTGCTCCCTGACTCAGGTAGCGCACCACGCAACCTGAAAATATGTATATATATGTAAATATGAACTCAAAGGTACACACTGTGCTACCTGGTTCAAAAAAGTATTTCCAACACTGGACACATGGCTACATTGTAAGTTGAAAGTGCGTATGCAGTTCATCAACCACCAGAAGCGTTAACAAGTCCTTAACTGTTCTCTTGTCCGTACAGGAAGCGTCCAGCCTTTTGCAGGACGACCGTTTCTCGGCGCTGTTCTCCAACCCGGAGTTCCAGGTGGACACGGAGACGGAGGAGTTCAGGCTGCTGAACCCCGTCGTCAAGCAGAAGAGCAAGAAGAAGAGAGAGAAGAGAGAGAAGCTGGAGGACCAGTTCCAGGAAGTAGAGGAGGATGAGGAGGAACAGGTTTGTCAGTTGTCAGCGTGCGAAATACTAGGTTGCCCAGTTGCACCGTGCAACCATATTTTGCTTGGTGCAACCTATTTCTACACCCAGGTAGCTCAGTGCACTACCTAAATTTTGTAGTAAGGATGCCCCTTTCTTCCATTGGGAACTGTTTATTGAGAAGTTCCCATGGAAGAGCTTATCACTTCAAGTAAGGGGAAACAACTCAGTGTCAGAAATGTATATTAAATGCACATTGCATTCTAACAAAGTTAATCATAATGAAGAAGAGTTTAAATTTGGGGCAACCTGGAGTTTTGATGGGCAACTTAGCTTTCATCCTAGGTTGCCACTGGGCAACCTGGCTCAAAAAAGTATTTCGTACACTGGTTATGTTGATGTATTGTTTACTGTGAAATGTAACATTATTATCTTGAACAAACAAGGCTCGAAGTACACATCTGCAGCTGGCAATTTGCAGCTGCATGGCAATTTGCAGAAAATATCTTTCTCAGTGGCAGGTAAAAATATAGACAATTTCATAGGACAATAAAAAGTGTCAGACTTGGTATCATAAGCATAATCAACATCATAAAAAAGCTTGTGTTGTATTAGGGCAGGAACAATGGCTTCTGTATTTGCAGAAGGATAAATTGCGAGTAAGAATTCTGACAACTTTATACTACTAGTATCATCATCATCATCATCATTGGTTGATGATATGGGTGGGGTTACCGCCCCTTACGGGGTTATATATCCTTTTGTTAGCTTGATATACCCTTTCATTAACTTTATACATTGTACTATATATTATATTACAGGTATAATATATTCAATATTACAGGTTACAGAAAAAAAGGTCTTCAAGCCAAGGCCTGACGTGCAGCTCTAGTTTGCTTGTTCAATATTACAAAATGGGGCTTGTCTTACACTGTGTCTGTAACAATTTTTGTACTGTAAAATTTGATTGATTGATTGATTGATTGGTTGGTTGGTTGATTGATTGATTGATTGATTGATTGATTGTTTGGTTGATTGATTGATTGATGACAGCTGCCCATGTTGTTTGCAGGAGGTAGAGGGGCGGGGCAGTGATGAGGACAGCAGCTCCTCGGACGATGACCGCGACCTTGTGGAGGAGTTGAGGAGACAACATCGGGACATCCGGAGAGAGAGGGCGCTCCAGCACAGGGCAGAGAGGGTAGGTCATAGGTCGTGATGGAAACCTCTTTGAATTTGATGTCGAACATTGGAAATCAGTTTGGTAGATCCAAGGACGTTCAACAGAAGGACTGAGCTCGCTATTAACGCCCCGCTGTGTCCATTGTTCCGCCGCGCCGAGTCCCGCTGCGTCCCTTTGTCCTCACGCCCGCGCGGTCCCCCATTCATGTCAACTTGGACACAGCCTTTCCCGCGGTTTGTATTTAAATCGCATGTAAATGAGCAACGCTATGACGTCACCTGCCCCGACGTCTGCCGAAGATCGCCTCGGTACCCTTGTGTTTCCGACAAATTCCTTATTTGGGGGGCGCAACTGTCATGCGCAGAAGTCAGCATCTTGTAGAGGGGAAAATGGCCGACATTTTGTTGTTTGTTTGATCGCTCTACGACAATCATGAGTGAGTTTACGGACGTTTTCGTCGAAATCTCCTATGTTTTAGTCTACTAAAACACATAAGAAAATGCATCGATTTATGTAGTTATAATGTAGTTATGCCACTTTTTCTGTGTAAGTAAACACTTTTCTATGAATGTGCAGACCCATTTGTTTTCATTCTGGCACGTTTTGAACCTGTTCGCCGCCGATTTTTTGTGCTCGCTGAGCTCAAACATTGCACTGCGTTTAGCAAAATTCCGAACTATGGCTTTGCATGGCGGACCGGCAAAGTAGTGGGAGGGGGGCAGATCTTTATTTCGGGGGTTATATTTTCGGTAAGCCAAACTTATAATCGTATTTATGCACGAGACGCGCACTGGGGGCATGCTCGGACATGTTTTCTCGTTTGTTTGAGGGACATGTGCTTGTTTGTACCAAGTATAACACATACGTTCCCAATCTTATTCGGTCCCTGTTTTTTTCCAGATCACAAACAAAGACTTGCTAGATTTTGTAGAATTTGTGGGCTTCAGTTCAAACCAAAGAATCGAAGCCGCACACATCGCATGGGTAAGTGGTACCGCTACCGCCAGCCGCGCCGCCAGTTGTAGCGCTCCCGTCAACGGGCTCGTCTTCTGTGCTGTTTCCAGCGTCGTCAGCTGCCTCCAATTCTTTCAAATCATCTTCAAAATCACTATAGTCCTCAAAATCACTCCAAACAAAGTCCTCGTCGCCCGGTCGCGCCATCTTGAGTACGTGTTAGACAATATCGGGACGCTTGCAGCGGCTTGGGATATATGCAAATCTGGGGTAATTGGTATATAGGTGCCAATTGCTTTTTCACACCTGAGTCGAACATTGCTGAATAGGGTTTTATGGCGAGCTCAGTCCTTCTGTTGAACGTCCTTGGTAGATCATAGGATATTTGGAGTTTTCCTTGTACACAGTAAAGTTCTTCTTACTTGTCAACATTTTAGGAGTCAGTGTGCTATACCTTTATCAATGACTGGAGCTTCTTCTTCTTCTTCCCTTTATGCCCACAATCAAGCTGTCGATTATTCTGGCATTTCGGTCAGAGGTCCTTGTACTAAGAATTGTCCAGTTCGTAGTCCATTTAACCTTGCCGGGTCAATTCCGAATAGTCCCGTCCAAACTCTGTTACAGCAGTGAAGACTACATGAGGCTGGACATCAGGTTGTTCACCGTGTCCACCTCTGCTGCATTCCAATCCTTGATGGTTCTAGGCAGGAATGAAAAGTCTCTGTACTGTGTTCTGGTCTTAATCTGGGAAAGCTGGTAGCTGTGTGTGCGTCTTCTTCTTGACGGGGGCAGAACAAGCTTGCTTTTTATGATTGGGCATTGTACAAGACTTAGTCCTTGGTTGCTACCTCTCACCACTAGGTGGCACGGCAGCAAGAATGCTGTCCCTGAGGAAGGTATCAGATTGCAAAACACTTGAAGAACTTGCGGAAGAAAATTTGAATTTCCCGTCCCATATCTTTGTTCCTTCTCCAGGAGAGGGATGCTGCTACAAATCTGACTCCAAAGTTCTATGAGCTGAAGATGGGGGAGGAGTTCACAAGGGACGGGGACCAGAGGAAACACAGTAAGAGGAAGATGAAGGCCAGTCTTGGGGAGCGGGTCCAACTTCAGGAGGAGACAGACAAGATGCTGAGGCTCAGCGGACAGGCCGTGGGGTCAAAGGAGTTAACCTTTAACCTGCAAAAGGTTTGTGTGTGTGTGTGTGTGTTGTGTGCGTGTTTGTGTGTGTGTGTGTGTGTGTGTGTGTGTGTGTGCGTGTGTGTGTGTAGGAAGCTGAGTTTGGGTTTCAGTTTATTTATTTTGCCAGCAGCAAGAGGTGTCTAGTGAGGAAGTTATTGGCAGAAGAATCTCTATTACTTTTAAAGACAAAGAAATCTTCCTTCTGGAAATGACAGGTACATGATACAAATGACAGATGGATAGATTACTGGCAGTTTAGGCAGTTTACCAGTTGTGCAAAAGACATTATTATGGGCACAAGGCACTAAAGGTTTACAAACATTGATATCTCTCCATTACACCCCTACACGACAGGTGGAAAAGCCGCGGGAAACCCAGCGTAAACTAGACGAGGCCCAGCATAGGTTAGAGAGGAAAGAGGTGCGGAGGTCTGCTGGACAGTACCTCAAGAAACCCAGGACAAAACCTGGGACTTTCTGGAAGGGCAAGAAGAAGAAATAGTCACCTATCCCTTGTTATTGGGATAGATTATATCTTGTAAGATCAACACCACATTTGCATACTGTATGGATAACAGAAAATCTAACATTAAAAAAACGACAGGTGCTTTCTCGTACTGATTTAATTTGGCTTTTCTCAGAATTTGTTCATAACTGAATCATGGCATTTTTCTGTTCTGGAATTATTTGAGTTGAAAGGAAAAGAAAATGAAGATTTTATACAGAGAAATGGAATTGGATTTTAAACATTACTGGACAGTTCACAAGTAGAACTGTTGGTAAAACTTTCTACCTCCAGTTGCATTATTTTACAATGATTAACAAGAATGAATGCCAACTGTGATATGGTGGTATGTCTCCTTTTTTTTGGCCTTGGGTGTTACACTTTCATTTATCCCAGACAATAGTGCCAATGTATTGTTAAATTATTCGGGATTATTTTGAATTATGTTGCAGTGTAGGATGGCCTTTCTTTCCATATACACATTTAAATGTGCATGGTCACAAGTAAAAGAAAATGTCCATAACCTGCTGATGTATAATTACATGTATTATCTCATCTCTACCCCTAATATATTTCACTTTTAACTAGAGTAGTTCAATTACGAATTAGGCCACACCGCCTTAATTTTATGGATGACATCCGCACGCACATTGATTTTCGCCTGTTCTCCAAAAAAAAAAAATCATGTCTTTCGAGGCTTCACGAAACTCCGGAACTCGGCTGGAACTCAGTACAGACTGCCGACTCATAAATGCCGCAAAAGGGCGGCTTATCGTAAAACGAACGGGGAAGCTGTGAAGAAGGATGAGACCTGAACAAGACTATCTACATCTACCTCCTGCAAATAAAAACTTGTTTGTTTGATGCAGTCACTGTGTCCTGTGCTTCAATTCGCAATACCGGCTTTGTATTCCTGTGGTTAAGCAGCATTTTTTTTTTTTTTTTTTTTTTGCTGGATTTTTTTTTTTTTTCGCCCTCTCGCATAAGTTTTGTGGTCCCCAGAGGATGTCATCCATAAAATTAAATCAGTGTGGCCTTACATGAAATTAAAACAGCTGATTATGCCTTACAAGAAAGACATGTGCACGTGTACATGTGTGACATGGAAACACGTTATTTATCTATGTCTGCCCTGAGATGAGGAGTTCTCTGTTGCAATGTTTCCTTCTCTCTTCTATGGCGACAGCACACAGGAGAAACACTCCACTGAGGAAGATGGCTCCCCCGGCAAACAGGAATGATGGGTAATACTTCTCAGTCATGTCGTAGAGGGCACCTGGGAATCAGAAAACATTCAAGTCTCATTTCTATTGAAGAACAACTTGCCATACGTTGTATCATATACAATTGTTGAGCAATGAAATAATTAAATCAAGCATAACATTAAAGATAGTAGAGGAAATCGATGACAATATTGTGGACATGAAGGTTTAATTACTTGCCAAAAATGTATCTGGACAGGTTTCTGGTATTGGTTGTTATTTAGGGGCAGATCATGAATTGGGGGGGGGGGGGTAATGATAAGGCCAGACGAACCTGATATGGGCAGCCCGACAACAGAGCCGACCCCCTGGCACAGCATGACCAGTCCCAGCCCGCTCTCAATCCGCTCTGCCCCCACCACATCCGCGGCCAGCGCGGTAGTCAGAGGCCGCACCAGTCCGTTAAACAAGCCGTACACCCCAGCCAGGACTGCCATTTGTGGGTAGGTTACCCCCAAAATGATCGCTAAAGAAGACGCCGACCAGAGCATACAGAAGACGGCATACTGGACTGCGCGTGTGCATCCAGGCACTTTGGAGACCAGTCCTGAGAGCAAACGTCCAATCAGATCCGTGATAGACAGGACGGAGGGAAGGAAAGAAGCCTGAGTTTTGGGTATCTGAAGGGACAGCGCCCGCGGTACCATCTGTGTAGGTGCCACAAAGTACGACATTTCATTGGCCACAACACACGCGCACAGGACCAGGAATGGTGCATGGCGGAGGAGGGAGAAGTCAAATAGCCTCGGCCTTTCCTTCGTGTACAAGTTCACGAATATACTGGACGCACGGGGGCGTCTTCTGAATTTCAAACTGGATGGAAGTCTTATACTGCCGCTCCGCCGACGTCTTTGATGTTGAGGATAAAGGGACACAGCTTCTGTGTCCTGGCTTTCTCTTCCCAAACTTGTGAGAGAAACCACAGAGTTGTTTTCTGGAAGGGAACGTTTACAACTCTGGGAGGCGGGAAGATTTATATCACGGCCCTTCTCCAGTAGATTAATACGACTCGTGTTTTTCGAAGTGTCTGTTGTTCTGGGTGATCTTAAGAGAAGTGCAGCAGCACAGTGGCTCAAGTTCATCCCAGCATAGATTTGTAAGACCTTTCTCCATCCGTACAGACTGATGAGATATTGAAACAGCGGCGAGAAGGCAAATCCGCCTACTCCCGTCCCTGCTAACACCACGCCGTATGCGAGGTGGCGCTTTTTGTCGAAGTTCTGCCCCACAGCAACCAGTGCAGGGTTGTAGGCCAGCCCCCAACCTGTCCCTAGGGAATGTGAAAACTTGTTACTGTTTAATTACAACTCTTGTGATTAGTATGATACGTAAGTCTGTGTTTTAGTTTGGTATCTAAACAGTGAAACACAAGTAAATAGACTAATAACGAACTGAAAACAAGGGACGGGTTCGATTTTGTTTGTTTAAAGATACCGTGTTAAAATTATAAAATGTTGTAAGGAAACTTATCTCACCTACTACCACGCCCATGGTGACGTACAGCTCGTAGACATTGGTGACGTAACTACTCGTAAAGAAACCCAAGGAGGATACAATTCCACCTATGAACACTAGGGGGCGCGCACCGAACCGCTTGTACAGCATGGAGGAGAACAAGCCTGTGAAGTCAATTGAATTGATTCTGTGATTCAGAATTTGGAGGACAAGACTAATTCTTTCGTCATCCAGAATATCTCCCGTTTTTTCGCCAAAAAGGTTGCATTGAGTACCTTTAACCATCCAACATGGCGGTCCATACACTACGTCATAGTCACGTGAGTACAAACACCCTATAGATAACGTAGAGAACACATGGTAGTCCATTGAACTTCCGTGCATACACAGGACAAGGCCATGTCATAACCTGCTTATCAGGCCTAGGCTTTCCTCGCTAAAGAGTGGCTCTTATCTACTGTCCAAGCAGAGGTTGGTGGGGAAAGATCGTTACCTTTTTATATGTCCCGTTTTTTTCTGTCACCGTGGGGTTAGCGACAGAAAAAAACGGGGCATATAAAAAGGTAATGATCTTTCCCCACCAACCTCTGCTTGGAGAGTAGCTCTTATCAGCCGCGCTTGTCTGTCACTTGTCCCCATTTCCAGTCGGATGGATTCGTCCGGCCCTGTTTCCTTGATAGCAAAAGGGTCAAACCAGTAATCTCTTGAACTAGATATCCCTGGCTTACACTTGCGTTGATAACAGTGGATAGGGTTGTAACAAATGCTAACAATTATTGGCCATTCCCCTGTACTCGAATTGTTTATTGGTTTGTTTTTTTCTTAAGATAGGCTACAACAACCGAAGCTTGGGACAACGACATAAGCACACAACTATGACTAAACTGTACAGCTCATTGTTTTTTTTTCATGAGCCAGAGCGAAGTATGAAGTGAGAAAATTGGACGACTGTATCGCTAGCTATCGACAACACACCATATATGAAGGACAGTTGAAGACAGCTTACCTCCCCCATAGGCAAGGGCCGATAGTATGGAGATCGCCCATGAAACCTCCATCTCAGTCGAGCTGAATTCTTGAATCAAGGCTGCGTAGAACACACCTGCAGCTCGGGAAAACCCGCCAAAACCACAGGTCTCAATCACGAACGCAGCGAACACCACGGCCCATCCTCGGCCTCCATCCGGTACATCCGTCCTTTCGGCTTTCTCGTCCTCGCCTTTTCGGATGTTGCTGGTCTTTCTCGGCTTAGGTCTTGCCTGTTTTCTAACCGGCGAAGGGCGAGGCATGAGGAGGGCCTGGTGTTTCGGTGCTGCGGGTTCTTCAGGAATGATGGTTAGAGTTTCCATGGTGGTTTTTACTGAAGACTTTCGCTGGTCACAAGATGTTTCTCATCCTTCCGGTTCGAACTGCTGAGGTCTCAAAATCCGGTTGCAGGCGGCTGGACCGACCCGGCTCGTGACGTGTACGAAAACAAGTTCTAACAGATATCGTTCACAAAATTGTATTACAGAAGATTTGATACTTAGAAAATCAGCAGAGGCTCAAGATATTGTAAGGAAATCAGTAACATTAAAGAAAATCGTGGTCATTTTGTGTAATTTTGATGATAATATATTTATTATATAGATCTCTATGTGGGTGAACAGTTAAAGGAGCAAAAGGGAGAGCGCGCGGATGACGTTCGATACCTAAAACGCGGTACAAAATGCAGTGGGTACATGAATATAGATATAGGTGGCTCCTTGTGTGGCGCCTGTTAAAAACAATCCTGTCATCAAGCCGTGTTTTAAAAGTCCTTCTAAATGTATGTGAAGACATTAAGACCTGTGCGGGAAAGTGGCCACTGGTCTCAAGCCTAATGTCTTGTATATTTCACATTCAGGAAGATATACTAGTACCCTATCCGAGCCTAATCTGCAGTACCGCTCCTGGCCGTAGCGATAAAAGTGGCGAAACGACCGTTAAATTGCCAAATTTCGGTCTTTTCGAGAATTTGGAAATCATGAAAGGCAAATAGGAGGAACTTCTATAGCATGGAGACGATTGGAAAGAAGATATACAATCTTTATATCTGCATAGAAATATACGTACAATGTGCAAGAGTGTAATACATACACTTTCATTATTTATGTTCCTTACTGAGATATACCTCATTCTTTGTTTAGAAAGGTAGTACATGTAGTATCAAGTATATCTCTAAACAATTTACACATTTACAAAGTTTACATGTTTTCGGCTTAAATTTACACATGTTATTTCATTTTGTGTATTTAACAGCAAATATGCTACGCCACATCGACAACAAACAAACCTTCAGTCGTACAGTTCTGATATATAGCACTTCATATAAATAATGTACTTTTAAAAACTGATATTTCTACCTCATAGCGTCTAACCAGCAACGCCATATCATTTACACAGAACTAATGTACACATGCCAACAAATGACACAGACTGTTGTATGTATTATGGCTGTACTTGTAAAGACGTATTTTAATATAGCTTCTCTGTAGTTGTGTCAATAATCTCAGTAAGAAACGACCAATGGACGACCAGCGTGCCGTTCGACCTACAGCAGGATTCTAGGGCAGGTTTCACAGTTGGCAGGTTTAGTATCATGATGTGAATGGTACCGTCACTCTTTCAGACAGACATCATTGCTGTCGCCCCTATCTCACTCTCAGTCTCAAACTTTTCCTGAGATACCAGATCAACCCGGAAGTAGTCCAGTTGGCGTCTCTCAATCAGGCCCGGTCACATTCGTCATACGACAGGTTTACGATAGCCAACTCAGGGCTCTCGTGGGGTCGTGTGGCGCAACGACAGAGTACTCGACTCGGAACCAAGAGGTCCCGGGTTCGAGTCCTGACATGCCAACGACCTTGTGCCCTTGGGAAAGGCACTTTATACGACTTTCCTCACATGACTCAGGTGTAAATGAGTATTGTATTGTATTTGTCCTCTGTTGGTGGCGGCATACTAAGTTGAAAAAAAAACTTGAGTGTGCCGTCACCATGTCGTGTCTCGAAATGTTTGAAGAAAAAATATAAAAAAAATATAAAAAAAATAAAAAAAACTCAGGGCATTCTTGGGACAGTCGTGGATGTGTCGTATGAAACTTTGGGTCAGCTGTTTTGTTACGGAAAATGTTGCCGTAGAACCTTGTCGACGGTCGGTTCTGCCACAGTCTGTCTGGATATCTAATCATCGACAAAAATCGTACAGTTAATGCGACTGCCCCTTTAGTGAGGTCTATGTGTCATTGTCATTCATAGAAGGTGTCCTCATATTTGGGCGGGCGGTCGTCCATAGAGGGGGTGGGGCTGGCGCACGAGCAGGTAAGATGATGGGACCCCCGACGATCCTCACACCGGATATACGTCACCGGAAGTAGGATGACATTGTCTGGAGTTGCGGCTGAACTTGGGACATACACATCCGGGACGTTTCCGGCTAAACTTGTCACGGACGGTCTGTGTTGACGAAAAACACGAGGTTATTCATAGTCGTTAGATGATTCAGACATTGAGAACAAAATATCAATACGCCAAAAATGTCCTTTGTTCATGTGGCCCTTTTTAAAGAGAGAAACTGGGATTCTTGTGTGCACGGTACCTGAATGTGAAGAGACTTGAGTAAGCAGGGGGCGGACTTGGCACAGGTGAGACGTCCCTGACAGGGTGCAGTTCTTCTGATGACTCATTGGCGTCGCTGCTGTCCGACATGCAGCAGCAGTTACACAGGTCCCACATCCCCAGACACACCAGACACAGCCCCAGGGTGGCCAGAGACACGCCGATAAAGGCAAGCTGGGAAAGAGTGAGGCGAACAGTTTTAGAACACATGACAGACTCAGTCGCGGTTCAGGTCGAAACAACAGAAACTGCTAACATCACTACATAAACAAATTAGTTCGCAACAACATATTGTTTTATGTACGTTTTTACTGATGTTCATTATAACGTAAGAAGTACAATGATGAATGAATGAAATGTTTGTATGCTTACCGGATAGTACATGGGAGCGTCTGTGAGACCCAGTCCTGCCATCACCATCCCTCCCAGGATGAAGGACAGACCGACGAACACGACAGGGTGGGCAAAACACGCCGGCCTGCGCATGCAGCCACTTGAAGCTGTCTCCGAGTCAGGTACTCTCACATCTACCGGCATCACAATGGCCTCCATGATACAGGATAAACTACAGATAGGACTGTCACAGAAGGACGGCGGTCTGTCTGTCTGTCTGTCTGTCCGTCCGTCAGACTCACACTGCGAAACTCAGTTCAGCTGCTGGTGTCACGAGAGTTCTCCTCGCCTGTGGTTCCGGTGGTGTAAAGTTATCGGAAGTGATCATGAACGAGCGGGTAAAAATTACGAGCGTCGGCACGTGAGGTTGGAGACAAGTCAAGCGTCGCTCTGCCCTCGAGCTTTCAGCTGACTTCGTATCTACCTCAACCTGAGAACGGCCAGGTTATGTGGAGTCAAGACGAAAGTGTAGTTCCCCACCTAACGGCGGCCTTGGTCGGGCGAATAGCAGCTCCTGACGTTGGAAAGTTTGAGATGAAAGAACCGTTGCGGCAAGCGATATGAATGCCTTGGCAGAAATCTTAAAATTGCGTCTCAAAATGTATCCCGCTGTTCTTATAAACACCCCCGTCCTGTTACTGTTTCACGGAGTCTCGGTATATAAGACTGTTCCCAAGAAACCCACCAGTTATAGGAAACGCGGAAGTCATTTAAACCTTATCTATAGTTCTGTATGACATGTCTCTGTTGTGGTTAACTTCAGGGAGAATCCATTATCAGAAATCGGGGTCAGCTTACTAGAAAATTGTTCTTACCTTAAATCCTCCAACGTGGGGGTATTGCCATTTCCTTCTTTTTCTCAACGGCTTTATGTATTTCACCCTCCCTCTCATACATTTTTCTTCCCACAGCACCTTTTCCGATATGTTAAGAAAGATCCATAATCGACCCTCCCTGTGGCACAGTTGGAATGGAATACTCCAGACTCAACTTGAGTCAGCTTGTCCCGCGGGCAGGTGGGCGTCACATCCGCTGGCCCGGCACACGTCATCACTACGTCACGAGGGTTCACAGAAACTTTTCACACCGGGTCTTTCCCAGAATTACGTGTGTCGTTCAAGTCCCGTCTGTACTTACTTACTTTGGTCGAGCTCCCGCTCGAACCAATCCAGAAAGCACACGCCATCCCTCTCTGTCTATCATCAGGGACCGGAGCTCCCCCACCTCAGTAAGGCCTGCATCTGACTTGATCCCGTCTGTAACTAGTGTAAGATATTCTAATCTGATTAAAACATCAAAATCAAACATTTCAGTACGTATTTACTGTTATAATTACAATTTTAAAACAGGAACACGTTACAATAAGGAGAACAATAGCAAATTACGTGTTTTGACATAGTTTGCTGAGTACGTGTCCGAAATGAATGATTTCAAGACTGACTGAGCATATAGAAAGTGTGTGTAAAGAGGAGAAACCCAGCTTATAGCCTGGTAGGGAAAGACATACTGACGCTATTCAAGGTGTAATTTCTAATTATAAGTCACAATTTGACGGGTGGCTGAACAGTGTAATCGGTTCTCACTCTGGGGACGGTTTGAATGTGGTAACGACGACATATTACAAACCGGCACATTTCTAAGAAATTTAACATTGTAACCTTTCGATACTAGTACATGTATTTGTGCTTCGTGCTGTGTGTATTACAGCTGCAAACTATCAAAACACAATAGGAGTACCATACATGACTTCCGCATACCCACATCCGCATTTAAACTAAAGGGTAAGGCCCTGTCACCTACTACTAGCAGTATTTGTACCAGTACGTAGAAGGAAGGGCACGTAATCTTTGTCCGTTGTGAAATAGGTTTTGAATATCATATATTATATATATATAACGTTAAATGTACAATGAAGGTCTTTCATCCAATACTCATCATTTCCACCAAGGAGGTTCAATATAATTGAACCCCTGGCTTCCACCAATATTAAAGTTGACACGATGTAGGCGTTCATAAACCCCCACACATCATCTACCTCCGCATTCCGCGGACCGAACTTGTACAGCGTTCACAGATCATCAATCTGCGGACCTACCGAGTTCCTGACTAGACACTACGTTACACCATGGAAGTTAGAAAACCTATCTGGTTGTACGTCCTCATTTATCAAACGGGATTATTTTAGTGTGAACTGTAAGAAATGGATTGGGTGCCGATGGAAATGTCATCATCGATCTCCTTCAACTGTTATAAATTTATATCATAAATCATTTGATAAGGGGCTTCCTGAAGAAGAAAAGATCTATTATACTCAGCTACCACTAGCATTTTTATAACACGCCAAAATTCCTTCGGTCACTATTCCGTACTACCTTAAAATTGAATAATGCGCACACGCAAACCACTCAAGCAGATGCAAGATCCAGCGCGCTCAGTGTCTTACGCGTGTTTTTGCGTCATTACTACGTCTGTTTAGTTAAAAAAATACGTTTGTATTCTTCGCATTCTCCTGTGCTACTAAAAACGCTACTACATCTGCTTGGAGATTAATTACCCGCCAAATATTCACTCGTTAGTGATACGTTTGTCGGCAGCCAATCATGCCGTTCAAATGTCTCCGTATGAAAAGGCCTCGCTCTATAGTGTCGTGCAGACGTTTTGTTTACCCAACAATGATACAAAACTCCGGTATCCAACACCAGGCGACAAGGGACACAAAAACGCCTGGCCACATTGTAAATATCGCGGACTGACAGAAAACAAAACGGCGTCATTCGTAACCGCTTTGGTTGGAGAGAATTTTTGTCTGCTATTCAGTAATACCAGAATGGAAAGGAACGCTTGAGCACACAGTTGTCTATTACTAGTCTATTGGAATTTGTTTTACCATCGTCACAGCCAAGTTGTACTGTGTGGCTTACCCCCATTCTGGCATTCTTCCAGTCCGGGTGCCAATATGTTGCTAGGTGCCGCATGTCGTGGGGTCAGCTTTTATATGTACTAGTATTGTAAGTAGCTTACCAGACCAGTAACAATTTGAGACAGCCTACAGTTTCCATATACTAGTAATTCGGCTCCCTTACCACTTAATCCAGACCTTAGAAGGATTAGATCAGGCCTGGATTAGATATCAACAAATAAAACCACCAAAGCATAGAATGCTCGTGTATGTGTATTAAGGATCAAACACGTCAAAAAGTACCACAAACATGATATACATATTTTAGAATACGTGAATACATTGTAGCAGCTAGAGCAAGCAACAACATACAATCACATCATAGCAGCAATTCAGTATATTATGTCTTGATGTAAATATATATCACAATACTGTCGGATATTGTGTGAGATGAACCACTAAAATATTAAGTAAAGAACTGCAAATCTCACACGGCAAAATGTTGAACATGATAACACTATAATGTACATGTATTAATAGTGACAAAATTTAGTAAATATTCAACAATAATCATACATAAGTAACCCATGAAGCGTCTCTATAACTTGTTGGTTTGTGGGAACAAGCTTGCTGAAACCTCCCTATCACCGGGTATAGAATCAAAATAGTACATTGATTTGTGATACCTGTCTCGTATTATATACTTATAATATTAACTATAAGTGGTCCTCAAATGACAAACCTCAAATGTGACCAGGAACACCAAGTGGAGAGAAGCTTGAACTTAAACTTGGGGCATGTGTATCGCCCATACCCACATTAACGCCCAACCAATTTATTTCATATAAACAATTCTGGTGTAATTCTACATCCTCTCTTCTTAACCACATTTTGTTCTAATGATACGTAATTCGGATCGCTGTAGCAGCATTGGCAGATAGTACAGTAACATGTACACAGATCTAGATCATGAAAACGTTCACAACAGGTGCACTGCGTTGGTATAAGGTCACACAAGACATAACGTTATGCGCAGTCACATTCGTCGGACGGTACTTTAACTTGTATGTAGGACTTTTACTAGCTATAGGCCATGACAGACCGCCAGTCCGTCACAAGTCAGTGGATTTTGTACGACATAGCCACTTCAATTTGCCGCCGTAACCAACATATCGTACAGCGATTGCGACATGGTCCTTACATTTACACAGTGCGTTTCTGACATGTCTATCTCTAGTAAAAATACTTAAGAGTTAGGACGACGAAATACAAAAATATCAGCACAGGATGTGCAAGCGATCGGCCAATTAATTTTGCCAATTGAAATAATTTCCCCACACATAATGATGGTACATGTCACACGGAGAGACAGACTACACAATAGGTGTGTACACATATCATGGACCATGAGCACGGGACAAAAGGACAGGTGCAGATTGAAATGTAGGGCAAGTGGGGGTAAATGGACAAATCACACACCTTTATGTAATTATGGCGCCGTACCTTTCTGGTGAGTGCGCTCTGTACACAATCCCGCAGTCACTGAGCAAAGAAACCCCGACACAAGGTAACTCATAAATAGGGCATAACACTATAAACTTGAATCAAGTTCTTTCACTAGAGAGTTTTGTTGTGGTGACTATGGGATCCATAGGTCACACGTAGAAAGAAAACAATTGTTCTTAACAACGTGGCCTTTCTTCTGCAAGGATGGATTTGCCTCAATGTTGTTCGGAGTCTTACTAGCCATAGTTGCTATGTTTCTGGTGACTTATACACAGGGAAATGATCTGCTTAAAACGGTACACATGGAACCTAGAGTGAATGCAGAAACACAGCAAATATGTCCAGTAAAACAAGTGTTGCAGAATAAGCACCTGTGCTTGTGACGCTAAGATAAGGCCGCCATGTCGGTATCACCACTGCTGGGCGTAGTTGGTGGAGTTGTACCGATGAGGCAGCTTGGCAGACCGCAAGGCCAGAGCCTTGTAGTAGCTGTCCTGGAACTGTTGCCTTGTCGCCTGGTCCATGAGCTCTCGCCGAGACATGGTGCTACTGCCCTGCCGCGATCCCTCCTCATGCCCCGGCCTGCTCAGCTCCGACCCTCGGGTCTTCTGGTACCTGGACGCCGTGTCGTCTTTAGCCGTGTGCCGGGAGTTGGAGGACACGGTGGAGAAGTCGCTGTATGTGGAGGCTGTAGAAGACTGTCTACCGGAAGGGTGAGATCTCCGCGACAACACGGCGCTCCGGCGTACCTCCGGTCCCAAAGTAGACCCATCCTGGACCTGCTGTCTCCACTGAGCTTCCTTCTCGTACGACGACATTCTGGATGTCTCCATTTTCGGTATAGAAGCTGGCGAGACTCGTGAACAGGATATAATCCCCAGAAGGATGGCGAGAAATAAGTATGAGAACAAGTGGCTCTTGAAGTCTGGAGAACTGCTACAGCGCACAGTTGTTCCCCTTTTCAGTTGTCTTTTGTATACGGGTCAGAGGGCGTTGCCAGTCGCAACGCCAGTCATTAGTAGACGCCATGTTGGGACACATGGGACCCGAGTATTGTTCTTGGGGCTCAGATTGCTTATTATCAATAAAGGAACTTACGTGTAATCTCCGAGATTACTTACGTGGGCCAGGAGACACACCTCATTTCTCAATGTCCTACCCTGGCAGGGTCATCAAACGTGGTTGTGTGTTCAGGGTAACAAAGGATGATTTACCAGTAACCACTGTTAAAATTATTACCGCCCCGCTCACAGCTCATAGTCATAAAATAGGAGTTAGACTCTTTGAACTGCAGATCATTCTCTACCTGCTAGGGGTCGTCTTTGCTCCATTTCAAAATCTTCATTTACCGACTCACATCTCTGTAGACAACTTCATAATGCTTCCCAAATTGGATCAAGTATTTCTTGCACAGATATTACATTTATCAACTTCAAAGAGAAGCCAAATTGTTGAACACCCTTCTGCAAAAAAAGTTTAAGCCAGTGTCATTCATAATCCCAAGGAACATGGGGAGGGAAGATATTCTATTTAAATAGAAGACCACTTATGTTACTTTCATCTAGGTATTGAACAATTTCTCAGATGGAATAGTCCATTCCGCACGTGATGGGTGAATTTCTTTTCTATTTTCATATTCTGGCCTGTTTGTACAGCTAGTGGGGTGTTTGATACAGCCAAGAATGCTACTTGTAATTCATGATTTACATAATGTACAACAAGAATCCAAATGTATGTTATTGGTCTCTTGTCTTATTACATTTGCAAAGGTTATGTTTTGGGTGTGTATGTGTTTCTGAACAGCATACTCAAGAAGTCATGGATGGATCATTATGATAGTTGGTATGTGGTTAGGTGTTGACAAAATGAAGGTCACTTAATGGCTTTCTTTGTTACTTAAAAAAAGCTCAGCCCTCAACCCTTATTGGTGTTTTCACTCTGAATAAAGACTTTATTCAGTTCAGTTCAGTTCATCCTATTCAAAGACTTTATAAGGGTCTTATTTTAAAGATTTAAGAATTAAAGATTTTATAAGGGTCTTACATTGACAGTGCCACTGACACACTTGAAATAGACAAACACACAGATGACTTTGAATGGACTTTTTTTATTGTCCAAAACATTTTCCGGGCAGGTCTTGTGGTTTGGACAGCATCTGGACTCCACTAGGCATCCATTTTTCTGTAAAATACAAAATAACAAGAAGAAACATATTAAAAGTTAAAATCTGACTTCTTACAGCTGGTAAAGATACTTGCTCATAAGGTGTGGAGTTCTGCAAGCTCTGTAAATTACTTACGGCTGTCCTTTGTCAGTAAAATAATAGGAAAACAAATAACCTTATGAAAAGAAACATATAATCAGTCCTATGAAGCATATCTGCCTTGCTATTTACACCAGCTTTTTTACATTGAAATGTAATATATGTAACTCTTAGAATACACAGGGCTACTACATCAAGGGAACAGTCTCAGCTTGCAGTCACTATGAACTTACGCGTCAATGATTTTATCCTTTATTGCCAGGCGCTTCAGGCAGTCATCGGACTCTCCCTGTAACAAAAGAATAACATAAGACATATTGGAGGATGCTAGTCTCTACAATGTGCAATTATACCAATATATAATCCCATCAAATGACAGATGCTGGCAAAAACCAAATTAGAATGCTACAGAGTGTGGAGTCCTGTGGACAGGGGAATGCATTACCATTTGCCTGATGTAGCCACAGATGGCGTAAGTCTTGTACTGTCCTGTCATGCGGCCAGTGGTCGGGTCAACCTGAAAAATGTGAAAAGGAACTTGTGTCATTTTGGATTGATAAGCACTGCAATTTTCATTGGACCACCTAAACGACATTGTGAAGGATTCCAAGACCTCTACAATGCCACAGACATTCAGAACCCCAATATTATTTTTACATTAATGTTTGACAGCCACAAATGCTTGAAGAGATTGACCCACCTCAGCAAAGTTGATCTGGATTGAGGCATGATCCTTGGCACCAATGATGCGGTTAGTTGATGAGCTGTGGGATGATATAATACCATCCAATGAACAACAGTTAGACATGCATGTACTACATCCTGGGCAGAATTGGTTGGCATTAAAATGGCTGTACTGAATAATCTACTGCAACTCAATCAAGTATTACCACCTCACTGGTGACTGTGAGAAATACACATAATATGAAGTACTCTGTTCAACTCAGCAGTCAGCCCCATTTTATACAATTACAGGGCAGTTGGCATGACTAGATTGACCTCACAGACTGACAGAGATTTCTTTCTGATATTGCCTGTTTTATAAAAGGTTTCTTTAGTTCAAATTATAATATACAATTTCTTCATAAAAATTCAAATCAACATCCTGTAATACAAACAAAACTATATCATCATTATTACATTATGGACCAAAGTGTCAGATTGTTATCCTGCATCACAGAAGAAACTAAACAAGTTTCTAATCTAGCTATTCTAGGTAATAAGTGATAGTTATTGACGACTCACCACTTGCGAGGGATGTACAGATCCACAACTTCACCTGCGTCGTTCTGCATGATGGCTGTCGGTTCTCTATGGGCTTCTACAGCTCACTGTTCACACAAACATAAATAAACAAACAAACAAACACAAACATCAATAGGAAGTCAGGTTGGACCACAGATGACAAAAGATGGGAGCGTGTCATGACAAGCCTCCATGCAGTTATCATCTATTCTCTACTGGACCTTGGCTGTCCATAAATCTGATATGAAGCAGATTTAATTGTCAGCTTTGGACTAATTGGAGAGCCTGCTTAACCCAGTTTCCATTCAGGTCAAGGCTATGCACAAGGCTATGCAATTTTTCCTATACAGTACATCATGCACTAGCCGCGGCGACTGTTGCAGGGCTTCTCTTACTTGCAGTCTTTTACATTAGCCCTAACAACAGTTGCGGAGCGGTGCATTGGGCCAAATGAACAAAGTTGTGATCCTCTGTGCCGGAACACTTTGAGTCCGAACTCTGCACGTCCCTAGATTCCTAACAACCTTACCTAGCGTGCCGGGGTGTTTTGCGCGTCAACCGGCCCCTGCGCGACCCGTACCGCCACTATTGAAAAGTAGTGGCTTATTGGCGCGCAGCTGATTCGGTGAACAAGATGGCGGCCACTCGGATCATTAATACATGGGGAGTGATCGCAAATAGTGGCGGTACAGGTCGCGCAGGGGCCGGTTGACGCGCAAAACACCCCAGCACGCTAGGTAAGGTTGTTAGGAATCTAGGGACGTGCAGAGTTTGGACTCAAAGTGTTCCGGCACAGAGGATCGTAACTTTGTTCATTTGGCCCAATGCACCGCTCCGCGACTGTTGCTAATCTAAAAGACTGCAAGTATTAAAGAGAAGCCCTGCAAGTCGCCGCGGCTAATCATGCACTAAAATCATGTGGAACAGGACTGTGTATTCATGTCATAAATAAATAATTTTTTGTCATCTGCCATTTTTTGGCTTGAAGAAATATATCTACAGAAAGGGTCTCCTACTAAAATGTAAGGGGGAGCTTCTACAGTGGGTTTAAAGACACAAGCAAGAAAAACTTGAGACAGCTCTAGTCGTGCAGAGCCCCATAGTTTATCAATCTCGTTTCTTTATGTAGAAAAAAATCTCGATACCGTGCCCCCCTCCCCATATCTTTGATAGCACGACAATCTTTGTCCATATATAATTGGCGCTTCTGATCTTAAGCGCTGCAAAATATCTCATCAGTGTTGTCTTAAGATATATCAGATCAGTTTTAATGGCTTTACTTCGATCAACTTAGCAGGATGATCCCACATATGACGAAAACTTTCGGGACGAAAACTTACATGTGCTTCCCAAAGATGGCGGACAGCGAAAGAGGCAGAACAGAAGGCATTCTGGGAAATATTTCCTTGGGGAACCTTATTAGGAGGAACGACTTCAACTGGTTGTCCTATTTTAACAAAATAAATATTTAAATCATCATTAAATGAAAAATAAAACATAAACCAAATCATCGATATTTAAGAAGGAATAAGTATTGATTTGACAGAAGTATCTTGTTTTTTTTACCATATAATTTTGTCCATATGATGATTTATAATGAACCTTTAGAGTAAATCATTCCTGTATGGGAGGGTCAGTGATCCGAACACATCACTCGTTCCCGGTGTACTCAGGCATTAGCTGTTCTCGCACAGCGGAGTAAGGACGTGCGTGTCGTTTCGCAGAAAGAAAGTCCCTGATATTTTGGGTAAGTACGTCGATATTTCTCTGGACATCACTCATAGTTGTGTACTAGGGGGTAATATATACAGTCAGTATGTAAGCGCTGTCATATGGCATTAAACAGATCTTTAGAAATTGCCAAAGTGTCACGATACAAGTGGGTTGGTGAGGTTGGTGTGTACAAACACTGTAACCGCTGAGCGGCAAAACTCGGTCAGTGGATCGTGTTTCGGCAACGTATTTCATATTCATTCAGGAACATAGAATATCTGTAGCAGCCGAGAGACTTGAAGTCGTGTTTTACTGTCAGAAATAACCCTAGTGGACGAACAGATTGTTGTGTTTGCTTATATACACGAGTGCGTCAGAAAAGTCGTCTTTCTGGTTTTGTAACCGGGTTAGGTTGTTGGGGGTGGGGGGTGGAGCTTATTTCTATGTCATATTTGTGGACTATTGGTCGCAAAACTGCTTGTGTCCTACTTGTCATATGCCACCGATTTTCTAGAATTGCTACATACGGATTTGTATCTGTTCAGGACGTTATTTCGTAGTACTAGGAAGCCCTATTCAACTGCCACCACTCTTCAGATCCCTGCTATGTTTTGTAATTTATGATAATGTTTCAGTATGATTAATCAGTGCCATTTGTGCTATTAAACCGTGGTCCTTTTCAAATAACTCTGATCTCATCCAAGAACAATACACCGAAACAGGGTGCCTCTCCAACTGGAGAACTGTACCCTTGTGAATTCAGGAAAGCGAAAGCTGCCTCTTGAGATTAGCATACCTCAATGGCTTTTTTTGGTGGAAATTTTCAAGGGTCGACCCATGTTGCTATGCAAATTGCAATACAGTTGCAGTGGTCTTCAATTCAGTGAGATGGCGTGGGACATACTAAAATTTCATTGGATGTTAGATGTATTTTAATGTCTTTTGGTGTGTAAAACATTATTGTTGTCATTATTGCAAATTATAGTGGATCTGGATCATCCACAAAAACCCACTATGACGATGAGCTAGAAGGGAAGTCAACAGAAGCGGCCTCAACTGGACTGATGTCCTACCTGGCCGTAGATCCTCTACTCTACTCTACTCTTTTAATAGAATGTATACTCTGATAGATACATCACTAGGGAATTAAAACTGTTTTCAGCAATTCCCTTGTTGTACTTTTATGCCTTTGCCCAAATTTGCAGAGGGACCAAAATGCAAGCAAGCATGAAATGGAAACTTTTGTCCAGATGAGCCCCCATCAGGAGCCCTGAGGCAGTACCTCCTACATTTTTACATGCTGTGCTTTGTTCTAGTTGCAAAAGTTGCAACCAAAAAAAAAAAAAATGAAAGCTTCACACTTGACTTGTACTGTTGACTAGTTCTAATTTAATGCTCTGATATTATATTTGTATCAGCCCTTGATATCCTGCTTGTTTCTTAGTGTAAAAAAAAACCTTCCCTACGGCTTTATCATATCCTGTTGTCCTGTACATATTGCTAGGAAGCCAAGGGCCCAGCTTTCAAAGGTATTTCCCATTACAAAGGAAGTGGCTTACTTGGCTGAATTTCATGATTGCAGCACTCAGTGACAGTACCTGGATGTACTAGAGACAACTTTTTTTTTTTAAATTTCAGCTTCCTCATACTAGTCATAGTCACAAAGAATGTTTTCTATTAGGCTTATCATGACTCAGATGCATGAAACAACTGCAAATCCAAATTTGGAAATCATATGTTAATACAATGACAGTGTAACTTTTGGAGTTGGTGCAACTATCTCTAACGGTTTACGGTTAAGTTTATACTAATAGACAAGGAGAGTTTTACCTATTAACCAAAAGAAACATTTGATTGTTACCAGCATTTCTACATTAATTGATTAAACATGTTTTCATTTACACAGAATACCCCATGCTTCTTCCAGATC
Source organism: Branchiostoma floridae x Branchiostoma japonicum (assembly GCA_013266295.2). Taxonomy (NCBI): domain Eukaryota; kingdom Metazoa; phylum Chordata; class Leptocardii; order Amphioxiformes; family Branchiostomatidae; genus Branchiostoma; species Branchiostoma floridae x Branchiostoma japonicum. The sequence goes on from CM023823.1 coordinate 22,776,291, forward strand.
CATACCCCCCTACACACACACTTGTTCTGCATATGGATCAAATTCTGACCCAGACATGTAGGAGTACAAGTCACTACTGTTCTTGCAATTCTACCCCCATCTTTTAGAATAATGTAAAATGCAACTATGGCTATAACTTTATAACTTAGAACTGAAAGCTGGAGTTAAACATTAATTTTTAACCATCACTAACAGTAACAGGAAATGACACTAAGGTTGAAGACCTGGAAGTAAAGTTTAATTAACTGTATCCTGAAATGATGCTGACCAAACATCTGGGTCTGATTCTCTGCACCCAGGAAGGGAGTAGAAGGAAGTGATAAAGTACCCTGAGGGGGTAGGAGTAATGTCAACATTGAACTTGGCTGAACTACCACTGTAAATCCTGGTCCAGTCCTAGATTTCAGCTTAACATATGGTCTTGATTTCCATGGGCCAGGGTTTAGTGTACAGTAAGTAGGACCTATACATGTTTTACAGACCCTGGCATGTGCAATGTGAAAGATCTGTGTTCTGTTGATACAAGTTTGACATGGGCTAATGCCAGAAAATGACCTTGTCATGACAACTATTTCTGTACGATTCTCATCCCCAGGGAACAAAGACAGAAAACTCTTTTATTGTTTTAAAATTCTGTGACAACATGAGATTGTAACCACAGCACTTGTTCAAGCCGGACATGTACAGACAAATGATATTCTTCTGGAAAGTGACAAATGATATATTTATGTACACATGTTTGACTTTCATATCTATAATACTAGTAGATGGAATCTGTAACCACAAATAGTTGTTGGGAGGTGTTGGGGAGTTTCAACACACCTTCACGAAGAATGTCTTAGCTCTATATCAGCGTAACCAGGTAAACAGAACCCCTGAAGCAGACCCCTCACCTGTCAGGTTTCCTGTTAATTACACAGGTAATCAATAATACATGCCAGGTGGTGTAACATCTGAAAAGACACACGCCTGTATCCCTGAGGCTGTTTGAGTTCTTGTAAACAATTATAACATAATGAGATTTATACTACACAGTGGCGGCGGCACGAAATTCCAATTGGGGGGGCAAGATTTTCATTAAACAATATTACCCCTAGCGAGCGCCGAAGACTTACCTAGGGGGGTCCGGGGGCATGCTCCCCCGGGAAAATTTGAAATTTTAACCCTCTGAAACGCCATTTCCTGCATTTTGAGCGGCAAATTTGCTGGTACACAAGGCTAAGTTTATTCTCCCTACTCAAGTACATTTCGTTCTCGAACTTCTCCGGGGGGGCATGCGCCTCCGAGAAAATTTGAAATTTTAACCCTCTGAAACGCCATTTCCTGCATTTTGAGAGGCAAATTTTGCTGGTACACAAAGCTAAGTTTATTCGCGCTACTATAGTTCTTTTGTCCTCGAACTTCTAGCGCATGCTATTTATCTCAATCAGGGGAATAAGGCTGCTTTCAAACTACTTGAGAAGGGTATTCTAAGATCAGACAAATAAACATTGAGTCAGTCCTTAGTTTAATCAAAATACCTGGTATGATGCGTCCACATTCGCACCGAGAAATTAGAAAAGGGCGGCCGGGTCAGGACCAGCGGAATTTTATCGATATCGTTACGAATGGCGCTACAAAACGAGATCTATCTTGGTCGAATTACGCACACCCTCTCAACTGCGTGAAACTCGCGCCATATTGTTACGTATGCACGACTGATAAACCAATCAGAGCGCAGGTTATGATAATATCTGAGGTGAACCAATCAGATGCGGTCTTGCACGCGGTCATGTGTGTATGTAGAAGATGGCGCCCGTGTGATTTGAAATGGTAGTGCGCGCGCAGCGCGGAAAATCCGTTTTACAAGCGGTTTTACAAGTAGAAATCCGGCAGTTTGATGGCTGGTCATTACATCTACGAAAAATTCACAAGGATTTTAGCATGATTTTTGGGAGGGCGACGCCCCCCCAACATTATTTTTGGGGGGGCGGCCGCCCCCCCTGCCCCCCGGGTGCCGCCGCCACTGGACTACAGTTGCATTTGTGAGAATACAATTCAAGATTGTCTCATTCTTCCAAAAGAAAACTACTAGAGGACTTTTTTAATAATTGGGTGTATGGGTAAAGTGTAGTTTGCCCTCCTCATAACAAAAGTGAAAAGTAAACAGGAAAGAAAAACGGCAAGCTTGTCTCTTACAAGGTTTAATAGCCAAGTATTTAGCCTGCTAGGTAACCAAGGCTTGGTATGACCAAGGTGGTTGAACCTCCTTGATATGACTAAACATAGCTGGGGTTGCTGAGTGAAGCTCACATTTCTGAAGTGGAATTCTACCCTGGACACCCCCATAGAAGTGGCCTGAGTCCGCCCAACCAAGTATGCCACGCTTGACCAGCTGCGTCCCCCAGGTATCCTCCACCATGCAGACAGCCCTTTGTCATGTTTATCACTCTGACGTCAGACCACTTTCTATCTTAGAAATCCCCATAGGAATGTGTGTAGACAATGCGGCTAAGGAAGTATCCTGATGGTCAAGCATGACTCACCTATGACAGGTTCCTGTAAAAATAATGATATCCTGCACCTACCAGGTAAGTTCTACCTTACCAGACAGGTGAAACAAGACTCTCAGGTGTTTTCTGTCATCGGTTGGAAGTACCTAACTCTCAGGTAACAGGTCTGTCAGTTTACAGGTTTGTTTGGGTCTTGATTACTCGGTGTAAGGTTCTATTTGTCCAGTGTAAGACTGGAGATTGTTTTCCATTTCAAAGAAAACGTAATGAAAAACTGGCTGACAACTTAGATACTGTAGATTGGAAGCTGTTAGTGCCACAGTCATTGATAAATATAGATTCACAACAGCTTGGCCAAGAATAGTATGTTCATGGTTACCTAGTATTTTAGAATGATACATGTAAATGTACTTTGAATGGGTGTGTGCTTTGAATACCAAGTTTTGACACAGTGCAAAAGCTAGCCGTCTTTTCTCCTCAGCTGACAGTTTTTGTTTCCTGTTGTTGCCCAAGAAAATGTGTGACAGCCGAGGAGCGTCCTCTTTTATGTCCTATTGATAGTGTAGATCTGTTCTTTGAACTCTTTAAATGGAAAATTTCTGTTCGTCCGTTATTCTGATTGCACAGTATGTGTCTTTGTCTAGACCGACTCTTTCGGAACCTGTAATTCTCTTGCAAATGGCACAATGACAGATTGTTGGTTACAGAGCTTATAGGGAGGTGTACTTTGAAGTAACTTATTATCACAAGGGCCCAGACAATGACTATGATTTGTCTGTACTTTGTGAACATTTAAATGACTTTGATATATAATTCCGAGGAGAGGCTCAAAATGGTCTAGGGGAAATGGCTGTTCATGTAAATGTAATATAGGTGTCTAAGTTACAGCAGTAATAGAGATTTTTTATGCAGTCTGTTTTTATTTACTGCTGTTTTTTGTGTCAGCAGTGTTTACATTTTTTGTCTCCTAAGAAAAACAGGTTGCATGACTGAGATTCCTAGGAATTGAAATCTTGAGATTCCTCACTGTTTGAGGTCCTACTTGGTCTTTTCTTGCTGAATGGTTAATGTGTAACTTGAGCAGGCATTGCTGGAATAATGCTGTTGAAAAAGCGCGAAAAGTAAAACACATAAGGCAAGTATAAAAGGTCAGCCTTGTAGCATATCGTACAGTGGCAGATGATAAAACAGGTGCAGTTTTTCATGACTCTATGATAACAATTTTATAATCCTATACTTTCTGTCCATTATATGCCATTGTCACTAATTTGTGTTTGGCTTGATGGTATTGATATGCAGTGCTAATTCGGTTGACACAGGATTATCAAATCAACATACAGGTGCTAATTGCTTGTCGTGTAGTTGCTAATTCACAGGCCTTTGTGTGTGTCTGCTGCCATTGTTTGTGCCTTTTTTGCATGGGAACGAGCCGTGGCATCGGCGGCCTTTCATAGGTGTCACTTCACAGGTTTTCAACGACATAACGGTAAACTTGCATTGTGCTATTGTTTGGGTGAGGTAAGCCAATCAGGTTGCAGCAGTCAATAGATGGGATATCGTATTCATTTTACCATGGTGAGACTGGAACCTGAGTGGGGGTGGGGGGAAGAATTCCTCAAGCTTTGAATAACACAACCAAAAAGAAAGACAGGAAATTAAAAAAGAAAGAACAATAGAAATTCCTACTCTATAGTCTACAGAAATAAAATGAAAATATAAGGAGCAGAAAAACTTGGACCAAAAATTTCTGCCGACTTTCTCCCCATGTTTGAGTGGTCCAACCCACTTCATTTATTATGTATGATGCCATAGCCAAACAATGACCGCGTGTTTATTGACTTTTATTTGTTCCCTTCCATGTGCAGCAGTTAGACGAGCCAAGGAGGAGTGGACTTAGCCCTTGTGTTGGAGATGGCTTTGTAAACACTCGCACGACCGTTAAAATGTTCAATATTTGAACCTGTGGAACGCAGAGGTAACAGCATGGCTGCGCTGACTGTTCCATTCTCGCTGAGCAAGTCTCCGCTCAAGATTCTCAATCGCGGGCCAGACTTTTTCCGTGAGCAAGCCCTCAGCAACAACAAGAAGGAATCCCGTCAGGGGAAGTCTGCACGGGAGCTACTGGAAGAAACAAAGGGAAAGTATGTGAAGAGTGTGAAAGTACGGGTGCAGAAACAAGAACCTGCAACCACGAAAAACCCTAATGCGAAGCCGAAGGTTAAGAACAAGCCAAATGCATCATGGCCCCCTGCGAAAAAGTCGGAAGGTAAGCCTGAAGTACCACCAAAACCTATCTCCATTCTGACAAAGAATGAGGTGTCAAACTCTGTACCTGACATGAAGCGACCAAGCCCCAGCAAAAGTGAGACATCCTGCTCCATGCCAGACTTATTGAAACATTCGAAGCAAGTGGACCAGAACAGTAATACCATCATTGACAAAGAGTTGTCCAATTCTGATAGCTCCCAGCCCAAGAGGTCCAGCACAGAGACACAGGGTTCTTCAGATGCTGAGGAGGCGAAAAGCAGTGAATTTTTACAGACCTGTACAGCAGAGGAGCTTCTTTCCAATACCCAGAATTCTTTAAAGCACATAGGATTCCCTCTGCTGAGAAGCTTTAAACTGAACCCGACAAAAAAGCACAAACAGCAGGAGAGTTGCCGAGAAAGGCTTCGGACACGCAGTTTCTCAGGGTCCTCTCAGAAAAGTGGCAGCCTTCGACGATCCAAGTCAGATGTTGGACACAGATTCCCACAAACACAAGCAGACATTGACAAATTTTTCAACACCCTAGGGTTTGACAAGGGAGTCTCCTCACCACTAAAACGGGCACAGGACACTTTGTTCACAAACAGCCAATTTTTCAGTGACTCGAACTCTGTGAGTATATCGGTCAGTGAGGACAGAGACTCTGCTGACCGCCCTGACGGTGAGGAGGCAGACGTGGACCGCATCCCTGAAGGGCCATCTGTTATTGAGAGAAATGCCAGAATCATCAAGTGGATGTACCACTGCAAGAAGGAGAGAGAGCACAGACCGACAAGTGGAGTGACAGACTTGTGAGGTGAGTTCTATAGTATACTGTGCCATCTGGAAATATTGTAAAATCTGTTGTGTGTGCATCCCGGAGAAATTGTTCTGACTAGAAAATACCCTCTTAGAGGAAAAGGCTATGGGTACATGGTGACATTGGTAAATGAGTTTAGAAAGATGATTTATTCATCTTCAATAATTAAAATGTGTTCAGTTTGGTTGATCTGTTTTCAAATTGCTCTTTTGTGGAAGCCATGCATTTACCATATAAGGAACACAGGAGGTGACTTGTATTGTGAGGACTGCAAGCAAAGCTTTCTTTGAAGTTTGATTCTGAATGCTATTTTTCTGGTGTCTTTGTTGAAACCTGCACAATGAAAGGATTTAATTCTGTAAACAACTGGGCAGGGCAGGACGAATTTAAAGCATTCCTTTTCCTACCTCTCTCATGGAGTAACAAAAGCAAAATCCCTTGGTGTATTGAGCCTTCTAAGTTCTATACGGTGTGGGTGGATCTGCCGAGATGTATACCAGAACAGACTTATTCTGGTCCCCACCAGTGTGTAAGTTTATCATCTGTTCTTTGACCAGCAATTTGCTTTCAAAGCATTTTTTGTCCTGACTACTAGCCTAGACAAAACACTTAACAGGATCCTCTTTCAGTTTTGTACCAACAAAAACAAAAACTGTACCCTGAGGATGATAACAAATTTGTCATGTAGCGAACCTGTGTCCACTCAGTCTTTCCTAATTTAGCGTAATCCCTGGATTACATGCAGCTTACAATCCATTATTCCAGGAATGAACAGTAATGCTGACTTGGCTAATTTCTTACTGCTATTCCCTTTCGGTCCTGCATTGTGGGTGCCCTCCACCTATGCTCACCTGTGCTTGATATATCATGGTCACAAGAAACAAATACAGGCAGCTGTGTCTGAAAAGTCCATGTGGTTTCTTTAGAGTCACCCAGTGTGCACCATTCTGAATTTGGTTTCATCAAGGTCAAGTCCCAAACCTTAAAAAACTCCTGTAGGGAGAGCTTATGGACAAAGTCCCCAGGCTTGATGAAATCCAGTTTAGAATGATGAGAAAGAGCCTTGAATTTCAAATTTCATTGCAGTTGATGAGATCCACAATTCCTCTTGTAAGAATACCAGCATGAGGTTGTGTTACTGGAGAACCTTTAAAATGAGAACTATTTTTGTAAGGTTATAATCATTATGTTTCATTAACAATTGGATTTAACTTCTTTGAGAGTAGTAGAAGATGAATTGCCAACAGATGTAAGAAAAGGCAGACACCCTGGTAACATATTACTTCACTTAGAGCCAATTTTCTGGGAATTAAGAACTGCCCAGAGCTACTGCCATCAGAACTCTGCGAAGACTCAAATGTGGGACACCATCTGGTTCTTTTAATGCAGAGTGCATGCTCAGTATCAGATCAGGATATTGCTCAATTATTAACCTTCCCCAAGGAGGTTTAATAATGCTTTTTGGTAGCATGGTCATGTTTGTGGTTTTGCTTTGTTTTTTATTTATTTATTTTGTTGTGGACGAACAACATAACTCAAGCTGTGGATGGATTGTCAATTTGTCATCGTGCTATTTGGTATGTGGTTAGGACTTGACCTTTGTTCTTGGACATTTTACTGTAAATCTTTAGCAAGAGGTCAAGATGGAGTCAGGGCTGTATGGGAGGAAAGACTTCTATCTTACTTTATCTTGTCAACTGACAATTGCAGCGTGCGAAATACTAGGTTGCCCAGTTGCACTGTGCAACCATATTTTGCATGGTGCAACCTATTTCTACACCCAGGTAGCTCAGTGCACTACCTAAATTTTGTGGTAAGGATGCCCCTTTCTTCCACTGGAACTGTTTATTGAGAAGTTCCTATGGAAGAACTCATCACTTCAGGTAAGGGGAAACAACTCTGTGTCAGAAATGTATAAATGCACATCGCATTCTAACACAGTTAATCACAATATAGAAGAGTTGAAACTTGGGGCAACCTGGAATTTTGATGGGCAACCTAGCTTTCATCCTAGGTTGCCACTGGGCAACCTGGCTCAAAAAAAGTATTTTGTACACTGCAATTGTCAAATCATGAGGATAACCACACAGGCAACCCACGTTCAGTGTCTCCAGAAAACCCTTTCAAACCCCATAAACAAAACCGAGTCTGAACATTGTTATACCTCTGATCTGGAGAAGTCATCAGCCAGGTGTAAGGGAGACAGGGGAGAAAATATGCCATACTTCTGATCCCTTCAGACTGACTGACTTCCTGTACCAGCCAACTCTGGTTCTCTCCTAAGGGTACAGGGGTGCTGATCAGTGTGGAAAGGCATTTCAAATGTACACTGTCTGAAAACAGACAGATTAATTGTATACGTATGGGCCAGTTGTTGATTATTCAGACAATCTTACTGATTCATGGTAACAAAAGCAGCAGTTTGAGTCAGATATTTCATTTCCGAAACACCTGAGAGAGTGGACACCTGACACCAGACACTGCCCACCTCTACTGAACATACAGTAATTCACTTTCAAATTGGTACAATGTAGTTACTCATGGGCCAACTTTGGACTGTTCAGACAATGATAAGTAACTTAAGCATTACTTTGAGTCAGATATTTCCTTCCCAGAAGCACCTGAGGAGACGGGATACCTGACACCAGACACTGCCCACTTCCACTGAACATACTTTACTTTGGTAGTTACTCACTGCCACATACCGTACAATACAACAGGATACAGGCTGTGGGTCACTGCATTGTGAGGGGCCAACCTCCCGAAATGTTTACACTCAGGTATTCACTGTCAATACAAACCGCTCCTGCAAGCCATCCCATGGTGCAATGTGTGTACACTGTAGTAAATGTGCTGGACTCCTTTCTTTACAGTTCTGTAAATGAGGAACACTTTGAGATGTTTACTAGAAATATTTAAAACTTCATTGGTTCAGACACAAGCATGAGGAGGGTAGCTTGCTTATGAGCTTTTCAGCTTGAGCCTTTGGAACAGGTGTAAACTTACAAAACTACTGCTTCAGATAGATAAACAGTCATGGAATCAGACAAATTTGTACTTTGAGCTAAATATCATAGGCAATACTTGAATTCTTTGATACACCTAGGTTGGTTTAGGGAAAAGCAATGTTGCATTTACCTGGGTAGATCTAGAGGCTGAAAGGGGCTCTACTGATAGTGATACACACAGCAAGATCATCCTCTTCCCTCTTAAAATGTATGAACCTGTGCATTATGGACCACCCAAACTTCACACATTGCCACTTGAACGGTGCAAAATACAGCCATGTGGTTCCTGTGAGTGGGACAACCTTGTGGTTAAATGTAGCACAGTTGTAGTACTTCTATAAATAAACAGAATTTTCTCCCACTCCTCTGGCTTTCTGGTAGCATCAACACCTGCACCCCTGGTTACTGAAGAGGGCTTGTGCTGTCTGTCAATGTTAGGACAACAAGGTCTTCTCCCTTGACCTTGGCTTCCAGTATGCCATTAGCTTCCACTGTGGAATTTGAAACCATGACCTTGATTAAGGCAAAGCCAATTTAACTAGATGCTCCTCGGAATTGTGTTTCAGATTTTTGGGATGCCATAAAAGTCTTTTTTGCACTAATCCAATGCCATGTAAAGTTCAAATTTCTTCAGTTTGGAGACCAACTGTATGGACAGAAAAAATGACATCAACAAGCTATAAAATACTCCAGTCATGTTTGTGTTTTTGTTCAAAATCCCCCTATCCTCACCCTGAGAAACAACTAATGAAGTTGGCATGGTCTAAGTCAACAGTTGGACAGGTGTACATTCTTGTTGACCAAGTACTAATTCTAACTTGAATCCAAGAGAATTCTGTGGATGTGGGAAGACTGGCAACTATTTGTGTTTGTGTCAGACAGTTAAGTGAGTTTGTCATAAGCTCTATTAGGGTCACAGCTTATAGAGATATTGATGATATGGTCGGTGACAGTTGTTGAAAACATTTGGAGAGGGCAAACAAAAAAGATTTCCTTGCCTTAATATTGTTGTTGAAAACAATGAAAGTGTTTGAAAACTCTTGTTTTTAGAACAATTCTTCTTGTATTCCTGTTGACTTGTTCATGGCTGTCACACGGTGATGCTAGAGTGGTACCACATTGGTGTGTTGACTCTGCACCCTTGACTCTGTGAGAGGTCCCATCTATGTTTCCACCTTAAATCACAATGCTTTATGAGTGTCTTGGGAAGTACCTTTGTTTGTATTGGCAGAGCTTGAAAGTTATTTATCTTTCAAAGTCCATCAGTGTACGAAATACTTTTTTGAGCCAGGTTGCCCAGTGGCAACCTAGGATGAAAGCTAGGTTGCCCATCAAAATTCCAGGTTGCCCTGAATTTAAACTCTTCTACATTATGATTAGCTTTGTTAGAATGCAATGTGCATTTATACATTTCTGACACAGAGTTGTTTCCCCTTACCTGAAGTGATGAGCTCTTCCTTGGGAACTTCTCAATAAACAGTTCCCAATGGAAAAAAGGGGCATCCTTATCACAAAATTTAGGTAGTGCACTGAGCTACCTGGGTGTAAAAATAGGTTGCACCAAGCAAAATATGGTTGCACGGTGCAACTGGGCAACCTAGTATTTCGCACGCTGTCCATTCTTGTTTTGTTCCATGAGTTGGTTGTGAAGGGATCCCACAGAAGCCAGTGCTGTGGACACCTGGCCCCTGATGTTAAACCTGTATAATGAGGCATGAAATGTGTTTGTGGAGGCTTGTCCTTGTGGGAGGTAATGAAGAGGTGTAGAAAGGTCCCAGACTGGTGGGCAGGAGGTTTTGCCACCCCAGGCAAGATTTAACCCTGGCAATTCTGACACCTGTCAAACAGGTGGCCATAAATCCTTTCTTAATTGACTTAAGTGGTAAGTTTCCACCATGACACATGCAGATAGTAGGCTAAGTCAATGACCTCAGTTAAACCTCTCCAATATACAGAAAAGTGTCCTTTGAATTTTCTCCTTTGCAATATTTTTGTGCCCAGTATGTTACCAGGACTGTACTTGGATTACAGATTACTCAGTATGTTATACTAATCATTTATGTACTCTATAACTTTATGCATTATAATTACCCAGGAGAACTTGAGCACTTGGGACATCCTCAGACTAAAGGGTGGTAGAAAAGCTGCTACATGCAGCGTGCGAAATACTAGGTTGCCCAGTTGCACCGTGCAACCATATTTTGCTTGGTGCAACCTATTTCTACACCCAGGTAGCCCAGTGCACTACTTAAATTTTGTGGTAAGGATGCCCCTTTCTTCCATTGGGAACTGTTTATTGAGAAGTTCCCAAGGAAGAGCTCTTCACTTCAGGTAAGGGGAAACAACTCAGTGTCAGAAGTTTGTAAATGCACATTGCATTCTAACAAAGTTTAAAGTCGGGGCAACCTGGAATTTTGATGGGCAACCTAGCTTTCATCCTAGGTTGCCACTGGGCAACCTGGCTCAAAAAAGTATTTCGTACACTGTACATGTATCTATAACAACATGTTCTTACAAGAAGTGGTCTCCTATACAAAAACATGATGAAAACCTGTCCACCACCTGTAAGTGCCTGCAACATACACAAACATATCAGGCTGACATTCCTGTGTCCGGCCGCACTTGTGTCTAGACACGGATTTTGGCCCACACAAGTCCAGTCCTCCGTTAGAACTTTTATCTATCGGAACAGACCAAAGCTAAACCAGGATGATACTCAGGCTCCTGTCTCCGTAAAATCCTCTTAAATGTAAGACACATCAAAGTACATTTGTTTTCATTGTGTTAAAAAGTACCAACAGGACAATACTTGTTATGACACTTCTTCCTACAAAGTTGCATACTTTGTGTGGTCATTGTTGTCAGTGTAAGATAGACAGGCGGGAGACCTTTCCAACACGGGAATGTTAACAAACTGTTAACCAGGGCCTAAGCCATCCGGGTCTGCACAGTGTACCACAGACATAAACAAACAATTCAGCAATCAGCACAGTTATGTAAGGATTGCCTTGAGTTGTGGTCTCTTTTTGTCTGGCATGTGTTTATGAGTTTATGTGGGCCATTTGTTGTTATTGTTAAAGCATTTTGCTCATATTTATGGCTATCATATTTGTATGGGGAGTAGACTTCAGGTTTGGTGATGGTGGAAATATCTTTAAGGTGTTGATAGGTGGGAGTTTTGTCACTTGTATGTAGCACAAAACAAAGCTGGCTTCTGTCAAGTCAAGCCCTGCATGACTGACGGATCCTCAACTCTCCTCCCTGTGGACAGATAGTACACTGATCACAAACGCCAAGTCCAGATTCTTGCCTAGGTCAGGTCCTTGGGAAAACATCAGTTTGATATTAACTTAGTGGGAGGCTGTGGAAGATAAGGTATTACTGGCATACTGCCCTACAGGACTCTTCATAACTATGGACCACCTACATGTAGGACATACACAGTTTAGCTGCTTGAGCAAGGTCTTGAAGTCAGGCCACAGTTTATTGTTTAGACCACAAGTCAAACACAGTGGAGTTTGTGTTGGATTCTCTTGTGACTGCCATGATAGATTTTATATATATGTAACCAGGGCTCGAAATACTGGGTGCATATGCACGGTAGTGCAGGTAAAATTGGGGCTGTGCAGGTATTTCTGATGTCTACCTGCACCTAACTTACACAAGTGCATGTACTAGGTTTATAGATACATGTAGGTGTATGCAGGCTTTTATTTTGCTGTATTGACTGTAACCACCTATGAAGTATAAAAGAAATAATGGCAAGTTTGTGAACAGTTTTAGTATACTTCTTGAGTGGTGCAGGTAAAATTTGTCTGGTGCAGGTAATTTTCAATGTTACCTGCACCAGTGCAGGTATGCAGAAAAAGGTATTTTGAGCCCTGGTAACTGAAGTAAGCATGGAACAGTATATGCAAAGTAGGGTAACATTTGCATGTTGGATGGGGAAAGACCATAAATCACTGTGTGGCCCCTGTGGTAAAACAAGAAGTACTCAGCAGAAAGTTTGCTGGAGTAGAAATAAGACTATGCACCCATTCCTCCATTCCTGGAAGTGCAGCTTGCAGTAGTGCTCAGTCCAGCTACATTATCTCCCATGTTTTTACTGAGGCTTTATCCCGCTGCAGTTTTGTGACTCAATGTTCTATGGTGTACCCACTTGACATTTGTGGAATGTTAGCACAGAGTACACCGTGGCATAGTTGTGTCCTGACCCAGGGACAGTACAAACAATGTGTTGACACTCAGGAATGGACAAAGTGGGCTTGTAAATTACCAGTATGCCATACTCAACTGTTTCATTTCCCACAGAAGAATTAGTTCCAACAACAGTGAGTTGATTTGGAGGACCTGATGCTACAGGTGTTTTTGTCTTCCTCATAAATTCCCCCCTCCCCTCCCCTTGGTGAATTCCTAACGTTCCTGTCTGTGATGTTTACCATAGCCCTGTTTACATGACGTTCCTTTCGACACCATGACTCCCTGCTTACATAGTTGATTGATTAGCAATAGTCTTTGGTTCATTCTGTCCCTAGAACCTTTAAACGTTTATGTTAGTATAACTTCAGGTATGTCTGCCTAACGACATGTACATGCAATGCAGCTGTACACAATATCACAAGTGATTTTAATGGCATTTAAATTTATCAATTCCATATTTTTGTTTGTTTTGTTTTGCAGATACCCAAAGCAGAGTTGTTCTTCAAGACAGCCCAGCAGCTACATACAACGGGTAGAAATCCTGACCCTTCATTAGCCAAGGACATCTTCACCTGTTAGGGCCGGTCACATTCCTTGTACAATATGTTCATTTATGTCAGCAAATTAAGGGACAGAAGTGGATGTGTCAGACAGAAATTATCCATTTTGAAACAGAAAAAGTTGATAGATCAATAGTTGATCCTGCCATAGCCTCACTACAACATACAGTGAATGTGACAGTGCCTTTGCTGTGATACAGTTAGTCAGAAGTACTTAACAAGTTATAACATTTAGCACTTATTAAAGATGAAACTACAGCAGGGAAGGTAGCTACAGACTGCAGTGGCCCATTTTTATTCAAGTTCATCTTTCCATTCATATGTCCAAACAAAGAAGCTTTGGTTCAGATAACCATTGTAAACTCAATTCTGGTGGAATATTGCAGTTTCTTGTGATTTAAACAATATATCCAGAAAGTGTTTGTAAAAGACCTGTCCAGACTAAAGAAACTGGACTGCCAGCAGGGAACAAGGGAATCCAGTGCATTAAACTTATATAGAGGCTGTTAGAACCCCATGGATTGGCATGCTGAGTTTATATTAAATTTTGCTTGTCTGATGTTCTGTGTCCGTACTTCGTCTTCATGTAAGATCATCAATGTAGAGGGATGATTGAGGACTGAACTACTGTTAATGTACATGTATGTTTATGATTGGTTGTCCAGTGATGGGCCTTTGTTTCTTGGAACTTGACATGGTGCTTTGTGTTCACTAAACAGGGTTTGTCTTCTGTATGTGTTGAATGTAAATTCCTTGGAAAATTTAATCATATGTAGTTGCTAACTATTCTAAACAAATTGCATTGTTCTAGTTTGATTAGCATGCAACTGCTGTGTCAAACTTCCATGCTTTTTGAAAATTATGATATTGTACTTTGTGTATATGGTTAGTGACTGTTATTGTAGCCAACTCAGTTTAAATTGTAAAGTAAAATTATGATGTGTATCATCAGCCAACTCTTTAACAGTATTGCATAGCTTGGCATTTTGCAGAGTAGAATTTATATTGTAACTTTGGCCACATTACTTGTGGAGAGTGTAAGAAAGTTGTTTATAGTGAATTGTTGTGTTATGCTTTCTGTATTCTTAGTTAAAGGTGAAGATTTGTATTTACAGCAGGTTTCACTGGAACTGTTGAACAGTTAAATGATAGGAATTCTGAGACTACTATGTATAATTGCAGTGATAACTACTTGTGTTGTGGAGGTGTACAAAGTCTATTGGGAATTATAACAGAAATACTTCATGTACATTTTCCTATCGTATTTGTCAGATTTTAGGTTAGTATTGTGACAGTCATGATTCTTTTAGAATGCCACAAATTGCAATAGATTGGCTGGCTGTTATTTCTGCAGAAACAGTTGATCTCACGAAAAGTGAACAACTTTTCAGACATCTACCAGTCCTGATATAAATCAATAAAATGAGAGACATATAGAGTGTTTCCACTTGATGATACTAGTACTCCTGCCATGCTAGTTGGTTGATTGGAAGAGTCGGACCTATAAATTTGCATGTGTAAATTACATGACTACAATTTCAAATTTATCTGACAACTTCCAGGTTTAACCACCCAGCATGGCCACAAGTACAAACACCCTATAGAACAAGTTTACAGAAATAGCAGCTGTTCACACAAGATGACATGTAGCTACCGATATAAGTACAACAGTGATGTACATCTTGGAATCACCTGGCTCCACTGACACATCTTGTACTTGCTTGAGTGCCACATTTTTGTAGGACTGCCCAATCAATGTGTACAGTAGTTAGCACATACATTACTACAGGTTTATTCTTGTAAAAGTTGTTTAAAATCATGTAACACTTTTGTTCTGGACTATTGGAGATCTAAAGTATTGTAACATTCCAGGTGGAAATGTTCTCCCATTTTCTTCAGTATGGCTGTATTTATACTAGTATGAAAGTTGTTCATTTGATATACAAAGTTGTTTAGCTAGTGTAGCTTACCACATACATGGTACCCCAGGATGAAAACACCATGGTCCTTTTTTCAGCATTGAGCAATCTAGTGTGAGTTAAGGTTTGCCAACTGCTGAGACAAGAGTAATGTTGCTGTGATATTTTTATGGACCACACAGAACACATATCTTTGTACAATGTTGCTCTGAAAGATGTCTCAGAGGACTTATAATATCTTTGAAGTTTGTTTTAGCTGTGTATAAAAGCTGTAGTTTTGATATTTGTTACAAAGAAACAGGAGTAGACTATTGCTTTTATATCTTGGTTGATGGCAGATAACTGTAGAACAAACTGTGAGTTTGTCACACTCCATTTAATTTTTTCACAGTTTTTACTTGAACAAAATGTCCTTTTTGATGTATGTGGCCCAAAACATTACTGTGACAACATGAATGGTATCATACTGTTAGATCACACCAATTTGACTTATTGGTTCTCAGATTTTGCAGATTAATTGAGCTTTCAACAAGCGAAGATACAGGTACACATGAACAAAGAATTTAAATTGGTGTGATCTCATGGTGGATTTTACAACTTAAACAATGTCCAGTGTCACTTCTGGTTGAATTTGATATTACTAAATTGATAATGACTTTGCATATAGAATGTTGCTATTTGCTAACATTCAAATGCAGTTTTTTTGTGGATTGATGTGTACAGTTTACTACTTTTGTAATATGCAATAAAGTGAGATACCCTGGTGGTCATATGGCAAATACTAGTTGTGAGTAGTTTGTGTGTGTGTTACATGCATGTGTGTGCACGCGCCCATGTAGACTAATGATTACTAGTAATTAAGGTAAAACCAAAAAATAGTACAAGGACAAAAACTGGAATCATAACATAGGCTTTGTTACAACAATCCCAGCAACAATGCAGAACATTTCTATGTTGAAGAGGAACATGAGAGAAGTCAAGGAATCCAATATCAACTTAAAGAAGATAAATCTGTGTACAGCCCTGGTGCAAGACATTCATGTACGTACATTCCTGTCACTTCATGTCACATTTCAACATTACCATGAGATATAAGTTAACTAAAATCTATAAGATCATGGAGGACAGTTCCTTTATACCATACCCATATAGAGCACATATAAAACATAATAGAGTGCTTCTAACAAAACAAGCTTGCAACTGAGACATTTTCCCTGCAAACTTTTGTCACTTTTTTGTCACTCATCCTTAGCTTTCTGCTACCAACAAATTTCACTTTCAGAAGTGTTGTTGCAGTGACAGTATCTTGTTTGTCAACTTTTCTGCAAAATCTGGCAAGACCTTTATCCCAGTCCTATGTTCATGAGATAGAGATGCCTCCTTGTGTTCTACTGAAGAGTTGCAGTCTATTTTGAGAGAGAATACTTGTACTGACAAACCATCAGTACAATGAACAATGTACGTTACCTAGTATGTTGTGAATTCTTCCAACACTGACACGTGTATTTAAACAATTCCTCACAAAACATTTGCCCACAAAAGGGCAATACATTTCTAAGCTACCTGTAACTAATTTAAGTAAAATGATATTACTAATTTAAGTGACATGAAAAACATTACTCTTCAAGAAGTCAAAATGACTTTACCAACTATACTGTATACATTCAACATAATATTTACAACTCAATGGTAACAGATTTGAACTTTACATCTTACATGTACAGTGCTTAATTACATCAACTCAATATCTATCTTCGACAACAGTATAACATATCAAGGGATTTTTTTTCTGAGGTTACAATGTTCCAAGGCAACCTTTGGAGAGTTTGCTTTTTTCCAACAAACATACACTTTCCAGCCAACTTCACAACAAATCAATAACATAACTCCATCAGGTGTTTTACATAACTGCCAAAAGTCAAGATTGTTGAACCTAGCTCACCACATAGAGCCATATTTGGAGTCCTACTCTTTAGGTTTATTGTAAGGGTGAAGTTTTTGGACTCTCTGCCTTCGAGACAGGCCAACTCGGATTGGTCGAGAACATGTCTTTAAAGGTGACACACCCAGGACACCACATGATGAAGAATCTGCGAAAGGAGAGAGGTACATTACCATCATTAAGTATCTCAAGCTATCTTAAATGCAGGTTGGAATTATATAGCTAACATTTATCACATTGGAAGTCCATCGTTAGTCCATCGTTTCAACATAATAGCATCAGAGGGGCCCCGCATGCCCTTTTCTGTAGAGCGTAATCGGCCATTTTAATTTTACGTAGAGCGTAGACGGACCGCTCTAATTCAACGTAGAGTGTAATCGGTGCATTTTGCGTAGAGCGTAATTTGCCGTTTAATTCTACGTAATGCGTTGTAGTGCCCCGGAATTTACAGTAGAACGTAATCGAGAGATTTCCTGAATTCAGCGTAATACGTAGCCGGCTCTCAAAATTTAGCGTAGAGCGTTGTCGGGACCCCCCCATGCAGGCCCCCATCAGAGGATCCACTGAAAGGTAAATGACCCTTGACTGAACAGATCACCTTTTTATCACTGACTGAAAAATTGCAACAAGTCAAATGATGATGAACATTCCTAAAATGCCCTTGCATGGGATACCCCATTTATATTACACAATAAATCCTTCATGAATAATTGAGTTTTTCACACATGCAAAGAACAAATAGAGATAGAGATCATATTGATCTGTCTTTTCATGTGTTCTTAATTACATACATACTACACATTTTCATAACAGAGAGACAATATTTCTTTGATGCACAGATGCACCTTTTCTGTTGGGAAATCATGTGCACTTTGGTCACATTGATAGTTGACATATAAACATATTGCTGTATGTTGTTTTCATAGATAATATCCAGACATATAGACAGGGCTATGAATTTGTTTTTTGAACCTTGTACCTTTTGTCAATTTTTATAAGCTGGAATATATAAGCAAGTATGGAGTATTGCAAAATGACATCAATAACAACAAAGTATATGTATTGCAAACTGCTATCCATTCATCATCTTTGAAAACCCATGATTTTTATTTCCCCCCAAACAGTACTATAATGCATGTGACCCTGTTGGGAAATCATGTGTCAGTCAGAGGTTGGTTGGGTATCGGCACTTAATCTTAATACCATTATCTTGAGGCAAAACTGCCTGTTGACATACACACACCTTCCAATGACATGTCTGCTTTGGTTGGAACCAACTGCTCTGTGTATGAAATACGTTGTTGGTGAGACCAGTAGAACAAGCTGCTTGACTTCCCATCATGACAAGTAGATGTTTCTGCTAAAATTGATAACCACAGAATAGATGAGACATAAAAACACTCAAATTTGGCTCTCATGACAGACTAACAATGGGATCCTCGCACCAATACGGAGCCACACAGCTGACAGAGTTCTAATGGCTGGTCATAAGTTTTATGGCTGCTTTAAAGTCATGTCAACTTGTGGTTCTGTACTTGAGCAGATACCCCAGTAGCTTGCCCAATGAAATGGAGAAGTGTGGGCAGACAATTACTTTCTAGAATTGTGGCCATTACAGGAAATAATTTCAGTACCAAGGACATCCCCATAATTGTTCCATTTGACAAAAGTTACAACTTTTACATGTATATCTTCAGAATCTGTTTAGATGTTATTATTTATTCATGTACCATTAGTTTGATCAGGTGTGGGCTATACTATACACATGGGGATAGCCAACTTAAAACCAGAGCATAGAAAATTCCATCTTACCATAGAGTGTACCAGTGTCTGCTTCCATGCCTGGTATTCCAGGTACAGTGTGTTCCCTGTTGTAATGGAGAGGTTGCACCTCCTCATCTGGAACTGTCTGGTCCATCACATCACAACAACTTGGCTCTTCAGGTCCAACGTGGTATCCCATTGGGGTTTTATGACTGACAGGGGTGGTGGCATCACAAAGAGCACTTTTTTCTGCAGTATTCTCATGTGAAAACATTGCAGGTAGGTTTTCTTTTTCTGAGGTCGTTTCTATAAGGCTTGTACTGGCCGTGGAAACATCACCAGAATTGCGAGTGTCCTTAGATGAAAGATGATTTGCCATCTGCAAGTCATTGCTGTTTGCATTCATACCTTTATGAAATTCTTCTTGAACAGCAAGGACATTGGAAGGTTTCTCTCCAGTACAAACATGTGCAGTGTCTTCATTGTGGCCTGCTTTTCCCAAGTTTAAATTATAGTCAGCAGGTAAAAACATACATGTACTGTCTTTAGTAGTAATATCAGTAGATTGCCCCTGCCTACATTTGTGACTTGATTCTTCCAAGCATTCATCACAATGATCATTCACAGACATGCCCTCTTTTGTTGTTTCTATGTCATCCTCAGCAGCAGAGGTTTCAGCCCCATGGATGTCTTTGTTATGTATGAGACTTAACTCTGAATGGCTGTCAGAGTATATGTTGTTTGAATTTGGAACTGTTTCCTCATTGGGCATTCCAGATTGGCTGTTGCTGCAAGGACTTGCAGCCCTTGTCACGATGCACTTGACTTTGCATATAGACCCAACAAAATTGTTTGCTTTTTCATCCTCATCATTGAATACCAATGCTGCATTATCTACACACAGTTCTTCATTGTTATTGGAGACAGCCACTTCAACACTGCCCTGGATATGTTTCTTGCGGTCTCTGCTTATTAGTTGGATGTAGCTTGATGATGACCTGAAGAGTGTTTCATCAACTTCGTCTATGCTACTTCCTGAACTACAGTAAGATAGAGTACTGGCAGATGTAGTAGTTCTCTTCTCCAATTCAGGTCTTGCCAAACAGCCTTGCTCAACTGTGTTGTTAGTAACTGCCTGAAGATGGTGTCTCTGTGAGTCAGTAGTGGTTGATATCTTTTCTGATTCTCTTACACTATCAGCTGTTAGTTGATAATCCACATTCATTCTACAGGATTGTTCATCAAGCACTGGAGAAGTGTCCATTGAATTCTCTTCAATCACCTTGCTTTCAGATTCTTCTCTGGAAGGGCAGTCCCATTGCTGTATCTTGACACCTGTCCAGTTTGGTCTCAAGTTATCTGATGGTCCCAACAAATGCTTGTGTAGGGGTGTGTGATCAGGACTGCAGGAAAACTCTTCAAGAGGAAAAACTGGACAGTGACCAATCGGGAGCATGGGAATGTCATCTTCATCTTCTGTTTCATCCAATGGGAGAGATTCCATACAACAAAGCAAGTGTTCTATCTTGGAGTAAGCACTGCTCTCTGGCTGTGAACAATTTGGAGTTGGCAACATCTCCAGTGGCGTAGCCATTTCTCCATCATAGATTTCTCCATCATCAGTAGTGTATACACATTCCCATCTTCCCTTTCTCTTGGGACAAACACAGCTCTCATGTTCTTCTACCTCAGGCAATTCATCTATCTGCTCCATGACTTGAACATGCAGACGTGGACTTTTCACACATACATCTGATGGATACACAGTGGCTCTAAGATGGACATCCCTTTTTTCATTGGAAGTGACACTTGAACTTGTTTCTCCACAGTTAGTTTCCATGTCTCCACTGTCTTTGACCTCTAAGACCTCTTCAACAACCATAGAAAGGAGAAGATCTATGATATCTGAGACTTTCTCAGAAGGACTGGTGACATCAACTACTTTCTCACTGTGATTGTGATTTAAGCAGTTCCTTTCCATTTCTGCATTTAGCAAACATACATCAGGACTGGGAATACTTGTCTGGTCAGAAAAGATTATTCCAGGATTCACTTTCCTTTCTTCTTGAAATCCAACAGTGTTTCTGCTGTTGTGTCCCAACATTTTAAAGAAATAGTTTTCGGTTGTAGTGAGTGACCTCTCTACTCGATTGTCAAGACGTTGTGGAAACTTCTTTAAAGCACTGTTCTTTTCTGCATTTGTCATGTCAGTCATAGCTTCATTTGACTCATTTTTTGAAGTAGATTGGCATGCAAAAGGAGATGGACTTTTCATGCCAGAACTTTCCACCATTGTAACTCTTGTATCATCTAGTTCTGTCACATTCACTTTGTTCTCCTGTCTGTTTGGAACGCTAGAGACATCATTCTGACATAAGGCAAGTGAAGGGCTAAGTCCGAGTGCTGGTTTATTTTTCTGTGTTTTTTCCACCACATCTGCTGCTACACCATTGGCAACCGATATCTCAGTCTTGTCTACTAGTCCTTCTGACATGTCTAACTCTGAATCCCCAAAATTGCTGCTGTTTGTAACAAAAAGTCTCTTCTCAGGTTCTTCACTTTTCCCTGTCACATCTTCCTTATTGATCTCAAGGCATTGTGAATGGCAGGAAACGAACATGTCATCTTCATTAGCAGTGGGAACATCATTTTCATCATGAATATGGTCTGACCTTTCAGGATGGATTGGAACCACAGCAATTGAATTGTCTTCAGATCTTTCTTCAGCATCACGTATGCTTGCTGCTCCATTTGTTGTCCTACATTCCCCGCTTTGTAGGCTATGAGCTTTTATTTCCGTAATGCCAATACCGATACAGCTGCAAGGTGGAACATTGTTGCTACATAATTGTTCACGAATATCACCTGGCAAATGGAGGCCACTCTCATCCTGAGTTGTATTTGATGCTGACTTTTCTATACAACATAACTTTGCCAGTTTTCCACTAGATGAGTTTGGTGTCTCATCCTCTTGCAAGTATGGCTCCTTGATCTTGCCTGACATTTCCCTTCTATCCAGATTCCCTTTCTCATAGACAGCCACAGGTACATGTCTGTCTGTCTCTACCACTTCTGTGAGATCCATTTCTGTCTCTTCTTGAAGGCTGTTTTGAGTACAACTGGTTCCTATTACTTCATATTCACACCTACCGTTCTCCCCATCCTCAGAATCTGACTTGGATTCTTGACTCGTGGATTTTGAACCATCATCAACATTCTGCACTTGGCTATTGTTGAGTGTAAAGCTGACTGTAACACCATTATCTTGTCCATCTTCCTTCTTCACTGAGATTCTCTGATGTAACCCCACTGTACCATGATATCCATTAGTCTTATCTTCACAGACATGAATGTTATCGTCAGCAGTTTGACTGCCATGCTTATATTTCTTTGGCTCTAATTCGACTAAACTATCTGTACCGTTATCAAGTCCTCTCTTCCTGCACTGATCCCTTTTTTCTTCCCCGCCAGGGACAAGTGTAGTATGAAACTCTTCTACACCCAAATTTCCTGCTTCCAAATCCTTTTCCCGGCTGTCTGTTGTGTCCAGAGATTTGGCATACCGGTAGTTATCCAGTTTTATGGAGTCTGCATGGTTATCTGTTATTCCGCTAAAATTGGCTGCAAATCAATACAAACACTTTGGTCAACAAACACACACGTCTAGAATTTAACATCATACAAAAAACACAACTTGCAAGGTGCAAAATTCCTTCTATGATTTTATCTAAAAGGGTGCATAGTATACTGCATACAGTTGGATCACCTGTTTTAAAAATGTTCCCCTATGTTGTGTACTATATTTGTCAGTCTGAATGATCAGGGGTCGAAATACCCCCCTGTGTGCAACTTGGTGCAAGTAAATTTGGTGTCGTGCAACTAATTTTTTGCCGGTATGCACTGCGGTGCAAGTTTGCTTTATCCGCTGTTACTACCAGGTACCTGTAAAAATACCCAATAAAGAACTGGAAAGGGAACAAAACCAGAATCTATGAAGTTTTTATTAAAGTTACAACATGTACTTTTGGTTGTGTTCGTTTTATTTTGGGGGGGTGCAACTATTTTTCTTCTGGTGCAAGTATTTTTTTTTTCATCTGCACCAGTGCAAGTTGGCACCAAAATCTATTTTGACCCCTGATGATATATGCATTCCAAAGTATTGTGTTTAAATTGTGAGTCCCGCTTTAGACCTCAAAGAAGCTATGGATTTTCTAAATCGCAAGTCACAACAGTGAGTAGCTATTAGTATTACACCTTTACAAATGTACACAGACGGCCTTACCACCTGTTCCATGGTGAATGTTGCCGAAAGGGGAATCTTCTTTCACACCTATAGCTGGCCAAGTCCAGGAGTTAACTGCCCTTTTGTGTACTTCACCTGTTATAGAGAATGGTAATTTACAACCTCCCTACATTTATTTAGCAGCAATAGAATTATATACCTTAAAATATCATGTCTTTAAGGAAGTTGATAATTTGATTGCAATCTCTTCCTGTGTCTCACCTTCATCTCCATGGAAAGTTAGTTTTGCTTCAACTTCATCCACAATGCCAGGTAGCTGGTTTACAGACATATCACCTGGTACCTCTCTGTCAGTAGTCATAGTGGTCTGGAGCTGCACTGGAAGTTCTTTATCTGCTGCTGAAACAGATTGATATATGAAACATTATAATTTTGGTGCAACTGTTTGCGTGGACAAATTATGCAGCTGTTTGTGTAGATGATGCTGCTGTTTGTGTAGATGATGTTGTTGTTGTTGTTGTCCTTGCTTAACGTCTAATATATCGCTAGACGTGGTCTCTTGGTGCAGGTTTACGCTTGGTTCAGAGTCAAATGTTCCTCAAGGTATTTGAGATGATGCTGCTGTTTGCATAGACGATGCTGCTGTACCTATGGGCCACCGTAGTAACCCCTTAAACTGTCACTCTCCTGGTACAGGGGCAAGTCTGAACATGTCGTTCACTAGTAATTTTACCGAATACATGTAGTAGTATGTAATATTTTACAAGAAGCGTCTATATGTTTCACTACAAGGCAACCCATGCCAAAACCACACAAAACAGACAATTTTGCACACACAGATGCCTCACTCCTGCATGTCATCGGTACGCAAAGTATTGCTTTGGTTCATAAAAAGTGCTTTTTAAAATTTCCCGCCATTTCGTTTCCTCCTCTTGTCGTCTGCTAACACTTTAGTCACCCACAACTAATTCCACTGTCCCCTTTTACCCGAATGTCCATAGTCCACGTTTCAGAGAATATATTCTCTGATAAAATTATAACCTTGAAGTGATGATATCTGTCAGGAAACTCACTGTTTGGGGGATAAATTCTGCTTGGAACCAGAGAAAAGTCGTCCGACTTCTTCCTGTCAGCCATCTTCGGACGTCACGAGAAGACTATTATGGGTTGGCTTCCCACAATTCCCAGCGGCACTAACCCGGAAATCGCCCGGCCACAGCCACAAAATTCCGCCCCAAATCAACCAATTTTGGCAACATTTTGTACCCCGTCAGCTCTTCTCGACCTAAGAAGAGGAGATGTGCCTTCAATCCGGCAGCTAAGAGCTACGATTTTGCGAACCGACCAAGAGAGGGATCCACAAACCGGAGAGCGGAAGTTTGGGGAGTGTCGAGCTAGTACTTGCATCCCCTTCCCAGCTGCAAGTGATACCCGAGGTAAAGAAAAAATGTCCTCCCACTCTTGGTATTTTCTCTTTCTCCTCCTCGATTACCCTATCTTTATCTGTGCCGTCGTTAACAGTAGTCGAATCTTTAGAATTTAGATCGTTTCTACAAAGATTCCCTCGGCCGTCCCTTGACAATATAACCATTGACTATGATGACATTTATCACATGTTGCTGCTCGAAAAATGGCACGTCCTTGTCGGTTCAGCAAGGAGGAAGCCCAATTTTAAACAAAATGTTTATTTTTGTCTTATCCTTCTCGTATCTCGACTTAAACCACTAAACGAGCGCCTTCGAGGAATGATTTCCTGACGTTTGACGGGGGAACACACAGGGGTTTGCAGGAAGTAATTGTGTACGGTGGTGGGAAAAGACTAGAAGAGGAAGTTGGGGGGGTTGAAAGTAAGGTCCCGAATTTGTTTATCTTGGTGCATCCCTGTCTGCAAGTACGTGATTACAAGGACTTTGTGCCTGGCTGAAACGATAAGACGGGACCGAGAAATGATACAGAAGCACTGGCAGAATATGTACATGGAGTTTGAAGGGGACAGAGGCAATATTTGTATAACCATTAGAAATGATTAGCCATAAACAGCCATGGTGTTTATCCAGTGATGAGGAAAATGCAGAAGTGCAGTGTGTAAATTTGCAGTAGCTGACAGGTGCCAGAATCATCAGTTTAGAGTTGAAATACGATTTGGTAAAAAAAAGAAGCCAATGTGAAATATTTCCAGTTGACAAGAATTCTTTTCGTAATCATTGTTTGGGTCAACATTGAATTTTGGCATGGATGAAATGGCTGGTATGTTCTTCTGTAAAGTGAGAGCTGACCCCTTGATATGATACATTAGCCTTCTGTTCAGATAGGTGGTCTAGCCCCAGTATTAAGTGGGGAATGTCACCCCTGCTTCACCCCCAAGTACATGAAATCTGGCAATTTTGTCTCCACCCCACATGTAATTTGGGATTCACAAAAAGACAGCCATAAACTACTAGCAAATGTGTCTTTGCGGTATTGTATTTCCATGCATTTCTCATTTTCCTTCTAGAGTGGCAGTTTGTACTAGAACTACTGTGTAATTGTTTTAAGAGGAAAACATACATTGTACAGTCAGTGAAGCTGTATGATATTTCACAAAAGGGTAATTTGTGTCATGACTGGTCGGGAAGGCGCCAAGGACTGATATCTAAAATATTCAAGGTATTCAATTTCAAGTGTTGTTTTACAGTGGGAAGATGTGTTCCCATAGAAATGTGCCACCACCAGTGACCAAAGTGTACTTTTTACGTCCCACTTCTATGCAAGTATTGCAGGACATGTCATAATCCTTATTTATGTTATACCTCTACTACTAGTAGGGCTCAAAATCACACTATTCACGTCAGATAAAAACGCAAGTTAAAATACGTAGGAACTTGCAATTTTGCAGATGAACGAAAATCCAAGGCTTGGTCTTATACATTCTAGCTTGTGCCAATAATTTTAAAAGCAGGAACTAAATGATTATCCATGATTATTACATACGCCAACCTCCCCCATCATGTACATGTATTTCCTTCCACAGTACTGCTTCTTGAATCTGCACAATATCAGTACCGATCATCATTCATGTTTTGAAGACTACATTACGGTTGCACTGATCACGTTATATAATTTGTAGGAACAGGAGAGGGATATCATGCCTCAGCATTATAAATTTTTTATGTCAAGTTAACCCTAATTTTGGCTAACCTCAACCGGTAATAAGTCCTGGTCCCGTACATGGGCTATCATCTCTGCCATCTTGAAAGTTTTATGGCTTCGGTTTGCACCACCAGTATTTACAAGGTCTGGCAGAGTTGTAAGGGGTTTTCCGTACCTTCCCTGTTCCGGGAAGGAGATCTGTTTTCCTTATATGGTGATGCAGGGTGATTCCTGGATTTAAGGATATCAGTGGTACAGACATTTGTGATTATGATTATAGGTCAAATGAATAGGACAAATGACACTGATTCAGAGAGAGATAAGTAACTTATTTCAATAGCTATAGCTCCATTTTTGTGTGTGAAACAATTACAGTGTCTTCTGTATTCCTTGAAGATTTAAGATTGTTTTCTGGAATCAGATCTATTGTTCTTACATAGTACAAATTGATTACAATACATACATAAATGGTCTTACCATTTTATTATCGTGTTCATTACTTTTTGTTGTCATCAAGCAAGGTGATATTAAATGTTGAATATTGAAAATTTGAATTAGACTGTGTTCACACATGAAGACTCACAGCCGCTAGCTGTTTTTGCTGACTTGTCAGTTGACTAAACAGAGACGCCATCATGATTACTTTTACTGCCTCTGGGGTAGCAATGTTCTACCACTAAACTTGCTACCTATGACTCCCCTTGGACATTACTGTGTTTATTGATTACTCAATGGAGTCTACATGTTGCCACTTTGGGCAATGAATAGGTTTTCAATTCCAGGCTCCAGAGTTTTTGTTTCCCAGACATTAGAGGCAGACATTTTAATCACCCTGGCAGTTGAAATAATAAGATAACCCTTGTTATGGGAATGGGTCTTAATTAGAGGATCCATCATTTGGTGATTTCTCCCTGGACTTGTTATATAGCCTGGTTATTGGTTCCAATTTGTGCACTACCTTTTAACAACTGGGCTTTTAACAAAAAGAAATGGAATTCCGTGGAAGGTATAATGTCGAGAGATCACTTACTAGTCAGTATGATTTTTTGTCTCGTTTCCTGATGTGAAATGTACAGAATGACAATGCAGTTGGGCGTGTTGATTGGATGTTTTTTGGATGACAAGCTACCGTCAAATTAGATGCATGCAAATCACTTTCATCTTCAGTTTCTGGCAATTACTGTCTCTGATTGGTACATGCATGTTGGGTAATGCTTGTAGGTGATTCTCCAGACTAGTCATCAAAATAGATGATACTAAAAAACAGTTACCTAGAAATGGCCACATTCTCCACATGTACATTTAGTTGCATGTCTTTGGGTAAAATCAGAGATCCCAAACATTGACCATGATTGCATTAGAAAAGCAAATGCTTTTTCACATGTTCATCATATTTCAAAGGGGATCTATTTTTGATATCTGATTTTGCAAACTGACGTCCAAATCCTTTTGGCCTTTATACTATAGTTATACGACAGTGAAGGCCAGACATCCAAATGATATTCACTACAACTGGATAAACCTGGAGCTTTCTTCCCAATGTTGAGGATGATATCCATCTCTTCTTCGCTCACTTTTGGCCGTTTTCAATTTTCCTCTAATCCCAAATGCTTTCTAAGTCCCCAAATGATCCAGTGTCATATGAGTGATCCACTATCCATATTCCCCCTGGTGGCTGTCCTATCTTGAAGTTGATGTATTTTACCGGTGTTTCAGTTTCATTTCTATTCATCTTATGTAGGGAAGAGCATCAATCTTGTCATCCCCCATGTCATGAGAAGTGACAGGCAATACCTGCTGATATCACATGAACCTCCCCTGTGGTATCTGTCATTCCTGAGGAGACTTCAACATTTGATCTATTCTAGCTTATTTCTCACAGTTGTATTCAGTGGTATTCAGTGAAACAAAATCGTAAGTAAGGCATTCTCTATGTATTTCAGAGCTTTGTTCCCAAAACGGCAAAACGTATGGTATTTTGACAGAAACCCATTTTGATTTACAAAGTATAATACACGTGCCTTTGTTTAGATGGTCTGAAACCCCACACATTACTTGATGTATTTTTTATGTAACACCTTATGTTTATTGGTACCGGGATAATTCATTTTTTCACATTGAATTTGCCTCAAGAAAACAAATGTGAATTTCTAGAATATCATGCAAGGCAAATGCATGTACAGCATTTCTGTCATAATGTTTCTGAATAAGGTTTTGGTTCAGTGTTGCTTGATACATTTTTCGCTACTGTTGACAATCTATGAATACAGGATGTGGCTTGCCACTATCAGGTCTGCCATGATGTGTGTGTACAATGTATTCATAATTGATGAGGGTTGAATAGCAACAGGTTGACCATCCCATGGGAGGTGGGTAGGTATGCACAAGCAATTACCCGCCTGAGTTGTTCCTGCAGGAAAGATCCACCCCCACCACTGAACAGCACCATGTACTATTACTGATACACTATCAGAATGGTTATCAATATTCATAGGTATTAAATATGCATGGCAGCACCTCAACAGGTCAGTCTATTGGGAGGGCTTGGGGGAAAAGGACTGCGCACTTGTCTGCTTTTTTTTTTTACCTGTTGCAAATGTTATTGTAGAAACATGTGCACAAATTACAATACATTTTGATTGTTTTACCCATCTAGAGCATTGAAAATTTTATAGAAATACTGAATGACGTATGGTTTTGCATTAATTTTTTTTTCTTAGTACACAAAATGTATTTTGATTGAAAAAAATTCAATCTAGGAAGACATGTTGTGTTAAAAAGGTTTAAAAAAACATGAAAAGGTTGCTGTAAAATTTACGAGTTTCCGTGGCGTAAGTGGTTAGCGCTGTTTCGTCACATGGATCAAATTCCACGGATCCATCGTCGGGGGTTAATCCTAGGGTCCCTCAAGTATGGACATGTTGTAAGGGATTGCAGTCGTCATTTCGGATGGTGACACTCTGTGTTACACTATGCTGGCTGTTCTTCTATATGTCATCATTTTCTATCTGTCCTGCCCATTTTGTTTCCCAGCAAACCCATGTCTTTTACAAGATGTCCGTGACGGACAAAGACAGTTGTGCCTGTAAGTACGCATCCCTTCCAAGCCTGCCTCCTGTGCATGTGAATGGACTCACTGCGGCAAGTGTTCTCTCCAGAAATTTGAACAGAAAAAACTATATTTCATAAGTGATACACGTAGCACGTCGGCAGAACGTACTGCGCCTGCGCGAAACCAGTAATGTATTGTGCATAGCACTTTGACAGAACGTCTCATATAAGGTCGAATTCGCGTCTATAAGGGTGACATCCCGTCTGTAGTTTTCAAATGTTGTGTAGAAAAACATATGGTCTCCAACAGGCAAATTTCTGATGCAACGTTGACCAAAAATCCAGCAAAAATCCAGGTTTTGCGCAGGCGCAGTACGTTCTGCTGACGTGCTGATACACATACTTTAAAAGGTTGCATTTTGCATGGGGATTGATTGGACATGTTATTGTATTGTTCCTATTAGAATCTATTATAATGTTATATTAAGAATTTGTAAATGTCTCCCAAGCAATAAAAGAAGTCACCCAACACTTTCTCAAATCTATGATTGAAGGCAGAAGGTATGTACATTGCCTTAAGTGGTCTGTTAATATTTTATGAAGTTGGATTAATAAATTCCTCTTGAGGTTTAGTTTCAAGAATAGACTCTATAAGTGATAAGTTGTATTAAGTACACTACATTGAACAAGAGCATGTGAATATGTCCATTTTGTATTGGGTACTTTACTATAACCAAAGACATTAACAAATGTCATGACAGATGTAACCTTTCTTGTAAAATAGTTGCCTGTACTTATGGAAATGTATGATAAGATGAATTTCTGGGGAGAACATGTAAGATTGTGGACCATCTGTGATGTGTTGGTGAACTCTACCTTGACTGCCTGCCCCTGTCTACCCTACATCTGCTCTGTGCCATGTGCAAGAAATGTGCTTGATCATATATGCCTGTAGCTACATGTTGCATGGGCTGATGTGTTTTGCCTCTCTAGGTATGTCCTGTGTTGCCCAGACGTCACTGCTGGTGTATGATATATGTGTATATGCAATGTGTTGGCAATGTTATATTTGTCTTGTTGAGTCATGCATAATGTTGTTATGGTTTCTGCAGTAAATGTACAATTGCATACTGTATGAGGATTTGGTACGTAGCTTTTTTGCACCTTAAGCCTAACATGAACATCGAATAGTAAATCAGACATTATTTTATTTAATTCAAAGATAAAAAAATTAGAAAATAAACTTTTGACATTTGGCTATTGTTATTGTTTGACTAAAATCTACATGTAACAGGGAAAGACCCCAACAGAAGACTGCTACAGCTAGCTGGAGTCCAACTTTCCGAGAGTTGCACTAGAAAAGCACGGAGAAATGAAGAGGGAAAACGGCTATTGCAGAAGATATCACCCCCATCAAACTCCTTTCAAGCCGTACCCGGAAATTCGTGCCGTACCCGCTCAAGAATCGCGAGAAGCGGTCTGGAGAGAACGGCCGGCCGAGCGAAGTGTTCTCAAGATTGGGCGCGATTTGTACGACGCCATTTGGCAGATAGGTGGCCAGGAATATTTACCAGAGCATAGGCTATATGAGGTTGTGTATTGTTGCCGTACAGGGTATTTAAACACGACTTCCGAGTGACTACGCACCGGGACTGAGCGATGTCCGCCATTGGGTATGGCGAAAAAGTACAGGGTACGGCACGAATTAGCGGGTACGGCTTGAAATTTTCGCGGGTACGGCCAGAATTTTTGAACGGGTACGGCACAAATTTCCGGGTACGGCTTGAAAGGAGTTTGATGGGGGTGGATATCAGTCACTTCCATGCATGTTTTTCTTCATCTCATAAAATAGTGTGAAGTTTTGTTGTGGTGGTTGGTACGCATGTTTTACAGCCGTGCTGTTCCTGTGTGTTGTGCAGGTATCTCAGGCGGGATGGGAAACCTTCTGAAGGTACTGTCCAAGGACGATAACACACCAAAGGTGGACATCTTCCTGGACTTTGAAAGTAAGTCATTCTTCTTGTTAACACATAACATATGTAAAACATCAGTTTAAAGGAAACCGTCGGAAAATCTTTTATTCGTTATTTTCCCTTGGGCAATAGTCCCCAAAATCGATTTCTCACCTTGTTTACATTAGTCCGCCATAGTATTTGCACTTGAGAAGGTTTGAAGTTCGCGCCGTACGGCGCAGCCATGTTTTGGCTACATCCGGGCACTTTTCACCAGGTAAGTGTATGCATGACGTCAGGCTTGAAATCACGTGACCTAAATCTCCCGGAAAAATTCCTCCAGGCATTAGTTCACTAGACTGTACACGTACTGAGGGAGTGGAGTGTTACCAAGGAAAAATGAGCAAGTCACCAAGAGACGCCGCGTGTGGTCGTCTGTTGTTGTTGTTGTTTTTTTTGCGCAAAATGTAGGTCACGTGTTTATGGCGTGACGTCAGGCATGAAAAGGGCCCGGATGTGGCACAAAGATGGCGGCGCCCCCGCGTTGGAGACAGAGCGGTATGGCGCGAACTTCAAACCTTTCCAAGTGCAAATACTATGGCGGACTAATGTAAACAAAGTCAGAAATCGATTTTGGGGACTATTGCCCAAGGGAAAATAATGAATAAAAGATTTTCCAACGGTTTCCTTTAACAACTTTGTTTTGGCCAAGGACAAATGATCCAGAGGAAGACTGTAGCAGGTCAGCTGAGACTTTGCTGCAAGTCCTGGTTGTATGTTTGGATAAAGTCCAGCTCTTTGCTAGTACCATGTTACAGTCATGTTTGCGTTACATTTAACGGGTAGTGCGTTAGCGGCGCGATACTGGCGCGCCGTCTGTGCGCAAACGGCGCGACGATACCGTGCTACAGTAACGCATTTTGTGTGGCCGGAGCCTCCTGGATTGCCCCGCGTCATCCGCGTTATTTCTCAAGTGATCGGTCGCGTTATCCATTCATATGCACGGCGAGAATTTTCACAAAAAATGTGTTTGTTGTGCGGCGCGCACAAGCCGTGCCTGCCTCGAGGTCATATGCAAATATTGCATAACGTGACCGCGGTACGCGCCTCCGATTGGTTGATATTTCAGCCGGCAGCCGGCGGCGGGTCACAAAGCGGGCAGACGCGCGTGTAAACAAATGTTTCGTTTAAAAATACGCGCCAAAATGCTGTTTCCGCGAACACAGAACGATATTCTAGTAAAGAAATGCACAATTCAAAGAATCTTCGGGCAAAATATATATTTCTTTGCGGATTTATGGAGTCTTTTGCGTAATTTTGACG
This sequence comes from Branchiostoma floridae x Branchiostoma japonicum, assembly GCA_013266295.2. Classification (NCBI taxonomy): domain Eukaryota; kingdom Metazoa; phylum Chordata; class Leptocardii; order Amphioxiformes; family Branchiostomatidae; genus Branchiostoma; species Branchiostoma floridae x Branchiostoma japonicum. The sequence goes on from CM023823.1 coordinate 22,808,941, forward strand.
CCTAAATCAACCCGGAAGTTTAGTCGTGCCGAGATCAGCGTGGGTTTGAATTCACGTAGTTTTATCGTTCAAAACAAGAAATAAAACTCCCGCTAAAGACAATCCTGTAACATTTTAGATCCCAGCGATTATGTTTTTGATCAAAATATTTGTGAATCCGCACGATTTACCGGCGTTTCAGCCGTATGCTTCCTTAGGAATTCTTGTCGCAAGCAGCGTGCACGGCACGCTAAAATTTTGTGGGGCGGTAGGAAAGGCCTCAAACCAATTTTTACATCCATGCTCTTACTAATTCCTGCCATCCAATTCCAACGCTCATGCATGTCTTTGACCGCTGAAAGGAGGCCATAACAGCCAGTATTGTTTCTAAATTTAAATGACAATGTAGGCAAACAAACATGAAACCCTATCCAGCTCATAATAGTTGCGTCAATCGCGCGATGGCGCACTCGGTAGCAGGTTAAATAACGCGCTAACGCATTCGTGCGTCCGGGGGTCAGTACAGCAAGTTGCGCTACCGCATTGCACCAGCGTTATCGCTGCGTTGCGACATCGTTATCCCCGCGCTACCGCCGCGTTGCGTTATCGCTATCTGTTAAATGTAACGCAAACATAACTGTAACTGTCAGCACTTATAAGCTTTCCTGACAACTTTAGAAGCCTCTGAAACATTTAGTAACTCTACACCATTCTGAAAGTAAAGCTACAACCAATAGCCCAAGGGACCTTCACAAAAATGGTAAGAATTATGATTAGGTAGGGACATGTAATGCATAGTGATATTGAATGATGAAATTTCCAACTTTCCAAGTACCCTAGGCATGGCCAGGCAGCCTTGTGCTACTAACTAATGTCATGCAAGGAGTGGTGTCACTGTTAGAAGGAATTCTGTGCTCCAATTATTTTAACAGTTCCCACCACTTGGAGGTACTGAAACAGAGAGTTGACTAGGAGAGGCCTTATTTGCCTGGACAAAGAAGTTTGTGTAACACAGTCTAAACAGAAGTCAAGGTTATCATAAGCTCTATGGTCACTGATGCAAGTGTATTTCCAGATGTACAGGACAAAGAGTTAGTGTCTGGAAGTAGGAGTCAGTACAGTTTGGTAGTAGAAAGGCTAGTCATTATATTGTGTGTGTTTGTATTGCATGAAAAGTAAACTGCTTCAAGGTGTAACATCCCAGTTTTGTTCTGTCAGTCTACTCACGCACATGCTGGGATGGACCCTTACCATTTATTGATAAGTATGGTCAGTTTGTCATGTACTCAAGGTGTGGGTCTCCTTAAAACACAGGACCTCTAGCTTAAAAGACTGTAACCCTTTCCAGTAGTGTGCGCATCAGATGGCCAGGATTCAAAAACAGGCCCAAAGACAGGGCTACTCACCCCCTAGACTATGCATGCTACTGCCATGCAGTTCTGATTATAGATGTGTGTATGTGTGTGTGTTTCCAGATGCTCAGCCCACAGAGTCAGAACACGAGGTTCACCAGGTGGTAGAGAGAGTGCTGTCCACTTCACATGGGCTGCTGATAGAGCTGCAGCAGTACAAGGGAGCTGACAATGAAATCAGAGAGGTATGAGCTGCCTTCTAGGCAGTTACAGCATTGAGGATATGTACATGTACAGTATGTAGATGGTGTATGTATGTAATACATACATGTATGTGTGTGTGTGTGTGTGTGTGTGTATGTGCATTTCTGTGTGTGTGTGCACGTGTGTGCGTGCGTGTGTGTACGTGTTTGTTTATGTGTGTGTGTGTGTGTCACTTAGGTGTGGAAATCAAACCCATCACTTGTAGTTCTATTGCTGTACTATAGCTACTAACAACTGGTGCCTTGTGTCATTGTCTCCGCAGGCCATATCCAACCCCAGCAGAGATGACCTCCAGGAGAGGGCATGGAGAGCTGTCTGTCCTTCTGTTGTCAAACTTAAAAAGTACTACGAGTATTCCACAGAGTTAGGTAGGTCCATAGTGATGTCTGCCACACAGCTGGTACCTTGTTAGCCATCAAAAAAACACAAAATGGTGCATTTGTTAGCAACAGTGTATTCTTACTTTGACATGATGCTCAGCAAGAAGTTACATGTACACTAGATGTGAAAGCTCTAATATTTGGAATGAAGGTCTTCAGGCTTGTGGGATTCTATTGTACTGTACAATACTATAGGGATAAGTTAATACTAGACTAGTGTTATATCATGACTTTGTGCATACTCTCCCCGGAAACTCTGGCATTTCCAACTCTTTTGTTCCCCTCGTGTGACAGGCTGAATAAAAGTTCTAAACGGGAACTATGCGGCTCCAGATGTCTTACTGAGGGACGACTGCGTGTGCAAGATGTCGGTTAGCTTGAGGAATGAATCCCCTCTACTATGTACTCTTTTATTCCCCACATTTTGAGAGACAAATTTGAAATGTATGTGTTTTGGTTCTGTTTTCAGAAAATGTATTACCGCAGCTGTTGCAGGCGTTGTGTTCAGGCCCCTACACGCCCACCCAGCACCTGGAGAGACAACAGGCTCTGGCTAAACAGTTCGCCGAGATTCTACATTTTACCTTAAAGTTCGACGACCTGAAGGTTAGTTCAGGGAATACTGTAAATTTTTGTCGCTTCACAGTGGAGATTCTTCTCTCCCTTGTATGACTACTGTACTACTGTAGAAAAGTATTTCAACCATGAATTTAAAACACCATGAAAACCTTCCTTTCCCTCTTATCGCAAATTAACATCACAACAAAAGTAAAATGAAGTTACAGTATCTCTGTCAGGTTGGCAAGTCATTGGAAGGTAAAGGTCTTTCCACATAATCAAATTTTTGTCATCTGCTAGATGTTTCAGCTGCTGCCTTCATCATACACCCTGAGTTAGCAGTCTTATCCTGCATAATTGAATGCATTTTCTTCTTTGTGTATTTATTTATTTATTTATTTATTAATCATAAAGACGTATGGGTGGTCTCTTCAACCCCAAGGGGCTGATTTCCAAGAGAGCCCATTACAAAATGACATATAAACATATAAGATAATGGATACAAAAAGTAATATAACATAAATAAATTAACATAAATTAAGTACAATAATAGTCAATCAGTGGTCGTTATGAGGGTCAGAGGTCAAAATTCCAACTTAGGAAATGATAGAACATATCATAATAATTGAACGTAAAAGTAATAAAGCATATAAACAAATCAATCAAAGTAATGAAACGTAACTAAATCATGGTTGTCAGTAAATCGTCATTAGGTAGTCAGGTGTCAGATGGGTTCAGCTTTAAGCCTGTCTTTAAAAGCTTTGTTACAAAAGAAGGAGATGAAAAAAAAGCGCAAGACTATAGGCTTCTGTCTGTGATCAGTTAACTGTACAGTCAAAACTGCCCAAGAAGACCACTCGGGGGACCAAGAAAATCTGGTTTGTTGAAATAGGTTGTAGTGACTGTGTGTTTTGTACCACTGTGCAGATGATGACGCCATCTATACAGAACGACTTCAGCTACTACAGAAGAACGCTCAGCAGAATGAAGATGAACAGCCAGATCAAGGTACATGTACATCATAAGGCCACACCAATTTTATTTGTTGATTCTCGGATTTTTTCAGAAAAAATATGAAGCGACAGGGCGAAAAAATAAATAAATAAAAACAGGCCTGGGCATCCTATTATAGCCCCAAATGTTAGAATAGGTGCCATGAAGTCAACACAAAAGACTGGGTTAAAATTTAAACAATGAATTTTGAACTTTTAATCAAACCACTGGTAGATGTAACAACTGTAACAACTGTTGGAGGCAAAATATGAGCATTTTTTAGTTGATTTAGAACCAGAATTGTTTTTTTTTTTTTTGCAAATCAGAAAAAAATGAAGAAGCAAATCCGAGAAGCAACAAATTAAATTGGGGTGGCCTAATGGAATGTTTTTGTGTGAGCAGTGATCAGCATCACCTAACTCTTGATTCTTATACCCATATGTGTAACAGTTGTCCTTGTGTGTCATGACTGAATAAACTTCTCAGAAAGTCAACATTTGTTGATGTGTCTCACTGTTCAAATCACTCCAAGGCTTTTTTAACTGTCCGTGCAAGGTACAGGTACATTTTGGCAATGCCCCAGGGGCGGAGCCTAGTTCACCCCTACTTGTATGTTGATGCCCTTCTCTGTCCCTCCCCCCAGGATGGTGTGGGCATGAGTGTGTACGAGGTGTCCAGTGAAGTGGCCAACAGAATGTCCCTGTTCTATGCAGAGGCCACACCCATGCTGAAAACACTGAGCGAGGCCACCACAAGATTTGTGTCAGAGGTAAGGTTTGGCTTCTAACTTGCCCACAAATATTGTAAACCTGGATGTCACCAGCAGAAGTCCAAAATGATCTTTATTTCATCCTAAATTCTTCTTTATTTTGGTGAGCCACATTCTCCACTGAGAAATGATTAATTTTTACAACATAGTTGTACCTTTAAAGTTTAAATGTATCAGAACAAAATTAAGGTGTAGACATTGAAGTTTTGGTTTGTTGTCAATCAACTGTGGAATTTGAGATTACCTATTATCGTCTCTGTATTTCTGTGTCGTCACTAAAGCATGTCTGCTATATTTCAGAACAAACACCTACCCATCGAGAACACTACTGACTGTCTGAGCACAATGGCAGCAGTGTGTAAGGTCATGTTGGAAACACCGTAAGTACCATGGGGGGTTTACACTTGGGTCCAGTGGTCTTTGTGAAAGCAATTTGTACCTTTGTAACCCCCCCCCCCAAAAAAAAAAGATTCTGTGGAATTTCGTGGCACTACCTGAACTCTGTCCGTACAGTGGGTGTATCTGTGCAATTCAGGCAGAGTGTTAAACAAGTACATATTACATATAATAAGTTACACTGTACATTTCATGAGAGAATATTCAAATGTCTGCACTAGTACTTGGCTCAAGTATATGTAGATGTTGATGCCACCTAGCAATATGACCATGAAGTGCAGATAAATGCCTTTCAAACTCACCTGTATGTGTTCCAGGGAGTACTACCAGCGGTTTGAGAATGAGGAAACCATTTTGTTCTGCTTGAGGGTGATGGTCGGGGTCATTATTCTGTACGACCACGTTCATCCTGTCGGCGCCTTCGCCAAGAAGTCCGGAATTGATGTAAGTGTTACCCAACTTGTCAAGCCTTGTACTACAAACATAAAGAGGCCAGATTGGTATATTAGGCCATGTTGATTTGATTATATGGATGACATCCTCTGGGTACCCCAAAACTGATGCGAGCGTGCGAATAAAAAAAAAAGTTTGGCAAAAAAAAAGTTGCCTTCATTATGAAATCTACGTGGTCATGAAGGTTGAACAAATGGCTAAACACACAGATTATGGTATGGCGAATAATAGACTCTTCATTTTCATTTCTTCACATTTTCTTCTTCTTTTGGAATTGATTTTATTAGTATAGTTTTCCAATATTTTTTTTTCTATTTACGGCATATATTTGCTCATTTTGCAGCTGCTTTGTACGATTTCCAGTATGGTCGAAAACTTTTTTTTTTTGAAACGAACGAAAATTGATGCGCGCGCGGATGTCATCCATATAATCAAATCAACATGGCCTTATATTAGAAAAAACAGAGAAGCATGACTTTAAGTACTTCTAAGTATTTCTGCTTTCCACAATCAGCATGTATTCTCTTAGCTTTCCAAGTTGTTAATATTTTTTCTGCAGTTTCAACATTTTTTTATAAAAAGCAGGTTGCAAGCTGCATAGCCATAGTAGTAGTGGGTTATCTAAGACTTATTTTAATAATCATTGTACACATATTTGTCTATAATTAAACCATTCACCCTTACAATGCTCTAGATCTACACTCATTAAGATTAGTATTATAGTTAAGTTAGATTTATATGCTCAAAAAAACTTTTATTATTTTTATTTTATTTTTCCCCAGATGAAAGGTTGTATCAAGGTTCTCAGGGACCAACCAGCAAGCAAGGTGGAGGGGCTGCTGAATGCCCTCAGGTGTGTTAATGAACATCCCCCTTATCTACTGCTACTCAGTTATGCTAACTTGTATTTTACATGTTATACAATGGCTTTACATTGATGTGAGTACAGGTAAAATTAGCTTTATGCTTACACATTGCAATCCAAAGAGCTCCTTACAATGCACCATCAGATATACACGTACACATGTACATCATAGTTCCTGCTGATATAAACTTATTCACAGATGTGAGAGAAATGTTGCCGTCGGAGAAAGGACAGGGTTAAGTGTTTTTGGCGACGTCTCAGGGAGGAGCCTAATGGTACAGTATTGTGTGCAATTCGCAAGAATTCTAGGAATCGTACAGGCATTTTGTCCACAGGAATGGAATGTCCACAGGTATGTCTCTGACCCACATCTATGCCCACATTCCTGGAAACCTTTGGGACCCAGCTTTGGGAAGACCTTTCTACCCCGGATGCCCTACTTTCTGTGACCCCAGGGCCTGTTCACTATACACTTAGGGGAGTAGTGCACTGTATCTGTATACATGTAGGTACCAAGTCTTCCTCAAAATCATGAAATGATGGCAGGGCCGCAGTGCCATGCAACCACCGTCGCCATGGCAATGTATGTTTTCATTGCCAGTCTTGTTGTTCTGTTTATCCAGGTACACAACAAAGCACCTGAATGATGAGACCACACCCAAGAACATCAGAGCACTGCTGGCATAGTGAGGCGTGTTGGGGTGTGACACGGAGGAAATATTTTGTACATCAAGTGGTAGATTAAGTTTGTAAAGTCCTTATTATTATTATAATGATTGTTGCTTAACTAACTTCTCGGTTCCTCTCTGCTCTGCAGTGGTATGGTCCAACCATCCAAACGGTTTTTGGGACACTTGGCAGCGTGCGAAATACTAGGTTGCCCAGTTGCACCGCGCAACCATATTTTGCTTGGTGCAACCTATTTCTACACCCAGGTAGCTCAGTGCTCTACCTAAATTTTGTGGTAAGGATGCCCCTTTCTTCCATTGAGAACTGTTTATTGAGAAGTTCCCATGAAAGAGCTCATCACTTCAGGTAAGGGGAAACAACTCTGTGTCAGAAATGAAAAAATGCACATTGCATTCTAACAAAGTTAATCATAATCTAGAAGAGTTTAAATTCGGGGCAACCTGGAATTTTGATGGGCAATCTAGCTTTCATCCTAGGTTGCCACTGGGCAACCTGGCTCAAAAAAGTATTTCGTACACTGCTTGGTCCCTGCCATTTAACTGGGGGAGAGAACCGATCAGAGTTGGAATGGAAACCACATGTTCCAATGTTAGCACGACTTCAATTAAGTTCTACACAATACGTGCCTTGTAGAATACGTTTTTTCAGGTTGACGTGTGGAAAGTATGGTTTTTACTCTTTCTTTGTGTGAAAGCAATGCTGTACTTGTAAAAGGTTTTTGACAGACTTTATATGCTGATTACTATAGTATAAGTCTATTTGTACCATGCAGTTTTTTCCAAAATGGATGGTGCTGAATTCTGTTAGAGATGAAGTGGATATGGTAGGCCAGTGCTATAGGAGCCATGATAGTAGGGCCATTCTAAAATGTTGCAAAAACTACTGGTACCAACTGGCCTGACAACAAGACGCTCTTGTCTATCAGAGTAACTTCAATGAATATCTTTTGTGTAACAGTGTTGATATCTTTGAAACAGTTTGTTCATTCTAGTTTGGACATCACGTAGATGCATGTCAACTGGAATGGATGAAACTGCTATAGATGTGAAGTGGTGTTACTACTCTAATCCACAAGACTTGTCTAATCCATTTGTATGATATGGCAGCTTCTACCCGCCCACTCCAGATGGTTACTTAGGCCACACCAATTTAATTTGTTGCTTCTTGGATTCGCCTCTTCATTTTTTTCTGATTTGCAAAAAAAAAAAAATTCTGGTTCTGAATCAACTAAAAAATGCTCATATTTTGCCTCCAACAGTTGAAGAAAGTCATTTTCTTCCTAATTGTTACAGTTGTTACATCTACCAATGCAGTGGTTTGATTAAAAGTTCAAAATTCAATGTTTAAATTTTAACCCAGTCTTTTGTGTTGACTTCATGGCACCTATTCTAGCATTTGGGGCTATAATAGGATGCCCAGGCCTGTTTTTAGTTTTATTTTTTTTCGCCCTGTTGCTTCATATTTTTTCTGAAAAAAATCCGAGAAGCAACAAATAAAATTGGTGTGGCCTTAGCTGAGGTTCATATAACCCTCTCATACATTTAAGTTTTGTCAAGAGTTTTACTCTGGCCGAGACAAAGTCTCCAAAATGGTAATGAGGATGTATCCTATGTTGTAAAAAGAGTTTGACACCAATAATAATGGACTGTGAAATCAGTAACCTTCTCCCTGCCATCTCAGTCACCAGTACAAATGTGGTGCCAAAAAGGTAGCTTTGGGAGGGAAATGGTTCAAGTTTTATTTGTACAATTTGTTATACCACAGAACAGCAAGAAAATCCTTCCATGTGCAGCAAAGTTGGCGAAACTCTTGCATGGCGCACACAATCTTCCATCAGTTCCCTTTAGGCCACACCAATTTATTTCCAAGGCTCTTAGATATTTTGAAACAAAAGAATATGAAACAAAACAAAGTATGTCACGAAAGCAGGGCTGTGAGGTAAACATGAGTCTGACTATGTTCACACCCTGAAACTGTGTGGACCAAGGTACAGACTTCCCCTGAGGCTTAGTTTTCATGTTGATCTTCCAGTTCAGCATCCTTCCTTCTAAATCTGAGAACCTACAAAATGAATTGATATGGCTTTAGGCCACACCAATTTAATTTGTTGCTTCTCGGATTCGCCTCTTCATTTTTTTCTGATTTGCAAAAAAAAAAAAAAAAAAATTCTGGTTCTGAATCAACTCAAAAATGCACAATTTTGCCTCCAACAGTTGTAGAAATTCCTTTTCTTCCTACTTGTTACAGTTGTTACATCTACCAAATGCAGTGATTTGGTTAAAAGTTCAAAATTCATTGTTTAAATTTTAACCCAGTCTTTTGTGTTGACTTCATGGCATCTACTCTAGTATTTGGTGCTATAATAGGATGCCCAGGCCTGTTTTTATTTTTTTTTTTTTTCGCCCTGTCGCTTCATATTTTTTCTGAAAAAATCCGAGAAGCAACAAATAAAATTGGTGTGGCCTTAGGGAGATTGAAACTGCCATATCTTAAAAAGTACTCTGTCAACATGAAGAGCAGCAAGCCTCAGCACTTTTGAGTCATAAATCTTAAACATACCATTTTCAACAACCTTTGATACATATGTACATATACAACAAGGGTCTAACGATGTGATTTCACTGTTTGCAGTGTGTACGATTTACCTTGTGTGTCTTGGTTGTTGTGAAAAATACCTACACATTTGAGCAAACTAGCAGTATGTGAATCTTTACAACAATGGCTTGTTCAAAACAACTGTGGTGCCATTAATTGCTTTCATGCACGTTTGTAAGAAAATCCTGAACATAGATCATGTGAATACACTATGAAGCACTCACAAAACAGATTATATGTTATGTACGTATATATCAGTAGAATGTACATACATCCTCGTAGTCATGCCATCTTATATGTATTCACCAGTGCCATCTCACAACAAAAAAAGACAAAATATTGTATGTAAATTTTTCCTCTTATTTGGACAAAGCTAAAAGTCATAGAGTTTTTGCAGTAGATTATTATATGAAATATTATATGCAAATGTGATAATTGTAAATCCAGAGATGTGTGGACAGGGAGTAAAGATTTTACATTCAGAAATGTGAGATTTGATAAAAACTTCAGGTGTTTGGCCAAAATACAGTGAATTTGTACAAGCTCTGTTAGACGGGTATTTTAATCCCTGATTTGAGCTCTGTAAATACTGCTAGATTTGTTCCTGCCTCTGTTGCACCAATACAGGTGATTACATGGATAAATCTAAGTTGTTTTTCTAAAAGATTTGGGGTCTATGACAGGGTTTTCTCCAGTCACAGAATTCTTCCATCATCCCAGCAAACTTATACTACTAACTCCTGGCTGGATTTGACAGAATTCTAACCTTTTTTATGTTAGACACACAACTTTGTCAAGACATAATTTTTGTCACTTATTAGAAACAAGATTCCATCAAATGTTAAGTTTGTGTGTACATAATTTGTCTTGTGTGTGGGCCACAACACCAGCCCCCGCTGCCTGTGGCCCACGAGTATTGTATTGTCTTGCAATTCCAATAAATCAAATCAAAATCAAATGGTGGAATGACGGACACTGGGAAAACCCTGGAATAGACTGGTGTTAGTAGCACATAATTATTGCTGGATTTGCAGCCCTGCCAGCAAAAAACGTTAAATAACCCCTCAGGGTTATTGATGACGTAGTTCAAATGCGCTGTTGAAGATTTTGAGATGACACACAGCTGGGATTCATTTAGCTTCTTGCACTTTTTATCAGTGAAGAAAAACTGATGTTTTACAGATTGGATCACTGTTAGTGATAGAAGCACACATAACAGTGGATGTAACATACATGGTGTAGAGTGTATATTGTAAAATAAGACAAAGGCTCTGGCAGCATGTTTGTGTTTTCATTATTTTGTGTATTTATTATATACTGTAGGTGGCACAATCTTGAAAATGATTGATGCGTCAAAGAAAGGACATAATGCCAATAAAATGCTATACTCGTAATACGTCATAACAGCTGATTGGCGGCAAATATGTATCTAGAAACATGTCTTTCATGGAGAGAGAGAGGGAGAGAAATAGAAATATCGAGTGCTATTGGTGTGACACAATAATATGTGCCGGAGCGCACCTGATCAGACAGTAGTAACGTTAACACTTTCGCGTGGAAATGTGACGTGTTCAGCACCAAGGACAGTTCCACTTCTGTGTTTTTTTCCTTCCCAAGGTTTTGTCATCGCAATGATCTATGATGCCACAGACGTGCTAGGCGCGCGTTGTTTGGTGAGTAGAACAGAGAATGTTCGAGAACAACTAGAGGGAGTTGGGTAACGGTCTGTATTTCAAATAATCACAGCGCCTCGCGTTGTGAGTAATATTGTCTCCATCTGTGTTCGTCACAACGGGAATGTCACAATAACCTTAGAACAACGTGTACGGCACTGCATGGACAGACTATGACGGCACAAAAATACCGCTCGTGAGAATGGTGGTATCTATGAGAGACGCCAGAAACATTTGGAATCATCGTTGCAATTGGCCTTCTGTTCTAAGGTGTAATTCTTCAGGATTTTAGCATGTTGTCTGTTATCATTCAGGCACGTGCTACAATCATATAGTGCCAAGCCGTGTAGTCCTAGTTAAAGGACGGATGTAAGACTCCGCTTGAACATTCCTGGAGCCGCGATGTCATTTCTAGGACGAAGGACCACGGATGATGTGTCGTCGAAAAAGGACGCGAGTCTAGGAAGAAACAGTTCACTTACCACGGGGAGGAACAGTCCTCATTTCACAGGAAGGAACAGTCCACGTCGCATGGCCGGCCAAAAAACCACCAGTCCCGTCGGGCGATCCCGTAAAATGTCCCGTCAGAAGACCTCCAGCCCCCCTGGAGAAAAGTCGATCAAGACCCGCAGGTTTGGAGTTGGTGGTGCCCCTAGCCGGGTGTCGCTGACGACAGGTGCCCCATCCACCCGGATGACGTTGCCTGGTGCCCCACCTAGCCGGGTGTCGCTGACAGGTGCCCCACCCACCCGGATGACGTTGGCTGGTGCCCCACCTAGCCGGGTGTCGGTGACAGGTGCCCCACCCACCCGGATGACGTTGGCTGGTGCCTCACCTAGCCGGATGACGCTGGCCGGTCCATCACCGAGTAGAATGACTCTCGGTGGCCCTTCTCTCGTCGGCCCCTCCTTCAGCAGAGCAAACCTCAGGATGGCCGGCAGTAGGGCGGATCTTGTAAATGTGGCGGCCGAGCGCTTTAAGATGGGGCTCGGGGGGAAATCTACCCTCCAAAGACGGCCTCTTGGCTCCAGGATGAACCTGCTTGGCGATAAAGGTGGAGGCCAATGTCTGGACTGTGGAAGCGTAAACGTATCAAAAACTGGCGGTCAGCAGATGAGAGCGCCTCCGAAGAGGACACACAAGACGATGGCAACATTGGAAGAAGACAAGGCTAGTGGTGAAGACGGGTCTGATGAGGAATCTGATGATCCACCTTTCATCTTTACCATATCCAGTAGTGTGAGAGATACAATAGACAAGGTAAGAACATTCCTAAGTGTTAAATATTTTACTTTTGTATTAGGACAACACATTTGTCAATCAAAAACCATTATGTTGTAGTGTTACAAAGACGCAAGAAAAGACACAACGACATGTTTCAATGGCTTGTTTCACAGACGTGCCTCTAAACCGTAAATACGAGGCGTTAGAGACAAGTTGTTCACGAACATGTGGTCTTTTGTGCCCCGTCAGGTGGCGCGGGCTCGTATATACCGAGAACAAGCAGACATCGCGCACAAGCTGCACGCCATCCACAAGCGCGTGAAGACCGTGTACCGGCAGTGGGACGTGAAAGAGGACATCCATCCTACCGAGTCAGAGAAACAGCTAGTACTGGCTATCGGCAACAGGTCAGATGGACAGAATAAAGAGACTCTTTCTACACAACCAAGTGTTTTATTCAGCCGACGTTTCGGTGACCGCCTGTCACCTTCCTCAGCTCAGGGCAATTCTGACTGGTTCACATTGCACTGCAGCATAGGTACGCGTACGCATCTACAGCAGCGACACCTATGCTGCAGTGCAATGTGAACCAGTCAGAATTGCCCTGAGGAAGGTGACAGGCGGTCACCGAAACGTCGGCTGAATAAAACACTTGGTTGTGTAGAAAGAGTCTCTTTATTCAGTGACTTACCAACCTGACGAAACTATTCGTCCGATGGACATTTCTGATCATTTCAACACTGTGGGACGGGTGCGGCATAACTAACTTTGTTGAGGTCTGGGCATGTCCAGTGGTTATGTTATGTTTTTGAAGCGCTTCGTGCTTTATTTATGTGAGCTATACCTCAGGTCCATCTTGCTAGTGAAGATTAATGCTAGAATACAAGGGAATGAAACGCCCACTCGGAAACGAAAATAGAAGTTGACGCTAATGCATTTATTTTACCTGCGACATCAACAAACGTGAACCGTGCACAGGGGAGTTTACCAAGCTTTCTGTTTGGCATCAATATTCGATGTAACTGATGACTATAAAGAAACGGTATTTGAATGTCCTATAGACCGCCCAACTTCATGAGCAAGGAGAAACGTGAACGTCTGAAGAAGAAAAAGCAAACACTCAAGGCCATCGACGAGTTTATCCAGCACAGCGCCGCCCAGCGGAAGACACTTGCTGAGACAAGCGATTGGCTGAATGCGTCGGAGGGACTATTAGATGAATTCGACGATGAGGTGAAAAAGCAGTCTTCACATTGTCGTACTAAGGGCCTGGTTACATTCGTTGTACGATAGTCGTACACGCACCCGCAAACTGAGGGCATTCTTGGACGTCGTGAATATGTCGTACAAAATTCGACTGTTTTGTTACGGAAAAGGCTGTCTTAGATCTTTGTTGGTGGTAGGTTCTGTCACAACCTGCTTGAAAACCCAACGACATCAATATCATTCGACGGTCTATGATAAATGATACTACGCCTACATACATTCCTTTCACGGTATGTTTATGGCAACAATACTTAGAACAATGTTTGTAAACTTTGGCGCGTTTCACATGTTGAGTAGGAAAGTCCAGAGCAGAAGGAGCGAACGATGAACCAACTGCACCGGCGTATCGTCATGGCCGTTCTGACTGCACAGAACTGCGCACAGAAACTCCAGCGTCTGGGGGAAAGCATCTTCTCTGACACCGGAACGCCTGCGGGAGAGGGACGCCAGTCGCCAGGTAGGCAGATAGCATGCAGTGATCTTACACTTCTTTATTGATGTTTAAAATCCGTAGTAAACTCAACTCAAAATGTGGCACTGAAGACTGCCTTGATTCTGTACAGCTCCACGTGCAAGGCGCCCCCAAGCGGGCCAACCGCGTGTACTGCAGGAGGGGGAAGTTCTGGATGAGGACACGATCTTGGCAGACCCAGAGAACTGGAGGGCAGCAGCCAATCAGGTGACGTCGTTTTTACAAACAAATACTTGAACTAACTAGTATAGGTAAATAAGATCTGAACTCTGTATCTCCCTGTTAACGTTGTTCCATATCTTGTTTTCTTTAAACAATTACCCGTGTTGGAGAGGATCTGTAAATATTGTTCCTCAAACGCAGTGGAAGACGAATATCATTTCATGTCTAATTGTTATTTACCATCGTGTCCAAAATGCACCCTTACTTTCCCACTATTCCTCAACAAAAGAAAACAATTTTCCTACTAAAATAAAAAAACCCACATATTATAGACGAAGTGGGTAAATTCGTCTCCCACTGCCTGAAAAGAAGAAGTCAAACCCAACCTAATTAGTACCATGTATGTTGTAGAATGGTATCACGTAGTCTCTCATATCATTGTATCTTTTTCATGTTGTTTGTTGCTACTTGTTTGTATTTGCAATTAGCCCTCGGGCATGTGTTTGCAATAAACTTCTCAGTTTTCTTTAAACTGAAAATTCTCAGTGTCTACTTCTGCAAAGGTGCGGAAAATACTCCAAGACGCCACCAAAATGGCGAGGACCAACAAGGCACGGAACGAAGTGCGAGATGCCATCAAGCAGTTTGACTTCATCTCTGCAGCAGGTAACGCTACAGATCGGAAAAAAAAACAATGTTAGCAGTAGACTGCGTCTTTTCATAACCTTTGATCAACTACAAAAGAAAATTTACCTGCCGACGTTTTGGTAGTCCTGCTGCCTTCTAGCCTCTACCAGGCTTCGGGAGGCGGCTGGAAAGAGTAGAAATTGGCCAACATAGAGAGATAACACGTCAGGGGAGTTTGGCCGGGTGCGGCAAAATGTTCTCTCTCGCGGCCAAACTCCCCTGACGTGTTATCTCTCTATTTTGGCCAATTTCCACTCTTTCCAGCCGCCTCCCGAAGCCTGGTAGAGGCTACATGTAGCTGCCTTCCTCAGGGCTCGCGACTGGAGCTAATGTTGCTTCTCGTCGCCATGACAACTGGAACACCACCACTAAATCTATAAAGTCAAATTACCTGTCAATGTTATTTCCTTTGGTGGTAGGAAAAGAACTCTTATTATATAGTCTTAATAGCCATTGATTTTCCAACGTGACGAATGCTCCAGTGTAAGTGTATCAACCCAGTCAATCTAACAGTAGAAAACCGGTGTGTTACCGATTGAACGGTTATGTAACACAAGGAACAAGAACAAGCCTGTGACTGTACCCTCCAGCTGACCGAAGGGCAGATGAGCTGAGGGAGAGAGACTCCCAGATTATCGACCTAAAGGCGGACGTTGACAGGCTTAACAACACCAGGGATCGAATGACAGAGGACTACAACAGTCTGAAGACAAGATGCACACAATTCAAAGTGCAAAGCGACAAACTCAGGTGGGGAGGACTTTTCTTCATTTCCTAATGATTTCTTCGGACTAGGACCTGTTTATCCAATCATACATGGGAAAAAGCATAAAATTAGATTGAATGCATGAAAGGAGGAAGAGAACTGTCAAAATTATGTCACTCCTTTGCCAATAGTTCGAAGGTAAAAGAGACAGAAGGCCGGGTCAAGCTGGCAGAGACGAAGGCAGCGGAAGTTCAACAAAGTCTGGCCGCAGCGCAGGCTGAAAACACCAGGCTTACTGCGCAACTCGAGAGCCAACAGCAGGTACAGACGGACATCTGGCAATAAATGAGATTTTCGTATTTTTCATTTATCATACAAAAAAAAAGACATGGTGAATATAGTGATTTATTTATTGTTTGTTTGTTTGTTTGTTTATTGATTCGCATAGAAAGAAAAAAACAATAAAATGAACATATTACAACAAAATAGGACATGCTGGGGAAAAGATAAAAAGCCATAATGGCTTGTCCGGGATCTTTCCCCGACGAAATTAACTGACAACTGTAACAATAGTAACAAATCAAATGGTAGTAATAAATAACAAAAGTAATTGATAAATAACGCTAATTTAAATGATATGCTAAAACATAAGTTAACAGAGGTTTAACTGAAGTACAAACATAAGCAGAAGAATTGAAGCAAAAACTCCAGAGTTATGACTTGTGTGATTTAGAAGGGATTCAGATTTATGTGTGTTATGACTTGTGTGATGTAGAAGGGAGCTATGCTTGAGAGCACGCGGGCCGATGAAGCCAAGAAGCCCTCTGGACCCTCCTCATCTACCCTGGCCCTCATGGACCAGCAGGCCCAGCAGGCCGGACAGCTGAGGGAGACAGTGGACCAGCTCAGGGCAGCTCTGGACCAGAGGGACAAGGAACTGGCCAGACTGAAGGAACAGGTTGAAATTTCCAGCAGGATGCCAGGGGGCGCTCCTCCACGGCCAGACAGCAGGTGATCATGTGATCACTACGATTTATGCCAGTAATTCAACCTCCAAATTTATTTTAAAAAGAGAACAGTTCATACCCGTGTTCAAAAGAGCTGACTTCCAAAATTGAACATTGTATATATATATAGTATCTGTAATTAAACTTTCCAAAATTCTGTGGTGTAATATTAATATGTGGCAAATTCTTCCAGGAATGCTGGTGTTCAGGCAGACACGATGGAGAAGTTTGACCAGAAGGAGGAGTCCTACCAGCTGCAGATCGAGTCCCTACAGGAGCAGGTGTCCCGGCTGCAGGAGGAGCTGTCTGACGCCAGGAGGGACCTGCAGATGAAGGAGGAGCTCCTACAGATGCAGGTAATGTTTAAGAGGAGGAAGGATTAGGCCACACCAAGTAATATTTATGGATGACGTCCTCTGGAGATCCTAAATCTAATGCGAGAGCGCGGGAAAAAAACAAGAAGGGCCGAAAAAACAAGATGCCTAGATTTGAAATATTATAAGGGACGACAAATGTTAGGACACAAATTGAATGAGAGAACATAGTGTAACAACCAACAAGTCATTTATTTGTCACGAAAATAGCAATAAATTAGTGGAACAGCAGTTGTCGTCCTGTTCTGTTTCTTTCCTTTCATCCCATCTTCCCTTTATCTTGCGATTTGCAGCACTTTCGTGACTCTTTGGTCATAGTTACAGGAAGCGGAATTTCTTGTTTTTCTTTCTGGGAACAGGCCAAAATCAATGCGCGCGCGGACGTCATCCATAAATATTACTTGGTGTGGCCTTATATGAAAAACTAAACAGTCAGCTCTCACGTGTCCCTTTGGTGTGTTCTGCACAACGACGAGTTAGAGAGTTGATAACCGTTAGGTAATCAGTCCGGCAATCGGTAATCTTCAACTAAGAGTTGTCGAAGAAGAGCGAGGCGGTTGGGAGATCCTTGTGGGAAGGTCTAAAGCATTCGGGGGCTCGGTTTTGAGTTAGCCGTACACTGGTCGTGAAATCTTTGATAATCTTTGTGACACAATACCAGACGGACTTCTTCCAGCCCATTGCCAAACGTAAGGGTGGTCGAGGGTGAAATCATGGAAAGGTCCTGTATGTGTAAATGGCGCTTACGCTTAGCTAGCTAATGCCTGCGTCACATTGTCGACGAGCTTCGGCCGTATTTGTTGATCGCCGAAGGGTCACCCGATTTTAGATCGACCGAGGATCGCTCGTATTTTGGGCTTGAAAATCGTCCCCGTCACATGGAGCGAGGCTCGGGCGATCGCTTGGGAATACACCTATGGCCTCAAAAATCGGGCGACTAGTCGCTGATGTTAAGAACACGTTTCACGTGTCGGCGAGCTTCGGCCGACTCCTAAAAATCGCCGGCGATCCCTAAAATTCGCGCGATGCTCGACTAAATATCGGGCGTGCTACTGCCGTAAATGTCGTTTAGAGCTCGCCGACTCGTCGGCCGATCGATTTTCGTACAATGTGACGGCCCCTTAACTAACTGCAGCGCCCCTTTCTGTGCAGGAACAGGACGTTCAGGAGCCTGACATTGACACTAGTGAGCCCAGGGAGGTCGTGACTACTCCTGGCGGGACCAGACAAGTGGTGGCTCCAAAGAGACCTGCGGGAGGGTCTCGCGCACAGGCGCCTAAGAAAACCAATGCGGCAGCCGCAGCCAAGCAGATGGTGTCACGCATCAAGGCACAATACGAAACTGAGATAAGGAAACTCAAGTCTCATATCAAAATGGAAAAGGCAAGGTAAAGACCAAGTCCTGTAGAAATTTACTTTCCACTTTCCACAAGTCAGTGTTAATTTTTGTTATAACAGTTGTTCAATGGTAAGTTGTTCAACCAAGGATTGAGGTGTTCAAAAACTCATTTTTCCCTAGAACAATCGTAGAGTGGAACTCGCTGCCACCAAGTACAGTAGGGGCATCGTCACTAGATAGTTTTAAACAATGTCTAGAGTTAGACGTTCAAAGGTTAGGTGTAACATGTCGTTCGGTGTAATGTAGCCAGCTGCCGCCGCGCCGCGTGCCTGCGAAGCTGGTGTGTTACGCCGAAGGGCGGTTATACCGGCTATACAGATACAGATACAGATACAGAAGTTTGAATGACATTTTGGTTTTCTCTTCGCACAAGGTTATGTATGTATGTGTGTTTGTTGATGATTAGTTCCTTTGAACCTGTTGTGGCTCAGGTTTGATGCTGGTCTGCGGAAGATTCGGCTGGAGCAGGGCAGGGACTTGGGAGATGTGGAGAGGGAAAGCCGACACATTGTCTACACCATCAACAGGTTTGTTCCATCACCCAGCAACTGTGCTGTCCTGTTTACGTGTCACCAATGGTGCGAATTTGATGTAATTTACTAATCTCTACCAGACTAACTGCGCGGGCTATAATAGGTAGATATTTGCTAGGGGAGTCTGGCCGCCTTGAGGTTGACTGGCCGCGTTATTTCTTCGGAGGGGGGAAACTAACCCTCCCGCGGACCGACTCAATTGGCCAGCTATTCCCTTCTTTTGCCGAATTCTACGATTTGTACCCCCGTGGGAAGGCCTGGTGGAGGCTAGTAATTTACCATTTTGCACTCCATCTGGCATCTTATGGGACGATATTTCTTCTGTTACGTGTTCGCCACTGACTGATGAATGTAGTCTAATTTCCACCCCACCCTAATAAAAACAGGTTCAAGGAAGCCATTGTTCAGATCCTTCAGAAGGAGGATCTGCCTGAGCAGGCTCTGGAGGTGAAGCAGATCCCGGATTTGTCGCTCGGCCAGGCTGCCCAGAGGTCCATGAGGGGCCTGATAACCCAGCTGGGTAAGGACGCTGTGGAGATGCTGGTCTCCTTGGAGTTCAAGCTTGCCAAGGCGCTGATGAACAAGAGGTAAGGGTGACATGGTAGTTATGTTTACCGAAGGAAAACATATTGTTTTTGCTACGTTTCTTCTTCTTCCTCTTCTCCAAACAGTGACCTCTGACCTGGTCAATGACCTGAACCAGACTGTCTGTTACCATGGTAACTGGTGTTGTGTTACATCATGTTGCAATTTTATAGCAGGAGGGATAACTCCTGTCTGACTATATGTTTGAGTAAGAATTAGCGGAGCAGACCATATGCGAAGGTAAACATTATGCATTTGCTTTGCAAATGTTATTACCTTTCTAGTTTCATCATGGAATAACATGCCGTGGGATCCTCTCACTCACTCTACATGCTAATAGAAAAATAGACAAGAATTGTAAAGGGTGAAGGACTGAAGTGACCAAGCTGTGGTCGCTGTGGAGCTATTGAAAATTTGAAGTGAAAATGAGGCATTCTAAGGCCTCCTGAGACCAAAAATAGTATTAGGTCTAAAGTAACATTCTCAACAGACCATGTCCTGGCTGGGTCAGTGTTCGATCCGAATTTTCCGTTTCTGGTAGTACATATTTCCAAGAATATTATTTAAGAGATCACATGCCAAAGTGTGAGGGCACAGTGCCTGCCAGGTCAAAAAAAACAAAAACGGTCTCGTATCCCCATCCTTCCATTACTTCTCTTGGCATAAAGATGGATGCAATTTTTCCCAGACTAAAGATTAAGGAGGCTGCTACTGACAAGTCCCTGGTGACCAAGGACTTGGAGGTTCAGGCTGCACACGCGCAGCGGCTGAAGCGGGAGGTGATGACGCAGGAGGCAAGGGTGAAGTTCGCACGGGATCAGCTAGAGGGCATGGAGAAGGAGCTGGCCATGTCAAAAATGAGTCAGGTGAGGAACGTTTGCTTTCTACTGGATTTTAGCCTTCCGACAAGTTATGGAGACTTTGTTGGAATGTTTGAGAGGACTGCTACCTGATGAGAGAATACATCCCTGTGTGCCCTGTATCAAAGTGAAGTACCAATCCTGGAGTGGTGCACTCTATTGTACAGTGGACAAGAGAAGAGGGCCTCTGTGCCTTCCACTGCCCCTCAGCATCCGTTCATCTGGCTTCCTCCGAAGGCTTGAACACCTGATGTTGACAAGATTGCCATCCAAGCTCTGTCTGCTGCAATGTTACTTGGATGCTTAATGTTACAGTAAACATTGTTCGTGAATAGTTTCATCAGGTTGATAAGTCACTGAATAAAGAGACTCTTTCTACACAACCAAGTGTTTTATTCAGCCGACGTTTCGGTGACCGTCTGTCACCTTCCTGCTGCAGTGCAATGTGAACCAGTCAGAATTGCCCTGAGGAAGGTGACAGACGGTCACCGAAACGTCGGCTGAATAAAACACTTGGTTGTGTAGAAAGAGTCTCTTTATTCAGTAAACATTGTTGTTTTAACATAAGACCGATCCCCACTGTTCCAGGCTGACAAGTACCACAGCCTGCTGGGGCGGTACCGTGAGATGTCCAGCGCACAGGAGACGCTGATGGAACAGCTGCAGAAGAAACAGCAGCTGTTTGAGGATGAGCTGAAGATGAAGGACAGCAGGATCCAGCTGCTGAAGGACGTGAGACAGGAGCTGGAGAAACAGGTACGCAGGAGAACAGGGAGGAGAAGAATGGGAAGTGTTCTTGCACACCACCATATCATATTTTACCTGCCAACATTTCGGCAGTCTGTCAGCTACCTTCCTAATGGCTGTAATGGGGTACGAGGAGGTACAGACTCGGTCACGTTTGGGTCATATTCTTTTGGTACTGTCACTTAGGGGCAAGATGTAGCTAGCTTCAGTTATTACAACCTCGACAGACTACCGAAATGCTGGCAAGTAAAATATCACATGGCTGTGTACAAGAAAACTCAAACATCCTATTATTTACCGACTTTATTAAATGGAATGTACATGTTAGGCAATAAGGTACCAAAACCAAGATATGTTTCACTTGTGCTTTTTTCTTCTTATTCCTAAACATGTAGTTGGAACAGCAGAAACATATCAACAAGGAGATGAAGGCTCGCGTTTGGTTTAATAAAGACAAGGCAGAGGAAAGCCTGTTCCGTAACATACACCAGCAGAGTGCCGCTCTGAGAGAGGTGGAGAAACTCTTCTCTGATCACACTGTTGCAGAGGTGAGCATTGGACATATTTGCCATACGTTAGGTCCACAATAACAGATTGGGGCGTTCTTGGGATCGATAACCTTGAATGTGTCGTACAAAATTCAGCTTCAGTCAAATCCTTGTCAAAATCGGTTCTCTCATAGCTTTGCTGAAAATCCTACGTCAAAAAATCGTATGGATGCACCCTTTACTTTAGTTCAACGTATTGTATAAAACCTACATGTACATGTATGTATTTTAGAGTTCAATGTGTTGTGTTATCATAAGTTGATTTCACTGACTGGTTGGCTTTTTTTTTGTACCCAAGGAGATCCGTTTTATGATGGTTGAGGTGATGAGGGTGACACGACGAATTCCAGAGCTCCGCTTGAAACATTTGTGCGAAAGGTGAAGTTGGTCAACCTCAAATACAAGCTGTCAGACACCATACTTGAATAACAATAGAAGATATGAAAATATCAATATGTTCGAATGGACACATCTGAAGGGGGAGTTACCGGTAATATAGCTACATATACATGTACGTTGACCTGTCCCTGGTACTGAATGACACACCAACAAGACTGACGTCCCTGTCCTTGGTGCTGAATGACACACCAACAAGACTGGTGCCACTGTCCTAGCCTCCACCAGGCCTTCCTACGGGGGTACAAGTCGTAGAATTCGGCAAAAGAAGGGAATAGCTGGCCAATAGAGTCGGTCCGCGGGAGGGTTAGTTTCCCCCCTCCGGCCGTCAACTCAAGGCGGCCAGACTCCCCTAGCAAATATCTCCCTATTATAGCCCGCGCAGTTAGTCTGGTAGAGACTTCCCCCTGTCCCTGAATGAACTCTTTTCTCCACAAACAGGTACATGTCATACTGTAGGTTCCAGGAGGAGAAAGCTCGTCTGAAACGTCAGGCTGCCGCTGCCACAAGTGAGCTGAGAAAAGACGTGTCGGAGTTCCTGGCAGGGATGGAGGAGCGGCTGCAGACCAGCCACAACCGCTGGTTAATCAAGAAAGCTGAACTGGAGACCGAGCGCCAAGCGCTGTTCAACCAGATGGTCGGTCTATATCAGGACGTGGCCTGGGCTGTGTGGCTGACTGGAGGACAGCGTACGGGAGCGTACACGCCGCTGCTGCCCTTCAGGATGCTTCGTTCCACCACCCCGGGAGGGACGAGACGTCGCCGACAAGAGGGAGTTTTTCTCCAGCCAATCGGCGATGACGATGTCCTGATCGGTAGGAACATGGTCATCACCAGTCTGGAGGATGACCAGTACTGGAAAACGTCGTCTGCAGGTGCTCCTCCGATGGTTGCTATGGTAACCACGCCCGCCATGTTGTCTATGGACGTCAACCAGAGTAGAGACGGTGCCAAGAAAACCTTCCGTCACCACTTTCCAAGGGCGACCACGAAAGGCAAAGAGGACAGAGACACCCCCAGCAGTCTGTCCATTGCAGAAGGCAGACTGTCCCAGGTCCGTGCTGCGGCGCCCTCAATTCAACCCTCACAACTGAAGAGGCATCCAGTACTGCCTCCCGTGGCCACACTGTACCCGTCCTCATCACCAGACACGCCTGAATGGATGGAGTACCCTCTGCCCTTCCACCAGCAAAACAAGGTTTAACAGCTTCTTAGTAATGACTCCAAACACCACAGATGGCTGTACATTTTGTTGAGCATAATTTTATTGGCTAGCTTGTTGATCCTCTAAAAGACAATTGCAGAGCACTGTATTCATCAAAACATTAGTATACAGTCTATTTCAGTTTCATAGTATTAGTGGCAATTCCCATGTAGTAGTGGCAATCACGAATGCACGTTTCACCCTGATTTTACGTTCTAAAAAAACGATCCTTGACATTCTAAAAAAAGATTCTAGATCACACCCTTGAAGTAATAGAATATAATGCACATTACACGCAATCATTTCCACTTTCTTATGCTAGAAGATAACATACATGATCAAATAAGCTATTTGTACCAGTAGTGCCACTGAGGAAATACATGTACCTCAGCAGCAGTTCAGTTTACTGAAATCTAATTTCATTGTTGCAATGCTGTAAGTTGGCACATACGTTATTGCCACAATATGAATTGCACTTTGCTGATCATATTTTCATTAAAACACTTGGTTTGAGTACCATAAAATCTTACAGTGTGTATCATTACTCTACATACTATCTACCTACAGGACATGTTATGGATAAAATCTAATCTATAGTCTATAGTCTTACACATTGTTTTATATTACCCAAATGGATTTGGGTAACATACGGGGACTGAGAACACATTACTTTTCCATTATGGGATATCGATATTGGTCTACCACAGATTTACTAATACAATTTCACTAGAATAATTTCAAAATCACTATTACTGTGTATGTACTGAGACATACTGTAGTTATCACTTGTTGGCAGTGTGTTCATCTCAATGATTTACCGGTAAAAGTCTTTGGGTGGATTTTGCTTTCTAACTAATATTTGCTGTTCTACACTGAATTCAATATATTTCTTGTACAATTAGTGGTGCATTGTACGTAGTAATATGCCTAAATTGATTGGTGTATCTAGAAACATGGCAAACAATGCATAAAAATCTTATGTTGCCAGTTAGCACATTTTACAACTACTGCTTTGAATTTATCAGGAAATTTGTCATCAAAGTATACATATTATCCAACTTAGGGCCTATATTTCCTTTCCACACTCAACATAAAAGCAGAACACAACCTGAAAGCAGAATCTTAACTCATAGGTTTGAAGTACTATTGGTGGTAATGGTATTCCTCCACTCTCCTCCCTCTGAACCACATAACAATGTGCTGAGTACCTAGTTGGCTTGGCAATATTTCTTTTAAAGAGAACGTAGAATCATGTAATGATCAAATACAGGGTACTGATTCAGATTCATGTTGAAATGCTGGTGGCACAAGTACACGGTACACCACCATGCAGTACCATCATGGTAATACAGGTGGCGATGTTACACAGTGGTAGTACCAAACTTCTCCATCACAGCATTCTGCCATGTTGCAGAACCACCAGGTTGCAGACATCTTGGTTGGCCAGGATGTATTTGGCGACTTCCTGGTGGCCCAACTCCAGCACATCTGTCCCATTAACAGCTTTCACAAACTGGCGCACCTGAAACAAGTCGGCAACTCTTGTTGAAGTA
This sequence comes from Branchiostoma floridae x Branchiostoma japonicum, assembly GCA_013266295.2. NCBI lineage: Eukaryota > Metazoa > Chordata > Leptocardii > Amphioxiformes > Branchiostomatidae > Branchiostoma > Branchiostoma floridae x Branchiostoma japonicum. The sequence goes on from CM023823.1 coordinate 22,833,631, forward strand.
CTGTAGAGTGATTAGACAGCCGAGCAAATCCCATAGACAACCTAGATTACATGAAACATCCACCTAAATGTGCTGCTAGAAATAACAGAATAGTCATGCTACAGTAACCGTAATTCTAACCTTGTACCTTTGGTATATACTAGTAGTAGAGGGGATTCATTCCTCAAGCTAACCGATATCTTGCACATGCAGTCGTCCCTCAGTAAGACATCTGGAGCCGCATAGTTCCCGTTTAGAACTTTTATTCAGCCTGTCACACGACCGGTTTCTACTCGAAGTATATACTGCATACTTCTCAATGGATGGATCCTTGCTGTAGTATCTTCTGGACTCCCGGACCCAGAGTGATCCCGTACATCTAAAATATACTGCATACTTCTCAATGGATGGATCCTTGCTGTAGTATCTTCTGGACTCCCGGACCCAGAGTGATCCCGTACATCTAAGGGAAGCACCTAGAAGCAGGTTAGCTTGAGGAATGAATCCCCTCTACTATATACCTGTACCTTTGGTACACATACCTTAACCCCTGCTGCAGCGGCTGGCCCCCCCGGGTCCACTGTCTGGATGTAGGTTGGGCCGTCCCCTCGCACCACCATCCCATAACCTACAGCATCACTCACAATCTGCAAACCAACAAACACAACTTTACCTCCGAAAGAACAAAAGTGCGGGGTAATATACCACATTCAGTGCGCAGGTCAGAACATCAGAGGACCATGCCAAGAGACTTATATTGGAGAAACAGAACGGGCTCTTAAAACTAGATTCTCAGAACACAAGCGCCCGAGTTCTACCACGTCAGAAGTTTCACAACATACAATGTATACACATTGAGTCTCCGGGACATACAGTTACCCTGGACAAAGTTCACATTCTGGATACGGAGCAGGATTACTTTGTGAGGGGAGTGAAGGAGGCAGTCTACATCAGGGCCCATCAACCCTCTTTGAACCGTGACGGTGGGAGATTCCGTCTTCCCGCCACTTACGATTCACTCCTGACGTCATCACACTTCCGACTTCCGGAACGACGTCAGCGAGTGGATCATTCATCTGACGAAGGTTGACGAGATCGACCGAAAATTTATGGTGAGTTCTTCCATTTGTGTTGGATTAAAGCTAATCTTTACCACAACTTTACCTTGATCATACATGACTATGTTGTGTCAGTTACTTTGACTAGATGTTGAATTGATTGAAACTGTAAAGAAACAAAATCATCTAAAATTTCTCCATGCTGCAAAGGAAATCTGAACACCTGTCCACCTGTCTGTTCCTTACCCTGATGTGCTTCTGTGTGTACCGCCCCTGGTTGTTCCTCAGCTCGTCTAAAGTCACTGGTCGCAGCAAAACTGGGAGATAACAAGGCCAGAGAATCAATATAAAGTCCTTTGTCATCACTCTTAGGCCACACTGATTTAATTTTATGGATGACATCTTCTGGGGACCACAAAACTAATGCGAGAGGGCAAAAAAAAAATCCAGCAAAAAAAAAAATGCTGCTTAACCACAGGAATACAAAGCCGGTATTGTGAATTAAAGCACAGGACACAGTGACTGCATCAAACAAACAAGTTTTTATTTGCAGGAGGTAGACGTAGATAGTCTTGTTCAGGTCTCATCCTCCTTCACAGCTTCCTCCTTCGTTTTACGATAAGCCGCCCTTTTGCGGCATTATGAGTCGGCAGTCTGTACTGAGTTCCAGCCGAGTTCCGGAGTTCCGTGAAGCCCCGAAAGACATGATTTTTTTTTTTGAGAACAGGTGAAAATCAATGCGCGCGCAGATGTCATCCATAAAATTAAGTCGGTGTGGCCTTATATACATTTTGTACAGAGGTGACATGAGTATTTTCTGCAAAATATCAACAAATTTAGAAACACCACAAATATTTAAAAAGTTAGTGTTGTACTAACCAGATGAATTGCCAGCACTGGGGCTTCCGAAGGACCCTGATCTCTCTTTAGTCTCATCCTCATCAGCACCGATGAAGAAAGAGGCTTTTTTTGGTGTACCTGCCAAAGATTGAGCAAAATACATGTCTTCCAACAGCCTGTCTGTTCAAAGTGGATAAGCAAAACTTCCCCAATTTGCCCTTCCCGCTGGGGCAACACTCGTCTTCATTCTTGACTCCTGGACATTTTAATTCAAGTCAAAATTCAGCCAGAGGTCAAGATGAAAACAGTGGGCTGGTAAGAAAACATGAATCTAAATATAATTAATAGTTTATTTGCAAAGTCATGCCCGAAGGCTAATTGCATTTCACAAAGTCAAAAGGTACTATATGGTACAATACAATAATAGGAAAGAGACAACTACTGTCTAGAAAAACTTATACTTCTACATTGTACTACTACGTATATTCACTCCCTGACATTGTGTGTACAATGTACAGACTTCCTCCTCAAGACCTGTTTTTATGTTCTTATACATGTATTTTGATATCCAAGTACAAGTAGCAACAAATTAACATGGTATGGCCTAACTTGAATGTTCCTTGACTAAATCTCTTTCCCAAGATTACCATTGATATCTATGACCATGCCGTACCAACAGAAGAGGTTGAGTTGGTCCTCTCGCTGCTCACGCTGCCGTGGCGTGAGTGGGAGCGAGGGAGGATGGGCTCCAGCGGAGTCAGCACCTCCGACAGCCGGTACTGTCTGGTGAAATCCTGTTTAAACTGGTACAGGTACTGCCCGTCTTTGAAGTGGTGGTCATCGCTTACTGCAAGCAGGGACATCAACACAACAGATTTCTCATGGAGAAAGGCTACTGTTTTACCTACTTCTAAAAACCGGAAATAGTTTTTTCTATGGGCCACAACATTTATAACTAGCAGTGGACTAGACCTCTGCTGTAGTGCTTGCACAACTGTGTGGCCCAAGAGCTCAAGGATGGATGCTGCCCTATACCACCCTATATAATGTTCCTCTCCAACAGTTCCCTACATATAGCTAAAGCTCTCTAAATGTCACCTACCATGCCTTATAATGTTCCTCTCCAACAGTTCCCTACATATAGCCAAACCTCTCTAAATGTCACCTACCATGCCTTATAATGTTCCTCTCCAACAGTTCCCTACATATAGCTAAAGCTCTCTAAATGTCACCTACCATGCCTTATAATGTTCCTCTCCAACAGTTCCCTACATATAGCCAAACCTCTCTAAATGTCACCTACCATGCCTTATAATGTTCCTCTCCAAAATTTCCCTACATATAGCCAAACCTCTCTAAATGTCACCTACCATGCCTTATAATGTTCCTCTCCAACAGTTCCCTACATATAGCCAAACCTCTCTAAATGTCACCTACCATGCCTTATAATGTTCCTCTCCAAAATTTCCCTACATATAGCCAAACCTCTCTAAATGTCACCTACCATGCCTTATAATGTTCCTCTCCAACAGTTCCCTACATATAGACAAACCTCTCTAAATGTCACCTACCATGCCTTATAATGTTCCTCTCCAACAGTTCCCTACATATAGCCAAACCTCTCTAAATGTCACCTACCATGCCTTATAATGTTCCTCTCCAACAGTTCCCTACATATAGCTAAAGCTCTCTAAATGTCACCTACCATGCCTTATAATGTTCCTCTCCAACAGTTCCCTACATATAGCTAAAGCTCTCTAAATGTCACCTACCATGCCTTATAATGTTCCTCTCCAACAGTTCCCTACATATAGCTAAAGCTCTCTAAATGTCTCCTACCATGCCTTATAATGTTCCTCTCCAACAGTTCCCTACATATAGACACAGCCTCGTGTCTAGTCTGCACCTCCTTCTCCTTCACCAGCCAGTTCAGCATGTCGACCCCTAGGAAGGCGTCGAGGTACTGCAGGTTGTTGTGAGTCTTCACCCCAAGTACAAACTCGCCTTTGGACGTCTTCAAACTGTGACAACCACAAATAAACCATGTACAAAGAATGGAAAGATAACCAAGTTTACTGTGTACTTACTTGCCATCACCATTGTACCCAGGTGTAGAAACGAAAATGCTTAACAAGAAAATGTAAAGCTACATGTAAAGCATTCATCCTCTACTGAAGTGGTGTACGAAGCTTTGTTCATGATCATTATGAAGGTGAGCAGGAGTTTCGCCAAAAACAGTTACTCAAGCAACTGGATATGATTTTGGAAACGATCAGACGAGCAGGAGTTTACCTGTGATACATCATCTTTCCTCGTAACAAGACAGACGAGTCTTTGTCCATAGGAAAGGTCCCGTCATCCTTCCGGAAGCGATAAAACAACATGGCATCCTTGAACAAGTGGTCATCACATACTGTATGCGTGGGGTGGGGTGGGTAGGCGATAGGTCAACTTGGTTAAATATGCCAAATAAAAACCCAACAAAATTGGATCAGAAAGTGAAATATAACACAGCAACAACAAGAGAAAAAACATTATGGTTAACTATTTGATAGATGAATTTGTTGCATAGCTTGAACATGGGTACATGTGAGTAAAAACAAACCTGCTCAAAGTAAAACCTACCATGGTGAATGATGTTAAAGCTCTGAAGTTTGCGCATACACTGCACCGCTGTGTTCCGATCAGGCACTTCTCCCTGCTGCAGTAGCCAGTTCACCACCTCTGACCCCACGAAGCAGTTGTTGTAGGTCCTCAGGTGGTAGTTGCGGTTCTTGATCAGGACTGGCTTTCCCTGGTGCATGGTCTCCCTGGTGAGATTTGGCAATGAATTGATGTCCTCATAAGAAACAAGCCAGTTCACAGTACGAACTGTGCACGTGCGAGGTCATGAAGTGAGAAAAGGGAATCAGTGGCAAATGAAGGAGCCCCCACCACATTACATATTTACCTGAATTTACCTGAATTGCAGAGACTACGTCTCTGCAAAACAGGAGCAAGAAGGCGGATAGCCCTTAGTAGCTCCTATGGTCATCTTCTTCTGTATGTATTCGTCGATTCTGCTCTTAAATCCGTTTATTGTCGTCTGATTCACCGTCTCCGGTGGTAACTTGTTCCATTCCTGAATAACTCTGATACTGAAGAATTTTTTCCTGACATTTAACTTAGCAAGTGGCAATTCCAATTTGAGATGATGGCCCCTTGTGGCATATATAATTACATTTATAACTTCTTGACTTATGCTATTCAAAATCACTCCAATAAACAATTGCCAACAGTACCAAAGAAAGCCCATTCTTTTATTACTTATTCTTGACCTTGAAAGTATAAGCAACCCAGTAATCTAACGCACACACATACACAACAATAATGGTAACGATAACCAAGCGTTCTTGGCAAAGATAACTAACACTCAGTATGCCTATGGTTACGTTGATTAATCGATAATTACGTACATCTGGAAGGCCATGATACTTTGCACATAGGACCTTTATCAAAGGTTTTGTAAAATTTGTAAGTTGACTATATCGGTGAATCTCATAAGTTCATTTATTCATTCATATGGAAAGATTGGCAGAGCCCAGTGATTAGTAAGTTCACGCAATTAGTGAAGCAAACACGATCAATGGTCCTTGTGTTGTTCATGTACCAACAATAACATGGACCGGTCGTTGACCTATTTTTTGGTGTACACGCTTCCACGCACGTCATCATTGATAACGCCATTCGCATACAGACTGTCTCATCTGACTCGTTAACTTGCATATCAAATACGCCAAAAAATCACCTGCAACTGCCAAATTAATTTCTCAAGAGAGGTACATCGAAATAATACCTTAACTTCTCGGCAACGAGGAGGGCTCGTGCCTTTTCTCCAAAAGTTGGCACCAAGTTTCTCACATCTTCCTCCATCTTGGATGTTTACATTTGCTCCTGGCTGCTGATTGGTCAATCTTGTAGCGTGCTGTCGATGTGTCAAGAAAACTTTCATTTCTTCGTATTTTTATGTAAACTCCATACTAAACAGGATTTATTTGTCTACAAAAAAATTAAAACTTATTTATTCCTTACCACAGCACATATTTATGATTTCGGGAGATCAAGTTTCTAAGGGTCAGAGGTCATCAGTAAGATGGCGGGAAAATCGAGGTGAGGTGGCTGGCGCGATTGTTGCCAAACTTTGACCGGTGTTTGACTACTTTTGTGCAGTCTAGTCATGATTATTTGTGTAAACACAGTCTCTGTACATGTGGCGGACTACCATACATTTATCTAAGTGTCTAATGTGTGCCGGAGTTCAGGGATTTTGGTGATTTGGAAAGCGTAATTAAGGGGGGGGGGGCAGTTTGCTACCTTTTCTACACAGTTTCCCAGGCAAATATTCCGGTCCAACTGTTAACTACTAACTAGTAGTTACAGCTAAAGGTCTATGATAAACAAAAGACGCAATTTCATTTACTGACATTGCAAAGTCAATCTTTTTATCAATATGACATTGTGTATGTTATTCGTAAAATGTAATTTTTAAATATAACTTACAATAATTATGAAATGGGTCTTAAAGGTCTCTGTTACAATATTATGTACTAGGCTTTGATGGACAGAAGGGTACTAAGATTAGTAAGAAGTGGGGGACTAAGAATTGGGCGCACACGTATGTCATATCTGCAGTGTACGAAATACTTTTTTGAGCCAGGTTACCCAGTGGCAACCTAAGATGAAAGCTAGGTTGCCCATCAAATTCCAGGTTGCCCGCTTCTACATTATGATTAACTTAGTTAGAATACAATGTGCATTTACACATTTCTGACAAAGAGTTGTTTCTCCTTACTTGAGTTCTTCCATGGAAACTTCTCAATAAACAGTTTGCAATGGAAGAAAGGGGCATCCTTACCACAAAATTTAGGTAGTGCACTGAGCTACCTGGGTGTAAAAATAGGTTGCACCAAGCAAAATATGGTTGCACAATACAACTGGGTAACCTAGTATTTCGTACGCTGTATCTGTCAACACTGGAATGTGTTCTAACAATGGGCACATTATTAAGTGTCAACTCATCTGTTTTTCCTCATCTAGAACCCTACAGCAGGCCCTAACTCTAGCAGAGCAGGCCAAACTGGACCTGTCTGACCTGAACAGCAGTGTCCAGTCCCTGTACCTGAGTCAGGACATGGCTGACCATGAGGTCAGACTCCTGGAGCTGGACAGCAGCATGGTCAAGCATCTAGAGGCTGGAGACAGGTTAGACTGGTGTGGGAGAGTTGGCCTCCCTAGCAGGGATAACTGGGCATATTTTAGGGGGCTTTTATAATGCCCGTTTTTTTTCTATTGGCATATCACTCCTATTTGTACTTTGGTTGTGCCTGCTCATTTTTTTATTGCACTAAAAAAACAAAAATAAACCCTTAGCCAGTGTAAACAACCTGTTTGCCACATATTGAAAGATGTCAGCTTTTCAACATGTTTATAAGGCCACAGCAAGTAAATTTTATGGATGACATCCTCGCGCGCATTGATTTTCGCCTGATTTCAGAAAAAAAACCAAGAAATTTTGTTGCCCTGCGACGGTGGTCAACATGCCAAAAAAGGGCAAATATGTCATGAACGTCCATCTGCAAGACAAGGCTCTGATTTATTCTTTTATTTTTACTTGATACAATGTTGTATTTTATTCATTTTATATGTGATGTTGCCACTGAATCAAAACCATTTGTACAATAATTGAAAATTTTATTTAGTCACTTCTTTTTTCAAAGTTGTTTCAGAGACAAATCGGTGTTGTAACAGTTGGCACAATATAGGTAGAGTATGGCTTCCAGACAGTTTGGTTTATGAGTCACTCTGTCAGTGATTGAGCCCTGTGTTCTGCCTGGTAGCCAGTCTCTAAACTCAGAGACCACCAGGGATCCAGCAAACTTGAGGCGCAATTCCTCGTGTTTGATGGCAAGTGTTGACAGTCCAGGGTGTTCCATTACAAATGAATACCCAGTGTAGTATCTACCTTGAAGATGGTACAGCAAGCTCTTTTTTTTTTGTTCTATTTAATAAAGACACATCTGCAAGGACAGGTAATACTGTTGAATACAGCGACAGAAAACCTGTTGGGTATGATATCATGTTTTACCGCCTAAATTCTTGTTCAACGAGGTTTACGATCTCAAAATCTGAAAATGTAGGAATCTTGTTTTTTTTGGCCTGCCTTGTTTTTTTTTTTGCCCTCTCGCATTAATTTTGGAGTCTCCGGAGAATGTCATCCATAAAATTTACTTGCTATGGCCTAATGGTGGAATGACATCACAATATACATGTAGCTGCTTGAATATCATCATGTTTTATCAGGTATGATAAAGCTTTTTCTGGTCACTTTTTTATATAGTATTCCTACTGTACAAGTGACCAGAAAATCATTTTAAATCCTACGTGGAGCTGATTTAACTCATGAAATTGAGTCTTTTGTTGACCTTTTTTTATTCTTTTGCACAAGAGAAAGTTAGCCCACCAAAATAATTATGTTTACCGAAGGAAAACATTGTTTTTGCTACATTTCTTCTTCCTCTTCCTCCTTCTCTTCTCCAAACAGTGACCTCTGACCTGGTCAATGACCTGAACCAGACTGTCTGTTACCATGGTAACTGGTGTTGGGTTACATCATGTTGCAATTTTATAGCAGGAGGGATTTAGACTCCTGTCTGACCACATATATGAATGTGTTGGAGTAAGGAGGTTAACCTCCTTGGTTTGAGTAAGAATTAACAGAGAAGACCATATGCGAAGGTAAACATTATGCATTTGCTTTGCAAATGTTACCTTTCTAGTTCTGGTTATTTTTCTGCAGTCTGATGGTGCGAGGAGACAAAGCTGACATGGCAGTGGTGTGTACAGAGGACAGCACGTTTGAACTGAAGTCTACACAGACGACCAACAGTCTGTTGTTACTGCCTGATTGTAGGGCACCAGAACAGCTTGTGGGTGGGGACGGATGCCTGCTACATAAGGAGGTAACAGTTTAATATATAATAACCCATCCAGTGAACAGCCTCAAGGTCTAATACACCAGTTTTGTACATAGAGCATACAACACGGTGTATTCCGTATTGCCCGAGGTATCGGCCCGACCGCGATCGGACTCGCTATTTATATCATACCCACCTTAGAAAACACGTCTTTCAAGGCGAAAGGAGCGAAAATTTGGTGTCCCTAAACAAAAAAACTGCTCAACATCCATTCCAACGTTCGAATCCTGTATTCGAATTTTCGAAAGCGGCACACACGGTTGGGGCGAAACGCGTTCGAATCGTTCTATGGAAGCCCGGTTTATACACCCGTGTTGTACGGGTGGATACAACACGGCCAGGAGCACTGTATCTCTGCCCGGGTATGATGTAAAGATAGTTATCAAGCTGTGGAAGTCCAGACTGATAGGTTTGACCTGTTCACACTAGGAAGGACCCCTAAACTTATAAATACCGGTAAATACTAAGTGTCTCTACTGCTATATAGAAGATTACACTCCCTTACCTGTTCTTTCCCAGGTCTACTGCATCTCACACGTGTACTTGGAGCTGAAGCAGTGCAGGCCGAAGTTAAAGAAGTTGCAGACATTGCTTCAAGAAAATGTCTTCACAGGACCGGAGTATGAATCAGATGAAAAGCACACAGGAAAAAAGGTGAGAAATCTTTTCTTTTTATTTCAAACTCCTATCCTCTTTTATTGTAAATTTCGAAATGTTAGTTAGAGGCAGCAAGGACATCCCTATAATGTCCTTGGTGGCAGTTAAATTTTCATGTTCTTTGTGGTGACCTGTCCATTGTGAAATCATAAAAATGTGAATGTGCATTTCCATTATATTACTACTGTAACAGTATTATACAGTACTACTGGATTGTTTCAACTGCAAACACAGTGAAAACCTTCTTTCCCCTCCTACTGCAAAATGAAGTCCCTGAGAAAATAAATGAACTTACAGTATGTCCTCCATGTAGAGCACTAAACTAGATTACTGGATATAAACTGGACTGGCCTCTTAATTTACATGTACATGCTAACATGCTGTTAGTGTTGCACAGGTGGAAAATATATAGGTAACAGACTATTTTTTTTTTAGATGAACTGATATTTCTTCTGGTTTGTACAATTGGCTCTGCCCAAGTCTTTTTCACACTACGTCAATAACTCTTTAGCCGATGCCCCAACATGACATGATGCCCACACTGACACCATTTTGCCCTCCCCTCCCTCAGTTCACCACTACAGACCTCCACAGTCTCATCCAGGCTAGCGAGAAAGAGTTGTTAGAAGAACTACGAAAACTGCAGGCTGTTCATATTGATGGTAAGTTTTTATCCATCATTGTGAGCTATTCAAACTTAGGGACAAATCTTATTTTGAAGTTGTGTTTCTTATTGTTTGATGCATTTTGGCACATTTGCATCATGACTTCATATTTCCTTTCAAAATTGAACTTACTACTGTAATTTACTTTGTGTTCACGGTAGCAAAATTTCACGGTCTGAAGAAACTGGACATGTTCATGGAACTTTATCTTCATGGTGGTGGCAAGTGCAGGGAAGGGGCAAAACACGAATGATTTGATAACGGTGATGATAAGTTCACGGTACAGAAGTGACAGTGAAAACAGTGAACATAACAGTACAGTGAAAAAATCAGAAATTACATTATGTAAAAAATGACCAGAAAGTTGACATTCAAACTTCACCCCAATCTTACATTGAGTATCTGTGACTGACCCCAGGTTACTGGAGACTTGTTGATTTTGACTACATGGGAAACGTGCTGCAGTATATCATGGACACGGTGGACTGTCAGTCCTGGTCCTACGACCAGATCCCTACAGACAAGCTGCTCGGGATGGAAGACAACGTTTATCCAAGGTATGGACACCTGGGGGTAAGGATGGTCCATTAGATAAACTGATATTCTCCATGTACTGTTGTCATGTCCAACTCCTATATCGCGGGCCGCTACGCTACCATGGTGGATAGTGGATGGGCGTTGGGTCAACAGAGGTTGCGCAATGTCTAACCGCACGTTACGCAATGCAAAGCCAGGCCGGCCTCGAAATTAACATGTGAATGTTGGACGGCTCGCAAGAAGTTGCGCAATGCCAAATTACGCAATGCCAAGCCAGGCCTCGCAATTAACAATGTCCTGATGTCAAAATGACGCTAAATTTCAGCTCGGGACAATTCAAATTACGTTTCGGCAATTTCGGGGCAATTGGACAATTCTGACGTCCACGTCATTTAGGAACGCGATCCATCCGTGGGAAGCAAAGGGAAGCAACACTGTCTATTTTTCAGGTCTTTCAATTCACTCATCACACCAATTCGAGCAAGGGGAGCAAGTCAGTAATTGTGCACACCCATGCCACCGAACCAGCTATTCCCATTTTGGTGGCCTATGGCCAGCTTTTTTTAAAAGCTCTCTTGTTCCTCCATAGAGTCTTGTCTGTGGCAAAAGACTGTTCTATAGTAGCAGAGTGGCAACATGCATCATTCTATATTGTAAATGCTTTAAGGTCAGAATTTCTGTTAATAGTAATAATACATTTCCACACAGAGTTCTACTCGAGCACTGTTTGGACTGCTATGGAGACAGAAAAATGATGGAATTTGACGGAGGTGAGTCTAACCACAGACACTTTCTTTCATTTTTCAATGCAACACTTTGAAATCATACTGTAAATCGTGATATGTTTGCGGTGATGCCCTCAACACCAAGTTTAGCATGTAGGACAGCTGAGGGTATCTTCTATCTGGGGTTTGACACTGCAGAATTTGTCGTTGTGGCGCAATCGCTGGAGAGCCAGGGCGGTAGGGTCCCAAGTTTCACTCTTAAGGAGCTTGACTGAGTTAAACACCAGTGTACGAAATACTTTTTGGAGCCAGGTTGCCCAGTGGCAACCTAGGATGAAAGCTAGGTTGCCCATCAAAATTCCAGGTTGCCCTGAATTTAAACTCTTCTACATTATGATTAACTTTGTTAGTATGCAATGTGCATTTATACATTTCTGACACAGTGTTGTTTCCCCTTACCTGAAGTGATGAGCTCTTCCATGGGAACTTCTCAATAAACAGTTCCCAATGGAAGAAAGGGGCATCCATACCACAAAATTTAGGTAGTGCACTGGGCTACCTGGGTGTAGAAATAGGTTGCACCGAGCAAAATATGGTTGCACGGGGCAACTGGGCAACCTAGTATTTCGCACGCTGGTTATACACCTATCGTTGAATTGAACAAAAACAGGTGCAGAACAGGTCCATGTGCTGAGTGAGGACAAGGTGTGCCGTTACTTTGCCGAGTATCTCCTGAGGGGGGTGGGGAAGTTCAACCTTGCTGAGTTCCTACAGACATGGAAGGAGAGTGTTCCCGTCGGCATGACAACCAACCTCGAACAGTTAGAGGTAGGTGGACAAAATGGTAGCCAAGGTACATCAGGGTGTGAAATTCGTGTTTGGGAATAGGTGCCCTGGTGCACCTAACCTAGTTACAAACCTTACTGCCTTCCTTCCAACTTGAATCTGAAATTCTATAGCTGACTTCAAAATTTTTAACAAGTAATAAACAAAGGTTTTATCATTTTTCCGACACTTAAATTTGAAGAATATGCTGTATGCTATGTACAATGTTACTTTTGCGTATGTAACCCTACACAAATATCTTGGTGCACTGGTGCACCTACGACCAAAAGCTAGGTGCACAGCTGTAATTTTGGGTGCACAAAATTACTTTCCCACCCAGTATTTCTTTTTCAGTGCATAGATAGGTTTTCTGTCAAGTTTGTGATGATAATATCTTTTGTTCTGTGGCAAAGTACCTCATTTCATTTTTTGCTTGTCCTTTTTTTTAATTATTATTGACAGTTAGTTGATTCTCCACAGGGAGTAGCACTGATTGACAAGAAGAGCCATCCACAGGTGATCTCCCATTTCCCAGTGACAGATCTGCCAGAGGATGCTTCAGACAGGTGAGTGTTTGGTCAGGGTACTTTTTTGAGTATTTCATGTTAGGCCACACCGACTTAATTTTATGGATGACATCCGTGCGCGCATTGATTTTCGCCTGTTCTCCAAAAAAAATAAAAAATCATGTCTTTCGAGGCTTCACGGAACTCGGCTGGAACTCGGTACAGACTGCCGACTCATAAATGCCGCAAAAGGGCGACTTATCGTAAAACGAAGGAAGAAGCTGTGAAGGAGGATGAGACCTGAACAAGACTATCTACATCTACCTCCTGCAAATAAAAACTTGTTTGTTTGATGCAGTCACTGTGTCCTGTGCTTCAATTCGCAATACCGGCTTTGTATTCCTGTGGTTAAGCAGCATTTTTTTTTTTTGCTGGATTTTTTTTTTTTCGCCCTCTCGATTTAGTTTTGTGGTCCCCAGAGGATGTCATCCATAAAATTAAATCAGTGTGGCCTTAGTGTCTTTCTTCCATCATACTTAGTCTAAATTTTCCTATCCAAAAGAGCTAGAGTCTATCATAGGCTCCACTCCATTGTTGTCATATTTTTGAAGTAATTCAAAGATGTATTGATGTCTTCCAACAGGTTTGGGATACATGTATAGTAGTTAAATGATGTTGAAATTGATGCAAAAGTACAGATTTCCTGACACCCCTTGTACATTACTTCCTGTTACTTCTGTAGGTTCAACAGGTTGTTCCGTACTCGAGAGAAGTGGACTTTAGAAGACATCGCCCCTTACATAAGGTTGGCAACTCCTTTTCCTTGACTCTTCGTTCCATTCGGTAGCTTTCTCCTCATTCTTCTTGCCAGCACTGCATTTGAGATACTTACTGCCAATTGTAGGTGTTGTACATCAATGCAGCTTTTTTAGTTTGTTAAAGCCACACCAATTTAATTTGTCGCTTCTCGGATTTGCCTCTTCATTTTTTTCTGATTTGCAAAAAAAAAAAAAAAAATTCTGGTTCTGAATCAACTCAAAAATGCTCATATTTTACCCCCAACAGTTGAAGAAAGTCCTTTTCTTCCTAGTTGTTACAGTTGTTACATCTACCAATGCAGTGGTTTGATTAAAAGTTCAAAATTCATTGTTTAAATTTCAATCCAGTCTTTTGTGTTGACTTTATGGCACCTATTCTAGCATTTGGGGCCATAATAGGATGTCCAGGCCTGTTTTTATTTTTTTATTTTTTTCGCCCTGTCGCTTCATATTTTTTCTGAAAAAATCCGAGAAGCAACAAATAAAATTGGTGTGGCCTAAAGATCCATTACAAAGAATTACTTTTCTATGCCTGGTATTAACCACACACATCTCTGGTGCATCATCTATCCTATTCTTTACTGTGTTTATTTTCCGTACAGGGATCTGTGTGAGCAAAAACAGACAGTTGGATCCCTTCTGACTAAGTTTGCCCGAGCATCAACACTTCCAGATGGGACCAAAGTGTACAACTCCAGAGTACCTCTCAAGTAACTACTGTATTCTTACATGTAGATGTTTGTACATGTGGAGATGCCATGCCATGGCCTTATTATAAAACAAAATTGGTCTACATGACAGTAAAAGACATGAATTCATCATGTGTAAAGATGTACTTAAGGAACACGACTGTTTCACATACTAGTAACTGCTAAACAGCACGTCGGCAGAACGTACTGCGCCTGCGCGAAACCCGTAATGTATTATGCATAGCACTTTGGCAGAACGTCTCATATAAGGTTGAATTCGCGTATATAAGGTTGACATCCCGTCTGTAGTTTTCAAATGTTGTGTAGAAAAAGATATGGTCTGCAACAGGCAAAATTCTGATGCAACGTTGACCAAAAATCCAGCGAAAATCCAGGTTTTGTGCAGGCGCAGTACGTTCTGCCGACGTGCCCTGCTAAACAGCCTTACGGCATAACACAGCAGTTTTGTAGGTACAAGTACAAGCTGCATAAGACTGGACTGATAGGTTTGATCCACTCACACTGGCAAGGACCCCTACTCGAAGTGATAAGTGTGTTGGGTTCTTTAACGTGCTCCTGGTGTGGCTGTCCTTGAGTGAGGAAATTGGTGTATAAGTGCCTTTCCCAAGGGCACAACATTGGGGCCAGCTAGGTCAACAACCCTAACCAGCACGTCGGCAGAACGTACTGCGCCTGCGCGAAACCCGTAATGTATTATGCATAGCACTTCGGCAGAACGTCTCATATAAGGTTGAATTCGCGTATATAAGGGTGACATCCCATCTGTAGTTTTCAAATGTTGTGTAGAAAAAGATATGGTCTGCAACAGGCAAAATTCTGATGCAACGTTGACCAAAAATCCAGCGAAAATCCAGGTTTTGCGCAGGCGCAGTACGTTCTGCCGACGTGCTACCCTAACCACAAGGTTACCATGCCACCTGGCATTGCATGGGATAATAAAAAAGTCCAACATAAACCACAATAATATTGTATCATTTCTATATCATACTGTAGCTTTTCATAGGATTTCAGCAATTCTATGACAGAAGAAGTGACCATCAACAGGGATCTATCTTTTCCGTCACAAGACAGTAGAACTTTTTTTAGGAGACTAGCCCAAGAACGTCATTCTTTTGCTGTTGAACATTTGTTGTACTTTATCAATGAAAAATTACAAACAAGACAAGAAGACTACTCTTCAGTCCATGACTTGATCCCCGTATAAACCTAGCCTCTCTTGCAGACCCCACCGTAGTTTTTTTTACCATAGGCCGCTACGCGCAATGACAGAGGTTGCGCAATGTCTAACCGCACATTACGCAATACGAAGCCAGGCCGGCCTTGAAATTAACATGTGAATGTTGGATGGCCCGCAAGAAGTTGCGCAATGTCTAATCGCACGCGTTACGCAATGCCAAGCCAGACCTCGCAATTAACAATGTCCCGATGTCAAAATGGCGCTAAATTTCAGCTCGGGACAATTCAAATTACGTTTCGGCAATTTTGTGGCAATTGGACAATTCTGACGTCCACGTCATTTAGGAACGCGATCCATCTGTGGGAAGCAAAGGGAAGCAACACTGTCTATTTTTCAGGTCTTTCAATTCACTCTTTTTAGCATTGCTACAATTCGAGCAAGGTGAGCAAGTCAGTAATTGTGCACACCCATGCCACCGAACCAGCTATTCCCATTTTGGCGGCCTATGGCCAGCTTTTTTAAAAAGCTTTCTTGTTTCAACTATGCCAGGTTTTCTAACTGCTTCTAACAGGTTTTCTAACAGCCCTTCAAGCAGAACATCAGAACCTGGTATACAATCAAAACACTGTACATAATCAGAGCCCTCTACATAGTTAAAGGAATACATGCTTGTATAATGGAGGCCACTATAAACCCTCAAGAGGGTTCATCTATACTGATCACTGATTCCATATGCATTGGGATTTGTCCATTGTAAAAGTTAATGGAGGTTGGCATGCCACAGTTAATCGGGTTGGGGCCCTTCATTATAGAAATCCCTATTACCGATATACTCTGTCTGCCACCTCAATGGGCGCTTAACCAACTATCCAATAGGCTGCTAGAGTCAAGATGACGATTGACAGATAGTCAGAGGGCAGCAACATGAAGCATCACAGTGTTCGTCACGCACAACCCTTAACCTACTCAGGGGCAGTGTTCCTTGTGAACCTGGGTTTTCCTCAAGACAGGTAGCTAATTATCCAGCGGCACTGTTACCAAACTAGGAATCCTTTATGAAGGTTAAGAACACCTGATTGTACTAGGCACACATTGTGTACAAAGTATAGCACGTCGACAGAACGTACTGCGCCTGCGCGAAACCCGTAATGTATTGTGCATAGCACTTCGGCAGAACGTCTCATATAAGGTCGAATTCGCGTATATAAGGGTGACATCCCGGCTGTAGTTTTTAAATGTTGTGAAGAAAAAGATATGGTCTGCAACAGGCAAAATTCTGATGCAACGTTGACCAAAAATCCAGCGAAAATTCAGGTTTTGCGCAGGCGCAGTACGTTCTGCCGGCGTGCTACAAAGTATAAGATACCCAGAACAAGCAGTAGAGTATGGGTTATGTGCTGTAAAAGTGTACTACATGGCACTGATTTTGACCTCTTGGGACATTTGTTTGTATTGTATAACCAAATATCCCCTCAAGGTATAACTCAATTGTTTTGTCCATAAAGTACAAGCTAGATAAAACCTGACTGATCGGTTTCATCCACTCACACTAGGACAGACCCCTACTTTTATCAATAAGTATGGCATGGCTCTCCTCAAACACAGGGCCTTCAGTGTAATGTCCCCTCTGAAGAAATAAATACCCCTGTCCAGTTTCTGGTACACATTACAGGTACAATCACTAAGCAGAGCCAGTACTGTGTCAACAGAGTCTGATCTACAACTGCTTGAATTTGGTAAATAAATATTATCTCATGAAGACCTCTCTGACAAGAAAATAGGTGAAGCAAAAGGGATATTGTTTCTTTATATTGTACATATTCTTACATGGATTAAAGGATTTATGAGTGTATGCCAATAATATATGTAGATATAGAGAGTGTTTGAAGATACTATTGTTAGTTAATCTGATCTTCCCGTACAGACCATGCAGAATTCCGTCTCAATTGTTAATACCTGTAGGAATATAGTGAGAACTTCATGCTACTTGTGTCATCTAGCCTCTGTACACTTGAAGAAGCCACACAGGCGAAACCGGCCGTGTGTCAGGCTGAAATAAAGTTCTAAACGGGAACTTTGCGGCTCCAGATGTCTTACTGAGGGACGACTGCGTACGTGAGCGAGATGTCGGTTAGCTGAGGAATGAATCCTGAGGGATGACTCCCCACGAATTTATACCTGTATGAATATAACTTGGCCATGGTTTTACATAGTTTCTGTCCACCAACTTAACAAGAACAGCCAGTTAATCCTGATGTAAGCTTTAGCTTGAAATGCAAAGGCAGCTGGAACCCAGAAGCAGGTGAAGATGAGATGGTCGTTGTGAATAGTAAATAGGCGCCACTATTCCCTCACTAGCGAGGTAGCTTGATTGCCAGAAAAACCTACATTGTATAGGGTGTTTGCACGTGATGACGTCACAGCCGCAACAGGGTGGTTGAACCTGGAAAATTCAGACCTATATAAATTTGTATATGCATGTTTGTATATGCATATACATGTTCTTACATCATGACTCCAAATGCTCCAACAGTGAATTCTTTCAAAACATGGAGCATCACCCGGTTTTGTATAACTTCAAGATCCTGGACCATCCACAGAAACCCACAATGACAATCAGCTAGAGGGGAAGTCAACAGGAGCGGCCTCAACTGGACTGACGTCCTACCTGGCCGTAGATGCTACTCTACTCATGACTACGTGGCTGTAATCACATAAGCGATTTTCAGTTCACCTGGAGACTTCCAGGTTTAATCATCCAACATGGCGGACAATACGTCATAGTCACGTGAGTGCAAACACCCCATACAACGGATCCAAACACATCTGTGAAAAAAACACATTTGGTTGAAAGAAGATTTCAATGTTATGGTTAAAGATAGTTCACTTCAAGTCACAGAAATGCGAGCGATAACAATAAGAGTTGCGTGGAAATTCTTGTCCCCTATACTAGAGTTCCCATGCTCTGTCCTTGGTGCTGAAGTAGAAGGGCTATCTGTTGTACTTAAAAGCTTTTCTCATAGATATGCCTCTACAAATGTACTGGTTCTACCAGCGTTATTTTTTATGTTTGTGTACCGAAAAAAGGAATGAATTTTGATAATTTGCCAATAGCGGTAAGACACATAGAAAATCCCCCGAACCAAGGAGCTTTTGATATGTTTTAAAGGTCCTTGCCCCAAACAGGTGCGTACAGTATTGTGCTGTAGCCCCTTTCAAAATGCCCTATGCGTGCACGTGATTGACATGTCGTTATTTCTGTGTTACGTTCCATTAAGTTAGAAACCCTGTACCCGTAACCCTCCATCACGTGTTGCCTGGAATCATTACCGCACAACATCTCCCGCCCTCCTAACCAACGCTAAACAGCTTCCCGGGAATGTCCTGAATTATTCAACAACGGTCCATGTTCGAGCACGTCGCGCAATCATTGTTAGCGCCGATAAGCTTCTGTTGCGCACTTTAGACTAAGACGTCCTTTTACCACAGGGCCTCCGAGTTTAACGGGAGACATTCTTTAAACGAATCCCAGCGTCCTTATCCGTCTCTGCATACTAGTACGTGAATTGAAAACAACTCCCCTCGTGCGGCGAGTTGAATCGTAAGTCATTCGTTTTTGTTGGACATGCCTGGAATATATAGAGACGGAGAGCGTTCCTTTCCTCGACAGCAAGGCGTCCAAACTGTTGAAATGTACATAAATATTTCAAACCGACGCTGCTGCTGATATGACCACAGAAATGTTCCCTGGCGCATAGTTGAATTACTCAGTGACATTACCGTCCAGACACGATGGCTGCTCGCGGTGCTGTCAGCTTATTTCATTTTTTTTCTCTATCATAGTGGGGCAAACAGCAGGACTAGGAAAGGGCAGTGTTGTTCAACTCTGAGCGTATTTCTCTCCCTTTGCTGTCGTTATGCCGCGCTTGGTGAAATATTACAGATGCGTTCTGCTGTCACTTCTCTCAGTCAGTGTACGAAATACTTTTTTGAGCCAGGTTGCCCAGTGGCAACCTAGGATGAAAGCTAGGTTGCCCATCAAAATTCCAGGTTGCCCCGAATTTCAACTCTTCTACATTGTGAATGTGATTAACTTTGTTAGAATGCAATGTGCATTTATACATTTCTGACACTGAGTTGTTTCCCCTTACCTGAAGTGATGAGCTCTTCCACGGGAACTTCTCAATAAACAGTTCCCAATGGAAGAAAGGGTCATCCTTACCACAAAATTTAGGTAGTGCACTGAGCTACCTGGGTGTAGAAATAGGTTGCACCAAGCCAAATATGGTTGCACGGTGCAACTGGGCAACCTAGTATTTCGCACGCTGAATTGGGTAAGGCTCGGTATGAGCTACGTGCATTACCATCCTCTTAACGGTTGTTAATGGATGGTCCCGAGTGTTATTGGTGAATATAGTAGCTCTTGTTGACGTCAACTTTAGAACATCTAATTGTCACTGTTCCCTTGGCAACAGTTGGAGTGTGCTGACATTCGCATCTCTCTCGGTAATTTGTAGGAAATGGCTGAGATCCCCGTAATCCTCCACGTACTAAATGCGGCTGTTTACCAGCTGACGACTCGTTAAAATGGGACAATCCATTCTTGCGTCAAAAAGGGAATTTTTTTCTGTGTTTTATCTTCCACCAATTCTTCCACCATGTCTGAATGTTTGTGTTTGTTTGTTAGTGTTTATGTTTGTGTGTGTTCACCAGTATGCGTACGTTTGTGTGAGTGTGTGTGTGTGTGGGGGGGGGGTGCGTGTGTTTGTGTGTGTGTGTGTGCGTTGGTGGTGCGTGTGTGTGTGCGCGCGCGCGCGTGTGTGAGTGTGCGCGTGTAAGTGTGCATGTGTGTGTGTGCGCGCGCGCGCGTGTGTGTGCACGTGTGTGTGTATGTGTATGTGTGTGCGAGTGTGTGCGCGCGCGCGGTGTGGAGAGACAGGACTAACACCATGCAGTCTATAATGTGGAGAGGAATCAGATGTGCACAATTCCCGGCAATCTATCTCCACGTATATTTCATACCATAAAATGGACAAAGATTGCGTTAATAACAACTTCACAGAACACAATTCAAAGTAATTTAGTTTCAGCGCGATGCGAACATGATTTGTTGATCTATGAAAGAAGAGTATATATAATGTACAGAAACCAGCGTCAGAACGGGAAATGCAATATTCAACTGAACGTTATAAAATATTTTGTCAGATGGATTTTTCCTCTGCAGACGCGGCTGCTGGCGCCTGTGGAAAGCGACAGGGCAAAAAAGTCAATATGACCGATCTGCACAGGAGTCATTACAATTTGTAATGACGAGGAAAGTGGTTGGAAGCCGGCGCACCCATGTAGCAGCCTGCACGGCAGACAGTGATGGAGGAAGGATCTTCGGTAAGCCTTGCCGGGCCGTGACACTCCTGTTTACCAAGTAAGCTGGCTGTTGGTAAGTTGGGGTGCAAGAGTCAATATTGCCGATATAGCGGACATTAATTACGGCTGAGGAACCAGCGGGTAGCGGAATCCTGATATTGGAGCTGCGCCGCTTCCTTCAAGACGCTGCAGACTCCAGCACAGTGGAGGGAAAATCGTTGGAGGTCTTGACCTAATTATGTTGCATTGATCAGAAGTGAAATAGTTACATTGTTTAAGCTGTGCTTCCGCTTGGGCTGTGCGCGATGTGGTGACATTGGATGCGCTGGCCACATCCCTGGCGCCCCCCCTCCGAGCTGACGTAGGACGTGGGGATAATGGCGACGGTAACAGCATGGCTGATGCTCTTGCCTCTCCTAGACCCATCTCGCTAACACGAGAAAACAACCCTCGTCGTGCCTTCCTTCTCGCAAAGCTGAGCTCCAAGCCCAGCCCAGACGAACCGGAACAGAGAAGTCCCAGCTTGAGCGCTTTCCTTCGGAAATTCAGCAAGTTTGGATCGGACCTAGGGGAGAAGACCCAGCCCAGTCCTCAGCGGAGCATCGCTCCCCCACCGAGGATAAAACCCAGGTTACTTGGAGATGTCCGACTTGTCTTTAATGTGAGCGGTCGCCGCTTCGAGACATGGAAGAGCACGCTGGAGAAATTACCGGACACTTTTCTGGGAAGCACGGAGAAAGAAGCTTACTTCGACGACGACACCAAGGAATACCACTTTAACAGGGATCCTGAGATTTTCAGGTATATTTTGAATTATTACCGAACGGGTCAGCTACACTACCCTAAGTGCGAGTGCATAGATGCATACGACGCTGAACTGAAGTTCTTCGGTCTTTCTGAATTTTCCATCAGTGAATGCTGCTACGAAGACTACAGTGAGCACAAGAAGCAAAGACATGAACAGTTACAGGAGCTTCTGTTGCCCGTACTTAACGTGCCCACCAAAGCCACGACCTTGCGGCAGAAGATGTGGAGCATTCTAGACGGTTCGAACGAGTCGGGCCACCCCTTGGCCCCCCTGTGTTACTATACTACAGGATTCTTTATAGCAGTGTCAGTTCTGGCCAACATAGCAGAAACGATTCAATGTGGGGCCCTGCCTGGGACCACAAAGATCCTCCATTGTGCAGATAGGTACCCGAAGGTTTTCTTTACCATCGACACAGTGTGCGTGGTGATGTTTACAGTGGAGTACGTGACGAGACTATACTCAACTCCAGACAGGGTCCGATTCGTCAGGAGTCCGATGGGACTGGTAGACTTGGTGGCAATCTTACCCTACTATATCGGGTTGTTTTTAATGTCTTCCAAAACAGAGCATGGTGGCTTTGACTCGCTCTTTGTCACACTAAGAATCTTGCGCGTTTTTCGGGTCTTCAAAATAAGCAGACCGTCACAGGGACTACGGATTTTGGCTCAGACTATAAAAAGTTGCGTAGACGAGCTAGGCTTTCTCCTCTTGTCCTTCATGCTCGCCGTGGTTATGTTCTCAACATTCATGTTCTACGCGGAGAAACTCATGAAAGCACCCGTGACAGACTTCAAAAGCATCCCCGAAGGATTCTGGTTCATTTTAGTTACCATGACAACGCTAGGATATGGAGACATGCTGCCAGTCACGTGGCTAGGAAAAGTTATGGCGGGAATTTGTTCTCTCAGCGGAGTGATCTTGATCACCCTACCTGTGACAGTAATAGTGTCAAACTTTAATCGTCTGTACTGCCAAAATAACCCGGATATAGCCAAGTCTCCCGAGGCCACCCTACTTGGATGATCTCGTACCCATGGTTATATGCAGCTGTTGGAGGTACGACAGTTTGGCCGGACAAAGCCGAGGATTCCCGAACTGCTAGACATCTAGATCAGGTTTGATTGTCCAATCTCTTGATGACAGGTTTTGAGAGGTGAAGGTAAAGTTTGTGCGTTCTAATAGGAGATACGAGGGTAGGAAGAAACCCTGCCATAGTAAAAGAAAAGTACTTTGGGATAGAGGCCGTTCTAATTGCTATCATTGGACCAGGCTAACACAATGAACCGAGAATCGCAAAGACAAAGATATACATAGTATATCTGTAAAGATATACAGAGTATACCTTTATATTCTGGATCATTGAGCCAATAACACCCCTAGCAGTTAGCTATGGAGAAGAACCTCACAGTGTTCTATACTAGAACATTTGTCTTGGAATCACTAACGATAATGTTCATGCATGGCAGGATACACACATCAGTACATAGATTGCTTATCAAGATACTAAGAGGCGTGCCCCGCTCTAAGCAATACAGCTAGGAATAAGGAATTCCTTAGAAGATTTAGTAAGCACCTAGTACTTCAAAGTGGCAACCAGAGTTGTGCATCTTCAACTTTTACTACAGCGACTATGTAATTTTTTGATTGGTGGCCAACCACTTTCATATTGGCCTGTTTCAGGACAAAGTTGTTTAACGTAATAACTCCCTTTCTTTTCGGCGATCCAACTGTATCATCAATCTCCATTGATCTTTGCTGGTTTCCAATTATGGACATGTAGAACCAGCTGTGATCCCCCCCCCCCCATGTCACCTTCCGCACAAGCATTTACATTCGGCTAAACCTGCAAAGACAAGCTTGTGAATGTGCAAATACATCAGAGTACGTGCATGCCAAGTCGATTTGGGAAGTAGGCCAGGTGGCTCAACGTTCACGTTTTATCAATCACTCAAAGAAGCATCCTATTTTGTCGAAAGCCATATTGCGTACACGCCATAACATGGATGGGCGACATGGGTGAGATACTGTTGTTGACCTCTATTCAGCTGCGGTGCCGCAAAAAAAGGAGGCTTTATCGTCTGTTTCCGTCACTGCAGTGCTGTAATCTCAAATTTTCTCCCTGGCCCTGCATGTACAACACGACTCGAGTGCGGAAATGCCCCAATGCGAGGCCCCTAAGACTGCGGAGAGAATGATTCTTAGGGAAGACAGGACTTGCATACAGAAGCTGCTTGCTTCACTGAGCCAGAAATGCCGACTCCCAGCCAAACATCCAAGATGCTGTATGTACACGGCAAGTCTGATCCGCCGCGCAGCGGAAAGGGAAACACACTAGTCCTTTGAACCGTTACTTCGTAGACGGTGCATCAAACTAGGTCTTCTTTTTTTTTCTTGATAACCAGGAAGAAGAATTCACCCACTCATGATTTTCTCACGAGCATTGGCAGAGCTCCATAATACCTTCCTTGATACATGTTTACAGTGGAAAAGAGGCGCGAATCGAGGTGAATGTGTTAGTCCACGCCAAGTCTTGATTAGATTTTTCCTATTTGGATGAAACATATAAAACGGCCTCTGTGTACTCCTAACAGCTAGCGCCCAAGACATGACAGCACCGTGAACACATCAGCTAAAGCGCGCTAATTTAACTTGGCAGGAATATATGGACCGCTTTATCTCCTACAGGTAAATCCAGTTGCGTCTCGCTTAATTGATTTATCTGAGCAGGTGTGCAAATGATGTGATGATTTTTTCTAGGCGCTGAATAATGAAACAGAGGTAGACCTGAATGGTTTTAGTTAAAAAAAAACACAACACATTTCCTTGTTAACGTAGCGGAACATTGCCTTATGTATGCCTTTTGCATAATTTTGCACCGTGTTCCACACCCTCCATGCTTCTGGAGGACATCCATTCTCCTCCAGTAGAAGTCTTACATCGATATTCTAAGAGATTTTATATTCCACGTTCTAAAGCACCAAAATGAGCTCCCAGCATCAAAAAGGCTATTACGCTATCGACGTGTCCCCTAAGGTGATAATCCTCAGTAAAGTATAACTTTTGAAATTAGAGATATCACTTTACCACAGGATAGGCTTCTTTTCTCAGCTGCCAGCGATGATACAATTATCTGCACGCTCAGGCCCGGGGCGCTAGTAAAATTGCATTGGGATTCAAGCAATGGTTATTCCTGTATCCCGCCTGTACTGGCCGGGTTGGGTACGAGTCCAGCTCTGATGAGCTAATGCTCATTCTTCCGTGCACGCTCGCGTCCGCGCACTTTATCGAGTGGTCATAATCCTCAATCCACCTGGCAGATTGGCCACAAATTCAGACAGAAAGCCGTCCAAGAAGTCAGAAAATCGAAGTGGTGTTGACCCCCTGTTTGCAAAATGTGGCCCCGTTGTCTCCTCTCCTTCCGTGGCGATTTCCACATCTTCATTATTTATAAATTGCAGGACATTCAATGGAATGTGGCCGTAATTTGTATAGGTGACCAGTTTTTTTATCTGCGCTAGCAAATGCTCCTGCAAGTATGCTGATGCCCAAAACAAATGTCTCCTTGTGATCTACCAACAAAGATGTGTAAGTCAGAAAATAACTCCTTTGTGAAATCTAGCCGTTGTAAACCCTTTCGGTAATCTACTCATAACACGTTTGTCGTCGCCACTTCTCGACGCACCAGATAAAGTAGACTATTCATCAAACAGCTTTGTTAAATATTCCATAACGGTCTATAATTCAGTTAAGTAAATTACTAAGAGCAATCTAGCAATTTTCGTCGCACAGCCCCTTGTATTAAGAACAAGCTGTAAAATTTTTATGTACATATGCTCGACGGGACTTTCGATCAGCTTCCTTTCATCCTGTGCCGTGACATTTACTCGTAAACGCGTGGGCACCAAAGGTTTCTTATTTGAATTTCAGAAGCCGGGAATGCCTAGCGA
Organism: Branchiostoma floridae x Branchiostoma japonicum; assembly: GCA_013266295.2. NCBI lineage: Eukaryota > Metazoa > Chordata > Leptocardii > Amphioxiformes > Branchiostomatidae > Branchiostoma > Branchiostoma floridae x Branchiostoma japonicum. The sequence continues at coordinate 22,859,263 of CM023823.1, forward strand.
TATAGTGTACGTGACATTTCAGGGCAAGACAAGAACGGAATGCAGAAGAGGTGTTGGTTTTTAGCATAGGCATCGATTTGTACAGTCCCATCGACTAACCGTCATGGATCCATTTAGTGAGAGGTAAAAGGTTTTTTTTTCCTCCAGCCCCTATTGTTTCTGGATGCAAAAATCCAGCTCATTTGAGATCCACTCTTTTTTGTGTTTGTTTGGCCTCCTTCCTGAAATTCTTTTGAATCTGCTGAGATAAGGATGTGCAGATGTATTATATGTTTGTCGCTGATCAATAATCTATAGCTTAAAGTGAAAAGAGTAGGTTAGCTGATGGTATCTTACTCAAGTGATCTCATGACAAATGCTTCAGTTGCAACTTCATAACAGTACAAGCAGGCGCACATAGAGAATGTGTGATGTCGCTGACATTATTCAATGTTTTTAGAAACATCTATGAGATGAGTGAATGTGTCTCCCATTGGTGTCCTGCTTTTCAAAATTGAGGAAAGTAATATCTATTATTTGAACCAAAATTGCCGTTTAAACGATTAAACATATTTACTCAGGAAGAAGGGGAACTCTTAGCGAGTGAAGCTATGGTTAAGGTGAATCCTTTGCAATGCAACTTTTTATATCTGTATCTGTATAGCAGCTATAACCACCCTTAGGCGTAACACGCCAGCTTCGCAGGCATGCGGCGGCAGCTATTTGAGACATGGACTGAAGTTGTTAGTATGGACCTTCCAATACGGTGTTTGAACCCACGTGACTATGACGCAAATAGTGTCCACCATGCTGGGTGGTTAAACCTAGAAGTTGCCAGGTAAATATGAATTTGTACATGTGACTACAGTCACGTAATGATGACATTATAAGTGTACACAGCCTATGATTAACCTTGATTTGTGATGATACTGCAAGAAAAAGAGAAATCAGTAAAGCTTTATAAAGGTTTCTGACTTGGTAACGCAATGCCCTAGTCTGTTAAACTAGACAAATCCTCCCTACTGCGTATCTGATGTTATTAGTACCAACACCACCGGGGCACGCTTACCGCAGCGGCGATGACAGAAGGTTAGAATGATTCTGGGTACCTGTGGTAAGTTAGAGACGACAGGTTAGACCATCACGTTGTAGGAACAGTTTACTGTTAAGGTCTCCACTGGAGTTCTCTTCTGAAGGACCACTAACATTTCAGCACCATGGAGATGTCGGCAAGCCTTCAGCAGGGTACACCAGCCTAGCTACTCATACTGCCAGAACGTGTTGCTTATTTTTTGTGATTTGTGATCACTGTCACTCACTCACTGGATCGAGCTTCCCTCGGTTCCAATGACTGCTCTCCATCTCTTTCTATCCTTCATTTCTACCATAAGGTTTTTCCTGTCGAGCTGGGTGTCGTCCATTAATTGGTTAAGATATTTTCTTGCTAGCTGGACGACCTCGCTTTCTTTTTCCATGTATGGGTTCCCACAGTAATACCTGGTGTGTGGTTTCATCCTCGCTTCTGTAGCAGTGTCCGATGAATCTCAACTTTCGTTTTTTTATAGTTTCGCTCACTGTGGGTAGATTTTCATATAGTACACCATTTGGTATCTTTTGGTACCAGTGTACATTTTTGACAATCCTAAGCATTTTGGTGTAGGTCCCGTTTAGTCGTTTCTCTAGAGGTTTAGTCAGTGTCCAACACTCTGCTCCGTACAGCATTATACTCTCCACAGCTGCCCTGAAGAAACCGACTTTGAGGGGTTGGGTCTTTGTGATTTGTGATACGTACTCCATATATTAATGTTTTCTTATATTCTACTTACTTTCAAGCCTCTCCCTCGTGGAATCCACCCCCACCCCCCACACACACGTACACACAAAATTCTTCACAAATGACAGTAACGTACAACACAGACACAATAGCAGTCTTAATCTGCAATGGTTAGATCCATAAGGTAGAGACGTTCATAGAAAGTCGTAAGAACGATAAGGATAAACCTTTTCTAAACCTTGTGAATTTTTAAAGATATTTACAGCACTACCTCAGTACTCTCCCTGGACATTTAGATATTCCTGGCGCGAACAGAGGGTTGACTGATATGTATAACAACCTCCAGTTTAATTCCGGACTTCCAGTTTAATTCCGGACAACTTCCCATATCTCAGCAACCTTAAAAATGACGTAAGGAATACGTAGCAGCCATCGAGGACCCCTTAGGGGTTAACCCAATTCTGCAGAATTCTGGAACCGGAGCCAGAATTCTGCAGAATTCTGGGAACCGGAATCAGAATTCTGCATGCAGAATTGGGTTAACCTCCAAGGGGTCCTCGATGGCTGCTACGTATTCCTTACATTATTTTTACCTGTAGTTAACGATATTAGCCCATATAGATGTAAGGTTGCTGAGATATGGGAAGTAGTCCGAAATTAAACTGGAAGTCCGGAATTAAACTGGAGGTTGTTGTATGTATCTACATATAGATAGCCGTAAATGTGTTCCTTATTTTACGTTGATTATTTGAATACAGCAGAATTTTCTTCAATTCATTTTTTTTAATTTAAAGCCTTTATTCATTTTATGTCTTGATAAATTTTGATTGTACATCAATGAAAGCCCACAGGTAAGTACCATCATTGTGATTATGGTCAGACACATTGATTAGTACATGTTTTCATCAGTTTCTTTCGTTGGACAAGTAGATTGAAATGGCCTTTAAAAAGCGATATGGGATATCTGCACATTCTTCTGTTAGGTCAATAGTGAAGTGAGTGTTATCCAATCGACAGAGACCGGGGAAGACAGCGCCAGTACAATGTCAATTATTACTTCACCCTCAACCGGGGAGTGCAGAATTGTTTTGGCATGTCAGGGGACCTACAGTCTGGAATAACTTAAACAAAACATTAAAGCTATGTCCATCTTTCAACATTTTCAAAACTCACGCCAAAGCTGAATTCATAAATAACTCCACACTTTCCTAGGTCTGGTTACATTAACACTCAAATCATCTCCTTGCATACTTTTGAGCTATTACATATTCTTATTATATTCTTTCATGTACTTATTGATTGATTGATTTACTAAATTGTTATATTTTCATTTGTTAGTAGCCATACCCACTAATTTTGTTTGGTTCACGAATTGTTTCTTTACTTGTTAAACCTGATCATTTTGTTTATATGACTGTTTTTGCTTATTTCTTTGTTTAATTGATTAATCATTTTGTTTCACTTACGACTTAAGAATCTGATGGGGGGGAGATCCTAAACAAGCCTTTATGGCTTTTTCTCCAACCCCTGCACATTAATTTGTTTCTAGTACATTATGTTTTACAAATTTTGTTGTTTTTTTATATGTATGTGCGAATAAAATAAATAAAGAAATAAATAAATGTCCTCGTATCTGTTCGTGCTTCTAAACTACTCTAAAATGTCGCGTGAAGGGGGTGAAGCAAAGAGGCTAGAACAGCTTTAACCTCCTCAGGTGAAGTCTGCTATCTGTGATTGCCTTGTTCTTCTTCAACTGCGTTGGCATAGATAACATCCCTTGAACACCGGGCAGTAGAAGCATTCACATGTAATCGGTTCCGGCCAGGTGTCCCTAGATAGTACAGCACAGTTGTTGTGAGCTATTTTTGCTGGAGCTATATAGAAAAGCGCGAGCTCAGTCTGCTGCGTCACCCACACATGCATTTATGACATGCAGTGTACGAAATACTTTTTTTTAGCCAGGTTGCGCAGTGGCAACCTAGGATGGAAGCTAGGTTGCCCATCAAAATTCCAGGTTGCCGGTTTCCCATTATAATCAACTTTGTTAGAATGCGATGTGCATTTACACATTTCTGACAAAGAGTTGTTTCTCCTTACTTGAGTTCTTCCATGGGAACTTCCCAATGAAAAAAGGGGCATCCTTACCACAAAATCTAGGTAGTGCACTGGGCTACCTTGGTGTAGAAATAGGTTGCACCAAGCAAAATATGGTTGCACAATGCAACTGGGCAACCTAGTATTTCGTACGCTGACATGTTCCCGTAACTTCCATTAGTTGGTTTTTTGAGAATGTTACAGAAATGCTGCATTACTCAGATATGTACGTGTAGATGAGGTTGTCTTGGAGCAATGGTGCCATTCACTGTGTATGAATGCACTAATAACTCTGATGTCAGCGGCTGTGTGAGATCAATGTGAGATAGATGCGATACGGGAAGGGTTAGCCTGGATGGTGAACAAAAAGGTACATGATTGTCAACTGAGGCCAGAGCAGCTAACAAAGTCAATTCTGTAACATTGAAATATCCCTTCGCTCCGATACATCACACTTCGGCGGGTGTTGCATCCTTTCCTTGACGAATATTGTACAGAACATTGTTAACATTTTTCACTAGAATTCACTCGATGGGTGGTAGCCCGAGAGATACCAACACCAACAGTTTGACGGAAACTCAATCCCAAATCTGGAAACCCAAAACGCTCTCCGAGTGTGTTGCTTCCAGTTGACGCCTGAGTTGTTTCTGTTTGCTATTAGATTATGAGCTACGGCGAACTACGGAGATAGAAACGATGTTCCCATCAAACAGCACACGGGGTTGATCTGGCCGTGACGACAACACGACGCCTCTCTCTTCCACTCCACAGATTCAAGTGCGCTGTCCGACAGGTCCCCCATTAGTTTCCATCCAGAAAACGTTTTATCTCTAAAGCTTACCCTCAGTACTTTCTCGGAAAGGAATCAAGGTTTGATGGCGCAAATAAATCTGCTGCTTGTAGCTCATGTATATACATATGAGCCAAGCCCCTGATGGCGTCTTGCTCCTGACTTGTCCTTTGATGTTGAGAAGCAGATTTTGATGTCCGCCCTGTCTGATTAGTAGGTTTGAGCGCGGAGACCAGCACCTGCGAACAAACTGCGGGCTGTGCTGGAAATTGGAAGGTAGACCGAAGCACGATGTCTTCTGGGGTTAGGAAATTGGCACCATGGTGGCAATGGGTGATAGGTACATGACGTGACAATATTTATGATTGGATGGATTCAAAAGATGGACTAAGCTGCTACTAAGAGTACTGCCATATGTATATGAATACCAAAAATACATTAGCTTTTCATAGCATGATACAGGGGCCCAATAATGTACAAAAATCTGTTGTATGAAAATCTTGTATAAAAGATAGTTCAGGGTTAAGTTCTGTGGCTTGGGTATTAAATGGTTAGCGATAAAAACGAGGCCCAGGGTCATCGTTAGGGTTGGGCACTTGCAACTTGATTCCTAATTTTTGTTGCTCTACCCTTGCATAGCCATAGTGAACCAACCGACTTGTCTGTATAGTATCGTCTTCCTCTGCTTGGTATAAGAGCAGCAAAGGCGTCATTCTAACTAACAGAAATTAGCTTACCTAAAGCCATACCACCGCCGTACAATAATGCTGGGGAATGTCCTTGTGAAAATGTTGGAAAAACAAATGGTAAAGAAGAAACACGGGTACTTTGGCACGTTGCCACATGCCGTACCCATGCCATATGCCATATCATTGATCTTTGTCAAATCTTTCTGAAATCAACATTTCAAAACACGTTCAAAAAAGGGTAAAATGAATCGTGTGACGTAAATATATACTGCCAAGCGTGCCAACATAGCATGAAATATATCATTTCGGAGACTATTTTCTCCTGTGGCAGGTCAATCGAAATGACTCCCATTATTTCTCTGCGTGCCCTGCAGAATCACTCCTGTTGCAGTCCTGACAAATTCTGTCGCCGTAATGTCTGTATAATGTTTAAACTTAAATGCAGTTGAAGGAAGTGGCGCAGGGAAAGCAACACGTCCAAGAAATGTGGTGGACGTGATATTCAGGGAGCTAGACCGCAATATTGGCAAGCATACCGAAAATGTTTTTTTTTTATTCATCAAAACATGAAAACATAACAAGGACAGTGTGACGCTGCACTCAAGTTTGTAACTTATATTAACAGCGCCACACAACAAAAAAGTACAATTAACATTTAAATACACAAAGTTGACATATCAGTGCACCGTAGTCCCAACACCGCAAGACTTGTTAATACTAACAAAGTTATTTGAAAGATAAGGTTGCGTGGTAACCTCCTATATCTCATTGGCGGAAACACATCCGCCAATCAGAGCTAGGAGGAGAATTTAGGCCCATAAACACATACGTGATATTTGGACTTTGAAAACAGTCAAGCAGAGCTAGAATATTTCATTCCCATCTCTTCCAGTGGCATCTTCCCGCCACAGCGCAACAGGAAAAGCGGCTCGCGTCTGGGTAAAGATTTTCTAGCATCAAGAAATTCTGCATATATTGAACCGTCTCGTCTGAATGCTATCAATTATAATCATAATACAGGGATATGAATAATGATGTTGGCACTCTTAGTTTTTTTTAATACACGCTAGACTAAATGTCATATCAGCAATCATTCACTTCATATACTGAATTATAGGTGCTTTACAGAATCCGTAACTTCATAGGGGCGAAACACAATAATGCGAGAGAGACGACGGGAAGCTTACAGCATCTTGTATGCAGAGACAGTTCCCATGCACACCACGTCTTCCCAACAACTGTTCATCGCGAGAGGGTTTGCCCGACATCCCTGAGGGCGGGCATGTTCTCCGCCGGTATAGCGGGGAGGTGTCGTTTGACAGTCACTGAGCTATAGAGCGGGCTCCTGCCTCCAACACACTCTTCTGTCAAATATTGTCAAATGGCACTGGCTTATGAACGATTTTTTCTATAACAAATTAATTGAAATCCTGGCAAAGAGGCACCCAACGAAGGTATTATGAAACGTGGCCCCAGCGTCTTTAGTATTTGATGTAAGGCCACACTGATTTAATTTTATGGATGACATCCTCTGGGGACCACAAAACTAATGCGAGAGGGCGAAAAAAAATCCAGCAAAAAAAATGCTGCTTAACCACAGGAATACAAAGCCGGTATTGCGAATTGAAGCACAGGACACAGTGACTGCATCAAACAAACAAGTTTTTATTTGCAGGAGGTAGATGCAGATAGTCTTGTTCAGGTCTCATCCTCCTTCACAGCTTCCTCCTTCGTTTTACGATAAGCCGCCCTTTTGCGGCATTTATGAGTCGGCAGTCTGTACTGAGTTCCAGCCGAGTTCCGGAGTTCCGTGAAGCCTCGAAAGACATGATTTTTGTTTTGTTTTGAGAACAGGCGAAAATCAATGCGCGCGCAGATGTCATCCATAAAATTAAGTCGGTGTGGCCTAATTTCTAAATTATATATATATTCTCACATTCAGAACGAATGTATGATACGGATCTGATTCTTGTACGTAGTTCATGCACTGAAACAGGTCACGACCTTCACCGCCGTGTTCCCAGCTCCAGTTGATCGGGGATCTCCAGCGCCCCGTTTTATATGCAAGGCTGTTCTTTCAGACATCACATTCAGACATTACTCGCCATCATCCCTTTTGCTTCATGACACAACAACTTAAGAAGGAGCCGTATACGTAAGCAGAACGGAATATTGACGTGCCTAGATAGGGATTTAATTTTCATATATATTTTATTTTATTCACATAGATTACCGAGCATTCGGCAGCAAGCACATTCGTGCTTATATAGCCCTCTGCTCAACAAGAAACATACAAAATACAGAGTAAAACAAATACAGAATACACAATGAACATAAAATGAAAGAGGCTGGCGCACATAAACATAAAATAAATAACGTTAATCTGATGAATTAAATCTTCTAGACTGGGAAATGAACTTGAAAACAATATCAAAAATACAGCAATTAGTAGAGTAGGGGAGTGAAGGGCTACCGGTAAGAAGTAATGTACATAATGTGTTTTCATATATGCAGTAGAAGGCAGTATTCCTACATAATCATGACCTTGCACGGGAAGAGTTTCTTCTCCTCGTCTTAAAATCATCGAGCTCACTTGACTTGGTCAAAGGTGAGTAACAGAATACTGATCAGATAGGCATTTCACATGAATGTCAAGCTTGCCTGTACATCTTTTCATCTGTAAAAACGTTACAGTTACATATTCACGAGTTAGGAAGAAGGGTATATGGAAAAGGGCTGTGCATTTCAGCGAAATACATACCACGTCATTGATATAAACACGTCTTCCATAGGCCTTTACGAGTTCTAATAGGTCATATCAAATGCGTTGCAGCATGTAACGGTACCCCCTTGCTTCGGTGTGTATACGTACAGATTACTTCAGGTAATTCTGTTGTAAATCGTCCTTCATATATATCACTGCTAGCTCACATCATTATCAGACAATACATCGAACGAAATGCTGCGCTTGGCCAATATTATATGGTGGATGTGCATCTAGAATAGATATAAGTATAATCTATTAATCTTACCACTCGAGATGGAGCCAAAGCTGCTATATACAGGTGTTATTTGCAATGTCCAAATAGACTGTAAACAAATGTGCTCATGAGTGAAGTAAAGAATACAACACAACCAGGGGCACTCTTTCAAACTAGAGTCCACTGATATCTTAGACCGCGAAACCCGCTGGTGGGAACGAGGAGTTAGAGAAGCTATATATGAAATAATGTACAACCCCACCCTCAACAGGGAAGGGGGGATACGGGTAGACCTCTCGGGCACTTGGGATTTGGCGCTCCCAGCCCCAAGGACAGACAACACTTAGCTCCTGTTCTGAAACAACAGGAGATTCTTCACTAATTTGCATTATCCTTGTCTTGACTTGTCTAACTTTTGTTTCCTTTTGGACTTTCGCAAAATTTGTCTTCACTCATTTGCATATCAATCAAAAGTTTGTGCTTATAAACCTGCAATTCTCCTGCAGTCTCTTAGTGTCACTGACGAAAGGTAGTGGATGCTACCTGAAACGTCTGACCGTTTCCAAAATCATATCCAGTTGCTTGAGTAACTGTTTTTTTGCGAAGTAAAGAATAGACTTTTGGGTAAAGATTTTCTAGCACCACTAATTCCGCAGGTATTGGACTTCTTCGCCTGAATGCTATCAGTTGTAATTACGATACAGTGAACATGAATAATGATGTTTGAGTGGATGCTCATAGTTTTCAATACATGCCAGATTTAATGTCATATCAGCAATCCGTCACTTCATATGTTGCATTCTAAGTTTAGCTGCATGGCTGCAATGCTTTAAGCATGGGGTCTCTCCATAGTTCTGAAGTTGTGGGTGCTGCCTTCCAATGGTACTTATGTCATTCCGGACACATCTGTATCTGTATCTGTATAGCCGGTATAACCGCCCTTCGGCGTAACACACCAGCTTCGCAGGCACGCGGCGCGGCGGCAGCTGGCTACATTACACCGAACGACCTGTTACACCTAACCTTTGAACGTCTAAATCTAGACATTGTTTAAAACTATCTAGTGACGATGCCCCTACTGTACTTGGTGGCAGCGAGTTCCACTCTACGATTGTTCTAGGGAAAAATGAGTTTTTGAACACCTCAATCCTTGGTTGATAGCTCTGGTACTTGAAGGCATGACTATTTCTTGTTCTTTTCTGGGCTGGTATTAGGTACTTGGTAGTTGGTACATCCACCAGTTTATTAGTCATTTTGTACATCATGCATAGTCTGGACATTTTTCGCCTGTCATCCAGTGACGCCCACTGTAGGTTTCTTTTCATGTCTGTGACACTGGCACCCCTTTCGTAGTTGTTCGTGCAAAATCTTGCAGCTTGGTTCTGTACCCTTTCCAGTTTATCTTTGTCTAGTGTCATACATTCGACTGGAAGTACTTGTTCTGAGGCATTCCACCTCTAAAACAGGACGAGAGTCATGATGCTCATAAGGTTGCCTTATAATGAATGCCATTTTGTGGAGATTTGATGTAGATCCATTTTAATGAGTTGAAGCAGGAAATCTCTAGCAACCCTTATGTATTCTTCATTTCAAACGCTTCATGTGCATTTTCGAAAAACATATTCGGATATTATGATACTACACATACATGATTTGTGAGTATGATTTGTGAGTATGAGTTGAGTATGATTTTTTTTTAATGTACACCATAGCTTATTTCAGCATTTCAGCGCACAAAAGCATACTTACAATGCATATTTTACTTCACTGTACTTCCAACCGTACAGAAGTAATGGTTGAGCTGCTGCAGAGCGTCACGAATGGTGAACTTGAATCAGACTGATGGGAGTATTCCCTTTAGGGGCCTGTACCAATTCTGCACCACTCCACCAGGTATACTGTTGCTTTTATTTGAACTGTTCCTCATTTACGGCAGCTGTGGTGATTGGTTAGGAATTGTGCGCTGTTGCGTGGATGCACAGGGAGACGATTACTGGTCGTTCTCTCTCCGCGATACGCTACAAACATCCTACAGGCTGTTACAGGTACTTATCTGGGAACAGTAATTGAGGCTATTTGGGGCATCAGCCACGGCTTGGATAACAGGGAGCATATCGGGACCTCCGAGCAACTGCGAGGCGAACCTCTTCGTACTCATGCCCTGCGCAGGAGCAGATACAAAGCCTAATTCCTCGATAGGAAAATGTCGTAAAGCAATCATTTATGCAAGCAGATATATCTCTTATATCAGCATCTATCTAAGAGAACCATGTCATGTTGCTTATTACCAGGCGAATTTATCATGCAGCAGCTCACGAAGGTTATTCCAACATTCGTAAATGGGATTATAGTGCAACGTTTACCAGCTTAATGCAATCTACTTGTCGTGTGACCATTACAATTTGTCATCCTTACGTTATGCTTCAATGTGATTATGATAACTACTCCTCATAAAGATTTACGTAAACAATAAAACAAAACAAAGATCTGTAATAACATAGATGTTTGACGACCATGTAGATATCTAAATCTACATGGCTGGAATGTTCCGGAAGAAGTGGAAGGTTTTGAGCACATCTTCTGTTCTCATCGACCGAAGCATTTCAATTTATCTGACTATTACACCAGTTATAATGTGGGATTGGTTCCCAGTCACTATCACAGCGAAACGTAAATCAAATGCAGCTGGTGTATTAGGGAGGGTTTGGGCTGACATTGTCGTTTGATCATTGTGAATTTCTCATCTGGTACCCTAAGGGGTTCGGCATTTGAAGATCTAGATGTGATTATGGACGACTTGCTTGGTCTCACCGGTATTTCCGAATGATAGAGGCCTTTAATGAAGGGCGGTAAGATTTACAAATGATATACCGCCCACACAATGCTCACTGCGAATGACGTCCTTCTGGAAGTCGTGTCGTTCGTACTGAGTGGACAGACTGATGGGGTTTTCTGGGGGCGACTCATTCTGAAATAACAATTGTCTCACAAACAAATGAACAAATGGATACACTTATATATGTGTAAATGATGAAATAGTAATCGTTCTGGTTCGATATAAAGGTCTTGCTTAACGTTCACGGCCTTACCCATAATTAACATCATATGAAATATACATTGTACATTGGAGCAATTAATTACATCTCTTATTAATCTTCAATATGTGTCCCTTGTAAATGAAGACTAGACGCCTGGAAGCTCCAGGGAGATCGAAAATCACCAGCATATGTTAATGACTAGGTAATCAGTTTTTGATTAGGTAGAGTCGATTCCTTATTATGCTTCATTTTAATCCATCCATGAAGGTAACATAGCAATGCAGTGATGTAGCCAGGTTTCGCCCAGACGAGACAAAAAGCATTGATACCACGTTATGTTTAAGTCTCCTGAGAGTTGCTAAGTCGGTGACTCGTAAGATTGAGCAGTGAAAGAATATTACCGAAAATATACTTCAACTACAAAGTCGATTAAGGAAAACCCCTCCAGGTACGTGTGTGGAGCGGGCGAGATGCTCTACTCAGGAGAAGTGCGCGCTATTAATAATCAGCCGGCATTCAGAAGCCGGAGGCCTCACCATAGCCAAGTTTCGTCACGTAAAGGGCCCAGCTTATGTGAATTATTTACACCACATGGTTACATATTATACCATTCCTACTTCATGAATGAAAAGGATATGGTCTATATATACGTGATGATATATATCTTCGCGTATGTATACAATGGAACCTTGAAATACTGTTGAAACGTCAATATGTAGAAACAAACACCCATACGAATTAAGATCACATGAAAAGAATTCGTATCACGAGGAAATGAAATTTTGCTCGCAGCCGAGTTTGTTATCCACGACTCTAAAACTGATTTCATCCTTCGCGGGCTTAATTGTACCTCAATCATTTCAAATATACCGTCATTTGTCTTTGCGTCAACCATTAATTGTTTTCCCCGGTGGCTTTCAATATTCCTGCTCGACCATAAATATCACGTATGTATAATTTGTGAGCCGTGAATGGAGACATTTCCCCATCCGTCAATCCGCGTGTCCGTACGGGGCGGTTCAGCTGTAGTTAGGAGCGCTCCGTGAATACTGCCAATGGGATCTTCAACAATAGGTTATGCTACAATGCGCACCGTGTGCCTGATATTCCAATATCAGGCGGCATTCACACATGTCTTGACTACCTCAGAAATGTTGACATATCTTTTAGACGTACACAAAAGATTCCATTTTAAATGGGCCTTCTGTAGAAAATTGTTGTAATATATGAGATTATGGTAAATGAAAGTTTAACAACATTGTTACCAGAATTTCTAGTAGTCTACTTGACCTTCCATTGGAGTGCAATAGTCTACAGATGTTTCAGAACCTAGGACAGCCCTCAGGCCAAACTGTCTCCAGCCAAACAACCGAGTTGTTCGCTGGGAAGATCCAACAAGTGTCCATAGGCGACAATCCTCCGTGAATTTTTATATTTTGCAGATTGGGAACAGTATAGTGCACTACATATTATTTATTTGATAGGGTATCGTAGTAGGTGCAAACCATAAGTCACAATCCCAACAGATACTCACAAACGAATGTACACAACAACCACCTAATATCTGCTTATAGAACCTCGCCTACCACATAACTACTTAACCTACAGCCTATTCCACAGAATAATAAAAATAAGGGTGATTTTGAAATATGAAATTTACCTCGATATAAAAACCGCTACGGTAAAAACAAAAACACGTGCATCAACACGGACATAACGGCACACCACATGCCGAATTTCATAGAAATACAACGTACAGAAACATGACTTTTAGGTGCGAACACATGCATTTGACAATTCCGGCCCAGGTATACCTCCTTCACGGAGTAACTAGGTAACCTGCCGAGAGTTTCGAGAAATCGTAGGAAAGTGTAGCTATTTCAACGAACCCCTAGATTACCGAACTGCTGGGCTGAACGTTCCTATTCCAGGTAGTAATTCACGAATACTGTTCTTAAACGTAATTTTGAGCGCTAGCAGCCTCCCGTACTATGGGATTCCGCTGCATTATGGAATCCTATGGTGCTATGGACGCCGCTAAATGTACTGCGTCCTTCTTTGATGGCTATTGTGAATAATAAAGCACTGCGGTATTGAGCCATCCTGTATTATTTAGCTGGCCCCTGCACCTCAGGGTGAAGATCAAAATGCATCCTGAATGGTTGTTTCAGGTCCGGTAAACCCGACATAAGCTGTACACTATCGGTAGGTGGAGGAAAATTTTACAGTGCCAAACTCAACGCACATTGTTTATAACAGCCTCCAGTTTAATTCCGGACTTCCAGTTTAATTCCGGACTACTTCCCATATCTCAGCAACCTTACATCTAGATGGGCTAATGTTTTTAACTACAGGTAAAAATGATGAAAGGAATACGTAGCAGCCATCGAGGACCCCTTAGGGGTTAACCAAATTCTGCAGAATTATGTTTTCCAGAATCTAGTTCCCAGAATTGTGGCTCTGGTTCCCAGAATTCTGCAGAATTCTGGCTCAGGTTCCAGAATTCTGCAGAATTCTGCAGAATTTGGTTAACCCCTAAGGGGTCCTCGATGGCTGCTATGTATTACTTACATCATTTTTACCTGTAGTTAAAACATTAGCCCATCTAGATGTAAGGTTGCTGAGATATGGGAAGTAGTCCGGAATTAAACTGGAAGTCCGGAATTAAACTGGAGCCTGTTTTATATTGTTGATCATCTAATATCTTAATCCATTCGTGACCTTATTTCATTGTGGTCAATAGCGACATAACGATATACTTTGACGAAGTCAACTTCTTCATGAGTTTAAAAAGACTAATTCGTTTTTCTGTTCTTTTAGAAAAATGTAGTTCGTGGTAGAATTGGTACAGTTATTCATTATTTACATAAACTTTCTCATTGCTGTAACTTAAGTTTTACAAAGCGATACATTGGGTATCTTATCTAATGATTCAATAATCTTAGCTAGTTCTTTTCTCCGATGTTTGGTCTTCCAGGTTTGCACTGCCTCCAGTAGTCTCACAGTTTCTTGGACAGATTTGATTGACACTTAGTAGGAATGTATCCTTGGGGAACACTGGACCGGTTATAATGGAAGCTACTTGACGAGAATGGATAGATAAATTTGGAATGTTTGAGAGGATCATCGCACTTGACGTGAAGGGGTGGCCGGGGGATGGCACAGTAATCGCCCTTACTTGATTTTTTTTTATCTAACACCCACGCTCCTTATTGTCTTAAAACTGTTGACTCTTTTTATTGTATCTATTATGTAAGGGTCTGTTCGATTTCAGCTGCCGCTCAGTGTACAAAATACTTTTTTGAGCCAGGTTGCCCAGTGGCAACCTAGGATGAAAGCTAGGTTGCCCATCAAAATTCCGGGTTGCCCCAGATTTAAACTCTTCTACATTATGATTAAGTTTGTTAGAATGCAATGTGCATTTATACATTTCTGACCCAGAGTTGTTTCGCCTTACCTGAAGTGATGAGCTCTTCCATGGGAACTTCTCAATAAGCAGTTCCCAATGGAAGAAAGGAGCATCCTTACCACCAAATTTAGGTAGTGCACTGAGCTACCTGGGTTTAGAAATAGGTTGCACCAAGCAAAATATGGTTGCACGGTGCAACTGGGCAACCTAGTATTTCGCACGCTGCCGCTGATGTAAAATTCAATTCTAAAGGTCTACCGTGGTGCTGTAAGTCAGATTGTATCGTCCCGGAGAAGCTCATTTTTTATGACTTCATGGCTAACCAGTTGAACGTTTTCTAGCAGTACAATTAGGTGCACGCTTGGGTCACTGTCCTCTTGTCTACTTCAAATCTCAAATCGATCTGTTATTATTTTATCCTTCCCCCATTCACCACCCAAGCCCCTGTGGGTACCGCGTTGGGATACATTACGTTTTCTCAAAGCGGCGTGCGGTCTACCTTTTTTTCTTTTTTAGTACGAATTAGAAGGTAGATACAGCAATGCGATTCTCGGAAAGACAGGGCAACTTGTATTCATGGGTCAGTAACATTAATCAAAGTAGCAGTGAACTTAAGTGCATTGTTATCCCCAAATGGGTTCTACTCCTACTCGAGATAAATTTAGGACCAGAAATGAAATAAAAGACATCGCGATAAACGTAACCCGGGGCTTGAGGAGAAGACCGTGCATGATTAGGTTTACAAGGCAGCCAATCACCATTCCGATAACGAACGGCTGGACTCCGCGGGATGTTAGGGTCTGGCGGGTGTGATTGGCCCGGTGAGTTATTGTCGCTCGGCGATCCTAAACATTACCGTACACGTGCAGACTATGGCGTAACGACTAGTACATGGACGTGGGGTCGTCAGGGTCAGGGAAGTTTCCGACTATTGTCGATGACACGTAAAATGAAGGTAGCGTCGATATTTCTCCAACCTTCTGCCTACGAGTATATTACAATCAGATTACAAAACGTTCAAGTGATTGTTCGTTCGTTTATTCGTTTATTTCGATGCCCTTTAGTCAATGACTAATCTTCCAGGGCTCAAACATTTAAAACATACAAACATACTGACATTAAAAGAAAATGAACATAAATAATCACCACAAATTATATACAAGTTAAACAAAACAAATTGTGGGTTTAATTTAGACACGAATCTCTAACGCGAAGAGTACAGACAAACTAAATTGCCTGTGATGATTACTGATCTATAGACCTTTTAGAAAAAAAAGGATGAAAAATACGTCATCATCCCTGTGTACATAGACAATGATTATAATTTTCTCATAGTGTAACAGTAAGAAATTCTGAATAGCAAAGTTCTTTCATCACAACCATTTATTTTTCACGAGCCGACGTTTCGATGACCGTCTGTCATCTTCGGACAGACGGTCATCGGACAGACGGTCATCGAAAAGTCGGCTCGTGAAAAATAAATGGTTGTGATGAAAGAACTTTGCTATTCATTCGATTACCAACCTGATGAAATTATTTACGGAAGTAAGAAATTATGTTTTTCCCCATTTCAAGAAGGTTATCTTCACGGCGCATTTGGTTCAATATTACCGAAGTCTCACTAACGGAGAAGGTACAAGTGGATTTCTTTGTTTAGTATGTGGGTAAAAACGGAACGGTCGATGGTCAGCTCCTATCAGTTTCATATGGTACTGCAGGAAAACTGCAGATGATGAATTTGTCTATTAAGTTTTTGTTTTGTTTGATTTATTTATCCAGGAAATACATGTCGCCTATTGGCGTTTTTCAAAGATTCCTGGGGGGATAAACCCAACATAACATTACATGACATAAATAATTACAATAAAAGAAATTAAAGATGAACTAACAAAGGTCAAATTAAAAATAGGTAAACTCATCGTGAACAAGAAGGAATCGTAGCTAACTCATCATACAACCCAAATTAAACAAGGCAGTATAGAAGCAATCATAATCATTCAGATATCAAATCATAATGATAGGTAATCAAAAGGTATGTCAACCAAAAGTAAATAACCAAGAGTGGAGTTAGCTCATCAATGGAAAGAAATACAAATAATCAAATCAAATCAAATTTCGGACCTGTCCAATACATGTAGGTTACCCTGGTGGGACATTTGTCATATATGGTACAACCAGAGTTTCAATCGAATCTGGGTCAATAAATGATGGAAGAGGCGTACAGGTTAAATGAGTTACACACGGGTCATTTTTCTTTTCAAATTTCCGTTTCATGATTACTTCTACAGTTCATAGAGAAGGCGCTAAACAAACGGAATCGTCATCGTGTCATCCTTTAGCCCTTCTGTTTAATACATGTCATTGTCTCAGTTTGTGCACATCCTGGACCAATACTACTAACTGATCAAAGACGGTCAAACTGTGCACGGCATTTTGTTCTATTTTTCTTTCTGAGTAATATCCGAGGTGCACTTAACGTCATAATGAAATAACCACGCGTCCCATATCGATTGAGTAAGAGGACATGGTCCCGATATGGGTGCGGTGCGTTGCATTAGAACGGCGCACAGATTTAATTATGGGTCCCTTTAGCCTGTGTGTTGGAAAGATGAGGGAGTTTCCCCTATTATTTCTGGACGGTCACATATTTCGTTGGAAAGTGTCAAAACAGTCTTCTTTCGTCATTGTGTGAAGCTTGGTGAACCCCTCTCCCCGCATGGCTATAGGGCAAATGAGTAACCTGGTATCCAGTCAAATCGTGATTGGGGCAGGGTCTCTAGAGGCCGGTAGTAGTGTTACGCCTGTGATAGGAGTTTGGCTGTGATAGGAGTTTGCCCCAACACGCGTTGGGGCCAATTAATTTCCCGTGAAAATCCTACCAGGGAGCCTTGCTGTGGCGGGCGGGGTAAAGTTTCAGCGGGCCCGAAGAAAATCTGCCCCAATCGCGTTAGACTGGATACCAGGTTAGCAAATGAGGGGCGAGGTTCGTTTGACGTAGTTATGCTCAGCGAGGTCATTGAGTATTCCGAAATGGAGACACATTGCCTATTAGCTGTTTTTTGACCCCCACCGACCCTCACCCATGTTTTGTGGCTAGAAAGGTTCTTCAATTTGTCGGACCTGAGACAAATCGGCATCACCTATACTGTAGGAAATTGGTTTTGACAGCAGAGGTACGTCATAGTACGTCATAGATGCACTTCACATGCCTACGTCATCCCCGGAGGACTTGTACGGTAATACAGAGAAGTTGAGCAGCTTACCAGTTGAGATGAGAACAAATTTTACATTTTAACCGTTCTATCTAAAGTATGTTATATAATTCTAGGCTTGTTTTACGATAGATTAACTGGATTGCGTTATTGACTTTCCTGATTATTAGGTACAATTTATCGGAATTTGATTTATGTGTAACTTGATATTCGGTAACTGTGTATGTGTTGTAATTGTTGGCTTTCGAAATCAGCCATGCTGCCCGAAAGTCAGTGTAATGTACTGTAACAATTGCCAATAGATAGTTTGTTATATATATACATTCGTAACGAAATAAGTGAATGGCATTAGATTAACTTCGGCAACGGAAACTGAATTTACTCGACATTTACAGCTCTGTCAATTTTTACTTTATGTAGAAGTGGATAGCACGTCGGCAGAACGTACTGCACCTGCGCTAAACCTGTAATGTATTGTGCATAGCACTTTGGCAGAACGTCTCATATAAGGTTGTATTCGCTTATATAAGGGTGACATCCCGTCTGTAGTTTTCAAATGTTGTGTAAAAAAAGATATGGTCTGCAACAGGCAAAATTCTGATGCAACGTTGACCAAAAATCCAGCGAAAATCCAGGTTTTGCGCAGGCGCAGTACGTTCTGTCGGCGTGCTAAGTGGATAGATATTCATCAAAACATGACGTCAAGATTGGGTCAAAGGTGCCCGGGAGTTTGTATGGCACGTCTCAGAAGGTTTACTGGCTCTGACGCCAATGGCCTCCTTCACTCCTCTTTCATACAAAATAATCCTGTCCAGATCAAGAATCTGAAATTTTCGCTCGGTTACAGAATATGGAACAGCATATTTGAATAAATTGTAGCACCTCTGAAGATTCGAGCCAGGACTTTTGCCTCCCCAAAACCTGGCCTTTGATGCCCTATCATAGCCTCCACCAGGCCTTCCTACGGGGGTACAAATCGTAGAATTCGGCAAAAGAAGGGAATAGCTGGCCAATAGAGTCGGTCCGCGGGAGGGTTAGTTTCCCCCTCCGATAGCGCGGCCAGTCAACCTGAAGGCGGTCAGACTCCCTAGCAATTATCTCCCTATTATAGCCCGCGCAGTTAGTCTGGTAGAGACTAAAACTATATCTCTACGTACATATTGAAACAACCCCTTTCCCCGCACTAGCCTTGCACAACCTCAACAGGCCAGATCGATGTCAATTATTGTTTTCTGACGAGCAATCACAATCAGATGATATTGTCCAATTGACCTTCACGGGGACGTGTTGTCATGCATGCGACAGACGGACGGCGACGGTTTAAATTTAGACAATTTTCTGAATAACTAGGTGAAGGGCAAATATAGCTGGCTCCTGGGGTACACATGGGGGAATTTGTAACATCATTTCAAAACTCTAAGTACAGGATACCTGCCTCTAAATTACATGTCAGAGTACATTGCACAAGATAGGATGTTGTTCAGTTCCTGTGTAGCGCGTAGGTGTGAATACAAAAAGACTCCATGCTATAAGTATAAGGCCCTTCGGCAAGCAACTGTGAGAGTCTTTGAATGGCTGGTTAAAGTGTCAAAGCTATATATAGATAACTGACAACCTGTATTTTATGGTCACTTTTATGGTAAAACACGTTTTGCGAGCAGAACAGAGCTGATATTTTTTTAAAATGGAAGAAATATTCTTTTTCAGTAGTTCCATTGTTCTTCTTCTAATTCGTAGACTAGCGGAATCGGTGTGTTATGTAAAGGCCCCGTCACGCCGGAGTTGCTCTGTAACAGCAGTTTTAGGTTCTGATAGATCAAGTCAACAACATGCCAAGAAAAGCCTTGGGAGTCAATGCTGTAGTCTTCCCTCCTTAGGGGAAGACGTCGGGTCATGTCAGGACACGTAAAGCGAGTTCACTGTTGAATACATAGGAGGGTTCACAACAATATGTGTAACTGGAGGATCCTGTCCTCACCTGAACTAGGTATTCCTGTCAAAATTGTCTGGCAGTCAAGGTAACTTGTCATAATATCAGCTATATAAACGTCTAATGTTACCTTCCCGTTTTTCATACCGGTGACGGAGTTCGTTTTCTCGGGACGTGGTTTGAATACTGAACTGAGAGATGATGGGGTGGTGTAGGTGACAGCTGTAACCATGCACCTGGTGGCAGCTGTAACAGTGGACCTCATGTAATGAAAGCTGTAACAATTGACCTTACGGTAGATGTAATCGTGGGCTTGATGGTAGCTGCAACAGTGGGCTTGATGGAAGCTGTAACAGTGGGCCTGATGGTAACTGTAACAGTAGGCCTGATGGCAGCTGTAACAGTGGGCCTGATGGAAGCTGTAACAGTGGACCTGATGGAAGCTGTAACAGTGGACCTGATGGTAGCTGTAATAGTGGGCCTGATGGAAGCTGTAACAGTGGGCCTGATGGTAGCTGTAACAGTGGACCTGATGGTAGCTGTAATAGTGGGCCTGATGGAAGCTGTAACAGTGGACCTGATGGGAGCTGTAACAGTGGACCTGATGGGAGCTGTAACAGTGGACCTGATGGGAGCTGTAACAGTGGACCTGATGGAAGCTGTAATAGTGGACCTGATGGCAGCTGTAACAGTGGACCTGATGGTAACTGTAACAGTGGACCTGATGGAAGCTGTAACAGTGGACCTGATGAAAGCTGTAATAGCGGACCTGATGGCAGCTGTAACAGTGGACCTGATGGGAGCTGTAACAGTGGACCTGATGGTAACTGTAACAGTGGACCTGATGGTAACTGTAACAGTGGACCTGATGGCAGCTGTAACAGTGGACCTGATGGAAGCTGTAACAGTGGACCTGATGGTAACTGTAACAGTGGACCTGATGGCAGCTGTAACAGTGAACCTGACGGTAGCTGTAACAGTGGACCTGATGGCAGCTGTAACAGTGGACCTGATGGAAGCTGTAACAGTGGACCTGATGGGAGCTGTAACAGTGGACCTGATGGGAGCTGTAACAGTGGACCTGATGGGAGCTGTAACAGTGGACCTGATGGGAGCTGTAACAGTGGACCTGATGGGAGCTGTAACAGTGGACCTGATGGTAGCTGTAACAGTAGACCTGATGGCGCTGTAATAGCGGACCTGATGGCAGCTGTCATAGTGGACCTGATGGCAGTGCTACAGTTGAAAGCAAACTGTAATGTTACAAACAGGTTCTGGTCATGCTTATATTAGTCAGACTGGCCACGTCTTCAGCGCCTGTCACACCCATACGGCGTAAGCACCCCCTGTGCTAGTATTTCTTGCATGAGAGTATAGAGGAGGGACTATTTGGCATTGACTGTGGGTTACTTCATTCATGCGGTCAGCAGGAAGTTTGAAAGAACTAGTTTCTCTCCCCCATTTGACAATTCACACACTTCACCTCCCATTTGTATTCAGACCCTCTCCCCTCCCACGTCTGGACTAACTTGCTTTATCCCTCAGTCCGGATAACAACGCTTCTGTCTGTCATAACTTGTCAGACCTTGTAAAATGGCATGAACTTGATAACGTATATATAGTGCTGGTCTTTGTTGTCAGCAGACCGTATCTACAGTACGCCTACTCTGTGTGACATCGTTATTACTGGTGTAGCTGAGTTCCAGCTGAGAGAGAAAACGGGGAAAACGTGCATGTCAAACTATCAAGAGAACATTTGCGAGCAATTGCAAGGCATTTTCTCCCCATCAGTGGCCCTTCTGTGGAAAATATTGTGCAGACCTTACTGAGTTCTTCTTCTTCTTCTTCTTTATTAAAAATACCAAACATGACAGACAAACATGGCATACAATGTTGCCTGAATGGCGTTGATATTTACATGTATACAAAATATAAAAATATCATGTATTTACAAAAGCTATAAAAACAGTACAATACAACCCAGATACTTACAAGGTCCATTATCTTGTGCCAGACTCTATCTGTGCAGTCTGGTTATAGAGTCTGATTGCCTTGTGAAGGAAAGAGTTCTGTAGTCTTTTTGTTACATTTCTCTACCAACTTTTACTTGGACCTCTTTCGTTGCCATGCCTCAAAATCCCAAAATAGCCGAAATGTCACCGTCACGGGTAGAACAGACTATTGCACATTCTTTACACAACATTTTATGAACCATAGTAAATTACATGTCTCTATCAATTTCCGCCTTAATTGCTCTCAGCGTAATGGCACAATAGACCCCAAGATGAACCCTACTAATTTAGATTACGACCTCCAAATACCTGCTGAAAGTCGGGAAACCGACAGCTGCCTGTTTCAAGACACCATTCCGTCTGTTTTCAGTCACAAAGAAGGTGGTTTCTTTTAGAAATCAAATTCAAAGTTGCATTTCTTCACTCTGCATTCACTGGATCATCATTTGAGATTAATAAAATTGTCATTATCGACGATACGATATGGTAAACCGTTACATCGTTGTACAGCAGTTCTTTAGTGTCCAAGCAGAGGTTGTAGGGGAGAATGGTTCCCGTTATCTGACTTGCCGTCCCTCCAACGGAGCCTGTCAGAAAGTGGGCACCGTTCAGAAGAAGGTACCGATCTCCCCCTCCAACATTTGCCTACCCCCCTGTTCCACTAGGACGGCGCTCTCGCTGCGACTTGAATTGAATTTGCGTAGCCCTTCATGCCATAATTTGAATATTATGTAAAGTGTAAAAGTATGACTGAAAAAACAACAAAACACACAAAGCGTAAAAAGATTCGTTTTTTAATGTATGAAATTCGTTGAGCGCTCTGTAAAAATCTTAGATCGCAGAGAGAGCGCCGTCCTAGTGGAACAGGGGGGGGTAAGGAACTGATGCATAGCGGTGTAACAGGCCCTCACAAAGGCCTCAGTACTACCGTAAATGTCGTCAAAAACCCCACGTAGGTCACGGTCACTGTTTGTTCGCTGACGAATTGGACGTTTGTGATAGTACTGCCATGCAAGACTAGTTCCGAATCGTGTTATAAATCCGCTGCTACTTTTGGCGTGTACATCTGCCCACGCCATTTTACTACCTCGTGAAACACCAGGTCCCCACGGCCACTGTTTTAGACGCTAATATGGAAATAACGTCCAATAAACATTTATGTCTTTGTTCAAGATCATTGACGCCAAATAAGATCAGAGCGCTGTTCATGCGGGAAGAGGTGAAAGCTTATTTCCATCTGATTTAAAGCCACCGCCGAATGAAATTGTCAGCTAGAGACCAAAACGATGACATATTTTCCCACAGAGGTGTCTCTACAGAGACAAGTAGCTTGGTCTGTAAACTTGAACGAGTGGGGGGGGGGGAATTATTGTTTCGTCTCGCCCTTTCAAAGTAGAGTTTAGAGACCGCTTAACTCCACCAAGTTAGAATGGGATTATTCTCTGTGATATTCAACAAGCGAAATGACGAAAATTATTGTTCATTTTCACCTCTCTACACATATGAAAAATCAGGACCAACGCTTATTCAGATTTCCGGGACACTTCTCTACAAATTAGCCCCAAGATTCCGTACAGGCCTTACACGTAGCATAGATACACAGGAGTCTTCTTAGAGATAACCCGTACTGGCTCTTCTCGGAAAGAAGACTCTACTTTGGAGTCTGAACCGTCTTCATGCCCGTGGGATAGAGGGAGGGGAGAATCAATATTTCGTGAGAAAAGTGGATCGCTGCTGCGAATAGTATACGCCTGCGATGTTGAAGAGCTTCAATATCATACTTCACCGGGCGACAAAGCACCCGTTTATCGAGTTTTTATTCTTCTTTTATGGAGTTAGGGTGAGGAAGAGTTCGGTTCAATCGATGCCGGTTCTGAGGAGACTAAATGTGACGCCATTTTGTTCTCCTATCTGTAATGCTCAGGTTTGGAGCCGGATTTCAGCAAATGTTATATAAACAGCCTCCAGTTTAATTCCGGACTTCCAGTTTAATTCCGGACTACTTCCCATATCTCAGCAACCTTACATTTAGATGGGCTAATGTCGTTAACTACTGGTAAAAATGAAAGAATTCTGGGAACTCGAGCCAGAATTAGAACTATTAAAGCTCAAGTTCCCAGAATTCTGGCTCGAGTTCCCAGAATTCTGCAGAATTCTGGCTCCGGTTCCAGAATTCTGCAGAATTCTGCGGAATTGGGTTAACCCCTAATATAAGGGATCCTCGATGGCTACTACATATTTCTTATATCATTTTTACCTGTAGTTAACGACATTAGCCCCTTTAGATGTAAGGTTGCTGAGATATGGGAAGTTGTCCGGAATTAAACTGGAAGTCCGGAATTAAACTGGAGGCTGTTTATATAATTCGTTATGATGTTATTCTGTGTGTGAGCTTTCACCTACGTATACCTCCGTGTACGGAGGGATTGTTTTCAGTGTGTCCGTTAGTCTGTCTGTTTGGTTGTTTGTGTTTCCGCAAATATTCCATATGCGTATATATATATATAGGCACGTCTCACCGCAGAGTGACGCAGAGGTAGTGAAGGGCAAAAGGTCGCGAAGCTGAGAGTTGCGGGAGTGACAGGAAGTAGGTGGTAATATTAGTCATTTATCAAACTTGGCCGACAGCTGACAGACATCCTAGTTCAGGGGCTCAATGGAACAGGCTACTAATTCATGGGGAGGTATTGTTTTTTCACCGTAGAGTGACAGGAAGTGGTCAATGGATACATATAATGTTAATCAATTAGTTACATAATTAATGAGCCACAATTAAACAAGGCACACAAGAAATACACGAAAGTACGAGATCTGTAAAATATTGTTCTAAATGGTCGGAGTCACAGTCAGCAAGTTAAACTTTGCCATGGATCATTTTTCTGGATTTAGAAAAATGCTAATAAACTGATTGGGGTGCTTATGTACATGCAGTTTCTCGACCTACTTTTATGTTCTTTTCCAAACTACGTCATTAACATGGAGGTTTTGGTCCTGTTATTTTGATTAAGTTTGCGTTTGAAGCTATCGTTGTCTTTGGAAAATTAGAAAGGGGAAACACTGAGGCACGTCTGGTAGTGTTTGACAGGGACACCAGCCTGCTGAGTTCGAAGTCAATCGGGCGAGAAATTAAGAAGTGGCACGGGGCTGATTTATTTATCCAGTGTACGAAATACTTTTTTGAGCCAGGTTGCCCAGTGGCAACCTAGGATGAAAGCTAGGTTGCCCATAAAAATTCCAGGTTGCCCCAAATTTAAACTCTTCTACATTATGATTAACTTTGTTAGAATGCAATGTGCATTTATACATTTCTGACACAGAGTTGTTTCCCCTTACCTGAAGTGATGAGCTCTTCCATGGGAACTTCTCAATAAACAGTTCCCAATGGAAGAAAGAGGCATCCTTACCACAAAATTTAGGTAGTGAACTGGGCTACCTGGGTATAGAAATAGGTTGAACCAAGCAAAATATGCTAGTATTTCGCACGCTGTTTATCCCGTAGTTTTTCTGTTACAAGATGACGAACGGACGACAGAAACAGACAGATATGTAGGAAAATTATATCAGTATGCTGTTCTGAAGATACAACATAAAAAGACTCTTGAATTCTTCCTTATTGGAAAGACTCTTTTGGAAAAAGAAAATAACATAGTGAACAAATAATCCCGAGGAATAGCCCGTTTATCCCATGCGGGCGTCACACGTTCAGGGTTGCGATAATGTACTTTATAATCATAGATGAATTTATATTCAGCAGGTATCGCCATTAGATTACATCAAATAGATCATTCTGTCGTGAAGATTAAAGACAGCGGTCCATTTTAACAGTATTGTTAAAATCCTTTTATAATCACATTTCTGATTCGACACGGCCCTTACTTAAATGTTACTATCGGCATCCTTAGGTTGTAAAATCTAGTTAGTGGCCTCCTCTCGCGAGCCTCATTCTCCAGTCAACTTGACTGTTGTTGGTATTCAGTTCGCGACTTATCTCTGTGGAGAGTCTTGAGCGTCGGTAATGCTCAGGCGAGGTGAAAATGGCGGCCTTTGGGCGACGCTGACTGGAAGTTTATGAGGCCTTTTCGGCGGAGATGTTGATCTGTGGGGAGAGATTGTGGCGGCGAAGTGGCAGGCGGGCTGGTGGAGTTAGAAAGCGAGCGGCGGGACCTGCTAACGGGGGGGATCAAACCTTTCTGACGCACTGCGGTGTTTGGCGTGAAGGGCGGCGGGCCGGTCGTGATCAATATCATGCCATAATGGTTTTACGGGCTGATATCGGCAGAGAGGAAGGCAACCTTGCTCGGTTGGCTCCCAATGGAGCAGTTTGTAGCCGTGAGACTGATCGCACCCACATAGCCTTGTCACATGACCATAGCCTCTGTAAGGGACCGTCCACACAGCCGTCAGAAGGGGTGGCAAACAGATTTCCATTTCAAAGGATTGGAATTGGTTTATTGCACACTGAGCATACATGTGTATTGCAGCCGGACGGCTGAATTGCACACTTGTTTACAACAGAAATTGACTAAACATTAAAACAGCTACGTATACGGAACTAAAATCACACAGGAACATATTGGAATGTATAAAATCACTCGAACATGGTATACTACTACGATATAAAATTGTGACAACGAATCATATAAGGTAAAAGTTGTAAGTAAATATTCGTTAGATACTAGTCTTTTAAAAATACAAGTGGAAATCGAAGGAAGGTTCAGTAACAACCACTAGCTAATCAGGATATTCGGGAGAGTTGAGAACGTCAGTGTGAATGATCGGACACAAAACAACTACATATACAACTAAAACTGCCACCTTTGCCAACTGAAATTTTTATGTCAGCCCTCGATCCGTTCCCAGCTTCTACTGTTACGCTTTTGGAATATCCGAATACTTCATATACACCGGAGTTTTATATAAATGCAAAGAGTGTCACCACCGTGCAATAAGAGCCTCAGACATATCACCAGTCTGACTAGAAACGACAGAAATCCACATCAACTGTGGAGCAAAACAAATAGACAAGAATTGTAAGCACGCCAAAAGCCGATAGGTACATCGTTAGGTGCAGACTGAACGTCTGCCAAACATGAATACTGACAGATGACCGATCATCCGGACAACGTTCATACAACAGGTCGTTAGCACACAAAACGTAACGGCACAGCCGCCATGTCGGTTGCTTTATCCTTGGTTGAACCTAAAAGAGTCAGACCTGCAGTACAAATGTGCATGTGTATAATGTTGTGTTCACGTGACTATAATGGCATAATGATTTAAATGCACATGGCAACCTCCATGTTTAACCATCCAACATGGCGGACAGTATTTACGTCATAGTCACGTGAGTGCAAAAACAGTGCAAATACGGGTCTCAAATAAACGAAACCGCGCGGTATTAGTGGCAGAACCCTTACATGGACAATCCTTCAAACATGCTACTTCTTATGATCAAATAAATCAAAATGACACACGTCACACGATGGCAATATTCTCCACTAGTCAATGGGTATTCAAAGATGTGTCCAGGAATTCAAGCCTTCACCAGACGATGCGTTTACCTCGATTCAATGCCATTCACAATAGCACAACTCCCATCTTTATTTTGTGCAGCTTCTGTATACATGGAACGGGAAAATTCTTCTCTCACAAGAAGGATTAGATTTACTTCCCTTTATATGTCTGAAGCTTGTCGGTGATTGTTACAGCGTCACAAAACATGTAACATTATATACAGTATCTTGGATAGCGGGCCTAATCTACAAACAATCTTTTTGCGCACTCGAGTCGTGTAATGACACACAACCGTATCATTCGGAAATAACCGCGCAATCTTGCGCGATGTTGCCTTACTCAAGAGAGCTGTCACAGCGTTTCGCATACTCGAAGGTCGTTACATGTCTCATCCACAGTCGAGATCGCTCATCGCGTAAAGGCGCCGTTCACACGGCACAGCAACCTTGCTGTAGGGAACAACATGTCTACCTGTAATATATCACCCAGAGGATGCGCTAAAAGGACCAAAACACCGTACATATCCCCAAAACGCCATCACTACTGCAAATTGACATACTCATTGCTGGGGTTTCGTGAAATGCACATTCCGACTGTATATGCTTGTGTGCATGTCTATAACAGCGTGTAGCAAAGTACATGTAAGGTAAACAGGCAAAGATGGTGCAGGACACCTCGCTAATTTGTACGTACAGTTCTTTCCTCTGTAACGGCTATGCCGCCTGCGCCATGTACAGTCTCACGGAGTTATTACTTGGACAGCTGAGAAATATCAATTCACTCCATACTTTAAGCGGACGACATAGGTGAAACACGGCCATTTTGATTGATGTGATTAGCGTCTTAGTCCAACAAAAAAGCAGGTTTAGCATGAAAGTTCATCTGAGTTGGTATAGATTTATGTTAGGACTAAACTGTTATCCAACTCAAAATAAAGACTCACCAGGAATTTTCGACCGTATCACACAGTCTTCTTCAGCTCTAATGACCCGAGTGCTGTGAACACACGCTTTTGTAGACGTGTGACGTAAGCACCGGGTCAAAGGTTGTTGGAAGTCGGTATCGCCCCCCGTCCCGGTTGACAAAATAGCAGGTTACAACTTTGAATATTCTGTCAACTACGCTGTTTATAGTTTTCAATTTCAAGAAATATTGCATCAAAGGACTGAAAGTAACCTATATCGTCCGTTGAACTATTTTTAGAATGTACAATTCTGCTGTTAATACACATATCTGACGAAGGATTGTTCCGTTGCCATGGTGATAATACAGTTTTGAATTGTTGTATGCACTTGTGAATCAGTATGTAGTCGCTGTGTATGTAACGGACTTTGCTATCGATGTGGGTTCCACGTCTACGCTTCCTAGTATCCAGGGGTGTGGTATTGACCCCAGAGTTCTGTATAACATTTTTGTCTCTTGCTGCATTGTATTGCCTGTAACTTGTTGGCAGAAAACAGCGGGGCACGTCATTAATCAAGTCATGCATAGAACACACAAACCTGAAACAGGAAATATTATCCCGAAATTTGAGCAAAAAAAATACAAAATAAATCATGCTATGCATTTTGATGCGGAGTGTAGGTTTTACACTGCCTTACCGCGAAATGAAACTATGCAGTCCATAAGTCATTAAACGCTCGATACTTTACATGTTTGTCATTTCTGTGTGCTTCTGTATCATATGACATAGAGTAGGGCTGCGTACCTAAACGTAAACATCAGGTACAGGTACAGGTACAGGTACAGAGGTTTCGGTCCAGGTCCAGACCTGTACCTGTACCTGAACAATTCACGTGCGTCACAGTGTGGGCAAGTGGCCGCTGGTGTAAAGCAGCGGCTCGATCCCAACCAATACGCAGGTTGTGAACCTCTCCTTTTTGATTCCTAGATGTCTGTCGGTAACGAAAGTATGGATAAATATTATTGCGAAATGAGAGAGACGGAAACTAAGGTAAATCTCTTTATTTTAACGCTGGATGTTCATTTTCCTGGCAGGCCTCCTTGTGTATAGTGATCATCAGTAGTAACAAGTATGGATTTTTGTTCCGGTCCCAAAAAAAAATGGTCCACCGGTGGTACCGACGTTTCGTTTTTTTCGGACCGGACCGATACTATTTTTCCGGTCCGCACCGGTCCATCTGGACCGGTGCGCACCCCTAACATAGACTATATACTATTCTATGGATCTCTTCACCTGCAGGAAAAAATTGGAAATTCTGATAAAGACGGGGAGCAAGCGAAATCACCACCATGTCAACGTACATGGACCGGACCGCATTCACCGTGCCGCATACGCGTTGCCATGGGAAACCGTTACCCATAGTTCCGTAAAAAAAGGTCTATTGCGATTAGAGCGAAACACTTGTACGAGTCTTACTTTGATAACTTGTACTGATTCTTATCAAATATTGCAAACATCATTGGTTACAGATTTTCCATGTATCAGTTTAAGTTGGATGTATTTCGACTGTGGCATTCCTCTGACTGTGACTGGAAGAACAGATAACCCCGGGTGTAGGTGCTAGAGGAAGGACATAGACTACTCGTTTTCACAGCACTTCTACGACATCTGGGAAAAGTCAACCAACTGCCTGGGAAGTAACGTAGGTAACACACACGTTATACTGTTTGATAGTGCCATCTAGCAGCATGGTGTAGTACTGCAGAATCTGGCCGATGTTCCCAAGCTTCAGCTGACTGGAGAATGTACATGAGATCTATCGTTTGTCAAGTGCCCTCTAGCAACAAAGCGTATTACTACACGACTTCGGCTGGTTGCATAAAACGTCAAAAGTTTCCTTCTGCATAGAGGTTTGGAAATCAATGTATACCAAATTAACATTGGACGTAAGCAAAAGTTCATTGAAATCTTTATCATAGCAGTGATGACACCATCTTATATGGCAACAAGCCATGTTGTGGGCAAACCATTTTAAGTATAAGGTCACTGCAATGTAATTATTTGCTACTGAGGTGTTTATATAGTCTCTACCAGACTATTGCGCGGGCTATAATAGGGAGATATTTGCCAGGGGAGTCTGTCCGCCTTGAGGTTGACTGGCTTCGGAGGGGGGAAACTAACCCTCCCGCGGACCGACTCTATTGGCCAGCTATTCCCTTCTTTTGCCGAATTCTACGATCCGTAGTACCCCCGTAGGAAGGCCTGGTGGGGGCTATGTTTATAAACAACCCGCGACCTTCCGAATGCACAGCAAACACTCTACCCACTAGGCTATTGCACCGGTCATTTCCTCTCGACACTTTACGACTAATAAGACCGATGGCTGCACCATGACTGGGTCATATTTGCCGTGAGGTGGGAGTGTGTCTGTGTGGGGGAGGGGCAGACTTTATGTTGGCGCACGTGGCGAGGTCAGGCTCAGGCACACCGACATCGAATGTTTGGCAAAGATATGGGGAAATAGGCACTAAATCTGTGATAGGATCGCTCTGTATAGTAACAGCTAGCAGTGCGAACACTGCTTTCATTGTTCTCTAAATTCTAATCAGCGTTTTTCTTGCATTTATTCCACATTGCAGTACCTTGTACCTGGATCAGCTATGTTTTTAAAGTCTCATGAACGGTTTTTGTTGAACAACATTGAGTCTTTCTTTTTCGTTTTAAAGAGTGACAACTGCCATGAAACCATGCCAGTTTTGAAACGTTCTATATGTGAGAAAGACGTTCTTTATGCTGTTACAGAGGGTACCGGTGCAAGGCATTTGTTTTATTACACCTAGAAACTGCGTAAGTGGGTGGTGAATAGTGACAGCAATCAAGACAGTTGAGACGTTCCGAAGTCATGTTTGTCATTTGCCCTTCAGCCTATTCTTTGCTGTCTACTTCTTAAAGTATCATTATTGCAAAGACAATGAGATCTTTATTCTTCCCAGTCGCCAAAGCTTTTGTGAGACTGGTGTTTTTACGCGAAAGGGCACGTGGATACACCAGTCTGTGGCAGTACCATAGTTCTCCCTAAATTCCTTCCCAGATCTCAGTGATTACAGCAGATTTACCTTGGCGGAGAACCTGTAACACAAGCTGACGTGTCTGCTGCATAGATCTCTTTCAAATCATCGGGCAGCCAAGGAGGTCTCGCCCCGCAGTTGTCACATGTAGGACAGGGTCAGGTTTACACCTCTGGGTTTACCCGGGTCTCACACACTGACGTGTCTAAATAAGGCCACACCGACTTAATTTTATGGATGACATCCAAAATGGATGACAAAAAAAATCCAGCAAAAAAAAAAAAATGTACAGACTGCCGACTCATAAATGCCGCAAAAGGGCGGCTTATCGTAAAACGAAGGAGGAAGCTGTAAAGGAGGATGAGACCTGAACAAGACTATCTACATCTACCTCCTGCAAATCAAAACTTGTTTGTTTGATGCAGTCACTGTGTCCTGTGCTTCAATTCGCAATACCGGCTTTGTATTCCTGTGGTTAAGCAGCATTTTTTTTGCTGGATTTTTTTTCGCCCTCTCGCATTAGTTTTGTGGTCCCCAGAGGATGTCATCCATAAAATTAAATCAGTGTGGCCTAATGGCTGTCCGATGGGAGGGGGGTGGGTTGGGGTGGGGGGCAGACGATGACGAGCATCTACTGTACTTGTGGGAGAGATAACCCGATGCCTCAATGTCGACAGATCTAAAACTTATTGGCACGATATGTTGAAGCGACGGTTGGATTATGTCTGAAAGCGTTTGTCTAAAAGTTTTCACCAGAGAGCATTTCTTCAATTTTTGTATGAGTTGCCATAGTGATTTCCTCAACAGGTTGATGCTGTGGAAGACCATGCATTCCAGGAAATTTCAAGCTATTTTCTTTAACATCCAAAAGAAATACATACCTGAATGATGAACTAAAAATGCTAAACATGCCCTTTTCTGGGTGTATATGGTTTTGCTTTATAACAAGGCCACATTGATTTAATTTTATGGATGACATCCTCTGGGGACCACAAAACTAATGCGAGAGGGCGAAAAAAAAATCCAGCAAAAAAAAAAAAATGCTGCTTAACCATAGGAATACAAAGCCGGTATTGCGAATTGAAGCACAGGACACAGTGACTGCATCAAACAAACAGTTTTTATTTGCAAGAGGTAGATGTAGATAGTCTTGTTCTACTATCAGGTCTCATCCTCCTTCACAGCTTCCTCCTTCGTTTTACGATAAGCCGCCCTTTTGCGGCATTTATGAGTCGGCAGTCTGTACTGAGTTCCAGCCAAGTTCCGGAGTTCCGTGAAGCCTCGAAAGACGTGATTTTTTTTTTTTTTAGAACAGGCGAAAATCAATGCGCGCGCGGATGTCATCCATAAAATTAAGGCGGTGTGGCCCAACTTCATAAAACACAGAATGAGTGCGTTGGTTGTAGGAACAAACCAGGCCTTTTGTCACCATATACACCGACGAAAAGATAGGACATTCACTCTTTATTATTTCAAGCCGTGTCACTTAATCCTGTTCAAACAATCACGGATCTTATCACGAATAATGTTAACGTACGTTCCCATAATGTTTAAGATATAAGATACAAAAATAAACCGTTGCCACCGAGATTTCGTCGCATAGCCTTAAATAAAAAGTCCTCTTCTCTAACCGACCGTTGAACTAACCGACATGCCAAAGGAAAGAAAAAAGTTTTTTGCCTACGTGACATCTGAAATAGGAAGATAACTGACAAAACAAGACAACCCTCAAATTATTTTGTCTTTTGTTGTTTTGTAGTGCAGCCAGTTTCTATGTTGTTTGTTCAGCAAGGATGTTGAGGTTTGTGTCGAGCTGTTACTAGCCCTTTGCCCCAAATCCAGTTGTGAGTGCTACACTCACCTCCACACGTCTTTAGACTTCATTGGGCCACAGCAAGTAATTTTTATGGATGACATCAGCGCGCGCATTGATTTTCGCCCGATTTCGGAAAAAAAAACAAGAAATTTTGCTGCCAACCGACTGTGGTCAACATGCCAAAAATATGTCATAAACGGCCAAGGGCAAGGCAAGGCTCTGATTTATTGTTTAGTATTTCATTTTTACAGTGTTATAAGTGATGTTGCCAAAATCATTTGTACAACGATTGAAAGCTTTTATTTAGTAATTTATTTTTTCAAAGTTGTTTCAGAGACAAATTGATGTTGCAATAGTTGGCACAATATAAGTATAGTATGGCTTTCCGGACAGTTCAGTTTATTAATCAACTCTGTCAATTATTGAGCCCCAGTTCCCGACAGTGTCTAATCTCAGAGACCATCATGATCACAATTACTTACGTTTGATGGCAACCGTTGCAAACAAATACCCAGTGTAGTAGCTACCTATGATGGTACGACAAGCTCTTTTCTACAATTGTTCTTGTTAATTGAGATTTATACACATGTACATGGACAGGTAATACTGTTAAATATAGGAATAAAAGACCTGTTTGGTTGTGATATCATGTTTTGTCACCACAATCCTTGTTTAACAAGGTTTACGATCTCAAAATTTAAAAATGTAGGAATCTTGTTTTTTTTGCCTGCCTTGTTTTTTTTCGCCCTCTCGCATTAGATTTGGAGTCTGGGGAGGATGTCATCCATAAAATTTACTTGCTGTGGCCTTGTTGGATAAAACACGATATGAAGTTATGTTGTATTATCAATGTGGCAAATCGATATAATCTGAGGTATACCCAATCCAATACTATTGTATTTGTTCTGTGTGTGTGTGTGTGTGTGTGTGTGTGTGTGTGTTACCCCTCTGGAACAAAGATTATGTAATTATTGTAATTTGAATAGAATAGAGGATGAATGCTACTTTGTTATAGAATGTAGATTGTATAGTAAAGAGAGAAATGAACTGTATAGGTTTGTACAAAACCTATTTCCCTACTTCATACACTTAAGGCCACACCGACTTAATTTTGTGGATGACATCCGCGCGCGCATTGATTTTCACCTGTTCTCCAAAAAAAAAAATCATGTCTTTCAAGGCTTCACGAAACTTCGGAATTCGGCTGGAACTCAATACAGACTGCCGACTCATAAATGCCGCAAAAGGGCGGCCTATCGTAAAACGAAGGAGGAAGCTGTGAAGGAGGATGAGACCTGAACAAGACTATCTACATCTACCTCCTGCACATAAAAACTTGTTTGTTTGATGCAGTCACTGTGTCCTGCGCTTCAATTTGCAATACCGGCTTTGTATTCCTGTGGTTAAGCAGCATTTTTTTTTGCTGGATTTTTTTTCGCCCTCTCGCATTAGTTTTGTGGTCCCCAGAGGATGTCATCCATAAAATTAAATCAGTGTGGCCTAAGCACTGTAGAAAAGTTCATATTCCTAATGCAACTAGACAAACCTTCCATCGAAAAACAAATCTGTTCCTTTATCTTTACTACAACTGAAAAGCGAGGAGAAGTTGAATTTATCTAATGATAGTTAATTTTATTTTGTATCTGTTAGCTGTATCTGTTCATCATGTTTTGTTGTGACCTGTACTTAGCCCAGTGTGGCAAAAATGTACAATAAAGGTCGTCATTCAACTGTTATCCAACTGTAAAGTATATATAAAGACTTCCTTATGGAGCCGACTGTGACACTGAGAGTCACTCACTAAGGACCTGGCACCCACCCCATCAAGATTGATGATGTTTGGCTAACATTGAAAATCCATGTAACATAAGAAACTGGAGCATTTCTTTAAGATCCGTGTCGACGACAGGGCGGTGGGGGAGGGTGCGGCCAGAGTAAACACACGTGGCAGGAAAGTAACAGCCAATTTCTCGGGGCTTAAGACCGAAGTAGGTGGGATATGAGATAGAGACTGTGGAAGAGGGCAGGTTTGTTGTTCTTGGGCAGTCTGGGTGCTAACGGGGTGTGAATCTTGTAAACATGGGTTGACGTTTCTAGGAGAGAGGCCAAATCTACTGCGGACACCTGGGAACACGGGGATTAAAAAGGTGCTTGTTTTTAATCTCTTGTCTAGCCGCATGTCTTTACTAAATTGAAGCTTTATTTTTGTCCTGGTTTAGTGCAACTGGAAGAGCATAACAACGCCAAGTCCCCAAGGGGTGACAACAAAAAACTGCATTTCTGCTGCAGTTAAAAAACACCACCTTGCTTGGTCAATATCTGATAATTTCTAGATTAGTAAACAAAAACAAAACCAACTGTTGTAGCGAACCATTGACAACTTCTTGAGTTATGTTGTCAGCAAATTCATATTCGTTCCCCAAAATATGAATTTCTTTGCAAAAAATGTGTCAGAAGTATATATATATATATATATATATATATATATATAAAAGAGGTTAGTAACAAAATTAAAAGATCATAAATTTCGCTAAATACATTCAACAACCTTATTTTTCATTAAATGGATCATGGACTTCGAATCTTGAATATTCTCAAACGCATGGTCAACTTTCAGCACAGTGACGTTTATACTATTAGGCTCGCTCCCGAAGCTTCGCAAAAAAACATGGACAAGGACCACACAAAAGGACCCCGAAAAAAACATGATGTGGATCCATACCCTATCAGAACGGGTTAAAGTTTGCATGTGAACCGAAAAAAATAAATTTAGAAGTCTTCCTCCGGTTGCCACAGCTCCACTACTACTCCACTACTAGTACTGTTCCTAATTTTTGTCAACTTATGAGTTGATTCCCTTTGAAACAAATACCACATTTGTCAACATGGCATGGCACCTTTATATCATTTACATTTGTCCTGTCCTTAGACTATCTAAGATTTTAGGGGTGATAACGCCGGTATGGGTACAAAATAAAGCTCATCTGTACACAATGTTCAATGAACCACTAAACCACAACAGTCAGCATCCCTACTTAGGTGTCATACTCAGCCACAACCTCAAGTGGAAGGCACACATCGATGGCATTACTGCCAATGCCAACAGCACCTTGGGATTTGTCAGCATGTCGGCAGAACGTACTGCGCCTGCGCAAAACCTGGATTTTCGCTGGATTTTTGGTCAACGTTGCATAAGAATTTTGCCTGTTGCAGACCATATCTTTTTCTACACAACATTTGAAAACTACAGACGGGATGTCACCCTTATATACGCGAATTCGACCTTATATGAGATGTTCTGCCAAAGTGCTATGCACAATACATTACGGGTTTCGCGCAGGCGCAGTACGTTCTGCCGACGTGCTGGATTTGTCAGGCGCAACTTGAGGGGGGCAAGCAAACAGGTAAGAGCTAAGGCCTACGTATCACTAGTACGTCCCAAACTAGAATTTGCGTCTACAGTATGGGACCCACATATACAGAAACATGCACAATCAAGCAGTCTGGTGAATAAGTTAGAGTCTGTACAAAGGCGAGCTGCTAGATTTGTCTCTGGAAACTACAAATTTACAACTAGCAACACTTCATTACAGCAGTCCCTTGGGTGACCAACGCTCCAACAACGCAGACAACAACAACGCCTCACCCTCCTGTACAAGGCTGTTAATAATCTTATTGCAATACCTATTCACACTATTCTCACAAAAAACACCAACAACACCAGAGGTCACCAGCTACGTTTTAATACACTACAATGTAGAACTGAAACATTCAGAGGCAGTTTTTTTTTTCAAAAACGATTATTGAATGGAATGCCCTACCAGATAAACTTGTCAGGGCCAAATCTACAGAGCACTTCAAAGCTGGGATAGCCGACTATTACGGCTTTCCCAGCAGTACCACGAATTAAGTAGGTGCCATCCCCATTTGTGACATGTACATAGACACAGCACTTGTTTGCTTGTTTTTTCATTTTTTTATTCACTTTCATGCACTGCATTTTTTCTTTTGTCACACCACCACCACCACCGGTCACAATGGGGCTTGACCGCTTCCCCTGAGCATTATGCCCCGCGAGGGGTCTTGCTCAGTACAGTGTAGATGTAGATGTAGATGGAACTGCGATGATTACACCACGCTCGTCGCCAAGGTTACCTTTGTGCGCATGCGCATAGCCACGTGCGCAAAGCACCTATGATGAAGGAACTAGCAGTAAGCCACGTAGGCGAACTCAACAAGCTGAATTTGGAAGATTTTGTGGAAAAGCTTGGAAACGTGGTCGAGAAGTCTCCGATAGTTGCGGCGGCAGTTTGGTCCAAAAGGCCGTTCTACAGTTTGGAAGACTTCCATAAAGCAGCCTGTGACTTCATTGACAGACTTCCAATCAATGGTGGGTTTATTTATTTCGAATGCAGACAAGACATTACATAGACTCACAGGCAGCAAAATGCTGATGAACGCAAGTCTACACGGAGGACGACTGTAGCGACACATATATACACAGCTACACTATACGGGACAACAAGAACATTACATATATTAACAAGTGCAAAATGCTAAAATTAACCCGGCATGAACAGTTTAAGTCTATGTCAAACACTATTGTACAGTATATGTGTTGCATTGAGGTCAGAGGTCGAGGTAAATATGAAACTAGGATTTGTACATATTCATGTAGCTAAGGACTAACTAACTACTAACTAAGAGGAACAGGTGGAAGGTTTGAACCGGCCAGAGGATAAAATATACGTATGGAGAGCATCTGAAAGGTTTTTGTTCAAAGCAGCACTGTGACCTGGAGACAACAATGGTGGGTTGTGCATATAACACGTAGATCGGCACAGATATTGGGTCATATTGTACCATGGAGGTAGAAAAGAGATGGTTGTACGTATACGTAGGAGTTCTGAAATGTCCACTCTGTATTTTGTCAAATATACGCTAAATGCTGAAGCTTTCCAACGCATTATGCAAAATTCAAGCACATAGTGGCTGAACTTCTGTGTGCACAGCTGGTGATTTTTAGAAGCTTCAACGTGGCAAAAGGATCTCAATAATTCTTGCGCATTAAAGTATGAGAGATAATGACCACGTTGAGACCACGTGTAAGGTTACGCACAATGGCCTCATCACCATGATAACGTTGTCTAACCAGCACGTCGGCAGAACGTACTGCGCCTGCGCAAAACCCTGATTTTTCACGTTTTTCGTTGGATGTTTGGTCAACGTTACATCAAAATTTTGCCTGTTGCAGACGATATCTTTTCCAAGATAACATCTGAAAACTACAGACAGGCTGTCAACCTTATATGCTCTAATACATCCTTATATGAGACGTTCTGCCAAAGTGCTATGCACAATACATTACGGGTTTCGCGCAGGTGCAGTACGTTCTGCCGACGTGCTTGTCTAACCGGTCTTGGTGTCTGCCTTGCTGCCTTGCGGCTGTGAAAGTGAAAAGCCGGGCTAGAGGAGTCAGAAGTTAATTGGAGTTGAAGAGTGGGACGAGAGAGAATGGCTATGCACATGCGCGCTAATGTGACCTTTGCGACGAGAGTGGTGTAATCATCGCAGGTGAGTAACTGGAATCATCGCATTTGTGTAAGTTACCCCCGAAGGGTACCTTGTACCTTGGTCCTTTAACCCAGGCCAGGGTCGTGGAGGCACTGCATGGTGGAGTGTCTGACCATCTGCCTCCATCCCTCTCGGCTGTGTGCTAGGGTTAGGGTTTCCGCAAGGTTTTTGCCTGTCCATTCTTGGATGTTGTCGGCCCATTTTTTCTTCTGCCTTCCCCTTTTTCTTGCTCCTTTTACTGTCCCTTGGAGGATTGTTTTCGACAGTCCATGTGATCTTATTACATGTCCATACCATGTAAGTTTCCTTCTCTTCACGACTGTCTGGAGCCTTTCATACTGATCGACCGTGCTGTTTTACACTATTTATGATTTCTTCGTTTGTAACACTAGGATTTTTCTAAGGCATTTCATTTCTACTGATTGCATCCTTCTTTGGAGCTCAGCATTTAGTGTCCATGATTCGCAGGAGTACAGAAAAATGGAGAATACAAGGGCCTGTAGGAATCTTATCTTGTGTTACCCCGAAGGGTACAGTTTTCATCAAAGTGACAGGATGACTCACAATTACTCCTGTGTGGTGTGTACGGAGATGTCATGCGTCCGAATGTTTTCTCTGACGTGATGAACCCTTCTAACAGCATCCTAGCTGAAGAACAAAGGAATAACACGCACCCTTACATCAGCAAAATACTTGCAGTTCCAACCAGTTGTTGTCATGATTCTTCTTCTTCTTCTCTTCTTTGAGTAGGGCGACCACCTTCGACCTGTCGAAGATTTTGTCGCCATGACGGGTTTACTGCGCAAGGGGGGTGGAGTAGTATATACTAAGAAGGTGGGGATTACTGGACTTGTAGTTTGGACTAGTAGTCCTCTAGATTGTTACAGAGGGCAGTGTCCGCAGGCAGGTTGTTCCATTCTTTGATGGTGCGTGGGAAAAAGGAACTCTCTCTGTAGAGGGTTCTGCACCTAGGCAGCTGGTATGCCGCAGAGTGGGTGAGGCGCGTCGATTTTGAGCTGCTGGGAGTGGGTTTCGATCTGCAATTGATGATCAACGAGATTTCACGTTCTTCTCTCTCCCACAGGTAAAGAAGGCCTACTCCGCTGTTTTCCTGACTTGGCTGGATCTCTGACCCGAGAAGGGCGGCTGAGCTCGGACTCTACCGGAGAACAGCGTTCCGCAGGGTTGTTGGATTTGACCACAGTGGAACAGACCAGCATCACCCGGCTCAACTCGCGTTACAAGACAAAGTTTGGGATTCCCTTCGTGCTGTGCGCCCGTTTGAACAAGAAAGACGCCATTCTAAAAGGGTTGAAGACAAGGATCAACAACTCCAGGGAGGAGGAGATCAAGACTGGCATAGAGGAGGTAAAGAAGATCTGCTGGCTGAGGCTTGTGGGTGTCCTACGGCGAGAGCAAGCGGTTGTCATGTCTAAACTGTGACATTCATACTGACTAACTCCATACTGATTCTGCTCAGTTCCAACCACGATGTGTTGTCGGGAGGCTGGGCAAGCTTACAAAAATCGCTCAAAGAATACACAAAAGAAATTGTAATGTACTCTATGAAAACAACTACATGCACCATAAACTAAATGTCTTTTCAGGTATCCTTTCTGGCTCGCCCCCCCCGCGACAGGCTATGTTAATGTCTGCTATCATATATATTCTGTACACTTGTGTTCGTTTGAGACATTGTGTTCAGTTCCTAGACATGTTCAGCTTCATTCTGGTTCAATGATCATTTTTGGGTCGTTATGGAGAACACTGAAAGAGATTAAGATTTCGAAGAAAAATTATGTTTTGTAGGGAAAAGGACGGCGAAAAGTGAGCGTATCTTTGTCTTTTTAACCTTCACCATTGACATTTGAAATGTAAAACTGCCAGTACAGACTTTGGCCACGGTCTGAAAGTGCAAATGTCATAAGTACTGCTTTGTTCATGTGCAAACTGTATGTACAAACATGTACATTGTGCCTTGACAAAACAACTCCCACCAGCCCACGCATAACAGCAGTATAGCGTTCCTCTCGCGATATGTTACATCAGCGCGGCAGATCATGACTGACAATGTCAATGTCGTCTTACGTATCTAGAGGTGGCAGTGGTGCGTAAACCAGTTGTTTTATGCGCACCGTTGAGAAAAGTCAACATTGTTGTGAGCACTGATGGGTACAGACCACTGGGTTTGATGTTAGGCCATAGCAAGTAAATTTTATGGATGACATCCTCCGGAGACTCCAAAATTAATGCGAGAGGGCGAAAAAAAAACAAGGCAGGCCAAAAAAAAAAAGATTCCTACATTTTCAGATTTTGAGATCGTAAACCTCGTTGAACAAGAATTTAGGCGGTAAAACATGATATCATACCCAACAGGTCTTCTGTCGCTGTATTCAACAGTATTACCTGTCCTTGCAGATGTGTCTTTATTAAATAGAACAAAAAAAAGAGCTTGCTGTACCATCTTCAAGGTAGATACTACACTGGGTATTCATTTGTAATGGAGCTGGACTGTCAACACTTGCCATCAAACACGAGGAATTGCGCCTCAAGTTTGCTGGATCCCTGGTGGTCTCTGAGTTTAGAGACTGGCTACCAGGCAGAACACAGGGCTCAATCACTGACAGAGTGACTCATAAACCGAACTGTCTGGAAGCCATACTCTACCTATATTGTGCCAACTGTTACAACACCGATTTGTCTCTGAAACAACTTTGAAGAAAGAAGTGACTAAATAAAATTTTTAATTATTGTACAAATGGTTTTGATTCAGTGGCAACATCACATATAAAATGAATAAAATACAACATTGTATCAAAGTAAAAATAAAAGAATAAATCAGAGCCTTGTCTTGCAGATGGACGTTCATGACATATCTGCCCTTTTTGGCATGTTGACCACCGTCGCAGGGCAACAAAATTTCTTGTTTTTTTTTCTGAAATCAGGCGAAAATCAATGCGCGCGAGGATGTCATCCATAAAATTTACTTGCTGTGGCCTTACTACATTTGTAGCAGATTTGGTCCCTGTTACCTACTTACTGTTAGCTTCCGACTTACTGTTACTTTGGTGTGACTTCATGCGGACGTCAAGGGTACTGCAGCATTTTCGCTGAAACTCTTCTCCAAACCTTAGAAGACAAGTAGTCAAAGGCACGGAAGTAACGACAGCGTGCATCGTACTTCTCTATGGTTGCTTCCCTCCACAGTTCATACAGGAAATGCTGCGAATATTTGCATTCCACGATCTGCTGCTTGATGGTGACAGTACATTACTGTCGACTTTACAATTGTTGATTCTTCTCACGCCATGTACAGAATAGATGAGAAAAAGCCTGTTTATTGTTTATTGTTTATTTCAGGGATCTCCATTAGTGAGTACATGAATACTTCACTAGTCTTCCTGGAGTCGACTAAAACTTACAACTTATGACACATAACATACAGTAACCAACACAACATAAACTTATAACTTAATTACACGTAACATAACCTATCAACATAATCAGTGAAACTAAAAAACAGGAAACTAAAATAGAACTAAATGAGATACAGGAGAGGTCAGAGTCATCATAATTTAGATTTATATACATGTATATACATACTTCATCAATCTACCACCAATATTGCAGGGATCAGTTTGTGTGCGTGTGTGTGTATGTGCCTGTATGGCTAAGGATAACAGAAAACAATCTTTCCGCAACTGTTATTCCGAAACACGTACATCATAACAGAATATGCTGCCTTCCAGTAATCTCCAAGCAGACTCTACGATGGCAAGACAATCGGCCAAGGAGTGACCATTAGCCACCTTCGGAGATTAGCTTTCCAGAGGGAGTAAAGAGGACCAGCCATACATAGCCATATTTAGAAGTCGGCTGCTCCAAACACTGCCTGTCCCCCCCCAAAAGGTTTTACCTGGACTTTCACTGATATTCGCCCCTGGCCATAGAATTGCATCATAGTGGTGAATATGGCTAAGGCAAAACAAAATAATCTCTTGAGTGTACTTCAATGAAGGTTAGCTATGTAATGAGATACACTACTGACGAAAAGTAGTGGATGCTACTTGAAACGTCTGAAAGTTTTCAAAATATATCCAGTTGCTTGAGTAAAGCCTAGGTCACAATTCAAAAAAGGGGCCCGCTCGGCGCGTTTTCGGGCTGTTTTTGGGCTCTACCGTACGGGACCTGGACGGAGACTGGCGGGATTCCCGACGGCTGCCGGCCTATTTTGGGGCCCGCGCGGTCGCCGAATTGATTTTAACACAAACTTAAAATCACTTCGGGCCCCGTCGGGCAAGGTACGCCGAAACGAAGCCGTAACCTAACTGCCCGGGACCCATCAGGCGGCCGCACAGGCACCTGCCTAAGATTATGACGTCACAGGTGCTGATCAGTGCATCAGGTGGTCAGGAAAAGGGGGTTATAGGGGGCATATCATAAACTGCTTCCTCAGACTACGTCGCACAGTTCACCACGTGTGTGTTACACTGTGTACTTGTGTGTCAGAATTCGCGACATAGCTCAATCATCAGTGAGTCGTACTCTCCATGCACGGGTCTGCACATTAACCAAGGGCGAACCCACCCTCGTCTTTTGCGACAATCCAGTTCGGCCGGCCTCTCTTCTTCAGCTACCAATACCACAATACCTAGGTTGTAACGGTGACGCGCTGTCGCCAACCTCAACCTCAGACGGGCTTGCAGGTTGTCTGCAGGTTGCACTAAACGCTGCATCGCCAACTTCAGTCTACTCTTTACGTGACGTGTCGTACATGAAGAAAAAAACTGAACATTGACAGGCCGAGCAGCGCTTATATATATATATACCGGCTCAAAAACATGACAGGAGCCCGTTGGGATCCCACCAGGGACGCGCCAGGGACCCAACAGCTGCCCGGCCGGATTGTAAGAGCCGTCGGCACCCTACCGCACCCCGCACGGGTCAAGACGGGAGACTGACCAGGCATCGGACGGGTCCCTGACAGAAACCGGCCGTCAAGGGGACCGATAGTTTATGAATTTTAATGGACGGAGCACAACAAGGCCCCGACAGGGAGACGTAAAGGAACATTTAATTGTGACCCTGACAGACGGCGCACGCTCGGCTTCATTACGCCGGCCGGCGTCTACCCGGGGAACATGCCGAGCAGGCCCCGTTGGTAATGTGACTCCAGCATAACTGTTTTCTTGTGTATCTCTTGAGTGTGTATTCATGAGCCAACTTCCCCCCAAACGTTATGTTATTTCGTACGTGGTATCGCCTGAAGAAGTGTTGACAGTACTAAGAGAATGTACATACATGCACGTACATTTGCATTCCCCTTGCCCCGCACAGGACAGGAAATATTACATCTTTTACTTGCAAGTAAATGATTCATCTTT
Organism: Branchiostoma floridae x Branchiostoma japonicum; assembly: GCA_013266295.2. Lineage (NCBI taxonomy): Eukaryota > Metazoa > Chordata > Leptocardii > Amphioxiformes > Branchiostomatidae > Branchiostoma > Branchiostoma floridae x Branchiostoma japonicum. The sequence continues at coordinate 22,903,431 of CM023823.1, forward strand.
CTGGAAAGAATTTACTGAATGGTGGAAAAAAGAACATACGCATCCCGCAGGTCTCTCCAACAATGAAATTATCTATGGTCACTTGTGCCCCCTGAACAGATATTGAACAGATGTATCTTACTGGCAAAATATTACTTGTTCTGTACCGCCATTAGTAATGCTAACCCCACGTTCAATGCTGTGAAACTCAAGCTAGGAAAATGCTTAAGCTAGTAATCTTTCCTTTCTGCTTCGGCGATCTTTTATCATTTATGGCTTCGAATCTGTAGTTTTGTAATGTATCAGTAGTTCATGTCTTAGCCCTGTTATATTAGCCTTATTTCCCACTACTTATCAATGACATCCAATGAATGTAACGTTATATGTCGCAGATGACTGCATGATGTACCATTATGTCTGTTTTTGAAATAAAGTTGTTTAAAAAAAATTAACAAAAAATGATTCATCTTCAAGGTAAAGTACGTTTCACCCAGTCTTGCTGACACTTCCCAACAACAGGAGTGAGTAATGTTGTGCGTCAGGAGATGAAGGCTGGGCCTGTTGGAGCGGCCTTGGAAGAGCGGAGGTGTACCGTGGAGTGTGTGTCAAGGGAACACGTCTCCGTCCAAAAATAACAGTCTTAGAAACCCCACTCATTGACACTCGCCCCGAGCTACGTTTAGTCTTTTAATTAAAGTCCCGATCCGGACCCCCTAACCTCCTGTTCTTGAAATCTACGGAAGTCCTCGTGGATTTCCGACATCGAAAAATGCTGATATTCCGCGAAAAGGCACACTCTCACGAAATCTGCAAGCAACACGCCATGTCTTATCACGCACATCGGAAAGACCTATTTTAGTTCTTTGAACTAATAACTCCGCCATCCTTCAGTTCTGTTCACAGAATCCGGAGCTAATAACCTTGGGCTGCCACCTGTACAAACAGCTATTATGTTCTGCCCAGCGCTGGGGGAAAGTGAGACAGCTTCTTTTCAACGGCCGCCATGGCAGCTTTGACGTAATGACGTCATGTCCGCGCTAATTGGGAATCTTGTGTACGTACACATAGCACGCCGGCAGAAAGTACTGCGCCTGCGCAAAACCTGACTTTTCGCCGGATTTTTGGTCAACGTTGCATCAGAATTTTGCCTGTTGCAGACCATATCTTTTAATACACAACTTTTAAAAACTACAGACGGGATGTCACCCTTATATACGCGAATTCGACCTTATATGAGACGTTCTGCCGAAGTTCTATGCACAATACATTACGGGTTTATTACTTTTGTCTTTTGTTAAGTATGTATCTGTTTGGGGTTCAATTAAGCGCTCGTCCTTCTTCCTACTCCTCGACCTTGTAATACCAAGGGTGGGAGGGGGGAAGGACCTGCGCTCTTAGTTTTCTTAGCTTCATTCTTTATTTAAACCCCATTTGTCTTGTTTTTGACCTGTGTATTATGTTTATCCGTTAGTTATGTATCGCTTTACTTTTGTATTAAGTTTATTGTTCGATGGCGGCGCTAATATAAGTTAGTCTAACTTGAGTTCGTCGCCATCGTGTCTGTATTTCTTTATATATGTTTTGATTTTAAAAAATACATTACGGGGTTTCGCGCAGGCGCAGTACGTTCTGCCGACGTGCTTGTACGTACATATCTATTCAACAAGTCTACAAGTAAAAAAAAAAATCAAGATTACAGCATGTCCTTATACAATCTCCGCTGCAGTACCAAGGAAAGACACAAGAAGGTCTGAAGTCCGACAGACAACTGTACAGCAAACAGCTTCACATTCAAAGACGACATTGGTTCACAAAATTATGGGCTGGAATCACGATGTACCATTTAATGCTAGTGGAGTGTACTTTAACTTTTAATTCTTTGACTTTTTTTTATCCCATACTCTTTTTCCCCCTCTTCAGTGAGTTCATGTCCACCCAAACTCTAGGAAAATAATATTTGTCAATTTTGTAGTTTGAACAAGGTAGAGGATGAAGTTCATTTTGTCGTAGATTGTAGTTTATATAGTATTGATAGAATTAATCTTTTTAAATATATTACAAGAACGTTTCCATACTTCCAATTTTTGTCTAATATTGAAAAATTTATCTTTCTTATGCGCTTTGATCATCCTGTATTAAACAAACCCATCTCAGATTATATTCTTAACATCACAAAGAAACGAGAAGAAGCCGAACCTCTGTATTAGTGTTGTTTTAGTGCTAATGTAGTTAAATTTGTATCAGTAGTCCAGTTTTTACTGCAAACATGTGTATATACATTTTCATCTGTTCACCTGTACTTAGCCCGATAGGGCATGAATGTACAATAAAGGTTATCTGTTATCATAATGAGAATATTCTGAAAGTGCCCGAGTTGTCCTGTTCAGGAATCCTCTCTCCTCCGCCATGACGTGTGTCTGCAGGAGCGCCGCGGCGTGTGTTTACATTCTCCTCACACAGTCTGTCAGCACGTCTCCTTTCTGACCGGCTGGAGAAGTGGGACAACATTCCCTAACGACATCTCCACGGCGCTGGAGTCAAGGGGGAGAACTTGACTCCTCTGACAACAAGATTAGGGAGGTGCGAAGTTAATGCGGATGTTTGTTAGTTTTTAAAGCAGGGGGACTTACGAGGGTTTTTTGTGCACCTGCCAATGGATACATCCAATGTGTAATAATAGACTTTCTACATCTGTTATACGAGGTTCGTTTTACAAGTAGAAAAAGATTCTTCTGATTTTTTCGCTATGGTGCGTTCTTGTTGTGGCTACTGTCATATATTGAACTGCTGCGATGGTCTTCAAATTCTCTCTCTCGCACGCACGCACACACACACACACACACACACACACACACACACACACACACACACACACACACTTATGCTTATGACTCAAGTAATAAACGGCATCATAAACATCTATCTGACAGTTTCCGGCAGTTTGCAAGAGAAGATGTGATAGATGTGAAAATGGTAATCAGAATGAAAGGGGAAGAGTGATCACGAATGTCAAAGGAAAGTAATGGCAAAATGATCCCAATCCACGCCAAGAAAAATAAGATATCGTTGAGATGTTCAAGATTTAGGATTTACGAGCGATTGTATCTAAAGTTTACGTGATGTATGGAAACGTCTTCGAAAAGTTCTGAGTACATTGCTAGCGAAGGTCAAGCCGTGCCCAATCGGGTTATGCGGTCAGTTGTCCCGCCCTCCTCTATCAGCGGGCCATCATGAGTTCCCAAGGATTCTACCAGAGTGTAAACATTGCCTCGACCCTCGCCGACTCTCCTTGTCGGATCTGGGGCTTCGTGTACTCGAGAAGGAAACCTTGGGTAAACACCATGGGTACAGGCCGGGTCCGGTTACCCCGGGGGATATACACACGGGCCGCGCACCTGCGACCGCACCGCACGCCGCGCTACCTCCATCAACTGCGCGGCAATGTTTGGAGTAGCGAGGCACTTTCAAACGATTAAATGAGCAGGCCACGACACGTGCCTCGTCCGGAAACGGCGGGGTCGCCGCTCACACAAGAGTCTGAATGGTAAGTTAACATTCTCATGCTATTTATACTTCCTCGCTAGTTGTATTGATGACAGGCACTCGTGTAGCTGGACAATGGATACAAGTGTAGGGAGAAGAATTCGAGCCGTTATGAGGTTTCGAAGATTTGGTTACAGTAGTCTGAATGGTCTGCCCTTCTTACCAATATTGTCGAATAGTTCAGGGGCTTGTGGCTTTTGCTCTCCCGTAATTGTACTTGGAGAGAATAAACTCGGTTCAGGTTGCTTATATTCTTCCAGCCGTTCCATTAGAGTGACGTAAGGTTGGCAGAGGTACACATGTAACAACACTCCGACTGACGACTGGTCAAGGTGTGTAGTGCACAGGATCGCTCCGGTAGGTATGGAGTATGATGTATGTTTTCTTTTGATTTTGCGTAATAATAAGGAAACTTTTTGTCTGCAGTTTTGCAACATCTTCCCACAGATATTGCAAATATTATTTTTACTGTCATGGAACAGCTTGGTACTTAAAAGCTGTGTGAGTGCTCAAGGGCGCTTGTTTTTTTTTTCACCTGTGGTTCTGGTTATATTGTGCAACAAACGTTCAGCAATGGTATTTTGGAAACTTCTTAAAGTCATACATACTTGGAAATGTTTTACAAAGTTTACAAATTCTTACATACGTAAAAAAGGAAGTGGTAATCTTCAAAATATGAAACGTTTCTTCTTTTTCTCAATCTCGCTAGAACCTACCAAACATTATGGCGACGTTTCTTTGATGATACGAAAACGAAAAATAGCGACGCAAAAAAGTTGCCGAACGACCGCATATTCAATCGTTCGAATTAAAATGTCGAATTTTGCCAACCATATTTGCGTTTGACAAACGGTTCTATGCTATTTGTGCACTTAACAGTTCATTTTAGTGACAGTACAACGAAAAAGGGCGACTGGTATCTGGACTTATTCGGTGATGTCGAAACGTTGAAGCAAAGATGCCGTCAGCTAAACTAGAGACTAAAAAACACAAGGATCAACTCCGACTAATCTTGTCGTACTCTGGAGTTTCTAAATTTGTCAGGAATAGAATGACATAGATAGACGAAGAGTTTCCCAAACATCAAATCCCAAGGGACATACTTTGTCCCCTGTGGTCGATTGTATATTCTGATACAACGTTTCCTTTTTCTCTTTTAGTCTCATTCCATGTCTGAGCTGTTAATCCAAGCTAGAGTTCGATGAAGTCTTTTCTGTACATGCTGAGCTTCAACTTTGCGTGAACTTGCGCTGTGCTTCAGCCTCTGTATATTATAACGCTATTTTGTACACCACTTTTTAAAAGCAAGTCTAATCTAGAACACTTTCCAACTTTACATGGAAAGAACATACTACTCTAACTTCTTATCTTGAAAGTTCAGCTGTGTTGGTAGAAGTTATTATGAAGCAAGTTTAAACCGTAATTTCCAACACAACACAAGACTTGACGAAGACTAGAGTTGTACAGTCGAATTCGAAAATTTGGGTAAGTCCGATTTCTTGTGTTGGAACTTACAGTTTAATGCAAATTTTCATTCTCTTCCTTGCTCCATAACTCTAACTTCTGTTGCAGGACTTGTTATATCTCATAGAGACATGGTCCACTAGGAGAAACGGCACCAACATGTCCACGGGGACAGTTAGCACAGACACCGTCAGCGAGCTCGACTACATCGATACGGACACAGAGGAGGAAGCCTCCGTCTCTGACGTCGTCCTTCACCGACCAGATCCTCACCACGACCCGCTGACAAACCTAGCGAGGCCGTTGCGGCGTCGGGTACGGAGAAAAAGGCACGCTAAATCCAAGAAGTACTTCAACAAGCAGAAACCCGAACAGAGAAACGCCGCCAACGCGCGTGAAAGATCCCGGATGAGGGTGTTGAGTAAGGCGTTCTCCAGGTTGAAGACGACATTACCGTGGGTCCCGCCAGACACCAAACTGTCCAAACTGGACACGCTGCGCCTCGCCACGTCCTACATATCCCACATGCGACAGGTCCTGGTGGGAGACAAGGTGGTGGAACACTCGCTCCATCCGCTCATGCTGGTAAGTCACTGAATGTAACCATACCATATAGTACGTAGTAATATACTACTACTACTAGCCTTATCCTTTTGGGTTGCCTTTCTTCATCACTTGCCGAAGGAAAGCGCTATGTTACCTACAGGCATGTGAAATGTGCCAGAATAAAATTTCCCTCTAAACTTTAGCTCGTCACCAATAGTAATAGCAAAGGTTGATGATAGAATGGAAATTATTGAATAAGAAGTTCAATGACCATCAAAAAATCATAACCGTGACAATGATAACATTAGTATTAACTTACTAGCGCGCCGTTACAAAATTCGTTGAATGTTGGTTCCCCTACCATGGCCTATCCTGACGTGACAACATATCGTACATCATTAGAAAGGTTGTCACAGTCCTTTACTTAAAAGTATCTGATTTCATAACAGAGGGTCAGCCTAGTTCTGCTGCTGTATAACTTAACGTTATATCAGTTCAGACGATTCTGTGATAAGGACTTTTATTCTGGAGGGTATATTGACAATGCAACAATTCGTGTGATTGAGTACTAGTTGGTCCGTTGTAAAGAGATGTTTCGTGTTTGCACCACTGGAATTTACCCCCCCCCCTCCAGCATGGACCTTCGAGCGCATCTACAAAATGATGAACTCAAGATTGTTCGCCTGCTATATTTCATAATCACTATGGGCCCCAGCGCGTCCTCCTAGCAAACGACTCCGCGATTTAGAGCTAGATTTGTGCGATGTCAGAACTAGATTTTATAGTAAAAGCACACAATATATAGCATCAGGGCTGTGAGTGGTTCTGTCGAAATAAACCAGTCTAAACCTGAGTCTAAATGACTAAGCGTAGACAGCATGACGTTAGAATGTCTGTGTTGTTAACTGTTAATGACTCCGGGTCAAGAGAGACTTATGAGATTGGCAAACCTTTCATAAGGACTTGGCACCTCATTATACAGTGTTTGACGTGGCCTTGTGACAAAAACTATTTTTGTGAGCTGTCAGCTGAGACGGTTGAAATAGTCCGACCGTAGTTTCCCATAAGGGGAGAACAGTAATACCACCCTGTAGAGGTGCAGGACACATCGTGGGGCTGATTTCTTAAGAGGAGGCAGAAAGATTCCATAGTTGAAAGAATAAAACTAAAAAGGACCGAAAAAAAGAAGATTGGTTTAACTTTTTTAAAATTCGTTTATTAAGAATTTCGTCGAGTGACATACAAACATATAATCTTCTGGAGTTGTCTTCTAATACGATGAAACATAGACATAATATATATTTCTATAACTAGCTACAACGTAATGCTTCATATAAGTAGTAAGTTAAGTACAGTATCATCATTGTAGTAAAAAAAAAGAATACACATATCATTACCTTCAGTTGATAAACCTTAATCAGATTACACAAGACTAACTTAAAGGTAACCTAGGTATAAACCTGGTTGCCGTAACGAACTTGTTACCCAACCCTTTACACCTCCACACAATCCTTACTAGTGTGTAACGGCAGTAGAATGATAGCCTCCACCAGGCCTTCCTACGGGGGTACAAATCGTAGAATTCAGCAAAAGAAGGGAATAGCTGGCCAATAGAGTCGGTCCGCGGGAGGGTTAGTTTCCCCCCTCCGAAGCGCGGCCAGTCAACCTCAAGGCGGCCAGACTCCCCTAGCAAATATCTCCCTATTATAGCCCGCGCAGTTAGTCTGGTAGAGACTAGTAGAATGAAGTGAAACTCACATGGGTGTTCTGGTGGCATGTTTCAGACCTGGCCGTACACGTTCAGCACCAAGGTACAGGAGAACCTCCTCCCTGAGCCGGAGCTGTGCCTGCACGAGCCGCCCCTGTCCGCCCAGCTGCCCGGGCCGTGCCGGTACGGACCTGACACTAGAGTCGGGATGGACTCTCTGTTTTTCCACAAATAAGATCGTTTGGATTTTGATATACTGTTGTACAAGAGCACGTCGGCAGAACGTACTGCACCTGCTCGAAACCCGTAATGTATTGTGCATAGCCCTTTGGCAGAGTGTCTCATATAAGGTTGCATTAGAACACATAAGGTTAACAGCCTGTCTGTAGTTTTTAAGTGTTGTATAGGAAAAGATATTGTCTGCAACAGGCAAAATTTTCATGCAACGTTGACCAAACATCCAACGAAAAACGTGAAAAATCGGGGTTTTGCGCAGGCGCAGTACGTTCTGCCGACGTGCTTGTTGTACATACAGTTACTTTCACGCCCGGTGGTTTTGTTTCGCGATATGAGGGGGAAGGAGGGTCTTCGCGGTGTTTCAAGTTCACGGTTGAAAGAATTCTGTATAGTACAGTAGAAGCACAAAACTCATATTCGCGGTGTTATGATTTCTCAGTAACCCCCCTGTTCCACTAGGACGGCGCTCGCGCTGCGACTTGAATTGAATTTGCGTAGCCCTTTATTTCATAATTTGAATATCATGCAAAGTGTAAAAGTATGACTGAAAAAACAACAAAACACACAAAGTGTAAAAAGATTCGTTTTTTTAATCTATGAAATTCGTTGAGCGCTCTGTAAAAATCTTAGATCGCAGAGAGAGCGCCGTCCTAGTGGAACAGGGGGGTAAGAGGTCACCGCGAGAATAAAGCTACTGCGAACATTTCCAAAAGTACGTAATGAACGCTAATGTCACATGAGTAATAGTATATCATACCAGGAGAAACTGTGAAAAATGAAGTGAGACATTTGCTTGGCCAGATTGATACCTTGTACAATATTCATCATTATAGATTATAGAAAAACAAATTAATACTACGATTACATCTTCTTTCTTTCTCTTTGTTGGGGTTTACTTAATGTAACTTACTTGTATTGTATGAACGTCATAAACTTGTGTTGGGGCAAATTTTACACCCCTTGTCTGTTGTTATTTGTACACCAATATCCGTTCGCTAACATTGTTATCTGTATTTTACTTCAAAGTCACTAGAACTGCATTATGATGGCGTTATTGGCGCATAGCATTATTCTAAAACAGACCAAAATTATTACATTGTGTTGTATAAAGTTGGTGTTATATAAATCACAGAGTAAGGACGCGGGTGCACAAAGTATCGCACAATCTTCCCATGCGGAGACATGGAACCTAACCCCTCATTCACCCACCTGACGATACCGACCACTTGAGAGAAACAATAGCGCGTGTTGATCCCTCTCCGCCCGGCCATGTTTACATAGCTGCGCGGCGGGATGCGCGCGTGTTGTGGCGAGCAACACCAACTACACCCCGACCTCGGCATACAGTATCAAGAAGGGGGCCAAGGATGGCTTATGAATCAAACAACGCTGACAGGCATCCATATCACTTAGGGCTATACTGGAAACGTAATATCTGCAGGGCAAACACGTACAAAATGATCATGAAATTGTAGATCAATCGGTGACAATAAAACATTAGAAAACAAATGATAGGTGTAACATCACAAGGGATCTCCGTAGGCAAATGGCTATCAGAATATCATGCTTTTATACTTATAATCAATGAAGCAC